>CM029397.1:6034198-10834198 GCA_017139565.1 Luffa aegyptiaca
TAACGTTATACTGACCATTATTGCTAAAATGCCATATCCATGGGTCCTCTAACGAAGAGGAATTAATCGGTTGGGATAATATAATGACCACATCTTTTAGACATAAAATTTGATTGAGCTTTAGAATGTCCCAATGATAGGACAGTGTAATAAATTCCAAAACTAGCATCTCATCCTTACCATTAGAGCGAGATATAACCTTAGAACTGTTGGGATGCGGAAGCCCCGGATCGATAAATAGCTTTATAGAAGTACCGTGACCCAGTTTCTTTCTAACCCTTTTCCTTAACATGAACTCCACCCCCCACACTAGACCCTTCCAAAAGTAAGAGTTTTTTTTTTTTTTGAAAATCCAAAAGTTAAGAGTTATTTGGCTTAGAAACAACATTTAACAAATCATAATTAGGAAAGTACTTGCCTTGGGAAAGTACTTACCTTTTATGAATCTAGATACTAGGCTAATAGGATCCTGTAATATTTTCCAAGTTTGTTTTGCTAGAAGAGCCTGATTGATAGTTTCCAAGTCTCTAAAATTTAGCCCCGACCAACATAACATCTTTCATTACTTCCAATGAATTTTATTATTACCTGATCTAGACCGCAACCAAAATCATGCTATCATTCAAGTTGGTTGATCACAAAAAGATTTAAACAATTTGAAGCAGCTCATTGCGAAAGTATCATGGTTTATATCTCATTCCGAGCTCATTCACTATACCTCATTCTGGTATGCACACTGAAAAATATACTTTACTTGCAAAACAAGAGTGTTCCCTTTGACATCATCAATTCGGACATCCTGCTCCTAAAATTTTACACTCTAGTTTGTCACGTCTTAGTCTTTCCTTTGATATGAATGAACACTTCACCCACACAACAGAAGACATGGAATCAACTTTGATTGACTTAGAATTAAACTAAAATATAGGTTAAGCAAATAAATTTCCCGAAATAATATGGAAAAAGTTCTGGCAGGTCTTTACTTCGTGTTCCAGTGAATCTTGAATCTCTACAAGATCTTCCTTACTATGACTCGAACACAGGACTAAGGTTTGTGGAACCTCTTGAAAGAAATTTTAAAGAATTTTATGTGTAGAGAACTTGTGTTTTTGGCTCAACCCAAGGGTCCTATTTACATAGCCAATTATGATAAGATATTCTTCAAATTCAAATTATAATATCTAATATATTATATATTTAATATATCTAAATCTCATTCAAATATCTCCTACAACATATATTATCCATTTGAATCTTATACAAATTTAATATATAATTTAGCTAATAATGTATTATTCAAATTTATATTTAATGCATCTAATATGTTAAATATTAATTTGAACATTTCAAAATTTCTTTCAACTAAATTGATTCTTTAGGGGCCATTTGTGGCACTGAGTTGAGTTGAGTTGAGTGGGCTATTATAGCCAACTCAACGTTTGGAACGTTGATTTAATTAAACGGGGGGTTGGGTTATTTTACCCCCCGTTTTTCTATTATAACCCATTCATGTTCTTTTAGCCTTATTGCCGCCGACGACCGTCGCTACTGCTGACGACCACCGCCGACAAACATTCCGATGATCGTCGTCGACGCTGACGACAATTCCGACAATCACCGCTGGCGAACAAATTTTTTTTCTTTCTTTTCTTCTACCTCTTTTCTTCTATTTCTTTCTTTATTTTCTTTTTTATTTTTTGAAATGAAAATAAGAAGAAAGAAGAAAAAATGAAAAAAAAAAAAATTCTAGTCACCGGTGGCAATGGCGGTTCCAAGTTCCTCCCACCCATACATACCTAGGAAGAGTCTTGCTTTGTATAGGTTGTGCAGTTATATTATTTTAACATTTTGATTGGAAATATATCGTTTCTTTGCTAAATAATACACACCTTATTGTGAACAACACATGGATTGTGCACATTTATTTTGGTTCAGTTATATGAAGGGATTTGTCATGTACTATTTTTCTTAAGGTTGAAGGTTCAAATTTCCATACTCCATATTTGTTGTATTAAAAAAATTGTTAATGTATGTTGCATTTCTTGCTTTTTGATTGGATTTTTTTAGATGTTAAACATTGGAAAAGTTTGAAAGATTTATTTAATGGTCTATCTTAGTTGGAGTTAAAATAAGATGTCTCACTTTATGTGTTGGCATTTAATGATTTTTTATTTTTAAATTAGTACATTTTAGGAATTGTTTGTTTTTTCTCAAAAATTAGAATAGATAGAAAAATTGATTGTCATATTTACCATTCTCATAAGAAAAAAAAAAAATAATAATAATAAAAGAAATAAAATAGTTATAACATCGACTATTATAACTAATTCTGCACCCCAAACACAGACTATTCAACTCCACAGGCTATTATAACCCCCAGACTATAATAACCATAGACTATTATAACCAACTCTGCGCCCCAAACAACTCCTTAGTGTTATTATAAAACTTATGGACCTACAAATTATAAGCTCCAATGATACAAAGTTAATCCATTAGTTTTAATTCATTAACTCCAGGATATAAAGCCAGATTAGTTGTCAAGGATTATCACCTAGTTGAAAGGTATGATTTTGAAGAAGCCTTTAGTCCAACCGTAAAAAAGTCAACAATTCATATTATACTTACTCTTGTTGCTCAGTATCAGTAGTGTTTAACTTAATTGGACGTCAAAACACTTTTCTTCATGGACATTTAAAGGATGAAGTCTATGTGTCAGAACCCTTGGGTTTTTGGATAAATCTTGTCCCACACACGTATGCTTTCTTGATATGAGCCTTTATGGTCTTAGACAGGCCTCTTGAACTTGGTTTGATCGCTTTACGTTCTATTTACTCTCATTGGGATTTGTTGCTTTCGTTATTGACTCGTTTTTGTTTATTATTCTGATGGTTCTTCTTTAGACATACTTGCTTCTTTATGTGGATCATATTATCGTCACTAGGCTTGACTCCTTTTATATTTTTGTCTTAAAGAAACAATTGAACTCTAAAATTTAGATTTCGACTCTTGAAGCATTGAATACTTTCTTGGCTTGGAGGTCACTACTCTATTACATGCATTTTCGTTAACCTGACTAAGTATTTTACTAATATACTTCAAACATCAGGCATGTCATATGCCAAGTCCTACTTAACTCCTATGTGTAACTTTGTTGATCTGTATACATCTGCACCATTATTCAACGAACCAACTCTTTATCGATAGCTTGTTGATTCACTTCAATATCTCACATTTACTAGTCCAAACATTGACTTTACAGTAAATTGAGTAAGTCAATTCATGCATTTCTCTACAGTTGTTAATTTTTCAACTATTAAATGTATTTTACGTTATCTCTGTGGATTTAAGCACCTTGGTGATATATCTCTGTATGGTGACTTGTCTTTTATTGCATTTTGGACTCTGATTGGGTCGATGATACTTTTGATCGTCAATCCACGTTTGGTTTTATTGCCTTCATTTCCCAAGAAGTAACCTATTGTCTCACGTTCTTCTACAGAAGTTGAATACCAATCACTAGCTATTACCATTGTTGATCTATATGGGTTACTACAGCTTCTTTTCTTTGTGATCTTCACATTCCTCTAAATGCTCCAATATTATGGTGCGATAATATTTTGACAATTTCACTTGCAAACAAACTTGTGTTCCATGCTTGTACAAAGCACATTGAGATTGAATATCACTTTGTTCGAAAAAAAAGGTTGGTTGTAAAGATACCTGTGTTTGTTATATATCCTCCAACGACCAACTTGGTGATCTACTTACAAAGACACTGTGATCTCTGATATTTTTATTTTGTAGGGACAAACTTCTGATTTCCATCCAATTTCAATTTGAGAGGATATATTAGGACAATCATTTCATATCCATTATTATTGCCTTAAATCTCCTAATTGTAATTTTGTCTTTACATTTACAATTGTCATTAGATTGTAGATATAATCACTCTATGGTATGTATCAAAAGTGTGCATTTTACAACAATTCAACTCTCAATTTGTATTTTATAGATAATTCCTAATCCAAAGAACGACTATATATACGTATATAATGAAAATGAGAGTATAATTGAAATTTTAAAATTAAAAAGAGAGAAATCTCTAGATTAAAAAGACCATAATATTTTTTTCCCTTTCTTTTAAAAACGAGAACGTATAATATCTGTCTTTATTTAAAAAAAAAAACAAACAAACAAATAAAGATTAGATCTTATATCGTTTCTTTATTTTTGAATTAATTATTGTAACATTGAGTTTACAAAACATCAAGCACCAGTGGTCTAGTGGTAGAATAGTACCCTGCCACGGTACAGACCCGGGTTCGATTCCCGGCTGGTGCATTATTCTACTGTCTTGCTATGATGATTCCTCTGTGCACAATGTGATTGTGGATCAATCACAAGCGTCTGATTCTACGGATGAAAATATTCAGCACATCAGAGCTTGACACTTTTTTT
The DNA here is from genome assembly GCA_017139565.1 of Luffa aegyptiaca. NCBI lineage: Eukaryota > Viridiplantae > Streptophyta > Magnoliopsida > Cucurbitales > Cucurbitaceae > Luffa > Luffa aegyptiaca. The sequence continues at coordinate 6,038,660 of CM029397.1, forward strand.
CCTTCGTTGTCTGTTTTTTTTTTTTAGATAAAATTCTCCTAAATAATTAGTGACTTTGACTTTGTTAGATATTTAGGAACAAGTTATTATATACTTAAAAACTCTTTTTTAAAAAATTTGTTTCAAAATGGTTTATTTCTCAATCTCATTTTTAATGGTTGTCAAACACTATAGTTTTTTTTCAAAATTAAACACTTGAAAAATTGAATCAAACATACCCTTAATAACATGTAAGTTCCAGTGTTTTTAATATCTCACTTTAAAAAGTGTCTAATAATTCATACTCTATCCTCTACATCGAAGGGACATATCAATTATTGTAGAACTAAACCCACTTTGACGTGCCTAATAAATTATCAAACCTATTTTCAATTTGGAGTTTGATAGGTCTTTAAATTTTAAATGTGTCTATTAAATCCTTCCTTCCAAGATAACACAAAATTGAAAGTTGAAAGACGTGTTGCCCACCAGAGCTGCATTTGCGATTGTGGGTTCATCACAAGAGTCTATCCATCAGACAAAAATATTCAGTAAAATTAGAGCTTGACATTTTTTTTTTTCTCATTCGTTGTCTTTTTATTTTTAGATAAATATCTTCTAAATAAATAGTCTGTGTTTTTACGAGATATTTAATAATGTGTAAATTTCAATGTTCTTAAACTCATTTTAAAAAGTGTCTAATAATTTTTTTTTTTAGTTTAACAATATTTGGGAGGGATTTTTCAAAAAAAAAAAAAACAAGATTTGGGAGGAAAGGGATTTGAATTCCGACCTTTTGGTCGAAGGAACATGCTAATTACCATTGAGCTAAACTCACTTTAACGTGTCTAATAATTATCAAATCTATTTTCAAGGGTAATTAAATGGGTAGCAATTTGACGTGTCTAATATATATATATTATTTTCATTCAGCATTAAATATATAATTAATTTTTTGTTTTTTAACTTTAAAAATTCCAAATCTACATATCTTTTTTAACTCTACAACTCTCTCCTTGATTCATGCTATTTTGGTTGATTTTTGTTATCAATCAACCCTCTCCCTTGATTCATGTTATTTTTAAGGTAAGTTCAAGAGTTTTTTTTTTTTTTTTTTTTTTTTTTTTTTTTTTTTTTTTTTTTTTAAATTCTACAACTATCTCCCTATTATTAATATATACAGTTAAGCTATTTATGTGTTATATTTGTTAAATTTGAATTTGATTGATTTTCAATGTGCACTTAAATTAAGTGTAAACCCTAGATTTTCTCCTACATTTAGGTTGTATTTGAATTTATAGTTCACTGGTTGTATTTGAATTTATCGGTTCACTAGATTTAGATTTCGTTCAGGGGTATTTTCGTCCGATTCGTTGTAAAAAAACCTACTAAAAATAGTAATTTGTCATTTTTTAAATGAAAAAAACATATGACCATTTTTCAAAATGCTCAATTAAAAATGGTCATTTATCTAGTTGCCCCTATTTTTACTTTTACTAATTCACTCATAACATTTTTCAAAAAAAAAAAAAACCACTCATAACAAACATAACCTTGAAGCGGATGCTTTTGCGAATCACTACCTACGTGCGGTTCTGAAGATGATTTTTTTTGTATGATTGTGATGCTAATATTATTAAGATTTAATGAAATTTATTACATATAAAGATCGATAAGCTAATTAGAGACAAAATATGTTTATAAACTACAAAGAATAAGTTGCTACAGGATAAAAATAATCGACATTTAATTTTGATGAGAATTTTTATGGTAGGGATTAAATTGTAACAAATTGGAAAGTATATGGACTAAATTGTTACACACGAAAGTTAAGGAACTAAGTTGTTACAAATTTGAAAATGTTGGGACCAAGTTGTTACAAACCAAAGTTGAGAGACTAGGGACTTTATGATAACCATTTCGGTATTTTTCTTGTTTGCTTTTTGTTTTTCATTTTTTAAAAACAGGGTTGTTTGATAACTATTTCTGTTTTTTAAAAATATTTTTGAAATTATAAGCAAATTCCAAAAAAAGAAAAATCAAAATAGATTTTTGTTTTTCAAAAACTCAGATAAGGTTGCGTTTGACAACCATTTGATTTTTTTATTTTGAAAATTAGGCTTGCTTTATGCTTGTTTTCTCCAAAGTTTTTTAGGTTGGTTTTCATCTTTGTGGAGGACACATTTGAATTCTTAACCAATTTTTTTTTTTTTTAAAAACAAGTTTTTGAAAACTATTTTTTTTTTTAATTTTCAAAATTTGACTTTGTTTTTGAAAACATAGCAAGAAGATAGGTAACAAAATAAAGAAACTTATAGATAGGAGTAATGATTATAAGCTTACTTTTTGAAAACCAAATGGTTATCAAACGTGGCAACCATTTGGTTTCTGGTTTTTGAAAATTAAGCTTATAATTGTTATCAAACGGGGTCTCAATCGTCTTCAAATGCTTCTTTTTTTTTTTTCCTCTTTTACATATCTCTCTCCAACAAATTCATTTTTCTATTTTTTTTCTCTCTTAACCATTTTTTTTCTCTAAATTTTTCTCTCTCTCAAATTTTGATCTCAATATAATTTTTTTTTTTATTTCTCTTTCTCTTTCTAAAAAATTCATCTCTACCTAGCTTTTTTATCCTCTAAAATGTTTATCACTGTTATAGGTAATTTTGGACCACCCCGATGTACAAGGAGCTGACGAGGACAACCGGGCAGAAATCGGACTGGAGGACGGACCCCAGAAGCAAAATGGGCCAATGGGTCAGGCCGAGACCGAAGGGGTCGGGCTTTTGGCCCGACCCCCTGCTCGGCCCGCTTGCACGGGCCGAGCTCATCCGGCTCCGTTCGGTCCCTGCAGCCTCTAGCCGCCCCGCTTCCGCCTAGTTCGTCCCGAAACGCCTCCGAATTCCTAAAAATCCTAGGAGCATGAGTAGGTATTTATACCCCTCTTCGCCACTGAAGAAAGGGATCCCGAACTCGATTCTCTACTCTCTCTCTTGCTCTCTAGCTCTCCTCCTTCCGTTTTCTGACTTAAGCCTCGGAGGCGGTATGACTAGCACCACACCGGTGTGCAGGTTTTCTGTCTCGCAGGCCACGTCTTCCCCCATCTCAAACAAATTTACCGTTGGTGGCACGTGAAGGTCAGGTGAGTTCACCCCGACCAAATTTGACCATCAACGATCACTATTTAATTTCCATTACTATTTCTCTACTAACTTATCTCTTTAAAAAATCAAATATTTTTCTTTTCTCTAAAATTCTCTTTCAAAACTTTTTTTTCTTCAACTTATCTAATTCTAAAAAGTTCTGCATAACTTTTCTCTACCTAATAAACATATCTCTAACTTTTCTTTTGAAAAAAAAAAATCTCCCTAAATTTTTTGTTCTACAATTTTTCTTTATTTTTCTAATTTATCATAATTCTTTTAACATATATTTTTCTCTTAACTTTACAATCTCTCTAAATTTTTTTATTTTTATTTAAATTTTCTCTCTAAATAAAATATATCTCTTCTACTCTAACTTTTTGTTTTCCTATAACTAATATTTTTTATGGAGTCTAACTAATATTCTTTCTCTAAATATTCTTCAATGTCTCTAAATTTACTACGTTTAACTTTTCTCTCGAAAACATTTATATTCATGCCCTCTACATTTTTGTTTCAATATCTCCACACATTTTTTTTTCTCTAAAACATCTTTTCATTTCTCTAAGTTTTTAAAAACTGAAAACCAAAAACAATTATCAAACATATATAGTTTTTTTTTTTTAAATAGAAACTCAAAAACAAAAAGAAAAAAAAAACAAAAAACAAAAACTGAAATGGTTATCAAACGGGGTAAATTATTACTTCCATAAAAGTTGAGAGACCAAAAATGTTGTTTTAACTAAGAATCTATCTTGTTTTTTTGCTTGGGTTTAGATCAATCATTCATCAGGTTATGATAAATCGAAACATCCCTCATAATTCTAAAATATTTCAAAATTCAAAAATTAAAATTGAGAGAATATGAAAGCGGAGAAAAATTGTGTAACCATAAAATAAAGTATAACATAACTTACATTTAATTGATCCAAAATAAATGATTGTTGTTTCTAAATCCTTACATAAAAAAATAAAAAAATAAAAAATAAAAAAGAAAGAAAAAACAGTTTGTAAGTTTCCACAAGAGTAGCAAATAAGCTACTGATCAAGAGTTGTGGTTGGAGTGGTTGGCGTTGGCATTGTCATCAGATTGAGCGGGCGACGAGAGAGTAGTAGTAGTAGAGTTGGACTCCCTCGATTGCAACGACGAATCTAAGGCCAATTTTTGAATGATAAGAGGTAATTCAAGGAGGATTTGAGAGACCTCGACTTCTTCTGGAGTGAAGTTGAAATTGAGAGAGCTGCAACTGCATTGTTGATGAGTATTCGCCATGGGGATTTTAATTTGCTTCGGGGAGTTTGAGTTTTTCTGTGAAAAAAGATAGGGAGGAGCACGAGATTTTTATAGACAAATTATTTCACAAAACCAAATAGGAAAAGGTTTTGGAAAAGAAGGTTGGAAGTCACACGTGTCCAACAAACCAAATAGGAAAAGGTTTTGGAAAAGGATGAATTGGATGCGATATAGTAATTAGTAAACACATTACCGTAATTCCCTTTTTTTTAATCAATCCATACAAATTAAATGAATCAACTTAAAACAATAAAATGTTCAAAATAACATATATATATATATATATATATATTCTTTAAACCCTTTTCATTGAAGCAATTATATTTTAAACATCACTAATTGTGTGTTTGGTTACGTCTTAAAATGATTTTAATCACAACTTTATTTGGTTGTTATACAAAATCATTCTACACATGTCAAATTACTAGGAGAAGCTTTGAATTTAAGGGCAATTTTGTAATTTATCAACATTATTTGAGTTTTTCATGTGCATTCTAGAATTTTTTAATTCGACGAGGTGTTTATAAGTGATTCTAAATCAATTAGTTGTGAATCACTTTAGAATCAATTTTTCTTTTTAATTATCTTTAAACCAATAATTGAGAAAATGATTATTAACCAATCTAATTATTTAAAAGGTGATTATTATCGAATACTCTAGATTAAAAAGGGAAGGGTAAAATACCCTCTAATAGGTCCCTAGATTTCAAAATTGAACAATCAAGTCCCTACTGTTTCGGAAATAGTTCTATTAAGTCCCTCAATCGTTAATTTTTTTAACGGTGCTGACGTGGCACGTTAAAAATATTAAAATATTAAATATTAAATTAAAATAATAATAAAAAAATAAATAAAAAAATTAAAAATAAAAATAAATACATTATCTCTCCCTGATTCCCTTCCCCCTTTTCCTTCTTCTCCTCTCTCCCCCTCCTCTTCTCTCCCTCTCCTTCATCTTATTGTCGGCGCCGCCCTCCAACACGCCGACCACCGCCACCTTCATCTTCTCTTCTCTCTCTCAACCCTGGAATCTCTCTCTCCTTCATCTCTCTCTCTGTCCCCCACCCCTTGAATCCCTCTCTTCTTCTTTTTACCACCGTCCAATCTTCCTCCTCGCAGCCGGCGTCGCTGCCGGAGCTTCCTCCCCTCAGAGCCTCCTCCCGAACTCCGCATCTTCTTCTTCTTCTTGTTTCAGACCCAATACCCATGCCAACTTTCCTTCTTCTTCTTCCAACCTCACCCCATCCTATTTCCTTCCTCTTCTTCTTCATAATCGGACCCCACCCCCATCCCTTTTTCTTCCTCTTCTCCTTCATACCGAACCCCCAACCCCATCCCCTTTCCTTCCTCTTATTCTTCATAATCGGAACCTCACCCCCTCTTCTTTAAAATCCAATTCTAATCCCATTTCCTTCTTCTTCTTCAAAATCGTATCGGTGAGTGGGGGAGGAGGAGAAAGGGAGCGACGGTAACAACGGTGCTAGAGAGTGACGGCGACTGCGATCGTTGAGGATAAGAAGAAGAAGAAAAAATAAGATGGAGGAAAGAAAGAGGGTTTCGGAGAGAGGAGAAATGGAACGACGACAACAGTGGTGGTGGAAGGTGGCGGCGGCAGCGGTGATGGAATTTGGTGGAAATGAATCCAACCAAGCTTCAGCTTCTCCCCGGCAACGGCGTCAAAACCTTGATGCGGATAAAATGACTAAATGTGGATGTTAGGAAAAGATGATAAATAAAGATTAAGAATAATTTCAGCCAACCAAGTGCAAGTATATACTATCGCATACAGTAATAAAATCTCTGGAAGTATTCCAAAGGTATCGATCCCACAGGGACTAAATTGGAAACACAGATTTGAAGAAGAAACTGCTCAACGATTGCTTTTGAAAGGTAACCAAAAGAAATAGTTGATGACTTGATGTTGGATTTTTGAAAAACAAATAAACAAACAAATAAAGAAATAACAATGATAAATAAGCGAGGTATTCAATATAGCTTCAACCCTAAGGCAAATAACTCTAATCATGGCTTATTTAACCTAAGTCTATTCATGCATTGAGTCAGATTTAACTTCTATTTGGTCTTGCTCCCAAGAACCGTTAGAAGGCTAAGCGAGTACCGTTATGCACATTTCTGTGACTCGACTCTGACATAGATAGTTCATGCATGCAACCTATAACCCTATAGTTGTTATAAGGCGACCTTCCCCTATAACACCGAATACACTCTTTCGAGCCTTTTCTCTTATATCACCTTTATGAAAACCGATATTGCTTGTCCCTTTCAGAATCAAACTCACATAGCATACAAAGTCTAAGTGATCAAGTTAAACTCAACAAGATTCAGAATGACGTTCAATAAAGAGTGACATGCAATGAATAAAACTTAGACAAATAAACACTTTCAAGCCATTTAAACTATATGGGAATTCACTATACCGAACCCCTCAATGGAATTTAGCTATGTGATAGCGAGCAGAAATGTCGCTATTTTAGTCCCAATTTATTAGGCTTTTTTGTGCTTTAATTGTGTTTTTATTGAAAATATTTGATGTATTTTGTTAATTGGTCTTTAGGAGCAAACTATGGATTTTTGTGATAAAAGTGCCCAAAATGAAGCCATTCAAGCCCAATTTCCATGCTTGGGTCAAGGGGAGTCAAAAGAGGACAACTATGAAGAAAAAGCCCAAAAAGAATTGAAGTTGGCCCAAGAAAAGAAGCCCAATCCGCAGCTGGAAGGTCTGGAAAATTCCTAGTGTCGAGACGCTATAAGGACAGCGTCGCTACGTTGTCCATTTCTTGGGCGGCAAGTCGATGACGTCACAGCGTCGCGACGCTGTGCCGTCTAGCGTCGCGACGCTACCCACTTTCCGAGCCTATAAAAGGCGCCCCTTGGTGCCTCATTTTACCATCAATCATCATATTCTTCCATTCCTTTCTTGCTTTCTTGGCTCCTTTGGGAGCCTCTCTCAAGGCTTTCAAGCCTTTTTGAGAGTTTCTTTAGTGGGAAACTTTTGGGGAATTTTGAGGAGCATTCTAGGAGGCTCAAGGAGTGTTCGGAGGGACTCCAAGCGTCAGCGAGGGGGTCTTCAACGGTCAATTCCTTCCCTTTTATTATGTTCTTAATTATGCTTTCCATTGTAATTATTGTGAATATTTTAGCTATGAATAGCTAAACCCCAATATGGGGTCTTGAAATGAAATTATAGTTTAAATGTTGTTATAATTGCCTATCTCTAGCCCTTTGTCCTAATTATTTGTATGGATGTGCTTAATGCTTTATGCAATCTGGCCAATTGTGTATTGATCTGATTCTTAATGGAAACTCGACGGAGAGAAGTTAGGATAGATCATAATCCATGCAACTAGTTTAATTGCCCGTCGTGACAACGGGATTAGTTGATTAAACTTAGATTCCTAAAATGAATCAGAGCAAAATAATTAATGATTTTTAATGGCGCTAAGGACACTTAGGTTGTTAAAATGAATTAATTACAATTAGGGGAGACCGACAGGAGAACCTATGTTATTAACGAAGATTCTAGGAGTATAATTAGTTGGGCAATGAGATAGGACAATTGTAGCAATTGTTTAGCTAATAATTGATTTTCGAGACCCCTCTTCCCATTAGAAAACTCTTTCTCCGTATTTTATTTTTACTGATTGATCAAATTTTCTCTCTAATTGTTTTGATTTTTTATTTTATTTGATTGCATGATCTGGTCCCTAAATATTGTTTATCCCAAGTATTTTTAGTGCTCTAGGAATCTTTGCTTGCTTAAATTTTGCTTCGCCTCCCTGTGGATTCGATACTCGGTATACCTACCGTTTTATATTATTTGTGACGACCCGTGCGCTTGCGGTGTAAAAGTCGTAAAACGGCAAATAATAGTCGTTCATCCGAACACTACGCATGATGGAATATAATGCAAATGAACCACTTTCCATTGAAATAATGAATAAAGAATACAAAGTAATGAAAAAAAATAAGTGCTGGAAAATATAGTGCAGTAGCTAAAACTAGGGTTTTTTTTCACTTTTATCCAATCCTTCTAGAGTTCTCACGACACTCTACTCTCCTTTTACAAGTGGGAATAGGGTGAAATCTCTACAAACACTCGGGTTTGATGTCTAAGGGTTAGAATTTAGTCTTCTAAGAAAGACCTCGGGCATCCCTACTCATTGGCGTCTACTAGGGTTCTGTCACCACCCTTTTATTCCCAGTGAGTTCTACTTGAATTTTCTTCGAATCGAGGCCTTTTATAGTGTGAGAAGTGGTTGAGGAGTCACAAAAATGGTGCTGGTAGGTAGCCCAGTCAGTTTCGGAGTCAAAACAGCCGATTAGGTGCGTAAAACATTTGTTCCAAACGACCTGCGACGGACTCGGAACTGCCTTCATCTACCAGAAATGCGATCGTATTTGGTTTTTGCCTTGCCAGAAATGCGGTCACATTTCTGGGAAATTCCAAATTTCCTCTGTTTTTCTGCAAAGCACCAAAATAAGTCAAATTCTTACTAAAATGAGTTCTTTTAAGCACAAATATGCATAATTTGAGATACATGTCTCTCAACTTCCTATTTCATCAACTTTAACACTTTTTGAGCTCGGAAATAGTATATTTGATCTAAAACATACAATTTTGACAAGATAATGAGCTAAATATAAGGGTAAAATAGGTATATTTTTTATTCTTATCACACAGGCACTGTATATAACCACAATTACAGAACTCAAAATAAACCAGAAAAATAACAAATTGAAGTTACAAATGTTGTAAATAGCCTAAACAACAGTAGAATTAACCACAACAAATCGAAAAGCCTCAAGAACTTGGTGAAGGAAATGATATGTAGTCGAGGTACGCTAATAAAGCGCTGTCTTGAAGACAATTATTCGCTCTGCACGGGTTGCTAGCAGACTACAACGAATGTCTCGCAGGATACAACGACTAACTTCGGTAGAACAACAACCTCGAACTACATGGATCTGACAGAACCCTTCGATACTCAATCTCAACAAAACCAAACTCAAAAGAAGAAAAGATAAGAGAAACAAGAAAATGGAATGATTCTGAAATGAAGAAATCAACTACTATTTATAGCTATACAATAAATACTTTGTAATTACGTTAATTACAGTGTATTTATGTGTATTTACAACAGATGCAGAATACAGAAGATCATTCGTTTACTCTGTAATTATGAGCAATTACAACAGTTGCAGAACATAAAAAGGCAACAACCGTTCATGTTCACACAAGTTATGAATTTAATTTCTGGACATTAAATTCATAATTTAAGCAACTGTTTTAAAACTTTTGATAAACTAACCACCACTTTCTTTCACATATTTACACCAAAATCCAACATATATATTATTTTCATTCAACATTAAATATATAATTAATTATTTGTTTTTTTTTAATTAAAAATTCCAAATCTACCAAACCAAATACATTTTTTATAAACAAGGGTTTGAATAGAGCCGATCCTAAACACAACCTTTTTTTTTTTTTTTTTGAGATCGATAAAAAAGAATTTCATTAATGATTTAACAAGAATGCCTCATGAGGTACAGGAACATCGATATTTTTAACCGAAGTCGATGACCATTTAGGAAAAAAGTTTGTTTCCTACACCTTTGAATGTCCTACAAGATAGTATCTATTTCCACGAGGTTCTTAAGTTTATTTGTAAGAACTTGGATATTTGATAGGGAATCAAACAGTACAGTTAACCTTTTAATATCCATCTGAATAGAAAAATGGCAAGAGCTTCTACACATAATGGGGAAAAATATACCCTCCTTAAAACTGAAAGGAGGACGACATGACACAAATCTCCACAATGGTATAATGATATTGTCCTCTTTGGACATAAACCCTCATGACTTTCCTTTCTGCGGAGCTGGGAAGAAACCCATCCCTAAACTGGAGAAGTATTATTTGGGGCAGAGAGCTATTAAAAAAAGGGTACAGATGGAAAATCGGAAATGGGAGACAAGTCATCATTGATCAAGACCCGTGGTTGTCCTCCAAAGGAAATGAGATCCCCATTTTGACCAAGATCGATCTTAAAGGAAGACCTGTTAGCGAGATCTTAAACGAGCAAGGGAATTGGAAAGAGGATCTAGTCATGGAGAATTTCTCAGAGAGGGATGCATCCACTATCTTAAACACTCGTTCTAGCGGTTTCAAGTCCTCTAATGAGATTATTTGGAACTTCGAAAAGAAAGGAGAGTTTTCAGTGAAAAGCGCCTATCATCTAGCGGGAAATCTAGCCATGGCCCAAGAAGCTACCTCTTCTAATGCTTTTGATAGTGACCCAAAATGGAGAAGATTCTGGAAGTTGAATATACCGCCTAAAACCAAAATTTGTTGTTGGAGGATCATCCAAGACAAACTCCCCACCATGATGAACATTTTAAAAAAAGGGATAGATGCTAATCCGAGATGTTATTTTTGCAGGGCTCAGGAAGAATCAGCCATTCATGAGTTCTGGAATTGCAAATTAGCTAAAAAGGTATGGAATCAATACTTCCATAGTTTGAAAGTCCCTTACAAGGATCGACTAGCTGACTAAGAAGGTAGGGTGAGATTCAAGCTTTACAATCTTCGAATAGCTTGAGAGTTCTTAGAGCATGCCTTTGAAATACAAGATGGAAGCCTTTTATAGACTCTGGAATTCAAACGATAATTGAATGCGGAAAATTAACAGATAAGATCGAATCATCAAGACAGGACCCCTGAAAGATTCGTCTTTTTGAAAAGTAATAAAGACAAAATTGAAAAAGTAAAACTAAATTATTAATCCGACAGGACAGGACCCCTGACCGGATAGATAAGACTAAAGTAAAATAATTGAAGCTAATAATTACAAAAGACAAAATAAGAAAAGCAAGAAAATTTGATATGTCTGCTCCTTTACAGCTCAAAAGATGCTTCAGCTTTATCTCTTTTCAGAAGATAAGATTCTTTATCTTGTCGGCTGAATAATTGGCTTTTCTCCTTATCCTCGATCACCCTAGGCGGATTACAGGCTTACCAACGGACTCACTGCTCTAAACATTGCGAGACTTACTGCCGGGAACACCAAACTAGGTCCTCACGATCTAGGAAAACTGCCAAGTATTTTTGTCTTCAAAATATAGAAGTCTTTGGTCTTGAATGATCTTGCTGCTTCATCTTCTAAAGTTGTGCTTTAGCAGAAATGTATTTACAGTGTAAACCAGATTACTTACAGAGTTTACACATTTTAATGCTAAAAGATAAGAATTTACAACACTTTTTTTTTTTAACTTTTTAACGGAATTACTTCTCTTTGAAGTATTCTTAAAACATGCTGACTATCTCTTTGTGAGACAGGTTATTTTGACTCGGAGCTCACATGGGTTGTGAGTCGAGGAATGGATCGTCCAGATCGTAGTCCGGCTCGTTATCTTCTTCTTCTTGTGCAGAAGAAGCTGGTGATTCGCTTCTGTTTGAAGCTGCCATCTGAATGATTCTCTGGAAGTCTGCATCAGAAGTCGTCTGTGCGAGAGCTGCCAGAAGCTTGGATTTGTCATTAAGGAACTCTGCATTCCTCTTAATGTCGATATCTTGAAGATATCCATTGGCTGCAAACCACTCCTTTACTTTATTAAGGGTGGCGTTTTGGAAATTGAATTTGTCCCACCATTTGATCTTGAGAATCTTGGTGACAGTTTTGTACTGAGGTTGATTGCTGGTTGAGAAATTCCAGCAAAAGATCCAAGGAACTTGAAAATATAAACAGAATCTCATAGAGTTATGAAATGCTGTTTTTTGAATATTTCTTGCAAAATGATAATATGATTCTTGCAAGGGAGTAGGTAAAATATCATCCGTTAAACCGAATGTATTCCACCATTGAATGAACCATAATGGAAATGTGATTTTGTAAGCATTTTGACAGAAGGATATGAACCAGGAATGTTTGAAGTGTGAATACCACATTACATTATACCAGGCTCTAACATAATCCCGATATGAATATGTTTGTGGTACGAAAGGTTTTGAAAAAGATTTATCTGTGTATAATCCTTGATTCCAGTGGGTTGGATTCAAGGCTTTGAAGATTTTAAGCTTTGAGTAGGCGATCTTCGAAGGATCATTTTTGTCTGGTATATGGGTTATCTCTACTGACTTGGTGTCAACTAGGATAAACTCATAGAAAGTTCTTGTTTTGTTGAGATCCTCAGGCATGAAATTAAAACCTGTAGGATACATATTTGAAATGGTCTCTTCCAGGTTAAGACCCTGGAATTCGGGTTCTATGACAGGTTCATAGATAACTTGGGATTTTTGAAAATAAGACTTGATTTCAGGGCGAGGTACAAACCTCTTTTCAGGTGTTACCGCCTGAGAATATGTTGAAGAGGACGGGATCGAAGATCCTATTGAAGAAGGTGAGACAGGAGGTCTCAATTGAATAATTCTGCCAGAAGGACGGACAAGGTTGGCCGAAGGCCTTGGAGGTGGAGTGGATGACTCCATTGGAGGCATCGGGCGTATACCGCCTTGCCTGGACCTGGATCGGGTTACCGGAGTAAACCCTAAATCCATAGCATATTGATCAGCACTCATAGGGGGAGGTGCTGAGGAGGAAGATGGGCGACTGCCCCTTGAAGAGGAGGCTCTGCCTCTACTTCCGCTCATTCGCTCTTTTCTTTTCCTTTAGAGAGAGGGAGAGAGAGAGGAGAGAGTTTTTGAGTTAGAAACTCTCTTGAGAGGTAATCAGCCAAGGGATTTTGAACTCCTTTTATAGGCAAAATTTCGAAATCAAAACAGGATAAAATTGCTTGCCATCTGGCAAAAATTTGTTTTGAAACCAGATTTTTAACATCTTTTTCTAAAACGAACTTTGACGCTCTAGAATTAGTTTTAATGGTGAATTTTTTGTTTATTAAATCACCTTGAAACTTTTGAACACAGAGAACTATAGCAAGTAACTCTTTTTTGACTGTGGAGTAATTCTTTTGAGTATCATTCCAAATTCCTGAATGGAATCGGATAATTGATTCTTTCTTATCTAGACACTGTTTGAGGATTCCTCCATATCCAATATCTGACGCGTCTGTTTCTACTATCAGATTGGCTTTTGGGTCGATAAGACTCAAACAGGGAATTAATTTGACTAAAGCTTTTATCTTTTGAACAGCTTTAGTGTGCTCATCTTTCCATGGTTTTGGATTTTTCTTGAGCCTTTGGAAAAGCGGCTTGCAAATAGGTCTGAGATTTTGAATGAAATCAGACACATAATTGAGACAGCCCAAAAACCTTTGAAGTTGGGTTTTGTCAGTAATTTGGTCTGGAAAGTTTGAAGCAAAATTTATGGACCTCTGAATTGGTTTTATCAGACCCATATGGATATTGAAGCCCAAAAATTTAATTTGAGTTTGAAATAATTTGACTTTTGACAGAGAAACTGCCAAACCATTTTGCTTGATAATATTAATAAATATATTTAAATGCTTGAAATGTTGATCGATGTTTGAAGAGAAAACTAAAACATCGTCAATATAAACAATTGTAAAATCTTGAAAGTCATTGAAAATGTCATTCATGATTTTTTGAAATTCAGAAGGGGCGTTTTTAAGCCCGAAAGGCATAACATTCCATTCGTATTGGCCGAATGGTACATTGAAAGCAGTTTTGTATTTATCTTTCTCGAATTTGGATTTGCCAAAATCCAGATTTCATGACAAACTTTGAAAATACCTTTGCATTTGAAATTCGTTTTAATAAATCTTGTTTATTGGGAATTGGATATCTTATCCATTCCAAAACTTTGTTTAATGGTTTGTAATTGATTACTAACTTGGGCACACCACGCTCCTGTTCGGCTGCGTTGTTGACATAGAAGGCTGCACATGACCATGGGCTTTTGGATGGTCTGATCAGCTTCTTATTGAGCAAGTCCTGTATTTCTTTTTTGCAAAATGTCAGTAGTTCTGAATTCATTTGAATAGGTCTTGCCTTTGTTGGAATTTTTGATTCATTAAAATCTTTTGAATAGGGAAGATTAACGATATGTTTCTTCCTGTCCCAGAAAGCATTTGGGAGATTTGAACATATTTCCTTTTCAATTTTGTTTTCTATGTCTTTTATCCTGATCTTTATTGAAGGATTGTTGAGGTTTTCTTCTATTTTTTTGAAGCTAATTTCTTCCTTTAGGAAAGAAATCTGCTTTTGCTTTTTCTTGATCTCTTCAAGTTTTAATTCACTTACTTCCATAATGTCATATGGAAGAATTGGGGTGATGAACTCGAAAATTATTTCGGTTCCATCAAATTGACTAACCAATCCTCGTTCGGTTATCTTAATGGGATAGAGTTGAGTTAGGAAGGGAGTTCCTAGAATCAACTCTTGTTTTAAGTCCTTTACTAGGAGAAAAGAACTTATTATACAGATGTCATTATTGCAAATATGGACATTAGGAAGTTTATATTGAATATTAAGGCTTTGACCGTTAGCACTACTTAGCTTTTCTGTAGTTTTTTCGAAGTATTTTGTTGGTATTAAACCTTGCTGTATGCAATTTTGATCTGCTCCTGAATCTATTAGAGCCTTTAAAGTAATTTGAAAATCTTCGATTTTTAGTGTTATTAAAGAATACCATTTTTGAAATTGTGATTTGGTGACTTGATTAAGAAGGAAATCTTCTCCTTCATTATCGGAGTTAACAGCTTTGAGTTTAAGATTATTAATCTCAATTTTTATTGTATCGATTTCAATTTTGTTTTCTCTTATCTCTTTTTTGAGATTGTTGATTTCAAATTGTAAGTCTTGAATAGAAGAGGGTTGAAACTCTGATTTTGATTTAAAAATATCAGGTTTGTTTTGAATTATTTCGGACAAACTGAGCTGCCGAATTTCTCTTCTTTCTTTTGGGGGTTCTTGAGAAGTTGATGTTTCTAAAGACTGTTTTAACGTCTTTAGAATTGTCTTTTTCATCTCTTTATCTTCTATATGATCTATAGAATTAAAAAGAACTTCTTGTTCATTGGTAAGGACATTTATGCAATTTCCTTCGCGATCCTTTTTGCAGGCTTTAATGCCTTCGGAATGATCGCTTTGGCTTTGACTGGAGATTTCTGAATCAGTATCTTCAAATTGAATTTGATTCAAATCGTCAGAAGAACTGTTGGAGAAATCTGATGAATATTCATCATCAAAGCCTAGTTCATTGATTTTCCTGTTGGGACAGTTGTTAGCATAATGCCCCTCCTTTTGACATTTGAAGCAGGAAATTTTCTTTTTGTCTCTGTGAAAATTGGTTTGATTTGGGCGAGAGTAGTGTCTCTGGCCTTTTCTTTTGCGGTAATGATGTTTTGGAACATAATCCTTTTGAGGTCTCCAGGTTTTTCTCTGAGGTCTAGCTTGAAGATATTGGTAGTTTTTGTAATATCTTCTGCTGTTGTTTTTTCGGATAATTTTCCTGAAAGTGTGAACTGGTTCTTCAACTCGTTCACAACCATATTGAGAACAGAAGGTTTTCATTTCTCTTAATCTGTTCTTGTCGCTCTTTTGAACTTTTCTCTGAATTTTTATTTCATTGCAGATTTGTAATCCACAATTTATCACGTAAGACATTAAGTCTCCGTATGTTAGCTCAGTCCATTTGATATCTCCTTCGAATCTTTCTCGAAGGGCTATGTATACTCTTTCAGCAACATAGCTTGGAAGTCCATCAATGAACCTTTCTTTCCATTGATGAGCGTCGGGCATGTAAAAGACCCTGGCTAAAAACATATCTTTATACCAATTGAAATTTGCTAGGTTGGAGCATCGCAGATTTTTAAGAATTGTTCTTTGGGTATCTTTATAATTTACGCTGTGAGCAGCTGTAAAATTATAAGATATAGCATAGACCAGTGTTTCTACAGCATCGTACTGGTCTACTTCTTCCTCGACAGTAATAGTTTTAGGAGTATCCGATTTAGCCGGAGTTGAGGGTTCTCCTATTTTGATGTCAGGTTCTGGTTTCTTGGCTTCTTCTATCTTGATTTCTTTTTTTCTTTTCACCTTTGTTTTGTGGGTTTTAATTTCGTTTCTCAAATTTGGTGTAAGGCATTCCCACCAGGCCTTAAGAATGCCTGAGAAACCATTGATGATCATTCCTGCTGCAGTATGGTTAGAGTTACCATTTTCTTGATATGCAGCGGCGGCTATAAGCATTTCAGAAAGCATATTCATGATTTTTCTTTCTGACATGCCGTCTAGATTCCATACGTAGACCGAGGAACCATCATATTGTTTGTTTTTCGAGAACTTGTCGTTCTGTTCGTAATTAAGATCTGGCATAGATTGACGATGATACCAGTTTATCTTATCAGAAGGGTTGGAATATCCTATCTTATTAATAGACTGAGGATCTTCCATTTGAAGAGAAGAGAATTGTTCTATGAGTGAATCGACATCTTCAATGTCACTATCATTTAGGACATTGATCTGGTTTGAGCTTTCTCCTTTTGAGATAGCTAGCAATTTTTTGTCGATTTCTTCTAAGAGTTTGGTCTTAGGAGTTTTGAGATTGACTTTTTCGAGTGGACTGAACATTGGTCTAACAGGTTCTGGAGGAGGATCTATTAATTCCTCTAACCTGAAAACTTGTTCAGCTATAGAAGTTAGCATTCGGTTTGAGTAGTTGTTTTGAACCTGAATGCTCTTGATTTCTTTGTTTGAGGCTGGCTTTCATCAGCTTCCCTAACGAGTTGGAAGGGTTTTGCGATAATTTTTTCATGGTAAAAACTATCGAATTCAACATCTTCCATTGGAGGATAGTTGCCTTGAACTACTCCTCTTCTCATTGTTTTCCATCTTTCTTTTTCTCGTATGGCACAAATATGAGAATATTCTTTTCTCTGATTGAACCATCTGAAGAAAGATATGTGCTCTTGAAGTTTTTCTAGAGTTTGAAAGTACTCTTGTTTAATGGCCTTTCTCTGTTCCTCAGAGTGGTTCTTA
This sequence comes from Luffa aegyptiaca, assembly GCA_017139565.1. Taxonomy (NCBI): domain Eukaryota; kingdom Viridiplantae; phylum Streptophyta; class Magnoliopsida; order Cucurbitales; family Cucurbitaceae; genus Luffa; species Luffa aegyptiaca. The sequence continues at coordinate 6,056,061 of CM029397.1, forward strand.
AAGAAGCGTTTTCTTTCTTCTCTATTTTCTTTTGCCATGAATTCTTTTTGCAGAGCTTCTTTGTCAACTTTGAATTCGTTATCAGAGATGATAACATTCAATTGGCTTTTGAAGACTGACTCGGTTTCCATGTCAGTTTGGGTTGGCGAAGGAGGTTTATCCTCTTCATACTGAAAATTTGGAACTCCGTGCTCCAATCTTACAGATTTAACCCTAAGTGAGTTAGATCTGCCAATATTTTGAATAGATTCTGGTCTAATACCAGAGGTACTTGGTCTAGAACTCATGAACTCCTTTTTATTCATGTTTTCTTTGACCACTGGGAATTGAGGGATTTCATCTTCAAATTTGATTTCTACTCTCCCATCCGGAGGTTCGATAATATGGGAAAGTTCCTTTTCTCTCTTTTGAGGGACAAAGGCGTTTTCTATTGTCCATCTTGGATTTCTTGTGAGGTTATCCCATGAAAGCATCTTTGGGACACTTACAGAGGATTTGTTGATGTTTGTTTCAATCAACATGGTTTTTCCCTTTGGGGATTGGACCAATGCTTTTGGTTCCATTGTAGAAGTAAGAGTTTTGTAGGTAATTTTGTGTAACAGTGTCATCTTCTTGACACCTTCTTCGAGGTTTAAACCTTGACCTGTGATTTCCAGGCTTAAGGTCTTGAGAATATGGGGGTCATCTAAGGCCACCATAAAGTTTGGATAGCAGGTGAAGTAGACAGGTCCATCTGCTAGATTTGATTTGATGATTCCGAGTAAAGAGTTAGAGAAGTCTTTGTGACGTCTATCTCTTAGGATTGCCAGAACAGGGGTATCCAATCCTGATCTGAACATTGGTCTAAGAGCAACTTGAACTGCTCCTATATGCAGGAATTGAAAGTCTTTCCTATGTTTAAGGATATCGTCTTTTGGAAACAATTGAATTGAATCAACATTTACATAGACTGGAATTTTCCTTTCAACAATCTTTATGCATTGTTGTTCACGGAAATTGAAGTTATTGTGCATGTAAATTGTTTTGTTGTCAAGTTTGGGTAAACCCCATTTTTGAAGATCGTTTTCGATCTTTGCTATGTGCAAAGCTTCATTGGAGATTTCAGAGCTTGAAGAGGCCATATGTTGGTCCTCTACTTCATTTTGAGTCAATTCCTTTGAAGGAAGGGATTTAAACAAGATTTTTCGTAAGAGAGACATTGATTAATTAAAGAAAATCATTTTATCGGATTATAAACAATAGATTTTTAATTTTACAAAACTATTTCTCTTAGAATCGAAAGTCAAAAGATGTTTACCTCTTATCACTCTTTTGGCAAGAAGGCAAGGTAGGCTTACCAACGGATTCACAGCGCTTCTTCAAATGCGTCTTACGACCGGGAACACCAACCGCAACAGTCCTTCGCAACAGTCCGCCGTAGTGATTGAGTATAAAACTTCCGACGTTCTTTCTTTGGAAAGATAGTTTGATAAAACCAAAAATGAATTGAAAATCTTCAGATAAAATTGATATTCTTTTAACTTACAATCTCTTCCTCCCCGAAAAAATTTGAAATCAACAAACAGACAAGTTATGCATCACGAAAGGTGTCTTCTGGACTTGAACTGCCTTCCATAGTGAATGTCCATCGAATTTACCGAAGAGATAGTAAGACAAGCTCTGGAACTATCCTTCTCATTAGTAAATTGAGACAATAGACATCACACATAACTCATCATGTATCTTTGAGTTCTATACGTTTGTGTCCATTTTGGTCCTAGACAAAATCCTGATTTCATGAGAGCTTTAGAGAACAGAAGCCATTTGAAAAGTTGTCACAGAAGCGACCCACTTCTACTCTCACATAGGTGATATTGATTAAGAGTATTCTGCCATTACTCCTTTTGTAAACAAAATCTCAATATAACCTTAACTTCGACAGATCACACACACTCTACAAACATCATAGAAATGATAAGAAACTATAAGTTTCTTAATGTGTCAACTATGAATCATTCAACCAGTTTTCCTATTGAACCTAGATCTTGGGATCTTCAGTCAACTAGGTTAGGTTACCACCAAATAATTCATTCCATAGGCTTTAGCCCCATTTCCCTCGATGTATACGTCACTTGCTCTCTTGACAATCATTTCGCCAAAGGATCAACAATATTCTCTTTCGATTTCACATAATCAATGGAAATTATTCCATTAGAGAGCAATTGCCTTATTGAATTATGCATGCCTCTTATATGTTGTGACTTTCCATTATATATGTTATTCTTAGCTCTCATTGAGGCTGCTAAACTGTCATAATAGATACATATCCCACTCATAGGCTTTGGCCACAATGGAATGTCTTCAAGAAAATTTCGAAGCCATTCATATTCTTCTCCAGCTTTGTCAAGAGCTATAAACTCTGACTCCATAGTAGAACACGATATACACGTCTGTTTTGAAGATTTCCATGATACAGCTGCTCCACCTAAGGTAAATATATACCCACTGGTTGATTTAGTCTCCATGCTATTAGAAATCCAAATCCAAATAGCATAACTAAATCCTTCCAGAACATGTGGATACCTCATACAACGCCAATCCAAAGTCTAGAGTGTACATCAAGTACCTTAGAACTTTAACTAAGCATTCCAATGGTCATGCCTAGGATTGCTAGTGCATCTTGCTAACCTTCCTATTGAATAGGCAATATCTGGTCTTGTACAATTCATTATGTACATTAAGCTACCAACAACTCTTGAGTATTCTAGAGAAGATACACCTTCATCATTATTCTTCTTTAACTTACAATTTGGATCAAAAAGAGTAACTGCCGGTTTAGCCTCAAATTGATAAAATTTTCTCAACACTTTCTCTATATAGTGAGATTGAGAAAGTATGTATGCACTTGAATTTCATGTTATTCGAATTTCAAGTATAACATCAGCAAGACCAAGGTCTTTCGTATCAAAATTAGGTTTTAACATCTGCTTGGTGGAATCAATGACACAACGATTTGTGCCCATTATCAACATGTCATCCACATACAAGCAAACAATGACAAAATCTTGATCTATGGTTTTAACATGGACACATTTATCATACTCATTTATCTTAAATCCATTTGACAACATAGTGTGATCAAACTTTTCATGCCACTGTTTGGTTGCTTGTTTCAACACACAAAGAGACTTGACAAGTTTACAAACTTTATCTTCAAGTCCTTTTACAGCAAACCCTTCAGGTTGTTCCATATAAATTTCTTCATCTAATCCTCCATTTAAAAATGTAGTTTTCACATCCATTTGGTGTATTTCCAAATTTTGTAAAGCTGCTATTGCGATTAATAACATCCTTATTGTTGGGTTTTATGCCCTAAAACTCGTAGATATAGTAAATGAAACAACTTAATCGATCTCAATAAAGCGTTATTTGAGTGATTCAGTAATTTGGTTATTAAATAATCGAGTTTGCATTAATAAACCCTAAATCCAATAAACTAAGATCCAAGGTTGTTTAAATGAAACTTGGACTAGTATGTGGGGACATACGGGGATCGGTGTCCAAGTAACAACCTAAAAGGTCTATAGTATAGGGATAAGGCTGGGTACCTTATCCTGGTGACACTATATGATACGACCCACCTTGTATTCGATACAAATGCAATGATCCTAAGCATCCATGTAGGAGACATGCGGGTGGGGGTATCCTATGCAATGAGTTTGCATAAGACCGGACTGCGAAATAGTAACCACTAGATGTAACGCCGTTAACTAGTTTAGGTTTCTATTTCAATAGGATGACCTAGGTAACTCAATCTCAATCCCGAGTCTGTTATGAACTTCTTTTCAGGAGGGATTGTCCTTAGATGTGTATGGGTGAGAGTGGTCGCTTCGCCAACTCAATAATCCTACCATTTCAGGGGCAAGACCGAATGGGGGCTGGGAACATAACAGTACAAGATGAAATTCACTCCTTCCCCTATTGGGGTAAGTAGATGTGTGTCCCTTAAGGGCTGATTCCGGGGCTTGAACAAAGGTGCGCCGTCCTCTCTTGGCCCGAGAGGAACTCCTGTTTAGTGGTTGGACCCTAAACAACTTGTTCATTAGAGGGATCAGTGGTACTTAAGAAACCAGAGGTAACCTAGGGGTAAAATGGTAACTTTGACCCAGCTGGTATTACGAACACACGTGAAGGATTGACTTACTGCATTGGTCAATATCCGTGGACATAGAAATATTCTACAGTGAGAAGAGTGCAGCTGTGGGTCTTTTGTGGAGTGACCCACATTTAACGAATGTTGACTAACTTGGTTAATGAGTTTAGCCAATTAGTCTCGTATCGTTGGAGCTTCTGATCTGTAGGTCCATTAGGTCCCACTGGTAGCTCGTAAAGAGACTTGAGTCAATTAAGTATAAATTGTAAATTGAAAGTGTTCAATTTATTTAGGGGAATCATGTAATGTATATTGATACATTATAATATAAAGTTTATGAAACTTTACAATATAATTTTGAATTAATTTCAAAATTAATTCTTGAGAGAAAATATTTGAAAGAGTTCAAATAATTGATATGAATTGGATTCATATTAATATAAATAATTTAATAAAATCCCTAAGATTAAATATATGATATTTAATTGGGTAATTAATTAATTATGTAATTAACTATTTATTTATTAAAATTAGATATGAATAAGATAATAGATTTGATCTTATTCATGACCTTTTCCTATAAATAGGACCCTTTGGGTGGGGTGAAAGACATCTCCTACCTTTAGTAGTCTTAGAGTCATACCGGTGTAGCCATAGTGGTAGTGTTCGCAGTAGTTCGTGATTATTTCACAAGCAATTGGTGAATTTAATCTAAGTCGTCAACGAGAGTAAGTAACTTGTTACTATATAAATTAGATTTTGATCTAATATTTTTGTATGCTTAGCCTTAATATAAATCTAGAATAGTTCTAAGTTTATTGCCAATGTATTGGTATTTTAGATTAAACAAAATTAACTACGAATTGGTCCCAATTTCGCTTCCGCTTTACAGAATTACGGAATTCCAATCCTTCACTGTAAGGCCCAGCCCATGTATGTTTTTATCTTTCATTATAGTTAAAAAAAAAACAAAACAAACAAAAAAAAAGAAAGGGAAAAGGCTGGAAGTGAGGCGGCAAATGAGTAGAAAAAAAAAAGAAAAAAAAAAGAAAGGGCTGGAAGTTTACCCACGTAGAGAGAGAAAGAGTAAGGGTAAAAGAAAAGAAAAGAGGAGAGGAAACGGTGAAACGGTCGGGGAGAGAGAAAGGTAGAGAGAGGGAGAAGAAGAAGAACCGAGCGAAGGAGAGACTGAGAGATCGAGAGCTGAGAAGGAGAAGAAAGGGAATCTTTGTCCGGTTTTTGGCGGTTAGAGCTCAACCACGAAGTTTTCCCCAACGAATTTGTAAGTGAGTTTGAAGTTTTGTTTGGTTTTCTTGAAGTTTTAGTTATGGGTATATATGTTTGGTGATATTTGAGGGTAAGAAAAGAAGAAGAAGGAAGATTAGTTGAGGTGTTGTTGGTTGTTGAAGGAAGAACCAAAAGAAAAAAAAAAGAAGAAGAAAAGAGGGAAAACCGAGTGTGGGCTGGAGGTTGAAGATGATGGGAGAAGAGAGAGAAAAATGGTGTGTGTTTTAAGGAAAAGTGATATATTTATATATTAAAAAAATAAAAAATGGAAGAAGGAAGGATATGGAAACGTGGATGGATGGAGAAGAGAAGAAATAAATTTAATGAAGTTGTACCTTTGTGATAAATGAAGAGAGAGGGAAAGGGAAAAGAGTGTGAGGTTGATATGGACTCTTTTGGTAGCAAAAAATAATATTTAAATGGGAAAAAGACAAAATGTACCTTAAGATAAGAAAAGGGGAAGTTGGAATTCATGGAATAACTTAAGTATATGGTTAAACTATTTGGTCATTCTAGTTAAATGGGAACTCATGTGTGGATTTAATCAATTATTTCAGGTCAAACGGAGATCGGGACGGCCTACGACCCGAATTTCTCTCATCAATAGGACTGTGAGTGGTTGTTTTAATGATTATTTTTCCGCTAGTAAAAGTACTATATTTATGAGTTTGAGGAAAATTAGAGTTAAACATGTTTAGAGAAATGATTTAAATTTCATTTGCTTTATGATTTCTTAGTTGGAATATGCATTTTAGAAGCATTCGAAACAACATGCACTTATTTGAGAATTTTAGAATGTCTTCGATATTTGTAAACGTTGCTTGTGTTTTTGAAACGTTATCTTACAAGAGAAAATGATTTTAGATAAGTTTTGAACAAAGAAATTCATATTAGAAAAATAGTTTTTACGTCGCTAGCTCTACGTACCCTAGGTGATTACCCATGTGCTGTGTGAATATGTTTCCATAGTACATAGAGAGAGATTTGTTCTGCGTGCACGTAAGACTAGAGAATTGCTCTACTAAGTGTGGAATGTATTCCATGCCTAGTATGACAGAGTTTACTCTGCTGAGCGTATTGAGAAGACTCTGCGCCGGTATGACTAGAGATAAGGGTACAGGGTTAGTGAGTTTTCTTGTTGATTCTTTGGTTATGCTTCAAGGGAGTTATTACTGCATTTTCCTTTTGCAAGCTAATATTTATGAGTTCCCGAGCTATACGTTTTACACGATTTTCTATTAGTTGAGTTAAATATTTTCAAGAACTATTTTAGTAAAAGAAAATGAATACCACTCACTGGGCGTTAGCTCATTCTTTTCCTTTTAAAATTTTCTACCAGGTAGCGACTGAGTTTCGACAAGCCTACAGAAGCCGATCTTGCCACTCGAGTCCGTGTTTAGAGTACCTTTTGTATGTACATGATGTTTTGGATGGAAGTTATGTAAGAGTTATATGTTGTAAAGAGTAGTTGGTTGTAAACTATCGTATCTCGAAGTGTTGGGCTAAATATTGTGGTTGAGACGCCTGTGTCTCTAATCTGGTTTCTAGTTGTGATATAGTTTATAAATAAGCATATATGTCGTTTCTTTTCAGGTGTGTTTTAGCCAAGTTTTAGGGGAAACTCTGCCCAAATTTTTGGTCCCTTAAGAGCCTAAGCGTGGTTAAGAACATGTAGAGGCCTTGAGTCCTATAATTAGTTAGGATTCACTGCCGGCACACTACGTCACTAGGTAGTTACGAGAGAGTTGGGGCGGGGTGTGTCATTCACTTATAGATGTAATTCTCGTCACTGGAGAATAGGTATCAAAGAAATCTATCACTTTTTTCTGACGAAAGCCTTTAGCAACAAGGCGGGCTTTGTACTTATCAATACTGCCGTCGACTTTTAACTTTCTTTTGAAAATCCATTTACTACTAATTGTTTTACTACCAGGAGGTAGATCAACCAATACCCAAGTTTTATTTTGCAAAATGGATTTTATCTCACTATTGATAACTTCCTTCCAATAAGGTGCATCTGGAGATGTCACAGCTTCTTGAAAAGTTCGAGGCTCATCTTCTATCATATATGTTATGAAATCAGGTCCACAAGAAGTAGTTTTTTAGCTCTTTTGCTTCTCCTCAGTTCAAACTCAGTTTTCTGATCGTCTTGACCTTTCAGAGTGCTAGCCTCATAATTCCTTTTGACACCATTACTTTTGTGTCTTTCTTCTTTAAAAGGAAATATATCCTAAAAAAAGTCTGCTTCAATAGATTCCATAATCGTATTATTATTAATATCATATATTTCTGATTTAATTACCAGAAATCTATAAGCAGCACTATGCATTGCATATCCTATAAATACACAATCAACTGTCTTAAGCCCAAGTTTGGTCCTTTTTGGTAAAAGAACTTGTACCTTTACCAAACACCCCCACAAATTATGAGGTAAACATGAACTATTTAACATGCAATTAACCATGTCTTTCAAAGTTCAGTTTTTCCTTTCAGCTACACCATTTTATTGTGGTGTATAAGATGCTTTAGATTAATGGATTATACCATTAACTTCACAGAATTCATAAAACAATGATGATTCGAATTCACCAATGATCTAAGTACATTCACTTTCTCCTCAAGTTAGATTTTCAACTTTTGTCTTATATGCTTCAAAAACATCTAAGGTTTCATATTTTACTATGTAATAAATATACATAGCAATATTTACTACAATCATTAATAAATGTGACAAAATATCTCTTACCTCTTGTTGGGGTACTAGCCATGTCACATATACCACCTTGGATTAAATCAAGTAACTCATTACTTCTTTTCCACAGATAAAACGACTTTCAATCAAACATTGATTTTGTTGGGTTTTATGCCCTAAAACTCATAGATAGTGAATGTAAGCAAATTGTATACTTGTTTTAATAAAGTGTTATTGAGTTTTTACAATAAAGTGTTATTGTTAAATATTGCAAAATTTGACCCAAATCCAATAAACTAAGATCCAGGGTTGTTTGTATGTAACTTGAACTAGTATGTGGGGACATATGGGTATCGATGTTCAAGTAACAACCTAAAAGGTCTATAGTACAAGGATAAGGTTGGGTACCTTATCTTGGTTACACTATGTGATACGACCCGCTTTGTATTTGATACAAACATATTGATCCAAAGCGTCCATGTAGTAGACATGCAAGCGGGGGTATCCTATTCAATGAGTTTGCATAAAACCGGACCATGAAATAGTAAACCACTAGATATAACACCGTTAACTAGTTAGGTTACTGTTTCAATAGGATGACCTAGGTAACTCAATCTTAATCCTGAGTGTGTCATGAACTCCTTCTCATGAGGGATTGTCCTTTGATTAGCATGGGTGAGAGTGGCCAATACGCCGACTCAATATGCCTTCCTTTTTGGGGACAAGACCGAGTGGGAGGCTGCGGACATGACAACACAAGAAGGAATTCACTCCTTCCCTCTTCTAGGAAAAGTAGATGAGTGTTCCCTTAAGTGGTGACTCCGAGACTTGAACAAAGGGATCCCGCCCTCTCACTGGCCCGAGAGAGAAGCACTGGTACTTAAGGAGTCAGGTGTAACACAGGGGTAAAACGGTAATTTGACCTAGCTGTGATTACAGACTTCGGTATCGGTCTATATCCACGGACACAGAATTATGTCTGCAGTGAGAAGAGTGCAACTGTGGGTCTTTAGTAGAGTGAACCCACAGTTAACGAAAATTGATTAATTGGTTAATGAGTTTAACTGATTAAATCTCATATCGTTGGAGCTTCTGATCTGCAGGTCCATTAGATCTCACTGTTAGCTCGTAAAGAGACTTGAGGCAATAAAGTATAAATTGTAAATTGAAAGTGTTCAATTTATTTAGGGGAATCATATAATGTATGTTGATACATTATAATATAAAGTTTATGAAACTTTATAATATAATTTTGAATTAATTTCAAAATTAATTCTTGAGAGAAAATATTTGAAAGAGTTCAAATAATTAATATGAATTGGACTCATATTAGCATAAATAATTTAATAAAATCCCTAAGATTAAATATGTGATATTTAATTGGGTAATTAATTAATTATGGAATTCATTAATTATTTATTAAAATTAGATATGAATAAGATAATAGATTTGATCTTATTCATGACCTTTTCCTATAAATATAGGACCCCTAGGTGGGGTGAAAGGCATCCCATTCATTCTCCTATTCTCAGAGAATTCTCCTGAAGGCTCCCACCAGCCTCCTACCTTTAGTAGTCTTAGAGTCATACCGGTGTAGCCATAGTGGTAGTGTTCGCAGTAGTTCGTGATTATTTCACAAGCAATTGGTGAATTTAATCTAAGTCGTCAACGAGAGTAAGTAACTTGTTACTATATAAATTAGATTTTGATCTAATATTTTTGTATGCTTAGCCTTAATATAAATCTAGAATAGTTCTAAGTTTATTGCCAATGTATTGGTATTTTAGATTAAACAAAATTAACTACGAATTGGTCCCAATTTCGCTTCCGCTTTACAGAATTACGAAATTCCAATCCCTTCAGATTTAACACAAAACTTTGCATTTGTATCTATTATCAATGTTAAAATTAGGCAATAGTCTTAAACTTACAATTCCATATAAAGAACGATAATTAACATGCCTCAATCTAAAAGGTCATACATCACACAACTCAACAATATAATATATGAGTTGTTATTCTTATTATTATTTTTGGGCATTTGTGCTAGTAGATTCAATTTGAACATGCCATCATTCAGATAGCCCTTTCCTACATACATACCTCCTTAGTCAGAATAAACTTATCTGACTCAAATACAAGTTTGGACCCATTTTTATTAAGAAGTGTTCCAGACACTAGGTTCTTTCGAATCTCAAGCACATGCCACACATCATTGAGGGTAAGTATCTTTCCAGAAGTTCATTTCAGCAGGACCTTCACTTTACCTACCACAGAGGCAGTTGAAGCACTTCCCATGTACAACTTATCACACCATCTAGCTTCTCATATGTGGTGAACAAGGACTCGTCCTTACAAATATGCCTAGGAGCACCCATATATTAGTCCACCAATCTTTGGCGACAGGGGCATAAATAACTTATCAATGAAAACAATTACCTTGTCATTCCTTGAAGTTTCAACAATGTGAGTTTTTTCTTCAATCTCTAGTGGATCTTTGTCTCCCTTTCTATTGTCATTTCCAATATGAAGCCTTACCGCAAAATCCACATAGACAATTGTTCTTGCTTGTGTTTGAGAAAGTTTTAAGAGTTCTTCCATAAAGGAGGCAACTTCTCAATCACAACAACATCTTAGAATGATTCATGACTGATTTCTCACATTACAAACGACTAATGATAATTTGTAGTTCTTTCATTTTATTGATTACCAAATTGGTATCAACTCAAGAATTTTCCACGAAGGAAATTCTTTGTACAGCATCTTTCAGCTTGTACATCTTGCCAATGTCCTCCACAAAAATCTTGAAGTTTTCTAGGCATTGCAATAAACATTAGTACAAGTGTCCTCACGATCGAAGTGTTTTCTTCGGTTTTGGCCTCGATTTCAGCGGCGATTGCTTCGATTTTCATCTCATAAAAACCTATTCTAGACCTGGACTTACATAGGACTCGATTTTACATAAAATACCCGAAACATCGGGCCTTACATGATCAAAATCACATAAAAATAAAATCTATGGCCATAAAATTAACCTAAACAGTTCAACGCAAACTGAACATACATTATGCATAAATCCCACCTATTAGAGCCTATCGCAACTTTTAATATTAATTAATAGGGACAGCGATGACTCTGATACCAATTGAAGGGAATAAAAGTCCCCACGCAGCGGAAGCGCATCGATTGGACCTTACGCCGTATATTAATTAACATTAAAATACCGTTACAAAAACTCAAACAAACTTTAAACACTCTTTAAAGTTGCTGGAAAATCAGTTTAAACATGCTTAAAAATAAATCTAAATTTATTTTCATGCTTTTCTAAAGAAAAGAGGAAGAACCGTTACAAACCTCCGTTGTAGACTTGACCGTTCTTCGCCAACGATGCTCCAACGAACGAAAACGCAGCAGCCTCCTCGCCTCTTAATCGCTGGAATTTTCTTCTTGATTGACACAATAACCACAAAGGTTACACCGGTATGTCTCTAAGTCTAGGAGGCAAAAGACTTGTGGGAGTCTTTCTCTAAGAGGGAGGCTAGAGAGAATTCTAGGTCTTGTCTTTGAGAGTCTAAGAGCAAGAGCAAGAATGTCAAGTGTCATGACCAATTAGGTCTAGTGTTCTATTTATAGAAGAGAGGCCATGAATAAAATATTCAATTAAATCAATCTTTTCCAAAATTGATTCAATCTTATTCCTTAATTAATCAATCATGATCAATCAATTCCATAATTGATTAATCTTTTCCACAAATGACTAATTACTTCCATAAGTGATTAGATCATTTCCATAAATGATTAATCACTTCCTTAAGTGATTAATTATTTCCATAATTGATTAATTCCCGGTTAATGAATTCTTTAATTAATTAACCACCAATTAAATATCACATATTTAATTTCCGGCCTAGAATTAATTAATTTTCCCAAACACATTTTAGGCCTTAAATTAATTAATTCATTATTTTGAACTCTTTCAAACTTCCATAAATTTATATTTGAACTTCTTCAAATATTAAATTCTCTCATAATAATATATCAATATATATTATATTTGTTTCCCTTAGTAAATTGAACATTTTCAATTTATTATTTAGTTGCCTCAAATTACTTTACGAGCTACCAGTGGGACCTAATGGACCTGCAGATCAGAAGCTCCAACGATGTGAGATTAATTGGTCAAACTCATTAACCACATTAATCAATATTCGTTAACTGTGTGTTCATTCCACTATAGACTCACAGTTGCACTCTTCTCACTGCAGACATATTTTCTGTGTCCACGGATATAGACCAATATCGACTAGTTAGTCCTTCACGAGTGTCCGTAACACCAGCTGGGTCAAATTACCGTTTTACCCCTGGGTTACCTCTATTTCCTTAAGTACCAGTTCTCCTCTAATGAACAACCTGTTTGTGGTCCAACCATCAAACAGAAAACCCTCTCGTGCCATTGAGAGGGTAGGGCCCTTTGTTCAAGACTCGGAGTAACCACTTAAGGGAACACTCATCTGCTTCCCTAAAGTCGGGAAGGAGTGAATTCCATCTTGTACGATTATGTTCCCAGCTCCCCATTCGGTCTTGTCCCCAAAATGGTAGGCTTATTGAGTCGGCGAATTGGCCACTCTCACCCATACAAATCAAAGGACAATCTCTCATGAGCAGGAGTCCATAATCAACTCAGGATTAAGACTAAGTTGTCTAGGTCGTCCTAGTGAAATAGAAAACCAACTAGTTAACGGTGTTATAACCAGTGGTTACTATTTCGCGGTCCGGTCTTATGCAAACTCATTGCATAGGATACCCCCACTCGCATGTCTCCTACACGAACGCGTTGGATCATAGCATTTGTATCAAATACAAAGTGGGCCGTATCCATAGTGTCACCAGGATAAGGCACCCAGTCTTATCCCTATACTATAGACCCTTTAGGCTGTTTCTTGAACAATGATCCCCATATGTCGCTACATATAGTTCAAGACTCATATTACAGCCTAGGATGTCTAGTTTATTGGATTAGGGTCAAATAGTGCAATATTTAACAATAACATTTTATTGCAGAAAACTAAATAACACTTTATTAAATACAAGTATAAAATCTATTTACATTCACTATCTACGAGTTTTAGGGCATAAAACCCAACAAACTCCCACTTGAACTAAAACTCTAGTTTAGTGGGATGTACAACAATCTATTCAACAGTGGGTGTATAAATACATGTATAAAACATATACAATGTACAAATACAATAAACTAGGGCATCACCATACCCATTATATAATGGTATCACTATACCCATTGTATAATGGTATCTCTATACCCATTAATGGTATCTTTATACCCATTACATTTCTCCCACTTGCCCTAGATTTCATCTTTGTACATAACTCATAGACCTAGACCTTCTAGATGACCCTCATACCCTTTAGCCGAGAGAGCCTTCGTGAATATTTCAATTTAATTCAATGTGTGTGCTTGTCTTGGGTTGGAAAGTTCTTATGAATTTGCCACAACACCACTGTATCACTATAAAGTCTGATGGGCAAGTTCACATTTGGAACACATTCCAAATCAGTCAAGAACTTTCTAAGCCTTACAATCTCTATTGCTGCTTCACAAGCAACTATATTTTTGGCGTATATGGTCAAGACTGTAATTATGTCACATTATAGCTCCTTTGTAAAGTTTGACCATGGATACTTATTGATATGTGCTGACTTTCCCTACATCATCACAGATGTCAGGCCTTGTGCAGAGCATTGCATACATTATGCTGCCCACAGCGGAGGCCTAGGGAATCTGTCTCATATTCTCAATCTCTTGAGGTGTCTTAGGACACTTTTCCTTAGACAAGTGAACCTCATGCTTGAAACGCAATAAGCCCTTCTTGGAGTTCTGCATCGAATATCGGGACAACATTTTGTCAATATACGTTGCTTGAGATAGGACTAGCGTTTTGTTCTTCCGATCCCAGACTATTTGGATTCCAAGAACATATTCGACCTCTCCTAAATCTTTCATTTGGAATTGGTCCGCTAGCCATCCTTTATGTCAGACAGATATCCTTATCAGTCTTAAAATCCATGTCAGTGTATCCTGTAAGGATCAAATCCTTAGTCCTATACACGAGCATATAGTTCATCTTTCTCCTCAGATACTTGAGGGTATTCATAACGGTTTTCCAATGATCAAATCTTGGATTAGATTGGTACTTACTGACAATCCCTATTGCATAGGCCATTCGTCTCATGTCCTCAACTTCTTGAGGTGTCTCAGGAAACCGTTTCTTAGACAAAATGAATTCCACGCCTGAAAGGTAGAGAACCCTTCTTGGAATTCTGCATCTTATATCTAAACTAACATCTCGTAGATATAAGACACTTGAGACAATGCTAGCTTTTTGTTCTTACCGTTCCTAACGATTTGGATCCGAAGAACGAACTTAGCTTCTCCCAAATTTTCATTTGGAATTGAGCTGCTAGCTTATTTTACTAGTCAGTAAGATAACCTACATCATTCCCAATGACTAGGATATCAATTACATACAACACTAATAAAGCTACTTAACTATTGATGATCTTCTTGTAAAGACAAGATTCATCAATGTTCTTGATTAAAGCCAAAAGATTTGATCACAGTATCAAATCTTATATTCCAAGATCGAATTGGTTAGGTCAATCCATGAATGGATCACTTAAGCTTGCAAATCCCTTTTTGCTTCTGATCTTGCTAAATGAACCATTATGCTTGAGACATGTAGATACTCTTCTCAAGATTACCATTCAAAAGGGTAGTCTTGACACCCATTCTAAATGGACAAGAGTTCTAACAGACTTCAACATGACGACATGAGATAAGAATTTATTACTATCCCATGTATCTGGGTTTAACCCTTTTGTCATAAGTCTAACCATAAGATTATGTCTCGTTTCTTCTTGTAGATTCATTTGTAATCTTTAGGTATTACCCATTAGATAGATCTATAAGATTCTAGATGGATTTGAAATCACATATTTCAATTCCGGGTCCATTACTTTAATCCAATTGGTTCTTGTTAACATCATTCATTATCTTACTTTAAGACAATGAATCCTCTAAATCATCATCAGCTATGACGATCTGGGCTTCAATTAAGCCCATGTAACGGTCAGATTGTGGAACAATCCTCCCACTGTATTGAGGCACTCTCAACTTTTGAGATAGATGTAACTAACCAATTGTATTGGCCTTATCAACAACTCTTGTTTAAGGTCCAGCATCATCAACAACCCTTGTTGATTAACAACTCTTGTTGATATTTCTGTAGCTTCATCAGTCAATTTACTTAAAACGATCTTACTTTGTGGCTTATTATTTCTTATGTGGTCTTCTTCTGAGAATGTAGCATTTTTCGATACAAATTCTTTATTCTCTTGGGGATTGAAGAAGGATCCACATCTCTCGTTTTTATGGGGTAGCCTACGAATAGGTATACTGTTTGAACAATGTTCCAATTTCTTTATGGTTGGACCACAAGCACATGTGTTGGACTCCCCCAAAAATAACGTAAACTACTTTTACGTCTTATCCATAATTCAAAAGATGTTTCACAAACACTTTTGATGGAACGTTGTTCGAAATATGTGCTGCAGTCAACACTGCATGACCCCAAAACGAGTCAGGCAAATGAGCATAGCTCATAATGAATCGAATCATATCCAATAGGGTGCTATTTCTCCTATCTAATACACCGTTTCCTTAAGGTGCTTCAGGGGTAGTTGAGATGTAATTCCATGTTATATCAAATAGTCTTGGAATCTCAAGTCTCATCTACTCTACACCTCGATCAGATCGAAGTGTTTTTATCACCTCACCTAACAAGTTTCCAACTTCAGTCTCAAACCACTTTGAATTTCTCAAGAGCTTTAGACTTAAGTTGCATTAGGTTGAGATACACATACCTTGCATAATTATCTATAATATAGATAAATTATTCATGCCCTCCCACTGCTTTAACATATTAGACCACAAAGATCCAAATGTACAAGCTCTAAGGGCTCTTTGGCTCTCTTATCTCTTTTCCAGTAAAAGATCTATCAGTCATATTGCCCATAAGACATGACTTAATTGGTATTAGAGAGTGTTCTTCTAACTAACTTAGAAGTATACTCAAGACTGAGCTCCCAATCATATTGAGATCATAACTAGCCTAACACCTTAAGAACCAAAGAAAGGTATTTCCTTTAGGAGAAATCTTTTGCCTTTCATTTCTTTGATTAGTAGCATCCACAAGCAACACAGTGTTCATGACTGCCTTAATCTTGATTAGTCTTAAAAACGTTTATGTTATTTTTCAGTTCAACTGAACAAAAGTTAACTCCCTTTCTTGAAATGAACTGCATTAGCAGAGAAAGGTAAAGAGTAACATTGTTCCAGCCAATACGATACAGAAATCAAATTTCTAGGAATTATATACACATTATCTAATAATATGTATTTGCTCCCACTGGAAAAAAAATAACTTGACGTTCCCCATTGCTACAGTCAAGACAACCTCTCTAATTCAAAATTTTGAGAGTTATCTCAATAGCATGAAGCTATTGCCAGGAATTCATTCCTTTTAATAAGAAGAACAAACGTAATTTGTGACTATGAATCAAGTATTCGGGTAGAATCATCATTCTTCACAAATTACGCTTCCAAGACTAGTAAATCGAATTTACTGTCTTTGGACAAGTCTTCCTTGGCTGAGTAAGGCTCAATGTCACATTCATTAATAACACTTCTTAATGAATTAAACATTTGGGGCATGAGAACATTTCTCTATCAAGACTAATCTTAAAATATTCGCCACAAATTAGTCGTTTAAATTTGTTGTATAATCACCGTTATTAATAAAATGAGCGTAAGACTATGCACATATGAAAACATTGAATTGTTGAAATAACAAATCACTTGATTATTTATCGCACTAACCCATTACAAGAGCAATACAAACAATTGCATACAATCCAATCAATTTAGCAAAACAGACAATCACAGAACCCTAAAACTATTGATTTAGTTTTGCAACGATGTTTCAGAGGTTTAGAATGTCAGCCACCGAAGGGTGATCAGGCACTCCTCCTTTGAAATGAGACACCTCTCAGCTAATTCTAATTCCAGAATAACTCATATTCCTATAGACATTAGCCACCGTTGTTCGGTCAAGGATTTGTTAACACTTTTAACTCATCCTCGTAAGTGTGACCCTCCCACTTTCAGATCTCAGAGGCACGCACCAACAGGCTACCGAAGGGAAAGACAACTGTTGGTGATTAGCCTAAGAGCTCCTATCCTTTTTCAGGAATTCACGATGTTCCGAATCCTATGACCAGGCCCTCCGAAGGGATGGTTGTGCCAGGACAACCTGCAGGCGGATCATAGGACTCTCACGGTGCGAACTATGGGCGGAGACCGAGGGATACGTTGACACGTGTCCCGCTCCCACTTACTCTAGACATTTTTCCCATTCACCTTGATATTGATTCATGCAAACACTTTCCGAAGGGAGGCCGCTCCTAAGGCGACTCGAAGCCGAGCATGAATCTCACGTTGTGAATATAGGGACATAGGAGCAAAACTTGATTTAAATCTCGTTTTGTAACTTTCCTCCCACTGAAAATGTCCTGAGGTTAATATAGGGTTGTTTAACTTAGATAGTATTCGGCTAAGTCAATCTATCTAAGTCTGATCCTATTTTAACAATTATGGAAATGATTCAACTGCAATCTTTTGGGTGAATTAAACTTCTTTTAATAAACCCAACATTGCAAGTCAATATTACTATGGTTAATTCAACTCAATGTTCGGGTCAGTTCCCAGGTAGGAGGTGTTCCGTAAACCGTCAACTTAAATACCCCCAACCTTAGACAGAACTTTACCGAGAGAGTTCCCTTATAACCTCAGTAATGTAGGGTCTTTACTCTAAAGATCTAGGTGCATTAAACACTTTTAATAAACCTAGTGACATTGCATGCTAACATTTAACTATGATTAATTCAACTCCGGTATTCCAGGTCAGTTCCCAGGTAGGAGGTGTTCCGTAAACCGTCAACTTAAATACCCCCAGCCTTAGACAGAACATTACCGGTGGAGTTCCCTTATAATCACAGCAATGATTTTCCTACTTAGTCAATTAAAACTATTTTTAATTCTAAGTAAGAAAAGATTCTAATCCTATTAGAAACTGATCTAGGTCTAATTAATTTTAAACAATTTAAAATTAATCCAATTTATCCTATGATCTTATGTTTGCATGCAAATCTTGATTATAGATTGACGGTTTCTAATCATTAATATTAAAGAACTATTTCAAATTTTAATGATTAATCCTATAATCAAGAATCTAGGGTTTAATTCATTTAACAATCTCATTCAAATTAAATAATTAAACCACACTTATTGCATGAATAATATAACTATTATATTATTAACTATGGATGTTTCATGCTTCATGCAATATTGATTTTCAATTATAAGCCAATCAAGAAAATCAATCAAGCATGCTTCATTCATCACATTAAACATAACTATTTATATTTAATTTAAGTAATGACATGCTTCATGCTTTCCAAATTTTTCATATAATCAATATACACTTATATTAAAAATATGAAAACAATTCCATGCATCTAAACATACATTATAACTATTTATAATATATATAAAAAAATGCATGAGCATGTTTATAACCTAAGGTGGGATTAAATATTCTATATGACATCCATAAAGCATATAAATAGCAATTGAACCGGTTAATTTTGGCCCCTAGGATAAAATAAAGCATTAAATTACAATAACTTTAGCTAAATTCTATCCTAAAATCCCTCTGCAGCTCCCAAAATTGGTCTAGACAGCACGAACCGCCCCGAACCACCTCGAACCGGCTTCCAAAATCACGAACCATGCCAAAAATTGGCTGAACCGAACCAAATAGGTCCCAGCCCAGCCGAACCGGTCTGAACCGGACCGCCCACAGCTTGAACCGCGCCTGTTGAAGCCCTAATGCGCGCCGCCATCGTGACAGCGTCTCGACGCTGTGCGCTTTCCATATCTGGCGCCTGCGGTATCGAGACAGCGTCGAGATGCTGTTGAGGTAGCGTCCCGACGCTGTTGCGTCTAGAGGCAGAATCTGGGCAAAACAGCAGTGTTTTCTTCGGTTTTGGCCTCGATTTCAGCGGCGATTGCTTCGATTTTCATCTCATAAAAACCTATTCTAGACCCGGACTTACATAGGACTCGATTTTACATAAAATACCCGAAACATCGGGCCTTACATGATCAAAATCACATAAAAATAAAATCTATGGCCATAAAATTAACCTAAACAGTTCAACGCAAACCGAACATACATTATGCATAAATCCCACCTATTAGAGCCTATCGCAACTTTTAATATTAATTAATAGGGACAGCGATGACTCTGATACCAATTGAAGGGAATAAAAGTCCCCACGCAGCGGAAGCGCATCGATTGGACCTTACGCCGTATATTAATTAACATTAAAATACCGTTACGAAAACTCAAACAAACTTTAAACACTCTTTAAAGTTGCTGGAAAATCAGTTTAAACATGCTTAAAAATAAATCTAAATTTATTTTCATGCTTTTCTATAGAAAAGAGGAAGAACCGTTACAAACCTCCGTTGTAGACTTGACCGTTCTTCGCCAACGATGCTCCAACGAACGAAAACGCAGAAGCCTCCTCGCCTCTTAATCGCTGGAATTTTCTTCTTGATTGACACAATAACCACAAAGGTTACACCGGTATGTCTCTAAGTCTAGGAGGCAAAAGACTTGTGGGAGTCTTTCTCTAAGAGGGAGGCTAGAGAGAATTCTAGGCCTTGTCTTTGAGAGTCTAAGAGCAAGAGCAAGAATGTCAAGTGTCATGACCAATTAGGTCTAGTGTTCTATTTATAGAAGAGAGGCCATGAATAAAATATTCAATTAAATCAATCTTTTCCAAAATTGATTCAATCTTATTCCTTAATTAATCAATCATGATCAATCAATTCCATAATTGATTAATCTTTTCCACAAATGACTAATTACTTCCATAAGTGATTAGATCATTTCCATAAATGATTAATCACTTCCTTAAGTGATTAATTATTTCCATAATTGATTAATTCCCGGTTAATGAATTCTTTAATTAATTAACCACCAATTAAATATCACATATTTAATTTCCGGCCTAGAATTAATTAATTTTCCCAAACACATTTTAGGCCTTAAATTAATTAATTCATTATTTTGAACTCTTTCAAACTTCCATAAATTTATATTTGAACTTCTTCAAATATTAAATTCTCTCATAATAATATATCAATATATATTATATTTGTTTCCCTTAGTAAATTGAACATTTTCAATTTATTATTTAGTTGCCTCAAATTACTTTACGAGCTACCAGTGGGACCTAATGGACCTGCAGATCAGAAGCTCCAACGATGTGAGATTAATTGGTCAAACTCATTAACCACATTAATCAATATTCGTTAACTGTGTGTTCATTCCACTATAGACTCACAGTTGCACTCTTCTCACTGCAGACATATTTTCTGTGTCCACGGATATAGACCAATATCGACTAGTTAGTCCTTCACGAGTGTCCGTAACACCAGCTGGGTCAAATTACCGTTTTACCCCTGGGTTACCTCTATTTCCTTAAGTACCAGTTCTCCTCTAATGAACAACCTGTTTGTGGTCCAACCATCAAACAGAAAACCCTCTCGTGCCATTGAGAGGGTAGGGTCCTTTGTTCAAGACTCGGAGTAACCACTTAAGGGAACACTCATCTGCTTCCCTAAAGTCGGGAAGGAGTGAATTCCATCTTGTACGATTATGTTCCCAGCTCCCCATTCGGTCTTGTCCCCAAAATGGTAGGCTTATTGAGTCGGCGAATTGGCCACTCTCACCCATACAAATCAAAGGACAATCTCTCATGAGCAGGAGTCCATAATCAACTCAGGATTAAGACTAAGTTGTCTAGGTCGTCCTAGTGAAATAGAAAACCAACTAGTTAACGGTGTTATAACCAGTGGTTACTATTTCGCGGTCCGGTCTTATGCAAACTCATTGCATAGGATACCCCCACTCGCATGTCTCCTACACGAACGCGTTGGATCATAGCGTTTGTATCAAATACAAAGTGGGCCGTATCCATAGTGTCACCAGGATAAGGCACCCAGTCTTATCCCTATACTATAGACCCTTTAGGCTGTTTCTTGAACAATGATCCCCATATGTCGCTACATATAGTTCAAGACTCATATTACAGCCTAGGATGTCTAGTTTATTGGATTAGGGTCAAATAGTGCAATATTTAACAATAACATTTTATTGCAGAAAACTAAATAACACTTTATTAAATACAAGTATAAAATCTGTTTACATTCACTATCTACGAGTTTTAGGGCATAAAACCCAACAGTGTGACCTCTTGGGAATTTTCCTAGGAGGCATGTGAGTGAGGACAAAACATGCTAAAAGGACCCCGTGTTGGTTTGTGGGGACAATCTTCACTCTTGAAAGCAGTTTAAGACGAGTATAGTGGCGTGGCTAGGTCGCAGGGGAGTGTCGGGGCCCTCAGGTGCCGAATTCGAATTCCGAATCCTGGGCCTGGGGCATTACAAGGAGTAACAACATTAGCATAGGAGCTTGCAACCATCGTTAATTGTCTTCAGATTGATGGAAATACGTTATATTTATAAGCTGAGTAACGCTAACAAACTTATTACTCCAAAGATGGTAGTAGACAATTACAGTGTAAATAACAACACAGACACTGTATATAACCACAATTACAGAACTCAAAATAAACCAGAAGAACAACAGATTGAAGTTACAAATGTTGTAAATAGCCTGAACAACAGTAGCAATAATCTCAGCAAATCGAAAAACCTTAAGAACTTGGTGAAGGAAATGATATGTAGTCGAGGTACGCTAATAAAGCGTTGTCCTGAAGACAATTATTCGCTCTGCACGGGTTGCTAGCAGACTACAACGATTGTCTCAGCAGGATACAACGACTAACTCCGGTAGAACAGCAACCTCGAACTACACGAATCTGGCAGAACCCTTGGATACTCACTCTCAACAACTCAAAAGAAGAAATGATAAGAGAAACACGAAAATGGAATGATTCTGAAATGAAGAAATCAACTACTATTTATAGCTATAAAAATAGTAACTCTTTGGAAAAATGAAAAGACAAACAATAAATACTTTGTAATTACGTTAATTACAGTGTATTATGTGTATTTCCAACAGATGCAGAATACAGAAGATCATTCGTTTACTCTGTAATTATGAGCAATTACAGCAGTTGCAGAACATAAAAAGGAAAAAACCGTTCATGTTCACATGAGTTATGAATTTAATTTTCGGACATTAAATTCATAATTTAAGCAACCGTTTTAAAACTTTTGATAAACTAACCCCCACTTTCTTTCACACATTTACACCAAAATCCAGCATATATATTATTTTCATTCAACATTAAATATATAATTAATTATTTGTTTTTTTACTTACAAATTCCAAATCTACCAAACCAAATACATTTTTTATAAACAAGGGTTTGAATAGAGTCGAATCTAAACACAACCCTTTTTTTTTAGATCAATAAAAAAGAATTTCATTAATGATTTAACAAGAATGGCTCATGAGCTACAAAAGCAACATCAATATTTTTAACAGGAGTCGATAACCATTTAGGAAAATGTTGATTTCCTACACCTTCTACATTTAGCCAAACCTTCAGCTTACACCATTTTGGATTCAAACCCAGATGATAAGCTTCGAATGTCCTGCAAGATAGTATATATATCCACGAGGTTCCTAAGTTTATTTGTAAGAACTTGGATATTTGATAGGGAATCAAACATAACAATTAACCTTTTAACATCCATCTGAATAGAAAAATGGCAAGAGCTTCTGCACATAACGGGGAAAAATATACCCTCCTTAAAACTGAAAGGAGGAAGACACGACACAAATCTCCACAATGGTATGATATTGTCTACTTTGGACATAAACCCTCATGACTTTGCTTTTGGTTCACCCCAAAAGACCTCATACCAATGGAGATACTTGTCCTCCCTTATAAACCCATGATCTTCCCCTTATTTAGCCAATGTGGAACTTTAGTCGTACTTCCAACAAAAACCTCTCCTCATTCCAAAAGATTAACAATGCTCCAATCCCCGTAATCATTGTGATGCTACTAATGGCGATGTCAACCATAAGAATATCCTCGTTGAGCTCCCTCACTGGAGGCTTTGAGGCCAACTGTAATGAAGAGGAGTCACGGAATTACAGGGAGTTAAAACAACATGACCATCTTTTTCTATCGCTTCGGTGGAATTTTGGTGGAATTCCTTCAATGTTGACAAATCCATTCACACTTGTTAGCTACTGACTTAGACGAAATATGTTGTTGATAATAATTCCTATCATTCTATATTGACCAAGCTCCAATTCCTATTAACTCAATGGATGGTTGCATTAGATTTTCCAACAAAAGGGTCCATCTATCTTTAATACGCATAAAGCCCTCAAATAGATTGGCCTTTTGACCTTGAAAGGAGGACTAAATAGATTATGTGTTTGCTTCCCAATAAGCCTTATAACCACTCTTAACGTTATACTGACCATTATTGCTAAAATGCCATATCCATGGGTCCTCTAACGAAGAGGAATTAATCGGTTGGGATAATATAATGACCACATCTTTTAGACATAAAATTTGATTGAGCTTTAGAATGTCCCAATGATAGGACAGTGTAATAAATTCCAAAACTAGCATCTCATCCTTACCATTAGAGCGAGATATAACCTTAGAACTGTTGGGATGCGGAAGCCCCGGATCGATAAATAGCTTTATAGAAGTACCGTGACCCAGTTTCTTTCTAACCCTTTTCCTTAACATGAACTCCACCCCCCACACTAGACCCTTCCAAAAGTAAGAGTTTTTTTTTTTTTTTGAAAATCCAAAAGTTAAGAGTTATTTGGCTTAGAAACAACATTTAACAAATCATAATTAGGAAAGTACTTGCCTTGGGAAAGTACTTACCTTTTATGAATCTAGATACTAGGCTAATAGGATCCTGTAATATTTTCCAAGTTTGTTTTGCTAGAAGAGCCTGATTGATAGTTTCCAAGTCTCTAAAATTTAGCCCCGACCAACATAACATCTTTCATTACTTCCAATGAATTTTATTATTACCTGATCTAGACCGCAACCAAAATCATGCTATCATTCAAGTTGGTTGATCACAAAAAGATTTAAACAATTTGAAGCAGCTCATTGCGAAAGTATCATGGTTTATATCTCATTCCGAGCTCATTCACTATACCTCATTCTGGTATGCACACTGAAAAATATACTTTACTTGCAAAACAAGAGTGTTCCCTTTGACATCATCAATTCGGACATCCTGCTCCTAAAATTTTACACTCTAGTTTGTCACGTCTTAGTCTTTCCTTTGATATGAATGAACACTTCACCCACACAACAGAAGACATGGAATCAACTTTGATTGACTTAGAATTAAACTAAAATATAGGTTAAGCAAATAAATTTCCCGAAATAATATGGAAAAAGTTCTGGCAGGTCTTTACTTCGTGTTCCAGTGAATCTTGAATCTCTACAAGATCTTCCTTACTATGACTCGAACACAGGACTAAGGTTTGTGGAACCTCTTGAAAGAAATTTTAAAGAATTTTATGTGTAGAGAACTTGTGTTTTTGGCTCAACCCAAGGGTCCTATTTACATAGCCAATTATGATAAGATATTCTTCAAATTCAAATTATAATATCTAATATATTATATATTTAATATATCTAAATCTCATTCAAATATCTCCTACAACATATATTATCCATTTGAATCTTATACAAATTTAATATATAATTTAGCTAATAATGTATTATTCAAATTTATATTTAATGCATCTAATATATTAAATATTAATTTGAACATTTCAAAATTTCTTTCAACTAAATTGATTCTTTAGGGGCCATTTGTGGCACTGAGTTGAGTTGAATTGAGTGGGCTATTATAGCCCACTCGACGTTTGGAACGTTGATTTAATTAAACGGGGGGGTTGGGTTATTTTACCCCCCGTTTTTCTATTATAACCCATTCATGTTCTTTTAGCCTTATTGCCGCCGACGACCGTCGCTACTGCTGACGACCACCGCCGACAAACATTCCGATGATCGTCGTCGACGCTGACGACAATTCCGACAATCACCGCTGGCGAACAAATTTTTTTTCTTTCTTTTCTTCTACCTCTTTTCTTCTATTTCTTTCTTTATTTTCTTTTTTATTTTTTGAAATGAAAATAAGAAGAAAGAAGAAAAAATGAAAAAAAAAAAAAAATTCTAGTCACCGGTGGCAATGGCGGTTCCAAGTTCCTCCCACCCATACATACCTAGGAAGAGTCTTGCTTTGTATAGGTTGTGCAGTTATATTCTTTTAATATTTTGATTGGAAATATATCGTTTGTTTGCTAAATAATACACACCTTGTTGTGAACAACACATGGATTGTGCACATTTATTTTGGTTCAGTTATATGAAGGGATTTGTCATGTACTATTTTTCTTAAGGTTGAGGGTTCAAATTTCCATACTCCATATTTGTTGTATTTTTTTTTTTTTTTTTTTTTTTTTTTTTTTTTTGAGCACATCAACATTTGGGGGTGGGGGATTCGAACCTCTGACCTCATGGTCGAGGGTACATGCCAATTACCGCTGAGCTAAACTCGCTTTGGCCTCCATATTTGTTGTATTAAAAAAAAAAAAAAATTTTTTTTTTTTTTCTCCATATTTGTTGTATTAAAAAAATTGTTAATGTATGTTGCATTTCTTGCTTTTTGATTGGATTTTTTTAGATGTTAAACATTGGAAAAGTTTGAAAGATTTATTTAATGGTCTATCTTAGTTGGAGTTAAAATAAGATGTCTCACTTTTTGTGTTGGCATTTAATGATTTTTTATTTTTAAATTAGTACATTTTAGGAATTGTTTATTTTTTCTCAAAAATTAGAATAGATAGAAAAATTGATTGTCATATTTACCATTCTCATAAGAAAAAAAAAAGAAGAATAATAATAATAAAAGAAATAAAATAGTTATAACATCGACTATTATAACTAATTCTGCACCCCAAACACAGACTATTCAACTCCACAGGCTATTATAACCCCCAGACTATAATAACCATAGACTATTATAACCAACTCTGCGTCCCAAACAACTCCTTAGTGTTATTATAAAACTTATGGACCTACAAATTATAAGTTCCAATGATACAAAGTTAATCCATTAGTTTTAATTCATTAACTCCAGGTCACTTCAATAAATTTGTGGGTTGCAAATAGGTTTTAAGAACAAAATATCACATTGATGGCTCTATTCCTTGATATAAAGCTAGCTAGATTAGTTGTCAAGGATTATCACCTAGTTGAAAGGTATGATTTTGAAGAAGCCTTTAGTCCAACCGTAAAAAAGTCAACAATTCATATTATACTTACTCTTGTTGCTCAGTATCAGTAGTGTTTAACTTAATTGGACGTCAAAACACTTTTCTTCATGGACATTTAAAGGATGAAGTCTATGTGTCAGAACCCTTGGGTTTTTGGATAAATCTTGTCCCACACACGTATGCTTTCTTGATATGAGCCTTTATGGTCTTAGACAGGCCTCTTGAACTTGGTTTGATCGCTTTACGTTCTATTTACTCTCATTGGGATTTGTTGCTTTCGTTATTGACTCGTCTTTGTTTATTATTCTGATGGTTCTTCTTTAGACATACTTGCTTCTTTATGTGGATCATATTATCGTCACTAGGCTTGACTCCTTTTATATTTTTGTCTTAAAGAAACAATTGAACTCTAAAATTTAGATTTCGACTCTTGAAGCATTGAATACTTTCTTGGCTTGGAGGTCACTACTCTATTACATGCATTTTCGTTAACCTGACTAAGTATTTTACTAATATACTTCAAACATCAGGCATGTCATATGCCAAGTCCTACTTAACTCCTATGTGTAACTTTGTTGATCTGTATACATCTGCACCATTATTCAACGAACCAACTCTTTATCGATAGCTTGTTGATTCACTACAATATCTCACATTTACTAGTCCAAACATTGACTTTACAGTAAATTGAGTAAGTCAATTCATGCATTTCTCTACAGTTGTTAATTTTTCAACTATTAAATGTATTTTACGTTATCTCTGTGGATTTAAGCACCTTGGTGATATATCTCTGTATGGTGACTTGTCTTTTATTGCATTTTGGACTCTGATTGGGTCGATGATACTTTTGATCGTCAATCCACGTTTGGTTTTATTGCCTTCATTTCCCATGAAGTAACCTATTGTCTCACGTTTTTCTACAGAAGTTGAATACCTATCACTAGCTATTACCATTGTTGATCTATATTGGTTACTACAACTTCTTTTCTTTGTGATCTTCACATTCCTCTAAATGCTCCAACATTATGGTGCGATAATATTTTGACAATTTCACTTGCAAACAAACTTGTGTTCCATGCTTGTACAAAGCACATTGAGATTGAATATCACTTTGTTTGAAAAAAAGGTTGGTTGTAAAGGTAGGTGTTTGTTATATATCCTCCAAAGACCAACTTGGTGATCTACCTACAAAGACACTGTGATCTCTGATATTTTTATTTTGTAGGGACAAACTTCTTATTTCCATCCAATTTCAATTTGAGAGGATATATTAGGACAATCATTTCATATCCATTATTCTTGCCTTAAATCTCCTAATTGTAATTTTGTCTTTACATTTACAATTGTCATTAGATTGTAGATATAATCACTCTATGGTATGTATCAAAAGTGTGCATTTTACAACAATTCAACTCTCAATTTGTATTTTATAGATAATTCCTGATCCAAAGAACGACTAAATATACGTATATAATGAAAATGAGAGTATAATTGAAATTTTAAAATTAAAAGAGAGAAATCTCTATATTAAAAAGATCATAATATTTCATTTCAAAAGGAAAAAAAAAAGACCATAATATTTTTTTCCTATTTTTTAAACACAATAACGTATAATATCTGTCTTTATTTTTTTTTTAAAAAAAAAAAACAAACAAACAGATAAAGATTAGATTTTGTATCGTTTCTATATTTTTGATTTAATTATTGTGACATTGAGTATCAGAACAGAAAGTACTAGTGGTCTAGTGGTAGAATAGTACCCTGCCACGGTACAGACCCGTGTTCGATTCCCGGCTGGTGCATTATTCTACTGTCTTGCTATGATGATTCCTCTGTGCACAATGTGATTGTGGATCAATCACAAGCGTCTGATTCTACCGATGAAAATATTCAGCACATCAGAGCTTGACACTTTTTTTCCTTCGTTGTCTGTTTTTTTTTTTTTAGATAAAATTCTCCTAAATAATTAGTGACTTTGACTTTGTTAGATATTTAGGAACAAGTTATTATATACTTAAAAACTCTTTTTTAAAAAATTTGTTTCAAAATGGTTTATTTCTCAATCTCATTTTTAATGGTTGTCAAACACTATAGTTTTTTTCAAAATTAAACACTTGAAAAATTGAATCAAACATACCCTTAATAACGTGTAAGTTCCAGTGTTTTTAATATCTCACTTTAAAAAGTGTCTAATAATTCATACTCTAACCTCTACATCGAAGGAACATATCAATTATTGTAGAACTAAACCCACTTTGACGTGCCTAATAAATTATCAAACCTATTTTCAATTTGGAGTTTGATAGGTCTTTAAATTTTAAATGTGTCTATTAAATCCTTCCTTCCAAGATAACACAAAATTGAAAGTTGAAAGACGTGTTGCCCACCAGAGCTGCATTTGCGATTGTGGGTTTATCACAAGAGTCTATCCATCAGACAAAAATATTCAGTAAAATTAGAGCTTGACATTTTTTTTTCTCCTTCGTTGTCTTTTTATTTTTAGGTAAATATCTTCTAAATAAATAGTATGTGTTTTTACGAGATATTTAATAATGTGTAAATTCCAATGTTCTTAAACTCATTTTAAAAAGTGTCTAATAATTTGTTTTTTAGTTTAACAAAATTTGGGAGGGATTTTTCAAAAAAAAAAAAAACAATATTTGGGAGGAAAGGGATTTGAATTCCGACCTTTTGGTCGAAGGAACATGCTAGTTACCATTGAGCTAAACTCACTTTAACGTGTCTAATAAATTATCAAATCTATTTTCAAGGGTAATTAAATGGGTAGCAATTTGACGTGTCTAATATATATATATTATTTTCATTCAGCATTAAATATATAATTAATTTTTTGTTTTTTAACTTTAAAAATTCCAAATCTACATATCTTTTTTAACTCTACAACTCTCTCCCTTAATTCATGCTATTTTGGTTGATTTTTGTTATCAATCAACCATCTCCCTTGATTAATGATTTTTAAGGTAAGTTCAAGAGTTTTTTTTTTTTTTTTTTTTTTTTTTTTTTTTTTTTTTTTTTTTAATTTTAATTCTACAACTATCTCCCTATTATTAATATATACAGTTAAGCTATTTATGTGTTATATTTGTTAAATTTGAATTTGATTGATTTTCAATGTGCACTTAAATTAAGTGTAAACCCTAGATTTTCTCCTACATTTACGTTGTATTTGAATTTATCAGTTCACTGGATTTACGTTGTATTTGAATTTATCAGTTCACTGGATTTAGATTTCGTTCAGGGGTATTTTCGTCCGATTCGTTGTAAAAAAAAACCTACTAAAAATAGTAATTTGTCATTTTTTAAATGAAAAAAACATATGACCATTTTTCAAAATGCTCAATTAAAAATGGTCATTTATCTAGTTGCCCCTATTTTTACTTTTACTAATTCACTCATAACATTTTTCAAAAAAAAAACCACTCAAAACAAACATAACCTTGAAGCGGATGCTTTTGCGAATCACTACCTACGTGCGGTTCTGAAGATGAATTTTTTTTTGTATGACTGTGATGCTAATATTATTAAGATTTAATGAAATTTCTTACATATAAAGATCGATAAGCTAATTAGAGACAAAATATGTTTATAAACTACAAAGAATAAGTTGCTACAGGATAAAAATAATCGACATTTAATTTTGATGAGAATTTTTATGGTAGGGATTAAATTGAAACAAATTGGAAAGTATATGGACTAAATTGTTACACACGAAAGTTAAGGAACTAAGTTGTTACAAATTTGAAAATGTTGGGACCAAGTTGTTACAAACCAAAGTTGAGAGACTAGGGGCTTTATGAAAACCATTTCGGTATTTTTCTTTTTTGGTTTTTGTTTTTCATTTTTTAAAAACAGGGTTGTTTGATAACTATTTCTGTTTTTTTAAAATATTTTTGAAATTATAAGCAAATTCCAAAAAAAGAAAAATCAAAATAGATTTTTGTTTTTCAAAAACTCAGATAAGGTTGCGTTTGACAACCATTTGGTTTTTTTTTATTTTGAAAATTAGGCTTGCTTTATGCTTGTTTTCTCCAAATTTTTTTAGGTTGGTTTTCATCTTTGTGGAGGACACATTTGAATTCTTAACCAGTTTTTTTTTTTTTTTTTTTTTTAAAAAAAAAAAACAAGTTTTTGAAAACTATTTTTTTTAATTTTCAAAATTTGACTTTGTTTTTGAAAACATAGCAAGAAGATAGGTAACAAAATAAAGAAACTTATAGATAGGAGTAATGATTATAAGCTTACTTTTTGAAAACCAAATGGTTATCAAACGTGGCAACCATTTGGTTTCTGGTTTTTGAAAATTAAGCTTATAATTGTTATCAAACGGGGTCTCAATCGTCTTCAAATGCTTCTTTTTTTTTTCCTCTTTTACATATCTCTCTCCAACAAATTCATTTTTCTATTTTTTTTTCTCTCTTAACCATTTTTTTTCTCTAAATATTTCTCTCTCTCAAATTTTGATCTCAATATAATTTTTTTTATTTCTCTTTTTCTTTCTAAAAAATTCATCTCTACCTAGCTTTTTTATCCTCTAAAATGTTTATCACTATTATAGGTAATTTTGGACCACCCCGATGTACAAGGAGCTGACGAGGACAACCGGGCAGAAATCGGACTGGAGGACGGACCCCAGAAGCAAAATGGGCCAATGGGTCAGGCCGAGACCGAAGGGGTCGGGCTTTTGGCCTGACCCCCTGCTCGGCCCACTTGCGTGGGCCGAGCTCATCCGGCTCCGTTCGGTCCCTGTAGCCTCTAGCCGCCCCAGTTCCGCCTAGTTCGTCCCGAAACGCCTCCGAATTCCTAAAAATCCTAGGAGCATGAGTAGGTATTTATACCTCTCTTCGCCACTGAAGAAAGGGATCCCGAACTCGATTCTTTACTCTCTCTCTTGCTCTCTAACTCTCCTCTTTCCGTTTTCTGACTTAAGCATCGGAGGCGGTATGGCTAGCACCACACCGGTGTGCAGGTTTTCTGTCTCGCAGGCCACGTCTTCCCCCATCTCAAACAAATTTACCGTTGGTGGCACGTGAAGGTCAGGTGAGTTCACCCCGACCAAATTTGACCATCAACGATCACTATTTAATTTCCATTACTATTTCTCTTCTAACTTATCTCTTTAAAAAATCAAATATTTTTCTTTTTTCTAAAATTCTCTTTCAAAACTTTTTTTCTTCAACTTATCTAATTCTAAAAAGTTCTGCATAACTTTTCTCTACCTAATAAACATATCTCTAACTTTTCTTTTGAAAAAAAAAAATCTCCCTAAATTTTTTGTTCTACAATTTTTCTTTATTTTTCTAATTTATCATAATTCTTTTAACATATATTTTTCTCTTAACTTTATAATCTCTCTAAATTTTAAATTTTTATTTAAATTTTCTCTCTAAATAAAATATATCTCTTCTACTCTAACTTTTTGTTTTCCTATAACTAATATTTTTTATGGAGTCTAACTAATATTCTTTCTCTAAATATTCTTCAATGTCTCTAAATTTACTACGTTTAACTTTTCTGTCGAAAACATCTATATTCATGCCCTCTACATTTTTGTTTCAATATCTCCACACATTTTTTTCTTTCTCTAAAACATCTTTTCATTTCTATAAGTTTTTAAAAACTGAAAACCAAAAACAATTATCAAACATATATAGTTTTTTTTTTTAAATAGAAACTCAAAAACAAAAAGGAAAAAAAAACAAAAAACAAAAACTGAAATTGTTATCAAACGGGGTAAACTTCCATAAAAGTTGGGAGACCAAAAATGTTGTTTTAACTAAGAATCTATCTTGTTTTTTTGCTTGGGTTTAGATCAATCATTCATCAGGTTATGATAAACGGGGTAAATTATTCTTTTATAGAGAAATTATTTCACAAAACCAAATAGGAAAAGGTTTTGGAAAAGAAGGTTGGAAGTGACACGTTTCCAACAAACCAAATAGGAAAAGGTTTTGGAAAAGGATGAATTGGATGCGATATAGTAATTAGTAAACACATTACCGTGATTCCCTTTTTTTTTTTTAATCAATCCATACAAATTAAATGAATCAACTTAAAACAATAAAATGTTCAAAATAACATATATATATATATATATATATATATATATATATATATATATATATATATATATATATATATATATATATATATATATATATATATATATATTCTTTAAACCCTTTTCATTGAAGCAATTATATTTTAAACATCACTAATTGTGTGTTTGGTTACATCTTAAAATGATTTTAGGCTAAATTATAAAAAATTTCCCTCTATGGGGTTTGTTTCAAAAATGCCCCTGAACTTTCAAAAGTTTCAAAAATACCCCTGAACTTTGAAGAATGTTTCAAAAATACCCTTGCTGTTAATTTTGGATGGAAACCGTTAAAGTTTGAGTTTCAAAAATACCTTTGAACTTTCAAAAAAATTTCAAAAATACCCTTATTGAAAAATGATTCTTCTTTTTTCCTCCTCTCTCACCGTAAATTTTTTCTCCATGAAAATTAATGCAAAACTTTGCTTATAAAGGTTGTGTGCAACTCAATACCAAATAAAAAAAGACTTTGAAATCAAGTTTTCTCTTTTTAAAAGCGTAAAGAATATAAGTGTGAGAAAACAACATATATATGTATATATATTATTTCATTTTTTGCTCTCTCTTTGTTTGTGTATCTTAATGATAAGACGAAGAAACGTTTATAAGACGGAGAGTTTGGTCCAATTTATAAGATTAATCAATCAAAAGTTTTATATATGATTTTGTTCTTATTGATATGTAAGAATTGTTAGAATCCTTATACAACAGTAGTTTCATTTATTTTTCGTAATAAAAATATAGAGAAAGCTAGGAAATAATATTGAAAAGACTACCAACACATGTAGAATTTCAAGAATAAAACAAAAGTCATCTTGAATATTCGATACGAAAATCTAGCCAAGTGCTTTGGATGTGTTGAAAGAGAAAGAAAGCTCCTAGATTATGAATACATGACAAATAAGTAAAGTTTCTCATTAATTTTTGGAAGAAGAGTTAATTTACGATGGGAGAAGGAAAAAAAAAAAAAAAAGCATTTTTCAATAAGGGTATTTTTTATTTTTTTTTTTAAAGTTCAAGGGTATTTTTGAAACTCAAACTTTAACGGTTTCCATCCAAAATTAACGGCAAGGGTATTTTTTAAACATTTTTCAAAGTTTAGGGGTATTTTTGAAACATTTTTCAAAGTTCAGGGGTATTTTTGAAACTTTTGAAAGTTTAGGGGCATTTTTTAAACAAACCCCATAGTTCAGGGGTATTTTTATAATTTAGCCATGATTTTAATCACAACTTTATTTGGTTGTTATACAAAATCATTCTACACATGTCAAATTACTAAGAGAAGCTTTGAATTTAAGGGCAATTTTGTAATTTCAACATTATTTGAGTTTTTCTTGTGCATTCTAGAATTTTTTAATTCGACTAGGTGTTTATAAGTGATTCTAAATCAATTAGCTGTGAATCACTTTAGAATCAATTTTTTTTTAATTATCTTTAAACCAGTAATTGAGAAAATGATTATTAACCAATCTAATTATTTAAAAGGTGATTATTATCGAATACTCTAGATTAAAAAGAGAAGGGTAAAATACCCTCTAATAGGTCCCTAGATTTCAAAATTGAACAATCAAGTCCCTACTGTTTCGGAAATAGTTCTATTAAGTCCCTCAATCGTAAATTTTTTTAACGGTGCTGACGTGGCACGTTAAAAATATTAAAATATTAAATATTAAATTAAAATAGTAATAAAATAATAAATTAAAAAATTAAAAATTAAAAAGAATACATTATCTCTCCCTGATTCCCTTCCCCCTCTTCCTTCTTCTTCTCTCTCCCCCTCCTCTTCTCTCCCTCTCCTTCATCTTATTGTCGGCGCCGCCCTCCAACATGCCGACCACCGCCACCTTCATCTTCTCTCTCTCCTTCATCTTCTCTTCTCTCTCTCCTTCATCTTCTCTTCTCTCTCTCAACCCTTGAATCGCTCTCTCCTTCATCTCTCTCTATGTCCCCCACCCCTTGAATCCCTCTCTTCTTCTTTTTACCACCGTCCAATCTTCCTCCTCACCGCCGGCGTCGCTGCTGAAGCTTCCTCCCCTCAGAGCCTCCTCCCGAACTCCGCATTTTCTTCTTCTTCTTGTTTCAGACCCAATACCCATGCCAACTTTCCTTCTTCTTCTTCCAACCTCACCCCATCCTCTTTCCTTCCTCTTCTTCTTCATAATCGGACCCCACCCCCATCCCTTTTTCTTCCTCTTCTCCTTCATACCGAACCCCCAACCCCGTCCCCTTTCCTTCCTCTTATTCTTCATAATCGGAACCTCACCCCCTCTCCTTTAAAATCCAATTCTAATCCCATTTCCTTCTTTTTCTTCAAAATCGTATCGGTGAGTGGGGGAGGAGGAGAAAGGGAGCGACGGTAACAACGGTGCTAGAGAGTGACGGCGACTGCGATCGTCGAGGATAAGAAGAAGAAGAAAAAATAAGATAGAGGAAAGAAAGAGGGTTTCAGAGAGAGGAGAAATGGAACGACGACAACAGTGGTGGTGGACGGTGGCGGCGGCAGCGGTGATGGAATTTGGTGGAAATGAATCCAACCAAGTTTTAGCTTCTCCCCGGCAACGGCGTCAAAACCTTGATGCGGATAAAATGACTAAATGTGGATGTTAGGAAAAGATGATAAATAAAGATTAAGAATAATTTCAGCTAACCAAGTGCAAGTATACACTATCGCATACAGTAATAAAATCTCTGGAAGTATTCCAAAGGTATCGATCCCACAGGGACTAAATTGGAAACACAGATTTGAAGAAGAAACTGCTCAAAGATTGCTTTTGAAAGGTAACCAAAAGAAATAGTTGATGACTTGATGTTGGATTTGTGAAAAACAAATAAACAAACAAATAAAGAAATAACAATGATAAATAAGCGAGGTATTCAATATAGCTTCAACCCTAAGGCAAATAACTCTAATCATGGCTTATTTAACCTAAGTTTATTCATGCATTGAGTCAGATTTAACTTCTATTTGGCCTTACTCCCAAGAACCATTAGAAGGCTAAGCGAGTACCGTTATGCACATTTCTGTGACTCGACTCTGACATAGATAGTTCATGCATGCAACCTATAACCCTATAGTTGTTATAAGGCGACCTTCCCCTATAACACCGAATACTCAATTTCGAGCCTTTTCTCTTATATCACCTTTATGAAAACCGATATTGCTTGTCCCTTTCAGAATCAAACTCACATAGCATACAAAGTCTAAGTGATCAAGTTAAACTCAACAAGATTCAGAATGACGTTCAATAAAGAGTGACATGCAATGAATAAAACTTAGACAAATAAACACTTTCAAGCCATTTAAACCATATGGGAATTCACTATACCGAACCCCTCAATGGAATTTAGCTACGTGATAGCGAGCAGAAATGTCGCTATTTTAGTCCCAATTTATTAGGCTTTTTTGTGCTTTAATTGTGTTTTTATTGAAAATATTTGATGTATTTTGTTAATTGGTCTTTAGGAGCAAACTATGGATTTTGGTGATAAAAGTGCCCAAAATGAAGCCATTCAAGCCCAATTTCCATGCTTGAGTCAAGGGGAGTCAAAAGAGGACAACTATGAAGAAAAAGCCCAAAAAGAATTGAAGTTGGCCTAAGAAAAGAAGCCCAATCCGCAGCTGGAAGTTCTGGATGATGCCTAGCGTCGAGACGCTATAAGGACAACGCCGCGACGCTGTCCATTTCTTGGCCGGCAAGTCGATGACGTCACAGCGTCGCGACGCTACCCCCTTTCCGAGCCTATAAAAGGCGCCCCTTGGTGCCTCATTTTACCATCAATCATCATATTCTTCCATTCCTTTCTTGCTTTCTTGGCTCCTTTGGGAGCCTCTCTCAAGGCTTTCAAGCCTTTTTGAGAGTTTCTTTAGTGGGAAACTTTTGGGGAATTTTGGGGAGCATTCTAGGAGGCTCAAGGAGTGTTCGGAGGGACTCCAAGCGTCAGCGAGGGGGTCTTCAACGGTCAATTCCTTCCCTTTTATTATGTTCTTAATTATGCTTTCCATTGTAATTATTGAGAATATTTTAGCTATGTATAGCTAAACCCCAATATGGGGTCTTGAAATGAAATTATAGTTTAAATGTTGTTATAATTGTCTATCTCTAGCCCTTTGTCCTAATTATTTGTATGGATGTGCTTAATGCTTTATGCAATCTGGCCAATGTATTGATCTGATTCTTAATGGAAACTCGACAGAGAGAAGTTAGGATAGATCATAATCCATGCAACTAGTTTAATTGCCCGTCGTGACAACGGGATTAGTTGATTAAACTTAGATTCCTAAAATGAATCAGAGCGTAATAATTAATGATTTTTAATGGCGCTAAGGACACTTAGGTTGTTAAAATGAATTAATTACAATTAGGGGAGACCGACAGGAGAACCTATGTTATTAACGGAGATTCTAGGAGTATAATTAGTTGGGCAATGAGATAGGACAATTGTAGCAATTGTTTAGCTAATAATTGATTTTCGAGACCCCTCTTCCCATTAGAAAACTCTTTCTCCGTATTTTATTTTTACTGATTGATCAAATTTTCTCTCTAATTGTTTTGATTTTTTATTTTCTTTGATTGCATGATCTGGTCCCTAAATATTGTTTATCCCAAGTATTTTTAGTGCTCTAGGAATCTTTGCTTGCTTAAATTTCGCTTCGCCTCCCTGTGGATTCGATACTCGATATACCTACCGTTTTATATTACTTGTGACGACCTGTGCGCTTGCGGTGTAAAAGTCGTAAAACAGCAAATAATAGTCGTTCGTCTGAACACTACGCATGATGGAATATAATGCAAATGAACCACTTTCCATTGAAATAATGAATAAAGAATACAAAGTAGTGAAAAAAAACAAGTGCTGGAAAATATAGTGCAGTAGCTAAAACTAGGGTTTTTTTCACTTTTATCCAATCCTTCTAGAGTTCTCACGACACTCTACTCTCCTTTTACAAGTGGGAATAGGGTGAAATCTCTACAAACACTCAGGTTTGATGTCTAAGGGTTAGAATTTAGTCTTCTAAGAAGGACCTCGGGCATCCCTACTCATTGGCGTCTACTAGGGTTCTGTCACCACCCTTTTCTTCCCAGTGAGTTCTACTTGAATTTCTCTTCGAATCGAGGCCTTTTATAGTGTGAGAAGTGGTTGAGGAGTCACGAAAATGGTGCTGGTAGGTAGCTCAGTCAGTTTCGGAGTCAAAACAGCCGATTAGGTGCGCAAAACATTTGTTCCAAACGACCCGCGAAGGACTCGAAACTGCCTTCATCTACCTGAAATGTGATCGTATTTGGTTTTTGCCTTGCCAGAAATGCGGTCACATTTCTGGGAAATTCCAAATTTCCTCTGTTTTTCTACAAAGCACCAAAATAAGTCAAATTCTTACTAAAGTGAGTTCTTTTAAGCACAAGTATGCATAATTTGAGATACATGTCTCTCAACTTCTTATTTCATCAACTTTAACACTTTTTGAGCTCGGAAATAGTATATTTGATCTAAAACATACAATTTTGACAAGATAATGAGCTAAATATAAGGGTAAAATAGGTATATTTTTTATTCTTATCACACAGGCACTGTATATAACCACAATTACAGAACTCAAAATAAACCAGAAAAATAACAAATTGAAGTTACAAATGTTGTAAATAGCCTAAACAACAGTAGAATTAACCACAACAAATCGAAAAACCTCAAGAACTTGGTGAAGGAAATGATATGTAGTCGAGGCACGCTAATAAAGCGCTGTCTTGAAGACAATTATTCGCTCTGCACGGGTTGCTAGCAGACTACAACGATTGTCTCAGCAGGATACAACGACTAACTTCGGTAGAACAACAACCTCGAACTACAAGGATCTGACAGAATCCTTCGATACTCAATCTCAACAAAACCAAACTCAAAAGAAGAAAAGATAAGAGAAACAAGAAAATGGAATGATTCTGGAATGAAGAAATCAACTACTATTTATAGCTATACAATAAATACTTTGTAATTACGTTAATTACAGTGTATTTATGTGTATTTACAACAGATGCAGAATACAGAAGATCATTCGTTTACTCTGTAATTATGAGCAATTACAACAGTTGCAGAACATAAAAAGGCAAAAACCGTTCATGTTCACACAAGTTATGAATTTAATTTCTGGACATTAAATTCATAATTTAAGCAACCGTTTTAAAACTTTTGATAAACTAACCACCACTTTCTTTCACACATTTACACCAAAATCCAACATATATATATTATTTTCATTCAACATTAAATATATAATTAATTATTTGTTTTTTTTTTTAATTAAAAATTCCAAATCTACCAAACCAAATACATTTTTGCTAAACAAGGGTTTGAATAGAGCCGATCCTAAACACAACCTTTTTTTTTTTTTTTTTGAGATCGATAAAAAAGAATTTCAATAATGATTTAACAAGAATGCCTCATGAGGTACAGAAGGAACATCAAGATAGTATCTATTTCCACGAGGTTCTTAAGTTTATTTGTAAGAGCTTGGATATTTGATAGGGAATCAAACAGTACAGTTAACCTTTTAACATCCATAAACCCTCATGACTTTGCTTTTGGTTCACCTCAAAAGACCTCATACCAATGGGGATACTTGTCCTCACTTATAAACCCATGATCTTTCCCTTATCTAGCCAATGTGGGACTTTGGTCGCACTCCCAACAAAAACCTCTCCTCATTCGAAAAGATTAACAATGCTCCAATCCCCGTAATCATTGTGATGCTACTAATTGCGACGTCAACCATAAGAATAGCCTCTTTGAGCTCCCTCACTGGAGGCTTTGAGGCCAACTGTAATCAAGAGGAGTCAAAGAATTACAGGGAGTTAAAACAACAGGACCGTCTTTTTCTATTGCTTCGGTGGAATTTCGGTGGAATTCCTTCAATATTCACAAATCCATTCACACTTGTTAGTTACGGGCATAGACGAAATATGTTGTTGATAACAATTCCTATCATTCCATATTGACCAAGCTCCAATTCCTATTAACTTAATGGGTGGTTGCATTAGATTTTCTAACAAAAGGGTCCATCTATCTTTAATACGCATAAAGCCCTCAAATAGAATGGCCTTTTGACCTTGAAAGGAGGACTAAACAGATTCTGTGTTTGCTTCCCAATAAGCCTTATAACCACTCTCAATGTTATACCGACCATTATTGTTAAAATGCCATATCCATGGGTCCTCTAACGAAGAGGAATTAATCGGTTAGGATAATATAATGGCCACACCTTTTAGACATAAAAGTTGATTGAGCTTCAAAATGTCCCAATGATAGGACAGTGTAATAAATTCCAAAACTAACATCTCATCCTTACCATTAGAGCGAGATATAACCTTAAAAGTGTTGGGATGCAGAAGCCACAGATCCATAAATAGCGTTATAGAAGTATCGTCACCCAGTTTCTTTCTAACCATTTTCCTCAACAACTCCACCCCCCACACTAGACCCTTCCAAAAGTAAGAGTTTTTTTTTTTTTTTTTTTTTTTTTTTTTTTTTTTTTTTTTTTTTGAAAATCCAAAAGTTAGAGTTATGTGGCTTAGAAACAACATTTAACAAATCATAATTAGGAAAGTACTTGGCTTGGGAAAGTACTTACCTTTTATAAATCTAGATACTAGGCTATTAGGATCCTGTAATATTCTCCAAGTTTGTTTTGCTAGAAGAGCCTGATTGATAGTTTCCAAGTCTCTAAAATTTAGCCCCGGCCAACATAACATCTTTCATTACTTCCAATGAATTTTATTATTACCTGATATAGACCGCCACCAAAATCAGGCTATCATTCGAGTTGGCTGATCACAAAAAGATTTAAACAATTTGAAGCAGCTCATTGCGAAAGTATCATGGTCTATATCTCATTCCGAGCTCATTCGCTATACCTCATTATGGTATGCACACTGAATAATATACTTTTCTTGCAAAACAAGAGTGTTCCCTTTGACATCATCGATTCAGACATCCTGCTCCTAAAATTTTACACTCTAGTTGTCACGTCTTAGTCTTTCCTTTGATATGAATGAGCAATTCACCCCACAACAGAAGACATGGAATCGACTTTGATTTATTTAGAATTAAACTAAAATATAGGTTAAGCAAATAAATTTTCCGAAATAATATGGAAAAAGTTCTGGTAGGTCTTTACTTGGTGTTCCAGTGAATCTTGAATCTCTACAAGATCTTCCTTACTATGACTCGAACACAAGACTAAGGTTTGTGGGAACCTCTTGAAAGAAATTTTAAAGAAATTTATGTGTAGAGAACTTGTGTTTTTGGCTCAACCCAAGGGTCCTATTTACATAGCCACTTATGATAAGATATTCTTCAAATTCAAATTATAATATCTAATATATTATATATTTAATATATCTAAATCTCATTCAAACTTTTCCTACAACATATATTATCCATTTGAATCTTAAACAAATTTAATATATAATTTAGCTAATATATTAAATATTAATTTGAACATTTCAAAATTTCTTTCAATTAAATTGATTCTTTAGGGACCGTTTGTGGCGTTGAGTTGATTTGAGTTGAATGGGCTATTATAGCCCACTCAACGTTTGGAACGTTGATTTAATTAAACGGGGGTTGGGTTATTTTACCCCCGTTTTTCTATTATAACCCATTCATGTTCTTTTAGCCTTATTGCCGTCGACGACCGTCATTGCTGCTGACGGCCACCTCCGACGAACATTCCAATGATTCTCGTCGACGCCGACGACAATTTCGGCAATCACCGCTGGCGAACGAATTTTTTTTCTTTCTTTTCTTCTACCTCTTTTCTTCTATTTCTTTCTTTATTTTCTTTTTTATTTTTTGAAATGAAAATAAGAAGAAAGAAGAAAAAAATGAAAAAAAAAAAAAATTTCTAGTCACCAGTGGCAATGGCGGTTCCAAGTTCCTCTCACCCATACATACCTAGGAAGAGCCTTGCTTTGTATAGGTTGTGCGGTTATATTCTTTTAACATTTTGATTGGAAATATATCGTTTGTTTGCTAAATGATACACACCTTGTTGTGAACAACACATGGATTATGCACATTTTTTTTGGTTCAGTTATATGTAAGGATAGATTTGTCATGTACTATTTTTCTTAAGGTCGAAGGTTCAAATTTCCATACTCCATATTTGTTGTATTAAAAAAAATGTTAATGAATGTTGCATTTCTTGCTTTTTGATTGGATTTTTTTAGATGTTAAACATTGGAAAAGTTTGAAAGATTTATTTAATGGTCTATCTTTTATAGTTGGAGTTAAAATAAGATGTCTCACTTTATGTGTTGGCATTTAATGATTTTTTATTTTTAAATTAGTACATTTTAGGAATTGTTTGTTTTTTCTCAAAAATTAGAATAGATAGAAAATTAATTGTCATATTTACCATTCTCATCACAAAAATAATAATAATAATAATAAAAGAAATAAAATAGTTATAACATCGACTATTATAACAAACTCTGCACCCCAAATACAGACTATTCAACTCCATAGGCTATTATAACCCCCAGACTATAATAACCATAGACTATTTTAACCAACTTTGCGCCCCAAACAACTCCATAGTGTTATTATAAAACTTATGGACCTACAAATTATAAGTTCCGATGATACAAAATTAATCCATTAGTTTTCATTCATTAACTCCAGGTCACTTCAATAAATTTGTGGGTTGCAAATAGGTTTTAAGAACAAAAGATCACATTGATGGCTCTATTCCTTGATATAAAGCCAGATTAGTTGTCAAGGATTACCACCTAGTTGAAAGGTATGATTTTGAAGAAACCTTTAGTCCAATAGTAAAAAAGTCAACAATTTATATCATATTTACTCTTATTGCTCAGTATCAGTAGTGTTTAACTTAATTGGACGTTAAAACACTTTTCTTCATGGACATTTAAAGAATGAAGTTTATGTGTTAGAACCCTTGGGTTTTTGGATAAATCTTGTCCCACACACGTATGCTTACTTGATATGAGTCTTTATGGTCTTAGACAGGCCTCTTGAGCTTGGTTTGATCGCTTTACGTCCTATTAACTCTCATTGGGATTTGTTGCTTTCGTTATTGACTCGTCTTTGTTTATTATTCTGATGGTTCTTCTTTAGACATACTTGCTTCTTTATGTGGATCATATTATCGTCAGTAGGCTTGACTCCTTTTATATTTTTGTCTTAAAGAAACAATTGAACTCTAAAATTTTGATTTCGACTCTTGGAGCATTGAATACTTTCTTGGCTTGGAGGTCACTACTCTATTACATGCATTTTCGTTAATCTGACTAGGTATTTTACTAATATACTTCAAACATCAGGCATGTCATCTGTCAAGTCCTACTTAACTC
Source organism: Luffa aegyptiaca (assembly GCA_017139565.1). NCBI lineage: Eukaryota > Viridiplantae > Streptophyta > Magnoliopsida > Cucurbitales > Cucurbitaceae > Luffa > Luffa aegyptiaca. The sequence continues at coordinate 6,099,166 of CM029397.1, forward strand.
CTATGTGTAACTTTGTTGATCTGTATACATCTGCACCATTATTCAACGAACCAACTCTTTATCGATAGCTTGTTGATTCACTACAATATCTCACATTTACTAGTCCAAACATTGACTTTACAGTAAATTGAGTAAGTCAATTCATGCATTGCTCTACAGTTGTTAATTTTTCAACTATTAAATGTATTTTACGTTATCTCTGTGGATCCAAGCACCTTGGTTATATATATCAGTATGGTGACTTTTCTTTTATTTCAATTTGGACTCTGATTGGGTCGGTGATACTTTTGATTGTCAATCCACATTTGGTTTTATTGCCTTCATTTCCCAAGAACCTACTGTCTTGCGTTCTTCTATATAGAAGTTGAATACCGATCACTAGCTATTACCATTGTTGATCTATATTGGTTACTACAGCTTCTTTTCTTTGTGATCTTCACATTCCTCTAAATGCTCCTTCAACATTATGGTGCAAAAATATTTCGACAATTTCACTTGCAAACAAACTTGTGTTCCATGCTCGTATGAACACACAATTAGATTGAATATCACTTTTGTCGAAAAAAAGGTTGGTTGTAAAGATACCTATGTTTGTTATAAATCCTCCAAAGACCAACTTACTGATCTACTTATAAAGACATTGTCATCTCTGATATTTTTATTTTGTAGGGACAAACTTCTGATTTACATCCAGTCTTCAATTTTAGGGGATATATTAGGACAATCATTTCATATCCATGGTTATTGCCTTAATTACCATACTCAATTGTAAATCTCCTAATTGTAATTTTGTCTTTACATTTACAATTGTCATTAGATTGTATATATAATCACTCTATGGTATGTATCAAAAGTGTGCATTTTACAACAATTCAACTCTCAATTAGTATTCTATAGATAATTCTTGATCTATATATGTATATAATGAAAATGAGAGTCTAATTGAAATTTTAAAATTAAAAAGAGAGAAATCTCTAGATTAAAAACATCATAATATTTCATTTCAAAAGGAGAAAAAGAAGACCATAATATTTTTTTCCTTTTTTTTTAACACAATAACGTATAATGTATGTCTTTATTTTTTTTTTTAAAAAAAAACAAATAGAAAAGGATTAGATTTTGTATTGTTTCTTTATTTTTGAGTTAATTATTGTAACATTGAGTTTACAAAATAACAAGCACCAGTGGTCTAGTGGTAGAATAGTACCCTGCCACGGTACAGACTCGGGTTCGATTCCTGGCTGGTGCACTCCTCTTCTATCTTGCTATGATATGATGATCTTTGTGCAGCAAGCTTCCGATCTATCGGACGAAACCGTTAGAATTTAGCCTAAATAGTTTGTTGGTTTTATAATAGAAAGAGGCTATTATAGCTTTTGGGGCATCAACAAAAATAAGTTGTCAATGGGGTTATTTTTACCCCGTGTTGCTACAACCCACCTGATTATTCTATCTATTCTCTATAGTAACTCTCTCCTTTCTTCTTCCATGCGACTCCTTGACTTTTCCGACGACATAATTTTTTTCTTTTTTTAATCTTTTTTCTCATTTTCATTTCGAAAACTATAAACATACAAAAATAAAGAAAAAAAAAAGAGGTAGAAGAAAAGAAAGGAAAAGAGGGGATAAAATTTTGGTTGCCGACTGGTGGATGTCACCAACGTTAGGGTTAGAGGAAGGGGACAAAATATCGTTTCTTTATTTTCGAGTTAATTATTGTAACATTGAGTTTTCAACACAACAAGCACCAGTGGTCTAGTGGTAGAATAGTACCATGCCACGGTACAGACTCGGGTTCAATTCATGGCTGATGCATTCCTTCCACTGTCTTGCTATGATGATTTATCAACCGTCTCTACGGACGAAAATATTCAACACATTAGAGCTTGATTCTTTTTATTTATTTTTATTTATTTTTATTTATTTTTAATTTTTATTTTTAGATAAAATTCTCCTAAATAAATAGTTAGTGACTTTGACTTTGTTAGATATTTCGGGCTATTTGAACTACGTTATAGTAGAAGTGTTTTTCAAGAATATTTTTTTAAAACATTTTATATAAAAATTGTTTAGAATTTAAACACTCGTATGCTTTGTTACATTTCCTTGTATGTATTTTTTATGTAAAATCGATATGATAACTCTAGAGGAGGTGAACAAGGTTTCTTCGAATTTAATAAAACTTTTTGCTAAAGTGAGCCTAATTAAACAAATTTACAAACTTTTTCATGCAAGTAATTTAAACAAGAAATTTAGACAAATTTCGTGCAAATAATTTCAACTCAATTTAATCAAGAAAATTAAAGCTAGCAAATTCAAGTATCCTATTTAATTTGAATATGAAAAGTTGATAAGGAATATGAAAAATAGAATTCTATCAACCTAATTAATCAAATAGGCACAATTAACAACCGGAATAAATTATTACAATTAATTTTAGAAAATAAAATATAATAACAAATTAATTGCAAAAATTAAAATAAGATAGTGATAGAGAAATAGATACCGAGAATTTATAGTGGTTCGACACAACCCGACCTACTCCACTCCCCAAGCTCCTCTTGGATATTCTACTAGAAAAACTGACTCTTTCCACGGTCAGAGTCTAACTGCTACAACGTTCCTTTTCCGAGAGCAAGAACAAACCCGATCCTTTCCACGGTTCAGGATCAAACTGTTACAACCTCTCTTTTTCACGATCAAGAGAAACCCTATTAGAAGATGTGAAACAAGAAGAAGAAACTCTCTCAAAGAGTGGTTACACAAATCAAAGCTTACAATCTTGTAAGAAAGGATTTCTTACAAGTAAACCCCTCAAATGTCTATGAAAAAATGAAAAATTGAAGCTTAAAAATTTCTCAAAAATGGTAGAAATGCTCTCCAAGATGAGTAGTATTTTTCTTTCCCCATTTTTTCAAATTTTTTTTAGTCTTAAATAGACCAAAAATGGCTAAACTCGCCGTTGGCTGCCACGTGTTGCTCTTTGATTGGCTGCAATAAAAGAAAATCAAAATTAATAATAAAATAATATTACATTAAAAAATTTGACTGCTTGACTTTCTTTATTATTAAAAAAATCGACTACCACGTGTTGCAATATCACTAGACCACGCATCGACACATCATCATCCACGTCATTTGCCACGTCAGCATTTTTAACCATTTGAGGTGCCACGTCAGCAAATTTGACCGTTGGATATGCCACGTCATCTGATACGTCATCAATTTTGACCGTTGACCATCCACGTCGCTGCCACGTCATCGCCATGTCACAATTGTTTGCCGCGTGTCATGCCTAGTTGGATTTTCTCCTTCAATTTTGTTTTGGCCATAACTTCTTCGTTTGAGCTCCAATTTGAGTGATTCAAAAGGCGTTGATATCCTTGTTTCGAGCTCTACGCTATGGATACTTTAAAACAATAAAATTGTTAATAAAAAAATCAAGTTTGTTATCATCAAAACATTGATTAATTAATTAATTAAAAATAATTAATTTGAGATTAAGGGCCAAAAAACCAAGATTTTATACATAAGTTATTATATACTAAAAAACTTTTTTTAAAAAAAAAAAATTGTTTTCAAATGTTTCTCTCAAAATGGTTTATTTCTCAATCTCATTTTTTAATAAATCTTTTTTAATGGTTGTCAAACACTAGTTTTTTGTTTTTTTTTTTTTTTTTCAAAACTTAACACTTGAAAAATTAAATCAAACATACCCTTAAAGCGTGTAAGTTCTAGTGGTGTTAATATCTCACTTTAAAAGGTGTCTAATAATTCAAACTCTAACTTCTAAATCGAGGGAACATATCAATTATATTAGAGCTAAACCCACTTTGACGTGCCTAATAAATTATCAAACTTATTTTCAATTTGGAGTTTGATAGGTCTTTAAATTTTAAATGTGTTTATTAAATCCTTCATTCCAATATAACACAAAATTGAAAGTTGAAAGACCTTTTGCATACCAGAGTTGCATTTGCGATTGTGGGTTCATCACAAGAGTCTATCTATCAGACAAAAATATTCAGTAACATTAGAGCTTGATTTTTTTTTCCTTCGTTGTCTTTTTATTTTTAGCTAATTTTTTTCTAAATAAATAGTCTTTGTTTTTATGAGATATTTAATAATGTATAAATTCCAATTTTCTTAAACTCATTTTAAAAGGTGTCTAATAATTTTTTTAAGTTTTACAATATTTGAGAGTGAAGGGATTCGAACTCCGACCTCTTGGTTGAAGGAACATGTTAATTACCATTGAGCTAAACTCACTTTGACGTGTCTAATAAATTATAAAACCTATTTTCAACGGTAACAAAATGGGTAGCGATTTGTGTTTTCCTATTTGCAAATATGACAAATCTGTTAAATGAATTTTTATTATTCTTGTTTTGCCCTTTATTCTATCAGTGATAGTCACTAGTCACTGACAAATTGTTTTCAAATGCAATGAGTTTATATAAGATCGGACCACGAGATGAGTCACTTTCACTTTATAATGCCGTTTACTGATGAAACTGACTATCTCATGCGATGACATAGGCAACTTGATCTTAATCCTGAGCTAACTATAAACTCCTGTTTATTTGGGATTGTCCTTTGATTTGAATGGGTGAGAGTGGTCCGAGTTTGCCGACTTAATAAGCCTACCATTTTGGGGATGAGACCGAGTAGATAATTGGGGATATAGTCCTGCAAGATGGAATTCATTCCTGTCCTTTCTAGGGATAGTAGATAGGTTGTTCCCTTAAGTGCTGACTCTAGGGCTTGAACAAAGGGATCTCGCCCTCTCATTGATCGAGAGGGATTAGGTTTGTTGGTTAAACCACAAACCAATTGTTCATTAGAGGATCAGTGGGACTTAAGGAACTAGAAGTAACTTCAAGAGTAAAACGGACATTTGATCCGTTGTAGTTACGAACAACCTGTGAAAGGTCGACTTACTAATCATGGTTGTATCGGGTGGACAAAAATATATCTACAGTGAGGGGAGTGCAACTATCGGGCAATGATGGAGTGTCCCGATAATTAATGTATGTAGGTTAACTAGGTTAATGAGTTTAGCCGGTTAAACCTCGAATCATTGGAGCCCATGATCTATAGGTTCATTAGGTCCCCCTGCTAGCTCATACGGAATAAACCTTAGAACAGTGTGATGAAAGAATTTGAAACGTTCAAATTCGTTTAGGGAGTTGAACGTTATTTATATATGTGATATACGTAACGTGTTCTAGTTTAATTACGTATGAAACTATAATTTGAGAGAGAGTTGAATATATATATATATATATATATATAAATATGATTTAAATATAACAAATATGTATGCGATACATATCCAGGTTTGAAATTTATATGAATAAAGGATTCATATTCAAACTATCGGTTTTGATATCAGGATTGGTCAAGTTATTTAATTTGGTATTGGATATTAAATTAAATAATTATAATTATTTAAAATGTTTAATTAATTAATTAAATTAATTACTTGAATTAATTTTAAGTTAAAATCAATTTAAGTAAATGAATTTCATTTTTCATGAAATTCATGAGGTTAATTGTGTGAGTTTGACAACACATCCCATGACTAATCTCTTCAAAACCTTGTTGTCTTGATACACACAAATGAATTGCATGAATTCATGCTTTAAAAGGAGAATGGAGCTGATGAAAAGTCTATCTCAGAAGGTTGAATTTGTCTTCAAAACTCCATGTTCTTTTTCTCTCAAACCCATTCTTTTGCTCCCAAAATTCATCACTCCTAAGGCTCCCACAAGCCGTTCTAAGGCCGGAGAATAGCGGGGAAGACGTCGGTGGTTGTCCACAGCCCGTTTGTGATCCATTACACCCATTGGTGTTGTTGAATTTCAAGCCAAAAAGGTTGGTAAACTCGTTCTCTATTTTCGGTTTGAATTTATGCATGGTTTCAATTGCAAAATTAATGAAATTGAGTGGCTATCGATCCAAATCACTTCCGCTAGTGTCTCGTACACTCCTTCATGAGATGAATGCTGTGTTAGTAGCTAAAATGGATAACTTCGGTTTTGGCATCAAATTCTTGTTTAATTTTTTGATTAAAGTTGTAATTACCTACATGTTTATGGACATTAATGTGTTGGCTAGAGTCTATAAAAATTTGAGAGTCAAAAGAGTTGAAATAGGCTGTAAATCGAAGAAAGAAGACCAAGAGCTCAGCTGGCCGAGAAATAGAGTACACTTCCAGACGATTCAGCGTGTCGACGCTGATGCATTTTCAAAGGGCGCGAGTTTTTTAAACGGTGGTACTGTCCGGTTCGAGCTGCAGCGGTTCAGTTCGTTGATTTTGATCCGGTTTAGCATGGTTCAGCTCTTTCTAATCCATTTGATGTCCTGTTGAAGCAATTTTAAGCTGGTTCGGGCCGATTCGAGAGCGGTCCAGAGATGTTTTTCAATTATTCGTGTAATAATTTAGTTAATTGCTTGTCTAGGATGCCAAAATCGGTCCATTTTAGTGTGTTTTAATTTATTATGCATTGTGAATGTATGTTTAAATTAAATCGCTTTCGAATATGCATAATTTATGACATATAGATTTAAACTCCCACCATAGGAAAGCATGTTTCATGCATTAGTAATATATTATAAGAGTTAAAATAAAAGGAATGCATGGTTTAGGGTTTCATGTTAGATGCATGTTGAATGTTTTAATTTTTCGTTTAGTTGATTTAGTATAAGCGTTACATTAATTAACGATAACGAACAAGCATGCAGTATGAAACCTCCTTAGCTTAGATGAATGTTATAGGTTGTATATGTTATAAAGCGTTATAAATCGAGATAGACGTTAAAATCTATAACAAGATAAATACATGCTCACTTAGGGTTAACAGACCTCAAACTCGATCAAATTGCAAATAATAGGTGGTGCAGCAGAGGCTGAATGATGGATGTGAGATAAGATGATAGATAATAATAATGATAAATTCAGCCGACCTTAGTGCAAGTATACACTATCGCACGTAGTAATAAAAACCTTAGAAGTATTCCACGAGGACTAAATTGGAAACTTAGATTTGAAGAAGAAACTGCTCAAATGATTGCTTAAAATAGGTAACCAAAGAAAATGACTGGGCTACCTACCAGCACCTATTTTGTGGCTTCTCAATCACTTCCAACACTATATAAGCTCGTGATTCGAAGTCAAATTCAAGCAGAACTCATTTGGAAGAATAGGGTGGTGACAGAACCCTAATTGACGCCTATGAGTAGGGATGCCCGAGGTCCTTCTTAGATGACTAAATTCTAACCTTAGTTAGACATCAAACCTTAGGGTTTGTAGGGATTTTCACCCATTCCCACTTGTAAAAGCGAGAGAGTGGAGTGTCGAGCGAACTCTAGAAGGATTGGATACAAGAGAAAAAAAAAAACCCTAGTATTTAGCTACTGTCATTATTTCCAGCTTGTGTTACTTTTCATTTATCTGTATTCTTTATTCTTTGTTTCAATGAAAAGATATTCATTTGCACTTTGTCCCACCATGAGTAGCTAAATTCCATTGAGAGGTTCAATATGGTGAATTCCCTTGAAAGTGTTTATTAACGACCCCAACGACCCGCGACGGACTCGGAACAGCCTCCGTTTTTCCAGAAATGCGGTCGCATTTCATTTTGCCTTCCCAGAAATGCAGTTTCCAGCTTCCTTTGTTTTTTCTGCATAGCAACAAACTTAGTCAAATTCATATCAATTTGAGTCTTTTCAAGCACAAATAAGCATATTTTGACAAATGTGACTCTCAACTTCTTAACTTATCGATTTTAGCATATTTTGAGCTCGGGAATAGTAAAATTGATCCAAAACGTATAATTTTGACAAGATAATGAGCTAAATATAAGGGTAAAATAGGTATATTTTTTACCCTTATCAATAGGTCGATATCTTGTAAAGCTTAGGTTATGAGAGAACTCACCCGGTAAGATGCTGTCAAAGACTGGAGGTATTTAAGTTGACGGTTTACGAAACACCTCTTACCTGGGCATCGAGCCGGTACTTGAGTTAGGTTAACCCGAGTTTTATGAGCATGCGTGAGCGATGTAAGGTTAAATAGTTTATCACCTAGACATCGTATGTATAATCGTAATGCACACCTAGACGTAGGTTGTTTCTAAATGGTGCTTTATATATAACTTGAATGCTTCATTGTTATACGCTATCATCACCATTAGAAACATGTTATAGGGCTAATTCATTAAAATTTATAAATAGTTATAAGAAATAATGAACAAAAACAATCAAGCTATAACAAAGAGTTGCATGCTAACATAGAATCTTAGGAAAAATGGATTAATTTTAAAACGATTTAAAATTAAATAGACCTAAGATCACCCTTTCTAATAGGATTAGAAAAATGCCTTACTTAGTATTTTAATAGATTTGAAATATGGTTAAGTAGGACATAAGACTTTGGTTATAAGGGAACTCTCCCGGCAACTGGTCTGGTACCTGAGTTGAATTAGCCACGGTCTTATTAGCATGCAATGTCACTAGGAATTAAAAGGGTTTAATTCACAAAGACATTAGAGTAAAGACCTTATTTAATAAGGCATAGACTTAGATAGTTTCATATAGCCGGATTTTATCTGAGTCAAAATAAACCCTAAATGATAGGACACTTTAGTGGGAAGAAAAGTATAAAACACGAGATGTTCATATCAAGTTTTTCTTTACTCTCATGTCCCCCTGTGTTCACACCGTGAGATCCATGCTTGGCTTTATGTCGCCCTAGAAGCGGCGTCCCGTTTGGAGAGTGTCTGCATGGGTCAATTATTGGGTTTTATGCCCTAAAACTCGTAGATAGTGAATGTAAACAAATTGTATACTTGTTTCAATAAAGTGTTATTGAGTTTCTACAATAAAGTGTTATTGTTAAATATAGCAAAATTTGACCCAAATCCAATAAACTAAGATCCAAGGTTGTTTGTATGTAACTTTAACTAGTATGTGGGGACATACGGGGATCGATGTTCAAGTAACAACCTAAAAGGTCTATAGTACAAGGATAAGGTTGGGTACCTTTTCCTGGTAACACTATGTGATACGACCCGTTTTGTATTTGATACAGACGTATTGATCCAAAGTTTCCATGTAGTAGATATGCGAGCGGGGGTATCCTATGCAATGAGTTTGAATAAGACCAGACCACGAAATAGTAAACCACTAGATGTAACACCATTAACTAGTTATGTTATTGTTTCAATAGGATGACCTAGGTAACTCAGTCTTAATCCTGAGTGTGTCATGAACTCCTTCTCATGAGGGATTGTCCTTTGATTAGCATGGGTGGGAGTGGCCAATACGCCGACTCAATATGCCTTCCTTTTTGGAGACAAGACCGAGTGGGAGGCTGGGGACATGACAACATAAGAAGGAACTCACTCCTTCCCACTTCTAGGAGAAGTAGATGAGTGTTCCCTTAAGTGGTAACTCCGGGACTTGAACAAAGGGATCCCGCCCTCTCACTGGCTCGAGAGTGACTTTCTGTTTAATGGTTGGACCATAAACAGGTTGTTCATTAGAGGTGCGTTGGTACTTAAGGAGACAGATGTAACATAGCGGTAAAACGGTAATTTGACCCAACTGTGATTACGGACACTCGTGAAGGATTGACTTACCGGTATAGGTCTATATCCGTGGACACAGAAATATTCTATAGTGAGAAGAGTTCAACTGTGGGTCTTTAGTGGAATGACCCATAGTTAATGAATATTGGTTAACCTGATTAATGAGTTTAATCAGTTAACCTCATATCATTGGAGCTTCTGATCTGTAGGTCCATTAGGTCCCCCTACTAGCTCGTAAAGAGTAATTAGGAACAATTATATCTTGAGAGAATTTGAATAGTTCAAATTCATATTGGGAATTAAGTTAATTGTATGAGATACAAATTAGTATAATGTATAGTGATGCATTAAAATATAAAGTCTAATTTGAGATTAAACTTTATTATATTGAGAGACTGATATATTTGAAAGAGTTCAAATATATGTCTAATTAAATATATGGTATTTAATTAGAAGATGGATTAATTAATTATTCAATTTAGTTTAAATTAAATGAGATTTAATTAAACTATAGTCTATGAGAGAAATAAATATTTGAAGAAGTTCAAATATTAATATGAATTTGATTCATATTAGATTTATAGGATATAAGAGAATTTGAAGGAGTTCAAATTTTAATATGAATTTGATTCATATTATAGAATTAACAGAAATTATAGCAGGTGGGTTGTTTTAATACCAAAATTTCATAAATGTCCAAAACAATTAAAAATCTAATTGGTAGCTTTTCACGAATTGGTTAAGTAAATTTCTTACCAAAATGCCCTTATATGTATTGAACCAAATCACATTTAATATAATTATTTGTTTGATTATTTAATTCATTGTCGGTTATCATTCAAGGAAAAACTATTTCATGCATTTATTGCATTATTTACCCAATTATCTGTTTCCTTTTCTTTTAACGATTTTGGATTTGTATTTTTCTTTTTAATAATCATTTCATTTGTCCGTCCACTCCATTGTTTTCCATTATGTTTTGTAATTTCTGCTTTGTTTATTATTATTATTATTTATTTTTGTATCTGGAAACAATCAATTTTATTCAAAGATTCATCTTTTTTATTTTCACATTTTCGTAATTGTTTTTCCATTTCCTTCAAGTTTTTTTTTTTTTTTTTTGAAATTTCCTTCAAGTTATTCCTTATGTTAAATTGTTTTTTATTTGGTCACGACAGCCCCACACACACATATATAAAAGAATTATTGTTACCATTTTTTGAATTTTTATGATATTTTGTTCTTCGTCTAGAATTGATTCTTCAATAAGATCATGATCTTTCAATTTTACATCTAAAATTCATACCCGGTATTTAGAAATCCATACCGGATATTTAAAAATTCATACCGGGTATTTAAAAATCCATACTCGGTATTTAGAAATTCATACCGGGTATTTAACAGGGAAACGTAGAAGATACAGAAGCAAGGATTTCAAAAAGAAAATCAGTACGACAAAAAAACCTAGATCTATTTGCAAAAAGAAGAAGGAAAAAAAAAAAAGAAGCCTGGGGAATCTTTCAGAAGAGACGTAGAGTGATAGTGGTTGAGATTGAGAGCCCTTCTTCTTCGTGATAGTGGTTGAGATTGAGAGCCCTTCTTCTTCGTGATAGTGGTTGAGATTGAGAGCCCTTCTTCTTCTCCCTCTTCTACCTCTCTCTCTGTTCATCTCTTACCAGTTACCAAACCAATAAATTCCCAAGGAACTCCACTAACAAAGATTCCACGCGAAGCAATCTGGGATCGCAAATCCTCGTCTGTCGCTGCCGTGGAACGGGGTCGTTCTCAACGACGCAATGTGCGGAATCAGCGCCAAGTTCAAGCCTCCATGGAGAAGACAATTTTCGGAAGGAAGAAGAGTATGCAGTGTTTTCGAAAGGAAGAAGAAGCGTGTTTTTGGAAGGAAGCGTTTTTTTTGGGATTTTTTTCATACGAATGGTTTGTTTCCTTTTCAGTATTTTCTTTCTTTTTTTTTTATTTTTTATTTTGAATATCAGAGGGAAAAATGGTAAATGAGCTACAATTATTTAAAACGGGCTGGACTGAAATGAAAATTTTAAGTTCTTTGGACAAAAGTGACATATATGGGCTGATTTCAGCCCATTCTTGTAGAAACCCTTAGAATTAATTAATTGAAGGCCTGAAAGTAAATATGTGATATTTAATTGGGTAACTAATTAATTAACTAATAGAAGGTCTGAAATTAAATATATGATATTTAATTGGTGATTAATTAATTAAAGAATTAATTAATTAGAAATTAATCAATTATGGAAATGATTAATCACTTATGGAAGTAATTAATCATTTATGGAAATGATTTAATCACTTATGGAAGTGATCAATCACTTACGGAAAAGATTAATCAATTATGGAATTGATTGATTATGGAATTGATTAATTATGGAAACGATTAAATCGGTTATGGAAATAATTGATTTTAAATGAATATTTTATTCATGGCCTTTCTCTTATAAATAGAACACTAAACCTAGGGTTTAGGTAATACAACATAAGGCCACAAGAATGCACTCTTGCATTCTCTCTAGCCTCCCTCTCATATTCTCTCAACCCAAGAACTCAAGGGAGAATTTTCTCTCTAGAGTTTTTCTCATTCAAGATTAGGTAGTCTCACAACTACATTCTTAATCTCAGAGTCATAGCGGAGAAGATCAATTGGTGGTGTCCCAATTGTTGACGCTTGGTCCCTATGAAATCAAGAAATGCGTTCTTGATATTTTAGAGACGACAACGGCAATATATTTGCTTCTCCCCTTTAGAATTAGTTCTAAGGTTGTATGCTTAGCCTTAATAATTGATTTAGAATAATTTTCTAAACTTTTGCCAATGTATTGGTATTTTGGTGAAAACAAAATTAACTACAAATCGGTCCCAATTACGCTTCCGCTTTACGAAATTAGGGAATTCCAATCCTTCAATTGGTATCAGAGCCGATCATAGATTTAAATTCGTTTCTCTAAAATTAGCATTGGTTCAATGGTGGGTATTTTAATTTCGTATATGTGATATGTGGTTTAATTTACAAAATTTATTATTTAGGCATATTTGTTGGCATTAGATTTATACTTTTGATTAGATCAATTGTAAATGCCAAAAAAAAAAAAAAAGGAAAAGATTTGAAGACCAAGATATGTCTTGGATTTAAATTATTGTAATTTAAATTGCTTTCAATTTCTTAGGATATGTCAAATATGCCGGTCAATTTTGGTAGTTTTAATTTAATTATGCATGTGATGTATGTATTAAATTAATTGATTGTTGCATAAAGTATGTCATTTAGCTTAAAATCCCACCATAGGTTAAGCATATTCATGCATATTTATTATTATAAATGTTATAATGTATGAAATATGTATGAATTTTATTTTCATGAGTATTTAATATAAATTGTTATGATTAAATGGATGAAAATTGAGAAGCATTGAACATGAAATTACTTTAGTAAAGAATATAAAGAGTTATATTTATGAAAGTAATTTATATGCTTATTTATTTTCATGAGCAATTATATAAAGTGTTATGTTAATGTATGAAAATGTGAATGCTTATTTTAATTTTCTTGGATAATTAATTTAAGAGTTAGATTAATTGAAGAAAATTAATTTGAATTGAGCATGAAATTATAGTTTTTTTTTTTTAGAATAGAAATTACTTAAATTTAAAAATATAAGAGTTATATTTATATATGTAATTAACATGCTTAATTAATTTTCATAAGCTATTAATATAAATGTTATGTTAATGTATGAAAATGGCAATGCTTAATTTTAATTTTCTTGGGTAATTAATTTAAGAGTTAGGTTAATTAAAAGGAAATTAAAATTGCATTGAGCGTGACATTACCTTAGTTGAATATAAATGTTATATTATTGTATGTCATGTATGTTAAATTGTTTAAAATTGATTAGACCTAGATCATTTTCTAATAGGATTAGAATTTTTTCTTACTTAGAATTAAAAATAGTTTTAATTGACTAAGTAGGAAAAACATGACTATGATTATAAGGGAACTCCACCTGTTAAGTTCTGTCTAACGCTGGGGGTACTTAAGATGACGGTTTACGGAACACCTCCTACCTGGGAACTGACCTGGAATACCGGAGTTGAATTAATCATAGTTAAATGTTAGCATGAAATGTCACTAGGTTTATTAAAAGAGTTTAATACACCTAGATCTTTAGAGTAAAGACTTTACATTACTATGGTTATAAGGGAACTCTCTCGGTGAAATTCTGTCTAAGGCTGGAGGTATTTAAGATGACGGTTTACATAACACCTCCTACCTAGGAACTAACCCGAAACTTGAGTTGAATTAACCATGGTCATGTTAACATGCAATATTGCTAGGTTTATTAAAAGAGTTTAATTCACCTGGAACGTTGCAATTAAATCCTCACCATAAATGTTATAATAGGATTAGACTTAGATAGATTGACTTAGCCGAATTTATCTAAGTTAAATAGCCCTAAAATATGGTAGGACATTTAAGTGGGAGTGAGATGCTTGTCGACGTATCCCTCGATCTCCGCCCTTAGTTTACACCGTGTGAGTTCTATGGTCCGCCTGTGTGTTGCCCTGGTGCAACCATCCCTTCGGAGGGCTCGCCCATAGAATTCAGAACACCGTGAACTCCTGAAAGAGGATAAGGATTCTTAGGTTAATCACCAACAGTTGTCTTTCCCTTCGGTAGTCTGTTGGTGCGTACCTTTGAGTTCTGAAAGTGGGAGGATAAATATAAAAAAAAACAAGATCAAGTATTACTCTCACGTTCCCCTGAGTTCACACCGTGAGGTTCATGCTCGACTTCGTGTCGCCTTAGGAGCGGCCTCCCTTCGGAAAGTGTTTTCATGGATCAATAACAAGGTGAATGGGAAAAATGTCTATAGTAAGTGGAAGCGAGACACGTGTCAACGTATCCCTCGGTCTCCACCCTTAGTTCGCTCCGTGAGAGTCCTATGGTCCGCCTGCGTGTTGCCCTGGTGCAACCATCCTTTCGGAGGGCCTGATCATAGGATTCCGAACATCGTGAACTCCTGAATAGGATAGAGTCACTTAGGCTAATCACCAACAGTTGTCTTTCCCTTCGGTAGCCTGTTGGTGCGTGCCTCTGAGATCTGAAAGTGGGAGGGTTACACTTACGGGGATGAGTTAAATGTGTTAACGAATCCTTGACCAAACAACGATAACTAAACACTAATGAAATATGAGTTATTTTGGTGTTAGGGTTTGGTTGAGATTATCTCAATTCAGAGGAGGAATAGCTGACCACCCTTCGGTGGCTGTTGTTCTAAACCTCTGAAGTATCGTTGCAAAAACTAAATCAATAATTTTCTAGGGTTTCTTTGATTGCTTGTGTGTTTTTGCTGAATTTGATTGGATTAGATGTAATGGGTTAGTGCGATAAATAATCAAGTAATTTGTTATTTCAGCAATTCAATAACGAAATATGTGCATTGTCTTACGCCTATGTAATATAACGGTGATTATACAACAAACTTAAACGATTAATTTGTGGTGAATGATTTAAGATTAGTCTTAACAGAGGAATGTCCTCATGTCCCAAATGTCTAACTCATTAAGAAGTACTCCTAATGGATATGACATTGGACCTTGCTCAGCCAAAGAAGACTTATCCAAAGATAGTAAATTTGATTTACTAGTTTTGGAAGTATGATTTGTGGAGAATGATGATTCTGCCTGAATACTTGATTCAGGGGGTCACAAATCACGTTTGTTCTTTTTATTAAAAGGAATAAGTTCCTGGCAACAATTTGATGCTGGTTATATAGCTTTCAAAGTTGAAACTAGAGAAGTTATCTTGGTTGTAGCAATGGGGAACGTTAAGTTACTTTTCTCAGTGGGAGAAAATACATATTATAAGATAATGTGTATGTATTTCCTAAGATTAACAGAAATTTGATTTCTGTGTCTTATATGCTGGAACACTGTTGCTCTGTACATTTCCATGCTAAGCAGTTCATTTCAAGAAAGGGAGTTAACTTTTGTTCAGCTGAACTTAAAATAACATAAATGTTTTAAGACTAATCAAGAGTAAAATAGTCATGAACATTGAGTTGTTTGAGGCTGCTACCACTCAAAGAAATGAGAGGCAAAGGTTTTCTCCTAAAGGAAAATACCTTTCTTTGGCGCTTAAAGTTAGACCATATTTACCTCAATATGATTGGGAGCTTGGTCAAAAGTAGACTTCTAAGCAAGTTAGAAGATGACTCTCTACTACCTTGTAGGTCATGCCTTAAGGGCAATATGACTAATAGGTTCTTTTGCTTGAAAAGAACTATAGAGCCAAAGAGCCCTTAGAGCTTGTACATTTGGATCATTGTGGTCCAATATGTTAAAACAGTGGGAAGGCATGAATAATTCATCTATATTATAGATAATTATTCAAGGTATGGGTATCTCAACCTAATGCAACTTAAGTCTAAAGCTCTTGAGAAATTTGAAGGGGCTTGGGACTAAAGTTGGAAACTTGTTAGGTGAGATAATAAAAACACTTTGATCTGATCAAGGTGTAGAGTATGTGAGACTTGAGATTCCAAGACTATTTAATAGAACATGGAATTACATCCCAACTCTCAACCCCTGGTACACCTAAAAAGAACTATGTATCATATAGGAGAAATAGAACCCTATTGGATATGGTTCCATTCATTATGAGCTATGCTCATTTGCCTGACTCGTTTTGGGGTCATGCAGTGTTGACTGCAGTGTGTATTTTGAATAATGTTCCATAAAAAATGTTTCTGAAATATTTTTTGATTTGTGAATAAGGCGTAAAAGTGGTTTACGTTATTTTTGGGGACTCTGTTCAAAAGTATACCTATTCGTAGGCTGCCCCATGGAAACGAGAGATGTGGATACTTCTTCAATCCACAAGAGAATAAAGAATTTGTACCGACAAATGCTACATTCTCAGAAGAAGACCACATGAGAAATAATAAGTCACAAAGTAAGATCGTTTAAGTAAACTAATTGATGAAGCTACAAAAATATCAACAAGAGTTGTTGATAAGTCAACAAGGGTTGTTGATGATGCTGAACCTTTAACAAGAGTGGTTGATAGGACCGATACAACTGGTTAGTTACATCTATCTCAAGAGTTGAAAGTGCCTCGATGTAGTGGGAGGGTTGTTCTACAACCTGACCATTACATGGGCTTAACTGAAGCCCAGAACGTCATACCCGATGATGGCATTGAGGATCCATTGTCTTAAAGCAAGGCAATGAATGATGTTAACTAGGACCATTGGATTAAAGCCATGCACCTGGAAATGGAATCTATGCGTCTCAATTCCATCTGGGATCGTGTGGATCTATCTGATGGGGTAACACCTATGGATTGCAAATGAATCTACAAAAAGAAACGAGGCGTAATCTTATGGTTAGACTTGTGGCAAAGGGTTATACCCAGAGACAGGGGACTGTAAGAAATTCTTATCTCCTGTCGCCATGCTGAAGTCTGTTAGAACTCTTGTCCATTTTGAATGGAGGTCAAGACTACCATTTTGAATGGTAATCTTGAGAAGAGCATCTACATGTCTCAACCAGAAGAGTTCATACAACAAGATCAAGAGCAAAAGGTTTGTGAGCTTAATCGATCCATTCATGGATTGATTGAAGCATTTTGATCTTGGAATAGAAGATTTTGATACTGCGATCAAATCTTTTGGGCTTTAATTAGAACATTCATGAATCTTGTGTCTACAAGAAGAACGTCAATAGTTTAGTAGCTTACTTAGTGTTGTATATGATAGATATCATAGTCACTGGGAATGATGTAGGTTATCTTACTGACTAGTAAAATGAGCTAGCAGCTCATTTTCAAATGAAAATTTGGGAGAAACTGAGTTTGTTCTTGGGATCCAAATTGTTAGGAACCGTAAGAACAAAAAGCTAGCCTTGTCTCAAATGTCTTATATCTAAAAAATGTTAGTTAGATATAAGATGCGGAATTCCAATAAGGGTTCTCTACCTTTCAGACATGAAATTCTTTTGTCTAAGAAACTGTTTCCTAAGACACCTTAAGAGGTTGAGGGCATGAGACGAATGTCCTATGCAGTAGGGATTGTCAGTAAGTATCAATCTAATCCATGATTTGATCACTAGAAAACCATTAAGAATATCCTCAAGTGTCTGAGGAGAAAGAGGAACTATATGCTCGTGTATGGGACTAAGGATTTGATCCTTATACACAGATTTTAAGACTGATAAGGATTTGAGGAAATCTACATCAGTATCCATGGTCAATCTTTACGAATGAGCTATAGTGTGGCAAAGTTACAGTCTTGACCATATAGGCTGAAAATATAGTTGCTTATGAAGCAACGATAGAGACTATAAGGCTTAGGAAAGTTCTTGACTGATTTGAAATGTGTTCTAAATGTGAACTTGCCCATCACACTTTATAGTGATACAGTGGTGTTGTGGCAAATTCAAAAGAACCTCGCAGCCCAAGACAGACAGACACATTAAATTGAATGGAATTTTGCTGATTCATTCCCGAAGGCTCTCATGGCTAAAGTGTATGAGGGTCATTGTTGGGTTTCTAGAGTGGGTAAAAATATAGTAAAAATAGACTCTAGAACACTGTGCAAGCATACACAATCCGCAGAAAGTAATAAGTATTTATCGAATCCTCGGGGCTGAATAGCTCTCACTTTATCTATTTTGTATAACTTCTTAATGGTTTCAAGAGTAGATAAAATGATTGATTTTGATATAATGCTGAAGCAAAAGAAATGACAGAACATAAAGTAAACAAATAAAGCAGACAGATTAGAAACAGGCGTTGGGCAAGATTTAGTAATTGTTTTAAAAGATGCTCTAGCAATATTATTGATCAGGCAAAACTCTTGCAATCTTATTAGTAGGATCCTCCCGGAACTCTGGATTTTTTGGAATGTGTTTGAACTCCAATGATGCTCTACCGATCAAGTATTAGGCAACTGGCTATCCCTAACTCAGTCACTGGCGTTCACCAATACACAATGATCTAGTGTGATTAAATGTCACACACTTCTCAAATCATCTCTGAAACTAAGAAGTGGTATTCATACCGGCTGGCCAGGCGGGCACAAAATAAAGATATGCACAACAATTAACCAAGATGCTCAAATCAACATATATTGCATAGAGATTAAGCACGACAATTACATCACTCCTAACCAACACCTAAGTAAATTTAGTTCATAAAACTCATGACAACACACGCTACAATCTGAGTATATGCATTCATAATTACAAGAAATTACAATAAAATACCAATTCCCTTGGTCAAATTCGTAGTTGATGGTCTTCTTGAAGTCTCCAATCTTCCTCCTCTATTCGGCTCCCAATGATGGAAATGAGAAATGATCTCTTCCCCAAAAGTGGAATGTTTTTTACTTGAACGGCTCTTCCCTTTTATAGAATGAAGACAATCAAATTAGGTCAATCTGGACACGTGGATGGCTCTCCTTGCTTCTTAAATCCAAAAATAGCTTAACTAACTTCAGTTCATTAAAATGGCTAATGAGCTATGACGTGGCAGTTTTGCTCCCTACTTTGCCGGATCACAGATTTTGCTCCCTCAAGTCGCTGAGCAATATATTCTGCACAAAATAACTTCCAAAGCATCCATTCTTCCAAATGGGTTAAAACATATAATATTCATCTAAAAGCAACCCTATTTAGCACAAAAGACACACAAAATACTATAAAACTAAGGCCTAAATAACTCCCTTTTGGAGAGTTATCATACCCCCAAACTTGAAACTACCAACCTTCCCTTAAGAATTCAAAACATTAGACAAAGCACAACTTAATCAAAACAGATAATCCAACACTACCTTCAACCTATACCTGAGCATTCTGCAAAACCAAGTACTGCTGCAGCAAAATAATTTCCCCAGCATGGACAAATGATCACCACTTTTAACTCAATCCTAAGAACTTGCCACAGCCTAGCTCTATTATCAGACATATTAAAAACACATTTTTAAGGGGTTTATATTTTTGTTCTTCAGACTTAAAGCAGCCCTACAGTCATAAGCTCTTAAGCATGGGATGACCCACTTTATGGTGTAGTATACCCTTGCTTCAAACTCATCACCAACTAGGCTAAATACTCATTGTTAAGCTAAAAAATCCTTAGTTATTCTATCCCTTGCTTCTCAGAATGGCGACATTTTATGAAGCTCACCTAAGTCCTGGGAGACAGAAAACTGCTGGATTATCATTCATCCTTCAAAACTTTTGCTCTATGAATTTTCTCAGCAAAATTTTCATAATCAAAATTTTTTTCATAAAATCATCATTTTTTTCTTTTTTCTCTTATTTCCTAGGTCATCTTTTGACGCAAAGACAAACTGTGGGTGTCACAAATGTCCCTGGTTACTCAACAACCTAAAAATAATTTATGAAGGAGAGGAATCCTCGAGCAAAACTAGTGGAGTAGCAAAAAGTCCCCCAAACTTGAATTATTCATTGTCCTCAATGAATTATTAAATTGACAAATTACACCCCCAAACTTAAATTTTTCTATCTGAATTTTAAACTAAGAGTGGGACTAGAATTAAGCTTAAGGTGGATCACATAAGTCAACACTACCTCAGAATCTTCTTGCCGCAGTGCTGACCAGGCTAGAAGAAATGCTCAAGCAAAAGGTTTCTGGAGATCAGAATACCTTAATCTAATTAAGCTAACTAGTCCAAGCTTAAAAAATTCAGAAGAAAATTAGTTAAGTTATAATTACTCAGTGCCATAGAACAGAAACAACTATTGGAAATTTCATTAAAACATAAAAAAGAAAGTTACATCAGCAGATATATTTTTGGTGCCCCAGAAGCAGAAAAATTAAAAATAAGAAAAAACAGAAACAGACAAAAGATGTGGTCAGAATTGCGCGAGCAACAAAAATATGTCAACAAAAATAATATGCGCCCAAATTTTTCTTCTTCAATCCTCCTGACCAGGATCTTCTTCTTCATCGCCCTCTCTCTCGACTGGTGGTGGCGGAATCCAAGGGTTCAGTAGGTCATCAGGGAATATTGGAAAGGCCGGATATGGTTTGGAAAAATTAGACTGCAAGGCCCCCCTCTACGCGGCATCCCTTCTCTTCACATAATTCCAGAAGGTTTGGAATTGCCTTTCGGCACACTCCATCCTGCTGGAATGCATCTGTAATTGCTCCTGCATTTGATGGATGCCGCACACCAAACCGCCTTGGCGTGCCTCTTGAGTCCTTTGAAGCCTAGCCAGGTTTGGCGTGTCGATTATTCCCTTGTCCATTAGAGTGACATCATCCGCATTCATTGGAACCCCTAACCTTTGGCATAACATCGTTATGGTGTTTGGGAAAAACAGCTTCCCAACCTTTTTCCGCTAGCAATAAAAAATCTCACTAGAAATAATTTTGCCCACATCAATACTCATAGAACGGAGAATAGAAAATACCAGCAGCACCCGATCGCAAGACATCGTTGAATCGTGAGTTGTCGGAAGCAAACGCAACTTGATGAAGCCCATCCATGTATTGGCTTCGCTCTTCAGATAAGCCGCTTGGAATGTGTGCTTTTCAGTCTTCGACAGCCTCCATTGAGCCCCTTCGATGCCAACCTCCCTGACAGCCGCATTTAACTGATCATTTGATGGCGCTACCACCATCTCATTGAAACCCGCGTGCGGAAAGTCTTGGAGGTCGAATAGAGAATTGATAGCTCTTGGGCTCCAGTCAACGGGCACCCCTCGGACGATAACGTAAAATCCTTCTTGATCATCAATATTTGCATAAAATTCACGGACAATATTGGAATTGACAGGTTCCGGCTTTGCACTGAACTGACTCCACCCGTGATTTGCTATTCCAGTCCTCAAGAAACGTGGCAGATCATCACCAAATCCCCGCTCAAACAAAAAGTCTCTTTTCAGCATCTCTATATACTTTGCTCGGGCAAGATTATTCATGAAGCGATTGTATGGCAACCGTGTTTCCTCCACATCAATGTTCTCAGCCTCAGCCGATGCTTCAGCAATGCCTTTGCCCTTGTCTTCCCTCTGTTTGGGCGAAATTTCTTCCTCTGCTTTCTTTTCTGTTTCTTCTCTTGCTTTGCCCTCTTTCTCAGAATCAGTTGTCGGCGGCGAGGGAGTATCAGTCCGGATTACCTTTATGCGGCTGGCTTTCTGCTTCCGACGGCGACGCAGAACTTCCAGCATAATGACTTCGACTCGAGCTCTTGCTCTTGCACCTCCTGGTCGTTGCCTCTTTCTTGCACATCTTCTGTTTGTTTTTCTTGAACTTCTTGCGGATTTTCGACTATCGGATAATTCTATCCAGGATTATGTTTTTCTTGTTCCTTCAGATTTTCTTCCTCCACTACATCAGCAGCAATATCTTCCACTACTTTTTGTACTACTTCTTCCACCTCAGTCCTCTGTTGTCGTCTCCTTCGCTTAGCTTCTCTTTCTTCAGGCATTTTCCTTTTTTTCGCCTTAATCTTCGGTGCCTCAGGTGTAACCGGCACTTCTTCTTCCTCTGCATTTCTCTCTTTTCTCCCTCTCGTTTTAGCCATTTGTGAACTCAAAGAATTTTTACAGTAGTCGGAAGTAAAAGAGAAATAGCGAAGAGAAAATGGCAAGAAGATGAAGTGAAAAGTAACTTACCGAGGGTTTTGAATAAATACGGCTTCAACAAATAAAATCCTAACCGAAAGATTCTGCCCCTAATTAAATAAAATTATTGTTTAATTTCTGTATGTAATTATGAATTATTAAATTCAAAAACGGTAAAAATTGCCCCGTGGTAAATCTTCCTCGCGCTGGCCAACGGCTAGATCAATACTGCGGGACACGTGGAAGCACCAGATGCTCCACTCGATTTACCTGCCCACTGAAAAATTAAATACCAACGGTAAAATCATTTAATCTACAACAAATCCCTTTCCATTTGGATGAAATATTTGATCTTTCCAACGGATTGCCGAAACAAACCACTGAACAAAGATTTTCTTCTAGAAGAATCTTTGATACGGAAGATTTCAAATTTAAAAAAAAAAAAAAAAAACTGCTTAAATCAAATCTTTTTTCTTTATTTGAAGTCGAATAAATCAAGAAAAACTTTATTAAAACCTAAACCTCAAACAGAAATAATCGAAAAAAAACTGAAATAAAATCTAAACTAAACTAATTGGATTAAAAATAAATTAAACTGATAAAGATACCGAAAATAAAATCTATGAATATTTAAAAATACCAACAAAATAAATAAAATAAAACCAAGATAAATCAGATAAACTTCACATAAACCAACTCGCATTCGAAATAAATCAGATTAAAATCAAACTAATTTAGCGAAATATAAAATCGCAACAAACACTGGGAGCTCAAAAATATTGTTGTGCGAATTGCTCTCGCAAAACTCATGCTCTTTCATTCATCAACCAGTCTTAGGGAAGAATATTTCGCTTGGAACTCCTCTCCCCAATAATGTTTCACACGCTGTCCATTAACTTTGAACACTCTCCCATCTTTTTCATCTTGCAAAGTAATTGCTCCATGGGGAAAAACTTCTAGCACAATAAACGGTCCTGACCATTTGGATTTTAGTTTCCCAGGAAACAATTTTAATCTAGAGTTGTAAAACAAGACCCTCTAACCTTTGACAAACTCTTTAAGCTTAATTTTCTTGTCATGCCACAGCTTAGTCTTTTCCTTATACATTTTCGCATTTTCATAAGAAAATTGGCGAAATTCCTCTAATTCATTAAGCTGAAGCATTCTTATTGCCCCTGCACGACTCAGATCAAAATTTAATTTTTTCAAATCCCAAAACGTTTTATGCTCAAGCTCTAATGGCAGATGGCAAGCTTTTGCATACACTAACCTGCAGAGAGACATGCCTAGAGGAGTCTTATAGGCTGTCCTATAAGCCCACAGAGCCTCATCTAACCGAAAAGACCAATCTTTCCTAGATGGATGGACTACTTTCTCTAGAATAGATTTAATTTCCCTATTGCTAATTTCAGCTTGGCCATTTGCCTGTGAATGATAAGGGGTAGCTATCCTATGCTTTATTCCATACTTAGCTAAAAGCTTAGTTAAAATACTATTAACAAAATGGGTACCGTCATCACTCACTAGAGCTCTAGGTGTCCCAAACCGCACAAAAATGTGCAACTGTAGAAACCTTGATACTGTCTTGGCATCATTTTGATGGCATGCAATGGCTTCCACCCACTTGGACATGTAATCAACTGCCAATAAGATAAAAAAAAAATTACCATTAGAAGGGGGAAATGGCCCCATAAAATCAATACCCCATACGTCAAATAATTCTAATTCTAAAATGTACGTAAGAGGCATTTCATCTCTAGGCCCTAAATTTCCTCTCCTTTGGCAAGCATCACATTGCTTGTAGAACCAATGGGCTTCCTTAAATAAGGAAGGCCAGAAGAATCCACATTGCAAAATCCTCATAGTTGTCCTCTGATCGCTGAAATGGCCTCCATACGGCGAAGATTTGACAAATGAGCATAATTTAACAAGTTAAGCATAATTTGACAAAAGCGATTTTCAACACCCTAACTTAACAACTTAAGCATATTTTGAGCTCGGGAACAATAAATTGATCACAACATACAACATTTGACCAAGAAATGAGCTAAATATAAGGGTAAAATAGGTATATTTTTTACCCTTATCAATAGACCTATCAGCTAATTAGAGTGTGACTGTGGTAGGTCTAGCTTCACCAATACCTAGCTTCCGATAGACCGAAAGAGGCACAAGGTTAATGCTTGCACCTAAATCACAAAGTGCTCTACCTAACTCTTTTCCACCTATTGACACAGGTATAGTAAATGATCCTGGATCTTTAGCCTTGGTTTGTAGCCCATTGTTAAGAATTACACTACATTCCTCAGTAAGAGATATAGTTTCAAACTCACCCAACCTCTTCTTTTTAGTTAAAATATCCTTAAGAAATTTAGCTTAATTAGGCATTTGCTCAATTGCTTCTACTAAAGGGATATTTATATGCAATTGCTTAAGAATCTCTAAAAACTTCTTAAATTGACCATCCTGATTCTTAGGCCTTTGCCTCTGTGGAAAAGGTAGAGGTGGTACATAAGGTGGAGGTGGCACATAAGGTGGTTCCACATCTGGAACAGAACCAGATGCTCTAGCATCATTATTGCTGCCTCCAGCACCTTTACCAGACTCCAACTCTTTTTCAACAACATCATTTTTATCACAATTTTCCTCTATATCTTGGGGTTTGCTAGGCTCTTTTCTCTCTTCTAGTGGTTTACCACTCCTTAGAGTCACTGCCTGTACCTGCTCCTTACCTTCCCTTCTAGGGTGCTCAGTATCCGAGGGAAGTTTCCCTTGAGGCCTTGCCTTCAGCTCATTAGCTAGCTGGCCCATTTGCAATTCCAGGACTCTCATTGAAGCTTGATTACTTTGAATTGCGACATCTGTACGGGCCATATATTCTTTCATCATCGCTTCAAGAGAACTCTCCGAATTTTGCTGGGGCAATGACTGCTTATTTTGCTGGGGCA
The DNA here is from genome assembly GCA_017139565.1 of Luffa aegyptiaca. Taxonomy (NCBI): domain Eukaryota; kingdom Viridiplantae; phylum Streptophyta; class Magnoliopsida; order Cucurbitales; family Cucurbitaceae; genus Luffa; species Luffa aegyptiaca. Next base: position 6,124,334 of record CM029397.1, read on the forward strand.
ATACATGTGATTTAGCAAATCCTGATTGGTTCACCTTTTGTTGTGCTTGCACATTACTTCCTTGTCCTCCCCACGCAAAGTTAGGGTGGTTGCGCCAACTTGGATTATAAAAGTTAGAATAAGGGTTATTCCTCTGATTACCTACAAAAAATACAGAAGCTGGATTGCTGGGGCAAAACTCATAGTTATGCTCTTCACCACAATAAACACATGATTCCTCTGCAACTTGGTTCACCACTGCAGCAGACTCCACAGCTGGTGGCTGCTGATGACTAACCATTGACACATTTTTAAGAGCGTTAGCTAACATTGCAATATCAACCCTAATGGTAGACACACCATCAACCTCTAACACACTCTTAACTTTTTTATTTGAGCCTCTAACATCTGTCCATTGACAACTATTGGTTGATATTCTTTCTAAAATTTCATGGGTTTCATTAAAAGTTTTTGCCAAAAGAGCCCCTCCAACCGAAGCATCAACCAAACCTTGGGTTGCTCCATTTAACTCATTGTAGAATGTTTCCATTTGGATACAATGAGGTAAACCATGGTAGGGACACTTTCGCAGAAGCTCCTTAAACCTCTCCCAAACCTCACTAAAAGTTTCATCTTCAAGTTGCCTAAACCCTACTATCTCACTCCTCAACTTGGCATTCCTAGTTGGTGGAAAATATTTACTGAGAAATTTTTCCGCAAACTCAGTCCATGTCCTAATTGATCCTGGAGCAAAATAATTTAACCATGCCCTTGCTCCGTCTCTAAGAGAATACGGGAAAAAAGTTAATCTATGGACATCTCTAGACACTCCTTGAATTACAAATGAATCACTAACTCCTAGAAAAGACTTAAGATGTAAATGAGGGTCTTCAGATGACAAACCATGGAATTGACCCACGGTTTGCAACATCTGAAACATTATCGGTTTCATTTCAAACTTTGCTGCCTCAATTTGAGGTCGTGCAACTCCTGGATTTAACTCATCAAACATCGGAAAAGCATACGCTCGAATAGCTCTGGCCCTATCGTTTGCTACTAAGATAGTATTCTCAGCCTGATTATTTTGCTGTCCATTTTGCTCCAGCGGTGGATTTTGCTGCAGCACATGATTCTGTTGGGGGTTCACTGGATCTTCTGGAGCCTGCATGAGACGCGACACATAAGCCATTGGATTTTGGTTTCTACGCTGCTCTCTCTTTCTTCTCCTGAATGTCCTTTCAATTTCTGGATCAAGCTCGAACCTTACCCCAGGCGGATCGTTCATGCACCAAACTCACACCTACAAAAACAAAAGAAACAATCAAAAAGTTCTAGCACAAAACCACTAAAACACATACACAAAACAGATCAGAGAAAAACTTATTCAAGTCCTCGGCAAGGGCGCCAAGAACTTGTTGGGTTTTCAGAGTGGGTAAAAATATAGTAAAAATAAACTCTAGAACACTGTGCAAGCACACACAATCAGCAACAAGTAATAAGTATTTATCGAATCCTCGAGGCTGAATAGCTCTCACTTTATCTATTTTGTATAACTTCTTAATGGTTTCAAGAGTAATTAAAATGATTGATTTTGATATAATGCTGAAGCAAAAGAAATGACAGAACAGAAAGTAAACTAATAAAGCAGACATATTAGAAACAGGCGTTGGGCAGGATTTAGTGATTGTTTTAAAAGATGCTCTAGCAAAATTATTGATCAGGCAAAACTCTTACAGTCTTATTAGCAGGATCCTCCCGGAACTCTGGATTTTTTGGAATGTGTTTCAACTCCAATGATGCTCTACCGATCAAGCACTAGGCAACTGGCTGTCCCTAACTCAGTCACTGGCGTTCACCAATACACAATGATCTAGTGTGATTAAATGCCACACACTTCTCAAATCATCCCTGAAACTAAGAAGTGGTATTCATACCGGCTTGCCAGGCGGGCACGAAATAAAGATATGCACAATAATTAAACAAGATGCTCAAATCAACATATATTGCATAGAGATTAAGCACGACAATTACATCACTCCTAACCAACACCTAAGTAAATTTAGTTCATAAAACTCATGACAACACACGCTACAATCTGAGTATGTGCATCCATAATTACAAGAAATTACAAGAAAATACTAATTCCCTTGGTCAAATTCGTAATTGATGGTCTTCTTGAAGTCTCCAATCTTCCTCCTCTATTCGGCTCCCAATGATGGAAATGGGAAATGATCTCTTCCCCAAAAGTGGAATGTTTTTTACTTGAACGGCTCTTCCCTTTTATAGAATGAAGACAAGCTCAAATTAGGTCAATCTGGACACGTGGATGGCTCTCCTTGCTTCTTAAATCCGAAAATAGCTTAACTTGAAGGTGTTCATATAACACATGCGGAAGCAATTGAAGATCGGAAGCACTTAAGACATTCAATTTAGCTCCTAAAGCATGCATGTTCTATAAAAGACAGAATATAGAGTTGAGAGAACACCAACCTTTGTAGCTCACTTATGTGGAACTCCTTGTGGTGTTTGCCTCTCCTATGCTCCTTGGACAACCTCTAGAGTCTTCCCTACTATTCTCTTGGGCCTAGAAAGACTTGTGGGAGTCTATAGAAGAAAGATAGAAGGGAATGCTTGATGGTACAAGCTTTTGGAAGGAGATGAAATGAGAGAGAATTTGAGGGAGAAAATTTGCAGCATAACACTAAATGAAAGCATTCTCTTCTTGAATCTAATTCAAGCCCCTTTTATAGACATCTCCCATGCAAAGACAAGCTTCATGACACTTAGCCACATGGCCAAGATGCAACTCAAAGTGGATTCTAGGTGTCTACTTCACAACACATGCATCTAGTGCATGGTTGTGTTGTTTTCCACTATGCATCATCATGCAAGAGTGGAAATGCCACTAAATCCATTATGAATTGTATCCTAATTGTAAATTTTCAGCTTTCAATTCATTTCAATTTCAATTCAAAATTGAAATTGATTTCTAGGCAATTAATTGGGACATTTCCAAGTAATTTTGATATGATTGATCCAATCAATCTTTATCACCTAATGTCATGAATTATATATGATTCCTAATACATATATATGGTATTTAAAACACTTTCAAATACCTCATCTCTCAATTCCTAATTTAATTCATAATTAAATCATTGTGTCGAACACGTCTTACGATAAAAACCCTATTTCCCGTTTTTGAACGATTCAAAAATTCCTATCAATATGTTCTAGGCTTTAATCCGATATGAACTAGTAGAGGGACCTAATGGACCTATAGATCATGGGCTCCAACGATTCAAGGCTAACCGACTAATCTCATTATCTAAGCTAGCCAACATTCGTTAACTATCGGGACACTCCACTATAGCCCGATAGTTGCACTCCCCTCACTATAGATATATTTCCGTCCACTTGATTTAACCATGTTCAGTAAGTCGTTCGTTCACAGGTTGTTCGTAGCTATAGCTAGGTCAAATAACCGTTACACCCCTATAGTACTTCTTGTTCCTTAAGTTCCACTAATCCTCTAATGAACAATCGGTTTGCGGTCCAACCATCAAACCTAAGTTCCTCTCGATCCAACGAGAGGGTGGGGCCCCTTGTTCAAGTCCTGGAGTTAGTACTTAAGAGAACAACCTCTCTGCTATCCCTAAAATGGGTAGGAGTGAATTCCGTCTTGCGAAACTATGTCCCCAGCTATCTATTCGATCTTATCCCCAAAATGGTAGGCTTGTCGAGTCGGCGATGCTGGCCACTCTCACCCATGCAGATCAAAGGATAATCTCTCATAAACAGGAGTTCATAGATAGCTCAGGATTAACAACGAGTTACCTAGGTCATCTATGAGAAATAGTCAGTTTCTTCAGTAAACGGCGTTATAAAGAGAAAGTGACTTATTTCGTGGTCCAGTCTTATGCAAACTCATTGCATAGGACGCCCCCACTCGCATGTCACCACATGAACGATTTAGGATCTCATCGTTTGTACTTAATACAAAGTGGGCCGCGTCCATAGTGTCACCAGGGTAAGGCACCCAACCGTATCCTTATACTATAGACTATTTTGACTATAAACTTGAACTTGATCCTACGATATGTCCCTACATATAGTTCGAGTATTCATTTTATAGTCAAGGATCTTAGTTTATTGGATTTAGGTTAATCATTCGCAATTTACATATTCAATAACATCTTTTACTGAATAACCTCAATAACGTCTTTATTGGAAATAGAATATGTTTAATGATTTACAAACTACGAGTTTATAGGACATTAAACCCAACAAACTCCCACTTGGACTAGAAACTCTAGTGGGGTACATAAAGTTAGGTGTGAGAGAAGTATAAAGACAATAAACTAGGGCATCAACCATACCCTTACATTTCTCCCACTTGCCCTAGTCTAATAAAGCTCGTAATCCTAGATTAACTAGGTGACCCTCAAAAACTTTAGCCGTGAGGGGTTTTGTAAACGGGTCAGCCATGTTGTGCTCCGAAGCAATCTGCGTGACGATCACATCTCCTCGTTGCACGATCTCCCTGATGAGATGGTATTTGCGCTCAATATGCTTTCCTCGCTTGTGACTTCGAGGTTCCTTAGAGTTTGCAACTGCACCACTGTTATCACAATAGAGGGTGACAGGCAGTTGCATATTTGGAACAATTTCCAACTCTGTTAGGAATTTTCTTAGCCATACTGCCTCTTTTGCTGCTTCACAGGCGGCTACGTACTCTGCTTCCATGGTAGAGTCAGCAATGCAACCTTGCTTAATACTCCTCCATACTATTGCTCCTCCATTTAGAGTAAACACAGATCCCGATGTTGATTTTCTTGAATCTATATCGGTCTGAAAATCTGAGTCAGTGTATCCTGTAAGGATCAGATCCTTAGCTCCATACACGAGCGTATAATCCCTAGTTCTCCTTAGATACTTAAGGATGTTTTTAACGGCAGTCCAATGCGCATGACCAGAATTGGACTGAAATCTGCTGACAATTCCTACGGCATAGCATATGTCGGGTCTGGTACTCAGCATGGCATACATCAAACTACCAACTGCTGATGCGTAGGGAATTCGTCTCATTTCCTCAACTTCTTGAGGTGTCTTAGGACTTTGTTCCTTTGATAAGTGAACCCCGTGTCTAAAAGGTAATAATCCTTTCTTGGAGTTCTGCATCGAATATCGTACCAACATTTTGTCGATATATGATGCTTGAGACAGTGCTAGCGTTTTGTTCTTTCTATTTCTAATGATTTGAATGCCCAGAACAAATTGAGCCTCACCCAAATCTTTCATTTGGAATTGAGTCGCTAGCCATTGTTTTACGTCAGTCAGGAATCCTACATTATTCCCAATAAGTAGGATATCATCTACGTATAGAACTAGAAAAGCTACAGTGGATTTGACGATTTTCTTGTAAACACAAGGTTCGTCAATATTCTGCTCAAAGCCATACGTTTTGATCGCAGTGTCAAAACGTATATTCCAGGATCTTGATGCTTGTTTCAATCCATAAATGGATCGTTTAAGTTTGCAAACCTTTTGCTCATCACCCTGGACTATGAATCCCTCTGGTTGAGCCATATAGATAGTTTCTTCAAGATTGCCGTTCAAAAAGGCTATCTTGACATCCATTTGCCATATTTCATAATCATAATATGTGGCAATGGATAAGAGTATTCTAATCGACTTAAGCATGGCAACAGGGGAAAAAGTTTCTTCAAAATCGACTCCTTCCCGCTGAGTAAAACCCTTTGCCACAAGTCGAGCCTTAAAGGTTTGAACCTTACCGGCTTGGTCTCGTTTTCTCTTGTAGATCCATTTGCAACCAATAGGTTTTACCCCATCCGGCTGCTCTACAAGATCCCAGACCGAATTGAAGTACATTGACTCCATTTCGAGATCCATGGCTTTGATCCACTGGTCCTTATCAACATCATTCATTGCCTGATTAAAGGACAATGGATCCTCTACACCATCATCAGACATGATGGTTTGAGTTTCTGTTAAACCCATGTAACAGTCAGGTTGAATTATAACCCTCCCACTACGTCGAGGCTCTCTCACTACCTGAGATGGATGTGTTTGATCAACAACTTTTGATGGACCAGCTTGATCTACAACTTTTGTAGATTCTTTTGTAGTTTTTCTTGAAATCTCATCTAATACTAGCTTACTGCGAGGTCGATGATCTTTTATGTGATCTTCCTCAAGGAACGTAGCGTTTGTCGATACAATCACTTTATTATCCTGAGGATCGTAAAATAGACCACCTTTTGTTTCTTTAGGATATCCTACAAATAAGCACAGTTTTGAACGTCGTTCCAACTTCTTTGGGTTTTGTACTAACACGTGTGCCGGGCATCCCCAAATCCTGAAGTGACGTAAACTACCTTTACGCCCTTTCCATAGCTCATAAGGTGTTTCAGAAACACTTTTAGAGGGAACCATGTTCAAAATGTATACGGCAGTCTCAACTGCATATCTCCAGAACGAATCAGGCAACTGAGCATAGCTCATCATTGATCGAACCATGTCTAACAAGGTTCGGTTTCTCCTCTCTGATACACCATTTTGTTGTGGTGTAGCAGGGGCTGAGAGTTGGGACGTAATTCCATGTTCTATCAAATAGTCTTGGAATTGTAGGTCCATATATTCTCCACCTCGATCTGATCGTAGTGTTTTAATCGTTTTACCTAAGTGGTTCTCAACCTCGGTCTTGTACTCTTTGAACTTTTCAAGGGCTTCAGACTTGTGATGCATTAGGTAAAGGTAGCCATACCTTGAATAATCATCAATGAAGCTGACGAAGTATTCATACCCTCCTCGTGCTTTGACATTCATAGGACCACAGAGATCCGAATGCACGAGTTCTAAAAGTTCTTTGGCCCTATAACCTTTTTCTGAAAAAGGTCGTTTGGTCATTTTTCCCTCGAGGCAGGACTCACATGGTGGTAACGAGTCATCTTCTAACTGGTTTAGTAGTCCACTCTTTACCAATCTTTCAATCCTATTGCGATTTATGTGGCCTAATCTCAAGTGCCAAAGATAGGTATTAGGAGAAACTTTCCGCCTTTTGTTTTGAGTTTCTGCTACTTTAAACATTTCCGTATTAAAAATAGCTTTAACTTGAATTGGCCTTAACACATATAAGTTGCTTTCAAGTTTTGCAGAACATATATGCATACCTCTTTTGTTAACAAACACTTTATTAATATCAAAAGATACTTGGTATTCATGTTCAATCAAACAAGAGATAGAAATTAAGTTCCTTTTTATATCGGGAACGTACAAGACATTTTCTAGTAACAAAAATCTATCTCCAAAAGACAACTTAAGAGTTCCTGAAGCTCTGGCTGTGACGACCTCTCCAGTTCCAACTTTGAGAGTTACTTCGCCGTCTTCCAGCATATGCCAGGAACTAATTTCCTGTAAAGAAGAGCATACATGGTTAGTCGCTCCTGAATCTAATATCCAGGCAGAGCTATCTTGCTCAACTAAACATGTTTCGATAACGAGCAAATCATATTTACCTTGTTTTTCCTTTTCAGCCTTCTTTTCTGCTAGGTACTTGGGACAATTGCGTTTCCAATGTCCGTCTACATTACAATGGAAACATTTTCCTTTATCTGCAGCTTTAGTTTTTGCCTTGCTTCCCACTGGAGCTTTTCCTTTCCCTTTATCCTTCTTTTTCTTCATTTGAATACTCTTATTCTTTGAAGTGGAAGGTCCAGACTTGGTTCCTGAGGATGATCCCTTTTGGAACCTTTTGGTTGTAGCAACATTTGCCTCCCCTTCATGTCCCCTCTTAGTGAGACTTTGGTAAGTCTGGAGCTCGTTTAGCAAACTAGTCAGGTTAAAGTCTATTTTGTTCATGACAGCGTTTGTCCTGAACTGAATGAAGCTCTTCGGAAGAGACTCCGTTATGAAACTTACTTGACTACCCTCGTCAATTGTAGCACCGTTTACTTCAGCAATGTTAAACTGAACCATCATGTTCAAAACATGTTCCCTAACTGAAGCACCTTCCTTCATTCGGGAATTGTAAACATTCTTGAGAGCTTCGTGCCTGATTTGTGAGGACGGTTGTCCAAACATACCTTGCAACGAAGTCATGATCTCCCTTGCGGTGACCATCCTCTCGTGTTTTTTCGACAAGACATCTGAAATGCTTGCTAAAATATAGACTCTTGCTTTATCATTAGCTCGAGTCCATTTCTCATATGCTTCCCGAACAATTCGGTTTGTTGACGAGCCAGGGTTAGGCGGACACTCTTCGGTAAGGACAAATCTAAGATCCTCGATTACTAGTATTGTGTTTAGATTAGACTTCCAAGTTCCATAGTTATCCCCGTTAAGCTTATCCGAAGCGAGTAATTGTACTAGTGAGCTAGACATGCTGAAAAATTAAACAAAGCTATTAGAAATTGCTTATTAACCATTTTTAGACAAAATCCAATCAAGTTTTAGCAAAAGTAATAATGTACCCAGGATTATTATTTTGCAACGACACTTTAGTGAGTTAGAGCAACCGCTACCGAGGGGCAGTCAATTACTCCTTCACCAAACCAAGACGTTCTTGACTAAATACTAATCCCAGAATAACTCTTATTCCTATAGTTGTTTAGTTATCGTTACGTTTCGTCAGGAATTTACTAACACTTAGTAACCCTTGTAAGTGTGACCCGCCGTTTTAAGATTACAGAGAACGGCCCCAACAATGCTACCGAATGGAAAAGCTAATGTTGGAAATGGTCCTAAGTAATCCTATCCATCTCTGGAGTTTGCGTTGTTCCGATCTCCATGTTACAACCCTCCGAATGGTTAGTAGCTCCAGGGCATACAAGCAGGCGCAACATGGAAATCTCACGGTGCAACCTAACGGAGGAGACCGCAGGATGTGTTGACACACTTCCTTCACTCACTTACTATAAATACTTTCTCCATTCACCTTGTTATTGATTTATGCAAACACCTTCCGAATGGAGCAGTTGAGGTATAATCAACACGAGGCCAAGCATAAATCTCACCTTGTGAACAAAAGGGAGAACGTAAAAGGGAAATGGATTTGATATATCTCTCCCCTCCCACTAAGTATTTTAAACGGTTTTGGGTATACTTATACTTAGGTGAATTCCGGCTAATTGAATAACCCTAAGTCTAAGTTCATATAATCTTACGATGTCTAGGTGATAACGATTAAAACCTCACATCACACACGTGCATGCTCATAAAACTGGGTTAACTTTAACTCAAGAACCGACTCGATGCCCAGGTAGGAGGTGTTCCGTAAACCGTCAACTTAAATACCTCCAGCCTTAGACAGCATCTCGTCGGGTGAGTTCTCTTGTAACCTATGTTTTACAAGCTTATCGACCTATTTGAATCTAATTGAAATCGATCGAGAGTTGGATCAAATTAACCCTAAGTGAGCATGCACCTTTTTCTTTGTTATAGATTTTAAATTTCTATGTGATTTATAACAATTATAAATCTAAACTATAACAAACTTGCCTTTTGAATATAACTCTTATAAACAAAATTCTAAGGAAATTTCATGCTTCATGCTAGGTTAATTTTATCTTTTGATTAATATAACTTTTATATCAATTAATCAATTTTAATTAACCATTCAAGCATGAATCTCCCTAAATCAATACAACATTTATATCAATTTAAACATAAAATTTCCCTCATGCATTTGAACTATTAATAACACTTATTAAAAAATGCATGAACATGCTTTCCTATGGTGGGATTTTAAACTATATGGCATGCTCATAATGCACATACATTTAATCCAATTAAACCATACATTCTCAATGCATAAAAGAAATTAAATCAAGCTAAAATGGAATGGTTTGGCAATTTAAAACAAACAATCAACTAATTATTACAATAATAATCAATAAAATTGCTTGTGATGATCCCGAGCTTTACGAACCGACCCGAACCAACCCTCCATGGAGTTAACCGGCCTTCAAATATGTGTAAAAAAACTGCAGCAGACCGAACCGGACCCGAAAAGAAGAAGAAAAAAAAAAACTGCTGCTGCTGGAATTTTACTTTTCTGCTGCGTCTTCTCCGGTTTTTCTTCGATTTTACAGCCTATATGGACTCTAATGACTCTATAAAAATTACAGACTATAGTACACACATTAACGCTCTTACATATCCGAGCAATTACAATTTCATGAAGGTTTGAATGCTCAAAAAATTGCCAAACCAGAACACTTCCATTTCAGCACACAGAAAATTCAATTTCAAAATGGTACCCACCAAAGCAAAATTAAAACGAATTAAGTGCTCTAATCATGCTCTGATACCAATTGAAGGTGTTCATATAACACATGCGGAAGCAATTGAAGATCGGAAGCACTTAAGACATTCAATTTAGCTCCTAAAGCATGCATGTTCTATAAAAGACAGAATATAGAGTTGAGAGAACACCAACCTTTGTAGCTCACTTATGTGGAACTCCTTGTGGTGTTTGCCTCTCCTATGCTCCTTGGACAACCTCTAGAGTCTTCCCTACTATTCTCTTGGGCCTAGAAAGACTTGTGGGAGTCTATAGAAGAAAGATAGAAGGGAATGCTTGATGGTACAAGCTTTTGGAAGGAGATGAAATGAGAGAGAATTTGAGGGAGAAAATTTGCAGCATAACACTAAATGAAAGCATTCTCTTCTTGAATCTAATTCAAGCCCCTTTTATAGACATCTCCCATGCAAAGACAAGCTTCATGACACTTAGCCACATGGCCAAGATGCAACTCAAAGTGGATTCTAGGTGTCTACTTCACAACACATGCATCTAGTGCATGGTTGTGTTGTTTTCCACTATGCATCATCATGCAAGAGTGGAAATGCCACTAAATCCATTATGAATTGTATCCTAATTGTAAATTTTCAGCTTGCAATTCATTTCAATTTCAATTCAAAATTGAAATTGATTTCTAGGCAATTAATTGGGACATTTCCAAGTAATTTTGATATGATTGATCCAATCAATCTTTATCACCTAATGTCATGAATTATATATGATTCCTAATACATATATATGGTATTTAAAACACTTTCAAATACCTCATCTCTCAATTCCTAATTTAATTCATAATTAAATCATTGTGTCGAACACGTCTTACGATAAAAACCCTATTTCCCGTTTTTGAACGATTCAAAAATTCCTATCAATATGTTCTAGGCTTTAATCCGATATGAGCTAGTAGAGGGACCTAATGGACCTATAGATCATGGGCTCCAACGATTCAAGGCTAACCGACTAATCTCATTATCTAAGCTAGCCAACATTCGTTAACTATCGGGACACTCCACTATAGCCCGATAGTTGCACTCCCCTCACTATAGATATATTTCCGTCCACTTGGTTTAACCATGTTCAGTAAGTCGTTCCTTCACAGGTTGTTCGTAGCTATAGCTAGGTCAAATAACCGTTACACCCCTATAATACTTCTTGTTCCTTAAGTTCCACTAATCCTCTAATGAACAATCGGTTTGCGGTCCAACCATCAAACCTAAGTTCCTCTCGATCCAACGAGAGGGTGGGGCCCCTTGTTCAAGTCCTGGAGTTAGTACTTAAGAGAACAACCTCTCTGCTATCCCTAAAATGGGTAGGAGTGAATTCCGTCTTGCGAAACTATGTCCCCAGCTATCTATTCGATCTTATCCCCAAAATGGTAGGCTTGTCGAGTCGGCGATGCTGGCCACTCTCACCCATGCAGATCAAAGGATAATCTCTCATAAACAGGAGTTCATAGATAGCTCAGGATTAACAACGAGTTACCTAGGTCATCTATGAGAAATAGTCAGTTTCTTCAGTAAACGGCGTTATAAAGAGAAAGTGACTTATTTCGTGGTCCAGTCTTATGCAAACTCATTGCATAGGACGCCCCAACTCGCATGTCACCACATGAACGATTTAGGATCTCATCGTTTGTACTTAATACAAAGTGGGCCGCGTCCATAGTGTCACCAGGGTAAGGCACCCAACCGTATCCTTATACTATAGACTATTTTGACTATAAACTTGAACTTGATCCTCCGATATGTCCCTACATATAGTTCGAGTATTCATTTTATAGTCAAGGATCTTAGTTTATTGGATTTAGGTTAATCATTCGCAATTTACATATTCAATAACATCTTTTACTGAATAACCTCAATAACGTCTTTATTGGAAATAGAATATGTTTAATGATTTACAAACTACGAGTTTATAGGACATTAAACCCAACATAACTAACTTCAGTTCATTAAAATGGCTAACGAGCTGTGACGTGGCAGTTTTGCTCCCTACTTTGCTGGATCACAAATTTTGCTCCAAGTCGCTCAACAATATATTCTGCACAAAATAACTTCCAAAGCATCCATTCTTCCAAATGGGTTAAAACATATAATATTCATATAAAAGCAACCCTATTTAGCACAAAAGACACACAAAATACTATAAAACTAAGGCCTAAATAACTCCCTTTTGGAGAGTTATCAGTCATCTAGAAGGTCTAGGTCTACAAGTTATGCACAAAGATGAAATCTAGGGCAAGTGGGAGAAATGTAATGGGTATAGTGATACCATTATGTAATGGGTATAATGATGCTCTAGTTTATTGTATTTGTACATTGTATATGTTTTATACATGTATTTATACACCCGCTGCTGTATAGATTATTGTACATCCCACTAAACTAGAGTTTTAGTTCAAGTGAGAGTTTGTTGGGTTTTATGCCCTAAAACTCGTAGATAGTGAATGTAAACAAATTGTATACTTGTTTCAATAAAGTGTTATTGAGTTTCTACAATAAAGTGTTATTGTTAAATATTGCAAAATTTGACCCAAATCCAATAAACTAAGATCCAAGGTTGTTTGTATGTAACTTGAACTAGTATGTGGGGACATACGGGGATCGATGTTCAAGTAACAACCTAAAAGGTCTATAGTACAAGGATAAGGTTGGGTACCTTATCCTGGTAACACTATGTGATACGACCCGCTTTGTATTTGATACAGACGTATTGATCCAAAGCGTCCATGTAGTAGACATGCGAGTGGGGGTATCCTATGCAATGATTTTGCATAAAACCGGACCATGAAATGGTAAACCACTAGATATAACACCGTTAGCTAGTTAGGTTACTGTTTCAATAGGATGACCTAGGTAACTCAGTCTCAATCCTGAGTGTGTCATGAACTCCTTCTCATGAGAGATTGTCCTTTGATTAGCATGGGTGGGAGTGGCCAATACGCCGACTCAATATGCCTTCCTTTTTGGGGACAAGACCGAGTGAGAGGCTGAGGACATGACAACACAAGAAGGAATTCACTCCTTCCCACTTTTAGGAGAAGTAGATGAGTGTTCCCTTAAGTGGTAACTCCGGGACTTGAACAAAGGGATCCCGCCCTCTCACTGGCTCGAGAGTGACTTTCTGTTTAATGGTTGGACCATAAACAGGTTGTTCATTAGAGGAGCGCAGGTACTTAAGGAGACAGATGTAACACAGGGGTAAAACGGTAATTTGACCCAACTGTGATTACGGACACTCGTGAAGGATTGACTTACACCGGTATAGGTCTATATCCGTGGGCACAGAAATATTCTACAGTGAGAAGAGTTCAGCTGTGGGTCTTTAGTGGAATGACCCATAGTTAATGAATATTGGTTAACCTGATTAATGAGTTTAATCAGTTAACCTCATATCATTGGAGCTTCTGATCTGTAGGTCCATTAGGTCCCCCTGCTAGCTCGTAAAGAATAATTAGGAACAATTATATCTTGAGAGAATTTGAATAGTTCAAATTGATATTGGGAATTAAGTTAATTGTATGAGATACAAATTAGTATAATGTATAGTGATGCATTAAAATATATTGAGAGATTGATATATTTGAAAGAGTTCAAATATATGTCTAATTAAATATATGGTATTTAATTAGAAGATTGATTAATTAATTATGAATTAATTGATTATTCAATTTAGTTTAAATTAAATGAGATTTAATTAAACTATAGTCTATGAGAGAAATAAATATTTGAAGAAGTTCAAATATTAATATGAATTTGATTCATATTAGATTTATAGGATATAAGAGAATTTGAAGGAGTTCAATTTTTAATATGAATTTGATTCATATTAGATTTATAGGATATAAGAGAATTTGAAGGAGTTCAATTTTTAATATATATTAATTAATTGAAGGCCTGAAATTAAATATGTGATATTTAATTGGGAAACTAATTAATTAACTAATAGAAGGTCTGAAATTAAATATATGATATTTAATTGGTGATTAATTAATTAAAGAATTAATTAATTGGAAATTAACCAATGATGGAAATGATTAATCACTTATGGAAGTGATCAATCATTTATGGAAAAGATTAATCAATTATGAAATTGATTAATTATGGAAAAGATTAAATCACTTATGGAAATAATTGATTTTAAATGAATATTTTATTCATGGCCTTTCTCATATAAATAGAACACTAAACCTAGGGTTTAGGTAATACAACATAAGGCCACAAGAATGCACTCTTGCATTCTCTCTAGCCTCCCTCTCATATTCTCTGAACCCAAGAACTCCAGGGAGAATTTTCTCTCTAGAGTTTTTCCCATTCAAGATTAGGTAGTCTCACAACTACGTTCCTAATCTCAGAGTCATAGCGGGGAAGATCAATTGGTGGTGTCCCAATTGTTGACGCTTCGCCCCTATGAAATCAAGAAATGCGTTCTTGATATTTCAGAGACGACAGCGACGGTATGTTTGTTTTTCCCCTTTAGAATTAGTTCTAAGGTTGTATGCTTAGCCTTAATAATTGATTTAGAATAGTTTTTTAAATTTTTGCCAATGTATTGGTATTTTGGTGAAAACAAAATTAACTATAAATCGGTCCCAATTACGCTTCCGCTTTACGAAATTAGGGAATTCCAATCCTTCATCAATACCAAGGTGAATGGGGAGAGTGTTCATAGTAAGTGGGAAAAGGACACGTGTCAATGCATCCTACGGTCCCCACCCCTATGTTGCACCGTGAGATTCTTATGATCCGCTTGCGTGTCGTCTTAGTGCAACCATCTCGTTTGGAGGGCCCGATCATAGGTTTCGGAACACCTCAAACTCCAGAAATGGATAGGGTCACTTAGGTTAATCACCAACAGTTGTCTTTCCGAATGGTAGCCTGTTGGTGCGTACCTTTTGGATCTGAAAGTGGGAGGGGTCACACTTACGGGGATGATATCCTTGACCGAACTAACGGTAGCTAATAACTATAGGAATATGAGATATTCTGGTATTAGGAGTTGGCTGAGATAAGTCTCAATTCAGAGGAGGAGTAGCTGATCATCCGTTTGGTGACTGTTGCTCTAAACCTCTGAAGTATCGTTGCAAAACTATATTGATAGTTTATTAGGGTTTCTTTGATTAATGGTTTTGCTAAATTTGTTTGGATTATTTATTAATGGT
The DNA here is from genome assembly GCA_017139565.1 of Luffa aegyptiaca. Taxonomy (NCBI): domain Eukaryota; kingdom Viridiplantae; phylum Streptophyta; class Magnoliopsida; order Cucurbitales; family Cucurbitaceae; genus Luffa; species Luffa aegyptiaca. The sequence goes on from CM029397.1 coordinate 6,139,798, forward strand.
TAAGGATAAGATTACTAATACAGTTGTATGTTTTAATTTTTCAGCATGTCTTCCTCTATAAATACACTGCTTAAAAATAAAAAGATAACCAATAATAAATATGCTACGTGGAAGTCTAGACTAAATACGTTTTTGGCAATAGACGATGTACGGTTTGTCTCAATAGAGGAGTGTCCTCCAGCCCCAACTTATAATGCATCCCAAATTGCTGCTGAGAAGATAAAAAGACAAGGTAAATTTGATTTACTAGTTTTAGAAACTTGTCTTACAGAACATGATCGTAATGCTTGGATACTTGATTCCGGAGCTACCAATCACGTTTGTTTTTCCTTACAGGGAAATGGTTCATTTCAGCAGCTACAAGGAGGTGAAATGACGCTCAAGGTCAGAACAGGAGACGTTGTTTTAGCTTCAGCAGTGGGAGATGCTAAGTTGTTTATTGGAGACAAATTTTTATTTCAAAGAAATTTTGCATCTAGTACTTGGACTTCAAAGAAATTTTGCATCTATCTCTTGTTTGATTGAACAAGGATATTTTGTTTCCTTTAATTCTAATGAAGTGTTCATTTTGAAAAATGGAATCCTGATATGTTCAGCCAAACAAGAAAATAACTTATATGTAATTACCCAATCGATACAAAAGCAATTTTAAATCACGAGTTATTTAAAATTGCTGAAACTCAAAGAAAGAGGCAACGAATTTCTCCAAAAGAAAATACCTATCTTTGGCACCTTAGGCTAGGCCATATAAATTTCAATAAGATTGAGAGACTGGTGAAGAGTGAAATTCTAAACGAGTTAGAAGATAACTCATTACCTCCATGTGAGTCATGCCTTGAAGGCAAAATGACTAAATGACCTTTTACTGGAAAAGGTTAATGTGCCAAAGAGCACCTAGAGCTCATACATTCAGACCTCTGTGGTCCGATGAATGTAAAAGCCCGAGGAGGATTCAAATACTTCATCTCTTTTATAGATGACTATTCAAGGTATGGATATCATTACCTGATGCATCAAATGTCTGAAGCCCTTGAAAAGTTTAAGAAGTATAAGGCAGAGGTTGAAAACCTGTTAGGTGAAATAATTAAAACTCTTCGATATGATCGAAGAGAAGAGTACATGGATTTGAGATTCCAGGACTATATGATAGAACATGAAATCCAATCACAACTCTCGACACCTGGTACACTGCAGCAGAACGATGTGTCAAAAAGGAGAAATCGAACATTATTATATATGGTTCGATCGATTATGAGCTATGCTCAGTTGCCTAGCTCGTTTTGGGGACATGTAGTGATGACTGCAACCCACATCTTGAACAACGTTCCTTTGAAAAGTGTTCATCATTTACCATGGGCGATTGAAATTTAGATTTTACCTCTGATGGATTTAATTTTCCAATTGCATGGGATTTGAACGGTAATTTCAATTCATGGGAGCAAAAATCTTTCGGTTAAGATTTTATTTTGCTGAAGCCCTATTTATTCACAGCCTTCGGTAAGTTTCTTTTCACTTCATCTTCTTGCTTTCAACCTTTTTCGTGTGTATTTTTCCTTTTTCTTCTGTTCGTTGTAAAAACCTTTGAGTCTCTAATCGCGAAAATGAGAGGAAGAAAGGAAAGAGACAATGAGGAAGAAGAGGTACCAGTTACCCCTGAGGTACAAAAGACGAAGGCAAAGAAAAAGAAAACACCAGAAGAGAAAGAAGCTAAGAGGAGAAGAAGACAGCAGAGGGTTGAGGATCAAGAAACTGTGCAAAAGGTAGTAGAGGATATTGCTGCCGAGGCAGTTGAGGAAGGAAATCCGAAGGAACCTGAAGGACAGAACCCTGAACAGACTGACCCGATAGTTGAGGATACATAAGAAGTTCAAGAAAAAGAGACAGAGGAAGTTCAAGCAACGCAGAAAAAAGGTGCGCAAGAAGGACAGACAGAGGATGTGCCGGAAAAAGGCAATGAGCAGGTGGAGCAAGAATAGGAGGCTCGAGTAGAGGTTATCATGCCGGAAGTGCCACGACGTCGCCACCGGAAGCAAAAAGCAAGCCGTGTTAAGGTAGTCCGAACTGATACTCCCTCGCTGCCGACAACGGATTCTGAAAGAGAAAATGTAGAGAGAGAAGAACTGGAGAAAAAGGAAGCTGAAGACAAAGCAAGAGAGGAAGCAGAGAAAAAAGCAGAAGAAGAACGTTTGCTTAAACAAAGGGAAGACAAGGGCAAAGGTATTGTTGAAGCATCACCGGACCCTGAAGATAGTGAAGCAGAGGAGCCACGGTTACCGTACAATCGCTTCATCAACGATCTTGCCAGAGCAAAGTATGTTGAGATGCTGAGAAGAGACTTTTTGTTTGAACGACGGTTTGTCGATAATTTGCCACGGTTCTTAAGGACTTGAATAGTGAACCATGGCTGGAGTCAATTCTGTGCAAAGCCGGACCCAGTCAACTCCAACATTGATTAAGAGTTTTATGCCAATATTGATGATCAAGAGGAATTTCAGGCTATCGTCCGAGGAGTACCCGTTGACTGGAGCCCAGGAGCTATCAATTCTTTGTTCAACCTCCAAGACTTTCCGCACGCAGGCTTCAATGAGATGGTAGTGGCACCATCGAGTGATCAGTTAAATGCGGCTGACCGAGAGGTTAGCCTCGAGGGGGCCGAGTGGAGACTATTGAAGACGGAGAAGCACACATTTCAAGCTGCTTATCTGAAGAGTGAGGCCAATACGTGGATGGGCTTCATCAAGCTGCACTTATTGTCGAGCACTCACGATTCGACGGTGTCTCGAGACCGGGTACTGCTTGCCTTTGCTATTCTTTGCTCGATGAATATTGATGTGGGCAAAATAATTTCTGCTGATATTTTTGATTGCTGGAGGAAAAAGGTTGGGAAACTGTTTTTCCCGAATACTATCACAATGTTATGCCAAAGGGCAAGGGTTCCAGTAAATGATGATGATGTGACGCTGATAGACAAGGGAATAATCGACACACCAAATTTGGTCAGGCTTCAAAGGACACAGGAAGCACGCCAAGGTGGTTTGGTGTGCGGCATCCACCAAATGCAGGAGCAATTACAGATGCATTCCAGTAGGATGGAGTTTGCTGAAAGGCAATTCCAAACCTTCTGGAATTATGTTAAGAGAAGGGATGTTGCACTGAAGGGGGCCTTGCAATCAAATTTTTCTAAACCATATCCAGCCCTCCCGATATTCCCTGATGATCTGCTGAACCCCTGGATTCCCCCACCGCCTGTTGAAAGAGAAAGAGATGAAGAAGAAGATCCTGGTCAGGAGAATTGAAGAAGGAAAAATTGAGAGCGCAGATATTTTGATGAAATATTTTTGTTGCTCGCGCATTTCTGACCACATCTTTTTCTATTGTTGCTTGTTTTGTTGTTCTGTTTGTTTTTAATTTTTCTGCTGCTGGATCACCGAAAAAATATATCTGCTGATGTAATTTATTTCTTTTATTTTCAATGAAATTTCCAATAGTATTTCTGTTCTATGGCACTGAGTAATTCTAACTTAACTAATTTTCTTCTGAATTTTTGAAGCTTGGACTGGTTAAGCTTAATTAGATCAAGGTATTCTGATCTCCAGAAACCTTTGGTATTCTGATCTCTAGAAACCTTTTGCTTGAGCAATTCTTCTAGCCTAGTCGTTGCTGCGCCAAGAAGATTCTGAGGTAGTGTTGATTTATTTGATCCACTTTAAGCTTAGTTCTAGTCTCACGCTTAGTTTGAAAATTCAGATAGAAAAATTTAAGTTTGGGGGTAAGACTTCATAAAATTAATGATTCATTGAGGACAATGAATAATTCAAGTTTGGGGGACTTTTTGCTACTCCAATTGTTTTGCTCGAGCATTCCTCTCCTTCATTAAATAGTTTGCTAGGTTGTTGAGTAACCAGGGACATTTGTGATACCCACAGTTTGTCTTTGCGTCAAAAGATAACCTAGGAAATATTAAAAATGAAAAAATTATTTGCTGAAAAAAGTTGATTGTTGAAAAGTTTGCTGAGAAAATTCATGGAGCAAAAGTTTTGAAGGATGAATGATAATCCAGCAGTTTTTCTGTCTCCCAGAACTTAGGTGAGCTTCATCATAAAATGTCGCCATTCTGAGGGGCAAGGGATAGAATAACTAAGGATTTTTTAGCTTTACAATGAGTATTTAGCCTAGTTGGTGATGAATTTGAGGCAAGGGTATACTGCACCATAAAGTGGGTCATCCCATGCTTAAGAGCTTATGACTGTAGGGCTGCATTAAGTCTGAAAAACAAAAATATAAACTCCTAAAAAATGTGTTTTAAAATGTCTGATAATAGAGCTAAGCTGTGGCAAGTTCCTAGGATTGAGTTAAAAAGTTGTGATTATTTGTCCATGCCAGAAGAACTATATTGCTGAGCAGTCCTTGGTTTTGCAAAATGCTCAGGTAGAGGTTGAAGGTAGTGTTGGATTATCTGTTTTGATTAAGCTATGCTTTGTCTAACGTTTTGAATTCTTAAGGGAAGGTTGCTTAGTATTGCTCGGGACGTGCAATAGTTCAAGTTTGGGGGTATGATAACTCTCCAAAAGGGAGTTATTTATGCCTTAGTTCTATGGTGTTTTGTGTGTCTTTTGTGCTTGATAGCGAGCAGAAATGTCGCTATTTTAGTCCCAATTTATTAGGCTTTTCTGTGCTTTAATCGTGTTTTTAATGAAAATATTTAATGAATTCCGTTATTTGGTCCTTAGGAGCAAAGTTGGTGATTTTGGGAGAAAAAGTGCAAAAAATGAAGCAAATGAAGCCCAAATCCAAGCATGGATCAAAAGGGGATCCAATGAAGCCAATCATGATGAAAATGCCCAAAAGAAGTGAAGAGAAGGCCCAAAAATCAGCACAAAACCGAAGCTGGAAATTCTGAAAATTGGGGCAGCATCGAGACGCTATGCAAGGCAGCGTCGCGACGCTACCCATTTCTTGGGCAACAAGACGCGTGCGTTGCAGCGTCGCGACGCTGTGCAATGTAGCGTCGCGACGCTACCCCCATTCCGGGCCTATAAAAAGGCACCCTTGGGTGCCTCATTTACCATCAATCATTCCACCAATTCCTTCTCTTCCTCCCTCCTTAGGCTCCTTTGGAGCCTCTCTCAAGGCTTTCTAGCCTTTTTGAGAGAATTCTTTAGTGGGAAATATTTTGGGGAGTTTTTGGGGAGCATCTTAGGAAGCTCAAGGGAGTGTTCGGAGGGGCTCCAAGCGTCAGCGAAGGGGTTTTTCGACGGTCAATTCCTTTCCTTTTATGCTCTTAATTATGCTTTCTATTGTAAATATTGTGGATATTTTAGCTATGTATAGCTAAACCCCAATTTGGGGTCTTGGAATGAAATTATAGTTGAAATGTTGTTATAATTACCTGTCTCTTGCCCTTTTTCCTAATTATTTGTATGGATGTGCTTAATGCTTTATTCAATCTGGCCAATTGTGTAATGATTCGATTCTTAATGGAAACTCGACGGAGAGAAGTTAGGATAGATCACAATCCATGCAACTAGTTTAATTGCCCATCGTGACACCGGGATTAGTTGATTAAACTTAGATTCCTAAAATGAATCAGAGCGTAATAATTAATGATTTTTAATGGCGCTAAGGACACTTAGGTTGTTAAAATGAATTAATTACAATTAGGGGAAACCGACAGGAGAACCTATGTGATTAACGGAGATTCTAGGAGTATAATTAGTTGGGCAATGAGATAGGATAATTATAACAATTGTTTAGCTCATAATTGATTTTCAAGACCCCTCTTCCCATTAAAAGAAAACTCTTTCTCCATATTTTTTTTATTTGATTGATCAAATTATTTTCCTGCTTTGAATTTTAAATTTTTCTTATTTGCACGAGCTGTTCCCTAAATATTATTTTGCCTAAGTACTTTTAGTGCTCAAGAGATTTTATTTTTGCTTAATTTTCGCTTCGCCTCCCTGTGGATTCGATACTCGGTATTACTACCGTTTTATATTACTTGTGCGACCCGTGCGCTTGCGGTAGCAAATCAACAGTGCTAAATAGGGTTTCTTTTAGATATTTATTATATGTTTTAACCCATTTGGAAGAATGGATGGTTTGGAAGTTATTTTGTGCAGAATATATTGCTGAGCGACTTGAGGGAGCAAATTTTGTGCTGCAGCAAAGCAAGGAGCAAAACTGCCACGTCACAGCTCGTTAGCCAATTTAATGAACTGAATTCAGTTAAGCTATTCTCGGGTTTAAGGAGCAAGGAGAGCCATCCACGTGTCTAGGTCAACCTAATTCAAGCTTGCCTCCACTCTATAAAAGGGGATGGCCGCCCAAGTCAAAGTAATTCCATTCTTGGGGAGGAACATTCCACTCTTGGAAAGTTCATTTCCATTATTAGGAGCCGAATAGAGGAGAAATATTGGAGACCTACAAGAAGATCATCAATTATGAAGTTGATCAAGGGAACTAGTATTTTATTGTATTATTTTGTAATTATGGATGCATTTACTTATATTGTAACGTGCGTCCCTATGCACTTTATGAACTAAGTAATTTTAGGTGTTGGTTAGGAAATATGTAATTGCCGTGTTTAATCTCTATGCAATATACGTTGATTTGATGCATCTTGATTATTTGTTGTGCTCATTTACATTTTGTGCCCTCTTGGCCAGCCGGTATGAATATCACTTCCTAGTTTCAGGGATGATTTGGGAATTGTGTGGCATTTAATCACACTAGATCATTGTGTATTGGTGAACGCCAGTGATTGAGCTAGGGATAACCAGTTGCCTAGTGCTTGATCGGTAGTGCGTCATTGGAGTTGAAACACATTCTAAAAAATCCAGAGTTCTGGGAGGATCCTGCTAATAAGACTGCAAGAGTTTTGCCGGATCAATAATATTGCGAGAGCATCTTTTAAAACAATTACTAAATCCTGACCAGCGCCTGTTTCTAATATGTCTGCTTTATTTGTTTACTTTTTGTTCCGTCATTTCTTTTGCTTCAGCATTCTATAAAAATCAATCATTTTAACCACCTTTGAAACCATTGAAAAGCTAAACAAAATAGATAATGTGAGAGCTAATTTAGACCTTGGATTCGATAAATACTTATTACTTGCTGCGGATTGTGTATACTTGCACAGAGTTCTAGAGTCTATTTACACCTTATTTTTACTCACTCTAGGAACCCAACAGAACCCCTTTCAGAAAGGATTGTCCTTAGATTTGTATGGGTGAGAGTGGTCAGTTCGCCGACTCAATAATCCTACCATTTCAGGGGCAAGACCGAATGGGGCTGGGAACATAATAGTACAAGATGGAATTCACTCCTTCCCTTATTGGGGTAAGTAGATGTGTGTTCCCTTAAGGGCTGATTTCGATGCTTGAACAAAGGCGCGTCGTCCTCTCCTGGCCTGAGAGGAACTCCTGTTTAGTGGTTGGACCCTAAACAACTTGTTCATTAGAGGGATCAGTGGTACTTAAGGAACCAGAGGTAACCCAGGGGTAAAACGGTAATTTGAACCAACTGGTGTTACGAACAGACGTTTAGGATTGACTTACTGATTGGTCGATATCCGTGGACACATAAATATTCTACAATGAGAAGAGTGCAACTTTGGGTCTATAGTGGAGTGTGCCCATAGTTAACGAATATTGATTAACTTGCTTAATGAGTTTAGCCAGTTAATCTCATATCGTTGGAGCTTCTAATCTGTAGGTCCATTAGGTCTCACTGGTAGCTCGTAAAGGGTATTGAGGTAAATAAAGTAATTTGAAATGTTCAAATTTACTAAGGGAAACGATATAATGTATGGTGATACATTATAATATAAAGTTTATATTTTAATTAAACTTTATAATATAAATTTATTTTGAATATAGATTAGAAATTAATTTATGGGAGAATTAAATATTTGAAGGAGTTTAAATATTAAATTTAATATGAATTATATTCATATTAAAACCATAGGTTATAATTAATGCGCATGGGATGCACATTAAAACTATAGGTTATATGAGAGAAAGATAATTCAATGGGATTCAATTATAGAGTTAAATTAAATATGTGATATTTAATTTAATGATTAATTAATTAGTGAATTAATTAATTATTTAATTATATTTAATTAAATTCAATTTAATTAAATTAATTAAATGAAAACTATAGGTTATGTGGGAGATGTACATTTAATTATATAAATGTTATAATAAATTAAAATTAGTTTTAATTGAATATTATTTTAATTAATTAAATAATTGTTATTTAATTTAATTAAATTAATATATTTAATTTTTATTTAAAATTAAATATCTCTTAACTGATTTGATCAGTTAACAAGATACGTGGGAAGGATTCCATGTTCTTCCCCTCTCCCCCCCCTAACCGCACGCCTATGAAGAAAAAAGAGGGGTTCTGGCCTTTTGGAAAAAAGAGACTCAGAACAATTCAGGCCTTTCTGTTTTTGTCTGATAGGGAAAAATTCTCTCCGAAGAAAAAAAAAAGGTTATTCCCTTCCCTTCTACAAAAAAGATTCCTATAAAATCTTTGAGACCTCAAGCAATCCCTAGGAGAATACCAGTGAAACCTCAATGGTGGTGTCCATGTGTATTTGGGTAGAGAGATCTTGATCTAGAGAAGAATCATTGAAGCCCTCCTGAGTCTTCAACGAATAAAAAAAAAAGTTCTTCCCTTCCCTTCTACAAAAAAGATTCCTATAAAATCTTTGAGACCTCAAGCAATCCCTAGGAGAATACCAAGCAATCCCTAGGAGAATACCAGTGAAACCTTAGTGGTGGTGTCCCTGTGTATTTGGGTAGAGAGATCTTGATCCAGAGAAGAATCATTGAAGCCCTCCTGAGTCTTCAACGAAGGTTTGGGTTAATTCCTTTTCTTCTCTGTTTATTTTTATATCTAGGATTAGATCTTAGATTAAAGCATGCTTAGCCTTAATTGTATTGTAGTAGATTATTTTGGTTTACTGTGAATTGCCATCATATGGGTATTTTAATTCTGAATTAAAATCTGATTTAATGGTTTGGTAAATTCCCGCTGCGCAAGGGCTTTTATCCCTTCAGGTTGTTGATGAAACTAGTCCTTCATCAAGAGATGATGCAGGAACTAGTTCTTCCGGTCAGTCTTGTCCATCTCAAACGATGAGAATATCTCGACGTAGTGGCAGGGTTGTAAAACAACCTGAACGCTACTTAGGTTTAACTGAAACTGATGTCGTCATTCCTGATGATGCCGTAGAGGTTCCATTGTCTTTTAGATAGGCAATGGATGACATAAACAAATACCAATGGGTCAAAGCATTGGACCTCGAAATGGAGTCAATGTACTTCAACTCGGTATGGGAACTTGTAGATCCACCTGAAGGGGTAAAACCCATAGGGAGCAAATGGATCTATAAGAGAAAGAGAGACGCTGCTGGGAAGGTACAAACCTTCAAAGCATGACTTGTAGCATAGGGTTACACCCAAAGGGAAGGGGTTGATTATGAAGAAACATTTTCCCCTGTTGCTATGTTAAAGTTAATAAGAATTCTCTTATCCATAGCCACATATTATGACTATGAAATATGGCAGATGGATGTCAAAACTGCGTTTCTAAATGGCAAACTTGGAGAGAATATCTTTATGTCTCAACCCGAGGGGTTCGTATCTCAAGGTTAGGAGCAAAAAGTTTGCAAACTGAATCGATCCATTTATGGATTAAAACAGGCATCCAAATCTTGGAATATTAGATTTGATACTGCAATCAAGTTTTTCGGTTTTGACCAAAACCTTGATGAACCTTGTGTGTACAAGAAAATTATCAAGAATATAGTAGCTTTCTTGATACTATATGTGGACAATATCCTACTCATAGGAAATAACGCGGATACCTTATTGACGTGAAAAACTGGCTAGCAACCCAATTCCAAATGAAAGATTTGGGAGAGGCACAGTTTGTTCCTGGAATCCAGATAATCAGGGACCACAAGAACAAAACGCTAGCGCTGTCTCAGGAAAAGTATATCGACAAGATGTTGGCCCGATATTCGATGTAGAACTCCAAGAAGGGTTTGTTACCTTTCAGACAGAGTTCACTTGTCAAAGGATCAATGTCCTAAGACACCTCAGGAAATTGAGGATATGAGACGTATTCCCTATGCCTCAACAGTAGGCAGTTTGTTACGCAGTGGGAATAGTCAGTAGGTACCAGTCCAATCCAAGGTTAGACCAATGGACTGCGGTTAAAATAATCCCCAAGAATCTTAGGAGAACGAGGGACTACATGCAGATGTATGGATCTAAGGATCTAATCCTTACAGAATACATCAATTATGACTTCCAAAATGACAAAGATTCAAGGAAATCTACGTCAGGGTCAGTTTTCACCCTGAACGGGGGATCAGTAGTTTGGTGAAACATCAAACAGGGATGCATCGCAGACTCCACTATGGAAGCGGAGTATGTCGCTGCTTGTGAAGCAGCTAAAGAAGCAGAATGGCTCAGAAAGTTCCTAACGAATTTGGAAGTTGTTCCAAATATGAACTTGCCCATTACTTTATATTGTGACAACAATGGGGAAGTAGCGAATTCCAAAGAACCTCGAAGCCACAAACGAGATAAACACATAGAGAGCAAGTATCACTTGATTCGGGAGATTGTGCAGCGTGGAGATGTGATCGTCACAAAGATTGCTTCAAAGTATAACATATAGTTGACCCATTTACGAAGACTCTCCTGGCTAAAGTGTTCGAGAGTCATCTACATAGCTTAGGTCTACGAGATATGTATATAGCATAACCTAGATCAAGTGGGAGATGCAATAGGGTATGAGTATGCCTTAGTTTATTGTATTTGTAACATTTCCTTGCTTTGGTATTTTGTTGCGTATACATTCCACTCACTAGAGTTTTAATGCAAGTGGAAGTTTGTTGGGTTTTATGCCCTAAAACTCGTAGATAGTAAATGTAACATTTGACGACTGTTTATAAATAAATAGTTATTTCCTTTAAATAAAGCGTTATTGATTTTATAATGATTAGTATTGCCTAAATAACCACAAATCCAATAAACTAAGAACCCCAAGCTATGTTATGAAAACTTGAACTTTATGTAGTGACATAAAAGAGGATCAAGTTCAAGTAATAGCCTAAACGATCTATAGTATAAGGATAAGGTTGGGTACCTTATCCTGGGAACACTATGGACGCGGTTCACTTTGTATTTAATACAAACGATGTGATCCTAAATCGTTCATGTAGTGACATGCGAGTGAAGGCATCCTATGCAATGATTTTACATAAGATCGGACCACGAGATGTGTCACTTTCACTTTATAACGCAGTTTACTGATGAAACTGACTATCTCATGCGATGACCTAGGTAACTTGATCTTAATCCTGAGCTAACTATGAACTCCTGTTTATTCGGGATTGTCCTTTGATTTGCATGGGTGAGAGTGGCCTGAGTTCGCCGACTCAATAAGCCTACCATTTTGGGGATGAGACCAGGTAGATAGCTAAGGACATAGTCCTGCAAGACGGAATTCACTCCTGTCCTTTCTAGGGATAAGTAGATAGGTTGTTCCCTTAAGTACTGACTCCAGGGCTTGAACAAAGGGATCCCGCCCTCTCATTAATCGAGAGGGATTAGGTTTGTTGGTTGAACCACAAACCAATTGTTTATTAGAGAATCAGTGGGACTTAAGAAACTATAAGTAACTTCAGGAGTAAAACAGACATTTGACCCGCTGTAGTTACAAACAACCTGTGAAAGGTCACTTACTAATCATGGTTGTATCGGGTGGACATAAATATATCTACAATGAGAGAAGTACAACTATCAGGCAATAGTGGAGTGTCCCGATAGTTAATGTAGGTAGGTTAACTAGGTTAATGAGTTTAGCCGCTTAAACCTTGAATCGTTGGAACCCATGATCTGTAGGTCCATTAGGTCCCCCTGCTAGCTCATACGGAATAAACCTTAGAATAGTGTGATGAAAGAATTTGAAACGTTCAAATTCGTTTAGGGAGTTGAACGTTATTTATATATGTGATATACGTAACGTGTTCTAGTTTAATTACGTATTAAACTATAATTTGAGAGAGAGTCGAATATATATATAAATATAAATATGATTTAAATATAACAAATATGTATGTGATACATATCTAGGTTTGAAATTTATATGAATAAAGGATTCATATTCAAACTATCGGTTTTGATATCGGGTTGGTCAAGTTATTTAATTTGGTATTGGATATTAAATTAAATAATTATAATTAATTAATTTAATTTAATTAAAATTAATTACTTGTATTAATTTTAAGTTAAAATCAATTTAAGTAAATGAATTTCATTTTTCATGAAATTCATGAGGTTAATTGTGTGAGTTTGACAACACATCCCATGACTAATCTCTTCAAAACCTTGTTGTCTTGATACACACAAATGAATTGCATGAATTCATGCTTTAAAAGGAGAATTGAGCTGATGAAAAGTCTATCTTAGAAGGTTGAATTTGTCTTCAAAACTCCATGTTCTTTTGCTCTCAAACCCATTCTTTTGCTCCTAAAATTCATCACTGCTAAGGCTCCCACAAGCCGTTCTAAGGCCGGAGAATAGTGGGGAAGACGTCGATGGTTGTCCACAGCCCGTTTGTGATCCATAACATTGGTGCGACAGTGGCTGAAATGTGGATGTTTGAAAAGATGGTAGATAATGAATAATAAGAGTGATGCAGCCAACCTTAGTGCAAATATACACTATCGCACGTAGTAATAAAAACCTTAGAAGTATTCCAAGGGTATCGATCCCACGAGGACTAAATTGGAAACTCAGATTTGAAGAAGAAACTGTTCAAAGATTGCTAGAATAGGTAACCAAAGAAATAATTGATGATTTGATTTTTGGAAAACAAAACAAATAAGTAAAGAAATAACAATGATAAATAAAACGAGGTATTCAATATAGTTTCATCCCAAAGGCAAATAACTTTAATCATAGATTATTCAACTTAAGTCTATTCAATGCATTGGGTCGAATTTAACTTCTATTTGGCCTTGCTCCCAAGAACCGTTAGAAGGCTAAGCGAGTACCGTTATGCACATTTCTGTGACTCGACTCTGACATAGATAAAGTCAGCATGCAATCTATAACCCTATAGTTGTTATAGGGTGCCTTAGACAGCCTCGCCCTATAACACCGAATACACTCTTTCGAGCCATTTCTCCTATATCACTTTTATGAGAACTGATATCGTTTGTCCCTTTCGAGTATCAAACTCACATAGCATGCAAAGTCTAAGTGATCAATCTAAACTCAGTAAGATTCAGAATGATATTCAATAAAGAATGACATGCAATGAATAAAACTTAAGTAAATAAACACTTTCAAGCTATTTTAACCATAAGGGAATTCAATACATTGAACCCCTCAAAGGGATTTAACTACGCATGATGGAATAAGATGAAAAAGAATTACTTTTCGTTGACATAATGAATGTAAGAATACAGAAATAATGAAAAGAACAATTGCTGAAAATAAGATGCATTAGCAAAAACTAGGGTTTTTTCTTTTATCCAATCCTTCTACAGTTCGCTCGACACTCTACTCTCCTTTACAAGTGGGAATAGGGTGAAAATGTCTACCAACACTCAGGTTTGATGTCTAACTAAAGGTTAGAATTCAGTCATCTAAGAAGGACCACGGGCATCCTTACTCATGGGCGTCTACTAGGGTTCTGTCACCACCCTCTTCTTCCCAGTGAGTTATGCTTGTGTTTCCTCTCGATTTCTGGCCTTTTATAGAGTGAAAAGTGGTTGGGGAGTCATGAAATTCATGTAAGTAGGTAGCCCAGTCAGTTTCGGAGTCAAAACAACCGATTTGTTGCGTAAAAAGCTCGTTTACAATGACCCGCGACGGACTCGGACTTTTCTGTTTCTGCCCAGAAATGCGGTCGCATTTCATTTTGCCTTGGCAGAAATGCGGTCGCATTTACTTACATTGGCAGAAATACGGTCGCATTTGCATAGCATTTGCACAACATTTCTCTGTTTTCCTCTGCTTTCTGCAAAACACCAAAACTAAGTCAAATTCACACCAAAATCAAATGACTCTCAAAGACCTAACTTACCAACTTTTACACTTTTTAGGCTCAGGAATAGTAATTTTGACCAAAAACATACAAGTTTCACAAGAAATAAGCTAAGAATAAGGGGCAAAATAGGTATATTTTTGGCACTTATCAAACATCCATTGGTAATGCTGAATTTCAAGCCAAAAAGGTTGGTAAACTCGTTCTTTGTTTTCGGTTTGAATTTATGCATGTTTTCAATTGCAAGATTAATGAAATTGAGTGGCTCTCGATCCAAATCGCTTCCGCTAGTGTCTCATACACTCCTTCATGAGATGAATGTTGTGTTAGTAGCTAAAATGGATAACTTCGGATTTGGCATCAAATTCTTGTTTAATTTGTTGATTAAAGTTGTGATTACCTACATGTTTATGGGCATTAATGTGTTGGCTAGAGTCTATAAAAATTTGAGAGTCAATAGAGTTGAAATAGGCTGTAAATCGAAGAAAGAAGACCAAAAACTCAGCTGGCCGAGAAATAGAGTACACTTCCAAACGGTTCAGCGTCTCGACGCTGATCCATTTTAAAAGGGCGCGAGTTTTTTAAACGGTGGTTCTGTTCGATTCGAGTTGCAGTGGTTCAGTTCGTTGATTTCGATCCGGTTCAGCATGGTTCAACTCTTTCCAATCCATTTGATGTTCGGTTCAAGCAATTTTAAGCTGGTTCGGGCCGATTCGGGAGCAGTCTAGAGATGTTTTTCAATTATTCGTGTAATGATTTAGTTAAGGGTGAACACTGACTCTGACATGGATTTCCTAGAATCCTTGTTAGATTGGAAGTTAGAGTTGGTGTTGTTGGGTTTTATGCCCTAAAACTCATAGATAGTAAATGAAACAAATTAATCGATCTCAATAAAGCGTTATTTGAGTAATTCAGTAATTTGGTTATTGAATAATCGAGTTTGCATTAATAAACCCTAAATCCAATAAACTAAGATCCATGGTTGTTTAAATGAAACTAGGACTAGTATGTGGGGACATACGGGGATTAGTGTCCAAGTAACAACCTAAAAGGTCTATAGTATAGGGATAAGGCTGGGGTACCTTATCCTAGTGACACTATGTGATACGACCCACCTTGTATTCGATACAGATGCAATAATCCAAAGCATCCATGTAGGAGACATGCGGGTGGGGGTATCCTATGCAATGAGTATGCTTTAGATCGGACCGCGAAATAGTAACCACTAGATGTAACGCCGTTAACTAGTTTAGGTTTCTATTTCAATAGGATGACCTAGGTAACTCAATCTTAATCTTGAGTCTGTTATGAACCCCTTTCAGGAAGGATTGTCCTTAGATTTGTATGGGTGAGAGTGGCCAGTTCGCCGACTCAATAATCCTACCATTTCAGGGCAAGACCGAGTGGGCGCTGGGAACATAACAGTACAAAATGGAATTCCACTACTACAAAAATAGCTTTTAATGACGGACGAAAAAAAATCACGGACCTTTTAACGTCGGACGAAAAACGCGCGACCTTTTAATGACGAACGCGCGCTTTTAAAAAATTTTCGTACTTTTAATGACGGGCAATGCCCGTCATGAAAAGTTTTCGTTTAATGACGGGCATTGCCCGTCATTAAAAGTGTTTTTTAAATTTTTTTTTAAATGGTACATTTTTTAAATGAATTTTCTCTCTCCCCGAAAAAACCCTCAACACTTTACTCCCGTGCCTCTTTCCCCTTCCTCTCGATTTCCCTCTCGTCTTCACCAAGCAAACACAGGGCATTGTAGTTCGACATTAATATCGTTCTCCTCTCGATTCTAAACCCTAGCCCCCGTCTTCATATCTCCCGTTCCCTTTCACTTTTCTTTCTCATCTGTTTCCATTCTAAAAACCTAGCCGCCTCTCCATTCGTCGCCCTTCCTTTGATCCTTCATTTACCATTCCTGAACCGTACCGAACGGAGTCGAATCTCAGTTCGGATCGGTTTGGGCACTAGAGTTTTCGGCATCTTCAACCCTTTTCTCAATTCTATATGGAAAAGAAGGAGAAGAAGATGAAGAACAAAGCTCTTGTGGAGGCCCTAGGTTCTGAGGAAGCTTTTGAGCAGAAGAGTGACGAGTTGGTTCTTTCGGACAAGAAGAAGAAGAAGAAGAGTAAGAGTGATAAAGAAAGCATGAAGCGGAAAGCTGTAGAAGTGGCTGACGACGAGGATAGGAGCGAGACGAGCTCGGAGTTAGGCGAGCCTGTGAATTCGAGGTTGAAGAGCGGAAAGGAAAAGAAGAGCTCGAAGAAGGCAAGGTGGTTGAGTCTGACGAGGACGATGTGGAGCAGGAGCCCGAGGATCCGAATGCTGTTTCTAGGTTTCTGATTTCGGAACCGCTGAAGGCGAGGCTAAAGGAGAAGGGAATTACCGCGTTGTTTCCGATTCAGGCTATGACGTTTGACACCGTATATGACGGGTCTGATTTGGTTAGACAGGCCAGAACGGGACAGGTATAATTCGTTTGGTTGATTTTTTATTTGTTTTTCTGAGACTGTTAATTAAATGTTACGCTTTCCTCTTTAATATGAAACATAGAATTGGTATTATTTGGATTCAGACCAGCCGCTGAAAAACTGCAATAGAATCGAAGGTCGAGAATTTTTCTATTAGAAACTTGATTTGAAGCTCTTTTTTTCATGAGAAAATTCTTTTTTTCCACCTGAATGGTAGACTACCAGGCTCGCACGTTAGATGTTATGTTTTAGTTGTTTCCTGTCATGCAACTAAAACATTGCACGGTTAACTTTGTCTTGTCAAAACTTCTGTTATGTATAATCTTCATGTCTTTTGTGCAGGGTAAAACATTAGCTTTTGTTTTGCCCATCTTGGAGTCTTTAGTAAATGGGCCTTCTAAATCTTCGCGAGTGATTGGATATGGAAGGTCTCCTAGTGTTATAGTACTTTTACCCACTAGGGAGTTGGCTGACCAGGTATGGTTTGAAGATTTTTTTAATTTACATTTGTAATCTGATTTCAATATTTTGAAAAGTTGTGTTTTGACTAGGTGTTCGAGGACTTCAAATTTTATGGTCTAGCATTAGAGTCTTGTTGTTTATGTGGAGGAATGCTTTATGGGCCCCAAGAAACTAAATGAAGAAGGGGGGTTGACATAGTTGTTGGAACACCTGGTCGTGTAAAGGTAGAAATTTACAGTGAATTATGGAAAGCTTTGTTAAATGATGGGAAAACTTTAGTTCTTGCTTACTGACTTTGGTGTAGGATCACATTAACAGAAATAATATTGATATACGGTCTCTAAAGTTTAGGGTCCTTGATGAAGCTGATGAAATGTTGAGGATGGGTTTTGTTGAAGATGTTGAATTTATTCTTGGTATAGTATTTGGAATCTTAATTAATTGTTACACTGCGAGAGTGAAATCTATTTGCCTTTATTTCTTGATATTATGTCATTTATATTTACCTGACGTGGGCAAATCTATTTTGGTGGATTTTTAGGCAAGGTGGAGGATGTAAACAAAGTTCAAACACTTCTTTTCAGTGCCACTTTACCAGACTGGGTGAAAGATGTCAGTATTTGAACATAATATACAGTTACCGGGCTTCTTAATTTTAAACCTGCAATATAAATTAGCTGAAAAATTTGCTACAAAATGTACTTTTCTTTTGAAACTGTTATTGACAATTTGTTTTGCATTATTAGATTGCCTCTAGGTTCCTTAAAGCAAACAAGAAAACTGCAGATCTTGTTGGTAATGGAAAATGAAGGCCAGTAAGGATGTTAGGCATATTGTTATTCCTTGCTCTGATTTAGAAAGGTCTCGTCTTATTCCTGATATCATTCTATAGCAGGTTAGTGGTCTGATTTAGAAAGGTCTCGTCTTATTCCTGATATACAACAGTCTCAACGTTCGGTAATTTTCTAATTATCTTTTTATGTGTTTTTTTCAGGATTGATTGTGTGGCCATTTCTTGCGCAGGCTAGTCTTATTTATGGTTGAATCAGAGCAACGTGCCTCTCGTTCGGTAATATTATGTGTTTAATTGTAAATAAGAATCCCTTAGCTGTGAGTGTCATTTTGTATTAGAGTTTGTTTTTGTGAACAGTTTTGCAACGTGCCTCTTGTTTAACTATAAGCTTATATGTAATCATTTCTTTTCTATGGTCTCAGGTAGAATTTTCTACAATGTAACACAAGGCTCTTGAATGATTAAAGAAATACTGTAATGTTAAGAACTGCAAAAAAAAAAAAAAAAAAAAGGTTGAGGTATGTTCATACTGGTACTTTGGATTGAGCTGGCGATCAGAATAACAGTGACCATTAGAGAAAGGTGTCGCAATTGTTGGACCGGATCATCACCAATTGGATAGAGCAGTGAAGAGCTGGTAAGCCATTTGATTAATTAATGTTTGCCTTTAATTTTGATAATATTGAGAATGAAATGGATGATTGAGTCAAGTAATTTGTAGATCATTGAAACTTCTTTTGCATTTATAAGCATTCAACATCTTTATCGTATGCGAATAGTAGGATATATGGATAGTACACAGCCAGTCTGCAAGAATATTTTGTTTTATTACTTTGCAAGGTTCTTTAGTGAGTTCTTTTTTTTTTTTTTTTACTTCACCTCTTACCCTACACTCAATTATCTGTTATGTTGTATAATTACTTCTCCTACATGGTCTGCCATGTCATTTCTAGAGCTATATCATACAAAATGTCTTCAACAAAATTAAGGTATAGTATAGTTCATCTCTAAGAATGAGGATAGACTAAGAGTTACTCTCTGATCATTACCAATTTAAAAATTTACAATGAATAGCAGCAATGAAAATTTTCTTATATGAAGCAAATCTTTCCTAAAATGAAAGGAAGCAAAGGTACACGTACAAAAGAAGTTATAGAGCTCTCAACTCTTCCACCCATCAACCATGGAGATTACAGAAAGACTCAACAAGTGAACATATTAAAGATAAACAATACGAACTACTTTGGACTAGGCAAATGAAAAGAACACTTTGATCATGGAGGCTTTGCTGTAGTTTGGACTTAGCTGGCCTTGGAGGCTTTGCTTGAGAGGTTTTAGACTCCATTAAACATCTGGGTGTTGATTATGATGACAATTATCTATTTCTTCATTTATTTATGGCATCTTATTGATTTAGTAAAGCTTAACCTTGTTGTCCCTCAAATAAAAGCTAACATCCTTTTATCTTTTTTATTTTATTTTTCAACATGGCCTTATAGATTTCTTCTTGCTTTTTCCCTTATCAATACATATAAACTTTTAATATCATTCCCTTAGTGGAATACTACATATAATGTGTAAAGTATAAGGAATTTTCTTTTCATTCATTAGTTTGCCTCATGTCTAGACCTTAATTATTCAAAACACTTGGTGGAATACTACATATAATGTGTAAAGTATAAGGAAGTTTCTTTTCATTCATTAGTTTGCCTCATGTCTAGACCTTAATTATTCAAGAACACTTGGTGGAATACTACATATAATGTGTAAAGTATGTTGAACTTTTTGTTACCTTCTAATAGTGCTTGGTGATTGGGCGTTTGAGAAACAAATGTTGGAGAAACTGAATTGGATTTATGCATTGATGTTTGTTGGAGCACATCATCCAGGTTGAGCACCAAATTTGACTTGTACTAGGCATGAAGAATTGTTTTGGTTTTATACATTTGACAAAACTTCAGTTTGCATCTTTAAAGGAATTGGTCTTACTTTATAGGTGAATGAAATAAAACATAACCAAGTCATAGGAATTCTATTGGACAAACCTCCATTTTGCTTCGCACTGAAATTTCAATGAAAGCTTGGAGCAGAAAGTTGTTGCTTGAGACTTAGTTCATCCTGTTTTAGTTGTACTGAGATTTTGATTTCATTGAAAATTAACTGAAATGTTTCTTCTTGTGTGGAATAAAAAGATTCCCTACTAGGTACCTTGTCCTTGAACTTGCTAGTGTAGAAAGAAAATGCAAATAATTCTTATCCTGAGCTTTCATATAGAAGTGTGTTTATTTTGTTTAACAGGTTTAAAATTTTTTGGGTTAGTCATATGTATGTCGTTATGCTGTCGAAATTTTTAGAGCAACCGGTTAGAATTAGGATAGATGATTTAGTAATGTCTCTAGGTTAAGTATAGAAACCTAGAGCATAACAGGTTCTCTGAAGGGGTTAAATTTGATATCTTGAAGTTTGTAAGCTTTTGGAGTTTATTGAGTTTTCTAACAATTTTTTCCGATATTCATCGAGGTTGGTTTTTCTTTTTTTTTTTTTTTTTTTGTGTATTTTATTGTTAACTAAATTTTTTTTTCTTAGGTTCTTCGAGTTGTTGGTCATATGTTTGTTATGTGAGTTCTTGTTTTGGCGTTGTATCGAACCTAATTACAATTTGTTTTTCTTAGGTTCTTCAAGTTTGATGTACGAGCAAGATTATGGTGACAGGAATGAAAGCGGCATGTACGAGAATTTTTGTTTTTTAGTCTAGGTGTAGACCTTAAATCATAGGTGTTTAGTAATTTTGAGGCTTTTAAGTGTAAGTGTTTGTAATTTTATTTTTATATCAAACTTATATGAATAAAAATTGTATGAACAAATTTGGTTCATTGACTTATTGGAATGAAATTTGACAAATATTTGATTTCTATACAATTTTGCACATTTAAAATTAAGATTACTTTCTTTACAAGTTGACAAATGAAGAAAATATTGTTGGTTTGCCACCGGGCAACCAACAAATTTTTTTTATTAAATTATCAACAAAATAATGACGGGCAATGCCTGTCATAAAAAATTACATTTAATGACGAACATTTAATGACGGACCTTTAATGATGGACTTTTCATGACTGACGTCTTTTAATGACGGGCACTGCCCGTCATTAAAGATTTGGTTGGTTGGAAAATACCCTTTAATGACGGACTTTTCATGACGGACGACTTTTAATGACGAGCCATGCCCTTCATTAAAGATCTGGTTAGTTGGAAAATACCCTTTAATGACTGACGACTTTTCATGACGGGCATTGACCGTCATGAAAAACGTCCGTCATTGTAACTTGTTATGACGGACATCTTGCCCGTCATTAAAAGTCGCCCGTCATAACAAGTTACGACGACACTCGTATAGACGACGGACGTCGCCCGTCATGAAAAGTCTTTAATGACGGGCAATGCCCGTCATTAAAAGTGATTTTTGTAGTAGTGTTCACTCCTTCCCCTATTGGGGTAAGTAGACACTACAAGATTTCTGGGATATGCCAACGAAAAAAACCGTTGGGAGAACCCCAAAAACCATTGGGGCAGCTAATGCCAACGGTTTTTTTTTATCGTCGGGCAAATCGTCGAGAAAACCGAGTCGGGGCAGCTAATGCCAACGGTTTTGGGATATTAGAGGAAATTCCAACGGTTTTAAAACCGTTGGAATATTCCTGAAACCCCAACGGTTTTGAAAAGCGTTGGCATTTTCCTATATACCAACGGTTGTGGGTACCGTTGGGAAATACTACAACTACCAACGGTTTTCCAGCCGTTGACATTTCTGATATTTGCATCAAAATGAAGCTAGAAAATTACTTTTAGATCAAACAGTTGAAGATGTCCGTTGATATAGAAATTTGCATCAAAATGAAGCTAGAAAATTAAAATTGAAACAAAAACTAGAACAAGTCAAGATATTTGAATACAAATTTCCTTCTGGCCTTCGTTTTTTCAAAAATGGTTATATGTTACAAACTTTCTAGATGTGTTCTCTACCACTACGAGCACCACTGATTCTTATTCTCCCATCACCAAGAAATACTAAAAATCCTTGACATTAAACATGCATGCATTCAAACTTCAAACCATCATATATCATGTTGCACTTGCACCCAATCCATCGTCCTTTCTCATCCCATTAGTTTGCTTAGATTGTAGATTAAGCACAAGAGCATTTTCATCTCACCACTGCAATACAAATTTAACTTCAAACCATAAATCTTCAACTTAGTCAACTAAATCCACTAACACCAAACATAAAATGTTCACAATTGAGCATCCTGTATGACATATATGATGTAAAATGAACAGACCATGGCACCATGAGAGGAAAATCAAAGCAACACAACATTTTCCAGAATTGTAAGAAACAGGCAAACACCATAGGGACAATCATTTACTTCAAAAAGAAAATCTGCTCATGATAGGGAATGGATAGAGATATGAGGAAATAAAATAGGAAAAAAAATGCTTGGCTTCTCAGAGGCATTGTTCCAACAAACACCTTTAATCATCCTCATAGGATTCTTAGATAACAACCTTAGATTTGCAGGCTTATGATTTGAATGAATCTAAAAATGATGTAGATGTTTTTGAGGGCCCAACTCTGCTTTTTGCTTTAACAGCCTAATGACACATAACTTCAAAGCCTTGCGTGTCTAATACAGGAATCAGCCTACCACACAACAAAATATAAACAAGAAAAAACCAACATATCTATCCTCTTTCTCTCTCTTTTTTGCTTCATTCTTCAAGCCATGGTTTTTAGTACCATAGAGTATGATGCGCAAATTGCTTACCGCAAGTGTACGGGTCAAGTAATAATATAGTGTTTTTCGTGTAAAACGAGTGTCGTCCTCTGGATTGGTTTTCTAGCAAATTAAGTACCGTGAATACTTTTGTCCAATTTTATTTAGGGAGAAAAACTCAATGATAAAAGATAAATCTAAAGACAAAAAGCATAAAATAAAGGTGGAGACTCAAATGGAAAGACTCTTAAGGAATTGATTTCGTTGATTAAGATTGAGGATTGAATAAGAGGAATGAATTGACCGTGCAATTATTCTACAAGCCAAGGAAACATTTATCACGATTACCTCTCCCGAGTATAATTGATTCTCATGCATATAACTAACTTGATATCCCTATCTAAGTTCATTAACATGCAAGACATTATTCTGTTCGGTCCTTGTTATACTTCTAGAGATATTCTAAATCCCATCACAAACTTAGAATTTCTACTCTAGTCATGCAATTGAACAAAGCAAGTCTTAGGCCAAATCCTCTCTCCCGAGTTAGATTCAACACTTAAATCATTCAATTAGTTATCAAGTAATTGAAAGCATTACACATAAAATTGCATGCATAGAATAAGAACACATTCATACCCAAAATTCAATCCAACAATTTAAACAACTACATCAAACCCTAAGACAAACAACTAGCAATTCATAGTCTTTAAACCACAAACACTAATTGAAAGAAAAGCCATAAAAACTACAAGAGTTAAGGGAAAGAGAAAGGAAAACTCGAATCCGCCGACACCGCACGTCCCCGTCACGATCTCCACGTCTTCTCGCTTGATTCCCGCTCCTTGGCCTTGCCTTTAGCTCCCAAAAAAGGTCTCTAGTCGAAATTAGGGCTAAAATCTCACCAATTGGACTCCCCTTGGCCGTAGCATGAAAAGATGAATTTATAGAAAATCTGGCGATAGCGTCGAGACGCTATGGACAGCGTCGCGATACCGCATTTTTGGAAAATTTGACTGAATTTTTTTTTTTTTTTTTAGATTGAAGACTCCATTTGACTCCAATTGCTGAATTAAGCTTCAAACACATACTTCCTACAAATAAAACATAAAAATGCATAAATTTGGGCAAATAATTGTAAAAGACTAGCTTAATTAATCAGAGAAAAATAGCTAGCTATGCTCGCTATCAAATACCCCCAAACTTAAGCTTTTGCTAGTCCTCGAGCAAACTAAAAATCCAACACACAGTAGAAGAATGGATGCAACAAACATGACTTAATCCTCAAGGCTCAAAAGTCAATAACCAAGCAAGCAAGAGACATGCACATAAGGACCAATGAGGGAGACAGATTAAAATTTTTCCAAAATTAACTTGCATAAGCAAGATCTAACTCAACGAGATCAGACTCTACTAACCCGGGATTGGATTATTAAACTCTCAGCTCATCTTCCCTCTACACTGGCACTAAGGTTTCACTAATGAGTTAATGGAACAAATTAGTTTGTTTTCCTCCATACTTAGATGCTTATAAATTGCAATTAAATTTAGCATTTATATGTGGCACTAGCTTTCACACACCTATTGCAGGGACCCTTAACCTGAGATTTCTCTGGTTGGCCTAACTGATCACAACAGGGGTAGCTCTTTTTTCCTAAACTTTATTAAACATTGCAAACTGTGCACAGGCCATGGCATAATTTATTTTCTCAACAGTAACAACAAGAATGATTTTTCTTTATGAACATGATAAGCATATATTCTTTTCTTTCCTCCTAAGCAAGATCAAACATGCTAATTTGCAAAAAAAATTAACTCTTTAGCTCTTCCCTACACCTATCGAGGTGACAACAAGCATATGAACCTAATAATTCGCTCCTAAGCATTCAAATCCAAATCTAGCCAAGACAAATACTCTACTCATGCAAGACATCACCTAGAAAAAGTTTAAAAAGTCTCCCTTTTTGGGCACTCATGCTTACAACTCATCGAAAGCTTGAAAATTGACAAGAAATCCTATCCTAGGAAATCATAGTCATGCAAAAATAGCATCCAGAAAACAACCATACTCAATTCAAGGAAAGCTCAAAACTATAGCCCGAACTCAGATGCTCAAGGGCTCCACAAACATGATATTCCACCCCCAAACTTAAAACATGCATTGTCCTCAATGTATAAATCAATAAAGCATAGTCAAGCATGAGAACAAATAAAGAATGGAAGGGGTGAACGATACTGCCCTGAAATGATGACCTTTCATGATTGCTAGCAAAGTCAAGAGCCCGGGAACTCCTACAAAACAAAAACAACAACAACATAAAAACAAAGAAAGAAAAAAAAAATAACTTGGGTTGCCTCCCATAAGCGCTTGTTTATCGTCTTTAGCTCGACGTGCTCGTGTAATCTGTCAAGGCACATAAAAATTCTCGTATTTCTTCGGGCCCTTCTTCCTTGAATCAATAAAACACACGATCGCTAGCAAGCTTACTAGCTTCTCATGGGCCCCTGAAACATAACTATTTTTGGAATTTTTGATTAAAATAAGCATCAAAGGAGAAAGATCAAAATAAAGAGATTCTAACTCTAAAACTGACTCGTGAGAATAGAAAAAAGAACAATCATATTCAACAAAGGATAAAGAAGATAAAACAGACGAAGGTTGATCAACCTCAAACTCTACCTCCTGAACTTCCTCTGTCACTGCAAGCTCATTTTCTTTTTCTTCCTCACAAACGTGTCCTTGAAAGGTGCTACAACTCTCCAATTCTTCCCCACTGTTCATGCAACTCACCCCTAAATGCTCATCCTCAACAAGATTGAAAGAAATACGCTCCTGAATAGGTGTCAATGAATCATCGGCCACATGACTCACTAGACATCCTATGGAAGTGGATCCCTCCTCACTAACTTCCTTTGGGGTCTGAAGTCCTTTTATAATTTCATCAAATTTTAGACTCCTCGCTCTAGACTCCGCAATATAATTTTGAACTATGCTTTCTAAGGAAGAATTTTCTTTTAAAGGGGTAAAACTTGAAGATGAAAAATTGGAATATGGAGTTGAATAAGAAGCCATTCAAATCAATTAAAGCAACAATGAATATTAGGCTTCCAATTAAATAATAACCCAACAAGAACAAAGGACTAAGACTCAAACAAACAAGGAAAAAAAATCAAAAAGGAAAAAGAACAAATAAGGAAAAGACAATTAAGGGAAAAAAAAACAACTAAGGAAAGAACTAAAATAGGAAAATTATAACTATCGAAACAAAAACCAAAGGAGAAAAACAAATATGGAAATAAAACAAATAAGGAAAAAGAAAAGCAATCTATCTACAAAATAAAAATAAAGAATGCAAAAACAAATATGGCAAAAACAAATAAGGAAACTAGCAAATAAGGAAAAACTATACTAAAAAGGAAAAAACTAAAAAGAAAAATTCTATCTATGGAAAACTCAAACAAATATGGAAAAATCTAAATATGGAAAACAAACCAACAAAGGAAAAAAAAATGCAATCTACCTAAAAACAAAACTAACAAAAATAACAAAAAATAAAATACACCCTAAACTAAGACCGGACAATTTTTCCACAATATTAATTTAACTAAATATGCCAATCCCCGGCAACGGCGCCAAAAACTTGATGCGCAAATTGCTTACCGCAAGTGTACGGGTCAAGTAATAATATAGTGTTTTTCGTGTAAAACGAGTGTCGTCCTCTGGATTGGTTTTCTAGCAAATTAAGTACCGTGAATACTTTTGTCCAATTTTATTTAGGGAGAAAAACTCAATGATAAAAGATAAATCTAAAGACAAAAAGCATAAAATAAAGGTGGAGACTCAAATGGAAAGACTCTTAGGGAATTGATTTCGTTGATTAAGATTGAGGATTGAATAATAGGAATGAATTGACCGTGCAATTATTCTACAAGCCAAGGAAACATTTATCACGATTACCTCTCCCGAGTATAATTGATTCTCATGCATATAACTAACTTGATATCCCTATCTAAGTTCATTAACATGCAAGGCATTATTCTGTTCGGTCCTTGTTATACTTCTAGAGATATTCTAAATCCCGTCACAAACTTAGAATTTCTACTCTAGTCATGCAATTGAACAAAGCAAGTCTTAGGCCAAATCCTCTCTCCCGAGTTAGATTCAACACTTAAATCATTCAATTAGTTATCAAGTAATTGAAAGCATTACACATAAAATTGCATGCATAGAATAAGAACACATTCATACCCAAAATTCAATCCAACAATTTAAACAACTACATCAAACCCTAAGACAAACAACTAGCAATTCATAGTCTTTAAACCACAAACACTAATTGAAAGAAAAGCCATAAAAACTACAAGAGTTAAGGGAAAGAGAAAGGAAAACTCGAATCCGCCGACACCGCACGTCCCCGTCACGATCTCCACGTCTTCTCGCTTGATTCCCGCTCCTTGGCCTTGCCTTTAGCTCCCAAAAAAGGTCTCTAGTCGAAATTAGGGCTAAAATCTCACCAATTGGACTCCCCTTGGCCGTAGCATGAAAAGATGAATTTATAGAAAATCTGGCGATAGCGTCGAGACGCTATGGACAGCGTCGCGACGCTGTCGCGATACCGCATTTTTGGAAAATTTGACTATAGCGTCGCGATGCTATGAATTTTTTTTTTTTTTTTTTTTTTTTTTTTTTTTTTTTTTTTTTTTTAGATTGAAGACTCCATTTGACTCCAATTGCTGAATTAAGCTTCAAACACATACTTCCTACAAATAAAACATAAAAATGCATAAATTTGGGCAAATAATTGTAAAAGACTAGCTAAATTAATCAGAGAAAAATAGCTAGCTATGCTCGCTATCAGAGTACTTGTTCTTCTCATGTGTGTTGGACTTTTAGCTGTTAAACTTAATTTGATTATGAAAACAAAAGTTGCAGAAGATTCGTAGGCTGCACCCTCAACGTTTGCTTCTATACAAATGCCAAATAAAGTTGCTGCAACTTCTGACTTTGACGTTTTGAAACACTATTAGAATCATGAATTAACACATTTTTGGTATTTTAATCCAAAAAATAAAAAGGACAATATACCTAACAATGTAAATTGCAAAGAAAGCAAAAAAATGGATAGATGCTTTGAAACACTATCAGACTCACGGATCAATAGTTGTTGTATTTTAATCTAAAAAATCTAGAAAGGATAATATATCAGACAATATAAATAGCAATGAAAGAAGAAAAATTGTTAGATGTTTTAAAACACTATCAGAATCACGATCAACATGTTTTTTGTGTTTTAATCTCAAAAAACTAAAAAAAGACCTTAATTTGACTTTTGTTTTGGAAAAGTCAGGCAATACAATACAAATGCCAAATAAAGATGACTTTTGTCCTGCAACTTTTGGACCCTTTTTTTTTATAGCAACATGAGATTGTCATTTCTTCACAGAAAAATACTGATTTAAAACCTGGTTTCATCATTTGGTTACAACACAAAAATATAGTTATCCTTCCAATTCACTCCAAACTTCTGCTTGAATGTAATACCCTCCAACAGCATGTTCATAGCTCTAGTTGAGATTGAGTAAAAGCAAAATGTTAACAATTTGTTGCTTGCAGGACACATTTATCACTTAGAAAATAGTAGCAACCAAGTCCAATAACCACCAGCATTCCAAATTTCCCTTCACTTGGGTCAACAGAAATCCACCCTTCCACTAAAACATCAAACTCCCATGTTCAAGACTTCAACATTTCACACAAATGATCAAATTCCACATACAAAACATAATCGAGGAGCTCTCAAGACTATCACATCT
This sequence comes from Luffa aegyptiaca, assembly GCA_017139565.1. Lineage (NCBI taxonomy): Eukaryota > Viridiplantae > Streptophyta > Magnoliopsida > Cucurbitales > Cucurbitaceae > Luffa > Luffa aegyptiaca. Next base: position 6,168,208 of record CM029397.1, read on the forward strand.
CTCAATGCCAAAATTGAGAGTAACCCAATTCAAATTAACAATAATGAAACCAAAAAAAAAAAAAAAAAAAAAAGCTCAGTCACCAAAATAAAGCATACCAGATAACGAAGACGAACAAGCAACAGAGAAATACTTATTGCAGACCCATCTCCTGGAAACAAGAAATTTAAAGGAATTGGTGGATTTTAGCCCCGAGTGGACTAAGAAGCTCGAAGATTTCCATCCCAGAGAAGTGCACACACTATAGAAACAAGAAAAAGTCATGAAGATTAGAATTATCAAGGTGAAAAATGGTGGCTAGGGTTTGGAGAATGGAGAAAAGACATTCAAATCGTGAAGAACATGAAGAACGAATGAATGAAACATACCTGAAACTCAAACGAAGCCAGAAATTGGGAAGACGAATGGAGACGGCGGTGGCGAAGACTAAAACTCAAACGGCAATGGGGAGTATTTGGGCGAAAATGGAGAATGGAGCGAAAATGGGAGAAAGGGAGGGAAAGAAATCGTGAAAATGGGGGAGAGGGAGGGAGGGAAATCGCGAAAAGGGAAATTATTTTAATGAAATCTACCCACGGTTTCACTCAACTGTTGGGTTATAAGGTATTTTCACAGACGGTTCAACCAAACCATTGCCCATGGTTTAACTCCTGACGGCTTAACTGAACCGTAGACATAAAGGAACCGCCGACGGTCATACCAAACCGTTGTCATAGAAAATAAACGATTTGGGATGTCCTAAATATATTCCTACGGTTATTTCGAACCGTTGGGATTTCTACTATATATCCCAACGGATTATGAAACCGTTGGGCTTTCTTATACATATGTCGACGGTGTAAATAAATCGTTGGCCATACAAGCGAACCAAATAAATCAACCATCTGGGAAATAAACCGTTGGGTATATCCCAACGAATAACACAACCGTTGGGCTGTCCTCAACATATGCCAACGGTTCAAATAAACCGTTGGTGATACCAACGAACAAAATAAATCAAGAATTCAACCCTTTGGGATTTTCTAAACATATGCCAACGGTAACTGTATCCGTTGGCAATTCCTATACATATGCCAACAATTTTATTAGATCGTTGGCATTACCTATATATCCCCCAACGGTTTGGTTAAAGTGTTGGCATTACCTATATATATCCCAACGTTCAAATAAACCGTTGGCGATACCAATGAACAAAATTAATCAAGAATTCCACCCTTGGGAATTTTTAAACATATGCCAACGGTAATTGTATCTGTTGGTAGTTCCTATACATTTTCCAATGGTTGTATTAGGCCGTTGGCATTACCTATAGATACCCCAACGGTTTCATGAAAGCGTTGGCAGTAGCTATATATATCCCAACGGTTTAAAAAGCGTTGGCATTACCTATATCTACCCACGCTTATTTACGCGTCGGGAGAAAAACCGTCAGGAAATCTTTTAATTCTTGTAGTGAGATGTGTGTTCCCTTAAGGGCTGATTCCAGGGCTTGAACAAAGGCACGCCGTCCTCTCCTGGCCCGAGAGGAACTCCTGTTTAGTGGTTGGACCCTAAACAACTTGTTCATTAGAAGGATCAGTGGTACTTAAGGAACCAGAGGTAACCCAGGGGTAAAACGGTAATATGACCCAGCTGGTCTTACAAACTGATTGGTTGATATCCATGGACACAGAAATATTCTACAGTGAGAAGAGTGCAGCTGTGGGTCTTTAGTGGAGTGACCTACAGTTAACGAATGTTGACTAACTTTGTTAATGAGTTTAGCCAATTAGTCTCATATCGTTGGAGCTTCTGATCTGTAGGTCCATTAGGTCCCACTGGTAGCTTGTAAAGAGACTTGAGGCAATTAAGTATAAATTGTAAATTGAAAGTGTTCAATTTATTTAGGGGAATCATATAATGTATATTGATACATTATAATATAAAGTTTATGAAACTTTATAATATAATTTTTGAATTAATTTCAAAAATTAATTCTTGAGAGAAAATATTTGAAAGAGTTCAAATAAATTTAATATGAATTTGATTCATATTTTTAATAAAATCCGTAAGATTAAATATATGATATTTCATTGGGTAATTAATTAATTATGGAATTAATTAATTATTTATTAAAATTAGAGACTTTTTCCTATTAGGAAGAGGTCTTGACCTTTACTATATATAGGACCCCTAGGGTGGGGTGAAAGGCATCTCATTCATTCTTTTACTCTCAGAGAATTCCCCTGAAGGCTCCCTTTAGACTCCCACCAGTCTCCTGCCTCTAGAAGTCTCAGAGTCATACCGGTGTAACCATAGTGGTGGTGTTCGCAGTAGTTCGTGATTATTTCACAAGCAGTTGGTGAATTTAATCTGAGTCGTCAACGAGAGTAAGTAATTTGTTACTATATATTAGATTTAGATCTAATATTTTTGTATGCTTAGCCTTAATATAAATTTAGAATAGTTCTAAGTTTATTGCCAATGTATTGGTATTTTAGATTAAACAAAATTAATTACGAATCAATCCCAATCACGCTTCCGCTTTACGAAATTATGGAATTCCAATCCTTCAGGTGTATCCTGTAAGGATAGCATCGGAGCACAATATTGCTGATCCATTCACGAAGGCTCTCACGGCTAAAGTGTTCGAGAGTCATCTAGAGGGTCTAGGTCTTCGAGATATGTACAAGAAATAATCTAGGGCAAGTGGAAGGATTGTAACTCGATACTGGGTATTGGGATACCCTAGTTTATTGTATTTGTAAATTGTTATTAATACATGTATTTATTCACTCACTGTTGTTGTGGATTATTGTACACCCCACTCAATTAGAGTTTTAGTGCAAGTGGGAGATTGTTGGGGTTGGTGCCCTAAAACTCGTAGATAGTGAATGAAACAAATAGAGTAGTATACTTGTTCGATAAAGTAGTTCTTGAGTTTTTGTTCACTTAAGTTATTAAATGAGTGAATTGCACGTTAAATAACCCAAATCCAATAAACTAACATCCATGGCTATATGATATGAATACTTGAACTTTATGTGGTGACATAAAAGTGGATCAAGTTCAAGTAATAGCCTAAACGGTCTATAGTATAGGGATAAGGCTGGGTACCTTATGATGGGAGCACTATGAGATGCGTGTAGGTGTTAATATCACACATGCGGAACCAATTTAAGATCTTAGGCACACAATTTCATCAATTTGATCCTTGAAGTCATGTTGTTCATAAGAACAAAAAACAGAGTAATAAGGTACCTATCTCTCGAAGCTCCCAATTCGTGTAATCTGATGCTATATAATTCACACCAACGGCTTTTGGACAACCACTTGGATCTTCTCTACTATCCTCAGGCCTTGGAACGGATTGTGGGATCCTCAATTGATATGAATTGGAAAGGAAAGCTTATGGGTATAAGCAAGTTTGAGAGTTTGAGCTATGAAGGTTTTGAGAGAATTTGGGCAGCATTTTAGGTTGAATCATTCCCCTAATTTTCATCAGCTCATCCTCTATATATAGAGGAAAATCATGCACAAGAATTGCACAAAAAATTGACAGCAATTTGGGAGTGATTTGAGTCATGGATTAGGTGGTGCAAGAAGGCTAATCTAAGGTGATTAGTCATTAAGCACCACTTCCAAAAATTACCAAAATTTTGAATCTCTTTTAAATTCAAAATTTGTAATTTTAAATATAAAATCTTAACAGTCCCACTCAATTATAATTTTATTTTAATTTAAATAAAACTTATTTAATTTAAAATAAAATCATTTAATTTAATATCTTATATTAAATTAATACCACATGTGCAATCTTGGTTTTTCTCCCAATGAAATTTCTCGAACATGAATCTTTATTCACGTGTCTAATATTTAAATCATATTTAAATATATCCAACTCTCATTTTTAAGTTTAATTCGTAATTAAACTAATATGTCGATAAATATCGCATATAACCGACTTTTGTATCCTTTTCAAATTTTGAACGTTTCAAATATTAACCTATCATATTGTTCCAAGTTTTATTCCTATTGAGCTAGTATAGGGACCTAATGGACCTACAGATCATGGGCTCCAACGAAATGATGATAACCGGTTAATCTCATTAACCTAGTCATTCATCGTTTGTTAACTTCCGGGACACTCCACTATAGCCCGTAGCTGAACTCCCCTCACTGTAGATATATTTCTTGTCCACTTTAGATAACCATGATCAGTAAGTCGACCCTTCACAGGTTGTTTGTAACTAGAGCTGGGTCAAATGTCCGTTTTACCCCTATAATTACATCTTGTTCCTTAAGTTCCATTGATCCTCTAATGAACAATTAGTTCGTGATACAATCACTGAACCAAGTCCCTCTCAAGTTTATGAGAGGGTGGGGCCCCTTTGTTCAAGACTCGGAGTCAGTACTTAAGGGAACAACCTCTTTACTAACCCTAAAACGGGTAGCAGTGAATTCAGTCTTGCAAAGCTATGTCCCCAGCTATCTATTTAGTCTTATCCCCAAAATGGTAGGCTTATTGAGTCGACGATGTTTGGCCACTCTCACCCATGCAAATCAAAGGACAATCCTAAATAAACAAGAGTTCGTAGTCAGCTTAGGATTAAGATCGAGTTACCTAGGTTATAGGGAAAAATACACTTTTGGTCCCTGAGGTTTGGGTTAAGTTACACTTTGGTCCCTGAGTTTTAAAACTCAAGAAAAATATCCCTGAGGTTTGAGGTAAGCAACATTTTGGTCCCTGCCGTCTAGTTTGCCGTTAAATGCTAACAGATTGCTGACGTGACCACATTTTTTTAATTTAAAAAATTATTTTTTTAATTTTTAAAATAAAAATAAATAAAAACAATAAAATATTATTATTTTAATTATTTTTTAATCTCTTTCTTCTTCCCCTCTTATTCATCCTCTTCCCTCAACCCTTTATTCATCTTCTTCAAATCTCCGGTTGCCGGCGACCGGAAGCCGGCCACCACTCGCCGTCGCCGGCTGTATTTTTTTTTTCTCTTTTCCTCTCCTTTCTTCTTCTCTCTTACCCCATTTTTCTTCTTTTCTTTTTTGTTTTTTTTTTTAAAAATAGATGAATATTATATGTTTTACCCTATTTAGAAGAATGGATGCTTTGGAAGTTCTTTTGCAGAGAAAAGAATGCTGAGCAACTTGAGGGAGCAAATTCCATGATTCAGCAAAGCTAGGAGCAAAACTGGCCACGTGAGCTGCACGTGATTCATTAATGAGGTGACATTTTCTGAAGAAATCACGTATCTAGGAAGCTTGGAGAGCCCTCCACGTGTAATCTTTGACCTAATTAGGGTTCACTCCACTCTATAAAAGGAAAGGGTCGTCTCAAGTCAAATCATTCCATGTTGGAGACTCACTTTCCATCTTTGGAAGCCGAATAAAGGAGGAACAATTGGAGACTCAAGAAGACCATCAACTATGAATTTCTTCAAGGGAATTATCTTTTCTTTTTAAGTTTGTAATTATGGATGCACGTGATCATATTGTAGCGTGTGTTATTTTCCATTCCATGAGCTAAATTTACTTTAGGTATTGGTTAGGACTATGTAATTGTCGTACTTCATAATCTAGCAATTAATATTGATTTTGAGCATCTTGATTACTTGTTGTGTTTATTCTTATTTTGTGCCCGCCTGGCCAGCCGGTATGACTACCATCTCTTAGTTTCAGGGATGATTTGAGAGGTGTGTGGCTTGTAATCACACTAGACCATCATGTGTTGGTGGACGCCAGTAACTGAGTTAGGGATAACCAGTCACCTAGTGCTTGATCGGTAGAACGTCATTGGAGTTGAAACACATTTCAAAAGATTTAGAGTTCCGGGAGGATCATGCTGATAAGACTGCAAGAGAATGCCTAATCAATATTATTGCTAGAGCATCTTTTTAAACAATTACAGAAATCTTAACCAACGTCTGTCTTCAATCTGTCTACTTTATCCGTTTACATTTTGCTCTGTTATTTCTTTTGCTTCAGCATTATTTCAAAACCAATCATTTTAACAACCTTGAAATCACTAAAAAGTTACACAAGATTGGTAGAGTGAAAGCTATTCAAAACCTCGTGGATATGATAAATTACTTATCACTTGTTGCAGACTATGTTCACTTGCATAGTATTCTAGAGATCATTTCTATCATATTTTTAACCATCTCTAGAAAGCAACAAATTCCAAAAAGGGTTTATTTCCCTTCAGACATGGAATTCACCTATCAAAGGAACAAAGTCCAAAACGCCTCAAGAAGTTGAGGATATGAAATGAGTTCCTTATGCATCAGCAGTCGGTAGCCTGATGTATGCAATGTTATGTACACGACCCGACATATGCAATGTTGTAGTTATTGTCAGCAGATATCAGTCCAATCCAGGTCAGACTCATTGGACTGCCATTAAGAATATCCTCAAGTATCTGGGGAAAACAAGAGACTATTCGCTAGTGTATGGTTCTAAGGATTTAACCCTTACTGGATACACTGACTCAAATTTTCAAACCGACATAGATTCTAGGAAATCGACATCGGGATCTGTGTTTACTCTTAACGGAGGAGCGATAGTGAGGAGAAGTATTAAACAGGGATGTATTGCTCACTCCACAATGGAAGCTGAATACATTGCCGCATGTGAAGCATCAAAAGAAGCCGTATGGCTTAGGAAATTTCTAACCAAGTTAGAAGTAGTTCCTAACATGCATCTACCTATTACTCTCTATTGTGATAACAGTGGAGCAGTTGCAAATTCAAAGCAACCTCGAAGCCATAAACGAGGGAAGCACATTGAATGCAAATATCATCTCATCCGAGAGATTGTACAACGAGGAGACGTGATCGTCACACAGATAGCCTCAAAGTAGAACATGGTTGATCCATTTACAAAAGCCCTCACGGCTAATTTCCTGACATTTTGTAACCTCACTTGAGTTTTAGTCCAAGTGGGAGTTTGTTGGGTTTTATGTCCTAAAACTCATAGTTTGTTATCCTTTTTTTTAAAATAAAGATGTTATTCAGTGAATTGTTTGTTTTCATCCAATAGATAAACATCCTTGGTTATAATATGAAATACTCGAACTATATTATGAATATGGACAAGGATCAAGTTCTAGTACAAACCTAAATGGTCTATAGTATAAGGATAAGGTTGGGTACCTTATCCTGGTGACACTATGGATGCGGCCTACTTTGCGAACACGGCAAACAACGTGATCCTGGATCGTTCATGTAGAGACATGCGAGTAGGGGCATCCTGTGTAAAAGAGTTTGCCCAAGACCGGACCAAGAAATAAGTCACTCTTACTTTATAACGTCGTTTACTGTTAAGACTGACTATTTCATGCGATGACCTAGGTAACTCAATCTTAATCCTGAGCTAACTATGAACTACTGTTTGTTCAGAATTATCCTTTGATCTGCATGGGTGAGAGTGGCCAAACATCACCGACTCAATAAGCCTACCATTTTGGGGATAAGACTAGATAAATAGTTGGAGACATAGTATTGCAAGAGTTCACTCTTACCCATATTAGGGATAGTAGAAAGGTTGTTCCCTTAAATGTTGACTCCGAGGCTTGAACAAAGGGCCCCACCCTCTCATTGGCCCGAGAGGGACTCTGTTTAGTGGTTGGACCATAAACTAATTGTTCATTAGAGAATTAGTGGACTTAAGGAATCAAGAAGTGTTATAGGCGTAAAACGGACTTTTGACCTAGCTATAGTTATGAACGACCTGTGAAGGGTTGACTTACTAATCATGGTTATATGGAGGGACAAAAATATATCTACAGCAAGGGGAGTGCAACTACTAGGCTACAGTGGAGTGACCCGGTAGTTAACGAATGTTGGTTAACTAGGTTAAAAGAGTTTGGTCGTTTAAACCTCGAATGGTTGGAGCCCATGATCTGTAGGTCCATTAGGTCCGTTTGCTAGCTTAAGGAATAAACTTTGGAACAATATGATGGAAAGAATTTGAATTGTTCAAATTCACTTTAGGGAATATATCGGTCGTATCGGATATTACCGACACGTTAGTTTTTGGTTAAACCTAATTTTGTGAATTAGACATATTTAAATATTATTTAAATATCTAGCACGTGAATAGGGATTCATGGTTGAGAAATTGTATTTCGAAAATGATCGGGATTGGTAGCAAAATATTAATTTAATATCTAGATATTAAATTAATATAAAATTATATAATTGATTATTTAATTAATAATTATTTTTAATTAATTATGAATTAATTTAAAATTCAAAATTCAAAATTAAAAAAGGATCTTCAGATTATTGATTAATTAAAATCAATTAACTAAAATTGATTTTCATTTGAATTAATTAAATTCAAAAGAAAATGAATTTTATGAGGTGAAGTGCATGATGACTAAACCCATGCACTCCTCCTCAATTAGCCAACAAATCCCACTCAATTTGATATTAATTTATTGTCAATTTTTGGTGCTTCAACTCAGCATGGATTCCTCTTTAAATAGAGGAAGATTTGCTGAAGAAAGGGTGCTGAAATTATTAGTGTTATGCTGCCAAAATCATCCCTTAAGCTCATGAATCAAAAAATTCTCTTAGCTTGAAACCCAAGCACTTTCCCATCCAATTTCCATCACTAGAGGATCCCACAATCCGTTCCAAAGGCCTGAGAGTAGCAAGGAAGATCTTGTGGTGGTTCGTGATCAGTTGATGAGGAAAAACAACAAATCAATTCGTTCAATTTTGAGCTACAAGAGGTTGGTACTCATAAACTCTGTTTTTCCTCTTATGGACAGCATGCTATGTATGATCAAATTGATGTTGTTATTGAGGGTGAGCAAAAAGAACCTAAAAACTGAGTCGACCGACCAAACCGGCGTCGGTCGGTCGGTTTTTTTATAAGGTCCGTCGGGGTCAGTTTTATCCATGGTAAAACCGACGTGTCGGTCGGTCGGTTCACCCAAAATGGACGAAAACCGACTGAACCGACCAACATAGTTAAAAAATATATATATATGATGATGCCACATCATATCACGCCTACTGACTGCTGCTAGCTTTGGTGCTTTGGCAAGACCATCAGCCGATGGTCTTCCCAAGGTTTTATTAAAAAAAATTATTTATTTATTTTTCAAATTTCAAAACTTCATTTTCTTCCTTCATTTTTCATTTCTTTCTCTTCATCTTCTTTCTTCTTCTTCTTCTTCTTCTTCTTTTTCGTTTATGGCTTTCTTCTTCTTTTTTTCCCTTCTTTTCTTTCTTCTTCTCTCTTTTTCATTTTTATCCTCTTCTTGTCCGTCTTCAAGACTTTTTTCTTCCTTTTTTCCCGATTTTTCTTTCTTCTTCTTTCTTTTTTTTCCTTCTTCTTTGTTTTCATTTCTTTCCTTCTTTCTCTGTTTTTTCTTTCTTCTTTAGTTAAATTTCTTTCCTTCTTTCTTCATTTTTTCTTCCTTTTTCTTCTTATCTTCTTTTCGGCGGATTCAAACGTTTTTTTTCTTCTTGATCTTCTTCTTTCTCTTTGTTGGAGTTTTTAAACCGACTATAACTAACTGACCGCCGGTTAAGGCCGGTCGATTGACACAACTGGCATTTTTCCAAACCGACGAAAACCGACCGCCTGAAACCGACATATAGGTGGTCGGCGTCGGTTTCCCAAAATCGACTCCGACCGACCGATCATCACTGATAACTCTCCAAACGAGAGTTATTTAGGACCTATTCTATGATGTTTTATATGTTATTTGTGCCAAATGGGTGTGTGGTTAGATGTATTTAATGTGTTTATCCTAGTTGTAAGAATTGATGCTTTCGAAGTTCTTTTGCAGAGAAATTAATGCTGAGCGACTTGAGGGAGCAAAATCCATGATCCAGCAAAGCTGTGAGCAAAACTGTCCACGTGAGCTGAACATGATTCATTAATGAGGTGGCGTTTCCAGCAGTGATCTCGGATTTAAGAAACTTGGAGAGAGTTCCACGTGTAATATTTGACCTAATTAGGGTTGACTTCACTCTATAAAAGGAAGTAGTCGTCTCAAGTAAAAAATATTCCAAAGGATTCCAAATTAATTCCATCTTTGGAGGCCGAGTAGAGGAGAAAACGATTCGAGACCCTAGAAGACCATCATCTACAGATTTCCTCAAGGAGGGGCATTTCTTCTTGTAGAGTTTGTAGTTATGGATGCACTTAAATAGATTGTAGTGTGTGTTGTTTTCAATTCCATGAACTAATTTACTTTAGGTGTTGGTTGAGTCGATGTAATTGTCATTCTTTCATAATCTAGCTTTTCTTATTGATCTTTGAGCATCTTGATTACTTGCTATTCTTAATTCTATTTTGTGTCCGTCTGGCCAGCCGGTATGAATAACTTCTCTTAGTTTTAGGGATGATTTAAGGGATGTGTAGCTTGTAATCACATTAGACCGTTTGAGTTGGAGTTAATTGCTCCATGAGGGATGTGTAGCTTGTAATCACAACAAATGGTCGAGACCATTTAGGGATGTGTTTCCATGAAAATTAAAATCTAAATGGTCTGGACCATTTGTTGTGATTGAAGTTTTTTCTCATGGAGCAATTACATTGAAGGATGAAAAAGATGGGCGAGTGTTTAAGGTTAATGGGCAGCGAGTGAAGTGTTACTGGGCAGAGGAATTTCATTCGAAATATCCTTCTCTGAAGTTGGTTGAGGAATGAGCAAGCAACGGTTTTACGGGAGCAATGTGTTGAGCAATATTCTTAGAAGCTCCCAGTGGTTGTTGCGATTTTGTTTTATTTAATTTTGTGAGATTTGATTCTATTTTCAGTTTGAAATAGATTTTGTTTATTTTTATCTGATTTATTTTTATTCGTGGGTATTTTAATTTTCGTTTTAATGAATTTTATTTTCGTTTAGATTAATTTGAATTGAGCTGATTTGATTTTTATTTTATTGGATTACTTTATGTTTTAATTTGGTTGTATTTGGATTTTAATTTCTGTTTAGTTTAAGTTTATAATAATGTATTTTCAAATTTATTCGGCATAAAGATTTGATTTGGTTTTTGGCGGTTGGTATTTTAATTTGAAATTTCTAGATAAAAGATTCTTCTAGAAGAATATATTTTGAAGAAGAGTTTGTTTTTGCAATCTTTTGGTTAGGATCAAAATATTTTTGTTCGATTGTATCAGGGTGGTTGTGATTTAATTACTTTTACCGTTAGGGTTTAATATTTATGTGGGCAGGTTAAACGCGTGGAGCATCTGGCGCTTCCACGTGTCACGTAGTGTAGATCCGACGGACTAGTTGTTAGCCAGCACAACGTGCATTTACCATGGGGCATTTCTACCGTTTGTGGGATTTTAATTGTGATGATTACATGCAATTAAACGGTAACATTTTAATTAATGAAGGGAAAATCTTTCGGTTAGGATTTTCATTGCAGGAGCTTTATTTATACCCATGCCCTGGTACGTTTTTCTTTCCTCATGTCTTCCTTCGAATTTTCTTCTCGAGTGTTTGGAAAAAATTCTCTGAACTCCAAAATGGCCAAAACAAGAGCGAAGAGAGAAAGAGAGGTTGAGGAAGAGGAAGTGCCAATCACACCTGAGGCACCTAAAAAGAAGAACGAGAAGAGAAGAACATCGCAAGAAAAAGAAGCTCGTCGGTTAAGAGGGCAGCAACAATCGTTGATCACTGAGGTTGTGCAGCAGGTGATCGAAGATATTGCTGATGAAGTGGTTAGAGATGATCGACTAAAAACCCCTGAGGTAGAGAAAGTTCCAGATCCGACTGATTCGTAAGTTGAAGTTCAGTAAGAAAGTCAAGAACAGCGAGCAGTGGTGCAGGAGGAGGTCATTCCGATTCAGCCGTCGTAAGCAGAAAGCGTGGCGAGTTAAGAGACTCTATACGAACACTCCATCTCCCTCTACCACAGAATCCGAGAAGGAGAACACTAAGGCAAAGGTCCAAGAAAATGTAGAGGCTGAGAAGGAGACTGTGGAAGATGAGGTCGCGAAAAAGCAACGTGAAGATAGGGGCAAAGGAGTTGCAGAAGCAGAGGCTGAAATAAAGGAGGCGGAACCTAAGGAACAACGCTTACCTTACGAGCGCTTCGTCAACAACCTTGCTAGAGCAAAGTACCTTGATATGCTGAAGCGAGATTTTCTGTTCAACAGAGGGTTTGGTGACAACCTACCTCACCTTTTTAGAGGAGACATCACAAACCATGGCTGGGAGCAGTTTTGCACCAAGCTAGAGCTCGCGAACTTGTAGGTGGTACGCGAGTTCTACGCGAACATCGACGAGGAGGAAGGATTCCAAGTGATCGTTCGTGGGGTGGCTGTTGACTGAAGCCACGGGGCTATAAACTCACTGTTCAATCTTCAAGATTTCCCCCATGCTGGTTACAATGAGATGGCAGCAGCGCCATCTAATGAGCAGTTGAATGCAACTGTTCGAGAAGTGGGGATTAAAGGGGCACAGTGGCGACTCTCGAAGACTGAAAAGAGGACCTTCCAGGCTGCTTACTTGAAGAGCCAAGCCAATACTTGGATGAGATTTATCAAGCAGCGGTTGCTGCCTACAACTCACGACTCCACAGTTTTCCGTGATAGAGTTGTTCTGGTTTTTGCTATTTTAAGATCTCTGAGTATCGACGTTGGCAAGATAATCACTAGTGAAATTCATAGTTGCTGGAGGAAGAAGGTGGGCAAATTATTTTTCCCTAACACAATCACTATGTTATGTCAAAGGACAGGGGTTCCCACAAGCGCTGAAGATGTAATATTAATGGACAAAGGGATTATGGACACACCGAACTTGGCAAGGCTACAGAGGACGCAGGAAGCTCGCCATGGTGGTGATGATTTGTGAAATGTTGAAAGAACTGTTTTGCTGCAGCAATGCGTGGTAAGATGCTCAAGTAAAGGTTAAAGGTAGTGTTGGATTATCTATTTTAATTGAGTTGTGCTATGATCAATGTTATGAAATCTTTGAGAAAGTAAGTTAGTATTGCTCGGGACACACAATAGTTCAAGTTTGGGGGCATGATAACTCTCCAAAAGGGAGTTATTTAGGACCTATTCTATGATGTTTTATATGTTATTTGTGCCAAATGGGTGTGTGATTAGATGTATTTAGTGTGTTTTATCCTAATTGTAAGAATTAATGCTTTGGAAGTTCTTTTGCAGAGAAATTAATGTTGAGCGACTTGAGGGAGCAAAATCCATGATCCAGCAAAGCTGTGAGCAAAACTGTCCACGTGAGCTGCACGTGATTCATTAATGAGGTGGCGTTTCCAGTAGTGATCTCAGATTTAAGAAGCTTGGAGAGAGTTCCACGTGTAATATTTGACCTAATTAGGGTTGACTTCACTCTATAAAAGGAAGTAGCCATCTCAAGTCAAAAATATTCCAAAGGATTCCAAATTAATTCCATCTTAGGAGGCCGAATAGAGGAAAAAACGATTCGAGACCGTAGAAGACCATCATCTACTGATTTCCTCAAGGAGGGTCATTTCTTCTTGTAGAGTTTATAGTTATGGATGCACTTAAACAAATTGTAGTGTGTGTTGTTTTCAATTCCATGAACTAACTTACTTTAGGTGTTGGTTGATTCGATGTAATTGTCATTCTTTCATAATCTAGCTTTTCTTATTGATCTTTGAGCATCTTGATTACTTGTTGTTCTTAATTCTATTTTGTGCCCGCCTGGCCAGCCGGTATGAATAACTTCTCTTAGTTTCAGGGATGATTTAAGGGATGTGTAGCTTGTAAGCACATTAGACCGTTTGAGTTGGTGAACGCCAGTAATTGAGCTAGGGATAGCCAGTTGCCTAATGCTTGATCGGTAGAACTTCATTGGAGCTGAAACATATTCCAAAAAATCCAAAGTTCCGGGAGCATCCTACTGATAAGACTACGAGAGATTGCCCGATCAATAGAATTGCTAGAGCATCTTTTTAACAATTACAGAAGTCTTAACCAACGTCTGTTTCCAATCTGTCTTCTTTATCCATTTACATTTTTGCTCTATTATTTCTTTTATTCCAGCATATTATTTTTAAAACCCCAAACAATTTACCATATTTGAAATCATTAAAAGGCTAAAACAAAATAGGTAAAGTGAGACTATTCAAGACCTCGTGGATACGATAAAATAGTTATTACTTGTTGCGGATTATGTGCACTTGCATAGTATTTTGGAGTTAATTCATATCATATTTTTAACCACTCCAGAAATGCAATAATCACCCCTAGTTGTTATGTGCCTAAGATCCAAAATTGTTTCCGCATGTTAGATATTAACACCTTCAGGTAACTCAGTCTTAATCCTGAGTGTGTCATGAACTCCTTCTCACAAGGGATTGTCCTTTGATTAGTATGGGTGAGAGTGGCCTGCTCGCCGACTCAATAAGCTTACCTTCTTGGGGACGAGACCGAGTGGGGGGCTGGGTACATGACAACACAACAAGGAATTCACTCTTTCCTGCTTCTAGGAGAAGTAGATAAGTGCTCCCTTAAGTAGTGACTTCGGGTCTTGAACAAAGGGATCCCGCCCTCTTTTCTGTTTACTGGTTGGACCATAAACATGTTGGAAGTGCGTCCAAGTCCCACATTGGCTAGATAAGAGGAAGATCATGGGTATATAAGGGATGACAAGTATCTCCATTGGTATGAGGCCTTTTGGGGTGAACCAAAAGCAAAGCCATGAGGGCTTATGCCCAAAGTGGACAATATCATACCATTGTGGAGATCTGTGTCGTGTTCGTTGTCACTTACAATTGGTATCAGAGCCATGCCCCAGAGGTAGCCATGTCGGGTGTAATTCTCGAGTGTTGAATAAAGAAGTTGTGAACCTTAATAGCCATGGTGGAGGTCCGTGGTTGAGCTCTGGACAGACGGGTATACTCCGGTGAAAGGAGTCGTCCTGGATAAGAGCAACAACTCTCGGTAAAGTGGTGAAGCCTAGAGTGTTGGACGAATAGATGACTATTTGAGGGGAGGCTCGGTGGTACTTTGTTCGAGGGGAGAATTGCTGGAAGTGAGTCTAAGTCCCACATCGGCTAGATAAAGGGAAGATCATGGGTATATAAGGGATGACAAGTATCTCCACTGGTATGAGACCTTTTGGGGTGAACCAAAAGCAAAGCACTTGAGGAGACAAATGTAACACTGGGGTAAAACGGTAATTTGACCCAGTTGTAGTTACGAACACTCCTGAAAGATTGACTTACCGGTATTTTACAGAGTTTAGCTGTGGGTCTTTAGTGGAGTGACCCACAATTGATGAATATTGGTTAACTTGATTAATGAGTTTAGTCAGTTAACCTCATATCATTTGAGCTTTTTATCTGTAGGTCCATTACGTCTAATATAATGTATAGTGATACATTATAATATAAAGTTCAATATATGTGATTAAACTTTATTATATTGAGAGAATAATATATTTGAAGGAGTTCA
Organism: Luffa aegyptiaca; assembly: GCA_017139565.1. Classification (NCBI taxonomy): domain Eukaryota; kingdom Viridiplantae; phylum Streptophyta; class Magnoliopsida; order Cucurbitales; family Cucurbitaceae; genus Luffa; species Luffa aegyptiaca. The sequence goes on from CM029397.1 coordinate 6,183,625, forward strand.
AATATATAATTAATTAAATATATGATATTTAATTAGAAAATAAATAAATTAATTATGAATTAATTATTATTCAATTTAGTTTAAATTAAATGTGATTTAATTAAACTATAACTATAATAAATGAGAGAGATATTAGAATATGATTCTAATATGTAATTAATTAAATATGGGTGATATTTAGTTAATTATAAAATTAATTAATTTTTCAATTTAATTTAGTTAAATGTGATTTAATTAAATTAAATCTATAGATTATTTTAATGCGAATTTGATTCATATTAAAACTATAGGTTATAAGAGAGATGCACATTTAAATATGATTCAAACGTTTGATTAATTAAGTATGTGATATTTAATTGGTCAAAGAGTTAATTAATTATGAATGAATTAATTGTGTAGTTTAATTAAATACGATTTAATTAATTTTAATTGTAACTATGTATTATGTGAGGGCAATGCATTTTAATATGATTTAAATGCACATATGTTTAATTAATTAATATGATTAGTTAATTAGCATTTAATTAATTAATTAATTGAATTAATTTTAATTAATTTTAATCAATTGATTAATATGGTTATGTGATAACAATACACATGGCAGTGTGGTCTCTCTCATTCTCACGTTTTTTGTCTATGGAATATGACTCTCTCTCTCATTCTCTCTTAAACGAAGAACAGAGAAGTTCTTCCTTCTCTGTGGTTCTCTCCCAAAATTCAAGATCGTTGAATTCGGTCCCCGAGATCAAGAAGACATTCTTGATCGTTCAGAGTCTTCCACGACGGTATGTTGCTTCTCTCATCCTTGTTAGATTAGATCTAACTTAAATGCATGCTTAGCCTATTGTATGATCTAGAATAGTTTTGAATCGTTGCCAATGTATCGGTATTTTGAATAAGCAAAAATTAAATACGAACGGTCCCAATTGCGCTTTCGCTAACGGAATTCGGAATTTCATTCCATAAGACTTATTTCGCGGTCCGGTCTTATGCAAACTCATTGCATAGGATGCCCCCCCCACTCGCATGTCTCCACATGAACGATTTAGGATCACATCGTTTGTACTAAATAGGAAGTGGGTCACGTCCATAGTGTCCCCAGGATAAGGTACCCAGCCTTATCCATATATTATAGACCGTTTTGGCTATTTACTTGTACTTGATCCACTCTTATGTCTCCACATATAGTTCAAAATATTCATACTATAGCTAGAGGTTCTTAGTTTATTGGATTTAGGTTAAATAACGTGCAATTCACTTTATTCAATAACAATGTTACTGAATAAACCTCAATAACATCTTTATTGAAAAAATAGAATATGTTCGTGTTTACATACTACGAGTTTTAGGACATAAAAACCCAACAAATATATTAATATTTTATTTTAGAAGAAGAAAGAAAGAAAGAAAGAAAGAAATAAAAATAATATCAAATAATAACAATCATGGTCTAAGCCAACAAGAGCATAGCTCAACTGGCATAAAGTTGTATTGATAATCACGAGGTCTGTGGTTCAAATCCCCTACCCCATATTGTCAAAAAAAAAAAAAAAACAATCATGGTCTAAAACAAGACTTTCAACCACATAGTCTAAAAAAATAGTATTCTAAAATCTAATTGTACACGGAATAAAAAACAATGGTACAATGGTTAGAAAAAAAAAACATATAGCCTAAAAGCTTTGCCAGGTTTTTTAGAAAAGTAAAATAAAAAAACAAAAAAATTAGATAAAAAGGGTACATTCAAAACTAATTGGAGATTTGAGGTGTCGCATCTGTTGGAGAGACGTGACACCCTCCCCCAGCGTTGACTATCTTTTTTTTTCTTTTTTTAATTATTAAAATATTTATTTAAATTATTATTATTATTTTGAAAGAATTTAAATTATTATTATCATTATTATATTAAATTAAATATAGTTGTCTATAATTTAAAGTTTTCATTTTTAATATATGTCTATAATTTACCTATTTTTTTGTCTATATTATTTTTTTTAATACAAAACACCACATATTAAATTCAACTAATGGTATGAATAGATTTTTCAAAAAATATTGTACATTAGTTTTAGGGAAAAATACACTTTTAGTCCCTGAGGTTTGAGTTAGGTTTCATTTTGGTCCCTGAGGTTTCAAATTCAACAATTTAGTCCCTGAGGTTTGAGATAAGTAGCAATTTGGTCTCTGTCATCCATTTTGTCATTAAATCTAACCGGATGCTGACGTGGATCTATTATTTTAATTAAAAAAATTAATTTTTTTATTTTTTAAATTAAAAATATATTAAAATAATAAAAATATTATTTTTTTTATTTTTAATTCTTTTTCTCTTTCTCTTTCTTCTTTTCACCTTCTTCACCTTCCTCATCAAAGCACCACCTTCTTCGTCAAAGCACCATCGCCGGAGCTGCATCACCCTTCGCCGGCGCCGCCGTTCGCTCCGCCCAGATCTCGCCACGACCCTTCTTTCCACCCAGATCTCGCCACAGCCGTTCGCTTCACCCAGATCTCGCCGCCGTCCGCTCTTCCCTGATCTCGCCGCTGTTCGCTCCGCCCAGATCTCGCCACAACCCAGATCTCCCAGATCTTCTTCTTCTTCTTCAAAGCACCATTGTCGGACTGTTCACGTCCAGATCTCGCCATCCGTTCGCTCCGCCCGCTCGCCGTCTGGCCTTCATCTCTTCTCTCCCTCCTTTCTTTCTCTCTCCCTCTCGCAGACCTCTCTCTGTCTCTAAGCTTGCTCGAAAACATCGAGACCCACGCGATCTGCTCCAGATCTGGAAAACACCGAGACCCACTATTTGCGGAGGTGTGCGTGCGTACTGCTACTCACTGAAAAAGAGCATTGTTGGAGGAGGCTCGTCGGAAATCACAGGGACGAAGGACGTGCTTTACGCCGGCGACGAGAGAAAGATGGGACGGGTTGGCGGTTGCTACAAAGAGAAAGATAGGAAAAGATAGATTAGGGCTTTCTAAAAAAAGAAAAGAAAATTAATAATGAAAGATGGAGAAAAAGAGAGAAGAGAAGGAGAAAGAAAAAAAAAAAAAGAATTCCTGCAGCCACCGCCACCGCCGTTCGGCGACGGCCGGCCACCGGAGTTGAGAAGAAGATGAGGTTGAAGGTGATGGGGATGGGGAAGAAGAAGAGGAGGGAGGGAGAGAAAGAATTAAAAAATAAAAAAATAATATTTTTATTATTTTAATATATTTTTAATTTAAAAAATAAAAAAAAAAATTAATTTTTTTAATTAAAATAATAGTGCCACGTCAGCATCCGGTTAGATTTAAAGACAAAATGGATGACAGGGACCAAATTGCTACTTATCTCAAACCTCAGGGACTAAATTGTTGAATTTGAAACCTCAGGGACCAAAATGAAACCTAACTCAAATCTCAGGGACTGAAAGTGTATTTTTCCCTTAGTTTTAAGAATTTTTTGATAAAACTTTATATAGTTACAACATAATTAAATTTATGTATACATAGAAAACACAATTACATTTTAAAAACTAACTATACTTAAACATCTCCAATTCAATTTAATTATATAGTTTACTAAAGTTGCTAGTCAATAATGGTTCTTCTTAACAGAAAAAAAATGAATCGCTATCGATTTTTAAGATTGTTAGTTTTTAAAATGTAATTGTGTTTTCTATGTATACATAAATTTAATTATGTTGTAACTATATAAAATTTTATCGAAAAATTCATAAAACTAATGTACAATAATTTTCGAAAAATTTATTCGTAGCATTAGTTGAATTTAATATGTGGTGTTTTGTATTAAAAATGATATAGACAAAAAAAAAAAAAAATCGAACTTCAAAACATGTATATTATAGACATATATAAAAAATGAAAACTTTAAAATTAAAAAAAATCATTTAAAATATATAATTATTTGGAGAAAGAAATGAAAATAATATTTATATAAGAAAAATCATTAAACAAAATAGATTTAATTTAATATAATAATAATAACTTAAATAAATAATTTAATTATTAAATAATAAAAAAAAAAAAGAAAAAAGAGAGCTGAGGAGGGTGTGCAGAGACGCGAGATCTCAAATGTCTAAATACTTTTAAATGTATCTTTTTTATCTAATTTTTTTTATTTTTTTTTTGTTTACTTTTCTAAAAAACCCACCTTTTCCCTTCCAATGTCGCTCCATCCCAGCTCCACCATAGATCTCTCTATCTCCAAGTCCGAGTCTTGCAGCATGGAACAGCTCGTCTCGGAAATAGCCTCTGCCTGCGAGAAGTGAGGTTTCTTCCAGGTAATCACCCCCTACTGCGATTCGCTTTTGCTCTGCTCAACAGAGAGGATCAAATAATCCCCAATTCATTCAATCTTCCAGTTCGATTCAAGACTTCAGGATTCGGATACTCTCCACTCAATGATCCTTCTCCTAATTGGAGCAATCGACCTCCAAAGGAGACGATACTCCTCGATGGCTGTGAATACGAGCACTAGCTGGTGGTTATGAAGTTTTCGAATGACCCGAAACCATCGGAGGAGGAGATGGTGAACTCTTATGTCAAAACTCTAGCTGCTGTTGTTGGAAGGTATCGGATTACAAACGGATCAGAAATGGATTACCTCTTTGTATGTTTTTTGCGTGCGTTATCATTAATTTTAGGTTTTTCGTTTTGTTCTGAATTTCAGTGAGGTAGAGGCGAAAAAGAAAATATACTCTGTCTGTACAACTAAGTATACTGGCTTTGGTGCCTTGATTTCGGAAGAGCTTTCTTACAAAGTGAGAGGTAATAGTTTCTGTTGATGATCAAATTTCGCTAGGTAAATTACCTTCGCTCCACGTGATAATCGACAGTGAATTTGTTTGAGAGCGGGGGAAGGCGTGGCCTGCAAAAGAGAAAACCTGCACACCGGTGTGGTGCTAGCCACACCGCCTCCGATGCTTAAGTCAGAAAACGGGAGGGAGAGCTAGAGAGCAAGGGAAAGAGAGTCGAGAATAGAGTTCGGGTCCCCTTCTTCAGTGGCGAAGAGGGGTATAAATACCTGCTCGTGCTCCTAGGGTTTTTAGGAATTCGGAGGCGTTTCGGGATAAACTAGCCAAAACCGGGGCGGCTAGAGGCATCAGGGACCGAGAGGAGGTGACCGAGCTGGGCCCGCACAAGCGGGCCAAATGCTCGGCCGAGGCCGACCATTGGCCCGACCCTTTGGTCGGATCTTCCTCTGGGTCGGTCTCCCAGCCCTATTTTTGTCCCGGACGTCCTCGTCTGCTCCTTGTGCGTCGGGTGGTCCAAAATTGGGGCAATTGGAACTTATGGGCTCATTTGATTGTTGATTTGTAAAAATGAGTCCATTTTTAAAATCTCTTATTTGGGGACCCTTGAGACCTTGCAATTACCAAAATAGTCTTGCCCTTAAAACTTCCCTCTCCCTCTCGATTTCGACTATTGCTGCTCCCTTCTTCTTCCTCACGCTCAACAGCAACCGGCCCATAAGTTCCAATTCTTCGAGAGGCGGTTTTAAAAAGATGAAAAAAAAACTTGTATCATTTTAGAAAGATGAAAAATAAAAGAAAAAAAAGAGAGAAAAGGGAATGTTGATACCGAATTTAGTAAATCCCGATCGAAAATGACTGGGATTCATGCAATCCCGGTCAAATTTTGGCCGGAAATCATGCAAATCCGGCCGAAATAATGAATCCCGGCAGGGATTCAAGCATTCCCGGCCAAAATTCGGCCGGGAATGCATAGCTTTTTTTTTTTATTTTTTAATATAAATTTAGCATTAAGCGACAGCCTGGCCACTTTGGGCCTGGCTTCATCCTCTTTTTTTTTCTTTTTAAATTAATCATTAAGGGGCAGATTTTTTTTTTTGTTTGAATAATTAAGAGTTTCTTTAATATACTTAAATTTTTTTTTTAACAAATTTGAAAAAGAAAATTAAATTAAGAATATATTGTATATGGATGGACATTTTGATAGTTAAAAAAAATTAGTTAGTTGTTTTTTAAAAGAAAGTGGGTAAACTTGGGTAGAATTTGTTGAAATTTTAAATTTTTGTTGGTTTAAAATTAGTGGGTATAAAAGTTTTCATATAGGGTTAGAATGAACATTTTGCATGGTTGATGATATACAAAAATAAGCAAAGGGTCCCCAAATAATATATTTTAAAAATGGGCCCATTTTTACAAATCAACAATCAAATGGGCCCATTTTTACAAATCAACAATCAAATGGGCCCATAAGTTCCAATTGCCATCAAAATTGCCTATAACAGTTTCTGTACTTATGCGTTGTATGATTAGATTACGGAGCCTTTTGAATTGGACTTTCTCGTCTTGAAGATGTTGGAATTGTGTCAAGTATTTGGATTACAATTGAAGATTGAAATTGTGGTTTTAAGCTTAAGTGCGCAATGTGTTTGATGAAAGTACCCACATAATAATTTTTAATGGTTTTGAATCTTGGTTTTGGTCCCTAATGTTTGTTAAATAGTTCCAGTTTAGTCCTATGTTTTAATCAGTAGCAGTGAATGTTAAAACTAGACCAACATGACATAATAATACTTAAAAAACTGAAGGAAATTTTGAAGATGAAAAAGCTGGAGAAAGTTACAAATGCCTCCAAATTTCTGAATATTTGATTGAAATTCTGAGTTTTCTTCTCAAAGATATCCTTTTTCTCTTTTAAATTTCAAAATGTTAAAACATAGTGAACCAAATTGAAATTTCAAAAACAATGGGGATTATCTTGAAAAAATATCCAAACATTAGGGAAATTTACCTTTCTATTTTGTAGTTTACTTTCAGAATTGACTAACTCAAGAAATAACCATATAAGACAGTCAGTGACCATGGAGGTTTGACATTTGTGTTTGAATGACATTTAATCTCTTCGAGTCAAGACATTAAAGTATAGGATTAATGCAGGTCAAGCTAAACTAATACGCTTATTTGTGTTAGTCATCCCACATCAATTATAAAATGCTAATTATATGCTTTGTCGTAGTTTAAATGATGATGGAATTTTACAAGCTAAGAATTTTCAGTTGTTGCACCGTATCACATTGGGATTTACAAATATAATTTATTGTTTTAATGTGGAAATTCTTTGGCTGCCATTTTTCTTACATTTTGACTGTTGCTAGATGCTGTTATTTTGGATCCTGAGGTGGCCTTCAGTTGCATTTAATTTTTTTAGCATTCAATTAATTTTAGCTTGGTACAGTTTGGGAAATACATATATCTTCTCTAGTGTATTATGTAGCATTTTTTGTGGTTCAACAAATCTCTCTGGTTTATAGATTTTTTATAATTCACTTTTGTCTGTCCATTTGAGATAAGTGCAAGTGGTGTAATATTGAAGTTAAAATGGTTATCACTTATTCTTTATGTTAAATTTGTATTACTCTATCTTATGATGCATTTATCACTTATTATTTATGTCAAATTTGTATTACTCTATCTTATGATGCATTTATCACTTATTATTTATGTCAAATTTGTATTACTCTATCTTATGATGCATTTATCACTTATTCTTTATGTCAAATTTGTATTCCTCTATCTTATGATAGCATTGATATTTGGTAGGCTGTTAGGATATTGACTCCTCCAACAAGATCTAAAGCTTCAAAAGTTAAAAGTTTTATTCACTAGGAAGTTGAACAAATTGTTTGTTTGTGTTGGTTTATAAGTTTAGTTGAGCTTAGGGTTGTTACTACTTGTGGTTGTGTTGGACATTTTTGTGATATAAGACTTCTTTTGGTGTTGTTATTACGTGTGGTTGTGTTGGACAAGAGAAAATGAATGAAGTATGACTGAATTGAGACAATTGATGTTGTATTTTTATGTTAATATTGTAACAGATTGGAAAAAAAAAAAAGGGAAACGGGCAATTGCCCGGTCAAAGGAGGAAAAGGAAAAAGGGGGGAAACTTCCCCCCAAATTTTCGGTCAACTGACCATTTTTTTTTTTTTTAAAAAAAAGAAAATCTCAGCTCTCTCTCACGCTCTTTCTCTCTCTCCCTCTCGGCTCTCTCTCCCCCTCACCCTTTCTCTCCTTCTCTCTCGTTCTCTCAAATCTCCCTCTACCACCGACGCCGCCCGCCGCATGTCGTCAAGCCCCGCCGCACGCCGCCGGTAATTAGTTTTCTCTCTCTCTCTCCCGTTTTTGTGTGGCTCTCACAGTCTCTCTCTCTCTCAACAGCAGCACGCGAGCCGCCGCCCTCCGTCGCACCTCGCCGCTGCTCTCCGTCGTCCCTCGCCACCGCGCCGCTGCTATCGTCATCGTCGCACGCCGTCGTGAGCCGCCGTCGGTAAGTCTTTTCTTCTCTCTCAACTCTTGGTTTTCTCTCTCTAACGCCTCCCTCTCTCTCACTCAACTGCAGCCATCACAAGCCGCTGCCGCCGCCGCTCTCAGTATCGTCCGTCGCCGCCGCTGTCTGTAACAAAACCCTTTGTCACCGCCTTTCAGATCTGTTCATCGCCGCCGTTCGAAATTCCAGCTTAGTCTTTAAAGATTTGTTGGGTAAGGATTGGTTGGGTCTTTTGTCTTAATATTCTCGGTTTAAATGGAATTGAATGTCGGATTATGGGCAGGTGGTTTGAGTTGAGCTAAGGCTTTTGCGGCGAACCAATTTAATCTAAAGGCGGAGCGAAAATTCTCCCAAAATCTCAGTTGGGTAAGAAGTCTTAGACCTTAAACTTCGGTGTTTTTTTTTTACTCTTGGCGATACTATGTTGAACCTAATTTTTATTATTAAATTATTAGGAGCTGTGGATTTCTAGGAAAACTCGTGGGGCAAGTTGTTTCGTTCTGTATTGAGCTTGAGCTTTAAAGGTAAGATAACTTGCTGATTTATATGTAGTGATGCATTGGTGTGGCAAATTGTGTTCTGGCATATGAGTTATTATGGTTGGGTTGAGACTGAAATGGCCTGAGAATAACATGATTGTTGTGGTTTACAAGAGTATGGTTGTATTAAGTTTTGTTTGTCATGAGGTGAATGTGAATGCATGTTTTTGGCATGTTGCTGTTGGCTAACATTGTAAGTAGGCGATGGGAAGTTCGTGGTTTCTCTGTTTAGAAGTGTTGGTTGTCGTTCTTGTTTCTGTAATTGACTGAGTTTGGATGGTGCATACTAGTTAGCCTGGCAGAAATCTCGGAATAAGAAAAGAAATTTATTAAATGGGTTGCAACTAGGAGTTAGCCTGAGTGTTAAGAGGCCTTAAAGGGAAAAGGAGTAAGAAAGGGAAAGAAATAGGCTGGATGCTCTAGTAGGGGGTCGTGTCAATCAAACACCTAGGACTGAGATGTATTAGACTGAAATGAGGGGCTAAATGGGCGTGTCTTAGCTTCGCAGACTAGGTGCCATTTACTAACTGTGGAAGTTAATTTCCGACTTAAACCCATTAACGCCCCACCAGTGAAATGGTAGTTTAGAGCGCTACGCGCACATTAGTACCTTGAGGGGTGAGACTCAACTCCATTGACTGGGTGCCTTCTACCATCAGTTGGAGTAGAGATCTCCCAAAAACACCCACCTGTGCACCTTCAGTGAGTTGGCAAACTTATATAGGTGAATTAATTGATCACAAGACCCGAACTACAAAATGAAATGAAATGAGATGGAATGGAATGAGATGACTCCACCCTTAGGCCCTTAGCCCGATCAACTTCTTGTTTCTTTGATTCTTGCATGACTAGCAGTATTGTTACTTACTGGGTATTTTCTTAAATACTCATTCTTTTCCCTAACATGTAATTGCAGGTAAAGGTAAAGGTGTACCGAACACGTGACGGAGTGCTGCTGAACGAGCCATGGATTTCCTTAGGATAGATTTCTGCATTTATGTTTTCGAATTTCTTCTTTTGAACTTATATGACGTTTTAAGATTGATTCTGCTTAAAGTCTTTTTGCTAGATTGTTGAAAAATTTCTTCTTGTTCTGTTTTAACTGGGATCCCAGGCTGAAAAGTTTCACTGATTTTCTAAGCATATTTTACTTTAAATGTCATTTCATCGCTGTTCTTAGAAGTAAAATGAAATGTATGTGGTAATGACCCTAGGATCTAGTCATGAAATGTAGGGTCGTTCCAAATATGATTTTTGTTATGAACCTTTGTTGTTCAAATACTTGTGGTTTAGTTGGTTTTGATGGTGAAGGAATATTTCATTGGTTTTGATGAATTTAGTTAAGTTTTGGTTTAGTTGTTATGTTCAAAGTTTTGATAAGTTAGTTTTGATGTTAAGTTCATTACTTTGAAGTGTAGGATGTCCTTGTTTCGATTGTGAGGCGAGAGATAATGTTTATAGTTTTTCATGTTAAGTTTAAAGTTCATTGAGTTAGGAATATGTTTGTAAGAAATAAATATTTTGTGATATGGTTGGGACAAGCATATTGTAAATGGTTGTTTTAGTGGGGGAGGTGTTGAGAATTACTTGGAGGGGTTGAGAAATACTTGAATTATGATGACAATGCTTGGATGTAATGAACTTTAGTAGGGTGGTGTTACTAGATTTTTAACCATGTGCTACATGTGTCATCAGAACAAAACAAATTATTTATTGTGCAGGGTCTAATCACAAAAGATAGAACAAATATTTGATCCAGCAGCTGGACCATTTGCTAAAGACCCAAGAGAGCTCGATGGACTGAGTGAAGGAGCTAGTCTATTAGAAGTGGTAAGCTTTCTCAAACACCTTACTAAGCTAATTTTTTTGACACTCATAGAAAGAATTCTTGTCATTACTCTTCAGTAGTTTTCACTCTTGTTATTGCTCATTTGATTAAGGAAGAGTGTTGGGATTCTTTTTCTCAACGTGTTTCAATTTCATACATATTATGCACAATATTCCAAAGAGATGATGCACAATTCACAAGCAAGCAAAACGTGTTGTAGTTTCAAATTTCTATCACTTGATAGGCATTCTATTTTAGTTTTGGATTTCGGTTCTTCCTGATTGTTTTGTTGGCACTAATGATCTTGTGACACCCGAGGTTAGGAGGGGTCCATGAATGAACCAAGATCACATCCGAATGAGAGGGACTGAGGACATGAAAGCATGGTCAAGATAAGCTTAAAAGAATTCATAGATACTACCTATACCAACAAGGTGCACCTTCCTTTTCGGTGACTCAATCATAGGAACTTTGAAGTTAAGCGTGCTTGGCTTGGAGAAGTTCTATGTTGGGTAACCTCCTAGGAATTTTCTTAGGAAGCATGTGAGTGAGGACAAAGCATGCTAAGAGGACCCCGTGTTGGTTTGTGGGGGCAGTCTTCACTCTGAGAAGCAGTTTCAGACAAGTATGGTGACGTCTCCAGGTCGCAGGGAAATGTCGGGGTCGTTAGATGTCGAATCCGGATTTCGAATCCTGGGCCTGGGGCGTTACAGTTTGTATCAGAGCGGAGTTGTTCCTGTAGACTGACCTAGAAACTAGGTTGTTATTAGTGAAGGGTTGAAATCCCTTTTGGCAGCGGAAGCAAACAAGACCGATCTTGAATTAGATTTCAATTTTAGAAAAACCGGTACGTTGGCAACAAAAATCAGAAACTAATTTCTAAATAAAACAAATTAAGCATGCTTAGAATTAAAATCTAAAACTATTTTAGATACGGGAACTTACATGGTTTGATGAACAAACTGCACTATGCTCCCAAATAATGTTCTTGATCTTCCAATGGACACCACCACACGAATTCACCCGCTATATCTCTTGGATTACTTGAGATTGCGATTGTGGGATCGCCACGACCTTGAAAAGGAAATTTTTCAGCATGAACACTTCTGTTTTTGAGAGAAAACTAGAGAGCAAAAAGAGAGAAACCAACTCTCTGTGTTTTGCGTGAATTTACTGAATGAGAGAGGTTGATTGTGATTTATGGGTAACCCCTCTCCACTTAACGATAAGTGGGGAGGGAGTTAAAATCCTACACAATCTAGATCGTTGGATCAAATCCAAACAATCTTGGCCGTCAATTAATTAAATAATAATTATCATTTAATTAATTAATCAAATATAATTAATTTAAGTTAAAACAACATTAATTAAATCAATTATAACATAAGGTATTTAATTCAATTTGAATCATATTCAATTGAATTAAATTGGTCATTCAATTAATTCTCAATTAATTGTTCCCAGATTAATCAAATATCAAATATTTAATTAATTTCACATTTGAATCATATTCAAATTAAATCTCTCTCATTTTAACCTATAGTTTTAATGTGCATCAAATGTACATTAATTATACACTATAATTTTAATTTCGATTAAATCATATTTAACCAAATTAAATTAGTTAATTCTCCAATTAATTAATTCTTCAATTAATTAAATATCAAATATCTAATTAATTTCATTTTCTCTCTTATACTATAGTTTTAATATGAATCCTTATTCATATTAATTTTAACCTATAGTTTAATATTTAATATTTTAACTCCTTCAAATATTTAATTCTTTCAATAATTAATTTTGAATCATATCCAAAATTTATAATATTATAAAGTTTAATTCATCAATTAAACTTATATTATAATGTATCTACATACATTATCTTAATTGTATACAATACAATATAATTCTCTTAACGAATTTGAACACATTTCAAATTCTATTCAAGACTATTTAACCTCAGAACCCTTTATAAGCTAGCAGGTGGACCTAATGGACTTACAAATCAGAAGCTCCAACGATACGAGACTAATTGGCTAAACTCATTAACCAAATTAGTCAACATTCGTTAACTGTGGGTCACTCCACTAAAGACCCACAACTACACTCTTCTCACTGTAGAATATTTATGTGTCCACGGATATCGACCAATGCAGTAAGTCAATCCTTCACGTGTGTTCGTAACACCAGCTGGGTCAAATTACCATTTTACCCCTACGTTACCTCTGAATCCGTAAGTACCACTGATCCCTCTAATGAACAAGTTGTTTAGGGTCCAACCTCTAAACAAGAGTTTCTCTCGGGCCAAGAGAAGACGGTGCGCCTTTGTTCAAGCCCCAGAATCAGCCTTTAAGGGAACACACATCTACTTGCCCAAATAGGGGAAAGAGTGAATTCCATCTTGTATTGTCATGTCCCCAGCCCCCCACTCGGTCTTGTCCCCAAGAAGGTAGGCTTATTGAGTCGGCGTGCAGGCCACTCTCACCCATACTAATCAAAGGACAATCCCTCGTGAGAAGGAGTTCATGACACACTCAGGATTAAGACTGAGTTACCTAGGTCATCCTATTGAAACGGTAACCTAACTAGTTAACGGTGTTACATCTAGTGGTTTACTATTTCGTGGTCCGGTCTTATACAAACTCATTGCATAGGGTACCCCCGCTCGCATGTCTCCTACATGGACGCCTTGGATCAATACGTCTGTATCGAATACAAAGCGGGTTGTATCACATAGTGTTACCAGGATAAGGTACCCAACCTTATCCCTGTACTATAGACCTTTTAGGTTGTTACTTGAACACCAATCCCCGTATGTCCCCACATACTAGTTCAAGTTACATGTAAACAACCTTGGATCTTAGTTTATTGGATTTGGGTCATATTGTGCAATTCTAGACTTAATATGACAATAACACTTTATTGCATAAACCTCAATAACACTTTATTGATACAAGTGTATAATTCGTTAATCATTCACTGTCTACAAGTTTTAGGACATAAATCCCAACAATTAGTGTAGGGTTTGTGGTCTTCCTCGTTCTTCTTTCCATCACCAGGTATGTGGATTAATTGTCTTATATGAATATTGCTTGATTTACTTTGTTGTTTTTTCTTATGCTTGCTTTGAATGATTATTGTTAGACTTGCAATGCATGTTTATTTATTAACTTGGTTGCCTTGTTTGAGCATGATGTTTTCCATGTTGTCTTTTTATATAGTAGCTAGGCTTAGGATGCTCCCTTTAGGTGGTTAGATAGCGTGCTTTGATTGCATGTTTATTGCATGATAGTAGGATTAGGATGCTACCTAGACTTATGTTAGAGCTTGTACCCTTGGTTGCTTTCTGTTCATTGACCTTATTGCACCACCTTCTCAGTCGATGGCTCGTGGTCGGGGTAGACCTAGAATCCCAGCTGTTAGGCAAGAGCACCAGGCGGAGGGTGATGATGTTCAGCAAGATCCTCCAGCCCCTCCTATTCACCAAGAGGTTAACCCTCCGGTTCCTCGCCGTCGACGAGGAGCTGTACCCCCGGCTCCTCCTGCAACCCCTTTGCTGATCACACCAGAAGCACTTCAGACCATGTTTGATAACATGGTTCAAAGAAACGTCAGGCAGTTGAGGAACCCCAACCGGGCAGCTGAGGACCCAATGGAGTCCCAATTCCTTCGAGATTTCAAGCGTTACGACCCTCCTACTTTCGATGGACGGTCAGAGAATCCTGTGGCGGCCGAGCGTTGGATCACCGATTTGGAAGCCATGTATGACTACATGAACTTTGATGACCGTCTGAAGGTCAGAGGGGCGATATTTATGCTGAGGGATGATGCCTGCATGTGGTGGAAATCCATAGCTGCGGCGGAAGACCATGCTAACAATCCAGTCTCGTGGGAGAGGTTTAAGGACCTTCTATATGATTATTACTTTCCCGAGACCGTCAAGGATGATAAAGAGACAGAATTTTTGCAACTAACTCAGGGAAATATGACAGTGGTGCAATATGAAAGGAAATTCCCTAAGCTCTCCCGCTTTGCTCTGGATTTGGTCAACACGCCAGATCGAAAAATCACGAGGTTCGTCAAGGGCCTCCGAGAGGAAATTAGAGGTACCGTTGCCTTGAGCGACCCACAACTTTTGCTGAGGCACTCAGAGGTGCTTTGATTATGGACAAAAACGTGGAAAGAAAGCGCAACCTCAGTGGGGAGAAGCTTCGGCATCAGGAGTCAAAAGGAAGCCTCCACCTTTTGTTGGACAACCTCAGAAGGCCCCACGACAGCAGATCCAGGGGAAAGCTCCTGCTCTTCCCTTATGCAATTCTTGTGACAAATACCACTTTGGACCATGCCAGGTGGGTGGGAGGGTATGCTTCAAGTGTGGGAAGGAAGGGCATTATGCAAGACAGTGTCCGATCAAGAATGAAGCCAACGCAGAAAGACCAGTTCCAAAAACCCAAGCTGCGCCAGCTCAGGGTGGTAATCAAAGGGGCGTGTCCTTGCCCTCACAAAAGAAGAAGCTAATGAGGAGGATACCGTGGTCACAGGGCGTGTCCTTGCTTGATTGTTTGTTTCATTCTTTCTTTTTGCTACTTCAGCAACTATTCTTGTTCTGAATGTCCCTGCCTTTGTATTGTTTGACTTGGGGTCGAGTCATTCTTTTGTTTCTTTGGCGTTTGTTAGCCAAGCAAAACTCGAGCTTGATCCTCTAGGGTATGTTCTTTCGGTGTCTACACCCTCAGGTTCAATATTGCTTGCTCATCAAGTGATTAAGTTGGGTGAAGTTTCTGTTGAGGGCCAAGCCTTTGGGGCAAAGTTGATCAAGTTAGATATGCATGACTTTGATGTAATCCTAGGCATGGATTGGTTGGCTAGTAATGGAGCTACCATTGATTGTGCTCGGAAGGATGTGCATCTCAAGTTGCCTTCAGGCCAAGGGTTTAAGTTTAAGGGTTCAAGGAATGGGAGTCCTAAGGTAGTTTCTGAGTTGAAAGCCAACCATCTATTGCAACATGGCACATGGGCTTACCTAGCCAGTGTGGTTGATGTTAGTAAGGAATCTCCCAGCCTGGACTCCGTTCCCGTGGTAAGGGATTTTGCAGATGTCTTCCCAGATGACCTTCTTGGGCTACCTCTGACTCGGGAAATAGACTTTTGCATAGACCTCCTACCTGGGACAACCCCGTTATCGAAAGCACCGTATCGAATGGCTCCAGTGGAGTTGAAGGAACGGAAAGTGCAGTTGGAAGAACTATCGGAGAAAGGGTTTATTCGTCCTAGCGTTTCTCCATGGGGTGCTCCGGTCTTATTTGTCAAGAAGAAAGATGGTTCCATGAGGCTTTGCATTGACTATCGGGAACTGAACAGGGTGACCGTGAAAAATAAATACCCTCTCCCTCGCATTGATGATCTATTTGATCAGCTGCAAGAAGCCAAGGTATTCTCGAAGATCGACTTGCGTTCTGGTTACCATCAGCTGAGAATTAAGGAAGCAGACATTCCAAAGACTGCCTTCAGGACCAGGTATGGGCATTACGAATTCACGGTGATGTCCTTCGGACTTACCAATGCTCCTGCGGCCTTTATGGATCTTATGAATCGAGTGTTTAAAGGCTTCCTTGACTCACTTGTGATAGTCTTTATTGATGACATCCTGGTCTTGTCCAAGAGCAAGAAACAACATGAGCAACACCTGATTCAGGTTTTGGAAGCCTTAAGGAGCAATGAGTTGTATGCTAAATTTTCAAAGTGCGAGTTTTGGTTGGATGAAGTGGCGTTCCTTGGTCACGTAGTCACCCAAGATGGTATCGCAGTGGATCCTGCTAAGGTGACAGCAATTCGCAGTTGGCCGAGACCCACTACTGTGACTAAAATCCATAGTTTCCTAGGGTTGGCAGGCTACTACAGAAAGTTTGTTCAAGACTTCTCAAGCATTGCAGCGCCGTTGACTCTGTTGACCCAAAAAAATGTGACTTTCACTTGGAGTGAGGGCTGTGAAAAGAGCTTTCAGAAGGTAAAGGAACGGTTGACCACCGCTCTGGTGCTAACCATTCCTGATGATTCAGGAGGCTTGGTGGTTTACAGTGATGCTTCAAGAAAAGGGTTAGGTTGTGTGCTTATGCAACATGGGAAGGTAGTTGCTTATCACGTCAGCTTAAAGTTAATTACCCCACTCATGATCTGGAACTTGCAGCAGTGGTGTTTGCTTTGAAAATTTGGAGGCATTACCTATATGGAGAAAGGATCCAGATTTTCACCGACCACCAGAGTCTGAAGTACTTCTTTACCCAGAAGGAGCTTAACTTGAGGCAAAAAAGGTGGTTGGAGTTGGTAAAGGACTATGATTGTGAGATCAATTATCACTCTGGTAAGGCCAATGTGGTAGCGGATGCTCTTAGCAGAAGGGCAGCAAGTGTAGCATCCATGGTTTCATCAGAAAGTCCTATGTTAGCAAAGTTGGACCGAGTAGAGATTGAGCTAGCAGTGGCAGATGTATTATCATTGTTGGCTCAGCTTTCAGTGGTTCCTAGTTTATGGCAGCGTATCGCAGATGCTCAACAAGAGGATCCAGATTTAATCAAGCGTGTAGGTTGTTGGGTTTTATGCCCTAAAACTCGTAGATAGTGAATGTAACCGTTGACCGGATATTAATGAAATAATATTGATATATTTTTCCATTAAATGTTATTAGTTATTTTATATTTGTCTTTGCCTAAAACCCTAATCCAATAAACTAGACATCCTAGGCTGTAATATGAGTCTTGAACTATATGTAGCGACATATGGGATCATTGTTCAAGAAACAGCCTAAAGGGAAAAGACTGGGTGCCTTATCCTGGCGACACTATGGATACGACCCACTTTGTATTTGATACAAATGCTATGATCCAACGCGTTCGTGTAGGAGACATGCGAGTGGGAGTATCCTATGCAATGAGTTTGCATAAGACCGGACCGCGAAATAGTAACCACTGGTTATAACACCATTAACTAGTTGGTTTTCTATTTCACTAGGACGACCTAGACAACTTAGTCTTAATCCTGAGTTGATTATGGGCTCCTGCTCATGAGGGATTGTCCTTTGATTTGTATGGGTGAGAGTGGCCAATACGCCGACTCAATAAGCCTACCATTTTGGGGACAAGACCGAATGGGGAGCTGGGAACGTAATCGTACAAGATGGAATTCACTCCTTCCCGACTTTAGGGAAGCAGATGAGTGTTCCCTTAAGTGGTGACTCCGAGTCTTGAACAAAGGGCCCTACCCTCTTAATGGCACGAGAGGGTTTTCTGTTTGATGGTTGGACCACAAACAGGTTGTTCATTAGAGGAGAACTGGTACTTAAGGAAATAGAAGTAACCCAGGGGTAAAACGGTAATTTGACCCAGCTGGTGTTGCAGACACTCGTGAAGGACTAACTAGTCGATATCCGTGGACACAGAAAATATCTCTACAGTGAGAAGAGTGCAACTGTGAGTCTATAGTGGAATGTACACACAGTTAACAATATTGATTAATTTGGTTAATGAGTTTGACCAATTAATCTCACATCGTTGGAGCTTCTGATCTGCAGGTCCATTAGGTCCCACTGGTAGCTCATAAAGTAATTTGAGGCAACTAAGTAGTAAATGTAAATAGAAAGTGTTCAATTTACTAAGGGAAACAATATAATTATGAGAGAAATTAATATTTGAAGAAGTTCAAATATTAATATAAATTTGAGTCACATTAAATTTATGGAAGTTTGAAAGAGTTCAAATAATGAATTAATTAATTTTAAGGCCTAAAGTCTATTTGGGAAAATTAATTAATTCAAGGCCGGAAATTAAATATGTGATATTTAATTGGTGGTTAATTAATTCATTAGCCAGGAATTAATCAATTATGGAAATAATTAATCACTTAAGGAAGTGATTAATCATTTATGGAAATGATCTAATCACTTAAGGAAGTGATTAATCATTTATGGAAATGATCTAATCACTTATGGAAGTAATTAATCATTTATGGAAAAGATTAATCAATTATGGAATTGATTGATCTTGGATTGATTTAATAAGGAATAAGATTGAATCAATTTTGGAAAAGATTGATTTAATTGAATATTTTATTCATGGCCACTCCTCTATAAATAGAACACTAGACCTAACTGGTTTAGAAGCTCTCTTGCTCTTAGACTCACAAGACAAGACCCTAGAATTCTCTCTAGCCTCCCTCTTAGAGAAAGACTCCCACAAGTCTTTTGCCTCCTAGACTTAGAGACATACCGGTGTAACCTTTGTGGTTATTGTGTCTTTGAAGAAGAATTTTCCAACGAAGAAACCACAAGGAGGCTGCTGCGTTTTCGGTCGTTGGAGCGTCGTTGGCGAAGAACGGTCAAGTCTACAACGAAGGTTTGTAACGGTTCTTTCCCGTTTCTTTAGAAAAGCATGAAAATAAATTTAGATTTAATTTTCAAGCATGTTTATAGCAATTTCCAGCAACTTTAAAGCATGTTTAAAGTTTATTTTGCCTTTTCGTAACGGTATTTTAATGTTAATTAATATACGGCGTAAGGTCCAATCGATGTGTTTCCGCTGCGTGGGGGCTTTTATCCCCTTCATAGGTGAGGTAGGTTAAGGAGACTTCACTCTCACTAAGGACTCGACCTTGTTGTATCAGGGAAGGTTGTGTGTGCCAAAGAACTATTCGTTGAGGCAATCGTTGCTGGAAGAGGCACATAACACTTCTTTCTCAGTGCATTCGAGCAGTACCAAGATGTATAGGGATCTTAAGAAGCATTACTGGTGGCATAATATGAAAAGAGAGGTTGCCCAGTTCGTCAGTAAATGCTTGACATGTCAGCAGGTGAAAGCTTCTAGGCAAAGACCTGCCGGTTTGTTGCAACCCTTAACCGTTCCTGTGTGGAAGTGGGAAAATGTGTCCATGGATTTCATCGTTGGATTGCCAAGGACAGTGAAGGGTTTCACGGTGATTTGGGTGGTGGTAGACCGTCTGACCAAGTCTGCTCATTTTTTCCCGGGTAAGGCCACCTATTCTGTAGATAAATGGGCAGAATTGTACTTAAAGAAGATAGTGAGGTTGCATGGTGTGCCTGTTTCGATAGTGTCTGACATGGACCCTCGCTTCACATCCACCTTTTGGCAAAGCTTGAAGAAAGCACTGGGTACTCAGTTGGATTTTAGTACTGCATTCCACCCTCAGACTGACGGCCAGACTGAACGGTTGAACCACGTGCTAGAAGACATGCTCAGGGCTTGTGTGCTAGATTTTGGTGGTAGCTGGGAAAGTCATTCGTATTTGATCGAGTTTGCCTACAACAACAGTTATCAGTCGACCATTGGTATGGCTCCATATGAGGCCCTGTACGGGAAAAAGTGCAGGTCACCGGTCCATTGGGACGAGATTGGTGAAAGAGCTTTGCTAGGGCCAGAGTTGGTTCAAATGACCAATGATGCAGTTCAGAAGATAAGAGGAAGGATGCAAACTGCTCAGAGTAGGCAGAAGAGTTATGCAGATGTCCGACGTAGGGAACTTGAGTTCAGTGTTGGTGATCACGTGTTCCTCCAAGTGGCACCAATGAAAGGAGTTCTGTGTTTCGGTAAGAAGGGCAAGCTTAGCCCCAAGTTCATCGGACCTTATGAGATCCTGGAGCGCATTGGTCTTGTCGCATATAGGTTGGCGTTGTCGCCAGCAATGTCTGTAGTGCACAATGTGTTTCATGTGTCAATGCTAAGGAAGTATGTCCATGACCCTTCTCATGTGCTGAACCCAGAACCTTTGCTGCTGAATGAGGGTTTGTCCTATGAAAAGAATCTGGTTAAGATCTTGGCTAAGGAGTCGAAAGTCTTGAGAAGTAGAGCCATTGATTTAGTAAAGGTTTTGTGGAGGAATCACAAAATGGAAGAGGCAACCTGGGAAAGGGAAGCTGAGATTAGAGCCAAGTATCCAGAGCTCTTCGAACAGCAAACTTTCGAGGACGAAAGTTCTTAAGGTGGGGAGATTGTAATGCCCCACATTCCAGGTAACCCAAAGTTTTTTTTTTAATTAGTCGATAAGTTAGGTTGTCTAAGATATTTTTCCCGTGCATTAAGATATTAGTTGGTTTATCATGCAGGCTAAATGGGGAGCTAGTCAAGCGTCTTTTTCTCCTAGTTAGTGGGTGGTTTTGGAATCAGTTAGGTTTTAAAAAAAAAAAGAAAAGAAAGAAGGAAATCTCTCTCTTTCTCTCTCTCGCGTGTGTGCCCCCTCCCCCATCTCTTCCGTTTTTTTTCCTCTTCTCCCAGCCGTACCGTCGCACCGCCATTCACCCCGTCTTCCTCCGCCGTCGCCTGCTGCCCTCGTGCCGCCCAGCCGCCTCGCACAGCCCACCGTCGTCGCCTTCCCCCTCGTTTTTCTGTGTTTGTCGCCGTCGCACCCTCCCCCGTTTTCCCCCTCGCGCCGTCGTCGTTCGTTTGCCGTCGGTTTCTTCTCGTGTCGCCGCTGCCTCTTTCTCCAACCATTCTTTGCCGGAAATCAGTACCCATGCCATGAGATCCGCACGTAAGTTCCTCTCTTCCTCGTCTTTGGTCGCTTTAAGCTCAATCTAATTTCCTTTTCTCTTTTCGCTTAGATCCCGTGTGTCCAGCATCTCGGATCTCGTTTCTCTTACGATTTGGTCTCTGTCTAGCGTGATTTGGGCCCGGTTCCAGCCCTCATTCGACGTTATTTGGCGATTTCAGTAAGTTCTGTCCTGACCCATTTGTTATTGGCTGCAACATGAGTTAGCCATGATCCAAGAAGTGTTATTCTAAGTCACTCATTCCTTATCGCCTCCTAAATTGCAGATTTTGGCGACTTTCGGACACCGTTCAACACGTATCCAACTCTGTTTGGTGTTGAACGGTAAGGTCCAGTGCCCTTAAGTCTTTAGAATTCATCCAAATTAGCTTTAGAATAACCTCTAATAATTGGGCATTCCTTAGTTTCAGTTTTAAACTCAATTTGGGCTCGGGACAGCATTTATTCAAGGTATTTCAGTGCTGATCGATTAATTCCAGCAAGGTTCCCGCCCCTGTTCGGTAAGTTCCAACACGTTCTAGGTCCCTTTTAATCTATGTTAAGAGTTAGTGAGATTGTTAGGTTGTTCTCTAACCTCTAGGGAACCGTTATGGTGCTTGTAGGTGTGCTTAGAGTCTATTATTTTATTTTCCAGCAAGCGATAGTTTGGTTTAGGAGCGCTATGTAGCTTGGGTAAGTAGTTTCTATCTGGTTGGGCTTGTTTGTTTGTTTGAGCATGCTATTGCTTTACTTGCTTTGTTATTATATGTTGTATTTATTATGTATGTAGCTCGCTATGTGAATAAACATGATGCTTTGTTGGATTCTTAAGCATGTTGCTTTGATGATTCATAAGTATGCTGTTTGTTTAATTCATGAGCATGAGATACTGTTGTTGTTGGCTATGTTGCATGAGTCGTGTCTACATACTGTGTGTTCATTGGGGAGAGGCGGAGCATGACGCGTAAATCATGTGCTGGGTGTGTGTGCAGAGCGTGACGTGAAAATCACGTGTGGGTGTGAATGCGAAGCGTGACGCAGAAATCACGTGTGAGTGGCGCTGCGCATGGCGCGTAATACATGTGTTGGGTGGGTTTGCGGAGCGTGACGCGGAAATCACGTGTGGGTTGTGAGTGTGGAGCGTGACGTAGAAATCACGTGTGAGTGTGCGGGCATGGCTCTGAAACCATGTGGGGGTAGCATGATGCGTGGATTCATGTTGTCGTCCCATTTTTGCATGAAGCATGTGTTGGCATTGTTATTTCGTGTTTAAGAGCATGTTGGATTGTTTATTGCTTTACAAGCATGATGTGTGTACATAGCATGTTGATGTGGTTGCCTGTTGTATGGTAGCTCATCGGGTGTGATCTACTTACCAGTACTGTGGTTGTACTGATACCCCTCCCCTTTCTTCCCCCCAACATTTTCAGATTATGCAGGTGTTGACGCGTTTTATGTGTCCGGTGATGTAGATGAGGAGGTTCACGAGGGATGACCACAGGGGTCCATTTGTTTGTTTATATTTTTTCGTTGGATAGGGTAGTTCTCGATCAATTGTTGATAAGTTGAATCTATAATTTGTAGCTAGGTTGGATTAGTTATTTTTGTTGTCGAGCATGTGAAGATTTTCATGTTTCCATTAGGTTCTAAATATGTTAATGCTTAATAAAGTCGATCTGTTTTTAGAAAGTTAAGAGCATGCTTACACTAGAAGAATTTGAATCTATTGTTGGTTGAAGATACGAGATCTGACTTGTAATCTACTATGAGGTTGTTCTGTGGAGTTGTGGGGTAGAATGAAATAATATAGAAGTGTTATTTTGTGTTTAACAGGTGATTAGAAAATTTTGGTTTCGTCCTATGTATGTCATTATGCTGTCGAAATTTTCGGAGCTCTCGGTTAGTTTGAATAGGAGTTTAGTAATGAAACTACGTTAGATAATTGTAAAACCTGGGGCGTTACAGATGGTATCAGAGCGAAACCTCTCCCAGTAGGATGTGGTTCAAGGACGAACCAAGGCGGAAGCTAGTGGACATGTGACACCCAAGGTTAGGAAGGGTACATGAATGAACCAAGATCACATCCGAATGAGAGGGATCCTGAGGACATGAAAGCATGGTCAAGATAAGCTTAAAAGAATTGATAGATACTACCTATACCAACAAGGTGCACCTTCCTTTTCGGTGGCTAAATCATAGGAACTTTGAAGTTATGCGTGCTTGGCTTGGAGAAGTTCTATGTTGGGTGACCTCCTAGGAATTTTCCTAGGAAGCATGTGAGTGAGGACAAAGCATGCTAAAAGGACCCCGTGTTGGTTTGTGGGGGCAGTCTTCACTCTTAGAAGCAGTTTCAGACAAGTATGGTGACGTCGCCAGGTCGCAGGGGAATAATGGGGTCGTTAGGTGCCGAATCCAGATTCCGAATCCTGGGCCTGGGGCGTTACAAATTTATTGACTCTATTTTGAGGGGATTCTAGTAGCATCTGAACTTCATCATAGTGTTATTTACTTGATGATATTGGTTGTCTTCCTTGTTAATTATTATCATCTCATCTTAGGTGCAAGGGATATACTCTAACACAACATCATTGAGAAAGTCAACATATGACACAAGAAGCTTAAGGAGGTAGCTATAGTAAACATGTCTTTCACCATCCCTCCAGTTCACTTGGTTGGTTTTTAGTTCAAAGTTGAAATATTTTAGAGTTGTGTACTTATTTTGTTTAGCAATTTTATTTTTTTCTTTGTAAATAAGAACACAAATGTGATTTGTGGATGGACGAAAAGTTTCATGTATTATATACACTATTATATTTTATTTATTAAATCTGTGTTCATTGAGTTAGTTGTTGTGTAAAAATACAATCTAGGAATTCATTTTATTTTGTATATAGGTTGATAATGGGAGAAATATGTTGGTTAGCCATATGTGCAACCAACAATTTTTTTTTATTTAATAATGAATTAAACTATGATGGGCATTGTCCGTCATTGAAACATACAAAATTGATTTTCAATATTCTTCTAAAAAAATTGATTTTCAATGTCGCACATATAATGTTACACATTTAATGTTGCAACTTTCGATGTCGGTCAAAAATCGACATTAGAAGGTGCCTTTTAATGTCGGACAATGACCGATATAAAAAACCGATCGACATTGAAAGGTGTCTTTTAATGTTGGTCATTGACCAACATAAAAAACTGACATTAAAACTGACATTAAAATTGATTGACCATCAGACATATCTTTTAATGTTGGGCATTAACCGACATAAAAAATCGACTAACAGTAAAAGGTGCCTTTTATTTAATGACATGTAATGCTCGACATAAAAAATCGACCGACATTAAAACTTTTAATGTCGGCCGCCTGACCGACATTAAAAGACAAATTTCTTCTAGTGGGTTGATCACAACCATGGTCGAAAACCCAACTTTACACCATGTTTAAAAAAAAGTAGTAGCCTAAAATATAATTTTACATCATGGCAAAAAACCATGGTTGAAAATTCAACTTTACACCGTAGTTAGAAAGAAAATCATAGTCAAGACAACTTGGATACCAGAGTTAATGTGTCAAATTTGACATTAGACTCCATTAAATGTTTGGCCCACACAACATGTGCTCTCTCCTGGCAACTTCCCTCAAATTATTGTACCTTCTTGTTCCCACCTTCTTTTGTCTGTTTGTTTGTTCTTTCAATTTTTTACTCAATTGATTTGATTTTTCTTCAATAAATTATGAGCAAACCAACCACCAATATTTTCCCACATACCTCTCTTATCCTTATCCTTTTCTTTTTCCTTTTCCTCTCTCTCACTCGAAAATGGTTTGGTTTGGTCTTCATCTTCGTTGCAGCGTCTGCAGGTACTTTCTTTTCTTCCACCCGTATTTTTCCTATAAATTTAAAAAAGGGTAAAATACATTTTTGGTCCCTCATGTTTCGGGTTAGTTTCCAATAGGTCCTTAGGTTTCAAAATTGAACAATCAAGTCCCCAATATTTCGGAAATAGTTCAATTTAGTCCCTCCACCGTTAATTTTTTTAACGGTGCTGACGTGGCAAATAACGGTGCTGACGTGGCAGTTAAAAATAATAAAATAATAATTTTTAAATTAAAATTAAATAATAAATAATTAAAAAAAGAAAAGGAAAAGAAATCTCTACTCTCTCTCCTAATTCTCCCCCACCCCGTGACCTTCCTCTCTCCCTCCTCACCTTCTCTCTCCTTCTTCCCACCTCCTCCTCTCCGACCGGCGCCGCTGCCGCTCTCCACCACCGCCGCTCCATTTTTCCTCTCTCCTCCTTCTCATTTGCTTGCTTCTCGACCGCTTGACCTTAAGCTCCTCATCCTCGATTCCCCTTCCCCTACTGAAATACCTACTGAAATCATCACTCATCTTCATAAAATACCTACTGAAATCCCACTCCCTTCTTCACTCCAACAAAACAAAACATAACCCACTTTCTTTTCCCTTTCAGATGCCTCATTCCAAATGAATCCCAACTCCAATTTCATCTTATTTTTCAACCTCTCCCTCCTCCTCCTCCTCCGCCTCGCCGCCGCCCTCCCCACCGTCGGCCATGGTGCCCTCTCCGACACCGAAGCTCTCTACATCTGCCACCGCCAGCTTCTCTACTACAGAGACGAGTTCGGCGACCGTGGAGAGCATGTCACCGTCGACCCATCTCTCGTCTTCGAAAATGAAAGGACCAGAAACGCCTACATTGCGCTTCAGGCTTGGAAACTCGCCACTTTGTCTGACCCTCTGAATCAAACCGTCAATTGGCTCGGATCTGATGTCTGCAGCTACACCGGCGTCTACTGTGCTCCTACATTGGACAATCCCAAGATCCGCACCGTCGCCGGAATCGATCTCAACCACGGCGACATTGTCGGATACCTCCCCAAAGAGCTCGGTTCATCTTCCAAATCGAGCCCACCCCCTTCTCACTGCCGCCGCCTTCTGATTACAGGGTGTTGAATGAACCAAAACCCAGTTCATAAATCGCTCAATCCCAGTGCCTTTAGTGGATGTGAGGCCTCTAATGGCAATAAAAAAGAGAAGGGGGTGGACTCAGTTGGGAAGAAGAAAGAGAAGGGGGTGGGCTCGATTTGGAAGAAGAAAAAGGAGTAGGAGTCCGCCGGTGAGAAGATGAAGAAGGTAGCGGCGGCGACGGCGCATCATCGGAGGCGAGGAAGGAAGGGCCGAAGGGGTAGATGAGGGGAATCGAGGGTTGGGGAAGGTGAGGGGAAGGAGAGAGAGGGAAAAACCTTTTCTTTTCTTTTTTTTTTTTTAAAAAATTATTATTTTTTAATTAAAAATTAAAAATTGAAAAAAATAATATTTTATTATGTTAAACTGCCACGTCAGCACCGTTAAAAAAATTAACGGTGGAGGGACTAAATTGAACTATTTCCAAAATATTGGGGACTTGATTGTTCGATTTTGAAACCTAAGGACCTATTGGAAACTCACCCGAAACATGAGGGACCAAAAAGGTATTTTACCCTTTAAAAAACTATACGTTACCAATTCTCGAGTATACTCTATTCCACTCATTATTCTTAATAATTTCTTTTTCGTTTTTCACCTTTTTTTTCTATTTTAATTCTTGTTTGTAGTTTTTTCTTTCATTTTTTCTTTTAGTCAAATAAAATATTAGATGGAATTCTTCTCTCCCTCAAAGAATTTAAAAGTTAATTAAATCATTTTTTGTAAACATATTTTATTTTATATACTTTCTATAAAGCCCCTAATTTTTATTTCAAAAAAATTAGGGGAAAATTCATTTTTAACCCTAAACTTTGGGGGTTAAAATTCAATTTTAACCCTGAACTTTCAATTTCATCAAATTGAACCCTAAACTTAACAAGTTGTATCAATTTTAACCCTGAACTTTCAATTTCATCAAATTGAACTTCAAAATTATTAAATCGTATCGATTTTAACCCCAAACTTACATAAGTGTTACAATGTATACCTTTGGTTAACTTTCCGTTTGAACCACCGTACGTAATTGATTATTTCTTTTTTTTTTTTTTCTTAATTCACATTGCACCTGAATTGGTTTCTTATAAATAAAATATTGAAGAAACTTTATTTTAGATGACTTTTTCTTGTTGTTGAGAACTTTGTGAGAGCTTTTTTGCTGCTATTTAAGATTACGAAAGCAAAGAAATTTTGGAGGTTTTTATGTTCAAATATTCGCTGGTTTTTTCTTGTTGCTAAGAACTTTGTGGAATTGTTTTTCCCTTCTTTTAATGTTTTTTTTTCATGCTAATTAGAAGAATGTACAAATCTAGGAAACAAAAATAAAGAAATTTCGAGTTTTTTATTTCTCATATATATTTGCTAGACTTTTCTTGTTGCCAATAACTTTGTGATTTTTTTTAATAATAATGAGAAGAATAGTCTGGGATATTTGATTTCTTAGAGAGTTTTTCCAACAATTTTCTTACAAAACACTAACTCATATGCAATGTGAATTAAAAAAAAAATACAGAAAAGAAAATTGTAAATTATATGTTATAATAGCAATTCAAATGAAAAGTTTGACCAAAGGTCTACATTGCAACATTTATACAAGTTGGAGGTTCAAATTGATACATTTTGTTAAGTTTGGGGTTCAATTTGATAAAATTGAAAGTTTAGAGTTAAAATTAATACAACCTGCAAAGTTCAGGGGTCAAAATTGATGTTTTTTTCCAAAAAATTATAATTTAAATAAATACTAATTATTTAAACAATTTCGATTATTTTATCTAATAAAATAAATAATAATTATTTTAAAAACTATAATTAACGCACTTAGTCATTTTTATTCAATATTGAAATTGTTAAATTACAATTATACTTCGAAGTTTCTTTTGAAATAAAAAATTTAGGGTTTTAAAGAAAATTGATAAAATAAAATATTTTATAAAAAATAGTTTAATTAAATTTTAAATTCTAGGAAGAGGAAGAATGTCATCTAATATTTTATTTGTCTAAAAAAGAAGAAAGAAAAAAACTGAATATAAGAAATAAAATAGAGAAAAATACAATAGGTGAGATTAAAAAAAATGTTTTGTCTAAAAAAAATAAAGAAACTGCAAACAATTAATGAAATAGGAAAAAGAAAAAAATAAAAAAAAAAAACGAAAAAGGAAATAAGAAAGAAAAACAGGGAAAATTCGCATTGGAAAGGGATTGAATCTAGTAGGTTCAAAAGTGTGCTTGTTAGCCATTGTAGCGGAATAACAACCACATTTGTATTTGATAATTTATTCAATCAATAAAAACCATCGGGCAATTTTTGTGGCATAATCACTTGGATGTTGTCTCTCACCCTCTCTCACAAATTAAAACAACAATATTTATATAATAAGTTTCAAAACTACTATATTTTAATAAAAAGTTTTAAAAATATTATTAATTAAAAAAATATCCCTTTTTAACAATGTGACAAAGCAAGTACAATTTTCAAAAATTAAAAATAAAAAACCAATTGGTTATCGAACGTGGTCTAAAATGATTCTAAACACACTTACACTTAAATCACTTCTATTGTTTCTCCCCAAAATCTCTATGAATCTCATTCTCATTTTTTTTTTTTCAATTTTATTTTGTGGTTCCCACAACCTTTTAATTAGTAATTTTAAAAATCTTTTAGTAACCATGTATTATAGTTTATGACAAAATACATTTTTGGTCTCTACGGTGACTTAGGTTGCATTTAGGTTGTCCTTGACTTAGGTTGCATTTAGGTTGTCCTTGAGTTTCAAACTCGACATCTCAACAGGTTGATTATAACCAATAGGTTTGTGGTTTGAATCACTACACCTCACATATTGTCAAAACAAAGAAAAAAGAAAAAAAAAAAAACTTTCCACTATCTTTTTCTCTCTCTTCCCCATGGTTCATCGCTGATCATCTCCCTTTTAAAAAATTTTAGATCTGAAACTTTCTTTTTCTCAAATTTAAAAAAAAAAAACTTTAGAGAAGTTTAAGAGATATATATGTAACTTCTCTCAAACTCAAATCTTCAATCGGTGGAAGAAGCTTCAACCAGCTCCAATACTCTAAAACTTTCTCTCTCCTTTCTAAATTTTCTTTATTATTATTATTTTTGAGTTCAAATTTTCTTTAATTTTGTTTAAAATTTCTATTTTTTTTTCCTCATTAAAACATTGCTTCTCTAAAGTTTATTTTATTTCTCCTTTAAAACTTTTAGCTTTCTTTTTATTACTCGAATTTAATGTTTTTACTCGGGGTGTTCAAAAGATCCCAAAAACCAACCCGACCACCCAAAACCGACCGAACCGACATCGATCGGTTCGGTTTGAAGGCTGAGTCGGTTAGTGTTGGTTTTGCACAAATCGATCGATCGGAGTAAAAAAAAAAGTGAAAAACTGACCGACCAACTGAAAAATTAAACCAAAAACCATTGGTCCATGATAGTTTTGATAAAATGGTTTTGAGAAAACCAAGGAAGCCCATGGTTTTCTCAAAGGTTTTCTCAAAACCATTTATGGTTTCTAAATATATTATATTTATTTCTCTCATCTCTATCCTTTTTCCCTTCCCTCCCACGTTTTTTTTTTTACTTTCAATTTTCTTCTTTTCCCTCTCTTTCTCTCTTCTCTTTCCACTCATCTTCCTCTTCTCTCTCTTCTCTCCCCTCATCCCACCAAATCATCCCTCCCATTTTCTCTCTCACTCCTTCCGTCTCCTCTCCCCTCCCGTCTCCTCCCATTGGCCACCACCACGCCACATCCATTGCCTCGCTGTTACTTTATTGTACCATCGTCTTCTCACTTCTATTTTTCCCCCATTTCTTGTCTTTTCTTTTTTCTTTCTCATTTGTTTAGGTTGTCGAAGTTCACAAAACCGATGAAAACGACTGACCGACGGTCGGTCGATCAACGTCACCACCTTCCAAAAATCGACATGTCGATGGTAGGCATCAGTTTCAACCCAACACTAACACCGACCGACCGATCAACACCCCTAGTCTTTTCTAGCATTTCTTTATTTTTTTTTATTTTGAGTGTTTGATTATAATGACCAATGAGATTTTCAAATTGTGATTTTTTTTTTGGGGAAATTTCATCAAATTGAACCCTAAACTTAACAAGTTGTATCAATTTTAACCCTGAACTTTCAATTTCATCAAATTGAACCCCAAACTTATCATATCGTATCGATTTTAACCCCAAACTTGCATAAGTGTTACAATATATACCTTTGTTTAACTTTCCATTTGAACCATCGTACATAATTGATTATTTCTTCCTTTTTTTTCTTAATTCACATTATTGCACCTGAATTGATTTCCTATAAATAAAATATTTGAGAAACTTTATTTTAGATGATTTTTTCTTGTTATTGAGAACTTTAATTGTGAGGTGTTTTCGCTTCTATATAAGATTACGAAAGCAAAGAAACTTTGGAGGTTTTTTATCTTCAAATATTTGCTGGTTTTTTCTTGTTGTTAAGAACTTTGTCAATTTTTTTTTTCTTTTACTGTTTTTTTGTTGCTAATTAGAAGAATGTACAAATGTAGGAAACAAAAAAAAAATTATGTTTTTTATTTCTCATATTTGCTGGATTTTTCTTGTTGCCAATAATTTTTTGTGATTTTTTTTTGGATAATAATAAGAATAATAGTATGAGATATTTGATTTCTTTTTGTTTTTCCAACAAATTTCTTACAAAACACTAACTCAGGTGCAATGTGAATTAAAAAAAAAAAAAAAGGGAAATTGTCAATTATATGTTTTAATAGCAATTCAAATGAAAAGTTGACCAAAGGTCTACATTGCAACATTTATACAAGTTTGAGGTTTAAATTGATGCAATTTGTTAAGTTTAGGGTTCAATTTGATGAAATTGAAAGTTCAGGGTTAAAATCGATACAACCTACTAAGTTCAGGGGTCAAAATTGATTTTTTCCTTTTTTTTTTTTTGGTGAATATATGAGGTAGTTTTCATTGGAGAATTAACCATTTAAAATTACTAGTTTAAAAACACGTGCGATGCACGTTAAATTTCACTTTTTAGATTGAAAATTAAAAAAAAAAATGGTGCCTAGAAGTCTAAAACTATATATTATCTTGTTTTATGTTCATTTACAATAATAAATATGAAATATTTTGCACGTGGTTTGAAATCTTTGGAATATATTTTTTACGGTGAAAGTTAACTTTTGAATAAATATATTTTTCATCTAGTTCAAATAGTAAATATTTGACATTAAACTATAATGTAAGAGGTAAAAAAAATAATAAAAGATATATAATTAAAATAAAAATACATGTAATAGTTGTAAACTAAATTTGATAAAAACATAAAAAGTGGCATCATAAAGATAGTTTATTATCTCATGGATAATTCATCGGTGGGCTTCGAGATTGTATTTTGGAGAAAAAGAAAGAAAGAAATATATTTCATAAGAATTATATAAGTTGATTTTTTTTTTTAAAAAAAAAAACTAAAGTATTTAATAAAGTATAGCCTCTTTGAAAATAACATTTTTTTGTATGTTTGGATGACAAATTTTGATCTTCAAGTGATTTGATAAGAATTTTTGTATTGACATTGAAAAAAGTTGTTAATGTGAAATTACATATTTAGAAATATATTTTCTAATATTCAGAACAATTTGTCCTAGTGTTTTGTTTAACGTCATCGCACAACATAATATAACAGGAAATTTGTTTCCTTTCGAACTTGAATGGATATCATTTTGTGCCATTAGGTGGACTTAATTAATGGAAATCATGATATCAAAATGTGTTTCCCTGTTCTCCCATTACTACTTCGACAATTTAAATATAGCTCCTATACATTTTCTTGAAGAACTTTCTAAAAATAGGTAAATATAAATTAGGCTAAATTATAAAAAATGCCCCTGAACTATGGGGTTTGTTTAAAAAATGCCCCTGAACTTTAAAAAGTTTCAAATATACCCCTGAACTTTGAAGAATGTTTCAAAAATACCCTTGCTGTTAATTTTGGATGGAAACCGTTAAAGTTTGAGTTTCAAAAATACCCTTGAACTTTCAAAAAAATTTCAAAAATACCCTTATTGAAAAATGATTCTTCCTTTTTCCTCATCTCTCACCGTAAATTCTTTCTCCATGAAAATTAATGCAAAACTTTGCTTATAAAGGTTGTGTGCAACACAATACCAAATAAAAAAAAAAAAGCCTTTGAAATCAAGTTTTATCTTTTAAAAAGCGTAAAGAAGATAAGTGTGAGAAAACAACATATATATGTATATATATTATTTCATTTTTTGCTCTCTCTTTGTTTGTGTATCTTAATGATAAGAAGAAGAAAGGTTTGTAAGACTGTGAGTTTGGTCCAATTTATAAGATTAATAATCAAAAGTTTTATATATGATTTTTTTCTTATTGATATTTAAGAATTGTTAGAATCCTTACACAACAATAGTTTCATTTATTTTTCGTAATAGGAATATAGAGAAAGCTAGGAAATAATATTGAAAAGACTACCAACACATGTAGAATTTCAAGAACAAAACAAAAGTCATCTTGAAGATTCGATACGAAAATCTAGCCAAGTGCTTTGGATGTGTTGAAAGAGAAAGAAAACTCCTAGATTATGAATACATGACAAATAAGTAAAGTTTCTCATTAATTTTTTTTGAAAGTTCAAGGGTGTTTTTGAAACTCAAACTTTAACGGTTTCCATCCAAAATTAACGGCAAGGGTATTTTTGAAACATTTTTCAAAGTTCAGGGGTATTTTTGAAACTTTTTAAAGTTCAGGGGCATTTTTTAAACAAATCCCATAGTTCAAGGGTATTTTTTATAATTTAGCCTATAAATTACATAGGACTTTAAAGGAATGGTACAAAGATTGCAAGGAAAAAGTTATAAATTTAAGAAAAAAGAAAAAAGAAAAAAAGTAATTGCAAAATAATTAGACTATTAATATATTGATACCCAAAAAGAGTTTATTAAAATTTAGGATAGCAATGGTAACAATTGCTATATTTTATTGGTGCTTTATGATTTTTTTTTTTTTTTTTTTTTTTTTTTTTATATAGATTTTGATACAAAAAATCTATACATATCAAAATAGTGATGAAATTAGAGTAAAAAAATATGTAGAAAACTCAAAAGTTAATATGCTTTTTGGAAAGACATAACTAATGACCCCTTTTTATTGTAAGATATATTTTTAATTTTAATCCTCGATTAGATGCATCTTATGTGTAACTAACTATGCTTGAACAGTCCCGTCTCATCAGCAAAGATTGAAGGACACTTTAACTCAAAGAGTTGTGTCTCTTTAACAAATATAAAAGGGCAAAATAGACATTTATTAAAATTATAAGGGCAAAAGAGGAAAGTAAAGATTCTCCTCCTTAAGCCCCTTTATATATAGTAAGATTTGAAACATTTGTTCATTTTCGCCTTTATTTCAGTTGTCAGTTTTAATAAATTAAAATTTCTTGGCCTTTACATTTTTAAAATTCTAAGCGAATTTTAAAAATGAAAAAAAAAAAAAAAAAACATGCACGATCTATGAGTAATGATTTTTTCTTTTATTTACTGTTCTATTTTTAAAAGTGGACTCATTTACCAAATATATTCATTCTTTTGTGAAATCTACTAATCAAAATTGAAAAACTAGAAAAAGTTGTTTTCAAATTTAGTGTCTTAAAAAATGAGACATAAAAAAGAAGGGGCTAGTGAACAAACTTAATTTTTTTAAAAGTAGAAAACAAGAACAAAATTGTCATCCATTTTAAATTTTACACTCATTTTCATTTATTTGGTGTTAAATGTTAGTTTTAATTCAACAAACCAACCCCTGTTTTGTACTTTCATTTAGCGTTCAGAAATTAATTGGTTTGATTCCTTTGGGACTCGACTGGTTTCCATTATTTTTACTACTAGAGTAGATGAATAATTAATTACTTTGACTAGCTTCCACAACCCGACCACACCATGGTTAGAAAAAAACAATCATCTAAAATGTGTCCTTACACTATGGTTAAAACAATCACGGTCTAAAACCAAACTTTCAATCACATACTCTAAAAAAATAGTAGTCTAAAATCTAATTGTACACAGAATAAAAAAGCATGGTCTAAAATCCAACTTTACACAATGGTTAGAAAAAAAAAAAAAAAAAAAAAACTATATAGCCTAAAATGTGTTCTTACACTATGGTTGATCACAACCATGATCTAAAACCCAACTTTACACCATGTTTCAAAAAAAAGTAGTAGTCTAAAAGCTAATTTTACACCACGACTAAAAAACCATGGTCTAAAATCCAACTTTACACTATAGTTAGAAAAAAATCATAGTCCAAAATGTGTTCTTGCAATACAATTAAAACAACCCGTGTATAAAAGACAACTTGGATACCATAGTTAATGTGTCAAATTTGACATTAGACCCCATTAAATGTTTGGCCCACACAACATGTGCTCTCTCCTAGCAACTTCCCTCAAATTATTGAAGTGTTAACGGCAAAAATGACCATAATTAAATGGGCGTTTTGAAAAATGGCAACACGGTTAATTTTTTAGACAAATGGCCAAATCAGATTTATCTATTAATAAATCTCAATTATTGATTTACCAAAATACCTCCAATCAATAAAATAACTAATTTGTTAGAAATACATGGTACCTTTAACAGATTACGTGATTTAAATTAAATACAAACAATTTCAAATACAAAATAATTTTCATACGTGATTTAAATTAAATACAACCAATTTCAAATACAAAATAATTTTCCATTTGAAATTCCAAGGATCGTTGTTTAAAAAAAAAAATCTGTAAATTCAAAATAATTTTAAGAACTATTGAAACACTTTTGAAAGAAAAATATTTTGAAATTCATATTTGAGACCTGTAATTTTAAGGAATGCAGTTGGGGAAAAATACCTGGTATGCAAAATTCCAACAAGGTACAGTTTCAAATCCAGGGTCATTATCTCTAAAAAAATTCGAAAATACAAAATAATTAAAAAAATATATCTAACCTATACTGATGATCTAAAATTGTAAATAATAGAGTAAATATTTGTTAGATGATAAGTTTTAGTTACAGTGTGTAAATGTGAGATCCACTACAAATACACGGTATTATAAATTTCAATTAAGTCCCAGAACATACAAAGTTCTTTGAGAGCGATGGTAAAGGTATGGATTCTTAAAATGAAATTAAACTCTAAATCACTCCACCTATATTATTGAACTTAAATTTTTTAACAAGAAAGTTGCCTAACAAAAGAGTCAATTAAGCTCACACCTGTGTATTCATGAACATGAAAACAATCCTTCTGGCAGACCTCTTTCAAAGTAGACGCCTCAAACGCTTCAACGATCTCCTTTTATCTCAGCCTCCACCTTCTTTCAACCTCTTTCATATTCAACACATCCTAATACGTTTAATGGAGAGAGAATGTGAAATCTCTTATTTCCCGAAAGATTGCCTAACTGATCCAATCATCTACTCCTTAAATACAGAAAAAAAATATCTTCAGGGAAAAATACAAGACTTTGTTACCCTTAAATAACAAACTAACAAAATGGGTAACTAATTGACTATTTTGTTACAAATATACAACAGAAATAAAACTAAAAATATCAAGTGAATCCATAATACTCCCCCTCAAGATGGAGTGTGGAGATTTGAAACACCCAGCTTGGATAGAACAGAACGAAAAACTGGTGAAGCAACTGCTTTGGTAAACATATCCGCCAACTGAAGATTAGTGTGAATTGGAAGGAGCTTGAGAAACCCATCCATAACCTTGTCACGAACAAAATGACAATCAATCTCAATATGTTTTGTGCGCTCATGAAATGTCGGATTTGAAGCAATAGAAATAGCGGCTTGATTGTCACAGTAAACAAGAGCAGGTAAGGGCATTGACACATGAAGATCAG
This sequence comes from Luffa aegyptiaca, assembly GCA_017139565.1. Classification (NCBI taxonomy): domain Eukaryota; kingdom Viridiplantae; phylum Streptophyta; class Magnoliopsida; order Cucurbitales; family Cucurbitaceae; genus Luffa; species Luffa aegyptiaca. Next base: position 6,219,744 of record CM029397.1, read on the forward strand.
TCAAAAGTTGAGATATCCAAACCAATTCGCTGGAAATACAGGCTAAAGCCCTATACTCGGCCTCAGCAGAAGATCGAGCAACTGTAGGCTGCTTCTTTGACTTCCAAGAGACTAAAGATTCTCCCAAGAAAATACAAAAACCAGAAATAGATCGTCGTGTGTCCGGACAAGAGCCCCAATCAGCATCTACAAAGGCTTTAAGCTGAAAGTTGGAAGATGCACGAAGCATAATACCTTGCCTAGGCGAGGCCTTTAAGTAACGGAGCAAGTGATGAGCAGCTTCCAAATGCTTAGTGCGTGGATGCTTAAGAAATTGACTAAGGCGATGTACAGGATATGATATATCTGGTCGAGAAATTTGTAAATATAGCAAACGACCAATCAAACGTCTATAAGAAGCAGCATCATCATCATCAAGTAAATCCCCAGAAGTATTAGACAACATCAAATTAGTAATCATGGGTAGAGAAGATGGCTTGGACCCCAAAAAACCAGCGTCTTCCAATATTTGCAAACAATATTTTCTTTGAGAAATAAAAATACCAGATTTTGTTCGAGTCAATTCCAAACCAAGAAAATAACGAACAGGGCCTAAATCCTTGAGTTTGAAATTAGAGGAAAGAAGATCTTTGACTGCAGCTAACTCAATGGGAGATGGTCCTGTGAGCAATATGTCATCCACATATACTAAAAGAGCAACAAAAGATGAACCAACCCCTCTGGTAAATAAAGAGTAATCATATTTAGACTGAGAAAAACCATGAGATAACAAGACCCCTGAAAATTTGGTAAACCATTGTCGAGAGGCCTGTTTTAAACCATAAATTGACTTATTTAACTTGCAAACTAAAGGCTCCCCCTTACTCGGATCAAGAGAACGAGATTTGTAGCCCATAGGAAGGGACATGTAAACTTCTTCAAACAAATCACCATTTAAGAAGGCATTATTCACATCCATTTGAGCTAAAGACCATCCAAAAGAAGCAGAGAGAGTTAATAGGACCTTGACAGTAACTATTTTTGCAACAGGTGAAAAAGTGTCAATAAAATCGATACCTTCTTGTTGACTATATCCCTTAGCAACAAGGCGGGCCTTGTAACGATCTACACTACCATCTGCTTTATATTTTATGCGATACACCCATTTACAACCGATTGTATGTTGATCAGGAGGTAGAGGCACGACAGTCCATGTGTTAGTTCGTTCCATGGCTGCAATTTCCTCATCCATGGCATGTCTCCAATGTGGGTAACGAACAGCCTGATGAAAATAAGTTGGCTCAAACTCAGTTGTCATATTTAGTAAAAAATGTCGATGTGTATCAGAAAACCGATCATAAGATAAGTATTTCCCCAAATGATAAGGAGCAAGGGCATTAACATGACCATGTTGAAGAAGCCCACAATGATATTCCTTAAGATATCCAGGAGGTTGTCGTAATCTCGTAGAACGACGTGAAACAACACCTTTTGTAACAATAGGAATAGATAAATCCACATCTGAAGATAAAAAATTAGGATGTGCAGCATCTGAATCAGCAATAATAGAAGGACCAGCAACATCACCATCAGTAGAAACAAAAGCATCACCAGACTGAACACTAGTAGAAGTACCAGCAACATCCGAAGCAATATCAGTACCACCATTATTATCATTATGAGCAACGGTAACAGCAGGAGGAACAACATCAATAATGGTAGATAATGGAGCAGGTAGAACAAAATCCTTGAGAAAATCATCTTCCAAAGAATCAATGTCAAGTTGAACTTTATGAAAAGGAAAGATCTCTTCAAAAAATACTACATCACGAGACACAAAGAATTGTCGTGTAGTAATATTGTATAAACGATAGCCTTTAATACCAGCAGGATATCCAAGAAACACACAAGGCTGAGCACGAGGATCAAATTTTTTACGATGTGCAGTCAATGTAGAAGCATAGGCTAAACAACCAAAGACACGCAATGAATCATAATCAATCTTGCGTTGAAACAGAATCTCATATGGTGCAGCATTAGATAACAATGTCATAGGAGTTCTGTTTATAAGATAAGTAGCCGTTAAAACACATTCACCCCAAAAGCGTAAAGGAAGACGAGCTTGAAAATATAGAGCCCGAGCAACATTCAACAAATGCTGATGCTTCCTCTCAACAACTGAATTCTGTTGGGGTCGTTCAACACAAGAAAATTGATGCAAAGTTCCTTGTGAAGCAAAAAATTCAACAAAATGTAACTCAGGTGCATTGTCAGACCGAAAGACTTTAATCACCTTATTAAACTGAGTATGGACAAGCTTGAAGAATCGAGGAACTATGGTCAATGCATCAGATTTATGCTTCATTAAATAAACCCAAGTATATCGCGAGCAATCATCAACAAGGGTCAAAAAATAAGAGAAACCAGAATAAGTAGAAGTACCAAGTGGACCCCAGATATCACAATGTATCAAATCAAAAACAGAGTCTGATACATGATTATTTGAAGGAAATGTAAGACGTCTTTGCTTAGCAAGAGGACAAACATGACAAGTAGAAGAAGCAGTAGAAAATTTTAAAGTATTTCGTAACAACTCTAATCGTTTAGGAGACGGATGCCCTAGACGATTGTGCCATGTATCAATAGTGACTGCACAAACCATTGCAGCAGAAGTAGGACCAATAGCAGAAGATTTCTGAGGAAGGGAGAATGAATAAAGCCCATCTACACATTCAGCCTTGCCAATCATCCTCGATAGTGACTTGTCCTGAATATAGCACATATGACCAGAAAATGTGATGTCATATTTTTCATCCTTAAGTAAAGCACTTACAGACAACAAGTTGTAAGTAAATTCTGGCACCAAAAGAACATTTTTTAACAACCACCAAGGAGAAAGTTGAACATCACCGATATAATCAACCGAAATTCGAGAGTGTGTAGGTAAAACAACAGTTGTATGAGAAACCTTCCGTAAATTTATGAACATATGTTTGTTGAAACAAACGTGACTAGATGCTCCAGAGTCAATAATCCATGACATAGTATAAGGATCATGAGATGAAGTCATGGCCATGTGGGTAATACCTGCTACATGTGTAGTAGAGGCTTTAATTGGTTCTGTTTTGGCAGCAGATAAATGACTTTGTAGCATATCCATAAGTTGTGCACACTGACTAGTATTCAAGCTTGCCAAAAAAGAATCTTGTGAAGATTGATCTGTGGAACCACTAGAAACATGATTAGCAACATTCACAGAAGAAGAATTTTGGATATAAGAACCTGACCGTTGATTTGAACCAGATGAATTCGAAGAATGTTGATTGTTGAATTTATGGCCCGGAGGGTAACCATGTAACTTGTAGCACCTATCAACAACATGACCTTTGATTCCGCAATGAGAACAAATAGGTCTTTGATTATCCTTCTTTCGAGCATTATGATTGGGGGCATTCAACCTCTTATTTGACTCAGAGGCCAACAGAGTAATAGACTCATCAATAGAATTTTTATGTCCGGCCAAGCGTTGACGTTCCTCTTGAATTACCAAAGAAAATACCTTATTGATAGATGGAATAGGATCCATCAAGAGGATTTGAGCTCGCACGGTAGCGTAGGTGTCATTGAGTCCCATGAGAAAGACCATGACATATTCAGAATTCATATGTTCAACTAGTGGCTTAAAACCTTCACAGGTGCAAGTATAAGATGGGCGATATTCATTAAGTTGTTGCCAAAGGGTCTTCACTTTCATAAAGTAAGTCTCAACAGACAAATTACCTTGTACAACAGTGGCTAATTCCTTGCGCAATTGATAAATGTGTGGTCCGTTCTTCTGCTGAAATTGTTCCTTTAACTCGTCCCATAGATCCTTTGCATTTCCTGTGTAAACTAGGCTTGCTGCTATTTCTTTAGAAATGGAATTCATAATCCAGGAAGTGATGATGTTGTTATTACATTTCCATGCCGCTTTAAGATTTCCAGCAGTAGGTTCCTTAATTGTTCCATCAAGAAAACCAAATTTATTCTTTCCAGAAAGAGCTATGACCATCGCCTTGCTCCACGAATTGTAATTGCTCGCTCCTAATAACGGTTGTGTTACCAAAACATTCGTTGGACCTAGCGAATGATGAATTAAATAAGGATTGAGTTGAGACTCAATCGTTGAATTTTCGGCAGAAGCATCAATTGAAAGATCAACAGATTTTGATGTTGTCGACATGATCAAAGATTCAAAGAAAGTGCGTAGAACACACAATAAACAGAAACTTGATCAGTGAATTCAATGATGCAAGAAGAGAGATCAAAAGAAATTGGAGGAATAGAGTACGCTAATGAAGAAGCGTTTGCTCTGATACCATAATACGTTTAATGGAGAGAGAATGTGAAATCTATTATTTCCCGAAAGATTGCCTAACTGATGCAATCATCTACTCCTTAAATACAGAAAAAAAAATATCTTCAGGGAAAAATACAAGACTTTGTTACCCTTAAATAACAAACTAACAAAATGGGTAACTAATTGACTATTTTGTTACAAATATACAACAGAAATAAAACTAAAAATATCAAGTGAATCCATAATACATCCACCATTTTGATTTCATATTTGATCTAAGAGAAAAGGGAACAGATTTTGGAGGAAGCTTCACCCACCAACACCATAAAAAATTAGATTCAATATCCAAGATTTGGAAAGATATAATAGTAGACTCCATCTATACACTATCACTATAACCAATAGCCCTCTTCTCACTCTCACAATGTCATCCCCACAACACGAAAAATGAAGAACATTGTTCTCCCAAAACTCCGAGCAAGCCGAAGGAGGAAGGTCCACCCACCAACACCATTGTTGACGCCACTCACAGCTCCATCAAGGGGTTTTGTTTGTTCTTCCGGTGGGCCGTTGTTGAGCAGTTCTAGAGAAAAATCCAACAGATTGATTGATCAAAGATGAGTGAAAGGGCTTTATTTCTCGATTAGAGATTGGGTTAACTGAACCCTCCTCCTCCATGGCGGCAGCTTCTGGAGAATCACACTAGGAAAAGGAAAAAATATAAACGGTTAAAAGAATCTCCCATTTAAATTAATTAAAGATTAGATTTGGAGAGAAGATTGTTCAAATACATCCACCTTATTTTTAGGAGAAAAGGGATTGAAGTTTCGGATGAGGGTAAAAATGGAATTTCATGGCACAAATGTAGTCATGTGGCATTCACATTCTGGCCATTTTTCTCTCAATTTTTTTTTGTCTATCTTTCTAAATTGGCTTTTTATTTTTGCTATTTACAAGGATTTCCCTTGTACCTTCTTGTTCCCACCTTCCTTCCCTCTTTCCTAATCATGTGATAGAGACTTTTGTTCGTTCTTTCAATTTTTTCCTCAATTGATTTGATTTTTCTTCGATATATTATGAGCAAACCAACCGCCAATATTTTCCCACATACCTCTCTTACCCTTATCCTTTTTCTGTACCTTTTCCTCACTCTCTCACTCGAGAATGGTTTGGTTTGGTCTTTGTCTTCGTTGCAGCCTCTGCGGGTACTTTCTTTTCTTCCACTCTTATTTTTCCTATAAACTTAAAAACTTTCAAATATGATGGAGAGACAAATGATAACTTTCTCATTGATCTTGAGATTAAACTCTCTCTTAAATACATGAAATAACAACTTTGAGTAACCAATGCTACAATTATAGTAAAGTAACAACTTTGAGTAACCATTGTTGGTAAAGTAACAACTTTGAGTAACCAACTACAACCATAGTAAAGTTAATTGACTATAATAATACATATATATCTAATACCCGCCCCTCAAGATGGACAATGGAGATTGAGGATGCCCATCTTGACCATAAAGTCCTATAAAATCGCAGCTGCTAACGGTTTAGTAAACATGTCAGCTAGCTGGGAAGAAGACCGAATGGGCAGAAGCTTGAGAAGACCTTGATCAATCTTCTCTCGGAAAAAATGGCAGATGATTTCAATATGCTTCGTACGCTCATGAAAGGTTGGATTCGAAACAATTGAAATGGCAACCTGATTATCACAGTAAACAAGAGCAGGCATAGGAGAAACAATATGCAAATCAGTAAGTAAATGAGATAACCAAGTCAACTCACTGGAAACTGTAGACAAAGCTCGATATTCGGCTGCTGCAAAGGAACGGGAAATGGTGGCCTGTTTCTTAGTCTTCCAAGAGATGAGAGAATTGCCCAAGAATACACAGAAACCAGTAATAGACTTTCGAGTGTCAGGACAAGACCCCCAATCCGAATCTACAAAGGCCTTTAATCGAAAATCATTAGTAGCTTGTAGCAATATACCTTGACCAGCCGTTCCTTTAAGGTATTTGAGCAAATGATGAGCTGCTTTTAGATTATCAGAATAAGGCTCAGTAATGTATTGACTAAGCTTATGTACACAGAAACAAATGTTCGGGCGAGAAATTTGCAAATAAAGCAGTCTACCAATTAATCTACGATATTCAGATGCAGCAGAAGAATCCAATATGGCGCCGGATGTAGCAGACAGATGAGAAGAAAGTGGCATGGGATGAGCAACAGGCTTAGAAGCCAAGAAACCACAATCCTCCAAAATCTGTAAACAATATTTCCTTTGGGAGAGATAAATCCCAGCAGTGGAACGAGACAACTCAAGCTCAAGAAAATATTTAGCAGCTCCAAGATCCTTCAACTTGAAATGTGTATTTAACATAGATTTTACAACAGCAATTTCAAAAGGAGAAGGACCAGTTATGAGGATATCATCAACATACACCAACAAGGCCACAAAATAAGAGTTTTTCCCTCTAGTAAACAATGAAAAGTCAGCCTTAGATTGAGAAAAACCATGAGATATAAGTACTTGAGAAAACTTGAAAAACCATTGCCTTGAAGCTTGTTTGAGACCATAGATTGACTTATGTAGTTTGCACACAAGGGGAACACCAGTGGAAGACTTATGATCATTATAATAGCCAAGAGGCAAGGACATGTAGACTTCCTCAAACAAATCCCCATTCAAAAAAGCATTGTTTATGTCTAATTGTGCAAGGCCCCAACCAAAAGATGCAGTGAGAGACAGTAACAACTTGACGGTAACTATTTTAGCTACAGGTGAAAAAGTATCGAAAAAATCAATACCTTCCTGCTGACTATAACCCTTTGAAACGAGGCGCGCTTTGTATCGATCAACCGAACCATCTGCTTTATGCTTAATGCGATATATCCACTTACAACCCACAGCTTGATGGCCAGGAGGCAGAGAAACCACCCTCCAAGTTTGAGTTCGTTCCATAGCTGTAATTTCCTCATCCATAGCAATTTTCTATTGAGGAAATTTGATGGCTTGGTGGAAATATGATGACTCAAAATAGGTTGAGATATTGAAGATAAAGTTCCTGTGAGGGACATCAAATCGGTTATATGATAAGTAACCTTGAATAGAATAGGGAAACTTATCAAATTTCGTAGTAGTCTGATGTATTAAGTTGCAATGATAGTCCTGTAGAAAACCAGGAGGATGACGAACCCTAGAAGATCGCCTGATGGGTTCCACTGGCTGAATAAGAGTATCAATATGAGGATCACGCTCGTTTGAATTAGTGCCCTGTAAATGCAAGTGACCAACATCCGAATTAATCACAAAGTCAGTAGGACCATGAATATTTGGAGACGTATCATCAGAAACAATGCTCGGAGAATGAGTAGTAGGATCAGCTATAACAATGTTAGGATCGACAACACCAGTAGGTTGAATAACATCAGTAGGTTCAACAACAGCAGAAGGTTCAATAACATCAGTGATAACATTTGGAGATTCAGTAGGGATAAAACCAGAGGCAGGACAAGGTAAAACAAAGTAAGGGAATATGTCATCAACATCAGGCACATCTTTAATGTTGTGAAAGGGAAACTGATCTTCTATGAATATAACATCACGAGATACAAAAACTTGTCGCGTGGCAATATCATATACTCGATATCCTTTCATACCAGAAGGATATCCAAGAAACACACATGCAGTAGCTCGAGGATCAAACTTAGATCGATGCACAGTCAAAGTAGATACATAGCATAAACAGCCAAAGGTACGCAATCAAGAATAATCAACATCCTGCTTGTGGACTATGGAAAAAGGGTGTAGCATTGGATAATAGAGGCATTGGTATGCGGTTGATGAGATATGTAGCAGTTAATACACATTCACTCCAAAAACGAATAGGTACCTTAGACTGAAAAAGCAGTGCATGAGCTACATTGTGGAGATGTTGATGCTTCCATTCAACTACTGAATTCTGTTGGGGACGTTCAACACAAGAGAATTGGTGTTGAGTGCTAGTGGATGCAAAAAAATCATCAAAGCGAAGCTCAGGGGCATTGTCAGACCTGAAAGTCTTAATAACTTTGGAGAATTGAGTCTGAACTAGTTTAAAAAACCGTGGAATAATAGTGTGCACATCAGACTTTGCACGTAAGAGATATACTCAGGTATACCGAGAGCAGTCATCCACAAGTGTAAAAAAATACCGATGACCATTATATGTGGGTGTCTTAAAGGGACCCCAAATGTCACAGTGGACCAAATCAAACACATTATCAACTACATGATTGTTAAAAGGAAATGACAAACGTCTTTGCTTAGCTAAAGGACAAACATCACAATGTTTATTATGAAAATCAGGAAAAGAAAGAGTATCTTTCATTAATAATAATCGTTTATGGGATAAATGGCCTAAACGACGATGCCAAGCCTCTGCTAAAACAGAACAAACAGGTACTTCAATCTGTGGAGCCAACAGGTACAAGCCATTATGGCAACTAGCCTTGCCAATCATCTTCGACAGGAGATTGTCCTATATTGTGCAGTAATCACCAGAGAATTGAAGTGTAATGTTAGGTGACATCAATAGGCAACTCACATAAATGAGGTTATATGAGAATTTTGGCACATATAAGACATCTCGTAGAGTAAAATCTGGACTAAGTTGAATGTCTCCAATATAATCCACATCAACACGATAGGAGGTTGGAAGAACAATCGATATATCATGCACACGACGCCAATTATGAAACATAGAGTAGCAATATGATATATGTCTGGAGGCACCCGAATCAGTAATCTAAACATTAGATGCAATTGATGAAGAAGCAGCAGAAAAAATACCTGAGGCATGTAATGTAGATGTAGCAACTGTTATCGGCTCAGTTTTGGCAGCTTGAAGGTGCAAAGACATAAGCTCCATAAGTTGGGAGCATTGGCTAGCATTCAAACTGGAAAAGAAATTTCCTTCAACCGAAGTAGGCTGCGCATTTTGAGAAACAGAATTAGTCCCAACAACTTTAGCATAATTATTCGTACCCTTTGTAGGCTATGAATTCTGTTGATTTCGTGTCCTATAACTCGGTGGATAGCCATGAATTTTGTAACACCTATCAACAGTATGGCCTTTTATCTTGCAATGTGAACAGATTGGTCGTTGATCATCTCTGGAATTATCTTTGTTTCGTGGAGAATTAAAATTATGTGAATAATTTCCTTTCACATTCGAACTATTTGCAGTGAGTAAGGAAACCAGATCAGATTTTGGAGTAGAAATTCCAGCATTCCTCTGTCGCTCCTCTTGAATAACTAAAGCAAAGACTGTACTGATAGAAGGAATAGGGTTCATTAAGAGAATTTGTGTACGAATGGGAGCATACTGATCATTGAGGCCCATAAGGAAGATCATAATGTATTCAGATTCCAAATGCGACAAAAATTCCTTAATCTTTCCGCAAGAACAATCAATATTAGGGCGAAAATCATTGAGGTCTTGCCATATAGTTTTTAATTTCGTAAAGTAAGCCTCAATAGACAAATTACCTTGAGTGGTAGTGATTAACTCCTTCCGTAATTGATAGATTTTTGGTCCATTGCTTTCCTTAAATCTATCAGCAAGTTCGTCCCAAACATCTTTAACAGATCTGGTGTAAACTATGTTGGCTGCAATCTCCCTCGAAACTGAATTCATAATCCATGATGCGATGATGTCGTTGTTACATTTCCATGCCCTAGCCATTTTAGTCGAAGCATGTTTGGTAATCGTGCCATCGATGAAACCATCCTTGTTCTTCCCGGAGAGAGCCATCAGAACTACTCTGCTCCATGAGACGTAATTATCAGCACCAATTAGTGGTTGATTCACGAGAGTAGTCGTCAAAGTGAAGGAGTGATGCAACAAGAATGGATTCAGTTGAGCGTCGATGTCCAGAGCTTGATCGCCAGAGGTTTCTTTGAATAGGAACGAACAAGAATGACGAAGCTGGGAAAAAGACGTGAAAAAAAGAAAAAAGGAATCAGATATGCTCTGATACCATTTCAAATATGATGGAGAGACAAATGATAACTTTCTCATTGATCTTGAGATTAAACTCTCTCTTGAATACATGTACATAGGTGGGTAAAATAACAACTTTGAGTAACCAATGCTACAATTATAGTAAAGTAACAACTTTGAGTAACCAACGTTGGTAAAGTAACAACTTTGAGTAACCAACTACAACCATAGTAAAGTTAATTGACTATAATACATATATATCTAATAAAAACTCAATTCTTTAGTACACTCTACTCATGCTTTTTAATTTGTGTTCATATTATCCTTTCTTGTAATGTTCCCAAACTCTCAAACTATGAATGAATTTTTGAGAGCCATTATAAACTTCCCATCTTTTTGTCCAATTTAGGAACAAATTAACTCATTGGGACTCAATTATATAGTTTTTAAAATCACTCTATTATCATTTTGAAGTCAAAACAATTCTCCGTTTCACTCTTTTTTCTTTTCTTCAAGAACTTGAGGGAAAAGGTTATGGACGGATTTGGTATGCAATCTGAATTCTAATTTATGTTTTTAAATTCACTAAATCTATATAGATGCAACGAATATGCATTTGACATGTTTGTTTTTTAAAACCGTTATTGGATTCTACGTCCAAAGTATTGAAAATTTTGAAAACAACATTTTTGTTGGAAGTGCGACCAAAGACCTACATTGACTAGAAAAGGGAATAATCATGAATATATATAAGGGAGGACAAATATCTCTATTGGTATGAAATTTTTTGAGTGAAACCAAAAACAAAGGTTTATGTCCAAAGTGGACAATATCATATCGTTATGGAGATATGTGGGTGTCCTTGTCCCTAACAATTTTTATAGTTTCATGTTATTATTATTTTTTAGATGCCAACTTTAGACTATCTTTGTCAACATGAAGATAGCTCAACTGACAATCATCAAGAGATTTGTAATTTGAATCCTTCCACCTCTCACACGGACATATATTTATATATATATTTTTTAAAACAAAACTTTCAACTATTTTTTTCTCTCTCCCTTTTGAAAAATTTTTAGATCTTAAACTTTTTTTTTTCTCAAATTTTAAAAAAATCTTAGAGAAGTTTCAGAGATATATGTATGTAACTTCTCTCAAACTCAAATCTTCAATCGGTGGGAGAAGCTTCAACCAGCTCCAATACTCTAAAACTTTCTCTCTCCTTTCTAAATTTTCTTTAATTTTGCTTAAAATTTCTCTCTCTTTTTCCTCATTAAAACATTACTTCTCTAAAATTTATTTGATTTCTCCCTCTAAAACTTTCACCTTTCTTTTTATTGCTCGAATCTAAAGTTTTTTCTAGCATTTACTTCTTTTTATTATTATATTTTTTTTTTTATTTTGAGTGTTTGATTATAATGATCAATGGGATTCTCAGCATTGAAAAAGAGTTCTATAGGGTGAGTTTTTCTACCCATGTTCTATTGTATTAATAATTATATCGTTTTCCATTCTTTTAAACTTTTGACATCCTTTACTACATCCGTACAGAAAATGAAAGAAAAAGAAGAGTATGAAGGGAGAAAATAACAAGCAACATGGAAATCGCAATCTCAATTTTGGCAAAAATAGTGGAGTACACCATTGCACCTATAGGACGTCAAGTAGGTTACCTTTTTCTCTACAACAAAAATATTGAACATCTTAGAGCACGAAATGAGGAACTTGTGCATGTTGTAAAAGAGTTGGGACATCGTGTTGATGAAGCAAAAAGCAATGGATGTGAAATTGAACCTAGGGTTTCAACATGGTTTGAAACGGCGAACAAGTCAATCGCTGAACTATCCAACGTGTTTCAAGAAATTGAAAGTGGATCAAATGAGAAGTGTTCCATCACTTGCTGTTTTGGCTTGAGCAAACGATATCAACTAAGCAGGAAGGCAAACAAGAAGGGGAAAGAATGTTCTGAATTAATAACAATAGGAGAAAATTTTGAGAGAGTTGGTTATCTCGTGCCTCTTTCAGGTACTAGTGGAAGTTTTAATATACCTGAAGATTATCAATTTCTAGAATCAAGAACGTCGATGGTCAAACAAATTAAAGATGCACTTGCAAATCCGGATCCAATTTTCAACCGAATTGGGTTATTTGGTATGGGAGGTGTTGGTAAAACTATGCTTCTTCATGAAGTTGAGAAACTAGTGTTGGAAGACAAATTATTTGATCAAGTGATTAAAGTGATAATAGGCCAATCTATTGATGTAAAAGATATCCAAGCACAATTGGGAGAGAAGTTAAGGATGAATTTAGTAGAGCTGACTGAAAGCAAGCAGGGAAGAGCAGATTTACTGCGAAAAAAATTGCAAGTGGAAAATAAAATCTTGGTTATGTTAGATGATTTGTGGAACAAACTTGATCTCCAAGATGTTGGAATTCCTTGTAGATCAAAATTAAGTGAAGCAAGATACTTATAACAAGTCGACAACGAAATGTACTGACCAAGGATATGGATATAGAAACGTGCTTTGAGTTGAACCATCTAAGTGAGGAAGAGTCTTGGAAGGTTTTTTCAGCAATTGTTGGTAAGTTTGATGGAGTTGATTATATAAAAAACGTAGCTGAGAAGGTGGCAAAACAATGTAAGGGATTACCACTTGCCCTTACTGTAGTTGCAAACACATTGAAGAAGGAAGAAAGGTTAGAAATTTGGAAGGATACTCTTAATCGATTGGAAAATCCTACTGCACCAGAAATTGGAGGAGTGACTGACGAACTATACTCTGCAATTAAATGGAGCTACGATCATATAAAAAGTACAGAAACTCGATCACTATTTCTTCTTTGTAGTGTATTTCCAGATGATTATCAGATTCCTGTGGAAAATTTGCAAATGTATGCAATGGGCATGAGATTGTTAAGTGGAGTAAAGACTTGGGACGAAACAAGAAATAGGGTAACCAAGTTAGTTGATGATCTTATATCTTCTTCTTTACTTCTAAAGTCCAATTGGGGGGACAAATATGTTATAATGCATGATGTGGTTCGTGATGTTGCAATACACATAGCATCAGAAGCTAACATGTCGGCATTGAACTTTGGATATAAACATAGTGAATGGGCAGAGGAGGATAGACGTGGACCTTTCAAAGCAATCTTTGGAGGTCTTGCCAACTTTCACTACCTTCCCCAAGATTTGGAATTTCAAAATCTTAACCTATTAATATTATATGGAGAGAATTCGAACAGGGAAGAACTTCAAATTTCCAATACCTTTTTTGAAGGAATGAAAAAGCTTACAGTTTTGGACTTGTCAAATATGTGGCTTCAAGAACCTTTAACTCATGCATTAGCAGAGAACCTTCAGATATTTTGTATGAGAGAATGTAAGGTTGATAATATCGATATAATTGGTAAGCTAAAGAAATTGCAAGTTTTGAGGATTAAATATTGTCGGATCACACATTTACCTGCAACTATGAGTGAACTGACAGAGCTTAAGGTATTGGAAGTATCAGATTGTAAAGATTTGAATGTGATTCCACAAAAAATCTTTTCAGGTATGAAAAAATTAGAAGAGTTGGATTTGTTGGAAAGCTTCAAGAGTTGGGGAGAGGAAGTATCATACAAAAATGTGTTGATGAAGAATGTGACGCTTGAAGAATTGAAATGCCTACCACGTCTTATGAGTTTAAAGTTAGATATTTTGGATGAAAGGATGTTAAAAGATCTGTCGTTGCCAGAAAATTTTAACAAGTTTGGAAATTTTTGTTTTCATGTTGGTGACAAACACACGTTTAGTCGCGAGTATTATTTTGAACGAGTAGCGCCTTGGTGCTTAAGATTGGATCAGAAGCTGATTTAATTAATCGGGCATTTGGAACACTATTGCAAAGATGTGAACATTTAAGTATAGAAGCAACATCGGAGGCTGTTGCAAATTTACGATTCAAAACAGATGAAAATGGTGTTCCAATTTTGATCCACACAAATCCACAACATGTCATCTCCCTTTTTGATCATAAGGTATCATAATAATATATTTACAGTTTTTTCTTCTCCGAGTTTTTCGTTTGCAACTATACTTTATTATTATTATTATTATTATTATTTTTGTAATTTTCAATTCAATACATTGTAAACAAAAAAACTATTAGTAACTATATTTAAGGTTAAATCACAAATTTAGTCTTCCAATTTTCAAGTTTGTCAATATTATTTGGTTCCTCAACCTAATAGGTTCCTTAGGGCCCGTTTGGTAACGTTCTCGTTTCTTGTTTCCGTTTCTTCATTTTTAATAAAGAAAAGTAGAATTTCATGACCCTAACACCTATACATTCAATAATAATAAACCTATATTCTTATTTATGTTTGGAAAAAATTGGAAACAAGAACAAAAAAAGAGAAACTAGTTTTAGTTGTTCCCAAAAGTTCTATACAAATTTTGGGAGTGTTTCTAAAAAATGAAAAACAAGAAACATACATAGCTATTAAATGCTTAGATTTCTTAATAAAATTAGAAACAAGAAACAAGAAACGAGAACGTTATCAAACGGGCCCTTAACTTTCAATTTTGTATTTAATTCGTCTTTAAACTTTAAATATGTCTATTTTTGTCTAATAGCTCTCTAAATTTTTCATGATTTTTTTTTTTAAAAAAATTAATTGATTTATTAGATATAAAATTGTATTTTAAATCTAATGGGGAACCTAAGCTTTCGATTATGTGTTTAGTAAGTTCATGAATTTAAAAAATGCAAATGCAAATAGGTGAATGAACCTATTAGATAGAAAATGAAAAACTCACCGATCTATTTATACACAAGATTGAAAATTCGGAAAAGTACCTATAAGCACTTTTTAAAGTTTCGGACTAAATTATAATTTAATATATCTATATTTAATTGAAATAATATAAAACTAAAAATATATTTGTTCTTTCGTACACTGAGAGGGTTGTAAAATTACAGGTTGCATTTCCAGAGTTGAAGAGTTTGGAAATTGTTGGAGAAAATAATTCGCAAATGGTATGGCACGATCGCAGTTTGATTGCAAATTCCTTTTCCAAACTCCAAACTATAGTGTTTTGGAAATTCTCTAGTTTAACGTACATTTTGTCATCAAATGTGGTGAGAGCACTTGTTTCCTTAAACACATTATGTATTGATGAATGTGAGTCAGTTGAGAGCATTTTTGAAATAGAAGAATCGTCAGCTTGTAAGCAAAAAGAGGATACAAAAGTAATGCCATTGAAGAACTTATATTTGAGTAGGCTGATGAAGTTGAAGTGTGTGTGGAACAAAGATCCTAGTGAATTTCTCACCTTTCCAAATCTTGAGAAAGTCAATGTAACAACTTGTCCTCAGCTTCAAAGTGTTTTTCCAGCTTCCTTCATCAATCATGTTCAAAATCTTGAAAGCTTATGCATTACACCTCCAAGCCAAGTGCCACTACAATTATTTTCAGAGGATGGACCATCAGATTTAATGTCTCCAGAGGTAACGACGAATCTTCATCCATATATCTTTGATATATACACATTTTATATTTCTATTTGATACTAATCTTGAAAAATAGGAGCAAATAGCCAACCTGAGAATAGTTCAACAATCATAAAATATGTACTTTTTATAGAAAACTGAGAATATGTAAGAATGATTTTGCTTGATGATTTCATTACTATGGAGATGATCTTCATACACCAAAGAATACACAGAAAAGGAAAGAGTATTTACACCAAATTACAGCAATCAATCAAAGGGATAAATCAAGCCAAATAATAATGAGAAAATTAATGGGAAAATATGCTCTAATACTTTTGACCGGGAGGTAAAAACAAAAAGGAGAGGCGAAAAATAGGACCTAATATCTATAGTTTAGAATTGCATGTTGAATGGATCAAGTATTTGTTAGTAGCTTAGAAAATATTGGGTTAGAAAATTTGTTTGTTTTCAGATTATGTTCTCCAACTTGAAGACGTTGGATGTGGGGCCCATGACGAGAAGTTTTTCGTTTAAATTTGCGTGGTTTCCGAAAGTTGAATATCTTAAATTGCGTTATCATAATAATAATAATGAAAGACTCTGTGTACGTGGTTTATCTGAGTTGGTACAGTTATTCTCAAATGAAGAAGAAAATAATGGGTTTCAGCTGAGATCAAAGTGGAAGCATTTAAGTTTGGATGGTCTTCGTGAACTTACACAGGTGTGGACGGGCAACAATGGAGTGACCTTAAATCTTGATAATTTGGAAATCTTCCAGGTATGGGGATGTGAAAAATTGAAGTGTTTAGCTCCACCATCAATCACATTCTTGAACTTGAGGTTTCTCTACGTGGTACGGTGTCATGGGCTGATGAATTTGGTAAACTTGTCAATGGCTAAATGTCTTGTTGAAATAAGAGTAGGTGATTGTAGAGAAATGCGTTGTATATTTGCTGGAGATATCGAAGAGGGAGAAAACGACATGCATGAAATTGCTTTCAGCAGATTGAAGACGTTAGAAATTAGCAAGTTACCAAGACTAGAGAGCTTTTACTCTGGAAAATGCAAACTTGCGTTCCCATGCCTGGAGGTGTTGGAGGTTTGGAGATGTCCAACAATGAACATGTTTTCTCATATTTTCCGCAAAGTGTAAGGTAAAGTTGTTTTTAGTTTCTCTTGCCAAGTAAACATATTTGGTAGTTTATTTATATGAGACATTTAGTTCTGTCTTGTTATTTTTGTTGTTGATGTTATTACCTTATATTTTGATGCATGCCTCTACATAAAGGAAGAAAAAGAACAACAAAAAGAAAAGTAGGCTCAAAATTTATGTATCACTGTCAATTTGGCAGAAATTTAAAAATTTCACGTTTGAATTTACACTTTTTTAAACGTGATTTTCATATCATCTAAATTGGTTTTGAATTATTAAAGACATGTTACGAATGTTGTAAGTTAAACACGTTTTAATTAATTAAGTAGATGAGTAGGCTGAGATAGATGAAATTTTGAGCTATTGAAATTTTGTTTCATTTAATGATTGGCACTAAAAAGGAAAATATTGTTAACGGTTAGGATACTTGTCCCTTGTTTTTAATTCTTTTTAGAGATTCTTATTAGTAAAATTATGTGTTCTAATTTAGGGATTCTTTGAGAAAGAAAAATTTAGGTTATTAAATCATAATTTTTAATCCTGTTATATGTTATTTAGAAAGTTTGAAGAATTTTAATTTTAGAATTTTAGGTAAGTGGGTTCTATCAAGAGTCACCACTTGGTTGTTAAATTATATGGTTGTTTAGGTGCCTCATAGTATTCTTGATTAAAATTTGTTTGATCTCTTTGTTGTATTGTTACATATATGTTAATATTGATTTTCCATCATTTTATATGTTCTATTTAAGTACAATGAATAGATAAGCATGTTTAGGTAATGCATGAGATTTTGTGTGAGCATGACGCCTAGCATATTAGAGTTAAGTTGGTGGTCTTATCTAAGAAGGAATTATGTAAGAATATACTCTACCTAAATACCCAATTAAGTTGTTATATTATGTTGCATGATGTATGACAAGTTTGATATCAGTTAATCATCAGCTGTACCTTAAGCAAACAAAAGTAGTTTATGCTAGCCAACAAGAACATAGCTTAACTGGCATAAAGTTGTTGTAACGCCCCACGTTATAAAATTGGGCTAATTCGAGATCATTTGGGTCCATTCCCTAAAGTTTGTATCTGGAAATTAAGCCTAGCTCTTAAGTCAAGAATTTCCTTTTCCTTCGAAATTTAAATTTACAATTTGGCCTAAATCCTTATAGCTATTCTAAGATTTGATTTGGGCTTGAGGGGCCTTAATTGGGTCTTTAAATGTGAGGTTAGGTTAATATTTTAATTAAAAAATTCTATCAAGAAAAAAGAGAAGAAAAACCCTAAGGCCGTTTGGTGCGCCGGAATTGAATGGGTTTGGAATGGAATGGAATGGAATCTGATGCCCATGGGAATGTTTTGCTGGAATGTGGATTCCTGGGAATGCAGATGCCTGTGTTTGGTTTGCTGGATTTGGGCTGGAATCAACCTGATGCCTGTGTTTGGTTCACTGGATTTGGGCTGGAATCATGCTGATGCCTGTGTTTGGAGTGCAGGGTTGGGATTGTGCTGGAATTGAAAATGTTGATCAATTGGGAGCTGTTTTTTATGCTATTTTTTTATTTATTTTTTTTTTTTTCATTTCAACAGTTTTTTCAATTTTTTTTCCCAATTATACACATGTATATCCTATACCACATTTTCCCATTCTAATTGGAATTTTATAAGATAAAGTAGAAAAAAATGTTTTGTATTATGAAATCGGTTTGCTCTAGATTTTAAACGAGGAAGGGAACTAGTTGCATAGGTATAGAAATGAAAGATAGTAGTGACGTAGATTCTTGCATAACATAAACCGTACATGAAATGAAAGATAGATTGTTCTGACAAACTACAAACACATAGCATAAAATAAATGCAAGATAGATGGTCCCAGAAAGTGAAAAACAACAGAAGCAGTAGTACTCTCCAACAGAAGGACTGGAGGTCGATGTCTTCAGACAGTAACGTGAGTGATCATGGCTGCGGGGGCTGTCTCGGTGCCCTACCGAGGATCTCCATACAGTAGTCGAACTTCCATTCTGGAGGGAAGTCCATAAAGTGAGTCAACATCCTCTCATCTGATAGTAGTGCCCGTGCGACCACCAAGCCGTCCTCCATAGACACCCCAGGAATGGATTGTAGCTCCGCATATAACTCCTTTCGCCGACTCCTCTCGAGCTCGTCCCTCTTGGTCGGCCAGAGCTCAATCTTCTCGATCTGTTGTGCGGTCATCTGGAATCCATTCTCCAGTACCTCCGCCACGTTCCCAATGGATAGCCGTCTCTTATGTACTGCCCTAGAAGGTCCTGCACCAGCCGTCCTACCAGTCGGTGTCCCACAGAATTCTTCTCCAAGGGTGGGATCAATAACTGGGGGACTTGGGACGTAGCAATCCTCAAAATCCACGCTCATGTCTTCATCCAGATTGGCTACCGGCTCTGGTTCAGGTGTTATCTCAATTGGGGTTCGGGCTCTCACTCCTCTAGCGCTATCCTTCCCGAAAACGAGTGCCAACTCATTGAACCATGGGAATGGCCGGTTACGGAGGCCCTTGGCCTGTGGATGTCCCTACAGGTGGAAGATAAATGTTTTGTTAGCATACATTCTTCGCAGATATGTGTATCAGATGTATATCATAATTATGATCGTTGTTCGCTTACCTCGACCCACAAATCGAATATCTCCTTCTCCGCCTCTATGCACTTTCTCTCATCATTCCAACCAAATCCACTGCAGGCCGGTCCCATCATCTCGGCTATCGCCATGTACTGTTTTTTTAGCAGCTTCACTCTGGATTCAATGTTCGGGCTGACGACTATGTTGCATCCTGGTAATCTTTCTTTCATCATCCTTCCAATCTGATTCTGGTAACCAGGCCGAAAAGTCCCATTGTCTGCACGCCATCCCCCCACTTGGACTAGGTGCAGTAGGCACTGCACAAGCACTTCGTCTTCATCCGGTGTCCAGATGTGTTTCTCTTTCTTCGAAGCTGAGGCAGACGCGGCCATCTGCATGTTTAGCAAATAATCAGAACCATAGGTGGAGGACATAAAGAACAAAGAACATTTACAAAGTTCCATACTAGTAAAATTTAATGAACATTTGTTCCAATAAACAGTTAAAATTCAAACCATTTACATTCCAAAATATACATGTTTTCGTACACCCATTACGATCTATTTACATCATACTGTTCCTACGACATGTTCGGTATACAAAAACGAGTGGCACTTTCTACAGTCTCGTTTTACAAAAAATTTTAACAAAAGAAGTTGAGTCGATCATCTCAGTTGTTGTTCCATTCAGCGAACATTTGATTCGCCAATTCATCCCTCCAGGAACTCCATGCAGTGGTGGATTCAACGAATGTGATGTTCTCTGTTCCCATACCGTTAGAATCTTGTTCCCCCGTATGAGTGGCCTCCATTGAAGGATCTTGTCCCATCTCCCGTGTTATTAGGTTATGAAGGTAGCAGCAAGCGGTGATGGTTTTCACTTGCACATCAATAGGGTAGTAAGATTTGCCCCTCAATATTGCCCATCGACCCTTCAACAGTCCGAAGGCTCGTTCTATGACATTCCGTGCCGACGAATGTCTCATGTTGAAAAGCTCCTTCGGGGTCGTGGGTGGGTTTCCACCTCGCCACTCGGTTAGGTGGTATCGTGTGCTACGATATGGTGCTAGGAATCCATCCGCGTTAGGATATCCGGCATCACAGAGGTAGTAGTAGCCCCTGGGAACCTTTAGTCCCGAAGGACGTGAGACTGCATCACGAAGTACCCTTGAGTCTGATGCAGATCCTTCCCACCCTGGGAACACGAAAATGAACTCGCCATTCTGGGAACAAACGGCCAGTACATTAGTCGCAATCTCCCCCTTCCTCGTCCGATATCTGGGGCGATCTACCGCACTGACGTTGACCTTAATGTGTGTACCATCAAGGGCACCTAAGCAGTTCTGCGAACAGATGAGCGATAAAGTTTTAGTGGTCGAGTATTTTCCTGAAGTTAGGTTGTCCTCCAGTGGAAGACAAGATAACAACATTTCATTACCTCAAACCACTTCCACCTATCGTCCGTACACGCATTGGTAACTGGTTCAGATGCTTTCAATAGGACTGGGTGCAATCGAAGTACTGCATCCAGTACGGCATTGAAGTGCCGGGATACGGTCTCTCCCGAACGCACAAATTGGCGACGGATCACACGATTCTTAACGTCGTGTGCAACGATGTGGAGGAACATTGCAACCATCTCCTCCACATCGACGTAGTTAGTGGCTTGTAGTCTACCAGTGGTCCGTAAAAGGGTACACAGGATCGTGAATGTTCGTCGATCCATGCGTGTATTTTCACGACAAGCCAAATCATCCTCGTGAATAATACGGAAGAAGTTCAGTTTCCTGATTCGGTGTCGTACATGAGTCGGGGATCGAAATTCCCAGGAATAACCTGAGTGCAAGATCCCGAGAACTGCCGCTATGAACTGATACTGTGTCGCACAAATGATAGTAAGAATTGCGATCAATTCTTGAATTTCATTATCTTGGGCATCCATTCGATAGCTTCTACGAACAATCCTGAAAATAAATGTCCATACTACATCAGACTACCTAATATGACGACGGCTACACCAAGAAAAAACCCTACTATGAAGAGGAGAACATGGTATGCTCCACTACACGTGCTAACGGTCCTATTGACTACATTTCTATCTAGTTCACGGTTAGGATAGCTATTGCAAAGGTGAAGGTCTCCATGACGACTGGAATGACTGTCCACTTCCATGGTGTAAGCGATATAAGCTGCTTCTGCGTCCTCCCACGTCTCATACGACTGGTAAACGGCACCAATAAAACCATGTACTTGGTGGGCACATTCGTACCACGTCGTGTACACACCGGGCATGCGCCCGACGAAAACGACGTAGAATTTGTTCCCTCCCATAAGCCTATGTTTGGAAGTTTTAATTAAAGTTCGAGTAGTAAGTTATCGTGAAATGATAGCACAGTTCGACTAATAGTTCTACGTCACCGTGAATGATTTTCAAAGAAAATAATTTTACTACGATTTTTCAGGATGATTTTCAAGTTTAATCTTACATTAAATCATACGTATAAAAAAAAATTAAAACATGAAGACAAAGTTTTAGTAATAAGAAAAAAAACACATAGGAAATAAATAATTGAGTTCATAATTTATAAGCAATTTTAAAAACTTTTTTTATAATGTCATAGAATAAAAAATGATTGCACCAAACGTCACATTTTACAACACATTTTTTTAAAATTCCATTGTGGTTGTACCCAAAAAAAAAACTCATACATTTGTATACTCGCAAATGATATTTTTAAAACACAACACAATTTTGCATTTTGAAGTGGAGGTTCCATGTATTTTACTTCAATTTAGTTAAAATTATTTGTACTCATTTTCGGAAGAAAAAAAATTGTGTCCATTCAATGAAGAACATGAAATCTGTTTTCGGGCATTTTAGAACACATTATTTTGTAATATTGAGTTCATAGTTTAGAAACAATTTTAAGAACTTGTTTATATGGTTATAATGTTGTTAAAGAAAAAAAATGAAGACATCAAACATTCTGTTTTCGGGCTAAAACTTGTGTATAATAGCTAATACTTGTTTTAGCAAATTGTTAATAGCTAAAATCTGTTTTCGGGCAGTTTAGAGCACATTATTTTGTAATAGATAAAACAGATTTTTTATTGGTAATACATATTTTTTAATGCCTAAGAAGTTAAATTTGGTCAAACATATTTTTTTCAACCACACCAACAATCTTAAAACAGATTTTTTAAAACACACAACTTCAAATTCGTTACTCACTTCGAAAGGCTATTTTTTAGAAGTTGATGCATGTTTTAGGAGTATGTTGACTGAATTTGTTAATTTTATAACCCGATTTTTTTCGACACTGTTAATAATTATAATTGTTTCAATTAACTATGGAGTGATGTTACGAAGATAAGTAGACTAATTTTGGGGTTCCATGTGTTAAGAAAATAAGTAGTCTTATTTTTCCATGAGATCAATTGTAAATAATTATAAATTTTTGTTCAATGAGATAAATTGAAAATAATTATAGTTATAAATTTTAGCCATTTATGACGGTTAAAAAATGTGTAATTATGTCTTTCATTTAAAAAAATTTCCAAATATTTAACAAATTTGATTTTTATTATTAAGTTCGTTTTTCCTCATTTTTTTCAAAAAGAAAAAATTATTATTAAGTTAGTTAAATGAAAAATGATGTGACAAATCAATTGGAAATGTGAACGCCAAAATCACTAGTAATGTGACTACGACATTGAACCAAAAAATCCAACACAAAGAAATGGGAAATTCGAAATGAAGAAAATATCATGAAAAAATGAACAACCAAACAAGAAAAGGGAAAAAAAAAGATTTTATCAAATAAGTCTTTTTAAAAATTAACAAGTTCAAATGAGCAAAATAAAAGGACTAATAATGCATCATATAAACGTAATGTCCTATTACAGTGTTCTTCGAAGAAACGCATAATATAATGAACATAAATATATTACAAACAAAGAAGTCGGCAAGAGAGGTATTTACGTGAATCGGTGAGATGTATATTTTTTGCCTAGAGGGAGATCGAGAACCTGCGAAAAATGTATTAAACATGTGGCAAACATGAACTTAGTTAGAACAATTCACACATGGAGTGCATATTGCATACTTTATTTAGTAACTAAGGACAGTCATACCTGTAACGTGATCCCTCCTAGTTAACTGTTTGGAGCATCCATTAAATACACCATTGTTCGGTTATGTCATTCACGAAGTACATGAAAAATTAAAAAGGGAATAAATAGGCTTAGCAAGTCGGTGAGAATAGGAATGATAATAAAGAGAAGAACCAAACTAAAGTAGGAAGGAAAGCTTACCCGAACAGTGAAGAGGGGATAGGATAGAATGCAGTGGATGGTTGCACAGAAAGGGCAAAGGGTGATTGGTGAATGAGGGTGGGTTGTGTATTTAAGGAAGAAAATGAGAGCTCATATCAGTTAAGTCCCCCAACCACCAAAGTACATAGCATAAATGGAACTAGTCACTTTCATAAATATTGAAAGGACTAAAATCCACCCAACCACCAAACAGTGCCACATTAAATACGAGATAGATGAAATAAAACAAAAAAGGAAAAACAAAATTAATTGCCACTGATCTGCCATTACTGAACAGATATATGGAGTAAGGAAAACACAACTTCCAGCCAGTCGATAGTCACAGAACAAAAGTAATGCAAAACAAGGTATTTCCCTCGAGGACTATGAATCTCAAAAAATCAGGAAAATTGGCCTCAGATTTGAACATCAGTTTACGAAATCATAAACAAAAAGAACAACACGGTTTTGCAGTGGAAAGATACTCCCAGAAACAGAACAATATAATTGATAATCAGTAGCGCATCATCATGCTTTAGGAATGTAATCAACGTTAATCCAACTGAATATAAAACGAATGGTGTTGATAATCAGGGGCCTCAGGTATGAACAAGAATCATACAAAAATCATGGAACAGGTTCCTCATCATAGGCCTTAAGAAAACGATTAATCGAACCTGTTTTTTCACTCGTTCCGGCCTCCCTACCAAGCTTCTCATCCCCAAACCAGTCTCTTGTCGGGCCTCGTCGAATGGTGGACTGATTGTGTAGCATCTGAGAATGAAAATGCGAGCCCCAACGACCATGGAGAATACTCCTCCATCTTCGAGGCGGCGAAGAGACGAAAGGAGATTCTAAGCGGCAAGGGGGACGGTCCTCCATCTTCGGGGCGGCAAAAGAGAGGAAGGGGGATAACGAAGCAGCAAGCGGCCAGATCGTCGAAGCCAAACGACGAGAATGTCTCGCCGACAGCATCTGGGACAGAAAGAGAAACAAAAAAAAACCACCCTCAGACGAACTGAACAACGCAGATCTGCCATGAAACGACGGCCACTTGGACGGAAGTGTCCAGAGGAGACGAAGACGACAAGAAACCTCACGAAAAATGGTGAACATACCTTAGATCCGAGCGAATAAGAGGGATTACACCGCCACCGACACAGATCCGCCGAAATAATTCGAAAACGGCGTAAATACCTCAGATCTGAGAGGTGGAGGGCGAAACCCTAACTCAGAGAAGCATGCATCGACTCAGAGAAGGGATGCAAAGAAGGATTCGGCAAGAACAACCATTACTCAGACCGTTGAAGGTCGTAATGAGGGAAAGAGAAAATGGCTGCTCGAAGATGGAGGATGTGAAGGGACAGAGAGGAGTTGCAGAGACGCATAAATGAGGAAGAAAGAGATTCTGAAGATTTCAACCGTGGGTTATGAAGGAGAGAGAGAGACACAGAGGGAGAGTAAATGAGGAAGGAAGAGGAGATTTCAGTCGTGAGTTATGAAGGAGAGAGAGAGTGTGAGAGAGTAAATGAGGAAGAAAAGAGATTCTGAAGATTTCAGCGTGGGCATAGACAAGGGAATGGGTTGGCATCCACAAGGGAATGGGCTGGAATCCCATTCCAAACCCATTGGAATCCAGCCAATTCCAAACCCATCTCATTCCAGGGCTCCCAAACATGGTGATCCATTTCCATTCCAATCCAATCCAATCCAAACCCATGAAACAAACAGCCCCTAAAAGAAAAATCCTTTCCCCCTCTCTTTACGTTGTCAGCCGCCAGCCCCCCTTCAACTTCTTCTTCGCGCGCCACACACCCACGAACCAGCCATCTCTCTCCCTTCTCCCTCTTTTGCGTGCGTCGCCAGCCTCCCTGTGGTTTCTTGTTCGCCAACCTTTGTCTCGTCGTCGTCGTCTAAGCAACCTTATGTCGTCGGCACACATTCTGCCTTCGTCTCCCTCTCCTTGTGTCGTCGCACATTCTGCCTTCGTGTTGCTGCCTCTCGCTCTCGTGTGCTCTCCCGCGCTTCCTCTTGTTCTGCGAGTCTAGCTAACCCACGCCTTCATCTTTTCTTCCATTCATATTTCTTTCCTTGTCGCATGCAGCAAGATTTCCTCAACCTGCGAGGCAATTCGTTCTCTGCCTCTTCTTCACGGTTTCCAGCCTTCTAGGGTTGTCTTTCGGCGTTTTTGGTAAGATTTATCTCGTACCCATGTTGTTCGAACTCACATTTAGCTTACCCATTCTTGTTCAGCCTTAGAATTGGGTTTTAGGATTGATTTCTTGAATTTCCAGCATTACGCAGTGTCGTCTTAGACTTGAAATCAACCGTGCCCCGTGACCCATCATCTGTTTGGCCTTAAACTCGAACACTCACTGTCTAGGGACTCTTAGAAAGTGGTTTTAAACCTCTTTGTTTGCTAGACAGCACGTGTTTAGGGTTATTTGTTGTTGAACGTTCAATCTCTTTTGGCTTTTCTGGTTGGTTCTGTTGATCGTTTAGGATCGCTTAGGAGCGCTATTAGTAAGTGGAATTCTACCTGTTGAGTCTGTTTGTGTGCTAGCATGTTGTGTGTTTTATTTGTTTAGTTTCAATACATTGGATATATATATATATGTGTGTGTTGTTATGTTGTTGCCAAAGTGTTGAGCATGTTGAATTGATGGATTGAACTATCATGTTGAT
The DNA here is from genome assembly GCA_017139565.1 of Luffa aegyptiaca. NCBI lineage: Eukaryota > Viridiplantae > Streptophyta > Magnoliopsida > Cucurbitales > Cucurbitaceae > Luffa > Luffa aegyptiaca. The sequence continues at coordinate 6,246,265 of CM029397.1, forward strand.
GTATGATGAGTTGTTATGATGCGATCTATGATAAACATGCTTTTATTTGGTTGAGGATGGTTGTAAAGCATGTTTTTTTATGTTGTGAGCGCATGCTGTAATTTTGGTTATTGCATGGTTTAGAAGTATGACACGAGCTAGAAGAGCATGTTTAGGTTGTGCATTGGGGTTGTGAACCTGTTTAGTGAAAGAATGGTCAGAGGACCTTGTGTTTAATAGTGAGATTTGAGGTCAGAGGACCTTGTGTGTGTTTAAAAGGAAAGTTAAGTGAATTATCAGGTGCCTCGGGTAAAAATGGTCGAGGGGTGGTATGTCACCAATGGTTAAGAGGAGCATCGGGTGCCTTGGGTAATATGGCCAAGGGGCGATGCAACAGTTCAAGGCCTTGGGTACAATTGGTCAAGGGTCGAACGTCGAGCTCCGTAGAGAGCATTGTGGTCCTGGGTACAAATGGTCGGGGGGCAGTGCGGCTCGAAGGGTCAGTCTTGGAGAGTTTTGTGAGGGCTACGAGAATTTGAAGTCATCGGGTGCCTTGGGTAATATGGCAAAGGGGCGATGCAACAATTCGAGGCCTTGGGTACAAATGGTCAAGGGTCGAACACCGAGCTCAATAGAGAAGCCTGAGGCCCTAGGTACAAATGGTCAAGGGTCAGTGTGACTCGAAGGGTTAGTCTTGGAGGGCTTTGAGAGGACTCAGAGGAGTCGAGTTGAGAGGACTCAGAGGAGTCTGACAAAGCTTGTTAGAGCTTGAGTTAGTGGTTATGAGTGCATGTCTTATGTTTATATGGTTGATGTATAAGTTGATGCATATGGTATGTGTTAGTTGTTTTTTTTTTTTTTTTATGAATATTGAGCTTGTGTGTGGAAAGCATGATATTTTCCTTGTATGAGTATGTGCTTGATGGCTCCATAGGTGCGAGCCACTTACTCAGTACCGTGGTTTTGTATTGACCCACCACCAGGTTTTGCAGGTGATGAGATCATATTCAGACTTGGTGATGAAGAGGAGACTTGAAGGAAGAGGCCATTAGATAGTCAGCCATTTCTATTTATCGTTGTGTTTAGATTCTAATTGGAGTTGTTAAACGGATGTAATTATTGGTTAACTCATTTGGATGTTGTAATAGGCTTAAGCGTGAAGTTTCTTTTATTTAGGGTGGGTGAGTTTTATTAACTGCACTTGTTACGAGATCTGACTCGTATTATATACACTTGAGTTTTGGAGTTAGTTCTTAATTTAGTATGTTGGGTTGTTGTCAATTGAATTAGAGGTGGTGATATGGTTCGAGAAGTGTATCTTTATATTTTTCTTTCAGGTGTTTAAAAATTTGTGCTTAGATATAGTTACGTCGTTATGCTGCCGAAATTTTTGGGGCATTAAGTTGGCATTAGGTTAAGTTTAGTAATGTCCCATAGGTTAGGTCAAATTTTGGGGGCGTTACAGTTGTACTGATAACCACGAGGTATATGGTTCGAATCCCCACCCCCACATATTGTAAAAAAAAAAGTAGTTTATGCTAGCTAGTAGTATTTTTATACGAAGTTAATTACTTAAATTAATAAATATTCAAAGCATATATGTTTTTCTTAATGAGCTGGGCCTTAGCAAATCAAAATAATTCATGTTAAAGTTATTTTTAGGTCACCTTATAAATATTATAGGCACATTCTTGGTATTTTTGCTTAACATGACATCAAGTTAAGGATATGCAAGTTTATGTATTTAAGCACAAATATGCCAAGTTAGGTTATTTCATGGTTCAGGTGCTATAGGAGATGTATTATTCGAGCATGTGAATAACATGATGTATGTGATTGAACATTAAGGTTCCTTATAATGAGAACGACCTAGGAGTATTTTATACTCATGCTACGTGGTTCTAATGTTTCACTAACAATTATGTAGATGATGATGAGGATATCGAAGATGACGACGAGGATATTGAATATGACATTAACATTAAAGAGGAGTTATGAAACATGCTCGACCATATTGAATTCTATGTTTTTATTTGTTTGCTTTATATTTATTTGACTTTATAAACGTTGTACTAATCTAGATGCTAAATAATTATTTAAGTTTGGACAAGTATTAAGACTCTTTTGGATTTGCCAACAAGAGCATAGTTGAATTAACATAATATTTGTGTCATCGAAACCAACAGGTCAGAGGTCAGAGGTTCAAATCCTTCATCCCACATGCTGTAAAAAAGAAAAACAAAAAGAAAGGAAAAAAAAAACTCTTTTAGATGTAATAGTTAGATATATTGTCTTATTGAAATTATGTCTTAAAAATAATTATTTGAATTTAAGCTAATCAAATAAATGTATGAATTATGGGCACTTTGAGGCTGCTTGGGGCATTGAGTGGAGTTATTAAGTTTGCAGAGTTGTTTAGTTTGTGTTTGGATTGCAGAGTTGTTTAACCTGAAACTTTTTTTCTACATTTTTTTTAATGTACTAATTCAATTATAGATATTTTTTTAATTATTATTTTTCTAAATTTAGTTGAAGTTGATAGGTTAAGTTTTATTACTTATGGATATATCACAACTTTTGTACTCATCAATTTTGTTTGAGATTGACAAAGTAAGATTTCATTCATAATAAGAATAACAAAAAATTTTACACACTGCACAATAGACATATTACATGAACAAAATATAAGATAACCAAAAAAGCTTAGATAAAATGTTGGCAATAATTTATTAAGAATCATAGAATTTTTTTATTTGGATGTGTATTTGGTGCAATAATGTCATTTTTTTTTTTTATAAAATGCTATAAAATGGATTTGACATTATATAATACGTCGAGAATAATTCATTAAAAATCATTTTTGAGTTTGTATTTAGTATGATGTCATATATTACAAAATGCTTTTTTTTTTTTGGAATACAAAATGATTTTAATTTGTACACTATTACACTCGTAATGGTGCACTTATTATCATTATTTAAAAAAGAATTGAATATTTAATGATGAGGGTTATTTATTTATTTATTTATTTTTTGAAACTAGATAAGGAATACATTAAAGAAGAGGAAGAATCAATGAAAAAATACAGCAAAGAAGAGGAAGAAACAATGAAAAAAAAACATAGGTGAAAAAGTATCACTACAAGAAAAAAGACCTACGATAGCTTCAGAAAAACGCTATTATAGGGCTTTTATAGCGTTTTACAAAAAGTCATGACAGCCCATGCTATAAAAAGTCTGGAGCGTTTTATAAATGCTATAAAAAGTCTGACTTTTTATAGCATTTTATAAAGGTTATAAAAACACTAATAAAAAATTTTCAATAGCATATTTTTCTCTCAATAGAATGTGTGTAACATTTTGTAAAAGCTATAAAAAACTTTCCATAGTGAAAATTAAAGGTTATTGTTTGTTAATGATAGCATTTATTTATAGTTATAATTATTTATTTATACTTTTAAAGAAAAGCGATTATAATCATTTGAATGGTAATTTTTTTCCCTTTTATAGCATGTTTTATGAATATTGCATCACATTTTTTTTTTTTTAACTTTTGTAATGCAATTGTTCATATTTCTTGATACTCAAATAATCATTCATGAACCATAAAAATAGATACAATAAAAATGTCTTTATTTAAATAATCAATCATATAAGATATCACAATTCCAAAAAATTAGTAGATATAGTAACATGATGTCATTAACTTGAAGATGATCCGTACAAAACGTAAACTTTAACAATCTAACATTCATTAATTACAAAATTAAATATATGTTGCTAGCAAAAATTCAAATAACTCAAATTAGTTGGGTTGTGGCCAAGACATTCCATTGTTGTGAAGTAATTCTTTCATCAACCTACAAAAAGTTATGGAAAAGAAATAAATGAATATAAATATTCAAATAAAAAATTTAATTGACTGATAAATGATCAAAAACCAAAAACTCTTATACACCTAAGCATCGACAATTTAGGCCAACTTAATTTCCAATCCATAGTTTTATCTATGGAGCAAATGTCAAAATTCATAACAATGGCCAACTAGGAAATTCAATAATTAAGTGAGAAAGCCCCAAAAACCAGGATTGCTATTGACAAGGTAGTATTTCGTTTGGTAGTTTCTATTACTAAGCTCCAACATTGAAAAAACAAATCCTAAAGTAATATGAAGGATATTCTGAACCATGATTAACACTTAAGATTATTGGTAAGAACTAAAGCCTTCTATTATGTTGCATCTAGTTCCAAAATAGGAATGATACAAATGTTATCTGTCTTTCTTATCAACAAATTGAAGGACATGATCATATAAAGCACAAGGATTTTGTTAACTAAAACCTTCTTAATTTAACCATTCACATATACAATTGCCTTTCTAATCAACAAATTTAAGGACATGATCATATCACATCTTAATATAACCATTCATAAATGACTTGGGAAGAAACCGTTAATACAACCATCAAATGATAGAATCATTAAAAACCATACAATTTTACCTCTTTTGACATTTGTTTGAGTTCAGAGACCAATGCTAACTGAAACTAAGTCTGCAAGTTTGTTCACACTGTACTTAAACAAAGAGAACTTTTTACAATTACTATAAAAGGAACTATACAGCTTGATTGCAAGTAGATTTGAAGACAACAAGAACTATTGAATGAACAAGTAGCAACTAGAGCTCACCTATCTCATTCTCTTTGGATATCCTATTTCAATGCTAAAATGAGACAAATCATATGAGCCACAAACTGGATGTCAGTCGAAAGCTATTCTTAAAACTAATGTTCCACTATTCTTAAAGGTCGGTTTTAGAGTTGAAACAGTATTCACAAATCCATAATGTTGGAAGAAAGAGCAACCTCAGCCATTCGTAATAAAATTAAACTAAGAAAATGACTTCTAAACAACTCTACTTCAGTTACTTCAATTCTATGGCCTCAATGTACAAATTTCCATCAGTTCTAAACATAAAAGGAAGAGGGAAAAACATGCAAAGTTGAAAGTTATGGGAACATCAGATCCTCCTCCAGACAAAAAGGATTTAATCAGAACAATCATGGTCATAATCACAGTAAGATCACAATAAACAATGATTCAACAGATATGAGAAGGTACCAACCTTAAGGTCACGCCATTTGGATGTGCAACAATTGATCTTCTAGAGAGAAATGAAAGAGTCCTCTCATTCAACCTTGGAACATCAAACATGCATGTAACAATATTGGTGATATTCTACCATTCCATCACTGTGTTGATATGAAAAACTAAATCAAATTGTTAAATCCATCACATTATATATAGCGGAGGATAATTTGCTTTATGCAAGAAGTTTCATGTTTAAGTACACGAAGCAACATCTTACAAACCTAGACACAAGCCATATTAAAGGCTTAATTGAAGCAAATAACAATGAAAATGACTTAAAAGCTTAAAAAATATGAGTAAATTATTTGTCAATTGATCTTGAGAGATATACAAGCCTTAAGTTAACTGCCAAAGTGCTAATAGCACACATTTTGCATTATTTTCAAACAACAAAAAAACAATTGAACATTTTAGAAGTAGAATAAGTTAATTTGTTGTGAACACAATGTTTTCAAACTAACACACTTTACATCAAAATCTAAAAGAAAAAATTATTGGTATCTTTCCATTCAACCTTCAAATTTAAACAATAAAAGACTCAACAACAGTTCCTCATAAAAGTGAATAATTGAGAGACTTCTTTGAACTTACAATAAGACATGTCACATGAACTTACAATACCTTGATACAAGGTTTCGGATCACCAGTTATTGGCATGGGCTATAAGAGTTGTTGCCATTGTCTGCAAAACAAAAATTACATCTTTTCCCATTTGCATGACTGAATGGACCTAGAACAAGAGGGAAAATGTGGTTAGCTAAGTGTTTGACAGCACACTGTGTTTGGTCTCTTTTTGATTGGTCTTGTGGGACAAGTCATATTTCCACCTAACAATATCAGAAAAATATTTAAAACAATCTACCACTTAACATGTAAATTAAGTCTATCAACTTGAACTTCTGGGTTAGTGGGTGCATAAATTACATTGAATGGGTAAAAATTAAACCAACTATGTTGTTTCATCAAGGAGAAGAGGTGGTTCTGAAGTCGAAGTGCAGGCTGAGAAAGAACTTATTGAAAAGCTCTTCAACGCAAAACACAAAAGGTGAAAATACAATAAAAATTAAAAACAAATCACTAATACAAATTGAACCTCAATTTCTTTCGTTATTTATAACTTTTGTTTTGCGTCTCTGCAATTTACAGTACAAGTTCTTCTCCCTCTCGTTTTGTGTCTCTGCAACTTACAATCTTCTTGAATTTTTTTCAATAAATAAGTAAAGTAAGTCAAATTTTCTCTTTTATCCTATAACCAAGAAAAGACTAGTGATAGACACATAGCAAAGAATAAACCTTGTTGGCACTTTGAGTTACAAGTGTGAGTTCTTCTCCCCCCATTTTATGGCTCTGCAATTTACAAAAGAGGATCGATCAAGTTAAAGAGACAAATAAGTACATTAGGAATAAAAATAGTGTACAAAATACAATGATAAATGAGAGTAATACCTTGCAATAGAGCATATTCGAGTAAATGAGAGGCCATAACTCAGCATGTGAAAGTGAAGACATTTCAATCATAAATATTGATGGTGTGGAAGATGGATTTTGGAGGAATGTCGGGAAGAAGTGAAAAAAGACTGGTTTTGTTGGTAACAGTTAAATAACTCAAATATGAAATTAGGTGAAAAGGTGGGAGATTGGAAAAATGAAGGTTTTGGGCTTTCAATAACAAGAAAAAGAAAACACAGAGCATCAATCTTTATGGGTTTTGATTTCATGAAGAAGAAATAGATGGGTAGAGGTAATCAATGGCATTTGAGAAAAGGAAAAAGCCTTTGGGTTTGATAAGTTTGGGCTCTACAACTAAACTGTCCCCCCCCCCCCCCCCCCAAAAAAAAAAAACAGTGGGATACAAGAGAAGAAAATTGAGGGAAATGGGGAAAAAATAAAGGGAAGTTGAAGAAAGAAAGAGGGAAACCCTCAAACCAAACACACGCAAAACCTACCACTTGTGTCGCCGGTGTGAGAGCGAGAAATTGTGACCGACGACGTGTGAAAGAGACTGACGGTGGCCCTGTGATGCGAAATTCGTGATTGTGGGTTGAGAGAGAGAAATAGATCGACGGCTTGACTCTGAATACGAAATGGTGAATCCAAAGAATCGCAGAAACAAGCTGAAGATTGGAGATGGGAAATGAGAACTTGGGATGTAGGGTTTCGTATGTGAGGGAGCTGAAGATTGGAGATGGGAAAGGAGGTGAGAGTAATGGGAAAATGAAGGGGGCTTTTTTTTATTATAAAAATTTCAAAAGGGCGCAAATATTACCGCCAAAAATTTTTCTCCTCCGCCTTTTTGTTTTAATAACGTTTTGTACAAGTGCTATAATTAAAAGCTATTAAATCCTTAGGCCCCGTTTGATAACCATTTCGTTTTTTGTTTTTGATTTTTGAAAATTAAGCTTATAAACCCTACTTTCATCCCCAACTTTCTTTGTTTTATTATCTACAACCTTCCCATGTTTTCAAAAACCAAGTCAAAATTTGAAAACAAAAAAAAGTAGTTTTCAAAAACTTGTTTTTGTTTTTGGAATTTGGCTATGATCTCAAATGTCTATTAACAAGAATGAAAACCATGACAAGGATATTGAGAGAACACAAGTGTAAATTTCAAAAATCAAAAACCAAAAACGAAATGGTTATCAAACAGGGCCTTAATTTTTTGTAGTGTATATTGAGGTTACAGATCTGGAAAATAAAAACACAAAGGCAGAGACAATCATTTTGGAATTTGGATTATAGATTTGGAGAAAAACACACCAAAGAAGGGGAGGAATCGAAGAAAACAAAACTAAGGTGGAGAACTACCGCCGTTTGGGAGACGGTGAGAGAGAGACGTGTGAAAAAACACAACAAAGAAGAGGATAACTCAAGGAAAAAACACAGGGATGAAAAATACAAGAGAATCTGTTGGAATTTTTACAAATAAAATGTGAAAGAAAGTGATGTTTTTTTCATCAAGAGTTTCAAAATGGATTGAAACATCAAATTCAATTTAAAGCTTCAATTACAAATTTAACATATGGAAGTTAAACTTGGTGTTATAACTCAATTGAGTTATATTTTTCATATGTTTCAATTTTATTTAATTTTGTTCTTTGGAGATACTAAGTTGCTAGCCTATAAATAGCAGCTTGTTTCTTCATTTGAATCATCCCATTCCATTTGGAGCATTCTTCTTTCTTTCTTTGTTTCTTTTGATCTTGAGTCACGTTGAGAGCAAGTATCCAAGAGTTCTGCCAGATCCGAGTAGTTCGAGGTTGTTGTTCTACCAGAGTTAGTCGTTGTATCCCTGCTGAGACAATCGTTGTAGTCTGCTAGCAACCCGTGCAGAGCAAATAATTGTCTTCAGGACAGCACTTTGAAAGCGTGTCTCGATTACCAACTATCATATTCTTTTGTTTTACAGGTTCTTTCACTTGATGTGGTTGTTGTTGTCAATCGGATCATATTCGAACATCAGAGCGCTTTGATCTTCTGATATGGTTTAATTATGATTTATGTAATTTTTGTTATGTACAGTGTCTGTAGATATATTTACTCTATATTTGTTTGTAGCTAGTTGCATTGAAATCTGTTTGCTAGTGTGCAACAATTTTTTATACATACAACGTATTCCCAACAATCTGAAGACAATTAGGTGATTGATGGCTGCAAGTACCACCACTAATGTTGTTGCTCCTACCATGATGGGTTCAACCATTATCAAAACTCATGCTGAAAACAAAAGATGATCTTCTACCTCACTGTGTTGGACCTTGCCCACATATTGAATGAAGAATGACAATTAGTTCCTCAAGAAGCTCGAAGCTAAAGCTATTAAATAAGAAAAAAGTGGATGCATCCTATGTTGCAATTACACTGTAAGTGGTTGTGAGGACGCTTTTAGTAATGTCTATTGCAATGCCTATAAAACTTCAAGGTTTTTGTGGGGGAATTGGCAAGAAGAACAAGCTGAAAGATGTTTTACGAAGAATTTTCTCTTTGGAAAATTTTGGAATAATTGATACCAATTTGGTAGTCAATCAGATGGAATTGCAAAAATTTCAATGTCAGTAATTGGTCATAGACCATTCCAAAATGATGTTGTGATTGAGAAGTTGCTTCCATAACGGAAGAACATTAAGAACTATCTCAACCACAGACAAAATATGTTGTCCATAAATGATCTTTTATAAGACTCTCCATTGAAGAGGACAACATGAAGAGAGACAAAGCTTCAGTTTAGAAGCTAATATGAATGATTGCATAATTGTTGTCTTTTATGAAGTATTAATGCCTCTAATACCATGGACTGGTGATGTTGGTGCTACTAGGCACATTTGTGTGGACAAGTCATTGTTCAAATTGAATAAGTGATCAAGAATAATAATAATAACAAGTCATTTGCATATATTGTTGAGTTGTGTGATGTATGGCGTTCTAGATTGAGACATGTCAATTATCGTTTTTTTACAAAGAATGGTAAGTTTAGGACTATTGCCTAATTTTAATATTGATAATAGACACAAATGCGAGATTTGTGTTGAATCAAAGTTTGCTAGAAAGTCATTTTTATATGTAAAAAGAAGTAATGAAGTACTTGATTTAATTCACAGTGATGTATGTGATATGAAAAGTACTCCACAAGAGGCGGTAAGAATTATTTTGTCACATTTGTTGATGACTGTAGCAAATATTGCTATGTGTATTTATTACATAGTAAAGATGAAACCTTAGATGTTTTTAAAGCATATAAAGCAGAAGTTGAAAATCAACTTGAGAAGAAGGTAAATGTGCTTAGATTAGATAGAGGTGGTGAATAATATGAATCATCATCATTTTATGAATTTTGTGAAGTTAATGGTATAGTCCATCAAACTACAACACCTTATACACCACAACAAAATGGTGTAGCTGAAAGAAAGAATCGAACTTTAAAAGACATGGTTAATTGCATGTTAAATAGTTTAGGTTTACACTATAATTTGTGGGGGGAGGCTTTGCTTACAGCAAATTTTATACTAAACAGAATTCCACATAAGAAGACTGATAAGTCACCTTATGAAGTGTGGAATAGAAAGTTACCCCCTTATAAAATGTTGAAAGTGTGGCGGTGTTTGGCAAAGGTACAAGTTCCTTTACCAAAAAGGACCAAACTATGACCTAAGACAAATGATTGTGTCTTTATAGGCTATGCTTTGCATGGTGTTGCGTATAGATTCCTGGTGATTAAATCAGAAATACCTGATATTAATAATAATACCATTATAGAATCTATTGAAGCTGAATTTTTCGATGATGTATTTCCTTTGAAAGAGGAAAGACACTTGAGTAATGGTGTCAAAAGAAATTATGAGGCTAGCTCTCTGAAAGGTCAAGACGATCCGAATACTGAGTTTTAACCAAGGAGAAACAAAAGAAGTAAGAAAGCTACTTCCTTTGGACCTGATTTCATAACATATATGATAGATGGTGAGCCTCAAACTTTTCAAAAAGCCGTGACATCTCCGAATGCACCTTATTGGAAGGAAGCTATCAATAGTGAGATAGAATCCATTTTGCATAACAAAACTTGGGTATTGGTTGATCTACCTCCTGGTAGTAAACCAATTAGTAGTAAATGGATTTTTAGAAGAAAGCTAAAGGTTGACGACACTATTGATAAGTACAAAGCCCACCTTGTTGCTAAAGGCTTTCGTAAAAAAGAAGGGATAAATTTCTTTGATACATATTCTCTAGTGACGAGGATTACATCTATAAGGATGTTAATTACAATAACAGCTTTACAAAAATTGGAAATACACCAAATGAATGTGAAAACTGCATTTTTAAATGGAGAATTATATGAAGAAATTTATATGGAACAACCTGAAAGGTTTGTTGTAAAAGGACTTGAAGATAAAGTTTGTAAACTTGTCAAGTCTCTTTATGGGTTGAAACAAGCACCCAAACAATGGCATGAAAAGTTTGATCACACTATGTTATCTAACGGATTCAAGATAAATGAGTGTGATAAATGTGTCTATGTTAAAACCATAGATCAAGATTGTGTTATCATTTGTTTGTATGTTGATGATATGTTGATAATGGGCACAAATAGAAGTGTCATTGATTCCACTAAAAAGATATTGAAATCCAACTTTGATATGAAAGACCTTGGTCTTGTTGATGTTATACTTGGAATTCGTATAACAAGAAATCCAAGTGGATACATACTTTCTCAATCTCACTACATAGAGAAAGTGTTGAGAAAATTTGATCAATTTGAGAGTAAACCTTCAGTTACTCCATTTGATCCAAGTTGTAAGTTAAAGAAGAACAGTGGTGAAGGTGTGTCTTCTCTAGAATACTCTAGAGTTGTTGGTAACTTAATGTACATAATGAACTGTACAAGACTTGATATAGCCTATTCAGTAGGAAGGTTAGCAAGATACACTAGCAATCCTGGGCATGATCATTGGAATGCTTTAGTTAGAGTTCTAAGGTACTTGAAGTACACTCTGAACTATGGATTGCATTATACGAGGGATCCACATGTACTGGAGAGATTTAGTGATGCTAATTAGATTTCTGATAGCATGGAGACTAAATCAACCAATGGGTATATATTTACCTTAGGTGGAGCAGTTGTATCATGGAAATCTTCAAAACAGACGTGTATAGCGCGTTTTACTATGGAGTTAGAGTTTATAGCTCTTGATAAAGCTGGAGAAGAAACTGAATGGCTTCGAAATTTTCTTGAAGATATTCCATTATGGTTGAAGTCTATAAGCACAATATGTATTTATTGTGACAATTTAGTGGCCTCTATGAGGGCCAAGAATAATGTCTATAATGGAAAGTCGCGACATATTAGACGAAAACATAATTCGATAAGGCAATTGCTCTCCAATGGAATAATTTCCATTGATTATGTGAAATCCAAAGAGAGTATAGCAGATCCTTTAACGAAAGGCTTGTCAAGAGAACAAGTGATGTATACATCGAGGGAAATTTGGCCAAAGCCTATGAAATAAATTATCTGGTGGTAACCTAACGTAGTTGACTGGAGATCCCAAGATCTATGTTCAATAGGCAAACTGGCTAAATAATTTATAGTTGACACACTAAGAAACTTCCCATTTTTATAATGTTGTAAAGTGTGTGATCTGTTAATGTTAAGGTCATGTTGATATCTTGTTTAAAAGATGAGTAATGACAAAATACTCTTAATCAATATCACCTATGTGAAAGTAGAAGTGGGGTCGCTTCTGTGAGAACTTTTCGAATGGATTATGTTCTCTAAAGCTCTCATGAAATCAGGATTTTGTCCAGGACCAAAACGGACACAAACGTATAAACTCGAAGATACAAGATGAGTTATGTGTGATGTCTGTTGTCTCAATTCACCAACAAGAAGGATAGTTCCAGAGCTTGGTCTCACTATTTTTTCGGTAAATTCGATAGATATTCACAAAGGAAGGTTCAAGTCCAGAAGACACATCTCCTGATGCATAACTTGTCTATTTGCTCTCAACATTTTTGTTTTGATTTTCTCACTTTCTTTCATGTGGGGGATAGTTGGAGTTTTTACAAATAAAATGTGAAAGAAAGTGATGTTTTTTTCATCAAGAGTTTCAAAATGGATTGAAACATCAAATTCAATTTGAAGTTTCAATTACAAATTTAACAGGAAGTTAAACTTGGTGTTATAACTCAATTGAGTTATATTTTTCATATGTTTCAATTTTATTTAATTTTGTTTTTTGGAGATACTAAGTTGCTAGCCTATAAATAGCAACTTGTTTCTTCATTTGAATTATCCCATTCCATTTGGAGCATTCTTCTTTCTTTGTTTGTTTCTTTTGATCTTGAGTCAATTTGAGAGCAAGTATCCAAGAGTTCTGCCAGATCCGAGTAGTTCGATGTTGTTGTTCTATCGGAGTTAGTCGTTGTATCCTGCTGAGACAATCGTTCTAGTATGCTAGCAACCCGTGCAGAGTGAATAATTGTCTTCAGGACAGCGCTTTGAAAGCGTGTCTCGACTACCAACTATCACATTCTTTTGTTTTATAGGTTCTATCACTTGATGTGGTTGTTGTTGTCAATCGGATCATCTTCGAACATCGAAGCGCTTTGATCTTCTAATATGGTTTAATTATGATTTCTATAATTTTTGTTATGTACAGTGTTTGTAGATATATTTACTCTATATTTGTTTGTAGCCAGTTGCATTGTAATTTGTTTGCTAGTGTGCAACAGTTTTTTATATATACAACGTATTCCCAACAGAATCGGCATCCATTGGAGGAAAAAAACTAGAAAAATCAACAAAGTGAATGATTCGGATGCAGAGAAGACAAAGAACAGAGAGAATAGAGAACAAAGAGAGACGTGGAGAAATAGAGGAGACGGTGAGAGAGAGACGAACCCCAAAAACACGTGTTGAGTTCAAAAATGGGAATTGTTCAACTCCACTAAGTAGAGTAAAGAAATCAGGGTTTAATAACCTAACGGGCTAAACAAGGAGTAGGTTTAAAAATATAAATTATAGCGGATGGGTCAAATTGATCATCAAATTTCACAAATGTCCTTAATGATCAAAATTATTATAGGTAGGTTTTTACACATTAATTGATATAATTTTGTTACCAAAATGCCCTTTCATTTTATAATTGAAATAATTTTAATTTAATAATATATTAGATTATATAAATTATTAAATATAATAATTTTGTTACTAACTTCCCATAAGCATATCTCCCAGCCGAATGTTTCCAAAAAAATTAGGAAATTTGTATGTTCAGACATGGAACGTATTCTCCCAAATAAATTTTACATTTTATTATTCATAATTTCCTTTTTCATGTTTTCATTTTGACGGCTTAGTAGGGTTATGCATACAGGATACAATTTTTTCACCCTTTCATTTTTTACGGCTCACCTGCAAATTCATAGTTCCTTTCGAGTGGTTGATTTTTCACCTCGCATGCGAATTGATTTTCGTCCATTTTCGTCCATCACAAACCAAACACAGACTATTTTCTGCTCTTTCATTTTCGTGGTTAGTTGTGGCTCCACCATTTCCGTCCATCAAAAACCAAACACAAATTGCGACTCCTTCATTTTCGTTTCATTTTTCCGTGTTCAATTTCACAAATAGGTATGTTTATATTTTCTCTTACTTTTTAGTTGGTTCAATTTCAGCTCTTATATTGCAATATTTTTCAGTTTTAACACCACATTTCAGATTAAGTTATAGAGTTTTATATTTATAACGTATTCCATTTCATTTTCAATCTAAACGATGGTATATTATATATATTTTTGCGTAGGCCGTTAATTATACAACTATACATATCATATCTTTCATTTTTTGTGTTTTTACGCAATTAACATATGCATTTAAAATTTAGCATTAGAAACTGTTTAAAGAGTATATTTTTTAAATACCCGATATTTACGAGTCTAGTGTTTACTGAATATACCTTATATATGATATATACAGGGTATTTATTTAAACCATTGGTCTTCGTCTATATATGTATCCAAGAACCACCTTACCAACCAAAGTATATATATATATATATATATATTCAAACACGCACCAATTTATGAGGGAAACATACCACACTCAAGCACCAATTACATGTTAAAATACCCAAACAGAAAATGAATTTTTCCCAAGAACATAGTATGCATATTTTTTAGATTCCCCAAACAGCCACCCAAAAAAATAGTATACATACCAAACACACATTTTCAATTTATTCCCAAAAGCATGGTATACATATTTTTCAGACTCTCCTAGATATGCAAAAAATTCTAATAAACATAGTGTAGACCCCTAAATTTGTCCGATATTTTATTCTTTTAATTGATTTTGTTTTTTTTTAAATAAAAGGAAAAAAAAAAGAATATTCTAGATCATTTAATTGCCAATTCAAATATTATTAAATATGGTAGAAATAATTAGGTCAAATATTTTATTTTAATTAATTGATTTTCCAAATCAAATATCATGTTTATTTGGCAAGGTTAATTAAAAAAAATATTATGTTTATTTGATTGGCAATTAAAATTTTGTAAATATGGGAGGTGAAAATTTGATTCTTTTTTCATTTTTATTAGATTTTATTTTTTTAATTTAATTTCATTTGATCACCTTCCTAATTTGTGGTGGTTGGAATTGGCTATAAATAGGAAGTCCTCCCATCTTGCAATTCACGATTTTGAGCCTTGGGATACCCACTCACACGTTTTTTTCTTGGCTAAAAATAGACTCCCTAAATCTCCCTCCTTCCAAACCCTAGATACATTTTTCTCCTTTTCCCTCCTAACTTCCACCTCCTACTCTAACGCTTTCTCTTTTCCTCTCCAACGATTTCACCCCATCACCATCACCCTCCCCTAAATTTCACATCACCACTTCCTTGAGTCTTATTCCCAATCCAACGGTCACAAGCGTTATTTTGTAAGTATTTTTTTTTAAAAACCTTTGCTTGCAATTCTTTCTCCAATAGTATTCTCTTTCTCTTCATGATGTTAACTTTTTCATGCTTTTATAAAGTTAGTTTATTTATTGTTTGATTCTCTTTATTTTAATGTGTTTTTTTTAGCATTTAGGAAGTTATGTGAATTTTCTTTTAGGGAACATTTGACAATTGCATGCATATACTATATTAAATTTTATCATTTACATTTTGGTTTAGTTAAACCTTTAGAGTTGATTGTTATATGTCATTTATGTTTAATTTGTTAATTTAAATAGTTTACCATTGAATCTTGTATCATTATTTATAATCTAGTCATGTAATTCTCTTAAATTAATATGTAGATACTTTGCCTAAACTAATGTTTCTTTTGTTGTGTTAAACAAAAATAAAGGAATTTCCAACGACGGAATCTCAATTTTTGGGATGCCAATGTTGAGTTTTCTTGAGGTAAGAAATCAATATCTTGGAATGCCGAGATTTGATTTCAATATGGTTTCTTTAAAGCAAATGAATTTAATAAAATTTTATTTCTTGTATATTATAGTTTTTATCCCATTTTAGATATTTTCTCTCAATTATATGTGTTTTTTTTATTTCTCTAAGTTATGATATTTAATCCATAATTCCCTTGTAAAATTCTTTCCCTTAATTAAATATTTCCAAAATAAAAATCTTCCAACGATGGAATCTTGAATTTTCGGGATGCCGATATTTGAGTTTCTTGAGGAAAAAATAAAATCTCGGGATGTCGAGATTTGATTTTAATATTTCTTTCCATATAAAGCATAAATAAAATTCTTCATATTTTTCTCTTAAAACTTTTTTTTCTTCCAAAGAAGCATATTTCCTAAAAGGCATTTTCTTTAAAAGGAATGTATTAAAAACTTTTTTTTGGCTAAAATCGTTTCACAAACCTTATTTCAAAATAATAAATCAATCCAAAACTATTTTCCATAAAAATGTCACTTGCTTTAAAAATAAAATTAATTAAGAGTTTTCCCTTAAAAAAATATTCTTTGCTCATACATTTTTCCAAAATTAATAAACCAAATGTTTTTTTAAAAAAATAAACTTTCCTATGACGGAAATTAGGAAATCAATATATTGACTTTCCTAATATTCTTGAGGTATAATGAATTTAAATTTGGGATGCCAAATTAAATTCATACAAATTATGAATGGCTTTATGCCACCCATAATTATTGCTCATTATTTATCTAAGGAATAATGAGAAGTAAAATATGAGACATTTAAAAATCAATAAAAAATCTTCTCTAGTATTTACAATTGTCAATTTCCTTAAATAACACAAGAAAAATAAAAATTCGTTCTTCGAACGAGTGTTGTGGGGTGCTAATACCTTCTCCATACACAAAAGACCCCCGAACCTTAAATCTTTTATTTGCAGACCATTTTAGCATATTGTTGGGTGTCCAGTCACACCCTCTAAATCAAGACTGGTGGCGACTCCATTTTCCTCCTCTTGGGAACAAAGTCAGCCGCTCCGCGTCGCAAACCCGTAGCGACACATAGTATAAAGTAAAATGAGAACCAAAAACAAGACTGTAATTTCCTCTACCAGTGCAATCTATAGAAATTACAGAATCTTATATTAGGCAAAGGTTAAAAAAACAACACAATGTTTTAAATAAACACCTTGTATATATCATATATTTGAGGTGCTTTTTATATATATGGTGCGTGTGTGAACTGAATGGATGGGATGTGAGATAAGATGGATAATAATAAGAAAGAAATATTCAGCCAACACTTAAGTGCAAGTATACACTGTCGCACGTAGTAATAAAAAAACCTCAGAAAGTATTCCAAGGGTATCGATCCCACGAGGACTAAATTGGAAATTCAGATTTGATGAAGAAACTGCTCAAATGATTGCTTTTGAAAAAGTAACCAAAGAAAATAAGTTGATTGATTGGGTTTTTTAAAAGATAAATAAAACAAGCTAGATAATAGAAAATAACAAATAATAAACAAATGAGGTGTTTAACATGGATTCATCCCTAGGGTAACAACCATACTTATGCAATATCTAACTTAAGAGTATTTAATGCATTGGGTCAGATTTAACTTCCATTTGGCCATTGTTTCCAAAAACCGTAAGAAGGCTAAGCGAGTACCGTTATGCACATTTCTGTGACTCGACTCCGACATAGGTAATTCACGAATGCAACCTATAATCCTATAGTCGATATAGGATGCCTTAGGCAGCTTGCCCTATACTGCCGAACAATCTCTTTCGAGCTTTTTCTCCTATATCACCTTTATGAGAACCGATATCGTTTGTCCCTTTCGAGATCAAACTCACATAGCATGCAAAGTCTAAGTGATCAAATTAAACTTAGAAAGATTAGAGTGATATTCAATAAAAAAATGACATGCATTAAACCCTACTTAAGCAAATAAAACACTTTCAAGCCATTAAACCCTAAGGGAATTCACCACATTGAACCTCTCGACGGGATTTAGCTACTCATGATGGGATAAAAAGCAAATGAACACATTTTCATTGAAATAAAGATGTAAAGAATACAAAGTAATGAAAAGATTCAAGAGCTGGAAATAAAGGAGATAGCTAAATATTATGGGTTTTTTGTTTACACAATCCTTCTAGAGTTCGCTAAGACACTCCACTCTCTCACTTTTACAAGATGGGAATGGGTGATCATCCTCTAATTTCATTAATAAACACCTCGTATATATCATATATTGATGGGTATTTACCTAAAAACACAAATTAAAAAGCGAAGATTGAAAAAAAAATATATAAAGATTTGAAGATGAACGAATTTCTGAACGAAAGCTTGCAGAAGATGAACGAAGATGAAGATAAATGTTTTTTTCAACTGATTTTAAAAAAAAAGATAAATAAATATTAGGAACGAAAAAAAGAGCAAAAATTCAAACCAGGTAAAAAAAAAAGCAAAAAAATCAAACCGAATTCGTGTTCATCCTCTTTCTTCTCGTTTTTTCCCGTTGCCGGCTCGGATCTTGCAACAAGCGAAGACAAAATTGGGTTTCTATGAACCCAGATCGGTGTGGAACGATACCCACGAGCGAGGACAGATCTGTGCAAAACGATGTTCACGACGTTCACGAGCAAGGACAGATCTGTGAAACCCACGAAGTTCACGCAATTTCCTCCCCATTTCGGTGTAGGTTTCATGGCCGAACAAGGATAATCGAGGGAGAGAGATGGAGAGGCGACAACGGCGTGGGTTCCTCGAGAGTTTGCTGCCGACGGGAGGGGACGGTGGAGCGAGGTCAGCGGCGAAAGGTACGGAGCAGGGGGCTGCGACAAGAGGAAAACAACAAACGGGAGGGGGTGGGTTTTACACAGTGGTGGGTCTCGATTCGTGGGTTTGATTTCGCACTGGTTTGGGTCTCTGTTTCAGAGTCAGTCTCCTCGCCGACGTGGATCATCGAGCAGTGGCCGTGGGTTTGAAAACTCCTTCCGTCGTTGGCGTCGGAAAGGTTTCTCTCCCTTTTTTTATTAAAAAAAAGAATATAAAGAAAGGGAAAGAAAAGAGAAGGGGAGAGAGAAGAAAACAAAAATGTCACCGGCCGTCGGCTGTCGACGAGCGATGGTCGCCGACGACCGGCGACAAAAGCTTGGAGGTGGTGGTGATGGTGGTTGAGAAAAAGAAGAGAATGATGGTGATTTTGAGGAAGAAGAAGAAGAAAGAGAGGGAAAAATGAGAGGGAAATGGAAATTTTAAAAAATATATATTTTTAAACTATATTATTATTATTTTATTTTTAAAATTTTAAGAACTATTTTTTTAATAAAAAAATAAATGACACGTCAGCAAACTGTTAAAAGTTAACGGAAAAGTGGATGGAGAGACCAAAATGAAACAAAATTCAAACCTCGGGGACTAAATTGTCAAATTTGAAAACTTAGGGACCAAAATGACCTCCACCGTTAGGCATACTCCTTAAAGCTTTTTGTGCTCTTCTTTTCCATCCTCTGGGGGTCCAGGAGGTCAGGAGCCATATCTATGTTGTGCTTATATTGCTTTAAAAAAGAATCGACCAGATTCTTCCATGAACAGATATGAGTGTTGTCTAACTGCATATACCATCGAGATGCTGGACTAGTAAGACTGTCCTGGAAGCAGTGAATTAATAGCTTGTCATTTTGGACATCTGCATCCATCTTCCTACAATACATGATAACATGATTTTTAGGACAGGATACTCCATCATGCTTTTCAAACTTGGGCACTTTGAATTTTGGAGGGAGGATTACATCTGGTACCAAGCATAACTTGATTGCCCTTAATCTCTCCTCCAGGACTTCAAGCTTTTCACTAGAAGAGGCTTTCTCACCTCCTATTAGCTCTTTTCTGATTTCAGGATTATCTAAATATGGAACCGTAAGGGTCACCTTGGGAGGTACCTCTTTGGGCAGTGAAAATCCAGGTTGATTGTGAACAGGCACTTGCTCATTCTTGTAAAATGGAAATGGGTGCTGCTCTACTGGAATATTGTACAATGGGTGATATTTTGGAGTAGTATCCTCTGTTGATTGCCGGACTGGAGGGTCATTCGTTGTATTGCTGGATTGAGCAATATTAGCTATTATTTTGCCTCTTTCCGAGGCGACAAGAATGGCATCCATTTTTTCTCGTAGCTCCTCAATATCTTTCCTCGTTTTCTCCAGCTCAGTACTTTGCTCTTCCATGATCCTCGTCCTATATCTCGTGATGTAGGTGTCGTGGATTCGAGGTGACTGAGCTATCTTATGGCTTTGTTTATATTTTTTAATAAAAAAGATTTTAGTGTAAGAAAAGAGAAAGACAACGTAACATTTAAACAATTGAAGAGGAAAAACGTTTTGATATCAAATTGGAGAATGATAAAACAATGTAGTAGCAAAATTTGTGCAAGATTGAATTACAAGATATTTCAACTATAAAAAAAAAAAGAACATGAACTAAAGTAAAAAGTTAATAGAATTGCCCCTAATACTCTAGACTTATACGAAGTTTTCCAAGAAACTTGAAAACATTCTTGCTATTTGGCTCTGTAGGTGCTTGACTTTAGAGAGAGTACATGCATCTTTTGCTAGTTCATCTGCCCTTCGAATGACTCTCCTAATCTAAGTGAGCATATGTTCTGCTTTACTTCGTAGTGTCACGTGGTTCTATCTCACAAATCCAAAATCTTCGCTCAATCTGTCGTACTGCTCCTTTAGATAGGTATAGTCTTTCATTAATCTGTCAGTGACATCTTGATACTTATCAAGGCAAACATTGAGTGATTGAACAGACTCTCTCAAACCCTTGTTGTCGTTGATGAGCTCCCCTAGTTGATCCTCTCTAATCTTAAGCGTTAACTACAAGTCATCAACTGTTCGACATAGCATTCCATTCTTTTCTTCTACCTCAGTAATCGTTTGGTTCCTCAAACTAGTGCAATCTTCGAGCTCTTTCATCAACTCATGGAGTGAGGCAATCTCATATTGTTTCTTTGAAACTTGGTCATTCCTTGACTTGAGAGTTGCTTGGGAGACTCCATTATCCCTTCTTAATCGATGCATTCTTCTGTTCAGGTCACGGGCCTCTGTGTCTAATGCTGAAATTTCATTTTCTAATTGTTCTTGTTTACTGACAATTCCCTTTAATCGGTTCAGCTCTTTTTCTAGTTCAGCATTGCACAACAATCCTTACTTTACCTCTAATTGCATCCTTTCATTTTCTTGAACCAGTGATGAATTCACTTTTCTCAATTCATCACATTCTTTTTTGAGTGCTACTTGTTTTGTCAGTTGATTTGGTATCATCTCTGCATTAAGCTTTACCTTGGCTTTAATATTTGGTGACACAAGCACGATTTTAGCTCTGTTCGCATGCCATGTTTTGTACGCCTCCGAGGTATCATCATGAAATTGACCATTCTGGATTTTAGTGATCATTTTCCAAGCCTTCATGATTTTCCGAATTCTATCTTTACAAAATCTCTTATCATAAGCAAATTTGAAGTCCTTCAACACATGCGTGGCAGGGATGAATTGTCGGATCCAAATTTAGCATACTACCAATAGATGAGCATAGGCTATACATCCCCAAGGACCCAAAAGAGGTAAACTTTGAAATTTACCACATATATAATATTTAAATCATATTTAAATAATTATAACTCTCTTAAAATGTAGTTTAATATACAATTAAACTTATGCGTTAAATTATATCGAATATAATTTACAACATCTCCCTAAATTGAATTTGAACGTTTCCAAATTCTTTCATCACTTTGTTCTGAGGTTAATCCCTTTGAGCTAGCAGGGAGACCTAATGGACCTACAGATCATGGGCTCCAACGATCCGAGATTAACCAGTTAAACTCTTTTAACCTAGTTAACCAGCATTCGTTAACTAACATGACACTCCACTATAGCCCATAGTTGCACTCCCCTCACTGTAGATATATTTCTGTCCACCCGATATAACCGTGATCAGTAAGTCAATCCTTCACAGGTTGTTTGCAACTATAGCTAGGTCAAAAGTCCATTTTACCCCTATAGCACTTCTTGTTCCTTAAGCCCGCACTGAGTCCCTAATGAACAATTGGTTTGTGGTTCGACCACTAAACCTAAAACCCCTCGAGCAAATGAGAGGGCAGCGCTCCTTTGTTCACGTCCCAAAGTCAGCACTTAAGGGAATAACCTCTCTACTATCCCTAAAGTTGGGTAGGAGTGAATTTCATCTTGCAAGACTATGTCCCCAGCTATTTACCCGGTCTTATCCCCAAAATGGTAGGAACTTATTGAGTCGGCGATGTTGAGCCACTCTCACCCATGCAAATCAAAGGATAATCCCAAATAAATAGAAGTTCAAAGTTAGCTCAGGATTAAGATCGAGTTACCTAGGTCATCGCTTGAAATAGTCAGTTTCACAGTAAACGACGTTATAAAGTGAAAGTGACTTATTTCGCGGTCCGGTCTTATGCAAACTCTTTTGCATAGGATGCCCCCACTCGCATTTCTCTACATGAACGATTTAGGATCACATCGTTTGTATTAAAACAAAGTGGGCTGCGTGACATAGTTTTTCCTAGGATAAGGTACCCAGTCTTATCCCTATACTATAGACCATTTAGGTTATTTACTTGAATCTTATCCACTTTTAAGTCATTACATAAAGTTCAAGTGTTCATATCATAGCCAAGGATTCTAGTTTATTGGATTTGGGTTAATTAATTAATATATAATGAAAACAACCATTCAACAACCAGAAATTGAATAACCTTGATAACGTTTTATCGATTATAATTGACTTTGTTACATTTATTATCCACGAGTTTTAGGACATAAAACCCAACACCTAGCTAGCTCATATCAAAATAAGCCTTGGAACAATGTGATGGGAGAGTTTGAATCATTCTGTAATGCCCCAGGTTCTTTAAACCACTAGCCTAGCGACGCTACTACAACTCTAACCCTTTTACAATCGAGTGCCCCGAAAATTTCGACAGCATAACGACATAAAACTGGCTAACCCAAAATTTCTTTAACATGATAAACAAAACAAACACTTCTAAACGCTGCCAAAACCAAACTCCACCAAACTACAATGCAGATTTCACAACCTAACTGATGGGATGAAAAACCCACACAGCGGAAGACATACAGAGGATCCAATCTCAGGATTTAATTAGGATTAAAATACCAGGTACGAAGGCAATAAATCACAACATTCAATAACAATTATTTTACTGTAATTTAGGCTAAAGCATGCTAAAAATTGATTAAGATCTAATCCTAATCATACATAATATAGAGAAAAAGAAACTTACGTTCGTTGTCGTCTTGACCGAATTCACCAATGTCTTGGGAGGAATCCACGAATGTTTCTTCTCTGTAAAACAACCCCAAAATCACGATCTCAAGACACCACCGTTAGGATCTTCATTGGTATGACTCTAAGGGGTGGAGAGGGAAGGAGGTGGGATCCTTATTTTTTTTAGGGAAGCTTCTCTGGGATTTTTCTCTACTGTGCTTGAGAGAGATCAACGCTAGAAGAGAAGAGCATCCTTAACCCTCCAGGCGTGTACCGTTAGAGAGGGAGAGAGCCAATCGTGGAATAGACATGCACGATCAGGTAACTGATCTGATCAGTTGGATGATATTTTAATTTTAAAACAAATTAAAATTAAAATTAAAATTAAATACTAAATTAATTTAATTAATAATAATAATTAAATTAATTAAATTAATAATGATTAATTAAATCATATTTAATTAATCAATTCATTTAAATCATATTTAAGCGAATATCCCTCACATAACCTATAGTTTAATTCAATCAATTTAATTAAATCAAATTTAATTAAATTAATTGATTAATTAATTCCCCAATTAATTAATCATTAAATTAAATATCACATATTTAATTTAACCCTATAATTGAATCATATTCAATTATGTTTCTCTCATATAACTTATAGTTTTAATGTGCATCCAATGCGTATTAATTTTAACATATAGTTTTAATATGAACTCACTTCATATTAAGATTAATATTTGAACTCCTTCAAATACTTAATTCTCTCATAAATTAGTTTTGAATAGAAATCAAAATAAATTTATATTATAAAGTTTAATTAAAATATAAACTTTATATTATAATGTATCTCCATACATTATATCATTTCCCTTAGTAAATTTGAACATTTCAAATTACTTTAATTACCTCAATTCCATTTATGAGCTACCAGTGGGACCTAATGGACCTACAGATCAGAAGCTCCAATGATATGAGATTAACTGGCTAAACTCATTAATCAAGTTAATCAATATTTGTTAATTGTGGGTACACTCCACTATAGACCCACAGTTGCACTCTTCTCACTGTAGAATATTTCTGTGTCCACGGATATTAACCAATACCGGTAAGTTAATCCTTCACGAGCGTTCGTAACGCCAGTTGGGTCAAATTACCGTTTTACCCCTGGGTTACCTCTGGATCCTTAAGTACCATTGATTCCTCTAATGAACAATTTGTTTATGGTCTAACCAATAAACAACAGTTCCTCTTAGGCCAGGAGAGGACGGACGCCCTTGTTCACGACCCTGAATCAGCCCTTAAGGGAACACTCTTCTACTTGCCCCAATAGGGAAAGGAGTGAATTTCATCTTGTAATGTTATGTTCCCAGCCCCCACTCGGTCTTGCCCCTGAAATGATAGGCTTATTGAGTCAACGAACTTGCCACTCTCACCGATACAAATCTTAGGACAATCCCTCATGAAAAGAAGTTCATAACAAACTCAAGATTCAAATTGAGTTACCTAGGTCATCCTATTGAAATAGAAACCTAAAACTAGTCAACAACATTACATCTAGTGGTTACTATTTCGCGGTCCAGTCTTATGCAAACTCATTGCATAGGATACCCCCACTTGCATGTCTCCTACATGGATGCTTTGGATCATTGCATCTGTATCGAATATAAAGCGGACTGTATCACATAGTGTCACCAAGATAAGGTACCCAACTGTATCCCTATACTATGGACCCTTTAGGTTGTTACTTGAACACTGATTCCCGTATGTCTCCACATAGTAGTCCAAGTTTCATTTAAACAACCTTGGATCTTAGTTTATTGGATTTAGGGTTAATTAATGCAAAACTCGATTATTCAATAACAAATTACTGAATCACTCAAATAATACTTTATTGAGGTTAATTAATTTGTTTCATTTACTATCTACGAGTTTTAGAGCATAAAACCCAACACTAACTTCACTATACGAGTCAGGTCTCGTAGCAACATGCATTAAACTAAAACTAGACAACAAAACATAAGTCAAATCTTTATCAAGACTAACAATTCAAATTTGCAACAAACTAACTAAGACAACTTTTATTCTTTACCAAAACTAACAGCAATGCTAATCCCAAGTTCATAAAAGCATAAACAACTCAGGTGAATCTCTCACCATAACAGAAACAACAATTAAACCAATTAAACTCTAGCCTACTCAATCATAAACAAAGGAAAACTCAAACACTCTAGGATTCTCCTCGTATTTCTCTTCTTCCTCACCACCATGGTCTAGCTCATCCTCCAAACCTGCAACATCTAAAATGTTGGGGGAGAAAAGGGGGGAGGGGTATCAGTACAATCGTGATACTGCTAAGGAGCTCACACTTGTTAGGTCACAAAAAACAACCAATGGCAATCAGCATGCTTCTCACACGCAAACAACATGCTTAAAAAGCAATAAAACTCATCATGCTTGAAAAGCAGTAAATAACCATCATGCATATGCTTCCCACACTATGCAACATACACTACTAATGCACCACATGATTTACGCGTCATGCTACGCAAACTAACTGGTGAATTACGCGCCACGCTACGCACCTAGCCCACATGATTTATGCGCCATGCTACGCAACATACACATAATTACGCGCCATGCTACGCTAAACAAAACACATGCATTACGTGTCATGCTACTCAAAACCAAACACATGCATTACGCGCCATGCTACGCTAAACAAAACACATGCATTACGAGTCATGCTACGCAAAACCAAACACATGCATTATGCGTCATACTACGCAAAAGCAACACATGATTTACGCGGCACGCTGCACACCTACACATGAATTACGTGACATGTAATGCAACCACTAAACTCATGCTACACATCCCGTGACAACATGCTAGCCCAACTAACCATGTTTAACACGACATCCCATCATGTTTTAACCACATAATACATGCTCATCTCAAGCAACACAACATGCTATCGGCACAACATGTCATGCTTTAACTCAAACATCTCATCTAAGCTTTAACACAACAAGTCATGTTTAATAGGCAACCAAAAGAGAAAAGCAATAGCAACAGCATACATTATGCAATCAAACAAAACCTAGCAAGTAGAAACTACTTACAATAGTGCTTCTAAATTACCAAAGCTTGCTGAAAAAAATATTGGAACAAGCTCTAAGCGAACCAACAAACACAACCAAGGCTTCCTAAAGGTTAGAGAACAACCCAACAACCTTCCAACACTTAAAGGAACCTAAAACGAACCGCAAGGTACTAAAACATACCAAAACAGGGGTTGAAACCTTGCTAGAATAACCAATCACAGCACCGAAACTCCTTAAATAAGTGTTGTCCGGGGTCCAAAATCACATGACACTGAAGCTAGATGGCACCCAAAGGCTAGAAACTACCTTAAAGTCAACTACGACAACAACCAAAGGTTATAAGACCGCTGGAACTTACCGATCAGCACCAAAATGCCTTGCTTAAGTGTTGTACAGTGACTGCAAATGGCCAAAATCTGCAATTAAGAAGTCGTTATGGATTGGATAACTGAGATTTGAAGCGAACACTGAATGGGTCAAGCGAAACTTACTGGAGTTGCCAAAAGACACCGAAGAAAGGCTGAAATCTCACCAAACCAGAGAGGTTTGAGGCCAAACGCTTCTTAGACGGCGCTGCAAATCAAAGATTTCAACACCAACTCAATTTCCAGCACACAAAAGGAATGGGTATTTAATTTTTAGCCCTAACAATGTTGGGTTTTATGCACTAAAACTCGTAGATAGTGAATGTAAACAAATTGTATACTTGTTTTAATAAAGTGTTATTGAGTTTCTGCAATAAAATATTATTGTTAAATATTGCACAATTTGACCCAAATCCAATAAACTAAGACCCAAGGTTGTTTGTGTGTAACTTGAACTAGTATGTGGGGACATACAGGGATCGTTGTTCAAGTAACAACCTAAAAGGTCTATGGTACAAGGATAAGACTGGGTACCTTATCCTGGTAACACTATGTAATACGACCCGCTTTGTATTTGATACAGATGTATTGATCCAAAGCGTCCATGTAGTAGACATGCGAGTGGGGGTATCCTATGCAATTTGTTTGCATAAGACCGGACCGCGAAATAGTAACCGCTAGCTGTAACACCGTTAACTAGTTAGGTTTCTATTTCACTAGGATGACCTAGGTAACTTAGTCTGAATCCTGAGTGGATTATGGACTCCTGTTCACGAGGGATTGTCCTTTGATTTGTATGGGTGAGAGTGGCCAGTACGCCGACTCAATAAGCCTACCATTTTGGGGACAAGACCGAGTGGGGAGTTGGGAACATAATCACACAAGATGGAATTCACTCCTTCCCGACTTTTGAGGAAGTAGATGAGTGTTCCCTTAAGTGGTGTCTTCGGGTCTTGAACAAAGGGCCCTACCCTCTCACTGGCCCGAGAGGGGTTTCTATTTGATGGTTGGATCACAAACAGGTTGTTCATTGGAGGAGCACTAGTACTTAAGGAGGTAGAGGTAACTCAGGGGTAAAATGGTAACTTTACCCAGCTGGAGTTACAAACACTCGTGAAGGACTAACTTGTCGTTATTGGTCGATATCTGTGGACACATAAATATTATGCAGTGAGAAGAGTGCAGCTGTGGGTCTTTAGTGGAGTGACCCATAGTTAACGAATTGTGACTAACTTGGTTAATGAGTTTAGTCAATTAGTCTCATGTCGTTGGAGCTTCGGATATGTAGGTCCATTGGGTCCCACTGGTAGCTCGTAAAGAGACTTGAGGCAATTAAGTATAAATTGTAAATTGAAAGTGTTGAATTTATTTAGGGGAATCATATAATGTATGTTGATACATTAATATAAAGTTTATGAAACTTTATAATATAATTTTTGAATTAATTTCAAAATTAATTCTTTAGAGAAAATATTTGAAAGAGTTCAAACAATTAATATGAATTGGATTCATATTAATATAAATAATTTAATAAAATTCCTAAGATTAAATATGTGATATTTAATTGGGTAATTAATTAATAATGAAATTAATTAATTATTTATTAAAATTAGATATGAATAAGATAATAGATTTGATCTTATTCATATCCTTTTCCTATTAGGAAAAGGTCTTGGCCTTTACCTATAAATAGGACCCCTGGGGTGGGGTGAAAGGCATCTCATTCATTCTACTTCTCTCAGAGATCTCTCCTAAAAGACTCCCACCAGTCTCCTGCCTCCAATAATCTCATAGATATACCAGTGTAACCAATTGGTGGTGCTCCCACAAGAAGGTTGTTGCGTTTTCGATCTCACAAGCTAGAAAAAGACGAATCGATCAAGGCTTCCTATGAAAGTGAGTTTCCTTGAAAACCTTGATCACTATGATCATCTAGATTCGATCTAGGCAATTATTAAACATGTTTATAGCCGCTTTACAGCATGATAAATGTGGTTTTATTGCTGTATTCTTTTGCAAATTGTATTGGTATTTCAATTAGAATCAAAGACTCTGAGTAGGTTCTGTCCACACGTCCCATTCTTCCGTTGCGCCAAGGGCTCTCATCCCTTCCAACCAAGCATGGGTAAGGCTTAAACTTACCGAATCGGGGGATTCGAGGCCAAACTACCTACTGGACAGAGACGAGAACGCGAGGAAACGTGGCTCGAGTTGCTGGACGCGCACCAATCTGACTAAAATGAGAGAGGTGAGGTTAGATTGGGTCTTAAAACGACTAGAAACAAGAAAAACTTGAGCTTACCACGGTTTTTTGGTCGAACAACGAAAAAGAGAGGGAGACGGCGTGGCTTACAGCGAAATGAGATAGAGAAAGTGGCGCCAAGGGCCTTCACGAGCGACTCACGGGCTGGCAATGCTTCTCCGACGACAGAGGTTGACAACGGCATGGGGAAGGTGGCACGGTAGCGGAACGGGAGTGGCTGGGCGGCAACGACGAGCTGGGTTGCACGGCCTCCTGACGGGACCGTAGGAGGGTGTCGAATTCTCCAACGTCCGTGCCAAATAAATTTATATTCCACAACCCCTAAAGCTAGCTTGTAGCAGTAGTGGTCGAGGTCGATCACAGGGAACAACTGGTTTACTTCTAATCTCTTTTATGTTTGGTAACATAAGGGGGTTGAAGAAAGGGGGATTAATTGCAGGAAAAGTAAAATGCGATAAATTAAATGATAGAAAATTAAGTGACAGGAAAGTAAATGGACGGTTGGTTAATCTCACCTTGGCGATCACTGTAGCTGGAGACACTCGGATTCAGTACATTAGATTTTACTCATCGATTAGCAGATAATGGTTTAAATGCATGTTGTCTAATTAGTACTCTAAATCAATTGACTCGATCCCACCGTCCATCGACTCAATTGCTAATTACTAATTAATTAACCCCTACTACCCCATCGAGATTAATCAATTAAATAATCACATTAAGATCAAGATATACCCCTAGAGCACCAACCCAACGCACCTGTTGAAACAACATGCAATTGATTAATTAATTAACCTAACAATGATTAATAAATTAACTAATTGTTGCTCTAGGCTAGAATACTCATAATTAATTAGGAAAAATCTAATTTAATTACGAATATTGATTTAGACCCTAGACTTATCATGCAGAGCAATAAAGTCATAGAACTGCTCTTGGGACCCGTGCCCATGAATCGATCTATGCGCTAACTATGAACTAACTATCCATTAGCTACTTGGAAATCAATTCTTTAGCGGATTATTAGCATACGACATGCGAGTTAGGGCGTCAATCTAACATATTGCGCATGCTAATTATAAAAGCGGGAATCTAAAACCACAAACAACAAGTAAAACATACATTATGCACAAAAAACTCAAGAGAAATAGGCATTCAGAATAGTAAGCTCAATAAATCTCATAAAACTCAAATGTACTTACAAACCCGAGATTTTAATTACAGCGGACGGCACTTAGACGACCATAGACAAGCCTAATCTAAGCCCAAAGCTCGAGAAACCAACCTAAACTAACCTAAAACTATAAAATACATAGGGAGAATGGAGAAATCGGAGAGAAAACCGAGAGAGAAAAGGGAAAACGGCTAAACCTATCGACTAATCTCTAATCTCTAACCTAATCGCGAAACTGCTGCATTTAAATAATGAAGCAGCGTCGAGACGCTGACAGTGATTTGAGCGGTCTTTTGAGTTTGTAGCAACAAGACGTCGTGAGGTAACGTATCGACGCTACCTCTCGGGTCTTCCTTATTTGGCTGCTTCAATTTTTCTCCTTTTGACATTGTTTTCGAGTCTTGAATGCTCCGCTTTGATCTTTTCACTGCCTTGACATCCCATGGACTTCAAGTTGGATCAAAACCATGTTAATTTCCTCGAATTAACGTCAATTTGGAATATTGGCTCCCAATAAGCTCTAACACCAAACACGTACAAAATAATACAATTAAGCATAATAATTAACATAAAACTAATAAGATTAAGGACAAATATATATGGCCAAATTGGTCCTATCACCTCCACACGAAGAGAACAAGAGAGAGGGAGAGAATCACAAGAAGGGCGCGCGACCAACTTCAACGCTCGGATTGGACAGTGGCACTGCACTTCGACGATTGGACAAACGGCGACGGAAGCTACTGCAGACAGCGCTGGCACGAGGGTCGGGGCGGCTGCAACTCACGGGTGAGAGGAGCACACACGCACGATAGAGAGAGGGAGAGAGCAAGGGTTTGGGTTTTGGTTTTTCTTTTCTCCTTTTCTCTTTTCTTTTAATCCATTAACCACTTAATAACAAATACCCAAAAATACCCAAAAATAGGTCTCCCAAGAATAGGAACTCTCCAACTTATTCCCTTAATTCAACGTAACAATTCAACGCCTTAACCAATCTAGCAACCAATGTTGACTTTGAATTTTAACGATATTTAGGGAGAGAAATTAATTTAATGCACGCTATATTCCAAGAATTAGTTTATCTAAAATTAATATAATATATTTAATTAATTATAATTAAGTTTATCTAAAATTAAAAGAATTAGAAATTCAATTCTCAATTTAAGAAATTCAGAAAATAAAAATTGCATTTTTGAATTTAAAGAAATTCAAAATTGAAGGCAATTTTTGGAGGTGGTGGAATTACACCACCACCATGCATTGACCCTTCATGAGAAACCTCATAATCCACCTCTTTGATCCTTGATTAAGTGTCTTTTGTATGCATAATCTTTGCTGCATGTTTTTCCTCTTTATATAGAGGATTAAGAGGTGGAAAAATTCAGATCATTCCAACCTGAAATGCTGTCAATTTTGTTACACAAAACCAAACTCCCAAAACTCCCAAAAGCTTGGACTTCAAGCATTTCTCTTCCAATTCTCATCACAAAAGGATCTCACAATTCATTCTAAGGCCAGAGAATAGTGAGGAAGATCCTAGCGATGGTCCGTGATCAATTGGTGAACAAAAACAACAAGAGGATTGCTTCAATTTTGAGCTACAAGAGGTAGGTAGCAAAGTTCTTGCTTTCGGCCATTTGAACAAAACATGTTTAATCCTAAAATTGATGGAATTAAGTGCCTTAGATCCTAAATTGTTTCCGTATCTTTCATATTAACTCTTTCAAAATTGATTCATTAGTTTTCATTCATTAACTTCAGGTCACTTCAATAAATTTGTGGGTTGCAAATAGGTTTTAAGAACAAAAGATCACATTGATGGCTCTATTCCTTGATATAAAGCCAGATTAGTTGTCTAGGATTATCACCTAGTTGAAAGGTATGATTTTGAAGAAACCTTTAGTCCAACAGTAAAAAAGTAACAATTCATATCATACTTACTCTTATTGCTCAGTATCAGTAGTGTTTAACTTAATTGGACGTCAAAACACTTTTCTTCATGGACATTTAAAGGATGAAGTTTATGTGTCAAAACCCTTGGGTTTTTGGATAAATCTTGTCCCACACATGTATGCTTACTTTCTATGAGTCTTTATGGTCTTAGACAGGCCTCTTTAGCTTGGTTTGATCGCTTTACGTCCTATTTACTCTCATTGGGATTTGTTGCTTTCGTTATTGACTCGTCTTTGTTTATTATTCAGATGGTTCTTCTTTAGACATACTTGCTTCTTTATGTGGATCTCATATTATCGTCACTAGGCTTGACTCCTTTTATATTTTTGTCTTAAAGAAACAATTGAACTCTAAAATTTTGATTTCGACTCTTGGAGCATTGAATACTTTCTTGGCTTGGAGGTCACTAGTCTATTACATGCATTTTCGTTAATCTGACTAAGTATTTTACTAATATACTTCAAACATCAGGCATGTCATTTGCCAAGTCCTACTTAACTCCTATGTGTAACTTTGTTGATCTGTATACATCTGCACCATTATTCAACGAACCAACTCTTTATCGATAGCTTGTTGATTCACTACAATATCTCACATTTACTAGTCCAAACATTGACTTTACAGTAAATTGAGTAAGTCAATTCATGCATTGCTCTAAAGTTGTTAATTTTTCAACTATTAAATGTATTTTGCGTTATCTCTGTGGATCCAAGCACCTTGGTGATATATATCAGTATGGTGACTTTTCTTTTATTTCATTTTGGACTCTGATTGGGTCGGTGATACTTTTGATTGTCAATCCACGTTTGGTTTTATTGCCTTCATTTCCCAAGAAGTAACCTACTGTCTTACGTTCTTCTATATAGAAGTTGAATACCGATCACTAGCTATTACCATTGTTGATCTATATTGGTTACTACAACTTCTTTTCTTTGTGATCTTCACATTCCTCTAAATGCTCCTTCAACATTATGGTGCAAAAATATTTCGACAATTCGCTTGCAAACAAACTTGTGTTCCATGCTTGTACGAAACACAATTAGATTGAATATCACTTTTTTCGAAAAAAAGGTTGGTTGTAAAAAGATACCTATGTTTGTTATAAATCCTCCAAAGACCAACTTACTAATCTACTTATAAAGACATTGTCATCTCTGATATTTTTATTTTGTAGGGACAAACTTCTGATTTCCATCCAGTCTTCAATTTGAGGGGATATATTAGGACAATCATTTCATATCTATTGCTATTGCCTTAATTACCATACTCAATTGTAAATCTCCTAATTGTAATTTTGTCTTTACATTTACAATTGTCATTAGATTATATATAATCACTCTATGATATGTATCAAAAGTGTGCATTTTACAACAATTCAACTCTCAATTAGTATTTTATAGATAATTCGTGATCCAAAGAACGGCTATATATATGTATATAATGAAAATGAGAGTATAATTGAAATTTTAAAATTAAAAGAGAGAAATCACTAGATTAAAAACATCATAATATTTCATTTCAAAAGAAAAAAACAAAGACCATAATATTTTTTTCCTTTTTTTTTTAGCACAATAACGTATAATGTATGTCTTTATTTTTTTTTTTTTTTAAAAAAAACAAATAGAAAAGGATTAGATTTTGTATTGTTTCTTTATTTTCGAGTTAATTATTGTAACATTGAGTTTTCAACACAACAAACACCAGTGGTCTAGTAGTAGAATAGTACCCTGCCACGGTACAGACCCGGTTCGATTCCCGACTGGTGCATTCCTTCCATTGTCTTGCTATGATGATTTCTCTGTGCATAATGTGATTGTGGTTCAATCACAACCGTCTCTAATCCTACGGACGAAAATATTCAGCACATCAGAGCTTGAATTTTTTTTTGTTTTTTTTAGATAAAATTCTCCTAAATAAATAGTAGTGACTTTGACTTTCTTAGATATTTTGGGCTATTTGAACTACGTTTTAGTAGAAGTATTTTTCAAGAATATTTTTTTAAAACATTTTATATAAAAATTGTTTAGAATTTAAACACTCGTATGTTTTGTTACATTTCCTTGTAAGTATTTTTATGTAAGATCGGTATGACAACTCTAGAGGGGGTGAATAGGGTTTCTTCAAATTTAATAAACTGTTTTGCGAAAGTGAGCCTAATTAAACAAATTTACAAACTTTTTCATGCAAGTAATTTAAACAAGAAATTCAGACAAATTTCATGCAAATAATTTCAACTCAATTTAATCAAGAAAATTAAAGCTAGCAAATTCAAGTATCCTATTTAATTTAAATATGAAAAGTTGATAAGGAATATGAAAAATAGAATTCTATCAACCTAATTAATCAAATAGGCACAATTAACAACAGGAATAAATTATTACAATTAATTTTAGAAAATAAAATATAATAACAAATTAATTGCAAAAATTAAAATAAGATAGGGATAGAGAAATAGATACCGATAATTTATAGTGGTTCGACACAGCCCGACCTACTCCACTCACCAAGCTCCTCTTGGATATTCTACTAGAAAAACTGACTCTTTCCACGGTCAGAGTCTAACTGCTACAACGTTCCTTTTCCGAGAGCAAGAACAAACCCGATCCTTTCCACGGTTCAGGATCAAACCGTTACAACCCCTCTTTTTCGGGATCAAGAGAAACCCTATTAAAAGATGTGAAACAAGAAGAAGAAACTCTCTCAAAGAGTGGTTACACAAATCAAAGCTTACAATCTTGTAAGAAATGATTTCTTACAAGTAAACCCCTTAAATGTCTATGAAAAACTGAAAAATTGAAGCTTAAAAATTTCTCAAAAATGGTAGAAATGCTCTCCAAGATGAGTAGTATTTTTCTTTCCCCATTTTTTCCAATTTTTTTCGAGTCTTAAATAGACCAAAAATGGCTAAACTCGTCGTTGGCTGCCACGTGTCGCTCTCTGATTGGCTGCAATAAAAGAAAATCAAAATTAATAATAAAATAATATTATATTAACAAATTTGACCCTTTGACTTTCTTTATTATTAATAAAATTGACTGTCACGTGTTGCAATATCACTAGACCACGCATCGACACATCATCATCCACGTCATTTGCCACGTCAACATTTTTTACCGTTTGAGGTGCCACGTCATCTGCCACGTCAGTAAATTTGACCATTGGATATGCCACGTCATCTGAAACGTCATCAATTTTGACCGTTGACCGTCCACGTCGCTGCCATGTCATCACCATGTCACAATTGTTTGCCGCGTGTCATTCCTAGTTGGATTTTCTCCTTCAATTTTGTTTTGGCCATAACTTCTTCGTTTGAGCTCCAATTTGAGTGATTCAAAAGGCGTTGGAATCGTTGTTTCGAGCTCTACGCTATGGATACTTTAAAACTCTAAAATTGTTAATAAAAAAAATCAAGTTTGTTATCATCAAAACATTGATTAATTAATTAATTAAAAATAATTAATTTGAGATTAAGGGCCAAAAAGCCAACATTTTATACATAAGTAATATACGTAAAAACTTTTTCTTAAAAAAAAATTGTTTTCAAATTTTTCTCTCAAAATGGTTTATTTCTCAATCTCATTCTTTAATAAATCATTTTTAATGGTTGTCAAACACTAGTTTTTTTTTTTTCAAAACTTAACACTTGAAAAATTAAATCAAACATACCCTTAATGCGTGTAAGTTCTGGTGGTGTTAATATCTCCCTTTAAAAGGTGTCTAATAATTCAAACTCTGACCTCTAGATCGAGGGAACATATCAATTATTGTAGAGCTAAACCCACTTTGATGTGCCTAATAAATTATCAAACTTATTTTCAATTTGGAGTTTGATAGGTCTTTAAATTTTAAATGGGTTTATTAAATCCTTCATTCCAATATAACACAAAATTGAAAGTTGAAAGACCTTTTGCACACCAGAGTTGCATTTGCGATTGTGGGTTCATCACAAGAGTCTGTCCATTAGACAAAAATATTCAGTAACATTAGAGCTTGATTTTTTTTTCCTTCGTTGTCTTTTTATTTTTAGCTAATTTTTTTCTAAATAAATAGTCTTTGTTTTTATGAGATATTTAATAATGTGTAAATTCCAATTTTCTTAAACTCATTTTAAAAGGTGTCTAATAATTTTTTTTAGTTTTACAATATTTTAGAGTGAAGGGATTCGAACTCCGACCTCTTGGTTGAAGGAACATGCTAATTACCATTGAGCTAAACTCACTTTGACGTGTCTAATAAATTATAAAACCTATTTTCAACAGTAATTAAATGGGTAGCAATTTGAGTTTTCCTATTTGCAAATATGACAAATCTGTTAAATGAATTTTTATTATTCTTGTTTTGCCCTTTATTCTATCAGTGATAGTCACTAGTCACTGATAGACTATCATTGTGAGTGAAATCTATTAGTGATAGTCACCAATAGACTATCACAGATAGAATTCTATCAGTAACTATCACGGATAGACTAATATCATTTATTATAATTTTATCTATTTTTTTCATGGCCACCGGTGAAAAATGCTAATGCAAGAGGAATCCAAATGAAAAGAAATTGAAATGCTCAAATTAAACTAAAATTTTCTATATTGAAATCTATCAATGACTATCACATATAGAATTCTATCTGTATTGAAGTCTATTGGTGACTATCACTAATGGTATTTAAAGTCTATCAGTTGAGTTATCATTTATGAGTGATAAACTTAAACCACTGATAATTGTGTTGGGTTTTATGCCGTAAAACTCGTAGATAGTAAATGTAACATTTGAAGACTGTTTATAAATAAAGAGTTATTTCCTTTCAATAAAGCGTTATTGATTTTATAATGATTAGTATTGCCTAAATAACCACAAATCCTGGACTTATGAAAACTTGAACTTTATTTAGTGACATAAAAGAGGATCAAGTTCAAGTAATAACCTAAACGATCTATAATATAGGGATGAGGCTGGATACCTTATCCTAGGGACACTATGGACGCGGTTCACTTTGTATTTAATACAAACGATGTGATCCTAAAACGTTCATGTAGTGACATGCGAGTGAGGGCATCCTATGCAATGAGTTTACATAAGATCGGACCACGAGATGAGTCACTTTCCCTTTATAACGCCGTTTACTGATGAAACTGACTATCTCATGTGATGATCTAGGCAACTTGATCTTAATCCTGAGCTAACTATGAACTCTTGTTTATTCGGGATTGTCCTTTGATATGAATGGGTGAGAGTGGCCCAAGTTCGTCGACTCAATAAGCCTACCATTTTGGGGATGTGACCAGGTAGATAGTTGGGGATATAGTCCTGCAAGATGGAATTCACTCCTGTCCTTTCTAGGGATAGTAGATACGTTGTTCCCTTAAGTGCTGACTCCAGGGCTTGAACAAAGGGATCTCGCCTTCTCATTGATCGGGAGGGATTAGGTTTGTTGGTTGAACCACAAACCAATTATTCATTAGCGGATTAGTGAGACTTAAGGAACAACTAGAAGTAACTTCAAGGGTAAAACGGACATTTGATCCGTTGTAGTTACGAACGACCTGTGAAAGGTCGTCTTACTAATCATGGTTGTATCGGGTGGACAAAAATATATCTACAGTGAGAGGAGTGCAACAATCGGGCAATAGTGGAGTGTCCCGATAGTTAATGTATGTAGGTTAACTAGGTTAATGAGTTTAACCAGTTAAACCTCGAATCATTGGAGCCCATGATCTGTAGGTTCCTTAGGTCCCCCTGCTAGCTCATACAGAATAAACCTTAGAACAGTGTGATGAAAGAATTTGAAACGTTCAAATTCGTTTAGGGAGTTGAACGTTATTTATATATGTGATATACGTAACGTGTTCTAGTTTAATTACGTATTAAACTATAATTTGAGAGAGAATTGAATATATATATATATATATATATATATATGACTTAAATATAACAAATATGTATGCGATACATATCCAGGTTTGAAATTTATATGAATAAAGGATTCATATTCAAACTATCGGTTTTGATATCGGGATTGGTCAAGTTATTTAATTTGGTATTGGATATTAAATTAAATAATTATAATTAATTAAAATGTTTAATTAATTAATTAAATTAAATTAAAATTAATTACTTGTATTAATTTTAAGTTAAAATCAATTTAAGTAAATGAATTTCATTTTTCATGAAATTCAGGAGGTTAATTGTGTGAGTTTGACAACACATCCCATGACTAATCTCTTCAAAACCTTGCTGTCTTGATACACACAAATGAATTGCATGAATTCAAGCTTTAAAAGGAGAATGGAGCTGATGAAAAGTTTATCTCAGAAGGTTGAATTTGTCTTCAAAACTCCATGTTCTTTTTCTCTTCAAACTCATTCTTTTGCTCCCAAAATTCATCACTCCTAAGGCTCCCACAAGCCGTTCTAAGGCCGGAGAATAGCGGGGAAGACGTCGATGGTTGTCCACAGCCCGTTTGTGATCCATTACATCCATTGGTGTTGTTGAATTTCAAGCCAAAAAGGTTGGTAAACTCGTTCTCT
Source organism: Luffa aegyptiaca (assembly GCA_017139565.1). NCBI lineage: Eukaryota > Viridiplantae > Streptophyta > Magnoliopsida > Cucurbitales > Cucurbitaceae > Luffa > Luffa aegyptiaca. The sequence continues at coordinate 6,285,039 of CM029397.1, forward strand.
ATTTTCGGTTTGAATTTATGCATGTTTTCAATTGCAAAATTAATGAAATTGAGTGGCTCTCGATCCAAATCGCTTCCGCTAGTGTCTCGTACACTCCTTCATGACATGAATGTTGTGTTAGTAGCTAAAATGATTAACTGCAGTTTTGGCATCAAATTCTTGTTTAATTTTTTTTTATTAAAGTTGTAATTACCTAGCATTAATGTGTTGGCTAGAGTCTATAAAAATTTGAGAGTTAATAGAGTTGAAATAGGCTGTAAATCGAAGAAAGAAGACCAAGAGCTCAGCTGACCGAGAAACAGAGTACACTTCCAGACGATTCAGCGTGTCGACGCAGATGCATTTTCAGTTCGTTGATTTCGATCCAGTTCAGCACGGTTCAGCACTTTCTAATCCATTTGATGTTCGGTTGAATCAATTTTAAGCTGGTTAGGGCCGATTCGAGAGCGGTCCAGAGATGTTTTTCAATTATTTGTGTAATAATTTAGTTAATTGCTTGCCTAGGATGCCAAAATTGGTCCATTTTAGTGTGTTTTGATTTATTATGCGTTGTGAATGTATGTTTAAATTAAATCGATTTCGAATATGCATAATATATGACATATAGATTTAAACTCCCACCATAGGAAAGCATGTTTCATGCATTAGTAATATATTATAAGAATTATAATAAAAGGAATGCATGGTTTAGGGTTTCATGTTAGATGCATGTTGAATGTTTTAATTTTTCGTTTAGTTGATTTAGTATAAGTGTTATATTAATTAACGATAACGAACAAGCATGCAGTATGAAACCTCCTTAGCTTAGATGAATGTTATAGGTTGTCTATGTTATAAAGCGTTATAAATCGAGATAGTCGCAAAATCTATAACAAGATAAATACATGCTCACTTAGGGTTAACAGACCTCAAACTCGATCAAATTGCATAGAATAGTTGGTGCGGCAGAGGCTGAATGATGGATGTGAGATAAGATGATAGATAATAATAATGATAAATTCAGCCAACCTTAGTGCAAGTATACACTATTGCACGTAGTAATAAAAACCTTAGAAGTATTCCAAGGGTATCGATCCCACGAGGACTAAATTGGAAACTCAGATTTGAAGAAGAAACTGCTCAAATGATTGCTTAAAATAGGTAACCAAAGAAATAGTTGTTGATTGGTTTTTGGAAGATAAATAAAACAAATAAGTAAAGAAATAACAATAATAAATAAAACGAGGTATTCAATATAGTTTCATCCCAAAGGCAAATAACTTTAAACATAGAATATTCAACTTATGCCTAATCAATGTGTTGGGTCAGATTTAACTTCTATTTGGCCTTGCTCCCAAGAACCGTTAGAAGGCTAAGCGAGTACCGTTATGCACATTTCTGTGACTCGCCTCCGACATAGATAATTCACGAATGCAATCTATAACCCTATAGTTGATATAGGGTTCCTTACGCAGCTTGTCCTATACCACCAAACAATCTCTTTCGAGCTTTTTCTCCTATATCACTGACGGGATGATTTCGGAGGGTGTTGAATTCTCCAACGTCCGTGCCAAATAAATTTATAATCACCGTACACTAAACTACTTTGCAGCAATAGTGGCTGATGGAAGAGATTGTCGAGGTCTCTTATCAAATAAATTTCTAATCCTCAACCTCTAAAACTAACTTGTAGCAGTAGCGGCCGGGGTCGATCACAGGGAGTCTATGCAAACAAATCTTAATTTCCTTATTTGTTTTAAGTAACCAAAAGGGGGGAATTTTATATATGGAAGGAAAGCAAATATGGAAAGAAAACCAATTAAGGAAAATGTTGTAAAAGGAAAGTAGAAAAATCAAATTAAGGAAAGATAACAATACCTCAAAAATCATGCAACCGGGTTAGTCTCGGTAAGTTCAATTCAATTAAATCATCAATTTCACTAATAAGTCAAAACAAGTTTAAGCCCGGCGTATTCCGACAACAAACCGAGAATCATGATCCACTATCACAAACATGCAAACGCTAAGTATGATTCTAGTTTAAACTAATTAATTGGCCGATTAATTAACCTAAACCGCAATGGGATCCAGCCGAGTTAATTTACATGCAACGGGCAACAAACCACAATTACAATTAATTAAATCATTTAGTTCAAGGGACGCATGCGTAAAAACATAACGTTGGCCTATATGCTACTAAGATTTAACAAGTAAATTTAGAAAGGGCACAGTCAAGGTTGTCAATCTTTCCTACCACGATCTAAACTTATAGAAAAAGAACTAAAATCACATAAACATGCTTTGATGATTCAAACAAGAAATTTCATTAAAAGAATATGAACTTACTTTTGACTTCCCGGTTACATGAATGAAGAGCTTAGCCTCTCATGGAATAAGAGCAAGCTTGCTTCTTCATGGAATACATCAAAGAAAGCAATAAAAACTAAAACTAAGAAGAATGGTGGAAAAGGGGGAGAGAGATGGACTACAAAGTTGTAGTGAATTCTGTATTGAGGGACGATTCTAAACCTACACCAAAGGCCTCTATTTATAGGGATTCTTGGCCTTCAATTCGTGGAAGAATGGTGCTGAATTGGGTCTTCAAACATGGAAAATTTTAGCCAAATTTGGAAAATTTCAATTCTGGAAAACTGCCTAGCGTCGAGACGCTAGGCCTTCAACTATGGAAAAGATCTACGGATTGACATAGCGTCGAGACGCTATGGCGAGAGCGTCGCGACGCTACTGCTTCAACTGCGCGCCAACGAAATTTTCCTTATTTGAGCAGCGTCCCGACCCTCCAATGGCAGCGTCTCGACGCTGTGACGGCTCCAGGGGCAGTTTGGTCATTTTACGCTCCAATTTCGCTCGTTTAAGCCCCGAATCGCTTCCAAAGCTCCGATGAGGACCTATAGACATATTATACTCATTTTAAAGCATTTTTCGCAAGGAATTCAACTAAGATAAGCAAATAGGGAGATTCTAAGTGTATAATAAATTGGTCTTATCAGTGGCCGAGGTCGAACACAGGGAGCGCGTTTATAATTTGCTTAACTTAGATTTATTGTGACGACCAGACTAATGGGGGTTTGAGATGCGAGTGATAAATGAGAGGGAGATTAAAATGCGGGAATCTAAATAATAGAAAAATTTAATGCATAAAATAAGAGGATGGGCAGGTTAATCTTACCACAAGGATCATTGTAAGCGGAGACGTTCGAGTTTCAGTATGATTTATTTCATTCATCGATTATCAAGAAAATTTAATTTACCAATTGAAAGCCTAATCGACTAAACTGGAAAAGCCCGTAAGCCATAATATCCCTAAATTACTAAGTCCGACCAATGCATCGAGACTAATCCTAACCGATTAATAAGCTAATCGTGCACATTAACTACTAATCGATTGCATTAAGCTAAGGATGATTAGAATGTTCTAGGTTAACTAGGAAAAGCCTAAATTAATTTCAAACACATATGTAGACTCTAGATCTTTCATGCCATTCGCTAAACTTGGGATAACACGCCAAATCGCTACATGCTTAGACCTATTTGCTACTTTAATTAGCATATTAATTTAACACGTTGTGGCGAGGTTGTTAATCTCTACAAATATTGCTAAATTGATAAACATCGAACCTAAACAACATTCAAACAGTAAAACATGCAAGAAGGAACAAAAATCTCATGAAATATAAATCATACTTACTACTGAGGTTCCGATTACAACGATCCAAGCTTAGACGGCCATAAACAAGCCAAATCCAAGCCCGAGGCTTGATTAACCGACTCTAGCTAAGCCTAAACTAAGTATTACAAAGAAAGAGGAAAGAAAATGAGAGAGAATGGAAGAAAAACGGCGGAAATCGGACTTAGAATGACCGAAAATCGGAAAAAATTGTATTTATAAACCGCGGCAGCGTCTCGACGCCGCTCCTTCAAATATGGAAAAATAAAAAATTGGAATGGCGTCTCGACCCTGCAAAGTGGCGTCTCGATCTTGATGGCAGCGTCTCGACCCTACACAATGGCGTCTCGACCCTAGTCTGCGTTGACTTTTGTTGACCGAAGGTATCTGTGTCATTTTGCTTCGGTTTAGCTCATTTTAGCCCAGAATTGACTCCAAACCTCCGTCGAGGACCTATACACATATTATACTCATTTTAAAGCATTTTTCGCAAGGAATTCAATAAAGATAAGCAAATTGGGAGATTCTAAAAGTATAACAAATTAGACCGATCAATCACCTTTATGAGAACTAATATCGTCTGTCCCTTTCGAGATCAAACTCACATAGCATGAAAAGTCTAAGAGATCAATTTAAACTCAGCAAGATCAGAATGATAATCAATAAAGAATGTCATGCATTGAATAGAAACTTAATCAAATAAACACTTTCAAGCTATTGAACCATAAGGGAATTCACCATGTTGAACCCCTCAACGAAATTTAGCTACTCGTGGTGGGATAAAGTGAAAATGAATATCTTTTCATTGAAACAAAGAATAAAGAATACAGATAAATGAAAAGTAACACAAGTTGGAAATAATGACAGTAGCTAAATACTAGGGTTTTTTTTTCTCTTGTATCCAATCCTTCTAGAGTTCGCTCGACACTCCACTCTCTTGCTTTTACATGTGGGAATGGGTGAAAATCCATACAAATCCTAAGGTTTGATGTCTAACTAAGCTTAGAATTTAGTCATCTATGAAGGACCTCGGGCATCCCTACTCATAGGCGTCAATTAGGGTTCGGTCACCCCCTCTTCTTCCAAATAAGTTCTACTTGAATTTGACTTCGAATCACGAGCTTATATACTTTGAGCCTTGTGGAGTGGCTCAAAAGTTGCAAGGAAGTCTTCGGCCTCCTTTCTTCTTTTCTCTTCTTCCTTTAAATTTTCCCTTCTCTGTTTTTCTTCCTCAAGGAGCTGCAATTCAGTAGTTGCCCTCCTGAGGTCTTCACCTAACTTTCTCTCTTCTTCTTCAGCTAGTTTGGCCCTCTCGGCCTCTTGCCTTTCCTCTTTCTTTTTTCTTTCTTCCTCAAGGTCTTTTTTTCTTGCGAATTCACCCTCTTCCCTCATATGCTGGTTTTCCATGTCTTTCTCAACCCAAATCTCCCTCAAGGCATCTTGTTCAGCCTTGTAATCTTCAGCAATAACGAGGGCCTTTGCCACAGCTTGGCAGATTATGTCCTCGAACACACTGGGGGCATTCTCGCGGTTTTGAGGGGCTCGATGACAAGTGGTTGTTCGGGTGCAACCTTATTGGGACTCTTCTTCCTTGCACTGTGTACGTAACAAATGGTTTGTCCCTGCATGACGAAGAAGGGTTAGTTGAAGGTTCAGAGGTTTTACCCGTTGGCTTTCCTTCTTGTTGAGAGCTCTCTGTTGCCTTGGTGGCTTTTTCTTCATCCCGTCTTCTTGCTTCTTCTTCAAGAGTCGCACGTCTTTGGGCTCCCATCTCCCGGATCATTGAAAACCCCACCCTCGAGCGTTTTCTGAATTGTTGGCTCACAGGTTTTTGGGTTTTAGGGATGGGATTGGTGCGTGTGGACCTCCGAGGTTGAGATGAACTTGGATTCTCCCTCGAGGTGGCCGACATTGTCGAGGAAGAAGGAGTTTGAGTGGCGGTTCCTTGGTCCACAATCGCCAGCGAGAAACCCGTAGGTCTCGCCCCTCCGTGCCATGCATGGAAGCGTCAGGTTGTTCTTCTTTCTGTCAAACGTTTGCTTCAGCTGCGTGGGTATGTTGAGCACTCTGGGATCGAGTGATCTTGCGAGATGAAGAGGATTTCGGCGTGTTCTTCATGGTTTTTTTGTTGTGGGTTTCAGTTTCAAGATGAGAGAAGATGGAGAGTTCTTGAGTTTGACTTGAATGCAAAAGGGTTGAGTAGTTGGTGAAGAGGGAAAGACTAAAGTCAGCTATTTATAGATTTCTCAATTAGGTCACGTGCTGATCAAAAAACATTTCGTGACTGCTGTTGCAATTCTGAAGTGGTTAAAAATATGAGATAAATTAACTCTAGAATACTATGCAAGTATACACAATCTAGCAGCAAGTCATAAGTATTTATCGTATCCACAGGGTCTTGAAATGCCTACCTCTATTGATTTAATTTGCCTTTTTAGTGATTTCAAAAGGTTGGTTAAATCGATCGGGTTTTTAAAATGCTGAAACAAAAGAAATACGAAAGCAGAAAATGATTACGACTAGAGAAAACAGAATGGAAACAAACACAGGTTAAGACTTCTGTAATTGTTTATAAAGATGCTCCAGCAATTCTTTTGATCCGTCAATCTCATGCAGTATTATCAGCGGGATCCTCCCGGAACTCCGGATTTTTTGGAATATGTTTCAACTCCAATGAAGCTCTACCGATCAAGCACTAGGCAACTGCCTATCCCTAACTCAGTCACTGGCGTTCACCAATACACAATGATCTAGCGTGAATTATCGCCACACAACTCCTAAATCATCCCTGAAACTAGGAGAAGCTATACATACCGGCTAGCTAGGCGGGCACATAATGAAATTAAGAACAACAATAATTCAAGATGACATAATCAAATAGAATTTCCAGATTTTATAAATATAACAATCACATAATTCTTAACCCATGCCTACAAAGTAATTAGTTCATGATTGAAAACATAAAACACGTTACAATCTCGATAAGCACATCCATAATACGAAATACACAAGAAATACTAATCCTTTTCAGCAAATGGGGATGAAACGCTTGCTCCAAACCACCAAGAACATGGAAGAACTTCGTCTTCTTGAGTGGAATCGCAAATGGTCTTCTTAGATCTCCATTCTGCCGTCAATTCGGCCTTCGGCCGATTGATTCGGTCTCCAAGTCGTAAATAATTTTATCTTTGACGGCTCCCTCCTTCCAAATGGGTTAAAACATATAATATTCATCTAAAAGCAACCCTATTTAACACAAATGACACACAAAATACTATAGAACTAAGGCCTAAACAACTCCCTTTTGGAGAGTTATCATACCCCCACACTTCAACTATTGCGCGTCCCGAGCTATACTAACTCACCTTCCCTTGAAAATTCAAAACATTAGTCATAGCACAACTCAATCAAAACAGATATTCCAACACTATCTTCAACCTTTACCTAAGCATCCTGCAAAACCAAGCACTGCTGCAGCAAAATAATTCTTTCAGCTTTGAACAAATAATCACCACCTTTAACTCAATCCTAAGAACTTACCACAGCTTAGCTCTATTATCAAACATATTTGAACACATATTCTAGGGGATTTATTCTTTTGTTCTTCAGACTTAAAGCAGCCTTACAGTCATAAGGTTTTAAGCATGAGATGACCCACTTTATGGTGCAGTATACCCTTGCCTCAAACTTATCACCAATTAGGCTAAATACTCATTGTTAAACCCAAAAATCCTTAGTTATTCTATCCCTTGCTTCTCAGAATGGCGACATTTTATGATGAAGCTCACCTAAGCCCTGGGAGACAGAAAATTGCTAGATTATCATTCATCCTTCAAAACTTTTGCTCTATGAATTTTCTCAGCAAAATTTTCCAAAATTTTTCTTTTCAGCAATTATTTTTATCATTTTTTTATATATTCTCCTAGGTCATCTTTTGACACAAAGACAAACTGTGGGTGTCACAAATGTCCCTGGTTACTCAACAACCTAGAAAAATTATTATGAAGGAGAGGAATGCTCAGGCAAAACAAGCGGAGTAGCTAAAACTCCCCCAAACTTAAATTATTCATTGTCCTCAATGAATTAGCAACATGATAAGTATACCCCCAAACTTAATTTTTTTCTATCTGAATTTTAAACTAAGCGTGGGACTAAGATTAAGCTTAAGGTGGATCAAATAAGACAATGCTACCTCAGAACTTTTTGCTGCAGTCATGACTAGGCTAGAAGGAATGCTCAAGCAAAAGGTTTCTGGAGATCAGAACACCTTGATCTAATTAAACTAACTAGTCAAAGCTTCAAAAATTCAGAAGAAAATTAAGTTAGATACTCAGATGTGTCAAACAAAACAATATTTGATTTCATTAAAGATAAAGATCAAAGATTTACGTAATCATAACAGAGATAGATTTTAAAGCAACAGATAAAAACAAAGAAGCAGAACATAACATAGGCAGAAAGAATAAAACACAAACAAGACGAGCACACAAAATCATTTATCAAAATATTTGCTCACAGAAACTAAAACTTCCCTTTAATTCTTCTTCATGTTCAGGCTCTGAGTTTCTTCTTCCTCTCAAATGATGGGCGGGGGTGGAATGCATGGGTTTATAAGATCATCAAGAAAAATTGGGAAGGCTTGATACAACTTAGAAAAATTTGCTTGCATAGCCCTCCTTAGTGCGGTGTCCCTTCAACGATCATAGCTCTAGTAGGTTTGAAGTTGTCTCTTAGTGAATTTTAGCCTACTGAGAACCATCTCAAGTTGCTTCAGCACTCTATGGACACCGCACAACAAACCACCTTGGCACACCTCACCTTTTTTAAGCCTAGCCAGAGTGGCAGTGTCAATAATCCCCTTATCAAACAAGTTTATATCATTGGAACTCTTTTGGGACTCTGAACCTTCAAGTGCACTCAATCATGGGGGACAATGGAATCGTACGTTGAGGGCAGTAATCTCTACTTGACAAAGCCGAGCCAAGTGTTAGCCTCACACTTCAAGTATGTTGACTGGAATGTTCTTGCCTTCGTCCTAGACAACCTCCACTAGGCATTTAGTTGCTCATTTGAGGAAGCAACTAATATTTCGTTGAAAACAGCGTGGGAGAAGTCTTGAAAATTAAATAGAGAATTAATCACTCTAGAGCTCCAGTCAAGAGCAACTTTGTGAACAATAACCAAGAATCCTTCATTTTCATCGATGTTGGCGTAGAACTCCCATTCTAGTTGATCAACAGTGGGCTACGGCTTTGCGCACAACCGTTTCCAACCGTGACTAGTGATGTTTGCTCAAGGAAAATGTGCGAGCTCTTTGCCACCATCGAAGTCGCGCTCCATTAGAACATCTCGCTTCAGGACTTCTTGATATCTTTGTCTTGCCTCTTCATTAATGAACCTCTCGTACCGAAATCTTTCATCAAGCTCAATTGCTTCACTCAGTTTCGTCTCAGTCTCAACTTCATTCCCCTTATCTTCTTTTTCCTTTTCTGGCTTTTCTTTTTCAAAAACAGATGGTCAGGAGAAGGGGTTGGGGTAGGGGTTCTTACTTTTTTTTCTCTCTCTCTTAGACCTCTTCTTCTTTTCTTTGGTCTCTACGAAAATTCTTAAACCCTCTCTCCACCATATCTTCATCCACCGACACTTCTTCCTTCGTCTCTCTTTCTTTCCTTGCTCGTGCTTTTTTCCCTCACAATAATAATACACACAGAGAAAAAAAAAATCACATCAGTAGTAATAAAAGATGAGAGTGAAAAACGTACCTGATGGGAGCTCGTATAAATAGGGCACTAAATCAAAGATCTTCAACAAATAATTAACCCCTAATTATCTCCTAATTAATTTAAGTTACCGTTTTAACTTCATGGTTTCATGGAAAATTTTTATTATCTGTCAAATGGTAAGATCTTCCATTTACTGTGCTCCCTCTGTGTGTAACAACCATAATGCCAGCTTCCCTCTGCTCAACACATGACATCTTTGGTAATTAACTGCATGTCCACAACAATAAAATCTCAACGGTAAAATTATAATCTTATCTCACAAAAAATCTTAACCGAATAAAATTTCTGATCTTCTCAACAAAACTATGAAATCAAATCTTTTTTTTTTAAATAACATCCACAAGATATATTATTTTAAATCTGGAAAAATCTTTCGAAAATAAAATTCTTCAAAATCAAATCTAAACTAACCTACAAAAAATAAAAATAAAATAAATAATAAAATAAAAATCTAACCGAATAAAAATCATATCAAATCAAAATAATATCAAAACAGAAAATAAATTAAAATAAAAAAAAAACGTAATCCAATAATGGGAGCTTCTGATTAGAATGCTAAAATTTTGCTCCCTCAAAACATGCGCTCCCTTAATCTGCAAACAACTTCAGAGAAGAATATTTCATAATTAAATCAGGAAGATATATTATTAAAAATCTAATCTAAACAAAAATTAAAAATTCAAACTGCAATTAAATCTAAACAGAACTAATCCGATTAAATTAAGAATTAAATCGGCCAAAATAAAAACGAACATAAGATCTACGAAAATACCAACGAATTAAAATAAATCAGATAAAATTGAAATCAATAAAATCTAATTCAAATTAATTCAAACCAGAATAAAATCCACGAGATAAAATAAAATCGCAACAACACTGGAAGCTAAAAATATTGCAAAATGAAATGCTCCCACAAAACTCTTGCTTTCTCATTCATCGACCAATTTTAGGGAAGGATATTTCGAAGGAAACTCCTCCCCCCAGTAATGCTTTATTCGTTGCCCAGTTACTTTAAACTCACAACCATCATCAACACATTGTCTAACCATAGATGCATCATTTGATAAATAAAACTTGACCTCATGGAAAAATTCTTTCATCTGTTCTTTTGATAAACCAGGAGACAAATTTCCAAAATCAAGGTAATTGGAAAAGTCATCATACCAAGGTGTTTTCACTGCCTTAATATGAGCTACAGTAAATAACCGCTCATCAAGGAAGGATTTCCTAATCTCAGGTTGTTGGGGCAATGTCAATGAATTATAAGGTTCAATAGGCTTGGATTTCTCATCTATTGGCTCTAAGGATTCAAAACTCCTCTTAAAACTAGAAATCTCACCTACATCTTTATGCTCATTCTCCAATCCACCTATTTCCAAATCCTCAATTTGGATTTCTCCAAATTTTTGGGTATGGTACTCCATCAATTCCTTCTCAAAGCAGTCCTCAACAAACTCATCCAACACCTGAATGCACGAGCAATCCTCAATATCATTAGGATATTTCATTGCATCAAACATATTAAACTTCACCTTTTGGTCATGCACCTTCATTGTAAGCTCCCCCTGTTGGACATCCATCAAAGAACTACCAGTTGCCAAAAATGGACGGCCAAGAATAATTGGGACATTCTTATCTACCTCATAATCTAGAATAATGAAATCAACAGGAAAAATAAATTTATCTACCTAGACCAGAACATCCTCAATTTTACCTTCAGGATATGTGATAGACCTATTTTCTGATTGGAGTGTGATTGTGGTAGGCCTAGCTTCACCTATTCCTAGCTTTCAATAAACCGAAAGAGGCATAAGGTTTATGCTTGCGCCTGAATCACAAAGTGCTCTCCCCAACTCCTTTCCACCTTGGAAGGTAGCCTATTCTTAAGAATAGCACAACATTCCTCAGTAAGAGCTACAGTCTCAAACTCTCCTAATCTCTTCTTTTTAGTCAAAATGTCCTTAAGAAATTTTGCATAATTTGGCATTTGTTCTAAAGCCTCTACTAAAGGGATATTTATATGCAATTGCTTAAGAATCTCTAAAAACTTCTTAAATTGACCATCCTGGTTCTTGGGTTTCTGCCTTTGTGGAAAAGGTAAGGGTGGGTTATAGGGTGGGGGCGGTACATAAGGTGGGGACACTACATCTGGAACAGAACTAGATGCTCCAGCATCTTTGCTGCTGCCTCCATCATTTTTACCAGACTCCAACTCTTTTTCGACAACATTACTATCACTACTCTTTTCTACTTCCTGGGGTTTACTAGGTTCTTTCCTCTCTTCTAGTGACTTACAACTCCTTAAAGTTATTGCTTGCACCCACTCCTTACCTTCCCTTCTAGGGTGTTCAATATCTGAAGGAATGTTCCTTTGAGATCGTGCCTTCAGCTCATTAGCTAGCTGACACACTTGCAACTCTAGGACTCTCAATGAAGCCTGCTGACTTTGGATTACGACATCATTTCGTGCCATATAATCCTTCATCACTGACTCCAGAGAATTACCCGAATTTTGATGGGTAGCCTGCTTATTTTGCTGGGGCAATCCTTGTTGGTTCTGCAAAACAAATCCTGGCTGATTCGCCACCTTTTGTTGTGCTTGGGGGGCTTGCAAATTACTTCCTTGTCCTCCCCACGCAAAGTTAGGGTGATTACGCCAACCTGGATTATAAAAATTAGAATATGGATTATTCCTCTGATTACCTGCAAAAAACACAGAAGCTGGATTGTTAGGACAAAACTCATAATTATGCTCTTCACCACAATATACACAAGATTTGGCTGCCACTTGGTTTACAACTGCAGCAGGCTCCACCACTGGCGGCTGCTGAACATTGCTTACCACAGTTATGTTTTTAAGAGCGTTAGCTAATGTTGCAATATCGGCCCTAATGGTAGACACATCATCAACTTCTATCACACTCTTAACTTTCTCGCTAGAGCCTCTAATATCTGACCATTGACAACTGTAGGTTGATATTCTCTCTATGATCTCATAAGCTTCATTAAAGGTTTTTGCCAAAAGGGCCCCTCCCGCAGAAGCATCAACCATACACTGGGTTGCTATGTTTATCCCATTGTAAAATATTTCTATTTGAATACAATATGGCAAACAGTGGTGGGGACAATTTCGCAAAAGCTCCTTAAACCTTTCCCAAGCCTCACTAAAAGTTTCTTCCTCATTCTGCCTAAATCCCACTATCTCACTCCTCAACTTGGCACTCCTAGTTGGTGGAAAATACTTACTAAGAAATTTCTCTATTAGCTCATTCCAACTACTTATTGATCCTGGAGCAAGAGAATTCAACCACGCTTTTGCTCCATCTCTAAGGGAATAAGGGAATAGGGTTAATCTAAGGGCATCTCTCGACACTCCCTGGATAACAAATGAATCACTAACTCCTAGAAAAGACTTAAGATGTAAATGGGGGTCCTTAGATGATAAACCATGGAATTGGCCAACCATCTCTAACATGTGAAACATGACCGGTTTCATTTCAAAGTTTGTTGCCTCAATAACTGGACACACTATCACTGGATTTAACTCGTCAACTATTGGGAAAACATACGCTCTAATGGCTCTGCCCCTATCATTTGCTACAAGAATAGGGTTCTCAGCCTGATTATTTTGCTGTCCATTTTGCTCTAGCGGTGGATTTTGCTGCATCGCACAGTTCCTCTTCGAGATTCACTTGAACTTCTTGAAAATTTAATCCGAAGGGGATCGCTCATACACCAAAGTCACACCAAATCACCAAGGTCACACCAAAACAAAAAGAAACAATCAAAAAGTTCACGCACCAAATCACCAAAAATACAAAAAAAATCAATCAAATAAACAATTTCAAGTCCCCGGCAACGGCGCCAAAAACTTGTTGCAATTCTGAAGTGGTTAAAAATATGAGATAAATTAACTCCAGAATACTGTGCAAGTATACACAATCTAGCAGCGAGTGATAAGTATTTATCGTATCCACAGGGTCTTGAAATGCCTACCTCTATTGATTTAATTTGCCTTTTTAGTGATTTCAAAAGGTTGGTTAAATTGATCGGGTTTTTAAAATGCTAAAACAAAAGAAATACGAAAGCAGTAAATGATAACGACTAGAGAAAACAGAATGGAAACAGACACAGGTTAAGACTTCTGTAATTGTTTATAAAGATGCTCCAGCAATTCTTTTGACCCGTCAATCTCATGCAGTATTATCAGCGGGATCCTCCCGGAACTCCGGATTTTTTGGAATATGTTTCAACTCCAATGAAGCTCTACCGATCAAGCACTAGGCAACTGCCTATCCCTAACTCAGTCACTGGCGTTCACCAATACACAATGATCTAGCGTGAATTATCGCCACACAACTCCTAAATCATCCCTGAAACTAGGAGAAGCTATACATACCGGCTAGCTAGGCGGGCACATAATGAAATTAAGAACAACAATAATTCAAGATGACATAATCAAATAGAATTTCCAGATTTTATAAATATAACAATCACATAATTCTTAACCCATGCCTACAAAGTAATTAGTTCATGATTGAAAACATAAAACACGTTACAATCTCGATAAGCACATCCATAATACGAAATACACAAGAAATACTAATCCTTTTCAGCAAATGGGGATGAAACGGCTGCTCCAAACCACCAAGAACATGGAAGACCTTCGTCTTCTTGAGTGGAATCGCAAATGGTCTTCTTAGATCTCCATTCTGCCGTCAATTCGGCCTCCGGCCGATTGATTCGGTCTCCAAGTCGTGAATAATTTTATCTTTGACGGCTCCCTCCTTTTATAAGATGAGGTTTAACCTAAGTAGGTTAATTTGGACACGTGGAGGGCTTTCCAAGCTTCTTAGATCCGAAAATAATTCAGCTAACGCCACTTTATTAAAATGGATAACGAGCTGTGACGTGGAAGTTTTGCTCCCAGTTTTGCTGGATCATGGAAATTGCTCCCTCAAGTCGCTCAGCAATATTTTCTGCACAAAATAACTTCCAAAGCCTCCATTCTTCCAAATGGGTTAAAACATATAATATTCATCTAAAAGCAACCCTATTTAACACAAATGACACACAAAATACTATAGAACTAAGGCCTAAATAACTCCCTTTTGGAGAGTTATCAACTGCCCTCTTATTTTTTAAAATGCGGTCGCATTTCCAAATGCACTGGGGAGAAATGCGATCGCATTTTCCTCAGTACTCTGCCTTCTTTATTTATTTATTTTATTTTATTTCTAACTTTTTCTTGTCCTTTGCTTTTCTTTTGTTGCTGAAACAATCATAAACATGTTAGAAAGTTCACATGCTTAATCATGATTTATTTTTCTTCTTTTTTTTTTAAAAAAATAGATGGATACAAAATAATTTGGACTTTTCAAACTCCCAGGTAAATCCCCAGGAAAAGGTGTTCCCTACGGTCAACTTAAGTACCTTTTCCTACACAGGATTTTCCTAGACAGAGTTTTTACTCTTGTCCATACATTTTGGGTTCCTATCTGTATTATTAATCATTATAGATCCACATAATATACAAAAATAAATTCAAGAATAGAATTCATACCAGGTCAATCACAGAAACATGGGCTTCTTCATCCTCAAATCCCTTCCCCCAATAAGGTTTGATTCTTTGTCCATTTACTTAACGCATGCCCTGAGGGTCCATGTAAACCTGAGACTTTCCTTGGATTATTTTCTCTTGTCATCTATTGTGGAAGTTGAATTAAAAGTTTTTGTTATTCATTGTTGAGGAAAAATGGCAAAGTTTTGTGGTTCACCGTGGTTTCATGGTTGGATTTAAGTTGTTCGAATTTACTAATTTAAAAGAAGAAAGAAATTAAAGGAAATGAAATAAAGAAAAAGAAAAGAAAAGAAAAAGAAAAGGAAGAAGGAAGAAGGAAATAAAAAATAAAAAAAAAAAAAGGAAAGGAAGAAAGAAAATGGAAAACAAAAAAAAAAAGAGAAAAGCACTTTCGGTGCTTAAAAACCCACCACCGACAAGATCCCTTTTCAGCCCACTTCCAGCCACATTTCTCACCCTTTTCCCATCCAGATTACAGAGCATTTCGAGGGAGAGAGTGAAGGAAGAAGAAGAAGAAGATTGCTAGGGTTTTGAGGTTGAAGAAGAGAGGAAATAGCTTAAGCAAAGGCAGCCATGGCAGAATCTAGGTTCAACCTGCCTATCTCTGGTCTTTTTACTCGGTTTGAGCTACATAGAAAGAACTAAGAGGTGAGGTCTGCTTTTCTTGAAATCTAATCCATTTTCTAACAAATTTCATGAAGAAAGATTGAGCTAAATCTGGTGATAAGTTAATGGTTTTTGAAATGGAAAACAGAGCACAAAATTTTCGTGCAAACCAGGAGGATCTCTAATTTTCTCTGGTGTTTCGAGCATTCTGGGGTGTACAAGTTGAGTCAGAAGCTCAATTTGGTATGTTTAGAAAGCTTATACAATTTCCTATAACTTTCATGAATAATTTGTGAGCCAAAAATAACTTGAAGTAGGTTTAATTTCAGGAGAAAGATAGAGGGTAGCAGAGAAGCTCGAATCTGTGTTTTCTGTGTTCGGGGCATTTCTGGACAAATCGGTTGGGAATCTCGTTTTCATTCGTTCAGGTAAGTTTTAGAGGATTCCAAAATGAAGAGTTTGATATATAGTATATTAATTTTGGTTAAGTATTGAGGAAGTTATGAGTGTTGGAAGTTATGGTATTGAATCTGGAAAATCTGGAAAACAATTTTAAGTGCAATTTTCATTCAAGTGTTTAGAATTCATGAGCATGGAAAGACAAGACTACTTATGGTTCTAATGCTCGGTTTTGGTTGTTTGACAAGCCAAGAGGAAATAGGTCGAGTCTACAGACAAGGAAACTGTTGGGTTTTATGCCCTAAAACTCGTAGATAGTAAATGTACTCTTGATCGAACATTAATAAAGTGATGTATTATTCATTTATCTATGTTTGTATTATATCTTGTCTTATTAACCCTAATCCAATAAATTAAACATCCAAGGCTGATAGAATGAGACTTGAACTAGTATGTAGGGACATATAGGGATCAATGTTCATGTTTTAGCCTGAAGGGTCTGTAGTATAGGGATAAGGCTGGATACCTTATCCTGGTGACACTATGGATACTTCCCGCTTTGTATATTGATACAAATGCAATGATCCAACGCGTTCATGTAGTTGACATGCGAGTGGGGGTATCCTGTGCAATGAGTTTGCACAAAGACCGGACCGCGAAATAGTTAACCACTAAATGTAACACCGTTAGTTAGCTCGATTTCTATTTCACTAGGATGACCTAGGCAACTTGGCCTTAATCCTGAGTGGATTATGGACTCCTGTCCATGAGGGATTGTCCTTTGATTTGTACGGGTGAGAGTGGCCTGCACGCCACTCAATAAGCCTACCATTTTGGGGACAAGACCGAGTGGGGAGCTGGGAACATAGTCTTACAAGATGGAATTCACTCATTCCCGTCATTAGGGTAAGTAGAGGTGTGTTCCCTTAAGTGGTGTCTCCGGGTCTTGAACAATGGGCCCTACCCTCTCTATGGCACGAGAGGGACTTCTGTTTGTTGGTTGGACCTCAAATAGGTTGTTCATTAGAGGAGCACTAGTACTTAAGGATGAAGAGGTAGCCCAGGGGTAAAACGGTAATTTGACCTAGCTGGGGTACGAACACACGTCGAGGGCTGACTTGCTGTTGATGGTCGATATCCGTGGACACAGAAATATATCTGCAGTGAGAAGAGTGCAGCTGTGGTTCTATAGTGGAGTGAACCACAGTTAACGAATATTGATTAACTTGGTTAATGAGTTTAGCCAATTAATCTCATATCGTTGGAGCTTCTGATCTGTACGTCCATTAGGTCCCACCGGTAGCTCATTAGGGGCGTTGAGGTAAAATTCTAAAGGGGAATTGGATATTCGAAGGTGTTTGAATGCTAAGTTAGAAATATGAATTAGATTCATATTAAAACTATAGGTTATAATTAATGCACATTTGATGTACATTAATACTATAGTTTATATGAGAGAGATATAGTTAAATATATGATATTTAATTATAGTATTAATTAATTGTTGAATTAATTAATATTTTAGTTTTAATTTAATTTAATTAAATTTGATTTAATTATATTACATTAAAACTATAGGTTATGTGGGATGTTTACATGAATATGATTTATGTAAATAATGTTAAGATTAATTAGTATTCTTAATATTTTTCTTAATTAATTATTAATTATTTTATTTATTTAATAATTAATTAATCCTATCAGTTAATGATAACTGATAAGAAAAATTCTTCCCACTATTTGTGTGACATGCACGATGGAGAGTGAGAATAGGAGGGTTTTTGGTATTTACCGTAACTGAGTGGTTCAGTTAGGGGATACTCTCCTTTTGGCCTCTCACTTTACTCTCTCTCTCTCAATTTGGCTCTCTCTGCGTTTTCTTCCCATCCTAGAATCTCAGAGAATTGTGTTTTACACTCACAAGAATTCCCAAGAATTTTCTTTTGGTTCCCACAAACCACTCAACTCCATTCTCTAGGAGGATACCAGTGTAGCACTTTTGGTTGTGTTCGTGGGAGATTTGCAGCAAAGAAAGGTCTTTAAGGCTGCTCGTTTTACTGCAATTCGAAGGGAATTTGGCGAAACGATCAAGAACTTCATCTATGGTAGGTGTTTCTTGATCTAGGATCATTAGGATCCAATCTAGATTAGATCTAGGTTTTTCTCCTTTTGATTTAGCATGTTTTTATAGTTGTTTACAGCATGATATATTTAGTTTTTCTGCTGTAAATTTATTTGTCGTCGTATTGGTATCCCAATCGGCGTTTAATTCGAAAAAGGTCTCTGACGTCTTCCGCTGCCTAGGGTTATTATCCCTACAGAAACTAGCTAAGACAGTGAGTGACAAAACAAATTTCGAAAATTATTTCCAAACGGTTGTTCATGATTAGATGTTTTACATGCTTTTCTATGAATGATACATGATTTCTTTGAATGGTTTCAATCATAAGTTTTGAGCTTATATTTTCTAATGAAATTTATATGTGAGCATGTGATTATTGATTTTCTGAAAAGTAGTTGAAACGATATCATTTAAAGTAAAGTATGTATTAGCGAGTACTGTTTAAAGATTTTCAGTTTTCCACGAGCAAGCTGAGTAAGCTTGAGTTTTACGAAAGATAAAGATAAGCAGGCATATTTTAATGTTTTCATGTGGGTTTCTGAGACTTTTATTGACTACATGACTGAGATATTGAGCCCGAGGCTATATGGTACCGTGTGCACACAGGTTATATTTTGTTGTTGACGTTAAGTGTACTCCGTGACAACGATGCTGTCGTGAGTGCTGGGAGGGCTCCACTACGACAAAGACAATGGGAGTGTTGGGAGAGCCCCACTACATCGTAGAGCTAGTAAACGTTGGTTATACTGGGCGTGCCCTACACAACGTAGATCGGTCATGTTAGTTTAAACATTTGATAAACTTGATATGTCTTGCTAGATTTTAATGACGTACTTGCGGAGTATTTGAGAAAGCTTTTATCATTACACGTTTATGTTTAACGCTTTGATTGAACAGATTTATACGTTTAAAGGTTTATCATGTGTTCTGATTTGCAAATCTACAGTTTTTAAATTTAGTCACTCACTGGGCTTCGTAGCTCACTCTTCCAAAATGTTTTCCCACTTTTCAGGTAGCTCACTCTTCCAAAATGTTTTCCCACTTTTCAGGTAGAGATCGAGCTCTCGGTGCCTGATACACTGCCAACGTCTGCTGAAAGTTCCAGTTCAAGCTCCAGTACGTGGGTGGAGTTGTACATTAAGTCTGTCTATATTGTAAATGTTTTTGTAAGGATTGGATAGTTTACGGCTTGTGTAAGTTCTAGAGGTCGTGGTTGTATAAACCCCAGTTGAATATGTTTTTGGTTGTGATATCAATACCAGGTTATTTTCCAAACCGAGTTATGTCAGGGCTGCACCCCATGTATGTCTAAAGTTTTTAGGGATTCCGCTGTGTTGCGTTACATGTAAAGTATTTTACATCAAAGATTAATATGTTTATCAGGTTTAACGTTTCAGTAGGGTCAACAAGAATCGTTAGAGGAGGACGATGTCTGTTGGCTTCACGTTATCTCCCTGACTAAGCTAGCAAATAGTGTGGGAGGGGGTGTGACAGTCCATCAGTTCTACGGTCCCATAATCGAAGATTCTTACGATCTTAAATGGTCCTGACCATCTTGATTTTAGTTTTCCTGGAAATAACTTGAGTCTGGAATTAAAGAGTAACACTTTCTGGCCCCTATAGAACTCCTTTGGGTGAATTCTTCTATCGTGCCATCGTTAGACCTTCTCCTTGTATAGTTTTGCTATTTCAAAGGAGAAATGTCAGAATTCTTCCAGCTCATTAAGTTGCAACTTCCTTTTGATCTCGACTTTGTCCATGTTGAAGTTAAACTTTTTCAATGCCCAATAAGCCTTATGTTCTAACTCGAGTGGCAAGTGGCAGGCTTTTCCAAATATGAGTCGATACGGAGACATCCCTAAGGGCGCTTTATATGCAGTTCTGTGGGCCCACAGTGCCTCGTCAAGCCGTAATGACCAATCCTTACAGGAAGGGTCTACTGTCTTTTCCAAAATAGCCTTGATCTCCCTGTTAGAGAACTCTGCTTGTCCATTAGTTTGAGGATGGTAAGCAATGGCTACTTTATGCCTAATGTTGTATTTGGAAAATAAGTTGGCTATCATTTTGTTTAGGAAATGAGACCCTTCGTCACTTATGATGAAACGAAGGGTTCCGTATCTCATGAAGATATTCCTCAGAAAAAATTTCTTCACCATCTTTGCGTCATTTGTTGTAGTAGTTATGGCCTCAATCCATTTCGATACGTAATCGACTGCGAGCAAGATGTAGATGTTTCCAAAGGATGGCGGGAACAGTCCCATAAAGTCTATCCCCCATACGTCGAAGATTTCCACTTCGACTATGAAGTGTAGAGGCATTTCACTTTTAGCTATCAGGTTCCCCGTCCTTTGACATTGATCGCAATTCTTTGTGAAGAGGTGTGCATCTTTGAAGAGACTTGGCCAAAAATAGCCAGATTGGAGGACTTTGGTTGCTGTCTTTAATCCTACGAAGTGTCCTCCGTATGGAGCTACATGACAGGCTCCCAATATGAGAGGTATCTCTTCTTCTGATGTGCACCGTATTAGTATTTGATCAGACCCTAGCTTACACAAGTACGATTCATCTCAGTAGTAGTCCTAGACGTCTTTCAAAAACTTCTTGAGCTGTTGAGCGGTTACTTCCGGTGGTTTTAGTCCACTGACTAGATAATTTACATAATCTGCAAACCATGGAAGTTCAACAGTCCTGATCGCCAGAATTTGCTCATCCTCAAACGACTCTTGAATATCCAGCCCTTTTTCTATTTGTGCTTCCTCTCCAAGTCTTGATAGGGGGTCTGCTACCTGATTCTCGGTTCCTTTTCTGTCTTAGATCTCAATGTCAAACTCCTGCAAAAGCAAAATCCATCGAATTAATCGGGGTTTGGCATCTTTTTTAGAAAGCAAATGTTTGAGGCTGAATGATCTGTGTGGACTATGACTTTAGTTCCCACGAGGTAGGATCTAAATTTGTCAAAGCCAAATACTACTGCAACTAGTTCCTTCTCTGTGACAATATAGTTCAACTGAGCATCGTTGAGTGTTTTGCTTGCAAAGTAAATAGGTTGCACTATCTTTCCTCTTTTCTGACATAAGACTGCACCAACTGCAAAGTCGCTAGCGTCGCACATCAACTCGAATGGTTGGGTCCAATTTGGTTCAATTATGATCGGTGATGTGCTGAGTGCATTCTTTAAAGTCTCGAACGCTTGCTTGCAATCTTCATTGAAGTCAAATGGTCTATCTACTTCAAGTAACCTGCACAAAGATTTGGAAATTTTAGAGAAATCTTTAATGAATCTTCTATAAAAACCTGCATGGCCTAGAAAGCTTTTGATATCTCGCACTGTTTTTGGGAAGGGCAACTGGGATATGATCTCAATTTTTGCCTTGTCTACCTCAATTCCCTTCCTGGAAATGTGGTGTCCAAGGACTATACCTTCGCGTACCATAAAATTGTATTTTTCCCAGATCAGTACCAAGTTGGTTTCTTCACATCTTTCTAGCACTTGGTCTAAATTTCGTAAACATGCGGCAAATGATTCACCGAAGACAAAGAAGTCATCCATAAATACTTCCACGGTTCGTTCTACCATGTCGGAGAATATAGCCATCATACACCTTTGAAAGGTGGTTGGTGCATTGCATAAACCGAATGGCATTCTCCGAAAGGCGAATGTCCCGTATGGACATGTGAACGTAGTCTTCTCCTGGTCTTCTGGGGTTATTGTTATTTGGTTGTAACCGGAGTAACCGTCTAAAAAGCAGTAATAATCCTTCCTTGCAAGTTTGTCCAGCATTTGATTTATGAATGGCAACGGGAAGTGGTCTTTCCTGGTTACTTTATTAAGGCAGCGGTAGTCTATGCAGACTCGTCATCCTGTAATTGTAATTTTGTTTTTACATTTACAATTTTCATTAGATTGTATATATAATCACTCTATGGTATGTATCAAAAGTGTGCATTTTACAACAATTCAACTCTCAATTAGTATTTTATAGATAATTCTTGATCTATATATGTATATAATGAAAATGAGAGTATAATTGAAATTTTAAAATTAAAAAGAGAGAAATCTCTAGATTAAAAACATCATAATATTTCATTTCAAAAGGAAAAAAAAGACAATAATATTTTTTTCCTTTTTTTTAACACAATAACGTATAATGTATGTCTTTATTTTTTTAAAAAAAAAAAAAAACAAACAAATAGAAAAGGATTAGATTTTGTATCGTTTCTTTATTTTCGAGTTAATTATTGTAACATTGAGTTTTCAACACAACCAGCACTAGTGGTCTAGTGGTAGAATAGTACCCTGCCATGGTACAGACCCGGGTTCAATTCCCGTCTGGTGCATTCCTTCCGCTATCTTGCTATGATGATTTCTCTGTGCATAAATGGACGAAAATATTCAGCACATCAGAATAAATAGTTAGTGACTTTGACTTTGTTAGAGATATTAGGGCTATTTGAACTACGTTTTAGTAGAAGTGATTTTTAGATAAAATTCTCCTAAATAAATATTTTCTTTATGGTAAATTTGGTAAATTTTATGTTTGATGAATGTGTTGTGTATAAAATAATTTCTATACATTTTGGTAAATATTCCCAAAGCATCGGCATGAACAACTAAAAAATTATTTTAAAACAATTATAACAAAATTGGGTTGACAAATGTAAATATTTTATTTATTCTTAAAATAGCACTTCCCAACCATAAGAAATATATATATATTATTTTCATTCACCATTAAATATATAATTAATTTTTTTGTTTTATAACTTTAAAAATTCCAAATCTACCAACCAAATACATTTTTGGTAAACAAGGGTTTGAATGGGGTCGAATCTTTTTTTTTTAGATAAATTAGAATTTCATTAATGATTTAACAAGAATTAATGTCTCATGAGCTACGGAACAAACACCGATATTTTTTGTAGGCTCTCCCTAAACACTTAAAGAAAATACAAAAGACAAAATCAATCTGAACCGAACGATAGCGTTGTTTCCTTATAATTTTGTTCCCTCTATGGTGCACAAGGTATCACGAATAATTGTCTCCCAGGATAGGACGGATTACCCACCTATGAATGTAGCACTCCAATCATATGACTCTCAAACACTAGTATTTAAGTAATCATACAGAGAAATAGGAGATGAGTTTTTTGGGAAGAGTTTTCTGTCTTCAAAACTTAAAATGAATCACATATTTATAAACTATTTGTGGCCATTCAAATAGTCACATTTTTTCGTGTAAGGGTTGTGTCTTTTGATAAATGGACACATTCATTCACATAGGGTTGTATCCTTTACAAAAGACGCCCCTCTCACATAGGGTTGTGTCCTTTACAAAAGACATGCCCTCTCACATAGGGTTGTGTCTTTTACAAAAGACATGTTCTCTCACACACGGTTGTGTTCTTTATAAAAATGCCCTTTAGAAAATGACATGTAATCTAAAAATAATAATATAAAATTATTAAATTGGTCAACTCAATTAAAATGTGTCACCTCAACATTCCACATCATTTTTTCCGTTAGTCAACTAACAGTCAATTTAACTCAATGACCATTTAGAAGTATTTTTCAAACCTCGGGATTAAAGTGTCACTTGTTAAACTTCAAGGACCAAATAAACATCAAGCTCAAACTTCAGGGTCCAAAAGTGTATTTTTCCCTATATACTTAAGTATTATGAATTTTTTGTACGGTCAACGAGAAAAATGACTAATTTTAAATAGTACAACTCAAAAAATGGCTAAACGTGTTTTAGATTTTGTAAATAGGGCTAAACATAATTTTTAGTAGAATTTTCAATTTGCACGAGGACGAAAATACCCCCAATTAAGATTAATCTTAACAAATGAAAGGGAGAGAATATTAAGGAAGAGAAATACGTTGAAAAAAACAATCCTAACAAACAAGGAATGAGAAAGAGAAATAGGGAGAGAATCAGAGAAGTAGGGGATGAAAAAAAATCTTAACAAAACGAGAAATACGTGGAGGTGGAAAAAACAATCCTAACAAACCAGAATAAATTTATTAAAATCATTTTAGTAGTTTAATTTGATCGTTACCGTTCCCATTCTTTTTTTTTTTCATTTTTTTTCAAGGAAAAAATTGAGAAGATAGTGAATTAAATTTATATTCTATAATTAAATATAATTAGATTAAAATATTAATTTTAGAATTAATTTATCTTCATGGAAGCAAACTTTATACATCCTAGCTTTTCACATTTCACTCATTTAAAATTAAAAAAAATATTTAATTTCCTAGAGAATGAAATGACACACACACATAAATAGAAAAAAAGAATTCAAGATTTTAACTATACACTAATTTCTTCAAATAAACGTGCTCACTTGACAATGACAAATATACACTGCTCTTCAAGTTCAGCAATGCTAAATTGTAATATTGGAAGCATAGGATCTAGGAGTGAAGAAACCTTGCTATTCAACTTGCTATTCTACCTTAATAAACTTCAACCGCTATTCAACTTGCTCCCTTGCAACTTGAATTGTAACACCAATCTCTTGAGATGCTTTGAAAAAGATTGAAGAGCCTATTGAAGAGCCTTTGAGAGCAATGCATTTAGAGAACAACAATAAAGAAATAATGAAACTCTAGGTGTTGGTGAGAAAATGGTGAAGAAAACTCATTTTTATAGTAGTAGAATGTGAGAAGTTACAAAACTCTTTGAATTCTAAACCTTTTAAAATTTCATTTTGAATTAAATTAAAGAAAAAATCAAGTTGTAGGAAAAACTTTTTACATTCCAACCTTTAAGATTCTATACACTTATTCTAGATAATTGATTATTAATTAAATAATTTTATATTTATAGTTAATTATTAATGGCATGTTTTGTAAATTAGAAAGTTAAAGAAGGGACAAAAGTGTCCAAAAAAGTTTTTCCAACATCCTCACTTTTTAATATAGTATAGATATACAATTCACTAAGATTGCAGCTGTCATATGAAAATCTAAAACTTTTCTAAGAGTAACCATAGAGGGAAAAGAGAAACCATGAGAGACGATGATCATTGGTGGACTCTATATTAAATCATTTGAGCCAAGGATTTCTTTTATTAAAATTTCATTCACTTTAAACTACAAGACTATAACCAACTCTAGACGTGTATTTGGATTATATTAAATTTGTAAGTGTTGTGGGTGTCCAACCCCACTTGTTACACAAGCAAGGATTTATTTTTTAACTTGTGTTTATGAGTCCAATATGTCGGGTTACGTGTTTAACTCAATTAAGGTTAAATGAGTTGGCTTGTCTTGAAAGTCTAGAGTTTTTTCTTTGATATGAGATGACCTAAGAAAAGAGACGGCTGTTGAAAAATACAGAAAAACACACAGGAAAACGGAGAGAAGCAGGGAGAGCAGTGCAGTTCGTATTTTCAGCGACAGCGTTCACAAAGTTGTCGATTTCCAGAGTTTTAACTGTTGGAGTTTTCTGAAATTTGGTCAGCCTGTTGGGGACACATACGGCCTCATTTTGAACGGTTGGATCGTCGTTTTGAGCTCTGGTTTGTTCGTAATCGCTGCTGGACAGAACCTATAAAACTGGAGATATTTTCATCTTCTTTATCTCTTAAGTGTTGATCGCTTAGGTATGAAAGTATTGGTGGGTTGTGAATCTTTGTATGACTGATTTTGATTCTTTTTCCCTCAATTTTATAATAAGAGAAGGTGACAAGGGTGGACTCCTCACAAGTCCAGTGGTTTTTACTCTTCACATCGAAGGGGTTTTCCACGTATAAATCGTGTGTTATTTGCATTTTAGTCTTCTAAATTTTATGGTTGATTGTTGTCCAATATTGGTTGATTGCTTGGTGATTAATTGGTGATTGATTTGTGGTGTTTTTGGAGCACTATTAATTGGTTGATTGTCTTGGAGGTGATCCTAGCAGGTTGTTAATATACTACTCGGGTCCTATCAGTAAGTGATTATAAACGACCAAAAACATTTTTCTCTTTTTAATCTAAAGTATTCGGTAATATTCACCTTTTAAATAATTAGATTGGTTAATGTTATAGGTAGTTTTGGACCACCATATGCAAGGAGCTAACGAGGACAACCGGGCGGAAATAGGACCAGGAAGCGACCAGAGGAAGACCAGCCAACGGGACGGGCCAAAATGGCCCGACGCACATGGTCTCGGCCCACTTGCGCGGGCCGAGTTCGTTTGCCTCTGCTCGGTCCCTGCTGCCCCTAGCCGCCCCGGTTCAGCCTGGTTCGTCTCGAAACGCCTCCGAATCCCTAAAAACCCTAGGAGCATGAACAGGTATTTATATCCCTCTTCGCCACTAAAGAAGGGATCCGAGCTCTAATCCCGAACTCTATTCTCTATTTTCTCCTCTTGCTCTTACTTCCTTGCTTCCCATCGTCCTGCTTGCTGACTTAAGCATCGGAGACGGTGTGGCTAGTACCACACCGGTGTGCAGGTTTACTGTCTTGCAGGCCACGTCTTCCTCCTCTCAAACAAATTTACCGTTGGTGGCACGTGAAGGTCAGGTGAGTTCCTCTGACCAAATTTGACCATCAACAGTTAATAATCATTTTCCCAATTACTGGTTTAAAGATAATTAAAAAAAATTGATTCTAAAGTGATTCACAGCTAAATGATTTAGAATCACTTATAAACACCTCGTCGTATTAAAAAAATTCCAGAATAATGCACATGAAAAACTCAAATAATGTTGAAATCACAAAATTGCCCTTAAATTCGAAGCTTCTCCTAGTAATTTGACATGTGTAGAATCATTTTGTGCAACAACCAAATAAAGTTGTGATTAAAATCATTTTAAGATGTAACCAAGCACACAGGTGATGTTTAAAATATAATTGCTTCAATGAAAAGGGTTTGAATAATATATATATATATATATATATATATATATATATGATTAAAAAAAAAGGGAATTACGGTAATGTGTTTACTATATCGCAGCCAATTCATCCTTTTCCAAAACCTTTTCCTATTTGGTTTGTTGGACACGTGTCACTTCCAACCTTCTTTTCCTATTTGGTTTTGTGAAATAATTTCTGTATTAAAATCTCGTGCTCGTCCCTATCTTTTTCACAGAAAAACTCAAAGTCCCCGAAGCAAATTAAAATCCCCATGGCGAGTACTCATCGACAATGCAGTTGCAGCTCTCTCAATTTCAACTTCACTCCAGAAGAAGTTGAGGTCTCTCAAATCCTCCTTGAATTACCTCTTATCATTCAGAAATTGGCCTTAGATGATTCGTCGTTGCAATCGAGGGAGTCCAATCCTACTACTACTACTCTCTCGTCGCCCACTCAATCTGATGAGAATGCCAACGCCAACCACTCCAACCACAACTCTTGATCACTCCTTGCCCGCCCACCTTATTTGCTACTCTTGTGGAAACATAATTACAAACTGTTTTTTCTTTCCTTTTTTTTATTTTTTTATTTCTTTTTTTATGTAGAGTAGACTCAAGAGTAAAGATTTAGAAACAACAATCATTTATTTTGGATCAATTAAATGCAACTTATGTTAGACTTTCATGGTTACACAATTTTCTCTCCACTTTCAACTTCTCTCAATTTTAATTTTTTAATTTTGAAATATTTTAGAATTATGAGGGATGTTTCGATTTATTATAACCTCATGAATGATTGATCTAATCCCAAGCAAAAAAAAAAAAAAAAAAAAAAAAAAAAAGATTCTTGGTTAAAAAAACATTATATTTTTGGTCTCTCAACTTTTATGGAAGCTAAGTAATAATTTACCCCATTTGATAACCATTTCAGTTTTTGTTTTTTGTTTTTTTTTTTTTTTTGAGTTTCTATTTAAAAAAAAAAAACTATATATGTTTGATAATTGTTTTTGGTTTTCAGTTTTTAAAAAATTAGAGAGATGAAAAGATGTTTTAGAGAAAGAAAAAATATGTGGAGATATTGAAACAAAAATGTAGAGACATGAATATAAATGTTCTCGAGAGAAAAGTTAAACATAGTAAATTTAGAGACATTTAAGAATATTAGTTTGACTCCATAAAAAATATTAGTTATAGGAAGAAAAAAAGTTAGAGTAGAAGAGATATATTTTAGAGAGAAAATTTAAATAAAAATAAAAAATTTAGAGAGATTGTAAAGTTAAGAGAAAAATATATGTTAAAAGAATTACGATAAATTAGAAAAATAAAGAAAAATTGTAGAACATAAATTTAGGGAGATTTTTTTTTTCAAAAGAAAAGTTGTCACGTTTGATAACCATTTGGTTTTTTGATTTCAAAAAGTAAGCTTATAATCATTACTCCTATCTATAAGTTTCTTTATTTTGTTACCTACTTTCTTTCTATGTTTTCAAAATCCAAGTCAAAATTTGAAAATTAAAAAAAAAATAGTTTTCAAAAACTTTTTAAAAAAAAAAAAAAAAAGGTTAAAAATTCAAATGTGTCCTCCACTGAGATGAAAACCAACCTAAAAAAATTTGGAGAAAACAAACCTAAAGCAAGCCTAATTTTCAAAAACCAAATGGTTATCAAACAAAACCTTATCTGTGTTTTTGAAAAACAAAAATCTATTTTTAAAAAAAAAAAAAAATTGGAATTTGCATATCAAAAAAAAAATTTAAAAAACAGAAATAGTTATCAAAAACCCTCTTTTTCAAAAATGAAAAAAAAAACAAAAAAAAAAAAAAAGAAACCGAAATGGTTATCATACAACCCCTAGTCTCTCAACTTTGGTTTGTAACAACTTGGTCCCTACATTTTCAAATTTGTAACAACTTAGTTCCTTAACTTCAGCGTGTAACAATTTAGTCTATATATTTCCAAATTTGTAACAATTTAATCCCTACCATAAAAATTCTCATCAAAATTAAATGTCGATTATTTTTATCATGTAGCAACTTATTCTTTGTAGTTTATAAACACTTATTCTTTGTAGTTTATAAACATATTTTGCCTCTAATTAGCTTATCGATCTTTTAGGTAAGAAATTTCATTAAATCTTAATAATATTGGCATCAAAAAAATTCATCTTCAGAACCGCAGGTAGCAACGATTCGCTAAAGCATCCGCTTCAAGATTATGTTTGTTATTAGTGAATTAGTAGAAATGTGAGTAGTTTCAATCATGTTTTTGCCTTAAGTGAGAATGTTGTCACTATCTACCTACATTCAAACCGCATAATACCTTGGACAATGAATCAGATTCGACTCTTGTTCGGTCTTTATTTTAAAATACCCTTATGAATCTAAGTAATTGAGAACCTATAATCTATAGCCAATTAGATCTTAACTAATTTAGCACACAATCTTTTTGATTCTATAGGTGTATTCTATAGGTGTTGTCTTATGTCTAGGATCTCTATAGGTATTGTCTTATGTCTAGGATCAAACAACTAAATCCTATGTTTAGACTCTTTTTCGGTATTGATTTTAGGAAATCAAACTAAGTTTAGACTCTTTTCTGGTATTGATTTTAGGAAATTTGTTTATTACTCAACTTTTTCAAGTATTTAGTTGAACCTAATATGCTAAATCAGTTTAGATTTACAAGCTTTTCAGTTCAATAAAATCAAACTATACGTGGTCAATTGGATAAACATGCACACAGATAATTCAAGCTTAATTCATCTTTTAGGCCACAATTGAATCTCTAAAGATCTTTAGCTCATAGTGGATTTTTTTTTTTTTCTTTTTCTTTATGAAACTAGCCCATTTTGGAATTAAAAACATAAAGATATATATATTTCATTGAGATAAATAACATAATTACAAATCAAAATTTTTTTCAAAAAAAAAAAAAAAAAAAAAAAAACAAAAACAAAAATAGAACTTACATTAGAGAATTGAGCATTATACAAACTACAGTCCGTCTATGCGGCCACATAGCAAAAATTCTTTGGTTAACTCAGTTTTTTTTAGCATGGTTAACTCGAGGTTAATATGACAAAAAGAATTTTAGAAATCTTTTCATTGTTTATGATCTTTCTCTTCCATGGATTCTATTTAATGGTGAATCGGTAAAATAAAATCTACGTATCCCTGCGGTGAAAATCGGATCTCCATTCAAGAAAAAGTATATTTCGAATGAGCTTTTTTACAGATGCCTATGGATTCGATGCATGTCGAAAGTGCTTTATACAGGATAGAGTTGAAGAAACTACTTTCTATTCATTTTTCTTTATTGCAAAGATCCAATACATACAACACGAAATTACACATTTTATACTTGACATTCATTAGCACCACCAATATTGGGATCCACACCAATGTTCTCCAGTTCAACTTGTGGTGAGTTCAGAATGACCATTGAAATTATAATTTTTTTATTTTAAAATATATACGAAAAGACAAATATTCTAATGCTTTTAGAATTAAACTAATAACATAGGCACAAAAATTCCAAGTTTGAGCAGAAGGTGATTAGTTATGAAATGGGTCGAGGGAGATGTGAAAGATTAATAAAAGACATTTTGAGTGAAATATAGTATCACTAGAGTTGCGACAAAAAATTTGACAAAACAGAACAGTAGGCAACCGTAATCAGCAAACATAAAACATGAAAATGTAACCCATACACTAACCTAGATGACACGACAAGTTATATATTGTAAACTGAAAACATAACATAGGGAAAACCTTGAAAAGATATGATGCTACCGGCTTTAATACTAGAGTTCAAAATTAATCGACTTCCTCCATCTTGCTGCCCTCTGCATCGGCATCGGCATCCTCGAGAGGAGGCATGTCAGCATCCGCCTCTACAGCGTCCTCATCGATGCTCAATCCGAGCTTCAACATCCTGTGAATTCTGTTTCCAAAGGTGTTCGGGTCATCGAGGCTGAAGCCAGAAGTGAGAAGGGAAGTCTCGAAGAGGAGGAGAACAAGGTCCTTCACAGACTTGTCATTCTTGTCGGCATCGGCCCTCTTTCTAAGCTCTTCCATGATGGGGTTCTCAGGGTTGATTTCCATGGTCTTCTTGCTTGACATGTAACCAGCCATGCTGTTGTCCTTCAATGCCTGAGCTTTCATGATTCTTTCCATGTTAGCTGTCCACCCATATTCACCAGTTACCAAACAGCAGGGAGAATCTACAACACGGTCAGAGACAACAACCTTCTCAACTTTGTCGCCCAAAACATCCTTAATCACCTTGCAAAGCCCCTCAAACTTCTCCTTCAAAGCTTCCTTCTTCTTCTTCTCATCTTCGCTCTCGTCAAGTTTCAGACCTTCCTTGGTTGCCGATACAAGCTTTTTACCCTCAAATTCCTTCAGCTGACCAACTGCGTACTCGTCAATTGCATCAACCATGAAGAGAACTTCGTAACCCTTCTTCTTGAGCTTTTCAAGGAAAGGAGAGTTTTCTACAGCTTTCTTGCTTTCACCAGTGATGTAGAAGATGTCATTCTGGCCTTCCTTCATTCTGGTCACATAATCCTTCAGGCTGGTCAACTCATCACCGCTCTTGGTTGAGTGGAAACGGAGAAGTTCAGCGATCTTAGGCCTGTTCTGGGAATCCTCGTGGATACCAAGCTTCAAGTTCTTGGAGAAGGCTTCATAGAACTTGTTGTAGTCTTCTTTGTTCTCAGCAATCTCAAAGAAGAGCTCGAGGCACTTCTTCACCAAGTTTTTGCGGATGACCTTCAAGATCTTGTTCTGCTGCAACATTTCTCTAGATATATTGAGGGGAAGATCCTCAGAATCAACAATGCCCTTAACAAAGCCAAGGTATTCAGGAATCAACTCCTCACAGTTGTCCATGATGAAGACACGGCGAACATACAACTTAATGTTGTTTGGCTTCTTCTTTGTGTCAAAGAGATCGAAAGGAGCCCTCTTGGGAACAAAGAGTATAGCCTTAAACTCCAATTGACCTTCCACAGAGAAGTGCTTTACAGCGAGGTGCTCCTCCCAGTCATTGGTAAGGCTCTTGTAGAAAGCAGCATACTCTTCCTTAGTAATCTCTTCTGGCTTCCTCATCCAGATAGGCTTCTGCTTGTTCACCAAGGACCACTCATGTGAAACTTCCTTGATCTTCTTCTTCTTCTTTTCTTCCTTCTCCTTCTCTTCATCAACTTCCTCAACCTTTCCTTCCTCGTCCTTTTTCTCATCCTCATCTTCATCATCAGAGATTTCCTTCTCAGTTGTCTTCTCAACCCAGAGAGAAATTGGGTAGCTGATAAACTCGGAATGCTTCTTGATCAAGTCCTTGAGACGACGCTCCTCAAGATATTCAAGCTGATCTTCCTTGAGATACAGGGTAATCTTGGTACCTCGGCCAAGATTCTCACCAGATGTGTCCCTGGTGACAGTGAAGGAACCCCCAGCTTGGGACTCCCATACATATTGCTCATCATCGTTGTGCTTGGTGGTAACAATAACCTTCTCAGCCACAAGGTAGGCTGAGTAAAAACCAACTCCAAACTGTCCAATCATACTCACATCAGCACCAGCTGCAAGGGCTTCCATGAATTCCTTGGTTCCGGATCTTGCAATGGTACCAAGATTGTTCACCAAATCTGACAAAAAAGACACGCTCGAGCAATGAGTTAAACAATATGACAGATTAAAACACAACCTTAACACCAGTCGTATCATAGCAATCACTCACCAGCCTTGGTCATCCCAATACCACTGTCAATAATCGACAATGTATTGTTTGCCTTATCAGGAATGATGTGGATAAAGAGCTCAGGCTGAGCATCTAGCTTGCTCTTGTCAGTCAAGCTCTCAAAACGGATCTTATCTAAAGCCTGAAGTAAAACTCAACATTGTAAATTACAACAATCCTATTCAGGGAAATTTCTGTCTTCATTATCCTAGAGAGAGTACACAACTCTAGGAAACAATACAATCACTCAACTACCCTTTCTTCTAATGAGAAAACATGCTTTCATTGAGAAAAAAAATGAAAGAAATCATTGAGCTACCCAACAAGGCTTCAAATAACAATTCACAAGACATTAAGGAAGATACTTGAAATGGTATAAAATTAAGATGCCGATAAAATCCCAAAGATCAACAATCAAAAAATTCTAAAGTACATATCTCATAAATTAATGAACGTGTCTACAACCAAAACGAAATCTGGGAAGTTGAAAATACCAATCAAACTTCATACAAAAATACGAAAAACTCCTAAGAAGATAAAAGACGAAAAGAAAGAAAAGAAATAAAAGAAATGGAGATTTACGTCAGAGGCATTGCTGATAAGTTCACGAAGGAAGATCTCCTTGTTGCTGTAAAAGGTGTTGATAATCAGACTGAGGAGCTGATTAATCTCGGCCTGGAAAGCAAAGGTTTCAGTATCCGCCATTGTTGAAGACGATAAACAAAGCCGATCGAAGAACAGCAATGGAGGAATGGAGGAAAATGGAAATGGAGGCTCGGAAGAGGAAATCAAGATCTACGGGGGAACCGTTTGTTTATAAAGGGACTTTACTAGGGTTTCTGGAACCTTCTATCGAGAGTTTGAAATTTAAGTTTTTTTTTTCTTTTTCTTTCTTTTTTTTAGTTTGACAGTATTATTATTCTTTGCGTGGCTTTAGGGAAAAATTCCAGAAAATGGGGTTTGGGAAAACCTAATCCCGGATTGGGGCAAGCTAATCCGAAGCCTTGCCATTGGAAACACGCAGCCAAACAAGATTCTAAGGGTTTCTTCTTTTGTTTTTTTCTTTTCGGAGAAGAGAACAAAGCTCTAAAAATCGAAGTTTAGAAATTTGTGAAGATAATTTGTTGGAAAAATGAATTTATTATTAGAGTAATTGTGTTTTTAGTTTAATATCGTGAAAACAAGAATTCAAACCTTCTATAAATATATAATATTTAAGTTGAACTTATTTTTATAAAAGTATATTTAAAAAAAAAAAACATTGTTCCTATACTTGAATAAAATATATGAACTTTTCAATATATATATATATATAAATTATTTTTTTATATACTTATCCTTTATTCATTTTTTTAATTTACAATTCTAAAATTAAAATAAGTAATAGTTTCATATTGTCAAAAAAAAAAAAAAAAAGTAATAGTTTCTTTTTTTTATGCATAAAAGAAGTAATCGTTAAGTGAATTACTAATATTAGTGTACCACACGGACATATATTTTTTTATAAAAAAATAATTTAATTTTAAATAATTTGAATGAAATATTTGAAGTATAAATATTTTTTAATACAAATTAAGATTGAAACTTTTTTCTTATAATTTTATTATATTTTCTGGGTTGGTTTTTTTTTTTTTTTTTTACATACTATATTTCTCATAAGCATAATTTTGATGTAACTACTCTTAAATATTATTTTGAATTTTTTTATAATACAACGTTATAATTGTGAGAGTAAGGATTTAATTTTTTTTTTTTTTTTTTTTTTTTGAGGCACTACACCATAAACTGACAAATCTTTTCACACTATATTCAACCTTCTCATATTCCTAACTTTACACATTCTATTAGAATTAAATGACATGTTTGATAAGTGTAAAAATAGATCAAATGATATAATGATCCATAAAATATTTTTCAAGATTGCAGCTTTTTATTTTTCATTTTCTTTAGTTCCACTTTTTATTTATCATAAATCATAGATATAGATTATATGATTAATATAAGAGGTAACTATGTTAGATTGATAAGATTAATTTTTTTTTCTAAAAGTTACAATTAAAATAATCCTAACCATGCATAAGCATTTAGAATAAAAATGACAACAAACATTAATTATAATATAAACTTGAAAACATTTTATTAGAGAATTGATACTTATGGTTACGTTGTGAGCATTTTGTTTAAATATCTTGGTCTCCCATCTGTACTTAAACACTATACTGCAATTCATACGAACTTTGAAACTTTTAGAAAAAGAGATTGAGAGAAGAAGAAATACAAACTAATAAGAAGACAACCAGGGTTTTATACAAAAATAGTGGGGAAGAGCTCTTTATATATATAGTTTATCGGGTATACAATGGCGGATCCAGAATCTTATGATAGGGGGGCACAAATTTTTGTGTTTGTGTCTATGTAGTATTTGAACTTTAAAAAGTGTCGAATAGATACCAGAATTTTTGTACTAAAGAAAAAGATATCTAAATTTTCAATTTTTGGTCTAGTAGATCCATAAAGTTTCAATTCTACCTCTAATAGTTCTCTTAGATTTTTCAAAAATTTTTAAAATTAAATGTTATATAAAATTTAATTTTGTACTTGTTGAATGTTTTTTTTTTTTAAAAAAAATGCATCTATTAAGTATAACATTAAGAGTATAAGGTTCAACTAGAAATACAATACAATTTTATGTCTAATAGTTCAACCAACAAAAAATACTTACTAATACTACGACCAAGAGGTTTGTGGTTCAAATCCCTCCACATATTGTAAAAAGAAAAAATCAAAATTACAAATTCATAGATATTACAAATACACTGTATATTTAATTATAGATATCCATTTTAGGGCATTCAACCCCACCATTTTAGGACAACTCTCCATGACTCCTTGACTTTAGGCTCAAGACTCTCCCTCCCTCCTATTTTAAGTCCTTTTAAGTTGTAACCATCCCTATTGTAATAGTATAAATAGGGATGTGCATGAAGGGTTAAACAACAACTCAATTGAATGCAATTCATTTGCTCTCTTCTCCCTACCTTTGCTCTCTCTATTTCTCTAAGTGTTCTTAGTGTTCTTTTATTGTTCTACACGTTTTATAACACGTTATCAGCACGATTCTCTTCCATTTTTGTTCAGTTGAAGGTAGGGTTCATTTTACTTTGCAAATGTCTTCTGTACGTTTCACATATACAGTGTATATGTATTATATATACCTCGTATATACACTGTGTATTGAACGTTGACAACATATGTGTTATGCAAGATTATCATATTATTTGTTATTATGCATACTATAAGTGATTAGTAAGTATCATATTTATATATGATGATATTAACATTTGAATCATTTTTATTGTTTATGATTTTATATTTAGCAATGATATTTATGTTAATTACATTACCCAAATAATTGAAATATTGAGTATGTTTATATCCTTATTACTTCTATAAAGATCTAGAGTGTTTAATGTATATGCAATGAACATAATGCACATATATACACTGTATATATCTCGATTTTAAATTATGTGCATCTTCTAAACTTTCTCGCTTTGCTACTGTATATTAATCTCATTAGTTTATATATTCTTTGTTCGGTATAATTTTCACATGATTCTCTATATATTTTATATCATGTGCATTTAATATATATACAGAGTATTTGCTATATTGTCACAACTTTATATACAGAACATGTTATATATACTGTTATATATCTTGTACAAATATTGGAACATGTTGTTTACCAACATTGTTTTATTTGGGTTTCATACGTATATTTGAATATTTTTGTTTATGTTGATTAACTTTTGAAATTCATAATAGACACATGCATTAGTTTAAATTTTCCTATGGCAAAGTTTGCAAGATTTGTATAGTAGTTAGTTGCTCTTCCTAAAGTAAATTTTGATGTTATACACACAAAGTTGCATAAAAATGTTCATTTTGATTTAATGCACCTGAAGTTGCATCATTTCAAATTAAGAATTGCTCATGATTAAATGCAGCTGTAGTTGCACAAGTTTAGTGCTCACTTTAATTAAATGCA
This sequence comes from Luffa aegyptiaca, assembly GCA_017139565.1. Taxonomy (NCBI): domain Eukaryota; kingdom Viridiplantae; phylum Streptophyta; class Magnoliopsida; order Cucurbitales; family Cucurbitaceae; genus Luffa; species Luffa aegyptiaca. The sequence continues at coordinate 6,321,841 of CM029397.1, forward strand.
CTTGTAGTTGCATAATCTTAATCAATAAGTGATTTTAAACAACTGAGCATATGTTAAGAATAATGTTTCTTTCTTCTCAATTATAGATTATGCTCCTGTAGTAGCAATATTGAGAAAGAAAATTTTAAATATGTGATGAGCAAACATCATGTCTTATTGAGATTAAATCAATCAAATGAGCATTTGATAAAAAATCATGAATCTCAACCAATCGTTTGAATATCATTCCCTGAAGTGAATATTGTAATATCGAATAATTGTTGTCAATGTCGAGATCATGATTAATAACAAAGGAAGAAGCAATTACTCATTTAGTGGTCATCGGGGACCATTTGAAAAACCACACATATATGGTTGCTAAAAGAAAATGTTTCATATTTTAGAGCATTAGTTTTGTACCTGTTGTACGAAAATGAGAACCATGTGTGAAAGCAAACTTTGCAATCTCCTGAAGAGATGATTAATCTTGGAAATATGAAATAAATGTTGTAAATCTCATTAAATCTCCTGGAGAGAAAATGAACATCATTAAATGAGCATCAAATGTTATATTAGATTATGTGAATATCCTTTTATTTAATGTTTAAATGTTTAATTTATGTTTATTTATTAAGTTCAATTTTATATTCAATTTCTTATTCTGGGGCTCACTATGTGTTATTTTATTTTCCTGAAGAAACATGAATATTCACATATTTTGGTTGACTCCAAGATGAACAATGAAGATTTATGTTTGGCAGATAGCGCAACAACACACACTATCCTTAAAAGTAGGAAATATTTTCCAGAATTGACAATGCTGGAAGCAAAAGTCAATACAACATCAGGTCCTGCAGACTTGATTGAAGGTTTTGGAAAAGCAAATATTATTTTGCCTAGAGAAACAAAATTTACAATTGATAATGCTTTGTTCTCTACTAAATCAAAAAGAAACCTACTGAGTTTTAAAGATATACGTGGTAATGGTTATCATATAGAAACTGATAAGAAGAATAATAAAGAGTATCTTTATATTATATCCACTGTCTCACATGAAAAACGTATATTAGAAATGTTGCCTGCCTTTTTCTTTTGGATTATATTACACACATATTCGTGTTATTGAAATATATGCAACAATGAACCTGAAGTTCAATGACCTAGATATATTTTCTATTTGGCATGATCGATTGAGTCATCTTGGGTCAATAAGTTGAAAACTCACATGGACATCCATTGAAGAACCAGAAGATTCTTCAATCTAATGAATTGTCATGTGCTGCTTGCTCTCAAGGAAAATTAATTATTAGACCCTCACCAGCTAAAATTGGGATTGAATCCCCCGCATTTTTAGAACGAATTCAGGGTGATATATGCGGACCTATAAATCCACCAAGTGGACCATTTAGATATTTTATGGTTCTAATTGATGCGTCCAGTAGATGATCACATGTGTGTTTATTATCAAGTCGAAACCTTGCATTTGCAAGATTACTTGCTCAAATAATTAAGTTAAGAGCACAATTTCCTGATTATGTAATCAAGAACATTCGTCTTGATAATGCTGGTGAGTTTACATCCCAATCATTTAATAATTATTGTATGTCAGTTGGGATAAGTGTTGAACATCATGTAGCTCATGTTCATACACAAAATGGTCTAGCTGAATCATTTATAAAACGTCTGCAATTAATTGCTAGACCGATGCTTATGAGAGCAAGACTTCCAATGTAACGACCCTACTTTTCATGCCTAGATCCTCAGACCGTTACTACATGCATTTCATTCTACTTCTAAGAACATCGAGGAAATATCATTTAAAGAAAACATACATAAAAAGAATTTGCGAAACCTTTCAACCTGGGATCCCAGTTAAAACAGAACAAACGAAACCTTTAGTTATTCAAACAAAACTTAAAGCGGAATAAACCTTAAATCATTCACAATACAAGTTCAAAATAAGAATTTCAAATACAAAATGCGGAATACTATCCTAAAGGAGATCCGTGGCCCAGCAACTCTCCGTCACGCGTCCTGTACACCTTTACCTCTACCTGCAGTTGTATGTAAGGGAAAAGAATGAGTATTTAAGAAAATACTCAGTAAGTAGCAATCAAGGTTCTAACATTTTATTCGAGTTAAGGGCCTAAGGGTTAGGTCATCTCATTCTCATTCATTTCATTCCATTTCATTTCATTTCATTTATCTGTAGTTCGGGTCTCGTGTTCAATTAGTACACCTATATATATATAAGTTTGCCAACTCACTAATAATGCACAAGTGGGAGTTTTTTTTTGGGAGGTCTCTACTCCTACTGATGGTAGATGGCACCCAGTCAGTGGAGCTAAGTCTCATCCCTCAAGGCACTAATGGGCGCGTAGCGCTCTAAACTACCATTTCACTGGTGGGGCGTTCATGGGTTTAAGTCAGGAATTAACTTCCACAGTTAGTAAATGGCACCTAGACTGCGAAGCCAAGACCCGCCCATTAAGCCCCTCATTTCAGTCTATTACATCTCAGTCCTAGGTGTTTAATTGACACGACCCTTTTCTAAGGCACTAGCCTATTCCTTTCCCTTTTTTAATCCTTTCCCTTTTAAGACCCCTTAACTCTTGCTATTATTTAACGACAACCCTCCTAAACAGAGAAAAAAACACAAACTCCCCGTCGTCCTCAACAATGCCAGCCAGCCACAAAATATACATCAGTCATACAGTCACTTCTATCACACAGCACAAGTATATATGCAGTAGCCATATTTTTTGAAATTAACGCAAAATATATCACCTCAGTCCCAATCCGAACAACTTATACACATTCTCATGCCAGGAGTAAACAATCATTTCAAAACATAAACATTTCATTCCAATGCAGCAAGTTACTTACCATGCTCAGCTATCACACAATACACTTAAAACATGGAATTTGAATCCAATTAGCTACTTAAATTCAAAGGGGCAACTTAAGGATTAAATCCAGCTCATGCTATTGTAAACCATACTCGACTTTAATGAGTTTAAAGCGGAGAATTTATTCCAACGGCTACTTACCTTAGTGAAGAAGATATTGGATCAACCTTCAACAAATTTCTTAACTCCAAGGCTCTTTAGCAAACTACAACAAGGAAAGAACCTTTAATTAAATAGGGACTCTAATCCAAGCATTCAACTATGAACCCATTTAAATTTGAGGGTAAATTAACACCCAAAAACTCACCCAAAACAGAAACACCGCTTGTTGTCCAACTTCCAAGTTTCGCTCCGCCTTTGACAATTCGACCACCACCTACTACGGACACCTTAGATTAAGATCCGACATTAATGGGCATTTCATTAAGACATAACAAACCAATAAGCTTTGACTTACAACTCCCTTACCCCAAATAATTCTTTAGAAGCAAAGCTGAAGCTTCAAGTGGCGGCGACGAACAGATCTGAAAAAGCAAACGAGCCCGAGGACGGTAGTGGCTGCTCAAATCGACGGCGGCTCGCTGCGATTGGCGACGACGTGAACAGACGGGCGGCGGTTTCACGGCTGAAGGCGGCGGCGATTCACGGCTGAAGGCTGAAGGAGGGAGAGAGAGTTGCGAGTGAGAGAGAGAGAGAGAAAGAAAGAGAAAACGAAAACGGGAGGGAGAGACAAGGAACTTACCGTCGGCGAGCGGCGGCGACGGCGGAGGGAGACAGAGAGGGCTGCGAGGGAGAGAGACCAAATGAAGGGGGCTGTGAGAGAGAAAGAATCGTGAGAGGGAGAGAGAGAAAGCTCAGATTTTTTTTTTTTTTTAAATGGTCATTTGACCGAATTTGGGGGGAAGTTTCCCCCCATTTCTCTTTCTCCCCTTTTTGACCGGGCCTTTAATGCCCACTTTCCTTTTTTTTTTTTTTTTAAAAAAGCTTGCCGTTACATACACAAAATGGTCTAGCTGAATCATTTATAAAACGTCTGCAATTAATTGCTAGACCGATGCTTATGAGAGCAAGACTTCCAATATCTGTATGGGGTCGTGCAATTTTACATGCTGCATTGCTTATACGCATTAGGCCAGCAACCTATCATAAATACTCTCCAATACAATTAGCTTATGGCCAACAGCCAAATATATCTCACTTACGAACTTTTGGAAGTGCAGTATATGTTCCAATTGCTCCACCAAAACATACTAAGATGGGTCCTCAAAGGAGGCTAGGAATATATGTTGGATTTGATTCCCCATCAATTATTAGATATCTTGAACCCCTGACGGGTGATGTATTTACTGCACGGTTTGCTGATTGTCATTTTAATGAGACAAATTTTCCAACATTAGGGGGAGAGATTAAGAAGTTGGAAAATGAAATTACATGGAATGCAGCGTCATTGTCTCATTTAGATCCCCGTACAAATCAATGTGAGCTAGAAGTTCAAAAGATAATTCATTTGCAAAATATTGCAAATCAAATGCCAGATGCATTTACAGATGCTAAGAAAGTGACCAAGTCACATATACCAGCTGCAAATACACCATCGAAATTTGATATCTCGACGCAGCAAGTTATCATAACTAATGATTCTGCGACACGCCAGAAGCGTGGTAGACCAATGGGTTCCAAAGATAAAAATCCTCGAAAAAGAAAAGTAGTCAATAATCAAAATGACATAATTGATAATGTGGATATTCCAGAAGAAATCCCGAATGTGACTACTCATAATAATATCGAAGAAGGTGAAATACCTGAGGATAATAATGAAATTTCGATAAATTATGTAATGAATGGAAAAAGATGGAACCGGAACAATATAGTTATTGATAACATTTTTGCGTATAATGTTGCTTATGACATCATTTCTGAAAATGATGATTATGAACCAAAATCTGTCGAAGAATGTCGACATAGAAAGGATTGGCTTAAGTGGAAAGAAGCAATCCATACAGAATTAAACTCACTTTCCAAACGTGAGGTTTTTGGACCAGTAGTCCAGACACCAGAAGATGTCAAACCTGTGGGATACAAATGGGTATTTGTAAGAAAAAGAAATGAAAAGAATGAGGTCACAAGATATAAAGCGAGACTTGTCGCACAGGGATTCTCGCAAAGGCCTGGTATTGATTATGAGGAGACATATTCTCCTGTGGTGGATGCAATAACATTGAGATATTTGATTGGCCTGACTGTGTATAAAAAACTTGACATGCATCTTATGGATGTAATTACAGCATATTTATATGGATCTCTTGATAATGATATTTATATGAAAATCCCTGAAGGATTAAAAATACCAGAGTCATATAATTCAAATCCTAGAGAATTATATTCGATCAAATTACAGAGATCTTTATATGGATTAAAACAATCAGGACGAATGTGGTATAATCGCCTGAGTAAATATTTATTGAAAGAAGGGTATCAAAATAACCCGATTTGCCCATGTGTTTTTATAAAGAAATCACAGTCAGAATTTGCTATCATTACTGTATATGTTGATGATTTAAATATAATTGGAACTCCTGAAGAGCTTCCAAAGGCAATAGAGTATCTTAAGAAAGAATTTGAGATGAAAGATCTCGGGAAAACAAAGTTTTACCTTGGCTTACAAATTGAGCATCTAGCAGATGGAATATTTATTCATCAATCAACTTATACAGAAAAGATATTAAAGAGATTTTACATGGACAAAGCACATCCATTGAACATTCCAATGGTAGTTCGTTCACTTGATGTAAAGAAAGACATCTTCCGACCTCGAGAAGATAATGAAGAACTTCTTGGTCCAGAAGTACCATATCTTAGTGCAATTGGTGCACTTATGTATCTTGCTAATAATACACGACCCCATATAACATTTTCAGTAAATTTATTAGCTAGATATAGTTCTTCTCCAACAAAAAGACATTGGAATGGAGTTAAACATATCCTCCGTTATCTTCGAGGGACAATTGATATGGGTTTATTTTATTCTAATAAATCAAACTTTGATCTAGTTGGTTATGCAGATGCAGGTTATTTATCTGACCCACATAAAGCTAGATCTCAAACAGGTTATTTATTTCCATATGGAGGAACTGCTTTATCATGGCGGTCTATGAAGCAGACAATAACAGCTACTTCCTCAAACCATGCTGAGATCCTGGCGATTCATGAGGCTAGTCGAGAATGTGTATGGCTAAGATCAATGACTCAACACATTTGTGAAACATGTGGATTGTCATCTAACAAAGATTGTCCAACAATATTATACGAAGATAATACAACATGTATAGCCCAAATCAAAGGAGGATACATTAAAGGAGATAGAACGAAGCATATCTCACCAAAGCTCTTCTACACTCACGATCTTGAAGAAAATGGCGATATCACTGTTCAACAAATTTCCTCAAAAGACAACTTGGCAGACTTATTTACGAAGGCATTACCTACTGCAACATTTGAGAAGTTGGTGCACAACATTGGAATGCGACGACTCAGAGATCTCAAATGATGTTTTCATGAGGGGGAGCAAATACACTGCACTCTTTTTCCCTTCGCTATGGTTTTTCCCACTGGGTTTTCCTAGCAAGGTTTTTAATGAGGCAGTAATTAATGTATATAAATATAATGTACTCTTTTTCCTTCACTGGGGTTTTTCCCATTGGGTTTTCCCTAGTAAGGTTTTAATGAGGCATATATTTCATATACAATGGATATCTAAGGGGGAGTATTACAAATACACTGTATATTTAATTATAGATATCCATTTTAGGGCATTCAACCCCACCATTTTAGGACAACTCTCCATGACTCCTTGACTTTAGGCTCAAGACTCTCCCTCCCTCCTATTTTAAGTCCTTTTAAGTTGTAACCATCCCTATTGTAATAGTATAAATAGGGATGTGCATGAAGGGTTAAACAACAACTCAATTGAATGCAATTCATTTGCTCTCTTCTCCCTACCTTTGCTCTCTCTATTTCTCTAAGTGTTCTTAGTGTTCTTTTATTGTTCTACACGTTTTATAACAATAGAGCTATTAAATATTTTTAATTTTTTTATTAAACACAAAATTGAAAGTTGAAAGACCTATCAAACATAGATTTGAAAATTTAAGGACCAAAATTTCTAATTTAATCTTCGTATAAATACATTAAAATTTATATAGCAAATGAAGTCTATAACTCAAAAGCACTCAACTGTTCCCCTCCGAACCAACAAACCAAAGGAATTTTTAAACAACAATGTGAGCCCCAACGTGGATCCTCGGTGTAAGAGTTGAATGATGCTGCAAAACTCTTACAATTCCAAACCTTTTTAAATTCCCTTAATAATGAACTAAAAAAATCCCTTAATAATTATAATTAAATGTAGATTCATTAATTTTTTAATTAATTTATAGAAATTAAATTAACAAAACTTTTTATATTCTAATCTTTCCTATTATAATTAATAATTAATAATTAATTAATTTAAATAACTAGAAAAAATTATAGTTATTAAAATCCACATTATTAATAATTAATGTAAATTAATTGTCAATGACATATTTAGTAAATATATGAATTAAATAAGGGGTATAATTGTTCAAAAAAGTTTTTCAAGGATTGTAGCTTTTTAATAGAACTAGTCAAAAACACGTGCGTTGCACGTGGAATTGTGTAGTTTAAATTTGTAGTAAATATTTGCATATATAAATTTGAGTGAATATGAATTTGGAAAAAAGATAATAGATTCGATGTGCATTAGAAGAAGTGAAAATAATTAGATACAAAAGAAATTTAAATGTAAGATTTGCATATACTAAAAAAGAATTTCTTTATAAACAATATTCTTCGTACAATTAGAAGGTAAATTATGACTATCTATCGGTTTGATCCAAACTTTTGTTGTCTTCATCGAAATTCCTCTTGATAGTGCAACATAAAGTTGTCCATGAGAAAATACATGTTCAGGAAGATATATTCCAACGTTAGGAATTGTTTGTCCTTGTGCTTTGTTAATTGTCATTGCGAAACATAGGCGGATAGGAAACTGTTTCCTCTTGAACTTAAATGGATATCCATCATCATTTGGCGGGCTTAATGGTATGCGTGGGAGAAGAACTTGTTTCCCTGCATGATCTCCTGTTGCTATTTCAGCATGTATAATATTTTTGGCAAATGATCGACACACCAATCATGTCCCATTGCATAACCCATTAGGGGGATCCAAATTTCTCAACAACATAATGGGACAATTCACCTTTAATATAAGTTTATGCGGTGGTATTCCATTTGGCAATAGGGAATTCAAGAACTCTTCCTAATAGTAAGCATTTGTGTCATCTTTTGTCTGGTCAAAGCTGATAAATGTTCTACTTTCTCCTGGAAAAAGCTTTATCAGTTCTTCATTTAAATTGTCAACATGGTCATTTGTTGTTGCCAAAATAGCTCTATTTGTTACATAGTTTGCTGATCCAGCATGAAGTTCTAGATCTGGATATATTTTCCTTATGAATTCCTCTTTTGAATCATTTCCAAAATTTGTAACTACAATTTCTTCAGGCAAGCTAATGATATCATCCTTAATGGTAGGTTCTTTTCCATCTCCAACTCGCAAAATAAAATTTGCAAATGTTGTATCATCATAAGCTCTCATATTCTTCTTTAGTTGAATTTTGTGCATTTTATCCCAGAGATATGATTTTCTCAAGCTTACTGCAACTGTTTGTTGTCTTGTTCCTTTAGGAAGCACTGGAAGCACTTGACGGAAATCCCCTCCGAAGACAATTACTTTTCCTTCAAATGGGTGAGGACAATCCATTATGTCTCTCAGTGTTCTATCAACTGATTCAATTGTATATTTTTTTGCCATTGGAGCTTCATCCCAAATTATTAATTTTGCCTTTCGAATCAATTCAGCTCTTGCACTCTGTTTTGATATATTGCACATTGTTGTTTCATTTGCTTCCAAGGGAATATTAAACCTAGAATGTGCTGTTCTACCTCCAGGTAAAATTGATGCTGCTACTCCAGATGTTGCAGTTGCCAAAGCTACCATTCCTTTTGACCGTACTGTAGCTAAAAGTGCTCTGTACAAAAAAGTTTTTCCAGTTCCTCCAGGACCATCTATAAAGAAGGTTGCGCATCTATTTGTATCAATGGTTTCAATGATCATATCATAAGCAATTCTCTGTTCATTGTTCAACTTTAATGATGCTTGGATATCTTCTTCATCTATTGTAATAGATTCTTCGTCCATGATCTCCTTGTTGGAAATGTTTCCATTTGAAAGGATTGGAATTCCCAATTCCGTTACAGCGGAAGCAATTGGACCGTTCGTAAATTAATTTTGTTATACAAAATACCAATACATTGGCAAAAAGTTAAGCGGTGAAAAACATACCTCCGTTGACGACTCTGAATGCTTCAACGGATGATTCTTGATTGCGCTGCAACAACGAAGAACACCACCATTTGATCTTCCCCGCTATAACTCTGAGATTAGGAACGTAGTTGTGGGACTACCTAATCTTGAATGGAAAAAACTCTAGAGAGAAAATTCTCCCTAGAGTTCTTGAGTTGAGAGAATATGAGAGGGCCTTATGGTGGCCATATGTTCTAGTATATCACATAAACCCTAGGGTTAGTGTTCTATTTATAGGAGAAAGACCATGAATAAAATATTCATTTAAAATCAATTATTTTCATAATTGATTTAATCTTTTCCATAATTAATCAATTCCATAACCAATCAATTCCATAATTGATTAATCTTTTCCATAAATGATTGATCACTTCCATAAGTGATTAAATCATTTCCATAAATGATTAATTACTTCCATAAATAATTAATCATTTTCATAATTGATTAATTTCTAATTAATTAATCACCAATTAAATATCATATATTTAATTTCAGACATTCTATTAGTTAATTAATTAATTACCCAATTAAATATCATATATTTAATTTCAGGCCTACAATTAATTAATTCTATAATATGAATCAAATTCATATTAAAATTTGAACTCCTTCAAATTCTCTTATATCCTATAAATTTATTATGAATCAAATTCATATTAATATTTGAACTTCTTCAAATATTTATTTCTCTCATAGACTATAGTTTAATTAAATCTCATTTAATTTAAACTAAATTAATTCATAATTAATTAATTCATCTTCTAATTAAATACATACCCTATATTTAATTAGACATATATTTGAACTCTTTCAAATATATCAATCTCTCAATTTAATAAAGTTTAATCTCAAATTAGACTTTATATTTTAATGCATCATTATACATTATATTAATTTGTATCTCATACAATTAACTTAATTCCCAATATGAATTTGAACTATTCAAATTCTCTCAAGATATATTTGTTCCTAATTACTCTTTACGAGCTAGCAGGGGGACCTAATGGACCTACAGATCAGAAGCTCCAATGATATGAGGTTAATAGATTAAACTCATTAATCAGGTTAACCAATATTCATTAACTGTGGGTCATTCCACTAAAGACCCACAGCTGAACTCTTCTCACTATAGAACATTTCTGTGTCCACGGATATAGACCTATGCCGGTAAGTCAATCCTTCACGAGTGTTCGTAATCACGGCTGGGTCAAATTACCGTTTTACCCTTGTGTTACATCTATCTCCTTAAGTACCAGTGCTCCTCTAATGAACAACCTGTTTATGGTCCAACCATTAAACAGAAAGTCCCTCTCGGGCCAGTGAGAGGGCGGGATCCCTTTGTTCAAGTCCCGGAGTCACCACTTAAGGGAACACTCATCTACTTCACCTAGATGTGGGAAGGAGTGAATTCCTTCTTGTGTTGTCATGTCCCCAGCCTCCCACTCGGTCTTGTCCCCAAAAAGGAAGGCATATTGAGTCGGCGTATTGGCCACTCTCACCCATGCTAATCAAAGGACAATCCCTCATGAGAAGGAGTTCATGACACACTCAGGATTAAGACTGAGTTACCTAGGTCATCGTATTGAAACAATAAACTAACTAGTTAACGGTGTTACATCTAGTGGTTTACTATTTCGTGGTCCGATCTTATGCAAACTCATTGCATAGGATACCCCCGCTCGCATGTCTCCTACATGGACGCCTTGGATTAATACGTCTGTATCGAATACAAAGCGGGTCGTATCACATAGTGTTACCAGGATAAGGTACCCAACATTATCCTTGTACTATAGATCTTTTAGGTTGTTACTTGAACACCAATCCCCGTATGTCCCCACATACTAGTTCAAGTCACATGTAAACAACCCTGGATCATAGTTTATTGGATTTGGGTCAAATTGTACAATATTTAACAATAACACTTTATTGTAGAAACTCAATAACACTTTATTGAAACAAGTATACAATTTGTTTACATTCACTATCTACGAGTTTTAGGGCATAAAACCCAACACCATCATCATGAATCTCTTCATCAATTTGAGGTAGATCAAATTGCCCTACATATTTTCCCATCGACTCTAAAAAGGAATTCAAGTCTTTAAGAACTAATTGAATTTGTTTGGCAACTGTGCATTTGTTGTTTGCCTTATAATCTTCAGCCATATGTTCCCAATAAAGATTCCACAATGCTCGAACTTCTGTTGGCTTGCAATATACCAGTAAAGTAGCAAAAAGCCTTCGAAATGCATATGGCATTTGAATAATTACAGCTTCATCTAAGCACTCTCGCAAACTTTGATCAGATTCAAGTAAGCCTCTTTTTTGTGCTGATTCTTTAAATGTAAGACATTGTCTTCCTTCAACTGTTAGCAAATGTTGAAAAGATGTTGGACCTACTACATGATTTAGTAGAAGTCTGAGGTAATATCTTTCTCCTTCAATTGGATTTGCTCCATTGATTCTAGATATAACATATCCTTTTTTACGGGGCCTCCATTCTTTTGCACTTGTATCCCATACGTAGTACTCTGGAAAATCTTTGTAAAGCAATTTTCTTGCATCTTCATGTGTTTGACACATTTTAAAATATTGTGTCAACATTGTCTTGGAAGCATATTCAAATCCAATAAGGTGTTGTAAATTCTGGTTCTCCCAATATGAAACCAATTGTTGATTTGGAAGATGCAATTGTAGATTTATCACTGAAGGATACATTTCATTTAGCCTAAAATCAAAAATTCTCCACAATGCTTCTGGTGCTGAAACCCATCTTGCATCTTGAAAGTCTTGAATCTCATTGACAAATTTGTCGTCATCATCCTTTCTTATTGAAACTGATGCTCTGTCATGACCTTTATATATATATTTGTATAGATATTTAACCGCCTTAATTGCTGAACAAATTTCAACATTAAGGTGACAATTATATCTCGCAAGAAGATAAGGATTATAAGGAGCAACCCAAGCATTATCTAATACCACATTCCTAATATTGATCTGTAAATGAAATAAAAAGATGTATAAGTTTATCAAAATATGTTCAAAATTGAATAGATATAATAAAAAAAATTAATATATTTAATCACAAACTTACTTGTGTTCCATCATTTCTTCTTCGATATATTGGGTATGCATCTTTACCTTGCATAGTTTTTGAACTGTAAGGTCTTGGATAGTGGAACCGGCATTTTCCATTAACCATACATGGACTACTTTTTTTCAATTCCCCGCAAGGCCCACGAAGCATGTGTCTTATTACTAACTCATGAAGAAGAGACTTATCATCCTTTTTTGGAATTTCATCAGAAACATAGTTATCATACTGATCAGCATTTACTATTTTGTAGCCACTTTGAAAAATAATTAAAATATGGGCATGTGGCAGTCCTCTCTTTTGAAATTCTATGACATAAACATATGCTGCAACCTTTCCAAAAATTTGTTTTTTGAAAAGTTGATCTTTAAGATCCTGGAGTTTTGCTCTAAAAACTCGAGAAGTGAGATCCGGTCTATCTTGTGGATGTTGTCCTGGTAGAAGCTCTTTTTGAATTTCTTTCCAATTTGAATTGCATGTCATTGTAATAAAGAGATCAGGTTTTCCAAATCGTTGTACTAAAGCCATTGCATCCAAGTATCTTCGTCGCATATCTCTTGGACCTCCAACAAAAGAACCAGGTAATACTATTCTCTTCCCTATTTTATCACCTCTTGTTTCTCCTGCATTAACAACATCTACCAACCCTTGGTACAACTCAGATCTTATGCGAGATTGTTGTGTTCTAAAGAAATCCAATCTTGTTGTTTCAAGTTTTATGTACATATCAATTGCATATTGTTGAAACAATCTTCCAGCCAATAGAAGAATTTGTGGAGCTTGCCTTATTTGAAACTTGAAACAATAATATTCTCTACAAGAAATTCTTTTCTGTCGTTTCTTCGATATACCTATCAAGCACTTATGTTTATTAAAATATGTAAAAAAAAAATTGTTTCTTGAGCAAGGAAAAAAAATGAAAATTTAGTATGTTACAAAAAAATATAGAAATTTAGTATGATACCTTGACATTCTTTCTGAATGATTTCTTCTGGTGTTTCAAGAGTTGATCGGAAAGCTTCATTTCGATCAGTGCATCTATCTATTTCTTGGTGCCATCCAGGTTCTCCTCTTGGAAATAACAATGGATATTGTAATGAGTCATAAAAACTAAAATAATGTTTTATTCTATGTCGATTTCCAGAATGTGCATGAACGACAATATCTCTCTCAAAGGGCACATTTTCTTTGTTTCCTTCAATCCATATTGCAGCAACCTGATCTACAGTGGGTGTGTTATAGACTCGTTGATCAACCTTCACATTACTTGCAATATGTATTTGAATGTCTTCGAATGACCCAATGTCCTTTAAGGATCTAAAGATTTGAGTGTATGGATTATTTTGTAGGACAACTATTAACTTTCCAGTAATTGATTCATCAAGACTTCCATCTTGTAGTATCTTGATTCTATTTTGAACTTCGTGTTCGGTATCATAAAAATATAATTGAAAATATCTTGGACGGTCCTCTGGTAGAAGTGATGGAAGATCATGATATATTTGTCCTTGGGCTCTAAATGTATAAACTCCTTTTCTTGATGAAGCCAAGTTTTTGTCCAAATTAACCCCAAAAGAAGTAAAAGAGAAAATACTATTGTATGCTCTTATATTCTTTCTAAACTTGATTCCCTCCTCAAGTTGAGACGTAAACAAACTAAGCAATTCAGTATCTATAAGAAAGTTTAACTTCTCCATTATAGCAACAAAAAGTTGGTGTCTCATATTCAAATCGCTTTGCATTGCAAAATGCACATAGAGGCATCAATTTGAGTTCATGAATGACAACATCTTGATCATTTGACATTTGATTTGTTATAAAATATAAAACATTTTTTAAATTCATGTATTTTGAATTTAAAATGAACAATAATGAATAAATTAGTGACTTTTGAGTTTGAAAGCATACCATTCGTTGTAGTCTCGCATAGTCCTTCTTGTAGGACAATGTTCTCCTCGTTTGAAACTTTATTTTGTATTCGTCTTCTTTCCCGTGCTATCTTGTTTGCATGAGAAGATTTTTGAATCTTAACTCTTCGTTCCTCGATTGATAGTTCTGCATACTTTTTCCTCTTCCTCTCATTTTCAGTCATTTTTTGTTTTCCTATGAATACAAATGGTTATAATAAGGCACTAAATAGATGAAGTCTTATTTCAATTATTGATTGTCATGAATAGAGTATAATACGATTATCATAGAGTTTATTAAAAAATAGTTAAATAATGTGAAATAAACAATAATGTTTAAGTATATATATATATATATCATTATACATTAATATTAATGTAGAGACATTTTTTTGTTTGAATTTATAAAAGAACATAATTGTAAATTTTGCATAATATAATTAATATATTAAAAAAAATAAATTGTGAAATATTAATTATCTACATTTTGCTGAAGAAGTCTTCCCTTGCATGTTGTTCATCAGAACTTTTAGCTAGCATCAAAGTTGCACTACAATAATAAGTAATTTCCAATTAAGCCAAATGTCATTATCTTTGAAAATAAAAAATAATTAAATAATTAAATTACTTTACTTTATCTTTAAAACTTCAAATTTTCAAAAAGGATATTACTATTTATTTTTTTAGGACCATTTTTCATATTATTAAATGAATATAGGATATGAATTTTTAAGTTTTTTTTTTTTTTTTGTGTGCGTTTAAAATATTTGCTATACAACTAAGGAAGACACATTTCGTAAAGTTCGTACAATTGAGTAACTGAACAACTAAACCATAATTTTAATAAAAACACGATGAATAGTTGATCAACCAATCACAATTTTTGCTATATTTAAAAGTCAATATTTATTTAATTTTTTAAAAACGTTGTTATCATTATTCATTAAGTGTAAAATAGGAAATAATATAAACTTTGTTAATGATAAAATACTCATTTATTTTAAAATATTAAATATTATATTTTTAAATTTTAATTAAGCTATGTTGCTCAATCTGAAAAGTAAAAATTCAAAATAAGATATTTTGTTGTCATATCTATAATGTTAATTTTTTTTTTTAATTTTACAAAAATGAAAAAATATTGTTCACATTCTTAATCAAGTGTAAAATAAAAAAGAACATTATATTGGTTATGTTTAAATATCTTGTATCAAATAAACTTTTTATTTCAAATTTCAAACATTTCTAAATATAGTGAACTAAAATAATATATTCAATATATATCCATTGAAGAGTAGTTGTAGACTAAAAGTGAGCTTTGGGAAGGAAATCTAACATAATAACGTCACCATTATTTCTATCTATGATATCAAGAAATAAAATATAAATCATGATTGTAAAATTGGTGAGAACATACAAAAATTGAAAGTTTAATAATGTGAAAAAGTTACCTACACTCATATGAACATGAACTCGTTGATGCAGGGTGGTTCCAACAATGTGAGGTTCAAATGAAATTGGTATCCATGAAGACCTCAATAAGAAAATTTGATGGGGTAAGTATGAGAATCCAACATAGAAACAATCCAAAAAATGTAAAAGTAAAATACAACCTGGCATAGATGGTTAATTGGAAGAAAAAAAAAACATAGACATTAGAGTCATTTGATAATTTATTAACTTTAAAAATTCTTAATAAACCAAAATGATATTCTTTAAAATTTGGAGAAGGAATGTTCTTAAACCTATCATAAATTTTGTTTCATATCTAAAAATTTGAAATCCAAAATAAAGCTTGTGTTGCCATATCAAAAAAAGTTAAAAATAAATAAATAATTAAATAACATTATTAATTAAGTGTAGATAGGAAAGAATATTCATTTTGTTACGTTAAAATATCCTGCAATGGAAATAGACTAATCTTGGAACATTTTCACTTCACATTTCTAAATATGGTTAACAAAAATAATACATTCAATATATTGAATGGGGAATTGTGGATTAAAGGTGAGTTTTGTGAAGAAAATCTAACAATATAATGTTCTTATTATTTGTATTTATAATATGGGAAAAAAATATAGAATAACTTTTTCAATATACATATATATCGAATAACATGTTGGACACCTAGCATTAAAATAATCCATTGGGAGATTTTCATATAAATTATCTTAATACGTGTGATTAAAAAAAAAAAACTTAGATTTAGTCTAAACTTATAATTTTTTTTAATTAATTTTTGTACATTAAACTTTAAAAAAAAAATAAAAAAAACCAAAAACATAAAGGTAAAATTATATCCTTAAATATTCCTAAAAAAATATATCCTTAAATATATATGTATAATTTTCTTTCTAAAAAAAAATTATAATTTTCAACTTTCTTTATTTTAAATGAAATTATGAACAAAATGGACACTAAAAATTTTGTAATTAATTTTTGTACATTAAAAGAATTTTTTTTACAACGTTAAAAGAATTAATTTAGTCTTTCAAAATTGGAAAACGAATTTTTTTAAACCTAGATTTAATTTTGTTACCATATCTAAGAAGTAAAATTTTCAAAACATAATTAATGGCTTTTGAAATATGCTGTAATGAAGGAATACTAATTGGTAAAATTGGCATACGAAACAAATTTCATCCTAACTAAATAGATCAACGATATTTTTAAATAAATTAAATTAAATAAATAAGAAATCAATTAGCTCCTCAAAAAACAACCATAAATAGCATGTTGTCAAAAAAAAAAAAAAACCCATAATAGCATATAATCTCCTTAATTTAAGGATGCAAAATAAGCACTGATTTGGAGAACAATAGTTGGACAAATTACATCCATATATTCGGTTGGCACTCTCCATTCGCTTCCCTTCAAAATTCATTCTGATTTGGAATCTAATAGTTGACCAATTATGTTGTTTTAATAAGTTGGAAATTTGGTTAATTTAAGGATAAAAATCACAGATCAAATCTCTCTTAAAATGGATTGCATCCTAACCATAATTGCCTCCCCCTAATTACTATTAACGGGCTGTTTGTTTTCTTTTTTCCTTTTTTTTTGTTTATCTCTGTGTGCAGTATTAGGAAGAGCATACAAGTATTTTTAAGAGATAGCAAACGGGAGTACGACTCTTCTTTAAGTTTTTTAAGTTTTTGATATGCCTATATGAGTATCTTTCTTCCGAAAAAAAAAAACAAAAGTTTGAAGTCTAAGTGTTACATTCTACCAAGTTTGAGGCTAAGTCGAGGTAAATTTTATTTGAGCATGAAGGAATTTTTGTCTTGAATCTTTTCTATTTTATATTTATTTCTGAAACTTAGTTGCTACCATCTTCTTCACCACTAAAATCTATCACACCGTATTGAAAGTTTATGATTATAAGTATTTTTTTTATATATATATAATAACCAAAAACAAAATTTCAACCATGATTGTAACAAATATGAAAGTAATAGACATTCTAAGTTAAATAATTTGATTTACCTGTAATCGGTTGAACTTGAATTTATGGCAGATTTGGAATCAAAGAAGAAGATGTTTTCCAACGAAAGTTTTGACAATCAAACAAATTCTTCGTGCAAAGAAATGTAATATCTAATATCTATTGTTAAAGATACTTATAAAACGGATAGATGTTTTATATGAGAAAAAAGTAAAGAGACAACATGAATTTATGAGGATAGTATTAATTTTGTTTTTCATTCATACGTTTTTTATAGTGGTCATTTATTAGTAATAATTTTTTTTTAATACTCACAATTTTGTGTTGAAACACAAAATTTTTATGAGTGTATTATTAATTGTGCATGATTACTTTTTTTTTTTTTTTTTTCGAATAGGGTCATTTTTCTTTTGGCCAACTTATAAATTCAGTGTCTATATTTTGACCATATTATTATTTGGTACATATTTTAATTTTTAATTGGTACATATTTTTATAAATTCAGTGTCTATATTTTGTGTTGAATAGGGTCATTTTTATTTCCAGTATCTATATTTTAATTTTAATTTTTATTTGTTAGTGTGTATTATTTGGTAATATTTTTATTTTTATAATTTTGTGGTCCTTTTAATTTCATATTTTTATAGTGGTCATTCATATTTTTATTTCTTATAAATTCAATGTATTATTCAGTGTATATGGAATGAGAATGAGATCTTAGTTACTTTCATCTAATTTTAATTGGTACATATTTTTATTTGTTTGAATATGAAATTTAACATGGAAAAAGTTGTAATTTAATGTTGAATTTATCACATTGGTGAATAAGAAGTTAATAAACCAAGTGATTATTTCTAGACGGTGAGTAGATATTTACTGGTTGTAGGGTAATTTATTTATCTAGTTTTTTGAAGGTTTTATTTTTTTTGTTATTATTATTATCATTATTTGGATGGTAGGTTTTTGGATGAGATCTTAGGTTAATTCCATCTAATTTTAATTGGTACATTTTTTTATTTGTTTGAATATGAAATTTAACTTAATTTATGTGGATAAGGATGATGTTGGTGGAAAATCCCATTGAAGTTGCAATATATATTTAGAATTTGGAAATACTTGTAGAAAATTT
The DNA here is from genome assembly GCA_017139565.1 of Luffa aegyptiaca. Taxonomy (NCBI): domain Eukaryota; kingdom Viridiplantae; phylum Streptophyta; class Magnoliopsida; order Cucurbitales; family Cucurbitaceae; genus Luffa; species Luffa aegyptiaca. Next base: position 6,340,749 of record CM029397.1, read on the forward strand.
TATGATTTTGTATTGATAAAATAAAATTTTTGACAGTATAAATAGTATTGTTAAATTATAAAATATATATTTAGGGAGATACTTATTTTTGCATTCTCAAAGATGTAAACAATATAAAATATATACCCTTAACAAAAAGTAGCGTTTAGTAAAATGTAGTACAAAAAAAGAAACAACTTGGACTAAAGATAATTTATAATTGATTAATAGTTGAGAATAATAAAAGTGACAACCATAAACAATAGTAGAATAAGATTATTTCTCAACTTTAATTTTCTTTTTAATTTGTATAACTTCTTCAAGGTCTCCATTATTGCAATCTTCCTCTTGGACTTTATTGATCTCATGGGCAATGAAATATCCTCTTGATCTGTCTACTTCATTTTTCTTGTCCACTCGGATGGGAAATTTGTATTTTTTGTCCTTGGTTAGTGTCAAATTGCGATAAATCTTTGAATGCTCCTTCCTCATCTACATATTCAATTGAACAAATAAATAAAAATGTTAGCATTAACTAAACAATATCTTAATATTATAACAAATATAAATGTAGGTTGAATGTATATTTACCTGTAGGATTTCTGTAGCATATTCAGAAACGTCACATCCTACTAACATTTCTGCTGCCTCAAAAGCAGTTATGTTTGCATCCATTTCTCCATCAGAAACTAAGATTTTTAACATGTATTTTCTCATGAATGTTACATCTTTATTGCAATTGCTACAATAAACTGTCACATCATTATCATTTGGATAGACTCTTTGAGCACATATTTTGCACTTTTCAAACCATGGATTTTCTTTGTTAGATATATTAAGAATAGATGCAATGAACGAACAATATGTGACATCATCCACTCCTTCAATTATATTTTTTATACTAACTACTTTAGCTTATTGCATTCTTCTTGATGGATTCATGGTGGACATCTTTGTATGATCAAGTAGATTTTCTTTCCTGCATAAAATGTTGGTATGTTGTATGTGTTTGTCTAATTAAATAATAACAAAAAAAAAAACATAATTTCATATAAATTTAAAGTTAATATACCTAGCATCTAGCTCCTTTGCATTAGGAAGGTTTGGATCAATGAGGATAATACTGGTCATAGTTGTTGTCAAACTCACTTCCCCTAAAAATAAATACCAAGAATGTGAAATTTACTTTTACTTTAATAAAAAAAAAATTGTTTTTTTTTTGTTTTTTTTAAATTATGATACATACCTTCATAAATCTCAACTTTAACATTGGTTGCAACAATGGTAGGATTCTTTTTTGCGCCTTCTTCAATTTGTAAGCCTTCATTTTCTGCTAAATCACCCCATAATGTCAACTTCATTGTCGCACAACTGTAAAATGAACAATAGTTTGAATATATACTGGAAAAAATAACTTAAATAATAAAAATGGAAAAAAGAAATTGTTGTAATATTTATTTTAGATTACCATTGATCTTATCGAAAAAACAATTCCAGTAAAATCTATTCATGGAATGGGAAAAAAAAGTTAAACAAATGACAAAGTTGGCAAAAATGGTAAAAACTCATTTAAACCACAAATTTAAAGAATAAATTTACTTACCGATTAAATTACCCGTTTCCAGTGATGAAATTGTTGGAAATTCAATAAAATTGAACTTCAACATATCTAAGCCAAAACACTCTTCAATTTCTTCAACCTCGGATGATTGAGATAAACTGAGTTCAATCTCACGATTAACATTTGGGTATTTGATATTTACCGATTTTACGTTTCCATTTTGGATGAAGTAAGTTTTATTTTTTTCCATATTGTTTCCTATTTTTTCGATCACATCATTGAACATGTCAGCTTGTATTTTTGTCCCCTGAAATATTAAAAATAAATAAATAAATAAAAATGTAGAAATTTGAAATGGATAGATAAAAGTAGTAAGAAAAATACCTCTTCATCTGCCAAAATGAACTCCAAAAGATTCAAATTCTTATCTTGACAGGATTGAATATTTCATTTATGAAGAACCATCACTTTTATTTTCCATGCTTTGTTGAAAGGTTTCAACTCTCTAATAAAACAGTATGATCTGGATGCTGACATTTTGGAAATTTCGTAGTTTTTCAAAATTCAGAAGATGTTGCTAACTTTATTGTGAACTTTGTGTTTAAATATGGAAATTTCACTAACGTTTATAGAAAATTGAATAGAGGAATTGAAAGGCAGTTTAATTTCCATAATTGAATTTAATCATGAAATGATATTAATTTGATACTATCATTTTAATTTCCATAATCAGTTTTAATTATTAATCATCAAATAGTATTAATTTGTTTCCTAAATTAAACCGTTCAATTTCCATAATCAAACCGTATTTCCATAATTAGTTTTAATGCTAAAATGATATTGATCCTAAATTATGGTATTCATTAGTTAAACCGTATAATAATGGTTTTTAATTCTTAATTTAATTTATTCGTTTAATAATGATATTCAATTCCTAAACCAAACCGTATTTCCATAATTAGTTTTAGTTTTAATGCTCAAATGATATTGATCCTAAATTAAACCGTATTTCCATAATATTGCCACCAAAGTAATATTGACAAAGGAAAAAAATGAAAGGGCAGTTTTCTAAATTAAACTATTCAATTTCCATAATCAAACCGTATTTCCATAATTAGTTTTAATGCTCAAATGATATTGATCCTAAATTAAACCGTATTTCCATGATATTGATTGCCTTTTCCTAAATTAAACCGTATTTCCATAATTAGTTTAAATCCTCAAATGATATTGATTATCTAAAATTGCCACCAAAGTAATATTGACAAAGAATAAAATGCAAGGGCAAATTGGTCACAAAAAGTTTCTCCTCATTGTGGCTTTTATATAGACTATAGACTAGAAAAAATTATAGTTATTAAAATCCACATTATTAATATTAAGCAAAAAAAAATCCACATTATTAATAATTAATGTAAATTAATTGTCAATGACATATTTAGTAAATATATGAATTAAATAAGGGGTATAATTGTTCAAAAAAGTTTTTCAAGGATTGTAGCTTTTTAATAGAACTAGTAAGAAACATGTGCGATGCACGTGAAAAATTATCACTATAATTTAAAGTACGGAAATATAAATAAAAAAAAAATCGTTCCTCCGTGCCTGAGACTTGAGAGAGAGAAAGCGAAAACGATCGCCCAAATGTCCTGACCAAAAAAGAAAACCGGGCGAGACTATTACTGACCTTGGATTGGAGTTTGCATCCACCATCTTTCTGTAATCAAGAGAAAATTAATTAATATTTGTAAAGTTACCTTGAGTGAAATTCAACCACTTCTTCTTCATCTCACTTTCCCTGTATCGCAAATTCTGACAATGATTTTTCTAAACGATGCAAGCCTTAAGAACTGAATAGAGAGACTAAATGAAGAAATTATTTCAACCATTAATGCAGTGCATAGAGATGGGGAGAAGGAAAAATAAAACGCTTTGAATTCTAATTAAAGGCTACCACAACGTTAGTTCAAGGTTTTTTTCTTCTTCTTCTTGAAACTGAAAAGAAATATCATTATCATTATCGTTACGAATTTAAAGTGTTAGTTACAGTTACAAAACCAATAATCATTTTCTCAAAGGTAAAATTGACATAAAATTTTAGATGAGAGGGTAAAATTGGCACATAAAGTTTCTCCTTATCGTGGCTTTTATATATATATATATATATATATATATATATATATAGATATATAGATATATAGATTCTAACCTTTCATATTATAATTAATAATTGAATAATTTAAATAATTAGAAAAAAATTATAGTTATTAAAATAGAAATTATGGGAATTAGACCTTTTCGGAACCAATATTTCACAAATATCCACTTATGAAAAAAATTTCAACTTTGTCTTGGCTCAGGATTTTCCAACTAAATCTTTTCTATTTTACCCTTCAAATTTCTGCATATTAATTTTGGTTTGTATGTGATTTTTTCCATAATAAAATCTAACAAATTAATAAAGAATTAATTTACCATTACCTAACCCTAAATACATTTTCCAAAAATTCCATCATATGGGTTGTTAATTGCCTTCAGAATAGAAGTACATCATTTTTTTCCTCCATTTTTGTTGCCGTCAAAAAAATTCCACCAAATTTCTCTTTTTTGTTCACTCAAACCCATATCCATGAGTATGTTTCATTTTCTCTTCTCTTCTTTTTTATTTTTTGTTTTATTTGGTCAAATAATATGAGTATAATTTTTTTTTCACATTTTATATTATCAATCAATATGAATAGCAATGTTTTATTTCAATCAATATGTTTATAATTTTTCTTTCATTTTTTTTATTTTGTCAAAAAATTCTCTCTCTTTTTTTTTCATCATCATCCATTATACGGTGTGCATTTTTTTTTTTTTAATTTTGTTACTAATATCTAATGACATAAGATGTTTGTAATTTTATATATTTGTTCATATTAACCATTGTTTACATCTAATCACTCAATTGTTGGTAGAATGTAATATTTCTTCGGAAGATAAATATATACCATGCAATATAATATATAATCAATATATATAACCCATTATATAATATATATTCGTCATTGCTTATATAATTTATAAGTAAAATATAATAATGATAAATATATATCAGGTTGTATATTATATAAACCTCATTGCATAGTACATATACGACATGGTTTATATAGTTCATAAGTGAAATTTCAGAATGATAAATATATGTCATGCAGTATATGTAACGCCTCGCGTTACAGAATTAGACCATTTTAGAATAATTGAACCTGTTCGCTCAAGTTCTAAATTGGAAGATTAGAAAGTTCAATTCAGTTCCTAAATCAATGGGTTAAATGTTGATGATCTAGGAATTTAGTCTCGGTTCGTATCTCCAATTTAAGAGGAAATCCCATTTGTTTTTATTTAAGGTTACCCAATTATTTAAGAGTTTTAATTTAAGTCTTTTAATTGGAGTGAGGATTTAAGTGGGATGTTTGAAGAGACCCTAATCTTTTTCCCTTCTATTTCTTGGGTTCTATGTTTTCTCTTGAGTGTTTTTTTTAATAAAGAAAAAGAAAAAAAAAAAGAAAAGAAAACCTAGCCCTAAATCTCTCCCTCTCTTCCTTGTATTAGCCGCAACCTTCCCCCACTCTCGTGTCTCTTCTCCTCGACACAACCAACGCCAAGCAGTGGCAAATCTCTCCCTCTCCAATCTCTTCTCCTCTCCTCGCCGGCAACCCACGCACGCGATCGACAAGCAGCGACTCCATCTCTCTCTCGCACATTTTTTCCTCGTTGAGAAACCCCGCCAACTGCGAGCCTTCTCTTCCTCGCGTCTCTCTTCTCCGGCAAGCATCCTGCGTGTGCAAGTAACAACATTCTCTAGCAGCACGTTTCTTCTACAGCCAGCCAGCCAAGCGTGCGTAGCAGACCCACAACCATCTCTTCGAGCCGCCATCGCTATTTCTTCCCCTCACATCCAGCTGTTCGACGACCCTGCAGCTCGAGTTCTCCATGTGAGTCGGCCAGTCGCGAGCGAGCCCATGCACTCTGGTGCGTTTTTAGTAAGTTCCAATGCAATTCTCCTTGTTTCGGTAAGATTAAACTCTTACCCATAGTTCGTTTGGCTGTAAATCAGATCACCCATATCCCAAATAACATTGATATGAATTACCCACTCTCTAACGACTCCAAATTTGCAGGATTAGGCCATTTGGATAAATTTTCAGCAAACTGTTAGATTCGAATCCGACTTTTGGTGTTTACCCATAGCTCGAAAGGTCTTAAGTCAGATTACCCATAGTTTTGCGCTTTTAGATCGTTGTTCTTGCAGCTTTTGATCACTGTTTAGCGAGGTTTAGACCTATTTGGTAAGATTTGGATTCTCTCAATCTCGCTCTGGCATTAGTTTGAGTTTGTTTGGGTGGTTCAATAAGTTTCAACATACTTTATACTCGTTCAAACTCATTAAAAGTATTTTTAAGGTTTGATATATCGATCCTTAACGCTTGGAAGCTCCCTATTTGTAGGTTCGGACTCATTTGAATATTTATAGCAAGGACCCAAGTCTCTTTTGATGAGTTTTAGGTGCTTAAGCATTTTTTTTAGATCCTTTGAATTAGTTTGAGTGCTTTAGATCAAATTCTAATCTCTGATAACTCTTGGGTTATAGTTTGAAGTGTTCGAATAGCCGTTAGAGTTGTGTTGGGTAAGAGCATTCTCTTGAATACTGTTTTGCTCTTAATTGAGGTTCTGAGTAGATTCCTAGCCTTGAAACCTTGTCTTTATTATTGCAGGAGCTCGTTAGGTTCGCTTAGGAGCATTTTAGCAATTAGTAAGTGGATTTCTACCTGTTGAGTTTATTTGCTTGTGTGCTAGTATGCTGTGTGCTTTACTCGCTTTGTTTTAGCATATGTTGTATATGTACGTATGTGTTATATGTCCATGATGAGTTCTGAGCATGATGAATTGCTGAGTTGATCTATTATGTTAAAACTGTTGTGTTAAGAGTACGTGGTTTTGTTGTGGTTGATCGAAAGACATGAACGTAATGTTGAGAGCGTGCTGTTCGTTTTATGTGTTTTTATGACATAAAGCATGTTTGGAATGTGCATTTTGGATTTATGAGCGTGTCATTGGCTTAGTACATGATCTAGGAGCATGATGTGTAGGATTCATGCATTCTAGTGAGATTGTGAGGTCAGAGGGCCTTGTGTGATTAAAAAGGAAAGTTAGGTGAATACCAGGTGCCTCGGGTAAAAATGGTTGAGGGGTGGTATGTCACCAATGGATTAAGAGGAGCATCGAGTGCCTTGGGTAATATGGCCAAGGGGCGATGTGATGAGTCTATATATTGTGAAAGTCATCGGGTGCCTTGGGTAATATGGTCAAGGGGCGATGTACGGTTTGATTGTGAAGTCATCGGGTGCCTTGGGTAATATGGCCAAGGGGCGATGCATAGTTTGAGGCCTTGGGTAATATGGTCAAGGGTCGAACGCTGAGCGCCGTAGAGAAACATCGAGGCCCTGGGTAATATGGTCAGGGGTCGGCGTGACTCGAAGGAGTCAGTCTCAGAGAGCTTTGTGAGGGCTATGAGTGTTGAGCGAGCTCGTGGAGCTTGAGAGAAAATCGAGTATGCATGGCATGGTGCGGAAATTCATGTGTTAGGTGCATGGTTGTTGCACAACTGCATTAGTTGAGTATGTTTTGTTGTGTTGATTGTTTGTCTTGTATTTGAGGCATGATATTATAGTTTCAAACGCACGAAAATTGTCTTGTATATTTATGTTGTTTGATGGCTCTTCAGGTGTGAGCCACTTACTCAGTACCGTGGTTTTGTACTGACCCACCACCAGGTTTTGCAGGTGCTGCAAACATATTCGAGCTTGGTGATGTAGAGGAGACGTGACGAAGGAAAGACCATAACTAGCCTATCCTGTTCATGCTTTCCTTGTTACTCGACTTTAGTTTTGAGTTCGAGTTAGGTCGTGGCCTAAGATGTTAATATTGTTGGGTTTTATGCCCTAAAACTCGTAGATAGTGAATGCAAACAAATTTTATACTTGTATTTAATAAAGTGTTATTTAGTTTTCTGCAATAAAATGTTATTGTTAAATATTGCACTATTTGACCCTAATCCAATAAACTCATCCTAGGCTGTAATATGAGTCTTGAACTATATGTAGCGACATATGGGGATCATTGTTCAAGAAACAGCCTAAAGGGTCTATAGTATAGGGATAAGACTGGGTGCCTTATCCTGGTGACACTATGGATACGACCCACTTTGTATTTGATACAAACGCTATGATCAAACGCGTTCGTGTAGGAGACATGCGAGTGGGGGTATCCTATGCAATGAGTTTGCATAAGACCGGACCGCGAAATAGTAACCACTGGTTATAACACCGTTAACTAGTTGGTTTTCTATTTCACTAGGACGACCTAGACAACTTAGTCTTAATCCTGAGTTGATTATGGACTCCTGCTCATGAGAGATTGTCCTTTGATTTTTATGGGTGAGAGTGGCCAATACGCCGACTCAATAAGCCTACCACTTTGGGGACAAGACCGAATGGGGAGCTGGGAACATAATCGTACAAGATGGAATTCACTCCTTCCCGACTTTAGGGAAGCAGATGAGTGTTCCCTTAAGTGGTTACTCCGAGTCTTGAACAAAGGGCCCTACCCTCTCAATGGCACGAGAGGGTTTTCTGTTTGATGGTTGGACCACAAACAGGTTGTTCATTAGAGGAGAATTGGTACTTAAGGAAATAGAGGTAACCCAGGGGTAAAACGGTAATTTGACCCAGCTGGTGTTACGGACACTCGTGAAGGACTAACTAGTCGATATTGGTCTATATCCGTGGACACGGAAAATATGTCTGCAGTGAGAAGAGTGCAACTGTGAGTCTATAGTGGAATGAACACACAGTTAACGAATATTGATTAATGTGGTTAATGAGTTTGACCAATTAATCTCACATTGTTGGAGCTTCTGATCTGCATGTCCATTAGGTCCCACTGGTAGCTCATAAAGTAATTTGAGGCAACTAAGTAATAAATGTAAATTGAAAATGTTCAATTTACTAAGGGAAACAAATATAATATATATTGATATATTATTATGAGAGAAATTAATATTTGAAGAAATTCAAATATAAATTTATGGAAGTTTGAAAGAGTTCAAATAATGAATTAATTAATTTAAGGCCTAAAATGTGTTTGGGCAAATTAATTAATTCTAGGCCGGAAATTAAATATGTGATATTTAATTGGTGGGAATTAATCAATTATGGAAATAATTAATCACTTAAGGAAGTGATTAATCATTTATGAAAATGATCTAATCACTTATGGAAGTAATTAGTCATTTGTGGAAAAGATTAATCAATTGTTGAATTGATTGATCATGATTGATTAATTAAGGAATAAGATTGAATCAATTTTGGAAAAGATTGATTTAATTGAATATTTTATTCATGGCCTCTCTTCTATAAATAGAACACTAGACCTAATTGGTCTAGGACACTTGACACTTTGCTCTTGCTCTTAGACTCTCAAGACAAGACCTAGAATTCTCTCTAGCCTCCCTCTTAGAGAAAGACTCCCACAAGTCTTTTGCCTCCTAGACCTAGAGTTATACCGGTGTAACCTCTGTGGTTATTGTGTCATTCAAGAAGAATTTTCCAGCGATCACAAGACAAAGGAGGCTGCTGCGTTTTGTTCGTTGGAGCATCGTTGGCGACGAACGGTCAAGTCTACAACGGAGGTTTGTAACGGTTCTTCTCCTTTTCTTTAGAAAAGCATGAAAATAAATTTAGATTTATTTTTAAGCATGTTTAAGCTGATTTCCAGCAACTTTAAAGAGTGTTTAAAGTTTGTTTGAGTTTTCGTAACGGTATTTTAATGTTAATTAATATACGGCGTAAGGTCCAATCGATGCGCTTCCGCTGCGTGGGGACTTTTATTCCCTTCAAATATTTCTTCTAGTTGTTGAATGAGCGAGGGTTGATGTTAATTTGGTTGTAATGTTTTAAGTGTATTTTTGAAAAGTTAAAAGTCTTTTCTTTTACACGTTGTGAATTTTCTATTGTATTTAGGTAGTCCTTGATATGATACCTGACCCGCACTTATATTCTGTTGTGTTGAGTTAGATTGTGTATGGATGTTGTGGAGTGAAATTGACTATCTGTTGAATTAGGCTTTAGAAGTGTATATATATATTGTCTATCAGGTGTGTTAAAAATTTGGGGTAGCTTATAGTTCTGTCGTTAAGCTGCCGGAATTTTTGGGGCATCACGTTGGCATTAGGGTAAATGTTTAGTAATGTACCCTAGTTTAGATCGAATTTTGGGGGCGTTACAGTATATTTCATCCATAAATATATACTTATATGTATATTATATAAACCTTATTAAATATTCATCATATACTTTTTATAGGTAATAATCTCATTCATATACTTGGATTCTTATTTGTTGGTTTTTTTTTTCCTCTCCCCATTGCATAATCTATATCTCCATACACATAAAACCATATTTTAGGAAATAAAGTGCATGCAATACCCTAAACAGTTTATCATTTGGCAGCAGATGAATAAGAAAATATCTTTCTATTATTCAAATGCACTTTTCTAAATAAGTTTAAATTTCCAAAAAATGCACAACTCTATGTAGTCATTAGAATATATTCCATGAATATATTTTTCAATCTAGGCTTTTTAATAAGTCATGAAAATCATACATTTGAATATAACATACATATTAAATATAATCTCCCTATTATTTATATACTTAAAATATCGAATACAACCATCGATTTGTTATATATAAACCCACAATTATTTATTAACATTGGAAGATTTTCATATTCCAAGCAAGCCAATATAGAAGAATAACATCGACTTCAACCTCATTTTGATATTTATATAACTGTTTATATAAACCATTATTATATACTTTAGGGAAACATACACTTTTGGTCCCTGAGGTTTGGGTTAAGTGACACTTTGGTCCCTGAGTTTTCAAACTCAACAAAAATACCCCTGAGGTTTGAGATAAGGAGCACTTTGGTCCCTGCCATCCAATTTGCCGTTAAATACTAATGGAATGCTGACGTGACCACATTTTTTTAATTAAAAAAATTCATTTTTTTATTTTAAAATAAAAAATAAATAAAAACAATAAAAATATTATTATTTTTTATTATAATATTATTATTTTTCAATATCTCTCTTTTTCTCTTCTTCTTCATCCTCACCCTCCACTCTCCTTCATCTCTTCCCACCTCTTCCTTCTTCTTCTCCAAGTCTCCAACGACCGGCGACCGGCGGCTGACTACCACTTGCCGCCGCCGGCTGGCCGCCGACGAATTTTTTTTTCTTTCTTTCTTTCTTCTTCTCTTACCCATTTTTCTTCCTTTTTTTTAAAAAAAAATAGAAGGAGGTCCTCCTCTGTTTCCGGCCGAAAAGGATCCCATCTGGGATTCGTCAAGCTTATCTCCAAAGCACATCAACACCAACAAACAGAACATGGCGAACCGAAAATGATCGACGACAGGGACGGGGTTTCCAGATTCAGACTGAGACAGAAGGCGAGTGAGAAGAATATCCAAAACCCATTTGCGAGCACGAGCGTAGGACCTGACCCGAGAGGGATGGAGGATTTGGGAAGTGAGATTTCGACGGAGGAGGCGCCAAAGTGGGCCGTAAGAGGCAGAGCTGATGCTGTGCTGGTTGCTGGTGAAGACCTTCCTCAACGGAGGAGCCGGTGGACGGTCGGCGAAGAGAGCGCCGTTTTGGACGAGGACCTTGTGGGAAATGGTGCGGTCGACGATGAAGATGATGGGGCGGGGGCCGACGCGGAGGGTGAGGATGGGGCCGTACTCGGCGATGAAACTTCGTAGCAGAGACTTGATTTGGAGTGGGGATTTGCGGATCCATTGGAACTTGGTGACGATGGGAATTGAAGGAGGGCCTGGTGGAAGCTTGGTGGAGCTTCGGAATTGGGTAAAAATGGAGCTGAGAAGAGAGCAGACGCAGAGGGAGATTAGGATGATGAACCAGTTCTCCATTTTTTGCTAAGTTTCTTTTTGTTGAAGCAGGCGCGAAACGGCGGAGCCTCCTCCCTCTTGTATATATATATTTTCTTTAAAAAAAAGAAAATAAGAAAAATGGAGTAAGAGAAGAAGAAAGAAAAAAAAAAGTAGCCGGCGTCCGACGGCTACGGCGGGCGGTGGCCGCCGGTCGCCGGACATAGGAGGAAGAAGAAGAAGGAAGATGATGAAGAGGAAGAAGATGAAGAAGAAGAAGGAGAGAGAGGGATAAAGAATATTAAATAATAATATAATAATAAAATAATAAAATTTTATTATTTTAATATTTTTTATTTAAAAATTAGAAAAATAATCTTTTTTATAAAAATAATAGTGCCACGTCAGCAGCCGTTAAGATTTAATAGAAAAATTGACGGCAGGGACCAAAGTGCTTCTTATCTCAAACCTTAAGGGTATTTTTGTTGAGTTTGAAAACGCAGAGACCAAAGTGTCACTTAACCCAAACCTCAGGAACCAAAAGTGTATTTTTCCCTAAAGTATATAATAATGGTTTATATAAACAATTATATAAATATCAAAATGAGGTTGAAGTCGATGTTATTCTTCTATATTGGCTTGCTTGGAATATGAAAATCTTCCAATGTTAATAATTAATTGTGGGTTTATATATAACAAATCGATGGTTGTATTCGATACTTAACCCAAACCTCAGGGACCAAAAGTGTATTTTTCCCTATACTTTATTAGTATTCATTATAAATACACCTGTATGATATTAATATTAGGTTTTCTAAGGCCTGTATTTCAGTCGACGACAACAGAAACATGTTTCCTTGCATGGAGGATGAGTGAGACTAATTTCGACGGTTTGAAAGTAATTGAGTTTGAAAGGAAATTATGAGAGAATCAAGTTACAAATTTGGAAAAAAGAAGGTGGTGAAGACATTAATATTAGGTAATGTGCTTATGGAGGGAGATATTTTAGGAAATTTTTTTATTACCAAGATTATTTTAACTAACCATCTTTATTTTCTGAATTTAAATATAATATAATGGGCATAAAGGTAAATTAACCTCTATTTTAGCTTGGCTTAGGACAAAGCTGATAATTTTTTCAAAATTGGACATTTGTGAAATTTCGATTCCAATTTGGACTATCTTTGTAGTTAACCCTTATGAAAATTCACATTATTAATAATTAATGTAAATTAATTGTCAATGACATATTTCGTAAATATATAAATTAAATAAAGGGTATAATTGTTCAAAAAAAGTTTTTCAAAGATTGTAGCTTTTTAATAGAATTCTAACCTTTCATATTATAATTAATAATTAAATAATTTAAATAATTAGAAAAATATTGTAGTTATTAAAATTCACATTATTAATAATTAATGTAAATTAATTGTCAATGGCATAATTTAATAGAATTATAGATTATAGATTTTTTTAGTCAAGATACAGATTATAGATTATAGATAATAAACTGAAAATAATTTAAAAAGTGGAAGTAATAAAAATAATTAGAGCGAAATATAGTTCTAGTCCTTGAGGTTTGATGTTGGCAATCGGTTGATGCTGGCATCCAGTCAACGGTGACTGATAATTGGAGGTCGATGGTGGTCGATAGTCGAAGGTCGATTGTGGCGACCGGTTGGTGGAGGTTGGCAGCAGTCGGTAGTTGGAGGTTGACGATGGCGATCGACCGGTGGAGGTCAACCGGTCGACGCCGACAGTCGGTCGGTGGAGGTCGGCAACAGCTGGTAGTCGAAGGTCGACGGTGGCTCCCGGTTGGTGGAGGTTGGCAGCAGCCGGTAGTTGGAGGTTGATGATGGCGGTCGGCCGGTGGAGGTTGATGATGGCGGTCGGCCGGTGGAGGTCGACGGTGGTCGGAGGTCGACGACGATAGTCGGTCGGTGGAGGTCGGTGGCAGTCGGTAGTCGAAGGTCGACAATGGCAACCGATCATGCTGGCATCAAGTCAGCGGTGGCCGATAGTTAGAGGTCGATGGTGGCCAATAGTCGAAGGTCGACGATGGCGGTCGGTTGGTGGAGGTTGGCAGCAGCTGGTAGTTGGAGGTTGACGATGGCAGTCGGTCGGTGGAGGTTGACGGTGGTCGGTAGTTGGAGGTCGATGACGACAGTCTGTCGGTGGAGGTCGGTGGCAGCCGGTAGTCGAAGGTCGACGGTGGCGATCAATCGGCGGAGGTGGAGGTAGTCGGTAGTCGAAAGTCGACAACAGCAGCCGATCAGTGGAGGTCGGTGGCAGCCAGTAGTCATAGGTCGACAGTGGTAGTCGGTCGGTGGTGACCGATAGTCGAAAGTCGGTAGCTGATGCGCAATTTGCTTACCGCAAGTGTCCGGGTCAAGTAATAATATAGTGTTTTCGTGATTAAACGAGTGTCATCCTCTGGATTGGTTTTCTAGCAAATTAAGTACCGTGAATAATTTTGTCCAATTTTATTTAGGGAGCAAAACAAAAGCAAAAGATAAATTTAAAGACAAAAAGCATAAAAATAAAAATGGAGACTCAAATGGAAAGACTCTTAGGGAATTGATTTCATTGATTAAGATTGAGAATTGATTAATTGGAATGAATTTATCGTGCAATTATTTTACAAGCCAAGGAAACTTTTATCACAATTATCTCTCCCGAGCATAATTGATTCTCATGCATACAATAAACCCAATATCCCTATCTAAGTTTATTAGCATGCAAGACATTATTTGTTTTAGTCCTTGTTATACTTCTAAAGGAAATCTAAATTCCGTCACAAACTTAGAAACTCAACTTTAGTCATGCAATTAAATAAGTGAGTCTAGGCCAAACCCCCTCTCCCGAGCAAGATTCAACACCCAAATCATCCAATTAGTGATCAAGTAATTGAAAGCATTAAACAAATTGCATAAATAAAATAAAAGCACATTCATACCAAGAATCAATCCAACAAACTAAAACAACTACATCAAACTCTAAGACAAACAACTAGAAATTCATAGTCTTGAAACTACAAACACTGATTGAAAGAAAAGCCATAAAAACAACAAGAGGTAAGGGAAAGAAAAGGAAAACTCTTGAATCCGTTGAAACCGACACGTCCCCGTCACGATCTCCACGTCTTCAAGCTTGGTTCCCACTCCTTGGCCTTGCTTCAACTCCCACAGAAGGTATCTAGTCGAAATTAGGGCTAAAATCTAACCAAATGGACTCCCCTTGGCCGTACAAGAAAGTGTTGAATTTATAGAAAATCTGCCGATAGCGTCGAGACGCTATGGACAGCATCGCGACGCTACCCCAAAATCCAGCATTCTGTTTAGGAAAATATCGATAGCGTCGAGACGCTCTTGTCACAGCGTCGAGACGCTCTAGGGCAGCGTCGCAATGCTGTCGCAGATTCATGCCTAATGCCTTCTCGAGTTGGGCAGCTCCAAATTCTTTCCTAATTTATTTTCTTTGCTTCTTTTTTAGCACCCGAACACCCCATTATCTCAGATTTCTCTATTTTGATTCCAATAATCAATTCCTACAAAAAAAAGAACATGAAAGTGCATTAAATTGGCCCAAAACCACTCAAAGACTAACTAAAATATATCGAGAAATATAGCTCGTTATGCGTGATATCAGTAGCGGCGACTGGTCGGTGGAGGTCGGCGATAGTCAGTAATCGAAGATTGATGGTAGCAGTCGATCAGGGGTGGCCGGTAGTTGGAAGTCGACGGTGGCAACCGGTCAATGGAGGTCGACGACGGTAGCCAGTCGATGGAGGTCGACAGTGGCAATCGATCGATGGAGGTCGACGACAGCCGGTAGTCGGATGTCGACGGTGGCGGTCGGTCGACGTTGGCAGTCGATCGGTGGTGGCCGTTAGTCGGAGGTCGATCGACGCGGCTGGTCGGTGGAGGTCGGTGGCAGCCGGTCTCTAGTATGTAGGGACATACGGGGATCAATGTTCAAGATTTAGCCTAAAGGGTCTGTAGTATAGGGATAAGCTGGGTATCTTATCCTGGTGACACTATGGATACGACCCACTTTGTATTTTGATACAAATGTAATGATCCAACGCGTTCATGTAATTGACATGTGAGTGGGGATATCCTGTGCAATGAATTTGCACAAAGACCGGACCGCAAAATCGTTAACCACTAACTGTAACACCGTTAGTTAGTTTGGTTTCTATTTCACTAGGATGACCTAGGCAACTTGGTCTCAATCCTGAGTGGATTATGGACTCCTGGAAATACTATGTTTGGGAATAAGATTGCTGGGAATCAAAGATAACTGTGTTTGGTCGTGCATGGGAATGTCATCGGAATTTTATGAGAATGAATTATGTCTGTATTTATTTTTTAGAATTAATCAGGTAAAATTTATGTAATTTTAATAAATTAATAAATAAAATAATCAAAATTAATTCAAACCATTAATAAAAATTAATGAATTAATAATCATGAAATAATTTTAATTGGATAAACTATGTTAATTTAACTAATTTTTTTAATAAATATCCTTAACTACAATAATTTAATATATTTGTATCCATAAAAATTAATTAGATAAATATTTTAATAATAATATGATTATTTATTTATTATAAAGAAATCAAAAAAATAATTAATTGATTATATATAAACAATAAGTAATTAATTATAATTATTGAAAAATAATTTTTTATACTAAATCATTTAAATAATTTTAATTCAATAATTAAATATATTTTCGATAATGTTAACTAATTAATTATAATTTTTGTAAATATGTAATTATATCCCTTTAAAAACTTGGACTAAGTATTTGTTTTATTTGAAATTCTTAATAAATAAGTACTTAATCTAATTAAATAATTTATTATATTATTTTTTAATTTAGTATCCATTAGTTAATAAAATTGCATATAAAAATAAAAACCATGCTTTTGGGCATAGAAAGCCCTTGTTTATGGGCATAAATGATGCTGAGAATCCTTTATTTCCTGGGCCCACCACAAAAACCTTGAAACAAAGAAAGGTATCAGAAACTATTGTCTATTCCCATCTCCAAAACCCTTGCACCAAACGGTTCCTAAAGGAATTAATGTTGTTCTGAAAACTCGAGTGAACGGTGAAAACTCTAGCGTGTCTAAACCATTTAAAAAAATTCCTTTCAACCACCGTCGTCATGAGAGATTCTCATTTGGGTTTTTTATGGGTTTTTCTAAATCTTTTGAATAGATTTCAGCCAAGTGCAAGTGGACACCGGCAATAAGCCATCATAAGTAATATATGGAAGCACTCCAAATATAATTACTACAAAGACTATTTATAAATTTAAGTGAAAACTTTATAAAATTGCAACAAGTTGATAACCAAGGAATTGTTGTGATGTTTTTTGTTTTTTTTGTTTTTTAGAAATAAATCAATATATTAAAACAGTCAACAAACTTACACCTACTTTCCTTCAAAATAGCAGCGTTTAACCATCTTGGCATCACAGTCCTACAAAAGAATTCATGTTCAAGTGGAAGAATCCAAGAAATCAACACTGAAACTACTTGAATAATCACAGGTAAGATTATGTTTGTTATAAGTGAATTAGTAAAAGTAAAAATATCAATAGAAATGTGGGGAGTTCAATCATGCTTCTGTCTTCTTCAACACTATGTACCCACATTCAAACTGCATAATACCTTGGACAATGAATCATATTCGTCTCTTATTCAGTCGTCTAAGTAATTCAAAACCTATAATCTGTGGCCAATTAGAACTTAACCAACTTAGCACACAATCTCTTTGATTATAGGTAATTTAGCAGTGTCTTTGATTTTATAGATGTTGTCTTATGTCTAAGATCAAACAACAAAATCCTATGTTTAGACTCTTTTCCTATATTGGTTTTAGTAAATCAAAATCCCAAGTTTAGACTCTTTTCCTATATTGATTTTATGAAATTTGTTTATTACAAACTAATATGTATTAGGGGTAATCTTTGGACGAACTTCATTGGAGCTTTCGCACTTGAAGTGTTTCTAGGATTTTCTCTCCCTCACAGGTTCCCCAATCTAACTCTTCTAGCTCTCCTCAATCGATGGGTTGAAACTCCTAAGACTTGAAGTGGTTGGTACGTGCCAACATCAACTAGAGGCCGTCTATGCGGCCGCAAAGCAAAAGTTCTTTGGGTAACTCAAGTCTTTTTTCAGAATGGTTAACACAAGGTTAATATGACAAAAAGAATTTTAGAAATTTTTTCCTTGTATATGATCTATCTCTTCTATGGATTCTATTTAATGGTGAATAGGCAAATAAAATATATGCATCCCTGCACTGAAATTCGCATTTCTATTAAAGAAAAAGTATATTTCGAATGTGCTTTTACAGATGCCAAGGATTCAATTCAACGTATATTGGTAAGGGAATAAACGGAACTGCTTTATGTTAACTCAAAAACAGGATAGAGTTGAAGAAACTACTTTTTATTCATTGCAAGATCCAATAACACACGAAATAACACATTCTATACTTAGAGATTCATTAGCACCACCGGTATTGGGATCCACACCAACGCTCTGCAGTTCAGGAATGACCATTGAAATTATACTTTTTTTTATTTTGAACCGTGTGACATCATTGAAAATTAACTTGTCTAATTTTATGAATCATGTTGTATATATCATACCTTATATTAAACTAATCACAAGAAATTAATCTTCCATACAAGTCCAGCAACAACATAGGCACAAAAATTCCAAGTTTGAGCAGAAGGTGATTAGTTTTGCAATGGGTCAAGGGAGATGTGAAAGATAGTGAAAAATAGTATCACTAGAGTTGCCACAAAAAAAATTGACAAAACAGAACAGTCGGCAACCGTAATCAGAAAACAAAAAACATGAAAATGTAACCCATACACTAACCTAGATGACACGACAAGTTATATATTGTAAACTGAAAACATAACATAGAGAAAACCTTGAAAAGATATGATGCTACCGGCTTTAATACTATGAGTTCAAAATTAATCGACTTCCTCCATCTTACTGCCCTCTGCATCGGCATCGGCATCCTCGAGAGGAGGCATGTCAGCATCGGCCTCTACAGCATCCTCATCAATGCTCAATCCGAGCTTCAACATCCGGTGAATTCTGTTTCCAAAGGTGTTCGGGTCATCGAGGCTGAAGCCAGAAGTGAGAAGGGAAGTCTCGAAGAGGAGGAGAACAAGGTCCTTCACAGACTTGTCGTTCTTGTCGGCATCGGCCCTCTTTCTAAGCTCTTCCATGATGGGGTTCTCAGGGTTGATTTCCATGGTCTTCTTGCTTGACATGTAACCAGCCATGCTGTTGTCCTTCAATGCTTGAGCTTTCATGATTCTTTCCATGTTAGCTGTCCACCCATATTCACCAGTTACCAAACAGCAGGGAGAATCTACAACACGGTCAGAGACAACGACCTTCTCAACTTTGTCGCCCAAAACATCCTTAATCACCTTGCAAAGCCCTTCAAACTTCTCCTTCAAAGCTTCCTTCTTCTTCTTCTCATCTTCGCTCTCGTCAAGTTTCAGACCTTCCTTGGTTGCCGATACAAGCTTTTTACCCTCAAATTCCTTCAGCTGACCAACTGCGTACTCATCAATTGCATCAACCATGAAGAGAACTTCGTAACCCTTCTTCTTGAGCTTTTCAAGGAAAGGAGAGTTTTCTACAGCTTTCTTGCTTTCACCAGTGATGTAGAAGATGTCACTCTGGCCTTCCTTCATTCTGGTCACATAATCCTTCAGGCTGGTCAACTCATCACCGCTCTTGGTGGAGTGGAAACGGAGAAGTTCAGCGATCTTAGGCCTGTTCTGGGAATCCTCGTGGATACCAAGCTTCAAGTTCTTGGAGAAGGCCTCGTAGAACTTGTTGTAGTCTTCTTTGTTCTCAGCAATCTCA
The DNA here is from genome assembly GCA_017139565.1 of Luffa aegyptiaca. Lineage (NCBI taxonomy): Eukaryota > Viridiplantae > Streptophyta > Magnoliopsida > Cucurbitales > Cucurbitaceae > Luffa > Luffa aegyptiaca. The sequence continues at coordinate 6,360,203 of CM029397.1, forward strand.
AAGAAGAGCTCGAGGCACTTCTTCACCAAGTTTTTGCGGATGACCTTCAAGATCTTGTTCTGCTGCAACATTTCTCTAGATATATTGAGGGGAAGATCCTCAGAATCAACAATGCCCTTAACAAAGCCAAGGTATTCAGGAATCAACTCCTCACAGTTGTCCATGATGAAGACACGGCGAACATACAACTTAATGTTGTTTGGCTTCTTCTTTGTGTCAAAGAGATCGAAAGGAGCCCTCTTGGGAACAAAGAGTATAGCCTTAAACTCCAATTGACCTTCCACAGAGAAGTGCTTTACAGCAAGGTGCTCCTCCCAGTCATTGGTAAGGCTCTTGTAGAAAGCAGCATACTCTTCCTTAGTAATCTCTTCTGGCTTCCTCATCCAGATAGGCTTCTGCTTGTTCACCAAGGACCACTCATGTGAAACTTCCTTGATCTTCTTCTTCTTCTTTTCTTCCTTCTCCTTCTCTTCATCAACTTCCTCAACCTTTCCTTCCTCGTCCTTTTTCTCATCCTCATCTTCATCATCAGAGATTTCCTTCTCAGTTGTCTTCTCAACCCAGAGAGAAATTGGGTAGCTAATAAACTCAGAATGCTTCTTGATCAAGTCCTTGAGACGACGCTCCTCAAGATATTCAAGCTGATCTTCCTTGAGATACAGGGTAATCTTGGTACCTCGGCCAAGATTCTCACCAGAAGTGTCCCTGGTGACAGTGAAGGAACCCCCAGCTTGGGACTCCCATACGTATTGCTCATCATCGTTGTGCTTGGTGGTAACAATAACCTTCTCAGCCACAAGGTAGGCTGAGTAAAAACCAACTCCAAACTGTCCAATCATACTCACATCAGCACCAGCTGCAAGGGCTTCCATGAATTCCTTGGTTCCGGATCTTGCAATGGTACCAAGATTGTTCACCAAATCTGACAAAAAAGACACGCTCGAGCAATGAGTTAAACAATATGACAGATTAAAACACAACCTTAACACCAGTCGTATCATAGCAATCACTCACCAGCCTTGGTCATCCCAATACCACTGTCAATAATCGACAATGTATTGTTTGCCTTATCAGGAATGATGTGGATAAAGAGCTCAGGCTGAGCATCTAGCTTGCTCTTGTCAGTCAAGCTCTCAAAACGGATCTTATCTAAAGCCTGAAATAAAACTCAACATTGTAAATTACAACAATCCTATTCAGGGAAATTTCTGTCTTCATTATCCTAGAGAGAGTACACAACTCTACGAAACAATACAATCACTCAACTACCCTTTCTTCTAATGAGAAAACATGCTTTCATTGAGAAAAAAAAAATGAAAGAAATCATTGAGCTACCAACAAGGCTTCAAATAACAATTCACAAGACATTAAGGAAGATACTTGAAATGGTATAAAATTAAGATGCCGATAAAATCCCAAAGATCAACAATCAAAAAATTCTAAAGTACATATCTCATAAATTAATGAACGTGTCTACAACCAAAACGAAATCTGGGAAGTTGAAAATACAAATCAAACTTCATACAAAAATACGAAAAACTCCTAAGAAGATAAAAGACGAAAAGAAAGAAAAGAAATAAAAGAAATGGAGATTTACGTCAGAGGCATTGCTGATAAGTTCACGAAGGAAGATCTCCTTGTTGCTGTAAAAGGTGTTGATAATCAGACTGAGGAGCTGATTAATCTCGGCCTGGAAAGCAAAGGTTTCAGTATCCGCCATTGTTGAAGACGATAAACAAAGCCGATCGAAGAACAGCAATGGAGGAATGGAGGAAAATGGAAATGGAGGCTCGAAAGAGGAAATCAAGATCTACGGGGGAACCGTTTGTTTATAAAGGGATTTTACTAGGGTTTCTGGAACCTTCTATCGAGAGTTTGAAATTTAAGTTTTTTTTTTCTTTTTCTTTCTTTTTTTTAGTTTGACAGTATTATTATTCTTTGCGTGGCTTTAGGGAAAAATTCCAGAAAATGGGGTTTGGGAAAACCTAATCCCGGATTGGGGCAAGCTAATCCGAAGCCTTGCCATTGGAAACACGCAGCCAAACAAGATTCTAAGGATTTCTTCTTTTTTTTTTTTTTCTTTTTTGAGAAGAGAACAAAGCTCTAAGAATAGAAGTTTAGAAATTTGTGAAGATAATTTTTTGGAAAAATGAATTTATTATTAGAGTAATTGTATTTTTAGTTTAATATCGTGAAAATAAGAATTCAAACCTTTATATATAATATTTAAGTTGAACTTATTTTTATAAAAGTATATTTAAAAAAAAAAACATTGTTCCTATACTTGAATAAAATATATGAACTTTTCAAAATATATATATATATATATATATATATATATATATATATATCCTTTATTAATTTTTTTTATTTACAATTCTAAAATTAAAATAAGTAATAGTTTCATATTGTCAAAAAAAAAAAAAAAAAAGTAATAGTTTCTTTTTTTATGCATAAAATAAGTAATCGTTAAGTGAATTACTAATATTAGTGTATCACATGGACGTATAGTTTTTTATAACAAAATAATTTAATTTTAAATAATTTGGATGAAATATTTGAAGTATAAATATTTTTTTAATACAAATTAAGATTGAAACTTTTTTCTTATAATCTTATTATATTTTTTGGGTTGGTTTTTTTTTTTTTTTTACATATTATATTTCTCATAAGCATAATTTTGATGTAACTACTCTTAAATATTATTTTGAATTTTTTTTATAATACAACGTTATAATTGTGAGAGTAAGGATTTAATTTTTTTTTTTTTTTTTGAGACACTACACCATAAACTGACAAATCTTTTCACACTATATTCAACCTTCTCATATTCCTAACTTTACACATTCTATTAGAATTAAATGACATGTTTGATAAGTGTAAAAATAGATCAAATGATATAATGATCCATAAAATATTTTTCAAGATTGCAGCTTTTTATTTTTTATTTATCATAAATCATAGATATAGATTATATGATTAATATAAGAGGTAACTATGTTAGATTGATAAGATTAATTTTTTTTCTAAAAGTTAGAATTTTTTTTTTTAGGAAAAATATAATTCATTGAAACTAAGAGCTACAAACATCTCCCAAAAGGGTACCACCAGTGGGACAGGGACCCCCACAGGTATAATATTCATACCCACTATCCAAACAATTAAAATCTAAAACCCACTGAGGGAAATCAGAAATCCAAATTTCAGACACATTTAGTTCACATGCTTTATGGGTCATATGATGGGCCAACCCATTATTATTCCTTGATGTATGATTAATGGACTCAACCGAAAGGGAAGACATCAGGCTTTGCGCCTCCTTAATGAAGCCTCCCAGTTCCGTGACATCCAAATCCTCATTGGTCAGCAACTTTACCACCTGAAGCGCGTCCAACTCGATCTGAAATTGGGGGCAATCCGCAGGGAGAGCACGCAGCGCTTCACAAACGGAGAACGCCTCGAGCCGACTAATTTTCCACCGGTGCTTCACACTTTTGTACCCTCCTCGCAGAAGACGCCCATGCCAATCTCTAAGGATCCAACCAACTCCACCACGTTGAAGTGTCGTGCTCCAAGTTGCATCACAGTTCATTTTGCAGGTACCATCCAGAGGGGGGATCCACAAAACTAAACGAGCTGGAAGGGCAACTGACAGAGGTTGCTGAATCTTCCTACTCATAGGTCGAGAATCTACAGATGCAACCGATGACGGGTCCTCTCACAAAAGCAGGTATCCACTGCATTTGCGTCTCTATTAAGAAACTCTGCAATGTATCTACTGATTTTGGCCTCCAGCATCTGGATATTTGGCTTGTGGTTGCTTTGTGTCACCTCGTTCCTATGAGTCCAGATCTGCCAGCAAATAATTAAACTCGCTGCTACCCTCTGGTTGTCTAAAGAGTCCTTCCCCTCCATCGTCCATATCTTCGAAAAATAATCCGCCAGGGTTAAATCGCTCTTGTCATTCAAACCAAAATCATAAATCCAAGGGCAGAAAGAGCTCCAAAGGCTACTTACCGCTTTACACTTCCAAAATAAATGGGTTGCCGATTCAGAATATTTCCTGCAAAAAACACAAATATGATGCACATCCATTCCACGAGAAATCAAATTAGTCAAAGTAGGAAGAATATCATTAAAGAGTCTCCATCCACAAATTTTCAATTTGGCAGGGAGATTGATCTTCCAAAAATTCTTCCAAAGAAGCTCCTGACTCTAACGATTTGATGTCGATGCTTCCTGCAAAGTAGAGATATTAGTACCCAATCTATAGGCACTCCAAACTGTAAATAGACCTTTAGAATCAAGGTCCCAAATAACCATATCTTCCCTTTGATCCGAATGCAATGGAATATTTAAGATTTCCTCAGCATCAGAATCCATAAACGAGCTTCGAACAAGATTCTCATTCCAAACCCCTGGAGGTGTGATAAATTGGGCTACTGTATAGTTATTCACTTGAGAATTTACAATGATAGGTTTGCAGGAACCTTCCTTAGGAATCCAAGGATCCCTAGCGACCTCAACATTAATACCATTACCAATTCTCCAACGATATCCCTTACTAAATAAATCACGGCCCCAAAGAATACTCCTCCAAACATAAGATGGATTTGATCCCAAGTGAGCCTGAAGAAAATGACCCGTCTTGAAATACCGTCCTCGCAAGACTTTAGCCATAAGACTATCAGGATGTCTAATTAGTCTCCAGCTCTATTTAGCCAACATTGCCTGGTTGAAGATGTAAAGGTCTCTAAAACCTATGCCACCAAGATTTTTATGTATACATAACTTTCTCCAGCTATGCCAATGGATTTTCCTCTTAGTCTCCGAAGCTCCCCACCAAAACCTGGCACAAAAAGAGTTCAAATCGTCACATAAGGACTTTGGAAATTTAAAACAGTTCATAGCATAATTTGGGATTGCTTGAGCTATGGATTTAATAAGAATCTCTCTGCCAGCAGAAGAGAAAAACTTCCCTTTTCATCCTTGGAGTGCTTTCCACACACGATCCTTAATCTTAAAGAATATCTCCTTTTTATTGCGTGCGTTTTGAGATGGTAAGCCCAAATATTGCCCCAAGCTCTCCGTATTCTAAACTTTTAGGATATTCCTAATATTGTTGATCCGCTCCATGCTTGTATTTGGACTAACCATAAAGTTAGACTTCTCAAAATTTATTGTCTGGCCAGAGGCTTTTTCATACGTAGAAAGGATCTTTTGAATGGTCCTGCAATCTGAATCAGTAGCTTGAAAGAACAACAAACTATCATCAGCATAAAACAAATGAGTTAAAATAGGACAATGTTTATTGATACGCAAACCTGTAAGTTCCTTTTGTGCCTCAGCATTATTAAGAAGGCTCGATAAGCCTTCCGCACATATTAAGAATAAGTAGGGAGAAAATGGATCTCCTTGTCTGAGGCCTCTATTTGGAGTAAACTCCATACGCGGGACGCCATTTAAGAGAACTTGGAACCTTACAGATTCAACACATCTCATAATCAAATTGACCCATCTGGCACAAAAGCCCATTCTTTGCATAACTTTCCTGATATAAATCCATTCTACATGATCATATGCCTTGCTCATGTCCAGTTTAAGTGCAGCTATACCTTTCTTCCCCTTCCTACGGTTCTTAACCGAATGTATACATTCAAACCCAAAAATAGTATTATCCGATATTAGTCGTCCAGGCACAAAAGCAGATTGCGTAGGAGAAATAATATCATTTAACACTAATTTCAACCTGTTGGCAAGCGTCTTTGCAATCACCTTGTAGATCACCGAACAAAGGCTAATAGGCCTAAAGTCTTTCATAGCCTTAGGCTCCTTTACCTTTGGAATCAAAACAATATGCGTTCTGTTCACTGATTCCAAGCTCATATCTCCATTCAGCACTTCCAAACAAAACCTACTCACATCAGTCCCCACAATATCCCAATACTTTTGGTAGAAAATCGCCTGGATACCGTCTGCTCCAGGGGCTTTGGTGGGGTGCATATTTTTAATAACTCCAAAGACTTCCTCTTGAGTAAACCTTTTAGTCAGTACTGAATTTTGTTCTGGCGTGATAGTTGGTGGTATATTCTTCAAAATACATTCAATATCATCCAAATGTGGATTGGATGTTTGAAACATACTTTGAAAATACCGAGTCGCTACCAACTCCATCTCTGAATCCTGTGTATACCAGTTCCCTGCATCATCCACCAAACCCCGGATAGTGTTGATCTTCTTTCGGTGATTGGCTTTCCTATGAAACCATTTCGTGTTCCTATCACCCCATTTTAGCCACTCCTCTCGGGCTCGTTGATGCCAGTAAATCTCGTCATCCTCAAGAAGATTCTCAAGTTCCCCTTCTTTCTTAGGCAGTACTGGATTATTCAAAGAGTCATTCTTGTTCAAAATATCCTGAATCTCCTGTTCTTTCTTTGCAATAGCCCCTCGAATGGAACCCCCGTACTTAGTCTTGCTCCACGCCTTAAGCCGAGAAAGGCACCTGTCGGTTTTTTCCAAAACCAAACTACCCACTTGACTTTGCATACTATTCCACGCTTGCTCCACAATGTGACGACACTCTTCATATTTCGTCCAGGCTTCTCCGAAGCGCCTAGGTCGCTTTGGCTTACCATTTTGATGGCTATTATGTTCAAAGCTCCATTTAACTGTAAGAGGCCGATGATCAAAAGCAATGAGGGCAAGATGTCTGACTCTAAACACACTACACATATCCTGCATTTGGTGATTTAAAAGGAACCTATCCAATCTTTCCCAAATAAGATCCGACTGGAAATGCTTGTTGCACCATGTGAATTCAGGCCCCGTAAAACCAGGGTCTATCAAGCTACAGACGTCGATACACTCCTGGAATGCTTGCATATCTCTGTCAGAACGAGGCAAACCACCTGATTTCTCTGTATTCGACACAATTTCATTAAAATCACCACCTACCACCCAAGGATAAGAGACTCCTTCCCCTAAACGCCTAAGAAGCGTCCAAGTTTCATGATGTAATTCTCTATTTGGATTTCCATAAATCCCTGTGAACCTCCACCTTACACCATTTTCTAAAATAAGAGTATCAATATGACCTTTTGAGAAAGTCGGATTGATAATCAGTCTCATTTTGCCATAACAACATAAGTCCTCCGCTGAGCCCCTTACTTGGGACCTCGAAACCATTATCAAAATTAAGAGCTCTACGAATTCTGTCACATCCATTTCTCTGCAATTTGGTTTCCATTAAGAAAACCACATGGGGACTATGATTACGCACTAGATGGCGTAACGCTCTTAATGTCCGAGGGTTCCCCATCCCTTGGACATTCCAACTTATGGTTTTCATTGTGCCCGACGAGGCTGACTCGCAGCCTCCACCGATCTTGCAATCAAATTTTCCTCAACCAACACCATTCTCTTTTTAGAAATACCAGCATCTTCACTATCAATTTTATGTTTCCCTATTACAGACAATTGGGTCTCCATATCAGCTTCATTCCGTATGCGTGGTAATCTTTTCCATTTTTTGACATTTTCATTTCTAACTTCCCCACGAGAATCTTCCTCATATTTTATTACAGAATCATTTTGCTTAAGATCCTCTACTTCAGGTTCATTTGAAAGCAAATCCACCTCCATCCCTGCTATATCATTACTTTCCTTGCCCAAAACCTTCCTTTTCCCATTATCTGTGATTTCCAACCGAAACCCCTTAATATGCGGGTCATTTACTCCTTCATCAATGTTTGATTCACAAGGAATTTTCTCTTTCCCCTTTAATGACTTTGTTACCGTTGATGTAAGAGGCGTTTCTGGAACCACCGGAGCTGAACTCGTCGGAACCGCCACCTTTACCGGAATATTTTTTTCTTTTACCACCGCTGGGACCCCGACTTCGTCACCCGTGGCCTCCTCTGTGACCCTTTCGCTGCCGTTATCAGACCTCATCTTACCGCTTTCATCACCTTTTGGCTGAATCTGTTCATCACTCTCCTCCTTCCTCATGTTTCTCCACGATCCCCTGTCTCCCCAAGCATCAAAACGACCGTCGCGTCCCCTGCCTCTCCCTCCTGTCTGGTTGAACGATCCCCCTGTTGGAGTTATTGGCTCGATAGTTTTTAATTTAATCGGTTCTCGAAGCCAAGGACCATACGGAATATCTTCCTCTTTTGTGCCACTGTCTTCATCACATTCTTTAATAATATGTCCCAGCCGTCCACAGCCATAACAGAAATCAGGAAGTTTCTCATACGTGACAGCAATCCATTTTTCTGATCCCGATCTACCAGATTTGAGAAAAACACCACGTTTCAGAGGTCGGGTAACATCAATTTGTATCTTTATACGTAGAGAGCTGTCACAATTTACTTCAACGTCGTCTTCCAAATCCACCTGTTCCACTTTACTCAGCAAACTACCAATCTCTCCCGCTGCAGATCTGGAAAAACAAGCCAAAGGAAGTTTATGAAAATGCACCCAAAAAGATACATATCTGAATGTCAATTTATCTCCACAGCAAACGCCTCCTGGTTCTTCCAACAAAAGCATCGCTCTATCATAGAACCAAGGACCCGAATCTACGATGTGGCCTTTAATCCTTGCATTTTTAAATTTGCAAAGAAATAAGTTGAAGCCCCTATGATCAATCGTTGTATGTTCTTGATTCCAAATCTTTGGCATCATAGATTTGAAAACCTCTGGACTTATTCTCTTTTTTGTGAAAATCTTGCATAATACTGCATTAGCCAATTTTTTCTCAGTAATATCAATTGCCTCTTCCTTCAGATGGAACACACTTAATCTTTCCTCAGCTGTGACCTTCATCGCTGCAAGCTGCTGAATGATCTTTTCTTCATCATTTCCGTCTACCATGTTAACACCGAAAGAGTAGACTACAAATCCCGAACCCAGCACCGCTAACCAGCCCCCGAACCAGCAGATTAACTGCTCCAAAACTGGCAAGAAACGTCGCCCCTTTCTACCGTTTCTAGAGAGAAAACGGAGAACCTTCGGTTTTAACAATGATCTAAAAGTTACAATTAAATTAATCCTAACCATGCATAAGCATTTAGAATAAAAATGACAACAAACATTAACTATAATATAAACTTGAAAACATTTTATTAGAGAATTGATACTTATGGTTGTGAGCATTTTGTTGAAATATCTTGGTCTCTCATCTGTACTTTAACACTATACTGCAATTCATACGAACTTTGAAACTTTTAGAAAAAGAGATTGAGAGAAGAAGAAATTCAAACTAATAAGAAGACAACCAAGGTTTTATACAAAATAGTGGGGAAGAGCTCTTTATATATACTAGTCTTTAATACGTGCATTGCACGTGATATATCTTTTTGTGTTGTTATATATTATAATGAATTTCTTTTAAAAGTTGAATAATGTTGTGATTGTTTCACAAAAGAAAAGAAATTAAATATTATAATCAATTTCAATAAAATAATTTAAATGCTTTCGATTTCATAAAATATATGAGTTAAGGTTTTTTCAGTACGGTTAAATTTGATTGTACTTATACTTATTACATAACATTTAAGATTGTGGGTTTGGTCCAATTTATAAGATTAATTAATCAAAAGTTTTATATATGATTTTGTTCTTACTAATATTTAAGAATTGTTAGAACCCGTATACAACAATAGTTTCATTTATTTTTCATAAAATGAATATAGAGAAAGCTAATGGGTAATGGTGTGTGAGGAAATAATATTGAAAAGACTACCAACAAATAAAGTCAAGCACATGTAGAAATTCAAGAACAAAACAAAAGTTATCTTAAAGTTATAAAAAGAAAAAAATTAACTAAAAAATAAAGGGACAAAACATTTCATATTCACTCCTCATGTTATATTCTTTAATCGAAAACAAAAAGACTTGTTAACTAATAATAATAAAGAAAAATCAAATAATATAATATGATCTAGATGCAAAATTAAAATGGGTTTTTGAAAACATTTTATCATTTGCAATATAAAAACCCCATTTGCATTTTATCATTTAGTTTTTAAAAATATAAATCAAATGAAAAAAGAATGCAAACCATATACATATACTATTTTGAAAAAGCAAATGAATGATTTATAAGCTAAATATATTATAACAACTATGTATAAAAGCAATAATATGGACCAATATGGTAAAAAAAACAATACTATACCAATATTTTAAAAAATATTGTACCAATACCATACCTTTATGATGTAAAAAACCGTACTATAAAGACATGAATGATTTATGAGGTTTAACTAAACCATTGAGACTAAATTGAAAACTTTTAAAACCTTAGGTACCAAATTGAAACTAAACCTATACTATAGGGACTAAATGAATATTTTTGAAACGATAAGAACCAAATTAAAACTATATACCATACATACATAAATTTATTGGCAAAATATTAAAAAGATAAGATATTTACATTTTTCAATGTTTTGTAAAATTTTAAGCATTCGTTACATACAAAATAGAGAAGAAAAAACACAATATAACTAAAAATAAAATATGTAAATTGTAAGTATTGCAGATCTTCAAAATTTTAGAAACAAAATAATTGTGAAGAAGAAAAATCATGGTGTATATATATTGTATAATTATTTAAAAGAATAAACTTACCTTTCACCAATGTTGAATGCCGCTAAAACAACACTATTTGAAAAAAATGGAATGGTTAGTGCTCTATTGCATATTAAAAAAAACCTAAAAAAAATATAAAAATCTTGAGAGAGAAAACCATAAAAAATAAGAAGAATAAAAAAAAATGATCTTCCAGTTGTTGCTTGAAAAGAGTGGAAGAGAACCTTTTATAGTGGTAGGAGATGAAAGGATTATAAAACCTTTTAAAATTCTAAAACCTTTGAACTTCTGTAATTGAATATGATTAAATGGTAATAAAGAAAATAAAAGAAAATTAATGAACTTCTCCTTAAAATGAAAAGCCACACCGTAACATACATTTAGACACATGCATGCATTTTTCTTAAAATTATTATCCATTAATTAATATTAAATTACTTTAATTCTAATTTATAATGACAATTTATGAAGAGCCACATATTATACTTAATTAAGGGTAGATTAGGTATTTAGTGAAAACTATAGGATAACATTGTCCAAAATAAGTTTCTTCCACATTCGTACTTTTTTATAATAATGACAATGACAATTTATGAAGAGCCACATATTATACTTAATTAAGGGTAGATTAGGTATTTAGTGAAAACTAAAGGATAACATTGTCCAAAATAAGTTTCTTCCACATTCGTACTTTTATATATATATAATATAATATAATATAATATATAATATAATATTATAGATAGTTTATAGGGTATACAATGGCGGATCCAGAATCTAATGATAGGGGGGCACAAATTCATATACGGCTATAAAAGTTTAGTATATGAATTTTTGTGTTTGTGTCTATGTAGTATTTGAACTTTAAAAAGTGTCGAATAGATACTAGAATTTTCGTACTAAAGAAAAAGATATCTAAATTTTCAATTTTTGGTCTAGTAGATCCATAAAGTTTCAATTCTACCTCTAATAGTTCTCTTAGATTTTTCAAAAATTTTTAAAATTAAATGTTATATAAAATTTAATTTTGTACTTGTTGAATGTTTTTTTTAAAAAAAAAATGCATCTATTAAGTATAACATTAAAAGTATAAGGTTCAACTAGAAATACAATACAATTTTATGTCTAATAGTTCAACCAACAAAAAATACTTACTAATACTATGACCAAGAGATTTGTGGTTCAAATCCTTCCACATATTGTAAAAAGAAAAAATCAAAATTACAAATTCATAGAGCTATTAAATATTTTTAATTTTTTTATGAAACACAAAATTGAAAGTTGAAAGACCTATCAAACATAGATTTGAAAATTTAAGGACCAAAATTTCTAATTTAATCTTCGTATAAATACATTAAAATTTTAATAGCAAATGAAGTCTATAACTCAAAAGCACTCAACTGTTCCCCTCCGAATCAACAAACCAAAGGAATTTTTAAACAACAATGTGAGCCCCAACGTGGATCCTCGTTTAAAATTCCCTTAATAATGAACTAAAAAATCCCTTAATAATTATAATTAAATGTAGATTCTGTTATAAAACGCGAAGAACAATAACAAGAATACTAAGAACACTTGGAGAAATAGAGAGAGTAAAGGTAGGGAGAAGAGAGCAAATGAATTGCATTTAATTGAGTTGTTGTTTAACACTTCATAAATCTCCCTATTTATACTAGTACAATAGGGATAGTTACAACTTACAAGACCTAAAATAGGAGAGGGATGGAGAGTCTTGAGCCTAAAGTTAAGGAGTCATAGGGAGTTGCCCTAAAATGGTGGGGTTGAATGCCCTAAAATGGATATCTATAATTCAAATATACAGTGTATTTGTAACACTCCCCCTTAGATATCCATTGTATATGTAATATATGCCTCATTAAAACCTTACTAGGGAAAACCCAATGGGAAAAACCCCAGTGAAGGAAAAAGAGTACATTATATTTATATACATTAATTACTGCCTCATTAAAAACCTTGCTAGGAAAACCCAGTGGGAAAAACCATAGCGAAGGGAAAAAGAGTGCAGTATATTTGCTCCCCCTCATGAAAACATCATTTGAGATCTCTGAGTCGTCGCATTCCAATGTTTTGCACCAACTTCTCAAATGTTGCAGTAGGTAATGCCTTCGTAAATAAGTCTGCCAAGTTGTCTTTTGAGGAAATTTGTTGAACAGTGATATCGCCATTTTCTTCAAGATCGTGAGTGTAGAAGAGCTTTGGTGAGATATGCTTCGATCTATCTCCTTTAATGTATCCTCCTTTGATTTGGGCTATACATGCTGTATTATCTTCGTATAATATTGTTGGACAATCTTTGTTAGATGACAATCCACATGTTTCACAAATGTGTTGAGTCATTGATCTTAGCCATACAAATTCTCGACTAGCCTCATGAATCGCCAGGATCTCAGCATGGTTTGAGGAAGTAGCTGTTATTGTCTGCTTCATAGACCGCCATGATAAAGCAGTTCCTCCATATGTAAATAAATAACCTGTTTGAGATCTAGCTTTATGTGGGTCAGATAAATAACCTGCATCTGCATAACCAACTAGATCAAAGTTTGATTTATTAGAATAAAATAAACCCATATCAATTGTCCCTCGAAGATAACGGAGGATATGTTTAACTCCATTCCAATGTCTTTTTGTTGGAGAAGAACTATATCTAGCTAATAAATATACTGAAAATGTTATATCGGGTCGTGTATTATTAGCAAGATACATAAGTGCACCAATTGCACTAAGATATGGTACTTCTGGACCAAGAAGTTCTTCATTATCTTCTCGAGGTCGGAAGATGTCTTTCTTTACATCAAGTGAACGAACTACCATTGGAATGTTCAATGGATGTGCTTTGTCCATGTAAAATCTCTTTAATATCTTTTCTGTATAAGTTGATTGATGAATAAATATTCCATCTGCTAGATGCTCAATTTGTAAGCCAAGGCAAAACTTTGTTTTCCCGAGATCTTTCATCTCAAATTCTTTCTTAAGATACTCTATTGCCTTTGGAAGCTCTTCAGGAGTTCCAATTATATTTAAATCATCAACATATACAGTAATGATAGCAAATCCTGACTGTGATTTCTTTATAAAAACACATGGGCAAATCGGGTTATTTTGATACTCTTCTTTCAATAAATATTTACTCAGGCGATTATACCACATTCGTCCTGATTGTTTTAATTCATATAAAGATCTCTGTAATTTGATCGAATATAATTCTCTAGGATTTGAATTATATGACTCTGGTATTTTTAATCCTTCAGGGATTTTCATATAAATATCATTATCAAGAGATCCATATAAATATGCTGTAATTACATCCATAAGATGCATGTCAAGCTTTTTATACACAATCAGGCCAATCAAATATCTCAATGTTATTGCATCCACCACAGGAGAATATGTCTCCTCATAATCAATACCAGGCCTTTGCGAGAATCCCTGTACGACAAGTCTCGCTTTATATCTTGTGACCTCATTCTTTTCATTTCTTTTTCTTACAAATACCCATTTGTATCCCACAGGTTTGACATGTTCTGGTGTCTGGACTACTGGTCCAAAAACCTCACGTTTTGAAAGTGAGTTTAATTCTGTCTGGATTGCTTCTTTCCACTTAAGCCAATCCTTTCTTTGTCGACATTCTTCGACAGATTTTGGTTCATAATCATCATTTTCAGAAATGATGTCATAAGCAACATTATACGCAAAAATGTTATCAATAACTATATTGTTCCGGTTCCATCTTTTTCCATTCATTACATAATTTATCGAAATTTCATTATTATCCTCAGGTATTTCACCTTCTTCGATATTCTCATGAGTAGTCACATCCGGGATTTCTTCTGGAATATCCACATTATCAATTAAGTCATTTTGATTATTGACTACTTTTCTTTTTCGAGGATTTTTATCTTTGGAACCCATTGGTCTACCACGCTTCTGGCGTGTTGCAGAATCATTAGTTATGATAACTTGCTGTGTCGGGATATCAATTTTCGATGGTGTATTTGCAGCTGGTATATGTGACTTGGTCACTTTCTTAGCATCTGTAAATGTGGCATTTGATTTGCAATATTTTGTAAATGAATTATCTTTTGAACTTCTAGTTCTCATTGATTTGTACAGGGATCTAAATGAGACAATGACACTGCATTCCATGTAATTTCATTTTCCAACTTCTTAATCTCTCCCCCTAATGTTGGAAAATTTGTCTCATTAAAATGACAATCAACAAATCGTGCAGTAAATACATCACCCGTCAGGGGTTCAAGATATCTAATAATTGATGGGGAATCAAATCCAACATATATTCCTAGCCTCCTTTGAGAACCCATCTTAGTACGTTTTGGTGGAGCAATTGGAACATATACTGCACTTCCAAAAGTTCGTAAGTGAGATATATTTGGCTGCTGGCCATAAGCTAATTGTATTGGGGAGTATTTATGATAGGCTGCTGGCCTAATACGTATAAGCGATGCAGCATGTAAAATTGCATGACCCCATACAGATATTGGAAGTCTTGATCTCATAAGCATCGGTCTAGCAATTAATTGCAGACGTTTTATAAATGATTCAGCTAGACCATTTTGTGTATGAACATGAGCTACAGGATGTTCAACACTTATCCCGACTGACATACAATAATTATTAAATGATTGGGATGTAAACTCACCAGCATTATCAAGACGAATGTTCTTGATTACATAATCAGGAAATTGTGCTCTTAACTTAATTATTTGAGAAAGTAATCTTGCAAATGCAAGATTTCGACTTGATAATAAACACACATGTGACCATCTACTGGATGCATCAATTAAAACCATAAAATATCTAAATGGTCCACTTGGTGGATTTATAGGTCCGCATATATCACCCTGAATTCGTTCTAAAAATGCGGGGGATTCAATCCCAATTTTAGCTGGTGAGGGTCTAATAATTAATTTTCCTTGAGAGCAAGCAGCACATGATAATTCATTAGATTGAAGAATCTTCTGGTTCTTCAATGGATGTCCATGTGAGTTTTCAATAATCTTTCTCATCATTATTGACCTAGGATGACCCAATCGATCATGCCAAACAGAAAATATATCTGGATCATTGAACTTCAGGTTCATTGTTGCATATGTTTCAATAACACGAATATGTGTGTAATATAATCCAGAAGAAAAGGCAGGCAACTTTTCTAATATACGTTTTTCATGTGAGACAGTAGATATAATATAAAGATACTCTATATTATTCTTCTTAGTCTCTATATGATAATCGTTAGCACGTATATCTTTAAAACTAAGTAGGTTTCTTTTTGATTTACTAGAGAACAAAGCATTATCAATGGTAAATTTTGTTCCTCTAGGCAAAATAATATTCGCTTTTCCAAAACTTTCAATCAAGTCTGCAGGACCCGATATTGTATTGACTTTTGCTTCAAGCATTGTCAATTTAGAGAAATATTTCCTACTTTTAAGTATTGTGTGCGTAGTTGCACTGTCTGCCAAGCATAAATCTTCATTATCCATATTTGAATCAATCAAAATATGAGAAGTGTCCATGATTCTTCATTAAAGAGAGAAGAAAAACAAAAAGATATAATAAGTCTCCAAAATAAATTTTGAAATATATAGAAGAAAAAATTACAATAGACTAACAACTTGAATTATAAAGAAAATAAAGATTGCGAATTGAACTAGAATAAAAAAAAAAAATTACAAAACTTGAAGCAAAACATCAATTTTCAAATGAAGTACTTGCTCCTCCTTCAATGGTATTAATATTAATTTTCTCTTCTGGAGATTCGAAAAAATCAGCAACATCTAAATGTGTCATGGTGGATGGGTCAAATACATCATCTTCTTGATATGCGAAGTTTGCTTCCACAGTTTTTTCTTTCTTTAATGATGCTTGGTAGAGATCCATCAAGTGCTTAGGCGTACGACAAGTACAAGACCAATGTCCTTTCATGCCACATCGAAAGCATTGGTTTTCAACACTTTTAGAGCTCTGGTTTGATTGTGGAGTTTTTCCTTTATGATCATCATTATTTGTGGTTCTCTTAAAATTATGACGACCACCACGAAATGAATTATTTCTTCCTCTTCCACGGTCACGACCTCGACCTCGACCACGACCTCGACCACGATTATTAGAAATTATAGCATTCGCTTCAGGGAATGTTGTTGCTCCAGTTGGTCGAGACTCATGATTTTTCATTAACAACTCATTATTTTGTTCAGCCACAAGAAGACATGATATAAGTTCAGAATACTTTTTAAAACCTCTCTCTCGATATTGCTGCTGCAGGAGCATATTCGAGACATGAAAAGTGGAAAATGTCTTCTCTAACATATCCTCATCAGTAATTTTTTCTCCGCATAACAATAATTTTGAACTTATTTTGAATAATGCAGGGTTATAATCACTTACTGATTTGAAATCTTGCAACCTCAGGTGCATCCAATCATAACGGGCTTTTGGAAGAATAACCGTTTTCTGATGATCATACCTTTCTTTCAGTTTTTGCCATAAAATGTAGGGATCCTTTACCGTAAGATATTCAATTTTTAATCCCTCATGAAGATGATGGCGAAGGAAAATCATGGCTTTTGCCTTTTCTTGATTTGAGGTCGTATTTCCTTCTTTAATTGTATCTCCAAGATTCATGGCATCTAAATGAATCTCAGCATCAAGCACCCATGACAAGTAGTTATTTCCATTGATATCTAGAGCTACGAACTCTAATTTTGTAAGATTTGTCATGATAACACTATCATAAAGAAATATATTTATATTAGAATTTAATAAATATACGAAACATGCATGCTAAAAATTATAGGTAGTAAACACGTTGCAATTCATATCTAAGATATATATATGACCATAACATGTTTTATATATAAATGGTCTATAGGCAATATACCAAATACTCTGTATATATATTAAATGCACATGCATGATTTGTAATTGAGATACATACAGGGTATATATGTGCATCATGTTCATTGAATATGCATTAAACATCCTAGGTTATCACAGAAATAATAAGAATATAAGCATACTATCAACATTTCAATTATGTGGATAATGTAATTAACATAAATGTCATTGGCAAATATAGAATCATAAACGATAAAAATGATTCAAATGTTAATATCATCAATACATAAATATGATACTTTACTAATCACATATAGTATGCATAATAACAAATAATATGATAATCTTGCATAAAACATATGTTGTCAACGTTCAATACACAGTGTATATACAAGGTATTTATAATACATATACACTGTATATGTGAAACGTACAGAAGACATTTGCAACCAATAATGGAAAGTAAAATGAACCCTACCTTCAACTGAACAAAAATGGAAGAGAATCGTGCTGATAACGTGTTATAAAACGCGAAGAACAATAACAAGAATACTAAGAACACTTAGAGAAATAGAGAGAGCAAAGGTAGGGAGAAGAGAGCAAATGAATTGCATTTAATTGAGTTGTTGTTTAACACTTCATAAACCTCCCTATTTATACTAGTACAATAGGGATAGTTACAACTTACAAGATCTAAAATAGGAGAGGGATGGAGAGTCTTGAGCCTAAAGTTAAGGAGTCATGGGGAGTTGCCCTAAAATGGTGGGGTTGAATGCCCTAAAATGGATATCTATAATTCAAATATACAGTGTATTTGTAACAGATTCATTAATTTTTTAATTAATTTATAGAAATTAAATTAACAAAACTTTTTATATTCTAATCTTTCATATTATAATTAATAATTAATAATTAATTAATTTAAATAACTAGAAAAAATTATAGTTATTAAAATCCACATTATTAATAATTAATGTAAATTAATTGTCAATGACATATTTAGTAAATATGAATTAAATAAGGGGTATAATTGTTCAAAAAAGTTTTTCAAGGATTGTAGCTTTTTAATAGAACTAGTGTTTTATCACGTGCATTGCACGTGTAATTTTTTAAAAATTTAAAAATATTTATAATTATATATAATTTGGATAAAATATTATTCAATACAATAATATTTTTTAAATTACTTAATATAAGTTTTATGTAGTCTTATTTAGTCGGTCACATATTTTTATAGTTTAGGATATGTCTAACTGTTTTTTCTAATTCAATCACTATTGTATAAAATGTTTTATTTTAGTAATTTATGTTTTAATATTTTAAAATTTCATGGAAATTATAAAGTTGAGTTTTTTAAACGTGTTAAAAATCAATTGATAATTGATTTTAAAACTAACTATACTTAATATCAAACTGTCATTTTTGTGTTTTTGATTCATTGGATAAAAAATTGTGTAGGAAATAACTTTTTTTAAAAAAAAATCATACATAAACAACAAATACAATAAGAGGGTTAATAATAAAATAATATAAAAACATCTAAAAGATATTGATACCTCTTCATACGATTATCTGGTAATAGGTTCACCTTTGATTGGTATTTGAGATCAAACTATTTTTCAAGATACAACGACGACATCTAATACAAACAACACTGCGTTGCAATTCCCATAACATAGTTTGTTATACCAATATGCAATGCAATCTTCTAAATTTAAAAATATATGAAGGAACTAATAGAAGAAGAAAAACAAATCAAAATGAGAAAGCTAAATTGTTGTAGAAAAAAAATACCTTTACATCATACAACTTTTATGAATACTAAATAAAACTAACTTTAATTTTAAAACTATCGAAAATTACCTTGAAAAATTTTTAAATTAAGGATAATAGTGTTACATTAGTTATTAGGATTAGAATAAAAGAAAATCAATGAATAATAGTGTTAGAATGATTTTTTCAAAAAAAAAAAAAGGTGTTAGAATGAAAACATATGTATGTTAGAAATAGATACCTGTGTTGAAGATCGTTTTGAAGTATCAGTAGTTAACACGACTTTGTAATTCAAATAAACTAATAAACTTATATAGAACAAATTGGAGAGGAAAAAAAAAAACTAAAAAGAGGATACCCAAGTTTGTGTAGAAGAAAGTAGGGAGAGAGTTTTTTATATAGTGGGGTTGAAGAATGTTACAAAACTCTTGCAATTCCAAAACCTTTAAAATCCGTAATCATTATAGGAAAGTTCGATTGTTTTCAAAGCTTGTATACTTGTAACATTGAGAAAGACTCCAACTTCTCGCCAGGGTTCCCTCTGGTGTTTCATCGGCGGTGATTTCCGCCGGATTTTCGTTTCCAGCCTAGCTGGTCACGGTGTTGATTATCGCAATCCTTTTATTATTCCCTCTAAAATCAATTTCCCCTGATTTCACGCGGCTGCATTTCTTCAGAAGATTGTGCAATTATTTGAAGATTGCGCGCTGGGATTGAGTTAAGATTTGCTGAACGTCTCCGGGGGTGTTTTTAAACTGACCTGTACAATGGTGGCAGCTCATCGCAATCGTTGTAGTCGAAAATTCTTCTTGTTCTTTGCAGGTTTTTTTCAAGTCAGAGGACCACCAATTGCGTCAATGGCTCTCGAGGATATGCTCAACCATTGGGAAAATTTTAACCTCACTGCTGAGGAAGAAGGTACTGAAGTTGATGTCGACAGACAAGTGGCGGAGATTACAAGCAGATCGCTGGGTTTTAGCCTCATCGGAAAACTGTTGTCGCCCCGCTTTTTTGCAGGAGATGTAATGCGGAGAAATTTTAAGGCCGCCTGGAACATACCAACAGGACTGACAGTGGAGAAATTAGGACCAAATCTTTTCCTTTTTTCTCTCCGGTCAGAAGAGGAACAGGCTCGAGTTCTTCGGCAGGGACCATGGTTATTTGACAAGTTTTTACTTGTTCTTTCCAAGCCGATTCCAATGGTTAAACCGACCGCCATGGAATTCAAGTTCGTGGCATTTTGGGTACACTTCTATGAGCTCCCCATGGAACTATTCAACGATTCAATGGCGGCACGATTAGGGAATGCAATCGGACGGTTCGAGGAGTACGATAATGGTGGATGAACTGTTGGTTGGAAGGAAAGCCTCCGTGTCAGGGTTATTCTTGATATAACGAAACCTCTCCGGCGCTGTATCAAAGTAAATCTGGATGAACCGATGGGGAGTTGCTGG
This sequence comes from Luffa aegyptiaca, assembly GCA_017139565.1. Taxonomy (NCBI): domain Eukaryota; kingdom Viridiplantae; phylum Streptophyta; class Magnoliopsida; order Cucurbitales; family Cucurbitaceae; genus Luffa; species Luffa aegyptiaca. Next base: position 6,380,902 of record CM029397.1, read on the forward strand.
GCTCCAATTCGCTATGAAAAGCTGCCAGACCTTTGCGGATACTGCGGAATTATCGGGCATGGCATCAAAGATTGTAGCTCATATTATCTAGCTGCTGGTTCCCCATCTCAATGTAACAAGTACGGGATGTGGCTGCAGTACACGGGAAGAACAACTACTCTGTTTAGATCCCCAAGCACCAGTCCTTTGGGCCGGAACAATATGGCGATTGACAACCCCATTGCGACACAGTCACCACAAGCTGCCGGAAGACCAATTTTGACTCGATTTCCATCCCAAATTGGCGTTTCTGCAGGTACTGGAATGGGATCGCCGTTGACGGATTCTGGCACAAAATCCATGGATATCTCGTTGGCGATCGTGGAAGACCACAACGGCCGGCAGACAGCGATTAATAGTGAATTTAATTGTGACTTTAATGCTATTAAAGAGGGCATTAATTCGGTTGAGACTAATAAGGTAAAGAAAAAGCTTGAATATAACGATTTTTTCATGGGTTCTGGTCCTCAGAATTTAATGATGTCAACGGCGGAGAAAAAGGAGCCTTCAATTCAGGAAAATCAAATCAGCCCTCCAACGGCTCCTATGCAGCATTATGGGAAAATATCGGATGATCTAAATCATCCCCCAAATCATGGAGTGCCCAGTGGATCCAAATTGGGAATTGAGGCAACACAAGTGGGCTTTTTCCAATCGGCCCATACATTCCAAACTTCAAAAAGTGAGGCTGCTAATCCAAATGGACCTCCACCACCTCAGCAAGCAAGTTCCTTTGCAGAGTTGGTCCCTCAGAATCCACAAATCGTGGTGGGCCTACCAAATTCAAAATCATGGAAACGACTTGCTAACAATCTTAGTCTGGATGCTGGGAACTCATCAATAGGTGCAAGTTTCAAAAAGAGAATGGGTGATGGGCTACTGAATGGCAACAAGAAGCGTGCAAGAACTGAGGATGATGAAGTGCCAGAACATGAAGAACCAACGGTGGAGGCTGTTGAACAGCCCCGCCGAGAGCCATGAAAACACTGTGTTGGAATGTCCGTGGCCTGGGGAACCCACGGACATTCAGAGCTGTTAGTGACGGTATACGTCACCATAATCCTCAATTATTGTTTTTACTTGAAACCAAATGTACTGCAAGTGCTCGTAATCTGAATAAAATCAAAACGGCTTTCAATTATTCTGGTTGCTTCATAGTGGATTGTATTGGTCGAAGTGGGGGATTATGTCTGTTGTGGAAAGATGATATCGATGTTTCTATTCGCTCGTTCACTTTTTACCACATTGACGCGGCAATAAAATGGGACTCAAAATCTTGGCGCTTTACTGGGATATATGGCCATCCGAATGCTGGTTATAGAGATCACACTTGGAAATTGCTCCGAAGATTACATAACCAAGATGAGTCGGCGTGGGTCATAGGTGGAGATTTCAATGCGACACTTTTATATGAGGAAAAAGAAGGAGGTGTTCCGGTAAGGGAATCTCAAATTGAGAATTTCAGATCGGCTCTGGATGATTGTGGATTGCAAGATCTTGATTATTTAGGCGATACATTCACGTGGACAAATCGACAAGGGGAATCAGACCAAATTATTGAGAGGCTGGACAGGTTTATTGCAAACGAGGAATATTGGCAGTTATTCCCCAACTGCTCAGTCACGCACTTAAATTGGGCTAATTCTGACCATCGCCCAATAATGTTACAAGCAACATCAGATTTGGATTCTAGTGATCTTGGCAAGCATAAACGCAGAATTTTCCGGTTTGAAGAAGTTTGGGCCACTCAACCAGAGTGTCGCAGTCTAATCACCCGGACTGGCCAGTGGGGGTCTCATCATACAGGTTTTCCTCGTTTAGAACTCTGCTTAAAAAATGTGTCGACAGGTTTGAAACAATGGGGCAAAGGATCTTTGGCTAACATTCGTAGGGACATTTCGAAGTATAAATCCATGCTTCAGGCACACTATAACAAACCAAGACCGTGGGATTTTCAATCAATCAGTATCACAGAGGGTCTTCTAGACAAGGCGCTGGAACAGGAGGAAATATATTGGAAGCAGCGGTCGCGCGAAAATTGGCTGAAATGGGGTGATAAAAATACTCGATGGTTCCATAAAAGTGCATCAATGAAAAAGCGTAGAAATACAATCTCGGGAATCACTGCTGATAATGGAGAATGGATTACGGACAGAGTTCAAATAGAACAAACGTTCACAGATTACTTCGCAAATATCTTTTCCTCCACTAATCCCCAATTAGACTATTGTGATGTTGCATTACAGGACATACAGCGGAAGGTGACAGATGTGATGAACGAAAAACTAATGGAGCCGTTTGACAGAGGAGAGGTGATTAGCGCAGTAAAGCAAATGCATCCATCTAAGGCTCCTGGACCAGATGGATTCCCAGCATTTTTCTACCAAAAATACTGGAATGAGGTTGGTGAAACGACTATTTTAAATTGCCTTGATATTTTGAATAAAAAAAGGTCTGTCAAAGATTGGAACGAGACGTATATTACCCTCATACCAAAAGTAAATCAACCGAAACAGGTGTCGAATTTCAAGCCCATAAGCCTGTGTAATGTCTCATATAAAATAATTGCCAAGGTGATAGTTAATCGCATGAAATGGATTCTTCAGGATTTAATATCAGAAAATCAATCAGCCTTTGTTCCAGGGAGATCTATTTTTGATAACATTATCATTGGCCATGAATGTCTTCATACAATTAAATCGAGACGAAAAGGTCGAAAAGGATGGGTTGCGATGAAATTGGATATGAGTAAAGCATATGATAGGGTAGAGTGGAAATTTGTTAATCAGCTTATGCTGAAGTTAGGTTTCCATCCTAGATGGGTTGCCCTCATTATGGATTGTGTTACTACTGCAAAATTTTCTCTGTTGATTAATGGTTCACCCACTAGCTCTATTACACCACATCGTGGTCTGCGTCAAGGTGACCCTCTTTCTCCTTATTTATTTCTGCTTTGCTCAGAAGCTTTATCTGCGTTATTATCTGGGGCGATGTCTCGCAAAACTCTTACAGGTATCAAAGCGGGTAAATGTTGTCCAGAAATCTCTCACCTGTTTTTTGCGGACGACAGTCTTGTTATCTGTCAAGCGTCCGTGGATCAAGTTATAGGGTTGCGATCTGTGCTAAATAAATATGAATTAACCTCGGGCCAAGTTGTTAATGTAACTAAATCAGCGATGTTCTTTTCGCCTAACGTGAGAGAGGAGGTCCGTGATAATATAAAAAATATTATGGGCATGCAAGTTGTTGAGAATTTATGACGATATCTAGGGGTACCGTCATCTTTCACTAGAAGTAGGAGAGAGGATTTTAAGGGGGTTAAACAAAGAGTTTGGCAAACCTTGCAAGGTTGGAAAGGGAAATTTTTCTCCATGGGTGGAAAGGAGACTCTCATTAAAAGTGTGGCTCAAGCTATACCCACTTTTATAATGAGTTGTTTCCGCCTTCCAAGTACTCTTTGTGATGACATCCACAAGTTGATGGCAAGATTCTAGTGGGGCTCTACAGAATTTAAAAGGAAAATGCATTGGAAAAAATGGGAGAGCCTGTGTGCGCTAAAAGAAGCAGGGGTTTGAACTTTCGAGACCTAAAAGAATTTAACAGGGCATTACTTGCAAAGTAGGTTTGGCGAATTTTCACTTCTCCAAATCAGCTGGTCTCCAAAGTCATAAAAGGAAGGTATGCTTACAATATGAATGTTCTGAATGCACCAATTAAATCCAACTGCTCTGTTTTCTGGAGAGGTTTTGTTTGGGCGCGTAGTCTACTTTCCAATGGAATTCGCAAACAAGTAGGCAATGGAACTACCATCCATTTTTTCGGGGACCCATGGATTCCAAAGGAAACCACTTTCAAGCCAATTCAAGTTGGTCAGCCGAACAATCAGGATAATAAAGTGGTAGCTGATTTTATCACTCCGTCAAAGGGGTGGGATTTGGAGAAGCTTCGTGGTGTCGTGACGGAGGAGGATGTAAACATAATTGCCGCAATTCCTATAAGTTCAGTTAACGAAGAGGACAAATGGATTTGGCACTATTCCAAAAACGGGTGTTATTCGGTAAAAAGTGGATATAAATTGGCCATGCAGCTTTGTAATGATATAGCGTCAACTTTAGTCAAAAGCCAGAAAGCGTGGTGGGGAACATTATGGAGCTTAAAAATACCTTCCAAGATTAAGCTGTTTATATGGAAGGCATTCCATGAGTGTTTACCAACGAATTATTGCCTCTGGAAAAGGAAGATGGATGTGTCTCCTAAATGCGATATATGTAGGAAGAAGTTCGAAACTATTGACCATGCGCTCTGTGGTTGTAAAAGAGCAAAGACAATTTGTGATCATATTTTCCAACGATTGGATGAACATATTAAAGTGGGAAATAATTTTGCAGATCGAATTGTTTTCTTAGCCGCCAATCTGAAAAAAGAAGATTTTGAGAAAGCGTGCATTGCGTTTTGGTCCAATTGGAACAACAGAAACTCTGGGCGTACGGGTTCTCCGGTTGCCGAATGGCAACATCAGTGTGAGTGGATAATTAATTATTGGGAAGAAACCATGGGCAAACGACATACTGACGATCTGGGACTCATGAACTCGGCAGCAAGTCTGAGGGCTTGCACAAAGGGCGCAAAAATGTTTACAGACGCAGCAGTTTCTCCGAATGCTGAAGGTGCTGGTTATGGTGTTCTTGTGGTAAATGAGGAGGGTCAAATGAGAGTTGCTATGGAAATGTTGGATATGGCAGCGTTGTCTCCTCTTGCAGCGGAGGTCCAAGCTATCTTTCAAGGCCTCAGATTGGTTATTCGAATGGAGTTCCAAGTGGTCAATGTATTCTCAGATTCGATAAATGCCATTCGGATGATTAATGGAGAGTTGGAAGTATGGGCGGAAGTTTCTCATTGGATAACCACTATCCATGAGCTATGCAAGAGTTTACATGCGGTATCGTTTTTTTACGTTCCAAGGAGTAATAATAGACAAGCGGATGCTTTAGCGAAGGATGCGTTAGTGTACCATAGTACCATGTTGTGGCTAGACAATTTTCCACAATGGCTTCTCTCATTGGGTAAACAATCCCATTGCAAATGTGTTGTAAACTGTGATTGCTCTAATTAATGAATTTCGCATTTTGATATGAAAAAAAAAAAAAAACCCTTTAAAATCCCACTATTGATTGTAATTAAATTTGAAGTTATAAAGTTTATAATTAATTCATAGAAATTTAATGAATAAAACCTTTTATATTCAAGCTCTTCACCTACCAACTTTTCACATTCTTATATTATATATACCTTCATTAAAAAAAAAAACCTATTATTCTACTAATTTATTATATATAAAACTTGATGGTGTAGAATTGATTTAAATTATAGTTTTCTTTTAACAATGGTTAAAATTTTTCCTACTATGATTTTCTTCATTAAAAAAAAAAAAACTATTATTCTACTAATTTATTATATATAAAACTTGATGGTGTAGAATTTATTTAAATTATAGTTTTCTTTTAACAATGGTTAAAATTTTTCCTACTATGATTTTATCACTAAAAGAAGGCAATATAAATTTTGTGAAATAAAAATATCATTTTTTAAAAACATAAAATATTCATTTTAGTACATTTAATATTCATTTTAGTTTAAATATCACATTTAGATAAAAAAAAAAGTTATTAAATAATTAATAATCAATTCCTATTTATCCATTACTTTATTAAATATTTGAATGCAATATCGGTTTTTATAGTTATATAATTATCACATTTAGATAAAAAAAATTTATTAAATAATTAATAATAAATTCCTATTTATCTATTAGTTTATTAAATATTTGAATGCAATATCAGTTTTTATAGTTATATAATTATTGTAGTGTTAGATAAATCACAAGGGCACGTTTGTAATTATGTAAAGAAATGAGAGGGTAAATATGTCCAAAAATGTTTTTTCAAGATCCTGACTTTTTATAGATATATAGATATATAGATATATAGATATATAGAATATAGATATAGATATAGATATAGATATAGATTTATAGAAATTAAATTAACAAAACTTTTTATATTCTAATCTTTCATATTATAATTAATAATTAATAATTAATTAATTTAAATAACTTGAAAAAATTATAGTTATTAAAATCCACATTATTAATAATTAATGTAAATTAATTGTCAATGACATATTTAGTAAATATATGAATTAAATAAGGGGTATAATTGTTCAAAAAAGTTTTTCAAGGATTGTAGCTTTTTAATAGAATTCTAACCTTTCATATTATAATTAATAATTGAATAATTTAAATAATTAGAAAAAAATTATAGTTATTATTAAAATAGAAATTATGGGAATTAGACCTGTTCACACGAGATTTTCGAAGAGAAAATTTAATTCGTGAAAACGACTTCTTGTATATATTGATTTCTATGTAAGTAATTGTGGAATACAATCTCTAGTTACAATCCTTTGATGCTTTCTCTCAAGGTAGTTTTGATCTACAAAGTCTTCAAGAAACTTTAATCTTCAGAGTCTTGAAGGTTTGTTCACCTTTGAAGGATTCTCCTGGATGATTGAAGTAGACTTCAGGCTTCAAGTCTTCAGTCTTTAGATGACTTCACTTCAATCTTCAAGCTTGCAGGAAAATCTAGATTTTGGTCTTCAAAGTCTTGTGGGAGGATTGGAGCTTCAATCTTCAGGATCTTGCAGAGAGCTTCAATCTTCTAAATCTTCAGGGTCTTGCAGAGAGCTTTGATCTTCTGAATCTTGCATAGGCTTCAGTCTTCAGAGTCTTGGAGGAAGCTTCAAGCTTTTGAATTTTGCAGAAGCTTCGATCTTCAGAGTCTTGCAACAGGATATGGACTTCAATCTTCAAGATTCTTGCAGGAGAAATGAAGCTTCAATCTTCAAGTCTTGTAGAAGGAATGGGAGCTTCAGTCTTCAAGTCTTGTAGGAGGATCAGAGCTTCAGTCTTCAGAGTCTTCTGAGAGCTTCAATCTTTCTGCTGCCTTTCTTCTGCTGCCCCCTTCAAATGAGTCAAGACCTCCTATTTATAGAGTTTCCCAAAGGCTTTCATGGGCTTGGGCTTAAATTGGGCTTGGGCCCATCGATGGGCCTGGATGAATTTTGGGCTTCAGGCCCAATTATCTTAAAAACCTTGGGTTTAAATTGAGCTCAATTTAACCTAACCTTATGAACTTAATCATGCTTTAATTTAATTTCATGAACTTTAGGCTAAATTGAATTTTTAGGCTAAATGATCATTCGATCTTGAGTTTAATCATCGTTGGATTCGATCAAGACCGTTAACACAATTAGACGACCACAAAAAGGACACGTGGCCTTTCTGATTTTTCCATAATTAATTTTGAGATATGTATTAATTCGTGACACCCCAAAATTAATTAATGACGTGACAATTTCTAATTGGTTGGAAAATTTCTATGCCAACAAGACCTTTACGGAACCAATATTTCACAAATATCCACTTATGAAAAAAATTTCAACTTTGTCTTGGCTCAAGATTTTTCAACTAAATCTTTTCTATTTTACCCTTCAAAATTCTGCATACTAATTTTGGTTTGTATGTGATTTTTTTCCATAATAAAATCTACCATTAAGACAAATTAATAAAGAATTAATTTACCATTACCTAACCCTAAATACATTTTCCAAAAATTCCATCATATGGGTTGTTAATTGCCGTCAGAATAGAAGTACATCATTTTTTTCCTCCATTTTTGTTGCCGTAAAAAAAATTCCACCAAATTTCTCTTTTTTGTTCACTCAAACCCATATCCATGAGTATGTTTCATTTTCTCTTCTCTTCTTTTTATTTTTTGTTTTATTTGGTCAAATAATATGAGTATAATTTTTTTTTCACATTTTATATTATCAATCAATATGAATAGCAATCTTTTATTTCAATCAATATGTTTATAATTTTTCTTTCATTTTTTTTATTTTGTCAAAAAATTCTCTCTTTTTTTTTTCATCATCATCCATTATATGGTGTGCATTTTTTTTTTTTAATTTTGTTACTAATATCTAATGACATGAGATGTTTGTAATTTTATATATTTGTTCATATTAACCATTGTTTACATCTAATCACTCAATTGTTGGTAGAATGTAATAACGGATGATAAATATATACCATGCATTATAATATATAATCAATATATATAACCCATTATATAATATATATTCATCATTGCTTATATAATTCATAAGTAAAATATAATAATGATAAATATATATCAGGTTGTATATTGTATCATAAATATATGCTTGGAAGTATATTATATAAACCTCATTGCATAGTATATATACGACATGGTTTATATAGTTCATAAGTGAAATTTCAGAATGATAAATATATGTCATGCAATATATGTAACGCCTCGCGTTACAGAATTATACCGTTTTGGAATAATTGAACCTGTTCGCTCAAGTTCTAAATTGGAAGATTAGAAAGTTCAATTCAGTTCCTAAATCAGTGGGTTAAATGTTGATGATTTAGGAATTTAGTCTTGGTTCGTATCTCCAATTTAAGAGGAAATCCCATTTGTTTTTATTTAAGGTTACCCAATTATTTAAGAGTTTTAATTGAAGTCTTTTAATTAGAGTGAGGATTTAAGTTGGATGTTTGAAGAGACCCTAATCTTTTTCCCTTCTATTTCTTGGGTTCTATGTTTTCTCTTGAGTGTTTTTTTTAATAAAGAAAAAGAAAAAAAAAAAAAGAAAACCTAGCCCTAAATCTCTCCCTCTCTTCCTTGTATCAGCCGCAATCTTCCCCCACTCTCGTGTCTCTTCTCCTCGACACAACCAACGCCAAGCAGTGGCAAATCTCTCCCTCTCCAATCTCATCTCCTCTCTTGGCCGGCAACCCACGCACGAGATCGACAAGCAGCGACTCCATCTCTCTCTCGCACGTTTTTTCCTCGCTGAGAAACCCCGCCAACTGCAAGCCTACTCTTCCTCGCGTCTCTCTTCTCCGACAAGCATCTTGCGTGTGCAAGTAACAACATTCTCTAGCAGCACGTTTCTTCTCCAGCCAGCCAACCAAAAGTGCGTAGCAGACCCACAACCATCTCTTCTTCCCCTCACATCCCGCCGTTCGACGACCCTGCAGCTTGAGTTCTCCGTGTGAGTCGGCCAGTCGCGAGCGAGCCCATGCACTCTGGTGCGTTTTCAGTAAGTTCCAAAGCGATTCTCCTTGTTTCGGTAAGATTAAACTCTTACCCATAGTTCGTTTGGCTGTAAATCAGATCACCCATATCCCAAATAACATTGATATGAATTACCCACTCTCTAACGACTATAAATTTGCATGATTAGGCCATTTTGATCAATTTTTAGCAAGCTGTTAGGTTCAAATCCGACTTTTGGTATTTACCCATAGCTCGATAGGTCTTAAATCAGATTACCCATAGTCTTGCGCTTTTAGATCGTTGTTCTTGCAGCTTTTGATCACTGTTCAGCGAGGTTTAGACCTTTTTGGTAAGATTTGGATTCTCTCAATCTCGCTCTGGCATTAGTTTGAGTTTGTTTAGGTAGTTCAATAAGTTTCAGCATACTTTATACTCGTTCAAACTCATCAAAAGTATTTTTAAGGTTTGATATATCGATCATTAACGCTTGGAAGCTCCCTATTTGTAGGTTTGGACTCATTTGAATATTTATAGCAAGGACCCAAGTCTCTTTTGATGAGTTTTAGGTGCTTAAGCATTTTATTTAGATCCTTTGAATTAGTTTGAGTGCTTTAGATCAAATTCTAATCTCTGATAACTCTTGGGTTATAGTTTGAAGTGTTCGAATAGCCGTTAGAGTTATGTTGGTAAGAGCATTCTCTTGAATACTGTTTTTCTCTTAATTGAGGTTCTGAGTAGATTCCTAGCCTTGAAACCTTGTCTTTATTATTTCAGGAGCTCGTTAGGTTCGCTTAGGAGCATTTTAGCAATTAGTAAGTGGATTTCTACCTGTTGAGTTTGTTTGCTTGTGTGCTAGTATGCTGTGTGCTTTACTCGCTTTGTTTTAGCATATGTTGTATATGTACGTATGTGTTATATGTCCATGATGAGTTCTGAGCATGATGAACTGCTGAGTTGATCTATTATGTTAAAACTGTTGTGTTAAGAGTACGTGGTTTTGTTGTGGTTGATCGAAAGACATGAACGTAATGTTGAGAGCGTGATGTTCGTTTTATGTGTTTTTATGACATAAAGCATGTTTGGAATGTGCATGTTGGATTTTTGAGCGTGTCATTGGCTTAGTACATGGTCTAGGAGCATGATGTGTAGGATTCATGCATTCTAGTGAGATTGTAAGGTCAGAGGGCCTTGTGTGATTAAAAAGGAAAGTTAGGTGAATACCAGGTGCCTCAGGTAAGAATGGTCGAGGGGTGGTATGTCACCAATGGATTAAGAGGAGCATCGGGTGCCTTGGGTAATATGGCCAAGGGGCGATGGGATGAGTCTATATATTGTGAAAGTCATCGGGTGCCTTGGGTAATATGGTCAAGGGGCGATGTACGGTTTGATTGTGAAGTCATCGGGTGCCTTGGGTAATATGGCCAAGGGGCGATGCACAGTTTGAGGCCTTGGGTAATATGGTCAAGGGTCGAAAGCTGAGCGCCGTAGAGAAACGTCGAGGCCCTGGGTAATATGGTCAGGGGTCGACGTGACTCGAAGGAGTCAGTCTCAGAGAGCTTTGTGAGGGCTATGAGTGTTGAGTGAGCTCGTGGAGCTTGAGAGAAAATCGAGTATGCATGGCATGGTGCGGAAATTCATGTGTTAGGTGCATGGTTGTTGCACGATTGCATTAGTTGAGTATGTTTTGTTGTGTTGATTGTTTGTCTTGTATTTGAGGCATGATATTATAGTTTCAAACGCACGAAAATTGTCTTGTATATGTATTTTGTTTGATGGCTCTTCAGGTGTGAGCCACTTACTCAGTACCGTGGTTTTGTACTGACCCACCACCAGGTTTTGCAGATGCTGCAAACATATTCGAGCTTGGTGATGTAGAGGAGACGTGACGAAGGAAAGACCATAGCTAGCCTGTCCTGTTCATGCTTTCCTTGTTACTCGACTTTAGTTTTGAGTTTGAGTTAGGTCGTGGCCTAAGATGTTAATATTTCTTTTAGTTGTTGAATGAGCGAGGGTTGATGTTAATTTGGTTGTAATGTTTTAAGTGTAGTTTTGAAAAGTTAAAAGTCTTTTCTTTTCCGCGTTGTGAATTTTCTATTGTATTTAGGTAGTCCTTGATATGATACCTGACCCGCACTTATATTCTGTTGTGTTGAGTTGGATTGTGTATGGATGTTGTGGAGTGAAATTGACTATCCGTTGAATCTGGCTTTAGAAGTGTATATATATATTGTCTATCAGGTGTGTTAAAAATTTGGGATAGCTTATAGTTCTGTCGTTAAGCTGCCGGAATTTTCGGGGCATTACGTTGGCATTAGGGTAAATGTTTAGTAATGTACCCTAGTTTAGATCGAATTTTGGGGGCGTTACAGTATATTTCATCCATAAATATATACTTAGATGTATATTATATAAACCTTATTAAATATTCATCATATACTTTTTATAGGTAATAATCTCATTCATATACTTGGATTTTTATTTGTTGGTTTTTTTTTTCCTCTCCCCATTGCATAATATATATCTCCATACACATAAAACCATATTTTAGGAAATAACGTGCATGCAATACCCTAAACAGTTTATCATTTGGCAGCAGATGAATAAGAAAATATCTTTCTATGATTCAAATGCACTTCTCTAAATAAGTTTAAATTTCCAAAAAATGCACAACTCTATGTAGTCATTAGAATATATTCCATGAATATATTTTTCAATCTAGGCTTTTTAATAAGTCATGAAAATCATACATTTGAATATAACATACATATTAAATATAATCTCCCTATTATTTGTATACTTAAAATATCGAATACAACCATCGATTTGTTATATATAAACCATATGATATATTATATATAAACCCACAATTATTTATTAACATTGGAAGATTTTCATATTCCAAGCAAGCCAATATAGAAGAATAACATCGACTTCAACCTCATTTTGATATTTATATAACTGTTTATATAAACCATTATTATATACTTTATTAGTATTCATTATAAATACACCTGTATGATATTAATATTAGGTTTTCTAAGGCATGTATTTCAGTCGACGGCAACAGGAACATGTTTCCTTGCATGGAGGATGAGTGAGACTGATTTCGACGGTTTGAAAGTAATTGAGTTTGAAAGGAAATTATGAGAGAATCAAGTTACAAATTTGGAAAAAAGAAGGTGGTGAAGACATTAATATTAGGTAATGTGCTTATGGAGGGAGATATTTTAGGCCCCGTTTGATAACCATTTGGTTTTTGGTTTTTGGTTTTTGAAAATTAAGCTTATAAATCCTACTTCCACTTATAAATTTCTTTGTTTTGCTAATACCTTTCTTTCCTTGTTTTTAAAAACCAAGCAAATTTTGAAAACTAAAAAAAGTAGTTTTCAAAAACTTGTTTTTGTTTTTAGAATTTGACTAGGAATTCAAATGTGTCATTGGCAAATATGAAAACCATGGTAGGGAAATTGGTAGAAAACAAGCCTAATTTTTTAAAACGGAAAACCAAAAACCAAATGGTTATCAAACGGGGCCTTAGGAATTGTTTTAATTACCAAGATTATTTTAATTAACCATCTTTATTTTCTGAATTTAAATATAATATCATGGGCACAAAGGTAAATTAACCTCTATTTTAGCTTGGCTTAGGACAAAGCTGATAATTTTTTCAAAATTGGACATTTGTGAAATTTCGATTCCAATTTGGACTATCTATGTAGTTAACCCTTATTAAAATTCACATTATTAATAATTAATGTAAATTAATTGTCAATGACATATTTCGTAAATATATAAATTAAATAAAGGGTATAACTGTTCAAAAAAAGTTTTCAAGGATTGTAGCTTTTTAATAGAATTCTAACCTTTCATATTATAATTAATAATTAAATAATTTAAATAATTAGAAAAATATTGTAGTTATTAAAATTCACATTATTAATAATTAATGTAAATTAATTGTCAATGGCATAAATTAATAGAATTATAGATTATAGATATAGATTATAAATTTTTTTAGTCAAGATACAGATTATAGATTATCGATAATAAACTGAAAAATAATTTAAAAAGTGGAAGTAATAAAAATAATTAAAGCAAAATATAGTTCTAGTCCTTGAGGTTTGATGTTGGCAAGCGGTCGATGCTGGCATCCAGTCAACCATGACCGATAATTGGAGGTCGATGGTGGCCGGTAGTCGAAGGTCGACTGTGGCGGCCGGTTGGTGGAGGTTGCCAGCAGTCGATAGTTGGAGGTTGACAATGGCGATCGACCGGTGGAGGTCGACGGTGGTCGTTGGCGACAGTCGGTCGGTGGAGGTCGACGACAGCTGGTAGTCGAAGGTCGACGGTGGCTCCTGGTTGGTGGAGGTTGGCAGCAGCCGGTAGTTGGAGGTTGATGATGGCGGTCGGCCAGTGGAGGTCGACGGTGGTCGGTAGTCGGAGGTCGAAGACGATAGTCGGTCGGTGGCAGTCGGTAGTCGAAGGTCGACAATGGCAACCGATCATGCTGGCATGAAGTCAGCGGTGGTCGATAGTTAGAGGTCGATGGTGGCCAATAGTCGAAGGTCGACGGTGGCGGCCGGTTGGTGGAGGTTGGCAGCAGCTGGTAGTTAAAGGTTGACGATGGCAGTCGGTCGATGGAGGTTGACGATGGTCTGTAGTCGGAGGTCGACGACGACAGTCTGTCGCTGGAGGTCGGTGGCAGCCGGTAGTCGAAGGTCGACGGTGGCGATCAGTCGGCGGAGGTGGCGGTAGTCGGTAGTCGAAAGTCGACAACAGCAGCCGATCAGTGGAGGTCGGTGGCAGCTAGTAGTCATAGGTCGATAGTGGTAGTCGGTTGGTGGTAACCGATAGTCGAAAGTCGGTAGCTGATGCGCAATTTGCTTACCGCAAGTGTACGGGTCAAGTAATAATATAGTGTTTTCGTGATTAAATGAGTGTCATCCTCTGAATTGGTTTTCTAGCAAATTAAGTATCGTGAATAATTTTGTCCAATTTTATTTAGGGAGCAAAACAAAAGCAAAAGATAAATTTAAAGACAAAAAGCATAAAAATAAAAATGGAGACTCAAATGGAAAGACTCTTAGGGAATTGATTTCATTGATTAAGATTGAGAATTGATTAATTGAAATGAATTTATCGTGCAATTATTTTACAAGCCAAGGAAACTTTTATCACAATTATCTCTCCCGAGCATAATTGATTCTCATGCATACAATAAACTCAATATCCCTATCTAAGTTTATTAGCATGCAAGACATTATTTGGTTTAGTCCTTGTTATACTTCTAAAGGAAATCTAAATTCCGTCACAAACTTAGAAACTCAACTTTAGTCATGCAATTAAATAAGGGAGTCTAGGCCAAACCCCCTCTCCCGAGCAAGATTCAACACCCAAATCATCCAATTAGTGATCAAGTAATGAAAGCATTAAACAAAATTGCATAAATAAAATAAAAGCACATTCATACCAAGAATCAATCCAACAAACTAAAACAACTACATCAAACTCTAAGACAAACAACTAGCAATTCATAGTCTTGAATCTACAAACACTGATTGAAAGAAAAGCCATAAAAACAACAAGAGGTAAGGGAAAGAAAAGGAAAACTCTTGAATCCGTTGAAACCGACACGTCCCCGTCACGATCTCCACGTCTTCAAGCTTGGTTCCCACTCCTTGGCCTTGCTTCAGCTCCCACAGAAGGTATCTAGTCGAAATTAGGGCTAAAATCTAACCAAATGGACTCCCCTTGGCCGTGCAAGAAAGTGTTGAATTTATAGAAAATCTGCCGACAGCGTCGAGACTCTATGGACAGCGTTGCGACGCTACCCCAAAATCCAGCATTCTGTTTAGGAAAATATCGATAGCGTCGAGACGCTCTTGTCACAGCGTCGTGACGTTACAGGCAGCGTCGAGACGCTCTAGGACAGCGTCGCGATGCTGTCGCAGATTCATGCCTAATGCCTTCTCGGGTTGGGCAGCTCCAAATTCTTTCCTTATTTATTTTCTTTGCTTCTTTTTTAGCGCCCGAACACCCCATTATCTCAAATTTCTCTATTTTGATTCCAATAATCAATTCCTACAAAAAAAGAACATGAAAGTGCATTAAATTGGCCCAAAACCACTCAAAGACTAACTAAAATATATCGAAAAATATAGCTCGTTATGCGTGCTATCAGTAGCGACGGCTGGTCATTGGAGGTCGGTAATAGTCAGTAATCGAAGATTGATGGTAGCGGTCGATCAGCGGTGGCCGGTAGTTGGAAGTTGACGGTGGCAACCGGTCAATGGAGGTCGACGACGGTAGCCGGTCGATAGAGGTCGACAGTGGCAACCGATCGATGGCAGCCGGTAGTCGGATGTCGACGGTGGCTGATAGTCGAAGGTCGGCGGTAGTCGGTCGTCAGAGGTCAACGTTGGCGGTCGATCGTTGGTGGCCGTTAGTCGGAGGTCGATCGAGGCGGCCGGTCGGTGGAGGTCGGTGGCAATCGGTCTCTAGTATGTAGGGACATACGAGGATCAATGTTCAAGATTTAGCCTAAAGGGTCTGTAGTATAGGGATAAGGCTGGGTACCTTATCCTAGTGACACTATGGATACGACCCACTTTGTATTTTGATACAAACGTAATGATCCAACGGGTTCATGTAATTGACATGTGAGTGGGGGTATCCTGTGCAATGAATTTGCACAAAGACCGGACTGCGAAATAGTTAACCACTAACTGTAACACCGTTAGTTAGTTTGGTTTCTATTTCACTAGGATGACTCAGGCAACTTGGTCTCAATCCTGAGTGGATTATGGACTCCTGTCCGTGAGGGATTGTCCTTTGATTTGTACGGGTGAGAGTGGCCTGCACGTCGACTCAATAAGCCTACCATTTTGGGGACAAGACCAAGTGGGGAGCTGGGAACGTAGTCACACAAGATGGAATTCACTCCTTCCCGACTATAGGGTAAGTAGAGGTGTGTTCCCTTAAGTGGTGTCTCCGGGTCTTGAACAATGGGCCCTGCCCTCTCTATGGCACGAGAGGGACTACTCTTTGTTGGTTGGACCTTAAAAAGGTTGTTCATTAGAGGAGCACTGGTACTTAGAGGAGCACGGTAATTTGACCTAGCTGGGATACGAACACACGTGAAGGGCTGACTTGCTGTTGATGGTTAATATCCGTGGACACAAAAATATATCTGCAGTGAGAAGAGTGCAACTGTCGTTCTTTAGTGGAGTGAACCACAATTAACGAATATTGATTAACTTGGTTAATGAGTTTAGCCAATTAATCTCATATCGTTGGAGCTTCTGATCTGTAGGTCCATTAGGTCCCACCGGTAGCTCTATTAGGGCGTTGAGGTAAATTTCTAAGGGAGAATTGAATATTCGAAGGAGTTCGAATATCAAATTAAAATATGAATTTGATTCATATTAAAACTATAGGTTATAATTAATGCACATTAGATGTACATTAATACTATAGTTTTTATGAGAGAAATATAATTAAATATTTGATATTTAATTATAATATTAATTAATTGGAGAATTAATTAATTATTGTTTTAATTTAATTTAATTAAAATTTGATTTAATTGAATTTCATTAAAACTATAGGTTAAATGGAATTTTTGTATAAATATGTTTATACAACTGACACTAAATTAAATTAAAAGTTAATTTAATTAAAAGATTAATTAATATTATTAAATATTAATTAATTATTATTTTTCCATCAGTTAGGTTAACTGATGGAAACGTGTCTTCCATTGTTTCCTGATGGTTGCGTGAATGGAGAGAGATTATTAAGGGCAGTTGTTTTTTTTCTTTCGTAACTTAATCGTTCAGTTTTGATCACTTTCTCTCTGGCCTCTCTCATGCACACACTCTCTCTCTGAGTTCTTCTGCGCTTTCTTCCTCCAAGAAACACAGAGGCTAAAAATCACCAAACAACCCTTAGAAATCTTTCTCCCACTTGCTCCCAACGCAATATCCTTCAAGTGGATACCGGTGCAATCTTTTGGTGGTGTTCGTGATATTTTTCCAGCAAGAAAATGAGAGTTTTGCTGCTGGTTTTGGTGTGAATTCAAGGGAATTTGGCGAAATTCTGTCAAGATCATCCACGGTAGTAAATTGTTCTTAACCTTAGATCATTAGGATCTTCTTGTAGATTAGATCTAAGTTTTTTAGGTTTATAATCAACATGTTTATTATAACCTATTCAGTAGTTTAATATTGATTTTTCTGCTGTGAATGTTTTTGCCAACGTACTGTATTTTAATCCCGATTAAAAACTGAGTTTAATGGTCTGATCGTTTCCGCTGCGCTAGGGCTTTAATCGTTGACCTCTGTCGACCTCCGATTACCAATCGTGGCCGATTGCTACTGTTGGATTTCTAGATTGGGGTAAAAATGTAGCAAAAATAAGCTCTAGAATACTGTGTAAGCATACACAATCCGCAACAAGTGATAAGTAATTTATCGTATCCACGGGGCTGAATAGCTCTCACTTTACCTATCTTGTGTAACTTTTTAATGGTTTCAAGGTTTGTAAAAATGATTGATTTTGATAAAATGTTGAAGCAAAAGAAATGACAGAACAGAAAGTAAACGGATAAAGTAGACAGATTGGAAACAGGTGTTGGTCAGGATTTTAGTAATTGTTTTAAAAGATGCTCTAGCAATATTATTGATTAGACAATTCTCTTGCAGTCTTATTAGCAGGATCCTCCCGGAACTCTGGATTTTTTGGAATGTGTTTCAGCTCCAATGACGTGCTACCGATCATGCACTAGGCAACTGGTTATCCCTAACTCAGTCACTGGCGTTCACCAACACACAATGGTCTAGTGTGATTAAATGCCACACACTTCTCAAATCATCCCTGAAACTAAGAGGTGATATTTATACCGGTTGGCCAGGCGGGCACAAAATAGAAATAGGCACAACAAATAATCAAGATGCTCAAATCAACATATATTGCTTAGAGTATAAAGCACGAAAATTACATAATTCCTAACCAGCACCTGAGCAAATTTAGTTCATAAAGCTCATGATAACACACGCTACAATCTGAGTATGTGTATCCATAACTACAAGAAATTACAAGAAAAGGTTAATTCCCTTGAGTAGATCCATAGTTGATGGTTTTCTTGAAGTCTCCAATCTTCCCTCCTCTATCGATGGGAAGTAAGCCTCCACGAATGGAATATGACTTTTCTTCTCCAAATTGAAATTGTGTTTTTGACTTGAGACGACTCTTCCTTTTATAGAGTGAGATCAAACCCTAATTAGGTCAAATTGTACACGTGGAAGGCTCTCCAAGCTTCTTAGACCCAAAAATAATTCAACTAACTCCAGCTCATTAAAATGGATTAAGAGTTTTTTCGTGGCAGTTTTGCTCATTGCTTTACTGGATCACAGATTTTGCTCCCTCAAGTCGCTCAGCAATATATTCTGCACAAAATAACTTTCCAAGCATCCATTCTTTCAAATGGGTTAAAACATATAATATTCATCTAAAAGCAATCCTATTTAGCACAAAAGACACACAAAACACTATAGAACTAAGGCCTAAATACCTCCCTTTTGGAGAGTTATCATACCCCCAAACTTGAACTGTTGCGCGTCCCGAGCAATACTAACTAACCTTCCCTTGAGAATTCAAAACATTAGACAAAGCATAACTCAATCAAAACAGATAATCCAACACTACCTTCAACCTTTACCTGAGCATTCTCAAAACCAAGTACTGCTGCAACAAAATAATTCTTCCGGCATGGACAAATGATCACCACCTTTTAACTCAATCCTAATAACTTGTCACAACCTAGCTCTATTATCAGACATATTAAAACACATTTTTAAGGGGTTTATATTTTTGTTTTTTCAGACTTAAAGCAGCCCTACAGTCATAAGCTCTTAAGCATGGGATGACCCACTTTATGGTGCAGTATACCCTTGCCTCAAACTCATCACCAACCAGGCTAAATACTCTTTGTTTGCTAAAAAAATCCTTAGTTATTCTATCTCTTGCTTTTTAGAATTGCGACATTTTATGATGAAGCTCACCTAAGCCCTGAGAAACAGAAAAAGTGCTAGATTACCATTCATCCTTCAAAACTTTTGCTCTATGAATTTTCTTAGCAAAATTTTCACAATTTTTTTTTCAACAAATAATAATTTTTTTCTCATTTTTCCAATATTTTCTAGGTCATCTTTTGACGCAAAGACAAACTGTGGGTGTCACAAATGTCCCTGGTTACTCAATAACCTATAAAAATAATTATGAAGGAGAGGAGTGTTCGAGCAAAACAAGTGGAGTAGCAAAAAGTCCCCCAAACTTGAATTATTCATTGTCCCTAATGAATTATGAACATGTTAAATTATACCCCCAAACTTAATACTTTTTCTATCTGAATTTTAAACTAAGCGTGGGACTAGAATTAAGCTTAAGGTGGATCAAATAAGTCAACACTACCTCAGAATCTTCTTGCCGCAGCGACGACCAGGCTAGAAGCAATGCTCCAGCAAAAGGTTTCTGGAGATCAGAATACCTTGATCTAATTTAAGCTAACTAGTCCAAGCTTCAAAAATTCAGAAGAAAATTAGTTAAGTTAGGAATGTTCAGTGCTATAGAACAGAAACAACTTTGGAAATTTCATAAAAAACATAGAAAAAGAAATTTACATCAGCAGATATTTTTGGTGGCCTAGAAGCAAAAAATTAAAAACAAGAAAACAGAAAACATAAACATCAAAATAAATTAGGGTCAGGAAAACGCGAGCAATAAAAAACATAAGATAAAAAATAATGCTCGCCCAAAATCAACATATCCATCAATCCTCCTGACCCTGCTCATCTTCCTCATTTTCCTCTCTCTCTACTGGCGGTGGCGGAATCCAGGGATTAAACAGATCATCAGGGAACATAGGGAAGACTTGATATGGCTTTGAAAAATTGAATTGCAAGGCCCTCCTAAGTGTGACATCCCTTCTCTTAGCATAGGTCCAGTAGGTCTGAGCTTGCCTCTCAGCATATTCCTGCCTACTGGCCGAAAGTTGAAGTTGCTCTAAGATTTGATGGATGCCACACACCAATCCACCTTGTCGAGCTTCTTGAGTCCGCTGAAGCCTCGCTAGGTTGGGTGTATCAATAATCCCCTTGTCAAGCAGAATGACATCGTCTGGAGTCGTAGGCACCCCTGCCCTATTGCATAGCATAGTGATTGTATTTGGGAAGAATAATTTACCAACCTTCTTTCGCTAGCAATTATAGATTTCATTCGAGATGATTTTTCCAACATCAATACTCAAAGAACATAGGATAGCAAGTACCAGAAGCACTCGATCTCGGGATACTGTCGAGTCGTGGGTTGTCGGCAGCAAGCGCAGTTTGATGAAGCCCAACCATGTGTTGGCCTCACTCTTCAAGTAAGCCGCTTGGAACGTGCGCTTCTCCGTTTTCGACAACCTCCATTGGTCCCCTTCAATGCCAACCTCCCTAACAGCCGCGTTCAATTGATCGTTAGATGGTGCTACCACCATCTCATTAAACCCAGCATGCGGAAAATCTTGGAGGTTGAAGAGAGAATTGATTGCTCCTGGGCTCCAATCAACAGCCACTCCTCGGACCATGACTTGGAATCCTTCTTGATCATCCATGTTCGCGTAAAATTCACGAACAATGTTCGAGTTTACCGACTCTGGCTTTGCGCAGAACTGATCCCATCAGTGATTGGTAATACCAGCATGCAGGAAATGAGGCAAGTCATCACTGAATCCCCTTTCAAACAAGAAGTCCCTCTTCAGCATTTCCAGGTATTTTGCTCGGGCAAGATCATTGATGAAGCGCGCATATGGCATTCTAGGCTCCTCAACGTCAACCTCCTCTGTTCCGACTACTGCTTTAGCAACTTCTTTGCCTCTGTCTTCTTGATGCTTCGCTAGGACCTCTTCTTCAGCCTTTTTTTCAGTTTCCTCTTTCTCTTGATCTTATTTCTTTGTATTCTCCTTCTCAGATTCTGTTGTCGAAGGAGATGAAGTATCTACCCTAACCACCTTGATACGTCCCGCCTTTTGCTTACGGCGGCGGCGACGCGGTGGTTCCAACACAATCTCCGCCTGAACCTGTTGCTCTGGTGCTCCTTGACCGTTCCCTTGTTCCGGCACATCCTTTGCTTGCTTCTCCTGCACTTCCCTCTGAATCTCGGTCGTTTGATCACCCTGCTCTGTAATTATCCCCTCTTCTGGTTCCTTCGGCTGCTCTCCCCCAGCAGCTTCTGCAGGTTCTTTTGGCTGTCCAGCCACTTCTTCAGTGATATCCTCGATCACTTTCCTCACCACCTCTGTTGCTTCAGCTCTTTGTTGTCTTCTCCGTCTTTTGGCCTCTCTTTCTTCTGGAGTTTTCCTTCTATTCGTTCTTGTCTTCGGTACCTCAGGTGTTACTGGCACCTCTTCTTCCTCAGTATCTTTTTCCCTCATTCCTCTTGTTTTAGCCATCTCAAACTTTCAGTATATTTCCACTCACAGAAACGGAAGAAAAACGAAAGAAAAACAGAAGTAGAGAATAAATGGTAGATGAAGATGAAGTGAAGGGAAAACGTACCGTGGATTTGATTAAATAGGGCTCCAGCACAAATGATCCTAACCGAAAAGATTTGCCCCAATAAATAAGATTACCGTTTAATTTGCATGTAATTATGGAAACTTAATTTTCATAAACGGTAAAAAATAAATCCCCGGGTAAATGCATGATGTGCTGTCCAACGGCTAGACCGTCGGATCTCCCTTGCACGGCACGTGCAAGCACCAGATGCCCACACGTTTCACCTGCCCATAGAAAATTTAAATCCCAACTGTAAAAATATTTAATTCTTAACCACATTCGCAATATTCTGATGATATATTCGCTCTAACCAAAATATTGCAAAAGCAAACTGAGCAACAAGATTTCCTTCTAGAAAAATCTTTTCACACGGGGAATTTCAAATTAAATTCAAACCGCCAAAATCAAATCTAATCTATTTTATCTTTAGCCGAATAAATCAGGAAAAATATTTATTATTACCCTAATCTAAACAGAAATTTAAATAACGGAAATACAAACTGAAATTAAATCTAAACCAAACTAATCCGATTAAATTAATTAATAAAATCGGCAAAATAAAAATAAAAAATTAGGGGATAAAATCTACGAAAATTAAAAATTCCAACGAATTAAATTTAATAAGATAAAATTGAAATCAATAAAATCCAATTTAAAATAATTCAAATCAGAATCAAATAAAATCCACAAGATAAAATAAAATCGCAACAACACTGGTAGCTAAAAATATTGCAATAAGAACTGCTCCCGCAAAACTCTCGTTTGCTTATTCATCAACCAATTTTAGAGAAGGATATTTCAACTGGAATTCCTCTCTCCAATAATGCTTCACTTGCTGTCCATTAACCTTGAACACTCGCCCATCTTTTTCATCTCTCAAAGTAATTGCTCCATGAGAAAAGACTTCAATCAAAACAAATGACCCAGACCATTTAGACTTTAATTTCCCAGGGAACAATTTCAATCTAGAGTTATAAAGCAAGACTCTCTGACCCTTAACAAATTCCTTAGACTTTATTTTCTTATCATGCCACTGCTTAGTCTTCTCTTTATACATTTTCGCATTTTCATAAGAGAACTGACGAAATTCCTCTAATTCATTAAGCTGCAACATTCTTATTGCACATGCACGACTTAAGTCAAAGTTCAATTTCTTTAAAGCCCAAAATGTTTTATGCTCAGGCTCTAACGGTAAATGGCAAGTTTTCCCATACACTAACCTATAGGGAGACATACCTAGAGGAGTTTTATAGGCTGTCCTATAAGCCCAAAGAGCCTCATCTAACCGAAAAGACCAATCCTTCCTAGATGGATGGACTACTTTCTCTAAAATAGATTTGATTTCCCTATTACTAACTTCAGCCTGACCATTTGCTTGTGGGTGATAAGTGGTGCGTCGTCAGCTGAATGGATGAATGTAAGATAAGATGATCAATAATAATAAAGATAAATTCAGCTAACCCTAGTGTAAGTATACACTGTCGCACGTAGTAATAAAAAAACCTTAGAAGTATTCCAAGGGTATCGACTGCACGAGGACTAAATTGGAAATTCAGATTTGAAGAAGAAACTGCTCAAATGATTGCTTTTGAAAAGGTAACCAAAGAAATAAGTTTCATTGATTGGTTTTTAGAAAAGATAAATAAAACAAGCAATTGAATAAAAGAATAATAATAAATAAAACTAGGTATTCAACATGGATTCATCCCTAAGGCAATAACTTTAATCATGAAATATTTAATCTTAAGCCTATTCAATGCATTGGGTCAGATTTAACTTCTATTTGGCCTTGCTCCCAAGAACCGTTAGAAGGCTAAGCGAGTACCGTTATGCACATTTCTATGACTCGACTCCGACATAGATAATTCACGAATGCAACCTATAACCCTATAGTCGATATAGGGTGCCTTAGGCAGCTTGCCCTATACCGCCGAACAATCTCTTTCGAGCTTTTTCTACTATATCACCTTTATGAGAACCGATATCGTTTGTCCCTTTCGAGATCAAACTCACATGGCATGCAAAGTCTAAGTGATCAATTTAAACTCAGCAAGATCAGAATGATATTCAATAAAGAATGACATGCATTGAACACAACTTAAGCAAATAAAACACTTTCAAGCTATTGAACCATAAGGGAATTCACCATATTCAACCCCTCAACGGAATTTAGCTACTCATGGTGAGATAAAGTGAAAATGAATACATTTTCATTGAAATAAGAATGTAAAGAGTACAGAATAATGAAAAAGTATCCAGCTTTTCCTTTGTTTTCCTGCACAGTAATAAACTTAGTCAAATTCTTTTAAAATCAAGTCTTTTTAAGCACAAAAGAGCACATTTTGACAAAAGTGAATCTCAACACCCTAACTTATCAACCTTAACATATTTTGAGCTCGGGAATAGTAAAATTTATCTAAACATGCAATATTTGACCAAGAAATGGGCTAAATATAAGGGTAAAATAGGTATATTTTTGACCCTTATCAATAAGGGATAACAATCCTATGCTTAATCCCATATTTAGCTAAAAGCTTAGTTAAAACATTATTTACAAAGTGTGTACCCTCATCACTCACTAAAGCTCTAGGTGTCCCAAACCGCGCAAAAATGTGCGATTGGAGAAACCTTGACACTGTGTCTTGGCATCATTCCGGTGGCATGCAATGGTCTCCACCCACTTGGACACGTAATCAACTGCCAATAAGATAAAAACATTACCATTAGAAGGGGGAAATGACCCCATAAAATCAATACCACATACATTGAATAATTCTAATTCCAAAATGTAAGTAAGAGGCATTTCATCTCGAGGTCCTAAATTTCCTCTCCTTTGGCAAGCATCACATTGCTTGTAGAACCAATGGGCATCCTTAAATAAGGAAGGCCAGAAGAATCCACATTGCAAAATCCTCATAGCTGTCCTCTGAAATGACCTTCATACGGCGAAGAGTGACATTGCTCCATGATTCCCTTTACTTCATCACCTGAAACACATCTACGAATAATACCATCAGAGCATTGCTTATACATAAATGACTCATCCCAATAGAAAAATTTTGCATCATGCTTAAACTTTTTCATCTGCCTCCAATCCATGTCAATAGGAGTAACTCTTTTTACCAAAAAGTTGGCTATATCAGCATACCAAGGGATATCCTTGACTACCTTTACATTAACAGCAAAGAGCTGCTCATTTGGAAAAGAGTCTGAAATGACAGATTGCTCCGGCAAAGATGATGTTGGATCAAGACGAGATAAATGATCTGCAATAACATTCTCTGATCCCTTCTTGTCCTTTATCTCCAAGTCGAATTCCTGCAATAATAAAACCCAACGAATCAGAGTAGGTTTTGCATCTTTCTTAGCCATTAAGTACCTTATTGCTGCATGATCTGTGAAAATCGTGACTTTGGATCCAACCAAATAAGGGCGAAATTTCTCAAAGGCAAACACAACCGCTAACAACTCCTTTTCAGTAGTTGTATAGTTGATTTGTGCCTCATTCAAAACCCTGCTTGCATAATAAATAGGATGGATAAATTTGCCATGCTTTTGCCCCAGCATGGCACCTACTGCAACATCACTCGCATCACACATTACCTCAAATGGTAAACTCCAATTAGGTGCACAAAGAATGGGAGCTGAGACTAAAGCAACCTTTAAAGTCTCAAAAGCCTTCCTACAATCTACATTAAAGTAGAAAATACTATCAGCACACAATAAGTTACAAAGAGGTTTACTAACTTTGGAAATATCCTTTATGAACCTTCTATAAAATCCAGCATGACCTAAAAAACTCCGAATCCCTTTAACTGAATTTGGTGGTTCTAATCTCTCAATAACCTCTATTTTTGCTCGATCAACCTCTAGACATTTCTTTGAAATCTTATGACCTAACACAATGCCTTCCTTCACCATGAAGTGACATTTCTCCCAATTAAGAACTAAATGGGTATCCTCACATCTCTTTAACACCTTACCTAAATTATTCAAACAATGCTGAAAAGACCCTCCAAAACTGAAAAATCGTCCATAAATACCTCAACAGTGGACTCAATCATATTAGAAAAAATTGCTAACATACACCTCTGAAATGTTGCTGGAGCATTGCAAAGGCCAAAAGGCATTCGCCTAAAGGCAAACGTCCCATAAGGGCAGATGAAAGTGGTTTTTTCCTGATCCTCAAGAGCAATGGTAATCTGGTTATACCCAGAACAACCATCTAAGAAACAGCAGTAGGCCTGACCAGCCAAACTATCCAACATCTGGTCAATAAATGGTAGAGGAAAATGGTCCTTACGGGTGGCTTTATTGAGCCTCCATTAATCCATGCAAACCCTCTAGCCAGTTACTGTCCTGGTTGGGATCAATTCATTGTCTTTATTAGTTACTACCGTGACACCTCCTTTCTTAGGAACACATTGGACAGGGCTTACCTAATTGCTCTCTGCAATTGGATAGATAATCTCAGCATCCAACCATTTAATCACCTCCTTTTTAACAACCTCTTTCATTGCAGGGTTAAGCCTTCTCTGTTGCTCAATACTGCTAAAGGATCCCTCCTCTAGAGTGATTTTGTGCATACAGAAAGACGGGCTAATTCTCTGAATGTCAGCCAATGTCCAACCTATTGCTTTGCGATATTGCTGTAGCAACTTTATTAAGGCCTCTTCATCCTCCGGCATTAAATCTGATGCAACAATAATGGGCAACGTCTCACCTTCCCCAAGATACACATACTTTAGATGATCCGGCAAGGACTTCAAATCTAAAGTGGGTGCCTCAATCAGGGATGGATTAATAGGAGGAACCTTCATTTCATTCAAATCTAAAGACTCAAAAACATCCTCACATCTAGACACTTATTTTTCACTTTTTCTTTCTAAAGAACAAACTTCTAAATCTTCTACACTAATCTCTCCATGATCTTCCAAATGCTTGTTTGCCAAATCCTCCATTGCTGTCTCAACAATTGTGTTCTCCAGAATCCTAATGAAAGAACAATCATCCACTTCGTCTGGATACTTCATGGCTTTAAGCACATTAAACTTCACTTCCTCATTATAAACCCTCATTGTTAATTCCCCTTTTTAAACATTTATCAATGCTCTACCAGTAGCCAAAAATGGACGACCAAGAATAATTGGGACATCTTTATCTGCCTCATAATCTAGGATAATAAAATCAACAGGAAATATGAATTTATCTACTTTCACTAAGACATCCTCAATTTTACCCTCTGGATATGTGATAGACCTATCAGCTAATTGGAGTGTGACTGTGGTGGGCCTAACTTCACCAATACCTAGCTTTCGATAGACCGACAGAGGCATAAGGTTAATGCTTGCACCTAAATCACAAAGTGCTCTACCTAAGTCTTTTCCACCTATTGAGACATGAATAGTAAATGACCCCAAATCCTTAGCTTTGGATGGTAGCCTGTTGTGGGCCACACCGCAATACCGCAAGTGCATGGGCCACAAGTAATATAAAACGGAAATATTCCGAGTATCGAATCCACAGGGAGGCGAAGCGAAATTTAAGCAAGCAAAAATTCCTTGAACACTAGAAATACTTGGGGGAAATAATATTTAGGGACCAAAACATGAAATTAAAATGAATTTAAAATCAAACAGTTAAAGAGATTAAATTGATCAACCAAGGAAATAAAAATATGGAGAAAGAGTTTTCTAGATGGGAAGTGGGGTCTTGAAAATCAATTAATAGCTAAATAATTATTACAATTAACCTATCTCGTTGCCCAACTAATTATACTCCTAGAATCTCCGTTAGTCACATAGGTTCTCCTGTCGGTTTCCCCTAATTCTAATTCATCCATTTTAACAACCTAAGTGTCCTTAGCGCCATTAAAACTTGTTAATTATTACGCTCTGATTCATTTTAGGAATCTAAGTTTAATCAACTAATCCCGTTGTCACGACGGGCAATTAAACTAGTTGCATGGATTATGATCTATCCTAATTTCTCTCCGTCGAGTTTCCGTTAAGAAGTAGATCAATATACAACTGGCCAGATTGCAACATTACGAACATCCATACAAATAATTAGTAAAAAAGGGCAAGAGATAGGCAATTATAACAACATTTAACTATATAATTTCATTTCAAGACCCCAAATTGGGGTTTAGCTATACATAGCTAAAATATTCACAAGATATACAATGGAAAGCATAAATATGAGCAAAATAAAAGGAAAGGAAATGACCGTCGAAGACCCCGTCGCTGGCGCTTGGAGTCCCTCTGAGCACACCTTGAGCCTCCTGGAGTGCTCCCCAAAACTCCCCAAAATTTTTCCACTAAAGAACTCTCAAAAAGGCTAAAAAAAGCCTTGAGAGAAGGCTCCAAAGGAGCCAAAGAAAGAAAGGAATGAAAGGATTGAATGATGATTGATGGTAAAAAATGGCACCAAGGGGCGCCTTTTATAGGCCCGGATTTGGGACAGCGTCTCGACGCTATGCGAAATTCAGATCAGGCCACGCGGATTTGGGCTTGATTCTTGGGCCAACTCCAATTCTTTTTGGACTTCTTCTTCATGGTTGACTTCTTTGGGCTTCCCCTTGACCCATGTATGGAAAGTTGGGCTTGGATAGCTCATTTTGGGCATTTTTTCACCAAAATCCATAATTTGCTCCTAAAGACCAAATAACAAAATATATTGAATTTCTTCAATAAAAACACAATTAAAGCACCTAAAAGCTTAATAATTTAGGACTAAAATAGCGACATTTCTGCCTGCTATCATAGCCCATTCTTAAGAATAACACTACATTCCTCAGTAAGAGATACAACTTCAAACTCACCTAACCTCTTCTTTTTAGTTAAAATATCCGTAAGAAACTTAGCATAATTTGGCATTTGCTCTATGGCTTCTACTAAAGGGATATTTATATGCAATTGCTTAAGAATTTCTAAAAACTTCTTAAATTGACCATCCTGATTCTTAGGCCTTTGCCTTTGTGGAAAAGGTAGAGGTGGTACATAAGGTGGGGGCGACACTTAAGGTGGTTCCACATCTGGAACAGAACCAGATGCTCCAGCATCAGTATTGCTGCCTCCAACACCTTTACCAGACTCCAACTCTTTTTCAACAACACCATTTTTATCACTACTTTTCTCTATATCCTGGGGTTTACTAGGCTATTTTCTCTCTTCTAGTGGCTTACCACTCCTTAGAGTCACTGCCTGTACCTGCTTCTTACCTTCCCTTCTAGCAAGGATGAAAAAATCGCGATATTTCGGCGATATATCCCCGATATATCCAATTTCTCGAGGGTGCGATATGGATATGGGGGGTAAGATCGTTTTTACCAAAGTATCGTGGATATATCGAAAATATCGCCGATATATCGGCAATATATCGTTTTGACGATATATCGAATGGAACCAATGAAAAATGCGGAGATTGGAAGATATATCGCGGATATATTGTGGATATATCGCGGAAAAATCGCGGATATATCGATATAAAATCACAGAAATTTCGGCCAAATATCGAAGATAACCATTTAATAAGATTTTTTATATAACATGTGAAGTTTTGCTCCATTGGTTGGCTAGCACATCTATGATCCTTCAATTCACGAATTCAAAATTGATATTGTTCAATTTTCTTTTTTTTTTTTTTTTCTTTCTATCTTCTCTCTTTCATCATTCCACTACAACCACGTTGTACTTTATATTATATTTTTTTAATACTATAATATATTTTTATATTTAATTTATATACAATACTTATTATTTTTATTTTTTAATAAATAAATAGCATATTTGTAATAATTTTGTATAACTTTGATAATTTTAAATATACTTATCTTTATTGTTATAATTTTTACATTTAATTTCCTTTATTGTTACAAGTTTCACATTTACTCATCTTTATTGTTATAATTTTCACATATATTTATCTTTATTGTTATAATTTTCACATTTATTTATGTTTATTGTTTTGATTTTCACATTTACTTATGTTTATTGTTATAATTTTCACACATACTTATGTTTATTGTTATAATTTTGACATATACTTATCTTTATAGTTATAATTATTGATATATATGCTTAAACTAATAGTTTATTACTTAAATAAGCTTAGTTCAAAGTTTCATACAAAAATTCAGAATATTTTTATGAGTTTCCGTGATATCCGTCATTTTTACCGGAATATCCGTCGATATATCCGTAAATCTGAGTTACCGATATTAGTACCGATATCGATATTTTCATCCTTGCCTTCTAGGGTGCTCAGTATCCGCAGGAAGTTTCCCTTGAGACCTTGCCTTTAGCTCATTAGCTAGCTGACCCATTTGCAATTCCAGGGCTCTCATTGAAGCTTGATTACTTTGAATTGCGGCATCTGTACGAGCCATATATTCTTTCATCATTGCCTCAAGAGAACTCTCCGAATTTTGCTGAGGCAAAATATGCTTATTTT
This sequence comes from Luffa aegyptiaca, assembly GCA_017139565.1. NCBI lineage: Eukaryota > Viridiplantae > Streptophyta > Magnoliopsida > Cucurbitales > Cucurbitaceae > Luffa > Luffa aegyptiaca. The sequence continues at coordinate 6,411,137 of CM029397.1, forward strand.
GTTGGGACAATACCTGTGATTTAGCAAATCCTGACTGGTTCACCTTTTGTTGTGCTTGAGGGGCGTGCAAATTGCTTCCTTGACCTCCCCATGCAAAGTTGGGGCGGTTGCGCCAACCTGGATTATAAAAGTTAGAATAAGGGTTATTCCTTTGATTACCTACAAAAAACACAGAAGTTGGATTGTTGGGGCAAAACTCGTAGTTGTGCTCTTCACCACAATAGACACATGATTCCTCTGCAACTTGGTTCACCAATGCAGCAGGCTCCACAACTGGCGGCTGCTGATGACTAACCACTGTCACATTTTTAAAAGCGTTAGCTAACATTGCAATATCAGCCCTAATGGTAGACACACCATCAACCTCTAACACACTCTTAATTTTTTATTTGAGCCTCTAACATTCGACCACTAACAACTATTGGTTGATATTGTTTCTAAAATTTCATTGTCTTCATTAAAGGTTTTTGCCAAAAGGGCCCCTCCAGCCGAAGCATCGACCATACCTTGGGTTGCAGCGTTTAACCCATTGTAAAATGTTTCCATTTGGATACAATGTGGTAAACCATGGTGGGGACACTTTCGCAAAAGCTCCTTATTCCTCTCCCAAGCCTCACTAAAAGTTTCATCTTCAAGTTTCCTAAATCTCACTATCTCACTCAATTTGGCATTCCTAGTTGGTGGAAAATACTCGCTAAGAAATTTTTCCGCTAACTCATTCCATGTCCTGATTGATCCTGGAGCAAAAGAATTTAACCATGCCTTTGCTCCGTCTCTATGAGAATACGGGAACAAAGTTAATCTAAGGGCATCCCTAGACACTCCTTGAATTACAAATGAATCACTAACTCCTAGAAAAGACTTAAGATGTAAATGAGGGTCTTCAGATGACAAACCATGAAACTGACCCGCCTCAATTTGTTTACATTCACTATCTACGAGTTTTAGGGCATAAAACCCAACAAACTCCCACTTGAACTAAAACTCTAGTTTAGTGGGATGTACAATAATCTATACAGCAGTGAGTGTATAAATACATGTATAAAACATATACAATGCACAAATACAATAAACTAGGGCATCACTATACCCATTACATAATGGTATCACTATACCCATTACAATTCTCCCACTTGCCCTAGATTACACCTTTGTACATATCTCGTAGATCTAGACCTTCTAGATGACCCTCAAACACTTTAGCCGAGAGAGTCTTTGTAAATGAATCGGCAATATTTCATTCAATTTAATGTGTCTGCTTGTCTTGGGCTGCGATGTTCTTTTGAATTTGCCACAACACCACTATATCACTATAAAGTGTGATGGGCAAGTTCACATTTGGAACACATTCCAAATCAATCAAGAACTTTCTAAGCCATACAGTCTCTATCGCTGCTTCACAAGCAGCTATGTTTTCGGCCTATACGGTCAAGACTGTAATTATGCCATACTATAGCTCCATCGTAAAGAGTGACCACAGATACTGATGTAGATTTCCTCAAATCCTTATCAGTCTTAAAATCTGTGTCAGTGTATCCTGTAAGGATCAAATCCTTAGTCCCATAAACGAGCACATAGTTCCTCGTTCTCCTCGAATACTTGAGGATATTCTTAACGGTTTTCCAATGATTAAATCTTGGATTAGATTGATACTTACTGACAATCCCTATTGCACAGGGCATTCGTCTCATCTCCTCAACTTCTTGAGGTGTCTTAGGAAATAGTTTCTTAGACAAAAAGAATTCCACGCCTGAAAGGTAGTGAACACTTCTTGGAATTCTGCATCTTATATCTAACTGACATCTTGTAGATATAAGTCACTTGAGACAAGGCTAGCTTTTTGTTCTTACGATTCCTAACGATTTGGATCCCAAGAACAAACTCGGCTTCTCCCAAATTTCCATTTGGAAATGAGTTACTAGCCTCTTTTAATGTCAGTAAGATAACCTACATCATTCCCAATGATTAGGATATCAATCATATACAACACTAAGTAAGCTACTGAACTATTGATGATTACTTGTAAACACAAGACTCATCAATGTTCTGATTAAAGCCAAGAGATTTGGTCACTATATCAAATCTTATATTTCAAGATCGAATGCTCATGTCAATCCATGAATGGATCACTTAAACTTGCAAACCTTTTTGCTTTTGATCTTGTTGTATGAACCCTTCTGGTTAAGACATGAATGTCTCGTTTCCTCTTGTAAATCCACTTGTAACTAATAGGTGTTACCCATCAAGCAGATCTACAAGATCCCAAATGGAGTGAAATACAAAAGACTTCATTTCTAGGTCCATGGCTTTAATCCTTTGATCGTTGTCAACATTATTCATTTTCTTTCTAAAAGACAATGAATCCTCTATGCCATCATCAGGTATGACGACCTAGGCTTCAATCAAGCCCATGCAACGTTCAGGTTATAAAACAACCCTCCCACTACATCGAGGCACTCTCAACTATTGAGATGGATGTGTCTGACCAGATGCACTGGTCCATCAACAACTTTTGTTGAACAACCAACCTCATCAACAACTCTTGTGGATGTTACTGTAGCTTCATTAGTTAACTTACTTAAACTGACTTTACTCTGTGGTTTATGATTTTTGATGTGGACTTCTTCTGAGAATTTAGCATTTGTCGATACAAATTCTTTATTCTCTTGTGAATTGAAGAAGTATCCACTTCTCGTTTCCTTTGGGGTTGCCTACTGCAATATGCAATGCAGTCAACACTGCATGACCCCAAAACGAGCCAGACAACTGAGCATAGCTCAACATGGAATGAACCATATCCAATAGGGTTCTATTTCTCCTAAATGAGATTTAGGGTGTGATCCCATGTACTATCAAATAGTCCTGGAATCTCAAATCCCTATACTCAACACTTTGATCAGATCGAAGTGTTTTTATCATCTCACCTAACAAGTTTTCAACTTCAGTCCTAAGCCCCTTCGAATATCTCAAGAGCTTCAGACTTAAGTTGCATTAGGTAAAGATACTCATACCTTTGAATAATCATCCAAAAGAAATGAATTATTCATGCCCTCCCACTGCTTTAACATATTGAACCACAAGGATCCAAATGTACAAGCTCCAAGGGCTCTTTGGTTCTTAGATTTTTTTCAGTAAAAGATCTATCAGTCATATTGCCCACAAGGCATGACTTACAAGGTAGTAGAGAGTCATCTTCTAACTCGCTTAGAAGTTCACTCTTGACCAATCTCCCAATTAAATTGAGATTAATATGGTCTACCTTAGAACCAAAGAAAGGTATTTTCCTTTAGGAGAAATCCTTTGCCTCTTTTCACATTGAGTAGTAGCAGTCTTAAATAACCCAGTGTTCATGACTGCTTTACTCTTGATTAGTCTTAAAACATTTAGGTTACTTTCCAGTAAAGTTAAACAAGTGTCAACTCCCTTTCTTGAAACAAAACTGCGTTAGCAGAGAAAGGTAAAGAGTAACATTGTTCACAGAAATCAAATTTCTTTTTATCTTAGGAATTACATACATATTATCTAATAGTATGTATTTTCTCCCACTGAGAAAAATAACTTAATGTTCCCCACTGCTATAGCCAAAATAACCTCTCTAATTCTAACTTTGAGAGTTATTACACAAGCAGCAAGTTGTTGCCAGGAACTTATTCCTTTAAAAGAAGAACACACGTGATTTATGGCCCCTGAATCAAGTATTCAGGGAGAATCATTATTCTTCACTAATCACGTTTTCAAGACAAGTTTTCTTTTCGCTAAGCAGGGTTCTATGTCCTATTCACCAAGAACAATTCTTAATGAATTAAACATATGGGGCATGAGGACATTCCTCAGTTAAGAATAATCCTAGACTTATTTACCACAATTTGTCTTTTAAGCTTGTTGTATTACCGTTATTTATAAAAATTTCGTAAGACAATACACATAAAATTATTATATAATTGTTGAAGTAACAAATTACTTGCATTATTATTTGCACTAACCCATCACAAATAATCCAATCAAATTTTGCAAAAACAAATAAGCAATCAAAGAAACCCTATAAAACTATTGATTTAGATTTTGCAACGATACTTCAAAGGTTTAGAACAACAGCCACCGAAGGGTGGTCAACTACTCCTCCTCTGAATTGAGACAATCTCAACCAAAATCTAACACCAGAATAACTCATATTCCGTTAGCGTTTAGTTACCGTTGTTCGGTCAAGGGTTAGTTAACACATTTAACTCATCCCCGTAAGTGTAACCCTCCCACTTTCAGATCTCAGAGGCAAGCACCAATAGGCTACCGTAGGGAAAAACAACTGTTGGTGATTAGCCTAAGTGACCCTATCCTATTCAGGAGTTCACGGTGTTTCGAATCCTATGATTAGGCCCTTCGAAGGGATAGTTGCGCCAGGACAACCTGCAAGCGGATCATAGGACTCTCACGGTGCGAACTAGGGGCGAAGACCGAGGGATACGCTGACACGTGTCCCGCTCCCACTTACTCTAGACATTATTCCCATTCACCTTGTTATTGATTCATGCAAACACTTTCTGAAGGGAGGCCGCTCCTAGGGCGACTCGAAGCCGAGCATGAACCTCACGTTGTGAATATAGGGACGTAGGAGCAAAACTTGATTTAAATCTTGTTTTGTAATTTTCCTCCCATTGAAAATGTCCTAAGGTTAATTTAGGGTTGTTTAACTTAGATAAAATTCGGCTAATTCAATCTATCTAAGTCTGATCCTATTATAACAATTATGGAAAGGATTCAACCACAATGTTTTAGGTGAATTAAACTTCTTTTAATAAACTCAACATTGCAAGTCAACATTACTATGGTTAATTCAACTCAAGGTTCGGGTCAGTTCCCAGGTAGGAGGTGTTCCGTACACCGTCAAGTTAAATACCCCCAACCTTAGACAGAACTTTACCGAGAGAGTTTCCTTATAACCACAGTAATGTAAGGTCTTTACTCTAAAGATCTAGGTGCATTAAACACTTTTAACAAACCTAGTGACATTGCATGCTAACATTTAGCTATGATTAATTCAACTCTGGTATTCCAGGTCAGTTCCCAGGTAGGAGGTGTTCCGTAAACCGTCAGCTTAAATACCCCCAGCCTTAGACAGAACTTAACCGGTGGAGTTCCCTTATAATCATAGTAATGTTTTTCCTACTTAGTCAATTAAAACTAATTTTAATTGTAAGTAAGAATAATTCTAATCCTATTAGAAATGTGATCTTAGGTCTAATTAATTTTAAACATTTTAAAATTAATTCATTTATCCTACGATCCTATGTTTGCATGCAATTCTTTGTTATAGGTTAACGGTTTCTATTCATTAATTTTATAACTATTATAAATTTTAATGAATTAACCCTATAACATGCTACTAGGGTGAATAAATTAACAATCAAATTCTAATTAATTTATAAAACCATACATTAGCATACATGACATACCAAAAATATAACAATTATATTAATCTAAGGTAATGTCATGCTCAATGCAATTTAATTTCCTTCTAATTAACCTAACTCTTAAATTAATTATATAAGAAAATTAAAATTAAGCATTACCATTTTCATATATTAACATAACATTTATATTAATATATCATGAAAATTAATTAAGCATGTTAATTACTTATATAAATATTACTCTTATATTTTTTTAAACTAATGTAATTTCATGCTCAATTCAAATTAATTTTCTTCAATTAATCTAACTCTTAAATTAATTACCCAAGAAAATTAAAATAAGCATTCACATTTTCATACATTAACATAACACTTTATATTTATAGCTCATGAAAATAAATAAGCATATAAATTACTTTCATAAATATAACCTTTTATATTTTTACTAAAGTAATTTCATGCTCAATGCTTCTCAATTTTCATCCATTTAATCATAACAAATTATATTAAATACCCATGAAAATTAAATTCATGCATAATACTTATATTATAACAATTATAATTAAAAATGCATGAATATTCTTAACCTATGGTGGGATTTTAAGCTATATGACATCCATAAAGCAATTAAATAGCTAAGTAGACGGGTTTTTGGCATCCTAGGACAAAATACATAAGACAAATTACAATAATTAATCTAAAATTGCCCTATCTAGCCGTGAACCAGCCCAAATTAGCCTTGAACCGGGTCCAAACACTTCAAACCATCAAGTACTAGGCTGAACCGCATTGAACCAGCTTCAAAACACCTTGAACCGGCTTTAAATGCGACGAACCGAACCAAAAATGGCTCAAACAGCACAAAACCGGGTCAAAATTGGCTAGAATCGGTCAAAAATCGAATGAACCGGTCAAAACCCAGTCAAATCGCCTTGAACCGGTCTGAATCGAATTGAACCGCGCCCCTAAGTGGTGAAACCGGACCGAACCGCTGCACAGAAAAATTCTCTATAATAAAAGAGAAAAACGCCCCGCCGCCAGCTCGAACTCATAGACCGCTATTCAAACCAATGCAGCAACACGAATCCTTCACGTCTACTAGACCGATTTGTTTTTATTTTATTTATTCCGTGCGTTCTTCATGATTCAGTTTTCTAGGTTTTTTCGCAAGCGTCGGGACGCCGTTGAGCAGCGTCTCAACGCTATCTTTCGGATTTTCCAGTATGCGTCGATTTCCAACGCTGTCTTCATCCGTTTTGACCCCAAATTGAGTCGATATACACAGAAAAATAGCCACAATTGATAGACACGGACTTACAGACTCTATTTGCAATAAAACGCCCAAAACACCGGGCCCTTACATTGATCAAATCAATAAAAAATTGCAAAATCTAATGCCAAAACCCAAAACATCTACTAGCAAATCACCATACATCAAATGCATAAATTAATCCCACCATTCAACCAATGCAAATTTTGTAAAACAAAATTAAGATTACGATTGCCTCTGATACCAATTGAAAGGATTGGAATTCCCAATTCCGTTACAGCGGAAACAATTGGACCGTTCGTAAATTAATTTTGTTCTACAAAATACCAATACATTGGCAAAAGGTTAAGCGGTGAAAAACATACCTCCGTTAACGACTCTGAATACTTCAACGGATGATTCTTGATTGCTCCGTTAACGACTCTAAATACTTCAACGGATGATTCTTGATTGCTCTGCAACAACGAAGAACACCACCATTTGGTCTTCCCCGCTATAACTCTGAGATTAGAAACGTAGTTGTGGGACTACCTAATCTTGAATGGGAAAAACTAGTTCTTGAGTTGAGAGAATATGATAGGGAGGCTAGAATGAGACTTTAGGGCTAGGGTTCTCATAACCTTTCCTTTTATAAGAGATGAAACCCTAATGTGAGGTTAGGAAACAATCTTGACCGTTAGATCAAGATCAATTAATTAAATGATAATTAACTAATCATATTAATTAATTAAATGTTAATTAATTAATCTCATGCACATTTAAATCTTATTTAAATGTAATTTCCTCACATAATATATTTTAATTAAACTTAATTAAATCAAATTTAATTAATTCAATTAAACTAATCAATTAATTCATTTGAATAATTAATTAATTTTACAATTAATTAAATATCTCTCATATTCAATTAATTACATATTAGAATCATATTCTAATAATTCCCTCATAGACTATTAAATCTCATTTAATTTAAACTAAATCGAATAATTAATTAATTCATCTTCTAATTAAATACAGACATATATTTGAACTCTTTCAAATATATCAATCTCTCAATATAATAAAGTTTAATTTCAAATTAGAATTTATATTTTAATGCATCACTATACATTATATTAATTTGTATCTCATACAATTAACTTAATTCCCAATATGAATTTGAACTATTCAAATTCTCTCAAGATATATTTGTTCCTAATTACTCTTTACGAGCTAGCAGGGGGACCTAATGGACCTACAGATCAGAAGCTCCAATGATATGAGGTTAACTGATTAAACTCATTAATCAAGTTAACCAATATTCATTAACTGTGTGTCATTCCACTAAAGACCCACAGCTGAACTCTTCTCACTGTAGAACATTTCTGTGTCCATGGATGTAGACCTATGCCAGTAAGTCAATCCTTCACGAGTGTCCGTAACCACAGCTGGATCAAATTACCGTTTTACCCCTGTGTTACATCTGTCTCCTTAAGTACCAGCGCTCCTCTAATGAACAACCTGTTTATGGTCCAACCATTAAACAGAAAGTCCCTCTCGGGCCAGCGAGAGGACGAGATCCCTTTGTTCAAGTCCCGGAGTCACCAATTAAGGGAACACTCATCTACTTCTCTTAGAAGCGGGAAGGAGTGAGTTCCTTCTTGTGTTGTCATGTCCCCAGCCTCCCACTCGGTCTTGTCCCAAAAAAGGAAGGCATATTGAGTCGGCGTATTGGCCACTCTCACCCATGCTAATCAAAGGACAATCCCTCATGAGAAGGAGTTCATGACACACTCAGGATTAAGACTGAGTTACCTAGGTCATCCTATTGAAACAGTAACCTAACTAGTTAACGGTGTTATAACTAATGGTTGACTATTTCGTGGTCCGGTCTTATGCAAACTCATTGCATAGGATACCCCCGCTTGCATGTCTACTACATGGACGTTTTGGATCAATACGTCTGTATCAAATACAAAGCGGGCCGTATCTCATAGTGTTACCAGGATAAGGTACCCAACCTTATCCTTGTACTGAAGGGATAAAAGCTCCACGCAGCGGAAAGTATTACCAAACCTACTTAGAGTCTTAGATTCAAATTGAAATACCAATACAATTTGTAAAATATTACAGCAATAAATCTATATTTAATGGGCTGTACATAGGCTATAAACATGCTAAAAGGTCAACTAGATTGATCCTAGTGATCAAGGATTTCATAGAAAACTTACTTTTGTAGAAAGCCTTGATCAATTCTCCTTTTCTTGCCAATAAGATTGAAAACGCAGCAACCCTCTTGTGCGAACACCACCAATCGGCTACACCGGTATATCTCTAAGACTTCTTGAAGCAGGAGACTTGTGGGAGTCTTTTGGGAGAGATCTCTGAGAGAAGGAGAGACAATGGGATGCCTTTCACCCCACCCCAGGGGTCCTATATATAGGTAAAGGCCAAGACCTTTTCGTAATAGGAAAAGATCTATTAATAAGTTCAAATCTGTTATCTGAACAATATCTAATTTTAATAAATAATTAATTAATTCCATAATTAATTAATTACCCAATTAAGTATCATATATTTAATCTTAGGGATTTTATTAAAATTAAAATTAATATGAATCCAATTCATATTAAATTTATTTGAACTCTTTCAAATATTTTCTTTCCTAATAGGAAAAGGTCTCTAATTTTAATAAATAATTAATTAATTCCATGATTAATTAATTACCCAATTAAATATCATATATTTAATCTTAGGGATTTTATTAAAATTAATATGAATCCAATTCATATTAAATTTATTTGAACTCTTTCAAATATTTTCTCTCAAGAATTAATTTTTGAAATTAATTCAAAAATTATATTATAAAGTTTCATAAACTTTATATTATAATGCATCAATATACATTATACGATTCCCCAAATAAATTGAACACTTTCAATTTACAATTTATATTTGTTTGCTTCAAGTTTTTTTACGAGCTACCAGTGGGACCTAATGGACCTACAGATCAGAAGCTCCAACGATACCAGACTAATCGGCCTAAACTCATTAACCAAGTTAGTCTCCATTCGTTAACTGTGGATCATTCCACTAAAGACCCTCAGCTGCACTCTTCTCACTGCAGAATATTTCTGTGTCCACAGATATCGACCAATACTACAAGTCAGTCCTTCACGTGTGTTCGTATCCCAGCTGGGTCAAATTACCGTTTTACCCCTGGTTTACATCTTTGTCCTTAAGTCCCTAGTGCTCGTCTAATAAACAACCTGTTTGAGGTCCAACCAACAAATAGAAGTCCCTCTCGTGTCATAGAGAGGGTTGGGCCCATTGTTCAAGTCCCGGAGACACCACTTAAGGGAACACACCTCTACTTACCCTAGAGTCGGGAAGGAGTGAATTCCATCTTGTGTGATTATGTTCCCAGCTCCCCACTCAGTATTGTCCCCAAAATGGTAGGCTTATTCAGTCGGCGTGCTGGCCACTCTCACCCATACAAATCAAAGGACAACTCCTCGTGAACAGGAGTCCATAATCCACTCAGGATTGAGACTGAGTTGTCTAGGTCATCCTAGTGAAATAGAAACCAAGCCAACTAACGGTGTTACAGTTAGTGTTTAACTATTCTGCGGTCTGGTCTTATGCAAACTCATTGCATAGGATACCCCCACTTGCATGTCAACTACATGGACGTGTTGGATCATAGCGTTTGTATCATAATACAAAGTGGGTCGTATCCATAGTGTCACCAGGATAAGGTACCCAGCCTTATCCCTATACTATAGACCCTTTAGGCTGAATCTTGAACATTGATCCTCGTATGTCCCTACATACTAGTTCAAGCCTCATACTATCAGCCTAGGATGTTTAGTTTATTGGATTAGGGTTAATAAGACAAGATCTTCTAAATACAAACAAAATAAACTATTTTATTAATGTTTGGTAAAATGTTACATTTACTATCTACGAGTTTTAGGGCATAAAACCCAACATGTACTATAGACCTTTTAGGTTGTTACTTGAACATCGATCCCCGTATGCCCCCACATACTAGTTCAAGTTACATACAAACAACCTTGGATGTTTGATTCCAACATGTACTATAGACCTTTTAGGTTGTTAATTTTATACTACTAATATACTATGATATATTGGTGAAATGATATTCCTAATATGAATTAAATATCAACAGTATATTAGCACTTCATATTCAATATAAAAAAAATACTTAAAATAAAGTATATCACTGATAATTAAAAATATATATAAGTGATTATTTTTTAAAAAAATAACATGTCTATCATTGATGTATTTAACCACTCATAATCAGGTATATCAATGTTATTAATTATTTGAGTAATATAACATAGGAGGTATATCAACGTTCATAACAAGTATATGAGACAAACATTTTATGTTACAAAAAATAAACATTTCGTTTAAAATATGTAAATATAACATAATACAATTCAATAAAGAGAAAAGGAAACATAACAAATATAAGTAAAAAAAAAAAAGTAAGGTAACATATCAAATATATCAACATTCATATATCAGGTATACCATTCTTATATCAATACTCATAATTGAGTATATCAAATCAATTATATAGGTATATCATTGCATTCATTCAAGTATATCAAATTTGGTATCAGTTAACTGATATACTTTATATTTCGTATATCAATAAATATAAAGTATATCAGATATACCACTAATATACCTATTGATTTACCAACAAGGGTAAAACTGGGATAATAAAAAAAGCGAAAATCAGATTTTATAAATTTTGCTATATTTGCAAATCTCAAAAAGCATAGCTAAATTTGCAAATGTCCTAATGTTTTCTGCTACCCATTTCAATTTCCTTTTAAATTAATCTTATATATTTTTAAGATTTAGCAAAATAATACTATTTGCACCTTGCCTATGTGGGCAACATAGATAGTATTCTTTAGTCGTTTGTAGTGTCTGAGTAAGTTGCGAGCGCAAGGGTGGACACAATCTAATGCTCATAGTGAAGAGTGAAGAACACTCGAGCGGAAGCAATTGATGATCTTAGGCCTTGGTTTTCATTAATTTCTCAAGAACAAACATGCTGGAATTTTGAACGAAAAACAGAGTTTTAAGAAAACCAACCTCGGAACCTTGAATTCGTTGATTTCTTCGGTTTTTTCTCCACACGATCTTGACGTGGACTACCGTTAGAGTCTTCCCCGCTATTCTCCGGCCTTAGAACAGGCTTGTGGGAACCCGAGCATGATGAATTTTGGGAGAGAAATTTTGAGAGAAATGGGTTTTTGAGAGCGTTTTTCTTCCATGAAAACTTCAGCAGGTTTTTGCATGTAAAATCCCAGCCCCTTGCTTCTGTTTTCTTCTCCAATTTAAAGAGTAATATGAACTCATGTTTTCACCAAAACATGACAACAAAATTGAGCTTGATGAGCAATAGGATTAGGTGTCTCATGGAGATGTTTTGCTTGGGTATTGTCATCAAAATAACAGCAAGCTCCACCTCCCATTTAAAAGAATTTTTTAATTTAAAAAAAATCAGAAAATTAATTTCTAAATAAATTTTAAATTAAAAAATCATTCTAATAATTAATTTTAAATAATTAAACAATTTAATTAATTATATTTAATATCAAATATTAAATAAATCATTTTGCACCAATCCCAATCCCGATATCTCTCAAAACCAATTGAAATTGAATCACTATTCAAATTTAAACCGAATATGTATAGAATATATTATTTCAATACTTAAATTTAAATATTTCAAACTCTCTCAAATCATAGTTTAATCCATAATTAAACTAAAGCACGTTTAAGTATATCGTATACTTTTAACGTTAGCTCCCTATAACGAATTTGAACATTTCAAATTCTTTCATCACTCTGTTTTAAGGTTTAATCCGTTTGAGCTAGCAGGGGGACCTAATGAACCTACAGATCATGGGCTCCAACGATCCGAGATTAACCGGTCGAACTCTTTCAATCCTAGTTAACCAACATTCGTTAACTAACGGGACACTCCACTATAGTCTGTAGCTGCACTCCCCTTACTGTAGATATATTTCTGTCCACCAGATATAACCGTGATTAGTAAGTCGACCATTCACAGGTTGTTCGTAACTATAGCTAGGTCAAAAGTTCGTTTTACCCCTATAACACTTCTTATTCCTTAAGCATCCACTAAGTCCCTAATGAACAATTGGTTTGTGGTCCCACGACAAAACCTAAAACCTCTCGAGCCAATGAGAGGGCGACGAAACTTTGTTCACGTCCCGAAGTCAGCACTTAAGGGAACAACCTCTCTACCATCCCTATAGTCGGGTATGAGTGAATTTCATCTTACAGGACTATGTCCCCAGCTATCTACCCGGTCTTATCCCCAAAATGGTAGGCTTATTGAGCGGCGCTTTTTGTCCACTCTCACCCATGCAAATCAAAGGATAATCCCGAATAAACAAGAGTTCATAGTTAGCTCAGGAGTAAGATCGAGTTGTTGGGTTTTATGCCATAAAACTCGTAGATAGTAAATGTAACATTTGACCGAATATTAATAAAATGATCTATTATTCATTTACTTTGTTTGTATTGTGTAATCTTGCCTAAATAACCCCAATCCAATAAACTAAACATCCTAGGCTGTTAGTATGAGACTTGAACTAGTATGTGGGGACATACAGGGATCGATGTTCAAGTTACAGCCTAAACGGTCTATAGTATAGGGATAAGGTTGGGTACCTTATCCTGGTGACACTATGGATACGACCCACTTTGTATTATGATATAAACGCAATGATCCAACGCGTTCGTGTAGGGGAATGCGAGTGGGGGTATCCTGTGCAATGAGTTTGCATAAGACCGGACCACAAAATAGTTAACCACTAGCTGTAACACCGTTGACTAGTTAGGTTTCTATTTTACTAGGATGACCTAGGCAACTTAGTCTTAATCCTGAGTGGGTTATGGACTCCTGTTCACAAGGGATTGTCCTTTGATTTGTATAGGTGAGAGTGGCCTGCACGCCGACTCAATAAGCCTACCAATTTGGGGACAAGATCGAGTGGGGAGCTGGGAACATAATCACACAAGATGGAATTCACTCCTTCTCGACTTTAGGGTAAGTAGAGGTGTGTTCTTTTAGGTGGTGTCTCCGGGTCTTGAACAAAGGGTCCTGCCCTCTCTATGGCACGAGAGGGACTTTTGTTTGTTGGTTGGACCTCAAACAGGTTGTCCATTAGAGGAGCACTGGGACTTAAGGATGTAGAGGTAACCCAGGGATAAAACGGTAATTTGACCTAGCTGGGGTTACGAACACACGTGAAGGACTGACTTGCTGTTATTGGTCGATATCCGTGTGGACACAGAAATATATCTGCAGTGAAAAGAGTGCAGCTGTGGTTCTATAGTGGAGTGAACCATAGTTAACGAATATTGATTAACTTGGTTAATGAGTTTAGCCAATTAATCTCATATCGTTGGAGCTTCTGATCTGTAGGTCCATTAGGTCCCACCGGTAGCTCATTTAGGGCATTGAGGTAAATTTCTAAGGGAGAATTGAATATTCAAAGGGGTTCGAATATTAAGTTTAAAATATGAATTGGATTCATATTAAGACTATAGGTTAAAATTAATGCGCGTTGGATGCACATTAATACTATAGGTTATGTGAGAGAGATATAATTAAATATATGATATTTAATTATAGTATAATTAATTATTAAATTAATTAATCATTTGTTTTAATTTAATTTAATTAAATTTGATTTAATTAAATTGCATTAAAACTATAGGTTATATGAGAATATTTATATATATGTAATTCATATAAATAAATTAAATCAATTGTTGATTAAATTATTTAATAAAATAATTATTAATAATTTTGTTTATTAATTATTATTATTAATTAGATTTATCAGTTAACTGATAAACTGATAAATCATGGTATTCCCAATAACTGTCTAATACACGTCTAGAGGAGGGGATTAAGGAGAAGGTTACGCGATCGTTCGTTTGGAATTTTTCTCACTTTCACGCTCTCTCTCTCTCTCTAGTGTTCTGAGTTTTTTCACAGAATCTCCATTCTCCCTAGAGTTTTTTCCTTGCTCCCACAAGCAACCTCCGTCTAAGCCTAGTGAGAATATCGGTGAAGACACTGTGGTGGTGTTCGTGATAATTCCAGCAAAGAAAAGGAACTTTGGGCTGCTGCAATTTTCTGCAAAACCTTGAAGAATTGGTGAATTCGGTCAAGATCGTCTGCGAAAGTAACTACCTCATACCTTTAGGTTATTAGGGTTTAAATCTAGATTAGATCTAGGGCTTAATATCACCAAATAACATGTTTTACACACTGTTTACAACATGTTTTATATTAATAATCTTGCTGTATTTTTTTGCCAAACGTATTGGTATTCCGATCGTTGTTTAATTTGAGTTAGGTCTCTGAAATCTTCTGCTGCCTAGGGCTTTTATCCCTACAAGAGTTACCTAGGTCATCGCTTGAAATAGTCTGTTTCATAGTAAACGGCGTTATAAAGTGAAAGTGACTTATTTCGTAGTCCGGTCTTATACAAACTTTTTTGCATAGAACGCCCCCACGCGCATGTCTCTACATGAACGATTTAGGATCACATCATTTGTACTAAAATAAAATGGGCCGCGTCACATAGTTTTTCCTAGGATAAGGTGCCCAGTCTTATCCCTATACTATAGACTGTTTAGGCTATCACTCGAACTCGATCCACTTTTATATCACTACATATAGTTCGAGTGTTTCATATCATAGCCAAGGATTCTATTATTGGATTTGGGTTAATAAATTCATAGTTAAAATAATCATTCAACAACCAGAAATTAAATCATTTCAAGAACGTTTTATATTTAACTTTGTTACATTTACTATCCACGAGTTTTAGGACATAAACCCCAACACATAGTTGATACTATTTGAATTTTCCCGCTTATCTCATAAGTTTACCATTTTCATTTACTTGCTTTTCTCTATTTTTGTCTTCTATCAAAACCTTATTCAAAATATTTTTGGTTACCATCTCCGTGGCTGCAAATTTAGAGGAGGTTCTTGTTTTTGCAGAATCTTGTGTTTTTTCAACTAGTCACCATCTCCCTTGGGTACGATATCCGGAATACTTTCCACTTTATTACTTGATAGTGTATACTTGCACTCGAGCAGTGTCATAGCGTTGCGCTCGTCACTTTGTATATCATACCACCATTCCTTGCTCTTGTAGAAACACAGTTTTCAAAAACTATTAAGGCTTCCAGATCAAATAATGCACCAGAACTTTGATTTGTTGATCTTTTTGCTGCCAAAGGGATTATACATCAATATTCTTATGTTGAAAGTGAAGGGATAATAGCCCTTGCGCAGCGGAAACGTATAGAACCTTAACTCAGTTTTAATTTGAACTAAAATACCAATGCGTTGGAAAATTAAATCACAACAATAAAATAGTATAAAACATGCTGTAGATTTATTATAAAACATGCTAATTTATATTTAGATCTAATCTAAATTAGATCCTATTGATCCAAGATCAAGAACACTATACCTTTGAAGACGTTCTTGACCCGTTTCACCAAAAATCCTTGATTCTCCACCCAAAACCAGTAGCAAAAAGACTTCTTTTCTTGCTGGAAATTTATCACGAACACCACCAAAGGGTTGCACCGGTATTTGTTGGAAATAATATATATAAAATATATATGTATAAGAATAAGTGTGAATTGAAATAAACCGATAAAGCTGTGACGTGGAAAACCACTGCCCTGAAAGCGAAATTCCGGCTCGACCGTGGTGCAACCGAGATTCAACCGTTCGCTCCCGAAGGTTAACACACCAACTCCAAAAACACACGTGCACTCGTGGTTAGGAGTTGGAACAGACACTACAATTACCCAGACCAATAGGGGAAGAGAAAGGATCTTCTCTGCCAAACAGAACCAAAAGCCTCCCTATTTATACAGAAGCAAGACTTTATTTTTGGTGGTTCTATAATTAGCAAAGCCAAATTTAGTGCCCTCTAAATTTAAGTAACACTAAAATTTGCAAGAAGACTTTTTCTCCTGTGACTTTGAATTAGTCATTCCTAACAATCCCCCACGAATGACTAATACATTTTATGGGTAAAGGAAGGAATTTTGGTACTTAAGCATTAATATCTTTCGATTTGAATTAATGCGTAGTGAAATGAGGCAATAACTTTGCTAGTGAAAGTGAAATAATTCTTGAACTTCCAAAAGCTTAGGTTGAGACCCCCATGACACGTACTAATTCCTTAATGTATGCTATTCCGCGATAAAATTTCTTCAAAGCACTATTATAGACCATTATACTCACAAACCTTGAGTACTTATGAGTGCTCTAGAAAGAAAAATCTCTTATTCTTTCATGGAACGTCGTCCACCTTCACACTCATTTAGTGCTTCATCAAGTCTATCATAGATAAATCACTCAAAACTGAGCTATGAAGACTTTACACAATATCCATCAAGTCCATACAGGCCACCCAAACAAAGGGCTATGGATTCACAAAATACATCACACCATCCATCAAGTCCATAAATGGACCACCCAAAATGAGGGCTATGGATTCACAAAATACATCACACCATCCATCAAGTCCATAAATGGACCACCCAAAATGAGGGCTATGGAGTACTGAGACATATTAGACTCAGATTTCATCAAAATCATCCATCAAGTCCTTTTTAGGACCACCCAAATACAGGACTATGGATTTAATGCTTCAACATATGGCTTCGTTTGACCACTTAGTAATGGTTTTCACCATAGTTCTCAATCCAAGGGTTTAATTTCACATCCCCTGATATATTTATCTTGCCATTATACACATAATTTTTGGCAACTCTAATAGCAGCCTAATGACTCACAATGCCAGACAAATGACCCCCATAATGGAATGTCACCTAATAGGTTTTTCAACCATTTCGCTTTTTGACATGCTAGTTCAAAGCTATGAATGGTAGAGCAAGCAATACACATCCATTTAAAAGATTACAGCAATCCATCTCTCATAAGACTTCTATAGTTTCCACCAATTTAATTCGTCTAATTGGTCAATCAAATTGTTCTTGCATATACATTGCATGCAAAAACTCAATCAACGCCATCAATAGAAACATATGTTTCTTTACGTTGCAATATTGACTTTTAAAATATTCCCCCCCCCCCCCCCCCACATTTTGAGATATTTCGTATAACATATATACTTTAATCTCTTAAAACATTATCGCATGTATAAATCATGAAAAAATGCTGCAACAATTTTATACAATGTGATAATCAAAATCGTTAGACATGGGGGAAGTTTATTTTCCTTTCAAGATTATAGACATGCTCAATAAAATATTCATAAAGAATAATTTTATATATATTTTCAATATATACAAATACAGCCAACAAAACATTAAGCCACCATTGTTTCAACAACGCATTTCATACAGGTAGCTATGAAGATCTTAAACCATCCAAAAGCATTTTTTAATGTGCCGCATATATAATTGAGATATTATAGGCCAAGCTAAATTAATAACAACAATAATATTTAGCTTAATAAAAAATTCATGGCCAAATAAAATACTCAATAAACATTGGAATTTACTATGATGCATGCACTTAAATTGCTAATTTGAGATACCACAGTACCTCATTTTCTTCTAATCAAGCTGCATTTTCTTCTAATCAAGTTATCCTTGCCATGTGCCTTTGTCCCTCTCTCGAATTATTGCAGGGAGAAGTCTTTCTTCATCTTTCGACTTATTGAACCTTTTGCAGTCGCTAATTTCAAGAGCTCTAAGAGCCCTCTCCAGAGAACTAGCAATTCTAAAATAGAGAAAATAGAGAGATTAGAAAAGCAAAGAATAATCTCAACCACAATGGAATGATTCCATCCATGCTAACAAAGACACATTGAACAGCAGTGACACATCAATTAAGGTATAATCTTCTTCCCTTCAACTGAGTTTCAATAATTCACACAAAACTTGCACAACAGTTAATGGGTGAATAAATTAAAACACTACATAAATCAAATTTAAGAAAAGAACATATACTGCTTGCCCATTTCAAAAAATTCAATTCACACTAGTTTCGCTTTCAGATTGTTGGAAATAATATATATAAAATATATATGTATAAGAATAAGTGTGAATTGAAATAAACCGATAAAGCTGTGACGTGGAAAACCACTGCCCTGAAAGCGAAATTCCGGCTCGACCGTGGTGCAACCGAGATTCAACCGTTCGCTCCCGAAGGTTAACACAGCAACTCCAAAAACACACGTGCACTCGTGGTTAGGAGTTGGAACAGACACTACAATTACCCAGACCAATAGGGGAAGAGGAAGGATCTTCTCTGCCAAACAGAACCAAAAGCCTCCCTATTTATACAGAAGCAAGACTTTATTTTTGGTGGTTCTATAATTAGCAAAGCCAAATTTAGTGCCCTCTAAATTTAAGTAACACTAAAATTTGCAAGAAGACTTTTTCTCCTTTGACTTTGAATTAGTCATTCCTAACAGTATTCTCTTAAAGGATATGCGTTAGGTGCTTGTGGGAGCGGGATTTTCTAAGGGTCAGGAGGATTTTTCTTCTCTGTATTCTTGAGAGAATAATCACAGAGAGTTCTGGAGAGTGAGAGAGAGAATGCATGATTTTTCTTGATTGATCCGTTCTGAATGAATGACGAGGGAGTTATCTAACGGATGGAGAAACTCCCTCCCTAAAAACCCTCTGAATCACGCAAACTGCTAGGTTAGTGGGGTTGATCTTTTCTTATCAGTTATACTGATAAGATAATTAATTATTAATAATTAAAATTAATAATTAATTAACTAAATTAACAATTAATTTATCTAATACTTATATAAATCATATTTATACAAATATTACCACTTAACCTATAGTTTTAATACAATTCAATTAAATCAAATTTAATTAAATTAATTAATACTAATTATTAATTAATATTATAATTAAATATCTCATATTTAATTATATCTCTCTCATATAAACTATAGTATTAATGTACATTTAATGTGCATTAATTATAACCTATAGTTTTATAATATGAATCAAATTCATATTTTATCCTAATATTCGAACCCTTTCGAATATTCAATCCTCCCTTAGAAATTTACCTCAACGCCCTTATAGAGCTACCAGTGGGACCTAATAGACCTACAGATCAGAAGCTCCAACGATGTGAGATTAATTGGCTAAACTCATTAACCAAGTTAATCAATATTCGTTAACTGTGGTTCACTCCACTAAAGAACCACAGCTGCACTCTTCTCACTGCAGATATATTTCTGTGTCCACGGATATTGACCATCAACAGCAAGTTGGCCCTTCACGTGTGTTCGTACCCCAACTAGGTCAAATTACTGTTTTACCCCTGGGCTACCTCTTCATCCTTAAGTACCAGCGTTCCTCTAATGAACAACCTGTTTGAGGTCCAACCAACAAACAGAAGTCCCTCTCGTGCCATAGAGAGGGTAGGGCCCATTGTTCAAGACCCGGAGACACCACTTAAGGGAACACACCTCTACTTACCCTAAAACTGGGAAGGAGTGAATTTCATCTTGTAAGACTATGTTCCCAGCTCCCCACTCGGTCTTGTCCCCAAAATGGTAGGCTTATTGAGTCGGCGTGCAGGCCACTCTCACCCGTACAAATCAAAGGACAATCCCTCATAGACAGGAGTCCATAATCCACTCAGGATTAAGGCCAAGTTGCCTAGGTCATCCTAGTGAAATAGAAACCGAGCTAACTAACGGTGTTACAGTTAGTGGTTAACTATTTCGCTGTCCGGTCTTTGTACAAACTCATTGCACAGGATACCCCCACTCGCATGTCAACTACATGAACGCGTTGGATCATTACGTTTGTATCAATATACAAAGTGGGCCGTATCCATAGTGTTACCAGGATAAGGTACCCAGCCTTATCCCTATACTACAGACCCTTTAGGCTAAAACTTGAACATTGATCCCCATATGTCCCTACATACTAGTTCAAGCCTCATTCTATTAGCCTTGGATGTTTAGTTTATTGGATTAGGGTTAATAAGACAAGATATAATACAAACATGAATAATACATCACTTTTATTAATGTTCGGTCAAATGTACATTTACTATCTACGAGTTTTAGGGCATAAAACCCAACAGAAAACCCACAGCAGAATTCAGTTGTTGAAAGAAAACATCAACACCTATTAAATGTAGCTCGGGCTTTATATTTTCAGTCGAAAGCTCCTTTGAAGTTTTGGGGAGAGTGAGTACTTATAGTCACTTACCTCATCAACCAAACTCCAATGGTTTTATTGTCCAATAAATCCCCCTTAACTGTCTTAAATAAAAAAGAAGTCGATTTCAGAACAATGAAAGTCTTTGAATGCCTATGTTATGCGTCCACTTTAGTTGTCAATCGCTCAAAATTTGATCCTCGTGCATCTCCATGTGTATTTCTTAGATACCCTTCTGGTATAAAGGGATCTCGACTTTATCATATCAATAAAAAGCAGTTTTTGGTCTCTAGAAAGGTGGTTTTCTTCGAGGACAAATTTCCTTTTTCAAGATATCTCAGTTGATGAAACTTCATCTATTGATTCATTATTTCCTAATCGTGTTTTACTTTATCCAATTTCAAATTTTTTTACAAATGATTGCTTGCTTTTGAGTCCTGGTGTTTCTCCTTCTACTGAAGTTGAAGTTGTTTCTTCTGGCAGTAGAGAACAGACTAACGATGAGTCATTGCTTCCTAAAGTTGTTTCTCCTATAAACAACGTTATTAGTCCTATTACAGAGGTTCCTAATCATGAACCTTTATCAACCATTGCCATTCCTCCATCAATCCTATGGAAAACACCTCTATTGTGCCTCCTCCTGAAGTAAAAGCTCCTGAAGTCACTGCTCTTCGACAGTCAACTAGACAACATCAAAAGCCTAGCTTTTTACAAGATTACCATTGTAATCTGGTTGCTGGTGTAAACTCTCCAAAATCATCGAGTTCTTATCCTTTGAATAAGTACTTGACTTATGACAAAATTTCTCCTCACAAGGAATTCATTCTCAATGTATCAACTGTTTTTTAGCCTTCCTTTTATCATCAAGCAACAAAATTTGCTCCTTGGAGACTTGCCATGGATGTAGAAATTACTGCCATGGAACGCACTCAAACTTGGAGTATTGTTCCATTACCAGCTGGACATCGATCAATCGGGTGTAAATGGGTTTACCGTGTCAAATACAAGGCAGATGGTACAGTTGACCGCTATAAAGCTCAACTCATTGCAAAGGGATATGACCAACAAGGAGTAGACTTCATTGACACTTTTTCACCAGTTGCAAAAGTTGTTAATGTCAAACTTTTCTTATCTTTGACAGCCTCTTTTGGATGGTCTCTTGCACAAATGGACATCAATAACGCATTCTTAAACGGTGACCTCTTTGAAGAAGTTTATATGACTCTTCCTTTGGGATACTACAAAGACAAAAAGGATTCCTCATCAACTCCTCTTGCTTGCAAATTACATAAGTCAATATATGGCTTGAAGCAAGACTTTCGGCAGTGGTTCACTAAGGGGGTGTTTGGGGCAACGAGGTGGAATTCTGAAGTGGGGAGTTGTGAAATCTGGTGAGTTGTGAAGTCTGTGTTTGGAGTGCAGGATTGTTAAGTCTGGAGTTAGGAAGTCTGTGTTTGGAGTGCAGAGTTGTTAAGTTGGAGTTATGAAGTCTGTGTTTGGGGAGCTGAGTTGTGAAGTCTGAGTTTCTGATGATAGCGATTTTTTTTTTCTTTTTTTTTTTCTTTTAAATGTTATACAACTTTTCAGAATTTAATGAATCAAAATGTTATTTCCATTAATTGTAAAATTGAGATTTTAAGTCACAATTTTTATTAAATTTTTTTTAAGTGTGTTTCGAAATTTTTCGAAATTTTTCTCACCACCAATTACATGTTTTTTAAAAAAAAAAAAAATCTCAAACGGTGGGAAAGTGTGTTTTTCTTTTTAAAACTCAACGAATGCGAAATTTGCCATAGTTACTAAAAAACTGGTCTTCCTGAATATAATCACTTTTTTTCTTAACTTGTTACATGCCTTTTTATTTATTTATCTACTCAACATGTGGAACATAATGAAAAATGGAAAAAACTTCCCTGCATACCACCATTAAAATGTTGACAACTAAGAGAGAAATTTTTTTTCTCATTTTCTCCCTTTCTCTTTCTTAGTTGTCAAGATTTTAGTGGGGTATGTAGGGAGATCCCTACATACCGGTATGTAGGGAAGTTTTGTTCATGAAAAATTAGACATAATTATGAAAACTAATTTTCTACCAGTTTCTCAATTTTTTTCATAGTAACACATGATTTTCTTTTCTTTTTTATTTAATCAAATTGTTGAAAATTGTTTTTTGTTTTTTTTTTACTTAAAAGACTGAAAGGATAGGAGGGGTAATTTCTCGAATAATGTAATTTAAAAAAAAAATGATAAATCTAATGTAGTTTTCAAAATAAAAATATTAATAATGCAATTAAAATAACAAATTACAAAGGTGGGGTGAAGTTTGAAACTATTGACAAAATTAGGGTAGTTAACAATCGTGTACCTTGGACACGATTTCCGTTGGATAAAATCGTGTACGTGGTACACGATTCCAGTAAGCATCGCGTACCAGGTACACGGTTTACGTGGTAACAATCGTGTACCTGGTACACGATTTTACATTAAACTCGTGTACCTGGTACACGATTTTGCATTGAACTCGTGTACCAGGTACACGAGTTTACTTTTTTTTTTTTTTTTTTTAAATTTTTTAATTAAGTATGCAATTTTGTATACCACATTTAAATATTTTCATATTTAAAATTTATTTCGAAGTAAATTTTTTTTTTTTTAATAATTAATGTAAATAGATATTTTTCTAAAATTTCACTGACAACAATCTTCTGGAATAATTTCGTCTTTTACAAAAACTAGTACAAAAAATAAGTAAAATCCTAAGTGCCACAACGACGTGGTCTTCTCTGACGAGCTCCACGACGAGGTTGAGGCGCTTCCATGTGTGATTGGTGATGAATCACATCATCAATATCTTGTTGAGTTATGTCACCATGTCCAGAACTTGAAGCAATGTCTGTCTGATCTGCTAGTGACTGAACTTGATGAGCTAAAGTGTCATCATCAACTATAGGAGGTTCTTCATCTTCATTCTGCTGTGGAATGTCTGCAGCCTGTTGTCGACGGCGTCTACGACGAGCACGTGTCCGATCAGTGTCAACAACAGTAAGTCTCCTAGTTTGTTGAATGATATCAGTTATGTTCGTGACGTATTGCTCACACATAGAACCTAACTGTGGTATATTTTGCTCCACAGAAAAATGTTGCACATCTCGAACAAAGTTATTCTGCAAGAAGAAAATAATTAAAATAATAAAAATATTTGTAACTGAAATTCAATAATAACAAAATCAAAGTATATACTATACCGTGCAAGCATAATAAGCACCCTCACGCGTGATATACCTCCTCGTGATTGAATCATACCAGTGTAAGTAGTCATCCGACACAACTGGCATGTCTACTATGTCGCCCAGGACACAATGATCACGGCGTGCACGCCACAGTGATATATATGATGCATGATGATGTCGCCAATCGTGATCATGCTTACCTCGCAAGTCTAACTGATGTAACTCTATGACTGTATCGCAAAATGGCGGCACCATTTGTCGCATTCCAAATTGTCTTAGCACTCGATTTGGGTAATGCCACTCTACAATATGAAAACATATGAGAGGGCTTACAGTTAACCAAATCTCTCGTCCATTACGACAATAGTCTGGTAGTAAGGCCATAATCTCAGGTGTGTATGGTGTCCATGTGATCTGAAATTTATAAAACAATAAATTTATTAATGTACATTTTTTTTTAAATAAGAAAAAATTTGATTACTGTTTTACCTGGTTGGGCATAAGACGGTCAAATGTAATACGATACATGATCAACAAATTTGTAGTTTGCTCAGATGCAGCCAAAATCCCATTCCATCTACATTCAATACAATTAAAGCATACTTTTATGCAAATTTATGATAAATTTTAATTATACGTAAATTTAACATACCGAGCACTAAGTGGGCGTCCAGCATAATGACCAGGGGTCGGCAAGTCGTGTAGTGGTCGGACAATAGAAAACCGATCGAACGCCCAAACTTGTAGTAGTATTAGTGGACCGGCTATCTCTAATGCACTGGCACTACTAGCTCGACATAATTCTCTATACAACCATGCAAGACATGCACTACCCCAAGAATATTGTCCAACTGTCTCGAAGTTTTCTAAAAGTGGAAGAAACATGAGATGAACAAGTGTGTTGGACTTGTCAGCAAAAAGAAACCCTCCAATCAATTGCATAATAAAGGCTCTCGCATGCCTCTGTATTGTGATCTCGTCGGCATTGGGGGGCAACTCTGCAAACTGTGCTGCCAACCATGGAATGCTTAATCTAGATCCATGCAATTCAGGGGGTCGAACTCCCAAAAAATCCTCACATACCTGACCCCAATTATATTGCAATGAACCAGTTACAGGTTCTCCATCTATAGGTAATCCGAACTGTACTGCAACATCTTGAAGTGTAACCGTACACTCTCCACAAGGCATATGAAATGTATGGGTTTCTGGCCTCCATCGCTCAACCAACGCAGTAATAAGATGCCAATTTAGTTGCATGAACCCAATCTGTGCAACCCCCCAAAATCCAGCTTGTTGTACGTAAGGCACGATGCGTTGATCTATATTGATATTTCTGTTAACCACTGCCTCTCTTCTTCGACATTGCAAGATAGTAGTAGATTGATCATCCCATATCGACTGTGAACGGTGCGTACGTTGTAAATATAATTGTCTTGGGTTAATTGGCCCAGGTTCCATATTTATACTGAACATTTAAAAACACATAAGTCCATTAGCAACTACAAATCAAGATTCATTACAAAGAAAACATAATCTATTATAAAGTCTATTACAAATCAAGATTCATTACAAACAAACATAATCCATTACAAACAAAGAAAACATAATCTATTATAAAGTCTATTACATAATCTATTACAAACATAATCCATTACAAACAAAGTCCACTACAAATCAAGATTCATTACATTATTACAAAGTCCATTACAAATTAATATTACAAAATCCATTACAAAATCCATTGCACGAGCTCCATACCTGTTGATGAAATTTAACAAAATCAAATTCAATTCAAGCTTCGTAATTTCGAACATTCCATGAGTTTTTCGCCGACAGGCACGAAGTCTCCAATTGCACCCTTCATCCCATTGTTTGCACTTCACATACCAAATATCTTGATTTGATTCCACCACAGTAATCTGGTAATGGTTTTTCACACAATATTTTTTTACGGCAAGTTGTAGATCCTTTTTATTCTCAAATAATAATCCTTTGGTAATTATATCTGGGTTCATTTCTACACACTTTGCCCCTTCTTCCAATGTGGACCCTACTTCACATATTGAATTAGTAATCTCCCAATCTATATGTGTGAAAATATCTGACGGTGGCTCCTCATTTGGCTTTCTAGGGGGATGATTAATATTAACATTTTCTCCAAATAATTCATCAACTTCTGTCTCTATATCACTATCCCCACCATTTCCAGGTTCAAGAATCACTAACTTCTCACGAGCCAAAGACATATTTTACCAATTTGACTATAACTGAAAAAATTAGAAAAATATTAATTAAATTTTATTTTTTTCAACAACATGAAAAATATGTCACACTAATCCGGAAAAAATCAAAAAAATAAGTAAACAAGTCTAAAGAGGTTCAACAAAGTATATCTAAGTCCAAAAGATCAAATCAGTCCAAACACGATCCATAACAGTCCAAAAACGACCCAAATCAATCCAAAAACAACCCAAATCGGGTTCAAAATATACCTAAAGTAATATATATCTAAGTCCAAAACTCAAACGGCCCAAATCAGTCCAAAAACAATCCAAAACAGTCCAAAAACAAACCAAAATCAATTAAAAAAGGACCCAAATCAGTCCAAAAACAACCCAAATCGGTTCAAAATATACTTATAAAAATATGTATCTAAGTCCAAAACGCAAACAGCCCAAATTAGTCAAAAAAACGACAAAAATCAGTCCAATAACAATCAAAATCAATCCAAAAACAACCCAAATGGTTCCAAATAATACATAAATGTTTGAAAGCACTAAAACAGTCCACAAACTAAAAATCTATCACTAAAATCATCCACAAACTAAAAATCTAAACTAAAACAATGTTTTTATATGAAAGAAAGAAAAAAAAAATATACCAAACGGCGTTTTTCGGCGACGGCGGCGTGAACGGCGGCAGCGGCGACGTGAACTGAGGCGGCGGCAGCGGCGGAGATCGACGGTCGGCGACGGCACAGGGAACGGCTGACGGCGGCGGAAGAAGGAGCAGAGAAGAGAGAAAAACCGAGGGGGGGTCGTTGCGGCGCTTTCACGAGTGGGGTGGGGTAGGGTTTGAGGGACCACGAAATCGTGTACGTGGTACACGATTTCATTAAGTTAATCGTGTACCGGGTACACGATTTCATTAAGTAACTCGTGTACCTGGTACACGATTTCGCTGGCGTGCGACACATCAGCGCCAAATCATCGCCCAACCTGGTGATGTGTGCCTTGTCAGCGTGCCAACATGGAAGTCGTGTACCTGGTACGCGAGTTATCCTTGGAATCGTGACCACGGCCCACGACTTATGGAAATCGCGGCCCACGTACACGATTTATCTACCCTATTTTTGGAAATACTTTCAAAACTCCTCTAAATTTGTTTTTTTTTTATTAAATTACATTATTAATAAAAAAAATCCAGGATAGGACATTGGGTGTAGTTTAGAAAACTTATTTTCTTGAGGTTCTTCCATTTCTTCTCGAAAGAGAATACAATATTTTCTTTCTATTTTTTTTATATTTATTCAAAAATATTTTTTTATTAAAAAAAATTGAATATGGAAAACATTTTTTTCAAGTTATGTCGTATGTTTGAATATTCAATACACGTTGATATTTTATGCAAAGTGTATGAAGAACACAATAGAATGGAAAAAATCATAAATGAAGGAAAGAAATATCATATCATGAATTAATTTTGAGTCAAGTGTGCACAACAAAGACCAATCGCAACAATAATACATTGTAAAAAAACACATAACAAAAACTTAAAAATGGATCAAATGTATCATATAAATACATTAAAATATAATTTTGAACTTCGAACACACGAAACCTCAAACTAATGTGTCCAAAAGTATTAGTTTAGGCCCTGCAAAAATACAAATATGACTAATTAGAAAACTAAACCAACAACAAACACGTGAATAAAACAAAAGGGAAAGTTATAATGTTACCTTTGTTAGATTGAAATGGTCGAGAATGTACTTGAATCCTAGAAGGTGGAAAGGTTGTCCAAGTGTAGTAGGAAGTAAAGCAATAGAAGAAAAAAAAAAGATAAACAAACGAATACATTTCTAAACATTGGAATATAACATATTATCCTTGCACCAAGAGACTTTTGTTGTCAATGGACCAACAACATCCATACGAAAAAAATGATCAAAAACCCAATTCCAATCCAACTCAACAAGCCAAACAATCCATGAAATATGTTCAGTATATAAACACAACAATATGCAACAAAAAAAAAAAAACACATAACCAAACTTAAAATGGACCAATCCAAACTTTAATATTAGAAACTTCAAACTATTTTAACCGGCCTCATGTGCATGAATTTCAAGCATTGTGCAAAGAATAGGAAGAAAATTAAGTCCAAACCCAAACGATAATAATACACACATGAATAATAAGGAACAGAACGAAAGGATTGATCAGACAGTACAGAAGAACACAAGTTTAAAAATTAAATAGCACACCCAAATCGAAGGTATCCAACATAACACAAGAGAGTATGAAATGATTTATACAGAACCAAGAGACCCAAAAGAGTATGAATGAAATCAGCAACAATAATCATTTATACATAACCAAAAGAGTATGAAATCAAACAAACAATAATACCAAATGGGCATCGGACAGAACACATCCAAAAACCTTAAAAAAAAAACATGTACAAAACCAAGAGAAAGAAATCATAACAACTAAGAACCGTAAAAGAAAAAAAA
The DNA here is from genome assembly GCA_017139565.1 of Luffa aegyptiaca. Classification (NCBI taxonomy): domain Eukaryota; kingdom Viridiplantae; phylum Streptophyta; class Magnoliopsida; order Cucurbitales; family Cucurbitaceae; genus Luffa; species Luffa aegyptiaca. Next base: position 6,440,060 of record CM029397.1, read on the forward strand.
AAGAAGACGATGATAAACAGAACCAAGAGACATAAATCCGAAGAAAAACAATTGAAGAATAAACAAGGAAAAAATTGCATGCACACTCATCATCGGCCGGCTAAGGGACAAGAAATTTACTTGTTGTTCCCACCCCTCACCATGCTCCAGAACCTACCATGCAAATCCAGTGAGCTCTCGGTGAAAGGAAGGTCTACGGACGTGGCAAGTTGAAGCGGCATGGGGTGGGGATCTGAAACCAAAACAATCGATCAAGCGTTTAGATCTGAAAATAGATCTAGGGTTTCGAAGGGGATGAAGAGAGGAAAAAATAGATCTGTTTCCAAAAGGATGAAGAGAGGGAAAAATAGTTCTAAGGTTTCGAAGAGGATGAAGAGAAGGAAAGAGTTTCGGGTTAGAGATCAACAAGAAGAAAAAAAAAACGAAAAAGATTATCCACGGATACCTTCGATTCGTGAAGAAGAAGAGGTGAGAACACATACCAAAGAGAAGCGAAGAGCCACGAAGAGCCAGAGAGAAGCGAAGAGCACAAAGGACCAGAGAGAAATGAAGAGCACGAAGAGCCAGAGAGAAACGAAAAGCCAAATAGGGGAAGGATGGGAAATTGTCAAAATTAACCCAAATAGTTTTTGGGTTTTCAAAATTAACCTACTTTTTTTAAACTTGTTTTTTTAACCTTGCTGATGTCACCTACACTTGCACAATTACCAACATACCCTCAAAAAAGAAAAAGAACCCATCTAGCCCCCATTTTTCTACTCTGTTTTTTTTTTCCTGTTCTGTTCTTCCCTTCGATGGCTGTAATCTCCAGCTTTTGAGTGTGGTTTCAACTCTGTACAAGGAAAGAAGGAGCTAACTTTATATAAAATAGGTTAAAAAACAAGGTTAATTAAAACAAAAAGAGAGACGGAAGGAAGAAAGGCAGAGCTGAAGCTGGAAGAAAATGGTTTCAACTCTGTACAAGGAGAAGGACCCACAATGTAAAATTAAAACTGGAAGAATAAAGAAGAAAATGGAAGAAAGATGGAAGAAAGAAGAGAGACGGACGGAAGGAAGGATGAAGAACCAAAAAAAAAAAAAAAAAAAAAAACAAAACAAAACAAAATGCGTGTCCCGGTCACACTCCTGCCGGCCATTTGACCAGGACAAAAGGCAGAGCTGAAGCTGCCTTTAAGTAAGTTTTTTGTTTTTTTGTTTTTTTGTTTTTTTTAATATATATATATAATTAATTAATTAATTAATTAATAATTCATTTTAATAATTCATTTTAATTTTTTTTATTTATTTATTATTATTATTATTTTTTCTTTCTCACTCCCTCATATTTTTGTGCTCAACATCAATATAATTTTACAAAAATGATGAATCGGTTAAAAAATTGTCTTCAAAATTTCTTAACTAAATTCTGATGGCATTTTTTGGTCAAAAAAATTGTGTCCAATATTGTTATTATTATTTTTTTCCTCCTCCAGTCCAATATATTTAACAAAAAAAAAAGGTATTTTTAAATTTTCTTGATTGATTTCCGGTTTAGTTTGACCCAAAAATTTCTTGGTTAAATTTTTCTTTCTTTCTTTTATCATATATTTTTTTTTTCCTTTCTTCTTCTTTTTTCTTTTTCTTTTTTTTCCAACATTAATGAATTATGAATAAAAAGAAATGTGAGTTTGATTAAAAATATAATATATATTTTACAAAAAAACATGTGTCTTTAAAATTTCTTGCAAGAAATGAAAGAATAAACCCAAAAGAGAAAAGAAAGAAACCTGAAATGAAGAAGAAGAAAAAAAAGCCTTCTGGAAAATTTCTTGGTCGGTTTCCCGACCAAGAAATCCCGGTCGGGATTCATACTTTTTTCCCAGATTTTCATAAAAATATCTTACACAAACTCCTTGTTATCTAAAACTTGTAAAATCATCCTCAATTGTACTTCAAAAAAACGTTGACAATATGAAAATTTTGAAATGGGTCTATCCGTGTGTTTGATTTCATGTGTTTGATTTTCTTCTTTTAGAATACTTTGTGGGTCAATGGTGGGTTGATATTTGAAATTAGTTAGTTGGATTGGTTGGTTATAAAATTTAATATCCATCATTAATAGAAATTGGAGAAGGATAAAGATGACTTTTCACATTGTGGGTCCCACTAAAAAGTAGCTAACTTTATATAAAATAGGTTAAAAAAACAGGTTTTTAGAAACTAGGTCAATTTTGAAAACCCAAAACTCATTTGGGGTTAATTTTGACAATTTCCTGGGAAGGATCTGAGAAAACGGAGAGAGAAAATGCGGTGTACGAGGCGACGTCAATAGTGCTAAACTGTCGAAGTTTGAGTTAGAAATGCGGGCTTCGTATAATGGGGGCCCAAATACCGTTTTCGGTGGACTTGTGAAAACGGGGTTCCGAAATTGATGCCCCAAACACCCCCTAAGTTCTCATCTATCTTGTTAGTCAATGGTTTCTTACAATCAAAGGCTGATTATTCATTATTCACAAAGGGCACATGATCATCCTTTGTAGCTCTTCTAGTATACGTTGACGATATACTCATCACAGGGCCTTCTCTAAATATTTATGTTGTTAAAGAAATCCTTCGTTCAAATTTCATGCTAAAGGATTTAGGAAATGCTAAATATTTATTGGAACTTGAACTATCATGTTCAACTTTTGGCATTTACCTCAGTCAATGGAAGTATTGCTTGCAAATCCTCGAGGATTGTGATTTCTTAGTTGCCAAACCTGTGTCACATCCTATGGTACTTCATTTGCGATTATCAGCCACTGATGGTATTCCTCTTAATGATGAAGAGGCTTCTCATTATCGACGTCTTGTTGAGAGGTTACTTTACCTTCAAATATCAAGACCCGATATTTGCTTTACAGTTCACAAACTTAGCCAGTATATCTCTCGACCTTATAGTAAACATCTACGTGTTGCTAAACATTTACTTAGATACCTTAAAGGTACTGCTAGACAGGGCATATTGCTTAGTTCAACAAATTCCTTCCAATTAAAGGCATAGGTTGATTTTGATTGGAGATCCTGTCCAGACTTGAGAAGATCAATCACTAGATTTTGTATATTCTTAGGAGACTCACTTGTGTCTTGGAAATCAAAGAAACAAGCAACTGTGTCAAGATCTTCGACTGAAGCAGAATATAGGGCCCTCATTGTTGTCGCTAATGAGATTACATGGATTTCTCAAATTTTAAAAGATCTTCACAAAACATCTCCTTTGTCTGCCTTAATATATTGTGATAATGTTGCTGCTATTGCTACAAATCACACTTTTCATGAAAGAACAAAGCATATAGAAATCAATTGTCATTTTGTTCAAGATTTGATTGATAATGGAAGACTTAAAGTTTTGCTAATTCGATCATCTGCTCAACTTGCCGACTTGTTTAGCAAAGCCTTAGCAACCACTGACATTCGGAATTTCATGGTCAAGATGGGTGTTTTCAATATATATAGTCCATCTTGAGGGGAGCATATTGTAATTGATATTTAATTAGTTGAGCAGTTAAACTGATATTAATTAAAGGGAGTCATGTATTCTATTATTACATCTCCCAATCTTTCTGTATATATTTGAGAGCTTAATGAATAAAACTCAATTTGAGTCTCTCAATTCTTGATAAGAATTGAACCCAAAATGGGTGCTATAGAGAGCTTTTGATTGGGTTCACAAACTCTATCTATCATAGGCCCTTGCTTCTCTGAATATGTGCCTCAATAGAATAACTAAGACCTCATTTGATAACCATTTGGTTTTTAAAAATTATGCTCGTTTTCTCCCAAATTTCCTACAATGGTTTTCATCTTTGTTAAGGAACCATTTGAATTCCTTACCAAATTTCAAAAACAAAAAGAAGTTTTTAGAAACAACTTTTTTTGGTTTTCAAAATTTGACTTGATTTTTGAAAACAATGAAAAAGGTAGATACTAAAACAAAGAAACTCATAGGTAGGAATATGTGTGTATAAGCTTAATTTTCAAAAACCAAAAACCAAAAACCAAATGGCTATCAAACGAGACCTTAGTTTTATGGTTTGGACTGAATCTATAAAACAATAGTTCTGGAGAGAACAGAACCCAACTTACCAGAATCCGTTTCGCCCTGTCATGCTGGTGATATAAATTTCAACTCTCAGTTCACTAAAATTTAAGCTTCATACACGATCTTGAATGAATGGAATGCATATATAGTCGGTAAATGAATAGAACGATTAAAAAGTAGTAAAATGAGGATACGCTTTACATTTAGTAAAATGAAAAACAATCCTCGAAAGTTTTACAAACTGAAGTCAGCAAATGATTCCATTCACCTCATAAACTAGTTAAAACCATCAGGCCTTCACCAAATCAGCTCGGGGCCTCCATAGTCCAAGCCTGTACTTGTGTGTGTACTTCAATATCAGCTTCCTCTGCCACAGACCATACATAAAAATTTAGGCCAACAAGCATCATTGTGAAAACATCAATCAAACCATTATTGTTTTCAATCAAATACAAGTATTTTTTGCTCTTGCCAAAACTTGTATTCCTCAATAATCATGACTGAGATTTGAAGCCAGCTGTGAGGTATGTGATAGACTCACTATTATTGACGTACTTAGCAGAAAGAGAGCGAAGGGGAAACTAGCAGGTAACAGGTGTGATGCAAGTGTGGGACCCTTTTTCTAACAACAAACTTGTAGGCGGGAAAGGGGTGTGAACTTAGTAACTGTATAAGAATAAGATAACTGATGTAATTGGGGGGGGGGGGGGGGGGGTAATTTTATACTAGGCAGATCTTACCCAATGGGGTTGCATCTGATCCAGCTTCCACGACAGTAGATGCAATTTGACTAAGACTACTGTTTTTTTTATATCCGTGAGTGTCCGGACCAACTTGTGCGCACCTCAACTAATCTCATGGGACAACTGCCTAACCCTACTACATTTGGTTACCAAGGAAACACGTAGGTTATTAAATCCTACATAGGTGGCAATCATGGATTGACCCATTCCCTCTAAGTCCACTAGTCTCACTAAGACTACTAATTGCACATGTAATTTTTCTTGGTTTAGGTACTTTGGTGATATAAAATATTCAAAATACAAGATATGCATGTTATTTAACTCATCATTGGTAATCAGATTTTCATTTCAAAGTTACAAGCCAAATATTTACCGAATATAATTTCTTTTTAAATGAGTAACAGAGCTTTCATCGAGAGAAAATGAAATTTAAAAAAAAAAATGAAAGGGCAGGGCATACAAAAAGATAGCCCACAAAAAGAGCTACAAAACTAACTCTACAATACAAAAGGGACTCCATTCCAAAATAATAAAACCTGGAGATTAAGAACAAAACTTCTAAAAACTGAAGACTATAAGTAGGCATGAAGCCTAACCAGGAACTAAACATCCTCCTAAGAATTAGACATTAAATTCTAAAAAATAATTCTCTGAATAGTTTTTTTTTTTTTTTTCTAACTACAGAAAGTTACAAAGATCATTACAAATAGAAAATTCATATAACTAATCATCCAAAACTAAAGAGCTAAAGAACAAACTTATTGATTATATTTGTATATCAATTATCTGAAGTTTAATTAAAGTTATTCTGTTGTGAAAGTTAAAATATCAGTATAAATTTTATAGAAGCGCATTGATGAAATTGTAAGCCCATTTTAATTATTTAAAGTTCTTAGACTATAGAAAGTAGAGTGTTTACCTATTTTCAACTTCGAAAAGATAGAGTAATCCATAAATACCACATTTATATAAATATATTTAAGACTAGTGAATCATTCACTATTATTAAATATATTTATATAAATGTGGTATTTATGGATTACTCTGTCTTTTCAAAGTTGATCACTTGTTTATCCATTGTGACTTCGCTATGGAACTTTTTGGCTAGAAAGTTGGGGATTGGCTTATGGAAGGTCTAAGTGCTTGGAATCTAAAAGGAAAAGCTAAGGTGGTCGGAAGCTGTGCTTTTAGAGCTCTTTTGTGGCACATTTGAAATGATAGGAATGCTAGGTCCTTCGAAGATAAGTATTTGTGTTTTGAATCTTTTCGTAATCTTGTACAAGATATGGCGTCATGGGGGATATCTTTACCCACTAAATTCTTTTGCTTGGCTGTCTTTCTTCTCTTGGAATGAATTCCTCGTCATCTCTTATCAAAAAAATATATATACATACATACATATACACACATACACACATATATATATATATGCACATACATATAATATATATATGTACATACATATAATATAATATATATGCACATACATATAATATATATATGTAGTTTACACTTCAAGAGGATCTTAAATGAAACTATCGTTCTACCACCCCACTTATATGTACTTTATATATAGTAATATATAGAAGGAACTAGAAGGCAATACCGTGTCTTTGTGGCAAAACAAACAATAGACCTGGTCCTACTCTTCTAACTAGAGTTCATTAGAAATAATGAAAGACATTGAAAACAAATGAAAATACATTTATAACAACTAGTCTAGCCATAAAAAAAATATAGCACCAAAAGGACCCAGAAAACTGATGCATGCCAAAGGAAGTTGCGACCTCCAGAAAGCTTATCAAATATAGGTAATAGGAAGCCTATGCCTATCTTTTTAGTTGTTTTGGCGATCAAACAGGTCTATGTCTTGCTAATCCATATCATTCACATAATGATTTCCATGACTGTAAGCATATGTTTACAGACTGAAGGTTGAAGCCACCAAGTATTTGACTGTGTCATTGCAAAAATAATAATAAGGTTGAGGAACTTACATGTTTGCATGGAATTCCAAGTTTTTTCAGCTTAAGTGTGCGAGTAACAAGCAGCTTCTGGAAGTCACCAATCTCTGATTCAAGTTTAGCCACGTGTGACTCAACCCCATGCCCAACACCATTTAAAAATTCTGGTATCCCGACCTTTACTAGAACATAAATGACAAAAAATCAAGCGCACATAAATCTTATCTTGTTGACTCCAAATTCAGACATTTAATCCTGGTCACAGACTCACAAGGAAATCATAGCAAACCAATGATGACAAACAAGCAACATACAAAGATATCAATACTAGTAGGAAGATTAAGCATTATATGACTTATCATACAGAAAGTTAAGTAATTGTAAATTGTACTGCTTATCAATTTTCTGAAATCTTAGATCTCATTTTCTTCCCCCACTTCCAATTAATAGAGTCATAGACAGTGAATCATGCCCTGGCTTCTGTTTCGATAATAAATGCATTCAACGAAGAGATAACAAATAAGTTCCATTTCCGTGTTTGTTCATACAACCTTCAGTACATTCCTTCACTCCTCGTTTGGCTAACAGAACCAAGTCATTTTGTTTTACATATTCAAGAAACCTAATCAAGCTAAGGCTCAGTTCTTGGATCAAGATGAGAATAATTTTTTTATAGAAATTAAGACAGAAAAAAAGCACTTACCGACATATGGGGTAGATTTAGAAAAGAATCTAGCAAATAAAGGAGCTGAGTATGGTTGCAGTATAGTCCTATGGTTTGAGATAATCTGCCTCCATGCCATCCTTCTTGCTGTGGACAACAAACCCATCAGTCTCAAATCATATGCATTTTTTCTAGGAAGGTCTTATGCTTTGAAGTAACTTACAGGAAGTTTTTAAGTTCTGTAGATTCATCCTTTAATTTTACTTCAGAGTTATTGGAACCAACCTAGCCTAAGCATTCTAGTAGGGCTTGGGCGACAAAAGTAACCAAATAGCCAACTTACCACAAATCATTATCCATAAAGTCAATACTCAATTTGGTAATTTGAATGCAGGCTCAATAGCTCAAACTTACCCAAATTAAGACCGAGGAAATTTGTCTAATCAATTCTTCCTTCAGAGCTCCACCTTGGCCTCAGCCAATTTCAACCCCAACTTCTCCTAAAAATTCCAATTTTAGGAATTAAAGTCCAAACTCTTAATTTACTGTTTTGACAGTAATCTGAATGGAACAAAAACAAGAATACAAAAGTGAAGAACAACACAGATTTACGTGGTTCACTAACGGTGTACAGATTACAGAGATTAGGACAAATTAGGTTAAGAGGGTTTATATATGGCACCACCAACCCTAACAGAATAGGCCCAAATAAAGCCCAAAACGAAATTACATAACCAATCTCAGTAAAGAATTTGGTCATTCGAAACATTAGATAACAGATTCAAGGCATATCAACATTTACATTATAGAAAAACTTAGGGCCTGTTTGGTAGGCATTATGTTTTCAGATTCACTGAATTTAGTGAATATGGGTTTGGCATATGTGTTTTTTAAAACTATTTCAGATTCTGTGATCCAAATAATGAAAATTCTGAAAACATTTTTTTTATGTTTTCATTGCATCTAGATTTTGAATTTTAAAAATTTAAATGCAGAATTAAATTAAAAAAGATAAAAACTTTAATAAATATAGTATTTCATGTTATAAACGAAATTAAAATTTTTATAATATAATGTATTATAAATTATATGATATTGTAAAATAATAATAATAAATTTATAACACATGACATGTTTATAAATTAATTAATAATATTTTATATTCAACTTAGTATTTGGTTGATAACTACAAATAATTTATGGTTTATAAATATATTATCAAACACGTTTTAAACAATTATTTAAATTCGGATCCAATTTCTGAATCTACTACCAAACACATATCTGAAAACATGAAATACTACCTGTTTTCATTGAATCTCTTGTTTTCAAATGCAATTATAAGCCCGAAATCGTGTGGGTAACACTGAAACAGATTCAATAATTCACCAAAACAACCACTAACGAAAACTTATTAGAGAAAAGAACTCACCCTAACTTAATAATTCCTTGCTGGACAGCGTCCTCAAATGGTTAATTTCACGAGTTAGACGACAGGAAACGGCTAACTAATTTGAAATCCATTTTGAGAAACTATGGGATAATCTTAATCCTCAAGAAAATCGCACAAAACTTCAACGGAGGATGGAATCTTACCGAAACTTACCCAATCGACACCCAAATTAAAATCACGGACTGTTGCCACTGACCCGGCGGCGACGACGACAAACCACGGCGGCGGCGACTGCACAGGTGCCCGAAGTCGGGGGCTGGACACGCGGCTTTCGGCTTCTCGCAGCAGGCTCGGATGTGCGTGGGTCTATTCGGGCGTGACTCGCGGCGACTCGCGGGCTGCTTAAGGACGGCGTGCGGCGGCTGTGCGAGATCTGCAGTTAGCGCACGGTCTGATGTTGCCGGAGAGATGACGCCGGCGCGGTTCCTGCGTGACTGAGAGCGAGAGTGAGAGAGAGACAATATGGTGAGGGAGAAAGCTGAGTATCGAGAGGGAGGGGAATGAGGGTCGTGAGGGAGAGGGGGAGAAAACGAGATTTTTCAATTAAATTTGGGAATTAGACTTTTTGGAACGAATATTTCATAGATGTACAATTATGAAAAAAAATATCAGCTTTGTTTTGCTTTGCTTCAAGATTTTTCAAATAAATCTTCTCTATTTTGCCCTCTAAAATTGTACCCATCAAAAATTGGTTTGTATTAATTTTTTCCCTAATAAAAACTATTATTAAGATTTACCAATACTCAACTCTAACCTTAAATACATTTCATCAAAATCTTACTCCAATGGTTGTTACCAAAATCTTCCTCCAATTCCATCAATTTGAAGGATCTTTTGCAGCTCCATTAACGTTGCGGACAATCTCAAATTTCTCTACAGCTCCATTGATAATTCTTCTAAAGCAACATAAGTATTCATTCTTTTGTCTATTCTTTATTTATTTATTTATTTATATTTTATTTTATCAATCATCTTGAGTATGAATTATTATCTATTCTTTTTATTCTTTTTTTTTTTTTTTTGTTAAACAGTATGAATAACATGAACTATATATTTGTCTATTCTTTTTTATTATTATTATTTTGTCAAACAGTATGAATAGCAATCCAAGTACATAGTTTGCATTTTTTTTTTCAATTTTGTTATCAATATATATTTTTTATTATTAATACCTTATGTTTGTTGAGTGAGAAATTTCGGCCAATCACAAATTGTCACGTCATTAATTTGAATTAATGATAAAATAATTTTGGGACCAATTACAAATTTACACGTGTCCCTAAATTAAATTAATAGACATTAAAATTCGGCAAATCAAACAATGCCACTTGTCTATCATTGATCCATCAGATGACATAAGCCGAGTCCAATCAAATTATGCCACGTGGCAATTGGACGCGAGACTAATGTGACCCGAGATCATTGAAGAAATTGGGCTAAATTAAAATGATCCAATTTTATTAAAAATGAGTTGGATTAAAGCCCAAATAGAGTAAAAGCCCAAAGGCTGGGCCCAAGCCCAAGCCCATATGAGGTCCATCAAACTCTATAAATAGAGGAAGCCACCATTCATTTTGGGCATTCAGACAGAGTCAGAGAAGCCAGAGCCCAAAGCATTCTCCCAAGGTCCAGAGTCTTCAGAAGTCAGAGAGTCCAGAGAATTCAGAAGATCCAAGATTCAGAATTCGACCATCTCAAGACTCAGAAGATCCAACGACTGGAAGACTCCAAAGAATCAACCGTTTCTTCATCAAGATACAAGTTGAAGATTCAACCTTCCTCCGTCTGAGATCAAGCTCGCCAGCCCTCAGATCAGACTCTACATTTTGAGAGAAAGCATCAGAGGATAAATATTAGAGACTGTAACACTTCTACATACAAAATCAATAAAATCATGTTCATTTCCATGAATTAAATTTCCTTGTCGAAATCTCGTGTGAACAATGTTATAAGATGTTTCTAATTTACACTAACACTTATTTACATTTAATCACCCATTTGATTGTAGAATGTAATGTTTATTCAAATAATAAATATATATCATGCATTAAAATATATTATCAATATACTAAACCCATTATATATTATATATTCATCGTTGTGTATTCAGTTCATAAATCAAACGTCAAAATAATAAGGGAAAAATACACTTTTAGTCCCTAAGGTTTGGGTTAGGTTTCATTTTGGTCTCTGGGTTTTCAAACTCAACAACTTAGCCCTTGAGGTTTGGTTTTAGTTTCAATTTGCTCCGTCCATTTTTCCGATAAAAACTAACGGGTGAATGGCGTGGCACTATTTTTTTTATTCAAAAAAATTATTTAAAATTTTTTTAACTAAAAATATATTAAAATAATAATAATAAATTATTATCTTTAATTTTTTTTATTTATTCTCTCTCTTTCTCTTCTTCTTCTTCACATGGGCGGCGGCGACCGACGACTTTTTTATATTTTCTTCTCTACTCTTCTCTTCTTTTTTTGTTCTTTTTTCTTTCTTCTTCTCCGACGAAGTAACACACAGATCTTCGCGCGCTAGCAAGAAAAACCCAGATCTACAACGCAGATCTCAGTCACCCCGCAAACAGATATGCAACGCCCACACCAGCAAAACCCATATCTGCAACGCCCACGCCGTCCCTCATCGCCAATTCTCTCCTTCGTGCTGCAACGCCCACGTCGCAAACGGATCTGCAACGCCCTGCAAACGGATCTACACCATCCCGCAACATCCACGTCGTCCATCTTGCTGGTCGCCGACAACAAGAAACCCACAAGAAAACGCAAGAAACCCTCTTGCTTGTGCTACCCCAACTCAGATCTGGAAGTTTTGAATTTCTGGCGAGCCCCCTTCGTCCCGACAAGATTCACGAACACAGTCGAACTACCCACGAACCGACTAGCACTGCGAACAAAGAGAAGGAAGGAAGAAACATGGTTCAGATCCGCAAGAAACGTGGTTCAGATCTGCAAACAAAGAGCAACCACGGCGAGGTTCAGATCCGACGCAGCCAACATGGGTTTTTGAATGAAAAAACGTTCCAAATCTGGGTTTTGAAGGCTTGTTCGTGGGTTTTTGAATGAAAAAAAGAGAAGGAAGAAACGAGAAGAAGAGGAAGAGAAAACAAAGAGAGAGAGAAAAAAAAAAGAAAAAAAAAGTGGTCGTCGGTGCTGGTGGCGAGCGATGGTTGACGACGACAGTGACTGCCATGGGTGAGTTGAGATTAGGGTTTTTGAGAATAATGGTGAAGAAAAAGATTAAGGAATAAGATGAAGAAGAAAAAGAAAAAAGAAAAAAGAAAACTAATAAAATAATAAAAAGTAATTTATATATTATTTTATTTTAAGAAATTAATAAAAATAATATTTTTTAATAAAAATAATCCACGTTAGTAATCTGTTTGTGTTTAACAAAAAAATTGACAAAGGGACTAAGAACGTAACGAAATCCAAACCTCAAGGGCTAAATTGTTGAGTTTGAAAACTCAGGGACCAAAATGAAACCTAACTCAAACCTTAGGGACTAGAAGTGGATTTTTCCCAAATAATAAATATATACTAGTTTGTATATTGCATCATAAATATATACTTAGAATTATATTATATACACCTCTGTATATAGTATATATACGTCATGATTTGTAAAGTTTATAAGTGAGTTTTCAGAATTATAAATATAGGTCATGCAACATAATCCTTATTAAATATTCGTCATACATTTTTTTATAGGTAATAATCTCATTCCCATACGGATGGTGTTTGGCGGTCGTTGGAATGAGATTAATAACTATATTGATTCCCAAGTTTCTCAAATTTGTATTCATGAAGGAATATTGTTCACTCATTTGATTGAAGTTGTAACCCAAATGTTAGGCAACCCAGATAGTTTTGATTCTCCTGACTTGTGTGTTTCTTGTGTGTTTCCTTTGGATCATCACATTTAATGAATAACGACATGAGAAGATTGTGGAAGACAAGGATGTACATTGGTTGTATAACATTTTGTCTAAAGGTGTTTTAGAATTATGTTCCCTAATAGTTGATTGTAGAAATAGTTTGGCTATTTTGGTTGATAATATAGCGTTGATTGGTTCAAGCTCAACCGACTCGGTTCGACAAGGTCGATTTCATCATTCTATTGATGTCGCAAAGTTGCCTGCAGATTTTAAGATTGATGTGAACGACATGTTTTATGGTAAAGTGAATGCAAATGCATAAGGTGCAATTGTTATTAGGGACAATTTTCAGTATAGGACAATCAAATCAAATCAAATCATGATGTTTTATACGTCTAATGTATAGTTGAAAATTGTGGTTGGTTTGTTCGTGCATGCCACTTTGGAGGTGATGGAAGTGACACTTGGACAGTCAAGAAAATTTATGGTGATCATTCATGTTCCATGGATGTTATATTGACTGATCACAAGCAAGCAACATTCTCTTTTATAAAAGAGTGTATTAAGACCAAGATTAGCATAGTTGGTAGTGAATTAAGCAGCCAAAAAGATGTGCAATCTTATGTTCGTTCCCAATTTGGAATGAACATTAGTTATCAGAAAGCATGGCGTGTTAGGGAAGCGCCCCTAAATGAGATAAGAGGATCATCGGGAAATTCATATTCTTTGATTACATCGTATTCTCACATGCTCAAGGCATAAAATTCAGGTATCAAATTATTTAGATTACACAGGATCGAATTTCAATAGTTATAATCTTAACTTTATGGTATAAATGTTATCAACTAGACTTATATTATATATTATAGGTTCGATTGTGATGTATGAGCTTGATGATGATGGACGTTTTAAGTATTTCTTCATGGCCTTATCAGCATCTATTACTGGTTGGCAGCATTGTAGACCAATAATTTTGGTTGATGGAACCTCCATGAAGAATAAGTATGTTGGAACTCTATTGATTCTTTCAACACCTGATGCTAGTAATCAGATATTCCTTTCGCATTTTCTATTGTTGATTCTGAGAATGATACTTCTTGGGAGTGATTCTTTATCAAATTACAATATATTGTTGGTGATTGTAAGGAATTAGTTATTGTTTCAGACGGTCATAACAGTATTCCAAAGGCCATTCAAACAGTTCTTCCAGATGTAGTTCATTGTTTATGCATATATCATCTGCTGAGGAATCTAAAAAGAAGTTCAAGGATAAATTGGTTGATATGACTTATTATTCATGTGCAAAAGCGTTTAATGTCCTCGATTTTGAGTTGCACATGCGAGATCTTGAGGGCAATGCAAAAGGTTGATAAGTCTAAATTGTTACACGTTCATAATCTCCCAATTTGCTTATCTTTATTGAATTCCTTGCGAAAAATACTTTAAAATGAGTATAATATGTGTATAGGTCATCGACGGAGGTTTGGAGCCAATTCGAGGGCTAAAGCGAGCTAAACCGAAGCAAAATGACGAAAATACCCTCGGTCAACAAAAGTCAACGCACGCTGAAGGACAAATCAGGGTCGAGACGCTGCCATCAAGGTCGAGACGCCATCAACTTTCCAAAATTGGTCGAGACGCTACTTCTATTATTTTTCATAATTAGCTTTTTTTCCATAACTAGTGCATGTTCCATAATTATTTCCTTTCTAAATATAAAAACCCTCCATTAGTCCGATCATCACAAAAAATCTAAGTTAAATAAATTATAATCGTGCTCCTTGTGTTCGACCCCGGCCACTACTGCTACAAGTTAGCTTTAGAGGTTGAGGATTAAAAATTTATTTGACACGACCCTCGACAAGTTGTTCCGTCAAGGGTATACGTTCAGATTTACATAAAGTACGTTTTTCAAAATGGTCGCGTGCATATGCTCCTCGTTCAAGATTCCACATCATGACAACTAATATATCTGAGAGTTTTAATGCTACAATCAAAGAAACTCGAGAATTGCCTATAACTTCAATGCTTGAAGTCTTAACGATGACTTTTGCAAAGGTGGTTTTACACACGGAAGAACATGACAGATTTTCAAGTCACCAATTTTACAAAGTCAACCGAGAAGAAGTTAAGAAAGGAAATATCGAAGGGACTTTCAATGCAGGTGATTAATTTGTATCATTTATCGAATATTAACTATATATTATAAATTATAATGCATTCTTGTTTTGAATAGGTTCTTCCAGTGACAAATATGCAGTACCAGGTGATTGATGGAAAAAACCATTATGATGTTCATCTACCTTCTCGATCATGCAGTTGTCGCGTATGGGACATATTACGAATACCTTGTGCTCATGCATGTGTTGTATTAACCCATAAACATTATTTATCTGTCAAAGAGTATGTTTTAACATATTATTTGAACACTACTTTGCGTCAAATATATAGTGGCATAATTCATCCATTAGGCAACGAAGCAGCTTGGAGCATTCCAGAAGATGTCAAAAGCATAAAAGTTTTCCCCCCAAACATGAAACGTTCTGTTGGTAGGCCGAAAAAGTTACGAGTCCCTTCAGTCATGGAATTCAGGAAGCGAGTCAAATGTGGACGATGTGGAAGAATTGGTCACAATAGGAAGTCTTGCAAATTTTTTCCTACACGGTGATTTACTCATTTATTATATATTCAAATATAGACAAACAATTATAGTGTGTTTTACGTTTAGCTTTTCATTTGTTGTGTTCAACAATATTCAATTTTATATTAACAACATATATTGTCCAATTTTGTTTATTTTATTGTTACATTCAAATGACTAGAACATAAATTATAAATGAGCGGGATTATATTTGATAACCTATCATAATTTTAAAAAGACAAATTTGTATGTGAAACAATACTTATTCACAATTCATGTACACCATATCAAAGCATATATCCATGTATTCTCAATGAATTTATAAAATGTAACTTATTCCAACCCAACCAAATTTATACTATGATTGCGACTTTTATATCTTTTGACACATTTTCTAGCTTTGCTCATAAATACCACCATGTTTATATCTATCATTTTGAAACAAATTTATTTACATAAGCAATTAAGCATATATACGAACGAAAAAATGAACAACAACTTGATTATATATTACATAATATACATAATAACGAACAATATATTAAGTATGGATATCGTAGTATCTGCTGCTAATATGTATACAACAAAATTACATATCTGTTGGTGATAAACATGTTTAGGCATTCAAATAAATTTTTGGGATATATATTACATACCTGCACACTAATAATATGAAATGTACATTACACCAGAAGAAATTTATTCGTTTAAACCTGTAAATAAAATCCATATGCTAAAGAATCATATATTAAGATATAAATAAACTTATAATCCCAAACCAATGTAATCAATATTATAAATAAATATCGAAATTCCAAAATTACACAAATCACCCAAGAAAAAGAAATAATAGTAAGCAAGTTCTAGTTCCAAAACAAGCTAATTAATAGTATGCAAACAAAACATTCATCAAATTTTAGAAAAAAATTAAAACTTGGTCGATCATAGTCCTGGCTACCAAAGGGCTTTTCATTTTTTTTTCTCTTCTGCTGATCCGAACTTAGGGTGATCTCATAATCTTGGAAGGCATGATAACCCAAAGCTCGTTCCTTCTTATATTTTCACTTGGCTTAGCAATGCCCTTCTTTAATTGTTTGTTCCCTTTTGCAAATGGTCCTTTGCCTCTAAGCTGTATTTTATCAACCAACATTTAAGAAAATATAACTTTCATTAAAGATTTCAAATTGCTAACCGCATCTATGTATATGGTGTTCGGATCATATTCCTCTCCATCCTTTTCACCCAATTGTTTTCCCTGCATATTCAATATAGTATAGTTATTTGATGGAATCAATCATTCAAATCCATAAAAAAAAAAAAAAAAAAGTACAAACGCATACCTTAATAACCTCATTCTCTATCTTCTCTACCTCATTAAAAAAGTTTTTGTTCACATATATGTCATCCAGTAGAGTTAATGTTTCAACTTGCACACCCTAAAAATGAAAATATATTAATAAAGTATTTCAGTAGCAATCCTATTTGTATGGTTAATAAAATTTAAACTCACCGTTCCAATCAAAGTTGTGTCACCGTTGTCTCCACGATTGGTTGAATCATCAATGAACCATTGTTCTTCTAAATTTTCATCACCATTGATATTGGCATCGTTCTTTTCACCACTACCTCCTCCGTTACTCCCACCACCACTTTCATCATCATTTTCCTTTCTGGTTGTATGTCCTCTATCCTGTTTTTCATTAATTTTCCTTAAGCATCCAACTTCTTCCTTCAATTTTTTCACATCCTCACCAATTACATCAATTTTTCTATTCAAAATATCAAAATTCCTCATAACGATTTCCTTGAATTCATCCAGCAACAGAACTTGGGGAGGAGAACTCTTTACCCTTACATTGACATCTTCTTCTTTGCTATGTGAATGAGATGCCTCAAGATCATCCTCAAACGTATCGACTTCCTCCACTTGGTGTTTTCCCTTGTCAACATCCCCATGTCTCATTGCACAAAAATCAAACTGAAATATATAATTAGTATTCAGTGTTAATTCTTGATAGACGAAAAATATATTATATAATAAGTCTCAGTAGATATATTACATACCTCCTCATTCTCAAATACTTTCAAAGCTAGTTCCTTCCATTCTAGGTGTCCATATGTTGCCCAGTTATTCATCTTTGGCATTCCTGAAGCCACTTTTCTAGCAAAAATGTAATGACCCGACTAAAAGGAAGTTAAAACATATTGAGGATCGTTACTACACACATGAACACATAAAACTTTTGAAATCTTTAAGCGAAAGAGACTATAAGTAAAAAAAATTTATTTAATCAACTGGGCCCAAAAGCATAAGTCATTTACATAAAATGAACAATAAAAAAACGATGACAGACAATTTTCATAAAATTGAACATTAAAAACATCTGAAAACATGAAACTAGGAAACTCGGTCCTAGACTTCTAGGGACATGATTTGCAGCTGCATCCCATAGCCTAGACAAGTCATTACCCCTTGCCACTCGCCTGATGTCATCAAGTACCACCTGAGAAGGAAAGTCATGTAGCATAGGTGAGTATATAAGAATATACTAGGGCTGAAACTGATAACATGAAACTTGACTTGGGTCTTAACATGATAGGGACCTAACTGGAATCATTCATTCGAGTTTCTAACCCTAGGGCCATAACAGGGTACTTAGAATGTTTCGTCTAGGGTGATTACATATCCCCAACCTGTGCCAACTAGGGTGTTGTATGGGTCAGTCAAGTAAGTCAAGTAAGACAAGTAAACTAGAGACTAGCTGGCAACCTCTAGCAGAACTACACCTATCCCAACACAACACCCCTGAATCATGAACATAAAATACGGTGGAGCAATCTAGTGCATGTAAACATGCCTGAATGCCATCTGGCGCATGAAAACGTGCCTGCTAAGCCAACTATGGTATGGCGTGGGTTAGTCATGTAAGGCAAAGTAAACTAGAGACTAGCTGACATCCCTCTAGCAAAACTATACCTCTCCCAACACTATACCTCTGAAACATAAGCTCAACCCCGTCCTGAGACTGATAGAGCGCACGATCTCGTGCCTGACAACTGAGCTATAACAGTCGACTGATAGAACGCACGATCTCGTGTCTAAAACTGAGTTCTATCAGCCCTGAGATGGGGGAAAGAAGTTACCCTAGCTAACATAAGACTTAAGGATCCTTTAAGTCTGTCCGAGGCCCTATAACATGATATGGTCCCTATTTTGAGTCTATTCTCATTCATACACAAGGTTCTCTAAAAGTCATACTAAAACGTGCTTGGAGAACCCATGGTCTATTCTAGTCAGCCTGCCAATTTCAGCACATCAAAATCCAAGGGATTTAACTAGACTTAGCCCTGTTATTCACTACAATGCTACCGAAAATCCAGCAGCATAACAACGTAACTATAACTATCCCGAAAATTGTAGACACCTGAAAAGCAGAAAAATCACACTTCTAAACTAGAGTAACTCTAGTCATTGACATTCTAATATAAAGCTCATATACGACATGCTCAATCAATACTACTAACATTAGAAAACTACAACCAACATAAATTCATTCAAAGCCATTTATATCACGACTAACAAAAAACGTGAATATTCATGCTCTCTTCACAATAACGCTTCACAACCTAACTGTGCTTCAGCCCAAACTCAAATCAATCCATAATCCATGCCGCTCATGTGACGCATGTGTGGCCGAAATGTGGATGTGAGAAAAGATGATGAATAATGATTAAGATAAATTCAACCAACCTAGTGCAAGTATACACTATCGCATGCAGTAATAAAAACCTTAGAAGTATTCCAAGGATATCGATCCCACGAGGACTAAATTGGAAACACAAATTTGAAGAAGAAATTGCTCAAAGATTGCTTGGATGAGGTAATAAAAGAAATAGTTGATGATGATTTTTGAAAAGTAGATAAAATAAACAAGTAAGAATAAACAATGCTAAATAAACGAGGTGTCCAACATAGTTTCAACCCTAAGGTAAAATAACTCTAATCCGTGCTTATTAAACATAAGTCTATTCATACATTGGGTCATATTTAACTTCTATTTGGCCTTGCTCCCAAGAGCCGTTAGAAGGCTAATCGAGTACCGTTATGCACATGTCTGTGACTCGACTCCAACATAGATAAATCAACATGCAATCTATAACCCTATAGTTGTTATAGGGTGCCTTAGGCAGCATCGCCTTATAACACTGAATACACTCTTTCGAGCCATTTCTCCTATATCACCTTTATGAGAACCGATATCGTTTGTCTCTTTCGAGTATCAAACTCACATAGCATGCAAAGTCTAAGTGATCAAATTAAACTCAGCAAGATTCAAAATGATATTCAATAAAGGATGACATGCAATGAATAGAACTTAAGTAAATAAACACTTTCAAGCTATTTTAACCATAAGGGAATTCACTATATTGAACCCCTCAACGGGATTTAGCTACTCATGATGGGATAAGTTGCAAATAAACAACTTTTCATTGAAATAAATGAATAAAGAATACAAAGAAATGAAAAGTAGCAAATGCTGGAAATAAGGTGCAGTAGCTAAAACTAGGGTTTTTTCTTTTATTCAATCCTTCTAGAGTTCGCTCGACACTCTACTCTCCTTTACAAATGGGAATAGGGTGAAAATCTCTACAAACACTCAGGTTTGATGTCTAACTAAAGGTTAGAATTCAGTCATCTAAGAAGAACCACGGGCATCCCTACTCATGGGCTACTAGGGTTCTGTCACCACCCTCTTCTTCCCAGTGAGTTCTGCTTGACTTTCCCTTCGAATCGAGGCCTTTTATAGTGTGGGAAGTGGTTGAGGAGTCACGAAAATGGTGTCGATAGGTAGTCCAGTCAGTTTCAGAGTCAAAACAACCAGTTAGTTGCGTGAAAAGCTCGTTTAAAATGACCCGCGACGGACTCGAACTTTTCTGTTTCTGCCCAGAAATGCGGTCGCATTTCATTTTGCCTTGGCAGAAATGCGGTCGCATTTCAATAGCATTTCAACAGCATTTCTCTGTTTTTCTCTGTTTTCTGCAAAACACCAAAACTAAGTCAAATTCACACCAAAATGAGTTCTTTTAAGCACAAATATGTATAATTTGACACACATGACTCTCAAAGACCTAACTTACCAACTTTTACACTTTTTAGGCTCAGGAATAGTAATTTTGACAAAAAACATACAAGTTTCACAAGAAATAAGCTAAGAATAAGGGACAAAATAGGTATATTTTTGGCACTCATCATCATGTTATGCCCGAGTAAGGACAATCTCAACATGCGTTTCATTTAACCATTTAATTTGACAACCTCATCATGCTTGAAGAAAAATTAACCCAACATGCTTATTTAAATTCAAGGTCAATATAAGGATTAAATCCAATTCATGCTTGCATATATCGTTCTCAAATGTAATGGGTCTAAATCATAGAACTTAACCAAATAGCTACTTACCTTGGGCAAATAATTACTTGATAATTCTTATCAAATCTCTTAACTCCACGACCTTAGGCAAGCCAAAATAGAACAAATGCTTGTTGTTCGTGCTTCCAATTTCACTTAAAATCGACGAATAAATCACCAAACACTATGGGTACCTTGAAATTGAAAGCTAACATCAATGGGTATTAAAATAAACACTAAAATCAATCCCAATCCTTGATGTAAAACACTTACCCAATGTCGAAATTGTTGGGGTTGGTGCCCTAAAACTCATAGATAGTGAATATAAGATTTGATACTGTGATCAAGTCTTATGGCTTTGAACAAAATGTTGACGAACCTTGTGTTTATAAAAGGATTGTCAAAGGTTCAGTAGCTTTCTTAGTATTATATGTAGACGATATCCTACTTATCGGGAATAATGTAGGTTATCTAACTGACATTAAACAATGGCTAGCAACTCAGTTCCAAATGAAAGATTTGGGTGAGGCGCAGTATGTTCTAGGGATCCAAATTATTCGGGACCGAAAGAACAAGACGCTAGCTATGTCTCAAGCATCTTATATAGACAAGTTGTTGATTAGATATAAGATGCAGAATTCCAAGAAAGGTTTATTACCTTTTAGACATGGAATTACTTTGTTTAAGGAACAATGTCTTAAGACGCCTCAAGAAATTGAGGATATGAGACGAATTCCCTATGCCTCTGCAGTAGGCAGCCTAATGTATGCGTTGTGTACAAGGTCTGATATTTGTTATGCAGTAGGGATTGTCAGTAGATATCAATCTAATCCAGGATTCGATCACTGGACTGCCGTAAAAAATATCCTTAAGTACCTAAGGAGAACAAGGGACTATATGCTCGTGTATGGTGATAAGGATTTGATTCTTACAGGATACACTGATTCTGATTTCCAAACCGATAAGGATTCAAGGAAATCCACATCGGGTTCAGTATTGACTCTGAACGGAGGAGCAATAGTATGGCGTAGCATCAAACAGGGATGCATAGCAGATTCGACCATGGAGGCCGAATATGTAGCTGCATGCGAAGCAGCAAAGGAAGCGGTGTGGCTCAGGAAGTTCTTGAACGATTTGGAAGTCGTTCCAAATATGCATCTGCCCATCACTCTCTATTGTGATAATAGTGGTGCAGTTGCTAACTCAAAAGAACCAAGAAGCCATAAGAGAGGAAAGCATATTGAAAGAAAATATCATCTCATCAGGGAGATAGTGAACCGAGGAGACGTGATCGTCACAAAGATAGCGTCGGAGCACAACATTACTGATCCATTCACGAAGGCTCTCACGGCTAAAGTGTTTGAGAGTCATCTAAAGGGTCTGGGTCTGCGAGATATGTATAGAAAATAATCTAGGGCAAGTGGGAGGAATATAACCGGTATTTAAAACCGTGATATACTGGGTATTGTAATGCCCTAGTTTATTATATTTGTAAATTGTTATTAATACAAGTATTTATTCACTCACTGCTGTTATAGATTATTGTACATCCCACTAAACTAGAGTTTTAGTGCAAGTGGGAGATTGTTGGGGTTGGTGCCCTAAAACTCATAGATAGTGAATAAAACAAATAATTATATACTTGTTTGATAAAGTCGTTATGGAGTTTTTGTTCACTCAAGTTATTAAATGAGTGAATTGCACGTTAAATAACCCAAATCCAATAAACTAGTATCCTTGGCTATGATATGAGTGCTTGAACTATATGTTGTGACATAAATATGGATCAAGTTCAAGTAATAGCCTAAACGGTCTATAGTATAGGGATAAGGCTTGGTACCTCAATCCTAGGAAAGCTATGAGATGCGGCGCACTTTGTTTAAGTACAAACGACGTGATTCTGGATCGTTCATGTATAGACATGCGAGTGGGGGCGTCCTATGCAAATGAGTTTGCATAAGACCAAGACCAAGAAAAAAGTCACTCTTGCTTTATAATGTCGTTTACTGTCAAGACTGACTATTTCAATGCAATGACCTAGGTAACTCTATCTTAATCCTGAGCTAACTATGAATTCCTGTTTATTCGGGCTTATCCTTAGATCTGCATGGGTGAGAGTGGCTCAACATTGCCGACTCAATAAACCCCCCATTTCAAGGATAGGAACGGGTAGATAACTGGGGACATAGTCTTGCAAAATGGAATTCACTCCTACCCGATTTAGGGATAGTAGAGAGGCTATTCCCTTAAGTGACTGACTCTGGAACGTGAACAAAGGGATCCCACCCTCTCATTTGCCCGAGAGGTTTTAGGTTTAGTGGTGGGACCACAAACCGATTGTTCATTGGGGACTCCACAAGAGACTTAAGGAACAGATGTAACTTCAGGGGTAAAATGGACATTTGACCCAACTTTAGCTACGAACAACCTGTGAAGGGTCGACTTACAAATCATGGTTTTATCGAGTGGACAGAAATAAATCTACAGTGAGAGGAGTTCAACTATCGGACTATAGTGGAGTGTTTTGGTAGTTAACGAATGTTGGTTAACTGAGTTAAAAGAGTTTAACTAGTTAATCTCGGATCGTTGGAGCCCATGATCTGTAGGTCCATTTGGTCGCCCTGCTAGCTCGTACGGAATAAACCTTAGAAAATATGTGATGAGAAAGTTTGAAGCGTTCAAACTCGTATTAGGGAAGTTATCGTTATTTATTCCATAAATTTAACGATTAAAAGTTTAATTATGAATTAAACTATATTAAAGAGAGTCGTGAATATTTAAATAGGATTTAAATATTAAATATATGAATGGTCTTTAAAAGTGTTGGACCGCAAAACGCATGGGCCGCAAGTAATATAAAACGGAAGTATTCCGAGTATCGAATCCACAGGGAGGCGAAATGATATTAAGCAAAGCAATTAATTCTTGAACTCTAAAGGTACTTGAGTGAAATATTATCTAGGGACCAAAACTTGATGCTAAAATGAATTGAAAATTAAAGCAATTAAAGAAATAAAATTGATCAATCAAGGAAATAAAAAATATGGAGAAAGAGTTTTGAGTGAGAAGCGGGGTCTTGAAAATCAATTAATAGCTAAATAATTATTACAATTATCCTATATCATTGCCCGACTAATTATAATCCTAGAATCTCCGTTAATCACATAGGTTCTCCTGTCGGTTTCCCCTAATTAAAATTAACCAATATTAACAACCTAAGTGTCCTTAGCGCCATTAAAATTCATTAATTAATACGCTTTGATTCATTATCGGAATCTAAGTTTAATCAACTAATCTCGTTGTCACTACGGGCAATTAAACTAGTTGCATGGATTATGATCTATCCTAATTTCTCTCCGTCGAGTTTCCATTAAGAATCGGATCAATATATAATTGGCCAGGTCATATACAGCATTACGAGCATCCATACAAATAATTAGTAAAAAGGGAAAGAGATAGGCAATTATAATAACATTTAACTATAAATTTTCATTTCAAGACCCCAAAATGGATTTAGCAATACATGGCTATTGTTGGGTTTTATGCCCTAAAACTCGTAGATAGTGAATGGTGACAAATTGTTCACTTGTCTCAATACGTTGTTATTGAGGTTTGTACAATAAAGAGTTATTGTTAGTAAAATTGCACAATTTGACCCAAATCCAATAAACTAAGATCCTAGGTTGTTTAGATGAAACTTGAACTAGTATGTGGGGACATACGGGGATCAGTGTTCAAGTAACAACCTAAATGGTCTATAGTATAGGGATAAGGTTGGGTACCTTATCCTGGTAACACTATGTGATACGACCCACTTTGTATTCGATACAGATGCAATGATCCAAAGCATCCATGTAGGAGACATGCGAGTGGGGGTATCCTGTGCAATGAGTTTGCATAAGACCGGACCGCGAAATAGTAACCACTAGATGTAACACCGTTAACTAGTTTAAGTTTCTATTTCAATAAGATGACCTAGGTAACTCAATCTCAATCTTGAGTATGTTATGAACCCCTTTCAAGAGGGATTGTCCTTAGATTTGTATGGGTGAGAGTGGCCAGTTCACCGACTCAATAAGCCTACCATTTCGGGGGCAAGACCAAGTGGGGGCTGGGAACATAACATTACAAGATGGAATTCACTCCTTCCCCTATTGGGGTAAGTAGATGTGTGTTCCCTTAAGGGTTGATTCCAGGTCTTGAACAAGGGCGCCCATCCTCTCCTGGCCCGAGAGGAACTGCTGTTTATTGATTGGATCATAAACAGATTGTTCATTAGAGGAATCAGTGGTACTTAAGGATCCACAGGTAACCCAGGGGTAAAATGGTAATTTGACCCAGCTGGCGTTACGAACACTCGTGAAGGATTGACTTACCGTTATTGGTCGATATCCGTGGACACAGAATATTCTACAGTGAGAAGAGTGCAGCTGTGGGTCTTTAAAGGAGTGACCCACAGTTAATGAGTTTAGCCAATTAGTCTCGTATCGTTGGAGCTTCTGATCTGTAGGTCTATTAGGTCCACCTACTAACTCATAAAGGGTTCTGAGGTTAAATAGTCTTGAATAGAATTTGAAGTGTGTTCAAATTCGTTAAGGGAATTTTATTGTATTTGATACAATTAAAATAATGTATAAAAATACATTATAATATAAGTTTAATTGATGAATTAAACTTTATATCATAAATTAATTTTGGATATGATTCAAAATTAATTAATGAGAGAATTAAATATTTGAAGAAGGTCAAATATTAAATATGAATTAGATTCATATTAAACTATAGGTTAAAATTAATATGAATAGGGATTCATATTAAAACTATAGTATAAGAGGGAAAATGAAATTAATTAGATATGTGATTAATTGAAGAATTAATTAATCTAATTTATTTTGGTTAAATATGATTTAATCGAAATTAAAACTATAGTTTATGATTAATGTACATTTGATGCACATTAAAACTATAGGTTAAAATGAGAGAGATTTATTTGAATATGATTCAAATGTGATATTAATTAAGTATATGATATTTAATTAATGTGGGAACAATTAATTCAGAATTAATTGGATGGCCTATTTACTTCAATTGAATATGATTTAATTGAATTAAAACTTTATGTTATAATTGATTTAATTAAAATTGGTTTAATTAAATTAATTATAAATAATTAGATAATTATTATTTAATTTAACGACCTGGATCACATTGATTATGATCAACGGTGGAGATCGCGTAGGGAAGTTAACTTCCCTTATTCCCACGTATCAGTGAGGGGTTGGATATACTGACTTCATTCTGACATTTTTCACAGAGAAGAAAAAAAGCTCTTTCTCTCTCTCAAAAATTCTTTCATCCCAAAAGAAAACCCACAGCAAGGTTGGCTGTAATTTTCAAATTCCCAATTTCAAGAAGTGATCCCACAATCACAACCTCGAGAACTCAGAGATTAGTGGGTGTTCTTTGATGGTGGTGTTCGTTGGAGAGGCTCGGTACAAATTGTTCGTTGAGGAGCATAATGCTGTGGAATTGGTTCTACAACAAGTTCCTAAAATTCTAAATTGTTTAGGATCAGTAATTGCATGCTTAATCTAGATTTAATTTGAGAATCGTTCTGAAGTTTATTTTCCCAACGTCGAGAACCCCGTCGCTAGCGCTTGGAGTCCCTCCGAACACGCCCCGAGCCTTTTAGAATGCTCACTAAAAGCTCCCCACAAAATTTCCCACTTTTAACTCTCAAAAGGCTAAAAAGCCTTGAGAGAATGCTCAAGGAGAGCAAAGGAAAGGAAGGAAAGAAAGGATGGTGGAATGATTGATGATAAAATGGGACACCAAGGGGGTCCTTATATAGGCCCGGAATAGGGACAGCGTCGCGACGTTGTGACGTCACTCGACTTGCCCGACAAGAAATGGGACAGCGGCGCTGTCCCCACAGAGTCTCGACGCTGTGAGGTTTCCAGAACTTCCTCGCGCGGGCTGGGCTTGAATCTTGGGCCAACTTCATTCTGTTTGGATCTTCACTTGGATGGTTGACTTTTGGGCTCCCCCTTTGACCCATGGTTGGAAATTTGGCTTGGAATGCTCATTTTTGGGCCTTTTTTCACCAAAAGTCAACAAAATGCTCCTTAGGACAAAATAATGATTTATATTAGAATTTCTCAATAAAAACACAATAAAAGCGCTCAAAAGCTTAATAATTT
Organism: Luffa aegyptiaca; assembly: GCA_017139565.1. Taxonomy (NCBI): domain Eukaryota; kingdom Viridiplantae; phylum Streptophyta; class Magnoliopsida; order Cucurbitales; family Cucurbitaceae; genus Luffa; species Luffa aegyptiaca. Next base: position 6,467,087 of record CM029397.1, read on the forward strand.
AGGACTAAAATAGCGACATTTCTGCCCACTATCACACCCCCAAACTTAAGCTTTTGCTAGTCCCGAGCAAAATAAATTTGAAAGATGCATGAAATAGAATCACTCAAGCCTCAATGATTTTGGAACTCTCAAGCAAAAATGGAAAACATGCAAGTGGAATAAGCAAGCACCGCATAGTCATGAAGAAATCTTAAAAGAATTTGAACTTAAGATTAATGAATAACATGCTCAAGACTTATCTAATGATTCTTTTACTAACCTAGATTAGTCTTATGGCTTTCTCCATTTGTTTCCCCCCTACACTGGCTAAGAGTCCCTAATAGGTCGGAGTTCTACTATCATGCAAACAAAGAAACTAGGGCGCCGCCTGACATTTTTCTTTTTCATGGGGGGAGCCAAACTCACAAATTTTTCTCATTTTCTTTTTCTTTTGCTTCCCCCCCAAACTTGCATTTTAATATCTAATGGTACTAGCTTTCACACTACGATGCAGGGACCCTTAACCCGAATTTTATTCTCTGGTTGGCCTAACTGATCACACCTTTGGTAGCTCTTTTTACCCTTAGTGTTTTTCTTTTGTGCAAGCAAAAATTTTCTTTTCAATAGATTTTTCTTTTTCTCTCTTTTCTTTTGTTGCTTTTCTCTCAGCAGACATAACATTTTTTTCCACCTAGTTCTTAAAACAATCAAGCATGAACTCTTAGTGTTAGAAACTAAGCCTATTGGGGTGACAACAAACTTTAAAAATCATAATAAAAATCTAGATTTTCAAAGATGTCATAAGATAAGTCTATTGCATGCTTTAGACATTAAAACTAAGTATCAAAAAATTTTTAAATTTCACAATTTCTGCTATGCTCCCAGATTCCACAACATATAAACCATTCTCCCAAAAACTTCTAAAATCACATCTTCGGCTATCATAGCTATCTACTCATGCATCCAACAGAATTTAAATATGCTCAACACAGCGAAAGCCTCCCCCCAAACTTAAACTAAACATTGTCCCCAATGTTTAAAAATAAAACATAAAAAGGGATACTGAGACTTTCCTGAATTAGGAGCAATTCATTCTCCTCCTTTGGGTCCAGAAAATGGGATTTTTGGAGCTTTGGGACTTGCTAAGGTGATCCTGCAAAACAAAATTGGATCACGAAGCAAGGAAAATTATTTACCACAAAAATTACCTAAACTTTAAATCCTTGGGTTGCCTCCCAAGCAGCGCTTTCTTTAACGTCTTTAGCTAGACGAGGCTCAGCACGCTCATGGAGGCTCGAAATAAAAATTCTCGTCGTCCTCCAGGCCTTGAAGAAAATCTCGTACCGAATTACAAACTGCAAACAGGGGAGAGAAAAAAAACTTTCCCCTGGCCCGTCATAACTAAAATGATTGTCATAATAACAAGTCAAGAAATATGGAACAACATCAAATCTTTTCTCTAAATCTCTATTTTTAAAAACAATTATTCACAGAGTCATCCAGCTGCATGATATCTACTGGTCTAGGATCTAAGGATGGCCTATCAACTATGCATATCCATTCATCAGATGCATTTTCTAAGTGCTCATGAGATTCTTGAAACTCAGTATTAAAAAATGATTCAACCAAGCTATCATATGACTCATCATCAGAAGAATCAAAGAATTCAACCTTATCAGGGTCAGATTCTATACTATCAACACTATCAGGACCTGAATCAAAACTATCAACAATTTCAGGGTCCGACTCTATATATTCAACAATGTCAGGATCAGACTTAATAGATTCAGCATTATCATGATCAGACTCAACATTTTCATCTATCAAGTAATCCTCTAAATTTAATTCAGGCAGATCATCTATTGCAGGCATATCAATCTCATTCTGAAAAGTAGGCAAATCATCTGTTGCAGGCATTTCTATATCAATCAGTTCATTTTCAAACAGAGGATCATCAAAGAATGCATTAGGATTAAAATCTTCATCACCCATAGGCGTTTCTCCTAATCCTAAGCCAAGTTCAAATTCTACCTCTTCCTCATCATCAGTCAATAATTCTGGACCAATTGAAAAACAGGTATGCAAACTACATACAGACTCATCCTGTCCAAAAATACTGAAAACGACTCTTTCATCATCCACATTCAAGGTTAACTTACCAGTATGCACGCTAATCTCGGCCTTACCTGTGGCTAAGAAAGGTCTGCCTAAGATGATGGGTACCTCTTTGTCTTCTTGCATGTCGAGCACCAATAAATCTACAGGGAAGATGAATTTGTTGACCTTCACCAATACGTCCTCCACAATACCCATAGGTTGGGTGATCGATCTATCAGCAAGCTGGAGGGTGATATCGGTGTCTTTCAATCCTATCAGACCAATCTTCCTGTATAAAGAATAGGGCATCAAATTTATACTAGCTCCTAAGTCACACAAAGCCCTATTGAAAGATACTTCTCCTATAATATAGGGAACAATAAAACTCCCTAGGTCCTTTTGTTTTAGGGGCATCTTTCCTGAAACTATGGTGCTACTATTTTCAGATAACCTAAAGACTTCTTTTTTCGACAAAATTTTCTTCCTAGACAGCATCTCTTTCATGAACTTCCCATAATTAGGCATATTATACAAAGCATCGACTAAGGGAATGTTCATAGAAAGCTTTCTAAACATTTCTAGGAATTTTTGAAACTGTTCACCTAATTTAACATTTTTAAATCTCTGAGGAAAAGGTAACTCCCTGTAATCAAAGGTAGGACATTCACTCCTCCTCTTGGGCGGGTTGATGTGCGACCCTTTATCATGGTGGTTGCATGGGACTACTTCTTCCTCGTTCAGCTTTTCTTTCTACTTTTCATCTTTCTTTGATCCTGCAAAAAACTTGGTGCATTCAATATTTAAATCACAAGAGCTAGGAGGATTTTGGGACCTTTCTATGGAGGCTTTTTGTGCCTCAGCCCTTCCATCTTCATCCTTGCTCAATTTGTCTTCTTTCTTCAGCTTCCTCTCTGAGCAGTCCTCCAATTGTCTACCACTTCTGAGTGTCACCATCTTGCACTGCTCTCTAGGATTGGTTTCAGTGTCGCTTGGAAACTTCCCTTTCTGAAGTGCATTCACTGCTGAAGCGATCTGTCCTATCTGCACTTCCATATTCTTGAGAGTCGTGTCCTGGTTATTTACCGCTATCTGGAGATTCACATTTAAAACCTTCTGTTCCTTGATAAACTTGGCCACCATCTCCTCCAGGTTGCTTTTCTTTTCTGGAACACTTGATGAAGCGAATCTTAGTGGTGGTTGCAATACGTTTTTGGTGTTCAAATACAAAAAGTTCTCATGATTGCGCAGACTTGGATGATAGAAGTTCGGTACTCCTTGAGTGAATGCTCTATTTCCCACATACTGCACTTCTTCGGCATCTTGATTTTCTTTCTTTTAGTATCCTTCAGCTAAGGTGGAGATGGACTTGACCACCTCAGACGAAATAAGCTTGTTTAGTGCATTCGTCAATGATGCCATCTTCGCTTTCAGAGAGCTTGATTCATCGATCTCATATATGCCAGCCTTCTTGGAAATTATCCCCCTTTCTGTCGGCCATTGGTAACTAGTTGCTGCCCTCAGTCACTGTCTTGGATAGAAAACTCCCACCCGCTGATGTATCAAGAACCGTCTTGGTAGAAGGATTCAAACCATTGTAAAATAACTGTACTTGAAGCCAATCTGGATAGTCATGCTGTGGGCATCTCCTAAGCATCTCTTTATATCTCTCCCATGCCTCATAAAGTTGCTCCTCGTCCAACTGTCTGAATGTTTTGATCTCTGTCCGGAGCTTTGTGGTCTTTGCAGGCGGGAAAAATTTTGTCAAAAATGTTTGGGCAAGCTCGTCCCATGTGTTGATGCTTCCAGTCTCGACTGACTCGAGCCAATCCTTCGCCTTATCTTGGAGGGAAAACGGAAATAACCTTAATCTGATCGCGTCGGCCGGAACTCCATTCATCTTTACCGTCTCGCATATCTTCAGGAATGATCGAAGATGCGAATGTGGATCCTCCAAAGGATGTCCCTTAAAAGAATTATCTCGCGCCATCTGGATCAGTCCCGTCTTTAATTCGAAATTGTTCGCTTGAATCGGGGCGTAAACGATGCCTAAATTCTCAGTTGGGAGAACTGGCTGCAGAAAATCTCTGATTGCTTTTCGAGCGTCGTCTTGTTGGTGGGCCATTGCTTCCGTTAATCTTTTCTCTCTACGAAGGGCTCTAATTGTCCTGTCAATTTCAAGATCTAACGGAAACAAATTAACCACCTTATCTCTCCGCATGCACTAACCCCCAAATTAAACAAGAGTAAAACAAAAAAAATAAAAATATTTTCACAAAAAGAATAAAAAATATTCACAGCCTAAATTGATATTTATCCCGTTCTTTTTAATGTCAAAAAGAAATTATTTTGCTTAAAATCTAACCTCCTCGGCAATGGCGCCAAAAACTTGTTGGACCGCAAAGCACACGGGCCACAAGTAATATAAAACGAAAGTAATTCGAGTATCGAATCCACAGGGAGACGAAATTATATTAAGCAAAGCAATTAATTCTTGAACTCTAAAGGTACTTGAGTGAACTATTATTTAGGGACCAAAACTTGATGCTAAAATGAATTGAAAATTAAAACAATTAAAGAAATAAAATTGATCAATCAAGGAAATAAAAAATATGGAGAAAGAGTTTTGAGTGAGAAGCGGGGTCTTAAAAATCAATTAATAGCTAAATAATTATTACAATTATCCTATATCATTGCCCGACTAATTATAATCCTAGAATCTCCATTAATCACATAGGTTCTCCTGTCGGTTTCCCCTAATTAAAATTAACCAATATTAACAACCTAAGTGTCCTTAGCGCCATTAAAATTCGTTAATTAATACGCTCTGATTCATTATCGGAATCTAAGTTTAATCAACTAATCCTGTTGTCACTACGGGCAATTAAACTAGTTGCATGGATTATGATCTATCCTAATTTCTCTCCGTCGAGTTTCCATTAAGAATCGGATCAATATATAATTGGCCAGATCATATACAACATTACGAGCATCCATATAAATAATTAGTAAAAAGGGCAAGAGATAGGCAATTATAATAACATTTAACTATAAATTTTCATTTCAAGACCCCAAAATGGATTTAGCTATACATGGTCGATCAAATGATAATAACATGTCAGTCTCCTTTAGTCCTGTAAGTCTGATTTTCCTGAAAAGGGAATAAGGCATTATATTAATACTAGCACCTAGATCATACAATGCCCTATCAAATGATACCTCTCCTATAGTACAAGGAACAGTGAAACTCCCTGGATCTCTCTTTTTAATAGGCATCTTCCCTAGAAATATCGTGCTACTGTTTTCTGATAATCTAAAAACTTCTTTTTTCTTCAAACTTTTCTTCCTAGAAAGCATTTCTTTCATGAATTTCCCATAATTTGGCATGTTAGACAGAGCATCTACTAGAGGAATATTAATAGTCAACTTCCTAAACATCTCTAAAAACTTAGTAAATTGCTCATCTAACTTAACATTCTTAAAATAATGGGGAAAAGGCAACTCCCTGTAGGCGAAAGTCGGACATTCGCCCCTCCTCCTGGGCGGGCTAATGCGAGACCCCCGGTCGTGATGGTTGCTAGGGACTTCCTATTCTCTCTTCTTCTTTCATCTTCTCTTTTTCACCAATCTTCTTCTCTTGGGTTCCTGCAAAATTGTTAGTCGAATCAAAATTAAATTTAATTGAGCCAAGAGGATTTTGGGACCTTTCTGCGGAGGTTTTTTCTGCCTCAGCCCCGCTGTCTTCATCCATGCTCGTTCTTTCTTCCTTCTTCTTTTGCTACTCTTCATCCAAACAGCTCTCCAACTGTCTCCCACTCTGGAGTATAATAACCTTACACTGCTCTCTTGGATTTACCTCCGTGTCGCTGGTGAACTTACCCTTCTGAAGGATATTCACTACTGTCGCGATCTGACCCAGCTGGACCTCCATGTTTTTCAGAGCAATGTCGTGGTTGTTCACCGATGTCACCAGAGTATTTGCCTCGTTTGAAGATTGACATTCAACACTTTTTGTTCTTTGATGAAGAGCGCCACCATGTCCTTCAGGTTGCTCTTCTTTTCCTGCGAATTCGATGTGGAAGCAAATCCTGGTGGTGCTTGCAAAACATTTTTAGAATTAGCGTAAGAAAAATTTTCATGGTTATGCAGACCTGGGTGGTAGAAGTTCGGTAGGCCTTGGTTCTGATTGAATGCTCTGTTGCCTATGAATTGAACTTCCTCCGCCTCTTGACCTTCCTTCTTTGAATAATTTTCCGCTAAGGTGGCAATGGATTTCACCACCTCAGAGGATGACAAGTTGTTCAACGCACTTGTCAAGGAAGCCATCTGTGCCTTCAGCGAACTTGAATCATCGATCTCATATATGCCAGCCTTCTTCATTGATGCCCTCTCCGCAGGCCATTGATAACTGGTGGATGCCATCTCTTCTAACAGCTCATTTGCATCATTAACGGTTTTTGACAGAAAGCTTCCACCTGCAGATGTATCAAGAACAGTCTTAGTGGAACTATTTAAACCGTTATAAAACAATTGTACCTGGAGCCAATCGGGGTAGCCATGTTGCGGGCATCTCCTTAACATCTCTTTGTAGCATTCTCATGCCTCGTATAATTGTTCATCATCATTCTGTCTGAATGTTCCAATCTCCGTACGGAGTTTGGTTGTCTTGGCGGGCGGGAAAAACTTCGTAAGAAATACCTGAGCCAGCTTGTCCCATGTGTGATACTACCAGGCTCTAAGGAATCAAGCCAATCTTTCGCCTTGTCTTGCAATGATAATGGAAACAATATTAATCTTATGGCATCCATGGAAACTCCATTCATCTTTACCGTCCCACATATCTCAAGAAAGGATCGAAGGTGGGAGTGAGGATCTTCTGAAGGATGTCCTTTAAAAGAACAATCCCTCGCCATTTGGATCAAACCCGTCTTCAGCTCAAAATTATTCGCCTTTATGGGAGCGTGAACGATGCCGAAATTTTCTGTGGGGAGAATCGGCTACAAAAAAAATTCGGATAGCTTTGGATGCATCTTCTTGTTGGGCCATATTTTCAATCAATCCTTTATCCTTACGAATAGCTCTAATTGTTCTATCAATTTCAAGATCTAATGGAAATAGATCAGCCTCCTTATATCTTCGAATGCACAGCCCCAAGCTAATTAAACTAAAAAAATAAAACTATTCATAAGAATTAAAAAATTCAACTATATACACCCTAAATTAATATTCAATCCTTTCTTTTTAATGTCAGAAAATTATGTTGCCTAAATTAAACACTTCTCCCCAGCAACAGTGCCAAAAACTTATTGCTACAAAATGCGAATACTGCAATCGTACGGTTGCCACAAATAATATAAAACAGTAGAGTCCCGAGTATCGATTCCACAAGGAGGAGTGAATTCAGACAAGATAATAAACTAAGCACTAAATATATTAGGATGGATTATTATTTAGGGACCTAATCATGATGAGAGATGCAATTGAAATTAAAGCAAAGCAATGAAATAAATTGATCAAGCAAATTGGCAAAGAGGATGGTAGAGTCGAATGAGAGGCGGGGTCTTGAAATCCAAAATATAGCTTATTAGTTATTCTAATTACCTAATCTTGTGTCCGACTAATTATAGACCTAGAATCTCCGTTAATTACATAGGTTCTCCTGTCAGTTTCCCCTAATTATAACTAACTCATTTTAATAACCTAAGTGTCTTTAGCGCTATTGATAAGGGTAAAAAATATACCTATTTTACCCTTATATTTAGCTCATTATCTTGTCAAAACTGTATGTTTTAGATCAATTTTACTGTTCCCGAGCTCAAAGTATGTTAAAGTTGATAAGATAGGGTGTTGAGAGTCACTTTTGTCAAATTATGCTCATTTGTGCTTAAAAAGACTCAATTTTAAGGGAATTTGACTAAATTTGTTGCTGTGCATAAAACAGAGGAAAGCTGGAATTTGCCCAGAAATGCGACCGCATTTTTGGAAAAACAGAGGCAGTTCCGAGTCTACCGTGGGTTGTTTTGAACGAGACTTCTTCACACCTAACCTGATGTTTTGACCTCGAAACCGACTAGGCTACCTACCAGCACCTATTTTGCAGCTCCTCAAACACTTCCAACATTATATAAGCTCGTGATTCGAAGTCAAAAGGAAGCAGAACTCATTTGGAAGAAGAGGGTGGTGACAGAACCCTAGTTGACGCCTATGAGTAGGGATGCCCGAGGTCCTTCTTAGATGACTAAATTCTAACCTTAGTTAGACATCAAACCTTAGGGTTTGTAGGGATTTTCACCCATTCCCACTTTGTAAAAGCGAGAGAGTGGAGTGTCGAGCGAACTCTAGAAGGATTGGATAAAATAGAAAAACCCTAGTATTTAGCTACTATCATTATTTCCAGCTTGTGTTACTTTTCATTTATCTGTATTTTTTACATCTTATTTTCAATGAAAAGGTATTCATTTGCACTTTATCTCACCATGAGTAGCTAAATTCCGTTGAGGGGTTCAATATGGTGAATTCCCTTATGGTTCAATAGCTTGAAAGTGTTTAATTTGCTTAAGTATTGTTCAATGCATGTCATTCTTTATTGATTATCATTCTAATCTTGCTGAGTTTAAATTGATCACTTAGACTTTGCATGCTATGTGAGTTTGATCTCGAAAGGGACAGACGATATCGGTTCTCATAAAGGTGATATCTGAGAAAAAACTCGAAAGAGATTGTTCGGTGGTATAGGGCAAGCTACCTAAGGCACCCTATATCAACTATAGGGTTATAGATTGCATTCGTGAATTATCTATGTCGGAGTCGAGTCACAGAAATGTGCATAACGGTACTTGCTTAGCTTTTTAATGGTTCTTGAGAGCAAGACCAAACAGAAGTTAAATCTGACCCAATGCATTGAATAGGCTTCAGTTGAATAATCCATGATTAAAGTTGTTGCCTTTGGGATGAATCCATATTGAATACCTCATTTTATTTATTATTGTTATTCTTTATTTATTTACTTGCGTTATTTATCTTTTCTAAAAATCAATCATTAATCATTTCTTTGGTTACCTACTTTTAAGCAATCAGTTGAGCAGTTTCTTCTTCAAATCTGAATTTCCAATTTAGTCCTCGTGGGATCGATACCCTTGGAATACTTCTAAGGTTTTTATTACTACGTGCGATAGTGTATACTTGCACTAAGGTTGACTAAATTTATCTTTATTATTATCTACCATCTTATCTCACATCCATCATTCAGCCTCTGCTGCACCAAGTTTTTGGCGCTGTTGCCGGTGACCAAAAGTGAAACCAGTTTTGTTATTTGAAATTGCGATTGGATTGCGACCGCATTTCTGTCTTAAAGGGAATTTGACTTTGATTTGCAATTGTTTTGCTTTTGCAGGTTGAGTTAGTGCATGAACAAGGGGTGTCCACTCCTTGACATTGATCCTGAGATAGAAAGAACCTTTCGTCGTCGTAGGAAAGAGCAAAGACGAAAGAGAAGGGAACAACAAGAGTTGAGCGCACAGGAACCTCTAGAAGAAGCTTCTTACGTACAAGAGTTTCTGATGGAACCACCTGGAGTCGATCCTCAAGTTGATCCACAGAACTGTGGAAGGGAGCAAAATGGTGGGAGAATTCCTCCAGTTTCTCTAGTTCCACCGGTGCCACAACAAGAAAATCCAATTTATATTGCTGAAGACCGCAATAGAGCAATAAGAGACTATGCTTTACCTGTTTTTCAGACTTTAAATCCAGGAATTTTGGAGCCACCGATAGATGCTCCACAGTTTGAACTTAAACCAGTGATGTTCCAAATGTTGAATACCATGGTCCAATTCTCTGGACTTCCAAATGAAGATCCACATAAACACATCAAGCTATTTTTGAGAGTTTGCGATTCTTTTAAAGTTACAGGAGTGCCTGAAGATACTTTGAAGCTAAAGTTTTTTCCATTTTCTTTGCAGGGAGATGCTGAAGCTTGGTTGGATTCATTCCCTCCAAACTCCATCACTTCTTGGAACAATTTGGCAGAGAAATTTTTAGACAAGTTTTTTCCTTCTAATAAAAATGTCAAATATAGAGCTGAAATTATTGCTCTCAGACAATCTTACAATGAACCTCTGGATGCAGCTTGGGAAAGATTTCAGAGGCTGGTTCAGAAGTGTCCACACCACAGATTGCCAGCTTGCATCATCTTGGAGTATTTTTATAGTGGATTAGATTAAACTTCGAAGGTACTAGTCAATGCATCTGCAAACTGATCTTTCTTGAAGAAGTTTGCAAATGAGGCGCATGCTATCTTGGACACCATAGCCACAAACAATAGACATTGGGGAGAGACTGAGCCAACAACAATCTTGAAGAATCCAACTAAAGCAATGGAGACAGAGGCTAATTCTACTATGCAAGCTCAAATCAAGGCTATCCACAGCATGATGATGGGCATGACTATGAACAATCAAGCCAACATAGCCCCTACCAATGCTATTTCTTCTCCCTGCTGTGAAATTTGTGGTGAAGAACACATTGCTGATAACTGTCCACTAAATCCCACGTCTGTCTTTTATGTAGGTCAACAAGGGAACCAGAACCAGAACAGATGGAGACAACATCCAAACTTCTCTTGGGGAGGACAAGCCGGCTCAAGTAATTCCAACACAAATCAATTTGAGAAACCTCCTACACAACAGTAGCTGCAAAAGACCTTCCAACCAGTCCAAGTGCAGAATCAGGAGTCAAATCTAGAGACTCTTATGAAGGAGTACATGGCAAGAAACCATGCTGCAGTTAGAAATCTGGAAGTACAGAGATTGGATAGATTGCTCAGGAAATTAAAAATAGACCACAAGGGACGTTGCCCAGCAAGACAGATTCTCGCCCATGCAAATCAAAGGATAAACTCTCACATGTAAGTGTGTTCATAAGTCATTCAGGATTAAGATCGAATCGCAAAGGACTATCGTATAAAATATTAATCTTCTTAATTAACGGATTTATAAAAGAGAGATTTAAATATTTCGTGATCCAATCTTATACAAACTAATTGTATATGATACCCCACTCACATGTCTCTACATGAATGATTTGGATCGAATCATTTGTAAGTATTATAAAATGATCAAATCATTTGGATTGAATCATAACACTATGTTACTATGATAAGGCACCCAACCTTATCTATATACTATAGACTCTTCAAATTATTTCTTTGAGCATGATTCTCCTATATATGTGAACCACATACTGTTCAAGATTACACTAATAACTAAGGGTGTAAAAAATTCGAGTCAGGTTAGTTGTACGGACAAACCGACTCGACTTTGCCCCGATCAGGTTGGGTCACCTGTGGTTTTTTTGGGGGAAACACACAAAGGATACCTTAAAACAAAAAAAAAAATGAAAAACAGAGGACGAAGAAGATGAGAAAATGAAGAAAAATGGAAGTGGCGTTGGTTTCAAAATTTGCAGAATAAACAAAATCACTACCACAAAAACAGTGCCCCAATCCACCATTGTTTTCTTCTACAAAACATGACAACCTCCATTTTAAACTACTTGCAAGAAGTTTATGCACAAGAAATATAGGTATTAGAACACTTGGAAAGTTTCTTCCCTTCAGCATTCAGAGAAAGAATATGCATATATCAATGAATCGAGGTGGATTCAGATATATATGGGTGTATTTTTTAAATAGAACTTGAAGAAAATAACAAAAGGTTCACGCTTGAAAAACCTTAAAAAGTTAGTAGGTAAATACCAGATTGACGACAACGAATAAGAAGGCAAACGACGGCGTTGCGCGACGACAAAGAACAAGCAAACGAGGACAATGGCGAAGAACAAACAAGTAGTGGCGAGACGTTGGATAGACGAAGAAGATGCGGAGGGGATGAGATGCAAGGCGGCCGTGCAATTTTTCATCGTGAGAGAAGAAGAAGAAAATCGAACAACAGAAAATCGTCGACAAGAAAACCCTAAGTCTAAATAAATAGGTCGATTTGGGTAAAAGGGAAACCAAAAACCGAACCGAATCGTAATAACCTTGGACTTTTCATGTAATGGGATAAAGTAATATTGCAAATAAAAATAATTAAATCATATTATTAAATATGAGGCTTTAAGGCATAAATCCCAACATTTAAGATCTCTTACGTTTGGTTCATTTCATGTACCTTTGCCTACTCAGACATCACATTATTTGTCTTGAGCAATGCAGTTAAAACTCCTTGATTAGGTCATCAATCATAAAAGTGTTTTATTTTCTATTAAAAGAGTCCATTTATGGCCTCTTCTAACTTTGACATTTTTATATCTATACTTTTTAAATTCTAAAAAGTTTAGGGGCAATATAGAGGGAATACTCTAAAATCTTGTTTCTTTTTTCAATATAATATTTTTATTTTATATAAAATTTTTAATATATAATAAATCGTTCTCCCTTCGTTCGGTCCTCCCTGATCTATAATTGGTAAATAAATTTTCCTTTTTATTTGTCTTAAAGAACCTAGTTGAAACTCCATAATTTTAATCAAACATGGATGTTTATTACATATGTTCAAACCCTTACCAAGTTGAACTATGCTCAAATTGAAAAAATAGTCAAAGTTTTTTACGAATTTTCTTGACATAAAATACATTATAAAAACATAGGTGTGCTAATGAACATAAGGTAAATTTCATATTGCTACTTGGACTTTCAAATGTTAATTTTAATTTTTGAACTTCAAAAGTAATTGTTTTGGTCTTCATAATTACTATTTTGTGAACATCCTCCCTCGTTACCCCTCTTTTTTGCTAGTATAGAATTAGTCTAATTCATAGAATAGAACCCTTTCTTTAAATTTTTTCTTTTTTACAATTGTTAGGTCTTCTTTAAAACTTAATACCCATCCCACCTAACCTATACTCTTTTTTTTTTTAATACGACGTATATTCTATTCTCAATTTCCTCTTTTATCACAATCAGTCTAAGTCAAAAGGAGAATAAAAGAGAGAGAATATCTTTCGCGAGTTGAGGAGGTTGAAAAAATTGATGAGCCTGAGGTCGTGGGAAAGAAGACGGGTAATAAGGTTGGAAGAAATTTTGGGAAGTAGGATAAAATGGTTGCGATTGATAGGGATTGAAGGGAGGCTGTGAGGGAAACGAATTAGGTCGAATTTGGGGCTGTTGAGGAGCTGAAATTGGTCGAGGTTGCTGGGCGATTGGAGTTACAACAGGAGTTGTAATCGGTGTAGATGGAGTGACTACCGGAGAAGAAAGAGGACCAGACGATGATGAAGAAGAGGAAGCTTCGGTTGTCATGGCTGAAAAAATTCAGAGAAGAAGCTCTGATACCATCAAAAGGAGAATAAAAGAGAGAGAATATCTTTCTGTTACAGAATGAAGATGATGAAATCAGTGTATATTACAGCAGTACAAAGGACAGTATAAAAGGAGAAAACAAAGCCACGTGTAAGCCTATAAGAGGACAAACACTTAACCAAGCTTAACAACAAGATTAGCCAAACATTACAGAAATAAGAATGATAATCTATCACTAAGATTGTAGTTTTTAATATATGTCCATGCTTCTTAATACAAATTTTCAAAATCGCATCATCATAGGCAATTAATGATAAGTATTAAGGCCCCGTTTGATAACCACTTGGTTTTTTGTTTTTGGTTTTTGGTTTTTAAGCTTATAAACACCACTTCCAACTCTAAGTTTCTTTGGCTTTTCACCTACCTTCTTCCCATGTTTTCAAAAACCAGGCCAATTTTTGAAAACTAAAAAAAGTAGGCCCCGTTTGATAACCATTTGGTTTTTTGTTTTTTGTTTTTGGTTTTTATGCTTATAAACATCACTCCCAACTCTAAGTTTCTTTGGCTTTTCACCTACATTCTTCCTATATTTTCAAAAACCAAGCCAATTTTAGAAAACTAAAAAAAGTAGTTTTCAAAAACTTGTTTTTGTTTTTAGAATTTGGTTAGGAATTCAAGTATGTCTTTAACAAAAATGAAAACCATGGTGAGGAAATTTAAAGAAAACAAGCCTAATTTTCAAAAACCAAAAACCAAAAACCAAATGTTATCAAACGGGGCCGTAGTTTTCAAAAACTTGTTTTTGTTTTTAGAATTTGGTTAGGAATTCGAGTGTGTCTTTAACAAAAATGAAAACCATGGTGAGAAAATTTAAAGAAAACAAGCCTAATTTTCAAAAACCAAAAACCAAAAACCAAGGGACCGTTTGATAACCATTTCGTTTTTTGTTTTCTGTTTTTGTTTTTCATTTTTTAAAAATAGGGGTGTTTGATAACCATTTCTGTTTTCTGTTTTCTAAAAACGTTTTTGAAATTATAAGTAAATTTCAAAAACAAAAAAAAAAGTAGTTTTTAAAAACAGGTTTCTGTTTTTCAAAAACTCATTTTTCTTCTAATGCTTACTTTTCTCCTCTTTTACCTCTCTCTCCAACAAATTTCTTTCTCTATTTTTTTTCTCTCTCTAAAATTTATTTTTCTCTCTCTAAATTTTTCTCTCTCAAAACTTTTTTTTTCTCTATAACTTGTCTATTTCTAAAAACTTGTCAATACCTTTTCTCTCCTCAATAAACATGTTCTAATTTTTCTTTTGGAAAAAAAAAAGTCACCAAAATTTTCTATCGTTACAACTTTTCTTTATTTTTCTAATTTATCGTTAGTTCTTTAGCATATATTTTACTCTTAACTTTACTATCTCTCTAAATTTTCTTTTTTTATTTAATTTTTTAATCTAAAATTTATCACTTTTACTCTAACTTGTTTTCTATTTTTTCTCTAACTAATATCTTTTCTCGAGTCTAACTAATATTCTTTCTCTAAACATTTTCTTTCATCTCTCTAAATTTTCTTTGTTTAACTTTTCTCTTGTCTTTAAAAAAAAAAAAAATCTCTTGAAAACATTTATATTTGTGTCTCTAAATTTTTGTTTCAACGTCTTTACACATTTTTCTCTCTCTAAAATATCTTTTCATCTTTCTAATTTTTAAAAAACTGAAAACCAAAAACAGTTATCAAACAATGTTGGTTTTCTGTTTTTTAAAAACAGAAAACAAAAAACAGTTATCAAACATATGTGGTTTTTGTTTTTAAAAAGCAGGAAACCAAAAACCAAAAACCAAAAACTGAAATGGTTATCAAACGGACCCCAAATGGTTATCAAACGGGGCTTAAATAGTTATCAAACGGGGTCTAAAATATTTATTTTTTAAACAAATATTTTGAAAGTTCATAAATGGAAATAAATTATAAACTAAATCTACCTTTATGGAACAAGGAAGTCAATGATCCCTATAATAGTATATTGTTAACTAACACCCTATCATTTAATCAATACCTAAGTTAATAATAATTGATATAAATCGAACCACGATTTAAGTTAGTATGTAATTAATAAGTTACTGAAAAGAGAAATTATAATGGTGACAAAAGTGGTTGTCATAATCACAAATTTGTTACACAACAAAATAGTTGGCAAAGATATATAACAATTTTTTTTTTTTTTTTTTTTTTTTTTATCTTGTGTAGTATAAATAAAAATATATGGTTGATATATCTAATATAAAATATAGAGCAAATTGCATTTTTGGTTTTTAAGATTTGATTTAGCCGTGAATTTGGGTCTAAGTTTTAATTTTAATCTTTGAGATTTGAAAATGCTTTTGGCCCTTGCTGGGTATTTGGTTTAAGTTTTACCAGGGATGAAAAAATAGTATGGTATTTAATTGAGGATTAGGTTTGTTGATTTGGCTAATAATTATAGGAAAATACTTGGCTGCATACCGGTGTATAAGGATCTCCCTACATACCACAATTAAAATATTGTCTAAGAGAGACAAAAAAAAAAAAAAAAAAAAAATCATTTATTGTAGTCCCTACATATATACACAACCAAGTATTGTTCATAATTATATAAATTTTATATCAAAATTTGATGATACAATGTCAGGTGGCATCTCTCCCACCCTCTCTTTTCTCTTTCTTCCTCTCCTTCTCCTTCTCCTTTTTCCTTACTTCTTCTCATTCTTTTATATTAAACATTTATGATTGGAAAAATTTTAAATTACCTCAAAAATTAAAGACCATCTTTGTATATCTAAATATTTTAGAAATTAAATGTACCATTCAAATTTCAATAATTTTATTTCATACTTTAATTTCCACATCTCCCCTCTTAAAGACCATCTTTGTATATCTAAATATTTTAGAAATTAAATGTACCATTCAAATTTCAATAATTTTATTTCATACTTTAATTTCCACATCTCCCCTCTTCATATCAAACTTTTGACATTGGAAAAACAAACACGGAATTCTAGGACATCATTACAACAGATTGTAAAACGCACATTCATGCAGTTTCAGGCATCGCATTTGCATGATCTTTACTTGTTAGCTTGTCTCCAACAATGTCAGCTATAAACCGTTCAAGATTTTGGTGAGAAGAACCACCGTCCTCCACTGCCCTTTTGGCCGCCTTCTTCAGCTCTACTGCCCTTTTCGCCATCACCTCCCTCGTCGGGCCGTATGTTACCTCCTTTATGCATCTCTCCACCTCTTTTGAACTAACAATTCCATCATCTCCCTTCTTCATCCTCACCCCTATTTTGTAGACATCCGTCAAAAATTTGGCATTTATTGGTTGATCATTCGACTGTGGAAATGCTATCGTTGGAACACCCGTCACCACAGTCTCGAGCATCGAGTTCCATCCACAATGAGTTAGGAAACAACCCACGGCTTCGTGCTTGAGAACCTTATTAAGAATATATGTAAAAGGATTAAATAATTCGACTTAAATCTTTAGATTCGATCATAATTTATGACTCATTTTGTTGAGAGTTTTTTTTCCCCTCATTTCTCATTGTTCATCTCTCACTTTTTTTTTTCCACTTCGAGAAAGAAAATTATGTTTGGTAATTGTTGTGTATTTTTGTTTTTTTTAGGAAGAAAACAAACCTACGCTTTTCCGTTTTTTTAAAAAAAAAATTATAAACAAGAAACCAAAAGGTCATGCTAACCCGTATTTACATATTTTAAAATTTAAAAATCAAATGTTATACATGAAGATTAATTTTTCAAACAAAATAATGAAAATTAATGTGTTTATTTAAGTGAAATTAATGATAAAAAAAAAAAAAAAAAAATTTATTTGTACAGCTGAACTTGCCTACACACCAATAAGTAATAGAACTCCCTTTTATTTTGTATTATGACGTTATGACGTTTTCTTCTAAGTAATTTCTATTTCATTTAACATATAGGCAGATTCATTAAATTATTAGTTAGTGTAATTATGTCACATCAATTGCATATCAAGATTCGTGAAATACTTACTCATCCAATTTTCTTACCAAGTACCATTTTAAATAGAAGAATACTTGGTTGCATGTGTATAGAAAGAGCCATACACACCTAAAATCTTTACTACTAGAATAGATAAAAAAGTTTTTTAATTTTCTACCTTCTCTTTCTTAATTGTCAAGATTTGAATGGGGCATTATTGTTCATATTTGTTTAAAACAAAGAAAAAAAAGGTGAAAAAAAGAGAAAAGTTAGGAAGAAAAACGTGTAAAGCAAACCTGTTGTTGAGAGCACCAGTTGATGACGAGTCCCCTCCCAGCAG
The DNA here is from genome assembly GCA_017139565.1 of Luffa aegyptiaca. Taxonomy (NCBI): domain Eukaryota; kingdom Viridiplantae; phylum Streptophyta; class Magnoliopsida; order Cucurbitales; family Cucurbitaceae; genus Luffa; species Luffa aegyptiaca. Next base: position 6,484,794 of record CM029397.1, read on the forward strand.
TAGCCTGAAGAAACCCGTCCGGCAACTCAACGGAACCCGCACTAGACCCGTCAGACGACCGCTTGAAGACCCAAAGAAACGCCTTCCCACTGTTCAACAACCCCATAGCAATATTCTCGATTTGCTTCTGAGACAAAACCAGCATACTCCCAAACGACACATAAACAACCGATCCCACATCCCGCCCATCCAGCCACGTCAAGCAAGACTCATCCGCCTTCCACATATCCACATTCAGCCCACACTCTTCCCCTTCCCCTTCCTCCTCTTCCTTCCCAAGCAGAAACCGCGACACCAATGGCCCGATAGGCGATATCATCGGCTGGACAACCCCGCCCGTCATCGGCGCCAAAATCTCCTCCTCCATCTCCCAGAAAGAAGCCCCCAGAAGCCACTTCACGTCGCCCAACAAGCTGAAAAAATCCGCGAGGAGTCTCTGAATGCAGAGATGGCGGTCGCTGGGGAGGATGAAGGAAGGGATGTCTTCGAGGTTGAGCAATGGGAAGCCGGGTAACGAGAGGGGCTCGTCCGGGTTCTCGAAGATGGAGAAATGGTTGAGTTTTTTGAAGAAGCGGTAGTAGATGGAGTAGAGCGAGCAGGGCTGGATCCAGAGCACGGCGCAAGGGATGTTGTGTTGTTTGGCGACGGGTATGAACCACGGCACGAATAGGCTGAGGACTATGCAGGAGAATTTGGTGCGTTGGGATAATTCGGCGATGAGGTTTGAGAGGTTTTCGCAGCCTTTGGTGCGCATGGAGTTGAGCCAAAGGTCGTAGTCGCTCATGCGGTCGAAGTTGACGTCGAGTCCGTCGGAGAAGAACTCGAGTTGGATTGGGTTGGTGGCGGTGGTGGTGTGTTTCAGCATGCGGTGGCGGGCAAGTTCGGGGATGGCAATGGTGACGCGAATGCCCTTTGAGATGAGGCATTTGGCGAACGTGAGAGAAGGGTTTAGATGGCCTTGTAAGGCGGCTGAGACCATCAGAACATGGGTGTTTTCATCTACCACCATTGTTTTTCAACTCTCTGTGTTTTGGCTTGGAAGGTTTACGACAGATGGTGGGTTTATATAGAGCTTGCTACATAGTTTTCTTTTTTAACAATATTCAAAGGTGTAAAGTAGTCCATATTAAATTTTTGACAACTGCAACAAGGAAAAAAAAGTATGTAGAGATCTCCCGCATACCACCATTCAAATGTTGACAAGTAAGAGAGATACAAAAAATTTCTCATTTTCTCTCTTCCTCTTTCTTAGTTGTCAAGATTTTAATGAAGTATGCAACTAAGTTTTGTTCTTAAGAGAAAAAGAGTTAGAAAATGAGAAATTTATTTTCTCTCTTAACTATCGACATGCAGTCAAAGTGCTAATAATAAGTAAACTTTTAACATTCTTATTTTAGTCTCTAAATTTTTTAAAGAGTAATTATTGGTCGTCTATATTGTTTGTTTAGATTTTTAAATTATATGAATATACGTTGGTTTCAAATATGTTTATAAACGTATTGCACATAAACAATGTTAATGTCTCATGGTTAGTTGAGGCGAGTATTGGAGAAATGTAATAAGGTCCCACCATCCCCTTCTCTCAAGTCAAAGATTCAATCTCTCATCTATATTTGTGGACCTCTAGTTGAAAATTCATTAATTATAGTTGTTACAATGTGATTTTTTCTTTATTACAATAAATGTGGAGAGAGAAGAAGTAGATACCTTAGGCAACAATATGAACATAACTCAAATGACATAAAACTTGTAGTAATTATGACCAGAGAGTGAAGCTTGTCTCTATAAGGGTCCTTTTAGCCTGCTTTGTCCTCAGGGCCACCCAAAAGGAAGGTGCACCTTATCGATATAGGTAGTTACTATCAATTCTAGGTTATTTGACCATATTTTCATGTCCTCAGGATTCCTCTCATCCAGATGTGATCTCGGTTCATTCATGTACCCCTCCTATCCTCGAGTGTCACACCATTTTAGTTTTTTTATTTTTTGTTTTTTGTTATTAGTTTTCAATTTTTAGAAATATTTTATTTTTAGAGAGATAAATTGGAGAGGCGTTTTAGAGAGAGAAAAAAATTATAGAGAGAGAAAAATAAAAAAATGAAATTGAGATTAAAATTTTAGAGAGAAAAAGATAACATTTTTAGAAAGAGAATTAAAAGTTATATGAAGAAGAAAAATTTTAGAGAGAAGAAATTTAGAGGAAAAAAAGTTAGAAAATTAAGTTGTTCGAGGGAGAGATATATCACGAAGAAAAAAAAGCATTGTAAGAAAAGTGAGTTCTTAAAAACTTCCTCTTTTTTTTTTTTTTTTTTTTTTTTTTTTTTTTTTTTTATTTTTAATTTGCTTCCAATTTCAAAAGTGTTTTTAAAAAACTTAAAAAAAAAAATGGTTATCAAACAAAACTCTGTGTTTTCAAAAGTGAAAAACATAAAACAAAATGGTTAGGCTCATTTGCATCTGGTTTTCGGTTTTTCGTTTTTAAAAATTATGGGGCTTTGCACAGATGGCAAAAACCAACAAAAGTATTGCAAAAATAGCAAAAAAATAAAATTATTTGCGGAAATAGCAAAAAATACGTTAAATTACGAAAAACCCTTAGTATCTCCAATAGTCTAACAGTCCCTATTATTGATAGTCACTGATAGACTTCGATTAATCAGAGTCTATCAATGATAAATACTGAAAGACTTTGATGATAAGTTTCAATTAATCGGAGTCTATTAGTGATAGACACTGATAGACTTTGATTAATCGAAGTCTATCAGTGTGTATCACTGATAGACTTTGATGATCATAATCTATAAGTTTTTATCGTGTTTAATTCAAGCCTATCAGTGATAGCCGCTGATAGAAAACAATTTAATCCAAGGCTATCAGTTTCTATCCATCAGTTTAATTTAAGTCTATCAGTGATAATCACTAATAGAAAACCGTTTAATTCAAGGTTATCAGTTTCTATCACTGACAGAAATCAATTTAATTCAAGACTATTAGTTTCTATCACTGAAAGAAACCAATTTAATTGAAGTTTATCAGTTTCTATCAGAAATCAATTTAATTAAAGTCTATTGACTTGTATCACTGATGGAAATTAGTTTAATTCAAATCTATCATTTTCTATCGAGGAATAGTTTTCAGTTAATTGAAGTCTATCGATTTCTATCTCGGATAGAAATCAGTTAATTATCAATTAATTGAAGTCTACCAATGATTGTTACTGATAGAAATCAATTTAATTGAAATCTATCAGTAAAGTACTTTGCATTGCAATCATCTCGGTAATTAGAAACTCATCCAAAATTATTATACTACAATCATAAATTGAACAAAAAATTTAAGTCTCTTGTGGTAATTAGAACATAAAATCCAAAAAATAACCATTACGAACAAGCGACTCTCAATCAACAATATAATTTTTAAAGCCTAGCACACAAGCTCCGTGACCACCATCATAAAATTGTTATTCTTGTATTCTTTGTATTTCATTATCTATCAATTATAGTCCTGATAGACTTCGACCAGTGATAGTCAGTGATAGACTAAGATTAACCGGAGTATATCAGTGATATACTTTGATATACCTATACAAACACTCACCAAAATTGCTATTTTTGTATTTTTGGCATTCTTGAATTAAAAAGAAGGCCAACAAGAGCTTAGCTCAATTAAACAATCATAACAATACCTTGTGGGAAGAAGAAGAATAAAAAGCAAATCAAATAAAAAAAGAAGAAGAAGATGCACAACCTAATAAACTGCACAGAACAAAACAGAGGGAAAAAAAACATATTTATCACACAAGAACTCCACCCACAAAAAATAAAATAAAAATAAATAAATAAAAAAAGAAGAAATCGTAACAGCTCATTATAAAAAAAAAAAGAAAAAAAAAACAAGAAATCGTAACACACAAGAAATGGGGGGAAGAAAGGGTAAATGGGAAGGGAGAGAAAGAGAAGGGTAAAATGAGAATATTCTAATTTTTTTGCCATATTTGCAATTCTTTTTACCTTGTGCTAAATTTGCTATTATATATAATTAATTTGCCACCCATTGCAATTACTCTAAAAATTATGCTCGATTTCTTTTTTTCATTTTTCTTACCATATGGTTTTCATCTTTGTTAAGGACATATTTGAATTCCTAGTAAAATTAAAAAAAAAAAAAGTTTTTAAAAACTACTTATTCAGTTTTGAAAAGATAGATAACAAACCAAAGAAACTTTAGTGTTTGTAAGCTTAATTTTTAAAAACCAAAAATAAAAATTCAAATGGTTATTAAATGGGGCGTTAGCAAACTACCCCTTAACTATTTTTTTTTTCTCGAGTTGTCTTTAACTATTAGGTTATGCTTATTTTGACAACCATTACAATGTGAATGTTGCTATAATTACCATAAGATATATGGTACAAGCACTCTTTCTTTATTGTCAAAAAAAAAAAAAAAAAAAAAAAAAAAACACTCTTTCTTTCTTTTTTTTCAACATATATAGTAATTAGTTTTTTTTACCACGTGTGATGCACGTTTATATATCAAATTATGCATATTTTTTCTTATAACCAAAAAAGTAATTTTGTGGAAAATACAAACAATATATTAATTATTAATATAATATGATATAATTTATAATTTTATAAATAATTTAAATTCATTTATGTAATTTTCATTTCATAAATTTGTTAATCTTTTATATTAACACACTTTTTTTTAATTTAAAAATCATATGTTTATTTTATAATTTTATTTATTTATTTTTTATAATAAGTTATATTTTAGAGTTAAAAACAATTTCTTAAAATTTTCATTAAAATAAAATCTACTATATTGAAATTTTATAGTAGTTTGTTACCAAATCTAGTAGACCCACTATAAAAATAAACAAATAAAAAAGAATTTGAATACTTCATTTTGAGCTAAATAATATTTATCTAATATTCTCAAATATTATGTACATTCATTCTTAAAAAACTAAGATTATATATATGAATTATTGTAATAAAAAGAGAAAAAAAATTAATGAACAAGCTAAATTTCTTATAAAATTTGAATCTAGGTTAGGACATTCGGAGTTATCGAATTCAAATTAAAAACATTAATCTTGAGTATAACTCAATTGTTTAAAACATACATCATCAACTAAGAAGTCAAAATGTTCAAACCACCAATATCCAACATATTTTAAGCGTGTGTGTATATATATATATATATACACACACATCAAATTAAAGCATATACAAACATTTTAAGTAAAAAATTGGGATTAGAACCTCCCAAGTTCCAAACTTGCAAATTGGATTTTGATACATGCATCCCATCAACTTGAATGTATAAGGCCGTATTCTAGACTTGATTTCAATATTAGAGAGACTTTGAGGGTAAGGAACTTAGAGATAACTAAAAATAGAGAAAAAAATGGATCTCATAATGTTGATGGAAAAATGAAAGAAGAAAATCTTTATTTATTTATCTATTTATTAATTATAGTAGTAGAGGTTGAAAATGCTACTAAATCTCTTAGAATTCGAACTTTCGAAATTCCATTTGTAACAACCCTTATTTAGAGGGAAAAAGAAAAGGAAAAGACTAAAAAAAAAAATCAGTTTTTTTTTATTCCCTAAAAAAAAAAATCTCCCTCTCCCGTTTTTCCCTCTTTTCCTCTCTAACCCACACCCATTTTTTTTCTCCTCTCCCTCTCAGTAAACAAGCAGCAGCCACCGTCTTTCCCCCCTCACTCTCGGCCTCTCTCTCTCTCATCACTCACGCCCTCTTTCTCTCACTCGCTCTCTCTCTCGTTTGCAGCGAAACAAGTCGTCGCTGCCCATTCCTCCAATCGTTCCATTGTCGCCTCTGTTGTGTCTAGATCTGGCCGTCGTCGCTTAGACCCACGCCGCTGCAAGCCTTCTGTGTCAGATGTGACTCACGACAGCAGGTTGCAACGTCGTCTGTAGAGGAATTCGCGTGGGTCTTCCTTCATTCTCTTCCACGTGATCTCCTCCTTTGTGCCAGTTGCTATCGTCGCGTGGCTTGGACGTTTTCAGCGAATAGATTGGTGCAGACAACAACACTTTCTTCCCGTTTTTGGCAGTTTCGATTCGTTGTTGATGGTGTAGTAGGTGGGTCTTCATTTTTCTATGATTTTAAGCGAGTTCAACTTTGGGTAAGCGAGAATTAAAGCATTTTCGGATTGTTTATAACATTTAATTGATACCCATTAATGTTTGGATCTTAATCTATAGTACCGATTGAGATTGGAGCTCAAGCCGTCAATTTGGGACTGAATTAGGACCAAACCAGCAAGATTAAAGTGTTGTTTAGGTGAGTTTCTTTCTCTGAATTTGTTTCGTTAGCGCTTGTATGCTAAGGGAAAGTTAGTAGAAAAGTTTCTCCTAATTCTAAGAAAGTTTTGTGTTGTAGAACTGATTGTTAATTAAGGTCGAAATTGGCTCGTTGTTGGACTGTTTAGGCGGCCCAAGTTAAGGATCCAAATTACACGAAGTAAGTAACGTTACTAATTTGATAGTCTTGACTAGGCTGGGAGTACTTATATGAATTGTTGTTCATGTATGGCTTGAGTTATGAGATATTGGATTATGTGTGGTCTGGTGTTACTGTGATTATGTGCATTTGTCTGAATGGTATACTCTGAATATAGTGTTGGTTCAAAAGTATCAAACGCTTAGATTATGAGGAATGTTCCAGTTGTGTTGAATACTTTGTCTGCTTTTATGTTTAGAACGCTCTGGTTGGATAAGTTTTGTATGCTCTAAATGCTCTGAATGCTCTGAAAGCTCTATGTTGGGGAAGATAGGATGTTCTATATGGTTGAGTTGTGGATGCGAGACCTGACTCGCTTTGTTTTGTGGAAGTTCGGAGTCTATTCTATTGATCAAAAATGTTGTGGAAGTTTGTAGTTGGACAGTTTGAATATAGAAGCGTATTCTCTTGTTTGCAGGTGATAAGAAAATTTGGGGTCAGCTGTATGTATGTCGTTATGTTGCCGAATTTTCGGTAGGATTACAGTGAATAACGAGGCTAAGTTTAGTAATGTCACTTGGATTATGATATGTTGATTTTGGTCGTTGGCTGCTTAAACTATACACATGCCTTTTTTTCTATTTAGTGTTTTGGATGTTAGTTATGTTATATGTGCTTGAATGAGATGAAAGGCGAGGTAGTTAGTACATGTGAAATTAGCCCTTGAGAAACCTTTATGGGAAGGAAATTTGATGGTTAGGTTGCAAGTTAAATCAGACTTTGTTAACAGGGGCCCTAATACGAAATGAAGATAGGTTAATTATCCCAGTAGGGACCGTGGCAATTAAACGCCTAGGATTGAGATGTTTATAGACTGAGATGAGGAGCTAAATGGGTGGGACTCGGCTTCGCAGACTAGGTGCCATCTACTATCTGTGGGAGTAAAGTTCCGACTACAAACCCATGTACGCCCCACTAGTGAGTTGGTAGTTAAAGTGCTATGCACACATTGGTGCCTTGATGGGTGAGACTTGGCTTCACTGACTGGGTGCCTTCTACCATCAGTAAGAGTAGAGATCTCTTGCGATTCCCACTTGTGCACCTCCAGTGAGCTGGTAAGCATGTGACAGGTTGGTTAATTGTCCACGTGACCCGTACGTCATGATAAATGAAACGAAATGAAATGAAGGCCCTTAACGACAACTAACCTCAAGTTATCTTTGTAATGCTTGTAAATCTCCTCCCAATAGTAGTGTTACTTACTGAGTATTTTTAATACTCATTCCGTTCAAAATGTTTCCTTTCAGGTACGAGCAAGGCCATACAAAGCGTGTGACGGATTGCTGCTGACGAGCCATGGAAAATATGTGAACGTGACTTCCGCATAGTTTAGTTCTTCTTTTTTCTTTTAGTCAGATTTGTAATTGGTGGTTTTTAAGGGTTTAAATATGTCTGTATATTGTTTTTAGAAAGCCTTTGTTTTAATGAAGTTTTTGGCAAGTTCTTGTTTTATTTGGGATCCCAGGCCAAAAGGTTTTCTTTCTTTAAAATCTCAAATGTTTTTGTATTAAAGCTTATTTCAAAATAAGCTTTCTCCTAAAAGTAATTAGGCATGTATGTGGTAACGACCCTAGGAATTAGTCATGAGAAGATGGGTCGTTACACCATTATTCAATCTTTTTAGTCAAAATCATTAAATTCGTGAGAAATAAATGAAAATACTTTATTTTATTCTAACCTTTTAGATTCCATATATTTATTATTGTTTCTTAGTAGTATATAATTATTATGGTAGATAACGAATTATTTATTATTGATGATTATTTTAATAATTAACAATTTATGTTTAAGTTAGGAGGAGAGAGATTTTATGGAAGTAGTGGGAGATATTTTAGGGAGGTGGTGAGATGAGAGTGAAAATTTTATTAGAATAACTTTAATAGTTGTGTGGTTCATTTCTCTTTCTTTTCTTTGTTCATTTTTTTTTTTTCATCGAGGAAAAAAATTATAAAAGTCATTTGTTAGAGAACATAGTGAAAGAGAATTAAAGATTTTCTTTTCTTTTTCTTTTTTTTTTTTTTTTTAAGTAAGCAACCAAAGAAATATAATCACATGCAACGAAGACACTCATCTTCCCTGTAGCATTGAAAAAAAAAGTTAATGTTGAAAAAAATGTTTATTTATTATTTTCTTTTTTAAAAAAAAATTGTTTATTTTGAAAACATGTTTATTAATTTGCGTTTAAATATTTCATTTTGTCAATTTTTATTTTTCCTAATAGGTTAACATTTTAATAATTGTACAAAAAAAATTCAATAATTAGAAAAAAATTGTAGTTATTAAAATTCATCCATTGTTAATGGTTATTGTTAACGACATATTTGTAAGGAAATAAAAGAAGGGACAAAGTAGTCTAAAAATGTTTCAAACCTATTTCCAGACCTCCAAACCTCTACCTTTGTTATATTAAAAAAATTGAAATCTCTAACTTTTTGGTTGAGAGTACATGTCAATTACCATTCAACAATGTTCACTTTGACAAAAGAAAAAAAAAACATGTGTAACAATATAATATAAAATTGTCAGGCACATTTTCCTAATCAGAATTTTGGAGAGTAAAGACAAACTAGATGATTTCTCAAGCTCTCAATATGGCAGTTAAATCAGGCACTCTGGCGTAGTTGACCATAAAGAAACTTTAGCATTCATTTTCTTTTCCGTTACTATTGCTTTCCCAATAAATAAAAAGTCTCCGTTACTTTTTCTTTCGCAATAAAAAAGTTTCATAAACCATTTCTTTTTTTCCTTTTTAGTGCGAGAAAAATTAGAGACGGTTATAGGAGTTACGGGTGTTCAAAACTAGACCGAAAGTCGACTCGATTCGAACGACCGTCGGTCGGTTGGTTTTTTTCCATTTTCGGTCGAAGTCGATTTTTTCTCTTGACAAAACCGACGTTCAATCTGTCGGTCAACTCAAAAATGGAAAGAATCAACCGACCGACCAATGTCAATATATTAATTAAAAAATATATGTTGTATCTAGTTTTCATGCATGCACGCTGTCCGAGGGAGTCTTTCCATGGTCGTTTGAATAGTTTCTTTTTCCAAGAGGTAATCATGACCTTTTCAAATTTAATTATTTTTTATTCCCTTCCCTCCATTCCTTTATTCTCTCTTTTTTCTTTCTCATTCTTTCTCATGCATACTCTTTTGCCATTGATCGGCGCCGACATCACTTTCCCTCTTCTCTTATACGGATCTCTCTTTTTCTCTCTCTTTTCTTCTTTTTTTTTTGTTTAGTATGTGAGAGTCAAGAAACTGACTAAACCGACCGACCGTTCGGTCAGTCGGCGTGACCATCTCCTTCAAAACCGATTACAACCGACCGACTTGAGCCCAAAACCAACACCGATGGACCGATGAACACCCCTAATAGGAGTGACCTTTTTTTAAGGCCCAAAATTAAACAAATGGCAGACCTTTTTTTTTTTTTTTTTTTTTTTTTAAATGTGGAGTAGTAATTTGAACCACAGACCTCTCAATCATCAATATAAGTTTTATGCTAGTTGAGCTATGTTCATATTGACAACAAATGATAAACTTTCATCCTCTTTATTTAATTTAATTTAATTATTACTATTATTCTTATCATTATTTTTGCAAAAGTAACTGATAACAGATTGATGATGTACTTGTAATAAATGAAAATAGAAAAAAAAGAAAAAAGAAAAGAAAGGATTACAATAACTTTCACCCAATTGCATTGAATTAGTTTCATGTTTGATACGTAATTGAATTCAATAATTTAGGCCCCGTTTGATAACTATTTGGTTTTTGGTTTTTGGTTTTTGAAAATTAGACTTGTTTTCTTTAAATTTCCTCACCACGGTTTTCATTTTTGTTAAAGACACACTTGAATTCCTAACCAAATTCTAAAAACAAAAACAAGTTTTTGAAAACTTCTTTTTTTAGTTTTCAAAAATTGGCTTGGTTTTTGAAAACATGGGAATAAGGTAGGTGAAAAGCCAAAGAAACTTAGAGTTGGAAGTGGTGTTTATAAGCTTAAAAACCAAAAACGAAAAACAAAAAACAAAATGGTTATCAAACGGCCCCTTAATTTCAAAAAAAAAAAAAATTGAATTCAATAATTAATTCATATCAGAAATAACTTTATATTTGATATACTCAATAAGTCATTGTTATTTAATAGGGTAATATTTTGACCAAAAATAATATAGTAAATGACATTGATTAATTAATTACCGTTGGTATAATGAATAATTTAGATTTCACTCAATTAATAACGGATTGATATTCCATTACCTCATGATGATAACTAACTATATGAAATTATGTTCAAAAAAAAAAAAAAAAACACTAACTATATGAAAGATGAATTTGGTGTTCCTTTGCTTCTTTTCTTTAGAGTTCAACAACATTTGGGGTGGGGGTTTCGAACCTCAGACCTCTTGGTCGAGGGTACATGCCAATTACTGTTGAGCTATACTCATTTTGGCTTATTATTTTGCATTATGACTATAAAGATAGGGATATCAATATTCTCTATTCCAATGTACAACTTCCAAAGAAAAAGAGAAGGATCACAGTTCATAGAGCGTTATCATTGTGGTGTTTGGTAAGACGACCCTAACAATTAAGTTGAGGATTTGGACTAGTGTTAGGTTGCATTTTAGACTCTTATTATAGCCCAAAATGATGCTAATTTTCTCCTTGTTTTGGATGCTTTTTAGACATTTTTATTCACATAGTACGTAGGTAATAAAGAGTGGGGAAGAATTGCGAAGCAAATGAATGAGAAAAAATTGCCTAACTCCTCCTGCCAGCCAACAAATAGAAAGGTAGGCTTCAAACTTGAAGCATGAATATGGGACACATGCTTAAAAAAGCTAGGTTTTATACATATATTTAGAAGAATATCTGGCTGCATACCAACATGTAGGTATCTTCTTATACACTACTATTAAAATATTGAGAACTAAACAGACAAAGGTAGAAAATGAGAAAAAAAAAAAAAAAAAGAATTTGTCTCCTAGTTGTCAATATTTTAACGATGGCTATGTGTAGGGAGATATCAATCAAACATCACATTAAGATGAAAACAATGCTCTATGTTTCTTCAATATATTTTCACTGTAAAACCCAATGAACATTTATACAACAATGCCTTGGCTCAAGCCGTAACTGAAGAATAAAGAATAAAAAAATATTAAAAAAGAATAGGACAAATGCCACAATATTACTAGAGCCTAAAATAACAATGGGAAGTGTTTTAAATAGAATTCGTTGGAGGAACATTCTGGAGCTTTGTTGACATGCCCTTGCTGACTGTATTGCAAGTTGTGACTTGGCCCTCTTGACTTTTCCCCTCAATATCTCCCCTCAAACTGTTTGAGGGAAGTGCAGTGAAGGTGGTAGAATTGAGAATGTGTCAATGACTTGGTGAGACAATCAACCAGTTGAGCGGCCAAAGGAACATATCAAACAATGAGTGTGATAAAAATGATCACTTCATCCCACAACAAAAAACTTGGAATCGACCTTGATTTATTTAGAATAACACTAAAATATAGGTCAAGCAAATAAATACAAATACCTTGGAATAAAATGAAGATATTTCTGGTGGGTTTTTAATCTTCTTACACCAACTCCAACGAGGTACTTCCACAAAGTCTTAGGAGGGGCTTCCACAAAGTCTTCTGTTATAGGTAATTCTGGATCGCTTTGAAAATCAAGGAACTAAGCAAGACAACACAACACCAACTAGAGGATATGACCAGAAGTATGACCCCAGAAGAAAGACCCTAGAAGAACAAAGGGTTGGAAACCAATCACTTGGTCGAGGTTGAGGCCGACCCTTGGCCCACTTGTGTGGATCGAGTCGATTCTTCCATGCACGACTCCTAGAGTTCCTAGCCCGCTTGATTAAACCTGGTTCAACCTGAATCAGTCATGGAACGAAGGAAAACTCTAAAAATGAAAGAAGGTGTTGGGTTTTATGCCCTAAAACTCGTAGATAATAAATGTAAACTATTGATTGTTATCAATAAACTGTTATTGATGAATATTCTATCCAAGTTAACCAAGTTATCCAAGTTAAATATTTTGCAAGAATTTTGCGAGGGATTACTTTTGCAAGAATTTATCCATGTTATACAAAAAGAGATTACTTTTGCAAGAATTTATCCAAGTTAAATGTTTTTGTGACGAGAGTTTTGCAAGGGAAATGCGCCAGCAATTGGAGATTAAAAGTAGCGAAGTAAAAGAGTCGAAGTTGAAGATTTGCGCCAACGTATGGTCTTGAAGATGTGGAAGATGCGTTCGAATTGCTCCTGCAAACCAATAAGGAAAGTAGCCCAGCTGAAGACAGAAGTGTCAAGGCAGTGCACAGATATTTTGCGCCCAACTTTGCAATTGCAACTCGGCTTTCCGACATAATTTAAAGATTCGCGGGATCTTCACAGAATCACCTGAAATTCCCAAATCCCATATCAAATCTCCAAGAATTGTAGATTTTTACCTTCTGAGGCTCTCTCACACTGATCTCGGCAGCCAACCCTACCTTCCAAGGTCTGTATAAGGCAACCAAGAAGCAAAGGGAGCTCAGAAATTCGTCCTTAGGACAGTTTTTCAGTTTTTTCTTTGTTCTCATCTTGTAACCACTCCGAGTTCTGGATCTTTCAGCCATTGTCAACTCTTCCATTCGAAAGAAGAAGAAGAGAAAGGCTTGTGTCCCCTTGAAAGAGGTTAAGAGCAAGCTAGATAGAGAGTGGAAGATCCTTAGTCGAGTTTAGCACTTTATTTTCTGTTTAGTCGTTACTTTCAGCTGTTGTACTTTTCTGTTTTCCTTTAATTTTTAGTTCTAAGTTTATCATTTCTTGTACTCATTCGATTTAATTAATATGAATTCAGTTTATTCTTCTATTTTGTGCTCTCTTTCTTTTATGTCTTGCACTTTACTTTCATTAATGAGCTAAGCTTCTTCTTGGGGATTCAAATATGTGGATACCTTGAGTAGAAGAAAGCCCCACCTATGCAAAGACAACCTTGCTTCCTCTTTGCATTGTTTGTTTTTGCTGAAGTTTAAGTTTCATTGTTAGCTTAAACTGATCACTTAAGTTAGAATAGTTTGTGTTTAGTTGATGACCGAAAGTTTGGCGTTGAATGTGTGGGTTCACAAAAAAAAAAAATAGTGGAAAAGATCCTAGAAATAGGAGTTTGTTTTCTTGCATACTAGAAATAGGACTGGAACCACTAGAGTTTTAAGTGTCGTGAGCATTACTTATCTAAGTTTCAACTATCCCTAGAAATAGATGTCTAGTTGGCTTAGTCTTCTAAAGGCACCTACAGTGGAGCTGAATAGAAGTAGGACTTAACTCACAATCTAGTTGTCAGAGCATTTGTGGGCGCAACTAGAGGATTCTATCTGCACCATGTCTATGTGGGCAACATAGATAAGTGTTCTTCAGCCGTTTGCAATGCTTGAGTAAGTTGCTAGCGCAAAGATGGGTGCAATCTATAGCTTTTGGTTGATAGTATTTGAATTTCCTGGCTTATCTCATATATCTTCATCGCTTTCATTTACTTGCTTAATTCTAATTCTGTCTTAAGTCACAAAACCCCCCATTCAAAATATTTCTTTGGTTACCATCTTCGGTTGCAAATTTAGAGGAGGTTCTTGTCTTGCAGAATCTTGTGTTTTTCGACTAGTCACCATCTCCCTTGCATATGATATCCAGAGTACTCTCCACTTTATTACTTGATAGTGTATACTCGCAGCACACACACGTCAAGTTTTTGGCGTTGTCGGGGAGATTTTTGGTAAAACGGTTGAATTACACGATTTTTAGTTTCTGTAAAGCAGGAATTGCGATCAGTTTGCGACCGCAAATTCCTCTGTCACAGGACATCAATTCTTTTTGCAGGGATTTCTTTGTAGATTGGACTGGTGTATGCTCAAAAGACCTGAATTCAGTTTTGATCCTGAGATAGAGAAGACTTTCCGACAGTGTCGTAAGGAGCAAAGAAGAAAGTTAAAGAAACTACGAGAAGTTCAACAATAGGAAACCCCAGAAGAAGTTTTTCTGTAGGAAATTGCTATGGAGCCACCTGTTGGAAACCCTCTCGGTGAGCAACAAAGAGGAGCCCAACCTAACAATGTGCAGTAAGAAGTTGCGGCAGCACATATCTTATTCTTATTGCAGATGAAAGGGATAGAGCCATCGGGGATTATGCGGCCGCAACTTTCTACAATCTCAATACAGGAATTGTTGAGCCAGTCATTGATGCCAATCATTTCGAGCTCAAGCCAATCATGTTCCAAATGCTTCAGACCATAGGCCAATTTTCAAGACTTCCTAGTGAAGATCCTCATAAGCACATGAAGCAATTCTTGAGAATATGCAACTCGTTCAAGCTTAATGGAGTATCCAATGAAACTTTGCATTTGAAACTTTTCCATTTTCTTTATAGGGTAATGCAGAAGCATGGTTAGATTCTTTTGCACTAGATAACATCACCACTTGGGATGAGCTTGCTGAAAAATTTCTTTTGAAATATATTCGGCCTACAAAGAATGCACAAATCCGAGGGGAAATTATCACTTTTAAACAAGGACCACAAGAAGGAGTAGACACAGCATGGGAGCGCTTTAAAAAGTTGATAAGGAAATGTCCACACCATGACTTGCCTACTTGTCTTCTTGTAGAGCATTTTTACAACAGATTGACTCAAGCTTCCAAAGCAGTAGTCAATGCATCAGCTAATGGTTTGTTGCTTAAAAAGACTTTCAATGAGGCAAATGACATTCTATATGCAATTGTTTGCAAACAATAGTCAATGGGTAGAAGAAGAACCACCATCTAAAAGCAATGTTAAGGTCCAAAAAGTTAATCATCTAGAGACACTATCAGAGCGGATGTTAACTATGAACGATATGCTTATGAATCTTACTTTAGGGAATCAAGTTCAAGTTGCAACCGTGAGCCAAGCTTCAACACCCATTTGCACTACTTGCAATGAAGAACATTCATTTGAAGATTGTCCTCAAAATCCAGCTTCAGTATACTTTGTAGGTGCACAGAACAGGATAAATCCTTACTCAATACATTCAATCTAGGATGGAGACAACACCCTAATTTTTCTTGGGGAGGACAAAATGCTAGCACATCCAATGCAACCCCTTTTGTTAAGTAGGGAGGACCACCAGGATTTAATGGTCAAGTTCAACTGAAGATTGCACAACCTTTGCAATCGCAAATGCAGCAACAACCAATGCAAGTGCAACCCCAATCGACATTAAACTTGGAGAATCTTATGAGGGAATTAACGACCAAGAATGACACAGTGATTCAAAATCAAACAGCTTCCTTAAGGAATCTTGAATCTCAAATTGGTCAGTTAGCTAAGGAAATGAGGAACAGATCAATAGGAACCCTACCAAGCAATACAGATAACCCAAAAAGAGAAGGCCTAAGCAAGGATAAAGCCTCCATTACCTTGATTGATCCAAAATAATTCATGTATGAGATTGTGTAAATATGTATACTGTTTTCTTTTGTTTTGTTTTTCTTTTTCATTTATCCTTTTGTTTTTCTTTTTTTTTTTTTTTATAAAATCTAAAAATAAAAAAGATTGTGCAAAACGTATAGAGTGGGGAAAAAACAGAGTCTTAGATTTGCATTTTCATGAAGTTCTAACTTATTTCTTCTTAAAAATCTATGAATTATTCTTTACTGTTGAGCACTTAACCTGTGTGAGCTTTCTAAATATCGTTGTTAAGTGTGCAGTAGAAAGGTTCAGAGAATAGGAGAATGCATCTGAAAGGAGGCGAAAATTGCAAAGCAATTGCAATCGCAAATCTGTCTTGCACTTAATAAGGAAAATCTCTGAAGGCAAAATTGTGATTCATTTGCGAGCACAACCTTAGGAAAATCAGAGGCCCAGGGGTGACGTCAGCTATTTTATTTAAGGAAAATTTTTGAAACCTATATAAGGAACAAAAATTTGACCTTAGGTCAAATCTTTTAAAAAAGGCTTCAACGTCTCTCGCCCAAAAACACCCGCCAAACTCCAGAGCTTGCTCCAACCACCCCCTTCCGACCACCGTCGCCACCGAAACCTATGCCATTCCGTTCAGAACTCACCGGCGGTACCTTCTCTTCCAGACCCACAAAGAAAACGCTGAAAGATGAAGCTCACTCCACTTCTCAACCGAAGAACCCCGCTTCAGCCCGAAAACCACCATTGGGTTCTTCTTTTGAGAGGTCCCTCTCCTATCTCGTGACAAGCAAGCACTCGACAGTCCAACCGTTCGCCCTCTCTTAGGTCGAAACCTAAAGGTAATCTTCCATGCCCATCTACTTGTGCAGGATCACGCTCAAAAGCATGAAAAGAAGACTTTAGAAGGGCTATAGAGAAAAGCCGAAAAGCCATTGAAGATGCGACCATGGAAGAAGAAGAAGAAGAAGATGAAGAGGAAACTCCGTTTATTCTAAAGCCTAAGGCTTTCAGAATCAAGGTTAGGGAGGAGGAACAAAAGATAGTGGGAGTGAAGTATGCGAGAAAAAGAAAGAAAGAAGAAGTTGAGCCAAGCACTCAGGTTGCAGCGGCAAATGTAGAGCAACCTAAAAATTTGATTGCAGGTCAAATTGAAATTGTGACCGCAAATGTGGCCGAATCTGAGAAGACAGTGTCAGTTACTGCGGCACAAAGTGAGGATAATGCGCCCGCATCTGAGGCGCAATTGCAGGTGTCAGCTGATAACTTGTAAAAAGCAAGTTATTTCTCTCTTAAATTTAAACTAAATAAGGCTGTAAAGATCCAAGTTGCGTTGATCTAGCGCATAATAGCGAGGGAATTGTGATAGCTAGTCTTGAAAGGAAGTATTTTTAGATGCGGTAGGAAATTGTGTGATTTTTCCCTCTAACGCATGAATTTGTAGTTGTTTCTTTGCCCAAGTTTTCTCCAGCGTAGGCGCAGATCCCAGAGCAGTTCGTACGATGAAAGCTGGAAAAGATGATCGTGCTGACGTATGATTGATATGCAAGCTGGCAAAGGATGACTGGGGCATGCAAACCAATTTCTTGGAGAAGTCGGCCTCCTCAGCCTATAAGAGGCAGCCAGCTGTCAGAAGAGAAGGGAGAGCGAGGGGAGTGAATGAGAGCACACAACTAAAGCGAGGAACCAACAAAGAAGAAAAATTCTCTCAGCGCAGAAACATCATTGCGATAGAATGTATTGCATTATGTTTTTCTGTCTTAGCATGAGCTAATTCACTCTTATCAAGACTTAGCTTAGGCACCCATGCAGTGATAGGTTTATTCCGTATGCGTACATTTTGAATGAATGAAAAATTAATGCTTTCTGCTTAGATGCGATAATATTTTCATTACTAACTTCCGCCTGGTCAGCCGGATGCGGTAGCAGCATGATAAATCCCTGACAGGTAATGCATGTGGAATTATCTAAGTAGAGCAAGTTAGCGCATTGCATGTAGTCTTGGTTGCGTTAAAACTAATACTGTCGCAATAAGATAGTGCATGAATGAGCTTAGACTGTTTTAGGACCAACGCATGAACTAATTGAACAAAATAGTTGTTAGTTCTACGCCAAACGCATGAGTAGTACCGGAAGGGAATCACATGTTTATTTCTCACTTAAGCATTAATGGGTCAATTAAGCAAAATATGTGATGCACGATAGCCTATTAGCGCATGTGGTTGCCGCAGCAAAAGCCTTGATGGCCTTGTCATCTGATATCTCTTCTAATCTCATCGCATAGACTATTTTATCGTGCATTATTATTTCATTACAGCCATTATCACTCAAATCTTTTTAAGTCCATAATGCCATGCGTGCGAGTGTTCAGTAGTTAAGTTATTAAAAAGCCTTAGCTTTCCTTCGTTGTGGATTCGACCCTAGAACACTCTAGGTACTACTTGATTATGTTTAATTTATACTTGGATTAATGCATATCAGCAACAATTCTGGATTAAATTAATCATCCCTCTGAGAATCGATCATTAGCTTCCACAAGGCCAACTGCTGATCCATCAAGACCAAGGAACAAGAAGAAATCAAGATGGGTTCCAGAGCTGGAGCGTCCCTTTGAGTAGAAGGACTGGGACAAAATAATAGGGGATGCCTTGTGGTACGCTAAGGCCATGGCTCAGCAGATCAAGGACCAATTATGGGAAGAAGAAAGAAAAAAGAAAAAAGAGGCCAAGAAAAGGGCCAAAAGAAAACAGAAGGAAGAAGACAAGGTTGCGCTCCACTTTGCAACATTGTGCATAAAAGATTTAGTGGAAGCCACTGAAGAAGAAAAAGAAGAAAAGATTGTGCCCACATCTGAGGGCCAATCTCTAGAACAAAATGCAGGGGAGTTTGCGGCCGCAAACATGGTGCAAACAAAGCAGGAAACAGAAAATGCACTGGTTTCTGAGGTGCAACAGTAACAACAATCCCACCACCACCACAAGAGGAAGAAAATGTGCTTGAGGACCTGTTCGAGCAGCAGAATAATGAAGTGTCCGAGGACCTGTTCGAGCACAAGGAGGAAAAAGATGAAGAGGAGCAACAGGCTCCTATAGACGAAGATGAGGTCCTGGAGATTACCAAGGACCAAATGCCCAAAAAGAGAGATAGAGAAGAGGAAGAAAGTGAGGCCGAAGGGAAATCAAAGAAGAGAAAAACTACCATTTCCCTGAAGAGGCCTAGTACAAGGGGAGCGACTTCTATGCTTCCTCGCGCCCAGACACCACCACCATCACAACCTACGAGGGGAGAATCCTCCACTCCTTGGCCAAAGAAGACTCCTACAAATAAACCAAGAGTGGAAAGACAAGTGGAGCCTCATCTAGAAGCACAAGCCCTCCTGATCATTATGAAGAAAAGGGTCCTGATGTGCGAGAAAACATTCTCCACCAAGACAGGACCTCTCCCAGCTTTCATAGAGGATATTTTGCGCAGGTACGGCTGGGACCGACTAAGTAAGGAGTCGAAGGCAGCCTCCTGGTATGTGAGTTTTATGAACAGATTGGGGAGGAGTTGTAAACAGTTGTGCTTCTAAGAGGTCGGGTGGTGGAATTCTCAGCAAGGCAAATCAATCGGGTCTTCCAATTGTCAACCCTACATTATCCAGCTGGAAACATGGCCATAGAGAAGCCAACGACCGAGCGGTTGACAGAGGCCCTATCTGTAGTGGCCCACGAGGGAGCCCAAGATAGGGATTAGGACTCTCTTATCTGGAGATTTGAAGCCAAAAGCAACAGTTTGGTTGTACGTGATCAAGAATAGGATTATGCCTACAACGCATGACACGACCATTTCTCAAGAGCGTGTCATGCTGTTGTACAACATGTATAAAGGCCTGAATCTTAACCTCAGTCGAATCATCTGGACAGAGATCCTAGCCTACCGTCACAAGAACGTGGGGAGGCTATTCTTCCCAAGCTTGATCACAAAACTATGCAGGCTTGCAAGAGTTGAGCCTGAGGAGAATGAAGAAAAGGAGGTTTTCAGGACTTCAATCGATTTGAGCTTAATCAAGAAGCTCATCACAAACTCCAAACAGAAGGTGACCTCTCCAGAGAAGAAAGCTCAAGCAACTCCTCCTGCAGCCCAAGCCTCGCAACCTCCTCCAGAAGCTGCCACATCGGCTAATGCATCAAATGCGACCGCAAGTCAGCAACCTCCTCCAGAAGCTGCCACATCGGCTAATGCATCAAATGCGACCGCAAGTCAGCAGCCTCCTGCAGCAACTTCTGATGCAGGAAAGAAATAAGATGCAGTGGCAAATCAACCTCAAAATAAAGATCAACCAGCTCCTCCGCAGCAGCTTGAAGACAATATAGCAGAGCTGAGAAAGAACTTGGAGTACATGAGGGAGTAATGCAGATTCTATATGGCACATGCCCAGCTGCGGGATCATGTTTGACGTGCGGCGTAAGAGCGAACACCCTGCTTGAGTACAAGTATAAACTATCAAGTAATGAAGTGGAAAGTACTCCAGAAATCGAACCCAAAGGAGATGGTGACTAGTCGAGAAAAATACAAGATTCTGTAAAACAAGAACCTCCTCTAAATCTGCAATCGAAGATGGTAACCAAAAAAATATTTTGAATGAATGTTTGGATTAAGGACAAAAATAGAAATAAGCAAGTAACTGAAAACGGTAAAAACTTATGAGATAAGCGAGAAAATTCAAATAATATTAACCAAAAGCATTAGATTGCGCCCACCTTTTGCGTCAGAAACTTACTCAGGCATTGCAGTCGGTTGAAGAACACTATCTATGTTGCCCACATAGACATGGTGCAAATAGAATCCTCCAGGTGCGCCCGCAAATGCCTTGACAACTAGACTGTGAGTTAAGTCCTACTTCTATTCATCTCCACTGTAGGTGCCTTTAGAAGACTAAGCAAACTAGACATCTATTTCTAGGGCTAGCTAAAACTTAGGTAAATAATGCTCACAACTCTTAGTACTCTAGTGTTTCCAGTCTTATTTCTAGGATGCAAGAAGACAAAGTCATATTTCTAGGATTTTTTCCACTATTGTTTTGTGCACCCACACATTCAACTCCAACCTTTCGGCCATCAACTAAACACAAACTATGCTAACTTAAGTGGCCAGTTTAAGCTAACAAAGAAGCTTAACTTTCAGCAAAAACAAACAATGATAAGAAGAAACAAGGTTGCCTTTGCATTGGTGGGGCTTTCTTCTACTCAAGGTATCCACATATTTGAATCCCCGAGAAGAAGCTTAGCTCATAGATGAAAGTAAAGTGCAAGAAATAAAAGAAAGAAAACACAAGATAGAAGAATAAACTTGATTCATTTTAATTAAAAGGAATGAGTACAAGACTGATAAACTTACAACTGAAAATTAAAGGAAAACAGAGAAGATACAGCTGCTGAAAATAAAGACTTAACAGAAAAATAAAGACTAGACTCGATTAAGGATCTTTCCCTCTCTATCTAGCTTGCTCTTTTCCTCTTTTAAGGGAAGACAAACCTTTCTCTTCTTCTTCTTTCGAATGGAAGAGTCGACAGAGGCTGAAAGACCCAGAACTCGGAGTGGTTACAAGATGAGAAGAGAGAAAAACAAAAACTATCCTAAGGACGAATTTCTGAGCCCCCTTGCTTCTTGCATTTTGGTCACCTTTTATAGACATTGGAAGGTGGGGTTGGCTACCGAGATCAGTGCGAGAGAGCCTTAGAAGGTAAAAATCCTCGATCCTTGGAGATTTGATACGAGATTTGGCATTTTTAGATGATTCTGTGAAGATCTCGTGAATCTCGATATTCTGTCGGAAAGCCCAATTGTGGCCGCAAAGTCGAGCGCAAATCTTTGTGCACTGCCTTGGCACTTCTATCTTCAGCTAGGGCTACTTTCCTTATTGGTTTGCAAGCGCATTTCCAACGCATCTTCCACATCTTCAGGACCAGACGGGGGCGCAAATCTAACACTTCTACTCTTTTGCTCCGCTACTTTTAATCTCCAATTGCGGGCGCAATTCCCTTGCAAAGTCCTCTGCACAAAAACACTTAACTTGGATAAATTTCTGCTAAAGTAATCTCTTTTTGTACATTTTAAGCATAAATTCTATACTTCTAAGATTTTCCACATGATTCTAAGACTTTTGCTAAATTGACTCAAAAAGATAAGATTTTAAGCACAAAGTCTTTGCTTTCTAAACAATAACCTATTCTTTTAAGGCTAAATAACGCAGATAAATGAGCGTTATTAATTTCATAAGAAAGGTCTTCGATGAGCTTGTTGAGGACCTCGACGATTATCTCCCTCCATTCCCTGAAATCAATATGGACCCACCTAGAGGCGATGGATCCGACCCTTCAAACGCCTAGGGGAGTTTTCTTTTCACCTTTCTTATTCTTTTATTCTTTTATTCTTTAATAAGTGATAGGAATTAGGGTCTAGTTATCTTTACTTGCATTTCTTCTATTTTGTTTTGTTTGTTTTGTTTGATTTGATAGGTTAGTGAATCTCTTTAATTGCTTTCTTGCATTTCTTGTTTTTAGTTAGGTTGTTTGTTTTGCCTTTAAATTTTGTTTGGAAAAATTTCTGAAACAAGTATATCTCTTTGAAAAAGAATTCTAAAAGGTTTTTGAAAGATGAGTATGCTTTAGTGATTTGTTTGTTTTTTATCGCCCTTAATGATGATAACTAAAGCTCTCTCGGCTCTTTAAACACTTTAGTAACCTCGAGTTTTTCGAAGAATGAAGCCTGAATAAACTTTTCTCTCCATAACACATACAAGTCCAAACTCACCTTAGGCTTTGACTACCGAAACCTTTAAGGAAGTTTAGACTTGATCTTAGCTTGTCCATCGTTTTTAGTCTCTCCTATTATGTTATTCATGTTTAGTCAATGGGGACATTGACTTGTTTAAGTTTGGGGGGGGGGGGGGGGGACAGTTTTGTCTTTTGCTAGTGCTAAAAAAAAGGTAGAAAAAAAGCAAGGAGATACTCCTCCTAGAATAAACCAAGTAACCAGGGACAGTTGTGACACCCATGATTTTCACTGCATGAATGGTTATTTTGGGAAGTGAGTATGCACTACAGTCTCAATAGTGAGCTATGCACGTAGCCAGCTACTTTCACCACAAAGTGTTAGTATGTTGGAACGAAGGTGTAGATGGCTATGCGACTTGAAGATGTTAATATCTAACATGCGAAAGCAATTTTGGATCTTAGGCACATAATAACATCAATTTGATCATACAAAGTATGTTGTTCATAAGTTCAAAACAGAGTTTTGAGTACCAACCTTTGTGTAGCTCAAAATTATACCGATTGCTTAGTTGTTTCTTCTCACCAAATGATCACGAACCACCATAAGTGTCTTCCTTGCTATTCTTAGGCCTTGGAACGGATTGTGGGATCCCCTAGTGGTGGAATTTGGAAGGAAATGAGCTCGGGTTTCAAGCTTTGAAGAGTTTTGAGCTTTTGGGTTTGAGGAACTACATTGGCAGCATAACACTAAGCATTTCAGTGAGTTTCTTTGACAATTCTTCCCATATTTAAAGAGGAAATCATGCACTCTTAAAGCCCCAAATTTAGACAACAAGACAAGTCTTAATTGAGTGGGATTTTGTGGCTAATTGAGGAAGAGTGCATGGGTTTAGTCACCATGCACTCCACCTCCTAAAATTAATTTCTTTTTGAATTTCCAAATTTAAATTGAAATTAATTTTAGTTAATTAATTAATAATCTGAAATTCTAAATCTAATTTCGAATTTCAATTTTAAAATTAATTCATAATTAATTTAAAATAATTATTAATTAATTATATTAATTTAATATCAAATATTAAATTAATATTTTGCAACCAATCTCGACCATTCTCGAAATGTAATTTCCCAAACATGAATCCCTATTCACGTGCTCGATATTTAAACCATATTTAAATATGTCTAACTCTCAAATTTAGGTTTAGTTCAGAATTAAACTAATGTGTGGCTAATATCCAATATGGTCGATATAATCCCTAAATTGAATTTGAGCAATTGGAATTCTTTCCATCATATTGTTCCAAGGTTTGTTCCTATACGAGCTAGCAAGGGGACCTAATGGACCTACAGATCATGGGCTCCAACGATTCGAGGTTTAACCGGTTAAACTCATTAACCTAATTAACAAACATTTGTTAACTACCAAGTCACTCCACTATAGCCTAGTAGTTGCACTCCCCTCACTGTAGGTATGTTTCTGTCCACTCGATATAACCATGATCAGTAAGTCGACCCTTCACAGGTTGTTCGTTACTATAGCTAGGTCAACTGTTCGTTTTACCCCTGTAGCACTTCTTTATTCCTTAAGCCCCACTGATCCTTTAATGAACAATTGGTTTGTGATATAATCATCAAACTGAGTCCCTCTTGGGCCAATGAGAAGGTGGGGCCCCTTGTTCAAGTCCCAGAGTCAGTACTTAAGGGAAACACTTTCTACTATCCCTAATACGAGTAGAAGTGAATTCCATCTTGCAGGACTATGTCCCCAGTTATCTATCCAGTCTTATCCCCAAAATGGTGGGCTTATTGAGTCGGCGATGTTGAACCACTCTCACCCGTGCAAATCAAAGGATAATCCTGAACAAACAGGAGTTCATAGTTAGCTCAAGATTAAGATCGAGTTACCTAGGTCATCGTATGAAATAGTCAGTCTCATCAGTAAACGATGTTTTATAAAGTAAGAGAGACTCATTTCTCGGTTCAGTCTTGTGCAAACTCATTGCACAGGATGCCCCCACTCGCATGTCTTTACATGAACGATCCAGGATCACATCATTTGCCTTATGTGCAAAGTAGGCCGCAACCATAGTGTCCCTAGGATAAGGTACCCAGTCTTATCCATATACTATAAACCATTTTGGCTACATACTAGAACTTGTTCTATGTTTATGTTTGTACATACAATTCGAGTATTCATATTATAACCAAGGATCTTTATTCACTGAATAATACGACAAAATCTTTATTGCAAACAATAGATATGCATAAAGATTACAAACCATGAGTTTTAGGACACAAAACCCAACACGACTCTCCTTTTATATATATATATATATATATATATATATATATATATAAAGAGAAGAATGAAGCCTAGCCGCAACTTCAAATAAGTTTGGGGGAGGGAAGAAAAAAAAATTTCTTTTCCATTGTGAGAGTTAGGATAACTTGTGAAAGAGATAGGCTACTCTGAATAAAGGCTAGGTGGAATAACAGGTAATAGAGGTGGGAATGCATGAGAATGTTTTATCTTGAGAGGAGTGAGTGAAGGCCTAGTGTTAAAAAAGTCTTGTTGTTAACTTAGAGTGTTAGGAGTTGAGTTCTTTCCTGAAAGGCACCCTCACGAACTAAACTTACCAATAAAATCCGATTATTTTGATTTTGTTGAATTTTCTTGAGGACAAAAAAAGGCATAAGTTTGGGAGTATGATAACGCTAGTTTATTTGCGTTATTTAGCCTTAAAAACCTAGGTTATTGTTTAGAAAGCAAGGACTTTGTGCTTAATATCTTATCTTTTAGAGTCAAAATAGCAAAAGTCTTAGAATCATGTTTGAAATCTTAGAAATAAAGAATTTATGCTTAAAATGTACAAAAAGAGATTACTTTTGCAAGAATTTATCCAAGTGAAATGTTTTTGTGTAGAGAGTTTTGCAAGGGAAATGCGCCTGCAATTGGAGATTAAAAGTAGCAGAGCAAAAGAGTTGAAGTTGAAGATTTTTGCCCACGTTTGGTCTTGAAGATGTGGAAGTTGCGTTCGAATTGCGCCCGCAAACCAATAAGGAAAGTAGACCAAGCTGAAGACAGAAGTGTCAAGGCAGTGCACAAATATTTTGCGCCCAACTTTGCAGCCGCAACTGGGCTTTCCGACAGAATTTCAAGATTCATGGGATCTTCACAGAATCTACCGAAATTCCCAAATCTTGTAAAAAATCTATAAGGATCGTGGATTTTTACCTTGTAAGTCTCTCTCACACTAATCTCGACAACCAACCCTACCTTCCAAGGTCTATATAAGGCAACCAAGATGCAAGAAGCAAAGGGAGCTCGGAAATTCGTCCTTAAGATAGTCTTTTAGTTTTTTTCTCTCTTCTCATCTTGTAACCACTCGGAGTTCCGAATCTTTCAGCCTCTATCGGCTCTTCCATTCGAAAAAAGAAGAAGAGAAAGGCTTGTGTCCCCTTGAAAGAGGTTAAGAGTAAGCTAGATAAAGAGGGGAAGATCCTTAGTCGAGTCTAGCACTTTATTTTTTGTTTAGTCTTTACTTTCAACTGCTGTACTTTTTTGTTTTCCTTTAATTTTCAGTTGTATGTTTATCATTCTTGTACTCATTCCATTTAATTACTATGAATTCAATTTATTCTTCTATTTTGTGCTCTCTTTCTTTTATGTCTTGCACTTTACTTTCATCAATGAGTTAAGCTTCTTCACTGGGATTCAAATATGTGGATACCTTGAGTAGAAGAAAGCCCCACCTATGCAAAGAGAACCTTACTTCCTCTTAGCATTGTTTGTTTTTACTGAAGTTTAAGTTTCATTGTTAGCTTAAACTGATCACTTAAGTTATCATAGTTTGTGTTTAGCTGATGGCCGAAAGGTTGGAGTTGAATGCACGGGTTCGCAAAAACAATAGTGGAAAAGATCTTAGAAATAGGACTTTGTTTACTGCATCCTAGAAATAGGACTTGAACCACTAGAGTTTTAAGTGTTGTGAGAATTACTTATCTAAGTTTCAACTAGCCCTAGAAATAGATGTCTAGTTGGCTTAGTCTTCTATAGGCACCTACGGTGGAGCTGAATAGAAGTAGAATTTCTCCGCTTATCTCATATATCTTCAGTCATTTGCAATGCTGAGTAAGTTGCTAGCGCAAAGGTGGGTGCAATGTAAAGCTTTTGGTTGATGCTATTTGAATTTCCCCGTTTATCTCATATATCTTAATCGCTTTCATTTACTTGTTTATTTCTAATTTTGTCTTAAATCACAAAACCCCCATTCAAAATATTTCTTTGGTTACCATCTTTGGTTGCAAATTTGAAGGAGGTTCTTGTCTTGCAGAATCTTGTGTTTTCGACTAGTCACCATCTCCCTTGGGTACGATATCCGGAGTACTCTCCACTTTATTACTTGAGAGTGTATACTTGCACTCGAGTAGGTGTTGCGCTTGCAGCACACGCACGTCTACTATAATAGGAGACGTTTGAGCTACAATGAAGAGAGAGTGAAAACAAGATTACTGAAGAATACTGAAGCATGGTCCCTACTCCGAGTAGCGGCAGTACAGCGAACTGGAACCAGCAAAGTGCGAGAGTATTTGTTGGATTTTGATCCCAATCAAACACCGACCTTTAGAGAGAAGGTGTAAAGATCCAATGTCCTCGAGAGAGGTAAGCCGGATTAGATTGGGAGAGTTACTAGTTCGTTGGGCTGCTGCACATTTCCGTTTAGTTTTGTAATTGAGTCAAGTCGTATTTTCTGTTATTGCTGTAATTCTGTTATACATCTGAACATTTTCTTTTTAATGCAATGAGTCATTTCTCTATTATCGTTGTCCTTTCTTTTATTAGAATGAACTAAGTTTCCTTTGGGATTCAAACCTATGAATGCTCTAAAGGAATGCGTACTGCTGGCTAAATAAAATCAGCCTTGCTGCATTAGTATTGTTTGCTTTTATTGAATAAAATGTTTATTATAGGTTTAGCCTGATCACCTAAAGATAGTAATTCACCGTTGCGCCTAGAGATAGGGTAACGACTATAAAACCATTGAATTGTGCACTTAGTTATCTAAGTTATCATTAGCCATAGAGATATAGGTTTAATGGCTTAGGCTCTGAACGATGCTTCAAAGAAGGCCAAAATAAGAGTTGAATTCGGTTCACAGTGCTAAAGTCTGTGCAAGCCCTACGGGCGCATAGGCATGCAGTACCATAACTCTAGAGCAGGATTAGTGTTTGGGTTCCTCTTTTTCTCTGTTGTTAAACTTCACCATTAGATTACTATCCTTTTCTTTACATCCTTACATACTTATCATTCGTGGTTACGTAGAGTTCAACTTGCATTACTTCTTATTCATTGATTTTAAGGTATTTCTCCGTTCCCTTGGTTCGATACTTGGAATTCCTCCATTTTATACTACTTGTGACAACATATACTTGTGCTCACGAGTGTTCGCCCATCAAGTTTTTGGTGCCGTTGTCGGGGAACAACAGTTAAATATCAAAAAAATCAATTTAGGAAGAAAATTGAGTTGAACTTATTTTTACTCTCTAGTTTTTCTGCTCTAACAGAATCAATTGCAAGAAAAATTGTGCATGAGCAGTGGTTCTGGTCAATTTGAGTTAGATCCAGAAGTGGAGAGAACCTTTCGCTTGCGACGTAAGGAGCAGAGGTGAAAGAGGAGGGAGCAAGGCGAGCCGAGCACTAAAGGGAATCCTGCAGAAGCTTTTCCAATGGACCAACCAAGAGATGATCCTCCAGTGCCACCTCAAGATGGGGGGTAGAACCACAATGGAAATCAACAGGCGCTGCGTAACAATCCCCAAAATCCAATTCTTATTGCAAAGGAGAGAAATCGGGCCATTCGAGATTACGCTGCGCCCGCATTTCAGAATTTAAATCCTGGCATCAGGGATCCAACCATGGATGTTACTCATTTCGAATTAAAACCTGTGATGTTCCATATGCTTCAAACAGTTGGACAGTTTTCTGGGCTGCCCAACGAGGATCCACACAAACATTTGAAACTTTTTCTTCGAATTTTCAATTCTTTTAAGATTACTGGTGTATCTAATGAAACATTAAGGCTAAAATTATTTCCTTTTTCTCTACAGGGAAGCGCTGAAGCGTGGCTAGATTCATTCCCTCAAGACTCAATCACCACATGGGAGGAGTTGACTCAAAAATTCCTAACAAAGTATTTTCCACCCAATAAAAATACCCACTATAGAAGCGAGATTGTAACGTTTAAACAGGATACGAATGAAACAGTAGGAGCTGCATGGGAGAGATTCAAGAAGTTAGTAAGGAAATATCCACATCACGGTTTGCTTGCGTGCATCGTGATCGAACATTTCTATAATGGTTTAACTGTAGGTGTTAATATCACACATGCGGAAGAAATTTTGGATCTTAGGCACACAATTTGATCAATTTAATCCTTGAAGTCATGTTGTTCATAAGAACAAAAAACAGAGTATAATAAGGTACCTACCTCTTGAAGCTCCCAATTCGTATAATCCGATGCTTTATAATTCACACGAACGGCTTCTGGACAACCACTTGGATCTTCTCTACTATCCTCATGCCTTGGAACGGATTGTGGGATCCTCAATTGATAGGAATTGGAAAGGAAAGCTTATGGGTATAAGCAAGC
This sequence comes from Luffa aegyptiaca, assembly GCA_017139565.1. Taxonomy (NCBI): domain Eukaryota; kingdom Viridiplantae; phylum Streptophyta; class Magnoliopsida; order Cucurbitales; family Cucurbitaceae; genus Luffa; species Luffa aegyptiaca. The sequence goes on from CM029397.1 coordinate 6,514,192, forward strand.
TTGACAGTATGAACATGGAAGTTCTTGGGAGAATTTTGACAGCATTTTAGGTTGAAGATGTTCCACTAATTTTCATCAACTCATCCTCTATATATAGAGGAAAATCATGCACAAGAATTGCACAAAAAATTGACAGCAATTTGGGTGTGATTTGAGTCATGGATTAGGTGGTGCAAGAGGGCTAATCTAAGGTGATTAGTCATTAAGCACCACCTCCAAAAATTACCAAATTTTTAAATTTCTTTTAAATTCAAAATTTGTAATTTTAAATATAAAATCTGAATAATCCCACTTAATTATAATTTTATTTTAATTTAATTAAAATTTTATTTAATTTAAAATAAAATCATTTAATTTAATATCTTATATTAAATTAATACCACTTGTGTAATCTTGGTTTTTTTTCCAACGAAATTTCTCGAACATGAATCTTTATTCACGTGTTTAATATTTAAATCGTATTTAAATATATCCAACTCTCATTTTTAGGTTTAATTCGTAATTAAACTAATATGTCGTTAAATATCGCATATAACCGACTTTTGAATCCTTTTCCAATTTTGAACGTTTCAAATATTAACCTATCATATTGTTCCAAGTTTTATTCCTATTGAGATAGTAGAGGGACCTAATGGACTTACAGATCACGAAATGATGATAACCGGTTAATCTCATTAATCTAGTCATTCATCGTTCGTTAGCTTCCAGGACACTCCACTATAGCCCGTAGCTGAACTCCCCTCACTTTAGATATATTTCTTGTCCACTTTAGATAACTGATAACTCTCCAAAAGGGAGTTATTTAGGCCTTAGTTCTATAGTATTTTGTGTGTCTTTTGTGCTAAATAGGGTTGCTTTTAGATGAATATTATATGTTTTAACCCAATTGGAAGAATGGATGCTTTGGAAGTATTTTGTGTAGAATATATTGCAGAACGACTTGAGGGAGCAAAATCGGTGATCCAGCAAAGCAGGGAGCAAAACTGCCACGTCACAACTCGTTATCCATTTTAATGAACTGAAGTTAGTTGAGCTATTTTCGGACTTAAGAAGCAAGGAGAGCCATCCACGTGTACAGATTGACCTAATTTGGGCTTGCCTTCATTCTATAAAAGGGAAGAGCCGTCCAAGTCAAAAACATTCCATTCTTGGAGAAGAAAAGTCTTATTCCATTTTTGGTAGGAGAGATCATTTCTCATTTCCATCATTGGGTGCACATACTCAGATTGTAGTGTGTGTTATCATGAGCTTTATAAACTAAATTTGCTTAGGTGTTGGTTAGGAGTTATGTAGTTGCCATGCTTAATTCTCTATGCAATAAATGTTGATTTGAGCATCTTGATTAATTGTTGTGCATATTTATATTTTGTGCCCGCTTGGCCAGCCGGTATGAATACCACTTCTTACTTTCAGGGATGATTTGAGAAGTGTGTGGCATTTAATTACACTAGATCATTGTGTATTGGTGAACGCTAGTGACTGAGTTAGGGATAGCCAGTTGCCTAGTGCTTGATCGGTAGAGCGTCATTGGAGTTGAAACACATTCCAAAAAATCTAGAGTTCCGGGAGGATCCTGCTAATAAGACTGCAAGAGTTTAGCCTAATCAATAATATTGCTAGATCATCTTTTAAAATAATTACTAAAATCCTGACCAACGCCTGTTTCCAATTTGTCTACTTTATTTGTTTACTTTCTGTTATGTCATTTCTTTTGCTTCAGCATTTTATCAAAATCAATCATTTTAACCAATTTTGAAACCATTAAAGGGTTATACAAAATAGATAAAGTGAGAACTATTCAGCCCCGTGGATACGATAAATTACTTATCACTTGCTGCGGATTGTGTATGCTTGTACAATGTTCTAGAGTTTATTCTTACTATATTTTTACCTACTTTGGAAACCCAACAATAACCATGATCAGTAAGTTGATCCTTCACAGGTTGTTCGTAACTAGAGTTGGGTCAAATGTCCGTTTTACCCCTATAGTTACATCTTGTTCATTAAGTTCCACTGATCCTCTAATGAACAATTAGTTCGTGATTCAATCACTGAACCAAGTCCCTCTCAAGGTTATGAGAGGGCGGAGCCCCTTGTTCAAGACTCGGAGTCAATACTTAAGGGAACAACCTCTTTACTAACCCTAAAATGGGTAGTAGTGAATTTATTCTTGCAAAGTTATGTCCCCAGCTATCTATTTAGTCTTATCCCCAAAATGGTAGGCTTATTGAGTCGGCGATGTTTGGTCACTCTCACCCATGCAAATCAAAGGACAATCCTAAATAAACAGGAGTTCATAGTTAGCTTAAGATTAAGATCGAGTTACCTAGGTTATATGTATGAGATGTTCAGTTTCAATAGTAAACGGTGTTGTAAAGTGAAAGTGACTTATCTCCTGGTCTGATCTCTATGCAAACTCTTTGAATAGGACGCCCTCACTCACATGTCTTATACATGAACGATTAGGATCACATCGTCTGTCTTTAAAAAACAAAGCGAGCCGCGCCAATAGTGTCCCCAGGATTAAGGTACCCAACCTTATCCATATACTATAGATCGTTTAGACTATTTACTTGAACTTGATCCATACTTATGTCACACATAAACTTTCAAGTATACATAATATAGTCATGGGTTCTTAGTTTATTGGATTTGTGGTTATATTTAGGCAAAACAAATATATAGAAATAATACTTCATTGAAGCAAGTCAAATGTTACATTTACCATCTATGAGTTTTAGGGCATAAAACCCAACATTAACTCAGGCCTCAAAAACCTTGGTTGATACCTCGCCTAATGGATCACTCCTCAAGAAATCATACAATGAATTTTCTTCTCGAACCTCCTCTGTATCCGCAACTCCTGGCTCCGACTGCTCTTGATTCCGTCGTTCAGGTTCTTTTGGATCTTCTTCCACAATAACATCCTCCGGCGCTTTCTGAGCAACTTCTTGATCTTCAGTCCCCTGCTGTTTTCTTCTTCTTTTAGCTTCTTTTTCTTCTGGTGTCTTCTTCTTCTTTGCCTTTACTTTCGGTGCTTCGGGGGTCACGGGTACCTCCTCTTCCTCATTATCTCTCTCTTTTCTTGCTCTCGTTTTGGCCATGGAAGACTCAAAGTATTTTCTATCGCACACAGAGAAAGAAAGAAAATAGCAAGGGACGACAAAAAATTGAAGAAGAACTTACCGAAGGCTTAGGAATAAATAGGGCTGCAGCAAATCAAATCGTAATCGAAAGATTTTGCCCCGTATTAAATGGATTTACCGTTCACATTTAATCTGCAAATCAAATCCACTAACGGTAAGAACTTGAATTTCAATCGCCCATGGTAAATAACTGTATGTTGTCAACGGCTAAACCGTTGGATTATCCCTGCGCGACACGTGGCAGTATCCATGCAATTTACCTGCCCACAGAAAATTCAAAATCAAACGGTAAAAGTAATTAATTCACAACCAACCCTTTCCATCCGGACGGAAGATTTGCTTCAGCCATAACTTTGCCGCAACAACCTTCTGAACACAAGATTATTTTCCAGAAAAATCTCGGGTACAAAATCAAATCAGGGAATTCAAATTTAACCGTTCAAATCAAATCTTATCTTTTATTTTTATTCGAAGCCGAATAAATCAAGAAAATCTTTATTAAATCTAAACTAATCAAATCAAATAAAATATCTAGCGAAAATAAAATAAAATCTACGGAATTAGAAATAACAACAAATGGAGATAAATCTTGCAGAATTTAAAGCAATCAAATCCACTCTAATTAAAATTAAAATTAAACCAAATCATAACGAAAATAAAATCACAACAAATTCTGGGAGCTCAAAATTTTGCACTGCGAACTGCTCCCGCAAAAATTATGCTTACTCAATCATCAATCAGCTCTAAGGAAGGATATTTCGACTGAAACTCCTCTCCCCAATAATGCTTGACACGTTGTCCATTCACCTTGAACACTCTTCCATCTTTTTCATCTTGCAAAGTAATTGCTCCATGGGGGAAAACCTCAATTACCACAAACGGACCTGACCATTTGGACTTTAGTTTCCCAGGAAACAATTTCAATCTAGAATTATAAAGCAAAACTTTTTGACCTTTGACAAACTCTTTAGGCTTAATTTTCTTGTCATGCCACAACTTAGTCTTTTCTTTATACATTTTTGCATTCTCATAAGAAAATTGGCGAAATTCCTCCAATTCGTTAAGCTGCAGCATTCTAATTGCTCCTGCACGACTCAGATCAAAGTTTAATGTCTTCAAAGCCCAAAACGTTTTATGCTCTAGCTCTAATGGTAAATGACAAGCTTTCCCATATACTAACCGATATGGAGACATACCTAGAGGAGTTTTATAGGCTGTCCTATAAGCCCAAAGAGCCTTATCCAACCTAAAAGACCAATCCTTCCTAGATGGATGGACTACTTTTTCTAGAATTGATTTAATTTCCCTATTGCTTATTTCAGCCTGACCATTAGCCTGTGGGTGATAGGGGGTAGCTATCCTATGCTTGATTCCATACTTAGCTAAAAGCTTAATTAAGATATTATTAACAAAATGTGTACCCTCATCACTTACTAAAGCTCTAGGTGTCCCAAACCGCGCAAAGATGTGTGATTGGAGAAACCTTGAAACCGTCTTGGCATCATTCTGATGGCATGCAATGGCTTCCACCCACTTGGACACGTAATCTACTGCCAATAAGATAAAAACATTGTCATTAGAAGGGGGAAACGACCCCATAAAATCAATACCCCATACATCGAATAATTCAACTTCCAAAATGTAAGTAAGAGGCATCTCATCTCTGGGCCCCAAGTTTCCTCTCCTTTGGGAAGCATCACATTGCTTGTAGAACCAATGGGCATCCTTAAACAAGGAAGGCCAAAAGAATCTGCAATGCAAAATCCTCATAGCTGTCCTCTGACCGCTGAAATGGCCTCCATACGGCGAAAAGTGACATTGCTCCAGGATTTCTTTTGCTTCATCACCTGAAACACACCTACAAATAATACCATCAGAGCATTGCTTATACATAAATGACTCATCCCAATAGAAAAACTTTGCATCATGCTTAAACTTTTTCTTCTGCCTCCAATCCATATCAATAGGAGTGACTCCCTTGACCAAAAAATTGGCAATATCAGCATACCAAGGGATCTCCTTGACTACCTTTACCTCAACAGCAAAAAGCTGTTCATCTGGAAAAGAATCTGAAATGGCAGATTGCTCCGGCAAAGATGATGATGGACCAAGACGAGACAAGTGAGCTGCAATGACATTCTCTAATCCCTTCTTGTCCTTTATCTCCAAGTCGAATTCCTGCAATAATAAAACCCAACGAATTAGTCTAGGTTTAGCATCTTTTTTAGACATCAAATACCTTATTGTTGCATGATCCGTGAAAACCGTGACTTTGGATCCAACCAAATATGGGCGGAATTTCTCAAAGGCAAACACAACAGCTAACAACTCCTTTTCAGTAGTTGTATAGTTGACTTGTGCCTCATTTAAAACCCTGCTTGCATAATATATAAGATGAATAAATTTGCCCTGCTTTTGCCCCAGCATAGCACCTACTGCAGCATCACTCGCATCACACATTACCTCAAATGGTAAATTCCAATTAGGTGCACAAAGAATGGGTGCTGAGATTAAAGCAGCCTTTAAAGTCTCAAAAGCCTTCCTACAATCTGCATTAAAGTAAAAAACATGATCAGTGCACAATAAGTTACAAAGAGGTTTACTGATTTTTGAGAAATCCTTTATGAACCTTCTATAAAATCCAGCATGACCTAAAAAACTCCGAATCCCCTTCACTGAATTCGGTGGTTCTAGTCTCTCAATAACCTCAATTTTTGCTCTATCAACTTCTAGACCATTCTTGGAAATCCTATGACCTAACACTATGCCCTCCTTCACCATGAAGTGGCATTTTTCCCAGTTAAGAACTAGATGGGTATCCTCACATCTTTTTAACACCTTACCTAAATTATCTAAACAACTTTGAAAAGACCCTCCAAAAACTGAAAAATCGTCCATAAATACCTCAACAGTGGACTCAATCATATCAGAAAAAATTGCCAACATACACCGCTAAAATGTTGCTGGAGCATTGCAAAGGCCAAAAGGCATTCGCCTTAAAGCAAACGTCCCATAAGGGTAGGTGAAAGTGGTTTTTTCCTGATCCTCAGGAACAATAGTAATCTGGTTATACCCAGAATAACCATCTAAGAAACAGTAGTAGGCCTGACCAGCCAATCTATCCAACATTTGGTCAATAAATGGTAGAGGGAAGTGGTCCTTACGAGTGGCTTTATTAAGCCTCCTGTAATCCATGCAAACCCTCCAGCCAGTTACTGTCCTGGTTGGAATCAACTCATTATCTTTATTACTCACTACCGTGACACCTCCTTTCTTAGGAACACATTGGACAGGGCTCACCCAATTGCTGTCTACAATCGGATAAATAATGCCAGCATCCAACCATTTAATCACCTCCTTTTTAACAACCTCTTTCATTGCAGGGTTAAGCCTTCTTTGTTGCTCAATACTCCTAAAGGATCCCTCCTCTAGGGTGATTTTGTGCATACAAAAAGATGGGCTAATACCCTGAATGTCAGCCAATGTCCAACCTATTGCCTTGCGGTATTGCTGCAGCAACTTTATGAAGGCCTCTTCATGCTCTGGCATTAAATCTGATGCAACAATAATGGGCAACGTCTCACCCTCCCCAAGATACACATACTTTAGATGATCCGACAAGGGCTTCAAATCTAAAGTGGGTGCCTCAATTAGGGATGGCTTAATAGGAGGAGCTTTTCTTTGACCTAAATCTAAAGACTCAAAAACTTCCTCACACCTAAACACTTCTTTTTCATTTTTTCTCTCTAAAGAACAAACTTCTAAATCCTCTACACTAACCTCTCCATGATCTTCCAAATGTTTGCTAGCCGAATCCTGCATTGCTGTCTCAACAATTGTGTTCTCCAGAATCCTAATAAAAGAGCAATCTTCCATTTCGTCTGGATACTTCATGGCCTTAAAGACATTAAATTTTACTTCCTCATTACAAACCCTCATTGTTAATTCCCCTTTTTGAACATCTATTAATGCCCTACCAGTAGCCAAAAATGGACGACCTAGAATAATTGGGACATCTCTATCAGCCTCATAGTCTAAGATAATAAAATCAACAGGAAATATGAATTTATCTACTTTTACTAAGACATCCTCAATTTTCCCCTCAGGATATGTGATAGACCTATCAGCTAATTGGAGTGTGACTGTGGTAGGCCTAGCTTCACCAAGACCTAGCTTTCGATAGACCGAAAGAGGCATAAGGTTAATACTTGCACCTAAATCACAGAGTGATCTACCTAGCTCTTTTCCACCTATTGACACAGGTATAGTGAATGATCCTGGATCCTTAGCCTTGGTTGGTAGCCCGTTCTTAAGAATAGCACTACATTCCTCAGTGAGAGATACAGTTTCAAACTCACCTAACCTCTTCTTTTTAGTTAAAATATCCTTAAGAAATTTAGCATAATTAGGCATTTGCTCAATAGCTTCTACTAAAGGGATATTTATATGCAATTGCTAAAGAATCTCTAAAAACTTTTTAAATTGACCATCCTGATTCTTAGGCCTTTGCCTTTGTGGAAAAGGTAGAGGTTGCACATAAGGTGGGGGCGGCACATAAGGTGGTTCCACATCTGGAACAGAACCAGATGCTCCAGCATCTTTATTGCTGCCTCCAGCACCCTGACCAGACTCCAACTCTTTCTCAACAACAACATTTTTATCACAATTCTCCTCTAAATCCTGATGTTTACTAGGTTCTTTTCTCTCTTCTAGTGGCTTACCACTCCTTAGAGTTACTACCTTTACCTACTCCTTACCTTCCCTTTTAGGGTGTTCAGTATCTGAAGGAAGTTTCCCTTGAGGCCTTGCCTTCAGCTCATTAGCTAGCTGGCCCATTTGCAATTCCAGGGCTCTCATTGAAGCTTGATTACTTTGAATAGCAGCATCTGTACGAGCCATATATTCTTTCATCATTGTCTCAAGAGAACTCTCTGAACTTTGCTGGGGCAAAGCCTGCTTATTTTGCTGGGGCAATACCTGTGCTTTAGCAAATCCTGATTGGTTCACCTTTTGTTGTGTTTGCGCATTGCTTCCTTGTCCTCCCCATGCGAAATTGGGGTGGTTGCGCCAACCTGGATTATAAAAGTTAGAATACGGGTTATTCCTCTGATTACCTACAAAAAACACAGAAGCTGGATTGCTGAGGCAAAACTCGTAGTTGTGATCTTCACCACAATAGACACATGCTTCCGCTGCAACTTGGTTCACCACTGCAGCAGGCTCCACAGCTGGGGGCTGTTGATGACTAACCACTGTCATATTTTTAAGAGCGTTAGCTAACATTGCAATATCAGCCCTAATGGTGGACACACCATCAACCTCTAACACACTCTTAACCTTTTTATTTGTGCCTCTAACATCTGACCACTGGCAACTATTAGTTGATATTCTTTCTAAAATTTCATGGGCTTCATTAAAAGTTTTTGCCAAAAGGGCCCCTCCAGCCGAAGCATCAACCATACCTTGGATTGCTCCATTTAACCCATTGTAAAATGTTTCCATTTGGATACAATGTGGTAGACCATGGTGGGGACACTTTCGCAAAAGCTCCTTAAACCTCTCCCAAGCCTCACTAAAAGTCTCATCTTCAAGTTGCCTAAACCCTACTATTTCACTCCTCAATTTAGCATTCCTATTGGGTGGGAAATATTTACTCAAAATTTTTTCTGCTAACTCATTCCATGTTCTAATTGAACCTGGAGCAAAAGAATTTAACCATGCCTTTGCTCCATCTCTAAGAGAATACGAGAACAAAGTTAATCTAAGGGCATCCCTAGGCACTCCTTGAATTACAAAAGAATCACTAACTCCTAGAAAAGATTTAAGATGAAAATGAGGGTCTTCAGATGACAAACCATGGAATTGCCCCACGGTTTGCAACATCTGAAACATTACTGGTTTCATTTCAAAATTTGCTGCCTCAATGTGAGGACGTGCAATCCCTGGATTTAACTCATCAAACATTGGAAAAGCATACGCTCGAATGGCTCTGGCCCTATCGTTCGCTACCAAGATAAGATTCTCAACCTGATTATTTTGCTGTCTATTTTGCTCCAGCGGCTGGTTTTGCTGCAGCACACGATTCTGCTGGGGATCAGCTGGATCTTCTGGACCCTACGGGAGACGCGGCACGTCAGCCATTTGATTTTGCTGTCTACGCTGCTCTCTCCTTCTTATCCTGAATGTCCTCTCGATTTCTGGATCAAGCTCGAACCTCACCCCAGGCGGATCGTTCATGCACCAAACTCACGCCTGCAAAAACAAAAGAAACAATCAAAAAGTTCTAGCACCAAACCACTAAAACACATACACAAAACAGATCGGATAAAAACTTATTCAAGTCCCCGGCAACGGCGCCAAAAACTTGTTGGGTTCCTAGAGTGAGTAAAAATAAGATGTAAATTGACTCTAGACTCTGTGCAAGTATACACAGTCCGCAGCAAGTAATAAGTATTATCAATCCAAGACCTGAACTAGCTTCCACTTTATCTATTTTGTATAACTCTTTAATGGTTTCAAAGATGGTAAAAATGATTGGTTTTTATAAGAATAATGCTGAAGCAAAAGAAATGACAGAACAATAAGTAAACAAATAGGTAGACAGATTAGAAACAGGCGCTGGTCAAGATTTAGTAATTGTTTTAAAAGATGCTCTAGCAATATTATTGATCATGCAAAACTCTCGCAGTCTTATTAGCAGATTCCTCCCGGAACTCCGGATCTTTTGGAATGTGTTTCAACTCCAATGAAGTACTACCGATCAAGCACTAGGCAACTGGCTATCCCAAGCTCAGTCACTGGCGTTCACCAATACACAATGATCTAGTGTGATTAATCGCCACACACTCCCTAAATCATCCTTGAAACTAGAGAGAGGTATTTATACCAACTGGCCAGACGGGCACAAAATGTAAATGAGCACAACAATTAATCAAGATGCATTAATCAATATTTATTACTAGAAATTAAGCACGACAATCACATTGTTTCCTAACCAACGCCTAAGCTACTTAGTTCATAAAATGCATGGAAACGCACGTTACAATCTGAGTAAGCATATCCATATCACAAGATAATAAAAGAAAATATTAATCTCCTCAATCAGCTTGCAAGTGATGGTCTTCCAATCTCTCTCCTCTATTCGGCTCCCAAAAGTGGAAATGAGAGTGAACTCGTCCCCAAAAGTGGAATGATTTTGACTTCGGCAGCTATCTCCTTTTATAAAGTTGAGGAAAGCTTGAATTAGGTTGACCTAGACACGTGGATGGCTCTCCTTGCTCCTTTATCCCGAGATTAGCTTAACAGAATTCCGTTTGGTAAATTGGCTAACGAGCTGTGACGTGGCAGTTTTCGCTCCCAGCTTTGCTCCAGAACAGAGTTTGCTCCCTTAAGTCGCCCAGCAACAGATTCTGCACAAAATAATTTCCATAGCTTCCATTCTTCCAAATGGGTTAAAACATATAATATCTCTCTAAAAGCAACCCTATTAAGCACAAAAGACACACAAATCATGATAGAAATAAGACCTAAATAACTCCCTTTTGGAGAGTCATCACTGCCCCTATAAATCCTGCTTCTACGTGTTATATAGGTCAAGGACAAGGTAGTCAGAATAGGCCTAAGAACCCTTATTCTAACACCTACAACCCAGGATGGAGGCAACATCCCAACTTCTCATGGAAGCAAGGGAGTAGCGGTCAAAACCAACAGGCTCAATAATCTACAAAAGAGTCTAATGTGGAGAACTGATCAAGGAGATGATGGCAAAACAAGATGTTGTAATCTAATCTCAAGCAGCAACACTAAGGAACTTAGAAGTCCAGGTGGGACAACTTGCTACAGAAATAAAAAATCGCCCACCAGGAGTCCTACCCAGCACCACAAAAAGTACACGAAGAAGCGGGAAAGAACAATGCAAGGTCATCATTCTAAGGAGTGGATGGAAATATGATAGGACCAAAATAGTCCAGGTGGTGTAATCCAATCATTCTAAGGAGATGCTGTAATCCAATCTCAAGCAGCAACACTAAGGAACTTAGAAGTCCAAGTGGGACAACTTGCTACAGAAATAAAAAATCGCCCACCAGGAGTCTTTCCCAGCACCACAAAAAATACACAAAGAAGCGGGAAAGAACAATGCAAGGCCATCATTCTAAGGAGTGGATGGAAATATGATAGGACCAAAATAGTCCAGGTGGTGTAATCCAATCATTCTAAGGAGATGTTGTAATCCAATCTCAAGCAGCAACACTAAGGAACTTAGAAGTCCAGGTGGGACAACTTGCTACAGAAATAAAAAATCACCCACCAGGAGTCCTACCCAGCACCACAAAAAATACACAAAGAAGCGGGAAACAACAATGCAAGGCCATCATTCTAAGGAGTGGATGGAAATATGATAGGACCAAAATAGTCCTATTTCTTTGTTATTAATCTAGACTTGTTAGAGTGCATTTTACACTTTATTTGTCTGTTTTGTAGATAATTTGTGCATTCAGGGCATCAGGGTCGAACTACACAAATCGGAGCTAATTCGGGCAATTTAGTGAGTTTTCGAGCTTACTTGAGGGCCATGGATCTCGAGGAGGTGAGAAGATCGTGAGGATCGTGACGAGCTTGAAGAATAGTTCCAAGGATTCAAAGCTTCGAGGCTCGAATCGAGCAAGAAACGATGAGGAATGAAGTCAAAGCACGCTGGAAATAGGCACAGCGTCGAGACGCTGGCCCGTTTTCAGCCCGTGGCCCATATGGCACCGTGTCAAGACGCCACGACAAATTTTTCTATAAATTCCCTCTTTTAATTTAACCGAAAAGAGGACTTTTTTAGGGTTTTACTTTCATTTTCTTTCTCGGTTCTCTCTGCCTTTCACTTCTAGAATTAAGAGGTGTAAGTTTTCCTTTTGATTTCCTTTGTATTTCCTTGTTATTGTAGTGTTGGGTCGCGGGTTTTAGTCTGCTTAACCGCTGTCTAAATCCGTTGATGCCGATTGGATGATTTTTTGGATATAGAATGTATTTCTTTGTGAGTTTCATGTGCTGAATGTCTATTTAATTTCATTATTCTATTGTATTTTGGATTTAGTTTGTATTATTGGCATGCGCAGTAGGTTAGATTGACACCCTAACTCGCAACTCGTATGTTAATAACTTGCTAAGAAATTGATTTCCAAGTAGCTAATGGAACATTGGTTTAATAGTTAGCGCATAGACTGATTCGTGGGCACGGGTCCCAAGAGCAGACTCTGACTTTATTGCTTGACACGATAGGTTTAGAATCCAAAATAGCGTTGGAAGTAATCTAGGCCTAATTATTTCTAATGTCCTAATCAATCCACTAGACTTAAGGCAATTGGTTGATTGTTTAATTTGATAGTCCAATTGAATTAATTAATTAACTAGTTAGTGTCTAATTCGATGGACGTTGTATGATCGGGTTAGATGGCTTAGGTGGGCTTTGGGTCTTTTTTGGGTTCAAATTAGATCGATTGGGCAATTGAGCAATTCAAACTAGCCTTTAATAGGTAGAGATTCAATGATCAAAATAAATCATTCAACCCCAATAATCACTCCAATCGGTGTCGCCTAATTTAATTAATTTTCTCGTCTTTTTATGATTTTCTGCAATTTAATTTCTTGTCCTTTAATTTTCTTGCTTATTTAAATTCTTGCATTTAAAATTCCTTGCATGTTCATTTATTCAATTTTCCAATCCCCCCATTTACCGCTTTCACAACTTGAAATAAATAGAAAATAAATAACCAACCGCCACTCCCTGTGATTGACCCCGGCCACTACTACTGCAAGTAGTTTAGTGTTCGTGTAATTATAAATTTTATTTGACCTCGGAACTCGGAGAATTCGACACCCTCCTGAGGTCCCGTCAAATTGGCGTTGTTCTCGGGGAGTGCAAACGGTTAATTATTTTCTTTTTATCTTGAGTTTTTAATTTTTAGTTTAACTTTTATTTGTTATGGCTGAGAGAACAAGTGCAGACAGCGAGGTAAGCAAGTTCAAATCTGAAATTTCTGAGCTTAGAGCTCTCATTAATCAGTTGGCTGCAGAAAAGGAATCCCCGCCTGCGTAATACATATGAAGGATTTCCAACAATGCAAGGCCAACAGACACCAAACCATTTCTTCCAGAACAATCAAAGCCTGAAAATGCAGCATGGATCAAGTTCAGGTATTTTAGTGTTTTTTGTTAAAAATTTATCTGATGGCTCAAGCTGAGATGCAACAACTGAGAGCCCAAGTTTCTCAGTTGGTTGACACCGACATAAAGTTGGAGGCGAAAATTGACAAACTACCTGTGCAATCTGAGATCCTAAAGAGAGAAGAAGTGTGTGATAGCATGCATTTATGCTATCTTTTTCCTAATTGTTTTGGCTAGTTTTGTGCGTTAATTGTGAGCTTTAATGTCTTTTTATGTTGATTTTGTAGAAAACCGAGCTCGTGAGGCAAAACCAAGAATTGTACTAATTTCGGGTATAAAAAGAAGTCTTTGGACCATAAAAGAAGAAAAGAAAAGAGAACATTTGAAGTGGAGGCCCAAAAGCATGGATCAACTAAAAATCCGTTAGAAATTGAAGTGAAAGAGAATTGTTAGAAATCGATAATGAAGTTGCTTAATGTCATACTATGATTAACTAAGGAAATGGACACATGAATTGGTTATGTTAGTATGAGATGTGGAGGAGCTTGAAAGAGAAATCCGCTTAGAACTACTTCTAGATTTATGAAATTGAAGATTAGTAATTACAATCATCTAATTAATTGAGCTACAAATCCAAAAGGCTAGTTAACACCCTAGGTCAAGTCCCCTTAATAGGATATTTTCATTAATTTGCATGATTTTTAGTTATTGTAAGTTGTTTCATTCTTAGAGTTGGAGTTCTCAATAAAATTAAACATGATGGTTCTTAGTACTTAATGAACGTAATTCAAATTCCCTGAGAATTCGATACTCGGAATTACCTACCGTTTTATATTACTTGCGGCCCGTGCACTTTGCGGTCATCAGTGTGTTCGACCACGTTCAGGAGTGGGACAGTCCTGAGTCCTAGTCCACAATTCCCTTTTCCACCTGCATCTGAAAAGAATAGAGAGGCAAGGAAGCCTGAAGAGAAGACAAGCAATGTCAACTTTTTCAAAGAAGCGAGGGGTATATTTCGATCCTCCTATTGATTTTAGTTCTTATGTTCCTAAAGCTCCTTTCCCTAGCAAGTTAGCGCTGCAGCCTGAACCTCCCAAGGAAAAGGAAGAAAAGGACATACTTGACCCATTGAAGAAGGTGGAGGTCAACATCTCGCTTCTGGACACCATAAAACAAATTCCTAAGGTAGGAGAATTTCTAAAGAAATGGTGCTCCAGGAAAGGTAAGCCTGAGGTATGTAATAATGTTTTTGTTGTCTTGAAAAAGTTACCTAATGAGTGTCTAGATCATGGTATCTATACTTTGCCATGGATTCTAGGGGATTTAGAAATTAAGCATGCCATGTTAGATTTAGGATCCTCTATTAATGTCATGTCTCATGCACTCGCTAATGAGCTTAATCTTTCCCATATTAAGAAAACTAGTAATTTAATTCAATTGGCAGATAGATCTTTAATTAGACCTCTAGGGCTTTGTGAGAATGTTTTAGTTAGGTAGATGAGCTTATATTTCCTGCAGACTTCTTTATAATTGATATGTATGAAAATGGTTCGCCTAATGCCACATCTATAATTTTGGGCCAAGGTTAAAATGAATATAGGCAAGGGAATCATCTCTGTTGAATTTAACGGAAAAAGAAGTTGCTTTATATCTGACATTTTAGGTCACCTTAACCCTTCTCTTACTTGTTCAAATATTTCCCATAAGATACAGGTAAACAGGTACAAAGCCTCTAGATCCAGGAGAATTAATGTTCTAGAGCGGAAAAATTTAGATCTCGGATGAGTTCAAGAAGGACTCCGACGAAGTTCACGACGTTAAACAGGGCGCTTTTTGGGAGGCAACCCAAAATTTTTAAGTTTTTCCTTTCTTTTACTTTTTCTACTTTTCCTTATCATTGTTTGTTTTAATTTAAATCCCAATTTAATCTTTCTTTCTCCATCCTTTAATGTTGCATATTTATTTAAAAGGAAGATTGATTAGATTCAAAAAAAAAAAAAAACGCAGATGGGAGTCAAAACCCGAGAGCCGGCGTCGAGATGCCGACGTGGAATCTGGGTAAAAACCCCAGATTTCGAAAGCTTCGGTAAAAAGCCCCATTGAGCCCTAGAACTTTTCCCCCAAATTTTTACCACTTCTCCCTCAAACTCCACCATATTCCACCAAATTTCTTCATCTTTTTACAAAACTTCCACGATTTCAAGCCTCATTTACCACAAATCTCAGATTTTCATCCTTGAATCTGTAGGTTTTGTTACTTTTGGATGATTTTCTTGAAGATTTGGGCGATTTTTCACCTTGAAAGCGTGGGTAAAGCGATTTTCTCTTATTCTTCTCATCTTTACTTGATTTTTCCATATTTAGATGCATTTGATTGAGATTAGAAGTTGAAAAAGCTTGATATGAGCATGATTTTTTCCTTTTCTAGCTGAAAATCATTGAGAATATTGTTGTGGTTGTTGTATATTTATTGTTTGTGCAAATTTTCTGCTATTCTTGTTGGGATTTTGCTGTTTGGCAGGTTAAATTTTGTTTATAAGGAGGAAGGGCCTTTAAGTGTTGGAGTTTTTGGACCCATTGATCTTGGATCCTTAGTTTTCCTAGCCTCCAACCCATTTTAGATTTTTTTTAGGAACCCCTTTTTCCCATTCCCTTTAGATCTTTTATACTCTTCCTACCCATTCCACCATGAGTGCCAAGAGATCTAGGAGATCAACAGCTTCTTCATCCTCTGCTCCCTTTGATAGGAGAAGATTTATTAGCAAGGATGCTGAAGATGTATATAACTCTTATGTGGTAAGTAGGGGGTAGTTCCTGAAAGAGGGTTAGTTCCAAGTGCCCAAAACCAACCTGAGCTCACCCATAGTATAGCTGAGAGAGGTTGGGGTACGTTCACTAGGCACCCTCAGGTCGCTGTAGTCCCTATCGTTAGAGAATTTTACGCTAACATGATGGAAGGATCCACTACTTCCTTTGTTAGAGGTAAAATGATCCCTTTCGACTCGGCCTCTATTAACCAATTTTATATCCTTCCCAATATCGATAGGGATGGGTACAATGATTATGCAAGTAATCACTTTAATGCCCATCAAATTATAGAGCATCTATGTAGGCCAGAGGCAACTGGGTTAATAAGAAGGGGTGAAGCAATAAACTTTAAATCCTCTGATCTGACAGTGGATAACAGAGCATGGCATAGTTTTCTCTGTGCCAAACTCTTACCTGTGATGCATCTGAGTGATGTAACAAAGGAAAGAGCAGTTCTGTTATTCTCTATAGCGACCGATGATGACATGCAAAAATGTCATCATTTTCCTATTAATTTTAGCTAGTTTTGTGCATGAATTGTGAGCTTTAATGTATTTTTATGTTAATTTTGTAGAAAACCGAGTTTGAGAAGCCAAACCAAGAATTTTACCAACTTTGGGCCATAAAAGAAGAAAAGAAAAGAAGATATTTGAAGTGGAGGCCCAAAAAGCCCAAAAAGAATGAAGAAAGGAGGCAAAAATCTGCATATGAGGCTTCTAGAAGGCCTAGCGTCTCGACGCTAGGACCAGAGCGTCTCGACGCTGCGACAACTTCTGCTCCAAGAAAACCTGACGTCACAGCGTCTCGACGCTGTGACGTAGCGTCTCGACGCTGTGCGTCTTGGGCAGTAAGAAATGACCGTTTCAGCTCCTATAAATAGCCCCCTTTCCTTTGGTTATTATCATCCCATCTTGGGGAGCTCTCCCCTAGCTCAATAGAGAGAAAAAGAGAGAAGAGTTGTGAGGAAAAAGGAGGAATTGAGCGAGATTCCAAGGCTCGGGATTCGAGATGCTCGTGACGGGAGCTTGGGATCAACTTATCGGTTATTTCTTCCTTACTTCTTTGTAATTTCTTATTTTAATTTGAGTTAGGCCTATGGATCAAGATCATTTTGGCAAGATTATTTCCATTTGTGAATAGATCTTGAGACCTAGGGTCGTTATTCTAGTTAATTGGATAATGTAGCGCAATTACTTGGATTATGTAATTAATTTCTTCATATTTCATCTATGCAATTCATTCTTAATGCTTTTAATCTCTTGATCACGGATTAATTGATGTGTTGGTCTAAATTGATACTCGACAGAGAGAATTTAGATTAGATCCTAATTGCATGGCTAACAATTGCTTGGAGCACGAGAGTGAAAGAGAATTGTTAGAAATTGATAATGAAGTTGCTTAATGCCATACTATGATTAACTAAGGAGATGGACACATAAATTAGTTATGTTAGTATGAGATGTGGAGGAACTTGAAAGAGAAATCCGCTTATAATTACTTCTAGATTTATGAAATTGAAGATTATTAGTTACATATATCCATGTAATTGAGCTACAAATCCAAGAAAGCTAGTTAACACCCTAGGTCAAGCCCCCCTTTGATAGGAAAATTCTCTTTTACTTGCATGTTTCTTTTTATTAGTTTCTTTAATTCTCGCTTGTCAATTTGAGTTGAAATTCTAAATAAAATTAAAACATGATGGTTCTTGGTACTTAATGGATATAATTTAAATTCCCTGAGGATTCGATACTCGGGATACTTTTCGTTTTATATTACTTGCGATACCGTGCGCTTGCGGTAGCGATCACATCAACCGACCGCAATATAGACGTAGGAAAAGTTATATATTCTTCCACGCGCCGGATTCGCAGAGGAACGACCACAGTAGGTCTAGGGCACCCTTCCCTCATCACAACACTCTGTAGAGCCGCTGGGGTCGTGTGGGACCCCCGTGAAGAGATTAGCCATCCTGCAACTGCGACTGATGGGAACTTCATCACGACTAGATTTAGGGAGCCTGGGCCTAGGATAACCCACCCACCACCTCCACCGCAACAGGAAGAACCAAAAGAGAAGCCCCAAGCTCAGGGAGAGCAGCCCCACTTCGATCTGAAGGATTGGAATTCCCAATTCCGTTACAGCGGAAGCAATTGGACCGTTCGTAAATTAATTTTGTTCTACAAAATACCAATACATTGCCAAAAAGTTAAGCGATGAGAAACATACCTCCGTTGACGTCTCTGAAAATCAAGAATGATTCTTGATTGCTCTGCAACAACGAAGAACACCACCATTTGATCTTCCCCGCTATAACTCTGAGATTAGGAACATAGTTGTGGGACTACCTAATCTTGAATGGGAAAAACTCTAGAGAGAAAATTCTCCCTAGAGTTCTTGAGTTGAGAGAATATGAGAGGGCCTTATGGTGGCCATATATTGTAGTACCTAAACCCTAGGGTTAGTGTTCTATTTATAGGAGAAAGGCCATGAATAAAATATTCATTTAAAATCAATTATTTCCATAACTGATTTAATTTTTTCCATAATCAATCAATTCCATAACCAATCAATTCCATAATTGATTAATCTTTTCCATAAATGATTGATCACTTCCATAAGTGATTAAATCATTTCCATAAATGATTAATTACTTCCATGAGTGATTAATCATTTCCATAATTGATTAATTTCCAATTAATTAATTCTTTAAATTAATTAATCACCAATTAAATATCATATATTTAATTTCATACCTTCTATTAGTTAATTAATTAAATATCATATATTTAATTTCAGGCCTTCAATTAATTAATTCTATAATATGAATCAAATTCATATTAAAATTGGAACTCCTTCCAATTCTCTTATATCCTATAAATTTAATATGAATCAAATTCATATTAATATTTGAACTTCTTCAAATATTTATTTCTCTCATAATAATAAAGTTTAATTTCAAATTAGACTTTACAATTTAATGTATCATTATACATTATATTAATTTGTATCTCATACAATTAACTTAATTCCCAATATGAATTTGAACTATTCAAATTCTCTCAAGATATAATTGTTCCTAATTAATCTTTACGAGCTAGCAGGGGGACCTAATGGACCTACAGATCAGAAGCTCCAATGATATGAGGTTAACCGATTAAACTCATTAATCAAGTTAACCGATATTCATTAACTGTGGGTCATTCCACTAAAGACCCATAGCTGAACGCTTCTCATTGTAGAACATTTCTGTGTCCACAGATATAAACCTATATCGGTAAGTCAATCCTTCACGAGTGTTCGTAACTATAGTTGGGTCAAATTACCGTTTTACCCCTGTGTTACCTCTGACTCCTTAAGTATCAGTGCTCCTCTAATGAACAACCTATTTATGGTCCAACCAGTAAACAGAAAGTCCCTCTTGGGCCAGTGAGAGGGCGGGATCCCTTTGTTCAAGACCCGGAGTCACCACTTAAGGGAACACTCATCTACTTCTCCTAGAAGCGGGAAAGAGTGAATTCCATCTTATGTTGTCATGTCCCCAACCCCCCACTCGGTCTTGTCCCCAAGAAGGTAGGCTTATTGAGTCGGCGTACAGGCCACTCTCACCCATACTAATCAAAGGACAATCCCTCGTGAGAAGGAGTTCATGACACACTCAGGATTAAGACTGAGTTACCTAGGTCATCCTATTGAAACAGTAACCTAACTAGTTAACGGTGTTACATCTAGTGGTTTACTATTTCGTGGTCCGGTCTTATGCAAACTCATTGCATAGGATACCCCCGCTCGCATGTCTGCTACATGGACATTTTGGATCAATACGTCTGTATCAAATACAAAGCGGGTCGTATCTCATAGTGTTACCCATCCTTATCCTTGTACTATAGACCTTTTAGGTTGTTACTTGAACA
Source organism: Luffa aegyptiaca (assembly GCA_017139565.1). Lineage (NCBI taxonomy): Eukaryota > Viridiplantae > Streptophyta > Magnoliopsida > Cucurbitales > Cucurbitaceae > Luffa > Luffa aegyptiaca. The sequence goes on from CM029397.1 coordinate 6,534,209, forward strand.
TCGATCTCTATATGTCCCCACATACTTGTTCAAGTTACATACAAACAACCTTGGATCTTAGTTTATTAGATTTGGATCAAATTGTGCAATATTTAACAATAACACTTTATTGTAGAAACTCAATAACACTTTATTGAAACAAGTATACAATTTGTTTACATTCACTATCTACGAGTTTTAGGGCATAAAACCCAACAAACTCCCACTTGAACTAAAACTCTAGTTTAGTGGGATGTACAATAATCTATACAGCAGCAGGTGTATAAATACATGTATAAAACATATACAATGTACAAATAAAACATATACTTGACATATACATTGAGGACAATGTAGACTTTAGGTTGGGGTGGGGTATGTGCTTTGCTTTGCTTTGCTTTGCCTTCATATGTTTCGTATGAGTAATGATGCATCTGAGCATCACTTCTTTATTATGCTTGCATAGTTTTATTTGCTTTGCCCTAACTAGATTAAGGCCATGCACCTGAACACTGGACCTAATTTGTAAGCAAATTTTAAAATTTTTGAATGTGTCTGTGTGGATGACACTGTTACTTTTCTTAGGACTATGAAAATCCATGGCACACCATTTATGTTTACCTCATTGCTTTTATTGAATGATATGCATGTTGCCCAGAAATTGAGCCTTTTTAAAAAATTTCTAGTACTTTTCTTGCAAGAGTGAACCTTAGCAAGCCTAGGATTAGTTTGAAAGCTTAGGAGCGAATTATAGATCCATATACTTGTTGTCACCTCGATAGGTGTAGAGATGAGCTAGAGAGTCAAATGCAAGCAAATTAGCATGTAATACCTTGCTTAGGAGAAAAGAAAGAAAATATGTCTAAAGAAAAAGAAAAAGAGAGAAAAGAAAAAAAAAACGAAGAAAAGAAAAAAAATGAGCGTGAGCTTAAAAAGAAAAATCATATGCTCGTTTACACTACTTTTATTTTTAAAGAAAAAGCATGCTATAAAGGGGGTAAAAAGAGCTACCTGCGGTGTGATTAGTTACGCCAACCAAGAGTAAAACTCGGGTTATGGGTCCCTGCACTGTAGTGTGAAAGCTAGTGCCCCGCAAAAAAAAAAAGGAGAGAGAGAAAAAGAAAAGCGCAGAAAGAAAATGTCTTTTATTTTACAGGCACTTGAGTAAAGAGAAAAGCAGTCTAATTTGTTTTGTTTGCTCCTTGGTAAATGCCTAGTGCCAGTGTAAAGGGTAGATGAGTTGAGGGTTATATAATTGGTGCGTCGTCAGCTGAATGGATGGAATGTTAGATAAGATGAATAATAATAATAAAGATAAATTAAGCTAACCGTAGTGCAAGTATACATTGTCACACATAGTAATAAAAAAACCTTAGAAGTATTCCAAGGGTATCGATCCCACGAGGACTAAATTGGAAATTCAGATTTGATGAATTATTTAACTTAATCATGGATTATTTAACTTAAGTCTATTCAATGCATTGGGTCAGATTTAACTTCTATTTGGCCTTGCTCCCAAGAACCGTTAGAAGGCTAAGCGAGTACCCTTATGCACATTTCTGTGACTCAACTCCGACATAGATAATTCACGAATGCAACCTATAACCCTATAGTCGATATAGGGTGCCTTAGGCAGCTTGCCCTATACCGCCGAACAATCTCTTTCGAGCTTTTTCTCCTATATCACATGTATGAGAACCGATATCGTCTGTCCCTTTCAAGATCAAACTCACATAGCATGCAAAGACTAAGTGATCAAGTTAAACTCAGCAAGATCAGAATGATATTCAATAAAGAATGACATGCATTGAACACAACTTAAGCAAATAAAACACTTTCAAGCTATTGAACCATAAGGAAATTCACCATATTGAACCCCTCAACGGAATTTAGCTACGCATGGTGAGATAAAGTGCAAATGAATACATTTTCATTGAAAATAAGATGTAAAGAATACAGATAAATGAAAAGTATCAAAAGCTGGAAATATGGACAGTAGCCAAATACTATGGGTTTTTCTATTTACTCAATCCTTCTAGAGTTCGCTTAGACATTCCACTCTCTCGCTTTTACAAAGTGGGAATGGGTGAAAATCCCTACAAACCCTAAGGTTTGATGTCTAACTCAGGTTAGAATTTAGTCATCTAAGAAGAACCTCGGGCATCCCTACTCATAGGCGTCAACTAGGGTTCTGTCACCACCCTCTTCTTCCAAATGAGTTATACTTGAATTTGACTTCGAATCTCGAGCTTATATAGTGTGGGAAATGGTTGAGAAGCTGGGAAATAGGTGCTGGTAGGTAGCCCAGTCGGTTTCATGGTCAAAACAGTCGGTTAGGTGCGAAGAAGACTCATCAACAACGACCCGCGGATGACTCGGAACCGTCTTTGTTTTTCCAGAAATGCGATCGCATTTCATTTTGCCTTCCCAGAAATGCGGCGCATTTCTGGGCAGATTCCAGCATTTCCTCTGTTTTTCTGCACAGCAATAAACTTAGTCAAATTCCTTTAAAATTGAATCCTTTTAAGCACAAATGAGCATAATTTGATAAAAGTGATTCTCAACACCCTAACTTATCAACTTTAACATATTTTGAGCTCGGGAACAGTAAAATTGATCTAAACATGCAATATTTGACAAAGAAATGAGCTAAATATAAGGGTAAAATAGGTATATTTTGGACCCTTATCAATAATCCAATCCCGAATCAATAAAATTGATTATAAGTAGACTAAGTGTGAGCTTTAGCGAGAAACTTCATGAAAATTTTTGATTTGTCTCTTTATCGGGCAATGTGTGCATGATTCTTAATTGCAATGATTTCAACATCTTTAGCATTAAGATTTGAGTTTATAAGAGTTGTAACTTTTGAATCCTGTACTTTTGATTTATATGCTTGCTCGAGGACTAGCAAGGTTTAGGTTGGGGATATTTGATAGGACCAAAATAGTCCTATTTATTTGTTGTTAATCTAGACTTGTTAGAGTGCACTTTACGTTTTATTTGTCTGTTTTGTAGATAATTTGTGCATTCAGGGCATTAGGGTCGAACTACACAAATTGAAGCTAATTCGGGCAATTTAGTGAGTTTTCGAGCTTACTTGAGGGCCATGGATCTCAAAAAGCTGAGAAGACCGTGAGGATCGTGACGAGCCCGAAGAATAGTTCCAAGGAGTCAAAGGTTCGAGGCCCGAATCGAGCAAGAAACGACGAGGAATGAAGTCGAAGAATGCTGGAAATAGGCACGGCGTCGAGAGCTGGCCGGCCCATATGGCACGACGTCGAGACGCCATGCCCAGCGTCGAGACGCCACGGCAAATTTTTCTATAAATTCTCTCTTTTAATTCCGCCGAAAAGAGAACTTTTTTAGGGTTTTATTTTCATTCTCTTTCTCGGTTCTCGCTGCCTTGCACTTCTAGAAATTAAGAGGTGTAAGTTTTCCTTTTGATTTCCTTTGTATTTCCTTGTTATTGTAGCGTTGGGTCGCGGGTTTTAGTCGGCTTAACCGCCGTCTAAACCCATTGACACCGATTGGATGATTTTTGGGATATAGAATGTATTTCTTTGTGAGTTTCATGTGTTGAATGTTTATTTAATTTCATATTGCTATTGTATTTTGGATTCAGTTTGTATTATTCGCATGCGCAGTAGGTTAGATTGACGCCCTAACTCGCAACTCGTATGTTAATAACTTGCTAAGAAATTTATTTCCAAATAGCTAATGGAACATTGGTTTAATAGTTAGCGCATAGACTGATTCGTGGGCACGGTCCCAAGAGCAGACTCTGACTTTGTTGCTTGACACGATAGGTTTAGAATCCAAAATAGTGTTGGAAGTAATCTAGGCCTAATTATTTCTAATGTCTTAATCAATCCACTAGACTTAAGGCAATTGGTTGATTGTTTAATTTGATAGTCCAATTGAATTAATTAATTAACTAGTTAGTGTCTAATTCGATGGACGTTGTATGATCGGGTTAGATGGCTTAGGTGGCCTTTGGGTCTTTTCTGGGTTCAGATTAGATCGATTGGGCAATTGAGCAATTCAAACTAGCCTTTAATAGGTAGAGATTCAATGATCAAAGTAAATCATTCAACCCCAATAATCACTCCAATTGGTGTCGCCTAATTTAATTAATTTTCTCGACTTTTTATGACTTTCTGCAATTTAATTTCTTGTCCTTTAATTTTCTTGCTTGTTTAAATTCTTGCATTTAAAATTCCTTACACGTTCATTTATCCATATTTCCAATCCTCCCATTTACCGCTTTCACAACTTGAAATAAATAGAAAATAAATAACCAACCACCACTCCCTGTGATCGACCCCAGCCACTACTATTAGTAGTTTAGTGTTCGTGGAATTATAAATTTTATTTGACCACGAAACTCGGAGAATTCGACACCCTCCTGAGGTCCCGTCAAAATATGAAGAACCAGTCGTACCTATGGAGGAAGAGTAAGAAGAGAAGAAAGAACCAACAAAATTGCAAGATCCAGAAGATGCAACCACAAAGATACCTAGTGAAGCGACCACCTCTGCGGTTGCAAAGCACGACCAGAAAGACACAAGAAACCAGACCGAAAGGGAAGTAGCCAGGCAAGCTATTAACAAGGAGTGTGGGGAAGACGTCAAGCAACATAAGGAGAACTACCAAGGTTTCAGACCACCACCTCCATATCCACAATGTTTCAGAAAGAAGAATCAGGAGGAACAGTTCAACAAATTCCTAGACATCCTGAAACGAATATTGATTAATTTGGTTAGTGAGTCTAGCCAATTAATCTCATATCGTTAAAGCTTCAGATCTGTAGGTCCATTAGGTCACACTAGTAGCTCATAAAGGGTATTGAGGCAATTAAGTGATGATTGTAAATTGAAATGTTCAATTTTACTAAGGAAAATAATATAATGTATGGTGATACATTATAACATAAATTTAATTTTGGATATGATTCAAAATTAATTTATGTGAAAATTAAATATTTGAAGGAGTTCAAATTTTAATATGAATTGGATTCATATTAAAACTATAGGTTATGAGAGAAAAACAATTAAATATGATTTAATTGTAGACTTAAATTAAATATATGATATTTAATTTTGTTAGATAATGATTAGATAATTAATTAATTATTTAAATATGAATTATCTTTAATTTTGAATTAAAGATGATAAATTAATTATTTAAATATGAATTATCTTTAATTTTGAATTAAAGAAAATTAATTATTTAATTATGAATTATCTTTAATTTTGAATTAAAGATAATTCATCTCACTCTCCTATAAATAGGGCTACACGCCCAACCCTATAAACACACTCAAGAGTTTTCACTCAGTTTCCCAAAAATCAAGAAGAAGGTTCCCACTGCCTTGGCCTCATTCTCCCCAGAGAATATCGGTGTTTCCCTGTGGTGGTGTTCCAATAATAAAGAGTTGTTGTGATTGTGATCCTTCCAAGGAGTTGGTGAAAACTATCCAGAGTGACAACGAGAGTAAGTACATTGTTTCTCTCTGAACTTTATAGCATGCTTAACTATTTTACAATAGAATTGTGTTATACTGTATGTTTGCCATCGTAGAGGTTTTTCTAATTAAAATTATATTGAGTTTGATCTAATTGTTTCCATTGTGTTTGGGCTTCCATCCCTTCAAAGGTTTTGCGTGCAATTGTCTTTGCAGGCGCATTTTTGTGCCAAGTTCCCTGAAACACTATCTTTTTGGCCTTGATCAAATTCTATCTCATCTTTTTCAACCTCTTGAGTGGGACACCCTGCATTATAAAAAACTTTTTCATTTTCATGCTCCAATGGAAATTCTAGTTCTTGATATTGTAATCTGCTCCTCAGGGTTATGGCCTTGCAATGCTTTTTTCCTTCTCCTTGTTGTGCATTTTCTCTTTGTAGCAACGTCACTACCGGTCTATTCCTCGTCTCCTGAATTAACTACCCAATTTGAGATTCAAGATTCCTTAAGGAAGTTGTTTGACTCTGAATTACATAGTCATTTTTTGTCATGAACTCCCTCATAAGATTCTCCAAATTGGAGGTTGATTGGGGTTGCACTTGCATCGGTTGCTGCTACAAAGATTGTGCAATCTTTAGTTCAACTTGTCCATTGAATTCGGGTGGTCCTCCCTGCTTAACAAAAAGGACTGTATTGGAAGTACTAGCATTTTTCCCTCCCCATGAAAAGTTGGGGTGTTGTCTCCATCTGGGATTGTATGTGTTGGAATAAGGATTGATTATGTTCTATGCACCTACAAAATATACTGAAGCTGGGTTTTGAGGGCAATCTTCAAATGAATGTTCTTCATTGCAAGTAGTGCAAATGGGGGTTGAAGCTTGACTCAAGGCTGCAACTTGAACTTGATTTCCTAAAGTAAGATTCATAACCATATCGTTCATAGTTAACATCTGCTCCAATAGTGTCTCTAGATGATTGACTTCTTGAACTTTGACACTGCTTATAGATGGTGTTTCTTCTTCTCCCCATTGACTATTGTTTGAAACAATTGTGTCAAGAATTTCATTTGCCTCATTGAAAGTCTTTTTAAGCAATGAACCATTTAGTTGATGCATTGACCACTGCTTTGGAAGCTTGAGTAAATCTGTTGTAAAAATGCTCTACAAGAACACAAGCAAGAAACCCATGGTGTGGACATTTCCTAATCAACTTTTTAAAGCGCTCCCAGGCTGTGTCTACTCCTTCTTGTGGTCTCTATTTAAAAGTGATAATTTCCCCTCGGATTGATGCATTCTTAGTAGGCGAAAAATATTTCAAAGAAACTTTTCAGCAAGTTCATCCCAAGTGGTGATGTTATCCGGTGGAAAAGAATCTAACCATGCTTTTGCATTATCCTGCAAAGAAAATGGAAAAAAAATTAAAATGAAAAGTTTCATTGGATAATCCATTAAGCTTGAAAGAATTGCATATTCTCAAAAATTGTTTCATATGCTTGTGAGGATCTTCACCAGGAAGTCCTGAAAATTGGCCTATGGTCTGATGCATTTGGAACATGATAGGTTTGAGCTCAAAATGATTTGCATCGATGACTAGCTCAACAATTCAAATATTGAGATTATAGAAAGTTGTGGCCACATAATCCCTAATAGCTCGATCTTGTTCATCTGCAATAAGTATTGGATTATATGTTGTCATAGCTTGTTGCTGCACATTGTTAGGTTGTGCTCCTCTTTGCTACGAACCGAGAGGGTCTCCAACAGGTGGATCCATAGCAATTTCCTACAGAAAAATTTCTTCTCGGGTTCCCTATTGTTGAACTTCTCGTAGTTCCTTTAACTTCCTTCTTTGATCCTTACGACGCTGTCAGAAAGTCTTCTCTATCCCAGGATCAAAATTATAATCAGGTCTTTTGAGCATACACCAATTCAACCTGCAAAAAAATCCATGTAAAAAGAATCGGACAAAGGAATTTGCGGTCGCAAACCGATCACAATTCCTGTTTGCAAAAACCGAAAAAGTAAATCCAACCATTTTTCCTTTTGTAGGAGTTAATATCAAACATGCGGAAGCAATTTTGGATCTTAGGCACACAATTTCATCAATTCGATCCTAGAAGACATGTTGTTCATAAGTGCTAAAAACAGAGTAAGTAGCACCTACCTCTTGAAGCTCCCAATTTGTGTAATCCGAGGCTTTAAACTTCACACCAACGGCTCTTGGACAACCACTTGGATCTTCTCTACTATCCTCGGGCCTTGGAACGGATTGTGGGATCCTCAATTGATAGGAATTGGAAAGGAAAGCTTATGGGTTCATGCAAATTTGAGAGTATGAGCTATGAAAGTCTTGGGAGAATTTTGGCAGCATTTTAGGTTGAATTCTACCACTAATTTTCACCAGTCGATCCTCTATATATAGAGAAAAATCATGCAAAAAAAAAATGCACAAGAAATTGACAACAATATGTCCCTAAATATCGCGTATAATATTTAAATCATATTAAATATATTTAAATATATTTCCTGAACATGAATCCCTATTCACGTGTTTAATATTTAAATCATATTTAAATATATCCAACACTCATTTTAAGTTTAATTTGAAATTAAATCAATATGTCGCTAAATATCGTGTATAACCGACTTTTGTATCCTTTTTCGAATTTGAACGTTTCAAATGTTAACCTATCATATTGTTCCAAGTTTAATTCCTATTGAGCTAGTAGAGGGACCTAATGGACCTACAGATCATGGGCTCCAACGATACGAGGATAACCGGTTAAACTCATTAACCTAGTTATTCATCATTCGTTAGCTTCCGGGACACTCCACTATAGCCCGTAGTTGAACTCCCCTCACTATAGATATATTTCTTGTCCACTCGAGATAACTGATAAGGGTAAAAAATATACCTATTTTACCCTTATATTTAGCTCATTTCCTTGTCAAAAGTTGCATGTTTAGATCAATTTTACTATTCTCGAGCTCAAAATATGTTAAAGTTGATGAATTAGGAAGTTGAGAGTCACAGTTGTCAAATTATGCTTATTTGTGCCTAAAAAGACTCAATTTGATAGGAATTTGACCAAATTTGGTGTTGTGCAGGAAAACAGAGGAAAGCTGGAATTTGCCCAGAAATGCGACCGCATTTCTGGGAAGACCAAAATCAAATGCGACTGCATTTCTAGAAAAACAGAGGTCGTTCCGAGTCCGTCGTGGGTCGTTTTGAACGAGACTTTTGCTCACCTAACCGACCGTTTTGACCCCGAAAATGACTGGACTACCTACCAGCACCTATTTCGTGGCTCCTCAACCACTTCCAACACTATATAAGCTCGTGATTCAAAGAGAAATTCAAGAAGAACTCACTGGGAAGAAGAGGGTGGTGACAGAACCCTAGTAGACGCCCATGAGTAGGGAAGCCCGAGGTCCTTCTTAGAAGACTGAATTCTAACCTTAGTTAGAGATCAAACCTTAGGGTTTGTAGGGATTTTCACCCATTCCCACTTGTAAAAGCAAGAGAGTTGAGTGTCGAGCGAACTTTAGAAGGATTGGATAAAAGAAAAAACCCTAGTATTTAGTTACTACCATTATTTCCAGCACTTGGCACTTTTCATTTATTTGTATTCTTTACATTATATTTTCAATGGAAAGTTGTTCATTTTCACTTTATTCCACCATGCTTAGCTAAATTCCGTTGAGGGGTTCAATATGGTGAATTCCTTTATGTTTCAATAGCTTGAAAGTGTTTACTCGCTTAAGTTTCTATTCAATGCATGTTATTCTTTATTGATTATCATTCTAATCTTGCTAAGTTTAAATTGATCACTTAGACTTTGCATGCTATGTGAGTTTGATCTCGAAAGGGACGGATGATATCGGTTCTCATAAAGGTGATATAGGAGAAAAAGCTCGAAAGAGATTGTTCGGTGGTATAGGGCAAGCTGCCTAAGGCACCCTATATCAACTATAGGGTTATAGATTGCATTCGTGAATTATCTATGTCAGAGTCGAGTCACAGAAATGTGCATAACGGTACTCGCTTAGCCTTCTAACAGTTCTTGGGAGCAAGGCCAAATAGAAGTTAAATCTGACCCAATGCATTGATTAGGCTTAAGTTGAATAATCTATGATTACAGTTATTGGCCTTTGGGATGAAACTATATTGAATACCTCGTTTTGTTTATTGTTGTTATTCCTTTATTTAATTATTTGTTTTGTTTAATTTCTAAAAAATCAATCATCAATTATTTCTTTGGTTACCTATTTTAAGCAATCAGTTCAGCAGTTTCTTCTTCAAATCTGAATTTCCTATTTAGTCCTCGTGGGATCGATACCCTTGAAATACTTCTAAGGTTTTTTATTACTATGTGCGATAGTGTATACTTGCACCAAGGTTGGCTGAATTTATCATTATTATTATCTATCATCTTATCTCACATCCATCATTCAGCCTCTGCCGCACCAATAACCATGATTAGCAAGCCGACCCTTCACCGGTTGTTCGTAACTAGAGTTGGGTCAAATGTTCGTTTTACCCCTATAGTTACATCTTGTTCCTTAAGTTCCACTGATCCTCTAATGAACAATTAGTTCGTGATTACAATCACTGAACCAAGTCCCTCTCAAGGTTATGAGAGGGTGGGACCCCTCGTTCAAGGCTCGGAGTCAGTACTTAAGGGAACAACCTCTTTACTAACCCTAAAATGGGTAACAGTGAATTCCGTCTTACAAAGCTATGTCCCCAGCTATCTATCCAGTCTTATCCTCAAAATGGTAGGCTTATTGAGTCGGCGATGTTTGGCCACTCTCACCCATGCAAATCAAAGGACAATCCTAAATAAACAGGAGTTCATAGTTAGCTCAGGATTAAGATCGAGTTACCTAGGTTACTATGTATGAGGTATTCAGTTTCAACAGTAAACGGCGTTGTAAAGTGAAAATGACTTATCTCCTGGTCCGATCTCTATGCAAACTCATTGCATAGAATGACCTCACTCACATGTCTTATACATGAACGATTAGGATCACATCGTTTGTTTTTAGAGAACAAAGCGAGTCGCGCCAACAGTGTCCCTAGGATTAAGGTTTCCAGCCTTATCCATGTACTATAGATCATTTAGGCTATTTACTTGAACTTGATTCATACTTATGTCATACATAAACTTCAAGTATACATAATATAGTCATGGGTTCTTAGTTTATTGGATTTGTGGTTATATATAGGCAAAGCAAATATATTGAAATAATACTTCATTTAAAGCAAGTCATGTGTTACATTTACTATCTACGAGTTTTAGGGCATAAAACCCAACACCTTTCTCCCCGGCAATGACGCCAAAAACTTGACAAGTGCGTGTGTGCGTGCCACGTATCGTATTGCAAGAATACACTATCAAGTAATAAGGTGGAGAGTACTCCAGATACCGAACCCAAGGGAGAGTGGTGACTAGTTGAAAACACTTTTGCAATTTAAGAAAACAAGAACCTCCTTTAAATTTGCAACCGAAGATAGTAACCAAAAAAGTAATTTGATAGCTAGTTTGTGTTGAGTGAAAACATGTAAAGAAAGTGAAAAAATAAAGCAAGTAAAGATATATGAGATAATTAACATGGGGAATTCAAATAAGTATCAACCAAGAGCCTAATATGTGCACACCTTTGCGCCCGCAACTTACTCAAGCAATGCACACGTCTGGAGAATACTGCCTTTTAGTGCCCACATAGACATGGTGCTGACAGATTGCTACCAATTTGTGCTTGCAATTGCCTTGACAGCTTAGTTGTGAGTTAAGTCCAACTCCTATTCAGCTCCGTTATAGGTGCCTTTAGAAGACTAAGATAACTAGACATCTATTTCTAGGGCTAGTTAAAACTTAGATAAATAAGAACATGACTCTTAAAACCCTAGTGGTTCCAATCCTATTTCTAGGATCTTTTCCACTATTGTTTTTGCAAACCCACGCACTCAACTTCAACCTTTCGACCACCAGCTGAACACAAACTATGATAACTTAATTTATCAGTTTAGACTAACAATGAAACTTAAACTTCAGCAAAAACAAACAATGCTAAGAAGAAGCAAAGTTGCCTTTGCATTGGTGGGGCTTTCTTCTACTCAAGGCATCCACATATTTGAACCCCCGAGAAGAAGTTTAGTTCATTGAAGAAATTAAAGTACAAAGCATAAAAGTAAAGGGATACAAATTAAAGATTAAACTTGCATTCATATTGATAAACAAAAAATACATAAACTTAAACTTACAACTGAACAAACATAAAGTAAAAACAGCTTACAACGAAATATGACAGAAAATAAAGACTCTAAGACTCAACTAAAGGTTCTTTCTCCTCTCTATCTAACTTGCTCTTGCATTTTTCATGGAGAGACAAGTCTTTCTCCTCTTATTCTTTCGAATGGAGGAGCCGACAGAGGCTAGAAGAACCGGAACTCGGATTGGTTACAAGATGAGAAGAAAGAAAAACATAAGGACTATCCTAGAACGAAAATCCAAGCTCCATTTGCTTCTTGCACCTTGATTGCCTTATATAGACCTTGGAAGGTAGGGTTGGCTGTCGAGTTCAGTGTGAGAAGTTCCTCGAGAGTCAAAATCCACGAGCCTTGGAGATTTGGTACGAAATTTCATATTTTCAACAGATTCTATGCAAATCCCGTGAATCTTGAAATTCTGTCGGAAAGCCCAGTTGCGGCCGCAAATGGGGCGCAATTCTCCTTCACTGCACAGCTTTGAAGCATTTTTCCTTAAGTTGGGGCTACTTTCCTTATCAGTTTGCGGGCGCAATTTGGACGCATTTTTCCACATCTGCGAGATTTTTTCTTTCCCAAATGTGAGCGCAAATCTTCAATCTTTATTGCTCCGCTAACTTCTTCATCTCCATTTGTGGGTGCATTTCAAACGCAATTATGGACTCCTGCACAAAAACATTTACTTTGATAAATTCTTACAAAAATACTTTCTTTTTCAACACTTTAAGCATAAATTCTATAATTTTTAAGATTTCTATCATGATCCGTAGACTTTTACTAATATTGACTCTAAATGATATAAATTTAAGCACAAAGTCATTGCTTTCCAAGAAATAACCTAAGTTTTTAAGGCTAAATAACGCACATAAATGAGTGTTATCAGCCAACCGCCGTTGCCGACTTTTTTTTTTTCTTCCTTCTCTTCTTTTCTTCTTCTTCTCTTTTCTCCAACTTTTCTTTTTACAAAAAAAAAAAAAATAGAGGGGGGAGGGAGGGAGGAGGGTCCTCCCTCCTCCTTCGTTTCCAGCATCGGAAATGGAAAATTGGATGGAGTGACCAAAATGAAACTGAAACCAAACCTCAGTGGCTAAATTGTTGAGTTTGAAAACTCATAAACCAAAATGAAACCTAACCCAAACCTCAGGGACTAAAAGTGAATTTTTTCCCTTTTTTAATTTGAAATAATAGTCATTTTAAAAACAATAGCACTCACAATCACTTATCAAAAATCCCTTGGAATCACAATCACTTCAAATCCAAAATCACTTATCTTCCATTGTCAATCGTCATTATTTTAAAATAGAAGTGATTTTAGGATAAAAAAGTAATTTTGGTCATTCCAAAATCACAAATTGTAACGACAAATCTATCCACTCCCAACAATGAGAGCTTGCACTTCATCTCCGGGCAACTTCCAAATAGAGCATGAGCACAAAAATCAGACTTATCTTATCAAGGTGAGTAGGAGAAACACCCAAATAGAGCGCAACCGAGACTTACTAATTCTCTTTGTTTAAAATCTGAGGATTTCTCCAACACACAAATAATATTGTCCACTTTGGACATAAATTCTCATGACTTTGTTTTTTGTTCCACTCAAAAGGTCTCTTACCAATGGAGATAATTATCCATACTTATATACCTATGAAAAAAAATATATTATACAAAATTTTAGGATGCTATTTAGGTGTATTTGAGTATTTCTCTAGATCTCAAACTGTTTCTTATTGTTTTAAATTCTAAAAGTTATTTGAAGACATGTTCTGATAGAAAGTATATCTATTTCCTCCTAACGAGGGCGACTGTCATGATCATACCAAAAAGTCTATTTAGTCTAGAAAATGGACATACTTGCAAAATGTCAAAGTACATGGTTTTAATAATTAATTTTTGCTGACATTTGAAATGAGAGAATTTTATAGGTTGCCAAATTTCTAGTCGTGAAAAAAGAATACGAACAAATATTTAGGTCCCGTTTGATAACCATTTGGTTTTTTTATTTTTGGTTTTTGAAAATTATACTTGTTTTCTCCCAACTTTTCTTACCATGGTTTTCATATTTGTTAAGGACACATTTTATCATGGTTTTCATCTTTGTTAAGGACACATTTTATCATGGTTTTCATCTTTGCTAAAGACACGTAGGAATTCCTAACCAAATTTAAAAAACAAAAACAAGAGTTTTAAAACTACTTTTTTTTTTTTTTACTTTTCAAAAATTGACTTGTTGTCGGAAACATGAGAATAAGGTATTAAAAATACAAAGAAACTTATAGGTGAAAGTGGTGTTTAATAAGTTTAATTTTCAAAAATCAAAAACCAAAAAGCAAATAGTACAACATCTCGTTTGATAACCATTTGATTTTTGGTTTTTGGTTTTTGAAAATTAAGCTTTAAACACTACTCCCACCTGTAAGTTTCTTTGTTTTTTCATCTATCATCTTCCCATGTTTTTAAAAACCAAGCCAATTTTTTAAAACTAAAAAAAGTAGTTTTCAAAAACTTGTTTTTGTTTTTGAAATTTAGCTAAGAATGCAAATGTGTCCTTAACAAAGATGTAAACCATTTTTAGGAAATTGAGAAAAAACAAGCTTAATTTTCAAAAACCAAAAACCAAAAACAAAATGGTTATCAAACGGGGCCTTAATAATTAATTGAGAAATTGAAAGAAGTATCTACCTGTGCTACATATTATGTTAAATTGGATTTTATGCATGTACAAATTTTTGCTCTTAACTTGATTTTTTTTTTTTTACTGATAAATTATATTTTGAACAATATGAATTCCCTACTTCGGATTTTACGAATTTGAAAAATATATGGTATTTTCTTCATTAATATTAGAATTAAATTAAAACTTTATTGCATTTTAAGATCTCAACCAAGAGGATTGTTCATTTAAAAATGTCAATTGAATGAGATACTACATGTGTGTTATACTATACACTTGCTTTCAAGAGGACAAAGATCCAAACATAAATAGAAGAGAAATTTTGGTGGACGGACTAATTTGAAATCCTATTTACACACTTGTGAAAAGATTTAAAAATTTATAAGATTAGATTTTCGTGTGAATTTGCTTATCATATTGCCCTTGTTGATTCTCTCCCATAATCAAATTCAACGACGAAAATATTTTGTCATTATCTTTCCTAATTAAAATTCAATCCATTTATATATCAATCTTCTTAATTCTCTCCAAGTTCCACAATTTTAGCAATTTGATTAAATTTTATTTGTTGATTTCTCATTTTCATCTTCTTCTCCCTATAATAAATTCATTGATTTTGTTTATTCTTTTTCCTATATTATACCTAATAATTAAATGTTTTAAATTTAATTTGAAATTTTTAAGTTTTTTTTCATAATAATCTCACATTTTTTGCATTGATTTTGTAGAACACGATTTTTTTTCAAGATTTTTTCATTTTACAAAAAACAAAAAAAAAAACGTCGATATTTCTTTATAATTTCATATATACCTTATATAATTTCATATATACTTTATATATATCATGTATTTATATATACAATACGTTTTTCTTAAATGTCTCACAATCTTAGCATTGATTTTGTATCCTATACTTTTTTTTTCAAATTTTTGCATTTTGCGGAAAAACATTTATATTCATATATACCAGTTTATATATACTATGTACATAAGTTTTTATTTTTTTTAATCATTATTGTAGCCACATATACCTAAGTTATATATATATATATATACCTCTATATATATTTTTTAAAATAAAATATACCCCTACATTGATATTGGAAAAACCAATATAATACCATAAAAACTCTACTGTTTTAAATAATAATAAAAAAAAAATCTTCCCTTATTATGGATCTCATCAAATACACTCGGGTATATTCCGTTATTTGCAAATATATACTCCATATATTTGTTCGTCACCACTCATTTGCATAAATATACACAAATATATATCTTTTTTAAAAAAATGTTATATACAAAATATATCTCTCATATTATTAAATATACTACTACATTAGGAATTATATACATAGTATGAAACAAATATACAACTATATGTATAATAAAAACCATGGTATGAAACAAATATACAACGATATATATATATATAAAACTTTACTATTTTTCAAAAACTCTCTACTCCGACAACCATGTGACTTCTCATTGAGTTCCTCCCTACAGCGACATCGACAATCAATTGTTTGGAACGTAGCTAGTTTGAACAACAATGGCGATTGCGAAATTTGGCGATATCCACGGTGGGATAGCAACAGGAGGGTGGTTGACAAGCTTGCAACGTCCATTAATGTGTGAGTGCTGGTTCGAGTTTGTGATGATGGTGGTGCCTCCAATGGTGGTTGGTCGTCAACAGCAAGCAACAAAGTGCTGGTTCGAGTTTGTGATGATGGTGGTGCCTCCAATGGTGGTTGGTCGTCAACGGCAAGCGACAAAGAGGAGAGGAGATCATAGATGAAAGAGAGGAGATCGGAGATGAAGAGGGAAAGGGAAGCCGAGAAAAAGGGAGAGAGATCGTGTAGGAGGGAGGGAGAGAGGAAGGAGAGAAGGAATAGTTTTAGGGATTTTTTTTTTTTTTTTTTTTTTTTTTTTGAAAGATGGAGAGTGATTTTAGGGATCCTTCCAAAATTTGAGAGTGAATTAATGGGTTAGATTTTTTTTAATAGGAAAGTATAAAATGTGCTTTTTCTTTTATGATTTTTCTTGTATTTTAAATACAAAATTATGAAAGAAGGCATAAATGTAATTGAAAAACAACTTATATGTAAAAACTCTAGGCTCCTAGGCTATTTGCGTAAAAAATGGTGGGCTTGAACAAAAACGAAATATAAGGTCCATTTATAGGCTAATCATATACTTATCCCTAAATACAAACATAATTAAATGAAACTCTAACCCAGGGAAAAAGAGCAACACATTAGACATCATTACACTCAAGTTATTT
The DNA here is from genome assembly GCA_017139565.1 of Luffa aegyptiaca. Taxonomy (NCBI): domain Eukaryota; kingdom Viridiplantae; phylum Streptophyta; class Magnoliopsida; order Cucurbitales; family Cucurbitaceae; genus Luffa; species Luffa aegyptiaca. The sequence goes on from CM029397.1 coordinate 6,550,877, forward strand.
AAACAGTCAAAGGTGCAAAATGACATAATACAACTTACAAAGTTTAAGGTCTAAATTGGAGTTTCTAGTTTAAATATGGTTAGGAAACAATATTGTAAAGAGAAGTCAATATATTCAAAATTTTGAGAATGTACCAATGACAACTCTTGTTGGTTCGAGAAATCAAAATAAGAGCATCCAACCATTTATCCTGACTATCCTGTCATCAAAGAAACAGCTAAGAAATTTCCCACGTGCTGATCCCAAATTAATATCCCCATTCATCCATTTTACATCAGAACAACAAACAAAGCCTCCAGCCTCAACCCTTACTTTAGCATTTCATAACTCAATCCTCCACTTACAAACTCACCATGAATTTGTTGATTGAAACAATCTATGAGGTTATATGGTCAATCTACTTGCATCAACTAATGATCATCTTCTTGAAAAATTCAGCTTGATCAGGAAAATACTCCATCAATTCATCCTTTGTAACCCAGACAAAATCTTCACATTTCTCAATATTGAATTTATTGGTTGCAATCACTTGAGACTTGAAAAAGAACCGCTGGCAAAGAGGAGAGCTTTCGTTTAAGCAACGAGTAAACAACCACATTATACTAAACTTGATACTCTATGCTCGAGCTTAAATTCCTGAAACTTGTTAACTGCCACTGCTTGAAGCCATTATATGATATAAACTTTTAGTAGAAGGCATACCTTCAAAGATGGAACTTGTGCAGTTTCTGTAGGTTTTACAACCATATGCGCCATCGGAGCATTTCCGACAAAATATGTATGAGAAAGATCTCCAAGGATGAACGCTAAGGCAGATTCTGCACACTGCAGAACTTAAAAATTAGAAGGGCAAAATTGATGAGAAAGAAAAAATTGCAAGTATTAATAGCCAACTCTTACTTTCCGTAGTGTCTCTTCGGTCTCATATACTTTTTCTGGAAAGTGCCAGACAGGCTTCTTATCAGGTGCCCCAATAGAGGCACCATAGAGAAGAAGATAGAGTCTTCTATCAAGTGCTCTCTGGAGTGACCTAAAACGAAATAGGAGAATTCAAGTAACCAAAATCTAGACCTCACTTTTGAGCTTAGAATCTAGCAAACTAATGACTTGGATCAAATAGCCTGAACTCTAAATCAACCATGAGAAAGACGGAGACATTGTATTTTTAGAGACACCATTGAAAAACTCTAGTTGAGAGCAAGAAAGATGCAAGTCTAATATCATAACTAAGTAATATAATCTCAACATTTATTAGATATACAATGATATCTTGCAATTTCTCATGAGCCACATGAATGGGATTTTCGCACGGATAAAACCAAGTTTAATTGGTCAACAAGAATCAAGTAGAACCGTTGTTTTAAAGATGTAAGAGCACTAAAGTAAATGAGAAGAATGCACCAAAAGTAGCAGCATGCTCTTGATATGCAAGACACTAAAGTCACACAGTGTTATTTGGATAAAAAGGTGTAGTACATTTATCTAGACACAGATACTACAAAGTGTACAAAGTATTAGGGAAAAATACTCTATCATTCACATTAGAGAATAACACATATATATAGGAGTACAAGAAAACCCTAACTTAAGAAATGTACAATTACGATAAAGGACATATATACAAAATAACATATATCATAACTCTCCCCCTCAAGTTGGAGCAAATATGTCAATCATGCCCAACTTGTTGCAGAGATACGTAATTCTTGCTCCATTTAATGCTTTGGTAAGAATATCTCCCAATTGTACTCCTGTCTTCACATATCCTGTGGACACCAACCCTTGTTGTATTTTCTCACGAATGAAGTGACAATCCACTTCAATATGTTTAGTCCTCTCATGAAACACTGGATTAGATGCAATGTGAAGTGCAGCTTGATTATCACACCACAATTTAGCTGGCATAGTGACACTGAACCCTATCTCTGTCAACAGTTGATGTATCCATACTATCTCACATACAGATTGTGTCATAGCTCTATATTCTGATTCAGCACTCGAACGTGAAACCACATTCTGCTTCTTACTCTTCCATGAAACCAAATTGCCTCCTACAAAGACACAATATCCAGAAGTTGATCTTCTATCTTCTTTAGATCCAGCCCAATCAGCATCTGAAAAGCATTCAACTTTTGTATGACCATGATCTTTATATAAGATTCCATGCCCTGGGGCAGCTTTCAAGTAGCACAGAATTTGTTCTACTGCAGCCCAATGATCTACTGTAGGTGATGACATATATTGACTTACAATACTCACTGAATAAGCAATGTCTGGTCGTGTCACTGTTAGATAATTCAACTTCCCAACTAATCTTCTGTATCTTTCTGGGTCTTTAAATAATTCTCCTTTGATGAGTTGCAAATTTGGTATCATCGGAGTACTACATGGTTTAACTCCTAGTTTTCCTGTCTCAGATAACAAATCAAGTACATATTTTCGTTGTGACAAAAAGATACCTTTCTTGCTTCTCATCACTTCAATACCCAGAAAATACTTTAGTGTTCCCAGATCCTTAGTATGAAATTGACCCTGAAGGAAAGTTTTGAGAGAGGCTAAACCTGATGTATCATTACCAGTGATAACAATATCATCAACATACACAACAAGCAAAGTAATCCCATTCTCAGATCGTCGTTAGAAAACAGAATGATCAGACGTACTCTTCTTCATTCCAAATTGCTCAAGTGCCTGACTAAACTTACCAAACCATGCACGTGGACTCTGTTTCAATCCATACAATGATTTTCTAAGGCGACAAACTTTATCACTCTCCCCCTGAGCAACAAATCCAGGTGGTTGCTCAATATAAACCTCCTCCTAAAGATCGCCGTGTAAAAAAACGTTCTTGATGTCTATGATATGGTCATCCTCTGGCGGATCCTCAGTGATATGTTCATCCATCTCAGTGCTTCGTAGATAAAACCGAATTGTACGACTCCATTCATAATAATTGGAGCCATTTAGCTCATGTTCCGTGAACTTCGAAGAAAGGGGAACTCCATTAGATATGACCAAAGGTTTCATCTCAGTCATTGGTAGCTTAAAACCACTGAAAAACCTCAATAAACCACAAAAAACAGAACTGAATTGCAAAAAAACAGCTTGATATCGAAGAAACCTACACAACTCGAGACCAAAAAAGGTGATATTCCGAAATGTAACTACACAGGCTAGCCGGAAACAACAAGGCGAGACAAACCCAGACGGCGGAAGCGGAAACGGGCGGCTCACACGCCCTCACGCGTCGGCGCGTGGTGACGGAGGCAGAAGGTTCCGGTGGCGTGTGTGGCTCACGCGCGGTGTTTTCCAGTGATCGGCGACGGCGCTTCTGCTCTACTGACGGCGGCGCTCCTTCCTAGGTAGGTGGTGATGACAAATGGCCACTCAAACGTGGTGACCCAAACTACAAACCCTAACCCTAGAAAAAAAACCCTAGCCGCCAAAGAGAGAATTCAAAACCCTAATGGCTCTGATACCATGTACAAAGTATTAGGGAAAAATACTCTATCATTCACATTAGAGAATAACACATATATATAGGAGTACAAGAAAACCCTAACTTAAGAAATGTACAATTACGATAAAGGACATATATACAAAATAACATATATCATAACACAAAGAATTGCAAGAAAAGAAAAAACTTGATTAACCAAAAGAAAAGAAAATTATATAGTCAGACAATTGAAGAATATCGTCACAACAAGAGCATTATATAGTCACAAGAATAAAAGAATATCAGCACAACTTCTGGTAGTCAAATAATAGAAGCAAGAGGACATTGACAATCTGGAAGAGTAAATAAAAAAACACAAGGCTATCCTCAATAATGAAGATTATAAAGCATGAACAACAACAAGAGCTCATGGACTGCATTTTTATTTCCCCCCAATAGTGATGGTAGCATTGATAAGGAAACCTTCAATCTATCAATTCTAAATAAATATAAAAAAGACTACATAGTTCCTATCACTTATTTTGTCAGCTTCAGTAATCCGTGTTGTTCCACTAGACTCTCCTCAGTCCTCACAACAATGAAAATTATAAAGCATGAACAAGAACGAGAGCTCATGGACTGCATTATCATTTTCCCTTAATGGTGATGATAGCATTGATAAGGAAGCCTTCAATCTATCAATTCTAAATAAAGAAATGAAAAGACTGCATACTCCTATCATTTGTTTTGTCGGCTTCCGTGATTCGTGGAGCTGGAACATAATCAATTTGGTAGTCACCTTTTCCCCTGTTATCAGCCGTTTAAGTTATACAACTACCAAAAAGAAAGAAAACTCATGGATTTGCATTTAGCTAATGTTTGTGCAATAAGCTCCATAAAAAATTAGCTTAACTGAATATTGATGACACCAAGTCTCGCTAAAAAAATATTGATTACACTAAGAGTCAAGATTGCCTTGTACACATGAATTATGTTATGGGCATATGAAATTGCACAAGTGATAGTAATATATGCAGACATGCATTGACCTAAGATTCAGGAAAGAAAAACTACAAAGTTGGCCATCCTACACATAGGGTGATCCCCCTAGATAATCAAAAGAAAAAATAAATTGACCACCAAAAAGATACAGTATTTTAGGCTCTTTACAAAAGGAAGCACTAAGATTCATCACCAAAAAGCTTCAACTTAGCAGGCTCCAAGAAAGTCATAAACTTTAACCATATCTATAACTCGAAAGTTTCTTTAATTACTTTTGGCTACTAAAAGAGGTAAGTTACAAAAAACCTTAGAGTTATTACTTCAGTTTTTCAAATCACATTGAATCAGTGACTGTACCTATAATCCTTTTGCAGCATTTACATGGAAACACTATTCAGGAATATAGAGCATTAGTATAATTTAAAACTCACTACAATGGAAAGGAACCTTAGAAATTGTTGTTCAAAGTTTAGACTCAACTGGCACCCTAGTAGCCCACCAAAAAAAAATTGCCTTGCAACTTTAAGAATAAAATCAGTTCAATATGAGAACTAATATATAACTACTAATTATTCAATTGTTGTTGATAATGATATTAGATGAAAAATAGATCAAGAGCACTTTCCAGAACTTGGTGCTTTAAAGTATCCAGCCCCCTCTCCCTCACCACTGCTCCTCCCTCTTCGTAATCCCTCGCTTCACCACAGCTTCTAACCTCCACAGAACAACTTTCTCCATCCTCCATACACCCACATCTTGGAGAAACAGGGTGAGGGAGGACGGAAATAAATGAAAGTTATCTTGATGATTGTTTATGTTCATTGTTTTTCCTTTGTAAGTTATTTGGTATTCAAAATTTCTGAGGCAAGAGTCATGAGCAAGATCCCTCCCTTTTTAGTTTGATAGAGAGGTTTGATTCTTACATTGCTCGGGGACTAGCAAATGCTTAAGTTTGGGGGTGTTTGATAGCTCACTTGAGCAATTTTTACCACTATTTTATTGTTAGTCTTGAGGTTTATTTGGCCATTTTCACACACATTTGTTTATATTTTGTAGATTTTAAGCGTTCGGAATGAAATGGTGTAATTGGAAGATTATCGAGAATTTGGAAGCTAATGGAGCAATTGAAATGAAGAAGCAAAAGAAATTAAAGAAGCAATCGCAGATCTGAGAGGACAGCGTTGAGATGTTGTCCACAGTGTTGAGACATTGTTGTATGCCCAACACTTGTCCAAAGAAGGAAGCACTGAGACGCTACCTTCAAGCATCTCAACGCTTCGGAATTGAATCTCCGTTAGCCTCATGTGCGCATTTGTAGCATTGAGACACTGCTTTGACATCTCGACGCTACACCCTTTTTCCTATTCTGTTAGGGCAACTTCGAGGCAGAGTTGAGACACTACTTTGAGCATCTCGACGCTGCTGCTACTGTCTATAAAAAGAAGCTTCTGTTCAACCATTAAGAGGGACCTTTGGGGAGAAAAATACCCAAAACTCAATTGGAGCTTGATTTGAGGAGCAAGACGAAGAGTTGGGAATGAGATTCTGAGGAGATGATCGTGGATATTGTGACGGGGACGTGCAATCGACATGGGACTTCAGTTTTATTCTTCTTCCCTTTTATCTTTTATTTTTGGATGAGATTTTTATTAAGCTTTGGTTGTAATTTCATGAACATGAGTAGCTAAACTCGTTTCTTAGGGATTGGATGTAGCCGTTAGACATTATGGATTGATTAATTAATTACTTTGATTGAAATCGGGAGATACAGATACAACACGACACGGACATGTTTTTAATCTCTTGATCACGGACAATGTTTTAAAAGGCGTGCACCCGGGCGCAAGGCGCCACCTTAGCGCCTCGCTTCGAAAAAGCGAGGCGCGGTGGGGAAGGCGCGGCCAAGGCGCGCATCTTCCTCGAAGCCCTTGAGCGCCTTGGGCGCTTCTGGGGCTTCAGATATCAGATTCAAGGCATATCAACAATACTAAACTCACGGTTTTTTGTGGAGTATTGACATTTGACTCTATGTTGGAATACTAATACTTGAACCTTGTTTATCTTTTATCTATTTTTCTTGATTAAAAACTCCATTACTTGCCATGAAAGTGTTTTATATACATGTATATATTTTTGTAAGTTTTTTTTTTCTATATAGTGCGCCTTAAAAAAAAAAGCCCACGCCTTTTTGTGTGCCTTGCGCCTAGGCCCCAGGGGGCCATTGTTACATGACTTAAGTTTTTCTAAAATCAGGAGATTTAGGATTGCTTGAGAAATCGTTAAAATAATTAGATTTAATGTTTATGCTTGTTATTGAAGTTAGATAGGAATATCGATATCTTGATTTAGCATAAAGAATTAATTGTGCTTGGGAGAAACAGTCGATAATTGTGAATTCTTAGTTTATAGCATAATTGCATGCTCAATCTTGGTTAATTAATGAATTAATTCATATGTCTAATTTGTGAAGTCAATTCCCCAAGACCTTTCTCCATTGAGTTTTCCCTAGAATAATTTGTTTTTGTTAATTTTAGATTCTTTTTCTCTTGATCCAATTGATTTCTCTAAATAAAATTGGGCAAAGATATATGTGGTAATTAAGTGAACTTCTAACCAATCCTGAGGACGACACTCTCTTTCATCACTATATTAAAACTTGACCCGTACACTTGGGTGAGCAATTTATGCAACATCACACATCATGGAGGCCTTGGATTACAAGGAATAGTAGAAAAGAACAAGCGTTATTAGCCAAATGGATTTGGAGATATTATCATAAAGGAGATGCTTTATGGTGACAAGTGATTGATGCTGGATATGCAAAATTTCCATTGGAATCATGGTCGAATTACAGTTTTCTAGCATATTTTAGGGGGCCATGGAGATCTATTACGAAACATTTAAATCTCATTCGTGAGAGAGTAAAATAGAAGATGGGGAATGGAGTCAATACATCCTTTTGGCAAGATTGTTGTGTGAGAGTACTAATACGGATTATGGTGAGAGTATTTAGTAGAATATTAGTGAGGGTATAATGGAAACTAGCTAGGAATGTCTTGGTTATAAATATGGAAGTTAGGGATCTTAGAAGGAGGTGAAGAATTTTAAAGGTAATGTCCATTCTGGGACTCTTGAGGGAGAGACAGCCCTCTCAAAAGGCTATTGATATTCTAATTTTCTTTTAATATTGCAATATATTACTATCGTGAGTTTTCTATGTTCAGGTACCTAACAAATACTCGAACAAAATTGACTAATATTCTACTAATACTCTCAACTAGGAGTGCAAGCTAAAACTGAAAAACCGAAAAACCGAACCAAACCGAACCGATCCACTGGTTTGGTTCGGTTTTTTAGCAAATTATTGGACATCTCGGTTTGATTTTAGAGAAAACCGAATTTTTTCGGTTCGGTTCGGTTCTTAATTGAAAAAACCAGTAAAAAACCGAACCGAACCAATATATATATATATATATATATATATATACCCAAAAGTAAAACCCTAATCTTATTTCATCTCACCTCTAAATCTCAGTATCTCCCTTCCTTCTCGATTCCAGCCGCACAACACAGCAGCGGGCAGCCCACTCCCTCCCAATCGCACTCCTCCCTATTTTCATCGACCACCAAACACAAATCACCTCACCGTTCGTCGCATACCCATTAGTAGGGGTGTTCAAAATAACCCCAAAAACCGACCAAACTGACGTCGGTCGGTCGGTTTAAGGGGTATATAGGTCGGAGTCGGTTTTTTATTTCATAAAACCAACTAGTCGGTCGGTCGGAGAAAAAAAGTAGAAAATTTCGACCGATTGACCGATTATATAAGAGGGGAAGGAAAAAAACATATTTGCCTTATTTATTCTCTGATGGCATTGGATTTTAAAAAAAAATTGTTTTTTTTATCTTTTTCTCTCTCCTCTCACTTCCTCCCACATTTTCTTTTCCCAATCTCATCATCTTCTTCTCTCTTCTTTCCCCTCTCTCCATTCTTTCTCCGTTGTTCACTTGTTCTCTTCTTTCTGTTGGTGATGTTAAGCTGCAAATGTTGAGTTACTTCTATATGGGAGTCCCTTGTTCTTTCTCTTCTCTCAAACTTTCCACCTCCCACTGTCCACAGCCACCGTCGGTCTGCCATCATTGTCTTCTCCATCTCTTTTTCTTTTTTTTTCTTATTTTCTTATGTTTTTTAATTTAGTTCGTTTCTCTTCTCCATCTCTTTTTTCTCTTATTCCTTCTCCCTCGTTCTTTCTCTTCTCCATCTCCATCATTGGATTTCTTCTCCCTTCCCATTTTTTATTTTCTTCTTTCTGTTTCTCCTTTTTTTTTCTTTCTTTCCATATCCTTTCTTTCTTTTTTATTTATTTTGCCGGAGTTACAAAACCGACAAAAACCAACCGACCGACCGTGAGTTCAGTCGATCGGCATCACCAAGCTTTAGAAAATCGACAAGAACTAAAACCGACCGACCAATGAACACCCCTACCTATTAGTACTCTTCTAAGAAGCACAGACACTGACACGCGACACGGACACGACACGACACGGACACGGCGACACGTCAATTTCCAAAAAAGTAGGACACGACATGTTGGGGACACGTTAATTTTAAAAAAAAAAAAAACATATATATGTGTGCATATTTTGACATATTATGAATATTTAATACTTTTATGTAAATTTCCTCTATATTTAAACATTAAAACAAGTAAAAAACAGAACTATGGATAAAAACAGAAAAAGAACAAAACTATGAATAAAAACAGAAAAAGAAAAAAAAAAAAGAAAAAAAACAGAACTATGGATAAAAACAAAAAAAGAAAAAGAGAAAAAAAAACAGAACTATGGTTAAAAACAGAAAAAAAAAAAACCCAAAGGCTTCAGTGAAGGATAAAAACAGAAAAAAAAAACTACAAGGATAAAAACATAACTATGGATAAAAACAGAAAAAAAAAAAAAAGAAAAAAAAAATCTTGTGGGAGCCGTGTCGAAGCCATGTCGGAAAATAAAAAATAAAAAATAAAAAAAATCAGACATGCCACGTGGCGTGTCGGAGGCGTGTCGGTGTCGGACACTGACACTTCGTCATTTTAGAAGTGTTCGTGCTTCTTACTACTCTTACATGCTGGTTGAATGAAGACGCCTTGGCCAATCAATTTCCCAGGTTATACTCTTTGTCTCTGTACAAAGATATCTCCATACAAGGCTCATGGAACAACCAACATGGTGGGTGGAATTTAAAATTGAGGAGAAACCTCATGGAAGATGAAATTGAAGAATGGGTTAGACTATTAGATCTCTTGAATAGTGTTCAGCTTACTCTATCCAAGGATCAATGGATATGGAAACTGGACCCAAAGGGCTCTTTCTCCACAAAATCTCGCTTGACCTAGACAATAACATGACAGCAACAATACCCCCCCCCCCCCCCCTTCACAAAGCAATATGGTCAGATCTTTAGACTTTACCCTAAGAAAATTAGGTTTTTCTTGTGGGAGCTTAGCCACAATGCCATAAACACATATGACAAACTGCAACGCCATTTACCTCACATGGCTTTATCTCCTCACTGCTGTACAATCTGTAAAACAGCTCAGGAAACTCAAAGCCACTTATTCATTTCTTGCAAATACGCCAACAGACTTTGGGAGGAGATTTCATCAACCTTCAATTGGCACTCCACTTTACCTAGAGAGCTCAACAGCCTTCTTATCTATACGCTTAATGGGCATCCTTTTTCTGATGGAAAGAAAGTTCTTTGGATGCATCTTATTCGGGCTTTTTTGTGATCGACTTGGATGGAACGTAACAACTGTCTCTTCAGTGAGAAAGAAAGCCGTTTCGATAGCTTTCTTTAAAAGATTGTTTTCCTTGCTATGTCTTGGTGTAAATGCTCACCCTTCTTTAGCTCTTACAATCTTTCCACCCTTTTGACCAATTGGAGAAGTCTTTTGTAACTCCTTTAGTTTGGGCTTCGTCCTTCTTTTGTAAATTTCATACATCAATAAAATTTGTTTCCAATTAAGAAAAAAAAAATAGCGCAAGAATTAAAAGAGTTGAAAAAAGAGAAATTAAAAGAATTCATAAACCAAAATCACGTACAGGACACAGCCTAACAAAATGATAGATCATTTACCTGGCATTAGCTTTATCTAAAAATTTATCAGGATATTTGCGTCGATATTGTTGTTGCCACCTAAATCTGAGCACAATCAAGCAGAAGTATTAGAAAAATGATTCTGTGGAGAGTATGCCATAACAATGTTACTTGATTTTAGTGCGAACTCATAACTCTATCACACTAATCACGTTGTTCGAATTCCAGTTCCTGATTAATCCGTGTTCTCTATGAATATCAAGTCAAGATATACTCCTAGTTTCCTTCATTTTATTTTTCCATTTTCACCATTTCTCGGTTCTCAAAAATTAACATAGAAATACAAGAAAATAGACTTACTTAAACTCCTGAAATGCATAGACAACAGGATCAATCTTCGGAATCACGACTGGCAGCCTTTCAAACAGTACAGATGCCACAATTTTATCGGAATTCGTCGAAAATCCTCGCCTCTTCACCAGTTGACCGGCTAAACAGAACGATCTTTGCATTTTGAACTTCAGAGAATCCAAAAATCGATTAGAGAAAAAGAAACAACCATTTACAAACCACACAAGAAATTTTGAGAGAGATGATACTAGAACTTGCATTGAAGCTCTAAGAACAAGCCGAAACGATCTTGTACAACCATTCATAAGCTACCATTGAAATGCTTTTCACAGAGAAAGAAGAAAAGTGCAAAGTGTTCACCTAAGAACAAGAGGGTGATCGCCAACGGCGAGGGTTGCACTTGGTAACTCTCCTCCAATTGTTTTTTGTTCTTAACTGGGTCACCAAAGGTTGCGTAAACTATGGGTTTGAGTTGATTTTTACCACTGAGCTCCTGTTGGAAATGTCACAAAAAATTTAATGTTTTTAATATGGAAGAGTAGGAGGTGGAGTAAAACGTATTGTGCTTGAAAATGAAAAGACTCACTTGACATGGAAATAGGCTCAAAATGGGGATTTTACAACAACTAGACAAATTAATGGGGGCATATTGACAACCAATTGATAAAACCACCCTTTTGTATAAATTTCTCAAATCCCTATTGTTAAAAGCAAAGCAACATAGATAAAGCTTTATTGTTAAACAAGACAACAATTCCAACGTAATTTCTCGACACAAATACTACATTGTTCTTTCTATCTTTTCCCACAACATACCTGCATTAGACCAAAGCATATAAGCTGAAATCGTCATTGTAAATTAGTTCAGCAAAAGATGTAAGTATGTAACTAAAGAATGTGAACTTGTGAAGCACCGGATTGGAAATAATCCAACGTAATTAGTTATTAAAAGCTAAACTAGCACCCTGGAATGTACAAATCTAATCTACCGATTAGAATTTAAGATGTTCTTGAAGATTTGGTAATGGCCTTGATGAAACGGAACTGAAAAGGCATACCAAGGTCCTCCAGGAAGTCTTAGACCTTGGCATTGGCCAATCACGTAGAACCAAAATCCTCGATGTTTGCCAAGAAAATTCCCCAACTCCGCCTCCAATATGACACATTCCTCTTCCCCAATATGTCTTGCAACAAATTCACTAAATTTTATCTACACATTAAAGAAACATGAATTCTACCACAAGATACTTTACACAAGACATATCTTCATAAATTGGATGAATGACATTTTTTTCCATAAGGAAGGATAAGGAAATAAAGAACTTGCTAAGGAATCAGATATTTTCAACAAGATTTAACAAATCTTATGCTAGCCTAAATTATTTAAGCTAGCCTCTATCATTTTAAATAGTGATGACAAGTAGTTTATAATTCCAATTGATTACTTCATCCTTTCGTGCAAGTGAGGGCTAGAAGGATAAGGAAATAAAGAACATTCTCAGGAATCAGATATTTTCAACAAGATTTAACAAATCTTATGCTAAATTATTTAAGCTAGCCTCTATTATTCTAAATAGTAAAAGCAAGTAGTTTACAATTCCAATTGATTACTTCATCCTTTCGTGAAAGTGAGGGCTAGTTTCTGTCATTATATTCATAAAAGATATTAAAGAAGACTTTATTCAGGCAGGACACCAACTCAATCCAATTCAATAGAACCCCATAACATCTCCTCAAACCATAATCAAAGAACCCCTGATCATCAACTACTTCAGCATTGACAAAAAAACACAACACATTCGCAGAGGCATTTTATCAAACAGGTTTAACAAAGCAAATAAAACAGAGCATAAAAGAACTTTGCAGAAGACTCAATGAACACATTCAGGGCAACAGACTCAATGAACTTTGCAGCAGTTAATCACAAATCGGTTCAGTAATTAAAGCATATAAAACGCATAAAACAGAGCAGAAAAGAAGAGAGGTTTGGTTTGACGGACTGACCACTTTTAGGCACCGGCGACGAGCAGAGAGACCAGAGAGAGAGAGGGAGATTAAACACAGATGTAAGAGCACGACCACGAGCAGAGAGAGAGGGAGATTAAACGGCGCCGGCGAGGAGCAGTAGCACGTCGTCGAGCAATGGCGCAAACTGATTCAGCTGTAAGATCGGTTTGAGAGACCAGAGAGACGGCTGAGAGATCGATTCAAGGTCTGCATAAGCAAGCGCATCTTGGTTCGGATCGGACAAAGACAAACCGAAAACTGAACCGAACATTTCGGTTCGGTTCGATCTGCATTAGTCTTGAAAACCGAACATAATTTTTCCTTTCTTTTTTTTTTTTTGAGATTTTATTCAAATTAAATTTAAATAACTCGGGAGGTTAATGATGTGAAATAAGATGTAGGGTTAGTTTGGAATTGTTGTAGCTTTGAAAATAATTCAGAAATTATAGCGGATGGATTCATTTAACCTACTAATTACAAATTTGTCATAATATTTTGATTATCTAGGATTTCATGCATTTATTTCAATTTCTTTCTTCCCCAATTGTCCTTATTTCATTATCTAATTATAATAGATATTATTTTTTTTTAATATCACAACCGGCTAGCCCAAAATGGTAAGATTACTTTTTAATTTAATTATAGATATTTTTATAAATATCAATCTCAATTTATTCCTTTTTTGTAGCAAATCATTTTAATTGCTTTTCAATTTTAGTCCCACGTCTGCCATAATATCCACTTTCTATCTTGATTTTTGCTATCTGCTTCTATATTCTAAAAAATACGATTTTTATCAATTTCCTTCTAAACAATGTTGCTTATTTTGTCGTCTGCTACTATTTTCAACCAGAATTTCTTTTGTCTTCCCATTTCCTTTGCAATTGTCGAATAACGTCTACACCATTCTGCAGCATTTCTTCTGCATTATTCATTTTCTTCTTATGGCTGCATCATCCATTATGGGTATCTTCTTCTTCATTTTTTTACTTTTTCAAATGTTTTTAATTCTTGTAATGTTCCGTTTTCTTTTCAATATCGACTTCCATTTCTCATTAGTTCCATTAACCCAATATTCTTAGCAATATTATATTTTTTATTCGATAACATATAAGTTGTTCTAACCATTTGTTAGGTTCAAACTTAATTCCCGTCTGCAAGCTTCATGGGGGTAAATGGGACGATAGTGACAATTACGTTGAATTCCAAGTTTCGGAGATAATGTTGCCTCAAGGATTGACGTTTCAATTGTTGGTTGAGGCTATAATGTCCCGGCTAGGAATAGTAGGTAATTTTGATCATCCATAAATTTTTTCATGCATAGGTCCCCAATATTATATAAGGAGGGGTATGAAATTAACAGACGACCGGGATGTTAGTTGGTTTATGAACACTATTTCCAGTGTTTCATCAAATAGTTGTTCACTAGTAGTTAAATGCAGTAATAGCCTTTTAGTTATACTGGACAATATGATTGTTGAATCTTCCAACCCGAATAAACTGATTACTCCCAGTAGATTCTTTCACAACATTGATGTGTCAAAAGTTAAGAATGATTTTTCACATTGAATTGTATGACATGTTTAATGGCAAGATTAATTTACAGAATGTTTTGCGTGTTATTGCCTTGAGAGACAATTTTCAGTATAGGACTGTAAAATCCGACAATGAGTTGTGGTTAGTTAAATGTGTCATTGAGGATTGCAATTGGTCTATTCGTGCCAGTCGATATGGCGATTTTTAAAAGCGAAACATGGATTGTGAAGAAAATCATTAGTGATCATTCGTGTTCTCTTGATGTCGTATTGAATGATCATAAACAAGCAACCTCATATGTCATTAAAGAGTGTATTAAGAGGAAGATGAGCATTACTGGAAGCGAATTGAAAACACCTAAAGATATTGTTTCCTTCATTCGTTTTGAACATGGCATCCACATAAGTTATCAAAAATCTTCTCTAGCACGAATGTTTCCTTCATTCGTGCTAGAGAAGCGGCTCTAAATGAAATTTGAGGCTCACCTGCAGACTCATTCTCTTCAATCCCAGCATTTTCTTACATGCTGAAGTTAAAAAACCTAGGTACATAACTTATGAATGCATTATATTTTATTCTCAAACAGCAACATATTTTAAATACATGGTATTTTATATATATGCAGGTAATTACACAGCATACAAGGTAGATGGTGATGGTCGTTTCCTGTATTTTTTTCATGTCTCTTTCTGCTTCTATTGTTGGATAGATTTATTTTCGGGCAATCATATCTGTAGATGGTACTCATTTGAAGAACAAATATTCTGGTACTTTATTGGCAGCTTGTACTTTGGATGCCAACAGCCAAATATTCCCTTTAGGTTGTGCAGTTGTTGATTCTGAGAACGATTCATCGTGGCAATGGTTTTTCCTTCAATTGAAGTTTGCCATTGGAGATCGAAATGACTTCCTTATCGTTTCAGACAGACACAGGAGTATATTAAAAGTCGTTCCAAAGGTATTTCCTAATGCATTCCATGGCATATGTATATACCATTTACTGCAGAACCTAAAGCAGACCTACAAAGGTGATCTCGTTGATGCATTATACTATTCAACAGCAAAGGCTTTCAATGTTGTTGATTTCGAGCATAACATGCAAGAGTTAGAAAGTGAAGCCCCAGGTATTCGTGATGGTTTAAATAAGATAGGTTTTGCGAAATGGTCTCGTGCATTCTGTCCTCGTCGAAGATATACAGTTATGACCATTAATATATCTAAAAGTTTTAACTCCGTTGTCTTAGAAGCTAGAGAGTTGCCGATAACTTCTATGTTAGAAGTGATAAGAATGCTTTTGCAGAGGTGGTTTTATGAACGAAAAAATGATGCAGACTACCAAGTTACTTATTTGACCAAATCGGCTGAGTTAAAATTACGAGAGTTAATAGAGGAAGGTCGTCAAATGCAGGTATTCTGTCAATCACATACCTTATGTTGCAATATATTATTATTTCATATTAAGTATATATTGTGATTCTTTTTTCTGTTTTAAGGTAAATCCAGTTAATAACCATTTGTATCAAGTCGTTAGTGGTTCAGATCAGTTCGACGTTGACCTCATCAACCGAACTTGTTCTTGTCGAATTTGGGACCAACTAGAAATTCCATGTCCGCATGCTTATGTCGTATTGTCTCGAAAGCCTCTATCGACAAAGGATTATGTATCGGCCTATTATACTAATGATTCGCTACGATCAACATATAGTGGAATTGTTCATCCAATTGGCAATGAAGCTTCTTGGGTTATTCCAGAAAATTTGAAGACCGTGAAAATATTCCCTCCAAATGTCAAGCGTGCAGCTGAAAGGCCAAAGAAAGTAAGAATCCCGTCAACAATGGAATTTAAGAGGAGAGTCAAATGTGGTCGTTGTGGACGAGTTGGTCACAACAGGAAGACATGCAAATTCGCCCTTACCCAATAGTTTGTTTTTCAATTTTAGGTTGTTTCCATTATGCTTTTTATTTTCAACTCATTGTTAGCATGAAGGTTATGAACTTAGTTGACTATTGCTATTGTTTGTCTTTTTAAGACTCAATTATATTTTATAGAAATTCAAGTTTCATATATGTATATGTATGGTATATATCAGTACCATGTTTTTCATACCACATGTACAGGGTGATAATATCCCCACAATTTGCTACCCAAACCATATGTCCCGTAACCAAACAAAACTTGATGCAAAGCTCACTCCACTTTCTTTAATCAAGTTTAGTGGAGTGCTCAAAATAACTAAACTTGATGCAAAGCTAACTCCACTCTCTTTATTCCACCATTACAAATTGATCAAGAGTAAGAAGCAACCCCTTCAATCTCCATAATTATCTTGGAACAAACCGACATGGTGCAACAAGAGTTTTATAAAATGTTATTTACATAGTAACTGTGTCGTGGTAACCATTTTTAAACACCTGCTCATGCCATTGATGCTCATTAACAGCAGACTTTTTAAATAACATATCAAATTTCATATTTGTCTATATGTGGTATTAAAAGGAACAACATATACCCGTGTGTAAGTGTTTAAATCCCTTCATACACCTGATTTCATTCAATATCATAATGATCAAGAGTAAGAAGCAACCTCTACAATCTCCATATTTATCTTGGAATAAATCGACATGGTGCAGCAAGAGTTTTATAAAATGCTATTTTCATAGTAACTGTGCGCGTGGTAACCATTTTTAAACACATGTTCATGTCATTGATGCTCATTAACAGCAGCCTTTTTAAATAGCATTTTAATTTTCATACCTGTCTATATGTGGTATAAAAAGGAATAACATATACCCGTGTGTAATTGTTTAAATCCCTTCATACACTTGATTTCATTCAATATCATAACAATCATCCAAGCAGAAACATTCAGAACCAGATTGTCATTCAAAAATCAGAAACATTCATCAAAATTTATCAATCCAAAAACAATACCACATACATCTTTCACATAGGTTTAGGTATCTAATTGTCTATGAAGATCAAATGAAACATACTCAGTCGATCCAAAAATTAGAAACTAAATGCCTATAAAAATCAAACTAAAACATACTTTCTAAACCTATAATTGTGACATTATCTTGAAGGTTGGGCCATTGAAGTCTTGGGTGTTGATAACATTTTCTGATTTCTTTTTCTCCTCAGTCGATCCAAACTTTGAAGTATAAGGAGACCTATCGTACTTTGATGGTAGAACAGCTTGTCTTTCCCTCTGCCTCCCTCCTAAGTCAGACTTCTTAGGTCCATCTTCAAAAGGTCCTTTACCTTTAAGCTACACAAACATAAAGAGATTTAAGTTATAACAACATCCTGTAATAAATTCAGTCCATACGCACTAGAATACAAATTCCAAAATGAAATTTTTAGCTAGCATGTTACCGCATCAATATATATGGTTGAACCATCATATTCGGAGAACGTACTGAAGCCTTCATTCATTTTTTGTTTTCTCTAATACATGCACAGAAGAATACTACTAGTCCATATCATATAGCATAAGAAAATAAATTAAATACCATACCTTAGCACTATTGACTTGTTGCTCAATTTGTTCCACTTCTTGAAGAACTTGTGTATTAAGAGTATCATACTCAAGTTGGTCCCCCATTCTTCCATGTTCTCCATCACCCTTTTCATTTACTCCTTCTTGCTCATTTTCTTTTCCCCCAAATTCTTCTCCATCTCCCTTTTCATTTCCTTCTTCTCCTTGATTTTCATCTCCATCATTTTTTTCATCATCAGTAAAATGATCTTTTTCTTTTCCATTCATTCTAGCCTCCATGGATTTCATCTCAGCATGTAGTAAATCCATTTTACTATTTAGAACTTCAAAATTTTTCATCACCAGATCTTGAAATTAAAGAAAAAGTCATCTCAAACCCATGTAAAATACCTTCGGCTTCTCTGTTCCCTTACCCACGATCATCTTTTGTTTGTCCTTCTTCTTCCTCAATTCTTTTTTAGGACTCTCCAACATTCTCAACCCCTACATTCTCAGGCTCATCATTTATCCCCTTATCCATAACAGAATGTTGCTCAACATTCATAGGACAGAATGAAAACTGCACATAATATTTATAACAAGTTTATAAATAACATACACAGTATATATATATATATATATATATATATGAATTGAAACATGTCAATAGGTATAGAAGCAACATACATCTTCATGTTCGAAGACCTTCAGTGTGAGGTCCCTCCATTCTGGATGCACGTCCAATGTCAAGTTTTTCATTTTTGGAAGTCATGTATTGACACAACGCGCATAGAATCTATTTGGTCTGGTGAGTAAAGGGATACACTCGTATGTCCACACCAATAAGGCATACGGGAATCCAGCTAACCCCACCACTGAAGCCCCATGATTTTTAATGGAATTTTTCACAGACTTAATAGTGGTTTCGTAGGACACTCGCCCCCAAGGGAATTTCTCGAACTGGTCCATATGACATGATATGGTCAATCTCTACACCTGTTCCTTTTTACTTTCCAAGCAAAAGATTACTAAGAAAGTATAGGTTGGCAAGCTTGACCATGTCTTTTTTTCTTCATCGCTCCCTCCATAAATAGTTTTTGAACTGTGGATATTTTAACCGGTCTTTCATTCCCAAAATATTTTTTCAGAAACCTATCGGATAGTTTGGAATTATCAACAGCATTAACATCTCCATAGTTTAGACCAGTAACCAACTCAAACTCTCTAAGTCCGAACTTAACTACAATTCCCTCGAAATTAAACCAGAGCTCATCTGCTTTTGTTGGGCTACATTGCCTCCTAATTATATGGTACATAATCTGGCTTTGGTAACTACTCACATTAATGTCAAGAAACCAACCAAAGCAACTATCCCTGAATTTTCTAAAGTGTCTTTTTTTAAGTCTTTGTTTAATGTGTTAGGACATCTAAAGACCCATAAAAATTCAGTTTCTGTACAGCAGACCATTTTTCTCTTGGTAAAAGCAGTGGTACATCCTGTTGACAAATTAATATTTGATGTCACTAACTTACTTTCATACATTCAGCTAGTTTTGATGTCATTAATGCTTTTAAAATTCTCATACCTGGTATTTTTCAGTTCGGTCCTGTCCAACAACATCCCCTCTTCCAAACTTTTCTGTTTTTTTTCCCTTCTGTTTGTCCCTTTTTTTCTTGTTGTTTCTTTGAAACCAGCCCAAATAATTCATCGTAATAAGTTTGGTGTTATGTATGTGTTTAAAACATGTAAAAGAAAATTGTAAGGATTTCATACCTTCTTGATTTCCTTTTTTACTGTTTTTTTAGGAATCTTTATTTTCAGCATCTTCTCAGGATCATCTCTTCTAGTGTATAGAGCACTGGAGTTTTGCTCACCTATAAAGTTATACAAATTATAAGAAGTAACGCAATAATATTGTAACGCCCCCAAAATTTGAACTAAACTAGGGAACATTACTAAACTTTTACTCTAACGCTAACTTGATGCCCCGAAAATTTCGGCAGCATAACGACGTAATTTTGCTTAAACCAAAATTCTACAACCTGATAAAGCATCACATAACACTAAACGAAGTTGCAACACGATTACGAGTCAGATCTCGCAACCATTCCCATTCAGTTAACACAATTCAAATTAAGTCTAATTCGAAGTACTAAACGAAGTAAATCGATAACCATTATTCTAAACAACACCTCCTGACTAACACAAAAATCTATCTCTCCTAACAATGTTTAAACAACCAGAACATGTTAATGGATTAAACTGATAAACTTTGCTTTCTCAAGCCTGCTCCTCAGCATCACCAGGCTCGTAGTATTCCTCATTACCTGCAAGAATCTGGTGGTGGATCAGTACAAAACAGCGGTACTGAGTAAGTGGCTCACACCTGAAGAGCCATCAAACAACGTGCAACATACAAGGCAAACATCATGCTTCTCAATCACAATAACATGCCATATATACAAGGTGAGCAATCAACACATAGAACATACTCAACTAATACAATCGTGCAACAACCATGCACCTAACACATGAATTCCGCATCATGCCATGCATACTCAAAACACATGAATTCCGCATCATGCCATGCAACTCAATCTCCTCTCAAGCTCCACGAGCTCGTTCAACACTCATAGCCCTCACAAAGCTCTCTGAGACTGACTCCTTCGAGTCACGCCGACCCCTTACCATATTACCCAGGGCCTCGACGTTTCTCTACGACGCTCAACGTTCGACCCTTGACCATATTACCCAAGGCCTCGAACTGTGCATTGTCCCTTGGCCATATTACCCAAGGCACCCGATGACTTCACGATCAAACTGTACATCGCCCCTTGGCCATATTACCCAAGGCACCCGATGACTTTCATAATATATAGACTCATCACATCGCCCCTTGGCCATATTACCCAAGGCACCTGATGCTCCTCTTAGTCCATTAGTGACATACCACCCCTCGACCATTTTTACCCGAGGCACCTGGTATTCACCCATCTTTCCTTTTTAACACGCATAGGGTCCTCTGACCTCACAATTTCACTATTACACACAAGGTCCTCTAACCTAACCATCTCACTAAACATGTTCACAATCCACGAAGCACAACCTAAATATGCTCTTCTAGCTCATGTCATGCTTTTAGTCCATGCAACAACCAAAATTACAACATATGCTCATAGCGTTAAAATCATGCTTTACAATCAACCACAACAGGGTAACAGCATGCTTACCACAACAAGATCACATCACAACAGTTCAACATCCATCAACACAAC
Organism: Luffa aegyptiaca; assembly: GCA_017139565.1. Taxonomy (NCBI): domain Eukaryota; kingdom Viridiplantae; phylum Streptophyta; class Magnoliopsida; order Cucurbitales; family Cucurbitaceae; genus Luffa; species Luffa aegyptiaca. Next base: position 6,572,064 of record CM029397.1, read on the forward strand.
AGTTCGATATATCAGACGATACAACAGTTTAGCATGCTAAAAGCTCATCATTTGCGTAACATCATATACATACATCCAGCATATATCGACACTAAACAAAATAAAAGCACACAACAATGCTAGCACGCAAGCAAACATACTCAAACAGGTAGAATTCCACTTACAAATTGCTAAAACGCTCCTAAGCACACCTAACGAGCTCCTGCAATAAGAAAGATAAGGCTTCAAAGCTAGGATTCACTTGCTAAACCTTAAACCAAGACGAACATGGCTTAGAAGAGTGTTCTTTCCACACAAGAGACTTAAGCTAGGATTTGAACATTCTGAAACCAAACCAATACCACAAGCAAAGATTTCAAAAGGTTAGAAACTAATTCACAGCACACAAGACTAGCTTGAAAGGGTTTAAACTAAGCTCTCTTAACCGATCCTTACCAAAAAGGACTTCGATCCAAGCTAGAAGCGATCGAATGAGTCCGAACCTCCAAATAGGAAACTTCCAAGCATTAGGAATCAATTTATCAAACTGCAAAACGCTATGAATGAGTTTGGAAGGGTCCAAAGTTTGTTGCAACTCACTGAACTACCTAAAACAAGCTCGAACTAATGATGTTTGATACTTGTTGAGGTTCGAGATCACCAATCGAGAGCTATTGGGATGTGGGCAATCTGAATCAACATTGTTCAGCTTGTGGGTAATTTACGTAAGCCAACTTCAAGCTCAAACTCTTGCTGTTTGTTCCTTAAGAAGGCTTATACCTGCAATTCTAGTGTTGTTAGAAAGTGGGTAACCCCAGTTTGAATTTGATTAAACATGGGTCAAAGGCATGACTCACCGAAAACGTTTGACGCAAGGAGATACCACGGGGAAGGCTACTACTTGAACGAACTCATCGAGCAGAGCACAAGGACCAAGCTGCTTTAATTACACGAGTCTGCTGACGCCGCCCCTACCAGAACCACTAGAGATGCGAGCCTTGCGCCGTCGAGTTGCTTGCCAGAGAATAGGAAAACACGAAGATGAGAAGGATGAAACTTGTTGTTGCTGACTCGCTGCACACCTGAGAGTGAATGGAAGGAGGGAGGAGGCAGCGGGTGGGAACGGTCCCTGAGGAGGCAAAACACGAGAGAATGGGAGCGGGAAAGGGAGAATGCGCAGTGCGGCGTGGGTGCTTGCTCCAATCAACGCTGGGAGGAAGAAGACGAGGGGAGTTGAGAGACTAGACGGCTTGCGGGCTGCTTGCACGGAGAAGAAACACTGGAAGACATCGTCTGTGGCTGCCGGCGAGAGGAATAACACGGGGGGCCTATCCACGCGTGAAGAGAAGAGTTTTCGAAGGGGGGTGTTCACGACTGATACAAGGAAGAGGGGGAGAGAAAAGAAGCTAGGGTTTCTTTTATTCAAGAATATCACTTTAATTCATCTTTAAAGAACTCAATCAAGCCCTAATTTTTTTTTCTCAATTTAGGGCATCTTGGGTTATCGAATTATTTCCAAAACTATGATTTTGAACTCAATATAAAACCTTAACCACGATTATAAAAATCAAACCAATATAATTCAAGCGACGAAATCTAACGTACCTGATAACGCGGGGCGTTACAAATATACAAGTTAATACATTAAGTAGCATTTAGATTTCAAAATACCCTTTTCCCTGTTTTCACATCCGTGTCAATGTATATCTTTTTGTTTTTCTGTTTCTTCCGACATGGTGTTTCCTACATTTTACAACATAAGGATTAATTAATGCATATAGAAGCATTAATAATAATGTAACTACCAATTTATCTTTTTTTCAGTTTCATTCTTCCTTTTTCCATTCAAATTGATCATCTCATCATCCTGACATATGAATTCATACAATAAGAATTAAGAATGAGTATGTATTTTAAGAAGTAAGTTAATTAATATTCTACCTTATCATGAACTTCTTCATCAAATCGCCCTCCATCAACCTCCATTTGATTTTCATTTATAGATTTCCACCCAAGATCTTCTTCATCTGTTTCACCCCCTCTAACTTCGGTGTGTTCATCTTCCTCTTGTACTCCTTCACAAATATCTTCCATTCGTTCGTCTTGATCTTCCAGAATCTCTGTCTTGTTCGAGGCATTCGACAATTCATCTTACCCTTGGCATATTCTTCCTATTTTTGAAACAGAAAGTAAGTCAAATATTTCATTTATTTAAGATTCTATCTAAGGGTTTTTCAAATAATACCTGTCTATATTGGTCATATGGGACTATTTGAGTCCCAATTGGATCCACCTCATCTATATTGAAATCATCCTGCATTTGTTGTATGGTTAGAAAGGAAATTCCATGTTGGGGCTGAAAGAAAATTCCAAAAAAAAAAAAAAACCATGTACCTTTTCCCCTTCAGCATCAATAATTTCTTCATTCCCAAAAAGTTGTCTCTTGGTTGGGGATATTGCACTTAACATCCGTCCAACATTTCCAACTATTCGATTGAAAATATTGGACCTCGAAGGGGTTCCCTCATCCACATTCATCGGATAATCAACGCTATTATATGAACTTTCACTCTGAAAAATACTATAATTATTGCATTTCAAATTCATACGTATAAAAAATAAAGAATGGCAATCATACCTCAGAAATTGTAACAACTTCGTTCTCTTTCGATTTATTTTTGGGTCGCCTTGTTGAGCTTTCAAGAAGCCTTTGGCTCCTTCTTACATCTCTATCTGGGATCTGTTTTATCTTCACGATACTAAATTTCATAGTAAAAATCACAAAGGTTAATGTTACAATCATACACACACACACACACACACACACACACACACACACACATATATATATATATATATATATCATAATGAAGTTCATCAATGTATATATGAAGCCAAATATTTTTCTATTATGAATAGTTTAATTCAGAACCTTATGTATTATTAAAGTAGAATAAACGAAGCCATAGAAGTGAAATCATGGTGGTGGGGGTGGGTTGTGGAGGATTGTCCAAAATATTAACAATTTCTCAACAAGTCAGGATGGAAGAGAAGTTTATTCATTCGGGGAATGAATAAAATGCCCTGTTCTGTTATAGATACTAAATTAGGAAAACCCCTTTTCTTCCATGGAATGCCCTGTTCTGTTATAAATACAAATCGGATAGAAATATTTTTCATTCAGTCATGTTATTCATTCAGAATGAGCCAAAGGCTTTATTCATTCTTTTAGCCCATTCTTGTAGGTACCCAACAAAACTAGGAAAATCCCCTTTATTCATTCTTGAATGAGCATGCATATTTGGATTCAAAATAACCTCACCCCGCTATACTTCACCATGTTATCGATATATACATACAAATATAAGTATTTTTCATTTGGGGAGGGAATAATATACACTAAAACGGATGGAAGGTATGAGATTTATGTGTAAAAAATTACTAGAATCAACATGCATTTTCCGTGAGAAAACAGAGCCACATCCAAAACTTACTTTACCGTTAATACGAGGTATTTATACCTAAAAACTCACTGATTTTGAACCTAAAACTTAATAAACAGTAGGTTTATAGTCAAGAAGACGAAAGAACTCACTGATTTCGAACCTAAGAACTCACGGAATAAAAACCCACAATAATGCAAAATTGGTAACAAAAAACACCAAAATCAGTAACTTACTTCACCGAGAAACCCATAAGATTGTCGTCGAAGCTTTGAAGAAAACGAAGCCCTAACCTTCAACGTTGGAGAAGACCGTCGGTTGCAAAAATGGCAACTGGAAGAAGACGAAGGGAGCTTTCGTTTTTTCCGAAGAAAAAATACCGTGTTTGAGGGGATTTTTTCAAATTCGATTATGAACCGTTTTTTCCTTTTCTGTCTTTTTTTTTTAATCTTAAATTTCAGAGGGTCAAAACAGTAATTGGGCTTCATTTAATTGAAAACGGGTTGGACATGAATGAGATTTTCAAAGATTATTGACAAAACTGAAATATATGGGCTTCTTTTAGCCTATTCTTGTAGATACCCCAAAATAATTGTCGTCAATTGTACTTTTAAGAAAATCAGCTTTTTTTTTTTTTTTTAGTTCAACAACATTTGGGGTGAGGGTTCCAAACCTCTGACCTCATGGTCGAGGATACATGTCAATTAACGCTGAGCTATGCTCACTTTGGCTTAAGAAAATCAATTATACGTACGAGATAAGTTAGTGTTTGGTAAACTTTATTTTTATAGATGACAAGGCAAGCTAAGATATTTGGTAAATTAATATTCTAAATTGTTGCAGTTTAATGATAATAACCAAAATAGGTATAATTATTCACTTGATATTTAATTTCAAAGTTTTTATAAGATAATTTAAAAATTACTATAAAATAATTATTTTAAATTTCATATGGTTTAAAATATAATATTGTGTTTAATCTAGGATATTTCTATATTTTGATAAGAAATATAATTTGCTATAAACAAGTCATATTGAAAAAAAAAATGTTATCTTAATTTAAATAAAAAATAAAGACAAATAAATTAAACTCGATATAAGATAATAGAATAAAATAAATTAATTTAAAATTTTAAAAAGTAATAGTTAGTTATAAATAAATTCTTTAACTACACATGTCTAATATGTTGATACATTGTAATATAAAGTTAATTTTGAATATGATTCAAAATTAATCTATGAGAAAATAATATATTTGAATGTTCAAATATAAATTAATGTGAATTAGATTCATATTAAACTATAGGTTATGAGAGAGAATATGATATTTAATTAATCATAGAATTAATTAATTGATTAATTTAATTTAATTTAGTTAAATATGATTTAATTAAATTAATACTTTAGGTTATATTAATTTGATTAATATATATTAATTAATTAAATTAGTTTTAATTAATTAATTAACTCTCCTGCAGTTAAGGAGTGGGGGAGTTTAATCAGAGGAGATCCCTCCATCTATGATAGGAATACAAAGCGTTTGTATTTCCGGTTGGTTGCCTTACAAAAAGAAAAAATTTCCCTAAGAGAAAAGCTCTCCCCTCTCTCAAGTTCTCTCAACCCAAAACACAAAGACCTCATAATTTCTCTGTAGAATTCCCTACTCTTTCAAACGGGCAGTTCCTACAGACCCGACCTTGGTCTCAGAGGATCACGGGAAAGATCAAGTGGTGGTGGTCCAAGTTTTGGTAAGTATTTGGTGTTGTTCGTGACCACCACTCGAGAGGAGGAATTTCGTGCTTGTTGTGGATTGAAGAAGAGTCTTCAAAAGTAAGTTCAATTTTTTTCCTGTAGTTAGTGCTTAGCCTATAGAAAATGTACGAAATAGTTCAATTTATCTTTATACCGTTTGCATATTCTATGATTGATTGAAACACAACACATTCAATTGCTTCCGCTGTGGGATTCGATCCCTTCAATCAGGGGCGGATTTATGTAGGGGATGCCCCCTTGGAATTACAGATTTTATGTATAATTATACTGTTTGTTAACATATTAAGCAAGTTTATGCCTTGGTTTGTTGGTTGATGGGGCACAAAATCATGTTTTTGTCTTGGAGGCTTAGTGATCAAATTTGGATGAATGCGCTTAGCTTTGGATTTTTTTTTTCTTTTTGACAACGTCTGCAGCCATTAGTTTAATTTTTTTTTTAGATTGCCATTAGTTTAAATTTAAAAAGATCACACACATATATTTTAGTATTATTTTATTTTCTAATTTTACACACAAATATATACAAATATATACACACACATATAAATCTTTAGCAAATTATTTTAGAAAAACAAATTGCATAAAAAAACCTTTCTTCTATTTTAGGAAATCTTAAATAATTAAAGTTTCATTATTTGTTTATATATTTAGGTGTAGATGATTCTATAATGGTTTGTTGGAAATATGTTGTATATAAAAACTATTGCACACTAGCAAACAGATTACAATGCAACTGGCTACAAACAAATACAAAGTTAATATATCTACAAATTAAACATTGTACATAACAAAAATGACAGAAATCATAATTAAAGCATATCAGAAGATCAAAAGCGCTCTGATATTCGTAGATGATCCAATTGACAACAATAGCCACATTAAGTGAATATAACCTGTAAAACAGAAGAATGTAATGATTGGTAGTCGAGACACGCTAATAAGCGCTGTTCTGAAGACAATTATTCGCTCTGCACGGGTTGCTAGCAGACTATAAAGATTGTCTCAACCATACAACGACTAACTCCGGTAGAACAGCAACCTCGAACTACAGGGATCTGGCAAAACTCTTGGATATTTGCTCTCAACTCGACTCAAGATCAAAAGAAACAAAGAAAGAACGAAGATTGCTCCAAATGGAATGAGATGATTCAAATGAAGAAACAAGTTGCTATTTATAGGCTAGCAACTTAGTAACTGAACAAAAATAAATAAAATTGAAACATATGAAAATATAACTCAATTGAGGGCATACCTAATTTTGGGTGTCGTCTCGCTGTGAGTCCATGAATCCCTTAAGCATTTTCGTCAACGTTGTCAGTTTTGCTTCCTGTTGTGACTGACGTTGTACCAGATTGTCGGTGAGGTCTTTGTATTCTTTTACTTCCATCCTTAGACTCAATATTACTTGCTCTTGTTCTAGCTCACGCTGTGTGGGTCCCGAGCCTGAGGATCCACCACTTCTTGTTGATTTCGGAGGCTTTGACCCCCATCCCATTCCTTTCACACGGCCCGACCTTTTTCCCAATACCTCCTCAACAATGACTGGCGGCGGGAGCGGTTCGGACCCTTCCTGCATGGGAGCATCTCACATGAAAATCATCTTCGCCTGTAACACAACGAAAGTATAATTAAAGCATATAAACTTCAAAATAAGCACACGTGTTTTCATACTTACATGTGCGTCCTCAGCAGGTTAATTGACCCACTTTCCATGTCTCGAATGGGTATGTTCAAACAACTCAATCAGACCCACATCATGTCCCTCCTTCTCTTTCTGCAACACAAAGATCAATAAAGGAAATTCCTAAAGTTACAAAAAAAACGAATAAAGTACTCAAAACACAAGGATATACAGCTTACCAACTCATGTTGTACATTGATGAAAAATTTTGATCCAGCCTTATGGTTGAATGAGAGGGTTGAACGACTCGCAGTGTTTGTTTCCGATTGATGCTATCAAACAATAAAATGTAAGGAGCCTAAATATTAGCGAAACCCATAATAGAATAAAAAAAGAAATACATTGATTACCTTCCATTTAGGATCTTCAAATCTACCGCATAGGTGATGTCAGTCATCTATTGCATCTCTCAGTTTCTTGGGTGGGTTGGCGCGGGCCTCTTCAAGAGTTCCAAAACGCTTGTAGTGTTTTGATAACTGGCCCCTGTACTCCTTGAATGAATTCATCATCGTGTGCTCAAGGAAGTCTAACAGAGTAGGACTCGACAAGTCCAATATGAAATGTTGCTACACGAAAAAAGGGATTGGATCAGATTATTAATAATGTAATATGTAAAGTAATAACAAGTGGGAATTCGAACTCACCAACAATCAGGCTATGACGATGTCCTTGACTTCTTTAGTCACAACATTCCAAGTAGCTAGTCAAACGAAGATATTCTCACGAACGACAGTCCCGATGGCTAAGCTGAACTGGGTAGCATAGTCGCCTACCGGTTTCTTCACTTCAGGATCAATATTGATTGAAATCTTCCCATGCTTAGCATCGTGGGTGACGGGACGAGCTTTCAGGACTCGTGTCAAATAAATTTATATTCCACGGCACTACAACTATTTTTGTAGAAATAGTGGTTGGGGTCGAACACAGGGAAGGGGAATCTAGTTAGTGCAAGCTTTTGAGTTTGACACAACAGGGGGGTTTTAAAACAGACAAATCAAAGAAGTAAATAAAGTGTCGAATGTAAATAACAACCAAATAGGACAAACATGCATTAGAAGAAAAGATGGAATAAAATTCAATTTAGAAAAGGATCGCTAGATTGGGAATGTTATGCTTGAATATTTTATTACTTGGCTTCCTAGTTTTCTCTAAAAATTATTCCATGCGATTAATATGAACCTGGTATAGCTTCTCGGTTACTCGGAGGATCCCCCTACACTAACCTGTGTTTAATTAATTAATCAACCTAGAACCCTGCAGCCAATATAATTAATTAATTTGATTGATCGCTCGCTACCCCGCATGCTTAGCCCAATGACCACCAAGCTATATCTAACTAATCTAAAATAAACAACTAGAGACCTCGTGATTGCTTACATACATTAGCCGCTTTAAACTCATGGATCCGAAATTGAATTAATTAAATATAAACTGAATTTAGATTCAATTAACACAACCTTTATCATGCATCTTAGGCTTAACAAGAAGCTACACTAAATAGTGATAGACTTGCCTCGACCTAGTGGTTATCTCAAATAACTGATAGAATACACAAAACTAATTCCCTAGAGTCGTAAATTCTAAGACATTAGTCTCATGCATTGGTTTAAACAAGATTACATGAAAAGCTCATAAAAACAGCAAGGAACAACAAGTACAAACCAGAAAACTCAGCCAAACAATAATATATTCAAAGCATAGTCTCAATCCAACGAATCCAAGAGATTTAGCTACTCATAGAGAATGAAAAACAACAAATAAATCCAAAGGAATGCATAATAATTGATCCTAAAAGGTCTACACAACAGAGAGAAACGAAAAAGGGCGAAAAGAATCGTAAAAGCTCGAAAATTCTAACCTAACGACGGACTAAACCGAAGCCCTATTGTTGGGTTTCCAGAGTGAGTAAAAATAAGATATAAAAAGACTCTAGAACTCTGTGCAAGTATACACAGTCCGCAGCAAGTAATAAGTATTTATCGAATCTAGGGTCTGAATGAGCTTTCACTTTATCTATTTTGTTTAGTTTTTCAATGGTTTCAAAAGTGGTTAAAATGATTGGTTTTTATAGAATACTAAAGCAAAAGAAATGACAGAACAGAAAGTAAACAAATAGGCAGACAGATTAGAAACAGGCGCTAGTCAGGATTTAGTAATTGTTTTAAAAGATGCTCTAGCAACATTATTGATCATGCAAAACTCTCGCAGTATTATTAGCGGATTCCTCCCGGAACTCCGGATTTTTAAGAATGTGTTTCAACTCCAATGAAGCTCTACCGATCAAGCACTAGGCAACTGGCTATCCCTAGCTCAGTCAGTGGCGTTCACCAATACACAATGATCTAGTGTGATTAACCGCCACACACTCCCTAAATCATCCCTGAAACTAGAGAGAGGTATTCATACCGGCTGGCCAGGCGGGCATAAAATAGAAATGAACACAACAATTAATCAAGATGCATCAAATCAATATTTATTACTAGAAATTAAGCACGACAACTACATGTTCCCTAACCAACGCCTAAAGCTACTTAGTTCATAAAATGCATGGAAACACACGTTACAATTTGAGTAAGCATATCCATAACTACAAAATAATGTAAGAAAATATTAATTCCCTTGATCAGCTTGCAGTTGATGGTCTTCTTGCTGATCTCCAATCTCTCTCCTCTATTGGGCTCCCAAAATGGAAATAAGAAATAATCCTTCCAAAAGTGGAATGTTCCTCCCAAGGATGGAATTCCCTTCCCAAAAAGGAATGAATTTGGCTTGGGCGGCTATCTCCTTTTATAGAGTGATAGGAGGCTTGAATTAGGTTGACCTAGACATGTGGATGGCTCTCCTTGCTCCATAAATCCGAAAATAGCTTAACAGAATTCAATTTGTTAAATTGGCTAACGAGCTGTGACGTGGCAGTTTTGCTCCCAACTTTGCTCCAGCACAGATTTTGCTCCCTTAAGTCGCTCAGCAATATATTCTGCACAAAATAACTTCCAAAGCATCCATTCTTCCAAATGGGTTAAAACATATAATATCTATCTAAAAGCAACCCTATTTAGCACAAAAGACACACAAATCAATATAGAAATAAGGCCTAAATAACTCCTTTTTGGAGAGTTATCACCTATATTTATACTAAACGTCGCAGCGTCTCGACGCCACGAACTTTGTATTCCGTGTCGAATTCGCATCGGCGTCGAGACGCTAGGGGGAGCATCTCGACGTTGACCCCTGTCCCAGCCTTGCTGCCTTTTTTCTCGGTCTTGTCTCGGTATTTCTCGGTATGGGGCTTCAACCTTCGATTTTTGGTGTAGTTCTTTAGGCCCGCTTCAATCCACTTGGGTCTTTTCACCTCCTCGCCATCCAAGAAGATCGAGATGGCTCCAAAACTCCTTAATTGGCCCGAATTAACACCAATTTGTGCGTTTGGTTCCCAATATCACCTATGCTCGAAGTACCTGCAAATAAGACAATTAAAGCATAAAATCCCTCTAACAAGCTTAGATTAGAGGTAATAAAATAGCACGAATCAGGTGCTATCAGTGGGCATCGAGGTTGATGTTCCGTCCATACCCCCGTGTATTCCGTGGAGGTCTAGATGAACCTCTGTGAGAAAACCGAAAACAGTTAAAGTATTTCATTACAAACAAACTCATAACATTAAAGTATTTCATTATAAAACAAACTCATAACGTTTGAACGTTTGCAAATGAACCTGAGGTGTCCCCCATGGATGAAGGTAGGGTGTCACGGTCCTCTTGTACATACTCACCAACGATCTCTTCTACTATCCGACTTGCCATCGTATATCTGCAGGTAGGCAAGAGAATGTTAAACATACATATGCACAGTAATAAATAAAAACATCAAAATATTGTTAAGTGATATGATGAACTAGTCGTTCTGGTTCGAACTGGATTTAGTCATTTGTATGTCCTCGTCTTCGTCGTTTATGAAACTATCATCATTGTCGTCCTCAATAACTTGTTCTTCTAATATTGTCGGATCAACTCCATCCTTGCACATAGTGTTATCCTCGTCGATGGATTCATCGACTCTTATTCCACCAATAGGTTCTAATGCCTCGAGTTGATCGTTATCTACATTTTGCCCTTCTGGTAGATTCCATAAACGTTTATGTTGGACTACTTGCACTACTTTCCAATCGTCGCCATATTTAGGGTCATTGATGTAAAAAACTTGTTTTGCTTGACTAGCGAGAATGTACGGCTCATCAACGTACCAGAAAACGAGATGTATTTATGGATTTGAACCCCAAATCCATGTGTGTGATGTTCTTCTTATTATCTGTGTCAAACCATCTACACTTAAATACCATTACACTTCTACCCTTAGCATACTGGAGGTCCAACACTTCAATCAAGTCACCGTAAAAGTTACATTCATCACCTCCAGTTGCACTTTCACCAGGCACCATGACTCCACTATTCTGCGTAGCCCAACGATTATCACGCTCAGTAATGTGAAGCCGAACCCCACTCACAATACATCCACTATACGAGCATACTCCTGACGCCGGTCCCACGACCAGTGAGTACATATCATACGACAAATTTTCACTCTCACGGTGCGATAGAACCTATGAAATATTATAAACTTTATCATGAACGATTTTTTTCAAAAATTAATTAAATATTCTCCGGTTGTACTAGATTGTCGTACCTGGTTTTTAAACCAATTAGGAAATGCAAGTTTATGTCGATTATATAAATCAGATGCGCTTCGAGCCTGATGTCGAATTAGTCTGAGGTGTTGTCGACAATATGATTATATCTGATCACAATTGTTTAGGACATACCAATGTGCACCATGCTTCTCATCTACTGTCAGTGTTCTCAAATTTGAACTCTTTAAGGGTCGTACACTCTGTCAAAACAACTCGAAGTCACTACATACCTAATGATCAGGAATTCTATTATCATTTCGTTCATCCCTGTTAAATCTTGTTTCGATTCCAATTAAGTATAGAGAACAGAAAACCAATTATTCATTCATTATAAATGCTTATATAATAGACCCTTCTGGATGTGCCTTGTTTCGTACGTATTGTTTGAGTGTTCGAAGATTCCTTTCAATTGAGTACATCCAACTGTAGCTGACAGGACCAACAACTTTTGTTTCGTATGGCAGGTGAACAACAAGATGCACCATCACATCGAAGAAGGTCGTCGAAAATATTTTCTCTAACTTGCAAAGGATGATGATAATATTTGATTTTAAGCGATCCAAGTCACTTACACGTATTGTGTTCGCACATATGTCACGAAAGAATGCACATAATTCAACAATACCGGTTGACACATCCTTCTGTAAGTAAGCTCGAACACCAATCGATAGCAACCTCTGGAGCAAAACGTGTGAGTCATGGGTTTTCATCCCCCATATTTTTCCATCTTTTTCATTCACACACCGTGATATATTCGACGCGAACCCATCGGGAAAACTGATTTCAAAAATTTGAAAATGTGATCCTCTCAGTGGATGTCAACGTATATGCAGCATTTGGCTTGACAATATGAATGCCGACATGTTGCAGATGTAAATCTCTACGTATTTTTAAATCTTGTAGATCCAATCTCGCCTTTGTTGTGTCTTTTGTTTTCCCATCAATGTTCAACAGCGTACCGACCAAGTTATCACAAAAATGTTCTTCTCTATGTGCATTACATCCAATTTGTGTCACAATAGGAGCTTCGACCAGTACAGAAGTTCAAAGAAAATACTTTTTTTATTCCAATTCAGGCTTTGCTTCCTTTTCTTGTCTTGCTTGCTTGGATGTTTACTAAGCACGGGAAAATCTATTTGGTTGACTTCACTTAATATCTCTTCTCCATTCAATGCCACTGGTGGAGATCTATCTTTTACATGCCCGTCGTGTTGTTTACTTCTACGCCAACGGTGGTCATGAGAAACATAACGTCGGTGTCCCATGTATGAGTTTTTTCCTCGAATTCTAAACGATGATGTATCCTTCTTACAAATGGGACATGCTTGATAACCCTTTGTACTCTATCCGGACTAGTCACCATACGCAGGGAAGTCGTTGATAGTCCACAATAAACTTGCACGTAGTTGAAAGTACTCACCAGAATCATAGTCGTAGGTGTGCACACCACTGTCCCATAACTCTTTTAACTCCTCTATTAATGGACACAGGTAAACATCAATCTCTTTACCATGGGATTTAGGCCCAAGAATCATTAGAGACATGAAGAAATTTTTCTCCTTCATGCACTTCCAAGGTGGCAAATTATAAGGAATTAGAACCACAAGCCACATACTGTACGAGGTACTCATATTTTCGAACGAATTAAACCCATCTAAAACTAAGCCCAAACGAACATTTCGTGCATCTAAAGCAAACTGAGGAAACTCACAGTCAAAATGCCTCCACCCTTCAGCATCAGCTAGATGTCGTAACACACCCTCTATTTCGACACGCTTCTCTTTATGCCATCTCATTTCAGAAGCAATATGTTTCGATGCAAACAACCGCTTCAACCTAGGGATCAGTGGAAAATGGCGTAACACCTTATGTGGAATCTTCTTACCTTTTTTATCGTTAACCTTATAACAAGTCTCTCCACACACTAGGCACTCTTGGCAGGCGAAAAATTCTTTCCAATACAATATGCAATCGTACTTGCAAACATGGATGGTTTCCTATCGTAACCCTAAATCACGTAACTTTCTCTTAGATTCATAAAATGAAGAGGGTATTTTCGTGTCGTTAGGCAATGCCTCTTTCAAGAACTCCAACAACATATCGAATGACTTGTTACTTCATCTGTTGATGACCTTCATATGCATCAACTTAACCAGAAAATACAATGAAGAAAACTGGGTACAACCAGGATATAACTCATCACGGGCTTCATTCATTAATTCATCAAATAAGCTTGAACTTGAAGTCTCGGTTGCATGGACATTAGTGGGCATCTCACTTTGAATGTTTTCGTCATCTACATTCGCATCACCAATTGGAGTCTGTAGATCATATAGGAGATTCAACATTTCGTTTTCCTCGTTCCCAACACTAGGCACATCAATACCTAAATCTTAATCATTTGGTATCGAATTATCTATCTGAACCGCAAATCCTTCGGACAAGTCCACTTGTTCTCCATGATGAATCCATCGACTATAAGAGGGAGATATTCCGTATGTGAATCGATGTCGCTCCACCCCCTCTAATGATTGCCACGTTGCATTCATACAGTTCTTACATGGACAACGAGTTTTTCCTAGACTGGTAACATGAAACTTTGATATTTCTAAGAACTGCGCTACCCCTTTCTTTATACTCAGTTGAGAACTTGTCTCTACGCTTAATCCACTCCCTACTCATCGTTGTTAGATATTAAAACCTATTGGAGATGGTAAGAAGGTTAGTTTCAAGGTTGTGCATTTTTCAAACTATGCTTCCGAAGTTGTTCTGACACGAGGCCTAGGCATGGGCTTCATTGTCGACTCGAAGATATAGATTTTAGGATCTATAGTTTGCCTCGAGACACGGGTTGAATTTAGGATTCATCGGTACAATTATTTGTTTTCAGTAGGTCTTGTTTTTTAGTATGACAATGAGGGATAATAATCATCCATAATTTTCTATACCTTTCAAACACATGATTAGCCCAATTTCCCTAAGTTTACAAGAAAATTACATGCAATGTGCTACCATAACTGCAGAATAGCAACAAACCAACCAACAAGAAAAACTTCAAGAGCAATAAGAGAAATAAATCCGTCACTATAACTATGGAGCTTCAAACTTGTGACAAAATTTTAACTTCACCCAAAGTGCTCACTCAAAAGGTGGTAAAAAAATAAAACGAAGGTCAAATTATAAATCTATTCTTTACTATATATTACATAATTTATAGTGTACATAACACCAAATAATGTAGTATATTTACCAAAGTTTGTTTTGTTTTTAGTGTGATTCTACACCTTCAAATCTAGAAGTATTTGACAACACAAAAATGTTGTTTTAAGAATTTATATTGTCTGGATCAAATATTTATTGAATCAAATTTCATTTGATGAATATGAAAATAAGAAACAAAATCTGAATGGCATAAAGACCCCAAGTGTCGTACGAAAATGAGGCAACACATTAACTGTTGGAATACAATTGTCATACCATTGATTTTGCTACAATCACAGACTAATGTTAGCATATGAAAATCAAACATCATACAGAAATGAGGCAACAAATTGGGGTGTGATAATTGAAGAAAAATTGCTCGACAATTGTCACCAACCAAACTAATGTACAATATCTCAAATAGAAGCTACTGCTGTAATGAAAAACTCCACCACATTTGAGGAAGAGTTGACAAATCAACAAACAATGGAAGTTACTAATTTAAGTATTGACAACCAAACCACAATAGCCAAGCACAATCCAAGTGAAGACAAGGTAATGACTGAGATAGAACAAACAAACAATAATGAAAATCAACAAGATCTCCCCATTGCACATTTTCAGACACTGCACCCTAACATTTTCAGTTTCTCCACCTATTGCCAGTTATCTTATGGTGCTCGATTTATTAACTAATTCATAGTGGGTAACAAATAAAGGACAATTATTTTAGCCTATTTAATGGGTATATTAAATGGCATTAAATTTGTAGGGATAAAAGCCCTTTGCGCAGCGAAATTAAATCAGACCATCAACTCAGTTTTTAATTAGGATTAAAATACTGTACGTTGGCAAAATTACAACATACATAAATAAATCAACCTACTGTAATTTAAGGCTAAGTATGCTTTTATTTAAAAATTAAATCTAGAATTTAATCCTAGATTAGATCCAGAGAAGAAAAGGATCAGAGGATACTTACTCTCGTTGTGACTATGATCTAATTTTGCCAAATCTCTGGAAGGTACTCTTCTCTGCAAATCACGCCAATACCACAAGGACACCACCACCAAATCCAACCGTATGACTCAAGAAAACTTGAGGTTATGGGAGTGGGCACCAAAATTCTAAGGGAATTCTTGGGAGAAAGTGATTTTTCTTGAGAGAGTTTTCTGGAGGAAAAATTGCAGAATGAGAGCACTCTGCAAAACTAAAGCCCACGCCTAATTAGGGAGATGCACAATAACCACTCCAGACGTGTAGCCTATTGGTTATGAAGGGGAAGACCAACACATGATGGACACGTGTCCAATCAGTTTCATTAAACCGATCGTTTTGTTTAATTTAAATTAAATTAAACCTTATTTAATTAATTAAATCAAAATCATTAATTAATTAAATAACCAAATAATTAATTAAATCCTCATTTAATTAACCAACTCATTTAAATCATATTAAATGAGTATTTCCCACATAACCTATAGTTTTAATTAAATCAAATCAAATTAAATTAAATTAAATTAAATTAAATTAAATAATTAATTAATTCACCAATTAATTAATTACTAAATTAAATATCACATATTTAATTTAACCCATAATTGAATCATATTCAATTATATCTCTCTCATATAACCTATAGTTTAATGTGCATCTAATTCGCATTAATTTTAACCTATAGTTTTAATATGAATTCAATTAATATTAAATTTAATATTTGAACTCCTTCAAATATTTAATTCTCCCATAAATTAATTTTGAATCAATTTTCAAAATAAATTTATATTATAATGTTTAATAATATTAAAACTTTATATTATAATGTATCTTCATACATTATATTATTTCCCTTAGTGAATTTACCTCAACACCCTTTATGAGCTATCGGTGGGACCTAATGGACATACAGATCAGAAGCTCCAACAATATGAGATTAATTGACTAAACTCATTGACCAAGTTAATCAATATTCGTTAACTGTGGTTCACTCCACTATAGAACCACAGCTGCACTCTTCTCACTACAGATATATTTCTGTGTCCACGGATATTGACCAATAACAGCAAGTCAGTCCTTCACGTGTGTTCGTAATACCAGCTGGGTCAAATTACCGTTTTACCCCTGGGTTACCTTTACATCCTTAAATACTAGTGCTCCTCTAATAAACAACCTGTTTGAGGTCCAACCAGCAAACAGAAATCCATCTCGTGTCATAAAGAGGGCAGGACCCTTTGTTCAAGATCTAGAGACACCACTTAAGGGAACACACATCTATTTACCCTAAAGTCGGGAAGGAGTGAATTCCTTTTTGTGTGATTATGTTCCCAACTCCCCACTCAGTCTTGTCCCCAAAATGGTAGGCTTATTGAGTCGGCGTGCAGGCCACTCTCACCCATACAAATCAAAGGACAATCCCTCGTGAACAGGAGTCCATAACCACTCAGGATTGAGACTAAGTTGCCTAGGTCATCCTAGTGAAATAGAAACCTAACTAGTCAACGGTGTTACAGCTAGTGGTTACTATTTCGCGGTCCAGTCTTATGCTAACTCATTGCATAGGATACCCCCACTCGCATGTCTCCTACACGAACGCGTTGGATCATGCGTTTGTATCAAAATACAAAGCGGGTCGTATCCATAGTGTCACCAGGATATAAGGTATCCAGCCTTATCTCTATACTATAGACCCTTTAGGCTGTAACTTGAACAATGATCCCCGTATGTCCCCACATACAGTTCAAGTCTCATACTAATAGCCTAGGATGTTTAGTTTATTGGATTAGGGTTATTTAGGCAAGATAAACACAATACTAACAATAATAAGTGAAAAATACATCAAATATCATTTTATTAATGTTCGGTCAAATGTTACATTTACTATCCATGAGTTTTACGGCATAAAACTCAACAAAATTATGGGCTCATATACTTCCTAATGAAGAGTGTGGAAACCAGAAGGAATAATATCATTCCATTAGAGTTCTAGTCCCTAATATATTATGCTTTTTCAGTCTCATAATCCTCACCCATTAGTGAGTGAGAGTCACCTGTTATTTGTGTGAGTTATACAATTGAGAGAGATTATGAACCCATCAATTTACTCCTCACAGGGTTTCAAATTCAGAACTATATTATAACTCTAGATAATTCTATTTATCTTATGTAATTTTAATTTTATTCCTTTGCACATATCTTTTTATAATTATGGACTTGAACTTTAATGGTTTTCTATCACACTAAGAAAAAAAAAAGGAAAAATTTTTAAAGTGAATTTCACAGGAGAATCCATGTGAAATTGTGATTAACTGCGGTTGCAATACTTCATACAATTATTTCCCAAACTGCAGTTACACCATGCTTAAAATTCTGAAAAACATAAAAGATACTCATACTAGAGCAAGTTCAAAGAATAATTTTATAGACAAAACTTGGCTACCAACAACTTAATAACTATCTCTTCATCGTAAACTAAGAGAAAAAGGCAGGGTAACTAGTTTTCTCAAGAGGCCACCTATGCACATCACAGATTCGAAGAAGAAAGTAAATAAAAAGCAAGAGAAATCAAAGATTACCAGCCGAAACCTTGGGAACGAAGGTTTGTACCAAAGAATAATTGAGAATGACACGAGGCACGACGGAGGGGAGGTACGGCGGGACAGCAAGGTGCGGCGGAGGGCGAGGCACGATGGGACGGCAAGGCGCGACAGAGGGCAAGGCGCGAGGGAGAGACATAGAAAGTTGGAGGGATGAGGGGTTGTCAAGGGAGAAGAACGAATATGGGGATTTAGGGTTGTTTTATCAACATCACTGCTGACGCCGTCATTAAAGGTGTCGGCAGAACTGTGTTTCTCTCGACGCATTATACATGACGTCGAGAGAGAGTCATCCAATCCTCTTTCTCCCGATGTCGGTTTCTTGACGTCGGGAGAAATGCCTTCTCTCGACGCGCTCTTCGTGCGTCGAGAGAAAGTTCGTCGGCAGAACTAGATTTTCTTGTAGCGAAATCAGGTCCAAAGGAAGTAGCTTTCTTAGCTCTTTTGCTTCTCCTTGGTTCAAACTCAGTATTCTGATTGTCTTGACCTTTCGAAGAGCTAGCCTCATAATTCCTTTTGAGGCCACTACTCATGTGTCTTTCCTCTTTCAAAGGAAATACATCTTCAAAAAATTCATCTTCAATAGATTCTATAATGGTATTATTGTTAATATCAGGTATTTCTGATTTAATTACCAGGAATCTATACGCAGCACTATGCAAAGCATAGCCTATAAAGATACAATCAATTGTCTTAGGTCCTAGTTTGGTTCTTTTTGGTAAAAGAACTTGTACCTTTGCCAAACACCGCCACACTTTCAACATTTTATATGAGGGTAACTTTCTATTCCACACTTCATAAGGCGACTTATTAGTCTTCTTATGTGGAATTCTGTTTAGTATAAATTGTCTTGTAAGCAAAGTCTCCCCCCACAAATTATGGTGTAAACCTGAACTATTTAACATGCAATAATTAACCATGTCTTTTAAAGTTCGGTTCTTTCTTTCAGCTACATCATTTTGTTGTGGTGTATAAGGTGTTGTAGTTTGATGGATTATACCATTAACTTCAGAGAATTCAAAAAATGATGATGATTCATATTCACCACCTCTATCTGATCTAAGCACCTTTACTTTCTTCTCAAGTTGATTTTCAACTTCTGCCTTATATGCTTTAAAAACATCTAAGGTTTCATCTTTACTATGTAATAAATATACATATCAATATTTACTACAAATCATTAATAAATGTGACAAAATACTTCTTACCGCCTCTTGTGGGGGTACTTTTCATGTCACAGACATCACTGTGGATTAAATCAAGTACTTCATTACTTATTTCCACATATGAAAATTAATTTCTAGCAAACTTTGATTCAACACAAATCTTGCATTTGTGTCTATTATCAATGTTAAAATTAGGCAATAGTCCTAAACTTACCATCCTTTGTAAAGAACGATAATTGATATGTCCCAACCTAGAACGCCATACATCACACAACTCAACAATATAAGCAAAGGAGTTGTTATTATTATTATTCTTGATCACTTATTCAATTCGAACAATGACCTGTCCACACAAAAGTGCCTAGTAGCACCAACATCACCAGTCTTTGGTGTTAGAGAGGCATAAATACTTCATAAATGACAACAATTATGCAATCATTCATATTAGCTTCTAAATTGGAGCTTTGTCTCTCTTCATGTTGTTCTCGTCAATGTGGAGTCTTATAAAAGGTCCTTTATGGACAACATATTTTGTCTATGGTTGAGATTGTTCTTAATGTTCTTCCATTAAGGAGGCAACTTCTCAATCACAACATCATCTTGGAATGGTCCATGAACAATTCCTCACATTACAATTTTTGCAATTCCATCTGATTGACTACCAAATTGGTATCAATTATTCAAGAATTTTCCAAAGAGGAAATTCTTCGTACAACATCTTTCAGCTTGTACATCTTGCCAATTCCCCCCACAAAAACCTTGAAGTTTTATAGGCATTGCAAGCGTCCTCCCAACCACTTACAGTATAATTGCAACATATGATGCATCCACTTTTGCTTACTTAATAGCTTTTGCTTCGAACTTCTTGAGAACTCATTGAAATTCTTCATTCAATATGTGAGCAAGGTT
Source organism: Luffa aegyptiaca (assembly GCA_017139565.1). Taxonomy (NCBI): domain Eukaryota; kingdom Viridiplantae; phylum Streptophyta; class Magnoliopsida; order Cucurbitales; family Cucurbitaceae; genus Luffa; species Luffa aegyptiaca. The sequence continues at coordinate 6,592,496 of CM029397.1, forward strand.
CAGTGTGGTGAGGTAGAAGATCATCTTCTGTTGCCACCTCTTGAAATTTTCTCCCTTGAATTTCTCTGATTTTTTCAGCATGAGTTTTGAGGATGGTCGATCACATCATGGTAGCACCAACAACATTAGTGGAAGTGTTTGCAACCATCAATTCAACTAATTGTCTTCAGATTGTTGGAAATATGTTGTATATAAAAACTATTGCACACTAGCAAAAAAATTACAATGCAACCGGCTACAAACAAATACAAAGTAAATATATTTACAAATTAAACATTGTACATATCAAAAATTCCAGAAATCATAATTAAACCATATCAGAAGATCAAAAGCGCTCCGATGTTCGTAGATGATCCGATTGACAACAACAACCACATCAAGTGAATAGAACATGTAAAACAGAAGAATGTAATGATTGGTAGTCGAGCCACGCTAATAAGCACTGTCTTGAAGAAAATTATTCGCTCAGCACGGGTTGCTAGCAGACTACAGTGATTGTCTCAGCAGGATACAATGACTAACTCCGGTAGAACAACAACCTCGAACTACACGGATCTGGCAAAACTCTTGGATACTTACTCTCAACTCGACTCAAGATCAAAAGAAACAAAGAAAGAACGAAGAATGCTCCAAATGGAATGGGATGATTCAAATGAAGAAACAAGTTGCTATTTATAGGCTACCAACTTAGTAACTCCAAAGAACAAAAATAAATCAAATTGAAACATATGAAAAATATAACTCAATTGAGTTATAACACCAAATTTAACTTCATATGTTAAATTTGTAAATGAAACTTCAAATTGAATTTGATGTTTCAATCCATTTTGAAACTTTTGATGAATTTAATTTGAACATCACTTTCTTTCACATTTTATTTGTAAAAATATCCAACATGGTTAATTTTGTAATTAATATTACTTGATCTAAATATTAAATATCAACACATTTAAAAGTATATTTATATGAAAGTTAAATTACAAGTTTAGTCCCTAAATTTTATAATTTGTATTTAATAGGTCCTTAAGCTTTTGTGTCTAATAAGTTCTTAAACTTAATAGATTCATGAACTTTCAATTTTGTAACTAATAGGACTTAAACATATTTAAAAATTTAAATTAATTGTTCTATTAGACATACAATTTAATAGAAACTTTCCATTTTGTAATTAATAAATAAATTAATTTTTTAAAAATCTCAAATTGATTGAGAACTTATTAAACAAATAATTAAGGCCCCGTTTGATAACCATTTGGTTTTTGGTTTTTGGTTTTTGAAAATTAAGCTTATAAACACCTATTTCTACCTATGAGTTTCTTTGTTTTAGTATCTACCTTCTTCTTTGTTTTCAAAAACCAAGTCAAATTTTGAAAACCAAAAAAAGTAGTTTCCAAAAACTTGTTTTTGTTTTTGAAATTTGGCAAGGAATTCAAATAGTTCCTTAACAAAGATGAAAACCATTGTAGGGAATTTGGGAGAAAACAAGCATAATTTTCAAAAACCAAAAACCAAAAACCAAATCGTTATCAAACAGGGCCTAAAGTTTATGGCTAATAGAACATTTAATTTATAAACAATTTTAATATGTCAAAAACCTATTAGATAAGTGATGCGCAAATTGCTAACCGCAAGTGTATGGGCCCAAGTTATAATATAGTGATTAAAAATTGAATGTCGTCCTCTGGATTGGTTTTCTAGTTCACCTAATTACTAAAGGTATAATTGCCCAATTTTATTGAGAGAAAAGGTTCGAGAAAGATGCAAATTAATTAAAAACTACTCAAAGCAATAAAAAGGGTGGAAACTTAATGGAGAAAAACCTTAGGGAATTGATTTCACCTATTAGATGCATGAATTAATTCAGTGATTAAACATGAACGAACACGTAACGATTTCATAAACCAAGGATTATTGATTATTAAAAGTCTCTCCCGAGTACAATTAATTCTTTATGCAAAATCAAGAAATTTATATCCCTATCTAATTTCTACAACAAGCATAAGCATTAAAGATCAATCCTTATAACGGCTTCTGAAGCAATCCTAAATCTCCCGATTATAGAACCACCTAAGTCATGCAATTGATAATCTAATCTTAACTACCCTCTCCCGAGAAATTAGTTCAGATAAAACAACATACAATCCGCGATCAAGAGATTATAAGCATTAAGCATTCAATTGCATAAATAAAAGGCGTTACGAACCATCCTAAAAATCCCTAAATTAATCCATACAATCTAATGGCTACATCAAGCCCCTAAGAAACGGAAATTAGCTACTCATAGTCTCAAAATCACAAGCAAAATCTGTCCAATACATCATAAAATCAGTACAAGAAATAAGGGGAGAAAGAATAAACTCGCTAGCAGTGATTCCCGCGCGTTCCCGTCACGATCCTCATGATCTAGGCTCCGAAATTCCACTCCCCTTGGTCTCCTCAGTGTTCTGGCCGGTTTCTGCTCTCTGTAATCGTATTTTTCTCTCCAAGAAAGCTCCCCAAAATCTGCTGCATCGTTTTCCTTTTATAACTCACATTCTGCCGTGACAGCGTTGCGACGCTAAGGACACAGCATCGTGACGCTGTCGCGTTGCGTGTCCTAATCATTTTGGAAAGTGCTGCAGCGTCTCGACGCTGTTGAGGTAGCGTCTCGACGCTGCCTTGAATACGCGCCTACTACCTTACGGTCCAGCGTTGAGACACTCATGGGTAGCGTCTCAACGCTACCCTCTTGGATTGGGCCTTGAATCTTGCTTCCTTTCAACCATTTATTCACTTGAATTAATTCCTTTTCTCCAAAATCATCGGTATTCATCAAAAACATCAATCTCCATCAAAATATTTGGTTCCTACAAAATTAAACCAAATAGACATAAAATTGGCCAAATAATCCTCAAGACTAACACTAAATTAACATAAAATATAGCTCAATAAATTGTGCTATCAATAAGTAATTAAAACTTCAATGATCAATATTAGAGCAAAAAAATTTGAAAATTCAGGGACCTATTTGACAATTTTTAAAGCTCAAAGATTATATAGACTCAAATCTAAAATTTCACGGATTAAATTTGTAATTTCATCTAATATGAACTTGTGCCCCCTAACATCAAGTTCTGGATCCGTCACTGTCTTCAATTGGTATCAGAGTCATATCGTGTTACAATTTAATTTAGGAATGCATGGTATAGAGTGGTGGGTAGCTTTCTCTACATTTTGATGTATGGAATGGTTTACAAGTAGATGTTTCGGTTTTTGGCATATAGATTTACAGCTTTCTATTAGCTAGATTAATGTAAGGATCTATTGTTTTTGGACAATTTATCTGTAAATCAAATCTGTAAGTCCGTGTCATTTGTGACATGAGATTGCTATGAAAGAATGCTGAAAAAATGAGCCAAATCAGTGGAGTTTTCTGACTCAGCACTGACACAACTGACGCAAATAGGCGAAAAAGGGGCTGAAAAGACGCAAGTTGGCTAATAATGATCAAACACAAGTTGCTAAATTACTTGGAGAATTCATCTTCCTCGCCTATAAATAGATGCCAAGAACATTGATTAAAAGGGAGAGATAGAGGGGATCACAAAGAAATCTCAAGAAGCTGCGATTAAAAGCAAACTTGCGTGCATAATGTTTCATATCATGATGTCTTACTTTGCTCGCATGAACTAATTTTTCTTCTTCAAGGCTTAGCGCAAGCACCTCATGCGGTGATAAGTATATTTTGTAAGCGCATATTTTGATTTAAATGAAACATTGATTGCTTTCTACTTAGTTGCGATAATCTTTTCATTACTAACTCCCGCTTGGTCAGCCGGATGCGGTAGTAGTGTGCTAAATCCCTGACAGGTAATGCATGCGGACATCTCTAAGTAGAACGAGTTAGCACATGACATGTAGTCTTGGTAGCGTGAAAATACTACCGTTAAAAGATAGTGCATGCATGAGCTTTGATTGCGTTGTGACCAACACAATCCCTTGTAAGTTTTAAGAGAACTAAGCTCCACACATGAACTAGCCAAACAATCAATTGATAGTTTAATGCCAAACGCATAAGGAGTACCGGAAGGGAAACTTTGTGATTTTTCTCACTTAGGCATTAATGGATCAATTAATCAAAGTATGCGCTACAAGATTCTTATAAACGCATGAGGCTGCAACCGCAAAAGTCTTGATACCATTCTCATTGTGATTTTCCCTTTAACTCTCATTGCATGTTTTGTTTTATGCAAGATATTACTTTTCAATCATATCAACTCTCTTGTTTATTCCTTAAAATAATATTATACGTTTTGAGTTTCAATCAGTAAATATTGTTAAAAACTTTGTGAATATCCCTTCCCTGTGGATTCGACCCTGGACTCACCAGGTATTATTTGATTTTGTCAGTTTATACTTGGATTGATTAAAATCTGCGATAATCCTTTATTAAAATACCAAACACTCTGACAACCAATCAAATGGCCGAAGCTAGGACAAATAATTTGGCGCCTCTGCAAGAGTTTGTCGGCGGCTACTTCCAGAAGGTGAGAGAATACCTCGGAATGCAATCTTCACTCTCTACTTACCTAACTCCACAGATTAGAGATAGCCAATTGGAGGAAAAAAAGCTCCACTTAGAAAAAGCCTTATCTGTTGGAAGTCGTGTTGCTGAGGAAAAGGACGTACTTCAGAAGCGACTTGCTTGCTCTGTCTCAGTGGTTGCAGAATTAAAGGCCAAGGTCGCAAAATTAGAGGCCAAATTGAAAACTGCAAAGGCTGAGTCAGAAAAGCTTTCCAATTTGGTTTCCGAGAAGGAAAAGGACCTAGATCGAGAAAGGCTAGTGGTTTCACAAATACATGAGGAGATTGGTAGCGTCGAGTGTGCCCCCACTATCAGCGCTTCAGATGTTCAAACTCTATCGACACTCCGTGGACTTTTGGAGGGTACCCGCAATGAGCTGAAGGAACTTCAGTGGAATCCTTAATATGAAATCATCTTTGTTTATCTTTGCAACTTATCTCATGTAAAAGGGTTTTTTTTAGACATTCTTTCTATTCATTGTACTAGGCATCTGTACTTTCTTTATTTATGTTATAATAAAGTTCTAGAATTTTATTTCTCGCCCGAAAGTTTTTTTTTTATTGCTTTGACTGAACTTAAGGTTTTTTTTCTTAAGTTGCCTATGTACCCTTCGAATGAAAAAGGGATCAAGTCATAACGTATTTCAAGTAAAAAGAGACTTTCTTTATTTTTTTTATTTTTTCTTTGGGTCGTTCACCTTTTAAGCTCATGCGGGCCAGGAGCATCATGCAGTTTAGACTCTTACGATAAGGAGTGTTACATTTCAAGCATAAATTTTTTTAAGAAACTTGCCATTTATTGGACCTATTCTTAATCTGTCTTTATCCACGATCTTGTATGCTCTGTTTGTGTAAACTTCTTTGACGGCGTAGGGTCCATCCCATTTAGGTGTGAATTTGTTCCCTGTGTGTCGTGTCGTGATGATGGGTCTTCGAACAACAAGTACCAGATCACCAACTTGAAATGATCAAAGCTTCACATTTTTATCAAAAGCTTTAGACATCTGTGCTTGGTAACATTCCAGTGCTTGTTGAGCCTCTAATCTTCTTTCGTCAAGTGCTTCCAGTTCTTGAAGGTGCAACCTTGCATTATCTTCAGTTGTCAACCCTTCTTGTACGACCATCCTTAGTGATGGAATCTCTCGTTCTAATGGGAGTACAGCTTCTACTCCATAAACAAGGGAATAAGGTGTGACCCCTGTAGGAGTTCGATGAGTAGTTCGGTAAGCCCACAACACCTCACCAATCTTTTCCTGTCAGTCTCTCTTCGTCTTGGAGACCATTTTCTTCAATAAGTTACAAAGTGTCTTATTGAACGCTTCCGCCAATCCATTTGCTCCGGCGTTGTACATGGAGGACTTGCATTGCTTGAAGCTAAACTTCTCACACAACTTGTCCATCAAGCCATTGGAGAATTTCCTTCCATTATCTATCACGATACGATGAGGGATGCCATACCGATAGATGATATGAGTTCAGATGAAATCCACAACGTTTTCTTTCTTGGCCTTTTTTAACGCGACAACTTCAGCCCATCTTGAGAAGTAATCTATCCCTGCGAGGATGTAAGAATGTCCTGCCGAGGACTTAGGTGTTATAGGGCCAACGAGGTCAAGCCCCCAAGCTTCAAAAGGCCATGAAGCTACAGTCGAGTGAATAGGCTCTGGTGGCTGATGTATGAAATTGGCATGAAACTGGCAAGCTTCGCATTTTTTGGCGTACTGCATTGAGTCTCGAATCATTGTAGGCCAATAATAACCCATTCTTTTTAACTGGAACTGCAACTTTGGTCCGGACTGATGAGCACCACAAATACCCGAATGTGCCTCTTCCAATGCTTTTTGAGATTCTTCCTTTCCCAAGCATCGAAGAAAAAGGCCTTCATACGAGCAACGATAAAGAGTATTCTTATAGTAAACGAATTGGGAAGCCCTTCTTCGTATCTCAGCTTTATGTCAAAGGTCAGTGGGAAGCTTTCCATGTTGCAAGTAGTCTATGATAGGTTGCCGCCAATCTTCTTCTTCGATTTCATACGACGACATCACATTGACTTCTTCACACTGATGTGCATTTGATGGAACAATCCATTTCTGACAGAGAGAAATGTTTATAGCTACATCATCTGAAATTGTTAAGGCAGTAGCTAAGTTCGCTAACACATCTGCTTTCTTGTTTTCTGATCTTGGGATGTGCTCTAGTATTATGTTATCAAACTTCTCCAGTAAGTGTCTTGCATACTCAAAGTACGGTTTTAAATCCTCGTGCTTTACATCATATTGGAGTTGTTGGGTTTTATGCCCTAAAACTCGTAGATAGTGAATGTTAACAAATTGTATACTTGTTTCAATAAAGTGTTATTGAGTTTCTACAATAAAGTGTTATTGTTAAATATTGCACAATTTGACCCAAATCCAATAAACTAAGATCCAAGGTTGCTTACATGTGACTTGAACTAGTATGTGGGGACATACGGGGATCGGTGTTCAAGTAACAACCTAAAAGGTCTATAGTATAGGGATAAGGATGGGTACCTTATCCTGATAACACTATGTGATACGGCCCGCTTTGTATTCGATATAGACGTATTAATCCAAGGCGTCCATGTAGGAGACATGCGAGCGGGGGTATCCTATGCAATGAGTTTGCATAAGACCGGACCACGAAATAGTCAACCATTAGTTATAACACCGTTAACTAGTTAGGTTACTCTTTCAATAGGATGACCTAGGTAACTCAGTCTTAATCCTGAGTGTGTCATGACTCCTTCTCATGAGGGATTGTCCTTTGATTAGCATGGGTGAGAGTGGCCAATATGCGAACTCAATATGCCTTCCTTTTTGGGGACAAGACCAAGTGGGAGGCTGGGGACATGACAACACAAGAAGGAATTCACTCATTCCCACTTCTAGGAGAAGTAGATGAGTGTTCCCTTAAGTGGTGACTCCGAGACTTGAACAAAGGGATCCCGCCCTCTCACTGGCCCGAGAGGGACTTTCTGTTTAATGGTTGGACCATAAACAGGTTGTTCATTAGAGGAGCGCTGGTACTTAAGGAGACAGATGTAACACAGGGGAAAAACGGTAATTTGACCCAGCCGTGATTACGAACACTTGTGAAGGATTGACTTACCGGTATAGGTCTATATCCGTGGACACGGAAATGTTCTACAGTGAGAAGAGTTCAACTGTGGGTCTTTAGTGGAATGACCCACAGTTAATGAATATTGGTTAACCTGATTAATGAGTTTAATCGGTTAACCTCATATCATTGGAGCTTCTGATCTGTAGGTCCATTAGGTCCCCCTCCTAGCTCGTAAAGAGTAATTAGGAACAATTATATCTTGAGAGAATTTGAATAGTTCAAATTCATATTGGGAATTAAGTTAATTGTATGAGATACAAATTAATATAATGTATAATGATACATTAAAATATAAAGTCTAATTTGAAATTAAACTTTATTATTATGAGAGAAATAAATATTCGAAGAAGTTCAAATATCAATATGAATTTCATTCATATTAAATTTATAGGATATAAGAGAATTGGAAGGAGTTCCAATTTTAATATGAATTTGATTTATATTATAGAATTAATTAATTGAAGGCCTGAAATTAAATATATGACATTTAATTGGGTAATTAATTAATTAACTAATAGAAGGTCTGAAATTAAATATATGATATTTAATTGGTGATTAATTAATTTAAAGAATTAATTAATTGGAAATTAATCAATTATAAAAATGATTAATTACTTCTGGAAGTAATTAATCATTTATGGAAATGATTCAATCACTTATGGAAGTGATCAATCATTTATGGAAAAGATTAATCAATTATGGAATTGATTGGTTATGGAATTGATTAATTATGGAAAAGATTAAATCAATTATGGAAATAATTGATTTTAAATGAATATTTTATTCATGGCCTTTCTCCTATAAATAGAACACTAACCCTAGGGTTTATGGGATACAACATATGGCCACCATAAGGCCCTCTCATATTCTCTCAACTCAAGAACTCTAGGGAGAATTTTCTCTCTAGAGTTTTTCCCATTCAAGATTAGGTAGTCCCACAACTACGTTCCTAATCTCAGAGTTATAGCGGGGAAGATCAAATGGTGGTATTCTTCGTTGTTGCAGAGCAATTAAGAATCATGTCCGTTGAAGTATTAAGAGTCGTCAACGGAGGTATGTTTTTCACCGCTTAACCTTTTGCCAATGTATTGGTATTTTGTAGAACAAAAAAAAAATTAATTTACGAACGGTCCAATTGCTTCCGCTGTAACGGAATTGGGAATTTCAATCCTTCAGGAGTAATATTTGATTTATTATCAACTTTGAATCGCCATAGACTTTGATGTACTTTATCCCGAATTCTAAAGCCATTTGAAGGCCAATGATGAGTGCCTGATATTCAGCAACGTTATTTGAACATAATTCATTAAGTGTGAAGCTATAGGGCAACATGTGTTTCTCAGGTGAAATGAAAACAATGCCAACTCCTGCCCCGCTCTTCCGTGCTGCACCATCGAAGTACATGGTCCAGGGTTCCACAATTTCAATATATAACACCTCTTCATCAGGCAAATCTTCGCATAATTTCCAGTCTGATGGGATTGGATGATTGGCTAAGAAGTCTGCCAATGCCTGTCCTTTTACTGCTTTTTGGGGCACGTACACATTGTCATATTGTTGAAGTATGATTGCCCATTTAGCTAGGCGTCCAGAAATGATGGGCCTAGATAGAATATATTTAATAGGATTGGCTTTCGCCACTAGATATACAGTGAAGGCTTGCATATAATGCCTCAGTTTATCAATAGCAAAGAAAAGAGCGAGACACATCTTCTCAATTGGAGAGTAGTTTAGCTCAGCTCCTGTTAAGGTTCTGCTTAAGTAATAAAGGGCCTGTTCTTTGTGGTTTTCTCTTTCTTGTGCCAATAGTGCTCCAACAGATCTATCTTGTGCAGCAATATATAAGATCACTGGCTTTCCAGCCTTAAGGGCACCTAAGACAGGGGGATTGAGTAAGTACTTTTTTATACTGTCCAAAGCATTCTGACATGTATCATCCCATTCAAAACTTGCATTCTTTCTCATCAATCTTTGAAAGGGTTGACATTGACCGGCGAGGTTAGATATGAATCTTCTAATGTAGGCCCAACGACCCTGGAGACTTCTCAACTCATGTAGGTTTCTTGGGCTTGGCATTTTCTGAATAGCATCGATTTTGGTTTGATCAATCTCAATTCCTCGATGCCTTACAATGAACCCAAGGAATTTTCCTGATGTCACACCAAATGCACACTTGAGAGGGTTCATTCTCAGCTGATATTTTCTCAAGCGATCGAAGACTACCTTCAAATCCCTCAGATGATCTTGTCGTTGTTTGGACTTGACCACAAGGTCGACAACGTAACATTCCACATGTTTGTGCAACATATCATCAAATATTTTCTGCATGGCACGCTGATAGGTAGCACCAACGTTTTTCAATGTGAAGGGCATTACTTTGTAGCAATATATTCCTTTCGGAGTTCAAAACGCAGTTTTCTCCTCATCCTCAAGAGCCATCCGAATTTGGTTGTATCCTGACGATCCATCCATGAAAGACAAAGCTTCATGTCCCATGGTTGCATCGACCATGATCTCGGTAATGGGTAGTGGAAAGTCATCCTTTGGGCATGCATTATTTAAATCACGAAAATCGACACATATACGAAGTTGCCCATTCTTTTTCCTAACGGGGACAATATTTGCTATCCACGTTGGATATTTAACTTCACGGATGAAACCCGCCTCTATCAACTTATTGACTTCAGATTCAATTTGAGGGATGAGTTCTGGTCGAAAGCGTCCTTGAGCTTGCTTCACTGGCCGATATCCTTGTTTAATTGCAAGGTGATGGACAGTCACTTTTGGGCCAAGTCCTGGCATTTCCTTATATGACCAAGCAAAAGTGTCCTTGTATGATGTGAGTAGACTCATATAATCGCCTTCTTCCTCGGGAGTAAGTGATGCACTTATAAAGGCTGGATGTGGCTCTTCTATCGTACCAAGGTTGATTTCTTTAAGTTCATCAACTGTCGATTGGTCGCCATATTCAAGTGACGGTGGAGCCTTCTCTAATCTTCTTCAGACATTTCAGTCTCTTATTCCTCTCCTATGGTGATGTGGTAACATACAACAGTGTTATCTTCATCATCAGGGCTTTTGTCTCTAGGTCTTGTGATGACGACATCATGTCGCTTTATTTTTAATGAACCCTCTGTATTTACGGAAACAAGCAATTTTCTCTTCATTCGTGAGGGGACAACACTGCGAATTTTCTCATCACCTTTTAGCTTGATGGTAGTCTCTGTTATGTTAGAGACTGGTATAAGGGATTGTTCTTTCCTTCTTTTTGTGGTTACACTCAACCTTTGGAAAGCTGACAGTCGTGTGGTAGGAGTTGAATGCGCATTTTCTTTTTCTTCAGAAGCCATACTTAACCTTTGGAAGGCTGAAGGTCGTGTGGAGCCAGAAGCTGGATGCTGACTTTCTTCCTCTTTTGCAATTGTACTCAGCCTTTGAAAAATCGAAGACCGTGTAACAGACAGTTAAATGCTATCAAAAGTAGAAGTTCGATGATTTTTGCTTCCTTTACCTTCTTCGGGATCGTCAATTTCTTCCACTTTAATGTGGAGCGAATCTGCAACTTTTTCTTTCCCTTTTCTTGTGATTCGAACTGGCTCAGGAGACTTATATCCAAGTCCAGCCCTTGAGATGGGTATAGCATAACCTTCTTTTTGAAGTTTCTTCTGCGTTGGGGAAAGTTCAGGTCTTTGATCAAAGATCCGTAAACTTTTAAACTCAGTGTGGGTCGTGAAATCATAGCCGGCCTTTGCCAATAGTTTGTATGCTTTAGGGTCAAACCCGTCTTTTGTTCTTCTATCAGGTAGAGTTGCTTCTACTTGTTTGTCTTTGACCTCTTGTTTGGATATCTTTGTAAGAGGTGTGATAAAACTCTCTTTCAAAATTTCAATGTCGCCAACTCTTAAATTATTGGAGCATTCTGCAAATGGTGAATCACCCTTCTTGCGTCGAGATAAGGGAACATAGTGCAAGACAGGAGCGTTTGTCTTTTTCTCTTTTGAACATAGTACCTTCTCATTTTTCGCTACTTCAGCTTTTGTTTGGCTAAGAGATACCTTGCTTTCCTGAGAAGTTTCTACTTTTTCATTCAGCTCTTTTCACGTGCTTGTTTGTTGCTCAGGTTTGTTGCTGCTTTTTATCAAAGGAACTTCTGACGACATAGCTTCCCCTACACTGTCATTCTTCATATAAAACTTTGCATCTGCATAATGAGACTCAACCTTTGAGAAGGGATTGGTATCAACGTCAACCTTCTTTATGCCATCTTGATAGAATTTAAAACACTAGTGCAGCGTGGAAGTAACCACTCCATTTTCATGAATCCAGGGACGACCTAGTAATAACTTATAGGTGGTCCTAGAGTCTATAATGTGAAATAGAGTGTTGGCCTTTAAATCTCCAATGATGAGCTCTAGGCGAATCATGCCAATCGCGCGTTGCCCGCCTTGGTTGAATCCTTGAATTACCAACTTACTATTTGGACAATTCTTGCATCAAAATGCCTAGTTGGTTCATGGTAGACTTGGGCATTATGTTAACGGCAGAACCATCATCAATGAGAATTCGACTAACCTTTTGCTATCTGATGTAGCCTAAGACGAACAAAGGCCTATTATGAGGTTTTGATCCGAGTAGCAGATCTTCATCAGTAAAAGCTATGGACATGCAACATGGGGCAACAGTAGATTCTTTACAATCCTTTAACACTTCGATAAGAGTATTCTTCGTCTCTTGAGGGAGAGATAATAAATCATCTACACTAAAAGAAGGTAGGTCTTCCAGCTTCGTGATGGCTTCTGACGCGGTCGAGGTGACATTTGTTGGGTTTTATGCCCTAAAACTCGTAGATAGTGAATGTAAACAAATTGTATACTTGTTTCAATAAAGTGTTATTGTTAAATATTGCACAATTTGACCCAAATCCAATAAACTAAGATCCAAGGTTGTTTGTATGTAACTTGAACTAGTATGTGGGGACATACGGGGATCGATGTTCAAGTAACAACCAAAAAGGTCTATAGTACAAGGATAAGGTTGGGTACCTTATCTTGGTAACACTATGAGATACGACCCGCTTTGTATTTGATACAGACGTATTGATCCAAAGCGTCCATGTAGTAGACATGCAAGCGGGGGTATCCTATGCAATGAGTTTGCAAAAGACTGGACCACGAAATAGTCAACCATTAGTTATAACACCGTTAACTAGTTAGGTTACCGTTTCAGTAGGATGACCTAGGTAACCCAGTTTTAATCCTGAGTGTGTCATGAACTCCTTCTCATGAGGGATTGTCCTTTGATTAGCATGGGTGAGAGTGGCCAATACGCCGACTCAATATGCCTTCCTTTTTGGGGACAAGATCGAGTGGGAGGCTGGGGACATGACAACACAAGAAGGAATTCACTCCTTCCCACTTCTAGGAGAAGTAGATGAGTGTTCCCTTAAGTGGTGACTCCGGGACTTGAACAAAGGGATCCCGCCCTCTCACTGGCCCGAGAGGGACTTTCTGTTTAATGGTTGGACCATAAATAGGTTGTTTATTAGAGGAGCGCTGGTACTTAAGGAGACAGATGTAACACAGGGGCAAAACGGTAATTTGACCCAGCTGTGATTACGGACACTCGTGAAGGATTGACTTACCGGCATATGTCTACATCCATGGACACAGAAATGTTCTACAGTGAGAAGAGTTCAGCTGTGGGTCTTTAGTGGAATGACCCACAGTTAATGAATATTAGTTAACTTGATTAATGAGTTTAATCAATCAACCTCATATCATTGGAGCTTCTGATTTGTAGGTCCATTAGGTCCTCCTGCTAGCTCGTAAAGAGTAATTAGGAACAAATATATCTTGAGAGAATTTGAATAGTTCAAATTCATATTGGGAATTAAGTTAATTGTATGAGATACAAATTAATATAATGTATAGTGATGCATTAAAATATAAAGTCTAATTTGAGATTAAACTTTGGGAAAAATACACTTTTAGTCCCTAAGGTTTGGGCTAAGTTTCATTTTGGTCCCTGAGTTTTCAAACTCAACAATTTAGTCCCTGAGGTTTGGTTTTAGTTTCATTTTGGTCCCTCCATCCAATTTTCCGTTAAAAGTTAACGGGTTGCTGACGTGGCAAAAAATTTTTATTTAAAAAAATAATTTTTTAATTTTTAAAATAAAAATAATATTAAACTAATAAAAAAATCATTATATTTTAATATTTTATTTCTTTCTCTCTCCCTCCTTCTTCTTCACCACCCACCTATCACCACCACCCACCACCCCTATAACAGCCAGCAGCAACACCGACCACCATTGATTGCTGCTCGCCGGCGGCCGACGGCCGCCGTCGGCAATTGGTTTTTTTTTTCTTTCTGTTTATTACTTTATAAAAAAAAATAAAATTAAGGACCCATATCTGGGTTTGCGAGCAGAGGAAGAAACCCACCCAACAGCAGCCTCTTCCTCGGTGTTTCTTCATCTGGCAGCCTCTCTCTTTCGTTTTTCCGATCGCAAGCCATGAATCTCGCGTCTCTCTCTCTCGGTTCTTTGTGACGGTAACCCACGCGATCGGTTTGGCAGAGATCTAAGGCAAACCAGTGCAACGACAAACCCACCCGAGAGAGACGAGACAAACCCACTCGAACCCACGACAAACTTCGTCGGAGAAGACGACTCAATCGCAACTCACTGTCTTGCTCGCGTCGTCGTCGCTGCTCAGACCTCTCAGACCAAACCCATTTTTCTCGTCCCTTCACAACTCCCGACTTCTCGCCTTCGCGTTCCGTCTCCCTCTTGCCTAGATCTCGTGGTCGTCTTCGCGTTCCGTCTCCCTCTCGCCCAGATCTCGTGGTTGTCTTCGCGTTTCGTCTCCCTCTCGCCCAGATCTCGTTGTTTTGGTGTGCTGCAATCTAGAGAGAGAAAGAAGAAATCGCACGTAGATTTCACCAAGAGAGAAGAAATCGGACTGGGCTAGGACGAGTTAACGGCCGCTGGACGCAGATCTCGCCGAGAGAGAAGAAATATGGCTGGAGAGAAAGAGAGGGATAATGAGAGAGAAGGAGATGGTGAGGGAAAGAGAAAGAAATAAGAAAGAAAGAGGAAGAAAAAAAAACGAAAAAATCGTCGCCGCCGGCAGTCGATGGCGCCGGCGGCTTTCGATGACAGTAGCTGTAGAGGGTTAAGAAGAAGAAGCTATAGGGTAGGGTTAAAGAAGAAGATGATGAAATAATAAAATAATAAAATAATAATATTTTTATTATTTTAATATATTTTTTATTAAAAAAATTAAAAATTAATTTTTTTAATTAAAATAATAGTGCCACGTCAGCAGTCGGTTAGATTTAACGGTAAAATGGATGGCAGGGACCAAATTGCTCCTTATCTCAAACCTCAGGAACTAAATTGTTGAGTTTGAAAACTCAGGGACCAAAATGAAATCTAACTCAAACCTCAGGGACTAAAAGTGTATTTTTCCCTTAAACTTTATTATATTGAGAGATTGATATATTTGAAAGAGTTCAAATATATGTCTAATTAAATATATGGTATTTAATTAGAAGATGAATTAATTAATTATGATATTGGAGCTTCTTCTGATTTCTGAATTTCCTTGGAGCGTCCGCGAGTAATTGGTCCCACATACGAGTCACTTGAAGTCTTGGAAGCAGCTTTTTTGGATGCCATCACTTCTTTTTCGTAGATCTTGGATGAGAGAAAGAGATGAAAAGTAGAGAGGTCCCACTAGGCGTGCCAAACTGTTCACACGAGATTTCAGGAGATAAATTTGATTCGTGAAACAACTTCTTGTATGTATTGATTTCTGTATAAGTGTAGTGGATTACAATCTTAGTTATAATCCTTTGATGCTTTCTCTCACAAATTCAAGTTAGCTTGATCTACAGAGTCTTCAAGAAGCTTTAATCTTGAAGGTTTGTTCTTCAGAAGGATTTGGATTCTTTTGGATGGATCGAGGTAGACTTCGGTCTTCAGGTCTGCAGGAGGTTCTGAGCTTCAGTCTTCGATTTGGCAGGAGGACTTGAAGAGGATCTGAATTTCGATCTTCAGTTCTGCAGTGAGATTGGAAGATGATCGGAGCCTCGTTTTTCAATTCTGCAACAGGATTTGGAGAGGATCTGAGCTTTGATCTTCAACTCTGCGGCGGGATTTAAAGGGGATCTTAGCTTCGTTCTTCAGTTTTGCGGCAGGATTTGAGGATGATTAGAACCTTGTTCTTCAGTTCTGTAGCTGAATCTGGCGAGGATCTGAGCTTCGATCGTCGATTCTGCAGTGGGTTTTAAAGAGGATCTGAACTTCGTTCTTCAGTTTTGCGTCGGGATTTGAAGATGATCATAGCCTTGTTCTTCAGTTCTGCAGCTGGATTTGGTGAGGATCTGAGCTTTGATCTTCGGTTTTGCAGAAGGAGCTTCAATCTTCGGTTTCTTCTAAGAGCTTTCTCTTCTTCCTTTCTTTCTGTAGTCCCCCAAATGAGAAGCCATGCCTCCTATTTATAGAGTTTCCTAAAGGCCTTCGTGGGCTTGGGCTTGGTTGCGTTTGGGCCCATGGGCTTGGGCCTGAAATGTATTTGGGCTCATCCATGGGCTTGGACTTGAAACTTTGGGCTTCTGACCCAATTACCTTAATGAATTTGGGTTTAAATTGAACCCAATTCAATCTAATTTCATTAAATTAGCATATTTTAATTTCACGAACTTAGACAATTACTTGAAGAAAAATTTCTATGCCACATATAGTAAACAACCATCATGCTTAATCACTTGAAATAAATTTAGAATTGGTTCTGTTTTTATTTCTTTTGCCAATGTATGAGTTTTTCAAAACGATTTTAAATTGCGAGAAAAGTTCATAGGCTTCCGTTGGATTTTGACTCCTTCAAGAAGGACGTGTGTCAACATATCTCACGGTCTCTTCCATTAGTTTGCTAAGTGAGACTTTCATGCTCGACCTCGTGTCACCATGGACGTGACCTCTCTTTGGAAAGTTTGTTGCATGGAGTCAATATCAGGGCAAACTCCAAAAATGGATAGGGTTTCTTAGTTTTTGCACCAATATTGTCCTTCCTTTCAGCGGGTTTGTTGGGGCAGAACTTTGGGATCTGAAAATGGAGGGTCCCACTTATAAGAAATTGTTAAGTAAGTTAATAATCTATTGGTCAAATAAACACGGTAACTAATCGTTATAGGAATAAGAGTTATTCTGGTGTAATGCTTAGTTGAGAATGTCTTAATTCAGTGAAGAAGTAGCTAACTACCCTTCGGTGGTTGTTGCTTTAAATCACTAAAGTATCATTGCAAAATAATATGATTGTTGATAACACTCATTTATGTGTGTTATTTAGCTTTAAAAACCTAGGTTATTATGCTAGGAAAGCAAATACTTAATGTCTAATTTCTTATCATTTGGAGTCAAAATAGTCAAAAGTCTATAGATCATGATAGAAATTTTAAAATATAGAATTTATGCTTAATTGTTGTAAAAAGAGAGTATTTTAGTAAGAATTTATCAGTTTAATGATTTTGTGCAGGAGTCCACATTTGCGTTTGATATGTGCCCACATATAAAAAAGGAAAGTTTAGTAGAACAATGAAGTTGAAGATTTGCGCCCACATTTGGAAATTTTTTTGTATGCATTACAATGAATCGATGATATTGATGTTTTCTACTTAGATGTGATACTTCTTTCAATACTGATATCTATCTGGTCAATCGATTGAGGTAGTAGCATGCTAAGGCGTCGGAAGGGTAATGCATGTGGAACTATCTAAGTAGAACAAGACAACACATGAATGTGGTTTGGTTGCTTTAGAGATAATTCAACCGCTTATGATAATGCATGAATGTGTTTGAGTTGCTTTTGGGATAATTCAACCACTTGCAAGCAAAAGAGAACTGAGCTAACGTATGAATTAAGTAATAGGAATATTTTTAGTTCAACGCATGTGTAATACTGGGAGAGAAACACATGATTATTTCTCGCTTAGGCATCAGTAATCTGTCGATTCATTACTATGTGTGTTGGGTTTTATGCTCTAAAACTCGTAGATAGTAAATGTAAACAATTTGATTATTATCAATAAAGTGTTATCGAGGTTATTCAATAAAGGTTGCTGAATTTTGTTTTATTAGTCTTGTTTTAATAACCCTGTATCCAAACTAACATAGGCTAGGTACCTTATCCTGGTGACACTATGGATACAACCCACTTTGTATTTGATACAAATGCAATGATCCAACGCGTTCGTGTAGGTGACATGCGAGTGGGGGTATCCTATGCAATGAGTTTGCATACGACTGGACCACGAAATAGTGACCACTAGATGTAGCTCCGTTGACTAGTTAGGTTTCTATTTCAATAGGATGACCTAGACAACTTAGTCTCAATCCTGAGTGTGTTATGAACTCCTGTTCACGAGTTATTGTTCTTTGATTTGTATGGGTGAGAGTGGCCAGTTTGCCGACTCATTAAGCCTACTATTTTAGGAACAAGACCGAGTGGGGAGTTGAGAACATAATAACACAAGATGAAATTTACTCCTTCCCGACTTTAGAGTAAGTAGATGAGTGTTCCCTTAAGTGGTGTCTCTGGGACTTGAACAAAGGGTCCTATCCTCTCATTGGTCCGAAAAGGGTTTCTGTTTAATGGTTGGACCTTAAATAGGTTGTTCATTAGAAAAGCACTGGTACTTAAGAACATAGAGGTAACCCAAGGGTAAAATGATAATTTGACCCATATGGTCTTACAAACACTCGTGAAGGACTGACTTGCTATTATTGGTCTATATCCTTGGACACAGAAATATATTTTGCGGGTGAGAAGAGTGCAGCTGTGGGTCTTTAGTGAAGTGTAACCATAGTTAACGAATGTTGATTAATGTGGTTAATGAGTTTAGCCAATTAATCTCATATCGTTGGAGCTTCTGATATGTAGGTCCATTAGGTCTCATTCCTAGCTCGTAAAGGGTATTGAGGTAATTTAATCTTGAATGTAATTTGAAATGTTTAAATTCTCACTAAGGGAATTAATATAATGTATGGTGATAAATTATAATATAAAGTTTATATTTTAATTGAATAATATAAATTTAATTTTGGATCGCATCCAAAATTAAATTATGAGAGAATTAAATATTTGAAGGAGTTCAAATATTAATTTAATATGAATTGGATTCATATTAAAATTATAGGTTAAATTTAATGTGAATGAGTGATTAACACTCATGCAGAAGCAATTTGGATCTTAGGCTCTTAATTTACATCAATTTCAAGCACAAACATGCATAGGAAAAGCATAAAAAACAGAGTTCTTAGAAAATCAACCTTTGGAGATCAAATTACAACTATCCGTTGGTTTGTTTGAATCATGAACACGTCGTGGACCACCGCTAGAGTTTTCCCTGCTATTCTCCGACCTTAGAACAATTTGTGGGAACCGATTGTGATGGTAATTTTAGGGAGAAATGCTTGAAGGTTCAAGTAAAACTAAGAGAAAAAATTATTGGTGCTTTGAGAGAGAAATTGCAGCAACTCAGTAGCCTTTTACTTAAGTTTTTCTTCTCTTTTTAAAGAAGGAAAACATGCCAGCTTTCCAGCAAAACAAGACAGCAAATTAAGGTAGTGATTAGGTGTGATTTAAGGTGTCATGATGTGAGTTTATGCATGAAACAAGTCACAAAACCACCACCTCCAAAAATTGAATTGATTTTTCAATTTTTTAAGCCTCGTTTGATAACCATTTGGTTTTTGGTTTTGAAAATTAAGCTTCTAAACACTACTTTTATCAATAAGTTTTCTTGCTTTGTTATCCACATTCTTTCTATGTTATAAAAAACAAAGTCAATTTTTGAAAACTAAAAAAAGTAGTTTTCAAAAACTTATTTTTGTTTTTGGAATTTGGCTAGGAATTCAAATGTGACCTTAACAAACCTAAAAACAATTGTAAGGAAATTGGAAGAAAACAAGCCTAATTTTCAAAAACCAAAAACCAAAAACCAAATGGTTATCAAACGGGGCCTTAATTAATTTCAAAATAAAATCAATTCAAATAGTTAATTTTAAATAAAATTAATTTAAATAATTAGTTAAACAAATTTAATTAATTATATTTATTTAATTTAATATCCAATATCAAATTAAATAATTGCACCAATCCCGATCTCTCTCAAAACCGATCGTTTGAATATGAATCTCTATCCACATATAAAATTCAAACCAAAATATGTATCATATACATATTTGTAATATTTAAATCATATTTAAATATTTTCAACTCTCTCTATAATATAGTTTAATTCACAATTAAACGATATATGTTTACGTCAATTATATCGCATACAATTAACGCTTCCGCCCTAAACCGAATTTGAACAATTCACATTCTCTCATCACACTGTTCTAAGGTTTAGTCCGATATGAGCTAGCAGGGGGACCTAATGGACCTACAGATCATGAGCTCCAACGATTCGATATTAACCGGCTAAACTCTTTAACCTAATTAATCAACATTCGTTAACTGCGAGTGACTCCACTAAAGACCCGCAGTTGCACTCTCCTCACTATAGATATATTTTTTTCCACTCGGTATAACCATGATTAGTAAGTCGATCATTCATAGGTTGTTCGTAACTACAGCTGGGTCAAAATTATCGTTTTACCCCTGTAATTATCTTTTGTTCCTTAAGTCCCACTGATCCTCTAATGAACCATTGGTTTGTTGTCCAACCACCAAACCGAGTCCCTCTCAGGCCAAAGAGAGGGTGGGGCCTCTTGTTCAAGACCTAGAGTCAGCACTTAAGGGAACAACCTATCTACTATCCCTGAAATGGGTAGAAGTGAATTACTTCTTGCAGGACTATGTCCCCAACTATCTACCTGGTCTTATCTCCAAAATGGTAGACTTATTGAATTGGCGAACTCAGGTCACTCTCACCTATGCAAATCAAAGGATAATCTCGAATAAACAGGAGTTCATATTTAGCTCAGGATTAAGATCGAGTTACCTAGTCATTGCATGAATTAGTCAGTCTTAACAGCAAACGACGTTATAAAGTAAAAGTGACTACTTCGCGGTTCTGGTCTTATGCAAACTCATTGCATAGTTCAAGTATACATGTTATAGCCAGGGTCTGCCACATGAGGTTGCTGCGGTGAGAGTTTTGATAGCTCATCTCTCACTATTTTCCCTTTTTAATGCATTAGTAATAACAGTTAATTCGTACTATCTTATTGATGTGCAAGTTGCTAACCGCAAGTGTATGGGTCAAGTAATAATATAGTGTTTTCGTGATTAAACGAGTGTCGTCCTCTGGATTGGTTTTCTAGCGAATTAATTACCGTGAATAATCTTGTCCAATTTTATTTAGAGAGCAAAACTTAATAAAAAAAAAAAAAAAAAAAAGATATTTCTAAAGACAAAAGCATAAAATAAAAGTGGAGATTCAAATGGAAAGACTCTTAGGGAATTGATTTCATTATTTGAGATTGAGGATTAATTAATGGGAATGAATTTTAGCATGCAATTATTTTATAAGTCAAGGAAACTTTTATCACAATTATCTCTCCTGAGCATAATTGATTCTCATGCATACAATAAATCTAATATCCCTATCTAAATTCATTAGCATGCACAGTCTTGAGTTTAGTCCTTTTTACAACTTCTAAAGTTATTCTAAATCTCCCGATTTTAGAATTTTACTTAAGTCAAGCAATTAGGGTCTAAGCTAAATCCTCTCTCCCGAGCAAGATTCAACACTAAATCATTCAATCAATGGTCAGTTAATTAAATGTATTCTAACATAATTGCATGAATAAAACAAAAGCACATTCATACCATAAATCAATCCAACAATCTAAACAACTAATCAATCCCTAAGACTAACAATTAGCAACTCATAGTTTTGAGACTACAAACACTAATTGAGATAAAAGCCATTAAAACAACTAGATAAAAAGGGAAAGAGAGGGATAAAACTCGAATCCGTTGAAACTATACGTCCCCATCACAATCTCCACCCCTTCTCGCTTGATTCCCGCTCCTTGTCCTTGCTTCAGCTCCCACCAAAGGTCTCTAGTCAAAATTAGGGCTAAAATCTAACCAAATGGACTCCCCTTGGTTTAGCACATAATGATGTATTTTATAGAAATTATATCGACAGCGTTAAGACGCTAGGGACAGCGTCTTGACGCTGTCCTTTGCCGCCAAATCAAATAAGAAAAATTCTTGGCAGCGTCGAACGAGTTGCTACCCCATTATACCACCAAAATCAATTATGGAATTTTGTACCGTCGAGACGCCAAGGAGGCAGCGTCTCGACGCTGCCTCTTGGGTTCGTCACTTTTGATAAGCTTCCATTTCTTCCCTTTTTCGTTTCTTTTGCTTTTTTTTAGGTCCCAAGCACCCAAATAATTCCATATTCTCAGTTTTATGCCAAAACTCAAGTTCCTACAAAACAAACATCAAAGTGCATAATTTTGGCCAATTTAATCTCAAAGACTAACTAAAATAATCGGGAAAAATAGCTCGCTATGTGCGTTATCACTTGTTACCGCTAATCTAAACTTGTTAGAAGCATTTTATGATTTAAATGTCTTATTTTCAGGTAATTCGAGCATTGGTGACATTGGGAGCGAATCACACTAATCGATGCTTATTTGGGCTAATTGGAGAGTTTTTGAGCCATCTCGGTGTCCATGGATGACGAGGATGTGAGAAGACCCGAGCGAATCGAAGCAAGCCTAAAGAATGGTGCCAAAAAGTCAAAAGTTCGAGTCCCAAAGGAAGCAGACCAAGATAGATCGAGTTGAACCGTGAAAAAGGACAACATGCTGGAAAAGAGGACAGCATCTCGACATTGTCACGAAATCGCACGGAAGACAATAGCTCAACGTTGAGACGTTGTTTCCTAGCGTCTCGACGCTACTTAAATTATTATAAATATTAGTGCTCGATTTTCAGCGCCGTTAGGTTAGAACTTTTGTATTTTTCTGATTCTTTTCGCTCTATTCTGTAATTCTGAGTTGCTTAGACCTTGTTAGGTTATTTCTTATGCATTATTTTGAGTTTATTTGTAGTTTCCCTTCAATTATGAGTAGTTAAACTTATTGGATTCATTGGATTGGGTACTATTTTGAATGATTTTGTACCTTGGCTGAGTTTTCTGGTTTGTTCAAGAACTTTATGTAATTTTATTGATTGCTTTTCATGCCATCTTGTTTAAACCAACGCATATGATTAGATTTATCGAATTGATGCCTCTTTGAATCTGTTTGTGTGCATTCTATCAGTTATTTGGGATAGCCACTAGGCTAAGGCAAGTTCATCACTGATGTCGCATGTTTAGTGTAGACTCTTGATAGGCCTAAGATGCATGTAAAAAATTGATTTAGTCTGTAGACACCATATTTGGTCCGACTTAATTTTTAGTAATAAAGTTTCAATTTTTCCAATATTTGATGTTCAATTTGATTTTTTTTTTCTTTGTTTGTTTTATTTTCTTTTATTTTCATTATTTTTTATTTAAACTTTTTATTATAATTTTTTAATGTTAATTTTCTTTTTTTTTTCTTTTTTTCCATGGTCTTCCCTTTCCTTCTCCCTTTCACCCTCTTTCTCAACTCCCCGCCCTATTCTCTCCAACCATTCTCCAAGCTATCCTATAAAAGGAGAGCTTGTGGAAGAGAGCAAGGACAAGATAGAAAATGAGGGGAGGACACAAAAAAAAAAAGAAGAAAAGAAGGGATTGGAGAGAAGGAACTTGTGGGAGGTGAGAGGGAAAAGTAGGGAAGATATTTGAGAATAAGAGGAAATTTTAGAAGAAGTTTTAGGAGATTCTAACAAACTCCCAACTCCATCGTCGCCGCCAATTCCGTTCAACGCCTTCAGTTCTGCTGCCCACGTCATCGTCGCTCCAGCCTGTCAGCCCGCTGCCGCTGCACCGATTCAAAAACCCACCTTGATTCCGGCGATTTTTAAGGTGAGATTTGAGGAGGAGGAAGAAGAATGAATGAAGGAGGAGAGAGAAAGAAAGTGAGGAGAAAAAAGAAAGTTTGGTGGGCCCATCTCTATCCATTTTTCCCCTTATTTATTAACCAATTCTTTTAAGATAGTTTTCAAGTTTTTTTTTCTCTCTTTATCTTCCAATTTGATTTTAACTTAAAATTTCTCACATGAATTTTCCAATCAATTTTAAGTTAGACTTTAAGTTGAAGATCTCGAGCCAATTCCAATTTAGTTTTAATTTGAAATTTTGGTTTCAATTCTATTTTGATTTTAAATTTGGATTTCCAATTCAATTTCATTTTGTTTTTAAATTGATTCAATTTCAATTTGATTTTAAATTTAATTTCCTAAATCCATTTCAAATTACCTTTACTGTGCCATTTCCCAAATAAATTTCGTTTCAAATTGGATTTTACATTGAAATCTTCAAATCAATCTCAATTATGTTTTAATTTAGAATTTTCAATAGGTTCTAATTGGAATTAAATTCAATGTCTATTCGGTTTTATATTGAAAATTAAATTGAAAATCTATTTCCATTGTTAAAAGGTTAAATCAAATTTCAAAAACCAAAAATTCAAATGTGTGTTTGTCAATGGGGTTTAGCCCATTTTCTCTTCTTTTATTTTGTTTTAATTATGATTATTATTATTATATTTAGTTATTTAATATTTTGGAAAGTTAAAATAGATTGATTATGGAAACTTTAAAGCTAATTTTGTAAGAATGGGTACTTAAGGGCCCCGTTTGGTAACGTTCTCGTTTCTTGTTTCTGTTTCTTCATTTTTAATAAAGAAAAATAGAATTTCATGATCTTAACACCTATACATTCAATAATAATAAACCTATATTCTTATTTATGTTTGGAAAAACTTAGAAACAAGAACAAAAAAGGAGAAACTAGTTTTAGTTGTTCCCAAAAGTTTTATACAAATTTTGGGAGTGTTTCTAAAAAATGAGAAACAATAAACATACATAGTTATGAAATGCTTAGATTTCTTAATAAAATTGGAAATAAGAAACAAGAAACGAGAACGTTACCAAACGGGCCCTAAGCTACCGAAAGGGAACACCCTGCCTGGAAATTAGCCTAAAGTTTAACTAGTCAATTATTTTGGCAATCAAAATTTCAATTTGATCTTAATTTATATTTATTTAAAAAATCAACTTCAAATTGATTTTAAATTGGATTTTCTAAATGAATTTCAAAATCGTTTTACTTTAGTATTTCCAAATGAATTTCTCATTGAATTTGACTTAAAAATTAAAAAATATATTTTTTTCATTGAATGGTGTCATACCACTCATAATTATTAATTCACATTTTATTTTTAAAATGTGAAATAATAGACATGAGACAACAAAAAATTCATGTACAACCCTATGACGGAGTTGAGATAATATAATTTCTCAAATTCTCGAGGTGGAAAAATTTTCTTTTAATTAAAAGAAAAGTTCAACATGACAATAATGACTGGGCATAACCCCGCTCACCATATCCTATCCTTACTTTATTTTTAAAGTTAAGGTAAGATAAATTGAGACATTTGTCGTTTAATTGTCTTTTTTTCTTTAAAACAAAGGACTATTTTATGATGTTATAAAAGGATAATTTTAAAATAAAATGTGGTAACCGTTTTTAAACGGGTGTTGTAGGGGTGCTTAACACCTTCCCTACACTCAATCGACTTCCGAGCCTAATTTTTTATTTTCAAATACTGGTTTTTATTTTAGATGGGTGACCAATCACACCCCAAGATGATTGGTGGTGACTCCAAAACTTTCCTCTCGAAAAAGACCCTTAAGGAAGGACGTCGGCCACTCCGTGTCGCAATGACGTTGCGACATAGTTGAATTTGAATTTTCGCTCTGTTTGGTTAATCAATTCCGGACCCTTGTGCATAAAGCGATTAGTTTTGTAGGTGATTGCAAAGATCTCGAGTCACTTATTTAAAACTAGTTAAAAGACCCGTGCAATGCACGTGGTTAAAAATCTTTAAAACACAAATTTTCATAGAGAAATTTAAATGTATTTCATTTATAATATTTTTCAATCAAAAAAGGAAAACATTGAACTTTTTTTTCTCCACAGACTATGAAATTTTGATTTTAACATTTATGTGAATTTTTAATAAAACTTAATTGTATTTTTTTAATAAAATTTCTTCTTATTTTTTTTAAATGAGTTTGTAATATACTCACCGCTTAAAAAAAAATCCATCAAAACGTTTTCTTTAAGGTTCATTTAATTTTTTTTAAAACTTCGTCTATTTTTTTTTTTTTTTTTTTTTTTGATGAAGAAGAACTTTCATTAAACACAAAAAGAATCCCGAGGGGATACAAATAAACATCGCTCCCTAAGCTCTAAACTAACCATCCACTCAGGATAGTCACCTAACCACAAATGTGGTGAAGAAAATGAACCCATACGGGCCATCCTATGATCGAAGTCATTAAATTTTCGACTTGTAAATTGGAAAGTAACACAGTCAAAGAACTTTTGGAGATCTTGAATGTCCCATAGCGTTGTTGCAATAGAGGTCTCCACCTGAACCGAATATTTTAGCGAATTTATCACCTTCAATGAGTCAGACAAGACAGTCAGTCGCTTAATGTTTAAAGATTTAGCTAGACGCATTCCTTCAAGCACCGCCAAAGCCTCCACTTCCAAAGGTGAAGCATGCGTCAAAGAACAAGCGTTCTGCACCGCCTTTAAATTTCCTTGCTTATCTCGCAGCACTATCCCCAGACCGCATGGCCTTTGCCCTCCCATG
Organism: Luffa aegyptiaca; assembly: GCA_017139565.1. Lineage (NCBI taxonomy): Eukaryota > Viridiplantae > Streptophyta > Magnoliopsida > Cucurbitales > Cucurbitaceae > Luffa > Luffa aegyptiaca. The sequence continues at coordinate 6,618,984 of CM029397.1, forward strand.
ACAGATGCATCTGTGTGCATAATCAAGGGTTCTCTCTCAGAGATAATCTTTCCAACTTCCTCTATTGTCTGAGGCGGAGACATACTTTTGGGATTCGCTTTCCTAAATTGAAGAATGTAATCATTAATCCATTCACATCTGACCATAAGGTTGGGAACCTGGCGCTGGTGAATTACATTATTCCTGTCATTCCAAATTGCCCAAGCTCCCACACAAATCGTCTCCAATGCTTCCATTGAATTGTCCACCAACGTTAACCACCTGTCTTTGATATCCATAGAAACATCCAAAAACGATGACATGGGTGGATTGAGACACTCTCATATTTCCCGAGATCTGGGACATTGAAAAAGAGCATGGTCTGTAGTTTCCATATCGTCATTACAAATCGAACAATTCCTGTGAACAGGAACATGATGAGTCCCAAGATTGACCATAGTTGGTATGGAATTATGGAAACTCTTCCATATGAAAATCTTGATTTTCCCAGGAACTCTCATCTTCCATACTCGCTTCCACCATGAAGATTCTTTGTCCATGTTAGATAATGAGGCGTCTTGATTCTTCATCATAGATACCTTATAATCGCTCTTAACAGAATAGACACCTTTGCTATCGTAGTGCCAAATCCATTTATCCGGGGTTGTACTACTTATAGTCAAACATTGGATGGCTTCCACGTCAAGATCAATAAAAAATTGCTTTAAGTTCCTTACATCCCATTGGGAAGACGATGTAATAAAGTCCGCTACAAGGGCATCTTTCATAGATGGAGTCGGAGGAGTTACGACCTTAAATGTAGTGCGTCGAGGAATCCATAGATCACGGAAAATATGAATAGACTGCCCGTTTCCAAGATTTTTCCTCAGACCCCCCTGAAGAAGTTCCATTCCCCAAACAAAACCTTTCCAAAAAAAGGAAGAGGAAGGCGAAACTTTCCCATAAAGAACCGAGGTTGACAGACAATATTTCCCACACAAAACCTTGGAAACCGTAAGATTAGGATTAGTAAGAACTCGCCAGGCCTGTTTTGCTAGCATAGCTTGATTGAAGTTTACTAAATCCCGAAAACTCAGCCCACCGATCTCCTTTGGCCTACAAAGATTTTCCCACCGCTGCCAATGCATTTTACGCTTTGCATCATTGGATCCCCACCAGAATTTTGCACACAGTTTGGAAATACGTGATAAAATAGATTTCGGAATCCTGAAATAGCCCATTGCATACGTAGGAATTGCTTGAACAATGCTCTTAATTAGTATCTCCTTACCCTCTTGAGAAAAAAACTGACCCTTCCACCCCTGAAGAACCGACCATACTTTATCTAAAAGAAAGTTGAAGTCACGAGTTTTACCTATGTGAAAGCTCGCTGGTAAGCCAAGATAATATCCCAAAGAATCAGCAACCCACATTGAAAGAATATTACAAAAATACTACTTTGAATCATCTGGAACATTTGGGGAGAAAAATACCGTCGATTTGGAATAGTTGATGCACTGTCTAGATGCTTGACCATATTCCTTTAGCAACGCCCGAAGATACCCAAAATTATCCGCGCCGCTTTGATAAATATTAGACTGTCATCCGCGAAGAAAAGATGGGAGATCTTTGGACATGATCTACAAATAGATATACCAACCATCGATCTTTCCCGAGCATTCACGAGAAGAGAAGATAGACCCTCGGAACAAGGAAGAAACAGATATGGGGATAAGGGATCACCTTGTCTAATCCCACGGGTTGGTTTTATAAACCCAAACGACTCATTATTCATAAGAATAGAGAAAGTAGGGGTTGTCACACATTTCATCACCAAAGATATCCATTTCTCATGGAAACCTAATTTTTCCATTATCTGACTCAAATAAGACCATTCAACCCTATCATAGGCTTTGCTCATATCAAGTTTTAATGCTACAAAACCTATTTTACCTTTGTGCCTATTCCGAAGATAGTGCAACGTTTCATGACTTAAGACCATATTATCAGTTATTGATCAACCAGGAATGAGGGCCGACTGACACTCATCAATAATCTCATCCAAAATAATCCTAAGTCTATTAGCCAAAACCTTCGTAATAATCTTATACGATAAATTGCATAGACTAATAGGATAGTAATCAGAAACTAACCTTGGCTGGCTCTTCTTCGGTATTAACACAATGTTGGTATGGTTCCAGTCCTGAACTGAACTATCCAAATTTAGGACGTCCAGGCAATTTGAAATTGTCAATTGACCCACTATATCCCAGTATTTTTTATAGAATACTACGGGAAGCCATCTGGACCGGGCGCCTTTGTCGAATGGAAACTTCGAACTGCCGCCGTAATCTCTTCCCTGGAAAAAGGTGCTACTAACATCTGGTTCATGTCATCAGATACCTTCCTTGGAACACAGCTTAGCACCCTGTCAATATCGCCTTGATCCGGATTGGATGAAGAAAACATATCCTTGAAGTAGTCGACAAACGTGTCCTGTACACTAGCCTTTTCTGACTGCCAATTCCCATTTCTATCTTCAACCCCATGAATCCAATTTCGTTTTTTCCGCATAGATGCCTTCTTATGAAACCATCTTGTATTACGATCTCCCCATTTAAGCCAGTTTTCCCTCAACCGTTGCTTCCAATACATTTCTTCCTCCAGGAGAAGCTCATCGTGACGCTTTTCCAAATCATGTATTACCGAAAAATCAATGAGCATGCTGTTTTCATATGCCCTGTTGATTTTGTCTTTGACTTCCTTTATCTTAGATTTCAATCTTATATTTTGGTGATAACCCCAGCCTTTCAGATCTGATGCACTTTTTTGTAAAGCTATGTGAAGCAAGGGTGCTCCAATGTTGTCCTCATTCCATCTTTCATTTCTCCAAATAATGTTGCGACACTCCTCATGACCCGTCCACCATTCTTCAAATTTGAACGATCGACGATTCCCTTTCCATCCACTTACATTATTATTCTCTGACAGACTTAGATGAATTGGTCGGTGGTCCGACTTAGCCCAATTGAAAGTTTAGGGACCTATTTGACACTTTTTAAAGTTCAGGACCTATTTGACCCAACTATGAAAGTTCGGGGACCAAATGTGTATTTTAACCTTTAAAGAAAGGCTAAATTATAAAAAATGCCCCTGAACTATGAGGTTTGTTTCAAAAATGCCCCTGAACTTTGAAAAGTTTCAAAAATACCCCTGAACTTTGAAAAATGTTTCAAAAAAACAATGGCTGTTAATTTTTGGATGGAAACTGTTAAAGTTTTAGTTTCAAAAATACCCTTGAACTTTTAAAAAAAAAATAAAAAATACCCTTATTGAAAAATGCTTCTTCTTTTTTCCTCCTCCCATCGTAAATTCTAACGGTTTCCATCCAAAAATTAACGGCAAGGGTATTTTTTAAACATTTTTCAAAGTTCAGAAGTACTTTTGAAACTTTTCAAAGTTGATGGGCATTTTTGAAAAAAAACCCATAGTTGGGTATTTTTTATAATTTAGCCTTAAAGAAATACACAGTATTTTGCCATTTATAAGGATTTCCATCTTTTTATTGAGACCCCAATCCAGCTGATATTTTGCGATCCATTTAACAATTGTCACTATATTGCTCTCAATACTGTAACTCAAAGACTCGCTCGACCGACGAATCCCCATTATCATCCATCTCTGTTGATTCCATCGCCAAGATTTTGCTTCCAATTCTCTGAAAATGGACGCCAAGCCCACTGAGATCAGCAGCTCGAAGATGTTCGGAGGCTACAACCGAAGATACCGCCATTACAGCCCAACTCTTGGCTGCTCCATGACCTTCCACATCTACTTCCCTCCTTCTCCTCTTCCGTCCCACAAGTTTCCGGTAACTCCTTTCGATGATCAATTGAAACTCGATTGCTAATGTAATTGTTTTAGTATTTCTGGAACAATCGGTTTTCTGTTTCATCTTGGGCTTGTCTTGTCCGTCCATGTTTATGTGCTTTGATCTCACTATTGTTGGATTTAGGTTTTTGTGGAATGGGTATGGAATGGTTACTCTACCGTGTAGTTATCATCATTTTGAGTATTTGATTGTCATTGAATGGTGATGATTAAAGGTCGGGGTTGGACTTTGTTATTGAGCAGGTACTGTACTGGCTCTCTGGCCTTACTTGTACGGATGAGAATTTTATAATTAAGTCAGGGGCTCAACGCACTGCTTCCAGTGAAGGTGTTGCTTTAATTGCACCTGATACATCTCCAAGTAAGAACGACTGTAGAACTCATTTTCAAGTACTGATGATGTTGTTGGGTGCAATTTTGATTGGAAAGAAGGGAATTTATTATCCTTTTGCTCTTCAAAAATACGAATTGCCCCTTTTCCAACTCGGGAATATGTCGATGATATTATCCTTGTGCTCTTAACTTAACGACTCTGAACTTACTTGGATTCTCCTAATACCCCTTTCAAGTTTTATGGGTTGTGAATACTGTCAATTTTTGCATTTCAAGATGTGTTTTCGATAATATCTAGTTGAACAAGCAGGGTTATATGGTTTGAATTCTTCTATTGTGAATGTAAAGAAGTTATAGCTTCAATGAGCTGGAAGGCCAGGAAAAAATCTGCATGGTAAATAACTGCCAAGATTATGGGGTAAAGCAAAATCTATTATTTGAAGTGGATAGGATGTCTGCTCACGTTTATAAGATGGAACCATCATTTCTTTCTCTTCTCTTCAGTAATTTGAAAAAAATATTTATGTCATATCACAATATAATTCTCTTCTTTATAGGTATTTTTGTGAGGAATGATATTCAAAGCCTTGTATTACAAAGTGAAGGAAATTTTCTTGCAGAAATCCATTTTTTTCCCTTTTAACTAAGATTCATTGGTCTGGCAAATGTGTTTAGTTGTTACTGTGCTTGTCTGCTTGATGTGTTGATATGAAATTGATCTTTTTTCAAACAGCTTTTCAATGTGGAAGTAAGTACTTATGATGAAATGTGACCTGGATCTTATATATATATATATATTTTTTCTGGCTCATTCTTTTAACAGGAGGACTGAATGTGGAAGGAGAGGCAGACAGTTGGGATTTTGGTGTTGGTATGTTACTTCTGACTGTTATATTGTAGTTAAACATAGTACTTTTGACATAATATTTTGTCTCTCTTCAAATTGAGCCAATGTACATTGAAGAACTGGGCCTTGTATTATGAATATTTTGTCATGTATGGTTGCTTTGGCTTTCATTTGACTTTTTAACTTTGTAACTTTATTCAACGAGGTTTTTCTTATAGAGTTAAGTGTATGTATAGTCCAACTTCGAAGTCCTACCCTTGATGTATTTTACATCTTGTTCTATGTGGCCTTTAGTTTCTTAAACGATGCACAAGTATTTCCAGATACAAAGTTATGAATTTACTGCCATGCTTTCCTTTCCTTTTTCTTGTTTCTTAAAAAGGTGCTGGATTTTATCTCAATGCTACACAAGAGAAATGGAAAAATTGGCGTATGTATGATTATGTTGTCAAGGAACTACCTAAACTTCTGAGTGAGAACTTTCCACAGCTTGATACATCACGGGCATCTATATTTGGTCATTCTATGGGTGGGCATGGTGCTCTAACAATCTACTTGAAAAACTTGGACAAATATAAGGTATTTGATAATCTGTTATTTAATTTTCTGTTTAAGATTCAGAAAAACGTAAATTACCATTACAATTGCTAAGGATCCTTTTGTTCAAAAACTTTTCATTCAGAGAAAAAAGTTATTTGTTTGACAGGATTCTGTACACTCCCCCCTCCCTAGCACTCGAGAAAAAGAAAATAAAAATAAGGGATCATTGTTTACTATTTGTCACTTCCATCTGATAAATAAATTGTTATGTTTCTTATCTTGTATTTAGTTATTTTTCTCCTATAAAAACTTTCTGCTTAACTTTTCAGTCAGTATCTGCCTTTTCACCCATTGCCAATCCTATAAACTGTCCTTGGGGCCAGAAGGCATTCACAAATTATCTAGGTAGCAACCAAGCTAACTGGGAGGTGAGTTTTATGAGATATTTAGACTTATTTTACAATTTAATGTTAGCATTTAAATTTCTAATTATTGAAATTGAATAACTGCAGGAATATGATGCTACTCATCTAATCTCAAAGTTTGATGATGTATCTGCTACCATTCTAATTGATCAGGTAATGCTTTTAGTTCATTCAAATTTCATGGGGAAAATTGTTCCTTCACTCGGTGGCATTGGCGACCTTTTTTTTTTTTTTTTTTTTTTTTTGGTGAGAAACAAAGCATTGGCAACTTTGAAAACTTGAAACATATCATTTACCATGTGTTGTGCAAGTTTTGAGTTCTGTCATATTGCATTATTAGCTGGTTGTGTTCAATAAAAACATTTCATTCCAAAATTTCAACTTTGTTTTAAATCTGGTTTAGTTCTTGAACTTGTATATGTTTTTCATTTTTTGTCTGAACCTTTTGGATTTCACTATTGGTTTTTTAACTCTTATTCACTTTATTTTACTGTTCAGTTTGCATTTAGTCCTTGTCATGTAAATTATATCCTTAAGTTATTGAAAATATAATTTGAATTATCCATATGTCTTCTATAGATTTCAGTTTTATTTATTTATTTATTTATTTATAGAAAAAGACCAACTTTCATTGAGAAAAAAATGAAAGAATACAAGGGTATCCAAAAAAACCAGCCCACAAAAGGGAACTCCACTAAAGAAAGGGGCTCCATACAAGGTTAATAAGACCTATTGAATAGTTACAAAAGGCTTCAGTTGAAGCCTAGAGAGAAACATGAAATCTAATGAGGACCTATACATCAGACGGGGGTCTCTCCACTCTTCTAAAAACCCTGTTATTCCTCTCTCCCCATAAACTCCAAAAAACAGAACACACCCCGGCAAGCCATAAACCCTATTATATATTTCAGTCGTAAGGCCTATATTAGCTTACATGGAAGTTGGAGAACTGAATTGAAGTTTTAAAAGTTAAAGGACCAAAATGGAAGTAAATAAATAAATTTAGGGACCAAAATGGAGGTTATTATTCCATTGTATGACGAGTGTCTTTAGGAACAAATTCTTACCTGCATAAAAACTGAGGAATGGGAAAAGCAAACCTTCAACTTCAAGCCTCCACCAAGTAAGTTATTTCAATGTTAGATGGTGATTGTGTTATAACCCCAAGGGGCAGCTCTGTACGTTAGCTCTTGAGGTAGTGAACCGTCAGCGATCAGAACGGTTTTATTATTTAATTCATTAATAAAAATGGGGTCAATAGTGAACCTTTTACTTTTTCTTTCATCTATCATTAGAACTCAAGGACACATCAGAAGACACTTTTCTTTGGGAAATTGGAATCATTAGCTCCTCACAAGTTTAACTCACATTCAAACATCTGATTGGGGAACAAAGCCAACTTTGAATGCATTTATATCCCTAAGGTGTACCGGTTCAAGCATTTAGGTAGGATGCTTAATAAAAGAGAAATCTGTCTCCAAAATGAAAAAAATAAAAGATAAATTTTTTTTTAAAAAATACGTATATTGACAGAATTTCAAATTGTGGATTGGTAATTAGTACATACAAACAAATAAAGCTTACACATACATGATACTACCTCCTTTAGTCTCCTTGTCGATAGACGTATAAAATGCAAGTTTTACCATTTTTCTGTAAAAATACTCAGGGGGAGGATGATGAATTCTTACATGGACAGTTGCTGCCACACAAATTCGAAGAGGCATGCAGGGCAGTGAATGTTCCACTCCTCCTGAGGCTGCAACCAGGTTACAATCACTCTTACTTCTTCATTTCTACCTTCATTGAAGATCACATCCGTCACCACTCTCAAGCTCTTAGGCTTCCTTAAAAGCTTGTGCTGCTTATGATCTGCTGTCTCTTATCTAATTTCGATCCTTTGAGAAGTTAAGAAGGCATGGTGACTATGTAATTTTGGTGAATATGATGTTATTTTCACTGTGTACTGGATAACTGTAATCTGAATGTGAAAATTTGTCATTTGGTTGGTTTGCTATTTGGTTCCTGGCTAGAGATCATAATAGAGCTGATTTTGGCCTAATAGTGTTGCATTCTTGTTTCTTTTCTTTTGAATATCTTTTGACGTATAATTGAAGATCTTAAATAGTGGTTTTGTTGGTCAATAACCAGTGGTTTTAACCTTATTCATCATCATGGTTCAAAGGTTTGGCTCAATGGTCAATTAAGGACCATGAGATTAATAAAGAACTCAGAGGGAATGAGTTCAAGCCATAGTGGCCATTTTCCTAGGGTTTAATATCCTGTGAGTTTCTTAGTAACCAAATACGGTAGAATCATACCGTTGTTCCTTAAAGTGCAAACAAGGAGAGCATAACTTTGTGGTTTAGGAAAAGAAAGTCATTTAGTGTTATTATATGTTAGATTCAGGTCTTTCTATTTTCAAATTTTGATGTTTGTGAGTATTCAAGCTAAGCCTATTCACACCTTGACTAATTTTTATGTGATAATCGTCTAAGTCTACATACTTTTTCACTAGAACCAATTACTCCCAAGTACTAGGCAAACTGATGATTGCTTATTGATTTAATTATATTGTATAATTGATTTAATTGTATTTTATATATTTCAAGAGAAAAAAAATGTGCTGAAATGTAAGAGGTTTGGGCTTTTTTTTTTTCTTTTTTTTTTTTTTTTCTTTTTTACTACATAAGGTAACGCTTTCATTACTGAATAGAAAATCCCTCAAGGAGTACAAACATTGACTTCTCACTATGAGACATAAGTAGAATCTAGTTTGGAATATCTTGAAGCCAAAGTTTCAAAGTGGAGTTGAACCTTTCTCGAGCCAGATTATGAGCGATTTGATTATGGTCTCGAAGGGTAGACATAAATTTCACATCTCGGAATCTATCCCTAATATCTTTGATATCCCATAAAAGAGTATGAACTTCAACGTCGATATTCATCTTCCCGTTGATCATTGATACTAAACCAAGAGAATCAGAGAGAAGAACAATTTCTGACATTTCCAATCTTTCAGCGAGACGAAGGCCTTCTAGCATCGCTTTTTCTTTCGCACACAATGAGGATAACAAAAGGGATAATGACTATGCATAGCTACCACCACCTCACCCCAACTATTCCGAATAACCGCCCAAAATCCATACATCCATCGACTTTCACTACACGTAGCATCTATTGGGTTTTATGCCCTAAAACTTGTAGATAGTAAATGTAACAATTGATCGAACATTAATAAAATGTTATTGATGTATTATTTAATAAAGCATTATTGTTTGTATTATGTTTATCATGCCTAAATAATCCTAATCCAATAAACTAACATCCTAGGTTGTTATATGAGTCTTGAAAGACTGAGTTGCCTAAGTCATCCTATTGAAACAATAACCTAACTAGTTAACGGTGTTACATCTAGTGGTTTACTATTTCAAAATCATTGCATAAGATACCCCTGCTCGCATGTCTATTACATGGACGCATTGGATCAATACGTCTGTATCAAATACAAAGCGGGTCGTATCACATAGTATTACTAGGATAAGGTATCCAACTTTATCCCTGTACTATAAACCTTTTAGGTTGTTACTTAACATTGATCCCCGTATGTCCCCACATACTATTCAAGTTACATACAAACAACCTTGGATCTTAGTTTATTGGATTTGGATCATATTGTGCAATTCTAAACTTACATTGACAATAACACTTTATTGTAGAAACCTCAATAACATTTTATTGACACAAGTATACAATTCGTTAACATTCACTATCTACGAGTTTTAGGACATAAAACCCAACACCTGCAAGTTATGACCTTTGCCCGGAATGTGAGCATAGGAAAAGATGACTCATTTTAGTTGACTAAATAATACTTTATTCCAATAAAGTAAATAAAGAATAATAAGAAGTGTCACAACGTCATCGCACGTGGAGCGACCACCGTCCTTCCCTAAGGGTCTCTCAAGAGGAGAGATTTAGAGTCGCCACCAATCATATTGGGGTGTGATTGGTCACCAATTTAAAGAAAAACCGATCTTAGAAACCAGAAGTTAGGCTCAAGAATCAATTGAGTGTAGAGAAGACATTAGCACCCCTACAACATCCACTTAAAAATGGTAACCACATTTTATTTTAAAATTATCATTTTATCTTATCATAAAATGGTCCTTATTTTGAGGAAAGATAAATCAAATAACAAATGTCCCACTTGATCTTACCTTAACTTTAAAAAATAAAGTAAGGGTTCAATGTAGTGGGTGGGGTTTATACCCAACAATTGAATTACCACGTTGAAATTTTCTTTTAATTAAAAGAAAGTTTATCACCTCAAGAATTTGAGAAATTATATCAACTCTGTCATAGGTTTTATATAAATTATTATGGTCTCATGTCTATTACTTCACGTTTTAGAAATAAAATGTGAAATGTGAATTAATGATTATGAATGGTGTGATACCATTCAACAAAGAAAGAAATTTTTTTTTCCAAATCATTTAGAAATTCGAACTAAAATCAAATTGAAATTCAATTGAAAAACTAAGTTTAAAAGTCATTTTGAAAATCATTTTGACATTTTAAATTTAAGCTATTTTTTTAAAAAAAAAAATTGAAATTCAAATTAAAATTCCAAAATTTAACCAAATGAAATTGATGGGAAGATTTTAATATAAAATCCAATTTGAAAGAAAAATTGAAATGCTAAAGCCAAAGAAATTGTTTAGAAAAACCCCATTTAAAATCAAATTGGAGTTGATTTTAAAAATTCTAAATTAAATCAAATTGAAATTGGTTGCAAAAATGTTTGACTAGTAAAACTTTAGCTAATTTCCAGGCAGGGTATTCTTTCACCTAATTTTAAGTGCCCTTCTTAGACAAAATTAAAAGTTTACATACTCAACCGATATGTTTTAACTTTTCAAAATATTAAGTAACCATTAAAAAAAAGAGAGAAAATGTGTTAAACCCCATTTAAAAACAGACATTTTGATTTCTAATTAAAACCAATTTGAAATTCATTTTGAAAGTTCCAAATTAAAGCAAATTGAAATTGATCTCTAAGGCCCCGTTTGATAACCATTTGGTTCTTGGTTTTTTATTTTTGAAAATTAAGCTTATACACACATACTTTCACCTATAAGTTTCTTGGTTTTAGTATCAATTTCTACCATGTTTTCACAAACCAAGTCCAATTTTGGAAACAAAAAAAAAAAAAAAAGTAGTTTTCAAAAACTTGTTTTTGTTTTTAAAATTTGGCTAGGAATTCAAATGCAACCTTAACTAAGATGAAAGTCATGATAGAGAATTTAGGAGAAAATAAGCATAATTTTCAAAAACAAAAAACAAAAAACCAAATGGTTGTCAAACGGAAGCTAAAATACCAAATCAAACAAAATGGAAATTGATTTCTAAAATTTCAAATTAAACCAAATGAAAATTGAATCAATTTAAAACCAAAACAAAATTGAATTGAAAATCCAAATTTAAAATCAAATTGAGAAAGAAAAAGATGGGGAAAAAAAAAAAAAAAACACTAGAAGAAAACCCTTTTTAAAATTAAAAAAAAAAAAAATACTCCTACCCCTTTGAATAAGAAAATATAAAAGACTAATAAATGGAAAAGAATAAAGAGAGGGAAAAAAAATAAATAGTGAGGTCCACTACCTTTATAACTTCCTTTTCTTCTCCTCTATTCCCCTTCAATGAATGGTCCTTATTTTCTCCTTCAAAAATCTCTCTCTTTTTTTTCCCAATCTCTTCCTTGTTTTTTCTTCAATTTCTTCCTCTTTTTTTTTTTTGTTTCAATCACTTGCTTCTCCAATGATTTTTTTTTCTCTTTCCTTTCTGTCTCTATTTTCTTTTTCAATTTTCTTCTTCATGCGTGGGTCACTGAAAATTAATGTCAGCATTAGGACTGCGACAGTGTTCGTGGGCGAGAGGTTGTCGGAAATAGGATGTTTCTTCTCCTACCATGAGTTCTTGCCTTCTCCTTCACAAATTCTCATCTTATAGGAGAATTTGGAGAGTAGTCGAAGAAATAGGGGTGGGGAGTTGGAGTAAGAGGGGGTGAGTTGGGGAGTTGGAGAAAGATGAGGGGAGAAGAAGGAAGGGGAAGAATGAATGAAAATAGGGAAAAAAAATAAAAATAATTAAATTTATATTAAATTTAAAGTAAAAGATAAATTAAAAAAATTAAAAAAATGAAAATGAAATAAAATAAACAATAAAAACCAAAAAATAAAATCAAACATCAAATTTCGGAGAAATTCAAACATTATTGCTAAAAATTAAGTTGGACCAAATGATAGCGTGTAGAAATGTTATCTATTTCCTATTATTTTTAGCTAGTTTTGTGCTTAAATTGTATGCTTTGATGTCATTTTATGTTTAAATTTAAAAAATCGAGCCAAAGAAGCAAAACTGGAGTTCTTGAGAGATTTTGGATGATTTTAGGGGCTTTTGGAGCATTTTGAAGAAGTCCATTGAAGATCCAAACCCAAAAGTCCAAGAAGAGAGAGTTGGAGGCCCAAATTGAAGACCAAAGGACCACTTTTCAAGAGGAGTCCGAGGGCTAGCGTCGAGACGCTAGCCTTGGGCGTCTCGATGCTGGCAATCCGTGGAGATCAAGCCAAGAGTGGAGCAACGTCGAGACGCCACCCTTATCGTCTCGATGCTGAGGCAACTTGGGCATCAAGTATCATATGTCACGACGTCGAGACGTTGTGATGTCAGCGTCTCGACGCTAGGACTGCTGGACACCTATAAATAGACCACATTTCAGTCGAATTAAGGGAGTCAATTTGAGGGTTTTCACCCTCAAATTCAAGACTAAAATTGGGGGTTTTGGGAAAGATTTGGAGCCTTGTTGAAGATCTTGGGAGCTCGAGATCGATGGAGGTCGCCATGGGATCGAGGAGATCGACATAATTATGAACATTTTTCTTCCCTTTTCCTTTGTTTTTAGTTTCTAGATTAGGTATGATTAGGTATTGTTGGATGTTTAGTGATGAGTAGCTAATTCCTAAATTCTATGAGTTTGATTTAGTTTGTTGAACATTTGCCTAATTAATTAATTGATTTGGTTTGATTGTCATTATCATTCATTTGTACATTTTGTCCTTAATGCTTTTAATCAACTGATCACTGATTAAATGAATTGTTTTCTAAGTGGAAACTCGACAGAGAGAAGCTTAGACTAGAACCGAATGCATGACTGATGTTTATTTACTCGAGTGAAAAAGCGGGATAAAATAAATAGACGTTAGAGGTTGTTAATGAAGGGACGTAATGTCATGCTTAGTAAATAAGGAGGAAACCGAAAGGAGATTCTTTATTAAAAGGCATGAGAATATGAGGAGGCCAACATGAGAGTCCTTGATACTAGGCTTCTAGACTTATGAATCGAATGTCTAATTAATCCGAATTAACTAATTGATTAAGCAATTAAAGGTCCAATTAATGAAATCATCGCCCTAGAATTATCCCTTCAAATTGTATCTCCATTTATCTTTTGCTTTCTAGATTAGCTTTTTAGTTTATCTTTTCTGGCATTAGATTTTGTTCTCTAAATAAAGCTAAGCAAGATTATTCGCGGTAATTAAGTGAATAAATCCAATCCCTGTGGAGACGATACTCACATACTCACAATCATTGTATTACTTGCGACCCGTGCACTTTGCGGTCCAACACCAAATACATTGTCTACAATAAGAATGACACATTGATTCTATATCATCTTTTTCTGTATCATAGGAATCAAAATAATAATTTTTCTTATGATTCTTGTTGTTTCGATTTTTTTTGTTTCAAATTCAAATCAAATAAATAATTTTATATACGATTCATTGGAATAGAAACCCGACTAGGTATTAACCAGACCAGAGTGTGGAAATGTTTTTAAAAAAGACTTTTGGGATGAAATAAATTAAAAGAGGTACTTTTGTTATAAAATGAGAATAACAACAAGACTAAAAGAGAAATTAGAGAGTGAAGTAGGGAGGAAATAGAGAGCAAATTGATTCTTTTCATTCAACTGTGTATTCAACACTTCATACAACTCCTTATTTATACTAATGCAATAGGGTAAGTTACAACCTTAAAAGACTTAAAATAGGAGGGATTGAGAGTCTCATGGCTATTTGATAGGGAGCGTAGCAAGTTATTTTTCCCTATCTATTTCAGTTAGTCTTTGATATTAAATTGGTCAAATTTATGCATTTTAATGGTCTATTTGTAGGAATCATTTATTGGAGCTAAATTGAGAAAATGGGATTGATCGGGTGTTCGGGACGTGAAAAGAGGCCAAAGAAACAATCATGAATCGAAGTTGGAAGCTTTTAGATGAGACCAATCCGAGAGCCAGCGTCGAGACGCTAGTTTCTGGGCGTCTCGACGCTAGAATTTTCCTTATTTGATTCAGACGCTCTCGATTTTTCCTTAAGTAGAATGCGCGGTATTGGGACAACGTCGCAACGCTGCCGACAGATTTCCTATAAATACTATGCGATTAGGGCTGGCCAAAGGGGACTTCTTTTGATGCAATTTTAGCCCTAAACTCGACTAAAGACCTTCTGGGGGAGCTGAAGCAAGTTAAAGGAGCGGGATTCGAAGGCTTGGCTCATGGAGATCGTGATAGGGACGTGCGATTTCGGCGACTTAGTGTTTAATCTCCTTTCCTTCTTAATTTTAGTTGTTTTTTAATGGTTGTTTTAGACTTAGTTTATATCGTAACGTCGTTGTCACGTCGCTAATTTAAGGTAAACGCTTATTTCTCAAATTGGAAGGTTAATTGAGCAAATTTTCGGTTAATTAGTTGAATTAAAAGTTCAATTAAGTGAGTAAATTTTCTTGGAAAAGGGAATTAATAGGCTTGATGGCAATTTTGCAAATAAATGGGTCTTTGGAGCCAAGCCAAACCCTAATTCTTTATTTCTAAAAGAGATGCACAAAGCCATCTAAGCCACCATCATCCTCTCTCCCACGATTTTGAGCCTTCTCAACCTCCATCTCCAAGTTTTTTCTTCTTCTTCTTCAATTCAGCCCCAACCTTGAGGTCCTTGAGCTTATAATTGTCAGCCAACCCTCCTCCGTCGACGGCGTTCTTCTCTGGCGAGCAGGACGATCCCTGACGGCGTCAACAGTGGTGCAGCGCGGCAGATTGCGTTTTGGCAGCAGCGGTGGGTCTTTTCCCTTTTTTGCCCGCGAATCCCTCTCCCTCTCTATCTCTTTTGTCGTTTTCTTGTTCTCCATCTATCACTCTCGGTTTTCAGCAAGTTTCAGACTCAAAGAAGGTTGATTTTCACGTTTTTCTGGCGACTGCAAAGTGCTGGGCGCGGACAGCCTGTTTCGGGGCGTTTTTCGGCGTTCTCTCAGCGTCTTCAGTGAGTTTATAGCGTGGGTAATTGGATTAAGGGTTTAATTAGTTGGTTGTTATGTTTAATCGAATACCCACTCGTTTTTATCTCTTTTTAGCAAGCGTTTCACATCAGTTTGGCGATTCGAGCAGTAGATTTTCAAGTTTCAGCATTTTTGAGCGAGTTCGTCATTGGGTAAGTGAATTAAGTCAAGTTTTGGATGATTTATTTGTGCTAGAGGAATACCCATTGATGCTATTGGTTTCAAGGTGCCCATAGTGTTTCGTGATTATGTAGACCCCTAAGTTTGTCCGATATTTTATTCTTTTAATTGATTTTGTTTTTTTTAATAAAAGAAAAAAAAATATTCTAGAACATTTAATTTGTCAATTCAAATATTATTAAATATGGTAGAAATAATTAGGTCAAATATTTTATTTTAATTAATTGATTTGTCAAATCAAATATTATGTTTATTTGATTGGCAATTAAAATTTTGTAAATATATGAGGTGAAAATTTGATTCCTTTTACATTTTTATTAGATTTTATTTATTTATTTTTAATTTTATTTTATTTGATCGTCTTCCTAATTTGTGGTGGTTGGAATTGGCTATAAATAGGGAGCCCTCCCATTCTTGCATTTCACGATTTTGAGCCTTGGGAGAAGCCTCCTACGTTTCTTTTAGGCTAAAAATAGACTCTCCAAATCTCCCCCTCTTGAAACCCTAGATACACTTCAATCTCTTTTCCACCTAACTTCCTTCCCCTATTCCTCAATATTTTTTCCCTTCTCCTACTCCTCACGTTTTTCTCCCACTCACCATTACTCTCTCTCTCAATTCCATATAGCCACTTCGTCCAACGGTAGGCACAAGCGTTTTTTTTTTTTTTTTTTTTGTAAGTATTTGTTAATCTTTGTTTTCAATTCCTTCTACAATAGTTTTCTTTTTTTCATAAGATTAAACTTTCCATGCTTTCATAAAGTTAGTTTTTTTTTTTTTTCATTTGCTTTATTTTTTTTCTTTTACATTTAGGAAGTTATGTGATTTTTCTTTAGGGAACATTTGACAATTGCATGCATGTTTCAATTCCAACTTTATCATTTTTTATTTTGGTATAACAAACCTTTAGAGTTAATTGGTATCTGTTGTTTGTGTTCAGCTTGTTAATTTTATTTTACAATAGAATCTAGTATTATTATTTATAGTTTAGTCATATATTTTCATTAAATGAATATGTAAATACTTTTTCCTAAACCAATGTTTCTTTTGTTATTTGTGTTCAAAAATAAAAAAATAAAAAAAATAAAAAAAAGAGCTCCAATGATGGAACCTCAAATTTTTGGGATGCCAATGTTTGAGTTTTCTTGAGGCACATGTCTTGGAATGCCGAGATTCAGTTTGATTCAATTTTAATAGTTTTCCTTTAAATTGTATCTTTATGATTATAAAAAATAAAAGAATAAACTAAAAAAGGTAAACTAGATAGATCCTTCACCTTTCATTTTCTTTAGGGAATTAGGATGTTATTAATTTAAATCTTGTCAAATCTTACTTATTTGGATAGAAAAAGTTTGGAGCCAAATCAAGATTTCCAATTACTTTAGATTTTAAATTCTATTTTTTTTTTTTTATCTATTGCAAATAAAGAGGTTTTTGAATATTGTTTTTTTTTTCTCTTTAATTTTCTCCTCCAATAATAATCCATAATTTTCTTATGAATTTCTTTCCCTTAATTAAATGTTTCCAAAGCAAAAATCTTCCAACGATGGAATCTTGAATTTTCGGGATGCTGATATTTGAGTTTCTTGAGGAAAAATAAAATCTTGGGATGCCGAGATTTGATTTTAATATTTCCTTCCTTATAAAGCATAAATAAAAATTCTTCATATTTTTCTTTTAAAACCTTTTTTTTTTTCAAAGAAGCATATTTCATAAAGGAATTTTCTTTAAAAGGAATGTATTAAAAGCTTTTGGCTAAATTTGTTTCATAAACCTTATTTTCAAAATAATAAATCAATCCAAAATCTATTTTCCATAAAAATGTCATGTGCTTTAAAAATAAAATTAATCAAGAGTTTTCATTGAAAAATATTCTTTACTCACACATTTTTCCAAAATTAATTAACCAAAATGTTTTAAAAAAAATTCAAACTTTCCTATGACGGAAATTAGGAAATCAAGATATTGACTTTCCTAATATTCTTGAGGTATAATGAATTTAAATTTGGGATGCCAAATTAAATTCATACAAATTTTGAATGGCTTTATGTCACCCACAATTATTGCTCATTATTTATTTATGGAATAATGAGAATTAAAATGTGGGACATTTAAAAATCAACAAAAAAAATCTTCTTTAGTATTTACCATAGCCAATTTCCTTAAATAACACAAGAAAAATAAAATTTCGTTCTTCGAACGAGTGTTGTGGGGTGCTAATACCTTCGACATACACAAAAGACCCCCAAACCTTAAATCTTTTATTTGCAGACCATTTTAGCATATTGTTGGGTGCCCAGTCACACCCTCTAAATCAAGACTGGTGGCGACTCCATTTTCCTCCTCTTGGGAACAAAGTCGGCCGCTCTGCGTTGCAAACCCGTAGTGACAGCTTGGCGACTCCACTAGGGATACCTTTATCATGGAGGTGTTTGTTTATCCCTGGCCTCCAACCCCTTTAATACATCATCGGGTGCTTGTTTACCCCTGACCCGATACCTTTATCATGGAGGTGCTTGTTTACCCCTGGCCTCCAGCTCCTTTAGTACATCATCGGGTGCTTGTTTACCCTTGGCCCGATACCTTTATCATGGAGGTTCTTGTTTACCCCTGACCTCCAACTCCTTTAATACATCATCGGGTGCTTGTCTATCCCTGGCCCGATACCTTTATCAAAAAATTTACGGTTTAGTGTTTATCCCTGGCCATCCAAAAAATTTACGGTTTAGTGTTTACCCCTGGTCGTCCCATAAAATTACGGTTTAGTGTTTACCCCTGGCCGTCCAAAAAATTTACGGTTTAGTGTTTACCCCTCGCCGTCCCAAAAAAATTACGGTTTAGTGTTTACCCCTGGCTGTCCAAAAAATTTACGGTTTAGTGTTTACCCCTGGTCGTCCAAAAAATTTACGGTTTAGTGTTTACCCCGGGCCGTCCCAAAAATTTACGGTTTAGCGTTTACCCCTGGCCGTCCCAAAATTTACAGTTTAGAGTTTACCCCTGGTTGTTTCCCAACATTAGCGGTTTAGTGTTTACCCCTGGCCGTTCCAAAATTTTTTGTTTAATGTTTTCCCTTGTCCGTTCCAAAAAAAAAAAAAAAAAGTTGCTTAAAGTTTACCCTTAATTGTCCATTTATTTGTTAAGCATAAAATTTCGAACAAATAAGGTCTACGCCTTTGTCCATCCTTTTATTCTATATGAATGAACAAAGGGGGGCAAACTGTAGACCCCTAAATTTATCCGATATTTTATTCTTTTAATTGATTTTATTTTTTTTTTAAATAAAAGAAAAAAAAATATTCTAGAACATTTAATTTGCCCATTCAAATATTATTAAATATGGTAGAAATAATTAGGTCAAATATTTTATTTTAATTAATTGATTTGCCAAATCAAATATTATGTTTATTTGATTGGAAATTAAAATTTTGTAAATATGGGAGGTGAAAATTTGATTTCTTTTTCATTTTTATTAGATTTTATTTATTTAATTTTAATTTTATTTTATTTGATCACCTTCCTAATTTGTGGTGGTTGGAATTGGCTATAAATAGGGAGCCCTCCCATTCTTGCATTTCACGATTTTGAGTCTTGGGAGAAGCCTCCTACACGTTTTTTTTTTAGGGCTAAAAATAGACTCTCCAAATCTCTCCCTCCTAAAACCCTAGATACACTTCAATCCCTTTTCCACCTAACTTCCTTCCGCTATTCCTCAAGATTTTTTCCCTTCTCCTACTCCTCACGTTTTTCTCCCACCCACCATTACTCTCTCTCTCAATTCCATATAGCCACTTAATAGCGAGCATAGCTAGCTAGTTTTCCCTAATTAATTTAGCTAGTCTTTTATAATTTATTGGCCAAAATGATGCGTTTTTGTGTTGTATTTGTAGGAAATAAATATTTGAGCTAATTGCGTGTTCGGGACATGAAAAAGGGCTAAAAGATCGAAAAAGGATCAAGTTGGAAGAATTCAAATTCAGGCCAGCTGATTAAAAAAAAAAAAAAAAAAAATTCATAGAGTCGCGACGCTGTCCATAGCGTCTCGACGCTGTCGGCAGATTTTCTATAAATTCATCCTTTTGTGCTACGGATTGGAGGAGTCCAATTGGTGAGATTTTAGCCCTAATTTCGACTAGAGACCTTCTGTGGGAGCTGAAGGCAAGGCCGAGGAGCGGGAATCAAGCGAGAAGACGTGGAGATCGTGACGGGGACGTGCGGTGTCGGCGGATTCGAGTTTTCCTTTCTCTTTCCCTTAACTCTTGTAGTTTTTATGGCTTTTCTTTCAATTAGTGTTTGTGGTTCAAAAACTATGAATTGCTAGTTGTTTGTCTTAGGGTTTGACGTAGTTGTTTAAATTGTTGGATTGAATTTTGGGTATGAATGTGTTCTTATTCTATGCATGCAATTTTATGTGTAATGCTTTCAATTACTTGATCACTAATTGAATGATTTAAGTGTTGAATCTAACTCGGGAGAGAGGATTTGGCCTAAGACTTGCTTTGTTCAATTGCATGACTAGAGTAGAAATTCTAAGTTTGTGACGGGATTTAGAATATCTCTAGAAGTATAACAAGGACCGAACCGAATAATGCCTTGCATGTTAATGAACTTAGATAGGGATATCGAGTTAGTTATATGCATGAGAATCAATTATACTCGGGAGAGGTAATCGTGATAAATGTTTCCTTGGCTTGTAGAATAATTGCACGGTCAATTCATTCCTATTAATCAATCCTCAATCTTAATCAACGAAATCAATTCCCTAAGAGTCTTTCCATTTGAGTCTCCACCCTTTATTTTATGCTTTTTGTCTATAGATTTATCTTTTTCATGAAGTTTTGCTCCCTAAATAAAATTGGACAAAAGTATTCACGGTACTTAATTTGCTAGAAAACCAATCCAGAGGACGACACTCGTTTTACACGAAAACACTATATTATTACTTGACCCGTACACTTGCGGTTAGCAATTTACACATCACCACTTCGTCCAACCGTAGTCACAAGCGTTTTTTTTTTTTGTAAGTATTTTTTAATCTTTGTTTTCAATTCCTTCTACAATAGTTTTCTTTTGTTCATAAGATTAAACTTTCCATGCTTTCATAAAGTTAGTGTTCTTTTTTTCATTTGCTTTATTTTTTTCTTTTACATTTAGGAAATTATGTGATTTTTCTTTAGGGAACATTTGACAATTGCATGCATGTTTCAATTCCAACTTTATCATTTTTTATTTTGGTGTAATCAAACCTTTAGAGTTAATTGGTATATGTTGTTTGTGTTCAGCTTGTTAATTTTATTTTACAATAGAATCTAGTATTATTATTTATAGTTTAGCCATATATTTTCATTAAATGAATATGTAAATACTTTTGCCTAAACCAATGTTTATTTTGTTATTTGTGTTCAAAAATAAAATTAAAAAAAAAGAGCTCCAATGATGGAACCTCAAATTTTTGGGATGCCAATGTTTGAGTTTTCTTGAGGCACATGTCTTGGAATGCCGAGATTCAGTTTGATTCAATTTTAATAGTTTTCCTTTAAATTGTATCTTTATGATTATAAAAAATAAAAGAATAAACTAAAAAAGGTAAACTAGATAGATCCTTCACCTTTCATTTTCTTTAGGGAATTAGGATGTTATTAATTTAAATCTTGTCAAATCTTACTTATTTGGATAGAAAAAGTTTGGAGCCAAATCAAGATTTCCAATTACTTTAGATTTTAAATTCTATTTTTTTTTTTTATCTACTGCAAATAAAGAGGTTTTTGAATATTGTTTTTTTTTCTCTTTAATTTTCTCCTCCAATAATAATCCATAATTCTCTTATGAATTTCTTTCCCTTAATTAAATGTTTCCAAAGCAAAAATCTTCCAACGATGGAATCTTGAATTTTCGGGATGCCGATATTTGAGTTGCTTGAGGAAAAATAAAATCTTGGGATGCCGAGATTTGATTTTAATATTTCCTTCCTTATAAAGCATAAATAAAAATGCTTCATATTTTTCTTTTAAAACCTTTTTTTTTTCAAAGAAGCATATTTCATAAAGGCATTTTCTTTAAAAGGAATGTATTAAAAGCTTTTGGCTAAATTTGTTTCATAAACCTTATTTTCAAAATAATAAATAAATCCAAAATCTATTTTCCATAAAAATGTCATGTGCTTTAAAAATAAAATTAATCAAGAGTTTTCATTGAAAAATATTCTTTACTCACACATTTTTCCAAAATTAATTAACCAAAATGTTTTAAAAAAAATTCAAACTTTCCTATGACGGAAATTAGGAAATCAAGATATTGACTTTCCTAATATTCTTGAGGTATAATGAATTTAAATTTGGGATGCCAAATTAAATTCATACAAATTTTGAATGGCTTTATGTCACCCACAATTATTGCTCATTATTTATTTATGGAATAATGAGAATTAAAATGTGGGACATTTAAAAATCAACAAAAAAATCTTCTTTAGTATTTACCATAGCCAATTTCCTTAAATAACACAAGAAAAATAAAATTTCGTTTTTCGAACGAGTGTTGTGGGGTGCTAATACCTTCGACATACACAAAAGACCCTCAAACCTTAAATCTTTTATTTGCAGACCATTTGAGCATATTGTTGGGTGCCCAGTCACACCCTCTAAATCAAGACTGGTGGCGACTCCATTTTCCTCCTCTTGGGAACAAAGTCGGCCGCTCTGCGTTGCAAACCCCGTAGCAACAGATTAAATTGTAAGTAGCTATTTGGATTCAAAATTCTATGCCTTAGACCCATTGCATGATAATTGCCCATTGTTTGTTAATTGGGAATTTAAAGTGGCTAGTTGCATTAAGATTTCATTCTTTAGATCCATTCTATTTGTGAAAAATATATGCTAGCATGAATTGAAATCCTTAAGTTGGTCTTTAAGTCTAAGCCAAGTGTGTTGGGTTAACTTTTGAAGCAAGATGAGATTGTGAAATTCAATGGTTAAATGATGAGCATGTTGAG
Organism: Luffa aegyptiaca; assembly: GCA_017139565.1. NCBI lineage: Eukaryota > Viridiplantae > Streptophyta > Magnoliopsida > Cucurbitales > Cucurbitaceae > Luffa > Luffa aegyptiaca. The sequence continues at coordinate 6,641,560 of CM029397.1, forward strand.
ATTGCCTTTAGTTGGGCATTAAATGAGTAGCGTGGATTATGGAATAATTGGAGTCTGGGCTAAGTGTTGTTTGATTGTGTTGAGACCATGAATTTCATGTTTTATTTGGTTAGTCATGAACTAAAAATGTTTGGAATGATTTTATGGTGGTCTGACTGTTGTGTATTGTGAAGGTGAAATTGTGTTCTAGTTTAGAAGTGTGAATTTTTCTGCGTTTCAGGTGTCTACAATTTTTGGGATAGTTGTAGACTTGTAGTTACTGAAGGATTGGAATTCCCAATTTCGTTACAGCGGAAGCAATTGGACCGTTTGTAAATTAATTTTGTTCTACAAAATACCAATACATTGGCAAAAAGTTAAGCGGTGAAAAACATACCTCCGTTGACGACTCTGAATACTTCAACGGACACCACCACGAGGCTACACTGCTATTCTCTGAGATTAGGAACGTAGTTGTGGGACTACTAATCTTGATTGGGAAAAACTCTTAGAGAGAAAATTTCTCTCTAGAGTTCTTGAGAGAATATGTGAGGGAGGCTAGAATGAGACTCTAGGGGTAGGGTTCTCATAACCTTTCCTTTTATAAGAGAGGAAACCCTAATGTGAGGTTAGAAAACAATCTTGACCGTTAGATCAAGATCAATTAATTAATTGATTAAATCAATTAATTAATCATATTATTTAATTAATCTCATGCACATTTAAATAAGATTTAAATGTAATTTCCTCACATAATATATAGTTTAATTAACTTAATTAAATCGCATTTAATTAATTCAATTAAACTAATCAATTAATTAATTCCAATAATTAATTAATTTCATAATTAAATATCACCCATATTTAATTAATTACTTATTAGAATCATATTCTAATAATTCCCTCATAGACTATAGTTTAATTAAATCTCATTTAATTTAAACTGAATTGAATAATTAATTAATTCATGATTAATTAATTCATCTTCTAATTAAATGTCATATATTTAATTAGACATATATTTGAACTCTTTCAAATATATTAATCTCTCAATTTAATAAAGTTTAACTCAAATTAGACTTTATATTTTAATGCATCACTATACATTGAATTAATTTGTATCTCATACAATTAACTTAATTCCCAATATGAATTTGAACTACTCAAATACTCTTAAGATATAATTGTTCCTAATTACTCTTTACGAGCTAGGAGGGGGACCTAATGGACCTACAGATCAGAAGCTCCAATGATCTGAGGTTAACTAATTAAACTCATTAATTAGGTTAACGAATATTCATTAACTGTGGGTCATTCCACTAAAGACTCACAGCTGAACTCTTCTCACTGTAGAACATTTCTGTGTCCACGGATATAAACCTATATCGGTAAGTCAATCCTTCACGAGTGTTCGTAATCACGGTTGGGTCAAATTACCGTTTTACCCCTGTGTTACATCTGTCTCCTTAACTACCAGCGCTCCTCTAATGAACAACCTGTTTATGGTCCAACCATTAAACAGAAAGTCCCTCTCGGGCCAGTGAGAGGGCGGGATCCCTTTGTTCAAGTCCCGGAGTCACCACTTAAGGGAACACTCATCTACTTCTCCTAGAAGTGGGAAGGAGTGAATTTCATCTTGTGTTGTCATGTCCCCAGCCCCCCACTCGGTCTCGTCCCCAAAAAGGTAGGCTTATTGAGTCGGCATGCAAGCCACTCTCACCCATACTAATCAAAGGACAATCCCTCGTGAGAAGGAGTTCATGACACACTCAGGATTAAGACTGAGTTACCTAGGTCATCTTATTGAAACAGTAACCTAACTAGTTAATGGTGTTACATCTAGTGGTTTACTATTTCGTGGTCCGGTCTTATGCAAACTCATTGCATAGGATACCCCCGCTTGCATGTCTCCTACATGGACGCCTTGGATCAATACGTCTGTATCGAATACAAAGCGGGTCGTATCACATAGTGTTACCAGGATAAGGTACCCAGCCTCATCCCTGTACTATAGACCTTTTAGGTTGTTACTTGAACATCGATCCCCGTATGTCCCCACATACTAGTTCAAGTACATGTAAACAACCTTGGATCTTAGTTTATTGGATTTGGGTCAAATTGTGCAATATTTAACAATAACACTTTATTGTAGAAACTCAATAACACTTTATTGAAACAAGTATACAATTTGTTTACATTCACTATCTACGAGTTTTAGGGCATAAAACCCAACAAACTCCCACTTGAACTAAAACTCTAGTTTAGTGGGATGTACAATAATCTATACAGCAGCAAGTGTATAAATACATGTATAAAACATATACAATGTACAAATACAATAAACTAGGGCATCACTATACCCATTACATAATGGTATCACTATACCCATTTCTCCCACTTGCCCTAGATTTCATCTTTGTACATTACTCGTAGATCTAGACCTTCTAAATGACCCTCAAACACTTTAGCCGAGAGAGTCTTTGTAAATGAATCAGCAATATTTCATTCAATTTAATGTGTCTGCTTGTCTTGGGTTGCGATGTTCTTTTGAATAGGGACCTTAATCATATTTTAGGGTCTCAGGTAGACTTAAAGGATCCTTAAATCTTATGTTAGCTAGGGTTATTTCTTTCCCCATCTCAGGACTGATGGAACCCAATTTTCAAGCACGGGATCGTGCATTCTATCATTGACTGGTAGATTCCAGTTTTTAGGCACGAGATCGTGCATTCCATCAGTCGACTGTTAGAGTTTAGTTTTTAGGCACGGGATCGTGCGCTCTATCAGTCTCAGGACGGTGTTGAGCCGAGGCACGAGATCGTGCGCCAGATGGCACTCATGCATGTTTTCATGCATCAGATTGCTCCACGGTATTTTCATGATTCAGGGGTGTTGTGTTGGGATAAGTTTAGTTCTGCTAGAGGTTGCCAACTAGTCTCTAGTTTACTTTCCTTATCCGACTGACCCACACAACACTCTAGTTGGCACAGGTTGGGGATAAGTAATCACCCTAGACAGAACATTTAATGAATCCAATTATGGCCCTAGGGTTAGAAACCCGAATGACTGTTTCAGTTAGGTCCCTATGATGTTAAGAACCAAATCCAAGTTTCATGCTAGTGGATTTCATGTTATCAGATCTCATGATATCAGTTTTAACCCTTAAGTGGGCTACTTACTGAGTATATTCTTATATACTCACCCATGCTATATGACTTTCCTTTTCAGGTGGTAATTGATGATATCAAGCGAGTGGCGAGGGCAGTGACTTGGCTAGGCTATGGGATGCTGCTGCACATCATGTCCCTAGAAGTCTAGGACCGAGTTTCCTAGTTTCATGTTTTCAAATGTTTTTATGTTTAATTTTATAAAAATTGTATATCATTGTTTTCGACTGTTCGTTTATTGTAAAATGACTTATGACTTTGGGTCCAATTTATTAAATAAAAGATTTTTACTTATAGTCTCTTCCGCTTTAAAGTTTCAAAAGTTTTACGTGTTCATGTATGTAGTAACAGCCTTCAGTCTGTTTTAACTTCCTTTTAGTCGGGTCATTACAGCCGTGTATGAGTAGCTAAGTTTATTATCTTAGGGATTGATGTAGCCCTTTGGGCATTATGGATTGATTTTGGATGTATGTTATGATTTCATTTATGCATAGACTTCCCTTAATGCTTTCAATTTATTGGCCTTGGATTGAATGATGATTGTGTCTAAATCTTGCTCAGGAAAGGGGTTTAGCTTAGATCTCGTTATGCATAACTAGGATAGTCTTAAGATCGGGAGATTTAAGATAATCTTAGAAATTGTTAAAAAGGATTAGACTTAAGGCCTTGCATGTTAATGAGTTTTAATAGGGATATTGAATTCACTGCATGTGAGAGAATTGTTTATACTCGGGAGAGATAAATATGATTTAAGATATTTCTAGATTTATGAAACATAACATGTTAAATCATCCATTAATTAATTCATAATCCCAATTGATGAAATCAACTCCCTAAGAGTTTTCTATCATTTGATTTCCATACTTTTAGCTTGTGTTTGTTTTCCATTCATTCTCACTAAAGTTTGTTCCCTAGATAAAATTGGACATAAGTATTTATGGTACTTAATCTGATTAGAAAACCAATCCAGAGGACGAAATTCGATCTAATAAATCACTATATTATAACTTGGCCCGTACCCTTGCGGTAAGCAAATTGCACATCACTATTCTTGAGGAGATAGAGAGTAATGGAGGAGAATGATAAAATGGTGGGGTTGAATAGCTAAAAATGGGTATATATATATATACAGTGTATTTATAGCACTCCCTCTTAGATATCCATTATATATGAAAGATATACCTCATTAAAACCTTACTGGAAAAAACTCTAGTGAAGGAAAAAAAAAAGTACATTATTCATATATATTAACAACTGCCTCATTAAAAACCTTGCTAGGAAAATCGTCAGTGGGAAAAACCATAGCGAAGGGAAAAAAAGTGCAGTATATTTACTCCCCCTCATGAAAACAACATTTGAGATCTTTGAGTTGTTGCATTTCAATGTTGTGCACCAACTTCTCAAAGGTTGCAATAGGTAATGTTTTCGTAAATAAGTCTGCCAAGTTGTCTTTTGAAGAAATTTGTTAAACAGTGATATCACCATTTTCTTCAAGATCATGAGTGTAGAAAAGCTTTAGTGTGAGATATGTTTCGTTCTTTCTCCTTTAATGTATCCTCCTTTTATTTGGGCTATACATGTTGTATTGTCTTCATATAACGTTGTTGGACGATCTTTGTTAGAGGACAATCTGCATGTTTCACAAATGTGTTGAGTCATTGATTTTAGCATACACATTCCCAACTAGCCTCATGAATCGTCAGGATCTCAACATGATTTGAGGAAGTAGCTGTTATTATCTATTTCATAGATTGCCATGATATAGTTGTTCTTCCACATGTAAATAAATAACTTGTTTGAGATCTACTTTTATGTGGGTCAAATAGATAATCTGCATCTGCATAACCAACTAGGTCGAAGTTTGATTTATTAGAATAAAATAAACTCATATCAATTGTTCCTCGAAGATAACGGATGATATGCTTAACTCCATTCCAATGTCTTTTTGTTGGAGAACTATATTGAGCTAATAAATTTACTGAAAATGTTACTGTAGGGTTTAAATCCCTTGCGCAACGGAAAACTTATCAGAAATTTTCTCAATTTTTCAATTACGAACTTAAAATACTAGTACATTGGGAAAATTATACAGAAACATAACAATTATCTACTATAAATCACTAAGATTAAGCATGATGTGAATTTTATTAAGAATAACATTCTAAAATAAATTGCGAAGAAGAAAGGTTGAGGCCTTACATTCGTTGACAACTCAGGCAATTTCACCAAATCTCCTTTTGGAAAGGATCACGATCTCTTCCCTACAAATCACAGCAACACCACCAAAGGGCCTTCACTAGTATTCTCTAAATGGTCGTTTGGTTTAAGGTTTTATAGATGCCTAGGAATACTATGCCTGGGAATAAAAAATAACTGTGTTTGGTTGTGCATGGGAATGTCATCAGGATTTTATGAGAACGAATTATGTCTATATTTATTTTTTAGAATTAATCAGGTAAACTTTATGTAATTTTAATAAATTAATCAATAAAATAATCAAAATTAATTCAAACTATTAATAAAAATTAATGAATTAATAATCATGAAATGATTTTAATTGGATAAACTAAGTTAATTTAACTAATTAAAATTATTTAATTAATTTTTTTTAATAAATATTCTTAACTACAATAATTTAATATATTTGTATCCATAAATATTAATTAGATAAATGTTTTAATAATAATATGATTATTTATTTATTAAAAAGAAATCAAAAAAATAATTATTTGATTATAAATAATCAATAAGTAATTAATTATAATTATTGAAAAATGAATTTTTATACAAAAATCATTTAAATAATTTTAATTCAATAATTAAATATATTTTCGATAATGTTAACTAATTAATTATAATTTTAGTAAATATGTATTTACATCCCTTAATAAACTTGGACTAAGTATTTGTTTAAAAAAAATTGAAATTCTTGACAAATTATTATTTAATCTAATTAAATAATTTATTATATTATTTTTTTAATTTAGTATTCATTAGTTAATAAAATTGCATATAAAAATAAAAAAAAATAAATAAAAAAAAGAGATGGACAAAGAGAAAACACATGTTTTTGCAAGGGCATAGAAAGCCCTTGCTTATGGACATAAATGATGCCTGAGAATCTTTTATTTTCTGGGCCTACCATAGAAACCTTGAAACAAACAAGGGTATCAAAAACCCTTGTCCATTCCCATCTTCAAAACCCTTGCACGAAACGGTCCATAAGGATTTTGAGGGTAAAGTTGGTGGGGATCTTTTGGGAATTTTGGAAAGTCAGAGAGAATTCTTTCTGAGAGAACTGAGAGATAATGATTCACACACAGAGCTTCTGTAATCACCCTTCACGTAAAGATAGAGGAAGAAGCAATTACCTCCCAGACAATGTAGCCTATCGATTAGGGAGAGGGGAGAGCAGTTCGTGGAAAACCTACCACGTATGATAACTAAAAGCCAGTTATCGTAAATTCAATTTAATCTAAAAAGGAACTAAATTAAACTAAATTTATTTTATTTAATTAATTAAAAAAACAATTAATTAAATCAAATTTAATTAACTATTTCATTTAAATCATATTTAAATGAACATCTCCTATAGTTTTAATTAAATCAAATTAAATTAAATTAAATAATTAATTAATTCACTAATTAATTAGTTACCAAATTAAATATCATATATTGAATTTAACCTATAATTGAATCATATTCAATTATATTTCTCTCATAAACTATAGTTATAATGAGCATCTAATGCGCATTAATTTTAACCTGTAGTTTTAATATGAACTCAATTCATATTAAATTAATATGTGAACTCCTTCAAATATTTAATTCTCTCATAAATTAATTTTTAAATCAACTTCAAAATAAATTTATATTATAAAGTTTAATTAAAAATATAAACTTTATATTATAATGTATGGATGTTTCTCATAGTAAATTTGAACATTTTCAAATTACTTTCAAGATATAATTACCTCAATACCCTTTACGAGCTACCAGTGGAACCTAATGGACTTACAAATCATAAGCTCCAACGATATGAGATTAATTGGTTAAACTCATTAACCAAGTTAATCAATATTCGTTAACTGTGGGTTCACTCCACTTAAGACCCACAGTTGCACTCTGCTCACTGCAAATATATTTCTGTGTCCACGGATATAGACCAATAACAGCAAGTTAGTCCTTCACGAGTGTTCGTAACACCATTTAGGTCAAACTACCGTTTTACTCCTAGGTTACCTCTACATCCTTAAGTACTAGTGCTCCTCTAATAAACCAACCTGTTTATGGTCCAATAAACAGAAACCCCTCTCCGGACAATAATAGGGTAGGGCCCTTTGTTCAAGACTCGGAGACACCACTTAAGGAAACACTCATCTACTTACCCTAAAGTCGGGAAGGAGTGAATTTCATCTTGTGTGATTATGTTATCATCTCCCCACTCGATCTTGTCCCTAAAATGGTAGGTTTATTGAGTCGGTGTACTAGTCACTCTCATCCATACAAATCAAAGGACAATCTCTCGTGAACAAGAGTTCATAATACACTCAGGATTAAGACTAAGTTGCCTAAGTCATCCTATTGAAATAGAAACCTAACTAGACAACGAAGTTACATCTAGTGGTTACCATTTCGTGGTTCGGTCTTATGCAAACTCATTGTATAGGATACTCCACTTGCATGTCACCTACACAAACATGTTGGATCATTGCATTTGCATCAAATACAAATGGTGTTATAAAGTGAAAGTGAAAGTAAATTTAAAATTGAAAAAGATTTAACAGAATTTGTGATTTGGTATGAATTTAAGATACCAAAAAGTCTAGATACACTTCAATGGAGTGTGTTTTGCACACTAACTGGAGGGGCAAGGTCGGTGTTTGGTAAAATGTTGTGGCATGCACATCTCGCGTGGAGCCATTTTTCAGTGTTTTATAATTTTGGACATATTTGAAAACCAGTCCTCAAAATTTGTCATATGTGGTTTGGTCTGAATTTAAGATACCAAAAAGTCTAGATAAACTTCAATGGAGCGTGTTTTGCACACTAACTGGAGGGACAAGGTCGGTATTTGGTAAAATGTTGTGGCATGCACATCTCACGTGTGGCCATTTTTCAATGTTTTTATAATTTTGGACATATTTCAAAACCAACCCTCAAAATTTGCCATCCATACAAATTTCTTGAGATATCCTTTATTTTTATAAATTAATTTCAAAAGTTTGGAGTTTCGAAAGTTTTGTGAACTCACTTTATCCTTTACCCTATATATAAGAATGATCCTTTTTTTTCTCTTTTCTAATTTACTTTTTTCTTTCACTCTTTAGTTTTTTTAAGATGCAAGCCTAAAATGCATGACTAATATTGTACGTGTATGTATAGGTAAATAGTTATAGATTAGTTTTTTTTTTTTCTGTTTTTTTTAAGAAAAGTTATAGATTAGTTGATACAATCCTCTTAATATTTATTATATTTAAAATTCATCTTTCTTTATAACAAATTTGTAGTTTACTTTTTCTTTTTTCTTTTATAACAATTTTACTTTAAACTATAAATATTAATTATTTCAATAAAATGGTAAGTTGTTCAATTTAATAATTATTTCAATAAAATTGTAAGTGGTACAGTTTAATAATTATAATTGAACTTGAGGAGTTTTAGTTACCAAATTTTATTAAAAAGTATAATCATTTATATTTTTCAAAATATAAATGAGTATAATATAATTATTTGATATGCAAATACTTTTTTAAAATGAAAATTAACTCAAATATTTGATTAAAGAAAATGAAAATATCGCGTGCAGCACACGTTTGTGACTAGTTTTGTTAAGGAAAAAATACACTTTTAGTCCTTAAGGTTTGGGTTAGGTTTTATTTTGGTCCCTGAGTTTTCTAACTCAACAATTTAGCCCCGAGGTTTGATTTTAGTTTCATTTTAGTCCCTCCATCCATTTTTCCTTTAAAAACTAACGGTTTGCTGACGTGGCACCTATATTTTTATTAAAAAAATTTAAAAATAAAATAATTTAAAATATATATATTTTTTAATTTTCATTTTCCATCTTTTTCCCCCTCCTTTCTTCTTCTCAACCATCACTACCTTCTTCCTCTCAACCACCATCATTCTTCTTTAATCCGGTGACCGACGACAGCCGCCGACACTATTTTTTTTTTTTCTTCTTCTTCTCCTCCTCTCTTCTCCCACTTTTCTTTTTTTTTTTTTTTAATAAAATAGAGGGAGGGAGGAGGGGCCTCCCTCCTCGGTTTCACGTCGAAAACCAGAGAGGGACCACCGACGACTGGTTGCCAACCAACGACGGACGTCAGTCGCCGGCCACTGGACTTAAAGATGAAGGGTGGTGGTTGAGAGGAAGAAGAAAAAAGGGTGAAAATAGGAGGGAAAATGAACATTAAAATATATATATATATATATATATATATATATATATTAATTATTTTATTATTATTTTATTTTTAAAATTTTAAAAATATTTTTTAATAAAAAAAATAGATGTCACGTCAGCAAACCGTTAGTTTTTAACGGAAAAATGGATGGAGGGACTAAAATGAAACTAGAATCAAACCTTAAGGGCTAAATTGTTGAGTTTGAAAACTCAGGGACCAAAATGAAACCTAAACCACATGGACTAAGTGTATTTTTCCCTTTTATTAATTTTATGTTACTTTGTTTGTATCTCTCAAGTTTTTTTCACCTTAAATTTTCAGTTTTATATATATATATATAATTAAAAAGAAGTAAATTTGTTACCAAGACAGGGTGAATAAAAAACAATAACTACAAGAATTCAAGATTTTAACAAGAAAATGAACTGACAATATAACATGCAGAAGATAGCACACCTTGATGAAGATAGAAAGAAAATGAATTGACAATATAACATGCAGAAGATAACACACCTTGATGAAGATGGAAATTTCTCCTTTTCTTTTTCTTTTTTTCCACCAGACTCTCATCTTGGAAATATATTATAGCGCAAGAACATAGCTTCTCAAAAGAAGCCAAAAGATATATATATATATATATCTATACAAATATTGATATAATTACAGAGGATTTTCCCGCTAAAAAGATAATAATATTACAGAGGATTTTGGTTACCTTCAAATCTTCAATTGGTAATGTGATGGCGACAAGCTTAATATGCATATATACAAGCTCTCGCAATCCTCCCATTTGCTTTGCTGAACTCCTCCACTGGCTCCAGAAGAACAGACAGCAACATGTTACCGTCGTGACATGAACGACATGCACGATACCAGGGAACGAGTGTAGAGAGGAACCAGAGTAGGGGCCAGGCCATGACACGAGCGTGAGGGGTGGATTAAACCATCTCATCTTCGATGTCATACACAGTTGATCAATCTGATCAAATTCCACAACCGAAGTTCGGTTGCTTCACAGGATGTCAATATGCCTGCACTGAATCTGACATACAACTGCTGCTATTGTGGATATTGAATCTGCTCTGAAATTCCCATGTTTGTGGAGGTAGTTGCTGGTACAAGGTTTTCATTTACACTCTTGGTTGGTCTCTTTGGTCTCTTTGGTTTCTGAGTTTGAGATTCGAGATTTTGCCAGGAGTCATCTAAGTCAAAGTCCACCACTGGGCTAGTTTCGTTTATCTTTTGTAAACTTCGAGCTTTCGAAGCATTTTGCTTTTCAGAACCACCTTTTCTCTGCACAAAGACAAAGTATATACGATACATGTTATTAGTAGGGGAAAAAAACCAGCTGCTTGTTATTAATAGGGGGGAAAACCAGCTTCTTCCCCTGCAAGCAGACAATGATTTAGACATTTGATTGGAAACAGCATTGCTAAGTTAAAAATAGTCAGACATATCTACAGGCAATAATGTGCTCTAGTAAAATTCAAGTCTGCATGTACAACCTCTAATAGTTCCTTCACTCAAGAACATTCCCAACATTATTCTAATAAACCATCTTCATTAATCTCTAGGGAGGCTTCAGCTACCCCAAACTAATTCTCTGGGAGACATCAAGAATTTGAAGTTATCAAGTTTTCTACGTTGGAAGAACCTAGAACTTTAGAAGGTATCTCCAAACATCTCAAGTCCTAGCCAATGGAGGATCTAAGTTAACCAACAATTCTTTAATCCAATTCAAGAAAATATGCCGAACACATCTGAAGAACATTATATGATCCATAGGTGAAATAAAAGCATTCAAAACTGTGGGACAATGGTCTCACTCTGATATCCTCAAAAACACTTAGTAACTTCATATACTGGAGGATCAGTCAGGAAATGATCATGAATTCTTACTCAGGTTTGAAAATATAAACGCAAAACAGACAAATAGAATCCTAGAACAATATAGATGCAACAAACCTTTGCCCAAAATTCTATAACTAGATGCACACTATTCTTATAAACTACGAAGTTTGGAATATCAAGATTTATCTTCAATAACAGAAATAAGAAAGTCCAGTACCTTTTTACTACTGGGTTTAGTTTTTTCTAGATCAGGAGATGGATCATATTCAGTACCCCGGGATTCAGGGTTCGTTAAATCCTCCAATGATGCATCACCCTCAGCATCAACTCTTATACCCTTTGCTTGTTTTTTCTTCTGTCTATCCTTTGCCTGCCAACAAAGAGATGTTAAAAATACAAATACAGAAATCTTCTTGCAAGCCATCAGATCAGAAAAATGAAATAAATAAATATATCAGACCCACCACAATAGGAATTTCTCGTAATTTCTGCTCCAACTGAGCATCATCCAGAAGTAAAGATACGACATCCTCAGGAGCTAAGATGTCTCCTTGAACATGACCACCGGTCATAACAAGCTGCTGAACAGTGTTTTTCTGACTAGCTCTTTGAAGAATCTTCTCTTCAACCGTTTCTTTACATATTAGTCTGTACACAGTGACCTACAAAGCAAATTGCAAGTATAAAAGGTTGACCAAATAATAAAAGGGAGTGAGGAAGGCAAAAAAATAAAAGAGAGACAGCGTACAGTTCACAAGCACGCCAGATTTACGTAAAGACCCAAGAAATGATATTTTTAGTACTTAAACCTCAATTACAGTCCCTAAACTTCCATTTTTTTCCAATTTGGTCACACATCTTTGATGTAAGGTCAAAATTAGTCCAACTACGAGCTCTATAAGCAAGAAATGATGATTAGTATCGATCAACAAAGTTCCAGAACAATGTATAATTTGAAAAAACAAATAATAATTGAAAACTCGTCTAAAAAAAGGAAAAATATGTTAATCCCAATTTCTATTAAAGCAGGTTTTTCCAAAAACTTCTATAGCAAGTAGCGCCTATTCTCCCCTCAAATCTCAAAATCCTTGATGAAAGGAAAACTAACATCTTTTGTCTGTCCCAGACGGTGAGCTCTGTCCATGGCCTGCAAATCCAATGTTGGATTCCAATCACTTTCATAAAAGATGACAGTATCAGCAGCTGTCAAGTTAATGCCAAGTCCACCAGCTCTTGTGCTCAACAAGAATACGAAAATATCATTCCTACAAAAAAATATAACATGATGGCATTAAAAAAATAAGAATTAGCATGCTAAGATCCAGGAAGCAAGCAAAAGTAAGCAACAAGTTGATCTGATAGTAGAAAACGACGAAATAAACATCATTTTGATGTCAAGAGAGTCCATACCGAAGTTGGAAGTCCCTGACCATATCTCGACGATCCATTATAGTGGAGGATCCATCAAGTCTAAGGTATCTATACTTCCGATAATTCATGTAATCCTGCAGGGACATGGTGTGGTAATTCTAAAAGTGAGCAAACGAACTCCAGAAACCTTGTCAAACAATAAGGCCATGATGCTTAGAAAAGGTATCGTCTTGTTTTAAAATTTCAAGTAGCCAAGATAAGCTTGCAACTTAACACACAAGGCATGGAAAATGGTTAAAAGTTTCAAGGGCCATGATTACGCCTTTAAAATCTTATTCTTTCTTTTTCTCTTTTTCTCAAAAGAATAAAGGAGGCACAAGGGGAAATAAAAGGTCAGCCTCAATGTCAAATGAAATGCAGTAACTTCGATATTTTACTTCAGCAACAGATTTCATAGCAACGAAGGAAACCCTACAGCCCAGAGCAACAAGGATGACAAATGAATACCTCGAGAATATTCAACATTTTTGTCATTTGAGCAAACAGGAGGACACGATGATTTTCGGCCCGCAAGCGTTTCAGTAATATATCTAGTGTTTGTAGCTTCCCTGAGTCCTATATAAAATTAATATAAATCCATTACACAGAACCTTACTTAAAAATATAAACATTCCTTGAAGGATAAAGTAAAGTGAGAAGGGAAAGCAACACCCACTGTGAGCAACTTTGCTGGATCAAAACTTTGCATTGGAGGAGAAGATCCAAAAATACTGTACGTCAACCAAAGAGCTGGCTGGGAAACTGGTATTTCAGAATCAATCTCTTGGATCAAAGGGTGGGGTCCATTTGGCTTTCTTGGTGCATTAAAGTCAGATGTGCGTGCAAACCCAATAAATAATCTCTTCACCCAAGGATCATGAAATTGTTCAACCATTTGGTAAGCGAAGTTTCTATCTGAGCAGTGGGTACCTATCTGCAAAATAGATGCAGCGACTAAGCATTAAATAATCACCTCAAATGATAAAGACAACTTCATTTCACCTGTCAAAACAAAACTTTCTAGTTTCTTAAAAAAGATATAGTAAACTGAATTAAAAAAAAATACCGGTGGGGCTCTAGTTTTTGGAATAAACGTGTATGCTGAGTGAAGAAGCCCAACATTGGACTGAAGCCTCTCCTGTTGAGGAATGACTAAAGCCTCATATGGAGCATCACCGGGTCCTGTTGCAAGTTTTCTCCTAAGTAAGTTAGTCTGAGATATGGAAGGCATCAACAACATTCTTGTAACAGCACGCACTTTTCCCTGCTCAAGAGAACCATTTTCTGGATCATCATCAATAGATTCCATAATGAAGTCTACAATTCCATCCAGAAATTGCCTGTCCCATCTCATTATGGAAAAAAGTAGTCGTTCTAGAAAAGAACCATTGGCCAAAAATGTAACTTCTGCAGGGGACAGATCCATCAAATGGGTGAAACCAAAAGTACCACTTTGATGGGAAGAATGATGTAAATTGTCTCCTTGCATGAATATGGATTGATAAACATTTTCCGCAGAAAATATGTTAAAACATTTCTGAAAATATCCTCCACCAATGCCATGTGCAACTGCAAATGATTTTGAACTTTGAAGAACCTCTCGGTAGACTAGTTTTGGTAACTAAAAATCAAATAATCAGATTAAAACAAATATTAGTCATTCCTTTGGAGAAGGGAGTAAATTGGAGAACTAAACAATAGTCATGCTGACTTATTATGCATATGCAGACATCCTAATGATGGATGATGTTCAACGGATGGTAGATACACAAAAATGGCATGTGCTTCAAAGAATCCAGCAATAGTACAGTACATTTGTAGCTTCTAAAATTTAGACCCATATGAAGTAAGTCTGAGAAATAAGTAATATGTTTATAGCTTCAAAAAAATTAAATTATAAGAGATAAATGTTAAAACATAATAAAAGTGATTGTCCTTTATATACTAGAAGGAACAAGCATGAGAACCATAATAAAATTTTCATTTGTTATAATTTTCTCCAAATTTAAATTTAAGTGATATACAACAAAATTTTCTAAGTATTTGTATACTAAAGGATTATTTCATGTGCACACATGTTAAAATACTACCTTGTATAAGGAGCAATCTTGAAAAAACTTTTACACCATTATACCCCCTCTTAATAAATTTACAAAACTTACAAGTCATTAACAATCCATTACCAATAATCAATAAATTATTTCAATCAGACATTAAAATAAATATAATAAGTTTAAAATACTATTATTTAACAGAACAAGGTTCTTAGCAATAAACTTAGTTTTTAATACAAAAGAAATTTAAGTTGTTTCTATTAAGAAGTCAACTTTGGAAGAATACACAAGGACAATCCAAAAAGAAAAAACCCAGAATAAAAGAAGGCAAAATAGAGAAGACAAAGTAAATTACAAGTCAAATAAAATTGCCTATGATAATTTCGAACATTATTTCATTGTGGTAATGAAAAAATGCAAATTACAAAAATATTCAATGTACAACTTGTGGCAGTGATGGATCCAAGATTTTACCTCGGGGGCACAAATTCATATAAGGTTAAATTACAAGTTTAATCCTAAACTATTAGATTTCTATCTATATGGTCCTTGAATTTTACAAAGGTGTTTAATAAGTCCTTGAATTTTCAATTTTGTGTCTAGATCTCTAAATTTTCAATTTTGTATCCAATCTCTCTAACATATTCAAAAATTTTCAAATTAAATGTTGTATTAGACATAAATTTTAATTTTGTGTCTAATAAGTCCTCAATCTATTAGACATTCTTTTTAAATGATGTATCTATTAGTTACAAAATTAAAAGTGGAAGGATTAATTAGACACAATTAAATTTTATGTTTAATAGATACAAATTGAATATATATGAGATCTATTAGATACAAATTGAAAGTTCGATAGTTTTAAATTTCAATGATTTATTAGTCAAAAAGTTGAAATTTTTGGGATCTATTAGACACAAATTTGATGATTCAGGGACTAAACTTGTAATGTTAACCCTCATAAATAAAATTTTAACCTATAGCATTTAGATTAAGTAATATTAATTACAAAAGTATAAAAAATCATTAGAAATTATCTCCCTAAATATATAAGCAAAGAATGAAACTTGTAATATTTATCAAAGGTCTTTTCAAAATATTATTAAGGTTTTTAATGGAATTAATTTGTCTAAAACTATTTAGAAAAACTTCAAAAATATTTTTATATTTATATATATGTTTGAAAAGTTAAAAAATAACTAAAATCTAACTTGTTTCAAGTATACTAAAAATTAAAATAATAGATAAATATATATATTGCAAAACTAGAAACAAAAACTTGAAAATTATATATAAATCTATAAAGCAAAAATTAGCACCCAAATTTATAACTTTTTTGAACAAGAAACCAAACTTTTCATTGAAGTAATGAAAAGAGACTAATGCTCAAAGATACAAATTCCACAAAAGAGTCTCTTCAAAAAAAAAAAAAAAAATCCACAAAAGAGTGAAAAAGCAACAAAACTAAAAAAACCAATACAAGATCAAAAAAAACTGAAAAGCAATGCTTGAACCACAGCTCCCGAATGCAAGCAATGCTCTGCGCCCCCTTTAACCAACGTACCAAGGTGATTTTATGTTATTTTAGGTGGAGCAGTACATATATATATATAAACGACAATTTGAGGGGGGAACGTGCCCCCTTTGGCCCGACTTGTGGTAGTTACATTTTTGTTTATATGTAAACTAAAAATATTTGACAAACAAATTCTGGTTGTTACATTCATAGATAAAAATATATTTAATTATTCTAAAGTTTATGGCAGTCATAATCAAATTTTGAGAATTATGAGCTAAAGTAGCTAATGATTCTAAAATAGGATCTAAAAAAACAAAAGTTTGTGTGTAACACCTGGCAATAAACTACATAGTACTTACTAATATTTCAGGCCCACAAGCAAAATGCAAATACGCATGAAATTCATAGAATCGTAGGAAAGCTATTAAGAGATGAGGAATACCCACAAGTCACCAAAGTCGATAATTAATAAGATAGATGTGGATGCAACCTTATTTTCTTCTGTACATGGATATGCATTATATTAACTAGTAATAAGGAAAAGGCTGAAGTACCTTAAACTCTATGAGATTGTGACCTCCCGAGTAGTGTACGTCCTCAAGTTCCCCAAAAGGAGGGGGCAAAAGAGGATTCGGAATGTCTGCAAAGTACAGGTATGTGCTTCCCTCATTCCTTTCGAACAACTCTGGGTGATTGCACACCTACCCATTTACATAGTTAAAATACTTTTCTCCAATTGTTGCTATAATAAAGGTACGTCTCCTGCGTATGTAGAGAGAGAGATCAAATACCTTTCTTAGCTGAATGACAATGTTCATAAGATTGAGAATTTTCTTCTCATTAAGATGCCTATTGCTGTCAAACAACTCAGCAAGAGATATCTTATTCTTGATAGCTTGATAAAATGCTTGCTGCCGAGAACTTAACTTGCAATGCACTGTAATCTCAGTTTTTCTAGTAAGCTCAGAGATTACATCCTTTTTGACTCTCCGCAACATAAAAGGCTTTAATATTGAATGCTGTTTAAGAAAAATGAGAACCCCATAAATAAATCAACAAAGTGCATTGCAATATACTGAATCTTTTACAAGTCCAACACCTGATTTCTTCTATGATCCAAATTCCATTTACTATTATAAAATATAACTAAGAAAGCTTTCTTAATAAAGATGAAAATAGACTACATGATCTAAACTAGTTAAAGAACAATGATGTCTTGATTAAGAGAGGTCCTTTGTTTCAAACTGTGATGAATATACAAGATAGGCCACATATAAATGAACCTATACTAGAAAGCAATTCTAGGGCCATCTTTGTTGACCCTATAAGCTCTTTTCCTCCGAGGGGAGGGTGAGATGGACAAAGCTAGATCTAGTTTTATCAACACCAAAATAAATTTTGAATTTTCTTCATGAAAATTTTATAACTCCATACTAAAAAACAGGGAGGAACTCCTGTCGCATTGAATTCTTCAAGTAGGAGATTCGTAGCGACCATTCATAACAATCAAACAGAAGTGCAACACATTCCCAATCTAAACGAAGAATTTCTAGTACGCAACTTGCTATAGGAGCCGTTTCATTTCATATAACAATTAACATATAACAACTAAATTGAAAAAGTTGGTAGATTCCAAAGTTAATAAACAAGGACTCACCAAGCGGTTAAGTTGGTGCTCATTCAAAGTACCCCCATGTTCTGCATGATTTTCAATTCTGCAGGACAAGTTCTATGCATCAAATAACAATTACTTAGCATAGTTTGATTAAATCACTGTAGCTCAACTAATCAATACTGACCCTTTAGAAAACCACTCATTGAACTGTTCGTGGCTGTCAAATAAAGTAGGCATGATGAAGTGTAAAAGGGCCCACAACTCAGCCATGTTATTCTGGACAGGTGTCCCAGTAAGCAGCAAGCGGTTTCGACAATTAAAGCTTAGCAGTGTCTTCCACCTTATGCTGTCAATTTAATGAAACCAACATAACACATTACTATAGAGCCTAAACAATGGCCATAATTGTGGTGGTTCTGCTAAGTAATACTTTTTTGATAAGGTTCTGCTAAGTAATACTATTCAACTGTTTGGTTGTTTACTAAAATATTCATGACACAAGCAAGAAGATTATATGTTAACAAAAGCCTAGCACCCCATCCTTGATCCAACTGCCTCTCAGTTAGATATGGAACATTTACATAAGTTTCCACCAAAACATTAAAATAGGGAGGGAAGGTCGATGATAAGCAAAACAAAACCTTTCATTATTAACAAAGAAGAATGCAGAGGGGACATAAAATATCCACACCGGCCCAAGAAGATTCTACTGATTATATTAAAATAAAATTGTGACAAAATTTTTTTAAAAAAAAAAATCATCTCTAATTTGCCAAGAGGATATTTGTTGCGTGCACGCACATTTGCCAAAAGAACATCTTGTCAAACTCACAACAATAACCAGATTTGTGACATTTTTTCTACAATAAGTTTCTGAATTACTATCTCTTCAGACCTATAGTTCTCTTTGCAGGCTACAGGGAGTATCCATCACTCACCAGTATCAACAACCACAGCTAGAGTTTGCCTATAACTCTAACAGGAAGTCTAAATAAATAAATGCATTTCTGCACCAAGACCGACCAACAAAGTATATCAGCTGGCCACATACAAAGTAATAAGAACAAACCTCGTAGAACTTTTTATTGCCTGTGCCTCATCCAATACCATATATTGCCACTTAACACGCCGAAAATACTTTTCATCGGAAACAAGCAGCTGATAGCTGGTAATGAGGATGTGAAAACCAGCGTCCCTAGAAAGGAAAAAGAAAGAAAACAACCAACATGAAAAAATACGATGATGACAAGCATCCATGGAAGGAAAAATAAAGAAAATAACAGGCATAAATAAAAAAGATCACGACATGGTGAAATTAAATAGATAACAATTCTGTTTGTTTATTTGTTTGTTTGTGACAACCGAACTTTCATTAAGAAAAATGGAAGGGAGAACAAGGGCATACAAAAACAAGCCTACAAACCAAAGCCCCGACAACTAATTGCAAGAAAGAATCTCAACCTAAAAGAATGAGCCTCAAAGATCTAATTAATGGACAGCCGTAATGAAGTGTTAAATCTAATGAAATCCCAAAACCCTCCCTTGACCTTTCCTTCCCTCTAAAGATACAACAGTTTCTTTCTAGCCAAATACCCCATAGATAACAATTTTGTTATACAAGGGACTATCTCATGGACCCGATGGGGACACGTTCCCTTCAGAGGCCTCTGCGAAAGAGATCCATTGTGCCCTTTTCTCCTCATTATTGTCGTTAATTGCTTCAACTGCCTCTTACCCAACTGCTTCTCAGTTCTCATTAAGTCTGCCCCCTCTTTGCATAAATCATCTTCAGTTTCTATGCTCCTTTTCTCCTCTTTTTGGATTATGCTTAGTGGCCGTCTTAATTCATCATAAGTTTTACAAAGGAAGCCTCATCTCATTGTCTTTATGCCTTCAATTTGTGCAACTTGGATAGGAATTCTTTGAACCACATTTTTTTCTCATTTTCATACTCTCGGGCTTCCTGGTTGAAGATTTTCTCTTTTTTTTAATCTTCATTGCTTCTATTCTCATCAGTCCTTCTCGGGCTATCAAGTCAAAAATTTTATGGAGCAATGATGTTAAAGCTTGTTAGCCGATGGTGTCTTCATGGTGTTCTCCCTCTAAGTCTTTTGTTAATTTCTCCACTCAGGACATCTTAATTGGAATGCTTTTATTTCTTATGTTTAATTTATTGTGTTTTTTATTTTATTTTGATTCCTTTTTTCCTTAATGGAGTTTGTATCTTTCGAGGGCATTAGTCTCTTTTCATTATATCAATGAAAAATTTTGTTTCTTGTTCCAAAAACAAAAACATCACATGCATCTTCAAAAAAGCATCTAGCTTGATGTCAATTACAAAAAGTTGGAAATTCTTGGTATCAACATTGATGATTTGGCTTTGGGAGCATTGCTCACCTCCGTAGTTGCAAACTAGGTGGCCGGATGAATACCGACGATAACCTCCCCCTTGATTGTAAGCCTAAATCCCCCAACTTTTGGGCCCCCAATCATTGAAAGGATGGCATACAAGCTTCAGAAGTAGAAAGATGTCTAAGGGAGGGAAGCTTACACAGATACATTTATTCATGCAATGCTGAAAACCTTCTCCTTTGCTACACGTCTCCCTTTTTAGAATTCTATCAAGAAGCTCCTTAGAAATTTCCTATGAGGGGGCCCAAATGAAGGGTGGCACTCATCTATAGTTAGCTGTAAAATGATTCAGCAGCCTACTCATCTTCGAGATCTTGACATTGGCAATGTCAAGCAAACAAATCAAGCCATGTCATCCAAATGGATATGGAGATACCTTACTGGGAAGATTTGTTTGCATGATATTGAGGCTGGTTTTTAGCATTGCATGATATTGAGGCTGACTTTTTTTTGGGATAAAAGACCAACTTCCATTGAGAAAAAATGAAAGAATACAAGGGCATCCAAAAAAAACCAGCCCACAAAAGACCCCCTTTAGAGGAAGGACCGCCAATCAAGAATAACAGTACCTGAGAATAATTACAAAAAATCTTAGAAACCAAGACCCAGAGAGAAACGTAGAATCTAGCAAGGGCCCAAACATCAGAAGGAGCCCTCTCAAGCCCTCGGAACACTCTGTTATTTCTCTCACCCCAAAGGTCCCACAAAACAGCACACACCCCAGCTAACCATAAAAACCTCCCCTTGTCGCGAAAAGGAGGATGGAGAAGGAACTCCTGGATCATCTCCAGTAGTCTCTGATCATCTCCCTGTAGCATTGCATGATATTGAGGCTGACTTTTAGCATTGCATGATACTGAGGCGGACTTTTATAGATATCTTCAGTAATCTTCCGTAATCTTTACAAAGCAAATGGGCAGATGCAGTTTTTATTATATGATTTTCTTTGGAAAAATTTTGATGCTGATAAGGAAAGTTGGCTAGAGAGGCCTTCTGAAGAAGAAGAAATTCATGTTGCAATTTTTGCTACGGGTAATCTCAAATCCCCAGGTTCAGACAATTCAATCGGAAGCTTTTGAAAAAAGATTGGAACATCCATTGTCTCCGTTCCTTTTCACCGTAATAACACATGTTTTTATCCATTTTTTTATGCTTGCAAAGAAAAGAATACCATTGAAGGCTTCAAGGTTGGAGAGGAGAATGTTGAAATTACTCATATTGAGCCCGCGATGACACTCGTTTGTTTAGCAATCATGATTTGAAGATTCTTGAGAATTGGAGATTGTTCCTAAACATGTTTGAAAAGGCTTCTGGGCTAAACTATAAACTTGGAGAAGTTAGCTTTGATTGGCATCGATTTAGACAGAGGAAGTGAGAAAGGAAGCTTTGCTTTTTGGTTGTTGAGAAGATACCCTCCCTTTTCATTCCCTCAAAAACCTCTTTTTGGGACCCTGTTGTTGACAAAATCAGGAGAAGATTGGCTAAATGGAGGGGTTTCCCCACCAGTGTTTTAAAAGGCGCACCCGGGCGCGCGCCTTCCTCGAAGCCCTCGAGGCGCGCGCCTTATGCGCCTATGGGGCTTCACATTTTTATATATGTTTTAAATTTTTTTAAATCTAAATACTTGTTATGAAGCGAGACCCCGTACTTGGTCGTTTGGAGTGTCAAATATCACATTCAAGGCATATATTTTTTGTGGAGTATTGACATCATCATACTTGATCATTCGGAGTGTCAGAAGGCATATTAACAATACTAAACTCACTGTTTTTTTTGGAGTATTGACATTTGACTCTATGTTGGAAGACTAATATTTGAACCTTATTTATCTTTTATCTATTTTTCTTGGTTAAAAACCTCATTACTTGCCATGAAAGTGTTTTATATACATGTATATATTTTTGTAAGTTTTTTTTCTATATAGTGTGCCTAAGAGAAAAAAGTCCACGCCTTTTTGTGCGCCTTGCGCCTAGGCCCCAGGAGACCATTGCGCCTTAGTGCGCCTTGAGCCTTTTAAAACACTGTCCCCATCTCCAAATGTGGTAGGTTGACTTTAGTGAATATGGTTCTCACAAGAATTCCATTATACTTTCTTTCGATATACAGGATACCTAGTAAAGCCAGCTTTTCTACAACCAAAACAATCAGAGATTTTCTTTCAGAAGGAGCAAACAATGAAGGTGGTAGCCACTTAGACTTAGTTAACTGGAAAAAAGTCACAGCTCCTCAGAATTGTGGAGGGTTGGGAATGGGGAATCTGAGAGAAGAAATCTGGCTTTTCTAGCAAAATGGATTCGGAGATATGCCCAATGCACAGATGCTCTGGAAGAAAGTCATTGAGAGTAAATATGGGCTTGTGGACAGCAAATGGATTCCAAATAGCAGAAGAAAATTCTCAAAGCTCAGTTCTTGGAAGAACATTGACAAAAACAGTATTCTTTAAAAGAAACATAAAGTTCAAGCTTGGAAGACAGTTGGGCTACCTCAAGACCTTTACATGAAGAATATCCTTCGATCTATGCTATTGCAAATTCTAAAGCACTTTCGATTAAAGACTGTTGATCTCCATTGGGAGAAGCGTGGAACCTCAATCTCAGAAGGGGGCCTTTTGATAGAGATATGGAAGATTGGGACAACCTTATAAATATTCTTGAAAGCTTAAGAGTTGGACAAAATGGTTTGGACTCCAGATCCCTCAGGATCTTTTACTAGCAAACCAGCAACCATTTTACTTCAGGAGAGCACATCTCCAAGACAATTTGGGAAGGAAATAGCCCCAAGAAAGTTAAGTTTTTTATTTGATCTTTAGCTCACGGAAGCCTAAGTACCATGGATAAAGTTCAAAGAAGACACCCAACATTGGCTCTCCCCCAACATTTTGTCTTCTCCTAGGAAGCACAAACATGTCATATATGACGAAGAATCTATGTCGGACACAGATACGTCCAGACACGCAATTTTGCGTGTCTTTTTTTTTTTTTTGAATGGACACGTTGGGACACGGAATTGGACACGTCTGGGCCCAAATCTACATGCTAACAAATTAAAAAAAAAAGAAGAAAAGAAAACCCTAATACCCACGGAATCGTGAAACTAAAACTCCCACCCACCCACCTTGTCGATCTCGCTCATCGCACCAGTCGCCGCCGCCATCAGCTCCGGAAGTTGCCTCCAAACGCTCTAGAAGTCACCCAACTTTTTTTCTTCATATTGTTAATTTAAGAGTTTCTTTTCTTTTATTTTTTTAAACCTCCTTTTAAGTTAACCTAGACAAACTGTATACCATATACCACAGATAATAGATAGGTCCAGCCCAATAAAAGAACTATTTTTAAATTAAAAAAAAAAAAAGGAATGATGAAATTAAACTACTCTCAAGAAAAATTTATATATATACTAAATTTTTTTAAAAAAAATTATATATATACTAAAAAAAAATTAAAAAAACAATGTATCCTCAACGTGTCCGTGTCCTAGTTTTTTAGAAATTGACGTATCGATGTGTCCTATCGTGTCCATGTCCGTGCCCGTGCTTCTTAGGTCTTCTCTGTAACAAAAGTTCAAAAACCAGTAGCCATCTTTTCCTTCATTGTCATTATGTACAAGAGCTGGAATTTCCTTTGCAATACGTTTTCAGCTAGCCAGGTGTTTTCCTAAACATGTGGAAGATAGTTTGCAAGAGGTGTTGTCTGGATGGTGGTTCGAAAAGAAAGCAAAAGTTTTGTGGAACAATGCTACCAGAGCGCTCTTGTGGAAGATTTGGATGGAAAGAAAGAGTAGGCTTTTTTCAGATAAGTCTTCGTCATTTGATATTTTTTGTGAAAATGTACCATTTACAACCTCCTGTTGGAGTGATTTACACAATTCATTTTGTAACAACTCAGCACTCGCTCATCAACTTAAGCTGAAGGCCTTTTATTTTTTGTACTCCAAACTAGGCTTAGGGATTTCTCATCCCTAAGGCCTTTGGGTTGTTTGTCTCTCTTTTGTTGAATATATTCCGTTCTCTGTTTCTCATTAAATAATAATAATAATAATAATAAAATAATGTAACCAGGCGAAAATGGAACATTTAGGTTACTATAAATTGTAGCTTAATTTGAATCATAAAAGTCGAGCTAAACCTTAAGTTTTCATTCTTTTAAATCTACTTCAAAGAATTAACAACTTTCAGGGTTACCTGCGATATAAATTCTTGGGGTTAATCTTTTTCCTGAGAACTGTACGCTCTGAAAGCCCACCCCAATACGGAAGTGCTTTCAGGTCAGGGCAGAAACGATTGATTTCATCGACCCAATTGTTCAAGACAGACGCTGGTGCAACAACCAGAAAAGGCCCCCATATATTTTTATCCTGATATGAGAAGAGTGATTGTAGTCAATACAAAGAAAAATTAATACTTAAAAAACTTAGTATGATCATTACCTCAGCCAAATGAGCCAAAAATGCCATTGCCTGGATGGTCTTTCCAAGGCCCATTTCATCAGCAAGTATGCCATTTAAACCCTGTAGATAACCATGTCACCAAAGCTAACCTTTTGAAAAAGAAAAATGAATCCAAGATAATCATTTCAAAAGAACTTCATACAACCTGCTCATAACAATTGACCAACCACTGGAGACCTTTTAACTGATATTCTTTAAGGCTACCTTTAAACAACTCAGGTGTCTGTACTGTTGAAGTAACAGGCATGGTTGAGCTGCCAATCAGAAATATATTTCCATTAATTTGACTAAAAAATTGGAACTGCATCAAACTCCAAAACAGGAACAAAATTTTAAAGAATAAAAAAGAAAACTCACGGATGAAGCAAATCTATGTTACTAGCTCCAGCAACCTCATTTTGATCAGGTTCAGAAGCTTGGCGTAGCCTTGAGCATTCATCATCAAATGCACTTGTTAACCTTTTTTGCTTTGAGACTGCATCTTGGGCAACTCTAAGTGCCTCCTTCTTCAGTTCGGCCTCCTCAGGATCTTCTTCCTCAGCAGGCACACTATCTGAATTCCAAGTTCCTTCTTGGTAATCTGGTTTTTCATCTCCCAAAGGCAGAGCTTCAGAAGGATGTAAATTTGATTTGTTCTGCATAAAATGACTATAAAGTTCTGTTTGTTGTATAAGAAAATTGAGCCTCTGCTGCTGTCTCTTAGCTTCTCGAAGTTCCTGCTCTCGCCTTAAAGCTTCAGCAGCTTCTCTTTCCTCCCTTTTCCGCACTTCAGCCTGAAAAAGAAGATATAATAAAATTATCATGTTTTGAAACACGAGGAACAAAAATGAAACAAATCTCTAAGAGATCGTTAGCATAGGCATTACGTCAATTTTACATCCCTGATGTTAGGAAATAAAAAATTGAAGCCAAGTAAAGGCACAAAGCATGCCTAGAAGACACGTTTTAAAACCCTACTTACGACCAAAATAAGATAAATACTTCATAAAGTAGAAAAGAAGAATACCATCTCCTTATCAATTCGTTTCCAAAAGAGCAACATGTCTCTAGCTAATTTCCTTGTCCGAATAGCAGCACCCCTCATCATTTTAAGAGATCTGCTGATCTTCATTTTCACCTGTTTAAGATAATGACACCATGTACATAATTAGATGCTAAAGTTTAACCAAAATCCCGAACAACAAGGAAAAAATAATACATGCCTCCCTTTGGCAAGTTTCTGAGAACCTCTTGGCATCAATTAGCTGCTTTCGATGAAAGGCTGTGAAATTTCGATGATGTTTTGGCATGTCTCTCCTAACAATGTTGACCCAGATTTTCCCAATCTTCTCCATTTCCTCTCTCTCTATAACAGATGGGTCTTTCTTAACCTTTTGTTTCTTGGGCAGGCTTCGTTCAATAATCTGCAGCACAAAATATATGAAATCAGCCTTCAATCCCTCCCTGATATGAAAAAATAAATAAAATGAAAAACAGATAACCCAAATAAAAGTGTGAAAACTGAGCATAAAATAATAGATTATAAACCTCATAAGTGTCTCCCTTCTCCAAAACCTTCACATAATATATCTGTAGTACACCACCCTCAGATAAAATAGCTCGTTTTATACTTCCAGCAGCCCCCTCGGGGATGGATGAATTCAGCCCAATATCAGATACTTTGAGGCTGAACTTCTGTGATGAGTTTGAAGCTGTCACGGCATCTAATCTTGCTTGAAGCGTTTCATACTGGGGCTGAGGGTCCCCCATCCCTGCCTGGCTTCGGATTCCAAATCTTTTGTCATCAGCAATCATCGATGCTAAGGACCCCAAATCCAATGTACCCTCTAAGTAAAATTCCTCTACTTGGATGTCAGAGAAGCTTGGCAAGTTCAGTGAAGCAGCCAGCTTATCATAAGTTGGGGGAATTTTGTAAGTGATCCCATCCCCAATATCCAAATATGCAGGTTCATATATTACTCTGCAAGAGCATAAAGATCTTTAAACGATGTCCACAGCTAAAAGACTTCTCACTCTTAAGATAATAATTTAAGGAAGAAAACCTGTCAGGGGTATGGAACTGGGCAAAATCTGCATCGCGATGAGTTCCTGGTCTATGAGGATTATAATCATTAAGCCATTCATTTGCAGTTTCCATTTCAAGAAATCCTCCTTGTTGCTCGCTCCCCGACCTCCTAGCTCTCAAACTTGGGTTACCCTTGGGCACTGAATTCCCCATGCGTGTGGGCATGGGAGAAGAGGAGTCTTTAGACCTTCGCTTATACTTCTTAATGTGTTCTCCAAGCATTTGTCGATACCGCTCTTCAGTTACGTGCGTCCCGTAGTAATCGTCCACCCCGTCGTCCTCCTCACTGTTCAAGGATTGCCTTCTTTTCCTCGCCAAGCTCAACTCCCTCTTAGTCATGGTACCATTAGAGTGTTTTTCAATTGTTCTACCTGTTATACATCCACCATCAGTACATCTGGATAATAATCAAAATCTTATTCCTTCATTTATGGTCCGTTTGCAAGTAAGGCACAAATCAGATATCAGACTCAATCACAAAAACATGTACCTGGGCTACCCCTGCTCTCATCCTGACTACTATTAGCATAATAATCAAAATCATCCTCAGGTTGCGGAAGTTGGAAGTTCAGCAACGGCTGCAGCAGAACCCAAAACTTTCAAAACTAAACTAAACAAAAATAAAATAAAACCCAGAAACAGCAGTACCTAATTCGACTAAAACCAACATTCAAACCCAACATCAAACGTTAAAAACAACTAAATCACCCAACCACCCTAAAACACAAACAAGAAAGCAACAAAATCAGCAGCCTACGGACACCAAACACAAGAAAAGCCAAAGAACCCACTGCAATTCACAACAAACCACAAAGAGTGCAACAATTACCAGACTAAAACAGGGAAAAAACAGATAACAATGCAAAAAGGAAGCAGCAAGGAGATGGGGAACCTCGAGGTTGAAGAGGTTGGAGTAGAACAAGTCCTTGGATTGCCTGTTACGGTCCATGTGAAAAAGGGCGACGATGAGGAGAGTGAGGGCAAGAGATGCTTAGAAATGCATCTGAAATTCATGGTACCGCAATGCAACCAACCACACAGCTGAAATTCATGGTACTGCAATGCAACCAAAGAAATGCTTAGAGTTGTGTTCTTGGAGGAGGGAGGTCGCTAGAAAATTTGAGACTAATAGATTATGAGATGCAGTGACAATCAACTTCACACTCTCCAAAACAATCAAAACATTGAAAATGGCTCCATTCACCAACATGCAAATAATTTGGTATTTTCTTAATAACACACCAATATATTTCAATACCTAAACAATTTATACACCATCAAAAACATTCAAAACATAACTATGATCCATATTTACTCAATGGCTACTAAGTTCATGTTTTAACAAGAAAGCTTGTGAATACTCTCATACATAAAAACATAATTATATAGAAAGACATGCTAATAACCATAAATGCACTTAGGTGCAGTTTCCCCAAACTTTTTTCAATTCTAAACTAAAAAAAATGTCAGCAATCGGCTGGTACTAAACATCCAAAACTCATAACATTGACCATAGTTCAACCATCTTCATTTTCAAGGAATCAACAATGAAAAAGGCTAGAATGATTTAATAGTCTTTATGTTCATTACTGTCAGATATATGGATACCATCTGTGGAAAAGATAACACCACTATTTAAATAAACCACTTCCTAAGCTTGCTTCCGAGATAACGTAACAGAGAAAGTCATAAAAGTCAAGAGTAACACTGTTTAAGAACAGATTAAAGAACAAACAAGTCAACCAAATCAATTCCTCCAGATGAAACAAATAGAGAAAACAGTCGGTACTAATGAGAAATCAGATGAAGTTCTGTAAAAAAGTTATCCTAACCGATATGATCCTCCTCAAAACTAGTACATGTGCTTTCAAGTACAACAGTTTAGACTTGAATGCAGATCTTGGTTGGCTGGGTAAACTTTCACTGCAAAGGCCTTCAAGAGAAGCTCAAGCTTCAAAAGATTTGACAAGGCTCAAAATATGTATGTCAACAATAAACCTTTGTACGTTTCTTTTTGGATATCAGGACACGATCAAACCCCATGCAATTTTGCCACATTGAAATGAAACTGCACAGTCTACAGAAAGAAAGTTTGTGAGAAAATATTGAAGTTTCGATTTGATCATTTAGCATTTATTAGAATCAACCAAACAGCCAAAAGTAAGCATACATAAAAGAATTAGCAGCCCAGTTAAGATAAGATCGTATATATTGATTCCATATTCTGACTGATCAAAAGGATGAAAAAGAAAACCTATGGGTTACTTCAGCAAACACAGCATAATCCCTAACTTCGTACATTTCTTCTTAGCAGGCTGTAGGCCAGGGAATATCTTCAAGATTTTTTTTTTATTTCATGAACACATTTGGGATTGCTCAATCCAGGATTCAATCTGTTTTGAGAAAGAATTAGGGCCAGTGGAAGTAAACTAAATGTGCATGCAGAATGTAGGAGTTTTCAGTCAATCAATTAGCTTCTAAACACAATGGAGCATGCATTACTGTCACTATGCCAGCCAGTCAAACATATCAAGAATGAGAAATCTACTGCTCACAATTTCTTTGATAATGAAACGAGAGGATTTCCATTAGATAACTCATGATGAATTTCTGGTCTCTGTCTCATGTTTGTGAACTCCGTCTATCTTCTGCAGCAACTCCCGTGCAATTTTCAACTTACCATTCGTTTGAAATGCACTCTCAAAAGCAACTCTCACATAGGCATTTTATCAAACCATAAACAAAGAACCCCTGATCATCAACTACTTCACCGTTGACAAAAACACACAACAAATTCACAGAGGCATTTTATCAAACAGGTTGAATAAAGCATATAAAACAGAGCAGAAACGAACTTTGCAGCAGACTCAATGAACACATTCAGGGCAACAGACTCAATGAACTTTGCAGCAGTTAATCACAAATGGGTTCAGTAAATAAAGCATATAAAACGCATAAAACAGAGCAGAAAAGAAGAGAGGTTTGGTTTGACCGACTGACCACTTTTAGGCACCGGCGACGAGCAGAGAGACCAGAGAGAGAGACGGAGATTAAACGGCGCAGAGAGAGAGGGAGATTAAACACAGATTTAAGAGCACGACCACGAGCAGAGAGAGAGGGAGATTAAACGGCGCCGGCGAGGAGCAGTAGCACGTCGTCGAGCAATGGCGCAAACTGATTCGGCTGAAAGATCGATCTGAGAGACCAGAGAGAGAGGGCTGAAACGATCGATTTAGGGTAAAGGGAAAGGCAAGCTCATCTCTTTTCGGGCCAAGGCAAACCGGAAACCGAATCGAACCGTCGGTTCGGTCTGTATTAGTCTTGAAAACGGGTAAGGTTTGGTACTGCAAATTAACCATTGACTTTTAAAATGGTATTTATGGTTCTTTGGAATACATTTTAATTTAAATGTCTTTTAAAAATGCATTTTTTAAAAAACATTTTGTCTAAAAATTGTTTAGAATTTAAACACTCATATGTTTGGTCGCATTCCCTCATAAGTGTTTTTTTATTTTGAAAAGCCCTCATTAGTGTTTTATACACAAGTTATTGTATACTTAAAAAGTCTTTTTTAAAAAAGTTGGTTTCAAGTGTTTCTTTCAAAATGACTAGTTTAAAAACACGTGCGATGCACGTTAAATTTCACTTTTTAGATTGAAAATTTAAAAAAAAAAAAAAATGGTGCCTAGAAGTCTAAAACTATATATTATATTGTTCTATGTTCATTTACAATAATAAATATGAAATATTTTGCACGTGGTTTGAAATCTTTGGAATATATTTTTTACGGTGAAAGTTAACTTTTGAATAAATATATTTTTCATCTAGTTCAAATAGTAAATATTTGACATTAAACTATAATGTAAGAGGTAGAAAAATAATAAAAGATATATAATTAAAATTAAAATACATATAATAGTTGTAAACTAAATTTGATAAAACATAAAAAGTGACATCATAAAGATAGTTTATTATCTCATGGATAATTCATCGGTGGGCTTCGAGATTGTATTCTGGAGAAAAAGAAAAAAGAAAGAAATATATTTCATAAGAATTATATAAGTTGATTTTAAAAAAAAAAAAAAAAAAAACTAAAGTATTTAATAAAGTATAACCTCTTTGAAAATAACATTTTTTGGTATGTTTGGATGACAAATTTTGATCTTCAGGTGATTTGATAAGAATTTTTGTATTGACATTGAAAAAAGTTGTTAATGTGAAATTACATATTTAGAAATATATTTTCTAACATTCAGAACAATTTGTCCTTGTGTTTTGTTTAACGTCATCGCACAACATAATATAACAGGAAATTTGTTTCCTTTCGAACTTGAATGGATATCCTTTTGTGCCATTAGGTGGACTTAATTAATGGAAATCATGATATCAAAATGTGTTTCCCTGTTCTCCCATTACTACTTCGACAATTTAAACATAGCTCCTATACATTTTCTTGAAGAACTTTCTCCAAATAGGTAAATATAAATTACATAGGACTTTAAAGGAATGGTACAAAGATTGCAAGGAAAAAGTTATAAATTTAAGAAAAAAGAAAAAAGAAAAAAAGTAATTGCATAATAATTAGACCATTAATATATTGATACCAAAAAAAAGTTAGGATAGCAATGGTAACAATCGCTATATTTTATTGGTGTTTTATGCATTTTTTTTTTGTTTGTTTTATATAGATTTTGATACAAAAAATCTATACAGATCAAAATAGTGATGAAATTAGAGTAAAAAAATATGTAGAAAACTCAAAAGTTAATATGCTTTTTGGAAAGACATGACTAATGACCCCTTTTTATTGTAAGATATATTTTTAATTTTAATCCTCGAATGGATGCATCTGATGTGTAACCAACTCTGCTTGAACAGTCACGTCTTATCAGCAAAGATTGAAGGACACTTTAACTCAAAGAGTTGTGTCTCTTTAACAAATATAGAAGGGCAAAATGGACATTTATTAAAATTATAAGGGCAAAAGAGGAAAGCAAAGATTCTCCTCCTTAAGCCCCTTTTATATATAGTAAGATTTATTTAGGTCCCGTTTGATAACCATTTCGATTTTGGTTTTTGGTTTTTTAAAATTAAGCCTATAAATACTATTTTTACCTACACGCTTCTTTGTTTTTTATCTACATCCTTTTCCATGTTTTAAAAAACCAAGCCAAACTTTGAAGAAGAAGAAGAAAAAAAGTAGTTTTCAAAAACTTGTGTTTTGTTTTTGGAATTCGGCTAGGAACTCAAATGTCCCCTAACAAAAATGAAAATCATTGTAGGAAGATCGGGAGAAAACAAACACAATTTTCAAAAACCAAAACCCAAAAAACGAAATGGTTATCAAACGGGACCTTATCAATCTCATTTTCTAATAAGTCGTCTTTAGTGGTTGCCAAACACTAGAGATTTTTTCAAAATGATTTTTTTTTCAAAATTAAACACTCGAAAAGTTAAACCAAACACACCCTTAGTCCCTTAATCTTTGAGCTTTCGATTTAATGTTTAGTGGATTGTTTTTTCTGTTATTGATATTGTTGAATGAAAAATTTCGACTAATCACAAATTGTCACGTCATGATTCAAAATTAATGAGAAAATTACAGATAATCAAATTTGAGACCAATTATAAATTGATATGTGTCCAAATTTAATTCGTAAAAAAGTTGACCAATTATAAAATTTTAAGACAAAATGTCCATTTAATCAAATAATTAAAAATTAATTTGATCAAATTTTGGTCATTAACATTTGAGTCATATGGTTTTTTGGGTCAAACATAAATCAAACCAAATCCATATAGTTGGATCCAAAGTCAATAAAGCTAGGGTTAACTACATAGATAGACCAAATAGAAATCGAAATTTCAAAAATGTCTAGTTTCAAAAAAATTATCAACTTTGTCCAAAGCCAAGCCAATATAAAGATTAATTTACGTTAATACCCATTATATCATATTTAAATTCAAAAAATAAAAGAGGCTTAATTAATATAATTGTTGAATTTTTTTTTCCTAAAATATCTCCATCAATTACCTATTATTAATCTCTTCACTTTCCCCCTCCCAAATTTGCAACTCCTCGATTCTCTCAAGATTTCCAACAAACCATTATCTCACATTTACTTTCAATTGAAACCATAAAAAACGATTCTACTCTCTTTCTTCCTCAACGCCGTGAAACGCACACTGCCACGAAAATACAATCTAGTCGCCGCTAAGTTGACGACGTCCAACGCGAGCTCACGGCCGCGCAAACACAGAAAACCTTCGCCGCTTCATGCTATCACCACCACCGGCTTCACACCGTCCATCGGTTCATGCTTCTCTGTTCTTGAGTGGTGAACCCCACTACCGCTTCACACCGTCAGTCGCATCACAGATTTCATTCCTCGAACTTGTCGTCAGTTGGAGTGGAGGATTTTGGTTTGTTTTTTGGGTTTATAAAAGTTATACAAGGTTTTCTTCTTCTTCTGTTGATTACTGTGTTATTCTTTACTTGGGAGAGTGTATAAAAACATACGAGTTTTCTTTTGTTGGTTACTATGTGTTTTTTTTTTAGATGTTCGCTATTGTTGTATTTTCTTTTTAATTTTCCAAGAAAAGTGTTATTGTTTATTGAAGAAAAGTGTTATTGTTTATTGGGAGAGTTTATAAAAATCATACTGAGATTATAATTCAATAACATTCCCACAAAAAATGTATATTTAGGTTAGAAAGTATTTTTTTTTTTTTTGGATTATCATCGGTGAAGCTCTGACACTGTATTCCAGCCGTCTCATCCTCTGAGCATCGTTTCAAGCTTCTGTCGTTGACGTTGTGTTCCCGTCGTCTCATCCTCTCTAGCAGCATTGGTCGTCGATGCTTCTGCCATTTTTTTATGTGTTTTTTCTGTCATTCTTATTCAGATAGTCCATCTCAGTTCATCGACCACATTGTCTTGGTTGCTGCCGTTGGAGTTCATTCATAGAAATAAATTTGGGTTTGTTATGTGGATTATAAACAATATACAATTTTTGCTGTCCTCATGGTTATTAGGTCATTGTTTACTTAGTTGGATTTATAAAAATCATTAGTATGTTATTGTTTTCTTAGTTGTGTCATTGGGTTTATATAATATATAATCTAGTTTATATATAATCATCGGTGTTTATATATATTTGTGTTATTGTGATATTGTTAATTTAGTTATGTTATTGGGTTATTGCTCTTTTAGTTGAAGTTTTATATAATATATCATATGGTTTATATTCAATTGATGGTTGAATTCAAGATTTTAATTACACAAATTATAGCCAGATTATATTTAATATGAATGTTATATTCGAATGAATGACTTTCATGTCTTATTAATCTCATACTAAAAAATATATTCATGGTCAGACCATCCATATGTGAATGAGATTATTACCTATGATGAATATTTAATAAGGTTTATATATTATACATCTAAGTATATATTTATAGATAAAATATACTACATGACCTATATTTATAATTCTAAAAATTCATTTATGAACTTTATAAACCATGTTGCGTATACTATATAAAGAGGTTTATATAATATAATTATAAATATATATTTATTATACAATATACAACCTAGTATATATTTATCATTCTGACGTTTTACTTATGAACCGAGTACACAATGATGAGTATATATTATATAATGGATTCAGTATATTGATTATATATTATAATACATGATATGTATTTATTATTTGAAGAAATATTACATTCTATGATCAATTGAGTGATTAGATGTAAATATATAAGGGTTAATGTGAACAAATAATTAAAATTAGAAACATTTATGTCATTAGATATTAATAACAAAATTGAAAAAAAAATGCAAACCATATACTTGGATTACTATTCATATTGTTTGACAAAATAAAACAAAAAATGAAAGAAAAATTATATAAAAAATTACTATTCATATAAAAGCTACTGTAACGATTGAATAAAAAAATGGACAAATAGAACATACTCATATTGCTTGACAGAAGAAACTGAAATCAAATTTTTGTTGAATTTTTTAGATGGCCGGCAATGAAAATGGAGTGATAAGGTTTTTCAGTTTGACGACAATTGCTTGAATTTTTGTATGAATTGTATTTAGGGTTAGGGTTGAGTATTGCTAAATTAATTATTTAATAATTTACCTTAATGGTAGTTTTTATTATGGAAAGAATCCATACAAACCAAATTTTAAATGTGCAGAATTTTGAAGGGCAAAATTGGGAAGATTTAGCTAGGAAATCTTGAGCCAAGACAAAGCTGAAATTTTTTTCATAATTGGACATTTGTGAAATATTGGTTCCAAAACGGTCTAATTGCCATAATTTCTGATAAAGCTAAGTCCAAGTTGTTAGGCCCAAAAATCACTAAAGCTCATCCGTAGAGAACTCCATAAATAGAGAGGTTATCCTCCTTTTGAAAGGTTCAGAACATTTAACATTCAACCAAGACTACAGAATTAAGAAAAGACTCCACGAAAAAAGACGACATAAGACTCTCTAAAATTCTTAAGTCCTTGAGTGTTGAACACTCCTTGAAGATTAAAGACCCTTCAAGATTCGAAGGCTTCAAGATTTCAAGACTCGGAGACTTTAAAACTCCAAGGTGTAGGGATGAAAACCCTTACGCAGCGGAAACATATCAGAGACCTAACTCAAATTAAACTACGATCAGAATACCAATACGACGACAATAAAAATACAACAACTTAATCTAAATTAAACATGCTGTAAATGACTATAAAACATGCTGATTTTAATGAAATTACTTTAGATCTTATCTAAAGATTGATCCTAATGATCAAGGGATGTGAGGTACTTACTACCATTGAAGTCTTGATCACAATTCGCCAATTTCGATCCTTTGCTAAAAAATCCAGCAACCCCTTCGTTGTTCTTCGCTAGATGAACCTCCACAAAACACCACCACAAGGCAAAACCGGTATTCTCTGAAGGTTATGGAAGAGGTTGCTTGTGGGAACAGTCTTTTCTCTAAGGGAATGGAGAGGGAAAAAATATCTGGAATTATCTATGGAGTTTTCAAAACAAACGAATGAACGTTTGAGAGAGCGAGGCCACAAATGTTTTTCCCTTATTGATAGGGAGAGGGAGACTTTTCAGCAACCGAATGCACGATCAGGTAACTGATTTTATCAGTTACCTGATATTTTAATTTAAAAATTAATTAAGATTAAAATGAATTTTAATTTAATTAATTAAATTAATATAATTTAATTTAAATCATATTTAATTAGATTATTCATTTCATGATTATTAAATGAACTTCCCTCTTTTACCCTATAGTTTTAATATCATTTAATTAAACCAAATTAAAACTTATAATTAATTAATTCAAATAATTAATTAATCATAAAATTGAATATCACATATTCAATTATTTTTCTCTCACATATACTATAGTTTTAATGTGCATCTAATGCGCATTAATTTTAACCTATAGTTTTAATATGAATCCAATTCATATTAAATATCCCTAAGTAAATTTACCTCAACACCTTATATGAGCTACCGGTGGGACCTAATGGACCTACAGATCAGAAGCTCCAACGATATGAGATTAATTGGCTAAACTCATTAACCAAGTTAATCAATATTCGTTAAGTGTGGTTCATTCCACTATAGAACCACAGTTGCACTCTTCTCATTGCAGATATATTTCTGTGTCCACGGATATTGACCAATAACAGCAAGTCAGTCCTTCACGTGTGTTTGTAACCCCAGCTAGGTCAAATTACCGTTTTACCCCTGGGTTACCTCTACATCCTTATGTCTCAGTGCTCCTCTAATGAACAACCTGTTTGAGGTCCAACCAACAAACAGAAGTCTCTCTCTCGTGCCATAGAGAGAGCAGGACCCTTTGTTCAAGACCAGGAGACACCACTTAAGGGAACACACCTCTACTTACCCTAATGATGGGAAGGAGTGAATTTCATATTGTGTGATTATGTTCCCAACTCCCCACTCGGTCTTGTCCCCAAAATGGCAGGCTTATTGAGTCAGCGTGCATGCCACTCTCACCCATACAAATCAAAGGACAATCCCTCGTGAATAGGAGTCCATAACCCACTCAGGATTGAGACTAAGTTACCTAGGTCATCCTAGTGAAATAGAAACCTAACTAGTCAACGGTGTTATAGCTAGTGGTTAACTATTTCGCGGTCCGGTCTTATGCAAACTCATTGCACAGGATACCACCACTCGCATGTCCCTGATGTGGAATTTTCCTACCGCAAGCGCACGGGTCAAGTAATAGTAAAGTGATTTTTGAAATCGAGTGTCGTCCTCTGGATTTGATTTTTTTAATCAAATTTAATTACCGAAAATAATCTTGTCCAATTTTATTTAGGGAACCAAACAAAGTGAGAAATAATGGAAATCTAACACAAAACAATAAAATAGTGACAAACAATTGATGACAACGGTCTTAGGGAATTGATTTCACCAATTGGGATTATGGATTAATTCATGGTTTAATGACATGCTATGATTCATAAATCTTGGGAAACTAAAATCACACATATCTCTCCCGAGCATACATGATTCTCCCACATGCAATGAACCCGATATCCCTATCTAAATTCATTAAACATGCAAGGCATTAAGGTTAACCTTTTTAACGATTTCTAGAATTAACTATTATCTCCCGATTTCTAGCTAAATCCTAGTTATGCATAATGATTTCTAAGCTAAATCCTCTCTCCCGAGTAAGATTCAAGCACAAACAACAATCAACTTATGGCCGGTAAATTAAAAGCATTAAGAACACAATTATGCATAAATGACATCAATGGCAATAAAACCATAAAATCAATCCATAAAGTGCCCAACGGCTACATCAATCCCTAAGAATTAAACTTAGCTACACATAATCCAAATTGCAATATAAACTAAGTCTAAACAAGCCATAAAAACTACTAAAGAAAAGGGAAAAGAGAAGTAAACGCTAAGTAGGCCGAGACCGAACGTCCCCGTCACGATCTCCACGAACAAAGCCTTGAAATCCACTTTTCTCCACTTGCTTCAGCCTTCACAGCAACCTCTTCTCTCTGTTTTACGGCTCCAAAGTCACCAAAAAAGTCCCCCCTAAAAGCCCTAATCGCAATTTTTAAATAAGGCAAAAATTGATCGTAACGTCGCGACGCTGTAGGGGTAGCGTGGCGACGCTACTGCGAAATCACGGATTCTAGAAGTTCGCCGAGAGCGTCGCGACGCTATGATTTTTTTT
Organism: Luffa aegyptiaca; assembly: GCA_017139565.1. Lineage (NCBI taxonomy): Eukaryota > Viridiplantae > Streptophyta > Magnoliopsida > Cucurbitales > Cucurbitaceae > Luffa > Luffa aegyptiaca. Next base: position 6,679,753 of record CM029397.1, read on the forward strand.
TTTTTTTAGATTGAAAACTCCATTTAACTCCAATTGCTCACTTTAGCTTCAAACACATACTTCCTACAAATAAAACATATAAATGCATAAATTTGGCCAAATAATTCTAAAAGACTAGCTTAATTAATTAGAGAAAAATAGCTAGTTATGCTCGCTATCAGTCCCCTACACGAACGTGTTGGATCATTGCGTTTGTATCAAAATACAAAGCGGTCGTATCTATAGTGTCACCAGGATAAGGTACCCAGCCTTATCCCTATACTATAGACCCTTTAGGTTGTAACTTGAACAGTGATCCCTGTATGTCCCCACATACTAGTTCAAGTCTCATACTAACTGTTCGGTTTTATGTCCTAAAACTCGTAGATAGTGAATATAAACAAATTGTATACTTGTTTTAATAAAGTGTTATTAAGTTTCTGCAATAAAATGTTATTGTTGAATATTGCACAATTTGACCCAAATCCAATAAACTAAGATCCAAGGTTGTTTGGATGTAACTTGAACTAGTATGTGGGGACATACGGGGATCGATGTTCAAGTAACAACCTAAAAGGTCTATAGTATAAGGATAAGATTGGGTACCTTATCCTGGTAACACTATGTGATACGGCCCGCTTTGTATTTGATACAGACATATTGATCCAAAGCGTCCATGTAGTAGACATGCGAGTAGGGGTATCCTATGCAATGAGTTTGCATAAGACCAGACCGCAAAATAGTAACCGCTAGCTGTAACACCGTTAACTAGTTAGGTTTCTATTTCACTAGGATGACCTAGGCAACTTAGTCTGAATCTTGAGTGGATTATGTACTCCTGTTCACAAGGGATTGTCCTTTGATTTGTATGGGTGAGAGTGGCCAGTACGCCGACTCGATAAGCCTACCATTTTGGGGACAAGACCGAGTGGGGAGCTGGGAACATAATCACACAAGATGAAATTCACTCCTTCCCGACTTTTGAGGAAGTAGATGAGTGTTCCCTTAAGTGGTGTCTCCGGGTCTTGAACAAATGGCCCTACCCTCTCACTGGCCCGAGAGGGGTTTCTGTTTGATGGTTGGACCACAAACAGGTTGTTCATTAGAGGAGCACTGGTACTTAAGGAGGTAGAGGTAACTTAGGGGTAAAATGGTAATTTGACCCAGCTGGAGTTATGAACACTCGTGAAGGACTAACTTGTTGTTATTGGTCGATATCCGTGGACACAGAAATATTCTGCAGTGAGAAGAGTGCAACTGTAGGTCTTTAGTGGAGTGACCCACAATTAGCGAATGTTGACTAACTTGGTTAATGAGCAGGGGCGGATGTAAGAAGGGGCAAGGGGGGGCACGTGCCTCCCCTGACTTTTTGAATTTATATATAATAATGTGCTCCTATGGATGGAATCTGCTTGTGGCTTGTTGGTTCTTTCCTTTCACATGTGAGCGTGCCCCCTACCTTTGTCCCAAGTTCGAAACTGACGATGTTCAGTTTTTTTCTAAATAATCTTTTTTATGTTTTTTTTAAATGTTTTATCACCAATTAACTTTACCTAATATCTATAAAAAAACATTTTCATTTCATTTTTATTCCTTCAATCAATTTAAATTCATTTATGAGATGAAAAAGAATGTAAAAAATTTAAATACTATTTTGATTTCTACAAACATTCAAATTTAATTAATATTTTCAATAAATCTTCAAAGCAGTTTTCGTTATTAATTTGAAGTTACTTTTTATACAAATGGATTAAAAAGTAATCATTTTTTCACCCAAGAAAATTACAAGAACGAAAAATAATATTTTAATCTAAAAAGAATAAAAAAAATACTTATAAACTTTTGGTAGATTTGTTTAGAAAATTATTTTTACATATAGAAATTTAGCTCACTTTTAGAAAAACTTTATACTCATTTCAAGTTTTTTTTTTTCTATTTATTTAGAAAATTCATTGTTACTTTCTTCTTAAAAAATTAAAGAAAAGTAAATTTATATCCTGGTATCATTTAAAACTTCAAGCTGATAATGATATCGATTTTTTTTAAATATAATTATAAGTATATCAATTTAAACCTTAAACTTTCATGATTGAATTTTATGTCTAATTGAGGTCTAAATTTTCAATTTTGTGCCTAGAAACTAGGAAGTCCGTGAATTTTTATCAAATAAGCCAAGGACCTATTAGACAAAAAAAATTGAAAAATTCATGAACCTATTATAAAAATGACACAAAATTGAAAGTTGAGATTCTATTTGACACACTTTTAAGTTTAGAGACCAAATAGACACAAATTTGAAGGGTTTAAAGACTAAACTTGTAATTTAACCTAATCGATATTTGATAATGTAAATAATGCATGAAAGCAAGGTTACATTTATATATGTTTGGTGCCCCCTCTGACATAAAATCCTGGATCCGCCACTGTTAATGAGTTTAGCTAATTAGTCTCGTATCGTTGGAGCTTCTGATCTGTAGGTCCATTAGGTCCCACTGGTAGCTCATAAAGAGACTTGAGGCAATTAAGTATAAATTGTAAATTGAAAGTGTTCAATTTATTTAGGGGGGTTGTATAATGTATATTGATGCATTATAATATAAAGTTGAAAAAGGAATAAAGTTGTATAATGTCACTATCATTGAAACATGACACTACAGGGATATTCACTCTACTAGAAATTTGACAATTTAACTTAAAGACATTCGTCCTCATTAAGGGTGATGCCACAAATCGAAAGTCTCAACCTTGTTGATGATGGTAATGTAACATTCAATATGATTGAGTATAATGCAAATTAAAGTCATTCAATCTTATCGAGTGTAATGCTCTCCAAGTTCGACATTACGCTCAATCAAGTTTGGCATTTCATTTGCTAAAAGTTAGACATCTTGTTCCAAATTTTGCATTTCGCTCATAAAAAGTTTGAAGTTCCACTCTCCAAGCTCGGTGTTCACTTTGAAAACAAGTTTAGCATCTTGCTCGTGTAAAGTTTGTGTGTTGCACTCCAAGTGCGGCATTATACTCGCTCTAAGTCCCACGTTGCACTTCATCTAAGTACAGTGTTTCACTCACTTCAAGTGCGAAGGCTCTGTCACTGCAGTTCCTTCCTCAAGTTCTAAGGTCCTCCACCGTCGTCGTTCCTTCCTCAAGTTCGAAGTTTCCACTGTCGTCATTCCTTCTTCAAAGTTTGAAGGTCCTTCGTCATTGTTGTTCCTTCTTCAAGTTTGAATGTCCTCCACCACCATTATTCCTTTTTCAAGTTCCTCAAAGTTTAAAGGTATTATGTCGTCGTCGTTCCTTCCTCAAGTTTGAACATCCTCCATCGCTCGTCGTTCCTTCCTCAAGTTTGAAGGTCCTCTGTCGTCGTCGTTTCTTCCTCAAGTTTGAAAGTCCTCAACAGCCGTCGTTCCTTCCTCAAAGTTTGAAGGTCCTCCGCCGTCGCCATTCCTTCTTCAAGTTTGGAGGCCCTTCGTCATCGTCATTCCTTCTTCAAGTTACCTAAGTTCGAAGGTCCTTTGTCATCGTCGTTCCTTTATCAAGTTTGAAGGTCCTCCGTTGCAACCGTTCCTTCCTCAAGTTCGAAGGTCCTTGATAACTGCCCAAAAGGTAGTTATTTAGGCCTCATTTCTATATTGATTTGTGTGTCTTTTGTGCTTAATGGGGTTGGTTTTAGATAAATATTACATGTGTTAACCCATTTGGAAGAATGGAAGCTTTGGAAATCATCTTGTGCAGAATCTGTTGCTGGGCGACTGGAGGGAGCAAATTCTGTGCTGCAGCAAAACTGGGAGCAGAACTGCCACGTCACAGCTCGTTAGCCAACTTCATGAACCGACTTCTGTTGAATTATTTTCGGGATAAAGGAGCAAGGAGAGCCCTACACGTGTCCATGTTGACCTAATTTAAGCCTCCTACCACCTCTATAAAAGGAGATAGCCGCCCAAGTCAAAAGCATTCCAACTTTCCTTGGAAGCCGAGTAGTATAGAGAGATTGGAGATTATCAAGAACACCATCATCCGCAAGCTGATTAAGGAGATTATTATTTTCTTTATTATCTTGTGATAATGGACATGCCTACTCAGATTGTAATTCGTGTTTCCATGCTTATTATGAACTAAGTAGTTTTAGGCGCTGGTTGAGTAATATGTAGTTGCCGTGCTTCATCTCTAATAATATATCGATTATTGCAACTTGATTAATCGTTGTGCTTATTCTTATTTTATGCCCGCCTGGCCAGCCGGTGTGAATACCTCTCTCTAGTTTCAGGGATGATTTAGAGAGTGTGTGGCGATTAACCACACTACGATCATTGTGTATTGGTGAACGCCAGTGACTGAGCTAAGGATAGCCAGTTGCCTAGTGCTTGATCGGTCGCACTTCATTGGGGTTGAAACACATTCCAAAAGATCCGGAGTTCCGGGAGGAATCCGCTAATAATACTGCGAGAGTTTGCATGATCAATAATATTGCTAGAGCATCTTTTAAAACAATTACAAAACTTAACCAGCACCTGCCTCTAATCTGTCTGCCTATTCGTTTATTCTTTGTTCTGTCGTTTACTTTGCTTCAGCATAATTCTTATAAAACCCAATCATTTTTATTACCTTGAAACCATTAAAAGATTCATACAAAATAGATAGAGTGGAAGCTAGTTCAGGCCTTGGATTGACAAATACTTATTACTTGTTGCAGACTGTGTATACTTGCACAGGAATTCTAGAGTCTTTTCAAATCATAATTTTACTCACTCTGGGAACCCAACAAATTTTTGGCGCCGTTGCCGGGGACTTGAATAAGTTTTTATCTGATCTATTTTGTGTATGTGTTTTAGTGGTTTGGTGCTAGAACTTTTTGATTGTTTCTTTTGTTTTTGCAGGTGTGAGTTTGGTGCATGAGCGATCCGCCTGGGGTAAGGTTCGAGCTTGATCCAGAAATTGAGAGAACATTCAGGATAAGAAGGAGAGAGCAGCGTAGACAACAAAATCAAATGGCTGACATACCACATCTACCGCAGGGTCCTGAAAGTCTAGCGAACCCCCAGCAGAATCGTGTGCTGCAGCAAAACCCGCCACTGGAGCAAAATGAGCAGCAAAATAATAAGGCTGAGAATCCTATCTTGGTAGCGAATGATAGGACCAGAGCCATTCGAGCTTATGCTTTTCCGATGTTTGATGAGTTGAATCCAGGGATTGCACGTCCTCAAATTCAAGCGGCGAATTTTGAAATGAAACCGGTAATGTTTCAGATGTTGCAAACCGTGGGGCAATTCCATGGTTTGTCATCTGAAGACCCTCATTTACATCTTAGGTCTTTTCTAGGAGTTAGTGATTCTTTTGTAATTCAAGGAGTGCCTAGAGATGCTCTTAGATTAACTTTGTTCCCGTATTCTCTTAGGGATGGAGCGAAGGCGTGGTTAAATTCTTTTGCTCCAGGGTCAATTAGGACATGGGATGAGTTAGCTGAAAATTTTTTGAGTAAATATTTCCCACCTAATAGAAATGCTAAATTAAGGAGTGAAATAGTAGGGTTTAGGCAACTTGAAGATGAGACTTTTAGTGAGGCTTGGGAGAGGTTTAAGGAGCTTTTGCGAAAGTGTCCCCACCATGGCCTACCACATTGTATCCAAATGGAAACATTTTACAATGGATTGAACGCAGTAACTCAAGGTATGGTTGATGCTTCGGCTGGAGGGGCCCTTTTGGCAAAAACTTTTAACGAAGCCTATGAAATTTTAGAAAGAATATCTACTAATAGTTGTCAGTGGTCGGATGTTAGAGGCACAAATAAAAAGGTTAAGAGTGTGTTAGAGGTTGATGGTGTGTCCACCATTAGGGCTGATCTTGCAATGATTGCTAACGCTCTTAAGAATGTGACAGTGATTAGTCATCAGCAGCCGCCAGTTGTGGAGCCTGCTGCAGTGGTAAACCAAGTTGCAGAGGAAGCTTGTGTCTATTGTGGTGAAAATCACAACTACGAGTTTTGCCCCAGCAATCCAGCTTCTGTGTTTTTTGTAGGTAATCAAAGGAACAACCCGTATTCTAACTTTTATAATCCAGGTTGGCGCAACCACCCCAACTTCGCGTGGGGAGGACAAGGAAGTAATGTGCAAGCACAGCAAAAGGTGAACCAGCCGGGATTTGCTAAAACGCAGGTATTGCCCCAGCAAAATAAGCAGGTTTTGCCCCAGCAAAGTTTGGGAAATTCTCTCGAGGCAATGATGAAAGAATTTATGGCTCGTACAGACGCTGCAATTCAAAGTAATCAAGCTTCAATGAGAGCCCTGGAATTGCAAGTGGGTCAGCTAGCTAATGAGCTGAAGGCAAGGCCTCAAGGGAAACTTCCTTCAGATACTGAACACCCTAGAAGGGAAGGTAAGGAGCAGGTAAAGGCAGTGACTCTTAGGAGTGGTAAGCCACTAGAAGAAAGAAAAGAGCCTAGTAAAACCCAGGATATAGATAATAATTGTGATAGAAATAATGTTGTTATTGAGAAAGAGTTGGAGTCTGGTCAGGGTGCTGGAGGCAGCAATAAAGATGCTGGAGCATCTGGTTCTATTCCAGATGTGGAACCACCTTATGTGCCGCCCCCGCCTTATGTACCACCTCTACCTTTTCCACAAAGGCAAAAGCCTAGGAAACAGGATGGTCAATTTAAAAAGTTTTTAGAGATTCTTAAGCAATTGCATATAAATATCCCTTTAGTAGAAGCTATAGAGCAAATGCCTAATTATGCTAAATTTCTTAAGGATATTTTAACTAAAAAGAAGAGGTTAGGAGAGTTTGAAACTGTATCCCTCACTGAGGAATGTAGTGCTATTCTTAAGAATGGGCTACCAACCAAGGCTAAGGATCTAGGATCATTTACTATACCTGTGTCTATAGGTGGAAAAGAGTTAGGTAGAGCACTCTGTGATTTAGGTGCAAGCATTAACCTTATGCCTCTTTCGGTCTATCGAAAGTTAGGTATTGGTGAAGCTAGACCTACCACAGTTACACTCCAACTAGCTGATAGGTCTATCACATATCCAGAGGGTAAGATTGAGGATGTCTTAGTGAAAGTAGATAAATTCATATTTCCTGTTGATTTTATTATTTTAGACTATGAGGCTGATAAAGATGTCCCAATTATTATAGGACGTCCATTTTTGGCTACTGGTAGGGCGTTAATAGATGTTCAAAAAGGGGAATTAACAATGAGAGTCTGTAATGAGGAAGTAAAATTTAATGTGTTTAAAGTCATGAAGTATCCAGACGAGATGGAAGATTGCTCTTTCATTAGGATTCTGGAGAACACAATTGTTGAGACAGCAATTCAGGATTCGACTAATAAGCATTTGGAAAATCATGGAGAGGTTAGTGTAGAAGATTTAGAAGTTTGTTCTTTAGGAAGAAAAAATGAAAAAGAATTGTTTAGGTGTGAGGATGTTTTTGAGTCTTTAGATTTAGATCAAAGGAAGGCTCCCCCGATTAAGCCATCCCTGATTGAGGCACCTACTTTAGATTTGAAGCCCTTGCCGGATCATCTAAAGTATGTGTATCTTGGGGAAGGTGAGACGTTGCCCATTATTGTTGCATCAGATTTAATACCGGAGCATGAAGAGGCCTTAATAAAATTGCTGCAGCAATACCGTAAGGCAATAGGTTGGACATTGGCTGACATTCAGGGAATTAGCCCATCTTTTTGTATGCATAAAATCACTCTAGAGGAGGGATCCTTTAGGAGTATTGAGCAACAAAGAAGGCTTAACCCTGCAATGAAAGAAGTGGTTAAAAAGGAGGTGATTAAATGGTTGGATGCTGGCATCATTTATCCAATTGCAGACAGCAATTGGGTGAGCCCTGTCCAATGTGTTCCTAAGAAAGGAGGTGTCACTGTGGTGAGCAATAAGGACAATGAGTTAATCCCAACTAGGACAGTAACTGGTTGGAGGGTTTGCATGGATTACAGGAGGCTTAACAAAGCCACCCGTAAGGACCACTTCCCTCTGCCATTTATTGACCAGATGTTGGATCGATTGGCTGGTCAGGCCTACTACTGTTTCTTGGATGGTTATTCTGGGTATAACAAGATTACTATTGCTCCTGAGGATCAGGAAAAAACCACTTTCACCTGCCCTTATGGGACGTTTGCTTTCAGGCGGATTCCTTTTGGCCTTTGCAATGCTCCAGCAACATTTCAGCGGTGTATGTTGGCAATTTTTTCTGATATGATTGAGTCCACTGTTGAGGTCTTTATGGACGATTTTTTAGTTTTTGGAGGGTCTTTTCAGAGTTGTTTGGATAACTTAGGTCAGGTATTAAAAAGATGTGAGGATACCCATCTAGTTCTTAATTGGGAGAAATGTCACTTCATGGTGAAGGAGGGCATAGTGTTAGGTCATAGGATTTCTAAGAATGGTCTAGAAGTTGATAGAGCAAAAGTTGAGGTTATTGAAAGATTAGAACCACCGAATTCAGTGAAGGGGATTCGGAGTTTTTTAGGACATGCTGGATTTTATAGAAGGTTCATAAAGGATTTTTCCAAAATCAGTAAACCTCTTTGTAACTTATTGTGCACTGATCATGTTTTTTACTTTGACGCAGATTGTAGGAAGGCTTTTGAAACATTAAAGGCTGCTTTAATCTCAGCACCCGTTCTTTGTGCACCTAATTGGAATTTACCGTTTGAGGTAATGTGCGATGCGAGTGATGCTGCAGTAGGTGCAATGCTAGGGCAAAAGCAGGGCAAATTTATCCATCCTATATATTATGCAAGCAGGATTTTAAATGAGGCACAGGTCAACTACACAACTACTGAAAAGGAGTTGTTAGCTGTTGTGTTTGCCTTCGAGAAATTCCGGCCATATTTGGTTGGATCCAAAGTCACGGTGTTCACGGATCATGCAGCAATAAGGTATTTAATGACAAAGAAAGATGCAAAGCCTAGACTAATTCGTTGGGTTTTATTATTGCAGGAGTTCGACTTGGAGATAAAGGATAAGAAGGGATCAGAGAATGTCATTGCAGATCACTTGTCTCGTCTTGATCCATCATCATATTTGCCGGAGCAATCTACCGTTTCCGATTCTTTTCCAGATGAACAGCTTTTTGCTGTTCAGGTAAAGGTAGTCAGGGATGTCCCTTGGTATGCAGATATTGCCAACTTTTTGGGTCAAGGGAGTCACTCCTATTGACATGGATTGGAGGCAGAAGAAAAAGTTTAAGCATGATGCAAAGTTTTTTTTATTGGGATGAGCCATTTATGTATAAGCAATGCTCTGACGGTATCATTCGTAGGTGTGTTTCAGGTGCTGAAGCAAAGGAAATCCTAGAGCAATGTCACTCTTCGCCGTATGGAGGCCATTTCAGCGGTCAGAGGACAGCTATGAGGATTTTGCATTGCGGATTCTTTTGGCCTACCTTGTTTAAGGATGCCCATTGGTTCTACAAGCAATGTGATGCTTGCCAAAGGAGAGGAAACTTGGGGCCTAGAGATGAAATGCCTCTTACTTACATTTTAGAAGTCGAATTATTCGATGTATGGGGTATTGATTTTATGGGGCCATTTCCCCCTTCTAATGGCAATGTTTTTATCTTATTGGCAGTAGATTACGTGTCCAAGTGGGTGGAGGTCATTGCATGCCATTAGAGTGATGCCAAGACAGTTTCAAAATTTCTCCAATCGCACATTTTTGCGCGGTTTGGGACACCTAGAGCTCTAATAAGTGATGAGGGTACACATTTTGTTAATAATATCTTAACTAAGCTTTTAGCTAAGTATGGAATCAAGCATAGGATAGCTACCCCCTATCACCCACAGGCTAATGGTCAAGCTGAAATAAGTAATAGGGAAATTAAATCAATTCTAGAAAAAGTAGTCCATCCATCTAGAAAGGATTGGTCTTTTAGGTTGGATGAGGCTCTTTGGGCTTATAGGACAGCCTATAAGACTCCTCTAGGTATGTCTCCCTATCGGTTAGTATATGGGAAAGCTTGTCATTTACCATTAGAGCTGGAGCATAAAACGTTTTGGGCTTTGAAAAAGTTAAATTTTGATCTGAGTAGTGCAGGAGCAATGCGAATGCTGAAGCTTAACGAATTGGAAGAATTTCGCCAATTTTCTTATGAGAATGCGAAAATATATAAAGAAAAGACTAAGTTGTGGCATGACAAGAAAATTAGGCCTAAAGAATTTGTCAAATGTCAAAAAGTTTTGCTTTATAATCCTAGATTAAAATTGTTTCCTGGGAAACTAAAGTCCAAGTGGTCAGGTCCGTTTGTGGTGATTGAGGTTTTCCCCCATGGAGCAGTGACTTTGCAAGACGAAAAGGATGGGAGAATGTTCAAAGTGAATGGACAGCGTGTCAAACATTATTGGGGAGAGGAGTTCCAGATGAAATATCCTTCCCTAAAGTTGGTTGATGATTGAGAGAGCAGGATTTTTCCGGGAGCATTTCACAGAGCAAAATTTTGAGCTCCCAGAGTTTGTATTAATTTTATTTTTCGCTGATTTATTTTTTTTAATTTCGATTAGGTTAGATTTAGTGTTGCATGGTTTACTAGATTTGATCTTTTAGTATTCTTATCATTTTTGGTAGTTTAGGTTTTATCTATTTCATTTTTGAATTTGATTTTATTCTCGGGTTATTTATTTAAATTATCTTTGAATTATCTTTTAATGAGTTGGATTAGATTTTATCTAGATTCTATTTTCAGTTATTTGAATTCTAGTTTTAATTAATAAAGATTTTCTCTAATTTATTCGGCCTCGCTTGAAAAGAATTTGATTTGAGTTGAATTGGCTAATTCAAATTTGAATTTGAAAGATTTGGTTTTGAAATTTAAAATTCCGTATCTAAGATTCTGCAGGGTCAGAAGGTTGTTGCGACAAGGTTGTGGCTGGAGCAGAATCATCCGAACTAAGAAGGGATTTCGTTGCGAATTTATTAGTTTTACCGTTGGGATTTTCGTTGAATTTTCGCAGGTAAATTTGCAAGTGTCATTTGATGAAGCCACGTGTCACGCAGTAATCATCCAAGGGCTTTAATAGAGGACAGCGCATAGTGATTTACCGTGGGCGATTGAACTTCACGATTTTACCGTTGTGGGTTTAAAATTTTCCGGTTGCATGCAATTAAAACGGTAATATTATTTAATGCAGAGCAAATCCTTTCGGTTGAGATTGCATTTTGCAGGAGCCTTATTTATTCGCAGACATTGGTGAGTTTCTTCTCATTTCGTCTTCTTGTGTTAATCTCTCTGCATTCTTTCTTTTTCCCTTTCATTCTCTGGAAAAATCCTTGAATCCTTCATGGCAAAAACACGAGCAAGGAAAGAAAGAGAAAGTGAGGAGGAGGAGGTGCCCGTTACCCCTGAAGTTCGGAAAGCTAAAACCAAGAAGAAGAAAACTCCAGAAGAGAAAGAAGCCAAACGGAGAAGAAGGCAGCAGAGGGCTGCAGAGCAAGAAGCTATCCAAGAAGGACCAGTGAATGACCCAGATACGGAAGGAATTCAGAATCCTGAGGTAGAACCAATAGTCCAAGATTCGGTGCAAAAGGAGAATGTTGAGAAGAATCAAGAAACACAGGCTGAAGAAGTTCGAGACGAACAGACCGCGGTTGTGCCTGAGGAAGGGGATGAACAGGAAACGGTGCAGGAGGCTCATGTTGAGGTCATAATGCCTGAACCACCAAAGCGCCGCCGCATCAAGCGGAAGGCTGGGCGCGTTCAGGTGATTCGGACTGATACCCCATCACCACCATCGTCGGATTCTGAGAAAAAGAAGGCAGAGCGAGAGGAAAGAGAGAAAAAAGAAGCTGAGGAAAGAGGGCGAGAAGAAGGAAAGAAGGTTGAGGAAGAGATTTTGCAGAAGCGAAGAGAAGACAAGGGCAAAGGTATTGCCGAGGCATCAGGTGCGGCTGACGAGGTTGAGGCACAAGGGTTACCTTTTATTCGCTTCGTCAACAACCTTGCTCGAGCAAAATACCAGGAGATGCTGAAACGGGACTTTCTGTTCGAACGAGGATTTGGCAATGAGTTGCCACGGTTCTTGAGGACTGGAATAGAGAACCTCGGCTGGAGCCAATTTTGTGCGAAACCAGAGCCTGTAAATTCCAACTTTGTTCGGGAATTTTACGCAAATCTTGATGATAAGGAGGAATTTCAGGTTATAGTTCGAGGAGTCCCAGTGGATTGGAGCCCAGAAGCTGTTAATGAATTGTTTGATCTCCAGGATTATCCGCATGCAGTCTTCAATGAGATGGTGGTTGCCCCATCTAACGATCAGTTAAGTGCGGCTGTCCGAGAGGTTGGCATTGAGGGGGCCCAATGGAGGTTGTCGCAGACGCGGAAGCGCACATTTCAGGCAGCTTATTTGAAAAGCGAGGCCAACACCTGGATGGGTTTTATTAAGTTGCGCTTACTACCGACTACGCATGACTCCACAGTATCCCGGGACAGGGTATTGCTTGCCTTTGCTATTCTTCGCTCAATGAGTATTGATGTAGGAAAAATAATTTCGTCTGAGATTCTTGACTGCTGGCGGAAAAAGGTGGGAAGCTGTTTTTCCCCAACACTATCACGATGCTATGCCGAAGGGCAGGGGTGCCAGAGAATGAGGATGATATGATATTACCAGATAAGGGAATAATTGATACGCCAAATTTGGCTAGGCTTCAGAGAACACAGGAAGCACGCCAATGGGGTTTGGTGTGCGGCATCCAACAAATTCAGGAGCTGTTGCAGTTGCATTCCAGCAGAATGGAATTCGCTGAAAGGCAATTTCAGACTTTCTGGGATTATGTAAAGAGAAGGGATGCCGCCGTAAGGGTGGCCTTGCAATCAAATTTTTCCGAACCATACCCGGCCTTACCCGTATTCCCTGAGGACCTACTGAACCCCTGGATTCCGCCCCCACCAATGGAAGGAGGAGAAGAGGAAGATGAAAATGAACCGGGCCAAGAGGATTGAAGGATGAAGTGGCCCTGAGCGAGCATGATTTTTGTTCTGACTTTTTGTTTGCTCGCGCATTTTCTACTTTCCTTTTCTGTTGATGTTTTGTTGTTTCTTTTTAATGTTTCTGCTTCTAAAAAGTATCTGCTGATGTACTTACTTTCTTTTTCTATATTTTTAATGAAATTTCCAGATGTTTTGTTCTATAGCACTGCGCATTCTAACTTAACTAATTTTCTTCTGAATTTTTGAAGCTTGGACTGGCTAAGCTTAATTAGATCAAGCTATTCTGATCTTCAGGAACCTTTTACTTGAGCATTTTCTTCTAGCCTGGACTGTTGCTGCGGCAAAGAAGAATTCTGGAGGTAGTGTTGATTTATATGATCCACTTTAAGCTTAGTTCTAGTCCCACGCTTAGGTTAAAAATTCAGATAGAAAAATTTAAGTTTGGGGGTGTCATTTAAAATTTTTTAATGATTCATTGGCGACAATGAATAATTCAAGTTTGGGGGACTTTTTGCTACTCCACTTATTTTGCTCGAGCATTCCTCTCCTTCATTAAATAATTTGTTAGGTTATTGAGTAACCGGGGACATTTGTGATACCCACAGTTTGTCTTCGCGTCAAAAGGTGACCTAGGAAATATAAAAAAAAAAATTTAATTATTTGCTGAAAAATTATTTGTTGAAAATTTTGCTGAGAAAATTCATGGAGCAAAAGTTTTGAAGGATGAATGATGATCCAGTAGTTTCCTGTTTCCCAGAACTTAGGTGAGCTTCATTATAAAATGTTGCCATTCTGAGGGGCAAGAGATGGAATAACTAAGGATTTTTTAGCTTTATAAAGAGTATTTAGCCTAATTGGTGATGAGTTTGAGGCATGGGTATACTGCACCATAAAGTGGGTCATCCCGTGCTTAAGAGCTTATGACTGTAGGGCTGCTTTAAGTCTGAAAAACAAAAATTTAAACCCCTTGAAAATGTGTTTTGATATGTCTGATAATAGAGCTAAGTTGTGGCAAGTTCTTAGAATTGAGTTAAAAGTGGTGATTATTTGTCCATGCCGGAGGAATCATTTTGCTGCAGCAGAGCTTGGTTGTGCAGAGTGCTCAGGTAAAGGTTAAAGGTAGTATTGGATTGTCTGGTTTGATTAGGCTAATCTTTGTCTAATGTTTTGAATTCTTAAGGGAAGGTTGGTTAGCATTGCTCGGGACGCGCAATAGTTCAAGTTTGGGGGTGTGATAACTGCCCAAAAGGTAGTTATTTAGGCCTAATTTCTATATTGATTTGTGTGTCTTTTGTGCTTAATGGGGTTGGTTTTAGATAAATATTACATGTGTTAACCCATTTGGAAGAATGGAAGCTTTGGAAATCATCTTGTGCAGAATCTGTTGCTGGGCGACTGGAGGGAGCAAATTCTGTGCTGCAGCAAAACTGGGAGCAGAACTGCCACGTCACAGCTCGTTAGCCAACTTCATGAACCGACTTCTGTTGAATTATTTTCGGGATAAAGGAGCAAGGAGAGCCCTACACGTGTCCATGTTGACCTAATTCAAGCCTCCTACCACCTCTATAAAAGGAGATAGCCGCCCAAGTCAAAAGCATTCCAACTTTCCTTGGAAGCCGAGTAGTATAGAGAGATTGGAGATTATCAAGAACACCATCATCCGCAAGCTGATTAAGGAGATTATTATTTTCTTTATTATCTTGTGATAATGGACATGCCTACTCAGATTGTAATTCGTGTTTCCATGCTTATTATGAACTAAGTAGTTTTAGGCGCTGGTTGAGTAATATGTAGTTGTCGTGCTTCATCTTTAATAATATATCGATTATTGCAACTTGATTAATCGTTGTGCTTATTCTTATTTTATGCCCGCCTGGCCAGCCGGTGTGAATACCTCTCTCTAGTTTCAGGGATGATTTAGAGAGTGTGTGGCGATTAACCACACTACGATCATTGTGTATTGGTGAACGCCAGTGACTGAGCTAGGGATAGCCAGTTGCCTAGTGCTTGATCGGTCGCACTTCATTGGGGTTGAAACACATTCTAAAAGATCCGGAGTTCCGGGAGGAATCCGCTAATAATACTGCGAGAGTTTGCATGAGCAATAATATTGCTAGAGCATCTTTTAAAACAATTACAAAACTTAACCAGCGCCTGCCTCTAATCTGTCTGCCTATTCGTTTATTCTTTGTTCTGTCGTTTACTTTGCTTCAGCATAATTCTTATAAAACCCAATCATTTTTATTACCTTGAAACCATTAAAAGATTCATACAAAATAGATAGAGTGGAAGCTAGTTCAGGCCTTGGATTGACAAATACTTATTACTTGCTGCAGACTGTGTATACTTGCACAGGAATTCTAGAGTCTTTTCAAATCATAATTTTACTCACTCTGGGAACCCAACAGTCCTCCACCGCCATCGTTCCTTCCTTAAAGTTCGAAGGTCCTTCATTGCCGTTGTAGACACCGTATTTAGTCCGACTTGATTTTTAATAAAGTTTATAATTTCTCCAAATTGAATTTGGAGAAATTTAGGGTATGTTTGGGAGTGATTTTGACATGACCAAAATCAATTTTGCCATTGCCAAAATCACTTTCCTCCCAAATATATGATGTTTGGAAAATGTTGGAATTGATTTTAGAAAAATCTAAAATCATTTAAAATTGATTTTTCAAGAATTAGGTGAGAGGTGATTCTAGTTGGGGTGATGGACTGGGAATCACGTTCAAATTTTACTCCATTCTATTCAAATGTGGAAATACCAATTTTACCCTTATATTTAAGAGAAATTTTTTAGTCCTAGATCATTTTCTTTCTCACGTTTGGAATCTCTCTCGACTGGAGGTTTTTTCGCAACTTGTTCTGACCATTTTCTCTTTCGTTCGAGTGATCACTTCCCTTGTTCTACAGGTAGGTTTGTGGTTTCAGCATTGATTTTGTTGTTTGTTTGTTTAATTTTCGTTTCGATTTGTTTAGGGTTTGAGAAATCTTGTTTGAATTTTTTGCTACTCTACTGCTTCCTTGCTTGCATTCAAGCTCTGGTTGGGTGGGTAGATAACTCTCCCTCTTCTCTTCCTCCTGCTTTTGCTTTATTTTCTTAAAGTCTGTGAGGTTCGAGCTCTCAGTCTCCAATGGCCAAAAAGCCTCATCTGAGTGTTATTTACAGAAACATGGTAACTGGATTTTGCACCATGTCGGTGATTTTGTTGTTGAAAACCCTAATTTTCTTGCCCAGATCAAAATTTCCATGATTCAGATTGATTGTACTCATACTAAAGGTCGACTTTGTGTGGACTCTATCTTCATTTGTAACACAGAGTTTAAAGGCAGGTTCAAATCGATTTAGGGATTGATTTTTCTTTCTTTCATTATATTTTTTTTGTGCAAATTTCTGTTTTTTTAATTTAGTTTTTGGACAGATCTCTGTTTTGTATATAGTTTTTGGTTAAGATTTGATGTTTGTTTTGTAATCTATGTATTTTTATTGTTCATATTGATTGTACTCATACTAAAGGTCGACTTTGTGTGGACTCTATCTTCATTTGTAACACAGAGTTTAAGGGCAAGTTCAAATCGATTTAGGGATTGATTTTTTTTTCTTTCATTATATTTTTTTTTTGTGCAGATTTAAGTTTTTTTAATTTAGTTTTTGGACAGATCTCTGTTTTGTATATAGTTTTTGGTTGAGATTTGATGTTTGTTTTGTAATCTATGTATTTTTATTGTTGGAGGTTTTGTTTACTTAGTGAAATTGTTACAAGATGGGTGTAAAGAAATTCTTAAAGAAGAATGAAATGGAAAAGAAAAAGGTGTGTAGTTTGACCATTTTGTGAAAAAATGGTTGGTTGTGACTACCTGTTAATATTTGTTGGATATGCATACCTTTTTTTTTAATATAAGAAATCATGCTTTCATTGAGAATAAATGAAAGAATACACGAGGGCATACAAAAAACATGCCCAACCAAAAGCACCCGCCAAACTACAAGAAGGGGTCCCAATCCAAAAGAATAAGACCTAGCTGATAATTACAAAAGAGCTTAGAAACCGAAGCCCACAAAGACGTATTAAATCTAATAGTCTCCCACAACTCACTCGTGGATTTCTCCACACCTCTAAAGATTCTATTATTCCTCTCTAACCAAATACCCCACAAGATAGTAGAAAAACAGGTCTGCCAAAGGACTCTCCCTCTGTCACGAAAAGGGAGATGCTAAAGAACCTCCTCGAAAATAGAGGAACAATATGTTGGGTTTTATGCCCTAAAACTCGTAGATAGTGAATGTAACCATTGACCGAATATTAATGAAATAATATTGATGTATTTTTCCATTAAGTGTTATTAGTTATTTTATGTTTGTCTTTGCCTAAAATAACCATAATCCAATAAACTAGACATCCTAGGCTGTAATATGAGTCTTGAACTATATGTAGCGACATATGGGGATCATTGTTCAAGAAACAGCCTAAAGGGTCCATAGTATAGGGATAAGACTGGATGCCTTATCCTGGTGACACTATGGATACGACCCACTTTGTATTTGATACAAACGCCATGATCCAACGCGTTCGTGTAGGAGACATGCGAGTGGGGGTATCCTTTGCAATGAGTTTGCATAAGACCGGACTGTGAAATAGTAACCACTAGTTATAACACTGTTAACTAAGTTGGTTTTCTATTTCACTAGGACGACCTAGACAACTTAGTCTTAATCCTGAGTTGATTATGGACTCCTGCTCATGAGGGATTGTCCTTTGATTTGTATGGGTGAGAGTGGCCAATACGCCGACTCAATAAGCCTACCATTTTGGGGACAAGCCCGAGTGAGGAGCTGGAAACATAATCGTACAAGATGGAATTCACTCCTTCCTGACTTTAGGGAAGCAGATGAGTGTTCCCTTAAGTGGTGACTCCGAGTCTTGAACAAAGGGCCCTACCCTCTCAATGGCACGAGAGGGTTTTCTGTTTGATGGTTGGACCACAAACAGGTTGTTCATTAGAGGAGAACTGGTACTTAAGGAAATAGAAGTAACCTAGGGGTAAAACAGTAAATTTGACTCAAATGGTGTTACGGACACTCGTGAAGGACTAGCTGGTCGTTTGATAAGTCGAATTTATTATACACTTAGAATCTCCCAATTTGCTTATCTTAGTTGAATTCCTTGCGAAAAATGCTTTAAAATGAGTATAATATGTCTATAGGTCCTCACCGGAGCTTTGGAAGCGATTCTGGGCTTAAACGAGCGAAATTGGAGCGTTAAATGACCATTCTGCCCTTGGAGCCATCCCGACATCGAGACTCTTCAACCCAAGCGTTGGGACGCTGCGCAAATAAGGAAAAGTCGTGGGCGTGAAGCTGAAGCGAGAGCGTCGCGATGCTATGGTGATCTGCGTGACAATTTCCTTATCAGCAGGCCTAGCATCGCGACGCTAGGCAGTTTTCCAGAATCAATTTTTTCCTAATTTGGCTGGAATTTTTCCTTGTTTGAAGACCCAATTCAGCACCATTCTACCACGAATTGAAGGCCAAGAAACACTATAAATAGAGGGTCTTGGTGTAGGTTCAGAATCATCTTTCAACACATAATTCACTACAACATTGTAGTCCATCTCCCTCCCCCTTTCCACCATTCTTCTTAGTTTTTAGTCTTTCTTGCTTTTCTTTATGTATCAAGCTTGTTCTTGCTCTATAAGAGACTAGATTCTTCATGCATGTAACCGGGGTGTCAAGAGTAAGTTCAACTTCTTTTATTGAAATTTCTTGTTTGAATTATCAAAGCATGTTTATGTGATTTTAGTTATTTTTATATAAGTTTAGATTGTGGTAGGAAAGATTGACAACCTTGACCGCGCCCTCTCTAAATTTACTTGCTAAATCTAAGTAGCAAATAGGTTAACGTTATGATTATACGCATGCGTCCCTAAAACTAAATGATTTAATCAATTGTAATTGTGGTTTGTTGCCCATTGCATGTGAATTAATTCGGCTAGATCCCAATGCGGTTTAGATTAGTTAATAGGCATATTAATTAATTTAAACTAGAATCAAACTTAGCGTTTGCATGTTTGTGATAGTTGGATCATGGTTCTCGGTTTGTTGTCGGAACACGCCGGACTTAAACTTGTTTTGACTTATTAGTGAAATTAATGATTTAATTGAATTGAACTTACCATGACTAACCCGGTTGCATGATCTTTGAGGTATTGATTTCTTTCTTTAATTCTCTTACTTTCCTTTTGCAATATTTTCCATAATTAGCTTACTTTCCATTACTATTTCTTTTTCCAAATATAAAAACCCCCCATTAGTCCGATCATCACAATAAATCTAAGATAAACAAGTTATAATCGAGCTCCCTATGTTCGACCCCCGCCACTACTGCTACAAGTTAGCTTTAGAGGTTGTGGATTATAAATTTATTTGACAAGAGACTGCGACAATCTCTTCCGTCATCGTTATTGGTCTATATCCGTGGACACAGAAAATATGTCTGCAATGAGAAGAGTGCAACTGTGAGTCTATAGTGGAATGTACACACAGTTAACGAATATTGATTAATTTGGTTAATGAGTTTGACCAATTAATCTCACATCGTTGGAGCTTTTGATCTGCAGGTCCATTAGGTCCCACTGGTAGCTCATAAAGTAATTTGGGACAACTAAGTAATAAATGTAAATTGAAAGTGTTCAATTTACTAAGGGAAACAATATAATATATATTGATATATTATTATGAGAAAAATTAATATTTGAAGAAATTCAAATATTAATATGAATTTGAGTCATATTAAATTTATGGAAGTTTGAAAGAGTTCAAATATGAATTAATTAGTTATATGGCCTAAAATCTATTTGGGCAATTAATTAATTTAAGGTCGGAAATTAAATATGTGATATTTAATTGACGGTTAATTAATTAAAGAATTAATTAATCAGGAATTAATCGATTATGGAAATAATTAATCACTTATGGAAGTGATTAATCATTTATGGAAATGATCTAATCACTTATGGAAGTAATTAGTCATTTGTGGAAAAGATTAATCAATTATGGAATTGATTGATCTTGGATTGATTAAATAAGGAATAAGATTGAATCAATTTTGGAAAAGATTGATTTAATTGAATATTTTATTCATTGTCATTCTTCTATAAATAGAACACTATACCTAATTGGTTTAGTAGCCCTCTTGCTCTTAGACTCACAAGACAAGACCCTAGAATTCTCTCTAGCCTCCCTCTTAGTGAAAGACTCCCACAAGTCTTTTGCCTCCTAAACTTAGAGATATACCGGTGTAACCTCTGTGGTTATTGTGTCTTTGAAGAATAAATTTCCAGGGAAGAAACTACAAGAAGGCTGCTGCGTTTTTGTTCGTTGAAGCGTCGTTGGCGAAGAACGGTCAAGTCTACAACGAAGGTTTGTAACGGTTCTTTCCCGTTTCTTTAGAAAAGCATGAAAATAAATTTAGATTTATTTTTCCAGCGTGTTTATATCAATTTCCAGCAACTTTAAAGCATGTTTGAAGTTTCTTTTTTTGCCTATTCGTATCGGTATTTTGTTATTAATTAATATACGGCGCAAGGTCCTTTCGATGCGCTTTTGCTGCGCCGGGGCTTTCATCCCCTTCACAATAACTGTTACGAGCCGAAGCAACCCCAAAAACCCAGAAGAACTGACTCCAAATAGAGCTGACGAACGAGCAATCACAGAGCAGGTGGTTAAGGTCTTCCTCCTGCATCCTGCAAAGAACACACCATTGCGGCCACAACACAAAGGAGGAGAACCTTTGGATCCGATCCTGAGTATTCACCCGACCATGTAAGACTTCCCAGGCGAAGAACTTCACTTTCTTGAGAATTTTGACCTTCCACAAGGAGGAGAAGATGGAGGCTCCCGAAGGAGGGAGGGGAGATGAGAGAGAACGAAAAAAAAGAGGCACCAGAGAAACCGTCAAAGGGCTCAAGGGTCCAGAACCTAGTGTCATTTCTCCCAAGACAAAACGACTGGTAAGCCAAGAGGGAAAGGAGACTAATGACCTCAACTGCCTCTCAATCAATGAGGGAGCGACGAAAGCCAAGGGAAGGGAAGGAGAATTCAGAGTTGGGGAAGACAAAAACAACCAAATGCAACTTGTTATCATATATATGGTAAAAACGAGGGAACAACACGCTCAAAGATTTATCCCCAACCCAAGAATCCTCCCAAAAGTAGGTATTGGAACCATCCCCAATAGAGCAACTAAAAAACTGAAAGAAAATGGAAAATCCTGAGACAATAGCAGACCAGAGGTTTTTGCTAGATCCTTTCAACCTACCACTAGAAATCCATTCGAAAGGGTGTGGACCATACAAGCTCTCAATAACCTTCCACCATAAAGCGTTTGGTTCATTAAAGGAACGCCACAACCATTTCCCTAACAGGGTCTTGTTGCAAAGCCTCAGGTTACCAATGCCTAACCCCCCAACTCCTTAGCCTTAGATACCACATCCCACCTAATCTGGTGAGACCTCCTCCCTTATCCACTCATTCCCACAAAAAAGTTCCTCATGAGCTTTTCCAACATCTTACACACAGGCGAGGGCAACCTAAAGAGGGAAAGAAAGTAGTGAGGGATCCCACTCAAAACTGACTGATTCCGAGTCAATCTCCCCCCTTTAGAGAAGAAAGCTTTCTTCCAAGAAGACAACCTCTTTTGGACCTTTTCTACCACAGGATTCCAAAAAAACCAACAAATTTGGATTGCCTCCCAAGGGAAGGCCAAGATAGGAACAAGGAAGTTGGCTCACCTCACAGCCAACAAAAGAAGCCCAAATGGCCAACTTAGCTGCCTCACAATTAACCCCAAAAATAGAGCTTTTCTGACGATTGATATTGAGCCCAGAAATAACTTCAAAGAAGGAAAGGAAACCATTTAAATTCCTAAAAGATTCTTTTGTTGGATATGCATACCTTTTAATGACCATTGTATTCAATTCTGTATGAATAATAATCCATCTTTAGAGAAACCACCATGGAGAAAACGATATAGCACAATAAATTTAAAAAATTGTAGGGATGAGAAGGAAGCAGACATTTCAGAAGGCACCAAGGTAGGATAAAAGTGATTCCAATTACAGAAGTACTCATATGTTACCATGTAATTTTTCAAGAACTGGAATAGCTTCCTCAGTCATGTCCCTCATTAGCATCCAAGATAAATTCGTAATCAAGATGGACCATTCTGATGCGCTGCAGAACTACAATATTTGCTTTCAGATCATTTCCTACCTTTAACTTCAAAGTCTTGAATCCTTGATCACTATATTTTGCAATCAATTTGGCAGCATTAGAAGCAAAAGTAATAGAATGTGCATGAATAACATGGATGAGAGTAGTTCTTTGACCATTTTCTTTTGGCTTACTTCTCATTGGTATAACTAGGATTTTAATTTATCCCTATATTTACCAGGTTCATTTGGATAAACTAAAAGAGTTCACTACAGTTCATGATCAAATATTCAAAAATAAAATATCCAGAAATATAGGCCATGTAAAAAAATCCCACTAGATCATCTCCAGTAACCAATAGATACAATGAAATGGTTGAAATTTCAAACATGCCTTTCACTACAAAATAAAAGGAAACTTACTGTTATATTTGTGGTTATACTGTCTGAAACTCATGTTCTCCTTTTGTTCTCTTCATGTGGCTTTACGTAGGTAACGATTGATATTTTGAGCAAAAGCCTTTAGAACAGAAAGTCGTTGTCAGTTTTGGCATTCCGAACGAGATCTTGCTTCGAATTTTATATCTAAGCTTTGGTTTTGATTCTGTTGGATGCTATCACTTATTCTTTCTCTGACAACTTCTATTCACTTATTCAATTGTAGGTTTTGCTGTTTAAGCTATTGTCAATTAATGTTATGCTTAATTTCTGTTTTTGTCTTCTAGATGATTAAGCAGGCAAGTCCTTGATTCTACTTTTTCCACTGCCTTTTTTGTTTTTTTTTTTTTTTATGGAGAACTTGTCAGTTTAACTGTATAGGAAACATTTGAGACCATGATATTATTATTTTTCACATTTTAAAATAGTCTAGGTTCAAGTTGTTTACAATAAGCTTTGGAACTTATGTATGTCCTTGGCCTAGATTTTGATCTTCTGTTATGCTCTCGTCGATTAAGAACTTGTATTGCAATCAATCTCCTTATGGTGTTATCCAATTACTCTAGGACTTCATTAAAGCTTCCATTACTTGAAGAGGGTTTGAACATCTTCGGTTTTGTTTCCTTTTAGATATTATAATTACGGGGTCGGAACTAAAAATTTGTTGGGCTTTATGTCCTAAAACTCGTAGATAGTGAATGTTAACGAATTGTATACTTGTGTCAATAAAGTGTTATTGAGGAATATTATACAATAAAGTGTTATTGTTAATATTAAGTCGAGAATTGCACAATATAACCCAAATCCAATAAACTAAGATCCAAGGTTGTTTATATGTAACTTGAACTAGTATGTGGGGACATACGGGGATCAGTATTCAAGTAACAACCTAAAAGGTCTATGGTACAGGGATAAGGTTGGGTACCTTATCCTGATAACACTAAGTGATACGACCCGCTTTGTATTCGATATAGACGTATTGATCCAAGGCGTCCATGTAGGAGACATGCGAGCAGGGGTATCTTACGCAATGAGTTTGCATAAGACCGGACCACGAAATAGTAAACCAATAGATGTAACACCGTTAACTAGTTAGGTTACTGTTTCAATAAGATGACCTAGGTAACTTAGTCTTAATCCTAAGTGTGTCATGAACTCCTTCTCATGAGGGGCTGTCCTTTGATTAGTACGGGTGAGAGTGACTTGCACGCTGACTTAATAAACCTACCTTCTTGGGGACAAGATCGAGTGGGGGGCTGGGGACATGATAACACAAGATGAAATTTACTCCTTCCCACTTCTAGGAGAAGTAGATGAGTGTTTCCTTAAGTGGTGACTCTAGGTCTTAAACAAAGGGATCCCGCCCTCTCATTGGCCCTAGAGGGACTTTCTGTTTACTGGTTGGACCATAAACAAGTTGTTCATTAGAGGAACACTGGTACTTAAGGAGATAGATGTAACACAGGGGTAAAATGGTAATTTGACCCGGTTGTTGTTACAAACACTCGTGAAGGACTGACTTACCGTTATTGGTCAATATTCGTGGACACAGAAACATTCTACAGTGAGAAGAGTGCAGCTGTGGGTCTTTAGTGGAGTGACCCACAGTTAATGAATATTGGTTGACTCGATTAATGAGTTTAGTCAGTTAACCTCATATCATTGGAGCTTCTGATTTGTAGGTCTATTAGGTCCCCCTGCTAACTCGTAAAGAGTAATTGAGAACAATTTATCTTGAAAGAATTTGAATAGTTCAAATTCAATATGGAAATCAAGTTAATTGTATGAAATATAATTAATATAATGTATGGTGATACATTATAATATAAAGTTTAATATATGTGATTAAACTTTATTAAATTGAGAGAATACTATACTTGAAAGAGTTCAAATATATATAACTAATTAAATATGTGATATTTAATTAGTAAATAAATAAATTAATTATGAATTAGTTAATTATTCAATTTAGTTGAATTAAATGTGATTTCATTGAACTATAATATATGAGAGATATATTAGAATATGATTCTAATATGTAATTAATTAAATATGGTTGATATTTAATTAATTATAAATTAATTAATTTTGAATTAATTAATTGTTCAATTTAATCTAGTTAAATATGATTTAATTTAATTAATATATATATATATATATATATATATATATATATATATATATATATATATATATATATATATATATATAAATTTTAATGTGAATTAGATTCATATTAAAACTATAGGTTATAAGAGAGATGCACATTTGAATATGATTCAAATGTTTGATTAATTGAATATGTGATATTTAGTTTATCAAAGAATTAATTAATTGTGTAGTTTAATTAATTTAATTAAATATGATTTAATTAATCTTAATTAAAAACTATAGCTTATGTGAGGGATGTGCATTTAATGTGATTTAAATGCATGTCAATTAAATATGAGATATTTGATTGAAATTGATTAATATGATTAATTAATTAAATTAATTAAATAAGTTTTATTATTAGTATTTAATTAATTAAATTGAAGATGGTTAGGATTCATCTCCTTCCTCACGCTTGCTGAAACAGAAAGAATAGGGGTTTTTTCCCTCTCTCTCAGTTGATCGAATTTATGGATATCTCTCACTGTCATTCTCTCAACCTCTCTCACTCTTATAGAGGGAATTTCTCTCTCTTGTTGAAAAATTCCCTTCAAGATTCAGGATCCCACCATCATGTTCCCTGTCTCAGAGAATAGCGGGGTAGCCTCGTGGTGGTGTTCGTGGTTGATGAACAATCAAGAAGGCGTTTTTGATTTCTAAGTCGCCAACGAAGGTTTTTGCTTCTCTTTCTCTTGTTAGATTAGATCTAAATTTTATAAATGCTTAGCCTAAGAATCGTGTTCTGAACATTTTCCAATGTACCGGTATTTTGATTGAACAAAATTAAATACGAACAGTCCAATTGCGCTTCCGCTTTATCGGAATTAAGAATTCCAATCCTTCAAAATTACGGTTGATTTTCTTTTTAAAATGATTGCATTTGAAGCATTAAATTGTGTTGTTGTACTTCTTCTTGAGGTTGGTATTGTCACTGTCACTGATCTATGTTTCAATGATATGGGCTCGATATTATCTCTCCCGACCATAATCGTAACAATAGCATGTTGCTAAATTGTTTGCTAAAATTGTATCATGAATGAAGTTCTGCTTGGTCAAATGTTGGAGTACTGTTCTTTGATGCAAGTATTTAGACCTTTGCTAAATTGTTTCCTAAGATATGACATTTGAATTTTTATTTTGATATGTATTATACATATTTTTCTTACCTAACATATTTTATAAAAGTTTAACAATAAAAAAATGAAAAAATAATTAATAAAAATTTGTATTTATCATAATTATTTAGTTAAATAGTTTGTTGAATGTAAAATGCCCTTTTTAGTAATTTGGTCATTCTCAAATCACTTTTGAAACCAAACATAATATTTCAAAATCACTTTTGAAACCAAACATAATATTTCAAAATCACTTTTAAATATATGAAAATCACGTTTAATAGTTTGGAACCAAACATAAATATGATTATATGAAAATCAATTTTCTAAAATCTCTTTTCCCAAAATCAATAATTCAATCATCACTCCCAAACATAGCCTTAATCTCGAATTTGGTTCTTAGCCTTGACCGATGGATGTACTTTATTGTTATGTAATTTCATCTTATTAGAATTTTGTATAGTTTTATTATTATTATTTTCTATTATCTATTTTATTTTGGGAAAAAAATACACTTTTAGTCCCTGAGGTTTGGGTTATGTTTCATTTTGGTCCCCAAGTTTTCAAACTCGACAATTTAGTCCCTGAGGTTTGGATTTCGTTTCATTTTAGTCCCTCCATCCACTTCTTCTTCCTAAAACCTAAGACCCTAAAATCTTCATCCTCCTACTCCACCATCGCCGTTGTTGGTAGTCGTCGCTCAATGATAGCATGCAAATATGCTATCTATTTCCTATTAATTTTAGCTAGCTAGTTTTGCGCTTAAATTGTGTGCTTTGAGGTGTTTTTATGTTTAAATTTCATAAACGAGCAAAAAGAGCAAAACTGAAGTTATTGAGAGATTTTGGGGGCTTTTGGACCATCTTGAAGATTAAAGAGAAGAAGAATTGAAGATCCAAGCCCAAAAGCCCAAGAGAAGTGAGTTGGAGGCCCAAAATGGCGTCCAAAATGCAATTCAAGAAGAGGAAGGGTGAAGGCTAGTGTCGAGATGCTAGCAAGCCATGGACACCAAGTTAGAAATGCGGCAACGTTGAGACGCTGCCTTCGGTGTCTCGACGCTGCAACTGCGTGGGCGCCAAGTTTGTGACGTCACAGTGTTGAGACATTGGGGCTGCTGGACATCTATAAAATGATCCATTTTCAGCCAAGTTAGGGGAGCCAATTTGAGAGTTTTTACCCCATTCTTGAGTCCACACTAAAATGGGGGTTTTGGAAGAAGATTTGGAGTCTTGTTGAAGATCTTTGGAGCTTGAGATTGAGTGAGATCGCCATGGGAACGAGGAGATCAACATTATTTTGAGCATTTCTTTTCCCTCTTCCTTTATTTTTAGTTTCTAGATTAGGTGTAATTAGGAATTCTTAGATGTTTAGTGATTATGAGTAGTTAATTCCTAAGTTCTATGGGTTTGATGTAGTTAGTTGAACCTTTGTTTAATTAATTAATTGATTTGGTTTAATTGTCATTTCATTCATTTGTGCATTTTATGCTTAATGCTTTTAATCACCTAATCAATGATTAAATGAATTGTTTTCTAAGTGGAAATTCGACAGAGAGAAGTTTAGACTAGAACTGAATGCATGACTAATGTTTATTTACCTCAGTGACACGGGATTAAATAAATAGACGTTAGAGGTTGTTAATGAAAGGTTTTAATTCCATGCTTAGTAAATAAGGAGGAAACCGAAAGGAGATTCTTTATTGAAACACATGAGAATAGGAGGAGACCGACAGGAGAATCCTTGATATTAGGCTTCTAGACTTATAAATTAGATGTCTAATTATTCACGGTAATTAAATGAATAAATACAATCCCTGTGGAGACGATACTCACTTACTCACAATCACTATATTACTTGACCCGTGTGCTTGTGGTACGCATCATCACTCAACTCTGACGCCGAAGTCACCGCGCGTCCACCGCCACCACCATTCTTTTTCTTTTTTCTCTCTTTTCTCTTCTTTCCTTTTCTTCCTTTCTTCTTCCCTTCTTCTTCTCTTTCTCTTTTCATCATCTCCCTCTTTCTTCCTCATATTAAGAAAAAAAGAAACAATACCCAGCTGATCTGAACGTCGACTCGAGCATAACGTCGACCCCTAAACCAGCAGGCTGCTGGCATTACCTCGCAAGAACCAAAGGACAAATGACAACGACGGTTCCTTCGCGTGCAACAGGTCACGATGCTCTTCCCCCTTTTCCAGTGAGCACATTAGCGTGGGTTCATCTCAAGATTTGAACGCCCATGATACTCGATCTGAATGCCGACAACCCACAACACCAGTTCTGAACACCCATGAGAGAGGAAGAAGGGGCAATCAAAGTTAGAGGAATAATAGGAGAGAGAAAGGTAAGGCGAAGAGAAGAAGACTTGGGGTTAGGGGAAGAAGGGAGAGAGAAAGGGGAGAAGAAGAAAAAGGAAAGAAAAATGAAGAAAACAGAAAAAAGAAAAAAAATACCGACAACAGTGGTCATCGATGGCGAATGACCGCGATCGGAGTTGAGCGGCAACTATTGGTAGAGGCAATGGTGGAGGAGGAGGAAGAAGATTTTAGGGTCTTAGGTGTTAGGAAGAAGAAGATGGAAGATGAGGAAGAAGGAGAGAAAAGTAAAAGGAAAAAGAAAAAAAATATTTTTTTTAATAAAAAATGTTTTTAAATTAAAATTTTGAAATAATAAAGGGAAAAATACACTTTTAGTAAATGGATAATAAAAACATTTAATGAAAGTAAAAATACAAAAAGTACAGGTAAAAAGTACAAAAGTAAATACAAAAGGACAAAACTACAAAATTGAAAACTAAATATAAACGTGGAAAATAAAAAAGGATAAGATAAGATTGATTGCCGGTCAATTTTTGGAGAAGATGCAACCTTTTCTCTTTCTTTTGATCTGATATCTTGTCGGCTAAATTATTGATTCTTCCCTTCATTCGATCACCCTAGGCTGATTACTGGCTTACCAACGGACTCACTGCCTCATCATTAGGACTTACTGCCTGGAACACCAAACTAGGTCCTCATAAACTAGGAGAATTACCAATGATCTTCATCTTCAAGATCTCATAATCTTTTATTTTAATTGCACTGCTGCTTCAAGATAACTTCTTCAAATTGTTGACTGGCAGAAATGTATTTACAGTATAAACTAGAATATTTACAAAGTTTACACCTATTAGTTCTAAAGATGAGAATATACACGTTTTTTTTTTTACAATTATGATGGAAATACTTCTTTATGAAGCATCCCTTATGAACACCATTTGTTTCTTTGTGAAACAGGAAATTTAATTGATTCGGAGCTCACATAGGTTGTGAGTCGAGGTATGGATCATCCAAATCGTAGTCTGGTTCGTTGTCTTCTCCTTGTGCAGAAGAAGCAGGAGACTCACTTCTCGAGGAAGCTGCCATTTGAAGAATTCTTTGGAAGTTTGCATCAGAGGTCGTCTGAGCAAGATCTGTTAGAAGTTTGGATTTGTCATTTAGGAATTCTGCATTCCTTTTGATGTCAATGTCTTGGAGATAGTCGTTCTATGCGAACCATTCTTTTATTTGTTTGAGGGTGGCATGCTGGAAATTATATTTATCCCACCATTTGATTTTTAAGATCTCTGTGATTGTTTTGTATTGAGGATGGTTGCTGGTAGAGAAATTCCAGCAAAAAATCCACGAGATTTTAAAATATAGACAAAATCTCATGGAATTATGAAACGTTGTCTTTTGAATGTTCCTTGCAACATGATAATAAGATTCTTGTAAGGGTGTCGGCAAAATATCATCCGTCATTCCGAATGTATTCCACCATTGAATGAACCAAAGAGAAAAATTAATTTTGTAGGCATTTTGACAAAAAGAAATAAACCAAGAATGGTTATAGTTTGAATACCACATAACATTATACTAGGCTCTTATGTAGTCTCGGTAAGAGTATGTCTGTGGTACGAAGGGTTTTGAGAAGGTTTGTCAGTGTATAGACCTTGATTCCAGTGGATTGGATTCAAGGCTTTAAAGATCTTTAGTTTTGAATAAGCAATCTTGGAGGGATCGTTTTTATCTGGAATATGAGTTATTTCTGCTGATTTGGTACCAACAAGAATAAACTCATAAAAAGTTTGAGTTTTTTGAAGGTCTTCAGGCATGAAGTTAAAGCTTGTTGGATACATATTGGAAATGGTCTCTTCAAGGTTGAGACCTTGAAATTCTGGTTCAATGATAGGTTCAGTGATAACCAGAGATTTTTGAAAATAGGTTTTTATCTCAGGGCGAGGTATAAACCTCTTTTCTGGAGTTATCGCCTGAGAGTACGAAGAGGGTGACAGGGTTGATGACCCTATCCTTGAATCTGGTGAGACAGGAGGTCACATTTGAACAACTCCGCCAGAAAGACGGACTAGATTGGCCGAAGGCCTTGGTGGTGGAGTAGATGACTCCATTGGAGACATTGGACGTATGCCGCCCATTCTTGCTCTAGATCGGGTTACCGGAGTGAACCCTAAATCCATAGCATATTGATCAACACTCATGGGAGGAGGTCCTGTATATGAAGATGGGCTTTTGCCCTTTGAAGAGGAGGCTTTTGCCTTGCTACCGCTCATTCACTTTTTTCTTTTGATTTTAGAGAGAGATAGGAGAGAGTCTTGGAGTTAGAAACTCCCTTGAGAGATGATCTGCTAGATAGTTTTGCTCACCTTTTATAGGCAAAACTTCGAAATCAAAACGTGAGAGAATTGCTTGTCACCTGGCAAAAAATTGTTTTGAAACTAGATTTTTGACATCTTTTTCTAAAACAAATTTTGACGCTCTAGAGTCTGTTTTGATAGTGAATTTTTTATTAATTAATCCACCTTGAAATTTTGAACACAAAGGACTATCGCCAGTAGTTTTTTTTTTTTTACTGTTGAATAATTCTTTTGTGTATCGTTCCAGACTCCTGAGTGGAATCAGATTATTGATTCGTTCTTATCTAGACAATGTTTGAGGATTCCTCCATATCCTAAATCTGATGTGTCTGTCTCTACTATTAGACTAGCTTTAGGATTGATTAGACTCAAACAGGGAATTGATTTGACTAAAGCTTTATTTTTTGTACAGCTTTAGTATGCTTTTTTGACCATGGCTCTGGATTTTTTCTAAGCCTTTGAAAAAGCGGTTTGCAAATGGGTCTAAGGTTTTGGATAAAATCAGACACATAGTTCAAACAACCCAAAAACCTTTGTAGTTGGGTTTTATCTGTTATTTGGTCTGGAAAGTCTATAGCAAAATTTATGGATCTTTGAATGGGTTTTATTAGGCCCATATGGATGTCAAAGCCCAAAAATCTGATTTTGGTTTGGAATAGTTTGACTTTTGCTAATGACACCACCAAACCATTTTGTTTGATAATGTTTATGAAAATATTGAGATGTTTGAAATGATGATAAAACTAAGACATCGTCAATATAAACTATTGTAAAATTTTGAAAAGCATTGAAAATATCATTCATTAGTTTTTTAAATTCAGAAGGGGCATTCTTAAGCCCAAAAGGCATTACATTCCATTTGTATTGTCCGAATGGTACATTGAAAGCAGTTTTGTACTTGACTTCTTCGAAAATTTGAATTTGCCAAAATCCAGATTTCATGTCAAATTTTGAAAATATTTTTGAGTTGAAAATTCTTTTTAGTAAGTCTTGTTTGTTTGGAATTGGATATCTTATCCATTCTAATACTTTGTTTAAAGGTTTGTAATTGATTACTAACCTTGGCACACCACGCTCCTGTTCGATTGCGTTATTGACGTAGAAGGCTGCAGGGATAAAAGCCTTAGCACAACGGAAATTATCAGAGGACCTAATCGAATTAAACGTCGATTGAAATACCAATACGACGACAAATAGATCACAACAGTATAACAATATTTAATCATGTTGTAAAGGTTATAAAAACATGCTGTAAATAAAATAGGAACACCCTAGATCAATACTCTAATTGATTCTAATGATCAAGGATCAAAGAAACTTACTTTTTCTTGAAGATCTTGATCGTTTCACCAATTCCCTTGATGAATTCACCAAAAGACAGCAACAAAATTCCTTCCTTTTGCTGTAAATTCACCCACGAACACCACCAATAAAGTTGCACCGGTATTCTCACTAGTTGCTTGGT
Source organism: Luffa aegyptiaca (assembly GCA_017139565.1). NCBI lineage: Eukaryota > Viridiplantae > Streptophyta > Magnoliopsida > Cucurbitales > Cucurbitaceae > Luffa > Luffa aegyptiaca. The sequence goes on from CM029397.1 coordinate 6,711,721, forward strand.
TGAGGGGCTTGTGGGAGCAACTAGATTCTACGAGATTTGAAGAATTTGGATCTCTGTGATTGTTGGAAACGCAGAGAATAATCCAGAGAGAGAGAGACTTGCGTGAGAGGCTTGAGAGATTATCGTAAAACTGATGGGTCACATTAACGAATGAAAACCAATTCCCTTAAAAGCCTCTAAAAAACGTGGAGCAAGCCTAGGTTAGTGGGATTGAAAAATTCCTTCAGTTAAAATTAACTGATGAGAAAATAATAATAATTAATTATATAATTAAATTAACAATTAATCTAATTATCATTTATATAATTATCCCACATAACCTATAGTTTTAATGCAATTCGATTAAATCAAATTTAATTAAATTAAATTAAAACTAATAATTAATTAATTCAATAATTAATTAATATTAAAATTAAATATCATATATTTAATTATATTTCTGTCAAATAAACTTTAGTATTTATGTGCATCCAATGTACATTAATTATAACCTATAGTTTTAATATGAATCAAATTCATATTTTAATCTTAATATTCGAACCCCTTCGAATACTTAATTCTCCCTTAGAATTTACCTCAACGCCCTAATTGAGCTACTGGTGGGACCTAATGGATCTACAGATCAGAAGCTCCAACGATATGAGATTAATTGACTAAACTCATTAACCAAGTTAATCAATGTTCGTTAACTGTGGTTCACTCCACTATAGAACCACAGTTGCACTCTTCTCACTGCAGATATATTTCAGTGTCCATGGATATCGACCATCAACAGCAAGTCAGCCCTTCACGTGTGTTCGTACCCCAACTAGGTCAAATTACCGTTTTACCCTTGGGCTACCTCTTTATCCTTAAGTTCCAGTGCTCCTCTAATGAACAACTTGTTTGAGGTCCAACCAACAAACAGAAGTCCCTCTCATGCAATAGAGAGAGCAGGGCCCATTGTTTAAGACCCGGAGACACCACTTAAGGGAACACACTTCTACTTACCCTAGAGTCGGGAAGGAGTGAATTCCATTTTGTGTGATTATGTTCCCAGCTCCCCATTCGGTCTTGTCCCCAAGATGGTAGGCTTATTGAGTCGGCGTGCAGGCCACTCTCACCCATACAAATCAAAGGACAATCCCTCATGGACAGGAGTCCATAATCCACTCAGGATTGAGACCAAGTTGCCTAGGTCATCCTAGTGAAATAGAAACCAAGCTAACTAACGATGTTACAGCTAGGGGTTAACTATTTCGCGGTTCGGTCTTATGCAAACTTATTGCATAGGATACCCCAACTCGCATGTCTACTACAAGAACGCGTTGGATCATTACGTTTGTATCATAATACAAAGCGGGTCGTATCCATAGTGTCACCAGGATAAGGTACCCATCCTTATCCCTATACTATAAACCCTTTAGGCTGAATCTTGAACATTGATCCCTGTATTGTTGGGTTTTATGCCCTAAAAATCGTAGATAATGAATGTAAACAAATTGTATACTTGTTTTAATAAAGTGATATTGAGTTTCTACAATAAGGTGTTATTGTTAAATATTGTACAATTTGACCCAAATCCAATAAACTAAGATCCAAGGTTGTTTGTATGTAACTTGAACAAGTATGTGGGGACATACAGGGATCGATGTTCAAGTAACAACCTAAAAGGTCTATAGTACAAGGATAAGGCTGGGTACCTTATCCTGGTAACACTATGAGATAGGGCCTGCTTTGTATTTGATACAAACGTATTGATCCAAAACGTCCATGTAGCAGACATGCGAGCGGGGGTATCTTATGGAATGAGTTTGCATAAGACCGGACCACAAAATAGTAAACCACTAGATGTAACACCGTTAACTAGTTAGGTTACTGTTTCAATAGGATGACCTAGGTAACTCAGTCTTAATCCTGAGTGTGTCATGAACTCCTTCTCACGAGGGATCGTCCTTTGATTAGTATGGGTGAGAGTGGCTTGCACGTCGACTCAATAAGCCTACCTTTTTGGGGACGAGACCGAGTGGGGGGCTGGGGACATGACAACACAAGATGGAATTCACTTCTTCCCGCTTCTAGGAGAAGTAGATGAGTGTTCCCTTAAGTGGTGACTCCGGGTCTTGAACAAAGGGATCCCACCCTCTCACTGGCCCAAGAGGGACCTTCTGTTTACTGGTTGGACCATAAACAGTTTGTTCATTAGAGGAGCACTGGTACTTAAGAAGCCAGAGGTAACACGGGGGTAAAACGGTAATTTGACCCAGCTGTAGTTACGAACACTCGTGAAGGATTGACGTACCGATATATCCGTGGACACAGAAATGTTCTACAGTGAGAAGAGTTCAGCTGTGGGTCTTTAGTGGAACGACCCAAAGTTAATGAATATTGGTTAACCTGATTAATGAGTTTAATCAGTTAACCTCATATCATTGGAGCTTTTGATCTGTAGATATATTAGGTCCCCCTGCTAGCTCGTAAAGAGTTAATTGTATGAGATACAAATTAGGTATATTATGAGTTAATTGATCTGTAGGTATATTAGGTATATTAGGAACAATTATATCTTGAGAGAATTTGAATAGTTCAGATTCATATTGGGAATTAAGTTAATTGTATGAGATACAAATTAATACAATGTATAGTGATGCATTAAAATATAAAGTCTAATTTGAGTTAAATTTTATTAAATTGAGAGATTAATATATTTGAAAGAGTTCAAATATATGTCTAATTAAATATATGGCATTTAATTAGAAGATGAATTAATTAATTATTCAATTTAGTTTAAATTAAATGAGATTTAATTAAACTATAGTCTATGAGGGAATTATTAGAATATGATTCTAATGAGTAATTAATTAAATATGGGTGATATTTAATTATGAAATTAATTAATTATTGGAATTAATTAATTGATTAGTTTAATTGAGTTAATTAAATGCGATTTAATTAAGTTAATTAAACTATATATTATGTGAGGAAATTACATTTAAATAAGATTTAAATGTGCATGAGATTAATTAATTAACATTTAATTAATTGATCTTGATCTAACGGTCAAGTCCTAACCTCACATTAGGGTTTCCTCTCTTATAAAATGAAAGGTTATGAGAACCCTAACCAGTCTCCCTCTCATATTCTCTCAACCCAAGAACTCTAGAGAGAATTTTTCTCTCTAAGATTTTTTCCCATTCAAGATTAGGTAGTCCCACAACTAAGTTCCTAATCTCAGGGTTATAGTGGGGAAGCCCTTGTGGTGGTGTCCGTTGAAGAATTCAGAGTTGTCAAACGGAGGTATGTTTCTCATCGCTTAACTTTTTGCCAATGTATTGGTATTTTGTAGAACAAAATTAATTTACGAACGATCCAATTGCTTCCGCTGAAACGGAATTGGGAATTCCAATCCTTCACGTATGTCCCTACATACTAGTTCAAGCCTCATACTATCAGCCTAGGATGTTTAGTTTATTGGATTAGAGTTAATAAGACAAGATTACTCAATACAAACACAGATAAATGAATAATACATCATTTTATTAATGTTCGGTCAAAAGTTACAATTTACTATCTACGAGTTTTAGGGCATAAAACCCAACAAAGGCTGCACATGACCATGGGCTTTTGGACGGCCTAATCAACCCTTTATTGATTAATTCCTGTATTTCTTTTTTACAGAATGTTAGTAGTTCTGCATTCATTTGTATTGGTCTTGCCTTTGTTGGAATATTTGAATCATTGAAATCTTTAATGTATGGAAGATTTACTATATGTTTCTTCCTATTCCAGAAAGCATTTGGGAGATCTAAATATATTTACTTTTCAATTTTGCTTTCTATCTCTTTTATTTTTAATTTGACAGAGGGATCGTTGAGATTTTCTTTTATTCTTTTATAACTTATTTCTTATTTAAGAAATAGAATTTGTTTATTCTTTCTCTTGATTTCTTCTGTTTTCAATTCACTTATTTCCATAATATCATATGGAAGGATTGGAGTTAAAAATTCAAAAATTATTTCTTTGCCATGAATTTGACTAACTAACCATTTTTCAGTTATTTTAATTGGATATAGTTGAGTTAGGAATGAGGTTCCTAGAATTAATTCTTGTTTTAGGTTCTTTACTAAGAGAAAGGAATTTATGAAACAAAATTCTTCATTGCAGATATGAACATTTGGAAGTTTGAACGAAATATTTAAACTTTGTCCATTTGCACTACTTAATTTTTCAGTAGTTTTCTCGATGTATTTGGTTGATATTAACCCTTGCTGTATGCAATTTTGGCCAGCTCCTGAATCTATAAGAGCTTTTAAAGTGATTTTAAAGTCTTCTATTTTTACGGTTACCAACGAATACCATTTTTGGTATTGTGATTTTGTTACTTGATTTATAAAAAAATCTTCTCCTTTTTCATCAGAGTTATTTTTCTCTTTACTTGTTTTGAGATTATATATCTATTGTTTTAATTTGTTGAATTTCGTCTTTATTTTCTTGAATTTCTTTCTTGAGATTGTTGATTTCAAATTGTAAGTCTTGAATCGAAGTTGGTTTAAAGTCTTCTTTCCTTTGAAGTATTTCTTTGAGATTTCTAGATTTAAATTCTTTTTTCTTCATTTAAACTTCAGAGTTGCTTGAGGACTCTAAAAATTGTTTTAAAGTCTTTAGAATTGTTTTCTTCATTTCTTCATCTTTGATGTGGTCTATAGATTCAAAAAGCACTTTTTGTTCATTGGTTAGGATATTTATACATTATCCTTCACATGTTTTTCCACATGTTTTGACTCCTTCATATTCTTTGCTTTCACTTTGACTCGATATTTCAGAGTCGGTTTCATCTAGCTCTTGAACTCTTAGTTCGTATTCAGAGCTGTCTGAATAATCCGATGAATATTCTTCATCTTGATCTAGTTCATTTACTTTCTTGTTTGGACAATTATTTGCATAATGTCCTTCTCCTTGACATTTATAACAAGAGATTTTCTTTTTACCTTTTGATTTACTATTTTGGTTCGAACGTGCATTGTGTCTTGGATTTTTCCTTTTGTAATATTTCTTCAGGATGTATTCTCTTTGAGGAGGTCTTTGTATATATTGTCTTCTGTAATGGTTTTTATAGTATCTTCTACTATTATTTTTTCTAATAATTTTTCTTCTAGAGGAATTTGGTTCCTCCAATCTTTCACATCCATATTGAGAGCAAAAGGCTTTCATTTCTTTTACTCTTAATTTTTCATTCTTTTGAACCTTTATCTCATTGCAGATTTCTAAGCCGCAATTAATGATATAGGCTGATATTTGACCGAATGTTTGTTCTTCCTATTTTATGTTATTATCATAATGTTTTTTTAGAGCTATATATACTTTTTTTGACAAAAAACTGGGAAGTCCGTCTATGAACTTTTCTTTCCAGTGTTGTGTATTGATGTCTGTCATGTAATAGACTCTTGCTAAGAACATGTCTTTATACCATTTGAAATTCGCTAGATTTGTACATTTTAAATTCTTTAAGATCTTTCTTTGATTTTCTTCAAATAAGGTACTGATTCTTGTAGTAAAATGGTAGGATATTGCATAAACCAACATTTCTGCCGCGTCTTCTATTTCCTCTTCTACTTCTACTTTTCGAGTAGTAGAGGTTGATGGCTCGTTTGTATTTATATTTGTAGTTTCTACTTTGATCTCTTTGGTCCTTTTAACCTTAGCTTTATGTTCTTTTATGTTGGTCTTTGTTGTAGACGACAAAGCGTCCCACCAGGTTTTGAGCATTCCTGAAAACCCGTTTATTATCATTTTTGCTTGATAGCGAGCATAGCAAGCTATTTTTCCTAATTAATTTAGCTAGTCTTTTATATTTAAATGGTAAAAAATTATGCATTTTCATGTTTTATTGGTAGGAAATAAATATCGGAGCTAATTGGATGTTCGGGATGCGAAAAGTGGCCAAAGAAACGAAAAGAGTTGAAGTTTGAAGCGGTTTGACTAGAGCAAACATTGGCCCAACGTCGAGACCCTATCTTCAAGGTGTCTCGACGCTCCTGCATTCCATCTTTGATCAGGCGCGAAAAGGTCACAGCGTCGCGACGCTCTCGGCTTTCCATTCCAGAATCAGCGAGATATCGCGACAACGTCACGACGCTGCCCCTATAGCGTCGCGACGCTGTGTCGAATTTTTGCCCTATTTAAAGATTGCGATTAGGTATTTTGGGGGACTTCTTTTGGTGGATTTTGGAATCGAAAAACAGAGAAAATTGGGGCTGTGGAAGCTGAACCAAGTGGAGGAAGAGCGGGAATTAAAGCTTTGTTCGTGGAGATCGTGACGGGGACGTGCGGTCTCGGCCTTCCTAGCGTTTATTTCTCTTTTCCCCTACTTTAGTTAGTTTTAATGGTTGTTTTAGACTTTAGTAATATCGTAATGCGGATTATGAGTAGCAAAGTTTATTTCTTAGGGATTGATGTAGCCGTTGGGGCAATTATGGATTGATTGTATGGATTTTTGTTATTAATTTCATTTATGCATAATTGTGTTCTTAATGCTTTCAATTTACCGGTCATAAATTGATTGATGTTTGTGTTTGAATCTAACTCGAGAGAGAGGATTTAGCTTAGAAATCATTATGCATAACTAGGATTTAGCTAGAGATCGGGAGATAATAGTTAATTCTAGAAATCGGTAAAAAGGACTAACCTTAATGCTTTGCATGTTTAATGAATTTAGATAGGGATATCGGGTTCATTGCATGTGAGAAAATTATGTAAGCTCGGGAGAGATATGTATGATTGTTGTTTCCTTGGTTTATGAATCATAACATGTTAAAAATCCATTAATTAATCCATAATCCCAATTGGTGAAATCAACTCCCTAAGACCGTTGCCATCATTAGATTGTCACACATTTTTTTTTATTGCTTTTTGCTAGATTTGCATTCTTTATCACTCAAGTTTATTCCCTAGATAAAATTGGGCAAGAGTATTTCCGGTAATTAAAATTGATTAGAAACCCAATCTAGAGGACGACATTCGAATTTCACATTCACTATATATAGACACCGTATTTGGTCCGGCTTGATTTTTAGTAATAATGTTTGATTTTTTCCAATATTTGGTGGTCAATTTGTTTTTGGTATGCCAACAAGAGCATAGCTCAACTGGCAAAAAGTTGTCATGATAATCACGAGGCCTATGGTTCGAATCCCCCTCCTCACATATCTTACTATATATAAAAGGGGCTTAAGGAGGAGAATCTTTGCTTTCTTCTTTTGCCCTTATAATTTTAATAAATGTCCATTTTGCCCTTCTATATTTGTTAAAGAGACACAACTCTTTGAGTTAAAGTGTCCTTCAATCTTTGCTGATGAGAAGTGACTGTTCAAGCATAGTTAGTTATACATAAGATGCATCCATTCGAGAATTAAAATTAAAAATATATCTTACAATAAAAAGGGGTCATTAGTCATGTCTTTCCAAAAAGCATATTAACTTTTGAGTTTTCTACATATTTTTTTACTCTAATTTCATCACTATTTTGATATGTATAGATTTTTTGTATCAAAATCTCTATAAAAAAAAAAAAAAAATCATAAAGCACCAATAAAATATAGCAATTATTACCATTGCTATCCTAAATTTTAATAAACTTTTTTTTGGTATCAATATATTAATAGTCTAATTATTTTGCAATTACTTTTTTTCTTTTTTCTTAAATTTATAACTTTTTCCTTGCAATCTTTGTACCATTCCTTTAAAGTCCTATGTAATTTATAGGCTAAATTATAAAAAATACCCATGAACTATGGGGTTTGTTTCAAAAATGCCCCTGAACTTTAAAAAGTTTCAAAAATACCCCTGAACTTTGAAAAATGTTTCAAAAATACCCTTGTCGTTAATTTTGGATGGAAACAGTTAAAGTTTGAGTTTCAAAAATACCCTTGAACTTTCAAAAAAATTTCAAAAATACCCTTATTGAAAAATGCTTCTTTTTTTTTCCCTTCTCCCACCGTAAATTAACTCTTCTTCCAAAAATTAATGAGAAACTTTACTTATTTGTCATGTATTCATAATCTAGGAGCTTTCTTTCTCTTTCAACACATCCAAAGCACTTGGCTAGATTTTCGTTTCGAATCTTCAAGATGACTTTTGTTTTGTTCTTGAAATTCTACATGTGTTGGTAGTCTTTTCAATATTATTTCCTAGCTTTCTCTATATTCCTATTACGAAAAATAAATGAAACCATTGTTGTGTAAGGATTCTAACAATTCTTAAATATCAATAAGAACAAAATCATATATAAAACTTTTGATTGATTAATCTTATAAATTGGACCAAACTCACAGTCTTACAAACCTTTCTTCTTCTTATCATTAAGATACACAAACAAAGAGAGAGCAAAAAATGAAATAATATATATACATATATATGTCACACTTATCTTCTTTACGCTTTTTAAAAGATAAAACTTGATTTCAAAGGCTTTTTTTATTTGGTATTGAGTTGCACACAACCTTTATAAGCAAAGTTTTGCATTAATTTTCATGGAGAAGAATTTACGGTGAGAGAGGAGGAAAAATGAAAAATCATTTTTCAATAAGGGTATTTTTGAAATTTTTTTTGAAAGTTCAAGGGTATTTTTGAAACTCAAACTTTAACAGTTTCCATCCAAAATTAACAGCAAGGGTATTTTTGAAACATTCTTCAAAGTTCAGGGGTATTTTTGAAACTTTTTAAAGTTCAGGGACATTTTTTGAAACAAACCCCATAGTTGAGGGGCATTTTTTATAATTTAGCCTAATTTATATTTACCTATTTGGAGAAAGTTCTTCAAGAAAATGTATAGGAGCTATATTTAAATTGTCGAAGTAGTAATGGGAGAACAGGGAAACACATTTTGATATCGTGATTTCCATTAATTAAGTCCACCTAATGGCACAAAATGATATCCATTCAAGTTCGAAAGGAAAGTTATATTATGTTGTGTGATAACGTTAAACAAAACACAAGGACAAATTGTTCTGAATATTAGAAAATATATTTCTAAATATGTAATTTCACATTAACAACTTTTTTCAATGTCAATACAAAAATTCTTATCAAATCACTTGAAGATCAAAATTTGTCATCCAAACATACAAAAAAATGTTATTTTCAAAGAGGTTATACTTTATTAAATACTTTAGTTTTTTTTTAAAAAAAAAATCAACTTATATAATTCTTATGAAATATATTTCTTTCTTTCTTTTTCTCCAAAATACAATCTCGAAGCCCACCGATGAATTATCCATGAGATAATAAACTATCTTTTTTATGCCACTTTTTATGTTTTATCAAATTTAGTTTACAACTATTATATGTATTTTAATTTTAATTATATATCTTTTATTATTTTTTCTACCTCTTACATTATAGTTTAATGTCAAATATTTACTATTTGAACTAGATATGAAAAATATATTTATTCAAAAGTTAACTTTCACCGTAAAAAATATATTCCAAAGATTTCAAACCACGTGCAAAATATTTCATATTTATTATTGTAAATGAACATAGAACAAGATAATATATAGTTTTAGACTTCTAGGCACCATTTTTTTTTTTAATTTTCAATCTAAAAAGTGAAATTTAACGTGCATCGCACGTGTTTTTAAACTAGTTATTGAAAAATTTTGTTATTTGGTTTTCATTGTTTATTTCATTTTCATTTTTTATTTTCATTGTTTATTTAATTAATTTATTATTTATTATTTTTATTTTCTTAATTTCATTTTTTTTATATTTTTTCCCATTCTTCCACTCCCTTCTCCTTCTCCCCTTTTTCTCTAACTTTTTAACCTCATTCCCCCCTTTTCTCAACTCCCCACCCCTATTCTCTCCAACCACTCTTGAAGCTCTCCTATAAAAGGAGAGCTTGTGGAGGAGAGCAGGACAAGAACTATCTGGGAGAAAAACTACTAAGAACAAGGAACGAAGGGGAGGAGAATAACACAAAAAAGGAGGAAGAACGAAAGGGGAGAAGCATTTCACCGAACCTTCTCCATTTTTTTCTTCCTCCTAATCCTACATCTCGCCACCATTATTTGTCCACCACCGTTCCGACGAACGCAACCCCGCCTCCATCATAGTCTTGATCCAATGAACATATGCTTTCATTCGCAACGAACCTGCGCACACAACCTCCGATGACTCACGACTTCGTTCTGGTGAGCTGATCCATGGATTAGGTGAGAGGAAAGGTTGGTGGAAGAATGAATTGAAGAATCTCACTCATTCTTTTATTTGATTTTTTTATTATTTATTATTATTTCTTTTCCTTATTTGCATTGAAGATTTTTTTTTCCTCTAGTTTAAAATGAGGTTTTTTTTTGTGTTTCTTCTTTCCACTTTGATTTTAACTTAAAGTTTTTTAATTTGAATTTTCAAATTAATTTAAATTGACTTGATTTGGATATCTCAATTCAATTCTAATTTAATTTTAATTTGAAGTGTTGGTTTCAATTCCATTTTGATTTTAATTCGGATTTCCAATTCAATTTCATTTTAGTTTTAAATTGATCCAATTTAATTTGGTTTAATTTGAAATTTTAGAAATTAATCTCAATTTGATTTAGTTTAGGTTTTTTTATTTTTTTTTTTTATTTTTTATTCAATTAACCGAATAATTTCAATCTGATTTTAAATTAAATTTTCGAAATCATTTTCAGTTTGGTCTAAGTTTGAAATTAAATTTGGGATTTCAACTTTCCTTTGTTTTCAATTTGACATTGCTCAAATGAATTTCAATTGGAACTTAATGATTTTGGATTTTTTCAAATGAATTTCAAATTGTATCTAATTAATTTGAAATTTCTAAGTAAAATTCAAAATAAGTTTTAATGTAGAATTTCAAAATCAATGTCAATTTGGTTTAATTTGGATTTCTAATTCAATTTCATTTTGGTTTTAAATTGATTTGATTTCAATTTGATTTAATTTGTGATTTTAGAAATTAATTTGAATTTGATTTAATTGGGATTTCCAATTCAATTCACTTTTTTTTTTAAATTGATTCAATTTCAATTTGATTTTAAATTTGATTTCCTAAATCAATTTCAAATTACCTTTATTGTGCTATTTCTCGAATAAATTTAATTTCAAATTGGATTTTATATTGAAATCTCTAAATCAATTTCAATTAGGTTTTAATTTAGAATTTCTAATTTCAACCTTAAATTGGTTTTAATTTGGAATTTTTCAATAAATTTCAATAGGTTCTAATTGGATTTCAAAGTCAATGTCTATTTGATTTTATATCAACAATAAATTTTAATTTTAACTAAATTGGAAATTAATCAATGGCTATGAATTTTCAATTAGGTTGGAAATCATTTTCAATTGTTAAAGTTAAATCAATTTTCAAAAACCAAAAGATCAAATATGTTTTTTTTTTTAAAAAAATGAGGTTTAGCCCATTTTCTCTTTCTCTTTTATATATATATATATATATATATATATATATATATTATGGTTGCTTAATATGTTGAAAAGTTAAAAAAGTTGATTATGGAAACTTTAAGCTAATTTTGTCTAAGAAGGGGTATTTAAGCTGACCGAAAGGGAACACCCTGCCTGGAAATTAGCCTAAATATTTTGCAATCAACTTCAATTTGACTTTCCAAATGAATTTCAATTTGATTTTAATTTAGATTTTCAAAATTGATTTCAATTGGATGTAAATTGGGTTTCTTAAATAAATTTCAAAATAGGTTTTGATTGAAAATTTTGAAGTCAATCTTAATTTGGTTAATATCTGAATTCCAATTTTTCTTCCAACGATTTAAATTTTAAATACCCAAATGAATTTCAAAGTGAATTTTACTTTGGTATTTAAATTTGAACTGTTTAAATGAATCTCAAGTGGAATTTAATTTGAAGTTTCAAATTGGATTTCAATTTCCTACTTTCCAAACAAATTTCATTGAAAGAGAGAGAAAAGTTTTTTTAAGTTGATTATGGAAACTTTAGGCTAATTTTTTCTAAGAACGGATATTTAAGCTGACCGAAAGGGAACACCCTGCCTGAAAATTATCCTAAATATTTTTTGCAATCAACTTGAATTTGGTCTTCATTTAGAATTTGTGAAATCGACTTCAATTTGACTTTAAATTGGATTTCTCAAAACAATTTCAACATGTTTTAAATTGAGATTTCCAATTGAATTTCAATTTGGTTTAGTTCGAACTTCTAAATGATTTAACTTTATTTCAATTGATTTCAAATTCTTTATTTTAATTTTTTAACTTTGAAATTTCTAATTAGTTTTTTAATTTGGAAAATAAAAAAAGATTTCTTTTTGTTGAATGGTGTCATACCACTCATAATTATTAATTCACATTTTATTCCTAAAATGTGAAATAATAGATATGGGACAAATAATATCATGTAAAACCTATGACGGAGTTGAGATAATTTCTCAAATTCTTGAGGTGATAAATTTTCTTTTAGTTAAAAGAAAATTTCAACATGACAAACAATTATTGGGAATAACCTCACTCACTACATCAGATCCTTACTTTATGTTTTGAAGCTAAGGTAAGAACAAGTGGGACATTTGTTATTTATTTTATTTTTCTTTCTTCAAAATAATAAGAACCATTTTATGTTATAAAAGGATAATTTTAAAATAAAATGTGGTAACCGTTTTTTAAACGGGTGTTGTAGGGGTGCTAACACCTTCCCTACACTCAATCGACTCCCGAGTCTAATTTTTAATTTTCAAAGACCTGTTTTTCTTTAAAATGGGTGACCAATCACACCTCAAGATGATTGGTGGCGACTCCAAACCTCTCCTTTCGAAAGAGACCCTTAGGAAAGGACGTCGGCCGCTTTGCGTCGCGATGACGTTGCGACACTATATTATAACTTGACCCGTACACTTGCGGTAAGCAATTTGTGCATCATTGCTGCTGCGTGATTTGTATGATCACAAGATTCATAAGCAACTGTCGCTATTAGCATTTTGTTTAGCATGTCAGTAATTTGTTTATCAGACATTTCATCTATATTCCAAACATATATGGAATTGCCATCATACTGAGTGTTTCTCAGAAATTTGTAATTTTGTTCATAATTTAAATCTGGCATAGTAGGTCTATGGTACTAGTTTAAATTATCATTTGGATTGGTTGTTTTATAATTTTTTATTCGGTTTAATCCTTAAGATTCTTCTGTTTGAAGGGCCGAAATTTGTTCTATTATTGAATCTACGTCACTGTCATTAAGGACATTTATTTGCTTTGATGTTTCTCCTCCTAAGTTTAAGGCTTTTAACCTTTTATCTATTTCTTCCATAATTTGAGTTTTTGGTGTTTTTAGTTTAACCTTTTCTAGAGGGCTAAACAATGGTTTTGCTGTTGGTTTTGGAGGATCTATTAATTCCTCCAACTTATACACTTGTTCTGCTATTGAAGTTAACATTCTATTTGAATAATTATTTTGGACTTGTATACTTTTAATTTCTTTATTTGTTGGAGGTTTATTTTCTTCTGCCTCTTTAATTAATTGAATGAGTTTAGCTATAATATTCTCATTGTAGAAACTATCGAATTTGACGTCTTCCATTGGAGGGAAATCACTTTGAATTTCTCCTCTCCTTATTGTTTTCCATTTTTCTTTTTCTTTTATGGTACAAATATGAGAATACTCTTCTCTTTGATTGAACTATCTGAAAAATGATATATGCTCTTGGAGTTTTTCTAGAGTTTTAAAATATTATTCCTTAAAGTTTTTTCTTTGTTCTTCTGTGTATGATTTAAAGAAGTGTTTTCTGTCTTCTTTATTTTCTTGAGCCATAAATTCCTTTTGCAAGGCTTGTTTGTCTATTTTGAATTCATTTTCCGAAATTATGACATTCAATTGGCTTTTAAATATTGATTCTGTTTCCATATCGGTTTTTCTTCTTCATACTGGAGATTCGGGACTCCGTGTTCTAATTTTACTGACTTAATTCTTAATGAATTTGTCCTATTTAAATTTTGATAGGATTCTGGCCTTATACCAGAAGCATTTGGTCTTGAACTCATGAATTCCTTTTTACTCATGTTTTATTTCACCACAGGAAATTAAGGTATTTCATCTTCAAATTTTATTTCTACTCTCCCATCTGGATGTTCTATTATATGGGAAAGTTCATTTTCTCTTTTTTTGAGGGACAAATGCATTATTGATTGTCCATTTTGGATTTCTTGTTATATCATCCCATGAAAGCATCATTAGAATACTAACAGAGGATTTGTTGATATTTGTTTTTATAAGCATTGATTTACCATTTGGAGATTGAATCAGTGCTTTTGGTTCCATTGAAGATGTTAATGTCTTATACGTTATTTTGTATAAAAGTGTCATCTTTTTAACACCTTCTTCTAAGTTTAGTCCTTGTCTTGTAATATCAAGATTTAAGGTTTTGAGGATATGGGGGTCATCTAGAGCCACCATAACATTGGGATAGCAGGTGAAATATACTGGTCCTTCTTCTAAGTTTGATTCTAAGGTGACATGAAAGTGGGGGCATCCTATGCAATGAGTTTGCATAAGACCGGACCGCAAAATAGTAACCACTAGATGTAACTCTGTTGGCTAGTTAGGTTTATATTTCAATAGGATGACCTAGGCAACTTAGTCTTAATCCTGAGTGTATTATGGATTTTTGTTCACGAGGGATTGTCCTTTGATTTGTATGGGTGAGAGTGGCCAGTTCGTTGACTCAATAAGCCTACTATTTTGGGGACAAGTCCTAGTGAGGAGCTGGGAACATAATTGAAGGACTGGAAATCCCTAATTCCGTAGCGGAAGTGTATTAGGACCGAATCGCAGTTAATTAAGTTATCTCTAAAATGCCAATACATTGGCAATTTAGAACAATTCTACAAAATTTATCTAGGTTAAGGATACAACGATTACAATTAGATCTAATCTAATTAAAAAGGAAGAGGAGCATTTACCGTTGTTGTCAACTCTGATGGATCAAGAACTCCTTCTTGATTTCGTAGGGACTAAAAATGCAGCAACGTCGAACACCACCACAAGGGCTTCCCCGCTGAATCTCTGAGGTTAGGAACTGAATAGTGGGACTCGCTAATCTTGAATGGGAGATAAACAATAGAGAAGAATGTGCTCTGTGTTCTTCGTTTTTTTTTAGAGAAAATTGATGAGAGAGTGAAAGACACTGAGAACCGTCAGACGTGAATTGTGAGAGTGAAATTCATTATTTTGGTGGGTAGGATGAAGGTTTTTTTCATCATCTGATAACCACTCCCCATTATTGGGGAGTTGGTTATTTTTTAAATTAATTAAATCAAATCAAATCAAATTTTAATTTAATTAATTAAAAATTAATTAATATATATAATTAAATATCTCATATTTAATTATATGTGTATTTTAATCATATTCATGCACATCCATCACATACCCTATAGTTTTAATTAAATTTAATTAAATCTCGTTTAATTAAATTAATTAAACTAACAAATTAATTAATTCATTGATCAATTAAATATCACATATTTGATTGACCAACAATTTAAATCATATTCAAATGTACATCTCTCTTATAACCTATAATTTTAATATGAATCCAATTCACATTAAAATGAATCTATGGATTTAATTTAATTAAATCATATTTTTTTTAGGAGAATTTAATTAAATCACATATAACTAAATTAAATTAAGCAATTAATTAATTCAAAATTATTTAATTTTATAATTAATTAAATATCACCCATATTTAATCAATTAAATGTTAGAATCATATTCTAATATATCTCTTATATACTATAGTTTAATTAAATCACATTTAGTTAAACTCAATTGAATAATTAATTAATTAATATGCTAATTAAATATCACATATTTAACTAGTCATACATTTGAACTTCTTCAAATATATTATTCTCTCAATTAATAAAGTTTAATCTCAAATTAAACTTTATATTATAATGTATCACTATACATTATATTAATTGTATCACATACAATTAACTTAATTCCCATAAAGAATTTGAACTGTTCAAATTCTTTTCAAGATGAATTGTTCCTAATTACTCTTTACGAGCTAGCATGGGGACTTAATGGACCTAGAGATCAGAAACTCCAATGATATGAGGTTAACTGACTAAACTCATTAATCGAGTTAACCAATATTCATTAACTGTGGGTCACTCCACTAAAGACCCACAACTGCACTCTTCTCACTGTAGAATGTTTCTGCGTCCACGGATATAGACCAATACCGGTAAGTTAATCTTTCATGGGTGTTCGTAACTACAACTAGGTCAAATTACCGTTTTACCCCTAAGTTACCTATATCTCCTTAAGTACCAGTGCTCCTCTAATGAACAACTTGTTTATGGTCCAACTAATAAACAGAAAGTCTCTCTCGGGCCAGTGAGAGGGTGGGATCCCTTTGTTCAAGACCCGGAGTCACCAGTTATGGGATCATTCATTCTACTTCTCCTATAAGCGGGAATGAGTGAATTTCATCTTGTGTTGTCATGTCCCCAGCCCCTCACTCGGTCTTGTCCTCAAAATGGTAGGTTTATTGAGTTGGCGAATCTAGCTACTCTCACCCATACAAATCAAAGGACAATCTCTCGTAAAAAGGAGTTCATGACACACTCGGGATTAAGATCGAGTTACCTAGGTCATCCTATTGAAATAGAAACCTAACTAGTCAACGGTGTTACATCTAGTGGTTTACTATTTCACTGTCCAGTCTTATGCAAACTTATTGCATAGGATACCCCCGCTCGCATGTCCCCTACACGAACGCGTTGGATCATTGCGTTTGTATCAAATACAAAGTGGGTCGTATCACATAGTGTCACCAGGATAAGGTACCCAGCCTTATCCCTATACTATAGACCTTTTAGGTTGTTACTTGAACATCGATCCCCGTATGTCCCCACATATTAGTTCATGTCACATACAAACAACCTTGGATCTTAGTTTATTGGATTTGGGTCATATTGTGCAATACTTAACAATAACACTTTATTGTAGAAACTCAATAACATTTTACCGAAACAAGTATACAATTTGTTTACATTCACTATCTACGAGTTTTAGGGCATAAAACCCAACAAAGAACATAGAGGTAACCTAGGGGTAAAACGGTAATTTGACCCAGCTGGTGTTACGAACACTCGTGAAGAACTAACTTGTTGTTATTGGTCTATATCCGTAGACACAGAAATATATCTGCAGTGAGAAGAGTGCAGCTTTGGGTCTATAGTGGAGTGTACCCACAGTTAACGAATATTGATTTGTGGTTAATGAGTTTAGCCAATTAATCTCATATCGTTAAAGCTCCTGATCTGTAGGTCCATTAGGTCCCCCTGCTAGCTCATAAAGAGTAATCTCGGATATTTAATCTTGATTGTAATTTTGAAATGTTCAAATTCACGAAGGGAAATAATATAATGTTTGGTGAAATATTATAGGGAAAAATAAACTTTTGGTCCCTTAGGTTTGGGTTAGGTTTTATTTTGGTCCTTGAGTTTTCAAACTCGACAATTTAACCCGGCCCTGAGGTTTGGATTTCGTTTCATTTTGGTCCCTCCATCCATATTTTCGTTAAATACTAACGTATTGCTGAAGTGACAATATTTTTTTAATTAATTTTTTTTTAATTTTTTAAAATAAAAATAATAAAAATATTGTTTGTATTATTATTTTTTTATATATTTCTTTCTTCTTCTTCTTGTTCTCACCATCACCACCACCATAGTCCACCGTCGACAGCAGCCGTCGTCGGACCGCCGCTACCGCCATTCCCCATTTTTCTCTCTTTTTCTCCTATTTTTCTTCTTCTTCATCTCCTCCCCTTTTTCTTCTTCTTCTTCACTCTTCCTCCCTTCCTTTTCTTCTTTAACTGATTAAAAAAAAACCCTCACCCTCACGAAGCAGAACCCTCACGTACGACACAACGGCGAAGCAGAATCTCACAAACGGTGAGACCCACAATGGTGCAATTGCAAAATATCCTCCTATGGTGAGACCCACAGCGACGTAATAGAACATCAGTGTTTGTTCGAGGAAGGACGACGTTTGTTTCGACAAGCTCCAGACGACGTGTTTGTTTAGATCTAGAAGAGGGTTTTCAGATCTGATGGTTTCTCAATTGTTGGTGCTTGTTCGAGGAAGGACGATATTTATTTCGGCAAGCTCCAGACTACGGCGTTTGTTCAGATCTGACGGTTCCTCGATCCCCGACGTTTGTTCGAGGAAGGACTGCGTTTATTCTGACAAGCTCCAGAAGACGGCATTTGTTAGAGGAAGGAGATGTCCGTCGGTTGTCAAGCTCAGTTGCTACAGTCGCGCGAAGCCCATGGGTTTGTTTGTTTCAACAGGCGAAACTCGGTTGCTTTTGGTTTTTGAGAAAAAAGAAAAGAAAACAAGGGAAAGGAGAAGAAATAAAAGAAGAAGAAATAAAAGAAGAAGAAATGAAGAGGAAGAAAAAGATTAAAAAAAAACTCAGCGACAGCGGTGGGCGGTCACCAGCAGACGACGATTGGTGGTTGGACAAGAAGAAGAAAAAGAAAAAGAAGAAAAATGAGGAGGAGGATGAGGAGGGAGGGGGAAAATGAAATAATAAAAAAAATAAATTTATTTATTTTAAAAATTAAAAAAAAAATATTTTTTTAATAAAAAAATGGTGCCACGTTAGCTTTCTGTTAGGGCCCGTTTGGTACAAGGTTTTTGGAGATGGGAATGGGCAAAGGTTTCTAATACCCTTGTTTGTTTCAAGATTTCTGTGGTGGGCCCAGGAAATAACGCATTCCCAGGCATCATTTATGCCCATAAGCAAGGGTTTTCTATGCCCTTACAAAAGCATGGGTTTTCTCTTTTTCCATCTCTTCTTTTTTATTTTTATATGCAATTTTATTTTGAATATAGTTAATTAATTAACTAATAGACACTAAATTAAAAATAATATAATAAATTATTTAATTAAATTAAATAATAATTTTTCAAGAATTTCATTTTTTTAAACAAATACTTTTTTCTAGGACTTTTAAACAAATACTTAGTCCAAGTTTATTAAAGGGATGTAATTACATATTTACTAAAATTATAATTAACTAGTCAATATTATAGAAAATATATTTAATTATTGAATTAAAATCATTTAAATGAATTTAGTATAAAAATTCATTTTTCAATAATTATAATTAATTACTTATCGATTATTTATAATCAATTAATTACTTTTTTAAATTTCCTTATAATAAATAAATAATCATATTATTATTAAATATTTATCTAATTAATTTTTATGGATACAATATATTAAATTATTGTAGTTAAAGATATTTATTAAAAAATTAATTAAATAATTTTAGTTTGTTAAATTAACATAGTTTATCCCATTAAAATCATTTCATGATTATTATTTCATTAATTTTTATTAATAGTTTGAATTAATTTTGATTATTTTATTGATTAATTTATTAAAATTACATAAAGTTTACCTGATTAATTCTAAAAAATAAATACAGACATAATTTGTTCTCATAAAATCCTGATGACATTCCCATACACAACCAAACACAGTTATATTTGATTCCCAGCAATCTTATTCCCAGGCATAGTATTCCCAGGCATCATGTATTCCTAGGCATCTATAAAACCTTAAATCAAACGGGCCCTTAAGAGTTAACAGAAAAAAGGATGGAGGGATTGACATGAAACGAAATTCAAACCTTAGGGGCTAAATTGTCAAGTTTGAAAACTCAGGGACCAAAATGAAACCTAACCCAAACCTCAGGGACCAAAAGTTTATTTTTCCCTATATTATAATACAAAGTTTATATTTTAATTAAACTTTATAATATAAATTTAATTTTTGATTGGATTCAAAATTAATTTATGAGATAATTAAATATTTGAACTCCTTCAAATACTTTTGGAGAATAGGCCCCGTTTGATAACCATTTGGTTTTTGGTTTTTGGTTTTTGAAAATTATTCTTGTTTTCTCCCAAATTCCCTACAATGGTTTTCATCTTTGTTAAGGAACCATTTGAATTCCTTGCCAAATTTCAAACACAAAAACAAGTTTTTGGAAACTACTTTTTTTGGTTTTCAAAATTTGACTTGGTTTTCGAAAACAAAGAAGAAGGTAGATACTAAAACAAAGAAACTCATAGGTAGAAATAGGTGTTTATAAGCTTAATTTTCAAAAACCAAAAACCAAAAACAAAATGGTTATCAAACGGGGCAATTTGAAGGAGTTCAAATATTAATTTAATATGAATTTGATTCATATTAAAACTATAGGTTAGAATTAATGCGCATTAGATGCACATTAAAACTATAGGTTATGAGAGAAGAATATAATTGAATATGAATCAAATGTAGGCTAATTTTTTTTTTTTTTTTTTTTTTGTCTAAGAAACTATTTCCTAAGACACCTCAAGAGGTTGAGGACATGAGACGAATGCCCTACGCAGTAGGGATTGTCAGTAAGTACCAATTTAATCCAAGTTTTCATAACTAGAAAACCGTTAAGAATATCCTCAAGTATCTTAGGAGAACGAGGAACTATATGCTTGTGTATGAGACTACGGATTTGATCCTTACAGGATACACTAATACGGATTTTAAGACTGATAAGGATTTGAGGAAATCTACATCAGTATCCATGGTCAATCTTTACAGAAGGAGCTATAGTATGACATAGTCACAGTCTTGACCATATAGGCCGAAAATAAAGCTACTTGTGAAGCAGCGATAGAGACTGTAAGGCTTAGGAAGTTCTTGACTGATCTGGAATGTTTTCCAAATGTGAACTTGCCCATCACACTTTATAGTGATTCAGTGGTGCTGTGGCAAATTCAAAAGAACCTCGCAACCCAAGACAAACAAACACATTGAATTGAATGGAATTTTGCTGATTCATTCACGAAGGCTCTCTCGACTAAAGTGTATGAGGGTCATCTAGAAGGTCTAGGTCTACAAATTATGTACAAAGATGAAATCTAGGGCAAGTGGGAGAAATGTAATGGGTATAGTGATACCATTATGTAATGGGTATAGCGATGCCCTAGTTTATTGTATTTGTACATTGTATATGTTTTATACATGTATATTTTACACCCGCTGCTGTATAGATTATTGTACATCCCACTAAACTAGAGTTTTAGTTCAAGTGGGAGTTTGTTGGGTTTTATACCCTAAAACTCGTAGATAGTGAATGTAAACAAATTGTATACTTGTTTTCAATAAAGTGTTATTGTTAAATATTGCACAATTTGACCCAAATCCAATAAACTAAGATCCAAGGTTGTTTACATGTGACTTGAACTAGTATGTGGGGACATACGAGGATCGGTGTTCAAGTAACAACCTAAAATGTCTATAGTACAGGGATAAGGCTGGGTACCTTATCCTGGTAACACTATGTGATACGACATGCTTTGTATTCGATACAGAAGTATTGATCCAAGGTGTCCATGTAGGAGACATGCGAGCGGGGGTATCCTATGCAATGAGTTTGCATAAGACCGGACCACGAAATAGTCAACCATTAGTTGTAACACCGTTAACTAGTTAGGTTACTGTTTCAATAGGATGACCTAGGTAACTCAGTCTTAATCCTAAGTGTGTCATGAACTCCTTCTCATGAGGGATTGTCCTTTGATTAACATGGGTGAGAGTGGCCAATACGCAGACTCAATATGCCTTCCTTTTTGGGGATATGACCGAGTGGGAGGCTGGGGACATGACAACACAAGAAGGAATTCACTCCTTCCCGCTTCTAGGAGAAGTAGATGAATGTTCCCTTAAGTGGTGACTCCGGGACTTGAACAAAGGGATCCCGCCCTCTCACTGGCCCGAGAGGGACTTTCTGTTTAATGGTTGGACCATAAACAGGTTGTTCATTAGAGGAGCGCTGGTACTTAAGGAGACAGATGTAACACAGGGGTAAAACGGTAATTTGACCCAGCTGTGATTACGGACACTCGTGAAGGATTGACTTACCAGCATAGGTCTACATCCATGGACACAGAAATGTTCTACAGTGAGAAGAGTTCAGCTGTGGGTCTTTAGTGGAATGACCCACAGTTAATGAATATTGGTTAACTTGATTAATGAGTTTAATCAGTCAACCTCATATCATTGGAGCTTCTTATCTGTAGGTCCATTAGGTCCCCCTGCTAGCTCGTAAAAAGTAATTAGGAACAAATATATCTTGAGAGAATTTGAATAGTTCAAATTCATATTGAGAATTAAGTTAATTGTATGAGATACAAATTAATATAATGTATAGTGATGCATTAAAATATAAAGTCTAATTTGAGATTAAAATTTATTATATTGAGAGATTGATATATTTGAAAGAGTTCAAATATATGTCTAATTAAATATATGGTATTTAATTAGAAGATGAATTAATTAATTATGAATTAATTAATTATTCAATTTAGTTTAAATTAAATGAGATTTAATTAAACTATAGTCCATGAGGGAATTATTAGAATATGATTCTAATATGTAATTAATTGAATATGGGAGATATTTAATTAATTGTAAAATTAATTAATTATTGAGATTAATTAATTGATTGGTTTAATTGAATTAATTAAATGTGATTTAATTAAGTTTAATTAAAATATATTATGTGAGGAAATTACATTTAAATAAGATTTAAATGTGCATGAGATTACTTAATTAATATGATTAATTAATTAACATTTAATTAATTAATATGATTAGTTAATTATCATTTAATTAATTGATTTAATCAATTAATTAATTGATCTTGATCTAACGGTCAAGATTGTTTCCTAACCTCACATTAGAGTTTCCTCTCTTATAAAAGGAAATGTTATGAGAACCCTAGCCCTAAGGTCTCATTCTAGCCTCCCTCACATATTCTCTCAAGAACTCTAGAGAGAAATTTTATCTCTAAGAGTTTTTCCCAACAAGATTAGTAGTCTCACCACTACGTTCCTAATCTCAGAGAATAGCAGGGTAGCCTCGTGGTGGTGTCCGTTGAAGTATTCAGAGTCGTCAACGGAGGTATGTTTTTCAACGCTTAACTTTTTACCAATGTATTGGTATTTTGTAGAACAAAATTAATTTACGAACGGTTCAATTGCTTCCGCTGTAACGGAATTGAGAATTCCAATCCTTCATTTATAATATAGTCGGAGCGTCGAGACGCTAGGCTCAGAGCATCGAGACGCTCAGGCTTCTGTTCCGCGTGCTTTGCAATCTATCGGGGTAGTGTCGAGTGATGTGTGCTAAGTGCAGTGCAAGTATACACTATCAAGTAATAAAGTGGAGAGTACTCCGGATATCGAACCCAAGGGAGATGGTGACTAGTTGAAAAACACTTTAGCAATTCAAGAAAACAAGAACCTCCTCTAAATTTGAAACCGAGGATGGTAACCATGGAAATAATTTGCTGGTAGGGTTTTATGATAGATGAAAGCAATAGTAAAGAAAACAAGTAAATAAAACAATGAAAGATATATGAGATAAGAGGGGAATTTGTTGTTTGATATCAAAGCTCCTCAATTTTGATTGTGCCTCTCACGTGCAGTAGTTAGTTATTCCAGAAGCTAACTAATCCATCTCCTTTATAAATAACTCGTGTAAGCCTTGTTGTTTGTGTGGCCACTTGAAAACGAAACAGAACAACTCTGTTTCTCAAGAGAGTTTGTAAGCCCTTGTAATTCTCCTTCTTTGATCCTGAATAAAATTGAACTTCCTCTGGTGTTTTGAAGAGTGGATGTACACCCATTGTGGTGGAGCCACTATACATCTTGTGTCTTCTTAAATATTAAAATAATTAATGTATATTCGATACATTAAAGAAAAATATACATTTGGAATTTGAATGAGATTCAGATAGGTTAAATATATATTGTAGGAGATTTAACGAGATTCAAATAAATATAATATATATTTTAATATAATATTTTAATTATGCAAAGATTTTCCCTAGGTCTTTATATATAGGACCCTTGGGTTGAGCCATGAACAATATCCTCTCAATTGAGAATTAGAGAATTCTCCCCAAAACACTTTCCTCTCCAATCCTATGAATTTTCTTTCTAAAGGCTTCCACAAGCCTTGATCTTGTGTTTGAGTCATAGAAAGGAAAACTTTATGGAAACCTTCGAGACTTGTACTTGTTGGAGTTGGAGCAAGAAGATTACAGATCACCTGCCAGAAACGTCTCATATTATTTCGAGGTATTTATTTGCTTAACCTTTATTTTAGTTTAATTCTAAATAAATCAAAGTTGATTCCAATGCTTCTGCTGCAGGGTGAAGTGTTCATTCTTATCACTTTCTTCCCCATAGACGGCGCCAACTGTTGTTGCCAAAATTCAGGCATGGGAAAACGCATCTGGTCTTCATGTGTCAACAACGATAAATTTATTTGAGGGGGGAAAACATGACCTGCAAAACAAAAAAAGACTATACACCAGTGTGATGCTTGCTAGTCGACTCTGATGCTTAAATTAACTTGGAGGTTATGTGAGTGTAGCAAGTAAATAGCAAGAGAAAGAAGATCAAAATTAGAGTCAGAATCCCTTTCTCCAAGGTTGAAGAAGAGTATTTATACCTTAGTTCGTTTTTAGGGTTTTATCCGTTTGAGGACGGTTTAGGGTTGGAGCGTGTGTAGGGTAAGGAATCCCAAGAATTTGGGCCGAGGGTCGGCTGAGGCCAAGAATTGGGCCAAAGCCTAATCCTTTTGGCCCTTCTTTCCTCTAGGTTTTGATTTCTTGGTGTTTTCTCTGTAGTGGATCTGTGCTGCCTCATTTTGTTCCTTGATAATTGAGATGATGCAAAATTACCTATCATAGTGAGTAAATTAGGCATCGTTTGGTTCGTTGTTCGAATATTGTTTATGAAACTCGGCAGAAAACGAAAACAATTTTTTTATTTCCACTATATTTGAAAACATATTTGGTTCCAATTTAAAAAGTTTAAATCTGAATTCAAAATTTAAAAGTTGTGTTTGGTTATGAATTTGAAAATGCAAGAAAGATTAATATGTTGATAACTCTTAGAAATAAGAGTTATTGGCCATATTTTAAGGCTTTAAACTCTTTGTTTGTTGATAATTGGGTGGCCTTGCGTATAAATGTCTGGATTTTTAAAGTGAATGCTGATTAGAGCTAAGGAAGAAAAGTTTAGCTGAGATTGGTGCATAATTCTGTTTTCAAGCGAATCTGGAGTTGTGTTTTGCACAGGTACTGCTATAGCACCTAGATAAAGCAAAGTTCCTGGGAATCAGATGATTTAGTAGTTGCAGTTGCCCTTCTCATGTGGGAGGCTCATTAATTGACCTGACACTCATAGAAGCTAATGCAAGTCATTTCAGCCAATTGGAAAGAATCCTAGTAGGTTGTGTTGTCCAATAAACCCTGAATTTCATGAGATATGCATGCTATTTAAGGAAAATGGCCAATTGAAGAAAGGACGACTGGAGAAGGAGAAGAAAAGGTTTGGGAGCTGCTCTCATTGGCGAAAAAGAGGAAAAGGTAGAGAGGAAGCTGAGGCTAAGGGAATATTTTCATGCTTGGAAAAGCTAGATTTAACCTTGGAAGCTTCTTTCGTAGTTGTTTCTTCTATTTTTGTTTCCCTTCTTGATATTTGAAGTTGTGTTAAGGTTGAAGGATGTTTGGTAAAAGTGTTTTCTGTTGTATTAAGTTTACTTCCCCTTTAAACATGAACTAATCCTCTTTAGGTGAGGATTAAGATGCTTGTATACTAGAGCCCATTGTGTAGCTGAAGTTAAACTTTGCAAATTTCATCTTAAAGTAAAGTGGATCTCATATTAAAGCTAGATTTCTGTGTGGCCAACCATTATCTAGCACTGTTATCATGAGTTTGGAAAAAGGTTTGATAACCAAATGTTTTACTTTACATTAGCTTGAATTTCAGTAGCATCTAGCTAGTGGGTTGTTTAGGGATGAACACTCATCTAATGCACAATTCAGTAGAGCTTAAAGAAGTGTTTAAATGGGAGTTTAATCACTAAACCTAAGGAGAATTGGAAAATTTCCGTGAATAAATGCTGAGTGAATTGGAATTTGCATAAGTATAGCGCAGTAAAGCAATTGGCACCAATACACAGCTCCTAATCTGAGCCTATCTTTCTCCTGCTTGCACAATCTAGTTTACTATTCTTTTACCTTTTTGTCAATTTAAGCTTTTGTTTGCTCTTTAGATTATTGCATACTAGTTAATGAACAAATTGCCACTTGTCACTTTGAATTTCACTAAAAGAAGGTTTAGAAGTAGTAAGTTCATTGCATCAATCCCTGTGGAAACGATATAAAAATTACTTATCACTTGCTGCTGATCGTGTGTGCATGTGTGTTGTGAGCTATTATTGAATATTTTAGAATCACTTTTGCACAAGACAACATATGTGTTTGGTGAAGTTCATTTTTTTTAAGAAAAAAATAATTTAATATGATTATTTCTTATTAACAATCTCGAATATTAAAGAAGTTTAAGAAGCCCATTTACGTTTTTGTCCTTACCGGTTGATAAAAAAAATATAATACTAAAATAAATTAATAAAATAAGAGTTACCAAATTAAATAAGGGCATTTAGGGAAGATTAAAAATTGAATTAATGCCTGAAATCTTACCATTGATAAATTTAGAAGATTTAGAAAAATTTGAAATTAATGGTTTAAAGTAGCCGATCCACCTTAATTTCTGTTTCTCTCTATCACATTCATCAGTGAAGCCCAATAAAGTCCAAGCCCATGAACTGGGCCCGTTAAAGTGGTCCTTGGAATGGAATCGTTTCTTTCCTTCTGCAACAAGTACACTTCAAACCAATCTCTCTCCTCTGTACTAAATTCTAAACTATCTCTCTTTCTGAGGATCGGTACCTGAAATTTTCGCCTTGAACTATATCAATCGGTTCGACTCGAAATGGCGACTTCCATGGTCGAAGATACGAACCTCGAAGAGGACCAGTTGGCTTCAATGACCACGGACGACATCATTCGAGCTTCTCGTCTTTTAGACAACGAGATTCGGATCCTCAAGGTCTCCTCAGAATATCTATTTCTATATTCATATTCTGCGTCACTATACATATCGACGTGCTTGAAGTTCCTCTGATGATGTTACATATCTACTGTGTGTGTGCGTATGGAATGTTTTCATTTAGAAATGAGTTTAGTTCTCTTGAATTTTGTGGAAGTTGGATTGACGGAATGTTTAGTGTAAATTGTTCGATTATGTGGTGAATTTTCACTTGCTAGCTTCTGATATATGAAATGTTTGATGGATATTGCCGTTATATGTTAATGAATGGTGATGGTATCTGATTTCGGTAAGAATTTTGAGCTTGAAGGAAGAGATGCAAAGGACGAATTTGGAGTGGGATTCTTTGAAGGACAAGATAAAGGAAAACCAGGAGAAGATTAAACTTAACAAGCAGCTACCTTATTTGGTTGGGAATATAGTTGAGGTAATTTCTCTCTTCATATGTAGATAGCTTATTTTTCCATTTTCAGTCAATATAGTTAAAAATTCTATAAGTAGATTTTAAAACTGTGGTTGAGTGAGTTGAGATATTAAGGGAGGTGCCACCACAAACTTTGTGGTTATCGGTACAAGGTTATGCCAGTTGAGCTAAGCTTGGCAAGAAAAGATAACTTTAGAAAATGAAGAAACATGTCTTTATTGATATTTTGTTCTAGAGCACATACAGCTGTTCTTAAGAGCAACTTTCAACAAAACACCCCCCAATTTTTAATGTACAATATTTATCTTATGCCGAGAATGATAAGTTCGTTATAAGACTAAATGGATCACTGATTTTGTTTTATGAATTCCAATGGATACTAAGGGTCTGTTTAGCAGGCAATTCAAATTCTGTTTTATGTTTTTGGATTCACTAGATTTAGTGAATATGCGTGATGTGTTTTTGAAAAT
This sequence comes from Luffa aegyptiaca, assembly GCA_017139565.1. Taxonomy (NCBI): domain Eukaryota; kingdom Viridiplantae; phylum Streptophyta; class Magnoliopsida; order Cucurbitales; family Cucurbitaceae; genus Luffa; species Luffa aegyptiaca. The sequence goes on from CM029397.1 coordinate 6,739,651, forward strand.
TGTTTTTCGGATTTTGTGATCTAAATAGTGAAATTTCTGAAAATAAATTTTTTATGTTTTCAGTGTATCCAAATTTTGAATTTGAAATTTTAAATGCAGAATTAAATTAAAAAAGATAATTTTTTTAATAAATATAGTATTCATGTTATAAACTCAATTCATTTTTGTGAGATTAAAATTTGTATACTATAATGTAATATAAATTATATGATATTGTAAAATGATAATTATACAAAATTTATAACATATAACATTTTTATAATTTAATTAATAATAGTTTATATTCAAGTTAGTAATCAGTTGATAACTACAAATAGTTTATGGTTTATAAATATATTATCAAACACATATCAAACAATTGTTTAAATTGGAATCCAATTTCTAAATCTGCTACCAAACACATATTTGCTAACATGAGATACAACTCTGTGACTCTGTTTTCATTGAATCCCTTGTTTTCAAATTTCTATTTACAGATTACCAAAGACAGCCTAAATTTCTAGGAAAAAGAATTGTGGCTATAACTTCTAACACTCTAGGTTTGACGCAACTTTTTGATTTGTATATTTCATGTCATGTTTTCATGTGCCCGAAATCCAACTCTAGTACCCTACATACGATGTTGTTGCTACCAGATTCTGGAAATGAACCCAGAAGATGAGGCTGAGGAAGATGGTGCAAATATTGATCTTGACTCGCAAAGAAAAGGAAAGTGTGTTGTGTTAAAGACATCTACTCGGCAGGTGAGTTACTCTTCTGCATTTTAGCTATCAGAGAACGGCCAATGAAACTCTAGAGCTACTGTAGGGTGAAGAAATCTAAATTCTATTGCTCTATTCCCCAGTGTAGTGGTGTCTTACTTCATGAGGGGTTAGGTTATGTACGCCTTTGTTTTTCAAAAAATTTTAAATATTCAAACAGGTATGAAACTTTTCCAGACTCCTTGCTTTAAAGCTCCAACTTGTTTCTGTTCTAGGCACAATGCTATCCTACTTTCTATAACATTAGAGATTTATGTTTTGATGGTTTGGTTACATGGGTTTAAAAGATGTCCATAACCCTGTTATGGTATGGCACCATCACTAGTTGAATTAACAAACTAAGATTAGTTGGTTAAATTTTCAAAAACAAACTTGATAGTGGATTTAAATACTCTTTGTTCTTTATTTTGAAAATTTCATACTTGATTCAGTTTATTGCTCCTGTTTTTTATTAGCTAGACCAGAGTTCTGATTCATTCTATTCATTTAAGCTCTGGACCATGTTAAAATCTTTACGTTTTTTATTGACTGCAGACAATCTTTTTACCTGTTGTTGGGCTTGTTGATCCTGATAAATTAAAACCTGGTGATTTAGTTGGTGTAAATAAAGATAGTTACCTGATCTTGGACACTCTACCATCTGAGTATGATTCTAGAGTAAAGGCAATGGAGGTTGATGAAAACCAACTGAAGATTACAATGACATTGGAGGGCTGGAGAAGCAGGCAAGCCTCTAATTTTTTTAAGGCATGCCTTGCATGAACAATGAACATGCGTTGGTTTTGGTCACATAATAGTACAAAATACATTGTTTGCCTGATTTGTTTATAGTGTTTTATTAATCGATTCAATAACTTTTTAAGGCTATTTTCTAGTCTGTTAACTTGTTTGATGTTCCAACTTCCTACAGATCCAAGAACTCGTTGAGGCAATTGTTTTGCCAATGACCCACAAGGAGCGTTTTCAAAAATTGGGAATTCGTCCACCAAAGGGTGTACTGTTGTATGGACCTCCTGGGACTGGGAAAACATTAATGGCGCGTGCTTTTGCAGCTCAAACAAATGCAACATTTCTGAAGCTTGCTGGCCCCCAACTAGTCCAGGTCAGTAGTCATTTGCTTCTGAATCTCTGGCACAATGGGTTGACTTTAATGTAGTGCTTCGTTGTTAAAATTCTGTCTTCCCAAGGTCTCTCTTTTTCATTTCAAGGGCTTTGTTGGGGAATGGGTGGGTAATGATTGTTAAGTAGCATATTTAACTAAGGTGCTACTTTACATTTCCTACGTCGTTATTGAGAAGTATTGTCGTGGGCCATGTTGTCCTCCCTCTCGTGGCATCTGATGACTTGTGAGAACTGATTGACTCTAATGATTTGAGTCATTGTTTCGGGGCCATAAAAAAGTGTGGGTCTGCTAATGATGTAGATGTTTAAAGATTGCAGCCATCGTTCAATTGGTTGGGCCTGCTGATGATATAGATGTTCAAACTTGTATGTAGATGTTTATTGGGGATGGAGCAAAACTTGTACGTGATGCCTTCCAGCTTGCAAAAGAGAAATCTCCCTGTATAATTTTCATTGATGAAATCGATGCAATCGGCACAAAGCGGTTTGATAGGTAAGGTAGTGTTAGCCGGAAAGGAGGGTAAAATAGGAATTGAAAGGCAAAATCGTTGTGCCGTGGAAAGAACCACTGCCTTGAAAGCAAAACTCGGCACGACCTCGGTGCTGTATGCTCTCCAAGGTTAACACAACCTCCGAAACAGACGTGCACTCGTCGGGACGTGGTGGAATCAATCTCGTGCAGAAAAATGAACGCAAAGAGGAGAAGGAGAGAGAATGAGATGGGATGATCAGGAAGGTAGGGGAATGGCTCTATTTATAGTGTAGAAGTGGCCAAAATTAGAATTGGAATATTTAAAATTAAAAACATCCAAAAAAACAGTGGCCACACACGTGTCCTCTGACCAGCTCATTTTCCTCTTATGAATCCTTCACTTCCTCCGAGCCTGTCACGTGGATTTGACTAAGCCAGAAGAAGAAGAAAGTCCCAAAAATAAGCCCAAGCCCGAGCCAGACGGTGGCGGCGCGCGTATGGGCCTTTGTCTTGGCTTACCTCACATCAAGTTTATAAGCCTAATACACAACAAGTGCTTTTAAATTAGCTTTCCAAGAGCTACACTTCCGATGTGGGACAAAACTATTTGTCATTCCCAACAGGTAGTTACTTAACAACTAATGCTTTAATGAGGATAACCTTGATATCTAGCAAATCTATTGTTTAGGTCGATTAGGAATTTGTGTTGCTTATGTTATTGCCTTGTCCTCCACTGCAGTGAAGTGAGTGGTGATAGGGAGGTGCAGCGTACCATGTTGGAGTTACTCAATCAACTAGATGGTTTCAGCTGCGATGAGCGTATCAAGGTTAGTGCAGCTTCGTTTGGGATTGTTGTGCTTTTAGAAAAATCAGTTGTGACATGAAGTAAAAATAATGTTTGGTAAATTTTAATTTTAAACTTGAAAAAACATATTATGGTGTTTGGTAAATTAATACTAAATTAATATGATTTGACTATAATGACCAAAGTAGGCATATTGTTTCAATTATTTTTAAAATGATATATAATATCAAATTTACTATAGGGGTAGTTGCATAGATGGCAAATTGGACCAAATTAATAGCAAATATAGCACAGTTGCAAACTAATTGCAAATATAGCAAAATTAATTGTACAAGGCCAAAAAGCTGTCGTCAGATTCTATCCGTGTCTATCACTGATAGACTCTGATTATTCAAAGTCTATCAGTGCCTATCGCTGATAGACTCTGATTAATCAAAATCTATCAGTGACTATCACGGCTAGAATTTGATTAATCAAAGCCTATCAATGATAGTCACTGATAGACATTGATAGACTCTGAATAATCGGAGTCAATTAATAGACTACTAGATTCTGATTAATCAGAGTCTATCGCTGATAAACTCTGATAATCGAAGTCTATCAAATAGATTTTAATTAACCAGAGTCTATCAGTGTCTATCAGTAATATATTCTGATAGATTTTGCTATATTTGCAATTTTTTTTACAGTGTGCTATATTTGCAATTATATAACTCTTATTTGCCACTAACTGCAAATTCTCTTTACTATATGATAATTATTTGAAAGTTTATATAATTTAAATTGTAAGTAATTTTGTTACTAAATTATTTGATAAGAGTTTAGGAAAAATAATTATTATAAAAAAATTTGAATCAATGCAAATTTGGTTGCTATAAGAATAGACGTGAAAACAAAAAAGAAAGGGAAGGATAGATTTGGAATTTTCATATTTTAGTTAGTGGAGATAGAGATTTTCTGGAAAGCTGAAATCAAAAGTTGGTATTAGCGTGATTTTGAACGTAGAATTGTACCTTGTTACTTTTTTTTTTTTTTTTCAACATGGGAGATTCGAACCACCTCTTGATCATTAGTACAAACTTTATGCCAGTTAAGCTATGTTCATGTTGGCTTGTATCGATCCCCATATTTGTTTACCTCATTAATGACACTAAAGCAACAAGGAACTTCTTGAAATGACACAGGTGATAGCAGCAACTAATCGTGCTGATATTCTAGATCCAGCCCTAATGCGATCTGGTCGGTTGGATCCCAAGATCGAGTTTCCACATCCCACTAAAGAAGCAAGAGCCCGAATCTTGCAGGTTCTCTTATTTAAGGAAACTATTCCCTTATGAATCTTGCACTTTCATTGGCTCTTATTGAACTTCATAAATTGGTATTTTATAGATCCATTCTAGGAAGATGAATGTTCACCCAGATGTCAATTTTGAAGAGCTAGCTCGGTCCACCGACGATTTCAATGGTGCACAGTTGAAAGCTGTTTGTGTAGAAGCAGGCATGCTCGCACTTCGTCGTGATGCAACCGAGGTGCTTCTCTCTCTCTCTCTACACACAAACACATATATACTTGTGTGTGTATGTATATGTATTTAAGCTTGGTGGTTTGATATGGAATACAGGTGAACCATGAAGATTTCAATGAAGGTATTATTCAAGTTCAGGCAAAGAAGAAGGCAAGCTTGAACTACTATGCATAAGGCTTGTTCCTTGCAGTTGTGATAACTTGGCAGGTTACCCCCCTTCTTTTACCTTCATTAGAGGTGAACAATATCAAAATGCTATATTATTCATTATGTTTATTTGAACCCAAATATATAGCGAATGTAGTCTATGTTTTATAATGTTATAAGAAGTGTTTTTATGACTAAGGAGTCCAGTGTTGGCCAAAACTAACTCAAAACCAATCAAAACCGTCGAATCAAAATTGAATCGACTCAATTGAAGTTGATATATTTGATCTAAATTGACCAACTATTTTTTAAATTTTTTACTTGAGAAAATCATTGATAAATTTAGTTATACGGTTACTTTTATAATTTAACTTTTTTTTTCTATATATAATTTATGAAATTAAATATCATTTAAAATTTTTAAGTTCCTTTTTAAGCTGTATCTGAATTTTCCAAAAACAGTTATGGTTTATTTATCAGCACATGTTAAGCACGTCTTCACCAATTTAGCATAGGATCCAAAAGAAAATCATTTTAGACCACAAATTCTATTTTAGTTTTTAAGTTAAATATATAATTTGAATCGTATTATTTTGTAATCTCAAGACACAAAATGATTCGACATATCAAAACATTAAGATAAATGTTAAAATGAGCACATGTATAACCTCATTGTTTAAAAACCATATGTTATATTATATTATATTTCTCCATTGGGGCATAAACTTTATGTAAACTCTCAAGTCTTCACGAGCAACAACAACTTTGAAAATAAAAGGACAGAAAAAAGAAAAGTATATATTGTCTATTTTGTTGAAATAGATGAGATTCCTTCAGCACTTGACTTCCTTCAACCCATAGGCAATATAGATAAAGGTAGGATCAGTTGAGCCCTCTTTGTAGTAAGCAAATACCACAGTGGCATCATCATGCATGCCTTCCCCCACAAAGCTGCATAAAAACATAAACAATAACTCATCAATTAAAGACATTTTTGCAAGCTTTGAATGTGCTTTTGAACACAACCCAATTTTTCAAGTTATGAAATGTTTCAAGTCAGATCAGTTCAACTCGTTGGAGTAATTGATTCAGACACTAAACTTTGACTAGAACTTACAATTGGAGGTCGTTGATCTTGGAAAGCAGATACTTGGTTGCATCTGGAATGTGCTTCTTAAACAACTCTTGTTTCTCTGCATCCAACTTGGGAGTCAGCAACTTGATGTATCTTTTCATGTATGTGATGAACTGCTTCTTGTCAAATGGAGGTTGCTCCTGCCAATACCCAAAACTCTTCTATTAGCATTTGAAAGGAAAGACTAGAACAAGAAGAAGTAAAGTCAATCAATGTCTTACCTGAAGTCTAAAGGTGTCAACAATATCCACAATCTTGACAGCTTGGTCATCCACACCTTCATCTTCCGCACCACCTTCTGCAGACGGGTTTGCCCCGATGTCTACGTCGATCGCCCCTTGTACAACCCACTGTCATCCAAATTCCAAAACAGAACTCAAGGTTGAAAATTTTGGTCTATGATTCATTATTAGTTGTGAATTGATTGACAGATACAGTTTGCCTTACCTTTCCTTCCACTTCCCACAGCATCCCATTCTCAATTTCCTTGTATGGAAAAGAGTCTGAGAGAAGCTCATCGCCTGCAAGTCCATTGATGGAGTCAGAACAAAAAAACAAAAAGAACCAAAAACCAAATGGTTATCAAACGGAGCCTGTATTCTTCAACTTATTCATAAACCAACCAAATCGAATCAATAACAACACTTTGGTCAATCCCCTTTTCGAGAGGAAAAATTTCCCACAATCACGATTCTAAAGAACAACAAGGAACCAATGGGCAAAAACTTAATTAAAAAAAAAAACTTGAAACGGGAATCTGGATTTCCCAAATTGGATTGATAGAGTAGAAAGCAATCAGTAACTTGTTGAGGAAATTGGAAAAATACCTGTAAGAATGTCCTGGTAGACGAGCATGGCTGCAAAAGGATTGGAAGAAGAAGAGAATTGAAGAAGAAAGGGAGAGTGAAAAAGTTGAAGAAAGAAAGAGAGCGTGAGGGGAACGCTAAGAGGCGGTGAATATTTATAGGAACAGAGAAGAGAAGGAAGAAGCCGAATAGGAGTAGGATTCTCGATTCTGAATTGGAGTGGGACAACGAGATATTATTATTCAAAACGATTTTAAACTTTTCAGTTTCGAATTATCCAAATACTCTCTACGTTTTCTTTTATCTTTCTTTTTTTTTTTTTCAAATTATATCTCGATTTTCCATTTGAGCTCACATCCATGTTTAAATTTTATTTTGGTTGAATACTTATTGTATTTTCATATCGAATTTTAAATCTGAAAAAAATTATACTTCCTAGATTTGAGTTAGTAGCATTTAGATCCTAGTTTTCAAACTCAACAAATATATATTACATTATACTTGGGTCATTCTAGATTTTTCGTTTGCTGACGTGAGAACTATTTTTTAATTAAAAAGATATTTTAATTTTTTTTTAAAATTTTTTCTTTTTCCTTCTTGATCTTCTTCCTTTCCCTTCTCTTTTGTTTTGCCTTCCCTAGAACCTACTAGTTCCAGGGGTGCGATTTTTTTTTTCCTCTTTTCTTTTTCTTTTCTTCCTCTATTCTTCTTCTCTTTCCTTCCCTTTTTATTCTTTTTTCCATTCTCCTCAATTTTTTCCTTTTTTTTACTTTTTTTTTATTAAAAAAAAATAGAAGAAGATTTTCCTTCAATTTTTTTAAATAAAAAAAAGTAAAAGAAAGGGAAAAAAATGAGGAGAATGGAAAATAGAATAAAAAGGGAAGGGAGGGAAGAAGAGGAGAAGAAGAAAAGAGCAAGAAAAGGAAAAACAAAAAAAAAAAGGTGTTGGCCCGGTAGGTTCTGGGTAGGGAAGAATAAGGGAAGATTGGGGAAGAAAAAAGAAAAAAAAAAGAAAAAGAAAAATAAAAAACATTAAAAATGATTTTTATTTTTAAATAAAAAATAGTGGCACGCCAATATTGCATTAGTAATTAACAGAAAATGAGATGCGGGGACCAAATCCAAACCTGTAAAATTGTTGAGTTTGAAAACTCAGGAACCAAAATGTAACCTATTCCAAACCCTAGGGATCAAAAATGTAATTTTCTCTTCAAATTTTATATAGAAGATATAAATATTTGGAAAAGTTTGTTTTTATTTTAAATTTCTCTACTTAATTTAATTTGTTAGCTCTCGTTTGATAAGTTTTTGAAAATTGAGGTCATAAACACTACTCACACTCATAAATCTATTTGTTTTGTTATGTAGTTTCTTCCCATGTTTTAAGAAATTTGTTTTTGTTTTTTGGAATTTGGCTAAGAATTCAAATGTTTTCTCAACAATGATGAAAACTATTGTAAGAAAATTTGGAGAAAACAAATTTTCAAATACAAAAAACCAAGAACCAAATGGTTATCAAACGAGGATTTAGTTTTTTTTTTTATTTTTGTTTCTTGAATTGGTTCATTTTTAAGTCTAAATATATATTTGGTTTATAGATTTCTAAAGTTTTCATATTGTGTCTAACTCCTAAAATTTAGAGAACAAATTTATAATTTGACGTTTTAACCTATTTATTTTAGTGCCTAGTGTTAAAAAAAGAGTTGGTTTTTAACCTCTTGGATGTTCTAAATTTATCCTTATAAGTGTCAATCTTCTTTTATTTTACTTTCCATTTTTCTTAAATGAAGTCCTTATCTCAAATATCAAATTAACTAACAAACTAATGATGTATAGATTCCTAAAAAAAGAAAAAAAAAAAGAAAAAAAAAAAACTAATGATGTCTTATTAATTGGATATGTAATAAAAATACTTTATGTTTTGATTGGATGAAACAAATATACCACTCACCCATAAAATAAAATAAAATAAAATTTTTGTTCATTTCATATATAATTTATTAGCAGGTAATAACTATTATGACCTAAAATTGATTGTTAATATAGAAAATGGATTCATTAAAAAGTTGAGATACTATACTAACAATTGATAATCACAAGAAAATTAACATTTAAAAATTCATATATTATTTTTCTTATAACATTTAGTAATTGTAAATATTTAGTCAACATGGGCATACCTAGCATTTGTGGTTAAGACATTTTTACTTTTTTCTGGTGTAATATTTCCCAACAAGTAATAGTAATAATAAAAAAAAAAAAAAGAAGGTAATTTTAACGATTTAATTGAAAAATATTCAATACATAGAACTTGAAACTTTTAAAATACTACAGATGAAATTGAAGAAAGATCCTAATATTAGGAATTAAAATATATATAGTAAAAACTATTTTATTTTCGGTTAAAATTATTAAAGTACACTTTTTTTTTTTTTTAAAAATAGGAATTATATGAAGTTCCAAGGCTATAAAAAGTGTTGAAATTCTTCTAAAAACAAAAGTGTTCAAATTTAAATTTTTCAAAAAAAAAAAAAAAAAAAGTGTTCAAATTTAAAATATGAAAGTGATAATGATATAGAGCAATTTAAAACAATATTGTAATTTATCTTTGTAACAAGGATAAGATGGAATATTTGAGAATCAAAATCTTTTATTCTCTCGATTTAAAAAATTATCCTTATTTGTTAGGGTAAATAAATAGAAGTAAATGGGGGTGTTGAGGGAGAAATCACTATAAGAAATTTGGCTTTTAATGTCTGTCAATGACCGACATTAAATTAGTCGAACATTAAAAGTTTTAATGTCGGTCACTTTTAATGTCGGACATTGTCCGTCATTAAAAGCGACCGACATTAAAAACGACTTTTAATGTCTGTCGCAGCTGTGAACAACATTAAAATTAAAAGGGTGTTTTTAATGTCGGTCAATGCTCAACATTAAAAATACCCTCTTAATGTCGGTCAACCAGCCTTTGATCGACATTAAAAGTGACTTGGGTCATATGATATTTGGTCAACCACATATTGTTAATATGTGTCCTAAATTTAATTATAGACAAAATTAGCCAGTTATATAATTTTAAGGCTAAATGTTCATTTGATCAAATAAGTAAAAGTTAATTTGATCAAATTTGGGTCATATGATATTTGGTGGTACAAATTATACCAAAATCCAAATAGTTAGGCTAACAAGAGCATAGCTCAACTGTCATAAAGCCTGTAGTAATAATCAAATCCAAATAGTTAGGTCCAAAGTGAATAAAGTTTAGAGAAACTCCATAGGATAAAACTAGGAAACTCCTTGACGTCCTTAAGTCTCTGGGTTTTGAACATTCCTTGAAGACCAAAGACTCAAAAAACGTTCCAGTCCTCGAGTGATCATCAAAGTTAAAAATTGTACACCCATACCCATACAAATACAAAATTCATTCAATGTCTCATTCATTTGAAATTAAGTGTGAACAGAAGGGATGTCTCAAATTTTGTAATTATTTCTAAAAAAGTGGAGGAATCATTTTGAAGTTAGAAGTTAAATAATATATGTTTTACATTTGTGTGAATAATATATATATGTTCTAACTAGTTAACTACGTTGAAGTTGAAAAAAAAGTAAAATCATCTCTCCTTTATTTATATTTCAATTCAATTCCTATTACTATTTCAGACAATTCTTGATAACAATATCTGTTGAGGGTAGGATTTTGGCTAAGCTTGACGTTGAGTCCATTAAGGACTTTAAGTCTAGATATAACGCCCCAACTTTTTAAAACCTAAAGACTGCCTAGGAACATTACTGTATGCATGAATGATTCAAAGAACTATGAAGTAAAATTTTTCCTAGAAATCTCGAATGCATAAAATAGGTAAATAACTTTAGTAAAACAATTGCTTGGATCCCAAGAAAACTTGTACAACACGAAAATATTTGAACGCCTCAAAATGCAACAAAATAAATAAGTTTTTAAATATTTACATAGAAAATTCAAATAACAAAAACTAATGCGCGGAAGTAAAATATGCCGACACCGTCTTCCTTGACACCACCAGAAAGTGCTCTTGATTAGTCGTCTAACACGTTCTCGCCCTTGCCTAAAAAAAAATTTAAAATAAACAAAGAATGAGTATTAAAAATACTTAGTAAGTAACCCCTCTACCAGGGTTGGTTATGCAAGCACAAACATTTAGGAGGGAACCTAAACTTTACTTTTTTTTTTTTAACAAAAAAAACTTTATTTCTTGGCCATAACGCCAATCACGGCCCTATTGCCATGAAATTTTTTATTGTGACCATATCGTCACCTGTCATTATGGCCATACCGCCATGTTTTAAGAAAATAAGTACTAAAACCAATCCTTGACCATATCGCTGTTGGGTTTGATGTCTTATAAACTCGTAGTTTGTAAATCATTAAACATATTCTATTTCCAAAAAAGACGTTATTGAGGTTATTTAGTAAAAGATGTTATTGAATATGTAAATTGCGAAAGTTTAACCTAAATCCAATAAACTAAGATCCTTGGCTATAACATGAATACTCGAACTATATGTAGAGACATATCATAGGATCAAATTCAAGTTTATAGTCAAAATAGTCTTTAGTATAAGGATAGGGTTGGGTGCCTTATCTTGGGGACACTATAGACGCGGCCCACTTTGTATTAAGTACAAACGATGAGATCCTAAATCGTTCATGTGGAGACATGCAAGTGGGGGCGTCCTATGCAATGAGTTTGCATAAGACTAGACCGCGAAATAAGTTACTTTCTCTTTATAACGCCGTTTACTGTAGAAACTGACTATTTCACAAGACGACCTAGGTAACTTGATCTTAATCTTGAGCTAACTATGAACTCCTGTTTATACGAGATCATCCTTTGATCTGCATGGGTGAGAGTGGCCAGACATCGCCGACTCAACAAGCCTACCATTTTGGGGATAAGATCGGATAGATAGCTGGGGACATAGTCTCGCAAGACGGAATTCGCTCCTACCCATTTCAGGGATTAGTAGAGAGGTTGTTCCCTTAAGTTTTAACTCCAGGACTTGAACAAGGGGCCCCACCCTCTCCATGGCACGAGAGGGACTTAGGTTTGATGGTTGGATCACAAACCGATTGTTCATTAGAGGATTAGTGGAACTTAAGGAACAAGAAGTACTATAGGGGTAAAACGATCATTTGACCAAGCTATAACTACGAACAACCTGTGAAGGATCGACTTACTGAACATAGTTAAATCAAGTGGACGGAAATATATTTATGGTGAGGGGAGTGCAACTACTGGGCTATAATGGAGTGTCCCGGTAGTTAACGAATGTTGGTTAGCTTGGTTAATGAGATTAATCGGTTAGCCTCGAATCGTTGGAGCCCATGATCTATAGGTCCATTAGGTCCCCCTACTAGCTCATATCAGAATAAAACCTAAAACAATAAGATAGGAAACTTTTAATCGTTCAAAATCGGGAAAAAGGGTATTATCGTCAATTGTATTTGATACAAAAATTTAATTATGAATTAAATTATTTAATGAGAGATAAAGTATTTAAAAAGGTTTTAAATACTATATACATGAATTAGGATTCATATATAATAGATTGCACAAGGTGACAATGATTAATTGGATTAATCATATCAAATTAATTTGAAATGTTTCAAATTAAATTACCAAGAAATCAATTTTAATTTGGAATCGAAATTAGAATTAGAATGCAAGAAAAATCTGATTTAGGATCAAAGTTAGTGGATTTAGTTGGATTCCCACTCTTGCATGATGATACAAAGTGGAATACAATACATCCATGCACTAGTTGCATGTATCGTGACATGAACACCTAGAATCCACTATGGCTTGCATCTTCAACATGTGTCTTGCTTCTTAAGGCTTCTCATTGCATGGGATCACTCTATAAGTAGAGTGTGATTCAGATTGAGAGCTAAGACAACAATTACCATACTATTATGCTGCTGAATTTGTGCCTCAAACTCTCTCATTTCACATATCTCTCTAGAGCTTGATCCTTCAAGCATTCCCTCCCCATTCCCTATCTCTATAGACTCCCACAAGTCGTTCTTGGCCCGGAGAATAGTAGGGAAGACACTAACGGTTGTCTAGAGTTGATTGGAGAAGGAAAAGATTACAAGGAGGTCCATCCATTTGAGCTACAGAAGGTTGGTCCTTCTAAACTCTCTGTTTCTGGAATTTTAGAACAAGCATGCTTTAGAACAAGCCAGCTTCGTTCTGAGAGAGGGGAAGAGATCGGCGGTGGCGGCTCACTGCTAGCGCTGGCTCAATCTCCGGCGGCGGCGAGCTGTGAATCGGCGGATCGAAGCGACGGCGGCGGCGTGGGCTTGTTTCGCGGCGAAGGCGGCGTGGGCTTGCTTGCGACACAGACGGAGAGACGAGAGGGAGTGAGTGAGAGAGAGGGAAAACGCAGAGGGAGAGAGCGCAGGGAGATAGAGAGTGAGGGACGAGAGAGGGAGAGATATTCGGGGGGAAGAGAGAAAAAAATCTTTAATTTTTTTTAAACGGTCCTTTGACTGAAAATGTTGGGGGGGGGGGAATTTCCCCCCACGTTTCCCTCTTGACCGGGCAACAAAACAACCCACCCCCTTCCTTTTTTTATTATTTTTTTATTTTTTATTTTTATTTTTGGGTTGTTACACTAGAAATGGGTCAAAAGGTCAAAGAAGTCCAAAAAACTGATCATTAACTGAAAACAACCCAGAAATACCAAAAGACCACGAGGTCAAAGCCCATTAAGTCAGGCAAAGATCGTGGAAGTCAACCCCAGAGGGGTGGACCAAGACCGAGAGGCCTCATGGTCGACCCCTAAGGTCATGAAGCCCACCCCATGGGGGTTGGCCAAGCCTCACATGGCCAACTCCCGAGGGGATTGACCAATGGTTTTGGAGGTCCACTCTGAGAGGGTTGATCGTGTCCATGTTGATGATGGAGAACGACCCCTCAACCATCGGCTATAGGTTGGAGGCTCAAGGGTCTAGATCTCCAAGGGTCCTATGGACAAGACATTGGTCAAGACCAAGCCCAATGATGATTACAGATTCGTTAACCATCAGTTAAATAGGCTTGAGAATCAAGACGAGATTCTCAGACAGATTTATGCTAGTCGTTTTACTATACTATTTCCATATTATAAATAGAAAGCTCGGAAAGGAGGAAGGTACGTCCAAAACACTCACTTGTTTATTGCGGTCTAAGCTCTCTCATTGCTCTTGATACCCTATCCTAACTTGAGCTTCAGAGTTTGTGTGACTTAGCACCGCACTGGTGCATAGTTATCTTTGTTACAGACATAGAATTTGTCCTCCCTCTATTACAAATTTATCATTGATTCGACGATCCAAATTTTAGTATCAACAATATCAACAATTTTTTTTTTTTTTAAATTTCAATTCTAGTTAAAAGTAAATAGGTTAAAAATCACTTTTGGTCCCTGAACTTTCATGAAAGTAACAATTTAACCTCTAAACTTTGAATTGTAACGATTTAGTCCATGTATTTTCAATTTTTTAACAATTTAGTCTATGTACATTCAAATTTGTAACAATTTAATCATTGTCGTAAAAAATTTCATCAAAATTAAATGTCGCTTTTTATTATTTTTAATGATTAGACTTTGTAGCTTTATAAACATGTTGGTCTCAAATTAGTTTATTAATCTATCTATGTAAGGAATTTTATTAAATCTTAACATTAGTTTTCATGATAGGGACTAAATCGTTACAAATTTTAAAGTACAAGGACTAAATTTTTAAATATGAAAGTTCAGGAACTAAATTATTACAAAATTGAAAATATAGGAACTAAATTGCTACAAATCAAACTTCAGGGACTAAATTGTTACTTTCATAAAAGTTCAGGGACCAAAAGTGATTTTTAACCAAGTAAAATGATATTTATAGTCCCATTGATTTCATATTGATTATTATTTTTATTTTTTTTTATAACATGTGGGAGTTGGGGGTACGGACCACAGGCTTTTCGGTCATTAGTACAAGTTCTATGCCAGTTGAACTATGTTCGTGTTGGCATTGATTTCATCAACCTTAGCTTTATGATGGTAATTGCCAACAAGAGCATAGCTCTACTGACATAAAGTTGTACTGATAACCACGAGGTCTGTGATTCGAATCCCCCACCCCCACCCCCACATATTGTCAAAAAAAAAAAAAAAAAAGCTTTATGATGTAATTGGTGCCTTATTAATTGAGTTATGTTTGGACCAGTAGAATAATAATACTTTAATCATTGAGTTACATTGTGCTTTGGTAATATGATTGAATATTAATAATGAAAATTATTTTAAATATTATAAACATGCACTTCGAATTTAAACAACTTTTTTTTTCTTCCAGTTCAATAATTGTATGGAACATTTGTGATGGTAACCGGTACTTTATCTACTAAGCTATGTTGGGATTGACAAATTTAGAGTCTGTTTGGAATACCTTTTAGTTTGGGTGTTTTTCAAGAATGCGTTTTCTTTTAAACATTTTGTATAAAAGTTGTTTAGAATTTAAACACTCATATGTTTGGTTACATTTCCTCATAAGTCTTTTTATATACAAGTTATTATATACTTAAATACTCTTTTTAAAAATTTTGCTTCCAAGTGTTTCTCTTAAAATGGTTTATTTCTTAGTCTCATTTTTTAATAAGTCATTTTTAGTGGTTGTCAAACACTAGAGTTTTTTTTTTTTTTTTTTTTTTTTTTTTTTTTTTTTTTTTTTTTTTCAAAATATATATATATATATATATATATATATATATATTTTAATTAAACACTTGAAAAGTTAAACCAACATACCCTTAAACAACTTAAATTATAACTAATTATGTTATTAAAATCTATAAGTTTCAATTAGGCCTATAAATTTAAAACAGTGGGGTTATATATATATTTTTGGAAGATTGTAGTGGGTGGCAAATTGGACCAAATTAATAGCAAATATAGCACCATGTAAAAAAAATTGCAAATATAGCAAAATCTATCAGAGTCTATCTGATAGACTTCGATTATCAGAGTTTATCAGCAATAAACTCTGATTAATCAGAATCTATCAGTCTACTGATAGACTCCGATTATTCAGAGTCTATCAGTGTCTATCGCTGATAAACTCTGGTTAATCAAAATCTATCAGTGACTATCACTGATAGGCTCTGATTAATCAAAGTCTATCAGTGATAGTCACTGATAGATTTTGATTAATCGAAGTCTATCAGCGATAGACACTGATATACTTTGAATAATCAGAGTCTATCAGTGATAGACACGGATAGAATCTGACAACAACTTTTTGGTCTTGTACAATTAATTTTGGTATATTTGCAATTAGTTTGCAATTGTGCTATATTTGCTATTAATTTGGGCCAATTTGCCATCTATGCAACTGTCCGTATATTTTTCGAGTTCAACAATTTTTGAAAATGAGAGATTGATCTTTCAACTCTATAGAAAGTAATAAGTGTCTTATTCATTTAGTTATGTTTGAATTAGCATGATTTTACAGGACATTTAATATTGTTAAACAAATAATGATGTGACATGTATATTTAACTAAAATGCAGAAGGAATTGGACATCCATCCTCACCTCATATGTCAAATCACATAACACTTTTTAGATAACAAAAAATCAAATTAAAACTTTAAAAAATAATAAAAATTAAGACACCGTTTTTGGTTTTTAGTTTTTGAAAATTCAGCCTACAAACACTATTTTCACCCCAAAAGTTTCTTTGTATTGTTATATATCTTCTTCCCATATTTTCAAAAACCAACTCAAGTTTTGAAAACTAAAAAAAGTAGTTTTCAAAAACTTGTTTTTGCTTTTGGAATTTAGCTAGGAATGCAAATGTAACTTCAACAAAGATGAAAACCATTCTTAGGAAATTGGGAGAAAACAAGCTTAATTTTCAAAAACCAAAATAAAAAAACCAAATGGTTATCAAACGGGGCCTAAAAAAATTCAATTTTAACTAGATTAAATTGTTATTTTTTTAATTGTTTTTTTTTTTTTTTATAAAATACTTCATATCAAACATAAATTTATTAAGTAAAGAGTTATTAAAATATCAAATTAGTGCTTATAAAACAATATAGATTATACTTATGAAATTAACTCATTGCTAGTGGAACAGAAGAATATCATTCTGTCAGAAGGGGTCATGTTTTTTCGCCAGAATTCTCTCTAGAACCTCCAGGCGCTTGTCGGTGTTTCATCGCCGCTATCCTCGCACTCAGGTTTGAGTATGCGTTGATTTAGTCCTAAGATTTTGTGTCTGATTTCCTCTAATTAGCAATTAAGCAGTGAATTCGTTTTGATTTTCTTCATTGATTTTGTGCTTTACGTTTGCTGCTGCGATTCCCTCTTCAATTCGCAAGAAAGATCTTAGCAATCTTTCGCGATTTTGTATACCAGCCGTTTTATTGGGGTGGGTTTATATTGGGTTTGAGGATGCATCTCTCTGCACTGAAATTCAAAAAAGTTATCCCACAAATTCATTCCTTTCAGCCGTCTTATCGTAATGGCGTACGAAGACTTGTTGCAGAACTGGGAAAAGTTCAGCCTTACGGCTGAAGAGGAGAACGCCGAGGTAGACGTGGATCGACAAGTGGCGGTGATCGCTAGACGATCGTTGGGGTTCAGTCTCATTGGGAAATTATTTGCCCCAAGGCTCATTTCCGGTGATGTGATGAGAAGAAATTTTAAATCGGCCTGGAATATTCCCAATGGTCTGGTTGTGGAAAAGCTGGGGGCTAACCTGTTTCTGTTTTCGCTGAATACGGAAGCTGATCAATCCAGAGTTCTTCGACAAGGCCCGTGGCTCTTTGATAAATTTCTGCTAGCACTATCGAAGCCTATCCCAATGATCAAGCCGACAGCCATGGAGTTCAAGATTGTGGCGTTTTGGGTACACTTCTATGAGCTTCCAATGGATCTTTTTAACCAATCGATGGCAGAACGGTTGGGCAACGCAATTGGACAATTGGTGGAGTATGATAATGATGGTCGTGGGTATGGTTGGAAAGAGAGCCTTCGTGTCCGTGTGAACCTTGACATTACGCGGCCTCTCCGACGTGGAATTAAGGTTCGTCTTGACGAACCGTTAGGAAGCGTCTGAACACCTATCAAGTACGAAAAGATGCCGGAAATTTGTGGTTACTGCGGGCGCATCGGTCACGAAATGAAGGATTGCAGCACTGTTTATCTTGAAGATGGACTTTCTTCCCGACGACCAGAGTATGGGATGTGGATGGCCTTCAATGGTCGTTCATTGAGTATTCATCGCTCGACTAGTACCAGCCCAATTGGCAAGAATCAGATGGTGTTAGACTCTTCCTCAAATCCGAATCGGTCAGGTTCGAAAGCAAGGGGTGCTAGTACGCTAACTGATCTAAACCTTGCCGGAGGCTCACCGACGACGGGATCCGGCAGCCACCTCATGGACATCTCGTCGGCAATTAATGAGGACGTTACTGTTCCGGTGAGTGACAACTTGAACCCAATTAATGCTTTCAATTCGGCTATTAATGTTGCAGATTTTTCAAAAGTCAAGAAGAAATTAGATTTTGGGCTGGGACCTTTAAATGCTGAGACGGTTAGCAAAGGCAAGGCGATTATATCGGAATCCAACCACTTTTTCTGTTTTCAATCTAGCGGTGGAGATAAGAAACAACCGGATCTTCCAGTCTTTCCCCCCGTTGTTTTGTCCGGTTCGATGCAAGACAATGAAGACAAGCCGGCTGGGTTCTATTCACTTTCGGGATGGGCCAATGGATTGAACCAATTTGAATCAAAGCTGGGCCAAGTTGGTTTTATGAAGCAACAAGAATGGGCCACTTCTCAAGCCAAGCCCATAAGTGAGTTGAATGTAGGCCCTGTGACAACATCCTATTCGTCTAAAATTGGGCCTAATCTGAAATATTGGAAGAGGAAAGCAAGGAAGGGTAATACGGTTGCAAATTCCAGTGAGACCCATGAGAAACATAAGAAACGATTGGCTGAAGGAATGGTGGGTGGTTTGCTAAAACGTCTCCGAAATGAGGAGGATTTTCCTAACTCAGAGGAAACAACGATGGAGGCTGGTGACCAGTCCCGCCGAGAGCCATGAAAACACTTTGTTGGAATGTCCGTGGTCTGGGGAATCCTAGGACATTCCGAGCTGTTAGTGATGGTATCCGTCACTATAATCCTCATTTACTATTTTTGGTGGAAACAAAATGTAGTTCGAATGCCCGTAATCTCAATAAAATCAAGCTGTCTTTGAATTATTCTGGTTTTTTTTCCTGTTGATTGTGTTGGGCGTAGTGGGGGCTTATGTTTATTCTGGAAGGATGAGATTGATGTGACAATTAGATCCTATTCACAATTTCATATTGATGCTTCAATTAAATGGGATGATAAAATGTGGCGATTTTCTGGAATATATGGCCATCCTAATGCTAGCCTACAATACAATACATGGAATCTAGTGAGATGTCTGCATAATCAGGATGATTCAGCTTGGATTGTTGGCGGGGATTTCAACACCACTCTTTTACAGGAGGAAAAGGAGGGTGGAATTCCTGTTAGAGACTCCCAATTCCAGAAATTTCGTGCTGTTTTGGATGACTGTGGGTTACAAGACATTGATTATGTGGGAGACACATTCACATGGTCAAATAGGCAGGATACAGATTCACAGATTAATGAAAGACTGGATCGATTCCTTGCGAATGAAGCCTTTGGTATAACTTTCCCCAATGGAGTAGTCAAACATTTGAATTGAGCTCAATCAGATCATCGCCCAATTCTATTTGATGTGAATCCTGAATGTGAGGATGGTTCCAAGAAAGGGAGATATCGAATATTTCGTTTCGAGGAGGTGTGGACACAACACTCAGATTGCAAAAAGATGATCGCTGATCCGGTATGTTGGGCAAATCAGGGAAGTGGCATTTCTTGTTTAGAGCAGTGTCTTCAGAGATGCAGATCAAGGCTAAAGCAATGGGGCAAAGGTACTTTTTCTTCCATTCGCAATCGGATAGAAATCTATCAAAGGATTCTTCAAGATCTTTATAGTAAGCAACCACCATGGGATTTTGATGAGATTAAGAAAATAGAGGATCACCTTGACAAGGCTCTACAAGATGACGAAATATACTGGAAGCAAAGGTCACGTGAAAACTGGTTGAAGTGGGGGGACAGGAATTCTCGGTGGTTCCATAAACAGGCGACTTGACGGAAAAAAAGAAATGAAATTCGTGAAATCCAGGATATGGATGGTGCCAGGATTGTGGATCAGCAACAGTTGGAGCGGGCTTTTACTTCATACTTTTTGAACATGTTTTCTTCGTCTAACCCTTCTTTGGAAACCATTGATAATGTATTACAGGATCTATCAGCAAAGGTTACTACGACAATGAATGAAAGGTTGCTAGCACCGTTTACAAGGTGTGAGATTGAGCGTGCTATCAAACAAATGCATCCGTCCAAGGCGCCAGGACCTGATGGTTTCCTGCTCTTTTTTATCAAAAGTTCTAGACAGAGGTAGGTGACATTACTACTCATAATTGCTTGGATATGTTAAATATGATTAGATCTATTAGATCTTGGAATGATACCTACATTGCATTGATCCCTAAAGTGAAACATCCAAAGCTTATCTCAGATCTTCGACCAATAAGCTTGTGCAATGTTTCTTATAAAATTATTGCCAAAGTCCTAGTTAATCGAATGAAATGGGCTCTTAAGGATATTGTCTCTGAAAATTAGTCAGCTTTTGTCCCTGGGAGGTCAATATTTGATAATGTGATCTTAGGTCATGAATGTCTGCATACAATTAGGAGTAAGAGATCGGGACGGTCAGGGTGGGTGGCCATGAAATTAGACATGAGTAAGGCCTATGACAGAGTGGAATGGTGTTTTCTGGAACGTCTCATGTTGAAACTTGGGTTTCATTCAAAATGGGTTAGTTTGATTATGGAATGTGTCCAGACACCTAATTTTTCCATTTTATTAAATGGGGTACCTTCTAGTCGCTTACCTCAATGCGGTCTTCACCAAGGTGATCCATTATCTCCTTACCTGTTTCTTCTAGTTTCAGAAGCTCTTTCTTCTCTTATTTCTGGGGCAATTTCGAGGAAAAATCTTTCTGGGATAAAGGCAGGTAAACACTGCCCCGAGATCTCACATCTTTTCTTTGCAGATGATAGTTTAATTTTTTGTAAAGCATCTTTAGAACAAGTTTGGGCGCTTTGAGCTATTTTACAAAAATATGAGACAACTTCAGGACAGAGGGTCAATATTGACAAATCGGCACTCTTTTTTTCGCCTAATGTGCATCCAGAGTTTAGAGCTGTTATTTCTAATCTATTGGGTATGCCAGTGGTTGACAATCTTGGTAGATATCTGGGTGTTCCTTCAAACTTCACCAGAAGAAGACGAGATGATTTTAAGGACATTAAGCAACGAGTTTGGCAGACTCTTCAGGGGTGGAAGCACCAATATTTCTCTTCCGGGGGCAAGGAAGTGTTAATAAAGAGTGTAGCTCAAGCCATTCCAACATATTTAATGAGCTGCTTTCAACTCCCTAAAGGCTTGTGTGATGACATGCATGCTATGATGACAAAGTTCTGGTGGGGATCTTCAGAAATGAAACGGAAAATACATTGGAAGAAATGGAGTCATCTATGTCTTCCAAAGGAGCTTGGTGGATTAAATTTCCGTGATTTGGAGATTTTCAACAAAGCTCTGTTGGCTAAACAGGTGTGGCGTATATACACCAATCCACATTTATTGGTTTCAAAGGTTATCAAGGGTAGATATGCGCATCAAGACTCTTTGTTCACCGCCCCAACAAAGTCTAATTGCTCAGTATTTTGGCGGGGTTTTGTTTGGGCCCGAGAGTTGTTACATGGAGGTATTCAGAAAAGGATAGGGAATGGATTATCTACCTATTTTTTTAGAGATCCGTGGATTCCAAAGGAAACCACTTTTAAGCTGCTTCGAGCTTCTGGTGTGGTAGGGGGGATGAGATCAAAGTTTCTGAATTCATCACCTCAACAATGGGATGAGATTGGAATAAATTGAGAACGATGGTGTCTTTGGAGGATGAGCAAATATTTGCAACCATTCCGATTAGTGCAAGTAACGAAGATGATACATGGATCTGGCATTATTGTGCTAGTGGACAATATTCAGTTCGAAGTGGATACAAACTTGCTATGAATATTTCACATGGTCAGGCATCAACAAGTAATGACGAGTCGCAAAAATGGTGGCGAACTTTATGGAGAACTAGAATCCCATGCAAAATTAAAATGTTTATTTGGAGGGCCTATTATGAATGTTTGCCTTCTAATTTTCGTTTATGGAAGCGGGGTTTAGATGTGTCGCCTTTGTGCCTTTTGTGTAGATCAAAAATGGAGATAGTGGACCATGCTTTATGTGGATGAAAACGAGCCAAACAAATTTGTGATGCGGTATTTTCAAGAGTGGATAATGTAATCCAAGTTGCTAATAATTTTGCTGACCGTATTAGTTGGTTAGCAAAAAATTTGACAGACGATGAATTTGAGAGAGCTTGCATTGCGTTCTGGACGGTCTGGAATGATTGAAATAGTTTTCAACATAATATCGGGATTATGGATTGGGAAGGACGCAGTGTGTGGATTCATGAATATTGGGAGGAAGTAAGATGGAGGGGTCGACAACCTATCTCCCCTGGTATGTGGTTAGACGAAGCTTGTATACAAAGTGAGCATGCTGTTCGTCTCTATACGGATGCAGCGGTGGATAGCAAAGGAGGCGGGGTGGGATATGGGGCTGTTCTTATTGGGGCTAATGGAAATTTATGTGGAGCTTTGGAGGTAATGGAGCCCATAATCCATAACCCATTGGCAGCCGAGGTCAATGCAATTATCCATGGACTAAAACTTCTGCAACG
Organism: Luffa aegyptiaca; assembly: GCA_017139565.1. Classification (NCBI taxonomy): domain Eukaryota; kingdom Viridiplantae; phylum Streptophyta; class Magnoliopsida; order Cucurbitales; family Cucurbitaceae; genus Luffa; species Luffa aegyptiaca. The sequence goes on from CM029397.1 coordinate 6,762,373, forward strand.
CATGAATGTTTCTCATGCTTCCGTTCTCTCAGACTCGCTTACAGCCATCCAGATGATTCGAGGAGAATTGGAAGTATCGTCAAATGTGCACCATTGGATTATTCAAATCCAACGAATGGTACCGTCTTTCCAAAATATATCTTTCTCTCACATATCAAGGGAGGATAATTTGAGAGCTGATTCACTGGCAAAAGATGCATTAGCATGTCGGAGATCTATGCTTTGGTTACAGGATTTTCCTCAGTGGCTTATGTCGATGAATACTTTTATTCATTGTAACTGTATTTCTCGATGTTCCTGCTCTTAGTAATGAAATGATCTTTTTCTCAAAAAAAAAAAAAAAAACTCATTGCTAGTGGAAGATATTGATAGCGAGCATAGCTAGCTAGTTTTCCCTAATTAATTTAGCTAGTCTTTTATAATTTATTGGCCAAAATGATGCGTTTTTGTTGTATTTGTAGGAAATAAATATTTGAGCTAATTGCGTGTTCGGGACATGAAAAAGGGCTAAAAGATCGAAAAAGGATAAAGTTGGAAGAAGTCAAATTCAGCCTAGCTGATTTAAAAAAAAAAAAAAAAACTTCATAGCGTCGCGACGCTCTAGGCAAAATTTCCAGATTCGCGGTATCGCGATAGCGTCGCGACGCTGTCCATAGCGTCTCGACGCTACGACGAAAAAATCAGAATATAAGGAAATTTCGGCTAGGTTTTAGGGGACTTCGTTTTGGGACTTTTTGGAGTCGACAACAGAGGAAAAACAGAGCATTTTTGGAGCTGAAGCAAAGGGAGCAAGTTGGAAATCAACCCATTGTTCGTGGGGATCGTGACGGGGACGTTCGGTCTCGGCCTACAACGAGTTTAATTCCTCTTTCCCTCACTTTAGTTAGTTTTTATGGCTGTTTTAGACTATTGCTATATTGTAACGTTGTGTATGAGTAGCTAGGCTTTAACTCTTAGGGATTGATGTAGCCGTTGGGCACGTTATGGATTGATTTACGGTTTTTATGCTATTGATGTCATTTATGCATATATGTGTCCTTAATGCTTTCAATTTACCGGCCATAAATTGATTGATGTTTATGCTTGAATCTAACTCGGGAGAGAGGATTTAAATTAGAAATCAATATGCATAACTAGAATTTAGCTAAAAATCGGGAGATTAAGGTTAATTCTAGAAATTGTTATAAAGGTTAGCCTTATTGCCTTGTATGTTTATTGGATTTAGATAGGGATATCGGGTTCAATTGCATATGGGAGAATCATGTATGCTCGGGAGAGATATGTGTGATTTTAGTTGCCAAGATTTATGAATCATAGTATGTGTTAATCCGTTTATGAATCCATAACTCCAATTGGTGAAATCAAATCCCTAAGACCAATTCTTCCCATTAGATTGTCACTTTTTGCTTAGTTTTGTGTTTGAATCAATTATATTCTCATTCAATTCGATTCCCTAAATAAAATTGGTCAAAAGTATTTTCGGTAATTAAAATTTACTAGACACCAATCCAGAGGACGACATTCGAATTTACATTCACTATATTATAACTTGACCCGTACACTTGCGGTAAGCAATTTGCGCATCAGATATCCAATTAAAGAGAGAAAAAAGATGGACCATCATTGAATTTTGGTGGCTGCCAATAACTGAATGTGCAATGCATGTAGACATTTTCTCTCTTTATTGAAAAATAAAGGACAAAAGTGGAATAAGAATTTCATTGACTTGTTGGCCATCGACGTTGACCGTCACTATTTATACAAAAGCTTAGTGACATTAACATCCAACAGGGACAAAAACAAAAGGCCAATTTTCTGTTAGGCTAGATTATTAAAAATACCTTTGAATTATGGAATTATTTCAATTATACCCTTAGACTTTCCAAAGTTTCATTTTAACCTTTAAAGTTTGAAGTTTGTTTTAAAACGATCATTGAATTTTTTTTTTTGTTGAATTCATGGACAGAAAATGACGTGTTTACATTTGTAATGTTGCTTATGTGAACAGATTTGAACACATATGTGGAAGAAATAATAAAAAAACATATATAAACATGTCAATTTTTATCCATAAATTTGAGAGAGAATATCTCCCAATGATTGTATTTTTTAAACAAACTTCAACTTCAAGGGTTAAAATGAAACTTTTGAAAGTTTAGGGTATAATTGAAACCAACTTTATAGTTTAGGAGTATTTTTAATAAATTAACCTAAATCAACCCCGTTTAGAAAAATGCATTTAATACATATTACTAGTTATAATTTGAGATTTCAGCAAAAAGAATGCCTTTGGAAGAATTTTTGGAAGTCAAAGATATCGACCAAGATTCTGATCTGTGGATGGAAACTATATAATGATATTCTTCGTACAAGAGTTAATTTAATTAATTGGGGGACGGATATTAATCCTATTTGTATTCTTTGCAGGAAGACACTAGAATTGGCCACTCATCTTTTTTGGGACTACAGCTGCACTAGAAAGGTATGACAATTCTACTTTAGACACTCTAATGTTGGTTTTTTGGATGACAGGAGGGGATGGACTACCTCGGATTTCTGTGAACACATTTGGAGGGGAAATTATGAAGGAGGCTGGAAGACCCAAGATATTTTGCGGAGTTTGATCATCATTTGGCACATTTGGACTCATAGAAATTCAGTTTTTCATTCAAGTCAGCAGCAAGATACCAATCGTTTACATCAATTAAATGGAAAATCAATGGCAAAACTAATTAAAGAAGATGAACCTGACCTGTGTGAGATGCGAGGGGCGCAAGTTGCGGCTGAAGAAGACGAAGACCCAAGATTCGGTTGGCTTCCAATCCCGTGGGAAAGCTGGAAACTCAACTGTGACGCCTCTTGAAGTAAGCGGCTGAATAGAGGTGGAATCGGGTGGATCCTTCGTCGGTGGGACGGATCTTCGGAACGACTGGTTACAGAGCAATCAATCGATCGTGGAAGGTGTGCTAGCTGGAAGCGACTGCAACGATTGAAGGATTGAAGGCGATTCCGGTGATTTCTCCTACTGTTCGTGTAGAGTTGGATTCTCTTCAAGTCGTTTGACTTCTTTAGGGGCGAGAGGAGGACCTCACGGAAACTTCTCATTTTTTAAATGAAGCAAAAGCCTTGTTGACCATTAAAAATGTGGCTTCCATAAATCATGTCTCTAGATGCAATAACAAGATGACCCATAATCTGGTCCGTTTGGCTGATGTCCTTAAATAGGGAGGATATTGGTGATGTTGATCACACCAGTGGGAGTTCCTGTCCCACAAGTGGTTGCTCTGTTTAGTTTTCAATGAAGCATTTTTTTTCCTAAGAAAAAAAAAAGTGAGATCGTTGTTGGAATAAGCAACTTCTTTCATCTCTCTTCATATTTGTATTATCTATTTCACGTTTAAATAAAAACATATTTTTCTTTTAGATTCTATTTAAAAATTATTCATGTTAAGAAATATATTACTTTTATTTATATATACAAGATCTCTTATATTTCTAATTGATGAAAATTTTAAAGAACAAAAATCTGATTAATGCAGGATTATATTTGCATCATAGCCATGTGATAATCATAATAATATTGAAATTGCTCTAGGGACATGTAAATTTTCCTTCACCCTTCTTTCAATTCCTTAACCATCTCTCTTTTCTTGGATTTCTAAAATAGAAGTGTCCAAAATAGATTATATATTTGATAAATTTAATTAATTAGGGATTGTAGTGCATGGATGGTCATTGTCTTTACTGTAGAGCTGGACAACTATATATGCCTCGATGAGATCAAATTCTAATGCGAAAGCGTGTGTGATCGCGTGTGTTTCAATTATTCTTAGAAATTGCAAAAGTACAGTACAGAAAAAACACAACAATTTATGTTTTCTAAGATTAAGCATGTTTTATACAGGGAAGAAGTTAAACTTACTCTTGAAGACTGATCTTCAAATTACAGCAAGAAAATATCTTTCTCCCTCGAACAACCATCAAGAACAAGAACACGGTATAATACTCTTGGACACTACCAAAGGATCTTTTCCACTATATTCTGGGATTAAGATTAGGTTTGCAGGAACCTTACCTTTAGAAAAGGGTGAAGGGAAATTTACAAAGCAATGATGTTTCTTTGTAATTTTTTATGAGAGAGAGCTTGAGAGAGAGATGCTTTTTCCAGAAAAATACGTATGAACCTAGGAGAAGGCCAATTGCAGACATTCTGCAATTTTTAACCATGAGAGAGAGGGAAGTTGTAACTCCCTCTCTCCACACCTCCACTCCCAGCAATCATGCTGGGAGTCTATTGAAGGAGAAATTTTGGCCAATCACAAATTGCCACGTCATTAAATGAAATTAATGACGAAATTATAATTAATTAAATTTGGGACCAATTATAAATTGACATGTGTCCCAAATTTAATTTGAAGACAAAATTGGCCAATTATAAATTTATAGAGCCAAATTTCTATTTGATCAATTAATTAAAATTAATTTATTTTGATCAAATTAATTAATTTGACCCATTAATTAAAAAAACAATTATTTGGATCAAATTTGGGTCTTTTAAATATTTGGGTCATATGGTTTTGGGTCAAATATAACCCAGACCCAAGACTAAATAGTTGAGCCCAAGACCAATAAAACCCAAACCCAAGTTGTTGGCCCAAAAGTCACCAGGGTCCATCCAGAGAGAACTCTATAAATAGAGGGGGTTCTCTTCCATTTTAGATCAGAATTTTGAAGCTCCCAGCCAGAGTCAGAGAGTCCAGAGAAAGACTCTTCAAGACTTCTTGAAGACTGAAGACGCTTCAAGACTAGAAGACTTCAATAATTCTTGAAGATCAAAGACTCTTCGTGTAACGTCGCTAAATTCAGGTAAACATTTATTTCTCAAATTATAGTTTATTTGAGTAAGTTTGGCTAATTAAATCGTATTAAGGGGGCTCAATTATGTGATAATTGGTGAGTTTTTAATAATAAAGGCTGGGATGACATTTTTGTAATTAAGTTAATTTGAAAGCCAAGCCCTAGGTCTCATTCTCATCTTCTTTCTCCTTTTTTCCTTTACCCCATTCACGAGCAGCCTCCCTCATGTCTCTCTCACTCGGTTGTTATCCCTCATCGCCCCTCCCTCTTTCTGTTTTCTGTCGAGCCGCCGCCGCCCAAGTGTCGACGCCAGCGACCCAGCTCGAGCACTTGCGCCATCGTCGTTCCGTCACACCTGGCTGCGAGTGGTCGCCAACGCCACCTGGTTGTCGTCGCGTGGTTTCTCTCCTCCAGTCGTTTTTCTCTCCAACGGGTGCAGCAGGTCGTGGTGGTGATTTTCTCATGTTTTCGCATGAGCAGTAAGCGGCGTGTGTATTTTTACGGTAGTTTCGAATCGGGCAGCGACTATTTATGTGTGTTTTCTGGTGATTCAGCAACTATAACCTTCGAATCTCGACGTTTTTGATTGAATTTTGCCTTGGGTAAGTTGGATTGAAAGTTATATTGGTTGATTATAACATTTAATTGAATACCCACTAATATTTGGAACCCGTCCAGTAGGCTCTTCTCGTTTTTGTTGCACGATTTTACCGCAAGCGTACGGGTCGTCATAAGCAATATAGTGATTTTGAGTATTAGAGTATCGTCTCCACAGGGATTGGATTTATTGAATTAATTACCATGAATAATCATGCGTTGCTTTATTTAGAGAACAAAATCTAGTGCCGAAAAGATAAACTAAAAAGCTAATCTAGAAAGCAAAAGATAAATGGAGACACAATTTGGAGGGATAATTCTAGAGTGGTTGATTTCATCAATTGGACCTTTAATGCTTAATCAATTAACTAATATGGATTAACTAATCATTTGATTCATAAGTCTAGAAGCCTAATGACAAGGACTCTCCTGTCGGTTTCCTCCTATCTCATACCTTTCAATAAAGAATCTCCTTTCGGTTTCCTCTTTATTTACTTAGCATGGCATTACGACCCTTCAATACATCCTCTAACGTTATTTATTCTATCCCGTGTCACTCGGGTAAATAAACGTTAGTCATGCATTCAGTTCTAGTCTAAGTTTCTCTCCGTCGAGTTTCCACTTAGTAACGATTCATTTAATCAGTGATCAGTTGATTAAAAGCATTAAGGACAAAATGCACAAATGAATTATAATGACAATCAAACCAATTTAATTCATTAATCAAGCAAAGGTTCAACAAATACTATCAAACTCATAGAATTTAGGAATTAACTACTCATAATCACTAAAATCCAATAATTCCTAATCACAACAATTCTAGAAACTAAAACATAAAGGAAAAGGGAAGAGAAATGCTCATAAAAGTGTCGATCTCCTCGATCCCGCGCCGACCTCCATCGATCCCGAGCTCCAAAGATCTTCAACAAAGCTCCAAAACTCTCCCAAAAATCCCCAATTTTAGTGTGGACTCTAGAATGGGGTGAAAACCCACAAATTGGCTCCCCCAAACTTGGATGAAAATGGCTCTATTTATAAGCTCATAGCAGGCGTAGCGTCGCAACGCTCTGACGTCATCTTGTCTTGGGCTCCAAGTCGTCGCAGCGTCGCGACGCTGTTGCGATTCCAGAACTCTCCGTGTGGCTGCCAAGCGTCTCGATGCTCCGGCCTAGCATCTCGACGCTAGGCCTTAGTCTTCAAAGAATGGCCCAATTTTGACTCAATTTTTGGGCCTCCAACTTTCTTTTGGCCCAAATGCTGCATGTAATGGATCTTGGGCTCTTTTCTTGACCCAACTTGATAGTTAAGGCTTGGAATTCATGAATTTGGGCTTCTAACTCATTCTTCTTGGGCTTTTGGACTTGGGTCTTCAATGGACTTCTCCAAAATGCTTCAAAAAGTCTCCAAAATCATCCAAATTTTCTCAAAAATCCGATTTTGCTTCCTTGACTCGGTTTACTGGAATTTAAACATAAAATAGCATTAAAGTACACAATTCATGCACAAAACTAGCTAAAAATAATAGGAAAATGATAGCATTTATGCATGTTATCAGTTTTCCAGCGAAATTTTCTTGGAACAGCAGTTTCGGGTCTTTTTCCAGTGTTTTCTTCAGTGGGTAAGTGTGTATAAGTTGTTTTCGGGTTGGTTATGATGAGAGATCAATTACCCATTAATAGTAGCTATTGTTTTCAAGGTACCCATAACGTTTGAAGGCCCAATTGTCGAGTTCGAGCGATTTTAGAACTTGGACAGCAAGCATAGGTTATGTTTTTGGGTAAGCTTTGGGTGTTAGTTTATCCCCAAATCTATTTGGCTCCTAGTTCTCTATGTTTTGAAAGCCTATGGTTTTAAGAATGTTTTTCCCTTTTGTGTGGCTTGATTAGAGGCTTGGGAGCTAAGGAATTTATTTAGTTGTTATCAAGCGATTTAGCTAAGGTAAGTAGCTTTTCGGATTCAAATTCCATGCTTTAGATTCATTGTATGGTGGTTGAATATTGTAAGTAACCATTGGTTTAAGTTCTATGCTTGGACCCATTTAAATGTGTTTTTAAATATGCAAGCATGAGTTGGATTTAAGATCTAAGCTTTGCCCTTGGATTTCAATGAGCATGATTGATTCATTTTGAAGCATGGGAATAGTATGAAAATGTTAAGGTTAGTTGTAGCATGTTGAGTTAGCCTTTACGTAAGTAGTCGTTGGATTTAACTCTATGCATTGTATCATGTGATTGAAAAGTGGCAAGACTAGCGTGGTTTGGGTTTGAGCTTAAGTTTTGTCCTTGGTGTAAGTAGCTAATGGACTCAATACTCGAACTTTAGACCCATTACATGATTGTTGGATTCGACTAAGTCAAGTTCCATGTTCTAGCTAATTCCCTTTGTGAATTTAGCATGGTTGTGAGAGATTGTTTAAGCCTTGTGTCTGCTAATGGATTTAAAGAAGTTAGATTCAGAGTTGCATTGTGAATCATGACATGGGCATGAAATGTGGTATACTTACTTGAACATGATTTAAGTGTTGCTTATTTGGACATGACTTAAGTGTTGTTATGCTTGTGGAACTAAATAAGCGTGGTATGTTGTGTTGAGTCGTGAAGCATGACAACGATATGAGGGCCTCTTAGTTTCCTGTGACATCTTCTGATTCACTTCTAAGTAAGTTTGGAATGTTTGATTCATGACTATTCTGGATTGTGTTATGTTATTGGAGGATGGGCTAAATGTCTGTTGGAGTGGTGATTGGAGTTTGGTTGCGATTCTGACTCATTTGTGTTTATAGAAGTGCATTGTTCTTGTTTCCAGGTGTAGAGAAAATTTTGGGTTCTCTATATGTATGTCGTTATGCTGCCGAATTTTCGGTAGCATCATAGTGGTTTAGGGACCATAATTGCCTTCGAGGGAAGACTTACAATAAGGATCTCAACTACATTTTAGGGCCTCAGGTAGACTTACTAAATTCCTTAACTCTTCCGTAGCAAGAGTGTGTTCCTCCCCCATCTCAGGACTGATAGAACCTAGTTGCCAGGCACGTTTGTGTGTGTTCTATCAGTTGACTGTTAGAGCTTAGTTTCAGGCACGCTGGCGTGCGCTCTCTCAGTTCAGGACGGTGTTGAGTTATGATCAGGCACATTGTTTGTGCGCCAGTTGGCACCAGGCATGTTTACATGCTTCAGTTACTCCACCGTATTCTATGTTTATATTTCAGGGGTGTTGTGAAGGGATAGGTATAGTTCTGCTGGAGGTGACCAACTAGTCTCTAGTTTACTTGCCTTACCCGACTGACCCACACAACACTCAAGTTGGCACAGGTTGGGGGCAGGTCATTACCCTAGACCGAGCATATTTATGTGATCAGTTCTGGCCCTAGGGTTAGAAACCCGAATGTTTATTCCAATTAGGTCCCTATGTCGCTAAGACCCAGAAATTGAGAAATTCAGTTTCAAGTGTGACTGATTCGGACTGATCCTAGTGTAGGGATCCTAGACTCGATTAGGGCCTCATATGGACTTAAAAGATCCTTAATTCTTCCGTAGCTAGAGTGTGTTTCTCCCCCATCTAAGGATTGATAAAACCTAGTTGCCAGGCACGTTTGCGTGTGTTCTATCAGTTGATTGTTAAAGCTTAGTTTCGGGCACGCTGGCGTGCACTCTCTCAGTTCAGGACGGTGTTGAGTTATGATCAGGCACATTGTTTGTGCGCCAGTTGGCACCAGGCATGTTTACATGCGTCAGTTACTCCACCGTATCTATGTTTATATTTCAGGGGTGTTGTGATGGGATAGGTATAGTTCTGCTAGAGGTGACCAACTAGTCTCTAGTTTACTTGCCTTACCCGACTGACCCACACAACACTCTAGTTGGCACAGGTTGGGGGCAGGTCATCACCCTAGACTAAGCATATTTATGTGATCAGTTGTGGCCCTAGGGTTAGAAACCCGAATGTTTATTCCAATTAGGTCCCTATGTCGCTAAGACCCAGAAATTCAGAAATTCAGTTTCAAGTGTGACTGATTAGGACTAATCCTAGTGTAGGGACCCTAGACTCGATTAGGGCCTCATATGGACTTAAAAGATCCTTAAGTCTTACGTTAGCTAAAATGTCTTTCCTTCCCCATCTCAGGGCTGGTAGAACTCAGTTTGACTGGCACGTTATTGTGCATTCTATCAGTTGACTGTTAGAGCCCAGCTTCAGGCACGTTATCGTGCGCTCTCTCAGTTCAGGACGGTATTGAGCTTATGATCAGGCACGTTATTCGTGCGCCAGATGGCACCAGACATGTTTTCATGCTTCAATTGCTCCACCGTATTTTATGTTCATATTTCAGGGGTGTTGTGTTGGGATAGGTGTAGTTCTGCTAGAGGTTGCCAACTAGCTTCTAGTTTACTTGCCTTAACCGACTGACCCATACAACACTCTAGTTGGCACAGGTTGGGGATAGGTAGACACCCTTGGCAGAACGGTTCATGTACTCACAGTTAGGGCCCTAGGGTTAGAAACTCGAATGAATGATTCCAGATAGGTCCCTATGATGATAAGACCCAGAATCAAGTTTCATGCTAATAGATTTCATGTTATCAGATCTCATGCTTTCGGTTTCAGCCCTTAAGTGGGCTACTTACTGAGTATATTCTTATATACTTACCCATGCTACATTACTTTCCTTTTCAGGTGGTACTTGACAACATCAGGCGAGTGGCGAGAGCAGTGGCTTGACTAGGCTATGGGATGCAGCTGCAAATCATGTCCTTAGAAGTCTAGGATCGAGTTTCCTAGTCTCACGTTTCCAAATGTTTTAATGTTTAACTTTATGAAAGTTGTCTATCATGTTTTGACTATTTTGATACTGTAAAATGACTTATGCTTTTGGGCCCAATTTATTAAATAAAAGATTTTTATTTATAGTCTCTTCCGCTTTAAAAAATTCAAAAGTTTTATGTTTTCATACATGTAGTAGCGACCCTTAGTACGTCTTTAGTACGTTTTAACCTCCTTTTAGTTGGGTCGTTACACTTTGAGACTTCAAGATCCCAAGACTTCTTGAAGACTGAATACCCTTCAAGACTAGAAGACTTCAACAATTCTTGAAGACCAAAGACACTTCAAGACTTCAAGAACCCAAGACTTCTTGAAGACTGAAGACCCTTCAAGACTAGAAGACTCCAACAATCCTTGAAGACCAAAGACTCTTCACGACTTCAAGACCCCAAGACTTCTTGAAGACTGAAGACCCTTCAAGACTAGAAGACTTCAACAATCCTCGAGGACCAAAGACTCTTCAAGACTTCAAGACCCCAAGACTTCTTGAAGACCTCACATCACACACGTGCATGCTCATAAAACTAGGGTTAACTTTAACTCAAGAACCAACTCGATGCCCAGGTAGGAGGTGTTCCGTAAACCGTCAACTTAAATACCTCCAGCCTTAGACAGCATCTCGTCGGGTGAGTTCTCTTGTAACCTATGTTTTACAAGCTTATCGACCTATTTGAATCTAATTGAAATCGATTGCGAGTTGGATCAAATTAACCCTAAGTGAGCATGCACCTTTTTCTTTGTTATAGATTTTAAATTTCTATGTGATTTATAACAATTATAAATCTAAACTATAACAAACTTGCCTTTTGAATATAACTCTTATAAACAAAATTCTAAGAAAATTTCATGCTTCATGCTAGGTTAATTTTATCTTTTGATTAATATAACTTTTATATCAATTAATCAATTTTAATTAACCATTCAAGCATGAATCTCCCTAAATCAATACAACATTTATATCAATTTAAACATGAAATTTTCCTCATGCATTTGAACTATTAATAACACTTATTAAAAATAAAAATGCATGAACATGCTTTCCTATGGTGGGATTTTAAACTATATGGCATGCTCATAATGCACATACATCCATTTAATTAAATCATACATTCAAAATGCATAAAGAAATTAAATCAAACTAAAATGGAATGGTTTGGCAATTTAAAACAAACAATTAACTAATTATTACAATAATAATTAATAAAAATTGCTTGAATCAATCCCGAGCTTCACGAACCGACCCGAACCAACCTCCAAGGAGTGAACCGGCCTTCAAATAAGTGAATAGGGGCTGAACCAGCTGCAGGCAAACCGAACTGGACCGAGGACAGCAGCTGAACCGAACCAGAATCTGGAAAAATCTGGGCTGCTGGAATTTTTCTTCATCAGCGTCGGGACGCTACTTGAAGAGCGTCCCGACGCTGTTACGAACAGCAGCATTCTGCTGCTGTTTTCTGCTGCGCCTTCTCCCGTTCTGCTTCGATTTAACAGCCTATATGGACTCTAATGACTCTATAAAAATTACAGACTCTAGTACACACATTAACGCTCTTACATTTCCGAGCAATTACAAATTCATGAAGAATTAAAGGCTCAAAAAATTGCCAAACCAGAACACTTCCATTTTAGCACACAGAAAATTCAATTTCAAAATGGTACCCACCACAGCAAAATTAAAACGACTTAAGTGCTCTAATCATGCTCTGATACCAATTGAAGGTGTACATATTACACATGCGGAAGCAATTGAAGATCGAAAGCACTTAAGACATTCAATTTTGCTCCTAAAGCATGCATGTTCTATAAAAGACAGAAAAGAGAGTTTATAGAAAACCAACCTTTGTAGCACACAAATGAGGTACTCCTTGTGGTGTTTTCCTTCTCCAACTTCTCTTGGACAACCTTTAGAGTCTTCCCTACTATTCTCCGGGCCGAGAACGACTTGTGGGAGTCTATAGTGATAGGGAATGGGAAGGGAATGCTTGAAGGTTCAAGCTCTATGGAGATATGAGATGAGAGAGTGATTGAGGAAGAAATTCAGCAGCATAACATTAAGGTAAATGCTCTCCCATCCTCCAATCTGATTCTTCTTCTACTTATAGAGAGAATCCATGCAAGAAGAAGCCTCAAGATGCAAGACACATGGTGGTCTTAAGGGTGAAAGTGGAAGCTAGGTGTTCAAGCAACATTACATGCAAGTATGCATGTTTGAGGTGTAATTCCACTTTGAATCTTCATGCAAGAGTGGAATTACAACATTTTCCACTTACCATGATTCAAAATCAGATTTCAAATATTCATTTATGATATTAATATCAATTCTAAATGTGACATTAATATATAAGATCATATTTGAACCTTGCCCAATTGATTATAAATGATTAAGCAAGTTAATCACCTTAATATTGTGCATCTTTTATATATGAATCTTAATTCATGTATATAGTATTTAAAACCCTTTTAAATACTTTATCTCTCATTTTCTAATTTAATTCATAATTAAATTATTGTGTCAAACACAATTTTACGATAATACCCTTTTTCCCAACTTTGAACAATTCAAAGAATCCTATCAATTTGTTCTAGGCTATATTCCGATATGAGCTAGTAGGGGGACCTAATGGACCTATAGATCATGGGCTCCAACGATTCGAGACTAACCGACTAAACTCATTATCCAAGCTAGCCAACATTCGTTAACTACCGGGACACTCCACTATAGCCCGATAGTTGCACTCCCCTCACTATAGATATATTTCCGTCCACTTGATTTAACCATGTTCAGTAAGTCGTTCCTTCACAGGTTGTTCGTAGCTATAGCTAGGTCAAATAACCGTTTTACCCCTATAGTACTTCTTGTTCCTTAAGTTCCACTAATCCTCTAATGAACAATCGGTTTGTGGTCCAACCATCAAACCTAAGTCCCTCTCGATCCAACGAGAGGGTGGGGCCCCTTGTTCAAGTCCTGGAGTTAGTACTTAAGAGAACAACCTCTCTGCTATCCCTGAAAAGGGTAGGAGTGAATTCCGTCTTGCGAAACTATGTCCCCAGCTATCTATTCGATCTTATCCCCAAAATGGTAGGCTTGTTGAGTCGGCGATGCTGGCCACTCTCACCCATGCAGATCAAAGGATAATCTCGTATAAACAGGAGTTCATAGCTCGCTCAGGATTAAGAACGAGTTACCTAGGTCATCTATGAGAAATAGTCAGTTTCTACTGTAAACGGCGTTATAAAGAGAAAGTGACTTATTTCGTGGTCCTGTCTTATGCAAACTCATTGCATAGGACGCCCCCACTCGCATGTCTCCACATGAACGACTTAGGATCTCATCGTTTGTACTTAATACAAAGTGGGCCGCGTCCATAGTGTCACCAGGATAAGGCACCCAACCGTATCCTTATACTATAGACTATTTTGACTATAAACTTGAACTTGATCCTACGATATGTCCCTACATATAGTTCGAGTATTCATTTTATAGTCAAGGATCTTAGTTTATTGGATTTAGGTTAATCATTCGCAATGTATATATTCAATAACATCTTTTACTGAATAACCTCAATAACGTCTTTATTGAAAATAGAATATGTTTAATGATTTACAAACTACGAGTTTATAGGACATTAAACCCAACACATATTATATCAATACAAATATATTGTTTATTCCACGTATCTCCATCTTCGAAGTTACGTGTGAACTAAGTCATTTCCCTTTTTCATTTTTATTTTAACGAAAATCATTTCAATTAAATTAATTATAATATATAGCTTTAATTAATTTAGTCTATTCAATTAAATCATATTTAAATAAATTAATTAAACTAACCAATTAATATTTAATTAATCATTTATTTAAATCATATTCAAATGCATCTCTCAAACCTATAGTTTTAATATTAATCTCATTCACATTAAATTAACCTATAGTTTAAAAATGAATCATATTCATATAAATTTGTATTTGAACTCATTCAAATATATCACAAACTGTATAAAATCACGACAAAGGAAAGACCATAGTGCAAGATGATCAACCACAATGTTTTGCTTCGATCGCTTCACTATCCATCCAACAACTCCAAGATATGATCACAAACTGTATCAGAGCTTAGTACGGTGGACCTACTCAAGATTCCCTCTTGTATTCCAAACCTTATACTAAGAGGATTGGTAACTTGAGAATACCAATCGGGTATCAGCCACCAAAATTTCAGCAGTTTGATGGAAAGGGCAATCCTAAACAACATATTGCCCACTTCGTTGAGACATGCGAGAACGCTGGTACTCGAGGGGACCTACTAGTCAAGCAGTTTGTTCGAACACTTAAAGGAAATGCTTTTGACTGGTACACTAATTTAGAACCTGAGTCAATAGACAGTTGGGAGGAATTCGAAAGAGAGTTTTTGAATCACTTCTACAGCATTAGATGAACCGTTAGCATGTTCGAGCTCACCAACACTGAACAACGAAAAGGTGAACTTGTTGTTAACTATATAAATCCTGGAGAGCCATGAGTCTAGATTGCAAAGATCACCTCACTGAACTCTCTTCCGTTGAGATGTGCATTCAAGGTATGCATTGGGAACTTCTCTACATCCTTCAAGGTATAAAGCCTCGCACCTTTGAAGAACTAGCAACTCGCGCCCACAATATGGAGATAAGTATTGCTAGTCGAGAAAACCAAGACCTTCTACTCCCTAACATGAGGAAAGAAGGAACGAACGAGGAAGAGACTATAAAAGAATCTATGGTTGTAAACACAGCCATTCTCAAGTCATCTTCAAAAGAAAAATGACATGAAAATGGAACACGTCGCTTAACCTTAAAGGAAAGGTAGAAGAAAATCTATCATTTCCCTGATTCTGACATCCCTAACATGCTGGAGCAACTATTGGAAGCACAACTGATAGGGCTTCCTGAGTGTAAACGACTAGAAGAGATGGAGAAAGTCGATGATCCCAAGTATTGCAAGTATCATCGAGTTATTGGTCATCCAGTGGAAAGATGCTTCGTCCTAAAGGACTTAATTCTAAAGCTAGCTAAGGAAGAAAAAATTGAGCTCGACCTTGATCAAGTAGCTCAATCAAATCTTGCTACAATCAAAGGAAAGAGCAAACATCAGAGAAAGAAAGATCCTAAGAAACTTCAACCCAAAAAAAAGAGAAGTAAAAAGTTTTCTCAACCTCAACCATTGGTGATGTTGAATGAAACCTTCTCCAAAAATTTCCATAAAAAGGAAAAAGGAAACTTTGCAACTTCCTACTGCATCGACGTAGAAGAAGTTGACAATTCCAAGAAGGGTGAACAAAGGACTTCCGTCTTCAATCGCATCAAGCCTTCAACTACTCGTCCTTCGGTATTCCAAAGAGTGAGTATGGTTGCGACAGAAGAAGAAAATCAATGTTTGGTGTCCACCTCCACCCGACCTTCAGCTTTCCAAAGGCTAAGTGTTTCCACATCGAAGAAAAGTCGATCTTTAATATCTGTCTTTGATCGCCTCAAAGTAACAGACGATCAATCTCAAAGAAAGATAGATAACTTAGAGGTGAAACTGTTCGATGAAGTAAGTAGTGACAAGAAGCTTCAAAGTATTGTCCCGTCATGTATGAAAAGGAAGTTCTCGCAAGAGCCTAAGCTGCATGATGCTCCTAGCCCACACGAGCTTAAAAAAGTGAGTGCAAAAAAATTCCTGAACTACGTTATGACTTGATATTGAAATTGTACACCGTTATAAGTGTGAAGCTACGGGTTGGATGAATAAAAGAAGACTTCATTCCCCAAATTCAATGTCTCGCTAGCTCAACTTCGTTGTTCCCTCTTCTTGTTGCTGCGCTAAGCGATTCGAAGGTTCTCATGCGCTTCGCTTCATAAGGTTCTCTACAGTTCCTTCTCTCCAAGTTTGAAGTCTCTCATAATCCTTCAATAAGTATCTTAAAAATTAAGACTCACAGTTTTAGGACTTGAACACACAACCTTTAAATATCTAGCTTGGATATTAAACCAATAGGCCATGCAATTTTTTTTTTTATAAACATTCACTTGTTAATATATATATGTTATTCGGTCGACTCGGATTATTCTCGGTTCGATCATGTCAAATCCAAAATCAGCCAAAGTTCAAACTCAAATTCTATTCCAAATGCAAGTTAAAATTGGATAGAATTTTACCTCAAGTCAAAAGTTGGGCATAATCCAAATTTGATCCCAAATGGACCAAAGTGCAAACCTAAATTTTATTCCAAATGCAAACTAAAATTGGATAGAATTTCATCTCAAATCAAAATTTGGGCATAATCCAGATTTTACCCAAACTTAAGTTCAAGTCAAAGTTTGCTGCAAAATAAGGAAAATCAAAATTTTGACCAAACTTCAAATCTTGATTAATCTTAATCTTAATATATATAAATGGGGCTTAGAGGGGAGAATCTTTGCATTCCTCTTTTACCCTTACATTTTTAATAAATTCCTATTTTGCCCTTTGTTGACGGGACACAACTCTTCAAGTGTACCACTTTGTATGGTGTAACTGATGCCGACAAGGTGCGACTCTTAGATGGTTACATATGATTTGGTGCATCCTATGGGTATGATCCATGTATAAAAAGAAAGAAACATGATTGTCAATACATACATTTTTTATTTCTTTATATCAAAATATCATGTCACTATAGCAAAAATTCTCATTTTATCAAAGAATTCAAAGTTTTCCAAAAAGAATGGAAATTAAAAGTTTATGTTGTTCATAAGGAAACATTGAATTGTGTCAAAATGAAGTTTGAGAATTCAGAAACTTTTTTTTTTTTTTTTGAAAAACTTATGCCAATAAATGTTATATATATATATATCCATCAAATGTTATTTACATTTTACATTAATTGCTTGGAGTAAGTATATTTTTTGATAAATCGTAAATTCCTTCTGGAAAATATAATTTTAGAAGGGTTACTTTGTGTTCCCAAATCTCAAACATTTTACATTTTGTATCCAATTGGATTCAGTTATATTTTCAACAAAATTAATTATTTAAAATTACACTAAAGAATTTCAATACATTATAAGTTTTCTTTATCCATATTATAAATTATATATTTGTTTAACTGTTTCTTTTTTTTTTTTTGAAATATTTGTTTAACTGTTTCTAATCATTAAAAACAACCTTAGAATTGAAATAAAAATGTATTTTTTTTCTTTCATCTGATGTACATCTAAATATAGGAACAAAATCATGTGGTCCAACAAAAAAGTTAAGAAATTGTTCAAAGTCATCAGAATTTTATTTAAAATATCATATCTTAAAATGGATGTAAATATTTTTTTTTTAAAAAAAAAATGGATGTAAATATTTTTTTTTCTTCCCTCTTTTGTTCGTAGAATTCTAATAAATTTTTATTTTGTCCTTCAATCTTTACTAACAGGATGCAACTCTTCGAGTTGAGGTATCTATTGAGAAAATAGTTGAATAGTTGCGATTTATGCTTGTGGGACATGACTATTTGGGTGGAGGTGGTTACACATTGAATTAACATGTCCATTCACCTATACCTTTCAAACCATAGAGTTGTGCATGAAAATGTTGTTTATAAAGAGATTCTTCTATATAATCAAAGTCCGGTTTGTTAAATATTTTTTGTTTCTTTCTTTTTTTTCTAGAAATCAATTTATTCGAAGAACACCAAAGAATTACCTGTGAAGTAAATAAACTATCTTATTATATGTCATTTCTTTTTATCAATTTCAATTAACAATTTTCACTTCATTTATGTTATCTATTTTAATTTTAATCATCCATGTGTTCTTTATCATTTTTATATATTTAAATTCTTTTTAATTTCATGAGACTATAGAGGAAAAAGTTTACTTCCCTCTTTTACCTTTACAATTTTAACAAATTCCTATTTTGTCCTTCAATCTTTACTGACAATACGTTACTCTTCGAGTTGAGCCGTCCATTGAGAGAATAATATAATAGTTGCAATTTATGCTAGATGGACACAGTTGTTCGAGTGGAGGTTAGTAAACATTGAATTGACGCATTCATTCACATAGGTGCGAACCAAATTGTAGATGTAAAACATCATGATCAAATGGTGGAGTTGTGCCTAAGATGTTGTTTATCAAAGCGATTCTCCTACGATCAAGGTATATTTATAAAGTAGTTATTTTTTTTCTTTTTTGTTTCTGGAATTATCCATGAGGTAATAAAATATCTTATTATGCCATTTTTTTTTTACCAATATCAATTTCAATTACATTATATATATTTTTAATTTTAATCATTATTTTTTATTTTTTAATTTTAATCATTATTTTTTTCTTTATCATTTTTCTCTTTTTCATTACTTTTTGATTGCATGTCAAATATTTACTATTTAAATTCAACCAAAGATATTTTCATTCAAAATTTAAATTTCACCACATGTAATATATTTCATATTCATTCTAAGTAACTTACAACAAAATATATATATATATATATATATATATATATATATATATATATATATATATTTCACTTTCTTTTTTAACTTTCAATTAAGACAATAACTTTTCACGTGCATGGCACGTATCGTTTGACTAGTTAACAATAAAAGTGTGTCAAATAAAAAATAATAAAAATTTTGGACAAAATTCATGTTTTGAAGAGCAAATACCTTGCATTTTGTTTCCCAAATATATTTTTCGAGATTCACTCACACATCGCTTGTGCCTAAATCTCGAAAGGGGGCATTTGTTGAAGGAGAAATTTTGGCCAATCACAAATTGCCACATCATTACATGAAATTAATGACGAAATTATAATTAATTAAATTTGGGACCAATTATAAATTGACATGTGTCCCAAATATAATTTGAAGACAAAATTGGCCAATTATAAATTTATAGAGCCAAATTTCTATTTGATCAATTAATTAAAATTAAATTATTTTGATAAAATTAATTAATTTGATCCATTAATTAAAAAAATAATTATTTGGATAAAATTTGGATCTTTTAAATATTTGGGTCATATGGTTTTGGGTCAAATATGACCCAGACCCAAGACTAAATAGTTGAGCCCAAGACCAATAAAATCCAAACCCAAGTTGTTGGCCCAAAAGTCACCGGGGCCCATCCAGCGAGAACTCTATAAATAGAGGGGAGATCAGAATTTTGAAGCTCTCAGCCAGCGTAAGAGAATCCAGAGAAAGACTCTTCAATACTTCTTGAAGACTGAAGACGCTGCAAGACTAGAAGACTTCAATAATTCTTGAAGACCAAAGACTCTTCGAGACTTCAAGACCCCAAGACTTCTTGAAGACTGAAGACCCTTCAAGACTAGAAGACTTCAACAATCCTTGAAGACCAAAGACTCTTCAAGACTTCAAGACCCCAAGACTTCTTGAAGACTGAAGACCCTTCAAGACTAGAAGACTTAAAAAATCCTTGAAGACCAAAGACTCTTCAAGACTTCAAGACCCCAAGACTTCTTGAAGACTGAAGACCCTTCAAGACTAGAAGACTTCAACAATCCTCGAGGACCAAAGTCTCTTCAAGATTTCAAGACCCCAAGACTTCTTGAAGACTAAAGACCCTTCAAGACTAGAAGACTTCAACAATCATTGAAGACCAAAGACTCTTCAAGACTCAAGACTTCAAAGAGAATCAATTGAAGCTTCAGATTCGAGAACAGGCGCTACAACCCTCGAGTGAAACACAATCACACACAAGAGAGTGAATCAGAGGATTAAAGTTAGAGATTGTACACCCACACACATATTATATCAATACAAATATATTGTTTATTCCACGTGTCTCCATCTTCGAAGTTACGTGTGAACTGAGTCATTTCCCTTTTTCCTTTTTATTTTAACGAAAATCATTTCAATTAAATTAATTATAATATATAGCTTTAATTAATTTAATCTATTCAATTAAATCATATTTAAATAAATTAATTAAACTAACCAATTAATTAATTAATTAATTATTAATTAAATATTATATATTTAATTAATCATTTATTTAAATCATATTCAAATGCATCTCTCAAACCTATAGTTTTAATATGAATCTCATTCACATTAAATTAACATATAGTTTAAAAATGAATCATATTCATATAAATTTGTATTTGAACTCATTCAAATATATTATTCTCTCATGGATTAAATTTAAATGATATCCAAAATTAACTTTATATTATAATGTATCAATATACATTATATGAATTGTATCTTATACAATTAACTTAAATTCCCTTAATTAATTTCAATCATTCAAATTCTTTCTAAACTACGGATTTTAGTTTCCGTACGAGCTAGCAGGAGACCTAATGGACCTACAGATTAGAAGCGCCAATGATTCGAGATTAATTGATGAAACTCATTAATCATATTAATCAACATTCATTAGCCATGGGTCACTCCACTAAAGACCCACAGTTTCACTCTTCACACTACAGAATATTTTGTGTCCACTGATTTAACTATTACCAGTAAGTCAATCCTTCACGAGTTGTCCGTAATTACAGCTGGGTCAAATTACCATTTTATCCCTATCATTACCTCTTGTTCCATAACTACCGTTGATCCTCTAATGAACAATCTGTTTTTGGTTCTACCATAAAACAAAGTCTCTCTCAGGCCAGTAAGAGAGTGAGACCCCTTGTTCAAGTCTTAGAGTCAACACTTAAGTGAACAACTCATCTACTTACCCTAAATTCAGGAAGAAGTGGATTCCATCTTGTGAAGTTATGTTCCCAACAACCCATTCAGTCTTATCCCCAAAAATGGTAGGCTTATTGAGTCGGTGTCTCGGGTCACTCTCACCCATACAAATCAAAGGAAAATTCCTTTGAGGCAGGAGTCCATAACTCACTCAGGATTAAGATCAAGTTACTGAAGGGATTAAATCCCACATCAGAAGCACACAAATGCGACATGTTTCAATCAATTTAGAAAAATGCAAGCAATATAAGATAGACAACAGAACATTTCATGCTTTTCTAAGGTTAAAGCCTAAGGGAAGAAGTTTTACTTACTATTTGAAGATTTTCTCCAACAAATCAACAAGCAACATTTTCTCCCCTCAAACAGTGGTTACAACAACACCAACGAATCACACAAAAACAAACAAGAACACCACCATACGCTCTTCCTCGCTATCCTCCGGGAAAATACACTTTTAGTCCCTGAGGTTTGGGTTAGGTTTCATTTTGGTCCATAAGTTTTCAAACTCGACAATTTAGCCTTTGAGGTTTGGATTTCGTTTCATTTTGGTCCCTTTATCCATTTTTCCGTTAAATACTAACAGAATGCTGATGTGACACATATTTTTTATTTAAAAAAAATAATTTTTTAAATTTAAAATAAAAATAATATTAAATTAAGAAAAAATTATTTTTTTAATATATTTTTATTCCCCCTGCTCTCTCTCTTCTTCTTTAACTTCAACACCACAACCACCAACCGCCGCTCGCCGGCGACAACATTTTTTTAAAAAAAATTTCTTCTCCTTGCTTTCTTTTTTTCTCTCCTCATTTCTCATCATTTCTCTTCATTTTCTTTTTTTTTTTTAAATAAAAAAAGGGGGAGTGGGAGGAGAAGCTTCCTCCTCCCTTTCCGGCACTGGCGACGGGAAGAGGAAGCTCCTCCTCTCTCTCCCTCTTTTTTTATTTAAAAAACAAGAAAATGAAGAGAAAGGAGAAGAAAAAAGAAAGAAAGAAATGAGAAGAAAATTAAAAAAAATTGTTCTCGACGACGGTAGCTGGGGGCAGGTTGGTGGTTGGGGTGTTGAAGAAGAAGAAGAAGGAGAAGAAGAGAGAGGGGGAATAAAAATATATTAATTTTTTTTATTAATTTAATATTATTTTTATTTTAAATTTTTTAAAATTATTTTTTAAATAAAAAATAGATGCCACATCAGCAATCCGTTAGTATTTAACGAAAAAATGGATGGAGGGACAAAAATGAAATGAAATCCAAACCTCAAGGGCTAAATTTGTCGAGTTTAAAAACTTAGAGACCAAAATGAAAGCTAACCCAAACCTTAGGGACTAAAAGTGTATTTTTCCTTAGTTTTAATTTAATTATTTGATCCAATTAAATCATATTTAGTTGAATCAAATTAATTAAACCAACCAATTAATTAATTTAATAATAATTAATTAATCCAAAATTAAATATCATATATTTAATTAACCTTACATTAGAATCACATTCAAATGTACATCTCTCTCATAACCTATAGTTTTAATGTGCATCCAATCCACATTAATTTTACTCTATAGTTTTAATATGAATCCAATTCATATTAAATTATATTTGAATCCATTCAAATATATTATTCTCTCGTATTATATAGTTTCAATTTTGAATCTACTTCAAAATTAACTTTATATTATAATGTATCAATATACATTATATTAATTGTAACTAATACAATTAACATAAATTCCCTTAATTTGAACAATTCAAATTCTTTCAGTTAATATTCTTGATTACCCTTTACGAGCTAGAAGGGAGACCTAATGGACCTACAGATCAGAAGCTCCAATGATTCGAGATTAATTTATTAAACTCATTAACCAAATTAACCGACATTCATTAAATGTGGGTGACTCTACTAAAGACCCACAATTGCAATCTTCTCACTGGAGAATATTTTGTGTCCATAGATATTGACCATTAACAGTAAGTCAATCATTCGCGAGTGTTCGTAACTATAGTTGGGTCAAATTACCGTTTTACCCCTGAGTTACCTCTTTCTCCTTATGTATCACTAATCATCTAATGAAGAACATGCTTATGGTCCTACCATTAAACAGAAGTCCCTCTCAGCCCAGTGAGAGGGTGAGGTCGCTTGTTAAAGTCCCAGACTCAACACTTAAGGGAACTGACGGGCTGAAGTTGTCGAGGCTTCGAGTGGTCAAATAAATTTATAATCCACGACACTACAACTATTTTGTAGAAATAGTGGCCGGGATCAAACTGTTGGGTTTTATGCCCTAAAACTCGTAGATAGTGAATGTAACAAATTATATACTTGTTCAATAAAGTTGTTATCGAAGTTTATTCAGTAAAGTTGTTATTGAATAATAAATTGCACGTTAAATAACCCAAATCCAATAAACTAAGATTCCTGGCTATAATATGTATACTTGAGCTTTATGTGGAGACATATTAGTGGATCAGGCTCGAGTAAATAGCCAAAATGGTCTATAGTATAGCGATAGGGCTGGGTACCTTATCCATGGGACACTATGAGACACGATCCACTTTATAGTTAGTACAGACGATGTGATCTTGAGTCGTTCATGTGGAGACATGCGAGTGGGAGCGTCCTATGCAATGAGTTTGCATAAGACCGGATTGCGAAATAAGTCACTTTCACTTTATAACACCATTTATTGTTGAGACTGACTATTTCATGCGATGACCTAGGTAATTATGACCGCAAAGTGCACGGGTCGCAAGTAATAATAAAACGGTACAAGTATACCGAGTATCGAATCCACAGGGAGGAAGACGGTGATTAAGCAAGATAATAAAGTGAGCACTAAAGGTACTAAGACAAAATATTATTTAGGAGCTAAAACATGATGCTAAAGCAAATCAAGAAATAAAGCAATTAAAGAATTCAAGCGATCAATCAAAATAAAAATGGAGAAAGAATCGAATGTGAGACGGGGTCTTGAAAATTATATTATAGCTAATCAATTATTCTAATTGTCCTATCTCATGCCCGACTAATTATAAACCTAGAATCTCCGTTTAACACATAGGTTCTCCTTTCGGTTTCCCCTAATTGTAATTAACTCCTATTAATAACCTAAGTGTCCTTAGCGCTATTAAATTCGTTAATTAATAAGCTCTGATTCATTTTCGGTCTCTAAGTCTAACCAACTACTCTCGCTGTCACTACGAGCAGTTAAACCTAGTTGAGTGGATTAAGATCTATCCTAACTTCTCTCCGTCGAGTTTCCATTAGGGATCTAATCATTATACAATTGGCCAGATTATATAAAGCATTAAGACCATCCACACAAATAATCAGTATTTGGACAAGAGATAGACAATTAAGAATAATAATTAACTATAAACTTTCATTCCAAGACCCACAAATGGGATTAGCTATACATGGTCAAAATTTCCCAAATGTACATACTATAAAGCATAAAAATGAGCAAGATAGGAGTTAGGAGAATGACCGTCGAGAACCCCTCGCTTGCGCTATGGAGCCCCTTCGAAACAAGCTCCCGAGCCTCCAAAAATGCTCGTTACAATGATTAATTTCCCACTAATTCTCACACTCGGCCCTCAAAGAGGCTTTAAGAGCCTTAAAGAAGACTAAAGGAAAGGAAATGGAATGATTGATGATTGATTGATGCCAAAATGGGGAGCCAAAACGCGCCTTTTATAGGCCTGGAAATGGGGTAGCGTCGCGACGCTATGATGTCACTTTGTCTTGAGCGGGAAGAATAGGACAGCGTCGCGACGCTGTCCTCCTAGCGTCGTGACGCTGTGACAATCCCAGAACCATCTTGAGCGCGGATTGAGCAGATTTTTGGGCTTCCTCCAATTCTTTTTGGCCCAACACTTTGCATGATGACTTATGGGCTCCTTCCTTAACCCAACTTGGAGATTATGGCTTGAACGTTACAAATTTGGCCTCTTTTTCTCCATTTCTCCACAATTTTCTCCTAAGGACAAAATAATGAAATTAAATAGATATTCAATATAAAATTACTATAAAAAGAACACAAAAGCCCATAAATTTAGAGATAAAATAGCAGCATTTCTGCCTGCTATCACACCCCCAAACTTAAGCTTTTGCTAGTCCCGAGCAAAATAAATTCTAAGGGTGCATGAAAAAGAATCACTCTAGGCTCAAAGTTTTTAGAACTCTTAAGAAAATATGGAAAACATGCAAGTGGAATAAGCAAGCACCGCATACTCATGAAGAAATCTCAAAGAATTGAAACTTAAAATTAACGAATAGCATGCTCAAGACTTATCTAATGGTTCTTCTACTAACCTAGATTAGTCTTATGGCTTTTTCCATTTGTTTTCCCCCTACACTGGCTAAGAGTCCTAACAAGTCGGAGCTCAATTATCATGCAAACAAAGAAACTAGGGCGCCTAATATTGTTCTTTTTCTTAGGTGAATTCCCCCAAACTTGCTTTTTATGAATCTAATGGCACTAGCTTTCACACTACGATGCAGACCCATAACCCGAATTTTATTCTTGGTTGGCCTAACTGATCACACCGTAGGTAGCTCTTTTTACCCCTAGTCTTTTATTTTTCATGCAAAAGATTATTTTTCAACAGATAATTCTTTTTTTTCTCTCTTTTCTTTTCTTGCTTTCTTTTCTTTCTGCAGGCATAACATTTTTTCTTTTTCTTTTTCACCTAGTTCTTAAAACAGTCAAGCATGAACTCCTAGTGCTAGAAACTAAGCCTATCGGAGTGACAACAAACTTATAAAAACCATAATAAAAATCTAGATTTTCAAAGATATTCAAAAGATAAGTCTATTGCATGCTTTAGACATTAAAACTAAGCAAACAATTTTCAAAATTTCACATTTTCTGCTATGCTCCTGAATTCCACAACATATAAACCATATCCCCCAAAAAATTCTAAAATCAATTCCTCAGCTATCATTGCTATCTAATCATGCATTCAAAAGAATTTAAACATGCTCAACACAGCGAAAGCCTCCCCCCAAACTTAAACTAAACATTGTCCCCAATGTTTAAAAATAAGAAAGCATAAAGAGGGATACTGAGACTTCCCTGAGTTCAGGAGAAAACGTCCTCATCCTTTGGGGTCGAGAAAATGCATCTTTGGATATTCGGGGCTTGCTAAGTGGATCCTGCAAGACAAAATTGGATCACAAAGAAAGGGGGATTTATTTATCGCAAAAGAAAAACTAACTAAAAAAAATTTTAATCCTTGGGTTGCCTCCCAAGCAACGCTTTCTTTAACATCTTTAGCTAGACGAGACTCGGCACGCACATGGAGGTTCGAAGTAAAAGTTTTCATCATCCTCCGAGCTCTGGATAAAATCACGTACCGAATTACACACTGCAAACAGGGGAGTAAAAAAACTTTCCCCTGGCCCGTCATCACTAAACAAATTCTCATAATAAGAAGTAATGAAAAAGTTCAACAGTATTAAATCTTTTCTCTAAATCCCTATTCACAAAACAATTATTTACTAAGTCATCAAGCATCATAATATCCACTGGTCTCGGATCCTGACCATTCATCAGGTATTATCTCTATATGTTCATGAGACTCAGCACAGACAATACAGAGCTATCATTTGACTCCTCATCATCAGATTCAAAATATTCAACAATTTTAGGATCAGATTCTATACTGTCATCTATCATGTGCTCTTCTAAATTTAATGCAGGCAAATCATGCTCATAAATATTCACAGCAGGCATCTCATTCAACAATTTATTTTCAAACAAAGCATCATCAAAGAATTGATCAGGATCAAAATTCACATCATCCATAGGCAAATCCCCTAGCTCTAAGCCTAGATTTAACTCTTCCTCCTCATCATCATCAGTCAGTAAATCTAAGCCAAGGGAAAAACAAGTATGTATACTACACACAGAATCGTCCTGGCCAAAGATACTGATTACTACTTTCTCATCATCAACGTTAAGAGTTAACTTACCAGTGTGCATGCTTATTTCGGCCTTACTTGTAGCTAAGAACGGTCTGCCAAGGATGATAGGTACCTCTTTGTCCTCTTGCATATCGAGTACCACAAAGTCAACTGGGAAGATGAACTTGTTAACTTTCACCAATACGTCCTCCACTATACCCATTGGTTGGGTGACTGATCTATCTGCAAGCTGGAGGGTGATCGGTGTCCTTAAGACCTATGAGTCCAATCTTCATGTACAGGGAATAGGGCATAACATTAATGCTAGCTCCTAAATCACATAAAGCCCTATCGAAACCTACCTCACCTATAATGCAGGGAATAGTAAAACTCCCTGGGTCTTTTTGTTTCAAAGGCATTTTCCTTGTGACTATAGTGCTACTATTCTCTGATAACCTACACACTTCTTTCTTATTCAAGTTTTTCTTCCTAGCCAACATTTCTTTCATGAATCTCCCATAGTTAGGTGTTGCCTTCTAGAGTGAGGTAAAAATATGATAAAAATAAGCTCTAGAATATTGTGCAAGCATACACAATCCGCAGCAAGTGATAAGTAATTTATCGTATCCACGAGGTTTTGAATAGCTTTCACTCTACCTATTTTATGTAAATTTTTAATGGTTTCAAGATTGTTAAAATGATTGATTTTGATAAAATGCTGAAGCAAAAGAAATAACAGAGCAGAAAGTAAACGGATAAAGCAGACAGATTGGAAATAGGCATTAGTCAGGATTTCTGTAATTGTTTTAAAGGATGCTTTAGCAATAATATTGATTAGGCAATTCTCTTGCAGACTTATCAGCAGGATCCTCCCGAAACTCTGGATTTTTTGGAATGTGTTTCAACTCCAATGACGTGCTACCGATCAAGCATTAGGCGGCTGGTTATCCCTAACTCAGCCACTGGCGTCCACCAACACATGATGGTCTAATGTGATTAATTGGCACACACCTCTCAAATCATCCCTGAAACTAAGAGCTGATATTCACACCGGCTGGCCAGGCGAGTACAACATAGAAATAGACATAACAAATACACAAGATGCTCAAATCAATTTATATTGCATAGAGTAATAAGTACAACAACTACATATATCCTAACCAACACCTAAGTAAATTTAGTTCATGGAGTACAAAATAACACACGCTACAATCTGAGTATGTGCATCCATAACTACAAGAAATTACAATAAAATATTAATTCCCTTGAAGAAATCCGTAGTTGATGGTCTTCTTGAGGTCTCCAATCGTTCCTCCTTTTTCGGCTTCCAAAGATGGAAAGTAAGCCTCCACGAAGGGAATAAGACTTTCCTCTCTCGAATTTGGAATGTTTTGGACTTGAGACGGCTACTTCCTTTTATAGAGTGGAGTCAACCCTAATTAGGTCAAATTTTACAGGTGGAGGGCTCTCCAAGCTTCCTAGATCCGAGATTAATTCAGCTAATGTCACCTCATTTAATGAATCACGTGCGGCTCACGTGGCAGTTTTGCTCCTTGCTTTGCTGGATCACAGATTTTGCTCCCTCAAGTCGCTCAACATTATATTCTGCATAAAATAACTTCCAAAGCATCCATTCTTCTAAACGGGTTAAAACATATAATATTCATCTAAAAGCAACCCTATTAACACCAATGACACACAAATCACTATAAAAATAAGGCCTAAATAACTCCCTTTTGGAGAGTTATCATACCCCCAAACTTGAACTATTGCGCGTCCCGAGCAATACTAACTGATGGACCGCAAAGTGCACGGGTCACAAGTAATATAAAACGGTAGGTAATACCGAGTATCGAATCCACAGGGAGGCGAAGTGAAATTTAAGCAAGCAAAAAGATTCTTTTTGAACACTAAAAATAATTGGGAGAAATAATATCTAGGGACCAAAACATGCAATTTAAAAAGATTTTAAAAATCAAAGCAATTAAAGAAATCAATTTGATCAATCAAAGAAAATAAAATATGGAGAAAGAGTTTTTAATGGGAAGTGGGGTATTGAAAATCAATTAGTAGCTAAACATTTATTATAATTATCTTGTCTCGTTGCCCAACTAATTATAATCCTAGAATCTCCGTTAATCACATAGGTTCTCCTGTCGGTCTCCCCTAATTGTAATTAATTCATTTTAACAACCTAAGTGTCCTTAGCGCCATTAAAATTTATTAATTAATACGCTCTGATTCATTTTAGGAATCTAAGTTTAATCAACTAATCCCATTGTCACGACGGGCAATTAAACTAGTTGCATGGATTATGATCTATCCTAACTTCTCTCCATCGAGTCTCCATTAAGAATCAGATCAATACACAACTGGCCAGATTGCATACAGCATTAAGCACATCCATACAAATAATTAGGAAAAAGGGCAAGAGATAGGCAATTATGACAACATTTTAACTATAATTTCATTTCAAGATCCCAAATTGGGGTTTAGCTATACATAGCTAAAGTATCCACAAAATTTACAATGAAAAACATAATTAAGAGCACAATAAAAGGAAAGGAATTGACCGTCGAAGACCCCGTCGCTGACGCTTGGAGTCACTCCGAGCTTCCCTTGAGCCTCCCAGAGCGCTCCCAAAACTCCCCAAAATTTTTCCACCAAAGAACTCTCAAAAAGGCTAGAAAGCCTTGAGAGAGGCTCCAAAGGAGCCAAGGAAAGAAAGGAAAGAATGGAAGAAATGATGATTGATGCTTGAAATTGGATCCAAGGGGCGCTATTTATAGGCTCGGAAATGGGGTAGCGTCGCGACGCTATTGGCACAGCGTTGCGACGCTGTGACGTCATCGACTTGCTGGCCAAGAAAGGGGATCAGCGTCGCGACGCTGTCCCTACAACGTCTCGACGCTAGGCGAATTCCAGAACTTTCAGCTACGGATTTGGGCTTAAATTTGGGCCTCCCTTCATTTCCTTTGGGCCTCATCTTCATGGTTGACCTTCATGGCTTCCCCCTTGACCCATGCATAGATTTTGGGCTTAAATGACTTCTTTTTGGGCATTTTTTCTCCAAAATCCATAATTTTGCTCCTAAAGACCAATTAACAAAATATATTAAGTATATTCAATAAAAACACAATTAAAACACTAAAAAGCTTAATATTTTAAGGCTAAAATAGCGACATTTCTGCTCGCTATCACTAACTAACCTTCCCTTGAGAATTCAAAACATTAGTCATAGCATAACTTAATCAAAAGAAATAATCCAACACTACCTTCAACCTTTACCTGAGCATTATGCAAAACCAAGCACTGGTGCAGCAAAATAATTCTTTCAGTACTGAACAAATAATCACCACCTTTAACTCAACCTTAAGAACTTACCACATTTTTAAGGGGTTTTATTTATGTTCTTCAGACTTAAAGCAGCCTTACAGTCATAAGTTCTTAAGCATGAGATGACCCACTTTATGGTGCAGTATACCCTTGCCTCAAGCTTATCACCAACTAGGCTAAATACTCATTGCTAAGCTCAAAAATCCTTAGTTATTCTATCCCTTGCTTCCCAAAATGGCGACATTTTATGATGAAGCTCACCTAAGCCCTGGGAGACAGAAAAACTGCTAGATTATCATTCATCCTTTAAAACTTTTGCTCTATTTGCTCTATGAATTTTCACAGCAAAAATTTTCCACAATTTTTTTCTTTTCAACAAATAATTTTTTTATCATCATTTTTTTCAATATTTCCTAGGTCATCTTTTGACGCAAAGACAAACTGTGAGTGCCACAAATGTCCCTCGTTACTCAACAACCTAGAAAAATAATTATGAAGGAGAGGAATGCTCGAGCAAAACAAGCGGAGTAGCTAAAAAGTCCCCCAAACTTAAATTATTCATTGTCCCCAATGAATCAACATGATAATTATACCCCCAAACTTAATTCCTTTTCTATCTGAATTTTAAACTAAGCGAGGGACTAAGATTAAGCTTAAGGTGGATCAAATAAGTCAATACTACCTTAGAATCTTCTTGCCGCAACGATGACCAGGCTAGAAGAAATGCTTAAGCAAAAGGTTTCTGGAGATCAGAACTCCTTGATCTAATTAAGCTAACTAGTCCAAGCTTCAAAAATTCAAAAGAAAATGGTTAAGTTAGGAATGCTCAGCGTGCTATAGAACAAAAAATACTATGGAAATTTCATTAAAAATAACAGAAAAAGATTTACATCAAGCAGATAATTTTGTGGCCTAGAAACAGAAAATAAAAACAAGCAGAAAAAAAAAGCAAACATATCAAAAAGAATTTGGGGTCAGGAATACGCGAGCAACAAAAAATATGAGAACAAAATTAATGCTCGCCCAACACTCTTTCCTTCTTCAATCTTCCTGACCCTGATCATCCTCCTCTTCTTCCTCTCGTTCAACTGGTGGGGGTGGAATCCAGGGAATAAACAGATCATCAGGGAAAACTGGGAAGGCATGATATGGTTTTGAAATTTTTTTTTGCAGTGCCCTCCTTAGGGTGGCATCCCTCCTCTTAGCATAGGCCCAGTAGGTCTGAGCTTGCCTCTCAACATACTCCTGCCTACTGGCCGAAAGTTGAAGTTGCTCTAGAATTTGATGGATGCCACACACCAGCCCCCTTGCCGAGCTTCTTGAGTCCGTTGAGGCCTCGCTAGGTTAGGCATGTCAATAATCCCCTTGTCAAGCAGAATGTCATCGTCTGGAGTTGTAGGGACCCCTGCCCTATTACACAACATAGTGATTGTATTTGGGAAGAATAATTTGCCCACCTTTTTGCGCCAGCGGTTGTGGATTTCACTGGAAATAACCTTACCAACATCAATACTTAGGGAAATCAGGATTGCAAAAACCAGGAGCACTCGATCTCGGGAGACTGTAGAATCGTGGTTTGTCAGTAGAAGACGCAATTTGATGAAGCCCAACCAGGTGTTGGCCTCACTCTTCAAATATGTTGCCTGAAATGTGCTCTTCTAAGTTTTCGACAACCTCCACTGAGCCCCTTCAATCCCAACTTCACTCACAGCCGCGTTTAATTGATCATTAGATGGTGCTACCGCCATCTCATTGTATCCGGCGTGTTGAAAATCCTGGAGATTAAATAGAGAGTTGATCGCACCTGGCCTCCAGTCTACAACAACCCCTCAGACCATGGCTTGAAACCCTTCCTCTTCATCTATGTTCGTATAAAACTCACGAACAATATTCGAGTTTACCGACTCTGGTTTCACACAGAACTGATCCCATCCGTGGTTTGTAATCCCAGCACGTAAGAAATGAGGCAAGTCATCATCGAATCCTCTTTCGAACAAGAAATCCCTCTTCAACATTTCCAGATATTTTGCTCTGGCAAGATCGTTGACGAAGCGCGCATACGGCATTCTTGGCTCCTCAGTCTCAGCCTCCTCTGCTTCGACTGCTAGTTCAGCAACGCCTTTGCCCCTGTCTTCTTGTTGCTTCGTCAGGGCCTCCTCTTCAGCCTTCTTTTTAGTTTCCTCTTTCTCTTTATCCTCTTTTTCAGTATTCTCTTTCTCGGATTCCGTTGTTGATGAATTTGGAGTGTCGACCCTAACCACCTTGACTCGCCCCGCCATTTTCTTGCGACGGAGGCGACGGGTTGGTTCCGACACAATCTCTGCCTGAACCTGCTGCTCTTGGGCTCTTTGACCATTCCCTTGTTCCGGCACATCTTCTGCTTGCTCTTCCTAAACTTCCTGCTGAGTTTCGGCAGGTTGATCACCCTGCTCTGAATTTTTCCCCTCTTCCGGTTCTTTTGGGTACAGCTTGTGTGTCCCTATAAGAGGATCGACTAGCTGATAGAAGGTAAGGTGAGATTCAAGCTTTACAACTTAGCCAATAGTTTGATAATTCTCAGCGCCTACCTTTGAAATACAACTTGGAAGTCTTATATAGACCCCGGAATTCAAATGATAATTGAATGTGGAAAATTAAAAGATAAGATCGAATCATCAGGACAGGACCCCTGAAAGATTCGTCTTTTTGAAAAGTAATAACGACAAAATTGAAAAAGTAAAATTAAATTATTATTCCGACAGGACAGGACCCCTGACCGGATAGACTAGACATAATAACAAAATGACAAAAGAAAAGATAAGATAAGAATAGATAAGATAAGATTCCATGTCTGCTACTTTACAGCTGTTGAAGATGCTTCAGCTTTATCTCTTTTCAGAAGATAAGATTCCATATCTTGTCGGCTGAATTATTAGCTCCAATCCTAACCCTCGATCACCCTAGGCTGATTACAGGCTAAACCCGGTCTTACATCATCATCTGCCAGAAAACGCCAAACTAGGTCCTCACGAT
This sequence comes from Luffa aegyptiaca, assembly GCA_017139565.1. NCBI lineage: Eukaryota > Viridiplantae > Streptophyta > Magnoliopsida > Cucurbitales > Cucurbitaceae > Luffa > Luffa aegyptiaca. The sequence continues at coordinate 6,795,606 of CM029397.1, forward strand.
CTAGTAAAGTTGCTAACACTCTTTGCTTTCAGGATATAGCATTCTTTTGTCTTGATTGTTCCGCTGCTTCTTCTTCTAAAGCTGTGCTTTAGCAGAAATGTATTTACAGTGTAAACTAGATTATTTACAGAGTTTACACCTCTTAAGACTAAAGGGTGAGAATTTACAACCCTTTTTCTTTTTTTCTTTTTTTTTTTTTTTGATAGAATTACTTCCTTTCGAAGTATTCCAGATTTATGCTGACTGCTTCTTTGTGGAACAGAATCATTTGGCTCGGAGCTCACATAGGTTGTGAGTCGAGAAATGGGTCGTCCAGATCGTAATCCGGATCTTCATTTTCTTCTTCTCCTTGTGCAGAAGAAGCTGGGGATGCGCTTCTATCTGAAGCCGCCATCTGAAGAATCCTTTGGAAGTCTGCATCAGATGTCGTCTGTGCAAGAGCTGCCAGAAGCTTGGATTTGTCATTCAGAAATTCGGCATTTCTTTTAATATCGATATCTTGAAGATATCCATTTGCAGCAAACCATTCTTTTACTTTGTTGAGGGTGACATTTTGAAAATTGAACTTGTCCCACCATTTAATCTTTAAGATCTTAGTGACTGTCTTGTATTGTGGTTGATTACTGGTTGAAAAACTCCAGGAAAATATCCACGGAATTTGAAAATATAAACAGAATCTCATTGAATTATGAAACGCTGTTTTTTGAATATTTCTTGCAAAATGAAAGTATGATTCTTGCAAGGGAGTTGGAAGAATATCATCGGTTAATCCGAATGTATTCCACCATTGGATAAACCACAATGGAAATGTGATTTTGTAGGAATTTGGACAGAAGGATATGAACCATGAATGTTTGGAGGGTGAATACCACATCATATTATACCAGGCTCTTATGTAGTCCCGATATGAGTATGATTGAGGTACAAACGGTTTTGAGAAGGATTTGTCTGTGTAAAGTCCTTGATTCCAATGGGTCGGATTCAAGGCTTTGAATATTTTGAATTTTGAATAAGCGATCTTTGAGGGATCGTTTTTGTCTGGAATATGAGTAATCTCAGCTGACTTGGTGTCAACCAGGATAAACTCATAAAAGGTACGGGTTTTGTTAAGATCCTCAGGCATGAAATTGAAACCTGTAGGATACATATTTGAAACGGTCTCTTCTAGGTTAAGACCTTGAAATTCAGGTTCTATGATAGGTTCATAGATTAACTGAGATTTTTGAAAGTAACCTTTAATCTCTGGGCGAGGTACAAACCTCTTAGGGGTGTTACTGCCGTAGAGTAGGTTGAAGAGGACGGGATCGATGATCCTATTATAGAAGAAGGAGAGACAGGAGGTCTCAATTGAACGATTCCGCCTGAAGGTCGGACGAGGTTGGCTGAAGGCCTTGGAGGTGGAGTTGATGACTCCATTGGGGGCATAGGGCGTATACCGCCTTGCCGAGACCTGGATCGGATTACCGGAGTAAACCCTAAATCCATGGCGTATTGGTCAGCACTCATAGGTGGAGGTGCTGTGGAAGAAGAAGATGGGCGACTGCCCCTTGAAGAGGAGGCTCTGCCTCTACTTTCGCTCATTAACTCTTTTCTTTTCTTTAGAAAGAGGGAGAGAAAGAGGAGAGAGTTTTTGAGTTAAGAACTCTCTTGAGAGGTAATCTGCAAGAGGGTTTTGAGTGCCTTTTATAGGCAAAACTTCAAAATCAAAACACGATAAAATGGCTTGCCATCTGGCAAAAATTTGCTTTGAAACCAGATTTTTAACATCTTTATCTAAGACAAATTTTGAAGCTTGAGAATCAGTTTTGATGGTGAATTTTTTGTTAATCAAATCACCTTGGAACTTTTGCACACAGAGAACTATAGCAAGTAACTCTTTTTTGACCGTGGAGTAATTCTTTTGAGTGTCATTCCAAATTCCTGAATGGAATCGGATAATTGATTCTTTCTTAGCAAGACACTGTTTAAGGATTCCTCCATATCCAATGTCTGAAGCATCTGTCTCTACGATTAGATTTGCTTTTGGGTTGATGAGACTCAAACAGGGAATTGATTTAACTAAAGCCTTTATCTTTTGAACAGCTTTAGTGTGCTCATCTTTCCATGGTTTTGGATTTTTCTTCAGCCTTTGAAAAAGCGGCTTGTAAATGGGTCTGAGATTTTGAATGAAATCAGACACATAATTGAGACAGCCCAAAAACCTTTGAAGTTGGGTTTTATCAGTGATTTGGTCTGGAAAGTTTGAAGCAAAATTTATGGATCTCTGAATTGGTTTTATCAGGCCCATGTGGATATTGAAGCCCAAAAATTTAATTTGGGTTTGAAATAATTTGACTTTGGACAGGGAAACTGCCAAACCATTTTGCTTGATAATATCAATAAACATATTCAAATGTTTGAAATGTTGATCGATGTTTGAAGAGAAAACCAAAACATCGTCAATATAAACAATTGTGAAATCTTGAAAATCATTGAAAATATCATTCATGATTTTTTGAAATTCAGAGGGGGCATTTTTAAGCCCAAAAGGCATTACATTCCATTCGTATTGTCCGAACGGTACATTGAAAGCGGTTTTGTATTTATCATTTTCTGAAATTTGGATTTGCCAAAAACCTGACTTCATGTCAAACTTAGAAAATACTTTAGCATTTGAAATTCGTTTTAGCAAATCTTGTTTGTTGGGAATTGGATATCTTATCCATTCCAAAGCTTTGTTTAAAGGTTTGTAGTTGATAACTAACCTTGGCACACCACGCTCCTGTTCGGCTGCGTTGTTGACATAGAATGCTGCACACGACCATGGGCTTTTGGATGGTCTGATTAGCTTCTTATTGAGCAGATCCTGTATCTCTTTTTTACAAAAAGCTAGAAGTTCTGCATTCATTAGAATTGGTCTTGCCTTTGTAGGAATATTATATTCATTGAAATTCTTTTCATAAGGAAGATTAACAATGTGTTTTTTCCTGTCCCAAAAAGCATTTGGAAGATTAGAGCAAATTTCTTTTTCGATTTTGTTTTCTATGTCTTTTATTCTGACTTTTACAGAAGGATTTTTAAGATTTTCATCAATCTTTTTGTAGCTGATTTCTTCTTTTAGAAAAGAAATATGTTTTTGTTTTCTTTGGATTTCTTCCAATTTTAACTCGCTTACTTCCATAATATCATATGGAAGGATTGGGGTAATGAATTCGAATATGATATCAGTTCCATCAAAATTGGAAACTAAACCTTTCTCGGTTATTTTTAAAGGATAGAGTTGGGTTAGGAATGGGGTTCCTAATATCAATTCTTGTTTTAAATCTTTTACTAAAAGAAATGAACAAATAATGCAAATTTCATTATTGCAGATGTGGGCATTAGACAATTTATAAAGAACATTGAGACTTTGACCGTTTGCGCTGCTCAACTTTTGAGTTGTTTTTTCAAAATATTTTGTAGGGATAAGGCCTTGTTGGACGCAGTTTTGATCGGCCCCTGAGTCGATTAGAGCTTTTAAGGTGATTTGAAAATCTTCAATTTTTAGGGTAATCAAGGAATACCATTTCTGGAATTGAGATTTCGTAATTTGGTTTAGAAGGAAATCTTCTCCTTCATTATCAGAATTGATAGTTTTAAGTTTGAGATTATTGAGTTCGATTTTTATAAGATCAATTTCAGATTTGTTATCTCTTATCTCTTTTTTGAGATTGTTGATTTCAAATTGTAAGTCTTGAATTGAGGATGGTTGAATATCAAATTTTTGTTTAAAGAAATCATTTCTTTGAAGGATCTCAGAAAGGCTGGAATGCCTTACCTCGGTTTTTTCTTTGGCGTAATCTGAGGTACTTGAGGAGGTTAAAGATTGTTTAAGGGTTTTGAGAATTGTCTTTTTCATCTCTTTATCCTCTATATGGTCTATAGAGTTGAAAAGAACTTCTTGTTCTGCGGTAAGCACATTTATGCAATGTCCTTCACAATCTTTTTTGCAAACTTTGACACCTTTAGACTGATCACTCTGGTTAGGGCTTGAGGCTTCAGAATCTGTGTCGTCAAATTGAAATTCGTTCAATTCTTGATCAGAGCTATCATACATAGAAGAATATTCTTCTTCTAGACCTAGCTCATTGATTCGTCTGCTTGGGCATCTATTTGCATAGTGACCTTCCTTTTGACATTTGAAACAAAAGATTTTTTCTTTATCTTTAAAGGTTGTTTGTTTAGGATTGTGTCTTGGCTGTCTTTTCTTGTGTCGAGTATTAGGGACGTATTGTTTTCTAGGAATATACTTCCTTGGTTGCCTCTGATAAAACTGAGGTCTATCATTGTATTGGGTTTTGTAATACCTTCGGCTATTACGCCGTCGGGTGATTTTGTTTGAGGGGCGACTTGGTTCTTCAATTCGTTCGCACCCATATTGAGAGCAGAATGCTTTCATATCTCTTAATCTGCTCTTTTCGTTCTTTTGAACCTTGCGTTGAACTTTGATCTCATTGCAGATATGGAGTCCGCAGTTGATCACATAAGACGTCAAGTCTCCGTAGGTTAAATTATCCCAATTGATGTTACCTTTGAAGCGATCTCGAAGAGTCATATAAACTCTTTCTGAGATATAGATGGGAAGTCCATCTATGAACTTCTCTTTCCAGTGGTTCCAATCTGGATCTTTCATATAATAGACCCTTGAGATAAACATATCTTTGTACCAGTTGAAATTGGCAAGATTTTTGCATCTAAGATTTTTGAGAATGGTCCTTTGGGTGTCGTCATGCTTCACATTATGAGCGGTTGTGAAGGCCCAAGAAATAGCATATACCAGTGCCTCGACAGCGTCTGGTTGATCTACTTCTTCTTCTATAATAATGACTTTTTGAGGGGTTTTTGAGGTTTCAGGTTTAGTAATAGGTTCTCCACCTATCCTAATTCCTGGGTCTGCTTTTACATCAGAGATTTCTCTTTTGCGTTTGACCTTTGATGTATGCAGTTTGATTTCTAATTTAAGAGAAGTACTAAGGCAATCCCACCATGCCTTTAGGACACCTGTAAAACCATTGATTAAGGTTATACAAGCTGCATGGTTTGAATTCCCATTTTCTTGGTATGCCGTTGATGCTATGATCATTTCAGACAGCATATCTTGAATTTGTCTATCAGACTTTCCGTCAAGGTTCCACACGTAAACAGATTGTCCGTCAAACTGTTTAGTTTTAAAGAACCTGTGACTTTGCTCGTAATTGAGGTCTGGCATTGATGGTCTTTGATACCAGTTTACACGATCTCCATGGTTTAGATAACCTAGTTTGTTTAGAGATTGTGGTTCCTCAACTTGAAAGGCAGATAATTGTTCAATGATAGAATCAGTTTCGTCACTGTCACTATCATTTAGAACGTTTATCTGGCTTGAGCTCTCTCCTTTGGAAATGGTAGAAAGCTTTCGGTCAATCTCTTCCAAGAGTTTGGTCTTTGGAGTTCTGAGATTGACTTGTTCAAGAGGACTGAACATGGGTCTGATTGGTGCAGGAGGAGGATCAATTAATTCCTCTAACCTGTAGACCTGTTCAGCTATCGAGGTTAGCATTCGGTTTGAGAAGTTTTTTTGAACCTGAATGCTCTTGATTTCTTTATTGGTAGGAGGCTGGGTTTCTTCAGCTTCCCTGATGAGTTGGAAGGGTTTAGCGATAATTTTCTCATGGTAAAAACTATCGAATTCAACATCTTCCATTGGAGGATAGTTTCCTTGAACTTCTCCCCTTCTCATCGTTTTCCATTTTTCTTTGTCTCTGATGGTACATAAATGAGAATATTCTTTTCTCTGATTGAACCATCGGAAAAAGGATATATGCTCTTGAAGATTTTCTAGAGTTTGAAAGTACTCTTCTTTAATAGCCTTTCTCTGTTCTTCAGAGTGGGTTTTAAAGAAGCGTTTTCTTTCTTCTCTATTTTCTTTTGCCATGAATTCCTTTTGCAGGGCTTCTTTGTCAACTTTGAACACATTATCAGAGATGATAACATTTAGTTGACTTTTGAATACTGACTCTGTTTCCATGTCAGTTTGAGTTGGTGATGGTGGTTTTTCTTCTTCGTATTGGAGATTTGGAACACCATGATCCAATCTTACAGACTTTACTCTAAATGTGCTAGTCCTACCAATACTTTGAAGAGATTCTGGCCTAATGCCAGAGGTACTTGGTCTAGAACTCATAAACTCCTTTTTGTTCATGTTTTCTTTGACCTCTGGGAAATGAGGTTCTTCATCCTCAAATTTGATTTCTACTGTCCCATCTGGATGTTCGATAATATGGGAAAGTTCCTTTTCTTTCTTATTCGGGACAAAAGCATTTTCGATTGTCCATCTAGGATTTCTTGTGAGGTTATCCCATGAAAGAATCTTTGGGACACTTACAGAGGATTTGTTGATGTTTGTTTCGATCAGCATGGTTTTTCCCTTTGGGGATTGGACCAATGCTTTTGGTTCCATTGAAGAGGTAAGAGTTTTGTAGGTAATTTTGTATCACAGTGTCATTTTCTTGACACCTTCTTCAAGGTTCAAACCTTGACCTGTAACTTCTAGGGTTAAGGTTTTGAGAATATGGGGGTCATCAAGAGCCACCATAAAGTTTGGAAAACAATTGAAGTAGACTGGACCATCGGCTAAGTTGGACTCGATGATTCCAAGAAGAGAGTTAGAGAAGTCTTTATGACGTCTATCTCTCAAGATTGCAAGAACAGGAGTATCAAGTCCCGTTCTGAACATTGGTCGAAGAGCGACTTGAACTGCTCCTATATGGAGGAACTGAAAATCTTTACGATGTTTGAAGATATCGTCTTTTGGAAATAATTGAATCGAATCAATATTCCCATAGACTGGAATTTTGCGTTCAAAAATCTTGATGCAATGTTGTTCTTTGAAGTTGAGAACGTATTATGCATGTAGATTGTTTTGTTATCAAGTTTGGGTAGGCCCCATGTTTGAAGGTTGTTTTCGATCTTTGCTATATGCAAAGCTTCATTAGAAATATCTGAGCCAGAAGAGGCCATATGCTGGTCCTCTATTTCATTTTGGGTTAGCTCCTTTGAGGACGCTGGTTTTGAGGGAAGAGTTTTGAACAAAATTTTCTTTAAAAGAGACATGGATCAATTAAAGAAAAACATTTTTCAAAAATTCAAACAATAAACTTTGAAATCGAAAACTATTTTCTCTGAATTGAAGATCAAAAGATATATACCTTCACTTACTCTTTTGGCAAGAAGGCAAGGTAGGCTGACCAACGGATTCACTGCGCTTTTCTTTGCGTCTTACGACCGGGACCACCAACCGCAATAGTCCTTCGCAACAGTCCTTCGGAGTAGATGAACGTAAATAGCTTCTGACGATCTCTTCGTCGAAGATAGATTTAAACTTCAAAGATTATGAATGAGTTTAAGAGGAATGGTTTTTCTGGAATAGAATCCCTTCTCCCCCCAGAAAAATTTGAAATCAACAATCTCAAAAAAGAGATAAGAGATAATTACAGATGTGGTTAAAGAATTAAATATTTTACCGTTTGGATTTTAAATTTTCTGTGGGCAGGTAAAACGCGTGGGCAACTGGTGCTTCCACGTGTCACGCAGGGAAGACCTGACGGCCTAGCCGTTGGACAGCATATCACGCATTAATTTTTACCGTTTATGGAAATTAATTTTCCATGATTACATGCAAATTAAACGGTAAATTTAATAAATTGGGGCAGATCTTTTCGGTTAGGATCATTAGTGCTAGAGCCCTATTTAATCAAACGCACGGTACGTTTTCTTTCACTTCATCTTCATCTTGCATTTATTCTCCCCTTCCATTTCTCTTTAGTTTTTCTTCCATTACTGTGAGTGAACATATACTGTAAGTCTGAAATTGCTAAAACGAGAGGAAGAAGAGAAAGGGATACTGAGGAAGAAGAGGTGCCAGTTACACCCGAGGCACCAAAGATGAGAACAAAGAAAAGGAAAACACCAGAAGAAAGAGAGGCTAAGAGACGGAGAAGGCAACAAAGAGCTGAAGCAACAGAGGTAGTGAGGAAAGTGATCGAGGACATCACTGAAGAAGTGGCTAGAGAAGAACAGCCAAAAGAACCTGAAGTAGTGGTTGAAGGAGAGCAGCCAAAAGAACCGGAAGAGGGGAAAAATTCAGAGCAGGGTGATCAACCTGCCGAAACTCAGCAGGAAGTTCAGGAAGAGCAAGCAGAAGATGTGCCAGAACAAGGGAATGGTCAAAGAGCCCAAGAGCAGCAGGTTCAGGCAGAGATTGTGTCGTAACCAAGCCGTTGCCTCCGTCGCAAGCAAATGGCGGGGCGAGTCAAGGTGGTTAGGGTCGACACTCCAAATTCATCAACAACGGAATCCGAGAAAGAGAATACTGAAAAAGAGGATAAAGAGAAAGAGGAAACTAAAAAGAAGCCTGAAGAGGAGGCCCTGACGAAGCAACAAGAAGACAAGGGCAAAGGCGTTGCTAAACTAGCAGTCGAAGCAGAGGAGGCTGAGACTGAGGAGCCAAGAATGCCGTATGCGCGCTTCGTCAACGATCTTGCCAGAGCAAAATATCTGGAAATGTTGAAGAGGGATTTCTTGTTCGAAAGAGGATTCGATGATGACTTGCCTCATTTCTTACGTGCTGGGATTACAAACCACTGATGGGATTAGTTCTGTGTGAAACCATAGTCGGTAAACTTGAATATTGTTCGTGAGTTTTATACGAACATAGATTAAGAGGAAGGGTTTCAAGCCATGGTTTGAGGGGTTGTTGTAGACTGGAGGCCAGGTGCGATCAACTCTCTATTTAATCTCCAGGATTTTCCACACGCCGGATACAATGAGATGGCGGTAGCACCATCTAATGATCAATTAAACGCAGCTGTGAGAGAAGTTGGGATTGAAGGGGCTCAGTGGAGGTTGTCGAAAACTTAGAAGAGCACATTTCAGGCAACATATTTGAAGAGTGAGGCCAACACCTGGTTGGGCTTCATCAAATTGCGTCTTCTACTGACAAACCACGATTCTACAGTCTCCCGAGATCGAGTGCTCCTGGTTTTTGCAATCCTGATTTCCCTAAGTATTGATGTTGGTAAGGTTATTTCCAGTGAAATCCACAACCGCTGGCGCAAAAAGGTGGGCAAATTATTCTTCCCAAATACAATCACTATGTTGTGTAATAGGGCAGGGGTGCCTACAACTCCAGACGCTGAGAATTATCAAACTATTGGCTAAGTTGTAAAGCTTGAATCTCACCTTACCTTCTATCAGCTAGTCGATCCTCTTATAGGGACACACAAGCTGTACCCAAATGGTATCAGAGCCATTCAATATCCAATAAAATTTCAATTTCTCAATTGTTGATTTCAAATTTTTCTGGGGGGAGAAGGGATTCTATTCCAGAAAAACCATTCCTCTTAAACTCATTCATAATCTTTGAAGTTTAAATCTATCTTCGACGAAGAGATCGTCAGAAGCTATTTACGTTCATCTACTCCGAAGGACTGTTGCGAAGGACTGTTGCGGTTGGTGGTCCCGGTCGTAAGACGCAAAGAAAAGCGTAGTGAATCCGTTGGTCAGCCTACCTTGCCTTCTTGCCAAAAGAGTAAGTGAAGGTATATATCTTTTGATCTTCAATTCAGAGAAAATAGTTTTCGATTTCAAAGTTTATTGTTTGAATTTTTGAAAAATGTTTTTCTTTAATTGATCCATGTCTCTTTTAAAGAAAATTTTGTTCAAAACTCTTCCCTCAAAACCAGCTTCCTCAAAGGAGCTAACCCAAAATGAAATAGAGGACCAGCATATGGCCTCTTCTGGCTCAGATATTTCTAATGAAGCTTTGCATATAGCAAAGATCGAAAACAACCTTCAAACATGGGGCCTACCCAAACTTGACAACAAAACAATCTACATGCATAATACGTTCTCAACTTCAAAGAACAACATTGCATCAAGATTTTTGAACGCAAAATTCCAGTCTATGGGAATATTGATTCGATTCAATTATTTCCAAAAGACGATATCTTCAAACATCGTAAAGATTTTCAGTTCCTCCATATAGGAGCAGTTCAAGTCGCTCTTCGACCAATGTTCAGAACGGGACTTGATACTCCTGTTCTTGCAATCTTGAGAGATAGACGTCATAAAGACTTCTCTAACTCTCTTCTTGGAATCATCGAGTCCAACTTAGCCGATGGTCCAGTCTACTTCAATTGTTTTCCAAACTTTATGGTGGCTCTTGATGACCCCCATATTCTCAAAACCTTAACCCTAGAAGTTACAGGTCAAGGTTTGAACCTTGAAGAAGGTGTCAAGAAAATGACACTGTGATACAAAATTACCTACAAAACTCTTACCTCTTCAATGGAACCAAAAGCATTGGTCCAATCCCAAAAGGGAAAAACCATGCTGATCGAAACAAACATCAACAAATCCTCTGTAAGTGTCCCAAAGATTCTTTCATGGGATAACCTCACAAGAAATCCTAGATGGACAATCGAAAATGCTTTTGTCCCGAATAAGAAAGAAAAGGAACTTTCCCATATTATCGAACATCCAGATGGGACAGTAGAAATCAAATTTGAGGATGAAGAACCTCATTTCCCAGAGGTCAAAGAAAACATGAACAAAAAGGAGTTTATGAGTTCTAGACCAAGTACCTCTGGCATTAGGCCAGAATCTCTTCAAAGTATTGGTAGGACTAGCACATTTAGAGTAAAGTCTGTAAGATTGGATCATGGTGTTCCAAATCTCCAATACGAAGAAGAAAAACCACCATCACCAACTCAAACTGACATGGAAACAGAGTCAGTATTCAAAAGTCAACTAAATGTTATCATCTCTGATAATGTGTTCAAAGTTGACAAAGAAGCCCTGTAAAAGGAATTCATGGCAAAAGAAAATAGAGAAGAAAGAAAACGCTTCTTTAAAACCCACTCTGAAGAACAGAGAAAGGCTATTAAAGAAGAGTACTTTCAAACTCTAGAAAATCTTCAAGAGCATATATCCTTTTTCCGATGGTTCAATCAGAGAAAAGAATATTCTCATTTATGTACCATCAGAGACAAAGAAAAATGGAAAACGATGAGAAGGGGAGAAGTTCAAGGAAACTATCCTCCAATGGAAGATGTTGAATTCGATAGTTTTTACCATGAGAAAATTATCGCTAAACCCTTCCAACTCATCAGGGAAGCTGAAGAAACCCAGCCTCCTACCAATAAAGAAATCAAGAGCATTCAGGTTCAAAACAACTTCTCAAACCGAATGCTAACCTCGATAGCTGAACAGGTCTACAGGTTAGAGGAATTAATTGATCCTCCTCCTGCACCAATCAGACCCATGTTCAGTCCTCTTGAACAAGTCAATCTCAGAACTCCAAAGACCAAACTCTTGGAAGAGATTGACCGAAAGCTTTCTACCATTTCCAAAGGAGAGAGCTCAAGCCAGATAAACGTTCTAAATGATAGTGACAGTGACGAAACTGATTCTATCATTGAACAATTATCTGCCTTTCAAGTTGAGGAACCACAATCTCTAAACAAACTAGGTTATCTAAACCATGGAGATCGTGTAAACTGGTATCAAAGACCATCAATGCCAGACCTCAATTACGAGCAAAGTCACAGGTTCTTTAAAACTAAACAGTTTGACGGACAATCTGTTTACGTGTGGAACCTTGACGGAAAGTCTGATAGACAAATTCAAGATATGCTGTCTGAAATGATCATAGCATCAACGGCATACCAAGAAAATGGGAATTCAAACCATGCAGCTTGTATAACCTTAATCAATGGTTTTACAGGTGTCCTAAAGGCATGGTGGGATTGCCTTAGTACTTCTCTTAAATTAGAAATCAAACTGCATACATCAAAGGTCAAACGCAAAAGAGAAATCTCTGATGTAAAAGCAGACCCAGGAATTAGGATAGGTGGAGAACCTATTACTAAACCTGAAACCTCAAAAACCCCTCCAAAAGTCATTATTATAGAAGAAGAAGTAGATCAACCAGACGCTGTCGAGGCACTGGTATATGTTATTTCTTGGGCCTTCACAACCGCTCATAATGTGAAGCATGACGACACCCAAAGGACCATTCTCAAAAATCTTAGATGCAAAAATCTTGCCAATTTCAACTGGTACAAAGATATGTTTATCTCAAGGGTCTATTATATGAAAGATCCAGATTGGAACAACTGGAAAGAGAAGTTCATAGATGGACTTCCCAGCTATATCTCAGAAAGAGTTTATTTGACTCTTCGAGATCGCTTCAAAGGTAACATCAATTGGGATAATTTAACCTACTGAGACTTGACGTCTTATGTGATCAACTGCGGACTCCATATCTGCAATGAGATCAAAGTTCAACGCAAGGTTCAAAAGAACGAAAAGAGCAGATTAAGAGATATGAAAGCATTCTGCTCTCAATATGGGTGCGAACGAATTGAAGAACCAAGTCGCCCCTCAAACAAAATCACCCGACGGCGTAATAGCCGAAGGTATTACAAAACCCAATACAATGATAGACCTCAGTTTTATCAGAGGCAACCAAGGATGTATATTCCTAGAAAACAATACGTCCCTAATACTCGACACAAGAAAAGACAGCCAAGACACAATCCTAAGCAAACAACCTTTAAAGATAAAGAAAAAATCTTTTGTTTCAAATGTCAAAAGGAAGGTCACTATGCAAATAGATGCCCAAGCAGACGAATCAATGAGCTAGATCTAGAAGAAGAATATTCTTCTATGTATGATAGCTCTGATCAAGAATTGAACGAATTTCAATTTGACGACACAGATTCTGAAGCCTCAAGCCCTAACTAGAGTGATCAGTCTAAAGGTGTCAAAGTTTGCAAAAAAGACTGTGAAGGACATTGCATAAATGTGCTTACCGCAGAACAAGAAGTTCTATTCAACTCTATAGACCATATAGAGGATAAAGAGATGAAAAAGACAATTCTCAAAACCCTTAAACAATCTTTAACCTCCTCAAGTACCTCAGATTACGCCAAAGAAAAAACCGAGGTAAGGCATTCCAGCCTTTCTGAGATCCTTCAAAGAAATGATTTCTTTAAACAAAAATATGATATTCAACCATCCTCAATTCAAGACTTACAATTTGAAATCAACAATCTCAAAAAAGAGATAAGAGATAACAAATCTGAAATTGATCTTATAAAAATCGAACTCAATAATCTCAAACTTAAAACTATCAATTCTTAAAACTTAAAACTTAAAACTAGCCACTTCTTCAGTGATGTCCTCGATCACTTTCCTCACTACCTCTGTTGCTTCAGCTCTTTGTTGCCTTCTCCGTCTCTTAGCCTCTCTTTCTTCTGGTGTTTTCCTTTTCTTTGTTCTCATCTTTGGTGCCTCGGTTGTAACTGGCAGCTCTTCTTCCTCAGTATCCCTTTCTCTTCTTCCTCTCGTTTTAGCAATTTCAGACTTACAGTATATTTTCACTCACAATAATGGAAGAAAAACTAAAGAGAAATGGAAGGGGAGAATAAATGCAAGATGAAGATGAAGTGAAAGAAAACGTACCGTGCGTTTGATTAAATAGGGCTCCAGCACTAATGATCCTAACCGAAAAGATCTGCCCCAATTTATTAAATTTACCGTTTAATTTGCATGTAATCATGGAAAATTAATTTCCATAAACGGTAAAAATTAATGCGTGATATGCTTTCCAACGGCTAGGCCGTCGGGTCTTCCCTGCGTGACACGTGGAAGCACCAGTTGCCCACGCATTTTACCTGCCCACAGAAAATTTAAAATCCAAACGGTAAAATATTTAATTCTTTAACCACATCTGTAATTTTCTGATGATACGATTGCTCTAACCAAAAGATTGCGAAAACAAACTAAGCAACAAAGATTTCCTTCTAGAAGAATATTTTTACACAGGAAAATTCAAATCAAATTCAAACCGCCAAAATCAAATCAAATCTTATTATTTCTAACCGAATAAATCAGGAAGATAAAAATCTAATCTAAACAGAAATTTAAATAACGAAAATACAAAATTAAATCTAAAGAAATCCAATTAAAATTAAATAAATCAAATCGGCCAAAATAAATAAACCAAAAATAGAATCTTCGAAAATTTAAAAATGCCAACGAATTAAAATAAATCAGATAAGATTCAAATAAACCGAATCTAATTCAAAATAATTCGAATTAAAATAAAATAAAATCAGCGAAAAATAAAATCGCAACAACCACTGGGAGCTAAAAAATATTGCAATATGGAATGCTCCCGCAAAACTCTCGCTCGCTTTATTCATCTACCAATTTTAGGGAAGGATATTTTGAACGGAATTCCTCTCTCCAGTAATGCTTCACTCGCTGTCCATTAACCTTGAACACTCGTCCATCTTTTTCATCTCTCAAAGTAATTGCCCTATGAGGAAAAACTTCAATCACAATAAACGGTCCAGACCATTTAGATTTCAATTTCCCAGGAAACAATTTTAATCTAGAGTTATATAACAAGACTCTCTGACCCTTAACAAATTTTTTAGGTTGTATATTCTTATCATGCCACCGCTTTGTCTTCTCTTTATACATTTTCACATTTTCATAAGAAAACTGACGAAATTCCTCTAACTCATTAAGCTGCAGCATTCTTAGTGCACTTGCACGACTTAAATCAAAATTCAATTTCTTCAAAGCCCAAAACGTTTTATGCTCAAGCTCTAACGGTAAATGGCAAGCCTTACCATATACTAACCTATAGGGAGACATACCTACAGGAGTCTTATAGGTTGTCCTATAAGCCCAAATAGCCTCATCTAACCGAAAAGACCAATCTTTCCCAGATGGATGGACTACTTTCTCTAAAATAGTTTTAATTTCCCTATTACTAACTTCAGCTTGACCATTTGCTTGTGGGTTATAAGGGGTAGAAAATCCTATGCTTAATTCCATACTTAGCTAAAAGCTTAGTTAAAACATTATTCACAAAGTGTGTCCCCTCATTGCTCACAAGAGCTCTAGGTGTCCCAAACCGCACAAAAATGTGCGATTAAAGAAACCTTGATACCGTCTTAGCATCATTCTGATAACATGCAATGGCCTCCACCCACTTGGACACGTATTCAACTGCCAATAAGATAAAAACATTACCGTTTGTAGACACCGTATTTGGTCCAACTTGATTTTTAGTAATAATATTTGAATTTTTCCAATATGTGGTGGTCAATTTGTTTTTTGGTATGCAACCAAGAGCGTATCTAAACTGGCATAAAACTATACTGATAACCATAAGATCTCTGGTTTGAATCCCTTTCCCCACATATTATCAAAAAAAATTGTTTTTTGGTTTGCATTGTTTATTTTCATTTTATTTTCTTTTCTTTTTTGTTTTTATTTAATTTTTTTCTTTTTTTTCTTTGGTCTTCCACTCCCCCTTCCTTCTCCTTCTCCCTCTCCCCCTTCTTCTCCCAACCTTCCACTCTCTCCCCCTCTTTCTCAACCCATTCCCCTTTCCCTCAACCGTTTCTCCAAGATCTCCTATAAAAGGAGAGCTTATGGAGGATGAAAACAAGAACAATGTGGTGGAAAATGGGAGAACAATGAGAGAAAGTGAAGAAACAATGAGTGATGAAAATCTAAGAAAGAAAGGGAGAGAAAGAGGTGAAGTTTGAGAGAGAAAATAGTGAAATTTGAGAAAGAGAGAGAAATTTTAATCTTTTGAAGGATTGAGTTGCTCATTGCTTCGCCGCCACCGCTCACCACATCGTCACCGCCGCCACTCCGACGAACTCCGCCACTAACCCAATCCTGATCCGACGTCCGTCACCACCGCGAACTCCAACCATCTGAAGAACCAGGAGTAACTCTGACCCACATTCCAGTGAATTTCCATGGAAGAGAAAGATAAAGAAAGAGCTTGGGGAAGAAGATGAGAAGAAAGAAAGAAAATTGGTGGGACCCACTTCTTTTCCTTTATATTTTTTTTCTTTCTTTCTTCCAATTTATCTATTCTTTTCTTTATTTGCTCAAAGAGCATTTTTTTTTTAATTTAAAGTTTTAAGTGTTTTTCTTTTATTTCCTCTTTGATTTTATAAAAAAATTCTGAGTTTGAATTGGGAAATTACTTTCAAATTAACTTCAATTGAAAATTTCCCAAATCAACTTCAATTATGTTTTAACTTTAAATTTCTAATTAGAAATTTAAATTGATTTATTTTAGATTTCTAAAGAACTTTTAATTGGATATTAGTTGAAAGTTTTTTTAAATCTAATTTCAATTAGAGTTTAATTGGGAGTTTCCAAACTAATTTTAATTGGCTTTAAATTGAATTGCTATTACCAATTTCAATTAGATTTTAATATGGCATTTTCAACTTTAATTGTCTTTCTTATTAATTTTAGTTGAATTCTAACATAAAATTTCTAATTTGAATTTGAATTTGTATTTTCCTTTTTCACTGGTTTGTAATTAGAAAATTCAATTTTCTTTAAAGAGGGAATTTTAATGTTTTCAATTTTATTTTAATTTGAATTGTTCAAATGAATTTCAAAGGGTTTGAAATGCTCAAATGAATTTCAAGCAAATGACATTTGAACTAAGATTTTCAATTTGATTTTCACTTGATTTTTTTAAGATGATTTTAAACTTTCCTTCCATTGGTTTCAATAATTAATTTGGAATTTTCTAATAAATTTTTAATTGGATTTTATTTGGGATTTCAACTTTTGTTTGTTTTTAATTTGATTTCATTTTGACATTTACAAATGAATTTCAATTTGGAATTGCCCAAATCAATTTCAATTGGAACTTAATTTGGAATCTCAATTTTTCCTTAATTGGTTTTAATCTCGAATTCAAAGAGTTTCAAAGTGATTTTGTATTTTTCAAATGAATTTCAAATTGTATCTAATTAACTTGGAACTTTTAAGTAAAATTCAAAATAAGTTTTAATTTAGAATTTCAAAATCAATGTCAATTTGGCTCAAAATTAAAGTTTCCAAATCAATATCTTTTGGTTTTATATTGAAAATCAATTTCAATTTTAATTAAATTGGGAATGTCTATGGACTTTAGTTAAATTGGAGTTCAATTTCAATTTTGGTTTACATTAAAATCTCAAAATCAATTTCAATTAGGCTTTAACATGAAATTTCTAATTTGAATTTCACATTGGTTTTAATTGACTTGAATTTGAATCAATGTCTTTAATTCACATTAGAGATCTCAATTCAGTTTCAATTTAATTTTTATTTGAAGCTTTGATTTCAATCCCATTTTGATTCTAAATTTGAATTTCCAATTTAATTTCTTTTAGGATTTTAAAAAATCAAAGTCAATTTGGTTTAGTTTGGATTTCAATTCAATTTCATTGTTGGTTTTAAATTAACTCAATTTCAATTTAGTTTTGTTTTGAATTTTTCAAATAGAATTTTAATTTTTCTTTGATTGATTTTAATTTGAATAAAATCTCAAATTGTTTCAATTTGTAATTCTGATATTCACCAATGAATTTCAATTTGGAATTGCCCAAATGAATTTCAATTGGAATTTAATTTGGAATTTCACTTTTCTTTCAATTGGTTTTAATCTCAAATTCAATGAGTTTCAAAGTGATTTTGGAATTTTCAAATGAATTTCAAATTGTATCTAATTAACCTGAAATTTCTGAGCAAAAATTCAAAATAGGTTTTAATTTAGATTTTCAAAATCAATGTCCATTTGGTTCTAAATTAAAGTTTCCAAGTCAATGTCTTTTGGTTTTATATTGAAAATCAATTTCAATTTTAAACTAAATTGGAAATCAATTTCAATTTTGGAAAGGTTAAATCAA
Source organism: Luffa aegyptiaca (assembly GCA_017139565.1). NCBI lineage: Eukaryota > Viridiplantae > Streptophyta > Magnoliopsida > Cucurbitales > Cucurbitaceae > Luffa > Luffa aegyptiaca. The sequence goes on from CM029397.1 coordinate 6,813,395, forward strand.
ATTTCAAAAACATTATTTAATATTTTGAATGATTAAAATAGATTGATTATGAAAACTTTAATGCTAATTTTGTCTAAGAACGGGTTCTTAAGCTGACCGAAAGAGAACACCCTGCCTGGAAATTAGCCAAAAGTTTTTAGCAATCAACTTGAATTTGGTCTTAATTTAGAATATTTGAAATCAACTTCAATTTGACTTTAAGTTGGATTTCTCAAAACAATTTCAAAATGACTTTTAAACTGAGATTTCCAATTGAATTTCAATTTGGTTTTAGTTCGAATTTCTAAATGGTTTAACTTTCTTTCAATTGATTTCAGATTCTTTATTTTAATTTTTTTTAGCTTTGAAATTTCTATTTTTTTTTAATTTGGAAAATAAAAGAAGATTTTTTTTTGTTGAATGGTGTCATACCACTCATAATTATTAATTCACATTTTATTCCTAAAATGTGAAATAATAGACATGAGACAAATAATATCACATAAAACCTATGACAGAGTTGAGATAATTTCTCAAATTCTTGAGGTGACAAATTTTCTTTAATTAAAAGAAAATTCCCACATGACAAGCAATTATTGGGTATAACCCCACTCACTACATCAAATCCTTACTTTATTTTTTAAAGCTAAGGTAAGATCAAATGGGACATTTGTTATTTGATTTTTTTTTCTCTCTTCAAAATAAAGGATCGTTCATGTTATAAAAGGACAATTTATAAAATAAAATGTGGTAACCGTTTTTAAACGGGTGTTGTAGGGGTGCTAACACCTTCCCTACACTCAATCGACTCCCGAGCCTTATCTTTAGTTTTCAAAGACGGGTTTTTCTTTAAAGCGGGTGACCAATCACACCCCAAGATGATTGGTGGCGACTCCAAACCTTTAACCTCGAAAGAGATCCGTAGGGAAGGACGTCGGCCGCTCCGCGTCGCGAGGACGTTGCGACACCGTTAGAAGGGGGAAATGGCCCCATAAAATCAATACCCCCTACGTCGAATAATTCTAATTCCAACACATAAGTAAGAGGCATTTCATCTCTAGGTCCTAAATTTTCTCTCCTTTGGCAAGCATCACATTGCTTGTAGAACCAATGGGCATCCTTAAATAAGGAAGGCCAAAAGAATCCACATTGCAAAATCCTCATAGCTGTCCTCTGACCGCTGAAATGACCTCCATACGGGGAAGAGTGACATTGCTCCAGGATTTCCTTTGCTTCATCACCTGAAACACATCTTCGAATAATACCATCAGGACACTGCTTATACATAAATGGCTCATTCCAATAAAAGAATTTTGCATCATGCTTAAACCTTTGCACCTGCTGATAGCGAGCATAGCTAGCTAGTTTTCCCTAATTAATTTAGCTAGTCTTTGATGATTTATTGGCCATTTTATTGCACTTATTTGTTTATTTTGTAGGAAATGGTTGATTGGAGCTAAAGCGCGATATTGGAGTTAATCGGGTGCTCGGGACGTGAAAAGTTGCAAAAGAACCAAAGAGAATCAAAGAAGGAAAAGTCAAAGTAGGGTCAACTGCAGGCTAGCGTCGAGACGCTAGCTCTTGAGCGTCTCGACGCTGGCATTCCATATCTGAATAGGCGCTAAAAGGTCACAGCGTCGAGACGCTGCGACCTTAGCGTCTCGACGCTGCGAGTTTTCCTTTCCAGAAGCGCGCGTTTTGAAGGCAGCGTCTCGACGCTATGACGAAAAAACAGAATATAAGCTTCTTTTCGGCTAGGTTTTTGGGGGGACTCTTTTGGACACTTTTGGGAGCCGTAAACAGAGCAAAAACAGAGACTTTGGTGGCTGAAGCAAAGGGAGCAAGGTGGAAATCAACCCATTGTTCGTAGGGATCGTGATGGGGACGTTCGGTCTCGGCCTACATTGAGTTTTCTTTTCCCTTTCCTTTTCTCTAGCTAGATTTATGGCTTTGTTATGTTTAGTTGAGCTTGTAATTTCATTCATGAGTGGCTAAACTTGTAGCTTAGGGATTGATGCAGTTGATTTTGTTTAAGGATTGATTTATGGTTTAAGTTGTGCAATGGTTATTATGTTTGTAATCTTGATTTAATGCTTTCAATTAATTGGCCATTAGTTGGATGATTTAAGTTTTGAATCTAGCTCGGGAGAGGGAATTTAATATAGACTTACTCAAGATTGCATGACTAAAGTTTATTTTCTAATTCGTGACGGTTTTAGATTAGCTTTAGAATTGGTCAAAAGATCTCATTGCCTTGCATGTTAATAAACTTAGATAGGGATATCAAGTAGATTAATGTGCATGAGAATCAATTACACTCGGGAGAGGTAGTTGTGATTAAAGGGTCTTGGGCTCATAATTCCATTGTGCATAATAACTTACTCCTTAAAATCAATCCTAGACTAAATCGACGAAATCAATTCCCTAAGTGCTTGTCCAATTGAATTTCCACTTTTTACTTGCTTTGATTTAGTTTTCATATCATTCACTCACTACTTTTTCATCCCTATATAAAATTGAGCAAGATAATTCACAATACTTGATTTGCTTAAAAATCCAATCCAGAGGACGACACTCGTTTATACGAACACTTTATTATTACTTGACCCGTGCGCTTGCGGTAAGGAAAATTCCACATCAAGTTTTTGGCGCCGTTGCCGGGGATTGGCACATTTAGCTAGATTGATATTGTGAAAAAATTGTTTGATCTTAATTTAGGGTGTATTTTTACTTTTCTAGGTTGATTGCATTTTTCCATATTTGTTTTTCTTTCCATATTTGTTTTTTGAGTTTAGTTTTTCTTTTAGTTGAGTAATCTTTTCCTTATTTGTTTTTTGTTATTCCTTTTTAGATTAGTTTTTCCTTATTTGTTAGATTCCTTATTTGTGTTTTGCCATATTTATTTTTGCATTCCATATTAGGTTATTTTGTTTCCTTTTCTAGATTATATTTTCCATATTTAGATTAGTTGTTTTCTTTTCTTTGTTTCTTTCCATAATTGTTTTTTTTCCTTTTTAGGGTAGATTTGTTTTTTGTATGCGTAGTAGTAGAGAAGTGATACCGTTGGATCCCGAGATTGAAAGAACAATTCATAGGCTTCGAAGGGAAAATAGAGAAATTATTCAGATGGCTGACCAAAATCCACCTGAGGAGCCTAGGCCTATAAGAGATTACTTTCAGCCCGTGTTTCAGGGGCAACAGTCGAGGATTGTCTATGCCCCAATTAATGCCAACAACTTTGAGCTGAAGACCGGTCTCATTCAGATGGCTCGAGACTGTGCATATAGAGGATCGCCCACCGAGGATCCAAATTCTCATCTTAAATCATTTTTGGACATTTGTGGGACGGTAAAAATTAATGGCGTTTCTGAGGATGCTGTTCGCTTACGCTTATTTCCTTTTTCTTTGTAGGATAAAGCACGAGATTGGTTGCAGTCCATTCCCCCTGGGAGCATCACCACCTGGGATGCTTTAGTCCAGGCCTTTTTAAAGAAAATTTTCCCTCCTGCAAAGACGGTCAAGTTGAGGACCGAGATTGGGACATTCCAACAACAATATGATGAGCAGTTGTTCGAGGCCTGGGAGCGATTTAAAGAGCTACTGAGGAAGTGCCCTCAGCATGGATATCCCGACTGGCTTCAGGTTCAATTGTTTTATAATGGTTTGACTCCTAGTACAAAAACGATTGTTGATGCAGCTGCAGGTGGGACTCTGTTGTCCAAGACCGTGGAAAATGCTCGTACACTTCTAGAGGATATGGCCACCAACAGCTATCAGTGGCCATCAGAGCGGTCTGCACCTAAAAAGATTGCTGCTGGAGTGTTTGAGGTTGATAAAGTAAGTGCACTCCAGGCCCAGATGACCTCCCTTGCTAATGCTTTTATGAAATTTTCAGGTACAGGGAGTGCACAGTCAATTGAATCAGCTGCTGCTTTAGCATCTAGACCTCAGGAGGAGACCATCGAACAGGTTCAGTATGTATCAAATTCTAATTTTAGGGGATATAATAATAATTCTACACCTACACATTATCACCCTAACAATAGGAACCATGAAAATTTCTCTTATGCCAATACTAAGAATGTTCTTAATCCCCCTGGTTTTGCCCCTCAAACTCAAGAAAATAAAAAGTTAGAAGATCTTGTTGGAGCTTTCATTGCAGAGTCTAGTAACAGGACAACCAAATTGGAGGAGGCAGTCATCGCCATCAACTCAACAGTGAATGGCCACAGTGCTGCCATCAAGAACATTGAGACTCAGCTGGGACAGTTGGTAAGTGTAGTAAGTACCATGAATAAAGGTAAGGCCCCAGCTGAGCAAGAGAAAACCCAGATGGAGTACTGTAAGGCAATCACTGTGCACCAGGAGGAAGCTGAAGAGGAGCCTGAGTCTGAAGATTATGACACGCCTACAGGGGAAGCTGAGGAGGACACATCATCAGATGAGGCTGAAAAGCCTGAACCTGAGCCTCATATTCCTTCTCCCACACTGATGGTTCCCAAGGAAAAGAAAAAGAAAAAGAAGAAAAAGAACAACCAGGTTCAGTTTGAAAAATTTATAAATTCTTTTATGAATCTGAATATTAATATTCCTTTTGCAGAGGCGTTAGAGATGCCCCAGTTTAACAGGTTCATGAAGGAGTGGTTAGCAAAGAAGCAAAAGGAAAAGAAGGTTGACACGGTGTATCTTGCTTCCACATGCAGCACTAGAGTCCAACAGAAGGTACCTGAAAAAGTAGCAGATCCAGGGAGTTTTTCTGTTCCTTGCAGTTTTGGTACTTACTCTTTTAGAGCATTATGTGACTTAGGTGCTAGCATTAATATCATTCCTCTATCTTTATGCAAAAAGTTAGACATAGGTGAGATTAAATCTACTCCTGTAAAGCTCCAATTGGCTGATCAGTCTATGGTTAGACCAGTTGGCATTGTAGAAAATGTTTTAATCAGAGTAGGTAGATTTTTCCTCCCTATTGATCTGTATGTTATGGACATGATAGAAAATCCTTCAATGCCTGTCATACTAGGAAGACCATTCCTCGCTACTGGGCGAGTGATTATTGATATTGAGCGCAGGGAGCTCACTCTTAGAGTCAGGAACGAAAAAGAAATTTTTAAAGCAGTGGAAGACTCTAAAGAACAATCTGAAGTGCTTTTCATGGGCTACAAGAAAGGTGCAAGAAAGAGCACCTCTGTTGGATTCACAGAAAAGAAGCCTCCTTGAAGCACGGTCAACACGTCGAGCTAATGACGTTAAACAAGCGCTTATGGGAGGCAACCCAAGTAAGTTAGTTGTGTCTTTCTTTTGAGTTTTATTTATTGTTTGTGTTTGTTTTGTAGGTCTTGTTGTCTGTCTCTCCTTTGCTTTCCAACTCTCAAGATTTCAATCAAGAAGTCAGCATCATTCCAGGCCAGTATTGTTCACTCCTTCCATTCTTTTATTGTTCTCATGCTTGTTTATGCTTTATTTTCTTTATACATTGAGGACAATGCATGTTTTAAGTTTGGGGGTGGATTAGCATGTTTGTGGAGCCCTTGAGCATCTGAGTTCGGGCTATAGTTTTGAGCTTTCTTTGAATTATGCATATGGTTGTTTTCTGGATGTATTTTTGCATGACTATGATGTCCTAGGATAGGCTTTCTTGTCAATTTTCAAGCTTGCGATGAGTTGTAAGCATGTGTGCCCAAAAAGGGAGACTTTTTAAACTTTTTATAGGAGATGGCTTGCATGAGTAGAGTATCTGTCTTGGCTAGATTTGGATTTGAATGCTTAGGAGCGAATTATTGGGTTCATATGCTTGTTGTCACCTCGATAGGTGTAGGGAAGAGCTAAAGAGTTAATTTTTTGCAAATTAGCATGTTTGATCTTGCTTAGGAGGGAAAAAAAAAAGAATATCTGCTTATCATGTTCATAAAGAAAAATCATTCTTGTTGTTACTGTTGAGAAAAAAAATTATGCCATGGCTTGTGCACAGTTTGCAATGTTTAATAAAGATTAAGGCAAAAAGAGCTACCCCTGTTGTGATCAGTTAGGCCAACCAGAGAAAACTCAGGTTAAGGGTCCCTGCAATGGGTGTGTGAAAGCTAGTGCCACATATACATGCTTAATTCAATTGTTATATATAAGCACCTAAGTATGGAGGAAAACAAACTAATTTCTTCCATTAACTCATTAGTGAAACCTTAGTGCCAGTGTAGAGGGAAGATGAGCTGAGAGTTTAATAAATCAATCCCGGGCTAGTAGAGTCTGATCTTGTTGAGTTAGATCTCGCTTGTGCAAGTTAATTTTGGAAAAATTTTAATTTGTCTCCCTCATTGGTCCTTATGTGCATGTCTCTTGCTTGCTTGGTTATTGACTTTTGAGCCTTGAGGATTGAGTCATGTTTGTTGCATCTATTCTTCCATTATATGCTTGATTTTTAGTTTGCTCGAGGACTAGCAAAAGCTTAAGTTTGGGGGTGTTTGATAGCGAGCATAGCTAGCTAGTTTTCCCTAATTAATTTAGCTAGTCTTTGATGATTTATTGGCCATTTTATTGCACTTATTTGTTTATTTTGTAGGAAATGGTTGATTGGAGCTAAAGCGCGATATTGGAGTTAATTGGGTGCTCGGGACGTGAAAAGTTGCAAAAGAACCAAAGAGAATCAAAGAAGGAAAAGTCAAAGTAGGGTCAACTGCAGGCTAGCGTCAAGACGCTAGCTCTTGAGCGTCTCGACGCTGGCATTCCATATCTGAATAGGCGCTAAAAGGTCACAGCGTCTCGACGCTGCGACCTTAGCGTCTCGACACTGCGAGTTTTCCTTTCCAGAAGCGAGCGTTTTGAAGGCAGCGTCGAGACGCTATGACGAAAAAATAGAATATAAGCTTCTTTTCGGCTAGGTTTTTGGGGGGACTCTTTTGGACACTTTTGGGAGCCGTAAACAGAGCAAAAACAGAGACTTTGGTGGCTGAAGCAAAGGGAGTAAGGTGGAAATCAACCCATTGTTCGTAGGGATCGTGATGGGGACGTTCGGTCTCGGCCTACATTGAGTTTTCTTTTCCCTTTCCTTTTCTCTAGCTAGATTTATGGCTTTATTATGTTTAGTTGAGCTTGTAATTTCATTCATGAGTAGCTAAACTTGTAGCTTAGGGATTGATGTAGTTGATTTTGTTTATGGATTGATTTATGGGTTAAGTTGTGCAATGGTTATTATGTTTGTAATCTTGATTTAATGCTTTCAATTAATTGGTCATTAGTTGGATGATTTAAGTTTTGAATCTAGCTCGGGAGAGGGGATTTAATATAGACTTACTCAAGATTTCATGACTAAAGTTTATTTTCTAATTCGTGACGGTTTTAGATTAGCTTTAGAATTGGTCAAAAGATCTCATTGCCTTGCATGTTAATAAACTTAGATAGGGATATCAAGTAGATTAATGTGCATGAGAATCAATTACACTCGGGAGAGGTAGTTGTGATTAAAGGGTCTTGGGCTCATAATTCCATTGTGCATAATAACTTACTCCTTAAAATCAATCCTAGACTAAATCGGCGAAATCAATTCCCTAAGTGCTTGTCCAATTGAATTTCCACTTTTTACTTGCTTTGATTATTTTTCATATCATTCACTCACTACTTTTTCATTGATGCGCAAATTGCTTACCGCAAGTGTACGGGTCAAGTTATAATATAGTGAATATAAATTCGAATGTCGTCCTCTGGATTGGTGTCTCGTCAATTTTAATTACAGAAAATACTTTTGACCAATTTTATTTAGGAAATCGAATTGAATGAGAATATAATTGATTCAAACACAAAACTAAAGCAAAAAGTGACAATCTAATGGGAAGAATTGGTCTTAGGGATTTGATTTCACCAATTGGAGTTATGGATTAATAAACGGATCAACACATACTATGATTCATAAATCTTGGCAACTAAAATCACACATATCTCTCCCGAGCATACATGATTCTCCCATATGTAATTGAACCCGATATCCCTATCTAAATCCAATAAACATACAAGGCAATAAGGCTAACCTTTATAACAATTTCTAGAATTAACCTTAATCTCCCGATTTTTAGCTAAATTCTAGTTATGCATATTGATTTCTAATTTAAATCCTCTCTCCCGAGTTAGATTCAAGCATAAACATCAATCAATTTATGGCCGGTAAATTGAAAGCATTAAGGACACACATATGCATAAATGACATCAATAGCATAAAAACCGTAAATCAATCCATAACGTGCCCAACGGCTACATCAATCCCTAAGAATTAAAGCCTAGCTACTCATACACAACGTTACAATATAGCCATAGTCTAAAACAGCCATAAAAACTAACTAAAGTGAGGGAAAGAGGAATTAAACTCGTTGTAGGCCGAGATCGAACGTCCCCGTCACGATCCCCACGAACAATGGGTTGATTTCCAACTTGCTCCCTTTGCTTCAGCTCCAAAATGCTCTGTTTTTCCTCTGTTGTCGGCTCCAAAAAGTCCCAAAACGAAGTCCCCTAAAACCTAGCCGAAATTTCCTTATATTCTGATTTTTTCATCGTAGCATCGAGACGCTAACGCTGTCGCGATACCGCGAATCTGGAAATTTTGCCTAGAGCGTTGCGACGTTCTGAAGTTTTTTTTTTTTTTTTTTTTTTTAAATCAGCTGGGCTGAATTTGACTTCTTCCAAGTTTATCCTTTTTCGATCTTTTAGCCCTTTTTCATGTCCCGAACACCCAATTGACTTCAAAATCACGTTTTAGCTCCAATCAACAATTTCCTACAAAATAAACATTAAGTGCAATAAAATGACCAATAAATCATAAAAGACTAGCTAAATTGATTAGGGAAAACTAGCTAGCTATGCTCGCTATCATTCATCCCTAAATAAAATTGAGCAAGATAATTCACAATACTTGATTTGCTTAAAAATCCAATCCAGAGGACGACACTCGTTTATACGAACACTTTATTATTACTTGACCTGTGCGCTTGCGGTAAGGAAAATTCCACATCACCTGCCTCCAATCCATATCGATAGGAGTGACTTCTTTTACCAAAAAGTTGACTATATTAGCATACCAAGAAGTATTATTCACTACCTTTACCTCAACAACAAAAAACTGCTCATCTGGAAATGAATCTGAAATGACAGATTGCTCTAACAAAGATGATGTTGGATCAAGACGAGACAAATGATCTGAAATAACATTCTCTGATCCCTTCTTGTCCTTTATCTCCAAGTCGAATTCCTGCAATAACAAAACCCAACGAATCAATCTAGGCTTTGCATCTTTTTTAGATATTAAGTACCTTATTGCTGCATGATCTGTGAAAACCGTGACTTTGGTTCCAACTTGATATGGGCGGAATTTTTTAAAGGCAAATACAATTGCTAACAACTCCTTTTCAGTAGTTGTATAGTTGATTTGTGCCTCATTCAAAACTCTGCTTGCATAATAGATAGGATGGATAAATTTGCCCTACTTTTGCCCCAGCATGGAACCTACTGCAACATCACTCGCATCACACATTACCTCAAATGGCAAACTCCAGTTAGGTGCACAAAGAATGGGGGCTAAGATCAAAGCAGCCTTTAAAGTCTCAAAAGCCTTCCTACAGTCTGCATTAAAGTCAAAAACACTATCAGCACACAAGTTACAAAGAGGTTTACTAATTTTGGAAAAATCCTTTATGAACCTTCTATAAAATCCAACATGACCTAAAAAACTTCGAATCCCTTTAACCGAATTCGGTGGTTCTAATCTCTCAATAACCTCTATTTTTGCTCGATCAACTTCTAGACCTTTCTTTGAAATTTTATGACCTAACACAATGCCCTCCTTCACCATGAAGTGACATTTCTCCCAATTAAGAATTAGATGGGTATCCTCACATCTCTTTAACACCTTACCTAAATTATTCAAACAATGCTGAAAATACCCTCCAAAAACTGAAAAATCGTCCATAAATACCTCAACAGTGGACTCAATCATATAAGAGAAAATTGCTAACATACACTGCTGAAATGTTGTTGGAGCATTGCAAAGGCCAAAAGGCATTCGCCTAAAAGCAAATGTCCCATAAGGGCAGGTGAAAGTGGTTTTTTCCTGATCCTCAGGAGCAATGGTAATTTGGTTATACCCAAAATAACCATCTAAGAAACAGTAGTAAGCCTGACCAGCTAATCTATCCAACATCTCGTCAATAAATGGTAGAGGGAAATGGTCCTTACGGGTGGCTTTGTTAAGCCTCATGTAATCCATGCAATCCCTCCAGCCAGTTACTGTCCTGGTGGGGATCAACTCATTGTCTTTACCTGCTCCTTACCTTCCCTTCTAGGGTGTTCAGTATCTGTAGGAAGTTTCCCTTGAGGTCTTGCCTTCAGCTCATTAGCTAGTTGACCCATTTGCAATTCCAGAGCTCTCATTGAAGCTTGATACGTAAATGGATGAATATGGTTTAACAACTGGACTAGATCATTGTTTTTTTTAGTGTAGTAAACAACTACTTATACTTCTTTTTCGCTAATGTTGAATGGTATATATAGGGAAACAATTATTCATGGCTACCTTGGTTTATTTAAAACTTATACATATCTGAAACACAAAAAATCTACATCTATATGCAACCCTTTGATAAAGGGACTTTGTCTGTTAACGTGTCGATCCCATATGAGTTAATGAAGTTAAAATTTTTCTCCCCCGAGTTGAACTTGCTCCTAAAACCTCGTTGTGTATACCAGTATCTGCATTCTGCACGTCCACAACTACATAGCAATCCCTGTATGTACCGTTCTGAAACCCGCTAATCATCCAAAAGACATTCCTATCTTTGAAAGGATTATATTGATTGGATTCTTTGACAAGTTTTTTAAGAGTGACAATCGAGAAATACTATTTTTGTCTGGGAGATTGAGGTTGGTTCGCCACACATTCCTTGAACTGAGTGAGGTTGGAATCACGTCGAACAATCACAGTTCTAGACTTGAAATCATTATAAAGGTTATTTACATTCCTGACATCACTGAATAGAATCATAATTTTTTGTACTGTCATTTTGTGTGATTTGAATGTTTGGTTTTATGCCCTAAAACTCGTAGATAGTGAATGTAAACAAATTGTATACTTGTTTCAATAAAGTGTTATTGATTTTCTACAATAAAGTGTTATTGTTAAATATTTCACAATTTGACCCAAATCCAATAAACTAAGATCCAAGGTTGTTTGTATGTAACTTGAACTAGTATGTGGGGATATACGAGGATCGATGTTCAAGTAACAACCTAAAAGGTCTATAGTACAAGGATAATGTTGGGTACCTTATCTTGGTAACACTATGAGATACGACCCGCTTTGTATTTGATACAGATGTATTGATCCAAAGCATTCATGTAGTAGACATGCAAGCAGGGGTATCCTATGCAATGACTTTGCATAAGACCGGACCATGAAATAGTAAACCACTAGATATAACACCGTTAACTAGTTAGGTTACTGTTTCAATAGGATGACCTAGGTAACTCAGTCTTAATCCTGGGTGTGTCATGAACTCCTCATGAGGGATTGTCCTTTGATTAGCATGGGTGAGAGTGGCCAATACGCCGACTCAATATGCCTTCCTTTTTGGGGACAAGACCGAGTGGGAGGTTGGGGACATGACAACACAAGAAGGAATTCACTCCTTCTCACTTCTAGAAGAAGTAGATGAGTGTTTCCTTAAGTGGTGACTCAGGGACTTGAACAAAGGGATCCCGCCCTCTCACTGGCCCGAGAAGGACTTTCTGTTTATTGGTTGTTGATAAGGGTAAAAAATATACCTATTTTACCCTTATATTTAGTTCATTTCTTAGTCAAATGTTGTATGTTGTGATCAATTTACTGTTTCCGAGCTCAAAATATGCTTACTTTGATAAGTTAGGGTGTTGAGAATCACTTTTGTCAAAATTAACTTATTTGTGCTTAAAAAGACTTGATTTTAAGAGAATTTGACTTAGTTTGTTGTTGTACAGAAAAACAGAGGAGAAGCTGGAATTCCCCAGAAATGCGGAAGGCGAAAATGAAATGCGACCGCATTTCTAGAAAAATCCGAGACCGTTCCGAGTCGTCCGCGGGTCGTTGTTGACGAGTCTTCTTTACACCTAACTGGCTGTTTTGACCCCGAAACTGACTGGGCAACCTTCCAGCACCAATTTCGCAACTCCTCAACCACTTTTTACACTATATAAGCTCGAGATCCAAAGTCAAATTCAAGCAGAACTCACTTGGAAGAAAAGGGTGGTGACAGAACCCTGGCTCGACGCCAATGAGTAGGGATGCCCAAGGTCCTTCTTAGATGACTGAATTCTAACCTGAGTTAGACATCAAACCTTGTGGTTTGTAGAGAGTTTCACCCATTCCCACCTTGTAAAAGTGAGAGAGTGGGGTGTCTTAGCGAACTCTAGAAGGATTGAGTAAATAGAAAAACCCATAATATTTAGCTATCTCCTTTATTTCCAGCTCTTGAATCTTTTCATTATTCTGTATTATTTACATTCTTATTTCAATGAAAATGTGTTCATTTGCTTTTTATCCCATCATGAGTAGCTAAATCCCGTTGAGGGGTTCAATGTGGTGAATTCCTTTATGGTTTAAAGGCTTGAAAGTGCTTTAATTGCTTAAGTTGTGTTAAATGCATGTCATTCTTTATTGATTATCACTCTAATCTTGCTGAGTTTAATTTGATCACTTAGACTTTGCATGCTATGTGAGTTTGATCTCGAAAGGGACAAACGATATTGGTTCTCATAAAGGTGATATAGGAGAAAAAGCTCGAAAGAGATTGTTCGGTGGTGTACGGCAAGCTGCCTAAGGCACCCTATATCGACTATAGGGTTATAGGTTGTGTAGACACCGTATTTGGTCCGACTTGATTTTTAGTAATAATGTTTGAAGATTTTCATTCTTTTATTTTATATTTTATTATTTTATTATTTTTATTTTATTTTATTTATTTATTTATTATTGATTTATTATTATTTTTATTATTATTGTTTTTTTTCTCTCTTTTTTTTTCTTTTTTTTTCCCACGTTTCCCTCTCCCATTTTTTTCTCCAACTCCCCACTCTCTCCCCTTATTCTTTCTCCCATTCTTTCCCCCTTCTTCTCCATTCCCCCCTCATTCTCCCAACCTCCCATTCTTTCCCCCTCTTTCTCAACTCACTCCCCCCTCCTTCTCCCAACCTCCCATTCTTTCCCTCTTTTTCTCAACTTCTTCCTCCAAGCTCTACTATATAATGAGAGCTTATGGAGGATGATAGGGGACAAAAAAAAAAAAAAGAAGAGAAGAAGAGTGAAAGAGTTTAGAGATAGAAAGTGAGGAAATTGTAGAGAGAGTGTGTGAATTTGAGAGGGAAAAGTAGAGTTTTGAGAAAGATTTTAAACAAACCCGACCTTCCGCCGCCGCCGTCGTGCCTCCACTGCCGCCGCCACCACGCCGTCGCCGTCGAACACCACACCGCCGCCGCCATCAAGGACTCACGCCGCCGCCGCCGCCGCCGTCCGTCCTAGCCGTGAGAAACTCCTTTGCAACAAAAAAAAACAAAAAAAAAAAAAAAAAAGAAAAAAGAAGAGGGGGCTAGAAAAAGTGAGGAAGAAGAAGAGATTGGGGGAAAGAGGAACGGTAGTGGGTCCCACATTTTAAATTCTTTACTCTTCTCACTTCTCTCTCTTATTTGTCTCATTATTATTATTATTACCATCATTATTATTCCTCTAATTAAAACAAGAAAAGAAAATGGTTATTTCTTTTTTATGGATCCAAACTTTTCCATTTTTCATTTTGGCTATGAATTTAAGTTTCCAAATCAATTGCAATTTATTTTATTTCATTTATTTATTCTTTTTTCTCCCTTTTCTAAATTAAAGCATCTAATTGGATGTAGTTTGGTTCTAATTTGAAATTTCTATATAAAACTTCAATTTTTCTTTGATCATTTAATTTGATGTTTTCAAATTAGATTTCAATTCCCCTTTATTTTCCAAACAAGTTTCAAATTGATTTTAGATTAAACAAGATGGAAAGAGAGAAAAGAAAGAACATTGATTATGGAAATTTTTAGCCTAAAGTTTTGAAATTAGCCTAAGGTTTTGTTTTGAAATTAACTTCAATTTACTTTAAAATTAATTTCTTATTCAATTTTTTTTTTCAAAATTGGATTTCATCTAGTAAAGTCAAATTGAGTTTGATTTGAAAATTTTAATTGGAGGTCAATTTTGTTTTAATTTGGTTTTAAATTAAATTTTCAAAAGCCTTCAAAATGTTAAATCATTTTTTTTCCTTCTTCTTAAATGGTTTTAAGCCTTCAAAATATTAAATCATTTTTTTCCTTCTTCTTAAATGTTTTTTTACCACTCATCATCGTTAATTTACATTTTTTTCGTTGAAATGTGAATTAACAAGTATGAGACAAAATAATTCATGTAGAGTCTGTGACGGAGTTGAAATAATTTTCAAATTCTTGAGGTAAAATTTGTCTTTTTTTCCTTAATTAGGAAATTTCTACGTGATAATAAAGTTATGGGTTAACCCCACTCACAAAATTAAATCCTTACTTTATTTAAAGATAAGGTAAAATTAGTGAGACATTTAATTTTCGATTTTCATTTTTTTTTCTTTTTTCTCAAATTTTATTTGTTTATTTCTTGTTAAGACATGGACCTTTGTTAAATGAATTCGAGTAATAAAATAAAATGTTTTCAAACGGGTGTTGTAGGGTGCTAATACCTTCCCTACACACAACTGACCCCCGAACCTATTTTTGGTTTTTAAGACCAGTTCATTTTTTTAAAAATGGGTGACCAATCACACCCCAAGATGATTGGTGGCGACTCCAAACCTTTAACCTCGAAAGAGACCCTTAGGAAAGGACGTCGGCCGCTCCGCGTCGCGATGACGTTGCGACAGCTTGGCGACTCCACTGGGGAATTTTCTTAAGAGGGTCAAAGCCGTTTTCATTTTTTATTCAATTCATTTTGTTACTGATTTGTTTATTTATTGTGTGGTCCATCTTATTTTCTGCATAGTTATTGTTGGAGTGACTTGTGTGAATATATTTTGTGCTTTAATGAATGCATTGTTAATTCATGTTATATTGTCATGCATATCACACACAACCACAGCTCTATACCCGGGCTTTACCTTTAGGATTAGGATCGAGGATGTAGTAGTGTCGACCTTCGAAGGGACATAATTGCCCTCGTGCAGGCGCATGAAAAATCCTCACTCAAGTTAGTTCATTTGTTATTTTATAACACTTGGATTAATTTGGGGACCTTTTTATCCATTAGGGTTATTATTTCTCTACCTCACTTCATATTCATGTCATCATTTTGTATCGTCATCTTTAGTTTGAATAAAAGGCTAAATCATGGAAAATAGGTTTCAAAGTCCACTCTTCTTAGTGTCACTTTTTTTTTTCTTGTTTTTTTTCCTTCATTTTTTTTTTAAAAACCTTAAACTTTAAGTTTTTTTTAAAAGAATTTAAGTTTTGTCAAGGAAAATTCTTAAAAAAAAAAGTTAACTTTGTTTAAACAATGTTTTCTTTTCAAGAATTTAAGTTTTTGTCAAGAAAAATTCTTTAAAAAAAAAGTTTAACTTTGTTTAAAAAAAAATTTCTTTTAAAGGGTTTAAGTTTTGTCAAGAATAAAATTCTTTGAAAACTAAAATTTAAACTTTGCTTTAAAAAAAAATGTTTTCTTTTAAAGGGTTTAAGTTTTGTCAAGAATAAAAATTCTTTTAAAAAAAGTTTAACTTTGTTTAAAAAATGTTTTCTTTTAAAGGGTTTAAGTTTTTGTCAAGAATAAAATTCTTTGAAAAAGCTTAGATTTTGTTTTATAAAAACATTTTCTTTTAAGGGTTTAAGTTTTTGTCAAGAATAAAAATCTTTGAAAAAGCTTAGACTTTGTTTTTAAAAAAAAATGTTTTCTTTTCAAGGATTTAAGTTTTGTCAAGAATAAAAATTCTTTGAAAAAACTTAGACTTTGTTTTAAAAAAATATGTTTATTTTCAATGATTTAAGTTTTTCAAAATTCTTTGAAAACTAAAGTTTAGACTTTGTAAAAAGTTTTCTTTAAAAGGGTTTAAGTTTCTGTCAAGAATAAAAATTCTCTGAAAACTAAAGTTTAGACTTTATTTGAAAATACTTTTTTCTAAAGAGTTTAAGTTCGGTCAAGACACAAAAAAATATTTGAAAAATAAAAGTTCATTATTTTTTTTTTGAGGAAAATTTTCTTTTAAGTAAAAGGTTTAAGTTTTTGTTTATTTATTTATTTATTTTTTTTTTTAAAGAATCTCTTTTCTTTTTTCTTTTTAGCTTAATTTTTGTTTTGAAAGAGGGTTTTCTAATAAAGAGTTAAATTTTGTCAAGACAAAGAAGTTTTTTTTAAAAAAAAAGATTAAAGAGTTCAATTTTTGTTTTAAAAAAATGGGGTTTTAAGAAATTTAAATCTTGCCAAAACAAGAAACTTTCTTTAAAAAGGGAAAAGCTTGTTTTCTTAAAAAAAAAACAAGTCTTTCTATTTTGTTTAAGTGGAAAAGTTATCCCTACATTCTTTTCATTTTTTTTTCCCTTTTATCTTCTTTTGAATCTTTGTTTTTCCTAAAAAGTAATCTATCCCAAGGAGTGTTTTTTCCCTTTCCTTTTTGATTGTTTTTTTCCCCTTTCTTACTCCATTTGAAGTCGTATTTGGTATTTAGTTTATTCATGTCATTTAGTCATACATAATGTTTTGGAATTAGTAGTGTCGACCTTCGAGAGGATTGCGAATGCTCCCATGTAGGCGCATGAAAGGTCCTCCCCATTCTTCATGACATTAAAGTAGTTTTCTCACATTTTTTTAATTTCATTTCTCCATGGCATTATCTTACTTTTTTTAGATGAAGTAATGTCGACCTTCGAGGAGATTGTGAATGCTCCCGTGTAGGCGCATGAAAAATCTATTTTAGTTTAAAGTGGTAGTTAATTATTATTTCCTTACATTTTCTTTTTCTCCAAAAAGGGAACAAAATGAATGCCAACGTACCCGTAGAGTCGATACGGTCATCTTCCTCTGAATATGATGAGCTGGGTACTGTGCTACAATGGGCAGAGCAGACACAACTAAAACATGGGGACAGTCTGCCTTATAAAAGCCTCGTGTCATCATCTTTCTCAGGTCAAGTTCAAGTCATTTCAAATGAGCTGGGGGAGTTGAAGGCCATCTGGGAAGGTTTAACGCCGGAAAGAAGATTTCTGTTCTCAAAGAGATACGGCCATATTGCACACCTCATGTATATTCCAATTAACCGGTCACCATCCATGCTTTATTAGAATTCTGGGACCCGGCCTACAAGTGTTTCGCATTCCAAGATTTTGACTTGGTTCCGACCATTGAGGAGTACCACACGATGCTGAACATTGAAGAAAAAGGTGGAGACATGATCTATTGTTTCAACCCACAGTTAACTGCGAAGAGAACTTTATCCAAATTTCTAGCTGTACACCTGAAGGAAGTGCAGAAAAATGTGAAAGTGAAAGGGGTTGAGGAGTCTATATCTGCAGATTATCTAACAGAACTCGCTCGCAAACACATAAATGAAGAAAAGGGCCTGGTTCTGTTAGCTTTGTGCATCTACGGGATGGTCTTGTATCCCAGAGTTAAAAGATATGTGGATGACAATGTCTTGAAGCTATTCTTCAGCATTGAGCAAGGGGTGGATCCAGCCATACCTCTTCTAGCGGAAACGGTTCGGGCGCTCAATTATTGTAAGTCCAGCAAAGGCGGGAAGTTGAGGTGTTGTGTGCCCTTACTCTATATTTGGGTGCATAGACATTTTAAGTTCCCAGAAGATTTTGGCTGTCCAAAAATCAACTTCAGCAGCACGTGGAATCTAACAAGGAGTACAATTGCAGAATTTGGCACGGCCCCATGGAACTCAAGTTTTCCGAGGAAAGAACCATGGGTGTCCTTCTTTTCGAATTCCAAATTAGAGCATGTGATTTGGAAGACACATTGGATGCCCCTAAGAGCCTTAATCTACAGATGCGGGAGCTTCCACACAGTCCCTCTAGTAGGCCCTTGGGGATGCGTCCATTATGCTCCGTTGTTGGCCTTGCGGCAAAGTTGGTTTAAACAGTTCATACCAGCAACTCATGGTCTGCATAAATTAGAATTTTCCTACAGTTGCTAGGATTCTAACGAAAAGAAGCGACAAGTGCTGACTTCCTGGACAACAGTTAGAAGGATAAATGGCAATAGTCATTCTGAGGGAGTTACTCCAGAATATTTGCAATGGCGCATTAAGAGGAGAAAGATCCCAATTACGACTCGTGACAATGTGGGAGAATCATCTAATAGAGCAGTAGATAAGCCTAACCAGCTAGCGACAGAGCGAAAAGAGTTAGTGGGAAGAAATCAAACATTGAAGCTAGAAAATGAAAAGTTACAGCAAGAGGTCAAATGTTTGATGAACCAGGTAACTCAAGCTAGTGGCAAACTCGAAGAAGTAGAGAGAGTTTCAAAAAATCGAGCCAAGCGAGAAAGAGATTATGATATATTGGACGAGGAGAATAGAAGGTTGATTAAGGAGAATCATGCTCTTAGGAATGAAAATACTGCATTACGAAGAGCAACTCGTTCACAAGAGGACAGGGTCAAAGACCTTTCAAGAGCCAAAGAGACTCTCTTAGAGTTAGTTGCAGAATTAAATGAAATCATCAACAAGCAGAAAACGCAATTTATCGAGTTTGAAGAAGCCAATACTGCTCTAAGGCGAACACTGGACAATCTACGCGTGAACATGCATGCTCAATCAGAAGAGTCTAAAGCTTTTAAAAGTTATTCAAGCTCGTTGGAACGTCAGCTCCAAGCATTTCAAAGGGCAAGCGAACAGTTGTCACTAGAGAGAGGACAACTAGAGGAAAAATACTCCTCATTAAGGGGAGATTATGCCATTATGAGAGAAGACATGCAAATAATTCTTGGGAAAGTAAATCAAACTATGAACACTATCAAGATCATGGCTAGGAGAGCCCGAGGATTTGCAGAATGGGCAAGGGATCTGCGAGAGAATACATCACCTATGGCCTCTAATGCGGAGGAGTTGTTTGAGTTTTTAGGGATGATTCGTAGAGACCTTGGGTACTTTGGTCACTTTCATTAATGTTCCCTGTTCCTTGTTTTCCAATTCCCAATTGTTTACTTTGTAGATATATTCATTTTTTATCCCTCAATAATAAAATTCCATTCATTCATGCATCTCATACTGTTCTTTCTTCTATTCCTTTTTTACTTATTCTAAGACTTTTCTTTTAAAAATAAAAACAGAACAATAAAATAGCTCGTTCAACAAGAGTCTACCACGCTTACAACACTAGGCGTAGAACAAGGATTATGGAAAAGAAAGGTGAACAAGAGAAGACTAAGCGGGACATCGAGGAAATCAGGGAAAAGGTTGATGCAATCATTGCCGCTTTAGAAAAGGGCAACATGATTGCAGATACGACTACACCAGACACTCCAATTGGAAACCCTCAAGCTGGCCTACCATTTCCACCCAGTTTTGCTTCGCATGTTCGTACGACAGCAGAAGCGTCCATGCCACAACATACTACCTATAACCCCTTATATGACATACCTGTTGGGCAATACCCTTTTCCATCCTTTAAAGAGGGCCAAATCCCCCAAATACCCATGGCTAGCCAAGCTGGTGCTTCTTATTTCAAGCCAGAGTTTTCAAAAATACCTTTTGCTGTCCCTAACTTGGATGACCCAGACGTAAAGAAGGAGTTAGCCGCGCCCTCTAATGAAAAACTTGAAGTTTTAGAGGAAGGGTTGAGGGCGGTTGAGGGCACTAGTGTTTTTGGAAACATGGATGCCACTCAATTATGTTTGGTTCCAGATGTTGTGATCCCACTGAAATTCAAACTTCCTGAATTTGAAAAATATGACGGGACGACATGCCCTAAGAGTCACATTGTTATGTACTGTAGGAAGATGGCAGCGCACGTTCATAATTATAAGCTGCTTATACATTGCTTTCAGGACAGCTTGAAAGGTCCAGCCGCCCGTTGGTATATGCAGTTGGATAGTTCACATGTTGTCACATGGAAGAACTTGGCTGATTCTTTCCTCAAACAATACAAGCACAATATTGATTTGGCTCCCGACCGACTGGACTTACAGAGGATGGAAAAGAAGAGTACTAAAGACTTCAAGGATTATGCTCAAAGGTGGCGGGATACGACAGCTCAGGTCCAACCCCCTTTAACAGATAAGGAGCTTTCTGCCATGTTTATCAATACCCTAAGGTCCCCATTCTATGAACATATGGTTGGAAGTGCGTCGACCAATTTCTCCGATATCATGACAATTGGGGAAAGAATTGAGTACGGGATCAAACATGGTAAAATAGCCAAAACCGCTGAATCCTCAAGCACAAAAAAGGGCAACACTTCAAAGAAGAAAGAGGGAGAAGTACAGATGATAGGGAAGGTGGATAAGTCCCATCGACAAATCCTTCGAATTATTTAGCTACATACGGATACTATCCACACCAGGTGAATAATGCTTCAGCGCAGTACTCCCCATTTTATGGCCAAAATACCCGACCCCAAATGAATCAGATTTTCAGTCTCGTAGACAATAACAAACAATCACTCCAGGTCAGCAAAATAATCGAGCACCTTATAAGCAAGCCCAATTTGATCCGATTCCGATGACATATACTGAGCTCTTGCCTCAGTTAATTCAGAACCATCAGTTGGCACCCAAGCCTATTGCTCCACTGCAACCTCCTTATCCAAGATGGTATGACCCTAATGCACGGTGTGATTACCATGCAGGTGCTGTTGGGCATTCTACAGAAAATTGCACTGCTTTGAAGTATAGGGTGCAAGAGCTCATTAAGGCCGGATGGTTAAATTTCAAAAAAGAGGAGGGACCCAATGTTGATAATAATCCTTTACCAAATCATCAGGTGAATGCAATAGATCAATGTCAGGATATTATCAAGAAGATAGATGTTGCAGAGATCATGACTCCTGAGGAGAAGCTTTTTGAGATTCTCCTCGTTAACGGATATGTATCAATAGAGTATGCACACAAGGACCTTGTTCAAGAAGGATTCGATGATAATTTGACTTGCCTATTTCATGCTGGGGCAAAGGGGCATTCTTTGGAACAATGTCGTCATTTTCATAAGAGGGTCCAAGAACTGGTGGACTCAAAATTTCTTATGGTCACCCAAGCCCATCACTAGGAGGAGGAAATAGACGCCGTGGAAGAATTGCTGCCTAAAGAAAGTTTGAATTCATCTTTCAAACTGAAGCCACTCACGATCTATTACCGTGAGAAGACTACTACTATTGATCCAAAGTCGATCACCATTCAGGTGCCGGCTCCTTTCAAGTACAAGAGTTCTAAGGCAGTACCATGGAGTTATGAGTACAAAGTAACTATTAACTCAGAAACGCCACCACTTCCAGTTGACAACATTTCCGGAACGGGAGGTGTAACACGGAGTGGGAAATGCTACACTCCAGATCAGTTATTGAAGTGCTCAAAGAATACAATAGAAGAGAAAAATGAGAAAGTTGAAGGTAATACTGATAGCAATGTCAAGCCTAAAGAAACAACAGTGATGAAGAAATCAAGGGGCAAACAGACTGTGTCCGAACAAGAAACTCAAGAATTTCTAAAGTTGGTTAAGTAGAGTGAATACAAAGTAGTGGAACAGCTAGCTCAGACGCCTGCTAAGATTTCCATATTATCTTTGTTGTTATCCTCTGATTCACATCGAGATACGATATTGGAAGCTTTGAATCTAGCATATGTTTCCAAGGACATCACTTCAGATGGTCTAGATAATATTGTGGGGAATATAACTGCTCACAACACCATAACTTTCACTGATGATGAGATACCGCCCGAAGGCACAGGACACACAAAGGCACTGCATATTTCAGTCAAGTGTAAGAACTTTTTAGTAGCAAAAGTCCTGGTGGATAATGGGTCTTCTTTGAACATAATGCCAAAATCAACGTTGGAAAGATTGCCAGTGGATATGTCCCATATGAGGCCAAGTACCGTAGTAGTAAGGGCCTTCGATGGGGCACGCAGTCAGGTGGTGGGTGACATTGAGATTCCAATACAAATCGGCCCATGCACATTTAACATAACCTTCCAAGTTATGGATATCCCCTCTGCTTACAGTTTCTTATTAGGGCGGCCTTGGATACATTCTGCAGGAGCTGTCCCATCATCGCTGCACCAGAAACTCAAGTTTTCAATTGGAAGGAGCCTAGTAATTGTATCTGGTCAAGAGGATATCTTAGTTTCTAGGCCGGCTTCAATGCCATATATTGATGCAGCAGAGGAAGCTTTTGAGTCATCATTTCAAACATTCGAGGTGGCAAGTGCTATGACTCTATATGGGGAAAGCAAGAAATCTAAATCCCAATCTTCAGTCATGACATTCAAGGAAAGCAACAGTCGTTTAGATGATGTTTTAAGCCTATCAAAAAATACAAAGAGATTTGGGCTTGGGTATAAGCCTGATAAAGCAGATATGATCAGGGTACAGAAGCGAGAAAAAGAGAGGCGTTTGGCCAGATTTGAAAGTCGAGAACCAGAATATGGAGAAAAAAACATCCCTCATCTCTACCATTCGTTTGAAAGTGCTGGTATAATTCGTCCAGGTGATTTTGCAGTTGCAGTAGTGACTAAAGAGGAAAAATTGGGTCCATGGATCTGCCCGTGCCCAGAGTACTATTGAATTACCGTCATTTGCTGTTAAGATGTCAAAGTAATTGACTACTTTTTATTGTTTTTTGCAATTTCAATTTTCAATTTCAAGTTAGGTTAGTCATTTTACTCATTTCATTTTCTAGACTTCTTTCTATGTGTTCAAGTAAATTTCATCATTCAATGAAGATTTTAGTTCATTTCCTTTTGCTATTGCATATTACACTCTCCATGGCAAAATATTTACTCTTCTTTTCTTCTCTTTTCTCTCTATGTCAAATTATCAACATCTTAAGCAGTAATACTGAGATTGAATGTGCAAACGATTCTCAATACGAACTTGATATTCCTATACACAATGTTGAGTCTGACGAGGAAGAAGAAGATTTTGAACCTAGTGCTGAGTTGTTAGAAATGATAGAGGAGGGGGAAAAAGCATTGGGCCCCCATGAAGAGTTAACAGAGATAATTAACCTGGGATCACAAGCAGAAGTCAAGGAGGTTCAAATTGGCACTAATGTCTCTACAGAAACTCGCAAAAAGCTTATTGATTTGCTCACAGAATATGTTGATATTTTTGCTTGTTCCTATCAGGACATGCCTGGGCTAGACACGAATATTGTAATGCATCATTTACCACTCAAACCTGAGTGCAAACCAGTAAGACAAAAGTTGCGAAAGATGAAGCCGGACATGTTAATTAAGATAAAGGATGAAGTCAGGAAACAAATTGATTCTGGGTTTTTGACTGTGTCCAATTACCCTGAATGGGTTGCAAATTGTTCCTGTACCAAAGAAGAATGGGCAAGTTAGGATGTGTGTGGATTATAGGGATTTAAACAAAGCAAGCCCTAAAGATAATTTTTCACTCCCTCACATTGATGTGTTGGTAGATAACACTGCTAGTTTCTCTACCTTCTCTTTTATGGATGGTTTTTCAGGCTACAATCAAATAAAAATGGCACCTGAAGATCGGGAAAAAACTACATGTATTACATTGTGGGGAACATTCTGCTACAAAGTTATGCCATTTGGTTTGAAAAATGCTGGGGCCACCTACCAGCGAGCCATGGTTACTTTATTCCATGATTTGATGCACAAAGAGATTAAAGTGTATGTAGATGATATGATTGCCAAGTCGAAAGAAGAGGAAGAACATACAACCGTTCTTCGCAAGTTGTTCGATCGATTGAGAAAGTTTCAACTCAAGCTCAATCCGAGCAAATGCATATTCAAGGCAACCTCTGGTAAATTGTTAGGATTTGTGGTTAGCCAAGAAGGTATCAAGGTCGACCCTGACAAAGTTAAAGCAATTCTGGAAATGCCGCCTCCGCAAACACCGAAAGAAGTTAGAGGATTTTTGGGTCGGATAAATTATATTGCTAGGTTCATAGCGCAATTCACCACAACATGTGAGCCTATTTTCAAGTTGCTTCGCAAAAACAATGATGGCGTTTGGAATGAAAATTGTCAAACAACATTTGATAAAATTAAGCAGTATTTACGAAACCCACCGATCCTCGTACCACCAGTGCCTAGACGTCCGCTCATTTTGTATCTCACCGTAACAGAAAGTGCAATGGGATGTGTACTAGGGCAGCATGATGACTCTGGTAGAAAAGAGCGAGCTATATACTATTTGAGCAAAAAGTTCACCAGTTGTGAAACCAGGTACTCTTCGATGGAAAAAACTTGTTGTGCTCTAGCCTGGGTTGCACGTCGCTTAAGGCAATACATGTTGTATTACACAACATGGCTTATTTAAAAAATGGATCCCGTGAAATACATCTTCGAGAAGCCATCTTTATCAGGACGAATTGCAAGGTGGCAAGTTCTTTTATCCTCGTATGACATCACATATGTGACTCGAAAGTCAGTAAAGGGGAGTGCTCTAGCTGATTATCTGGCACAACAACCTATAGAGGATTATGAGCCGATGAAGTTCGACTTCCCTGATGAGCATATCCTCACTGTAGCAACAGAGAAAGAAATATCAAATCCAGATATGTGGACCATGTTCTTTGATGGGGCTTCGAATGAATTGGGTCACGGAATAGGCGCAATATTAATATCGCCTCGAGGAGAATTATTCCCTCTCACTGCTAAGCTGTGTTTTGATTGTACGCACAACATGGCTGAATACGAAGCTTGTTCAATGGGTATTCAAGCTGCTCTAGATATGAAGATTGAAAGGCTTCAGGTCTTGGGGGACTCTTTGCTAGTGATTCATCAGCTAAGAGGAGAATGGAAAACCAGAGATGCTAAATTATTGCCTTATAAGCAACTTATAACAAGATTATCTCAGCAATTTGATCAAATTACTTTTGATTATTCCCCAAGAGAAAATAATCGGATAGCAGATGCATTGGCTACTCTAGCAGTCATGTTCAATGTGGATTTCGATGAAGGGGTCCAGCCAATTAAAATCGAAAAGCGAGATGTTCCCGCCTCCTGCATGAACATTGAGAAGGAGTCAGATGACAAGCCGTGGTTTCAAGACATCAAACAATATCTTAAATGCGGAACCTATCCTCTTAATGCATCAGAAAATGACAAGCGAACTCTGAGAAGATTGGCAGTGAAATTTTTCTTAAATGGGGAGATACTTTACAAAAGAAACTATGACATGGTACTGTTAAGATGTGTGGACGCCACAGAAGCTAATCAGATTATGAAAGAAATCCATGAGGGAATTTGTGGTACCCATGCAAATGGGCATATGATGGCTAGACAAGTTTTGAGAATTGGTTATTATTGGCTGACTATGGAAACAGATTGCATTAAGTATGCAAGAGAATGTCATAAATGTCAAATTTATGCAGACAAGACTCATGTTCCTTCATCCGAGTTACACATTTTAACTGCTCCTTGGCCTTTCTCTATGTGGGGAATGGATGTGATTGGACCCCTTGATCCTAAAGCTTCAAATGGACATCGATTTATCTTGGTGGCCATAGATTACTTTACCAAATGGGTAGAGGCAGCCTATTATCGTGATGTGACAAAAGGGGTCGTGATCAAATTCATCAAGAAGGAGATCATTTGTCGATACGGCCTCCCTGAAACCATAATCTCTGATAATGCCAGAAACTTGAACAATAAGATGATGAGTGAGCTATGTGAGCAATTCAAGATTAAACATCTCAATTCCACCCTCTACAGACCGAAAATGAATGGTGCTGTTGAGGCTGCAAACAAAAACATAAAAAGAATTGTTGAAAAGATGACTGTAACATACAAAGATTGGCATGAAATGCTTCCCTTCGCTCTACACGGCTATCGCACGTCAGTTCGTACATCAACTGGGGCAACGCCTTTTTCCTTAGTATATGGTATGGAGGCTGTGCTCCCAATTGAGGTGGAAATTCCATCACTAAGAGTTTTGATGGAAGCTAAATTGGAAGAGGCTGAATGGATCCAAAATCGCTATGAACAGCTCAATTTCGTTGAAGAGAAGAGATTAACAGCATTGAGTAGAGGTCAGCTCTATCAAAGAAGGATGATGAGAGCATATGATAAGAAAGTTCGCCCAAGAAGATTCAGAGAGGGAGATCTGGTGCTGAAAAGGATCCTTCCATTTCAAAAGGATCATCGAGGAAAATGGACTCCAAATTATGAAGGACCATTTGTGGTGAAAAAGGCTTTCTCTGGAGGGGCATTAATCTCAACCAATATGGATGGCTGTGAATTATCAAGCCCAGTCAATTCAGACTATGTTCGGAAGTATTATGCATAGATTGTCTGACTATTTTTCCTAAGGAGGTTAGACAAAGTTGCACAGTATTCAATAAGTGTTTTGGAAAGTTTCATTTCAATCTCAGTATTTTGTTTAAAAAAGTTGTTTATCCCTCACCATCTCCACCCTCTCAATTTGGAGATATTTCTTTTCTTCATTGTGTACTTTGGTGATTAATAAAGGATTTGTTTCCTCCATTTTTGACCAATATAGTTGTTATTTTTACGCCAATCACAAATGCAAATTATGCATGTTACATCTCAAGTTAGGGTATTTCATTGTCCAGCCTCTCTGCTCTCTTTCAAAAAAGGAAAAAGAAAAGAAAAAGAAAAAAGAAAAAGAAAAAGAAAAGAAAAAGAGAAAAAGAAAAAGAAAGAAAATAGATGCTTTCACTATAATCGTTGAGGAAAATTGGTCAATTCTTGACTATTTTACCCTTCTCATGAAAAGTATGTTCGTTATTATCAACTATACTCTCAATCAACTGCAACCTTTATTTTGACCGTCGTTCATGTGAAAAGTTTCATATTACCATTCCTCCCTAGACAAGGTTCTGATTATCACACTGGGGCAAAACACCCCCTCGGGAAGTAAGAATTCGAAATTGCTTACTATAAAACCTTGAGCCTATCCCACCACACGTGATTTTTGTCGTAAACCAACTTGAATTACCGATTCATCATTGTTTCGCTAAACTCATCATGTATAGCTACAGTGAATCTCCATATTTGTTTACCCCACTTGAGAGCCTTTTGCTAAACCTGTCACATCTAACCATGTGGCAAAAATTCAAAACTACCCACCCCATGTTACCAAGAGAGTTTCGATGGTAATTAAATAGAGATGGACTCTTATGATTTACTGCTTCATAATTAAGACTTGTAGTTCTTTAAGTATTCCTATATTTAAAGTTTTTTTTTTCAATCTACACTTTTCCTATACCATTTCTAGCTTTTGTCTTCTCTCCTTTTGGAAGGTGACTCCAAGACTAAGGATGATAATCTTGGGAACTTGGACTTAGTAACTGGACAAATTATCTCGAAGTCTCAAATTCTTTCATTGAGTTTTGTTTGAGAAATAACCCTATCATGGTACCGAGGAACATTGACAAAGAAACAACATGGAGTGATTATTGAAGTCGCGAAGGATGGCTTACAGGTGTTTGATCTTCTACATGTGATTGCATTATATTTTGCCAGTCATGAAAAAATATATTTGGCCTAAAAAAAGAAAGTTATGAAAAAGAAAAGAAAAAGAAAAGAGGAAATGAAAAAGAAAAAGAAAAAGAAAAAGAAATGTACAAGGCCAAGATAATTCTTGAAATGCATGATTGGGGCAATCAATGTAGATCAAGAGGTCACACCTCCAAACGATTTGAAGATTTTCTTTATCAATTATCATTTGGAGCAATAATCTTCATTGCTACACTGGGGCAAAGCTTTCATCATTATACTGGGGCAAAACCGTCATTATTAAATTGCGACAAGGGCCTTCACCACTATACTACAGTAAAGTCATTTTACCTTTTATTTTACCATTTATGTAAACTGTGTTAGACTGGGGCAAAGGCCAAGTTAAGAGAATCACACTTCTCTTATGAAGAATCTTCCAATCTCGAGCAGTTCTCTACATTCAAGAATAGAAAGCTGAATCACATTTTCATAGAAGAATAACATTCAGAGAAAGGACAATCACAGTAACGAGGGTTTTTCATCAAAGATTTCGAGCTGACTTAAAGAAAGAACGAGATATATGAGATAATCCCTTGAGGAGCTGCTGCTTGTTCTCATAGTGGTTGTCCAAAGAATTGGGGTCACCTTAAAAAATATTTTCATTTGAATTATGTTCAATCTCTTATTGTTCGAGAGATTTTTTTATGAAGGCATTTGTGACCCATGTTTTCTTCCTTCAGTCCTTTCTCTCTTTCTTTGTTGACTACCATCCCCGTTTGTCTCTAGGCCAAATTCATCTTCTTGTATCGAACCATTTTGTCCACTACAAGGCTAAGGTTATGAAGCGTTTGAATCAGGTAAGATGTTTAATGCTATGAATTACCATTGATAGCTCTCTAAACTAGAACATGAGACACTTCTAAAAAACCTACCATACTCGATATGATTGAGCAATCTATGGTTGACATATATGTTTCCTTTCGGGTTGAGCAATCTTTGATTAACATACATGATCTCTTTTAGGTTGAGCAACCTTGATTGACTCATACAATTTCTCTCGAGTGTTGAAAGCATAAAAAAAAAGGGAAAAAAATAAGAAAAAAAAAAAAGAAAAGAAAAGGAAAAGAAAAAGGAAAAGAAAGAGAAAGAGAGGCAATCAAGATCCGAAGATGTCTATTGTTATATACTTTGAAAGCTTCCTTGACTGATAAATCTTTATTTCCTCTCATTAGATTCATGGGTGGCTTAATGTCTTTATTGTCAATGCAATACCAATTGAAAGTTTTCAATGTCTACGACATCTAAAGCAATGACATTTATTCAATAGACTTCGACAGAAGAGAATCCGAAGTGCAGAGGGTTTAGTGGGAGGAACATTGGAAAATTCCACTCACAAGACGTTTTGCTATGAGATGTTCGGAAGTCTTTAAATCAAGACCTCAAAGTGTTTTGGTTCATCGTCAGCAAAGCAGCCTACTTCATTTCGTGTATGTCTCTCAATCTATAACAGCGGAACGCAAGAAATGAGCTACTTTATAGTTCTGGTTTTCAAAACTCGCTAATTTTGAAGTTTGTGTTTTTAAAACTTGTGCCCTGCACATTTTCATGCTGCATGTAAATTTGAATCTCATACATTTAAGCATACTCTACATTTTGAGATTTTGCAAGTCTGTGATTCACTTCTTTGTTGGTTAAATCGAACCCTGCTAGTCAGTGGAGGTCGAAGCCTGGTTGGAGTCAGGTCCATTTCATGTTTTATTTTGGTTGGTTAAATCGAACCCTGCTAGTCAGTGGAGGTTGAAGCCTGGTTGGAGTCAGGTCCATTACATGTTTTATTTTGGTTGGTTAAATCGAACCCTGCTAGTCAGTGTAGGTCGAAGCCTGGTTGGAGTCAGGTTCATTTCATGTTTTATTTTGGTTGGTTAAATCGAACCCTGCTAGTCAGTGGAGGTCGGAGCCTGGTTGGAGTCAGGTCCATTTCATGTTTTATTTTGGTTGGTTAAATCGAACCCTGCTAGTCAGTAGAGGTCGAAGCCTGGTTGGAGTCAGGTCCATTTCATGTTTTATTTGGTTGGTTAAATCGAACCCTGCTGGTCAGTAGAGGTCGAAGCCTGGTTGGAGTCAGGTCCATTTCATGTTTTATTTTGGTTGGTTAAATCGAACCCTGCTAGCTAGTAGAGGTCGAAGCCTGGTCTGAGCCAGGTCCATTCCCCTTTTCTTTTGGTTAAATCGAACCTTAGAGGTCGAAGCCTGGTCATAGTCAAGTCCATTTCGTTTCCTTTTGGTTAAATCGAACCTTATCTTTGATTAGAGATGAAAATCTGGTCAACGTAAGGTTCATTTTCCTTTTCCAATTTTAGGATATGCTTGGTTTAAGCATGAAGCCCTTCCTTTTATTTTTAACGAAAAATCTTCGCCTTCCCAATACTTTGTCTTTTTCCTTTGTTTACCCTTTCAATCCTTCAAGGCTACACAACGGAGGGCAAACTGTAGACACCGTATTTGGTCCGGCTTGATTTTTAGTAATAATGTTTGAAGTTTTTCAATATTTAGTGGCAATTTGTTTTTTGTATGTCAACAAGAGTTTGGCTCAATTGGCATAAAGCTTATAACCCGATCAAGAGGTCGGAGGTTTGAATCCCCCTCCCCACATATTATCAAAAAGTTTGTTTTTGGTTTTCATTGATTATTTTCATTTTCATTTTACTTTTTTATTTTTATTTTATTTATTTCTTTATCTTTTTATTTTATTTTCTTTCATTTAATTTTATTTATTTTATTTTATTTTATTTCTTTATGTCATTTTATTATTATTATTATATTTATTTATTTATTTTATCATGTTTTATTTTTACTTTTGTTTTGTTTTATTTTTATTTACTTTATATTTTATTTTCATTCTTTTTTTTATATTTTATTATTTTATTATTTTTATTTTATTTTATTTATTTATTTATTATTGATTTATTATTTTTATTTTTATTTTTATTATTATTGTTTTTTTTCTCTCTTTTTTTTTCTTTTTTTTTCCCACGTTTCCCTCTCCCATTTTTTTCTCCAACTCCCCACTCTCTCCCCTATTCTTTCTCCCATTCTTTCCCCCTTCTTCTCCATTCCCCCCTCATTCTCCCAACCTCCCATTCTTTCCTCATCTTTCTCAACTCACTCCCCCCTCCTTCTCCCAACCTCCCATTCTTTCCCTCTTTTTCTCAATCCCTTCCTCCAAGCTCTACTATATAATGAGAGCTTATGGAGGATGATAGGGGACAAAAAAAAAAAAGAAGAGAAGAAGAGTGAAAGAGTTTAGAGATAGAAAGTAAGGAAATTGTAGAGAGAGTGTGTGAATTTGAGAGGGAAAAATAGAGTTTTGAGAAAGATTTTAAACAAACCCAACCTTCCGCCGCCACCGCCGTGCCACCACCACGCCGCTGCTGTCGAACACCACACCGCCGCCGCCGCCGCCGCCGTCGAAGACTCGTGCCGCCGCCGTCCGTCCTAGCCATGAGAAGCTCCTTTGCAACAAAAAAAAAAAAGAAGAAGAGTGAGCTGGAAAAAGTGAGGAAGAAGAAGAGGTTGGGGGAGAGAGGAAAGGTAGTGGGTCCCACATTTTAAATTCTTTATTCTTCTCACTTCTCTCTCTTATTTGTCTCATTATTATTCCTCTAATTAAAACAAGAAAAGAAAATGGTTATTTCTTTTTTATGGATCCAAACTTTTCCATTTTTCATTTTGGCTATGAATTTAAGTTTCCAAATCAATTGCAATTTATTTTATTTCATTTATTTATTCTTTTTTCTCCATTTTCTAAATTAAAGCATCTAATTGGATGTAGTTTGGTTCTAATTTTAAATTTCTAAATAAAACTTCAATTTTTCTTTGATGATTTAATTTGACGTTTTCAAATTGGATTTCAATTCCCCTTTATTTTCCAAACAAGTTTCAAATTGATTTTAGATTAAACAAGATGGAAAGAGAGAAAAGAAAGAGCATTGATTATGGAAATTTTTAGCCTAAAGTTTTGAAATTAGCCTAAGGTTTTGTTTTGAAATTAACTTCAATTTACTTTAAAATTAATTTCTTATTCAATTTTTTTTTTCAAAATTGGATTTCATCTAGTAAAGTCAAATTGAGTTTGATTTGAAAATTTGAATTGGAGGTCAATTTTGTTTTAATTTGGTTTTAAATTAAATTTTCAAAAGCCTTCAAAATATTAAATCATTTTTTTTCTTCTTCTTAAATGGTTTTAAGCCTTCAAAATATAAAATCATTTTTTTTCCTTCTTCTTAAATGGTTTTTTACCACTCATCATCGTTAATTTACATTTTTTCGTTGAAATGTGAATTTTAACAAGTATGAGACAAAATAATTCATGTAGAGTCTGTGACGGAGTTGAAATAATTTTCAAATTCTTAAGGTAAAATTTTTCTTTTTTTCCTTAATTAGGAAATTTCTACGTGATAATAAAGTTATGGGTTAACCCCACTCACAAAATTAAATCATTACTTTACTTAAAGATAAGGTAAAATTAGTGAGACATTTAATTTTCGATTTTCATTTTTTTTTCTTTTTTCTCAAATTTTATTTGTTTATTTCTTGTTAAGACATGAACCTTTGTTAAATGAATTCGAGTAATAAAATAAAATGTTTTCAAATGGGTGTTGTAGGGTGCTAATACCTTCCCTACACACAACTGACCCCCGAACCTATTTTTGGTTTTTAAGACCAGTTCATTTTTTTTTTAAATGGGTGACCAATCACACCCCAAGATGATTGGTGGCGACTCCAAACCTTTAACCTCGAAAGAGACCCTTAGGAAAGGACGTCGGCCGCTCCGCGTCGCGATGATGTTGCGACAGGTTGCATTCGTGAATTATCTATGTCAGAGTCGAGTCACAGAAATGTGCATAACGGTACTCGCTTAGCCTTCTAACGATTTTTGGGAACAAGAGCCAAATAGAAGTTAAATCTGACCCAATGCATTGAACAGACTTAGGTTAAATATTGCATGATTATGGTTATTACCTTAGGGATGAATCCATGTTGAATACCTCGTTTATTTCTTATTATTATTCTTTTAATTATTTGCATGTTTTATTTATCTTTTCAAAAACCCAATCAATCAACTTATTTTCTTTGGTTACCTTTTCAAAAGCAATCATTTGAGCAGTTTCTTCATCAAATATGAATTTCCAGTTTAGTCCTCGTGGGATCGATACCCTTGGAATACTTCTAAGGTTTTTTATTACTACGTGCGACAGTGTATACTTGCACTAAGTGTTAGCTGAATTATTCTTTATTCTTATTTATCATCTTATCTCACATCCATCATTCAGCTGACGACGCACCAGTTGTACCATAAACAGGTTGTTCATTAGAGGAGCATTGGTACTTAAGGAGACAGAGTAACACAGGGGTAAAACGATAATTTGACCCAGCTGTGATTACGGACACTCGTGAAGGATTGACTTACCGGTATAGGTCTATATCCATGAGCACATAAATGTTCTACAGTGAGAAGAGCTCAGCTGTGGGTCTTTAGTGGAATGACCCACAGTTAATGAATAATGGTTAACCTAATTAATGAGTTTAATCAGTTAACCTCATATCATTGGAGCTTCTGATTTGTAGGTCCATTAGGTCCCCCTGCTAGCTCGTAAAGAGTAATTAGGAACAATTATATTTTGAGAGAATTTGAATAGTTCAAATTCATATTGGGAATTAAGTTAATTGTATGAGATACAAATTAATATAATGTATAGTGATACATTAAAATGTAAAGTCTAATTTGAAATTAAACTTTATTATTATGAGAGAAATAAATATTTGAAGAAGTTCAAATATTAATATGAATTTGATTCATACTAAATTTATAGGATATAAGAGAATTTGAAGGAGTTCAAATTTTAATATGAATTTGATTCATATTATAGAATTAATTAATTGAAGGCCTGAAATTAAATATTAATTGGTGATTAATTAATTGGAAATTAATCAATTATGGAAATGATTAATCACTAATGGAAATAATTAATCATTTATGAAAATGATTTAATCATTTATGGGAGTGATCAATCATTTATGGAAAATATTAATCAATTATGGAATTGTTTGGTTATGGAATTAATTGATTAATTATGGAAAAAATTAAATCAGTTATGAAAATAATTGATTTTAAATGAATATTTTATTCATGGCATTTCTCCTATAAATAGAACACTAAACATAGGGTTTAGGTACTACAACATAAGGCCACAAGAATGCACTCTTGCATTCTCTCTAGCCTCCCTCTCATATTATCTCAACCCAAGAACTCTAGGGAAAATTTTCTCTCTAGAGTTTTTCCCATTCAAGATTAGGTAGTCTCACAACTACATTCCTATTCTCAGAGTTATAGCGGGGAAGATCAATTGGTGGTGTCCCAATTGTTGACGCTTGATCCAAAATCAAGAAAAGCGTTCTTGATATTTCAGAGACAACAACGACGTTTGCTTCTCCCCTTTAGAATTAGTTCTAAGGTTGTATGCTTAGCCTTAATAATATAAATCTAGAATAGTTCTAAGTTTATTGCTAATGTATTTGTATTTTAGATTAAAAAAAATTAACTACGAATCGGTCTCAATTCGCTTTCGCTTTACAGAATTACGAAATTTCAATCCTTCATTGGAAAGATTTGAATTAAGCTATGATAGACACTATTCTGAACATGTTATGAAAAAATTGAATTAAGTTAAGATAGTCATCTAAACAAAGTTTAAAAATCATAGGAGATAAAGCCACATTAATCTAGGGATAGTTTATTTTACGGTTGGGGATGGAGAAGAAATCAGATTCCATGAATTTTGGTTGGAGATAAAATCGATGTGCATCCAACAAAATTTGAAGAACCTTATTGGCAACCCTAATTGGCAGATAGAGAAGTGTCGACAATGCTCATAAACACTTAAAGAGCCCGTATTATGACAAAATGACTGAAAGCGCCTCAATGAAATTCTCTGACATTATATCAATCAGAGAGAGAATTTAACATGGAGTTAAAGATGAGGGGGATTACAAATACAGATGAAAATGCAGAAGTTGTCACCTTAAAAAGTATGGAAGGAAAAGAAATGCATGAGATTAATTCAGGGCGAAGATTTATATTAGCCACATCTCATCACCAACATTTAAATCGGTGAACTACTCTCAAAGTCCTCAACAAAATGGACAAAACCAGTCAAATGCACCAAATTAGTAAGGTGTTAAGAGTAACTTAAGATAGAGGCAATTTGATCGCGTGACATACACTGATCTCTTGCCACAATTGTTAGAGGAAAACCTCATACAACCTCCATACCCTAAGTGTTACATCCAAAAACACAATGTGAATACCATGCAGGGGTAATGAAGAATTCCACAGAGATTTGTCTCCCACTGAAATTCAAGGTGCAAAGTATAATCAAAGCAGGATGGTCGAAGTCTGATAAGCAGAGAAGGAGCAAAGTATCAATCAAAATATTCTCCCAAATGGTAAGAATTCTGCTATAAATTTGATTGAAGTAGGTCATTGAGGAACTTCAAGAATAACTATACTTTGGCTATGCCTAAGGCCCCGAAGATGTCTTTTTAACAGGGGCAGTTTAATCTTGATGAAGCATTAATGCCCCTTGTATCCAATTTTGTGGAGTGAAATGGATTGTTCGCTTTCATTATACGAGTCCCCTTTGTTTATCCATCATAAAGGATAATAGATGATTAGTAAAGAGGATATTAAGAATGAAAATGACGTTAAGAGTTGGTTCCAATGTTCCACCTTCAATCTCAAGCAAAGCACAATCATTTTGACCCTATGGCTCCTCTTCATGAGTATAAGGATGCGTTTGCACAATTATATCAGATATGTCTGGCCTGGATATGTAGATTGACTTGAAACTAGTCAGTGCATTATTGGAAGTTCCAAATGAAATATCAAGATGTTGCAATTTGCCTACGCATCAACTGGGGCAGTTCCATTTTCTTTACTATATAACATGAAGGTTGTGTTGCCGATGGAAGCTAAATAATCATCCTTCAGAGTGTGACTTCATTAAGTAGAAGACAATAAAATTTTGTCAGCATTTCTTGCAAGAAAGGAATTTAGTATTAAAAGGGGTCATCCTACTTTATAAGGATCATAAAGGAAAGTGGACACCAAATTATAAAGAAGCCTACATAAATAAAAGGTCTTTTCTCTGGAGAATTATTTACGGGAAGATGAATTATCAAACTTGACAAATGCAGATATTGTCAAGGAGCTATATCAATTTTTGGGATCAATTGACTTTCATTGCATCCACCATTTTATCATCAGTTCCAATGTCATGAAATGACATTTATTTGGAGGTCGTGAGAATTCTTGAGATTTATGGACTCTCATATGAAGTACTGTCATTAATCTTGCCTTAAATTTGTAAGTCAAGACAGAAGTCAAATCACAGTTCCAAGATCATGGTACCTAACCAAACTATATGGAGAAGTGTCAAGGAGTTTGTTTATTTGTACGCTTCAACTTTTTTTTTCCTCTTTTAAAAAGGATAAGAGAAAGATAAAAGTTAGTAGTAACAGAAACATATCTATCACGAGCATATATACATGTATGCATTATTCATGAGTGATATTTATCTTTATTAACTGTGTCAAGAGGCGCATGTTTATCCCTGACCCTTGACACATTTGTTGTGATGGCGTTTGTTTATCCCTGGCCTCTAGCTTTTCATCTTTTGCTGCAGTGGCGCTTGTTTATCCTTGGCCCTCAGCATTTTTTTGTGTCATGTGGTACTTGTTTATCCCTGACCTTTGACACTTTTTGCTGTGATGGCGCTTGTTTATCCCTGGCCTCCAGCCTTTTCATCTGTTGCTGAAGTGGTGCTTGTTTATCCCTGGCCCTCAGCATATTTCTTTCTTTGTGTCATGAAGTGTTTGTTTATCCTTGACTCTTGACACTGTTGCTGTGATGGCGCTTGTTTATCCCTGACCTCCATCTTATCTCTTTCGGTGCAGTGGCGCTTGTTTATCCCTGGCCCTCAACATTTTTCTTTAATTATGACATGTGGTGCTTGTTTATCCCTGGCCCTTGACACCTTTACTGTGATGGCGCTTGTTTATCCTTGGCCTCCAGTTTTTCATCTTTTTTTGTGGTGGTTTTTATATATCCCTGACCCCCAACATTTATCTTATCTCTATTAAACCTAGTATTGGTTGTGTCCTTGGTTTTTCAGAGACAACCCTTTTCTTGCGCTTTTATAATTTTCTTGAGATATTCAAATGCCTCCCAGCTTTAACCGAGCAAAATAATGTCTATACCGTCGTCCACCTTCTACTTGTACAAGGATGTACGAAGGGGGGCATGTTGCAGCCACCTATTTTTGCCCGACTTATTAAATTAATTTTTAATTTAATCATTAAAATGCATAATTATGTTTGAAATTTTGATTTAATTAGAAATGTTTGTTAATGTCATTTGGTCTTTTTCTTAGTTTGGTTAGAGGAACCAATTTAGTTGGTTTGGTTGTCAAGAGATCAAAGAAGCAAGTTTTTTTTTTTAATTTTGAATTGGTTTACAAAAAGTTGCATTCCATTTTTAGCATAGCTTATATTTGGAATTGTTTTCAAATTAAAAAAGTAGCTAGTAAAGTTTCAAACACAAAAAGAGAAATGGATTGACCTTTATAAATCCTTCTTTTTGGAGGAAAGGAGGGGAGTTCATTCAACAAAAAAAAAAAAAAAAAAACCTTAGAAAGAAATCCAACATCCATACTCTCCCAACCATAATATGAGTTTTCCACACAAGAATAGCCACAAAGTCCTCTACAAAAAAAATCCCAAAATCTAGAACGTAAATAGAAGAAAACCTATCTTAGTTGGAGGTTGCATTTGGTAAGGCTTTTGTCCCAAGGATCCACACCTCAAGCAACAAGCGGGTATTTTGTTCTTGATTTTGTCTCTTACGCTTTCTTTTTTTTTTTTTCTTCTTTCTCGAGCACCCTGAAAAACTATAGTTGAGTAAGGGTATTGCAAGCTCGTTTATTATTGTTTCTTACTTCTATTGTTACTTTTTTTGTTTATGTTATAATGTGAGCTTCCCTTTGTTTTTCTCATGTTTATATCATTCATTTTTTTTTTTTGTTTCTTTTATCTTTGTTGCTTTATTTACCAAAAATAAGAAGCAAGAAGAAAATAGATGTGAAAAAATATATGTAAAAAAAGAAGATTGTGTGTAACATATGGAGCTTTGGTTGAGGTTGAATAAGAAGGAAAATGAGATGAGAGGAAAAAGTAAGGCAGCGAGTTTGAGAGAGAAAGAGAGAAAAAAAAGGGTAAGTTGGTTTCTTTTGTTTTCTTTTTATTATTATTACTATTATTATTGTTATTTCATATATATATATATATATATATGCATATGCGTGCTTCTGCTGAGTTTTTCTTTTTTTTCCTTTTCTTTTTTAATTTCGTTTTTACTCTTTTTCTTTCTTTTTATTTTTTTTTTCCTATTATTGTTACAGCATGCTATTAGTTTCCTTTATGTTTTTTTTTTTTTGAAATATCTTTTATGTTTTCTCTTGGTTTTTGTTTAAGTCTTTTTGTTTAATTACTTTATTTCACATAGCTAAATCTTTTTACTTGTATGACTATTAATTGAGCATTGCACTTCATCATTATCTTTTTATTATCATTTGTCAATAATTATATGGTTGAATTTGACTTATTATTTTATTTACCATGTTACTAATTTGATATATATTTGTTGTTTGTTAATGTGATTTTAACATTTAATCCATATCTCTTTTTATTAAAAATATTCGACGACAGAATCTAGAAATATTTGAGAGTCCGATTTTCTAGTTTTCCCGAGGTGAGGGGTCGATCTTTGGGAGTCTGAGATTGATTACAATATGTTTTCTTAAATTTTAACATAATATACTATTGGTTGTTTATTTATTGTATTAATTATTATGTTAATTTACTTGTTTCATAATTGCAATTTGTTGTCTATTGTGCTTGTATATAAATATTGTATATTATATGTTTTTTTTTAAAAAAATGTTTCCAAATTCTCTTTTTTTCAAGCTTTTCTTTTATTTATTTTAAATTTATTTCCAAACTTATTTTCTAATTTCCTAATGTTTTACTCTCCTTGATCTTATTAAAAGATTTATAACTAAAAAATGTTATTTCAAAAAATTTTGTAATATCTTTTCTTAAAATTAGTATTTTTAAAGACCATTTTTTTAAGAAAAATCCTATGATAGAATCTAGAAATATTTTGGAGTCCGATTTTCTAGAATTCTTAAGGTGAGGGATCTTAATCTTTGGGAGTCCGAAATTTTGATCCCAAGAAAAAATGAATTTAATTTAAAAAAAATGTTTTAAAAAAGATCTTTTCCTTTTGGAATGCTATCCTATGACGGAATTGAGAAATGATAAAATTCAATTCTCTCACATTCTTGAGGTGAAGAATTTTAATTCTAAGAGAGTAAAATCAATGGGATTTTCTCCACTTATTTGATGGGATCATTACTGCAAATATAAAGTAATGAGGGGTAAAATAAGACATTGTGTTTTTTAAAATATTTTTTGCCTAAATAATACTTTCTTCCAAATTATTTTCAATTCAAGATAAAATTTTGGCCACTTTTTTTAACGGGTGTTGTGGGGTGCTAACACCTTTCCAACAACTTCCAAACCCAAATCTGGTTTTCGTAGACCGTTTTTTTATTTTTTTATTTCTTAAAACGATAGTTTTATTTTATTTTAGTGTCCAATCACACCATAAAAAGATTGGTGGCGACTCCTTTTATTTTACCCTTTTCGAGGACGTTGGCCGCTCCACGTTGCAAGCACGTGGCAACTTTGCAAATCTCAAAAAGCATAACTAAATTTGTAAATGTTCTAATATTTTTTTGCTACCCGTTGCAATTTCCCTAATAAGTAATAAAAGAAACAAAAAATAATTCTACACTACGCTAACCAAGAATCAAAACACAAATCTCTATACCAAAAACTTGTACCCCTCTGACCAACTAACTAAGACACCATGTACGGAAAAATGAGTGAAAAATATAATACATCTATACTATATTAAAAAGTGAGGATCTTGAAAAAACTTTTTTGGACACTTTTGTCCTTTCTTTAATTTACTAATTTACAATTTTACCATTAAAGAATAATTATAAATAGTAAATTAATTAATTAATAATTAATTATCAATAATAAATGTGTAGGATTTACTAAAAGGTTGGAATGCAAAAAGTTTTTCCTACAACTTTTTTTTTTTTTTTTTTTTGAGAAGTCCTACAACCTTTTTAAATTATAAATCATAATGAAATTTTATAGGTTATAGAATTTAAAAGGTTTTGTAACTCTCATCTTCTACTACTATAAAATGGAGTTTTTTTCACCATTTTCTTCACCAACACTTAGTTTCATTCTTTCTTTATTTTTGTTCTCTTTGTTTTCTTTGCTCTCCAAAGTCTCTTCAATCTTCAAAACATCTCGAGATGTTGGTGTGGTGTATTCAAATTGCAAAGGTTTCATGAGGGGTGATATATATATTCAAATTGCAAGGGAATGCATGCATGTGTCAAATTTATATCTTAGATCCTAGGCTTTTGACATTGCAACTCCAATTTGATGAAGTTGAAGAATTGTATTTGTATATCAATATTTATCAAGTGAGCAAATCTATTTTACGAAATGAGTGTATATCTAAGATTTTTTTTTTGTTACTATTCATTTTTGTTATTGTTCTTATATCATTCATGTTTTTTTATTAATAATATTTGTTGAAAAATAAATTTTATTGCATCAATTACAAGTTTATATTTCTTTTGTTGAGAAAAAAAATGTCTAACCTTAATGCCCCACAAAATTTTCAATTAATTATAAATAGTAAATTAATTATCAATAATAAATTAAAAATTATTTTTTTAGACCATTTATGTTATTTGATCTATTTTTATGTTTATTAAGCATGTCATTTAATTCTAACGTTTAATAACATTAATTAATAAGAATGTGAAAAGGTAGAATATGAGAAGCTCTATCTCATTATTTCTATAATTTATTTTTCAAAATTTATGAGCTTATTTTTAATTATATTTAATAGTGAAATTCCAAAGGTTTTGTAACTTTTATCTCCTACAACTATGTATAAAGATCCCTTCAACAATATCTTTTACAAGGTTTTGAGTTTTCTCTTATATTTAGGTTTGGTTTTATTCTTTTATTCATTGTTTTTGCTTTGCCTCATAACTTTTGTTGAATTCTTTAATCTAACATTCTTCTTGATTTTCTTTTGTCGCAATATTGATCCCTGGTAATTTAAGAAAAGACTTGAAGATATGCAAAAGAGAAGCTAGAACAAATATTATTATTGTTAGGAATATACATTTTAAAAAAAAAAAAAAATTGTTGGTAGTAAATGAATAAATCCACTACAATAATTAAAAAAATGGTACTTTCTCAAATTCTTCAAATTCCACTTTTTTTAATCTCTCTCATGTTTATGATTATTTATTTTCTCATCCCACTTTTTGAAATGTTTTTTCAAATTCTTCAAGTTCCAGTTTTGTTCTCTTTCTCATTCGTCTCATTATTTCTCTCTCTCTAACTCTTGAGGAAGTATTAGTTGATAATTAAAAATTTTGAATGTGAACCATTAAAACATGAAACATTCTAATATGAATAACTTGAATATGAAAAGTTTATCATTTATTTTATTAAGTAACTATACAAATGTATGAATTTAATTATCTTAAAATTTTATGATTGCCATGAATAAGGAAATTTTAAAAGTTTTGTATTTCTGTTTATCTTCTACCACTATATAAATAACTCTCTCCTACTTTTCTTTAATACACAAACATGAAAAGTTAGAATATTAAAACTTTTGTCAATTTATTCCTAAAAATAAATTATAAAATTTATGAAGTTCTCCTCAATTATATAATGAAAATTTAAAAGTTTATCAAAATTTTAATAATTTAAAACTTTGTAAATGTGTAAAATACTTAATAAATCATTTATTCTGTAGTAAATATAAATGAACTGAAGATCGGAGGTATGCTTAACTTTTTTTAAAACAAATAATATTAATATATAACAAAATGAAATGAAAATATACCAGGAATATGATAAAATAATGAAAACTACCACGTGCAAAGCACGTGTTAAAAAACTAGTATCTTTAAAGTCAACGATTGTAGGGGCTCCTCCCGGTCCCTATGTAGATGGGAAATTTGAAGTTTTGGGTCATTTAAATTTTTAGTTTGGAAACAAGACCCGTTTTTAAATTTCTTGTTTTTTTGGCCTACCATGAATGTGAAATAACCATTATGCTCCTCTGTTAATGAAATGTGGGGGTAAAAAAATGGGGCAAACTTTGGTCTTCTTTCTTTCTTTCCAGTTTTCTTTCTCCATTCGCAAGCTCTCAAGTTCTGAATCCGCATAAAATTGATCAAAGTTTACAAGGGTTTAGGTTTGAAATGAGGTTTTTTATATTTTTCTTTTAACTCACTTAAATCTAGCTTGGCCATCGATTATTTTGGCTATTTGATGTATTAGTGTACATTTTATGTGTTTTCGGACATGTCTGTGTTGGGTTATGTGAAAAATAATCATTCTCGACCATTTTCTAGGCTTGTGATGGTCTGCTATTGATGAATCTCGCCTGAGATTTAGTACCAGGAACGAGCAAATTAATCAAAAAATTAGCAAAATAACCGTTACCGGGAAAAAAAATAGGTTGTTGTCAAATTTCTCGGTCTCGATCTTGACCAGGATGGAGACTGGGAAATATAGCAAAAAGTAGGGGCTGATGCGACTAAAATATATTCGGTTGTATTTTAAATTCAACCTAACTACTTTGGTTCATTGGGTAAGGGGTGGTGGAGTGTTATACTGTGTGGGAGGGTTTCGGTTTGAGACAAGTTAAACCCATTTCTTTGAAAATGGGCGTCCTTTCCAAACGAAAAAAAAAAAAGAAAAAAAAAAAAAAAAAGCTTAAAAGACCCAAAACTTCAAATTTCCCTATGGTAGATCCGTTCTGCTCATGTGCTTCAACTTCTGTGTATCAAATCTCAATCTTAATTTCTTCTTTTTTCTATTGAAGTTATAATAATACTCAAAATAAATAATAATACATAGACATAAAATATAGTTGATGTATATTTAGATGGTCAATTACCTCTTTCTCTTGAAGAAAATAAATATTAAATAGTTAGCGAGGTTGGAAATGAGGATGATTGGAGTATGAAAAATGAGCAAAGTAGCCGTGAACAAAACGGCAGAGACGACCCACCCACTCATAAACCCAAACATGAAGATGGAAGAATGATTTTCCTTGTTCATCTCCTTCTCCTTCTCCTGCTTGCAAGGCTCCAAAGACCATCCACAAAGCCCTTTGTTATCAGCCACGTTAAATTCCTTAAGCCTGCTCATCCTCTCGATCCCTTCGGGTATTTCCCCACTAAGCTTGTTGTTATTCAGAATGAGGAAATTAAGGTAATAACAATCCGTTATAGTTGCTGGAATTTCACCTGAGAAAGAGTTGTTCGACAGATCCAAATGTGTGAGATATTTTACTCTTTCGCACAGATCGTAGGGAATCCTTCCAGAGAGTTGGTTCCCATTCAGTTTGAGCTTCATTAAACTTCCACAGTGTTGGATTCCCCGAGGGAAGCTTCCTCTCAGACCCATATCACTCAGATCACGGTCAACGAGCACATCTTGGCTGAGCCAGCACTCGACTCCAACGAAAGAAGTGCAGATGCGTTCGCCAGTTGTGTTGGTGAAGTCCCATGAGGATAGCTTAGCCTTGGGGTCTTGTAGTGATTCTTTAATGGATTTTAGGCAGTTTATCTCTTCCTCTGTTACACCTTTTGCCAATGGACATAACACCACAAAACACACCATGGCTATGGCTATGGTTTTGGCTGAGATCGTTAAAAGTAAAACAAACAACTCTGAGATTTTGGGACTCATTTCTTGCAAAAGCTAGGATGATCATCCATCCACACGGGTTGTCTTGCGGTCTGATTTAAAGTTAAAGAATGCCACTCT
This sequence comes from Luffa aegyptiaca, assembly GCA_017139565.1. Taxonomy (NCBI): domain Eukaryota; kingdom Viridiplantae; phylum Streptophyta; class Magnoliopsida; order Cucurbitales; family Cucurbitaceae; genus Luffa; species Luffa aegyptiaca. The sequence continues at coordinate 6,857,094 of CM029397.1, forward strand.
CTTTTAATTCTTATATTTATCATTGTTGATCCATTCACCTCCACACGTTGACTCTCATCATATATTGAAGAATAATACCCATCTCAAGAAATCAAATAAAATAAAATGTGAATTTGCCAGCTCAATGAGGTGTCCTGACAGAGCCATACCAACGACTTCAAGAATTTGTGAAATGTAACTTTCCAAAGTCAATGTGGATTACTAAATCAAATGTTAAAATTCATGTTGGATAACTATCTGGTTTTTTATTTTTGGTTTTTTAAAATTTAACTTGTTATCTCCTAATTTCTTTATAATAGTTTTCAATTTGTTAAGGACACATTTGAATTTTTAGTCAAATTTTAAAAACAAAAACAAGTTTTTGAAAACTATTTTTTTAGTTTCAAAACTTGACTTGGTTTTTGAATATATATATATGTTTATAAGTTTAATTTTCAAAAACCAAATGGGAAGAAGTAGATAATAAAACCAAGAAACTTATAGATGAAAGTAATGTTTTTACTAGCTTAATTTTAAAAAGTCAAATGGTTATCAAACCGCACCTAAATAATTATTGCAAATTAATCCAATTCTTTTTAGGTCTAATAATTTTAAAAGAGTGGACAATAACGATTAAAACATCGTGGGTTTCATATCAATATTGAGATACCATCTTGATTAAAAAAAAGAACACCAAAAATTGTACTTCTATTACGGTTTTCGAATCAATAATTGCACATCTACTAAAAAAGAATTATGTTGATTTCTTTTACTGGATGTAATTTTATTTTTATATATACAACTAGTTAACTTGAATCTCCATACATAAGTTACATCTCAACCTAATTGTTTATATGTTTGATTGTTTATTTGTTTGTTTCTCAATATTTACTCAAATTTTCTCTATTGTTTGTAATTCCAACAATTTGAACGAGATTCATACATGGAGTTTACAAAAGAGAAGTCTCAGAGAATAAAGAAAACAAAAGTGAATAGAGAGGAAATGGCCAAGGAGAAAACCTCTATCAGAATTGTATTACTTTGGCTTGATAAATACACAATACCCATAGCAGATATATATACTGCCAGATAGAGGGAAAAAACTCCTTAGCAACTAAATGAACTGCTTCAACAGATTACATGGAAAAAGATCTTAACAACTTTGAGTAACAAATTGAACTAAAAGATCTTAACAACTTTGAATAACAAATCAAATTGAAAATCTAAATTCAATGGGCTAGCTTAACACCCCCCTCAAGCCAATGGAAGAGGGATCTCGAACATTGAGCTTGGACCGAAGTTGAAGAAAAGTTGTAGCAGATAACGACTTGGTGAGAACATCTGCTATTTGTGCAGAGGTTGGTAAATGACGAACGCTCAACTTTTTTTGAAGAACCAAATCTCTAACGAAATAGATGTCCAGCTCAACGTTTTTGGTCTTAGAATATGGATCACCAAATTAGCACTAAGATGCACCGCACTTAAGTTATCACACCATAACACCGGTGGTTGATTCACATATATTCCCAAGTCTGAAAATAATGAACGCAACCAAACCAACTGAGTGGCGACTAAGGCAAGACAGCGATACTCGACCTCTGTACTAGACCGAGAAATGATAGACTGCTTCTTAGATCCCCAGGTGATCAAATTGTCTCCAAAGAAAACACAAAAACCCGACGTTTTGACTTTCGATCATCCGGGACCGATGCCCAGTCCGCATCAGCATAGCCATGTAAAGAAAAATTATTAGTCTTATGAAGAAGCAAACCATGAGTAAATGTACCTTTGAGATAACGTAGAATCCTCTTCATTAATTGTACGTCAATGTAGGATGGTCGAAGCATGCATAAACTGACATGCCTTATTAACACTGTAAGATATCTCCGGACGAGTGAGTGTGACATATTGTAAAGCCCCAACCACACTCCTATATAAATGAACATCTGCAGATGCTTCTCCTTGCCGTGCAGACAAAATAGGTCCACTTACCATAGGAGTTGATATAGGTTTAGCCTTTGCCATATGAGTACGCTGCAAAAGATCCATGATATATTTTGCCTGGGAGAGAAATAGGCCACCCGATGGTGGATAGGACACCTCAATTCCCAGAAAATAACTAAGAGGACCCAAATCTTTAAGAGAAAACCGACCATTCAGCTCAATAATTATTAGAGATGTAACAGCAACCATTGAATTACCCGTAATTATAATATCATCCACATACACAAGGATGTAACAACATATATTTCCAGATTTTCGAAACAGTAATGAAGTATCAGCTCTATAATTCACAAAACCAAGAGATTGAAGAAACAGGTTAAGTCTATCAAACTTAGCAAGATGAGCTTGTTTTAGGCCGTATAGAGCCTTGTGAAGTTTGCAAACAAGTGGGTACAAACCATGAACTTGAAAACCAGTGGGTTGCTCCATATAAACAGTTTCAGATAACACTCCATGTAAGAAGACGTTATTAATGTCAATTTGTCTAATTGGCCAAGCATAAGAAATAGCAAATGAAAGAAGCACACGAATCGTTATGGGCTTAACAACAGGACTAAACGTTTTAAAATAGTCAATGTTAGCTGATTGATGAAACCCCTTTGCCACTAATCTGGCCTTGTAACGAGAAATAGACTCATCTGAATTACGTTTAATTTTAAACACCCATTTACAACCTACTATTTTCTAATTAGAAGGGACAAGAACAAGTTCCCATGTTTTATTATGTATTAGTTCATCATATTCAGCCTGCATGGCCTCTTTCCAGTGAGAACACTTAAGAGCCTCATTGGCATTGGGTGGTTCAAAATCAACATATGTAGTAAGAAAGACTTTTGGTTTGAATATGCCACTTTTACTCCTAGTAATCATTGGATGATTAGAAACAAAAGCCACATGGGTAGGTTGAGTATCAGGTTCAGCTTCTTGAATTGGACAAGTTTCATGAGAGGAAATAGTAGCTGAAGACACGGGAGACGAATGTGAAGGACTAGTAGTATCTGAAGTATGAGAAATAGGTTGAGAATTAGACAATGGTGAAAGTGAAGGACTATTTGTGGGTAAAGAGACAGAGGCATGATTTTTAACAGAAGGGGAAACAATAGACAATTGCTGAGACACATTTGAAGGAGCATTAATTACAGATTTAGAGCTAGAATTCGCAAAGGGAAAGCAAGTCTCATAAAAAAGCACATGTCTAGAAATATGTATACGACCAGTAAAATCAAGACATTTATAGTCCTTGTGCATATGACTATAACCAATAAAAGTACAGGGACAAGATCTATAATCAAGTTTATGAGAGTTATAGGATCAAAGACAAGGAAAACACCTACACCCATATACTTTTAGAGATGTATAATCGGGCTGCCGCTGGAAGAGTTTCTCCATGGGACTTGCTCCACCAAGACCTATAGAAGACAACGTGTTGATAAGAAAAACACTAGTAGAAAAGGCATTGTCCCAAAAGGTTAGAGGCATGGATGATTGAGACAATAATGTAAGACCAACATCAATGATATGCCTATGTTTACGTTCGACAATACCATTTTATTGAGAGGTATAAGGACAAGTGACTCTATGATAAATGCCATGAGTTTTTAGAAAAGGAATAAACGGTTTAAACTCAACCCCTCCATCTGTTTGAAGACTTAGGATTGGACAACCAAGTTGTTTTTCAACAAGAATTTTAAAATTAACAAAAGCCTGAAAAAACTTCAGATTTAGTTTGTAAGAAATAAACCCAGGTATATCTAGAATATGCATCAATGAAGCTGATATAATACCTGAAGTCATTTCCAGACAATTTGTATGAAGGTCCCCATAGATCAGTCACAATAAGTTGTAAAGGAGAATAATAAGAAGTAGTGGATGGAGAAAACGGAAGAGCATGTTGTTTACCAATTGCACATGCATTACAGAATGAAACGTTTTCATTACTAGGGAAATTGGGATTACACTTTTGAAGAACTTGCTTAACAATAGAAAATGTTGGATGACCTAACCTTTGATGCCAAATATCATAAGATTTATTACTCAAAGATTGAACAGAAGCAAGCAAAGCAGTAGACTTGGAAGGCAAAACAGATTTAGAAACAGCAGAAACTGAAGGTGTTCATATAACACATGCGGAAGCAATTTTAGGATCGGAGGCACTTAACTACATCAATTTTAGAAAATGAAAACATGTTGTCCAAATACCGTAAGGAGAGAGCAGAATTTTTACCAACCTTTTGGAGACCGATTCAACAACTCCCTTTGATTCCTTTGATCACGAACGATGTGTGGACCACCTCTAGTGTCTTCCCTACTATTCTCCAGGCCAAGAACGACTTGTGGGAGTCTATAGAGTTAGGGAATGGGAAGGGAATGCTTGAAGGTTCAAGCACTAGAGAGATATATGGAGATGAGTGAGTTTGAGACCAAAATCCAGCAGCATAACAATATGGAAAATGGCTCTCCTTCATTTGAATCTGATTCATACTCCTTATATAGACATCTTCCATGCAAAGAGAAGCCTCATGACACTAGACACATGGTGAAATTGTAACTCAAAGTGGATTCTAGGTGTTTAATTCACAACACATGCAACTAGTGCATGGTTGTGTTGTTTTCCACTATGCATCAACATGCAAGAGTGGGAATGCCACTAAATCCACTTAAAATTGAATCTAAATTCTCAATTTTCAGCTTGCAATTCATTCCTATTTCAATTCAAAATTGAAATTGATTTCTAGGCAATTAATTTGTACAATTCCAAGTAATTTTTACATGATTAATCCAATTAATCTTTATCACCTAGTGCCATGAATTATATATGATTCCTAATACATATATATGGTATTCAAAACACTTTTAAATACTCCATCTCTCATTTTCTAATTTAATTCATAATTAAATTATTGTGTCAAACACAATTTACGATAATACCCGTTTTCCCGATTTTGAACGATTCAAAGCTTCCTATCTTTTTGTTCTAGGCTTTGTTCCGATATGAGCTAGTAGGGGGACCTAATGAACCTATAGATCATGGGCTCCAACGATTCGAGGCTAACCGACTAATCTCATTATCCAAGCTAGCCAACATTCGTTAACTACCGGGACACTCCACTATAGCCCAATAGTTGCACTCCCCTCACTATAGATATATTTCCGTCCACTTGATTTAACCATGATTAGTAAGTCGATCCTTCACAGGTTGTTCGTATCTATAGCTAGGTCAAAAAGCCGTTTCACCCCTATAGTACTTCTAGTTCCTCAAGTCTCACTGATCCTCTAATGAACAATTGGTTTATGGTCCAACCAATAAACCGAGTCCCTCTCGGGCCAATGAGAGGGCGAGATCCCTTTGTTCAAGCCCCGGAGTCAGCACTTAAGGGAACAACCTCTCTACTATCCCTAATTCGGGTAGGAGTGAATTCCTTCTTGCACGACTATGTCCCCAACTATCTACCCATTCCTATCCCTAAAATGGGAGGCTTATTGAGTCGGCGATACTGAGCCACTCTCACCTATGCAGTGAAGGATTGGAATTCCATAATTCCGTAAAGCGGAAGCATGATTGGGACCGATTCGTAATTAATTTTGTTTAATCTAAAATACGAATACATTGGCAATAATATTAGAACTATTCTAAATATATATTAAGGCTAAGCATACAAAAATATTAGATCTAAATCTAATTTATAAAGTAACAAATTACTTACTCTCGTTGACGACTCAGATTAAATTCACCAACTGCTTGTGAATTAATCACGAACTAGTGTGAACACCACCACTATGGCTACACCGGTATGACTCTGAGACTTCTAGAGGCAGGAGACTTGTGGGAGCCTTTGGGAGAATTCTCTGAGAGTAGGAGAATGAATGGGATACCTTTCACCCCACCCCAGGGGTCCTATATATAGTAAAGGCCAAGACCTTTTTCCTAATAGGAAAAGGGAGACCTTTTCCTAATAGGAAAAAGTCTCTAATTTTAATAAATAATTAATTAATTCCATAATTAATTAATTTCCCAATTAAATATCATATATTTAATCTTAGGGATTTTATTAAAATTAAAATTAATATGAATCCAATTCATATTAAATTTACTTGAACTCTTTCAAATATTTTCTTTCCTAATAGGAAAAGGTCTCTAATTTTAATAAATAATTAATTAATTCCATAATTAATTAATTTACCCAATTAAATATCATATATTTAATCTTAGGGATTTTATTAAAATTAAAATTAATATGAATCCAATTCATATTAAATTTATTTGAACTCTTTCAAATACTTTCTCTCAAGAATTAATTTTTTTTGAATTAATTCAAAAATTATATTATAAAGTTTCATAAACTTTATATTATAATGCATCAATATACATTATACGATTCCCCAAATAAATTAAACACTTTCAGTTTACAATTTATACTTAATTGCCTCAAGTCTCTTTACGAGCTACCAGTGGGACCTAATGGACCTACAAGTCAGAAGCTCCAACGATACGAGACTAATTGGCCAAACTCATTGACCAAGTTTAGTCAACATTCGTTAACTGTGGGTCACTCCACTAAAGACCCACAGCTGCACTCTTCTCACTATAGAATATTTCTGTGTCCACGGATATCGACCAAGCAGTAAGTCAATCCTTCACGTGTGTTCGTAACACCAGCGGGGGTCAAATTACCGTTTTACCCCTGGGTTACCTCTGGTTCCTTAAGTACCATTGATTCCTCTAATGAACAAGTTGTTTAGGGTCCAACCACTAAACAGGAGTTCCTCTCGGGCTAGGAGAGGACGGCGCGCCTTTGTTCAAGCCCTAGAATCAGCCCTTAAGGGAACACACATCTACTTACCCCAATAGGGGAAGGAGTGAATTCCATCTTGTACTGTTATGTTCCCAGCCCCCATTCGGTCTTGCCCCTGAAATGGTAGGGTTATTGAGTCGGCGAACTGGCCACTCTCACCCATACAAATCTAAGGACAGTCCCTCTTGAAAGGGATTCATAACAGACTCAGGATTGAGATTGAGTTACTTAGGTCATCCTATTGAAATAGAAACCTAAACTAGTTAACGGCGTTACATCTAGTGGTTACTATTTCGCAGTCCGGTCTTATGCAAACTCATTGCATAGGATACCCCCACCCGCATGTCTCCTACATGGATGCTTTGGATCATTGCATCTGTATCGAATACAAGGTGGGTCGTATCAAATAGTGTCACCAGGATAAGGTACCCAGCCTTATCCCTATACTATAGACCATTTAGGTTGTTACTTGGACACTGATCCCCGTATGTCCCCACATACTAGTCCAAGTTTCATTTAAACAACCTTGGATCTTAGTTTATTGGATTTAGGGTTTATTAATGCAAACTTAATTATTCAATAACCAAATTACTGAATTACTCAAATAACACTTTATTGAGATCGATTAATTTGTTTCATTTACTATCTACGAGTTTTAGGGCATAAAACCCAACATGCAGATCTAAGGATAAGCCCGAATAAACAGGAGTTCATAGATAGCTCAGGATTAAGATCGAGTTACCTAGGTCATCATATGAAATAGTCAGTCTCATCAGTAAACGGTGTTATAAAGCGAGAGCGACTTATTTCTCGGTCCTGGTCTTATGCAAACTCATTGCATAGGACGCCCCCACTCGCATGTCTCTACATGGACGATTTAGGATCACATCGTCTATACCATCTATAAAGCGGGCCGCGTCTCATAGTGTCCCCAGAATAAGGTATCCAGCCCTATCCCTATACTATAGACTGTTTTGGCTATTACTCGAGCTTGATCCACTTTTATGTCTCTACATAAAGCTCAAGTGTTCATCCTATAGCCATGGATCTTAGTTTATTGGATTTGGGTAATTATATGTGCAATTTACTTTATTCAGTAATAACTTTACTGAATTAGTCTCGATAACGCCTTTATCGAATAAGTATATAATTCGTTTAACATTCACTATCTACGAGTTTTAGGACACCAATCCCAACAGAAACAGAATTATCAAATGACTTGAAGACAACAAGATTAGCATTTGATGGGATAGAGTGCTGAGGCTTGGATAGATTGAACTTGTATAGTCCTTCATGTAGAGTCCCGTGGAGAAGTACTCGCCTAGTTGCTTGGTCCTTCACAAGACAAAAAGTAGGGTGAAATTCAAAGAAAACGAAATTGTCTTTGACATACTGACTAACATTAATCAAAATTTTGGTAATGGATGGAACATGTAAAAGATTATTTAGATGAAAGACATGATTACTAGGCGAAGTAAGAGAAGCATATCCAAACCGATTTATAGACAAACATGTACCATTGCCCACATGAATTTGATTGTTTCCAAGATATTCTGAGCTGACAGACATGTTCCCAAGGCTATTTGTTAAATGATTGGTAGCTCCGGAATCCAGATACCAATTACAATCTTGATTAAAGCTTGGAGTAGCTGCCATGGCCTGCATTGGAGAGAATTGATTCCCATACATCTGACCAAACTTTTGTCTAGGAAAAGACTGACTAGAGGGGTTGAATTGAGTCAAGTAAGCCCCAGGCATCTGAACAAGAGAATAGCATTTTAAGGTTGTATGACCAATTTTGTTACAGATTTGACACTAAGGTCTGTTTCTACTATTCCAAGACCTTCATCCTCTACCTTGACTAGAATTAAATCTTCCTCTGCCTCTACCATTACAAAAACTTTGTTGTTTTTGCAACTGACTCACATTTCTCAAATTTTCTATATCTTTTTGTGTAGGATTTTGAATTGTGAGATTAGCAGTATGTAAGACTCCATCATCATTAATAATGGATTGACTTTCTATCCTACTTTCATGTGTTAAAAACAATGCAATAACATCTTGAACAGTTTGTGGCCCTGTTTTGGCAGTAATCACTAAAACCATAGTTTTGTATTCTGCACCAAGACCAGCTAGGATATACATAATATGATCTTCAACTGGTACAACTTTCCCTATGATAGCTAAAGCATCAATACACTTTTTAATCTTTGGAAATATACTCATTCATGGTTGAACCCCCTTTTTGAAGATTATGTAATTTAGACTTTATTTTCATTATTTGGGCAAGATGTCTAGATTTAAAAATTTGCAAGAGACAACTCCAACTTTCCCTTGCAGACGTACAGTGCATCACTTGTTCAAGAATAGACTCAGTCATTGAACCAACAATCCAAGAAGATACTAGTTTATCCTATCTCTTCCACAACTTATAAGTAGGGTTAGGTTTACTCACAGTAGAGGTACCTTCACTTACCTAGATTTTCTCTGGAGGAGGTTGGCAATCTTCACTGATATGTTATTCCAATTCATGTCCTTCGAGCGTCGTGAGAACTTGAAATTTCCAGAGTAGGAAATTTTCCTCAGTTAGCTTAACTGTCGAGATCTTGTTTTCAAGATTAATTGCTTGAGTGACTTGATTTCCACTTGAAATTTTAGAGTTTGTCTATGAAAAATCCATAGTGCAAGATCGAAGTGTTGTTGGACAACATCTCTGATACCATCAAAGAATAAAGAAAACAAAAGTGAACAGAGAGGAAATGGCCAAGGAGAAAACCTCTATCAGAATTTTATTACTTTGGCTTGATGAATACACAATACTCATAACAGATATATATACTGCCAGATAGAGGGAAAAAACTCTTTAGCAACCAAATGAACCGCTTCAGCAGATTACATGGAAAAATATCTTAACAACTTTGAGTAACAAATTGAACTAAAAGATCTTAACAACTTTGAATAACAAACTAAATTGAAAATCTAAATTCAATGGGTTGCCTTAACAAAGTCTAACACAAGTATATTGAAGATCTCAACCAACACTACCAAAAAAAACTGTTTCTCCCAAGGCAACAGAACACATCGAGAGAAGTAACCACTCCCGACGTGGGAAGAAGCTAGGCATTGCGAGAACTTAATATCTTCTGACGCAGTCTAAAGATTTAGTAAAGTACACAAAGGAACAGAGAGAAATGGTCACAAAAAAGTAATACTTTTCTTATTATCTTATTAGTGAGCCAAGGCAGTAGTCTTTATATAGATTTATTGTGAAAATGATAAACAAACTATTACAACTGAAAATGAACCGAATAAAACTAATTCAGCTGTACAAGAATAAAACATAAATAACAGCAAACTAATATAGTTTTAATGTGCTCTCTTTAACTCCCCTTCATGGAGAGACAATATTGAGCTTGGAAACTAAAGGTAGAAAACGAGCAGTAGAAAGAGGTTTTGTAAGAACACCTATAGGTTGAACAGAGGCGCGAAAGATGACAAATTTGAATTTGTTTTTGAAGCACACAATCTCTCACAAAATAGATGTAAATTTCTACATGTTTAGTTCTCAAATGTAGCACCTGGTTAGCACTTAAGTGTACTACACTAGGATTGTCACACCATATTGTTGGTAATCGAGATAAAGATATCTACAACCACACTAATTCTGCAAATACACGTGCTAATTAAGCTCTTGTGTTCAGCCTCCGTACTAGAACGAGAGATAATACTTTGTTTCTTAGAAGTCCATTCAATTAAATTACCTCCAAAATAAACACAAAACCAAAGATTGGCTTTCTGTCATCCAAATCGAAGGCCCAATCAGAGTTGGCTAAGCCTTGTAAGGACAAATCTAAAGGCTTCCGAAACAATAGACCATGATTTAAAGTTCCTCATACATATCAACGAATTCATTTAACAGGTTGTCAAATGAAAGTTTATACAAGAATACATAAATTGACCAACTTTATTTACACTACATGAAATTTCTAGACGAGTAAGTGTCTGTTGCACGATTTGCTCACTGCAAGTGTATAGGTCAAATTTTAATATAGTGTTCATAATTACGGGTGTCGTCATCTGGATTGGTTTTCTAGTCAATTAATTACCATGATTACTCTTGTTTGATTTTATTTAGATATTAAACCGTAGTGAGAATAATGAATCAAACTAACAAAGATTAAAGTTGGAAATTCAAATGAGAAAGATTCTTAGGAAGTTGATTTCATCAATTGAGATTTAGGATTAATTAATGGGATATGATTATTAACATGCAATTATTTTATAAGTCGAGGAAACTCAATTCACAATTATCTCTCTCGAGCATCATCGATTCTCATGCATAAACAAGAACCCAATATTCATATCTATATTCAAATATATGCAAGACCCTAAGTCTAGTCCTTTTTACAACTTCTAAAGTTATCCTAAATCTCCCGATCTTAGAATTACTGTAGTCATGCAATGAAGTTCTAATCCAAACCCCCTCTCCCGAGCAAGATTCAAAACAATAACATTTAATATATGGCCGGTAGACTAAAAACATTAAGCCAATAATTGCATAAATAAAATAAAAGCAACAATCATTCCATGAATTAATCCGTAAATTCAAAAGACTACATCAATTCCTAAGAAAATCAAGCTAGCTACTCATAGTCATAGAACTACAAACACAACTTGAAAGTTAAAGCCATAAAAACAACTAAAGAAAAGGGTACGAAAGCAATAAAACTCGAATCCCGTTGAAGCCGCACGTCCCCATCACGATCTCCACGAGCTCTAGCCTTGAATCCCACTCTTTGTCCTTCCTCTAGCTCTCACAAGAAGTCTCTAGTCGAAATTAGGGCTAAAAGTGTTGGGGTTGGTGTCCTAAAACTCGTAAATAGTGAATGCTAACAAATTATATATACTTGTTCAATAAAGTCGTTATTGAGCTTTGTTCACTTATGTTATTATTAAGTAAATTGCACGTTAAATAACCCAAATCCAATAGACTAAGATCCCTAGCTATTGAATGTAAACTTGAGCTTTATGTGGAGACATAAGATTAGATCAGGCTCGAGTAAATAGCCTAAACGGTCTATAGTATAGGGATCGTCCATGTAGAGACATGAAAGTGGGGTCGTCCTATGCAATGAGTTTGCATAAGACCAGGACCGAGAAATAAGTCACTCTCACTTTATAACATCGTTTACTGTTGAGACTGACTATTTCATACAATGACCTAGGTAACTCGATCTTAATCCTGAACTAACTATGAACTCTTGTTTATTCGAGATGAGTTGTTACCAGTTACCAGGATATCATCAACGTAGACAAGAAAAATAATTATATTGGAGCCAAAATTTAACACCAACATCGAACTATCAGCCTTTGAAGCAGAGAAACCCCAATCAATAAGACAAGCGCTTAATTTTGAGAACCAAGCCTGAGGGCTTGGTTTCAAACCATAGAGAGACTTGTGCAACCGAAGAACATGATCAGGATGATGAGGATCTTCGAAATCTGGGGGCTGGCGCATAAAGACTTTTTCTTTCAGCTCACCGTGCAAGAAAGCATTATGAACATCTAGCTGATGAATGGACCAGCCACGAGAAACAGCCAAGGAAAGAACAATTCGAATAGTGGCTGGTTTAACTACCGGGCTAAATGTCTCAAAATAATCAATGCCCCAAGCTTGCGTATAACCTTGTGCGACCAGCCTAGCCTTGTAACGGTCAACTTCACCATTCTGCTTCAGTTTAATCCGAAACACCCACTTGGACCCAACTACCTTTCCATCGGAAGGAAGAGGAACCAAGGACCAAGTACAGTTTCGAATAAGGGCCTTATATTCATCATCCATTGTTGCCTTCCACTTAGGATCATCTAGAGCTAGCTTATAATTCTTAGGTTTAGAAAGAGCGGTAGATGTTGAAACCAAAGATGAAGCAAACCAAGCCTTAGGTTTAAAAATACCATCCTTGGACATTGTGATCATAGGGTGTGAGTTTAAAGGCTGAGTTGAGGGCGCGGAAGACGGAACAAGGGAGGAAACCACAACAAGGATTAGGGGAAAGGATTGAATGAGGTGATGGTAAAGAAGAAGAAGAAGAAGGCAGAAGGGAAGGGGAGGCAGAGAGAGAGGATGACAAGGCTGGAGAAGAAGCGGGAAGAGGGGAGATGGAACAGCAGTAGGACATGAGGATTGTGGGGAGGGAGGAGGAGAAACGATGGGAGAGGCATGAGAAGAGGCTTGCTGTGAAGACACAACTGGAGAAGACTGGGAATGAGCAAGGGAAACTGGCAATGGAACAGGAGAAGAGACATTCGGAGAACTAAATGTAGGGGGAATGAAGAGATAAAACAGAACTAAGAGGATAAAAATAATTAGGAAAAGGCTGCTTGACTTTAGAGGAAGAAAAGACATTAACTTGGAAAGGAAAAGAAGATTCATTGAAGACAACGTGACGAGATACATACATGCGGCCAGAGGAGATATCAAGGCATAAATAACCTTTATGAAAGGTACTATAACCAAGAAAAACACATTCCTTTGAACGAAACTGAAGTTTATGGTTGTTATAAGGCCGAAGGAATGGAAAACATGAGCAACCAAAGGACTTAAGAATACTGTAATCAGGGGACCGATGATATAACAATAAATATGGTGAATTAAGGTTCAAAAGAGGAGTTGGAAGCCTATTGATGAGGAAAACAGCGGTTTGAAAAGCATAAGACCAAAAAAATTGAGGAACATATGAATGAGCAAGCAAAGCAAGGCCAACTTCAACTATGTGGCGATTTTTCCGTTCAACACTTCCATTTTTTTGTGGAGTGTATGGACAGGATATTCGATGTAAAATGCCACTAGATGAGGGAATAGGTAAAAGAGGCTTAAACTCAGTTCCTCCATCAGTTTGAAGAGACTTTATTTTAGTGTTAAATTGAGTTTCAATCATGGCTTTGAAAGCAAGAAAGATAGATAACACATCTTGTTTAGATTTCATTAAGTAAAACCATGTATACTTAGAGTAGTCATCAACGAAAAGGAGAAAATAACGAGCACCATTTATTGATTGAATTGGAGAGGGTCCCCAAACATCAGAATAAACCAAAGCAAAAGGTTCAAACGACTGAGAAACAGAACGAGAAAAGGGTAGCCTATGGCTTTTTGCCATTTGACAAGGATTACAAAATTGACTACCATTGGTTTTAAAAGAAAAATTACAAAAACGAAGAACATGTTTAACTATTGGAAAAGCTGGGTGGCCTAGCCGATGGTGCCATAAGTTGATGTCCTACATAGAAGAGACAAAAGCAGCAGGCTGGGATGGAGATGAAGACATGGATGAATGACTTGGATAGGATAGCTTGTAAATACCATTCTCAAGATGACCCTGCAGCAGGACTATCTTGGAGGGAAGATCCTTCACAAGAAAATGATTGGTATGAAACTCTACAAAAACATTGTTATCAACACAAAGTTTGGCAATACTAATCAGATTATGTGAGATATTTGGAGCATGTAAAACAGTGTTTAACTTAACAGAATGGGAAGGTAGAGCAGAAGGTAATGAAGCAGAACCAAGATGTAAAACGGGAATAGACGTACCATTGCCAATAACCACTTGCTCATTGCCAAAAAAGGGTGCAAGCTGCTGGAGATTATGAATATCAGCAGTCATATGATGAGTGTCGCCAGAGTCCATAAACCAAGCTTCATCAGGATGGGTTGAAGAGCAGATAGCAGTGGAGGTATCCGGGGTGGAGACACTGGCTTGAGGTAAAGACGCAGATGGAGAGGACTGAGAAAATTGATTGATCAAAGCCTGAGGGGCAGAAGCATTTGGCGCCTGATAAAGAGGATTGTGACGATTATAACAAACAAGGGCAGTATGTCCTAATTTACCACATATTTGGAATTGGGGGCGATTATTAGAAGGCCATTTAGAGGGACGAACAGAAGTTTTGGGACGTCCTAATACGCCAGGACCAGAAACATTTGAGGGGAATGGAGGAGTTGAGAACTGTGAAGGAAAAAAATTAGGAAAAGACGGTCGTGGAGAGGAAGGAGGTGGTCTGAAGGAATTAGAAAAAGGGCCTGAGGATCTGGGAGGTCGTTTACCATTGTTATGGGAGGTAGACATGTTGGCAAGATTTGCTTGAATAGTGTTTAGGTGATCAACAACAGACTGCTTGTCTAACCTAGCATCATAAGTTAGCAATAAACTACGAACATCAGCTAAAGAAGGTCGATCAGTCTGGTTCTGAATGGTGGTGACAAAAGCATTATAATCTGACCCCAATCCCTCAAGTATATAGGCTAAGTGATCACGATAAGTCAACGATTCACCTATAACACATAATTTATCAGCAATATCTTTTATTTGGGCTAAGTATTGGGACACCGAGAGATTATCCTTTCTAATCTTTTGAAGTTGGGAACGTAAGGCCATAATTCGGGCAGTAGAAGACGATTCATATACAACTCTAAGATGTTCCCAGATTTCATACGCAGATGCACAACCAATAATCTCACCAATTTTGTCTTCACTTAGAGAGGAATACAACCAACTCATGAGAATCCTATTATACTTTTGCCAAACTAAGAATTGAGGGTTTACCTGGGATTGAGCCGGATCTAAGTACTTCACGGGTGCAGGGGTGCCATTGATGAACCCTTCAATATCAAAAGTAATGATATGATTCAGTAGTTGATTTTTCCACAGCAAATAATTTGGAAACGGGGAGGATGACGACGGATTCTGAAAGAAAGGTTGGGCGCCGGTGTAAGCAGGGAAAAAAGGGAGGGTCGATGGTGATTGAGGAGGATGCTGGAACCCAGTCGGTGGGATAAACTGATTTTGAGAGAAGGTCGGATGGTGAGGCAAGTTTGGAAAAGGGGGGACATTCGGATTTAATGGTCGAGTTGGAGTATTAAGCTGAAAACGTTGAGAAGAAACAGGGGGTCACAGAGGAGGATACAAAACACGAGGCTATCGGGTTAATAAAAGGAGATGAGTTGGAAATAGGCACTGTCGGCGGGGACAGTGGTGCTGTCGACGACGGAAGAGCTTGAAGATGATGCCATGGAGAGAAAAAAAATTGAAGAAGACACCTAAAGCTCTAATATCATGTGTTGTAACAGAAAATAGAGGGAATTTCGAATAGCTCAGCATGAAAGGCCTGAGCACTGTAGCTGGAATTAAATAGCCAACAGACTAGCCACGTGTAGCTTTACAATATGAGAGGTAAAAACCAAGAAACGGAAAAATATACAAAAAGGAAAAACAAAGGTAAAAACTGGTAAACGCATAGTAAATAGCCCAATATATCTTAAGATGCACATGCATCCTAGGATGCCCACGTGAGAGGAATCTAAGAAGATTTTAATGCCCTCATGACCAAGGATGAAAATATCGATACCGGTACCAATATCGGTAACTCAGATTTACGGATATATCGATGGATATTCCGGGAAAAATCACGGATATTATGGAAATTCATAAAAAAATATTGTGATTTTTTTTTTTGAAACTTTAAAACAAGCTTTTTTTAGTCATATACTACTACTTTAAGCAAATATATCAAGAATTAAAAACCAAATATATGCATTAATACAATAATAGATAGTATTGAAAACAGTAAAATAAATATAAACTTGAAAATTTTATATATAAAACAAATTTGATCAACAAATACATGATAAGATGATGTTATTGGCATATTAAACCAACATTACAATAATTAATTTAAGAATAATAGAATGTTCTTAATTCATTCTATCTCCAATGATAAATTAAAAGTCATAATATTAAAAAAAATGTGCATTCTAATACTATAAAATCAAACTAAAAAAAATAGAGAATTAAAAATTTATCAAGACATAGAAGTCTAAATTTTTTAAGTTATGTTGGTAATTTTTAAAAATGAAAATCATTTTGATACGATATTTAATAAATTAGAAAATAGATTTTTTTTTTTTTTTGAAAAAATACCTTTTTATATTTTTTATTCTTTGTTAAACAAAGAATAAAAAATAATGGTGGGAGAAATGACAAAGAAAAAAAAAAATTAAAAAGTCGAATAAAAAATAATTGTTGGGAAAACGAAAGAGAAAAAAATAAAACAAAATTTATTAACTTAATTAGACAAACCTGAGATATGAACCCAAGCTCCCTACCACATAAACAATTGCGTACTACCAACTATGCCAAGCGTAACTTTTATGCTTTAACTCAACAAATAATATTTATTTACTAAAATATAAAGTAAAATTAATTAAAATATCGTCGAAATATCGGCGATATCTGCAAAATGTCGGCGATATCGCTGATATTTCGCCGATATTTTCGATATTTCGGCGATAAGGGGGTAAAAAAGACTTTACCCCCTCATATATGTGTCGGTATCTCCAAAAATCCGATATATCGGCGATATATCGACCGATATGTCCGATTTTTTCATCCTTGCTCATGACACACAAGTTTCTAAGATTCCCAAGTTGAGATAATCAACCATTGGGTGTGTTGAAAGATGGGTCATCTTAATTTTTCATTTGAAAAATGGCTAATTGCTATTTTTAGTTGTTTTTTTAACCATAAATCAGATGAAAATGCCCTAATTGAAATATAAATCTAGTAAACAATTATAGTTTCTCTCATCTATTTCCTAAGAAGTAAACTTAAATATAAATGAAAGAGTGAATTTAGGATTTACAGTTTAATGAAAATTTAAATTAATTCAAATACAAGGAGAAAATCTAGGAAATAAAGTTTATCTTAACGACAAAATTTAATCAAAACATTATAAGTTTACAAAGATATTATGAAAACAATCAATAGGATTTTATAACAATGAAACTGACTAAAATACTCATGAATGAAATCTAGATACAATGAAAACTTAAATTCAAATACTGGATAAATGAATGAGAGAATTTAGGAATTACAGATTAAATTAATGTCAATCTTTAATCAAGCAAATTTAAATTTACAAAGATAAAATTGAAACAGTTAATATAAATTATCTTGACAACATGATTTACTAATCAAAATTTAAATTTAGAAATATAATACTGAAATAATACTGAAATAATCTCAAGGAGGAAAAGTAGGAATGGATTACACAAATATTGTATATTGAAAACTAGCTTTAAATTTCAAAATATAATACTGAAATATTCTCAAGGAGGAAATGAATCCAACCAGGCTTCAGCATCTCCCTGTATAGAAAACGGAAAAAGTTTTAGCTTTAAAGTATCTTCCGTTTTAAATTGCACTCCTGTTACTTTAAAAGAATTGCAAACTCTCAAGAATAGCTTAATATGCTTGTGTGGATCTTCATTTGGAAGTCCTGAGAATTGGTCCATCATATTTAACATCTGGAACATCACAAGTTTAAGTTCCAATTGTGGAGCATCAATCGGTGGCTCCAAAATTCCTGGATTCAGTGTCTGGAAAACTGGTAAAGCATAGCCCTTTATTGCTCGGTTTCGATCTTCCGCAATGTAGATCGAGTTTTCTTGTTGTGGCACCGGTGGAACTAGAGGAACAGGAGGAATTCTCCTGCCATTCTGCTCCCTTCCACGTTCTTGTGGATCAACATGAGGCTCGACTCCAGGAGGATCCATTGGAAACTCTTGAATGTAAGATGCTTCCTCTAGAAACTCCCATGCATAGTAAGCTCAGGATTAAGATCAAGTTACCTAGGTCATCGCATGAAATAGTCAGTCTTAACAGTAAACGACGTTATAAAGTAAGAGTGACTTATTTTTCGGTCCTGTCATGTGTAAACATCTTTTACACAAGATGCCCCTACTCGCATGTCTCTACATGAACGATCCAGGATCACGTCGTTTGCCTCATTTGCAAAGTAGGCCGCATCCAGGATAAGGTACCCAACCTTATCCATTTACTATAGACCATTTAGGTTATATACTCAAACTTGATCCTTGTCTATATCCATAATATAATTTGAGTATTTCATATTATAACCATGAATGTTTCTATTGGATTTAAGATATAAAATAAACAATTTCACTGAATAACATCTTTATTCTAAAAGGATTATAAAACTTGAGTTTTAGGACATAAAACCCAACACGGTCAGCCTTTGCTCGTCATCTATTCCCTCGATTCTAGAATTCAAGGTGTTATTCACACTCTGTTTTTTGGCCAGCTTGAAGACCTTCCGAATTTCATCGAATTGAAAGCCTAAATAGACTCTAATGACTCTCAAATTTTACAAACTCCATATGAACACATTAAAGCCCATAAACATGTAAATAATTACAATTAATTTCAACGAATTGAAGGAAAATTGATGTCAAACCAAAATTAAATCCACTTTAGCCCTAAACATTCATCACATGAATAAAACTACCCACCAAGCTAAAATTAATCAAAATTGAGGGCCCAAATCGCTCTGATACCAATTGAAGGGGTGTAGAACACTCTAGCGAAAGCGATTTGGATTAATTGCACTTCAATTTCGTTAATTTTCAAGATTAAAACCATGTTCTATATAAACCGAAAAATAGAGACATTCAAACCAACCTTATTGACGCTGAAATTTGAGCACACCGTTGAATGTAATTGAATCACGACTGGGTTGTAGACGACCACGAGTGTCTTCCCCGCTATCCTCCGGCCTTAGAACCGATTGTGGGACCCGAATTGATGATTAATTTGGAGAGAAAATAGTGTAGTATTGAGAGAGTTTTCCTTTGTATGCTTTGGAGAGAAAACAAGCAACAACCTCTTATTAGTTCGAAAATTTTCCTTTTTAAAACCACCAACCATGCAAACTCATTCAAACTGAAGAAGACAGCCGACTATAACAAGAGGATTAGTCATCCATTTGTGTGTCATTGAAGAATATTGACACGAAAACCTTTTAATTAAGGTGTCATTTAAATTGAATGACACAAAAGATGAATTTTTCCATTTTATCTTTAATTATTTTAAATAAAATTAATCTAATTAATTTTAAATAAAACTTACAATTTCTTTTAAATAATTAATTAAACACCCCATGGTCTTCATCTCTCTCAACAGAAGTATATCCTTGATATTATTTCTCGGGCAAAGCTGGATTCTTGTAAGCCATGTTCCTCTCCCATGGCCGTTGGTCCTCCCCTCTCATTGTCTGATGGAACTCCTTTGGAATCTTAGTCTGAATACCGAAGCTTGGTAGGGGCCTTCAATACTGCACTTTGACCCGTCCGGATATCAGTTATGCAGTCAATAAATTGTGCCAATTCCTTCATGCTCCAACCTCCTCTCATATGTAGGCCGTGAAATGTTTGATTCAGTATCTTAAAGGCACTTCTCATCTTGGCATTATCCTCTCTCCATCGGTGTCTTCATCATTGACATGCTACACTGATGTCGATTGGGCTAGTTGTCCGGACGATCGACGGAGTACTAGTGGCTACTGCACTTCCTATGGAAAATAACCTTGTGTCTTGGAATTCCTCAAAACAAAAGGTTGTTTTCCGTTCAAGTGTCGAGTCCGAGTATCGTGGAATGTCTAATGTCGCCGCTGAAATAACATGGATTACCCTATCCTTCAGGAGCTTGGTGTCTCAATTTCATCTCCTTTCCTTCTTTGTGACAACCCCAGCGCCACCTACATTGCCGCCAACCCCGTTTTGCATCAAAGAACCAAACACATTGAAGTGGATCACCACTTTATTAGAGAAAAAGTCGCACGAAAACAGTTGGTTGTTCGGTATGTTGCTTCTGAGGATCAATTGGCGGACATAATGACAAAGGGTTTGCCCTCTCCTCGGTTCATCAGTCTTCGTACCAAGCTTAACGTGGTTTCCAACCCGTGTAAGCTTGCGAGGGGATATTAGGCTATTAACCATGCGTTTATCAGTTTTTACCTTTGTTTTTCCTTTCTGTATATTTTTCCGTTTCTTGGTTTTTACGTCTCATATTGTAAAGCTACACGTGGCTAGTCTGTTGGCTATTTAGTTCCAGCTACAGTGCTCAGGTCTTTCATGCTAAGCTATTCGAAATTCCCTCTATTTTCTGTTACAACACAAGATATATGAACATCTTACATTATCGCAAAAAAAAAAAAAAAAAAAAAAAAAAAAAAAAAAAAAAAAAAAAAAAAAACTAGGTAATCCAAATTTTTATCCCATGAAATTACCACCAAACAAACGACCCCTTAAAGTTCACAGACTAAATATATGCAAATTACATGGAAATAAAGGGCTCGTTTGGTAACGTTCTCGTTTCTTGTTTCCGTTTCTTCATTTTTAATAAAGAAAAATAGAATTTCATGACCCTAACACGGAGAAACTAGTTTTAGTTGTTTCCAAAAGTTCTATACAAATTTTGGGAGTGTTTCTAAACAATGAGAAACAAGAAACATACATAGTTATTAAATGCTTAGATTTCTTAATAAAATTGGAAACAAGAAACAAGAAACGAGAACGTTACCAAACGGGCCCAAAATTTTCAACAATTTCTACGGTTTCAAGACTATTTGAGTTATGCTCTGTTTGGCATCAAGAATTGAAAGGAAATGATATAAAATTCCAGAATTTAAAAAAAGGAAATGATTTTAAAATCCTAATATTGTTTGGAACCCAATTGTTTTTTAATGGATTTTAAATCAGTAAAACTAACATTTCTTGTTTGGATGTTTAAAAGAAGGAAAAGAAAGTAATAATTTTACAATTACACCCTTATAATTATTATTAAAAAATAATTAATATCCCTATTTTTTTTTATGTATTTATTAGGTATTTTAAAAAGAATAAAAGTTAAATAAATATAAAAACCAAAATCGAAGTTAAATAGTAATAAAAAAAGTTAGGTAATAAAAACCCTAATCTCTCACATCTCCTCTCTTTTTTCCCTATACTAATATTTCTTCCCCCTCCAATTTTGCCGCAGCCAGTGTTCTCCACAATCCACCCCATTTTTATTTTTCTTCTTGTATCTCCTTCCCTGCAGCGGACTTTCGTCGACAACCTCCTCTGTCGCAGCCAAAACACACGCTGGTACCCTGCACATCGTCCTCTCCTCGTTTTTCTTTGCTACAACTTCATCGCATGTTGTCCCTACTTTGCCTCCATCGGCATTGAATTTCTTTTCCAACTTTTCATTGTCAGGTCCATAATCCCCTCATCTTTCAATCGCCTTCTCACACATCAATTTTTCTTCCATTTTTTTATTCATTTTGTGTTCATCAATTCAACCAAATCAGAAGGCTAAAATAGGAACGTGATTAATTTTCATTCAAAATCTCCCAAAATCCGACCTATTTACGATTTGGAAAATATTTTGAGGCAAAACAGGATTTCAAATCAGATTGAATTTCAAATTCTATTTTTTTGGTTCTAACCAAACACGGGAAATGAATTTAAATCCATTTTGATTTCAAATCTTTCCAAATCAAAGTGTTCCCAACAGAGGGTTAATGTGAAATGAATTATCTTCCATATATTATATTTCAAAGGTTTAACTACTTGCTGAAAACGAATTACTTATGTCTATCAATTTTTTTGAAGGGATTTAAATCGTGGATAAAGAATAGTTTTTTAAGCCTTAGAAATCGTTGAAAATAATATAACAACCTTAGAGAGAATAGTAAGAACGTTTGAAAAATATGACATCTAAATTTGTTTTATCAACAAATAATTTAACAATTATCTGTAACATATAACCTTCACAAAATATTAATTTTCGAAGTTTAATAAACCTTTGAATTTTTTATTTTTTTTAGACCGCATCGATTTCAACACTTTTGAAGGTTGAGCCTTCCAAAAAGACATATAGAAGGTTCTTTCATTATTTTTCTTCTCTCTCAAGGTTGTAACCTGCCAGACTGATTCAAAGAAAATAAGATGTCTTTCATTTTCTTAATCATTAGGGCAACATTGTTGACTTTTTAAAATTGGATTTATACCCAATTTGAATAAATGGTGGTGGACAAAACTCAGTCGTTTTTTTTTTTCATTGAAGTTATAATACTCAAAATAATAAGGTTAAATTATAAAAAGTACTCCAGAACTACAGGGTTTTCAAAAGTTTCATTCTAGCCTCTGAAGTTTGAAATTTGTTTCAAAACAACATTTGGAGACATTTCCCATTAAATTTATGATGTGTTTGCATGTGTTTTTATTGTTTTTTTTTCTCGCATGTGTTCAAATTTATTCACATAATAGCAACAATACTTATGTGCAAACACGTCATTTTCTGTCCATAAATTTAACGAAAAAACATTTTGAAACAAACTTAAAACTTCAAGGGCTAAAATGAAACTTTTGAAAGTTCAAGGTATATAATCGAAACTCAACCCATAGTTTAGATATTGAAACATAGTAGATGCATATTTAGATGGTCAATTACCTGTTTCTCTTGAAGAAAAGAAGTATTAAATAGTTAGCGAGGTTGGAAATGAGGATGATTGGAGTATGAAAAATGAGCAAAGTAGCCGTGAACAAAACGGCAGAGGCGACCCACCCACTCATAAATCCGACCATGAACATGGAAGAATGATTTTCCTTCATCTCCTTCTTCTTCTCCTGCTTGCAAGGCTCCAAAGGCCCTCCACAAAGCCCTTGGTTATCAGTGACGTTAAATTCCTTAAGCCTGCTCATCCTCCCAATTCCTTGAGGTATCTCCCCACTGAAATTGTTGTTATTCAAAAAGAGGAAATTAAGGTAATAACAGGCCGTTATAGTTGAAGGAATTTCCCCTGAGAAAGAGTTGTTGGACAGATCCAAAAGTGTGAGATATTTTACTCCCTCGCACAAATCGTATGGAATCCTTCCAGAGAGTTGGTTCCCACTCAGAGTGAGCCATTGTAAATTTGTGCAGTATTGGATGCCCCGAGGGAAGCTACCTCTGAGACCCATATCATCCAGAACGAGGCCAACGAGTATGTCACCATGGGTGCGCCCGCAACGAATTCCAACGAAAGATTGGCAGATGTAATCGTTAGTTGTGTTGGTGAAGTCCCATGAGGATAGCTTAGCCTTGGGGTCTTGTAGTGATTCTTTAATGGATTTCAGGCAGTATCTCTTCCTCTGTTACACCTTTTGCCAATGCACATAACGCCACAAAACACACCATGGCTATGGCTTCCGCTGAGATCGTCAAAACAGCCAATTTTGGGATTTTGGAACTCATTTCTTGTGAAAGGATGATGCATCCACGTTTGCTTTGCGGTTTAATTTTAAACTAGGAAATGCCTGCATCATTTTGTTGACCCATTCCACCACAAAAAAATTGAAGAATTTGAAACACCCCATTCAAATCTTTTATGTCTCCTCTCTTCTATATGTAGGGAGACACACTATAGCTAAGTATTATCCTTAAAAAATTGCGACTAGTAATGTAAATCAATGTCTATCAATGATAATCATCTATCACTTATCGATCTATGGAGTTCAAACATGGTGGAAAAGAAATTACCATCAATTTGAAGCAACGGTTAAAATGTCAAGGCTGGCGAAAAATGTCAAGATCTTAATTTTATGGAAATATAGATCAAATGTCGATGTTGATGGATATTTCTGAAAAATATTGTTTTTTAAAAAATTAATTTTACAATTTAAAAATAAGCTAAAATACTTATTACTGTATAATATTATCTTCATATTAGTTATATTTTGTTACTATTTTCTTTATTTTTTATCGATTTCTTCACCATACAATGGAAATGTCGATTCATCCCTCAGGTCGATGTTGAATCTATGGACATGTGAAAATGTCGATAGAAATGTCAACATGTTGAGATAAATTTAATATATTGATTTGAAGGTTATTTTAGTCTTTTCAATGAGTGGGCCTAAACGGTTTTTCTTTAACCCCAAGTTAAATGTTAAATTACAAATTTAATTCATAAAATTTTAAAGTTCAACCTAAGCTTTTGATTTTGTGTATTGGATTGATCTTTGACCTATTTACAAATCTATGATAAAATCTTAATCTTTAAATTAAATTTTGTATCTAATAAATTTGTACACTTTTTGTGTATTAAAACTTTTAGGATCCAACAAAGTTAGAAAAACTTTTTCATTTGATACTAGAACTTTCAACTTAAAAGATATAATAAATACTTTATCCTACCAACTACAAGTTGAACTTTAAGTTCTATGACTACCACTACAAGTTGAGCTTAAGTTCCATGAACGCAACAATACTTCAACTTTGACTTCTTAAAAGCAAGTTAGGAGACATTCAATGTATCTCCATCTTAAAGCTCAACTTGACATTGGGGAACTGGGAAGATTCCAATATCAACTTGAAACTCCTTTTTATTAAGATAACCTAGTTATTATTTGTATTTGTATCTCAGCCCAATTGTTGTAGGCCTAATTTTTCAGCCCTTTTTCTCTCGTTATTTCAGTATGTATTAGGACAGATGATGAAGATTCTGAAGATTCTGGAAGATGTATTTTTATGATTATTTTTGCAAGAGTTTTTTATCCTCAGGCTTTTATATATGGCGTGAACAGTGTAATCCCCATATATGAATGCATAGGGTTTTTCTCCTGCAAGATTGGTGTCCTCTTCTTCTTTCTTCTTTCAATATGATTTCTGCAATGTTGTGATGGTATCAGAGCTTAAGCCTAACGACTAAGTATCTGTCCTATTTTTTTTTTCGAAGTCATGTCTTCCCAGAGTGGTACCAGTGGGGCGTTGGAAGAGTCTTCTACTTCCTCTCAAATTTTTGGCCCGGGTAATAAGGTTTCGATTGTGAAACTTACTGATGATAACTTCCTTTTGTGGAAATTTCAGATTCAATTTGCTCTTGAGGGTTACGACTTGGAATCCTATTTGCATGATGATCTGCCTGCTCAATATTTACAACCCCCCTTTGATTCTGTCACGGGAGAAGGTTCTTCGGTAGTGAAAACTCCGAATCCGGCCTATACTAAATGGAAACGACAGGACAAAATAATTTCATCGTGGCTTGTTGGTTCAATGACAGAAGAAATTCTCCACCAAATGCTTCACTATGGTACAACAAAGGAGATCTAGGATTGTCTTGCCTAGATTTTCTCCTCTCGAAATCTTGCCTAGGTGATGAAAATCAAAACAAAATTACAAACTATCCAGAAGGGAGGTATGTCTCTAAAAGAGTATTTCTAAAAAATACAACAATATGTTGTTGCATTGTCTACTGTTGGTAAGACTGTTGAAGTCGAGGATCATATTTTGTATATCTTGTCTGGCCTTGGTTCTGAATACGAATCGATGGTTTCAGTTATTTCGGCAAAGGTAGGCACTCAATCAGTCCATGAGGTTATGGCCCTCTTGTTTACACAAGAGAACAAGATTGAAAGTATACTTGCTCACATTGATACATCTCTACCATCTGTTAATCTCTCTGTTCAGTCTAAACCTGTTGATAACGATACTCAAAAATCTAATCCACCTTCGTTTCCTCTGCATTTTAGTGGTGGTAACAGAGGGCGCAGAGGTGGCAGGTCCAATCGAGGAGGCAGAACATGGAACAATCGAAATAGGATTCAATGCCAACTACATTGGAAATTCAATCATACTGCTGCGAAGTGTTATTTTCGCTATGCTCCTCCCAGTGCTCCTCCCAATCCAGGTTCGTTTACTCCTTCTTACAACCAATTTAATTGATCTCCCTCATTTCCTCAGATGAATGCTATGCTCATTGCTCCCGATATTAACCAAGATACATCTTGGTACCCTAACTCCGGTGCCACTAATCATCTCACTCATAATTTTAGGAATCTCTCTGTTGGAACTGAGTATGGTGGTGCGAATCAAGTTCATGTGGGGAATGGAGCAGGTTTGCCTATACATAACTTTGGATATTCCTCTTTTTCTTCTCCTCTGTGTACTGATCGTATGTTCTATTTACATAATCATCTTCACGTCCCTTCTATTACTAAGAACCTTATTAGTGTAAGTCAGTTTGCGCGTGATAATGGTGTATTTTTTTAATTTCATCCCACGCTATGCTATGTGAAGGATCAAGCGTTTGGTCGGGTTCTACTCCAAGGGACTCTCCATGAGGGGCTTTATCTCGTTAATGTCTCTATCTCTCAGCAGCCATCTCATAAACCAGCAGTTCAAGCTCTTCATTCCAACACCACTGTTCCGTTCAATACAACTTATCCTTCTGTTTTCTGTGTTCAAATAATTCTGAATTAGATATTTGGCATAGATGTCTAGGCAATCCAAGTTTGTCCACTGTTAAACATGTGTTACGGTTGTTTAAACCAAATATGTCTATAAATAATACGAAATTTCATTTCTATGATGCTTGTGCAATGGCTAAATCTCACTCTCTCCCTTATTCTCCTTCCTTTACTACTTACACTGCTCCTCTTCAGTTAGTTGTTTCTGATTTGTGGGGGCCTACTTATATTCCTTCATCAAATGGTTATAGGTATTATGTCAGTTTTGTTGATGTGTTTAGTAGATATACCTGGATTTACTTCTTGAAATCGAAGTCAGATGCCTTTGCTGCCTTTGTTAAGTTTAAAAACCATATTGAAAAACTTCTTAACTTACCCATTGTTCAGTTTCAATCCGATAATGGTGGAGAGTTTCTTGCTTTCAAACCCTTTTTAGAGTCACACATGGTATTATACAAAGGTTTTCTTGTCCTCACACGTCCCAACAAAATGGGATTGCCGAACGTAAGCACAGGCATATTGTTGATACTGGGCTTGCCTTACTCTCTCATTCCTTAATGACTCTAAAATTATGGGATGAAGTGTTCTCTACCGCTGTGTTTTTTATCAATAGGCTGCCTTTTGAAGTTCTTCATGGTAGAAGTCCCTTGGACAATATCTTTAACACTAAACCTGACTATTCTTTCCTCAAGACCTTCAGTTGCCAATGTTTTCCCTGTCTTCACCCATACAATTCTCATAAACTTACCTACAGGTCTGATCCTGGCATCTTTATTGGTTATAGTTCATCACATAAAAGGTTACCGTTGTTTATCTGCGAATGGTCGCATTTATGTCTCAAGGAATGTTATCTTCAATGAGTCTATTTTTCCTTATTCAAAATCCTCTTCTGTTTCATTGCCTAAGTCTCCTTCATCAATTTCTTTACCTACCATTGGGTCAATTTTACCTATATCTCCTCCCATCTCATCTAATTCCTCTTCTGAGTTAAGTATGGATCCTGCTCCAATTCCCAGCACACCTGTTTCCCCATCTCCAGGTCCTTTGGTTGAGGTTACTCAAGATATGCCATCTTCTTCTCCCTCACCACCTCCTTCTCCTCCTATTGTTCAAAACACTCATCATATGATTACTCGAGGTAAAAGTGGTATATTTAAACCCAAAGCTTTTGTTTCTGTCTCTACCTCTGATTATGATAATGTTGAACCTCCAAATGTGTCAAGGAGGCTTTGAAATCTTCTCATTGGCGAAGAGCTATGCAAGAAGAATTTGATGCTTTACAAAAGAATGAGACATGGGAGTTGGTTCCTCCTCCAGATAATAAGAAAGTTGTTGGCTGTAAATGAGTTTTTCATATAAAGCGAAACTTTGATGGATCCATTTCTCATTATAAAGCCCGTCTTGTGGCCAAAGGTTTTCATCAAACGACTGATATTGATTATGATGAAACCTTTAGTCCTGTGATCAAACCTGTTACTATTCAGGTTTTGCTCACTCTTGCTCTCACTTATGGCTGGAATATTCGTCAAATTGATGTCAATAATGCGTTTTTACATGGGAAACTAACTGAATATGTGTTTATGGAACAACCTACGAGGTTTAAAGTTGCAGGTACTGAAATCATGGTTTGCAAGCTCAATAAGGCCCTTTATGGTCTTAAGCAAGCACCAAGAGCATGGTATGATTGTTTAAGTCATTATCTTCGATCTCTTGGTTTTATCACGTCTAAGGCTGATACCTCTCTTATGCTTAAACACACTACCCATTCTTGTTGTTATGTTCTCATATATGTTGATGACATTATTATTATGGAGAGCTCATCTTCTGAGGTTGAAAATTTGATATCTTCTCTGAATACTCAATTCTCGTTGAAAGACTTGGGAAAATTGAGTTATTTTTTAGGTCTTGAAGTATCCTACCCTCAGACTGGTGGTATGTTTCTTTGCCAATCTACGTATATTTCAGAGATCTTAAATCGAGCAGGTATGTCTGATGTTCGCTCTATTGCTACACCTATGGTTAGTGGATCTATTATTTCAGCACATCAAGGTGAGTCTTTCAACGATCCTTTTCTTTATAGAAGCATTGTTGGTGCTCTTCAATATGTTACCATTGAAGGATTAAAATTCCTTGGCAGCGGAAACGATCAGGACCATTCTCGAATTAAAATTCAATTTAGAAAAACCAATACGTTGGCAAATTTAAATTACAGAAACAATTCCTATAAAATAGATTAAGCATGCATTTTTCATATCTAAACAATTTTAGATTAGAGAAAACTTAGGTGAATGAAGACCAATCTTCTTCTCTGCACTATGCTCCAAGAACCACGTTCTTTGTTCTCCCAATGAACACCACCACAATGGATCACCCAGTATTCTCTTGGATTACTGAGATTTTGGCTTGTGGGAACCAAATCCGTCTTGGAAGGGAAAAATTCAACAAGGTAAGGCTGTTGTATTGTTGGTTGGTTGAGAGAGAAATTTTAGAGAGAACTGTATTCTGATTCTTGCGTGAGAGAGAGCAAAATGCGACTGATCCAAAACCACCCCACCTCCACTAATGTAAAAGATGGGATGGGAGTTACCCATAACTCCCTGATCAATCTCAGCCGTTGAATGGATCAACATGATCCTGGGCGTTAATTATTATCAAATAATAAATGAATAATTAATTAATTATAATTAATTTAATTTTTTTTTTTAGAATAACAACTTCATATCATTAGAAAGAAATCGGGATATTCACTGTGGGACAGGATCCCCCACATGTGTGATTATACACCCTAATATCTGAATCATTCAGAATTTGTAACCAACTTGGGAAAGATTGGGCCCAAGCAAAAGATCCATTTAATCGACAGGCTTCTTTGGCTAAATTGTGGGCCAAGCCATTATGAACTCTAGCAACATGAGTAATACTCTCTATATTCCTTTCTTGGATTAGGGATTTGGCCTCTTCAATAAAATTGGATAGTTCAGTTTCCTCCTTATCTTGTTCGTTGAGCAACCTAACTACTTGAAGCGCGTCAGATTCAACCTGTACCGGAGGAGATTGAAGAGGAATGCCACCGATCCCATCCCTGAGCGCCATTGCCTCCAGCCAGCTCGATTTCCAACCTCTGTCGACAGTGCAGCAACCCCCACGAAGGAGAACTCCATTTCGATTTCTAAGGACCCAACTGATTCCCCCACGCTGGTTGCCTTCATTCCAGGCAGCGTCGCAGTTCAACTTCCAGTTTCCTTTGTTCGGCGGAATCCATGTTGCTGTCGGAGTCGGCACTGTCCTCTGCTGCCCTTGTTGAGCTCGCGTATCGTCTTCCTCAGGTATGAATTCCCTTAGATATCTTTGAATCTGATTTTGCAAAAAGATTGGGTTGAATTTCTGATGGTTGTGGAGAATATTGTTTCTGTGCTCCCAAATTTGCCACCAGATGATTAGGCTCTTCTTTAGTTTGTCTTCGTTCCATCATCCCGAATCTCTTCCTTTCCAGCTGCATTCACAGAAATCCGCCACCGACCATCCCCTCCTGTCAAAAGCAAAGAACGAATCAGTAGGATATAAGTAATTAACCCACAAGTTTCTTATAGCTTTACACTCCCAGAACAAATGTCCCGTGGATTCTGCCTTTTCCCTACATAGTAGACACAAAGGGATAACCTCCACCCCTTTTTTGATAAGATTCACGCGAGTTGGGAGAATATCATGGAATATTTTCCAGCCGCACATCTTGACTTTGGGAGGTATGTTCAATTTCCAGAAGAGCTTCCAACATCGTTCTGTTTCCCTATTACTCGAACCTGATGCTTCTGCCACTCGACTTTGGTGAATACCCAGTCTATATGCGCTCTTAACTGAAAATAAACCTTTTGCATCCTTATGCCAAATAATAGCATCCTCCCTTTGACATTTGGGGATAGGGATATTTAAGATCATGTTGGCATCTTGCTCCAGAAAGGCTGACCGAACCAAGTCTTCATTCCATCTTCCATGAGAGTCTATGAGTTGTGCAACAGAGAACTGTTGTATATTCCTTTGGGTCATGAGCCTTCTTTGGGAATCCAAGGGTCAGTTGAAGCATCAATATTGATGCCATTGCCAACTCTCCATCGGTATCCCTTCTTAAAAAGCTCTCTTCCCCAAAGGATGCTTCTCCAAACATACGACGGATTATTCCCAATGGGTGCTTTGAGAAAATGCCCCGTCTTGAAGTATCTTCCTCGTAACACCTTGGCTAGCAGACTGTTAGGAAACCTTATTATTCTCCAACTTTGCTTGGCAAGCAAAGCTTGGTTGAAAATAGTAAGGTCTCTAAATCCCAAGCCGCCTTGCACTTTGTTGTAGCATAACTTCTTCCAGCTTCTCCAATGGATTTTATTCTCGTTCTCTGTCGATCCCCACCAAAACCTAGCACAAATAGAATTAATATCATTAAAAAGAGCTTTAGGAAATTTAAAACAACTCATAGCATAATTCGGTATGGCTTGAGCCACCGATTTAATGAGTACTTCCCTTCCAGCTGTTGAGAATAATTTGCCTTTCCACCCTTGAAGCGCTTTCCATACACGTTCCTTGATGCTGCTAAAAACCTCCCTCTTGTTTCGTGCATTCTGTGAAGGTAGACCAAGGTATTGACCCAGACAATCCTTGTGCTTGACTTGCAAGATATTACTAATATCATGTCTCACTGAGGAGCTAGTATTTGGGCTAACCATAAACAGAGATTTCTCATAATTTATAGTTTGTCCCGATGCTTTCTCATAAGTGTCTAGAATATTCTTTATGGTCCTGCAATCACTCAAATCTGCCTTGAAAAACAACAAGCTATCATCTGCATAAAACAAGTGAGATATAGAAGGAGAGTATTTATTAATACGCAAACCTGTCACCTCCTTGATAGATTCAGCTTGATGTAACAAGCTCGACAGCCCTTCAGCACAAATGAGGAACAAGTATGGAGATAGGGGATCTCCTTGACGGAGTCCCCTTCTAGGATAGAACTCAGCTCGAGGTATACCATTGAATAAAACTTGAAAGCCCACTGATTCAACACAGCCCATTATTAAATCGATCCATCTTCTGCTAAAACCCATTTTATCCATGATTTTCCTGAGGTAAATCCACTCAACTCTGTCATACGCTTTACTCATATCCAGCTTTAATCCAACCACGCCACATTTGCCAGCTCTCTTGCTTTTGATCGAGTGAATACATTCGAAACCAAGGATGACGTTGTCAGTGATCAATCTACTAGGCACAAAGGCCGATTGACTTGGAGAGATTAGCTTGTCTAGAACCAATTTGAGTCGATTTGCAAGCACTTTAGCAACTATCTTGTATATCACATTACATAGACTAATCGGGTGAAAGTCCTTCATTGCTTTCGGATCTTTCACCTTGGGAATTAGCACTATGTAAGTCTTGTTAATAGCTGCTATTGAAGCACCGTCATTAAGTATCTGCAAGCAAGTATTACAAACATCCCCTCCCACAATATCCCAATACTTTTGGTAAAATAATGCTTGCATACCGTCAGGACCAGGAGCTTTCGTTGCATACCAATATTAATTAAATCAATTATAATATAAAGTATTTAATTCAATTTAAATCATATTCAATTGAATTAAATTGGTCATTCAATTAATTCTCAATTAATTGTTTCCCATATTAATTAAATATCAAATACTTAATTAATATTACATTTGAATCATATTCAAGTTTATCTCTCTCATTTAAACCTATAGTTTTAATTTCGATTAAATCATATTTAACCAAATTAAATTAAAATTAATTGTAAACCCGAGACCTACCTTGGATCATTTGCTCTTGTCATATATTGGAAGAAGTTGGATTTAGGTTATTGTTGTTGCATTGTTGAAGGAAAGTGGCAAAGCCTTTGGTACAAGATGTCTTTGATAATCTTGGAGATTATTTAAAGAAAAAGGAAACAAAGGAAAAGAAAAAAAGAAAGAAGAAAAAGAAAAGGAAAGAAAAGAAAATGGGAAAAGTAAAAAGGAAAATAAAAAAAAAAAGAAAATGAATGGAAAACAAAAGCACTTTCGGTGCTAGTGTTTTAAAGGGAAACTCCACCACCGACAAGGATTCATTTCAGCCCATTTCCAGCCATTTTTCTCATCCTTTTCCCATCCAATTTACAGAGCATTTCGAGGGAGAGAGTGAAGGAAGAAGAAGAAGGAACTTGCTAGGGTTTTAAGGTTGTTGTAGAGAGGAAAAAGCTCAAGAAAAAGCAATCATGGCAGAATCTGGGTTCAACCTGCCTATCTCTGGTTTATTATTCGGTTTG
The DNA here is from genome assembly GCA_017139565.1 of Luffa aegyptiaca. Classification (NCBI taxonomy): domain Eukaryota; kingdom Viridiplantae; phylum Streptophyta; class Magnoliopsida; order Cucurbitales; family Cucurbitaceae; genus Luffa; species Luffa aegyptiaca. The sequence goes on from CM029397.1 coordinate 6,890,302, forward strand.
CGCTACACAAAAAGAACTAAGAGGTGAGGCTTGGTTTTCTTGAAAGTTAATTCATTTTCTAACAAATTTCATGAAGGAAGCTTGAGCTAAATCTGATGTTAAAGTAATGGTTTTTGAAATGGAAAACAGAGCATAGAACTTTCGTGCAAATCAGGAGGATCTCTAGTTTTCTCTGGTTTTTCTATCATTATGGGGTGTACAGATTGAATTAGAAGCTCAACTTGGTATGGGTGGAAAGCTTATTCAATTTCCTATACCTTTCAAGAAGAATTCGTGAGCCAAAAATGACTAGAAGTTGGTTTAATTTTAGGAGAAAGGTAGAAGGTAGCAAAGAAGCACGAATCTGTATTTGTTGAGTTCGAGGGATTTCTGGACAAATCTGTTGGGAATCTCGTTTTCATTCCTTCAGGTACGTTTTAGCGGGTTCCAAAATGAAAAGTTTGATATGTAGTGCATTAATTTTGGTTAAATATTGAGGAAGTTATGAGTGTTGGAAGTTAGAGTATAAGATCTGGAAAATCTGGAAAAAAGAATGTGAAGTGTGATTTTAATTCTAGTGTTTAGAATTCATGAGCATGAAAAGACAAGACTACTTATGGTTGTAATGCTCAGTTTTGGTTGTTTGACAGGCGAAGAGGAAATAGGTCGAGTCTATAGACAAGGAAACTAGCTAAGACAGTGAGTGACAAAACGAATTTCGAAAATTATTGATAAATTGTTGTTTATGATTAGATGTTTTATATGGTTTTCTATGAATGGTTTAAAGCATAAGTTTCGAGCTTAGATTTTCTAATGAAATTTATACGTGAGCACGTGATTGTTGATTTTCTGAAGAGTAGTTGAAACGATATCATTTTAAGCAAAGTATGTGTTAGCAAGTATTGCTTAAAGATTTTCAGTTTTTCACGAGCAAGCTGAGTAAGCTTGAGTTTTACGAAAGATAAGGATAAGCAAACATGTTTTAATGTTTTCATGTGTTTTTTCTGAGACTTTTATTGGCTACATGACTGAGATATTGAGCCCGAGGCTATATGGTACCGTGTGCACACAGGTTACATTCCGTTGTTGACGTTGAGTGTACTCCGTGACAACGATGCTGTCGTGAGTGCTGGGCGGGCCCCACTATGACAAAGATGATGGGAGTGCTGGGTGGGCCCCACTACATCGTAGAGCTAGTAAACGTTAGTTGTACTGAGCGTGCGCTACACAACGTAGATCTGTCATGTTAGTTAAAATATTTGATATACTTGATATGCTTGTTAGATTTTTAATGACGTACTTGCAGATTATTTGAGAAAGCTTTTATCATTACACGTTTATGTTTAACGCTTTGATTGAGCAGCCTTATACGTTTAAAGTTTTATCACGTGTTCTGATTTCCTGATTTACAGTTTTAAATTTAGTCACTCACTGGGCTTCGTAGCTCACTCTATCAAAATGTTTTCCCACTTTTCAGGTAGAGATCGAGCTCCCGGTGCCTGATACACTACCAACGTCTGCTGAAAGTTCCAGATCAAGCTCCAGTACGTGGGTGGAGTTGTACATTGAGTCTGTCTATATTGTAAATGTCTTTGTAAGGACTAGATAGTTTATGGTTGTGTAAGCACTAGATGTCGTGGTTGTGTAAACCCCAGTTGGAAATGTTTTTGGTTGTGATATCTCTATCAGGTTATTTTCCAAACCGAGTTATGTCAGGGCTGCACTTCATGTATGTTAAAAGGTTTTCAGGAATTCTGCTGTGTTGTGTTGCATGTAAAGTATTGTATATCTAAGACTAGTATGTTTATCAGGTTCAATGATTCAGCAGGGTCAACAGGTATCGTTAGAGGGGGACGATGTCTGTGGGCTTCATGCCATCTCCCTGACTAAGCTAGCTGGTAGTTTGGGAGGGGGCGTGACATTAATTAATTCTCCAATTAATTAATTTATGAATTAATCAAATATCACATATTTAATTAAATTCATAATTCTCTCCTAAATTAATTTTGAATCATATCCAAAATTAATTATAAAGTTTAATTCTCTAATTAAACTTTATACCATAACGTATCTCCATACATTATATTAACTCCCTTAATATTCAAGACTAAATAATCTCAGTACCCGTTACGAGCTAGAAGGTGGACCTAATGGACCTACAGATCAGAAGCTCCAACGATACGAGATTAACTGGCTAAACTCATTAACCAAGTTAATCAACATTCGTTAACTGTGGACCACTCCACTAAAGACCCCCAGCTGCACTCTTCTCACTGTAGAATATTTCTGTGTCCACGGATATCGACCAATACAATAAGTCAATCATTCACGAGTGTTCGTAACTCCAGCTGGGTCAAATTACCGTTTTACCCCTGGGTTACCTCTGGATCCTTAAGTACCACTGATCCCTCTAATGAACTACCTGTTTAGGGTCCAACTACTAAACAAAAATTCCTCTCGGGCAAGGAGAGGACAACGTGCTTTGGTTCAAGCCCCGGAATCAGCCCTTAAGGGAACACACATCTACTTACCCCAATAGGGGAAGGAGTGAATTCAATCTTGTACTGTTATGTTCCCAACCCCCATTCGGTCTTGCCCCTAAAATGGTAGGATTATTGAGTCAGCGAACAGGCCACTCTCACCCATACAAATCTAAGGATAATCCCTCCAGAAAAAGAGTTCATAACAGACTCAGGATTGAGATTGAGTTACACTAGTGGTTACTATTTCGCGGTTCGATCTTATGCAAACTCATTGCATAGGATACCCCCACTCGCATGTCTCCTACATGGATGATTTGGATCATTACATCTGTGTCGAATACAAAGTGGGTTGTATCACATAGTGTCACCAGGATAAGGTACCCAGCCTTATCCCTATACTATAGACCATTCAGGTTCTTACTTGAACACTGATCCCCGTATGTCCCCACATACTAGTCCAAGTTTCATTTAAACAACCTTGGATCTTAGTTTATTGGATTTAGGGTTTATTAATGCAAACTCGATTATTCAATAACCAAGTTACTGAATCACTCATATAACGCTTTATTGAGATCGATTAATTTGGTTTCATTTATTATCTACGAGTTTTAGGGCATAAAACCCAACAACCATGTCTAGGCCCGAGATTTCATATAGTGTTAATAAAGCATGTCAATTCATGCATTCTCCTAAAGATGTTCACTGGAAGTTAGTTAAAAGGATTTTGAGGTACTTGAAAGGGTCTATCAATTGTGGGCTTCTTCTTAAGCCTTCTCATAACTTATCTCTTATTGGGTTTGCTGATGCCGACTGGTGCGTCGGACCCTGATGACCATAAGCTCACTACTGGATTTTGTGTTTTCTTTGGTAACAACTTGATTACTTGGGGATCTAAGAAACAAGGTATCATATCTCGTTCAAGTATTGAGGCAGAATACCGTAGTCTTGCTACTCTTGCTGCGGAACTTATCTGGCTTAAATCTTTGTTTACTGATTTGCATATTTATTTACCTAAACCCCCTCTTGTATGGTGTGACAACTTACGTGCTATTCATCTTAGTGTTAATCCTATTATGCATTCTAAGACTAAACATGTTGAGCTTGACATTTACTTTGTGCGAGATCTTATGCTCCAACGGAAGCTTCTTATACAACACCTTCCAGCTCATGAGCAAATAGCGGATATTCTTACAAAACCATTATCAGCCTCCACTTTCAATCAACTGAAATTCAAGCTCAATGTTCGTGATGCCACTGCCATTGGCTTGCAGAGGGTATTAAGATAGCCCATTAGTTATTATTTGTATTTGTATTTGTATCTTGGCCCAATTGTTGTAGGCCCAATTTTTCAGCCATTTTCCTCTCGTTATTTCAGTATGTATTAGGGCAGATGATGAAGATTCTGGAAGATGTATTTTTATGATTATTTTTGCAAGAGTTTTTTTTATCCCCAGGCCTTTATATATGGCGTGAACAATGTAATCCCCATATATGAATGCATAGGGTTTTCTCCTGCAAGATTGGTGTCCTCTTCTTCTTTCTTCTTTCAATATGATTTATGCAATGTTGTGACTTTTGATTGCCTTATTATGGTTTGACTATGAAGGATCAGAGCTTATTAAAGTTTTTTTTTGGATCTCAACCTTGTAAGCCTGATTAATTACATAATCTCAACCATTAAACATGTCTTCCAAAACGTACAATTTTAAATCAATATCCAACACTAAGATCATATCTATAATCCATAATCTCTTAGATCAGCTTGTTGGCTTGTTAATCCTCTTGGATGATCGGACTACCAGCTTGATGATCTCTTGAATCAGCTTGTTGGCTTGATGATTTGTTAGATCGACTTGTTGGCTTGTTGATCTTCTTGAATGATCGACCTACTGACTTGATGATCTTTTGGATCGGCCTGTTGGCTTGATGATCTGTTGGATCGGCTTGTTAGCTTGTTGATCCTCTTGGATGATCGACCTGCTGACTTGTTGATCTTCTTGATCGGTCGGTTGGCTTGTTGATCTCTTTTTGGAGTCTCTTCTAGTCTTCAAATCTTCTAAGTCTTGAATCCTTCGAATTCTGAATCACGGATCCTTTTGAATTCTCTCGATTGTTTGGCTTTTGACTCTTCTAGGATTCAGATTCAGACTCGAAATTTTGGCCAATCACAAATTTCCACGTAATTAATTTAAATTAATGATAAAATAAATTTGGGACCAATTACAAATTTACACATGTCCTTAAACTAAATTAATAGACACCAAAATTTGGTAAATCAAACAATGCCACTTGTCTATTATTGATCCATCGGATGACATAAGTCAGGTCCAATCAAATTATGCCACGTGGCAATTGGACCCAAGACTAATGTAACCTGAGGTCATTGAAGAAATTAGGCTAGATTAAAATAATCCAACCTTATTAAAAGAAAAAGGTGTAACGCCCCGTGCATTTTGATGTATTTAAATTCCATGTATCTATGATAGGACCAAATTAGTCCTATTTATTTGTTGTTAATCTAAACCTGTTAGAGTGCACTTTACGCTTTATTTGTCTGTTTTGTAGATTATCTGTGCATTTAGGGCATCAGGGACGAACTACACAAATTGGAGCTAATTCGGGCATTTTAGAGAGTTTTCAAGCTTACTTGAGGGCCATGGATCTCGAGGAGTTGAGGAGATCGTAAGGATCGTGACGAGCCCGAAAAATGGTTCCAAGGAGTCAAAGGTTCGAGACCTGAGTCGAGCAAGAAACGAAGAAGATTTAAAGACAAAGCACGCTGGAAAGAGGCTAGGCGTCGACACGCCGTGGCCAGCATCGAGACGCTGGCCCGTTTCAAGCCCTAGGCCCAGTCGGCACGGCGTCGAGACGCCATGCCCAGCGTCAAGACGCCATGATCAAATTCTCTATAAATTCCCTTCTTTTGTTCTGCTGAAAAGTAGAGAGTTTTAGGTTTTATTTTTGGTTCGCCTCTCGATACTCTCTGTCCTTCACCTCCAGAACTCAGAGGTGTATGTTTTCTTATCAATTTTATTAGTATTTTCTTGTTATTGTAGCATAGGGTCGTGGGTTTTAGTCTGCCTAACAGCCGTCTAAACCCGTTGACGCCGATTGGATGATTATTGGGTTATAAAAAGTATTTCTTGTGAGTTTTATGTTTTGAATGTCTTTTCAATTCCAGATTGCAATTGTATTTTGGGTTCAATTTGTATTATTTGCATGCGCTGGTTAGATTGACGCCCTAACTCGCAGCTTGTATGTTAATAACTTGCTAAAGAATTGATTTCCAAGTAGCTAATCGATTATTAGTTCAATAGTCAGCACATACACTGATTCATGGGCACGGGTCCCAAGAGCAGACTCTGACTTTGTTGCTTGACACGATAGGTCTAGGATCTAAAATAGCATTAGAAGTAATCTAGGCCTAATTATTTCTAATGTCCTAATCAATCCACTAGACTTAAGGCAATTGGTTGATTGTTTGATTTGATGGTTCAATCAGATTAATTGGTTAATCAATTAGAGTCTAATTCGATGGACGTTGTATGATCGGGTTAGATGGCTTGGGTGGGCTTTGGGTCTTTTCTGGGTTCAGATTAGATCGATTGGGCAATTAAGCAATTCAAGTTAGCCTTAAATAGGTTGGAAGACAATGATCAAAGTAAATCGTTTAACCCCAATAATCTCTCCAATCGGCGTCGCCTAATTTAATTAACTCTTTCGCCTATTTATGTTTCTTGCAATTTAATTTCTTGTCCCTTTTATTTTCCTGCCATTTAAATTTCTGCATTTTTATTCCTTGTAAGTTTATTTCTCTAATATTCCAATCCCCCCATTTATCGCTTTTACAACTCAAAATAAATAGGAAATAAATAGCCAACCGTCACTCCCTGTGATCGACCCCGACCACGACTACTGCAAGTAGTTTAGTGTTCGTGGATTATAAATTTGCTTTGACACGAGCCTTCGTCAAGCCCATCCCGTCAATCTAGTTGAATGAAAATCTAAATTTTATTTAGGCTTGTATTATGGAATTATTAATTTTATACCCTGATGTTTGGGTAATTATTCTTGGAATTAAGCGTGATGTTAATTTAAATCCCTCCCTAAAGCTCGTTAATTCTAAGTCACCGTTTGTTATAAGGTTTGTTAAGGCATTGAAAGTTTCATGCTGAATGAGGGAAAGGGCGTTGAGAAGTTCATATTCTTGGGAATGTTATTTTTGGGCTTTGGTTAATATTAGATTAAATGGTTAAAGAAGAAAAGAAAATAAAGAAAAGGAAAAAATAAGAAAATAAGTGTAGGTTCAATGCCCATTAAGTGTCGCTGCTAATTTATATTACCCAGCCCTTGTAGGTTTTAAAATGAGAAAATAAGCTTTTTTTGCTTACTGTCCAGTGGCTGAAAAGTCTTACTTATGGTCGTTCAGTGAGTATCCATTGCCTGTAGTGTCTTAGACATGGTTGCCCATGGTCTAAAGCATTTAGGTTTTCATTACGGGGAATGTTTGAAGGTTGTCCAGCAAAGAAATAGGCTTAGTGACGTGTGCGTGCTGCAAGCGCAACATCAAGGTCGAGTGCAAGTATAGACTATCAAGTAATAAAGTGGAGAGTACTCCGGATATCGTACCCAAGGGAGACGGTGACTAATTGAAAAACACAAGATTCTACAAAACAAGAACCTCCACTAAATTTGCAACCGAAGATGGTAACCAAACAAATAGTTTGAATGGGGGTTTGATTTAAGACAGAAATAGAAATAAGCAAGTAAATAAAAGCGGTAAAGATATATGAGATAAGCGTGGAAATTCAAATAGCATCAACCAAAAGCTTTGAATTGAACACACCTTTGCGCTAGCAACTTACTTAGGCATTGCAAACGACTGAAAAACACTATCTATGTTGCCCACATAGACATGGTGCAGATAGAATCCTCCATTTGCGCCAGCAAATGCCCTGACAACTAGATTGTGAGTTAAGTCCTACTTCTATTCAGCTCTACTGTAGGTGCCTTTAGAAGACTAAGCCAACTAGACATCTATTTCTAGGCTAGCTGAAACTTAGATAAGTAATGCTCACGACTCTTAAAACTCTAGTGGTTCTAGTCCTATTTCTATGATGAAAGAAAACAAAGTCCTATTTCTAGGATCTTTTCCACTATTGTTTTTCCGAACCCGCGCATTCAACTCCAACCTTTCGACCATCAGCTAAACACAAACTATGCTAACTTAAGTGATCAGTTTAAGCGAAAAATGAAACTTAAACTTCAGGAAAAACAAACAATGCTAAGAGGAAGCAAGGTTGCCTTTGCATAGGTGGGGCTTTCTTCTACTCAAGGTATCCACATATTTGAATCCCCGAGAAGAAGCTTAGCTCATTGATGAAAGTAAAGTGCAAGACATAAAATAAAGAGTGCACAAAGTAGAAGAATAAACTGAATTCATATTAATTAAAGGGAATGATTACAAGAATGATAAACTTACAACTGAAAAATAAAGGAAAATAGAAAAGTACAACAATTGAAAGTAAAAACTAAACAAAAAATAAAATGCTAGACTCGACTAAGGATCTTCCCCTCTCTATCTAGCTTGCTTTTGACCTCTTTCAAGGGGAGACAAGTCTTTCTCTTCTTCTTCTTTCGAATGGAAGAGCCGACAGAGGCTGAAAGATCTAGAACTTGAAGTGGTTACAAGATGAGAAGAGAGAAAAACTAAAAACTATCCTAAGGACGAATTTCTGAGCTCTCTTTGCTTCTTGCATCTTGGTCGCCTTGTATAGACCTTGGAAGGTACGGTTAGCTGCTGAGATCAGTGTGAGAGAGCCTTAGAAGGTGAAAATCCATGATCCTTGGAGATTTGATACGAGATTTGGGAATTTCGAATGATTCTGTGAAGATCCCACGAATCTCGGAATTCTATTGGAAAGCCCAGTTGCGGCCGCAAAGTCGGGTGCAAAATCTCTGTGCACTGCCTTGACACTTTTGTCTTCAGTTGGGGCTACTTTTGTTATTGGTTTGCGGGCGCATTTTGAACGCATCTTCCACATCTTCAGGAGCAGACGTGGGCACAAATCTTCAACTTCGACTCTTTTGCTCCGCTACTTTTAATCTCCATTTGCGGGTGCATTTCCCTTGCAAATTGTCCTCTGCACAAAAACATTTAACTTGGATAAATTCTTGCAAAAGTAATCTCTTTTTGTACATTTTAAGCATATATTCTATACTTTTAAGATTTTCTACATGATTCTAAGACTTTTGCTATTTTGACTCTAAAAGATAAGATTTCGAGCACAACGTCTTTGCTTTCCAAGAAATAACCTAGGTTTTTAAGGCTAAATAAAGCACATAAATGAGCGTTATCACACCCCAAACTTAAGCCATTGCTTGTCCTCAAGCAATTTCAACAAAATCAAAAGAATCAAGAAAGAAAAGATGTGCATTTCATAGGTAAGTTTAGTTCGTGAGGGTGCCTTTCAGGAAAGAACTCGACTCCTAACACTCTAAGTTAACAACAAGACTTTTCTAACACTAGGCCTTCACTCACCCCTAGATAAACCATTCTCATGCATTCCCACCTCTATTACCTGTTATTCCACCTAGCCTTTATTCAGAGTAGCCTATCTCTTTCACAAGTTATCCTAACTCTCAAAATGGGAAAAGAAAATTTTACTTCCCTCCCCCAACTTATTTGAAGTTGTTGCTAGGCTTCATTTTTTTTTTTTAGATAGAAGAGCCTCATAGTCATCTACACCTTCGTTCCAACATGCTAACACTTTGTGGTGAAAGTAGCTGACTATGAGCATAGCTCACTTTTGAGACTGTAGAGCATACTCAGTTCCCAAACCAACCTTTCATGCAGTGGAAATCGTGGGTGTCACAACCACCCCTGGTTACTTGGTTTGCTCAAGAAAGAGGAGTATCTCCTTGCTTTTTCTACTCTATTTTTTTTAGCACTAGCAAAAGGCAACATGATACATGATACATAGAGAGTATACAAAAGACAAAATTGTCCTCCCCAAACTTAAACGAGTCAATGCCCCCATTGACTAAACATGAAGAACATAATAAGAGAGACTAAAAAGGATGGACAAGCTAAGATCAAGTCTAAACTTCCTAAAGGTTTCGACAGTCAAAGCCTAAGGTGAGTTTGGACTTGAATGTGTTATGGAGAGAAAAGTTTATTCATGCTTCATGCTTTGAAAAACTCGAGGTTACTAAAGTATTTAAAAGGCCGAGAGAGCTTTAGTTATCATCATTAAGGGAGCTAAAAAACAAACAAACAACTAAAGCACACTCATCTTTCGAAAATCTTTTAGAATTCTTTTTCAAATAGATATACTTTTTTCAAAAAAAATTCCAAACAAGATTTAAAACAAAACAAACAACAACAAACAACCTATCTAAGAATATGAAATGCAATAAAGCAAATAAAAGACTCACTAACCTATCAAAACAAACAAAACAAAAACAACACAAAACAAAAGAAAGCAAGTAAAGATAACTAGACCCAATTTCTTATCACCTATCAAAGAATGAATCAATAAAAGAATAGGAATGGTGAAAAGAAAACGCTCCTTCTCGTTTGAAGGGTCGGCTCCATCGCCTCTCGGTGGGTCCAAGATGATGTCGGGGTATGGTGGAAGATAATCATCAACGTCTTACACCAACTTGCTGAAGACACTCCTGATCATTCTATCTCGGATTTTGGAATAGATCAGGTAGTTTCTATATTGCAGCCGCGTATGCTCTAGATCTCTCGTAACTGCCGCCAAATCATCTTCAGGCTTGAGCTGTGCTGCTTGCTGTTGAGGAGCTGGAGTCTGCTGCTGATTTGGGCCGCATTTACTGGAATTTGCGATGGGTTTGCGACCGCATCTTCTTCTATTGCAGTGGCACTTTTTGGAGGTGGCATTGAAGGTTGTGCTGCAGGAGGAGTTTGTTGCGCTTTCTTCTCTGGGGAAGTAACCTTCAATCTTGAATTTGCAATGAGCTTCTTGATCAAGCTCATGTCTATGGAAGTTCTGGAAACCTCCCTTTCCTCTTGAGCCTCGGGCTCAACTCCTGCTAACCTGTAGATCTTCGTGATTAAGCTTGGGAAGAATAGCCTCCCCACATTCTTGTGGCTGCAGGCTAGGATCTCTCTATAGGTAATTCAACCTAAGTTGAGATCCAGGCCCTTGTACATGTTGTACAGCAACATGACATGTTCTTGGGAGATGGTCGTGTCATGTGTTGTAGGCATAATCCTGTTCTTGATCACGTAGAGTCAGACTGCCGCCTCTGGCTTTAAGCTCCAGAAAGTAAAGTCCTGATCCCTGTTCTGGACTCTTGCCACTTAATTCCCCTGTGGGCCACCAAAGATAGGGCATCTGCCAGCTGCTGGTCTGTTGGCTCCTCAATGGCCATGTTGCCAGCTGGGTATCTGAGGGATGGCAATCGAAATACCCAATTAATCTGCTTGGCCGAGAACTCCACCACCTGACCTCTTAAGAATATGACCGTCTGCCTCTCTTCCCCAATCTGCGCATAGAACTTTCGAACCAGGGGAATGGAGGCTGCTTTCGACTCCTTGTGAAACTTGTTCCAGCCGTACATGCGTAAGATGTCTTCAATAAAAGTAGGGAGAGGTACTGACTTGGTGTTGAAGGCCTTCTCACACATGAGAGCCCTCTTCTTCATGATGGCCAAGCGGGCCTGAGTGTCAGCATTGGAATCCACTTGTCTTTCCACCCTCAGTTTCTTCATAGGAGCTTTTTTTTACTCCAGGCTGAAAAACTTAATGACTAATTAAAAAGTAAATCTAGGGTTTAGTTGGCTTGGCTCAAACTTTTCCTTATTTACGAGAATGTCATTCCAGCTTTAAATTAAAAGAACACCATCAAAATTTCATTAAATGAACCCCTCTTTCACACCAATTACATGAAATTAAATCCAATTAGCCCAAACTTAAAATACCGACGTTACATGAACGATTTGGATCATTTCATTTGTATCAAATACAAAGTGGGTTTTATCCATAGTGTCACCAGGATAAGGTACCCAAGTTTATCCAAATACTATAGACCCTTTAGGTTATTACTTGAACATGATCCCCTGTATGTCAACTACATACTGTTCAAGCTTCATTAAATAACCCAGGATGTTAGTTTATTGGATTTGAGTTAATGCAATTCTAAAGTACACCTCAATAACAAACTTTATTGAATTAATAAACCTGTGTACAATTACAATCCACGAATTTAGGGTATAAAACCCAACAACATGTTTTCTAATAGGGCAGTTTATTAAATACACTATGAAGTTAGTATATTAAATACACTATATTTGCATAATTTTTCTTTAAGTAACCTTGAATCATTTTTATTGTTACAATAACATTTGTTCAAGTTTCACTTGTTGTATAAATTTTAAATTTGAATAGCTGATGAATTTATGCTGTGAAGATATATTGTAATCTTCGTATTTTTGTCTCAAAATTATTTGGTTTAGATTTAACTATTAATAGATATTGTTTAAATTTACATGATCTTTATTCATTTTAGACAATCAATTTTAAATTGAGGGTATTTTAGTCCATTATGTATTTCCAAAATCGTTTTATGTTTAACATTTGGTCATGGATCAAAACAAAATCTTGTTTGGCTTTTTTTTACAGAATGGTCTATTAAATATAGTCGTTTATCTAGCTGCCCCTTAAAGTTTAAACCCACCGAGATAAAACCCAATAGCCCAAGAGTTAAATCCATCTATTTAGGGGCAGTTGCATAGATGGCAAATTGGACCAAATATAATAGCAAATATAGCACAGTTGCAAACTAATTGCATATATGCACAATTAATTGTACAAGACCAAAAAGATGTCGTCAGATTCTATCCGTGTCTACCACTGATAGACTCCGATTATTTAGAGTCTATCAGTGTCTATCGCTGATAGACTCCGGTTAATCAAAATCTATTAGTGACTATCATTGATAGACTTTGATTAATCGAAATCTATCAGTGGCAAACATAGCACAATCTATTAGAGTATATTACTGACTGACTATCATTGATAGTCAGTGATAGTCACTGATGGATTTTGATTAATCGGAGTCTATCAGCGATAGACATTGATAGACTCTGAATAATCGGAGTCTATCAGTAGACTGATAGATTCTGATTAATCAGAGTCTATCGCTGATAAACTCTGATAATCGAAGTCTGTCAAATAGATTCTAATTAACCAGAGTCTATCAGTGTCTATCAGTAATATACTTTGATAGATTGTGCTATATTTGTCATTCTTTTTATATTGTGCTGTATTTGCAATTATATAATTCTTATTTGCCACCCACTGCAAATTCTCATCTATTTATGTGGAAGCCCAAGTGAAGTAATCAGATTGACGATGCACGTGTCTTCTAGAAACTTTTCCATTGTATTGTTTTTAGAGTTGTTAAAATCAATTTTATTCTCTCTGGCCGTGTTTAGTATAGATTAGGCGTTTTTCATCTCTATTTTTAGTCGTATATATGTAGCTGCATCTAAGTAAATTAATTGACAACTTAATCTAATCAATTGAATGGAATAGAGTTTTTCTCCTGTCGTTTACTCTGTTCTTCTCTCTTTCTCTGTATACGTTTTTTGAATCAAATCTCCATCTCAATCTCAATTATTTTGTATTGAAGTTATAATATCAAAAATAATTAATAATACATAGACATAAAATATAGTAGATGTATATATACATTAACTCTTCAAAAAAAAAAAAAATGTATATTTACATCGATTACCTCTCTCTCTTGGAGAAAAGAAATATTAAATAGTTTGCAAGGTTGGAAATGAGGATGATTGGAGTATGAAAAATGAGCAAAGTAGCCGTGAACAAAATGGCAGAGACGACCCACCCACTCATAAACCCAAACATGAACATGGAAGAATGATTTTCCTTCATCTCCTTCTTCTTCTCCTGCTTGCAAGGCTCCAAAAGCCCTCCACAAAGCCCTTGGTTATCAGTGACGTTAAATTCCTTAAGCCTGCTCATCCTCCCAATTCCTTGAGGTATCTCTCCACTGAAATTGTTGTTATTTAGAAAGAGGAAGTTAAGGTAATAACAATCCGTTATAGTTGCCGGAATTTCACCTGAGAAAGAGTTGTTTGACAGATCCAAAAGCGTGAGATATTTTACTCTCTCGCACAAATCGTAGGGAATCCTTCCAGAGAGATGGTTGCCATTCAGTTTGAGCTTCATTAAGCTTCCACAGTGTTGGATGCCCCGAGGGAATCTACCTCTCAGAGCCATACCACTCAGATCAAGGTCAACGACTACATGTTGGTTGAGCCAGCACTCAACTCCAACGAAAGAACTGCAGATGTCTTCGGCGCCAGTTTTGTTGGTGAAGTCCCATGAGGATAGCTTAGCCTTGGGGTCTTGTAGTGATTCTTTAATGGATTTCAGGCAGTATATCTCTTCCTCTGTTACACCTTTTGCCAATGCACATAACGCCACAAAACACACCATGGCTATGGCTTCGGCTGCGATTGTCGAAACAAGAACCAACTTTGTTTTGGGACTCATTGTTTCTCGCTAAAGGATATGATGATCCATCCATGCATGTCTCTCTCCTTTTAATTCTTATATTTATCATTGTTTATCCATTCACACCCTCCACATGTTGACTCTCATCATATTCAAGAATAATACAGATCTCGAGAAATAAAATTAAATAAAACGTGGAATTTGCTAAGCTTCAATGAGGTGTTTTCACATAGCCATACCAACGACTTGAAGAATTTGATATGCCTTGAATCTGATATGAAGCGCTACGAATGACTAAGTACGGGGTCTCGTTGACCGGACTTTTATTTTGGGTCTATTATGTTAGGGTTAAGAGTGATGCTATATATATTAAGATTGTTCTCTCCTTCTGCTCGTGGACGTAGCTAACATACTGTTAGTGAACCACGTAAATTTGTGTGTTGTTTTCTTCGTCCTTTCATTCTTGGTACGTTGATTTACGTTTTCTGTCATAACATTGTGGAATGCAAAACTTTCCAACGTGTAAATGGGTTATTCTGATCTATCCTGAAATTAATAATTATTTCAAATTAACTCCTTCAAATAAAATCAAAGAATTGTACAAGTCACTCATGAGCCTGTACCATTTCTTAAAGTCAAATGCTTAAATGATTGAATTACTGCAAATTAATCCAATTCTTTTTAGGTCTATATAATTTTAAAACAGTGATAGTAACTATTAATATATCGTGGGTTTCTTATCATTGTTGAGATGCCATCTTGATTGTGAAAAAAAAAAAAAAACCAAACAAATGTACCTCTAACATGGTTTTTGAATCAATAATTGTACATCTAATAAAAAAAAAGTATGTTGATGTCTTTTAGTGGATGTAATTTTATTTTTATATACACACTAGTTGACTTGAATACGTCTTAATCTAATTTTTTACGTACACGTTTATTTTTCAATATTTACTCAAATTTCCTCTATAATTTGGAACCGCCAACAATTTTAGGGAGATTCATACATGGAGTCTACTATCGAGAAGTCTAACAAGAATATTGGAGATCTCAACAACTAGTAAAAAAATAAATCTGTTTCTCCCAATGCAACAAAACACATCGGGAGATACTTCTCCTGACGTGGAAGAGAGTTATGCGTTGGGAGAAAAATATCTCCCGACGCAGTCTAAAGTTTTAGTAAAGTACACAAAGGAATAGAGAGAAATAGTCACAAAAAAGTAATACTTTTCTTATTACCTAATTATCAGTGAGCCAAGGCAATAGTATTAATATAGATTTACTGTGAAAAAGATAAACAAAACTATTACAACTGAAAATGAAGGGAATAAAACTAATTCAGTTGTACAGGGATAGAACGTAAATAACAACACACTAAATATTGTTTTAATGTGCTCTCCGTTGGGTTTTGTGCCCTAAATTCGTGCTTTGTAATATTGTAAATTTATTTATTCAATTCAATAAAGATAATTGTTATTTTATTGTGGTGTTTTAAACTTGCATAAATTCAAATCCAATAAACAAACATCCTAGGTTATTTAATGTAAGTTGAACAGTATGTGGTTGACATACGGGTAGATCATGTTCAAGTAATAACCTAAAAGGTCTATAGTGAAGGATTGAATCCTCAGCAGAAGCGAAATTAATCGTGCGTGAATCAATTGAAGTCAATTAGAATACCGGTACATTGGGCAAAAAATTACAGCAGAACAATTCTACAGTAAACCTACTGATTAAGCATGCAAAGTTATTCCAAACACTTTAGAATTAGGGAGACTTACGTTTTGGAAACCAAATCACTGCACAATGCTCCAAACTTGAATTTCACATACTGTATCCCAAGAACACCACCAATGAGAACACCTGCTATATCTCTGAACTCTGAGATTTCGATGGTGGGATCGAATTAGTCTTGGAAAGGGAGAGAATTACAGCAAAGGTTGCTGTAAGGGACTACCGGACACGATATAGATCTCCACAGTGGTATGATATTGTCCACTTTGGGCATAACCCTCATGGCTTTGCTTTTGGATCACCCCAAAAGGTCTCATACCAATGGAGATATTTGTCCTCCCTTATATACCCTTATATACCTATGATCATCCCCTTATCTAGCTAATGTGGGACTTTGGTCGCACTCCCAACAATCCTCCCCTCGAACAAAGTACCACCGAGCCTCCCCTCAACTAGTCATCTATCCGTCTAACTCTCTAGGCTTCACCGCTTTACCGAGAGTTCTTGGTCTTATCCAGGACGACTCCTCTTCTCTGGAGTATACCGCCTACCCAACAGAGCCCAACCACGGATCTCCCCATGACTACTTCAAGGCTCACAACTTCTTTGTTCGGCACCCTAGGATTCTACCCGACACGGCTACGCCTGGGGCATGGCTCTGATACCACTTGTAAGGGACTACCGGACACGATATAGATCTCCACAATGGTATGATATTGTCCACCTTGGGCATAACCCTCATGGCTTTGCTTTTGGATCACCCCAAAAGGCCTCATACCAATGGAGATATTTGACCTCCCTTATATACCCTTATATACCTATGATCATCCCCTTATCTAGCCAATGTGGGACTTTGGTCGCACTCCCAACAGTTGCTGTTTTTCATTTTCTTATAGAGAGAATTTGAGAGAGATTGATGATAGTGCTTCTGTATGTTTTTTTCCAAAGAAGAGAGTGAGAGCTTCCATCACCAGTAACCCCCTCATCTTTCACGATAAGAAGAGTTACTTGGTAACCACCCACTCCTCGGCAACTGTTGGGGAGTTATTAATTTAATCAAATTAAATCAATATCTAAAACTATATATTATAACAAAAATATCAATTTAATCTGGGTAGTGTCGACACGCTAGGGACAGCGTCTCGACGCTACCCCTTTGTCGCGCTTTACACAAATGGAAAATTCGGCCAGCGTCAAGACGTGCCCTCGGGATTTTGGCTTAGGCAAGAGTCTGCAGCAGCGTCGAGACGCTCTCAACCCAGCGTCGAGATGCTGAAGCCTCGGGAATCTTGGTTACTGCAAGTTCAAATTCGGTTCTTCTTCAATCTTTTGCCTCTTTTTGCGTCTCGAACACTCGATCAACTTCCTAATTCAACAATTCATCCAAGAATGCATTTCCTTCAAAATAAACATGAAAAGTGCATAATTTTGGCCAATTTAATCTCAAAGAATAGCAATTGTATAAGGAAAACTAGCTCATTTTGTGAGCTATCAAACACCCCCAAACTTAAGCTTTTGCTAGTCCTCAAGCAAACTAAAAATCTAGCATAGGTTGTACATGGATGTAAAAACACAACTCAAACCTCAAGGCTCAATAGTCAATAATTAAGCAATCAAGAGACATGCACATAAGGCCCAATTAAAGAGACAAATCGAAATCTTTCCAAAATTATCTTGCATACGGGAGATCTAACTTACTTAGATTAGACTCTACTAGCTCGGGATTGGATTATAAGACTTTCAACTCATATGTAAATATGTTCAGGTTTAATAAAACTAAGTTGATCCTAGAATGTTATGTGCCTACTTATTCGTAGTAGGTTGTGGTTCTGATGATAGTTATGAATATGAGATCTGACTCGTATTGTGATTGGAAGTTGATTTCTGATGTGCTGAAGTAAGGTGGAGTAATAAGAAATTATATAGAAGTTTTGCTTTATGAAACAGGTGTTTAAAAAATTTGGTTTCGTCCTATGTATGTTGTAATGCTGTCGAAATTTTTGGAGCTCTCAGTTAGTTTGTTTGAATATAGAGTTTAGTAATGTCACTAGGTTAGATAATAATAAAACTTGGGGCGTTACACATCTTTCGACTACTCACCCCTTCCCTGTGTTCTGACTCTGGAATACTTCAAGTATTACTTGGTTGCATAATTTATACTTGGGATTAATGCATAGCAGAGACACATTTGTCATTCATTAGTTGACTCATGCAATAGATTATTTCAAGGAGTGATTAAACTAACCATCACACTATCTGGAATGTAGTAGATTATGACCACTCTGATCACACTATCTCGAATATAGTAGATCATGACCACTCTGATATTGCAAATAATTCATATACAGTGTGTATGCAAAATAATACTGGCAATTCTCTCCAACTTTCAAAAAGAATTTTTTTAAAAAGTTTGTTGATTATATTGACATTGATTCTACTCCAATAACTATGCTCGAAAGTATGTTTTTCAATCAAAGACTGATCTAAAGAAAGGTTGTTGTATATCTATTTGTCCTTAAAGGTAGTTTTCAATATGTTGTATCTGTGTAATCCATTTCTATTTTTCCATTTCTATTTTTTCTCCTTGAGATTATTTCAGTATTATATCTTGAAATTTAAACCTGTTTTCAATATACAGTATTTGTTGGGTTTTATGCCCTAAAACTCGTAGATAGTAAATGTAACGATTGACCAAATATTAATAAAATGATATTGATGTATTATTAGTTATATTATGTTTGTCTTTGCCTAAATAACCCTAATCCAATAAACTAGACATCTTAGGCTGTGGTATGAGTCTTGAACTCATGTATATGGAGACATACAGGTGATCGGACGCGTTGTCGAGGCTCATGCCAAATAAATTTATAATTCCATGAACACTAAACTACTTGCAGTAGTAGTGGTCGAGGTCGATCACAGGGAGTGGCGGTTGGTAATTATCTCCTACTTATTTCGAGTTGAAAAGCAGTAAAAGGGGGGATTTCATGCGAAGGGAAATCAACATGAAAGAAAACTAAAGACAAGAATTTAAATGGCAGAAAAATTAAAAGACAGAAAATTAAATGGCAAGAAACATGAAATTGCAGAAAAAATAATTTAAATGAGCGACGCTGATTAGGGAGATTATTGGGGTTGAATGGTTTGTTTGATCATTGTATTGCAACCTATTAAAGGCTAAATTTATTTGCTTAGTTGCCCAATCGATCTAACTTGAATCCAGAAAAGACCCTAAGCCCATCTAAGCTGTTTAACCCGATTATACATCGTCCGTTGATTAGGACATTAGAAATAATTAGGCCTAAATTATTCCTAACGCTATTTTGGATCCTAGACCTATCATGTAGAGCAACAAAGTCAGAGAACTGCTCTTAGGACCCGTGCCAATGAATCACTCTATGTACTACAAATATTAGAGAATAATAAACATACGAGCTGCGAGTTAAGGCGTCAATCTAACCTACTGTGCATGCTTATTCTACAAATTGAATCCAAAATACAATTGCAATATAAATTTAAAGGAGAAATCAGAACATAAGCCTCACAAATAAACTCATTCTATAACCCAAGAATCATTTAATCGGCGACAATGGGTTTAGACGGCGGTAAAGCTGACTAAAACTCGTGACCCAATACAATAATATGCAAGAAATACAATGGAATTAAACTAAAAACCATACAAAACGGGTTCTGAAAGTATAAGAATAGAGAAGAATCGCAAAAGAGAAAATACAATCTGACCTTTTGACCCGTTCTAACCTAACGGGGAATAAAAACGGGGGTATTTATAAAGAATCTAATTGTAGCGTCTCGACGCTGGGTGTAGCATCTCGACGCCACACAATTTGGGCCTAGGATTTGAAATCAGGTCAGCGTCTCGACGCTGCGCCCATATCCAACGTGTCTTCATCTTTTCTTTTGGTCTTTCTTATTGCTTGCTCGGTTTGGGACTTGAACCTTTGACTCCTTGGAACTATTCTTCGAGCTTGTCACGTTCTGCACGGTCTTCTCACCTCCTCGAGATCCACAAATGTCAAGATAGCTCGAAAATCTCTAAATCGCCCGAATTAGCTACAAAATAGACAAATAAACTGTAAAATGGACTTTAACAAGCTTAGATTAACAACAAATAAATAGGACTAATTTGGTTCTATCAACGGAGATCACTGTTCAAGATACAACCTAAAGGGTCTATAATATAGGGATAAGACTGGGTGTCTTATCCTGGTGACACTATGGATACGACCCACTTTGTATTTGATACAAACGTCAATATCCAACGCGTTCGTGTAGGGGCATGCGAGTGGGGGTATCCTATGCAATGAGTTTGCATAGACCGGACCGTGAAATAGTAACCGCTAGTTATAACACCATTAACTAGTTAGGTTTCTATTTCACTAGGACGACCTAGACAACTTAGTTTTAACCCTGAGTTGGTTATGGACTCCTGTTCATGAGGGATTGTCCTTTGATTTGTATGGATGAGAGTGACCAATACGCCGACTCAATAAGCCTATTATTTTGGGAACAAGACCGAGTGGGGAGTTGGGAACATAATCACACAAGTTGGAATTCACTCCTTCCCGACTTTAGGAAAGTAGATGAGTGTTCCCTTAAATGGTGTCTCCGAGTCTTGAACAAAGGGCCCTACCCTCTCATTAGCACGAGAGGGTCTTCTGTTGGTGGTTGGACCACAAACAGGTTGTTCATTAGAGGAGCACTGGTACTTAAGGACATAGAGGTAACTCAGGGGTAAAATGGTAATTTGACCCAGCTGGTTGCAGACACCCGTGAAGGACTAACTTGTTGTTATTGGTGATGCATTATGATAAATTATGAGAGAAATAAATATTTGAAGAAATTCAAATATTAATATGAATTTGATTCATATTAAATTTATAGGATATAAGAGAATTTGAAGGAGTTCAAATTTTAATACGAATTTGATTCACATTATAGAATTAATTAATTGAAGGTCTGAAATTAAATATATGATATTTAATTAGGTAATTAATTAATTAATTAATTGAAGGTCCGAAATTAAATATATGATATTTAGTTGGAAAATTAATTAATTGGGTAATTAATCAATTAAGAAAATGATTAATCAATTATGGAAATAATTGATTTTTTGTGAATATTTTATTTATGGTATTTTTCCTATAAATAGAACACTAAACCTAGAGTTTAGAAGACACAATTCACAAGACAAGACTGAAGGCTCATTCTTGTATTCTCTCAAGCCTCCATCTTTGAGAAAAACTCCCACAAGTCCATTGCCTCCTAGACCTAGAGTTATACTAGTGTAACGTTAGTGGTGTGCCCCCTAAAAGGAGTTGTTGCGTTTTTCATATTCCAAATGAGAAAAGAGTTCGTGATCTTCCCAAGGAGTTGGTGAAAATCGTTCTAAGTCACAATGAAAGTAAGTCTCTTTTCCCTTGGGTTTAGAGATTATGCATCTCAAAATTTCTACTCTTTCAAGCATATTTTTATACCTATTTACAACAGCTTTTATGTATGATAAACGTTGTATTTTAGTCTTTGGTATCGGTATCTTAATATTGATTAATATACAGTGTGAGAGGTGCTAGGACTTTTATCCCTACAGTATTTGTGTAATCCACTCCTACTTTTCCTCCTTGAGATTATTTCAGTATTATATTTCTAAATTTAAATTTTTATTATTAAATCATGTTGTCGAGATAATTTATATTAATTGTTTCAATTTTATCTTTGTAAATTTAAATTTGTTTGATTAAAGATTGCCATTAATTTAATCTGTAATTCCTAGATTCTCTCATTTTATCTTTGTATTTGAATTTAAGTTTTCATTGTATCTAGATTTAATTCAGGAGTATTTTAGTCAGTTTCATTGTTATAAAATCCTATCAGTTTCATTGTTATAAAATCCTATTGATTGTTTTCATAGTATATTTGTAAACTTATAATGTTTTGATTAAATTTTGTCGTTAAGATAAACTCTATTTCCTAGATTTTCTCTTTATATTTGAATTTAAATTTTCATTAAACTGTAAATCCTAAATTTGACTCCATTTATATTTAAGCTTACTTCTTATGCAATAGTTGAGACTGTTGGGTTTTATGCCCTAAAACTCGTAGATAGTGAATGTAACCGTTGACCGGATATTAATGAAATAATATTGATATATTTTTTCATTAATTGTTATTAGTTATTTTATATTTGTCTTTGCCTAATAATAACCCTAATCCAATAAACTAGACATCCAAGGTTGTAATATGAGTCTTGAACTATATGTAGCGACATATGGGATCATTGTTCAAGAAACAGCCTAAAGGGTCTATAGTATAGGGATAAGACTGGGTGCCTTATCCTGGTGACACTATGGATACGACCCACTTTGTATTTGATACAAACGCTGCGATCCAACGCGTTCGTGTAGGAGACATGCGAGTGGGGGTATCCTATGCAATGAGTTTGCATAAGACCGGACCGCGAAATAGTAACCACTGGTTATAACACCGTTAACTAGTTGGTTTTCTATTTCACTAGGACGACCTAGACAACTTAGTCTTAATCCTGAGTTGATTATGGACTCCTGCTCATGACAGATTGTAATTTGATTTGTATGGGTGAGGGTGGCCAATACGCCGACTCAATAAGCCTACCACTTTGGGGACAAGACCGAATGGGGAGCTGGGAACATAATCGTACAAGATGGAATTCACTCCTTCCCGACTTTAGGGAAGCAAATGAGTGTTCCCTTAAGTGGTTACTCCGAGTCTTGAACAAAGGGCCCTACCCTTTCAATGGCACGAGAGAGTTTTCTGTTTGATGGTTGGACCACAAACAGGTTGTTCATTAGAGGAGAATTGGTACTTAAGGAAATAGAGGTAACCCAGGGGTAAAACGGTAATTTGACCCAGCTGGTGTTACGGACACTCGTGAAGGACTAACTAGTCGATATTGGTCTATATCCGTGGACACAGAAAATATGTCTGCAGTGAGAAGAGTGCAACTGTGAGTCTATAGTGGAATGAACACACAGTTAACGAATATTGATTAATGTGGTTAATGAGTTTGACCAATTAATCTCACATCGTTGGAGCTTCTGATCTGCAGGTCCATTAGGTCCCACTGGTAGCTCATAAAGTAATTTGAGGCAACTAAGTAATAAATGTAAATTGAAAATGTTCAATTTACTAAGGGAAACAAATATAATATATATTGATATATTATTATGAGAGAAATTAATATTTGAAGAAATTCAAATATAAATTTATGGAAGTTTGAAAGAGTTCAAATAATGAATTAATTAATTTAAGGCCTAAAAAGTGTTTGGGCAAATTAATTAATTCTAGGCCGGAAATTAAATATGTGATATTTAATTGGTGGTTAATTAATTAAAGAATTCATTAACCGGGAATTAATCAATTATGGAAATAATTAATCACTTAAGGAAGTGATTAATCATTTATGGAAATGATCTAATCACTTATGGAAGTAATTAGTCATTTGTGGAAAAGATTAATCAATTATGGAATTGATTGATCATGATTGATTAATTAAGGAATAAGATTGAATCAATTTTGGAAAAGATTGATTTAATTGAATATTTTATTCATGGCCTCTCTTCTATAAATAGAACACTAGACCTAATTGGTCCAGGACACTTGACACTTTGCTCTTGCTCTTAGACTCTCAAGACAAGACCTAGAATTCTCTCTAGCCTCCCTCTTAGAGAAAGACTCCCACAAGTCTTTTGCCTCCTAGACCTAGAGTCATACCGGTGTAACCTCTGTGGTTATTGTGTCATTCAAGAAGAATTTTCCAGCGATCACAAGACAAAGGAGACTGCTGCGTTTTGTTCGTTGGAGAATCGTTGGCGACGAACGGTCAAGTCTACAACGGAGGTTTGTAACGGTTCTTCCCCTTTTCTTTAGAAAAGCATGAAAATAAATTTAGATTTATTTTTAAGCATGTTTAAACTGATTTTCCAGCAACTTTAAAGAGTGTTTAAAGTTTGTTTGAGTTTTCGTAACCGTATTTTAATGTTAATTAATATACGGCGTAAGGTCCAATCGATGCGCTTCCGCTGCGTGGGGACTTTTATTCCCTTCAGAGACAAACTGTAATTGTTTACTAGATTTATATTTCAATTAGGGGCATTTTCATCTGATTTGTTGTTAAAATAACCTACTAAAAATAGAAATTAGCCATTTTTCAAATGAAAAATCCAGATGGTCATCTTTAAAAACACCCAATGGTTGATTTTCTCAACTTGGGAATCTTAGAAACTCATGTGTCATCAAAATCTTCTTAGATTCCTCTCACGTGGGCATCCTAGGATGCTTGTGCATCTTAAGATACATGAACATCTTACATTATCGCAAAAAAAAAAAAAAAAAAAAAAAAAAAAAAAAAAACTAGGTAATCCAATTTTTCATCCCATGAAATTACCACCAAACAAACGACCCCTTAAAGTTTACAGACTAAATAGATGCAAACATGGAAAGAAAATTTTCAACAATTTCCATGGTTTCAAGACTATTTGAGTTAATGTCAAATGAATAATCTTGCATATATGGTATATTTCAAAGGTTTAACTAGTTGCAGAAAATGAATTACTTATGTCTATTGTTATAGGCAATTTTGGACCACCCGACGCACAAGGAGCTGACGAGGACGTCCAGGCGAAAATAGGGCTAGGAGACCGAGCCCGAGAAAGAACCGACCAAAGGGCCGGGCCAACTTGGCCCGACCCAAATGGTCGGGCCGAGGCCGAGCTCGGTCACCTCCTCTCGGTCCCTGATGCCCCTAGCCGCCCCGATTTCGCCTCGTTGATCCCGAAAACGCCTCCGAATTCCTAAAAACCCTAGGAGCACGAGCAGGTATTTATACCCGTCTTCGCCACTGAAGAAGGGGACCCGAACTCTATTCTCGACTCTCTTTCCCTTGCTCTCTAGCTCTCCCTTCCGTTTTCTGACTTAAGCATCGGAGGCGGTGTGGCTAGCACCACACCGGTGTGCAGGTTTTCTCTTTTGCAGGCCACGTCTTCCCCCTCATCTACAAATTTACCGTTGGTGGCACGTGAAGGTCAAGTGAGTTTCCTCTGACCAAAATCGACCATCAACATCTATCAAATTTTTTCAAGGGATTTAAATCGTGGATAAAGAATAGTTTTTTAAGCCTTAGAAATCGTTGAAAATAATATAACAACCTAAGAGAGAATAGTAAGAACGTTTGAAAAATATGACATATAAATTTGTTATATCAACAAATAATTAACATATAACCTTCACAAAATATTAATTTTCGAAGTTTAATAAAACCTTTGAATTTTTTATTTCTTATTTTTTGGACGGCATCGATTTCAACACTTTTGAAGGTTGAGCCTTCCAAAAAGACATATAGAAGGTTCATTATTTTTCTTCTCTCAAGGTTGTAACCTGCCAGACTGATTCAAAGAAGATAAAATGTCTTGTATTTTCTTAATCATTAGGTCAACATTGTTAACTTTTAGAATTTATACCCAATTTGAATAAATGGTGGTGGACCATGTGCATAAAGAAACCATGCACCTTAACTAATCTATTCACATAATAGCAACAATACTTATGCAAACACGTCATTTTCCGTCCATAAATTCAGTGAAAAAACATTTTGAAACAAACTTCAAACTTCAAGAACTAAAATTTAACTCTTGAAAGTTCAAGGGTATATAATCGAAACTCAACCCATAGTTTAGATATTGAAACATAGTAGATGCATATTTACATGGTCAATTACCTCTTTCTCTTGAAGAAAAGAAATATTAAATAGTTAGCGAGGTTGGAAATGAGCATGATTGGAGTATGAAAAATTAGCAAAGTAGCCGTGAACAAAACGGCAGAGACGACCCACCCACTCATAAACCCAAACATGAAGATGGAAGAATGATTTTCCTTGTTCATCTCCTTCTCCTTCTCCTGCTTGCAAGGCTCCAAAGACCATCCACAAAGCCCTTTGTTATCAGCCACGTTAAATTCCTTAAGCCTGCTCATCCTCTCGATCCCTTCGGGTATTTCCCCACTAAGCTTGTTGTTATTTAGAATGAGGAAATTAAGGTAATAACAATCCGTTATAGTTTCCGGAATTTCACCTGAGAACGAGTTGTTTAACAGATCCAAAAGCATGAGATATTTTACTCTTTCGCACAAATCGTAGGGAATCCTTCCAGAGAGCTGGTTCCTACTCAGACTGAGCCACGTTAAGCTTTTGCAGTATTGAACGCCCCGAGGGAAGCTACCTCTCAGACCCATGTCGCTCAGATAAAGGCTAATGAGTGTGTCATCTTGGTTGCAGCTGATTCCAAGGAAAGATTTGCACTTGTCTTCGTTTGTGAAATCCCAGGAGGATAGCTTACCCTTAGGGTCTTGTAGTGATTCTTTAATGGATTTCAGGCAGTTTATGTCTTCCTCTCTTAAACCATTTGCCAATAGACATGACACTGCAAAACACACCATGGCTACAACCAAGTTTGTAATTTTGGGACTCATTTTTTGGGATATATTGGGCCTTGCTTTGTTTGTGATTTAAACTATGAAACATTGACTAATTCCAATGACTATAACTTTTTTGAAGTCCAGAATATAATAATGGTGGCCCTTCTTCTATACTTTGAATCAGTCCATCAAACAAAGTTTCTTTTCACAATAAACAAACCAGAAATTCCATATTTGTATAGTGGATTTTACTGTTGACCTAAATCGGCTTACTGTCATGAACATATAGTTGGGTGGGGGAATGGAATTGGAAGGACGAGAAGAATGTGAGTGATGTCTAGTTGATGAGTGACAAAGCATCAAAGATGCTTTGATAACAAATAATAATTGAGGACCTGTTTGAAATAACTTTTTAAGTGTGTTTAAAAAAGTGTTTGTAACTGAAAAAAAAAAAGTGTTTTTGAACACAAGTCATTATGTATATCTTGACTAAATAACCCTAATCTAAAAAACTAAAAATCCTAGGCTGTGGGATGAGTCTTGAACTGTATATTGAGACATACGGGGATCAACTGTTCAAGAAACATCCAGAAGGGTCTATAGTATAGGGATAAGGCTGGGTACCTTATCCTGAGGATACTATGGATACGACCCACTTTGTATTTGATACAAACGCAATGATCCAACGTGTTCGTGTAGGGGACATGCGAGTGGGGGTATCCTATGCAATGAGTTTGCATAAGACCGGACCGCGAAATAGTAACCGCTAGCTGTAACACCGTTAACTAGTTAGGTTTCTATTTCACTAAGATAACCAGGGAACTTAGTCTGAATCCTGAATGGATTATGGACTCCTGTTCACGAGGGATTGTCCTTTGATTTGTGTGGGTGAGAGTGGCCAGTACCCTGACTCAATAAGCCTACCATTTTTGGGACAAGACCGAGTGGGGAACTGGGAACATAATCACACAAGATGGAATTCACTCATTCCCGACTTTTGAGGAAGTAGATGAGTGTTCCCTTAAGTGGTGTCTCCGGGTCTTGAACAAAGGGCCCTACCCTCTCACTGGCCCGAGAAGGGTTTCTATTTGATGCTTGGACCAGAAACAGGTTGTTCATTAGAGGAGTACTGGTACTTACGAAGCTAGAGGTAACTCAGGGGTAAAACGGTAATTTGACCCAGCTGCAGTTACGAACACTCGTGAAGGACTAACTTGCTGTTATTGGTCTACATCCGTGGACACAAAATTATGTCTGCAGTGAGAAGAGTGCAATTGTGGGTCTTTAATGGAGTGAACCCACAGTTAACGAAAATTGATTAATTAGTTAATGAGTTTAGCTGATTAAATCTCATATCGTTGGAGCTTCTAATATGCAGGTCCATTAGGTCCCACTGGTAGCTCGTAAAAAGACTTGAGGCAATTAAGTATAAATTGTAAATTAAAAGTGTTTAATTTATTTAGGGGAATCATATAATGTATGATGATAGATTATAATATAATTTTTGAATTAATTTCAAAAATTAATTTTGAGAGAAAATATTTGAAAGAGTTCAAATAATTAATATGAATTGGATTCATATTAATAAAATAAATTTGTTAATAAAATCCCTAAAATTAAATATATGATATTTAATTGGGTAATTAATTGATTATGAAATTAATTAATTATTTATTAAAATTAGATATGAATAAGATTATAGATTTGATTAGATCTTATTCATGACTTTTTCCTTAGTCTTGGCATTTTCCTATAAATAGGACCCCTGAGTGGGGTGAAAGGCATCTCATACATTCTCCTATTCTTAGAGAATTCTCCTGAAGGCTCCCACCAGCCTCCTGCCTCTAGTAGTCTCAGAGTCATACCGGTGTAGCCATAGTGGTAGTGTTTGCAATATAGTTCGTGATTATTTCACAACCAGTTGGTGAATTTAATCTGAGTCGTCAACGAGAGTAAGTAATTTGTTACTATATAAATTAGATTTAGATATAATATTTTTATATGTTTAGGCTTAATATAAATCTAAAATAGTTCTAAGTTTATTGCCAATGTATTGGTATTTTAGATTTAACAAAATTAACTACGAATCGATCCCAATTACGCTTCTGTTTTACGGAATTACGGAATTCCAATCCCTTCAATTGGTATCAAAGCCAATCGTAGATCTAATCTTGTTTTTCTAAAATTTTCATTGGTTCGGTGGGATTATTTTGCATGGTGGATGTAATTTTGCGAATGAATGTTTTCGATAAATTTGGCCTTAGAATTTACTGCTTTGATATGATCAAAATTGTAAGGGCCCTTGTGTTTTTGGGCAATTATATGTAAATTCGAGTCAATTGTAAGTCTGGGTCTAGAATAGGCTAAAAAAATCGATGAAGATCGAGACCAAATTTAACCAAAAACAGAAGAACAGCCGCGGAGTTCTCCAGATTTCTCCTCCAGACGCAACAACGTTGAGACGCTGGTTCATCAGCTTCGTGACGCTGTCTCAAAATCCTAGCAACACGCGAAACGCGACGCCGTCTCGACGCTGCGTCGAGTTCCAGCGGAGGCGCTAGGGTTTTCAAGTGGTGTAGACGGTTCAATTCAGTCCGGTTCAAGGGGTTGGCTTTGGTTCGTGCTGGGATGGCTTGGTTTGAGTTTTTGGAGGCCGGTTCGAGATGGTTCGGGTCGATTCGGGTCGTTTTGGTACAGTTCTGGAGCGACAGAAGACTTATTAGGATAAAATTATGCTAAATTAATGTAATTTATTGATTTATTTTATCCTAGGGGCTAAATTATCGGTTCATTTGCTATTTAAATGCTTTGTGGATGTCATTTAGATTAAATCCCACCTTAGGTTAAGCATGATCATGCATTTTAATATATTATAAATGTTATAATGTATGATATTAATTCATGATGGATGAATTTCATGAGTAATTTAATATAATGGTTATGTTAAATATATGAAATACAATAAGCATGTGGCATGACATTACATAGCTTAAATATAAAGAGTTATATTTAATTTAATGTCTTACGGATGCTTGGGTGATTTTCATGATTTGCATGATATAAGGAGTCATATTAATAAAATATGAAAATCAATTTGCATTAAGCATGACACATCAATAGTTTAATATAATTGTTATCTTAAGTCGTGAAGTGCAAATGTTATGCTTTATTCATTAATTTGAATTTGATTGTTAATTAATTAAACTACCATATAAAGTTTATTATAGGGATAATCATTAAAACTTATAAGAGTTATAAAATTAATGATTAGAAACCGTCAACCTATAATAAAGATTGCATGCAAACATAGGATCATAGGTAAATGAATTAATTTTAAAATGTTTAAAATTATTTAGACTTAAGATCACGTTAATTCTAATAGGATTAGAATTAAGTCTTGCTTAGTTTTAAAATAGTTTTAATATAACTAAGTAGAACAAATATAACTATTGGTTATAAGGGAACTCTACCGGTGAAGTTCTGTTTAAGGCTGGAGGTACTTAAGATGACGGTTTATGGAACACCTCCTACCTGGGAACTGACTCAAAACTTGAGTTGAATGAACCACAGTTATGTTAGCATGCAATGTCGCTAGGTCAATTAAAAGAGTTTAATTCACCTAGATCTTTAGAGTAAAGACTTTACATTGCTATGGTTATAAGGGAACTCTACCGATGAAGTTCTGTCTAAGGCTGAAGGTACTTAAGATGACAGTTTACGGAACACCTCCTACCTGGGAACTGCCCCGGAACTTGAGTTGAATTAACCACAGTTATGTTAGCATGCAATGTCGCTAGGTCAATTAAAAGAGTTTAATTCACCTAGATCTTTAGAGTAAAGACTTTACATTGCTATGATTATAAGGGAACTCTACCGGTTAAGTTCTGTCTAAGGCTGGAGGAACTTAAGATGATGGTTTACGGAACACCTCCTACCTAGGAAATTGACCCGGAATACCTAAGTTGAATTAATCATAGTTTAATGTTAACATGCAATGTCGCTAGGACAAGTAAAAGAGTTTAATTCACATAGATCTGTAGAGTAAAGACTTTACATTGCTATATGGTTAAAAGGGAACTCTCCCGGTGAAGTTCTGTCTACGGCTGGAGGTATTTAAGTTGACGGTTTACGTAACACTTGCTACCTGGGAACAGACCCGAAACCTGAGTTGAAATAACCATAGTCATGTTAGCATGCGATGTTGCTAGGTCTGTTAAAAGAGTTTAATTCACCTAGAACATTATAGTAAAATTCTCATTATAAGAGTTATAATGGGATTAGATTTAGATAGATTGACTTAGCCGAATTTATCTAAATTAAATAACCCTTAAAACATACGGTAGGACATTTTAGTGGGAGAAAAATTACAAAACGAGATCAAGTTTTGCTCCTACGTCCCTATATTTACAACGTGAGATTCATGCTCGGCTTTGTGTCGCCCTGGGCGCGGCCTCCCTTCGGAAAGTGTTTGCATGGGTTAATATCAGGGTGAATGGGGAAAGTTTCTATAGTAAGTGGGAGCGAGACACGTGTCAACGTATCCCTCGGTCTCCAACCCTAGGTCACACCGTTAGATTCTTATGATCCGCCCTCGTGTCGTCCTGGAGCTGAAGGGATAATAGCCCTAGGAAGCGGAAACGATCAGAGAACCACACTGATTTCAATCATGACTAAAATACCGGTACGGTTCACAAACATTAAAATACAGCATATTCACAGAATAATAACGTGCTGTATAATTGCTATAAAACATGCTAGGTTTATTAGATCATGCTGAAAAACCATCTAATAAACCCTAAACACTAAAGGGATGGAAAAACCTTACTTGTATGAAGATCTCAACGGTTTTTGCCAAATACCCTTGTGATTTTCTCCAAAATCCAGCAGCAAGAACTCTTCTTTGTCGTCACAAAGCGCCCACGAACACCACCAATAGATTACACCAATGGACTCACAAGGTTATGTCGAGTGAGTAAGTGGGAACTCCTTAATTTTTCTCAGGGAAGATTGAGAGAGGGAGGATTTCTGGAGAGAGCGTTTTTAGAAACCGAATGACCACCCAACAAAGTGAATGAACCGCTCTGTAAAATCCCCATAACCATCTCCTATGTAGGCATGAAGGGGGAGGGAAAATAGGTCAACTACCTATCCCTCATAACTGATCACTTATCAGTTATTATAATTAAATTCAATTTATTTAATTAACAAATTAATTAAATTAAAACTAATATTTAATTCTCAATTAAATATCAAACCATTTAAACCATATTTAAATGACTGCCCTTCACTTATCCTATAGTTTTAATACAATTTAATTAAATAAAAAAAAATTAATTTAATTAAATTAAAACAATGATTAATTAATTCTCCAATTAATTAATATCAAAATTAAATATCAAATATTTAATTATATAACTCTCTCAAATAAACTATAGTATTAATGTACATCCAATGCACATTAATTATAACCTATAGTTTAATATGAATCAAATTCATATTTAACTTTTCATTCGAACCCTTTCGAACAATTAATTCTTCCTTAGAAATTGATCTCAACACCTTATTAGAGTCATCGGTGGGACCTAATGGACCTACAGATCAGAAGCTCCAATGATGTGAGATTAATTGGCTAAACTCATTAACCAAATTAATCAATATTCGTTAACTATGGTTCATTCCACCAAAGAACCACAGCTGCACTCTTCTCACTGCAGATATATTTCTGTGTCCACGGATATCGACCGTCAACAGCAGGTTAGCCCTTCACATGTGTTCGTATCCCAGCTAGGTCAAATTACCGTTTTACCCCTGGGCTACCTCTTGATCCTTAAGTACCAGTGCTCCTCCAATGAACAACCTGTTTGTGGTCCAACCATCAAACAGAAATCCCTCTCGTGCCATAAAGAGGGTAGGGCCCATTGTTCAAGACCCAGAGACACCACTTAAGGGAACACACCTCTACTTACCCTAATATCGGGAAGGAGTGAATTCCATCTCGTAAGACTACGTTCCCAGCTCCCCACTCGGTCTTGTCCCCAAAATGGTAGGCTTATTGAGTCGGCGAACAGGCCACTCTCACCCGTACAAATCAAAGGACAATCCCTCATGGACAGGAGTCCATAATCCACTCAGGATTAAGGCCAAGTTGCCTAGGTCATCCTAGTGAAATAAAAACCGATCTAACTAACGGTGTTACAGTTAGTGGTTAACTATTTCGCGGTCCGGTCTTTGTTCAAACTCATTGCACAGGATACCCCCACTCGCATGTCAACTACACGAACGCGTTGGATCAATACGTTTGTATCAATATACAAAGCGGGCCGTATCCATAGTGTCACCAGGATAAGGTACCCAGCCTTATCCCTATACTACAGACCCTTTAGGCTAAAACTTGAACATTGATCCCCGTATGTCCCTACATACTAGTTCAAGCCTCATTCTATTAGCCTTGGATGTTTAGTTTATTGGATTAGGGTTAATAAGACAAGATATAATACAAACATTGAATAATACAACACTTTTATTAATGTTCGGTCAAATGTACTTTTACTATCTACGAGTTTTAGGGCATAAAACCCAACAGGAGCGACCATCCCTTCGGAGGGCCTGATCATAGGATTCGGAACACCGTGAACTCCTGAAAGGGATAAGGTCTCTTAGGTTAATCACCAACAGTTGTCTCACCATTCGGTAGCCTGTTGGTGCGCACCTCTGGGATCTGAAAGTGTGAGGGTTACACTTACGAGGATGAGTTTAGTGTGTTAACAAATCCTTGACCGAATAATGGTGGCTAATGTTTATAGGAATATGAGTTATTCCAGAATTAGAATTAGCTAAGAAGTGTCTCATTTCAAAGGAGGAGTAGCTGATCACCCTTCGGTGGCTGTTGTTCTAAACCTCTGAAACATTGTTGCAAAACTAAATCAATAGTCTTAGGGTTATATGATTGCTTGTTTTGCTAAATTGATTGGATTATATGCAATTGTTTGCTCGTGTGATGGGTTAATGCAAAGATAACTAATACGGTCATTGTTAATTTAGTTTCAGCAATGTCTTCCTCTATTATCTCACTGCTTAATAATGGAAAATTAACCGAACAGACTTACTCAATGTGGAAATCTAACCTGAATACGATTCTGGTTATAGATGATCTAAGATTAGTCTTAACTGAGGAATGTCCTCATTCTCTAATTTCTAATGAATATGACACAAAACACTACCTAGCAAAAAGGAATATTTTCAGAGACTGTAAATATGATTTACTTGTCTTAGAAACATGCTTAGTGGAGAATGATGATTCTGCCTGGATACTAGATTCAGGGGCCACCAACCATGTTTGTTCTTCCTTTAAAGGAATGAGTTCCTGACAACAGCTTGAAGCTGGTGAGATGACTCTCAAAGTAGGAACATGAGAGATCGTCTCAGCTATTGCAGTGGGGAACATCAAATATTTTTCAGTAAGAATAAATACATATTATTAGATAATATGTATGTTGTTCCAAAGATCCAAAGGAATTTGATTTCTATATCTTTTATGCTTGAACAAGATTACTCCATATCTTTCTCAGTAAATGAATCATTCATTTTAAGAAAGAGAGTTCATATTTGTTCTGCAAAGCTGGAAAATAATTTATATGTTTTAAGACCAATCGAGAGTAAAGTAATCATGAACACCAAGTTGTTTAAGATTGCTACTACTCAAAGAAAAGGCGACGTATTTCTCCTAGTAGTAACAATACCTATCTTTGGCACTTAAGACTTAGTCATATAAACATCGATAGGATCGATCGTCTGGTAAAGAATGGACTTCTAAACGAGTTAGAAGATATTTCACTACCTCCATGTGAATCATGTCTTGAGGGACACATGACCAAAATACCTTTTACTGGAAAAGGTTATAGGGCCAAAGAACCCTTAGAGTTAATTCATTCGGATCTCTGTGCTCCGATGAATGTAAAGACTCGAGGAGGGTACAAATACTTCATCTCATTTATAGATGACTATTCAAGGTATGGTTACTTATACCTAATGGGACACAAGTATGAGGCCCTTGAAAAGTTCAAGGAGTTTAGGGCCGAAGTAGAAAACCTGTTAGGTAAAAAAAAAATTAAGACACTTCGATCTGATCTAGGTGAAGAGTATATGGACCTGAGATTCCAAGACTACATGATAGAACATGGAATCGAGTCTCAACTCTCAGCCTCTGGTACACCTCAGCAGAATGGTGTATCAGAAAGGAGAAATAGAACCCTGTTAGACATGGTTTGCTCAATGATGAGCTATGCTCAGTTGCCTAGCTCGTTTTGGGGGTATGCAGTAGAGACTGCAGTACACATCCTGAACAATGTTCCCTCGAAGAGTGTTTCTGAAACACCTTTCGAGCTATGGAGAGGGCGTAAACCTAATTTACGACACTTTCGTATCTGGGGTTGTCCAGCACACGTGCTTGTGACAAATCCTAAGAAACTGGAACCTCGTTCAAGGCTGTGCCAATTTGTTGGTTACCCAAAAGAAACAAGAGGTGATCTTTTCTACGACCCACAAGAAAATAAGGTGTTTGTATCGACAAATGCTACTTTCTTAGAGGAAGATCACATGAGGGATCATAAACCACGTAGTAAGTTAGTATTAGAAGAAGCTACTGAAGAATCAACAAGAGTTGTTGATGAAGCTGGACCTTCAACAAGAGCTGATGGAGGGCCTAGTTCTTCACGTCCGTCCCATCCTTCTGAAATGTTGAGAGTGCCTCGATGCTGTGGGAGGGTTGTATCACAACCCGACCGCTACTTGGGTTTAACTCAAACTCTGGTTGTTATACCAGATGATGGCATTGAGGATCCATTGTCTTATCGACAGACAATGAATGATGTAGACAAGGACCAATGGGTCAAAGCCATGGACCTTGAAATGGAGTCAATGTACTCCAATTCTATATGGGAACTTGTAGATCTGCCTGAAGGGGTAAAACCCATAGGGTGCAAACGGATCTATAAGAGAAAGAGAGATGTAGTTGGGAAGGTACAAACCTTCAAAGCTAGACCAGTAGCAAAAGGGTTACACCTAGAGAGAAGGGGTTGACTATGAGGAAACTTTTTCTCCTGTTGCTATGATAAAGTCTATAAGAACTCTCTTGTCCATAACCACATATTATGACTATGAAATATGGCAAATGGACGTCAAGACTGCCTTTTTGAATGGTAATCTTGAAAAGAATATCTTCATGTCTCAGCTTGAAGGGTTCATAGCCCAAGGTCAGGAGCAAAAAAGTTTGCAAACTGAATCGATCCATTTATGGGTTGAAACAGGCGTCTAGATCTTGGAACATTAGATTTGATACTGCAATCAAATCATTTGGTTTTGACCAGAATGTTGATGAACCTTGTGTATACAAGAAAATTAGCAAGAACAAAGTAGCTTTTCTAGTACTTTATGTGGACGATATCCTACTCATTGGGAATGATGTAGGATACCTTACTGATGTTAAGAACTGGCTAGCGACCATATTCCAAATGAAAGATTTAGGAGAGGTGCAGTATGTTCTTGGGATCCAGATCATTCGGGATCGTAAGAACAAAACGTTAGCATTGTCTCAAGCAACGTATATCGACAACGTATATCGACAAGATGTTGTCTCGATATTCGATGTAGAACTCCAAGAAAGGTTTATTACCTTTCAGACATGGGGTTCATCTGTCCAAGGAACAATGTCCTAAGACACCTCAAGAAGTTGAGGATATGAGACACATTCCTTACGCCTCAGCTGTTGGCAGCTTAATGTATGCTATGCTCTGCACTAGGCCTAACATATGTTATGCAGTGGGAATAGTCAGTAGGTATCAG
Organism: Luffa aegyptiaca; assembly: GCA_017139565.1. NCBI lineage: Eukaryota > Viridiplantae > Streptophyta > Magnoliopsida > Cucurbitales > Cucurbitaceae > Luffa > Luffa aegyptiaca. Next base: position 6,926,317 of record CM029397.1, read on the forward strand.
TCCAATCCAGGGTTAGACCACTGGGTAGCGGTTAAGAATATCCTCTAGTATCTTCGGACACTACTACAAAAATGGCTTTTAATGACGGACGGAAAAAAATTCGCGGACCTTTTAATGACGGACGAAAAACGCGCGGCCTTTTCATGTCGAATGCGTGGTTTTAAAATTTTTAGGACTTTTAATGACGGGCATTGGCCGTCATTAAAAATATGCCCCTCATTAAAAGTGTATTTTTTTTTCAAATTTTTAAAAATGGTACATTTTTTTAATGAAATTTCTCTCTCCCCGACCTGAAATTTCTCTCCCCCGAAAAAACCCTCAAAACTTTTCTCCCTCCCGTGTCTCTTTCTCCTTCCTCTCGATCTCCCTCTCGTCTTCTCCTAGATCAACCGCACCAGCACCACCAAATCGCCGCAGGTATGTTTGACGCACCAGCACCACCAAGTCGCCGCAGGTATGTTTGTAGCAATCTCCTTGTATTCCTTCTTTTTCTGAAACTTATTAGGTTTTGTTTTTAGGTATGTTCAAATTTAGTGCCCCAAAAATCCACCGGAGTCCAATTTCAACCCGAAATAGGAAAAGAAGAAAAGGGCAGAGAAGAAGAAGAAGAGAGAACTGAAGAACTTCTCACTTTCGACTTCCAGTTCCAGAACGAAGCGCAGATTCCATTGTTGCAGCTCGCACCGGAGCTTCCTTCCAATCTCTTCATCTCTGTAGCCGGTGGCAACCCTCTTCTTCCCCATTCCATTCTTCCATATTCTCTGTAAGTATTACGTGTTACCAATTTTTCTCCGTTATGTATATTCTCTCTATCTTGAGCCTTTTCGTTTTTCTCTGTTTAGGATTATGCCAGACGTGCTAGCCCTTGTGAATGATTTCGTTATCAAGCTCAAGAAGCAGTTAGTTCTTTGGGATTGGTGATATTTCTGAAAATTGAGTTGTAGCCTATGTTTTAGTTTTTTCGTTTTTATGGTTCGCTTTGTGATGATATTGTGGCAGTAAAATTGAGGGCTCCTTGGCCACCGCGAAGCATACGGCTAAATTGCTTCGTTCTGTCATTTCGCAGCAGCGAATACCCTACACGAACCAGGCGGCTGCTTTAATTCGTGCTGGGAAAGCTGTTGGCGAGCAGCTGATTGCTGCGAATCCTGTTGGTATACATTAATTTATTAGTTCTGTTTATTATGACTTAATGTTTAACCTCAGTTTAGTTGTTTGGAAATTTACCCTTTGCATAATTATATTCAATTTGTTTCCATGGCTGGTTCTTTATTCAGGCTGAAAATGAATTGTTAATCACCTCTCAATTATCATTATTCGTTCTTGGCCATGTTTGTTGCGTACACTGTCCTTATGTGATGGTCTATAGTTGTACTTTACTATTACTTATTGAAAACACTTTCTGCGTTTATGTATAAACCTTTCAAGGTTCACGTAATGGTGAAGGATCATCAATGGTGTCCATTGGATTATTATATCAATCGAATTTACCATTCATTGGTTAGACAAGCATATCTTCATTGTGGCGATTTTTCATTTTATTTACATCTGTCATCTGTTTGAAGTAGTAGAAATTAAGTTGTAAGCATGCTATGTGTGTTAAATTGGTCTAAAACAAATTGTCCTCATTTCCAGGTTCTTTGTATTATTTGATTTCTACAATGAATTCTAAACAAAATATCAGAGGCAGTAGGGTATATTTTATTTTTCTTTGTTATAGCACCTCGCTGCAAGGAAAGAGAAGTCTGCACTCCGAGCTGTGCATGTCATCTTATATAAGTCCGCCAAATGCTTCTTTAACTTTGAACAGGATGGAGTTAAGTGATATGTGTGTTATATGCTGCTGATTTTGATTTAGTCTGTACTTTTCATGAGTCATGTGTATTTATTTGGGTGATCTCTTTTCTTTAGAAAATAAGTTTATTGGGTTTTGTTTTTCTGGTTTGACGTTGTTTTTTTATTGGGTTTATTTGTCTGACCATCTCATTTTATTTTTTTTCTACTTTCGAGACAAAACACACATGCAGGCAACATAACTTTTTTTTGCCTTTCCTCTTCCTCTTGGGTTTTTTTTATTGGGTTTTTCTTTGCTTTTGAGTTTTCTTTTGGTTGTTTTATTTTCTAATCTCTATTATTTTGGTTGTGAGCTTTATGTTCTTTGTTGCATTTTCTTGCCACAACTGGACATAGAAGCACCATGAAAGGAAAGAACATATCTATTTATTTACTTATTCATTTACTTCTGGTTGTTTCTTTGTAATTAGTTTTTAAGTAACAAACAGATGGAGCTTTTGTGTTCATGCTGAACCCCATCACTTTATATTGTTAAGTTTCCTTTAGAATCTTCTACAACAAGTGTGATAAGGAAAAACTTCCTTTCCTTTTAGGATTGGCTATAACATGACTTCAGATGCAGAGAAAAGTGGTCTTATCACTCTGAGGAAGGTTAGCAATTTAGAATGATCTTTTAAAATCCAAGTGTAAACTGCAATGTTTTGGGGTGCAAAGATCAGGCTAGTTTGGTTGATTCCCCAATTGCCTTGTTGCTGTGTTATTTCCTGCAAATCATTGGAATTTAAACAAATTACTTGGGGAATTTAAACAAATAATGAGAAGGTTCCTTAGTTTTTAATCCCATTTTTGGCATCTATAGTGTTTGATTTTTGATCTATGGTATTTTTGGACAGTTTTATGAGTTCCATGGACAACTTGTTGATGCATTATGTGATATTATGCATTTTTTTTTGTTTGTGTTTCTAGAATATCGTCAGGACATTGGTTGACATTGGTTGTTCATTTTGCCTATTACCGATGGTTCATTTTAGATACTTTCTGTTGTTAGACTTCTTCAAGGTGAGGTCGACCAATGGTGTCTATGATAAAAGTTGAGAAGACACCTTTAGAGTTATAGGCTTTCAAAGGTGAGTGTTTGACTCTCTAATTAAATTCGTGTTATTTCTACCCTTATGAATCTATTTATAGTTTCAGCTACCCAGATATTCTCTAAAAACTTAGATGAATAGATGTGTCTCGCGTGCTCTCCTCTTCGTGAATGTTGATTCTTAACACAAGTTTTGATATGTTTCCTAATTGGTGAGGATTTTCTTTGTTATTAAGCTAATTTAATGAGTAATTAAACTTTGGGACCTTGGAGGGCAAAGGAGATTTCGTACAATGTGGGAGCAATATTGTCGTGGCGTGACTACAATTGTGTAAATATCCCAAGTCTCTAAACTTTTATCCATTTTAGCTAGACTTGTTACTTTAGCTTACAATATGTGGCTGATTGTTTATCTTTATTTAACTTTGCTTACTGCTCTTAAGGTCACAAGAAATTGTCTTTACCTGTTTTCTTCATGTAGGATGCTAGTATATGAATATGTGAACAATGGAAATCTAGAAAAGTGGTTGCTTGGAGCCATGTGCCAACACGACACACTTACTTGGAAGGCTTGCATGAAGGTGCTTCTTTTATGGGTTTTAGTATAGTATTACAGTATTGCAAGCATTCAACTTTCAAAAGAAATGAGATTTTATAGGCTAAGTTAAAGAACTAAATGTTTGTGTATGTACTTTTATTCACTTCTTGATCATATATAGAAAGTAGAAAGTCTTGCTATTTGGCAATGTTTGCATCATCGTAGACAAGGTTAGTGATCTACAATTTCAAGTTCCATAAATTTTTATATTTTTGTGCCCTTCCCTACACAGGTTTGAATGTAACAATTGCTACTCTCTTTGTTTCCCTCTAGCTGTTAATCTTAATAATAGATGAAGAAGGATATGAAGGTCGTGGGTGTATCAGAGGAGGCTATTGAGCAGCTGTTGCAAGTTCTTTTCATAATGCTTTAGTTTTTGACAAATTAGTTGTAATGCATGTGATAACTCCAATGAGGGCATTGAAAAACTGATTGAAGTGTGATTGTTATTTTTGCATAGAAATACTTGGAGGTGGTGGCAAAGCATTGTTGTCTGATCTGAAGTGGCTATTTTCTCTTGCCCAAAAGTTTGGGTATGCTGATTGGATTCGATTTGATGCATCCATTGTCTGTGTGGCCTTGCTTATTACACTGGTATTGTTCATGAATATTTCCTTTTGAACTCTATCTTCATATAAAAATGCTACTCATCAGGTTTGGTTTGTTTGCTTTAAAATCTCTAGTTGTTTTTTTTTATTGAATCTTCTAGGCTAACTAAGTTGGAGCAGATATTGTTTCTCATGGATGCACTGGAAAAGGAAATGATCAGGTATGCCTTACACCGTGATCTGGATATATGAATGAGTATATTACTTTTCCTGATGAATATAATTGTTCATGGTGTGGTTTGCAGAATATTATATTGATATTTTCCAAGTTAAAGAACTAAATATTTGTGTATGTACTTTTATTCACTTTTTGATCATATGTGGGATGAAAAGATTCGTCAGGAGCTGCTGCAGTAGCAACAATAAGTTTGGCAAGAAGGCTTGGAAATGTTGGAATACTTATTGTGGTATGTTCATTCCATTTTCTCCATTGGAAGACATTTACATCACATATTGAAATCGTGAAGCTTGTATTTGTTGGTTATCTTATTTGTGTGTTGTAATTTGTTGGGATCTATATTTTGGTTACAGTTTTGGACTGCCACTGCTTTTTATATGCATATTTACATGATTGTTGAAGTTGTAAAGATAAGGAAATCTTGGAATTGAAGTATTAAAGATAAGGAAATCTCGGAAGTTTTGGTTTAGTTGTTATGTTCATAAGTTTCAATAAGTTAGTTCAATAAGTAAGTCTTGTTTACTTTTAAGTTCACAATTCATCAAGTTAGTATCGAACCTAATTACAATTTGTTTTTCTTAGGTTCTTCAAGTTCGATGTTCGAGCAAGATATGCTGACAAGAATTGAAGCTGCATGTACGAGAATTTTTGTTTTTCTTAAAGTGTAGGTGTAGGCTTTTAATCATAGGTGTTTAGTAATTTTGAGGCTTTTAAGTATACACGTTTGTAATTTTATTTTTATATCAAACTTGTATGAATAATAATTGTATGAACAAATTCAGTTCATTGGCTTATTGGAATAAAATTTGGCAAATATTTGATTTCTATACAAATTGGCACATTTAGGGCCCGTTTGATAACCATTTCAGTTTTTGGTTTTTGGTTTTTCTGTTTTTGGTTTTTGGTTTCCTGTTTTTTAAAAACAAAAACCACATATGTTTGATAACTGTTTTTTGTTTTCTGTTTTTAAAAAATAGAAAACCAACCTTGTTTGATACTTGTTTTTGGTTTTCAGTTTTTTAAAAATTAGAAAGATGAAAAGATATTTTAGAGAGAGAAAAATGTGTAAAGACGTTGAAACAAAAATTTAGAGACACAAATATAAATGTTTTCAAGAGATTTTTTTTTTTGAAAAGACGAGAAAAAAGTTAAACATAGAAAATTTAGAGAGATGAAAGAAAATGTTTAGAGAAAGAATATTAGTTAGACTCGAGAAAAGATATTAGTTAGAGAAAAAATAGAAAACAAGTTAGAGTAAAAGAGATAAATTTTAGATTAAAAAAATTAAATAAAAAAAGAAAATTTAGAGAGATAGTAAAGTTAAGAGTAAAAGATATGCTAAAGAACTAACGATAAATTAGAAAAATAAAGAAAAGTTGTAGCGATAGAAAATTTTGGTGACTTTTTTTTTTTCCAAAAGAAAAATTAGAACATGTTTATTGAGGAGAGAAAATGTATTCAAGTTTTTAGAAATAGACAAGTTATAGAGAAAAAAAAAAAGTTTTGAGAGAGAAAATTTTAGAGAGAGAAAAATAAATTTTAGAGAGAGAAAAAAATAGAGAAAGAAATTTGTTGGAGAGGGAGGTAAAAGAGGAGAAAAGTAAGCATTAGAAAAAAAATGAGTTTTTGAAAAACAGAAATCTGTTTTTAAAAACTACTTTTTTTGGTTTTTGAAATTTACTTATAATTTCAAAAACGTTTTTAAAAAACATAAAACAGAAAACAGAAATGGTTATCAAACACCCCTGTTTTTTAAAAATGAAAAACAAAAACAGAAAACAGAAAACGAAATGGTTATCAAACGGGCCCTTAATGACGCACATTCAATGACAGACACATTTAATAACAGACATTTAATGACGGACTTTTAATGACGGACATTTAATGACGGACACCTTTAATGACGGACATTTAGTCATAAAATACCCTTTTAATGACGGACAGACTTTTAATGTCACGCATTGACCGTCATTGTAGCCTTTAATGACGGGCAATGCCCGTCATTAAAAAGCGCTCGTCATTAAAGGCTACGACGACACTCGTATAGACGACGGACGGTGCCCGTCATTAAAACCCTTTAATGACGGGCAATGCCCGTCATTAAAAGTCATTTTTGTAGTAGTGGGAGAACAAGGAACTACATGCTGTTGTATGGGGCTAAGGATTTGATCCTTACAGGATACATCGACTCTGACTTTCAATCTGACAAGGATTCTAGGAAATCCATGTCAGGTTTAGTGTTCACCTTTAACGGGCGAGCTGTAGTTTGGCAAAGCATCAAGCAAGGATGTATAGTAGACTCAACCATGGAGGCTGAGTATGTTGCTGCTTGTGAAGCAGCTAAGGAAGCAGTTTGGCTCAGGAAGTTCCTGACAGATTTGGATGTTGTTCAAAATATGGACTTGCCCATAACATTATACTGTGACAACAGTGGGGCTGTAGTCAATTATAGAGAACCTTGCAATCATAAACGAGGAAAACACATAGAGAGAAAGTATCACCTGATAAGGGAGATTGTGCAACGAGGAGATGTGATTGTCACCAAGATCACTTCGGAGCACAATATAGTTGATCCATTTATCAAGGCTCTCTCGGCTAAAGTGTTTGACGGTCATCTAGAAGGTTTAGGTCTACGAGATATGTATGTTGTATAATCTAGGGCAAGTGGGAGATATGTAATGGGTATAAGGATGCCCTAGTTTATTGTATTACTTGTACATTCATTTTTCATATAATATACAATGTACATTACATTCCCAACTTTAGATTATTGCATTTACTTCCCATTGACTAGAGTTTTAGTTCAAGTGGGAGTTTGTTGGGTTTTATACCCTAAAACTCGTAGATAGTAAATGTAACAATTGACCGAACATAAATAAAGTATTGTTTGATGTTTTCGCAATAAAGAGTTATTGTATATATTATGTATATCTTGCCTAAATAACCCTAATCCAATAAACTAAACATCCTAGGTTGTGAGATGAGTCTTGAACTGTATGTGGAGACATACGGGGATCACTGTTCAAGAAACAGCCTGAAGGGTCTATAGTATAGGGATAAGGCTGGGTACCTTATCTTTGCGACACTATGAATATGACTCACTTTGTATTTGATAGAAACGCAATGATCCAACACGTTTGTGTAGGGGACATGCGAGTGGGGGTATCCTATGCAATGAGTTTGCATAAGACTGGACCGCGAAATAGTAACCGCTGGCTGTGACACCGTTAACTAGTTAGGTTTCTATTTCACTAGGATGACCTAAGAAACTTAGTCTGAATCCTGAGTGGATTATGGACTCTTGTTGACGAGGGATTGTCCTTTGATTTGTATGGGTGAGAGTGGTCAGTACGCTGACTCAATAAGCCTACCATTTTGGGGATAAGACTGAGTAGGGAGCTGGGAACATAATCACACAAGATGGAATTCACTCCTTCTCGACTTTTGAGGAAGTAGATGAGTGTTTCCTTAAATGTTGTCTTCGACTCTTGAACAAAGGGCCATACCCTCTCACTGGCCCGAGAGGGGTTTCTATTTGATTGTTGGACCACAAACAGGTTATTGATTAGAGGAGCACTGGTACTTAAGGAGGTAGAGGTAACTCAGGGGTAAAATGGTAATTTGACCTAGCTGGAGTTACAAACACGTGAAGGACTAACTTGCTGTTATTGGTCTATATTCGTGGACAAAAAATTATGTCTGTAGTGAGAAGAGTGCAATTGTGGGTCTTTAGTGGAGTGAACCCACAGTTAACGAAAATTGATTAATTGGTTAATGAGTTTAGCCGATTAAATCTCATATAGTTGGAGCTTCTGATCTGCAGGTCCATTAGGTCCCACTGTAGCTCGTAAAAAGACTTGAGGCAATTAAGTATAAATTGTAAATTGAAAGTGTTCAATTTATTTAGGGGAATCATATAATGTATGATGATACATTATAGTATAAAGTTTATGAAACTTTATAATATAATTTTTTAATTAATTTCAAAAATTAATTTTGATAGAAAATATTTGAAAGAGTTGAAATAATTAATATGAATTGGATTCATATTAATAATTTTTTTTAATAAAATCTCTAAAATTAAATATATGATATTTAATTGGGTAATTAATTGATTATGGAATTAATTAATTATTTATTAAAATTAAATATGAATAAGATAATAGATTTGATTAGATCTTATTCATGACCTTTTCCTTATAGGAAAAGGTCTTGGCCTTTTCCTATAAATAGGACCCCTGGGATGGGGTGAAAGGCATACCATACATTCTCCTACTCTTAGAGAATTCTCCTAAAGGCTCCCACCAGTCTCCTGCCTCTAGTAGTCTTAGAGTCATACCGGTGTAGCCATAGTGGTAGTGTTAATAATAGTTCGTGATTATTTCACAAGTAGTTGGTGAATTTAATCTGAGTCGTCAACGAGAGTAAGTAATTTGATACTATATAAATTAGATTTAGATCTAATATTTTTGTATGTTTAGCCTTAATATAAATCTAGAATAGTTCTAAGTTTATTGCCAATGTATTGGTATTTTAGATTTAACAAAATTAACTACGAATCGGTCCCAATTACGCTTCCGCTTTACGGAATTACGGAATTCCAATCCCTTCAAGTGGTCCACAGTGGAGTCCAATGGTGGTTCTAGTAGAGGTTCTAAGAAGTACACCATGAGTAATGAAGATCGGGAAGAAATGGATTTGAGAGTTGCATAATGCAATCTGTAAATGATATTACCTGTCATAACGGTCGCAATCAACCAACTCCTCACAAAATCTGTAATAATAGAGTACCTCTAGTCTCAATAGTATATATATGGTGAAAGAGATTAGATGAAATCAAGAGAGTGAAAATCAGTGAGAGATTTGTACCTTTTTGTTCTCTGTAATTCTGATCAAGTAATAAATCAACTCCCTTCCTAGAGTGGACGTAGGCCTTTCATGTCGGACCACTATACATGTTGCGTTTTTCCTTTCCTTCTTTTTCCTCTTTGATCTGTGCGTGATCTACCAGTGAAATTGAGTCATCTTCTTCGCGTGAACTTGAAAGAATTTCTTTGAACAACTCCTTGATTGATTTTGTGTGTATTTGCCTGAAGTTGCATGTTAGTTGAGTGCCCTGTGGGAAGTGGAATACACGTGCAGTGGCTGGTGTAAGAAACGTGTAAGACTAACAGTGGTATAAGAGCTCAAGAAGACCAATCAAGATCAAAATTCTTGAAGCCAAGAATGGCCATGGTAAGATACGACATTGAAAAGTTCAATGGGAAGGGAGATTTCGATCTTTGGAAGGCTAAGATCAAGGCTATCTTGGGACAACAAAAGACACTCCATGCCTTATCATACCCTTCAAAATTACCCACTTCCGTAACAGCTGAAGATAAGGAAAATATGAACATGCTAGCATATGGGACGATCATTTTGAACTTAAGCAATAATGTGCTAAGACAAGTGATAGACGAGGAGACTCCAATAAAAATCTGGAAGAAGCTAAATGACCTATATGAAACAAAAGATGCTCACAACAAGATGTTTATGAGGGAGAAGTTCTTCACTTTCAAGATGGATCCCGACAAGACCTTATTCGAGAATCTTGATGAGTTCAAGAAAATTACTTCAGAATTCAAGAACCTTGGAGAGAAAATAGGAGATGAAAATAAAACCTTTGTTCTCCTAAATTCACTCCCCGAAGCATACAAAGAAGTGAAGACGGCACTGAAATATGGTAGAGAAAACATCACAATTGGTGTTATTATTTCAGCTATAAGAATTAAAGAACTAGAGCTGTTGTCCCAAAAGAAGGAAGTCTCTGAAGGGCTACTTGTCAAAGGGAAAACAAAGGGGAAAAAAGAAAGCATCAACAGGCAGATGACAAGGCAAAAGCTAAGGTCAAATGCAATTATTGCCACAAAGAAGGCCATATCAAGAGGGACTGTTACTCTCTAAAAAGAAGAAATCAAAATCAACGTTTCAAAAAGAATAAAAGCTCAGAAGCAGAAGTTGGAGAAAATTCTATCACCTATTCTGATGCGCTGGCCACTTCAGACCATTACAGTGATCGACAAAGCCCTTCTAAACGCCATGATTGGGTGATAGACTCGGGTTGTTCATCCACATGACACCAGAGAAAGGATGCACCTACAGAAAGTGGGATGGTGGAATTATCTATATGGGGAACAACAATACCTGTAGAGTAATCGAAATTAGGTATGTGTCCTTGAAGTTAAATAATGGATCAACCATTTTGCTAAGGAACGTTAGACATGTTCATCATCTAAAGAGAAATCTTATCTCTTTAGGGATGTTGGATTCAATTGGTTGTACATATGGTGATAGTGAAGGTACAATTGAAATAAGGAAGGTATCAAGAACAATGCTGACTGGAGTTAAAATCAATGGCCTATATGTTGTGAAGGATGTACAAATGATATAGTTTGCACTTGTGGTCTCTGAAAACAATCCTACAGAGAGTGACTTGTGGCATAAAAGGTTGTCGCATATCAGTACAAAGGGGCTTCAAGTCCTAGCTAAACAAGGGATAGTTCCTTAAGGTATTGGTGATAATCTGAGCTTCTATGAACATTGTATAGTTGGAAAGGCCTAGAGACAAAGTTTTACAAAATCTCAACAAAGCTCGAAGGGAATCCTTGAATATGTGCACTCTGACCTATGGGGGCCAGCCTCAACAAACTCACTAAGTGGCTCAAGGTACATATTAACCCTTATAGATGATTTCTCAAGGAAAAGCTGGATTTATTTTCTTAAAACTAAAGATGAAGTATTTGAGAAATTTAAAGAATGGAAGATAATGATCGAAAAGCAAACTAACAAGGCTGTCAAATGTCTTAGGACAGATAATGGATTAGAATTCTACAATGAACCATTTAATGTCTTTTGTAAAGCTAATGGCATAGTGAGGCATAAAACAGTACACTACACACCTCAACAAAATGGGGTGGCAGAGAGGCTTAACAGAACAATTATGGAAAGGGTTAGGTGCCAACTTGCAAGTGTCATGCTTCCTGACAGATACTGGGCTAAGGCAGCATCATACACAGTGTATACTCTCAATAGATGTCCCCATACATCTATCGATTTCAAAACACCTGAAGAAAAGTGGACAGGTAAAAAATGTTCTTAATCCTCCTGGTTTTGCCCCTCCTAAGCAAGAAAATAAACAATCTTTAGAGGATCTTGTTGGAGCTTTCATTGCAGAATCTAGTAATAGGACCAACAAGCTGGAGGAGGCAGTCATTGCCATCAACAGCAAGGTGAATGGCCACAGTGCAGCCATAACAAACATTGAGACTCAGTTGGGACAGTTGGTAAGTGTTGTTAACACCATGCACAAAGGTAAGGCGCCAGCTGAGCAGGAGAAAACCCAGATGGAGTACTGTAAGGCTATCACTGTGCACCAGGAGGAGGTTGAAGAGGAGACTGAGACTGAAGAATATGACACGCCAACTGGAGAAGCCGAGGATGACACATCAGATGAAGCTGAAAAGCTTGATCTTGAGCTTCCTATTCCTTCTCCCACGATGATGGTCCTCAAGGAAAATAAGAAGAAAAAGAGAAAGAAGAACAATCAGGTTCAATTTGATAAATTTATGAATGCTTTTATGAATCTGAACATTAATATACCTTTTGCAGAAGCACTAGAAATGCCCCAGTACAACAGGTTCATGAAGGAATGGCTAGCAAAGAAGAGGAAGGAAAAGAAGGTTGACACAGTATATCTAGCTTCAACATGCAGTGCCAAAGTACAACAGAAGGTACCTGAGAAACTAGCAGATCCAGGGAGTTTTTTTGTTCCTTGTAGTTTCAGTACTTATTCTTTTAGAGCTTTATGTGACTTAGGAGATAGCATTAATATTATTCCTCTATCTTTGTGCAATAAATTAGACATATGTGAGATTAAATCTACCCCTGTTAGGCTCCAATTGGCTGATCAATCTGTAGTTAGATCAGTTGGCATTATAGAGAATGTTTTAATCAGAGTATGTAGATTTTTCCTCCCTATTGATTTATATGTTATGGATATGATGGAAAATCCTTCAGTACCTATCATACTAAGGAGACCATTCCTTGCTACTGGGCGAGTTATCATTGATATTGAGCACAGGGAGCTCACTGTTAGAGTCCAGAATGAAAATGAGATATTCAAAGCTATTGAAGACTCTAAAGATCGTTCTGAAGCGCTCGTGATAGGCTACAGGAAAGGTGCAAACAAGAGCACCTCTGGTGGATTCACAGAAAAGAAGCCTCCTTGATGCATGCACGTTCAATACGTCGAACTAAAGATGTTAAACAAGCGCTTATGGGAGGCAACCCAAGTAAGTTTGATTTTGTTTTTATGCTATTGATTTGTTTGATGTTTTTGTTTTGTAGATATTCTTGATCTCTTAGCTTGCAAGCTTCCATAAGAAAGACATCATCATTCCAGGGAAGTATCGTTCACCCCTTCCATTCTTTTCTTGTTCTTATATTTGATTATGCTTTATTTTTGTATACATTGAGGACAATGCATGTTTTAAGTTTGGGGGTGGAATGCTTTGTTTGTTGATCCCTTGAGCCCCTGAGTTCGGGCTATTTTTTTTTTTAGATTTCTATGAATTGAGCATATGGTTGTTTTGTGGATGCTATTTTTGCATGACTATGATTTCCTAGGATAGGCTTTCTTGTCAATTTTCAAGCTTTTGATGAGTTGTAAACATGAGTGCCCAAAAAGGGAGACTTTTTGAACTTTTTCTAGGAGATGTCTTGCATGAGTAGAGTATTTTCCTTGGTTAGAATATGACTTGAATGCTTATGAGCGAATTATTAGGTTCATATGCTTGTTGTCACCTTGATAGGTGTAGGGAAGAGCTAAAAAGTTAGTTTTTTGCAAATTAGCATGTTTAATCGTGCCTAGGAGGAAGGAAAAGAACATATGCTTATCATGATCATGAAAGAAAAAATCATTCTTGTCTTTACTTTTAAAAGAAAATAATGACATCATATGAGCTCAATATGCAATGTGTAACAATGTTTTAGGCAAAAAGAGCTACCCCTGTTGTGAACAGTTAGGCCAACAAAGAGTTAAACTCGGGTTATGGGTCCCTAAAATAGGTGTGTGAAAGGTAGTGCCACTTATAAATGCTTGATTCAATTTTAAATTTAAAGCACTTAGGTATGGATGAAAACAAACTAATTTGTTCCATTGGCTCGTTAGTAAATCCTTAGTGCCAATGTAGAGGGAAGATGAGTTAAGAGTTTAATAATCCAATCCCAAGCTATTAGAGTCTAATATAGCTAAGTTAGATCTCGCTTATGCAAGTTTATTTTGGAAAACTTTTGATTTGTCTCCTTCATTGGGCCTTATGTGCATGTCTTTTGATTGCTTGATTTTTGACTTGTGAACCTTGAGGTTTAAGTCATGTTTGTTGCATCTACTCTTCAACCTATGCTTGATTTTTAGTTTGCTCGAGGACTAGAAAAAGCTTAAGTTTGGGGGTGTTTGATAGCGAGCAGAGCTAGCTATTTTTCCCTATTTATTTTAGTTAGTCTTTGAGTAATTCGTAGCCATTTTATTGCACTTTAATGTTATTTTGTAGGAAATTGTTATTTTGAGCTAAAACGAGAATTTGGAATTGATCGGGTGTTTGAGATGCCAAAAAGAAGCTAAGGAGCCGAAAAAAATCAAGTTGGAAGCTTCTAAAAGTGGGCTTGACCGAGAGCTAGCGCCTCGACGCTAGCCTTGTGGCGTCTCAACGCTCCTATATTTTCCTAAAGCAGAATGGGCGGTAAAGGCGACAGCATCGCGACGCTGCCCTAGAGCGTCTCGACGCTGTCGATATTTCCCTTAATTACTTGAGGCGGTAGGCGACAGAATAATTGTGCGTTATAATTCATTCTCATAACTCAATCCATAAACTTAAAAGACTACATCAATCCCTAAGTAACAAGCTTAGCTACTCATACATGGCGTTACAAGATAAACTAAGCATGATAAAGCCATTAAAATCTAACTAAAGATAAGGGAAAGGAAGGAAAACGCTAGAAGTCGTCGAAACCGGCACGTCCCCGTCACGATCTCGACGCCTCCAAGCTAGGTTCTCGCTCCTTGGCCTTGCTTCAGCTCCCACAGAAGGTCTCTAGTCGAAATTTGGGCTAAAATCTCTAAAATTGGACTCCTCCCATCCGTAGCACAAAAAGATGAATATATAGGAAATTTTCCGACAGCATCGTGACGCTGTCGCCTGCCGCCTCAAGTAATTAAGGGGAATATCGACAGCGTCGAGATGCTCTAGGGCAGTGTCGCAACGCTGTCGCCTTTACCACCCATTCTGCTTTAGGAAAATATAGAAGCCTCGAGACGCCACAAGGCTAGCGTCTCGACGCTAGCTCTCAGTCAAGCCCACTTTTAGAAGCTTCCAACTTGATTCTTTTCGGCTCCTTAGCTTCTTTTGGCATCTCGAACACCCGATCAATTCCAAATTCTCGTTTTAGCTCAAAATAAAAATTTCCTACAAAATAACATTAAAGTGCAATAAAATGGCTACGAATTACTCAAAGACTAACTAAAATAAATAGGGGAAAATAGCTTGCTATGCTCGCTATCAAATGTGTCTAACAACCCATATTTATTTCACAAAATACAAAATTCACCAAGGTTCAAGATTATAGTCTTATGTAGTTGAGTTTGTCATCTTTGACCCTTTTGCATGCATGGATAAGGGTGTATCATTTCATCCACCTTCATAAATATATAAAATATATATAAATATATGATTGTGTGAACACCAGTGATAGTGAATTAAGTAAGTAAATAAATTCTTTAATAAATGTAAATAAATAGACCTAGAACATAGCATACTAATAGTCACTTTGTCAGATGGTCACCCCCAAAGTTGCACCTATAAGAAAGATTTAAGCACACATCAGAATGACTTTCATCAAACTCCATTAACTTCATCACATTAAACACAAATATACATTAACTTTAAATCCATTAGTAGGAACAAACAATCTCATATCAAACATAAAACATAATTCAATCCAATTCTATCATTTATAATATGAGAAGTTTCACCAGTGTTATTGGGCCGCGAAAACTAGAACTTGCCTAAGAATAATTTGCTCTCTCTAATAACCATGACTAAGAATCAAAAGAAATGATGTTTACATAAGTTTTGAATCAATAGATATAAATTGGTTGTTCTCAAAGACAGAGTCAAAGAAACGACAGGGAGATATAAAACTTGAATCAACAAAGACATGTAAATGAGAAGAAGTTTCTCCCTACAGTATATTAGGTAGTCCATGTGACCAACATTGTATAATAGAAACAACAAGCTCATGTTATGAAACATGAAACAAAAACAAAAATTACTTGATGCTTTAATAAGATCCTCAATCCATTAAATTCATATATAACTTGAATGTGATCAAGAGTATTAACCTTATTAGCCTTATTAATCTTATAAAACAAGGACCACCCCAAATACTTATTACCCTCGTTGAATTCTTATCTCTAGTCCCTTCATAATCTAATGAAACAAACATTCTACCTTCAGAAACAGACTTTGATTTCTAGCCAAATCAGAAACAGAATCTGAACTCTACAGCTTCACTCCAATGCCAAAATCAGACTTTGACTTCATTTTCTCAAACTGAAGAGAGAAAGATGGTGTATAGAAACATCTATCTAGAATACTGATAATACACGTGTCTTTTGGTTGGCTCCTGAATTAAAGTTCAATCAGCCATCAAGGTAAATCTAAGGAAGTTCTGCAAGCAGTTTGCTCACAAGAAAGTGTAGATTTTTATGTGAACTATGTATTAAAATAATAAAATTTTAAAATAAAAACCATGAAGACTTCCTGATAGCACCTAATTGGTGCTATTTTATTACCTCTAATCTAAGCTTGTTAGAAGAATTTTATGCTTTAATTGTCTTAATTTCAGGTACTTTGAACATAGGTAGCTTTGGGGAGCCAACCACACAAATTGGTGTTAATTCAGGCCAATTAAGGAGTTTTGGAGCCATCTCGATGTTCTTGGAAGGCAAGAAGGTGAAAAGACCCAAGTGGATTGAAGCGGGCCTGCAGAATTGTACTAAGAGTCAAAGGTTGAAGCCCCATACTGAGAAAGACCGAGACAAAACTGAGAAAAACGGTAGCAAGGCTGGAAGAGGGTTAGCATTGACCCTGGCATCTCGACGCCGACGCGATTATGACACGGATTGAAAAGTCCGTAGCGTCTTGACGCTACGACGTTTATTGTAAATATAGGGCTTCGGTTTAGTTCTCCGTGAGGTTAGGCTTTTCATATTTTTACGATTCTTTTCGCCCCTTTTCTCTTTTAAGAGTTGTTTAGACCTTTTAGGGTCAATTTTTATGTATTCTTTCGGGATTATTTGCTATTTTCTATTTTTTATGAGTAGCTAAGTCTATTGGATTCGTTGGATTGGGATTATGCTTTGAGTGTTGTATTACTTGGCTGAGTTTTCTGATTTCTACTTGAGATTCCTTGCTTTTTTTATGTGTTTTTCATGCAATCTTATTTAAACCAATGTATATTATTATGATCTTAGAATTGACGATTCTAGGAGATTAGTTTTGTGTATTCTATCAGTTATTTGAGATAGCCACTAGGCCGAGGCAAGTTCATCACTAATCTTGTGTGTTTAGTGTAGATTATTGATAAGCCTAAGATGCATGATAAAAGTTGTATTGATTGAATTTGAATTCTATTTATATTCGATTAATGCAATTCCAGACCCATGTGTTTAAAGCGGCTAATGTATGTAAGCAATCGCAAGATCTCAGGTTGTTTATTTTAGATTAGTTTGATATAACTTGGTGATCATTGGGCTATACATGTGGGGTAGTGAGCGAACAATTAAATTAATTAATTATATTGGCTGCAGGATTCTGGGTTAATTAATTAATTAAACACAGGTTAGATAGGGGGATCCTCCGAGTAACTAAGAAGCACTACCGGGCTCATATTAATTGCATGGAATAATTTTTAGAGAAAACTGGGAAGCCAAGTAACAAATCATTCAAGCATAACACTCCCAATCCAACAATCCTTGTCTCAATTGAATTTTATTCCATTCCCTTTATGTTGCATGTTTTTCTTATTTAGCTTATTTTTATCTTCAGCATTTTTTTTATTTCATCGCACTGCTTGTTAAAAAACTCCCTTGTTGTGTCAAACACAAAAGCCTACACTCCACTAGATTCCCCTTCCCTGTGTTCGACCTCGGCACTGTTACTACAGTTGTAGTTTAAGTGTCGTGGAACTATAAATCTCATTTGACCTGAGCCCTCGACAAGCTCCCATCAAATTGGCACCATTGCTGGGGAAGGGCGTTTTTCTAGTGTTTATAGGATTTTGTGTTTTTAATTCTTGCTTACATGGTTTATGATCACACGTTCTTCGCAAAGCAATGATCTTAGGTTTGAACCAAATATCTCAAGAGCGGAGAAGAGGTTAAGAAGGCGAGCAAGTAGGAGGCTCGACGAGGTTGAGGCCCCAGCCATGGCTGAAAGGACGTTGAGGCAGTTGTCAGCGCCAGATCTGAACCAGCAGTCGCTTTGCATTACCTACCCCGAGACGACAGGTAATTTTTAGTGAAAGTCAGGTTTGATTCACTTACTCCCAATTCTTCGTGGCAGTGCAGGCGAAGACTCGCACAAGCACCTTCAGGAGTTCCACATCGTGTGCTCCGGGATGAGGCCACACGGGGTGAGAGAATAGGCGATAAATCTCAGGGCATTCCCCTTCTCATTAAAAGATTCATCGAAGGACTAGCTATATTACCTTCCCTCCGGTTCTATTAGTACATGGAACGAGATGAAGAAACAATTTCTAGAGAAGTTCTTCTCAGCAAGTAGAGTTGCCAACATTAGAAAAGAAATCTATGGAATATCGTATATCACTGGGGAGACATTTCATGAGTATTAGGAGAGGTTCAAATGCCTATGTGCTAGTTTCCTACACCATCAGATCTCGGATCAGCTGTTGATCCAATATTTTTATGAGGGATTGCTACCCATGGACCAGAGCATGGTAGACGCTGCCAGTGGGGGAGCACTTGTGAACAAAATGCAGGCTGAGGCAAGACAATTGATTTCAAGTATGGCTGAGAATTCTCAACAGTTTGGAACGAAAGGACCTGTCGTAATAGTTCAAGCCGCCACGAAGAGCGAGGTAAGCGATATGCGTACTGAGATGAGTGAGTTAACGAAGCTTGTTCGCTCCTTATGCTCAGGACAGGTGCAGGAAAAAGCCTGTGGGCTCTGCTCTATGACCAGCCATACTACTGAAGTCTGCCCCTAGCTCCAAGAAGGAGGAGAAGTGAATGTTGTTGGAGGATTCAATGGTAGTCAAAGGTCGTACAATTTGTACGGTAATACATATAATCCAAGATGGAGAGACCATCCAAACTTCAGTTATGGAAACCAACAGAGGCCGCTCGTATTCAAGCAAAATCAAGCTTCGACTTCATCTACTTCTGGTACGTCCTTTGACAAGGCTTTAAAGAAACTTACTGACAGTTCTTTGCAATTCCAGCAGGAAACTAGGAATGCCATCCAAAATTTGGGAAACCAAATAACCCAATTGGCAACCCAAGTCAGCAAGATGGACAACTAGAGCTCTAGGAAGCTGCCTGCTCAACATGAAGTGAACCCAAAGGCAAATGTGAGCGCAATACGGAGCGAAGTGGCCAAATCGGATTGCCTTCCGGGATTTTCTTCTATTTCTTAAAAATTTTCTTCCGTTTCTGATAAATTTTCTTCTTTTGATTCAAATAATATGATTTCTTTTCCTTATTCTCCTGTGAATTTAACTGACCCTGCTACTTCAAGTCTGCAGGATGACTTAGATGTTTTTAGGAGAGTAAAAGTGAATATCCCATTACTTGAGGCAATTTTAAAATTCCAACCTATGCCGAGTTCCTTAAAACTTGGTACGAAGGTAAAGAGAAATCCTTAGGTAAGGAAGAGGTTAGTGAGAATGTGAGTGCTTTATTGTCAGATGACTTACCTGTTAAATGTTCTGATCCTAGCATGTTTACTTTACCGTGTATGATCAAACATTATAAGATAAAATATGCCATGCTAGATTTAGGAGCATTGATAAATGTCATGCCTGATTCTGTTTATAGAGGATTAGGTTTGACTGATGTAAAGACATCTGGTATAGTCATACAATTAGTAGATAAGTCATGCATAAAACCTCTTGGGATAGTTGAAAATGTATTGGTTAGGGTAAAGGATTTAGTCTTTCCCGCTGATTTCTATGTTTTAGATACCCCTAATCCTAATCACCATCCATCTTCTGCGACGATACTTCTTGGTCATCCTTTTATGAAGACTACCAAGACAGTCATTGACAAAGACGAAGGAGTTGTATCAGTGGGCTTCCAGGATAAGACTTTGTACTTGAAAATCCTCATGCATCTTCAATTGAGTATTACATGCTTGAGTCCGACCCAGTGAATGATCGTGCGTCTGATTCTAACTCTTGCATGATTACTGACAATGAGATGCATTCCTCTATTATTAGATGCCCTGACATCGAAGGTGAGTTGTACGATGTAGTTGACGAGCACCAGGTCACTGTTACTAACAAATCTGGTGGTATCACCAAGTGCTCGTCCTCAAAACTTAGGACTGGGCGAGTCTTTTGTCAACCCACTTATGCTTAATTCAAAAATTGTTTCTGCTTCTACTAATTCTTTTCCACAAGCCTTGAAGTTAATCAAACAATAATTCTCCAAAAATAATGTGGTTTGGACTTGTGGAGAGAGACCACCGTGAAAGGAAAAAGAAAGAAGAATCTGGTCTAGCAAACGACCTTAAATATTTGCACCGAATAAGTTTATTGCTTTCTGTTATTTCTTTTTCTTAGTTTAGTTTATTTTGATAGGTTGCTTTTGATTCTTGTTGGTTGTTCTGTTTATTTTTAGGATTGGCGGTACAAAAGCAAACTCTGATGTTTATATAAGCGTGATTCACCACTCACGAGCTTAAATTCAGGGAAGTTTCTTATTCTTTCCTTGCATTTGTCCTATTCTGCATGATTTATTACATTGGGCACATGTAACCTTTTAGGTTGGGGGTGGGGTATTCTGTTTTATTTCTGTTGGGCCCTGAGCATCTGTGTGTCTGGCTAGCATTTGAGCTTATTGTATATCTTGCATGCTTGTTATGTATAATTTTGCTTTAGTGATAATGATTTCCTAGGATTGACTCAAATTTTTCAAAAATTTCTAGCTTTCGATGAGTTGTGTGAAGAGATAAAAGCCCTTTCGCAGCGGAAACGTACAAAACCTTTACTCAGATTTTAATAAGAATTAAAATACCAATACGTTGGAATAAATAATCACAGCAATAAATAAAAACTAACATGTTGCAAATCTATTATAAAACATGTTAAATCTCATTTAAAAACCCTAGATCTAATCTAGGAATGGATCCTAATGATCCTAGATCAAGAAATACCTACCGTAGATGAAGATCTTGATCTTTTCGCCTAATTCCCTTCGAATTTCTGAAAATTCCAATAGCAAGAATGCTTCTCTTTTCGCCGCTAATCTCCCACGAACACCACCAGAAGATTACACCAATGGACTCTAAGGTTTGGTTGAGTGAGTAGGTGGGAACTCTGATTTCTCTAAGGAAAAAGCTTGAGAGAATTGAGGTTTCTGGGATTTTTCTTGAGAGAGTTTGTTGCAATTCTGAAGTGGTTAAAAATATGAGATAAATTAACTCCAGAATACTGTGCAAGTATACACAATCTAGCAGCAAGTGATAAGTATTTATCGTATCCACAGGGTCTTGAAATGCCTACCTCTATTGATTTAATTTGCCTTTTTAGTGATTTCAAAAGGTTGGTTAAATTGATTGGGTTTTTAAAATGCTGAAACAAAAGAAATACGAAAGAAGTAAATGATTACGACTAGAGAAAACAGAATGGAAACAGACACAGGCTAAGACTTCTGTAATTGTTTATAAAGATGCTCCAGCAATTCTTTTGATCCGTCAATCTCATGCAGTATTATCAGCGGGATCCTCCCAGAACTCTGGATTTTTTGGAATATGTTTCAACTCCAATGAAGCTCTTCCGATCAAGCACTAGGCAACTGGCTATCCCTAACTCAGTCACTGGCGTTCACCAATACACAATGATCTAGCGTGAATTATCGCCACACAACTCCTAAATCATCCCTGAAACTAGGAGAAGCTATACATATCGGCTAGCTAGGCGGGAACATAATAAAATTAAAGAACAACAATAATTCAAGATGACATAATCAAATAGAATTTCCAGATTTTATAAATATAACAATCACATAATTCTTAACCCATGCCTACAAAGTAATTAGTTCATGATTGGAAACATAAAACACGTTACAATCTCGATAAGCACATCCATAATACGAAATACACAAGAAATACTAATTCTTTTCAGCAAATGTTGATGAAACGGCTGCTCCAAACCAAATCACAAATGGTCTTCTTAGATCTCCATTATGCCGTCAATTCGGCCTCCGGCCGATTGATTCGGTCTCCAAGTCGTGAATCAAATTATCTTTGACGGCTCCCTCCTTTTATAAGATGAGGTTTAACCTAATTAGGTTAATTTGGACACGTGGAGGGCTTTCCAAGCTTCTTAGATCTGAAAATAATTCAGCTAACGCCACTTTATTAAAATGGATAACGAGTTGTGACGTGGCAGTTTTGCTCCCAGTTTTGCTAGATCATGGAAATTGCTCCCTCAAGTCGCTCAGCAATATTTTCTGCACAAAATAACTTCCAAAGCCTCCATTCTTCCAAATGGGTTAAAACATATAATATTCATCTAAAAACAACCCTATTTAACACAAATGACACACAAAATACTATAGAACTAAGACCTAAATAACTCCCTTTTGGAGAGTTATCATACCCCCAAACTTTAACTATTGTGCGTCCCGAGCAATACTAACTCACCTTCCCTTGAAAATTCAAAACATTAGTCATAGCACAACTCAATCAAAACAGATATTCCAACACTACCTTCAACCTTTACCTGAGCATCCTGCAAAACCAAGCACTGCTGCAGCAAAATAATTCTTTCAGCTTTGAACAAATAATCACCACCTTTAACTCAATCCTAAGAACTTACCACAGCTTAGCTCTATTATCAGACATATTTGAACACATACTTTAGGGGCCCGTTTGGTACAAGGTTTTTGGAGATGGGAATGGGCAAGGGTTTCTAATACCCTTGTTTGTTTCAAGATTTCTGTGGTGGGCCCAGGAAATAACGCATTCCCAGGCATCATTTATGCCCATAAGCAAGGGTTTTCTATGCCCTTGCAAAAGCATGGGTTTTCTCTTTTCCCATCTCTTCTTTTT
Source organism: Luffa aegyptiaca (assembly GCA_017139565.1). Lineage (NCBI taxonomy): Eukaryota > Viridiplantae > Streptophyta > Magnoliopsida > Cucurbitales > Cucurbitaceae > Luffa > Luffa aegyptiaca. Next base: position 6,948,974 of record CM029397.1, read on the forward strand.
TATTTTTATATGCAATTTTATTTTGAATATAGTTAATTAATTAACTAATGGATACTAAATTAAAAATAATATAATAAATTATTTAATTAGATTAAATAATAATTTGTCAAGAATTTCATTTTTTTTAAACAAATACTTTTTTCTAGGACTTTTAAACAAATACTTACTCCAAGTTTATTAAAGGGATGTAATTACATATTTACTAAAATTATAATTAATTAGTCAATATTATCGAAAATATATTTAATTATTGAATTAAGATCATTTAAATGAATTTAGTATAAAAATTCATTTTTCAATAATTATAATTAATTACTTATCGATTATTTATAATCAATTAATTACTTTTTTAAATTTCCTTATAATAAATAAATAATCATATTATTATTAAATATTTATCTAATTAATTTTTATGGATACAATATATTAAATTATTGTAGTTAAAGATATTTATTAAAAAATTAATGAAATAATTTTAGTTTGTTAAATTAACATATAGTTTATCCCATTAAAATCATTTCATGATTATTATTTCATTAATTTTTATTAATAGTTTGAATTAATTTTGATTATTTTATTGATTAATTTATTAAAATTACATAAAGTTTACATGATTAAATCTAAAAAATAAATACAGACATAATTTATTCTCATAAAATCCTGATGACATTCCCATGCACAACCAAACACAGTTATCTTTGATTCCCAGCAATCTTATTCCCAGGCATAGTATTCCCAAACATCATGTATTCCCAGGCATCTATAAAACCTTAAACCAAACGGGCCCTAGGGGATTTATTCTTTTGTTCTTCAGACTTAAAGCAACCTTACAGTCATAAGCTTTTAAGCATGAGATGACCCACTTTATGGTGTAGTATACCTTTGCCTCAAACCTATCACCAATTAGGCTAAATACTCATTGTTAAACCCAAAAATCCTTAGTTATTCTATCCCTTGCTTCTCAGAATGGCGAATATTTTATGATGAAGCTCACCTAAGCCCTGGGAGACAGAAAACTGCTAGATTATCATTCATCCTTCAAAACTTTTGCTCTATGAATTTTCTCAGCAAAATTTTCCAAAATTTTTCTTTTCAGCAATTATTTTTATCATTTTTTTTATATATTCTCCTAGGTCATCTTTTGACGCCAAGACAAACTGTGGGTGTCACAAATGTCCCTGGTTACTCAACAACCTAGAAAAATTATTATGAAGGAAAGGAATGCTCGGGCAAAACAAGCGGAGTAGCTAAAACTCCCCCAAACTTAAATTATTCATTGTCATCAATGAATTAGCAACATGATAAGTATACCCCCAAACTTAATTTTTTCTATCTGAATTTTAAACTAAGCGTGGGACTAAGATTAAGCTTAAGGAGGATCAAATAAAACAATGCTACCTCAGAACTTTTTGCTGCAGTCATGACTAGGCTAGAAGGAATGCTCAAGCAAAAGGTTTCTGGAGATCAAAACACCTTGATCTATTTAAGCTAACTAGTCCAAGCTTCAAAAATTCAGAAGAAAATTAAGTTCGTGTCAAACAAATCAATATTTGATTTCATTAAAGATCGAGATCACAAATCAACATAATCATGACAGAGATAGATTTTAAAGCAACAGATAAAAACAAAGAAGTAGAACATAACATAAGCAGAAAGAACAAAACACAAGCAACGCGAGCACAAAAAATCATTCATCAAAATATTTACTCGAAGAAACTGAAACTTCCCTTTAATTCTTCTTTATGTTCAAGCTCTGGGTTTTCTTCCTTCCCTCAAATGATGGGCGGAGGTGGAATGCATAGGTTCATAAGATCATCAATGAAAATTAGGAAGGCTTGATATGACTTAGAAAAATTCACTTGCAAAGCCCTCCTTAGTGTGGTGTCCCTTCAACGATCATAGCTCTAGTAGGTTTGAAGTTGTCTCTCAGTGAATTCTAGCCTACTGAGAACCGTCTCAAGTTGCTCTGGCACTCTATGGACACCACACAACAAACCACCTTAGCATACCTCACCTTTTTTAAGCCTAGCCAAATTGGCAGTGTCAATAATCCCTTTATCAAACAAGTTTATATCATTGGAACTCTTTTGGGACTCTGAACCTTCAAGTGCACTCGATCACGGGGGACAATGGAATCGTACGTTGAGGGCAGTAATCTCTACTTGACAAAGTCGAGCCAAGTGTTAGCCTCACACTTCAGGTATGTTGACTGGAATGTTCTTGCCCTCATCCTAGACAACCTCCACTAGGCATTCAGTTGCTCGTTTGAGGAAGCAACTAATATTTCATTGAAAACAGTGTGGGGGAAGTCTTGCAGATTAAATAGAGAATTAATCACTCCAGGGCTCCAGTCGAGAGCAACTCCATGAACAATAACCAAGAATCCTTCATTTTCATCAATGTTGGCGTAGAACTCCCGTTGTAGTTGATCAACAGTGGGATCCGGCTTTGCGCACAACCGTTTCCAACCATGATTAGTAATGTCCGCTCAAGGAAAATGTGCGAGCTCTTTGCTACCATTGAAGTCGCGCTCCCTCAGAAAATCTCGCTTCAGGACTTCTTGATATTTTTGTCTTGCCTCTTCATGGATAAATCTCCCGTACCGATTTTTTTTTTCTCTAGTAGACCTTTTCTTCGGTCTCTACGAAGCCTCTTCAAACCTCTCTTCCATCGCATCCTCATCTACCGACACTTCTTCTTCCCCTTTAAGATTCTGATCAGATGGTACTTCAACTTGCGGGACTACTTCCTCAGGGGCTTCTCTTTCTTAGTTTGGACTTCTTCCTCTGCAGGTTCTCCTATATTAAGTGTCTTAGGTGTCATGGGCACTTCGTCCTCATTCTCTCTTTCTTTCCTTGCTCATGCTTTTTTCCCTCACAATAATAATACACACAGAAATAAAATCACATCAATAGTAATAAAAGATGAGAGTGAAAAAACGTACCTGATGGGAGCTCGTATAAATAGGGCACCAACTCAAAGATCTTCAACAAATAATTAGCCCCTAATTATCTCCTACGTTTTAACTTCATGGTTTCATGGAAAATTTTTATTATCTGTCAAACAGTAAGATCTTCCATTTACTGTGTTCCCTCTGTGTGTAACAACCATAACGCCAGCTGCCCTCTGCTCAACACATGACATCTTTGGTAATTAAGTGCATGCCCACTTAATTATCCTGCTAACAACAATAAAATCTCAACGGTAAAATTATAATCTTATCTCACAAAAAATCTTAACCGAATAAAATCTCTGATCTTCTCAAGAAAACTATGAAATCAAATCTTTTTTTTTAAATAACATCCACAAGATATATTATTTTAAATCTGGAAAAATCTTTCGAAAATAAAATTCTTCAAAATCAAATCTAAACTAACCTACAAAAAATAAAAATAAAATAAATAATAAAATAAAAATCTAACCGAATGAAAATCATATCAAATCAAAATAATATAAAAACAGAAAATAAATCAAAACTAACACAAAAAAAAAACGAAATCAAATAATGGGAACTTCTGATTAGAATGCTGAAATTTAGCTCCCTCAAAACCTGTGCTCCCTAAATCTGCCAGCAACTTCAAAGAAGAATATTTCATAATTAAATCAGGAAGATATATTATTAAAAATCTAATCTAAATAGAAATTAACAATTCAAACTGAAATTAAATCTAAACAGAACTAATCCGATTAAATTAAGAATTAAATCGGCCAAAAAAATAAATAAATAAAACGAACATAATATCTACGAAAATACCAACGAATTAAAATAAATCAGATAAAATTGAAATCAATAAAATCTAATTCAAATTAATTCAAACCAGAATAAAATCCACGAGATAAAATAAAATCGCAACAACACTAGGAGCTAAAGATATTGCAATATGAAATGCTCCCGCAAAACTCTTATTTTCTCATTCATCGACCAATTTTAGGGAAGGATATTTCAAACGAAACTCCTCCCTCCAGTAATGCTTTATTCGCTGCCCTTTTTTAAACTCACAGCCATCATCAACACATTGTCTAACCAAAGATGCATCATTTGATAAATAAAACTTCACCTCATGGAAAAATTCTTTCATTTGTTCTTTTGATAAACCAGCAGGCAAATTTCCAAAATCAAGGTAATTGGAAAAGTCATCATACCAAGGTGTTTTCACTGCCTTAATATGAGCTATAGTAAATAACCGCTCATCAATGAAGGATTTCCTAATCTCAGGTTGTTGGAGCAATGTCAATGAATTATAAGGTTCAATAGGCTTAGATTTCTTATCTATTGGCTCTAAGGATTCAAAATTCCTCTCAAAACTAGAAATCTCACCTACAACTTTATGCTCATACTCCAATCCACCTATTCCCAAATCCTCAATTTGGATTTCTCCAAATTTTTGGGTATGGTACTCCATCAATTCATTCTCAAATCGGTCCTCAACAAACTCATCGAACACCTGAATGCACGAGCAATCCTCAATATCATTAGGATATTTCATTGCATCAAACATATTAAACTTCACCTTTTGGTCATGCACCTTCATTGTAAGCTCTCCCTGTTGGACATCTATCAATGTACTACCAGTTGCCAAAAATGGACGACCAAGAATAATTGGGACATTCTTATCTACCTCATAGTCTAGAATAATGAAATCGATAGGAAAAATAAATTTATCTACCTGGACTAGAACATCCTCAATTTTACCCTCAGGATATGTGATAGACCTATCTGCCAATTGGAGTGTGACTGTTGTAGGCCTAGCTTCACCTATACCTAACTTTCGATAAACCGAAAGAGGCATAAGGTTTATGCTTGCGCCTGAATCACAAAGTGCTCTCCCCAACTCCTATCCACACATGGAGACAGGAATAGTGAATGATCCCAGATCCTTAACCTTAGAAGGTAGCCCATTCTTAAGAATAGCACTACATTCCTCAGTAAGAGCCACAGTCTCAAACTCTCCTAATCTCTTCTTTTTAGTCAAAATGTCCTTAAGAAATTTTGCATATTTTGGCATTTGTTCTAAAGCCTCTACTAGGGGTATGTTTATATGATGTTGCTTTAGAATCTCCAAAAACTTCTTAAATTGAACATCCTGGTTTTTAGGTTTTTGCCTTTGTGGAAAAGGTAAGGGTGGGTTATAGGGTGGGGGTTCTACATCTAGAACAGAACTATTTGCTCTAGCATCTTTGCTGCTACCTCCATCATTTTTACCAGACTCCAACTCTTTTGTCGACAACATTACTATCACTACTCTTTTCTACTTCTTGGGGTTTACTAGGCTCTTTCCTCTCTTCTAGTGGCTTACCACTCCTTAAAGTCACTGCCTGCACCTTCTTCTTACCTTCCCTTATAGGGTGTTCAATATCTGAAGGAATGTTCCCTTGAGGTCGTGCCTCCAGCTCATTAGCTAGCTGACCCACTTGCAACTCTAGGGCTCTCAATGAAGCTTGCTGACTTAGGATTGTGACATCATTTCGTGCCATATAATCCTTCATCATTGACTCCAAAGAATTACCCGAACTTTGCTGGGGCAAAGCCTGCTTATTTTGCTGGGGCAATGCCTGTGATTTAGCAAATCCGGACTGGTTCACCACCTTTTGCTGTGCTTGGGGGACTTGTGAGTTGCTTCCTTGCCCTCCCCACGCAAAGTTGGGGTGGTTGCGCCAACCTGGATTATAAAAGTTAGAATAAGGGTTATTCCTTTGATTACCTGCAAAAAACACAGAAGCTGGATTGTTAGGACAAAACTCATAATTATGCTCTTCACCACAATAAACACATGATTCTTCTGTAACTTGATTTACAACTGCAGCAGATTCCACCACTGGCGGCTGCTGAACATTGCTTACCACAATTATGTTTTTAAGAGCGTTAGCTAATGCTGCAATATCGGCCCTAATGGTAGACACACCATCAACTTCTATCACACTCTTAACTTTCTTACTAGAGCCTCTAACATTTGACCATTGACAACTGTAGGTTGATATTCTCTCTAAAATCTCATAAGCTTCATTAAAGGTTTTTGCCAAAAGGGCCCCTCCCGCAGAAGCATCAACCATACACTGGGTTGCTATGTTTAACCCATTGTAAAATATTTCTATTTGAATACAATATGGCAAACAGTGGTGGGGACACTTTCGCAAAAGCTCCTTAAACCTTTCCCAAGCCTCACTAAAAGTTTCTTCCTCATTCTGCCTAAATCCCACTATCTCACTCCTCAACTTGGCACTCCTAGTTGGTGGAAAGTACTTACTAAGAAATTTCTCTATTAGCTCATTCCAACTACTTATTGATCCTGGAGCAAGAGAATTCAACCACGATTTTGCTACATCTCTAAGGAAATAAGGGAATAGGGTTAATCTAAGGGCATCTCTCGACACTCCCTGGATAACAAATGAATCACTAACTCCTAGAAAAGACTTAAGATGTAAATGGGGGTCCTCAGATGATAAACCATGGAATTGGCCAACCATCTCTAACATGTGAAACATGACCGGTTTCATTTCAAAGTTTGTTGCCTCAATAACTAGACACACTATCACTGGATTTAACTCGTCAACTATTGGGAAAACATACGCTCTAATGGCTCTGTCCCTATCATTTGCTACAAGGATAGGATTCTTAGCCTGATTATTTTGCTGTCCATTTTGCTCCAGCGGCGGATTTTGCTGCATCGCACGATTCCTCTTCGAGTTTCACTTGAACTTCTTGAAAATCTAATCGCAAGGGGATCGCTCATACGCCAAAGTCACACCTACAAAACAAAAAGAAACAGTCAAAAAGTTCACGCACCAAATCACCAAAAATACACAAAAAAAAATCAATCAAATAAAACAATTTCAAGTCCCCGGCAACGGCGCCAAGAACTTGTTGCAATTCTGAAGTGGTTAAAAATATGAGATAAATTAACTCCAGAATACTGTGCAAGTATACACAATCTAGCAGCAAGTGATAAGTATTTATCGTATCCACAGGGTCTTAAAATGCCTACCTCTTTTGATTTAATTTGCATTTTTAGTGATTTCAAAAGGTTGGTTAAATTGATTGGGTTTTTTAAAATGCTGAAACAAAAGAAATACGAAAGCAGTAAATGATTACGACTAGAGAAAACAGAATGGAAGCAGACACAGGTTAAGACTTCTATAATTGTTTATAAAGATGCTCCAGCAATTCTTTTGATCCGTCAATCTCATGTAGTATTATCAGCGCGATCCTCCCGGAACTCCGAATTTTTTGGAATATGTTTCAACTCCAATGAAGCTCTACCGATCAAGCACTAGGCAACTGGCTATCCCTATCTCAGTCACTGGCGTTCACCAATACACAATGATCTAGCGTGAATTATCGCCACACAACTCCTAAATCATCCCTGAAACTAGGAGAAGCTATACATACCGGCTAGCTAGGCGGGTACATAATAAAATTAAAGAATAACAATAATTCAAGATGACATAATCAAATAGAATTTCCAGATTTTATAAATATAACAATCACATAATTCTTAACCCATGCCTACAAAGTAATTAGTTCATGATTGAAAACATAAAACACGTTACAATCTCGATAAGCACATCCATAATACCAAATACACAAGAAATACTAATTCTTTTCAGCAAATGGGGATGAAACGGCTGCTCCAAACCACCAAGAACATGGAAGAACTTCGTCTTCTTGAGTGGAATCGCAAATGGTCTTCTTAGATCTCCATTATGTCGTCAATTCGGCCTCCGGCCGATTGATTCGGTCTCCAAGTCATGAATCAATTTATCTTTGACGGCTCCCTCCTTTTATAAGATCAGGTTTAACCTAATTAGGTTAATTTGGACACGTGGAGGGCTTTCCAAGCTTCTTAGATCCGAAAATAATTCAGCTAACGCCACTTTATTAAAATGGATAACGAGCTGTGACGTGGCAGTTTTGCTCCCAGTTTTGCTGGATCATGGAAATTGCTCCCTCAAGTCGCTCAGCAATATTTTCTGCACAAAATAACTTCCAAGCCTCCATTCTTCCAAATGGGTTAAAACATATAATATTCATCTAAAAGCAACCCTATTTAACACAAATGACACACAAAATACTATAGAAATAAGGCCTAAATAACTCCCTTTTGGAGAGTTATCAGAGTTCTTCTGAGAATCACAAGCCACGGAACGTAGAGAATGAACTAACTCCCAAAGACCCCGTAACCTCCTCCTTAGTAGGCGTGAAGGGGAGAGAAAATAGGTCAACCACCCACTCCCTCTTAACTGATCACTCTATCAGTTATATTTTAAATTCAATTTAATTAATTAACAAATTAATTAAATTAAAATTAAAATTAAAAGGTTAGTTAATTCATAATTAAATAACCAAATCATTTAAACTATATTTAAATGATTATCCTTCACTTAACCTAAAGTTTCAATACAATTTAATTAAATCAAAATTTAATTAAATTAAATTAAAACAACAATTAATTAATTCTACAATCAATTAATATTATAATTAACTATCACATATTTAATTATAATTCTCTCAACTAAACTATAGTATTAATGCATACACAATGCACATTAATTATAACCTATAGTTTAAATATGAATCAAATTCATTTTAATTTTCCATTCGAACCCTTTCGAATATTCATTTCTTCCTTAGAAATTAACCTCAACACCTTATTAGAGTCATCGGTGAGACCTTATGGACTTACAGATCAGAAGCTCCAACGATGTGAGATTAATTGGCTAAACTCATTAACCAAATTAATCAATGTTCGTTAACTATGGTTCACTCCACTAAAGAACCACATCTGCAACTCTTCTCACTGCAAATATATTTCTGTGTCCATGGATATCGCCCATCAACAGCAAGTTAGCCCTTCACGTGTGTTTGTACCCCAGCTAGGTCAAATTACCGTTTTACCCTGGGCTACCTCTTCATCCTTAAGTACCAGTGCTCCTCTAATAAACAACCTGTTTGAGGTCCAACCAGCAAACAGAAGTCCCTCTCGTGCCATAGAGAGGGTAGGGCCCATTGTTCAAGACCCGGAGACACCACTTAAGGGAACACACCTCTACTTACCCTAATATTGGGAAGGAGTGAATTCCATCTTGTAAGACTATGTTCCTAGCTCCCCACTCGGTCTTGTCCCCAAAATGGTAGGCTTATTGAGTCGGCGTGCAGGTCACTCTCACCCTTACAAATCAAAGGACAATCCCTCATGGACAGGAGTCCATAATGCACTCAGGATTAAGGCCAAGTTGCCTAGGTCATCCTAGTGAAATAGAAACCGAGCTAACTCACGGTGTTACAGTTAATGGTTAACTATTTTGCGGTCCGGTCTTTGTGCAAACTCATTGCACAGGATACCCCCACTCGCATGTCAACTACATGAACGCGTTGGATCATTACATTTGTATCAATATACAAAGCAGGTCGTATCCATAATGTCACCAGGATAAGGTACCCAGCCTTATCCCTATACTACAGACCCTTTAGGCTAAAACTTGAACATCGATCCCCGTATGTCCCTACATACTAGTTCAAGCCTCATTCTATTAGCCTTGGATGTTTAGTTATTGGATTAGGGTTAATAAGACAAGATATAATACAAACATAAATAATACATCACTTTTATTAATGTTCGGTCAAAAGTACATTTACTATCTACGAGTTTTAGGGCATAAAACCCAACATTGTGATCATGAGTGACCCAAAAAGGAGCCTTTTTAAAAATTTTCTTGGATATGTCTTGCACAAGTTGAATGTCTTTCTTTCTTTAGAGTAGGATTTGAATGCCTAGGAGCGAGTTACTTAGCTCATACTCCCGTTGTCACCCCAATAGGTGTAAGGTTTAGCGAAAAAGTCTAATTTTTTTTTTTTTGCAAAATAGTGAGTGGAGTCTTACTTAGGAGATAAAAAGAAATAGGTCTGCCATATAAGAAAAAGAGGGTAAAATAAGCAAAGTGAGCTTTTGTGTGAATATTTTTTATGTTAATCTTTCCTTGTTTTATTTCCCAGAAAGAAAAAACATGATTGCATCATATTGAGTGTTTAGGGGTAAAAAGAGTTGCCTGCAGTGTGATCAGTTAGGCCAACCAAGGGTTAAACTCGGGTTATGGGTACCTGCATTGTAGTGTGAAAACTAGTTCCCCGCCCTAAAAAAAATGCAAAAAGAAAAAGAAAAAGAAATTCCTTATTCAGGCACCTAGGCAAAGAGGAAGCAACCTAGTTTGTTGCATTTAGGCCTTTTGGCGAGACCTTAGTGCCAGTGTAGGAAGAAGATAGGATGAGAGTTTAGTAAACCAATCCCGGGTTAGTAAAGTCCTCTTTAGGTGGGATAAAACTCTCTTATGCAAGATTATCTTTGAAAACTTTTGATTTGTCTCCCCATTGGGTCTCATTAGAATGTCTCTTGGTTGCTTTAGTTTTTAAATGTTTGAGCTTTGAGGATTAAATCACTTTGCATTTATATGTACAACATTTTTTTGTTCGATTTGTGTGTGCCTTGCTCGAGGACTAGCAAGATTTAGGTTGGGGGTATTTGATAGCACCTAATTGGTGCTATTTTATTACCTATAATCTAAGCTTGTTAGAAGAATTTTATGCTTTAATTGTTTTAATTTCAGGTACTTTGAGCATAGGTAGCTTTGGGGAGCCAACATCACAAATTGGTGTTAATTCAGGCCAATTCAGGAGTTTTGGAGTCATCTCGATGTTCTTGGACAGCGAGGAGGTGAAAAGACCCAAGTGGATTGAAGTGGGCCTGAAGAATTGCATAAAGAGTCAAAGGTTGAAGCTCCATACCAAGAAAGACCGAGACAAAACTAAGAAAATGGCAGCAAGGCTGGAAGAGGGATCAACGTCGAGACGCTGACCTTGGCATCTCGACGCCGACACGATTATGAAACGGATTGAAAAGTTCGTTGCGTCTCGACGCTGATCCTAGCGTCTCGACGCTATGACGTTTATTATAAATATAGGACTTCATTTTAGTCCGCCTTGAGGTTAGACTTTTCATATTTTTACGATTCTTTTCGCCCATTTTTTGTTTTCAGAGTTGTTTAGACCTTTTAGGGTCAATTTCTATGTATTCTTTTGGGATTATTTGTTGTTTTTCTATTCTTTATGAGTAGCTAAGTCTATTGGATTCGTTGGATTGGGATTATGGTTTGAATGTAGTATTTGCTTGATTGAGTTTTCTGATTTCTACTTGAGATTCCTTGTTTTTATGTGCTTTTCATGAAATCTTGTTTAAACCAATGCATATTATGAAGATCTTAGAATTGACGACTCTAGGAGATTAGTTTTGTGTATTCTATGAGTTATTTGAGATTGCCACTAGGCCAAGACAAGTCCATCACTAATCTTGCATGTTTAGTGTAGATTCTTGATAAGCCTAAGATGCATGATAAAAGTTGTATTGATTGAATCTGAATTCTATTTATATTTGATTAATGCAATTTCGGACTCATGTGTTTAAAACGGCTAATGTATGTAAGCAATCACAAGATCTCGAGTTGTTTACTTTAGATTATTTAGATATAGCTTGGTGATCATTGGGCTATGCATGCGGGGTAGCGAGCGAACAATTAAATTAATTAATTATATTGGTTGCAGGATTCTGGGTTAATTAATTAATGGGAAAAATACACTTTTAGTCCCTGAGGTTTGGGTTAGGTTTCATTTTGTTCCATGAGTTTTCAAACTCAACAATTTAGTCCCTAAGGTTTGGTTTTAGTCTCATTTTGGTCCATCCATTCATTTATCCGTTAAAAACTAACGGGCAGATGACGTGGCGTTATTTTTTTATTTAAAAAAATTATTTTTAATTTTTTTAATTAAAAATATATTAAAATAATAAAAATATTATTCTTTTTAATTTTTTTATTCATTTTCTCTCCTTCTTCTCCTTATTCTTCTTCTCCAAATGGCTGGGGGCCTTCTTCTTCTTCTCATGGCTGGTAGTCGGCGACGGCCAGCGGCCGGCGGCCACTACTCGCCGGTGGATTGCCGACGTTTTTTTTTTTTTTTTCCTTTTCTCCTTCTCTTCTCTTATCTTCTTCTTCTCTTTTCTCTTCTTCTCCATTTTTTTTAAAACAGAAATGAGGAGGGACTAGGGAGGGAGGGATCTTTTCTTCTTCTTTTCGCCTAGATCTGCGAATGTCGCTCGCCCAGATCTCGTCGTCGCTCGCCTAGTCGCAACTCAGAGAGGAACGAGGGGAATCGAAGTCATTTCTGTGGATCAGATCTGGACAACGTCGCACGCCCAGCAAGAGAGAAAAAAAGGGAACTTGCGCTAGATCTTGCCATCGCACGCCCAGAGAGGAAAAAGGGGCCAAATCCAGTTGCAGTAGCTTGCTTGTCGGCGCACGCCCAGAGTGGAGCAGTAGATCCGCGAACATTCGGATCTCGCCCAGCCGCAGTTCGAACAACAGGAAACTTGAAGCCGTTTCTTTGGATCACGAGGCCGACGAAAAAAACTTGAAGAAATCAAAGCTGCTTCTTGTCTGGCGATTCAGATCTAGGACTTGAATGAAGGCTTCATTCCGGCAAAAAAACCAAGGAGAGAGCTGCTCCCTCTCTGGGTGTTCCAGTGAAAAAATCGGCGAAAAAACTTAAAGAAATCAAAGCTACTCCCTCTCTCCCTCCTCATTTATGTTTTAAAAAAATAAAAAAAAAAAATTGGAGAAGAAGAGAAATGAGTAGAAGAAGAGAAAGAGAAAAGAAAGAGAAAAAAAAAAGGTCGTCGGCGGCACTGCAACCGGTGAGCGGTGGTCGTCGGTGATGCACGAATTAATGTACGGGTCAAGTAATAATATAGTGTTTTCATGATTAAACAAGTGTCGTCCTCTGGATTGGTTTTCTAGCAAATTAAGTACCGTGAATAATCTTATCCAATTTTATTTTGGGAGTAAAACTTAATGCAAAAGATAAATTTAAAGACAAAAAGCATAAAAATAAAATGTGGAGACTCATATGGAAAGACTCTTAGGGAATTGATTTCATTGTTGAGATTGAGGATTAATTAATGAAATGAATTTCACATGCAATTATTCAACCAAGTCTAGGAACCTTTTATCACAACTATCTCTCCCGAGCATAATTGATTCTCATGCATGCAACCAACTATCTCTCCCAAGCATAATTCATTAACATTCAAGGCCTTGGGTTTAGTTCTTCAAGCAACTTCTAAAGTTATTCCAAATCCCGTCACAAACTTAGAATTTCTACTTTAGTCATGCAATTAAATAAAGTAAGTCTTAATCCAAATCCCCTCTCCCGACCAAGATTCAACACTCAAATCATTCAATTAGTGATCAAGTAATTGAAACCATTTAACCATAATTGCATAGGTAAAATAAATGCATATTCATACAACGAATCAATCCAACAAACTAAAACAACTACATCAATCCCTAAGACAAACAACTAGTAATTCATAGTCTTTAAACCACAAACACTAATTGAAAGAAAAACCATAAAAACTACAAGAGGTAAGGGAAAGAGAAAGGAAAATTCGAATCCGTCGAAACCGGCACGTCCCCATCACGATCTCCACGTATTCTCGCTTGATTCCCTCTCCTTGGCCTTGCTTTAGCTCCCACCAAAGGTCTCTAGTCGAAATTAGGGCTAAAATCTAACCAAATGGACTCCCCCAATCTGTAGCACAAAGTGAGGAATATATAGGAAAATTGTCTGTAGCGTCGCGACGCTGTCCCTGCTACCGCCAAAAACAGAAAAGGAAAATAAGTGTCGAGACGCCCAGAAAGCAGCGTCTCGACACTAGCTCTCGGATTTGACTCAAATTTAAGCGTCCAACTTTGATTCTTTTTGCTTCTTTGACCTCTTTTAGTGTCCCGAGCACCCAATTGACTTCGATTTCTCCAATTAAGCTCCAATAATCAATTCCTACAAATAAACATTAAAGTGCATAAATTTGGTCAATTTACTCTCAAAGACTAACTAAAATAGATAGGGAACAATAGCTTGCTATGCTCGCTATCAGTCGGCCGTCGCCGGCCACCGACCATGAGAAGAAGGATATGAATTTAAGTACAAAGTCATTGTTTTCCTAGCAATAACTTAAGTTTTTAAGGCTAAATAATGCATATAAATGAGCGTTATCAGAGGTATCGACGGTTGAGCATGAAAGAGAGGAATAAGGAGTGAGCTAGGCTTTCTTGCTTCTTTTCTTTATTTTTGTTTTCTTTTTCTTTTAAATTCATCCTAAGAAAGAAACCCGATTTAAATTAGAAGGATAAAACTTATCTAGGATTCTATTTAAATCTCCAATCCAAATTTAAACCCAAAGTTAACTCTTAAAAGATTTGGATTAAAACCAATTAAGAGGAATTTGGGTCTTTTGAAATTGGAGATAAATATCTAATATTAAATCACCAAACTTTAGAAAATTAAAGATTTAATTTTAAATCTATTTTTCCAAAATGATAGACATTTAGTTTAGCGACCCAAGACTAAGCTTAAATTCTAATTTTTCAAGTTAGAATAAGAACGCTCAATTAATCCCAAAATGGCTTGATTTTGAAATGCGGGGCGTTACAATCAATATTTTCATAAAACTGAAACCTTGATATTTCTGTCGACATTGACATTTAAAACCTTGAATTAAACTGTGTTTGATGTTTTCATTTTTCATATTTTTTTTGTTGAACCAATCAAATAAATTGGTTCGATTTTTGTTGGTTGATGTGAATTTATTTTAACATACCAAAAGTGAAAATGAATCAGTTTGATTTAATTTGATTCAAAATCTTACATCCATAATTGGTTATAAGTTATAACAAATGTGACAACCCAATCATTATAAATACCTGAAAGATAAGGTTGAGTCGTTTATCCATTGAAAAAAAAAATGTAGTTGTTGCTAACTTGAACGTAACTTAACTGGTTAATTAAGGTATATATTCTCGATCAAGAGGTTAGATATTAGAATTCTTCCCCTCATCATATTGTTGAACTAAAAAAAGGTCGTTAGAAAAAATGGGGTAATAAGAAATATTTACTTTTTTTATTGAATAGAATATATAATTAGATTACATATATTTATTAAATATGATATAAAACAACCGTAAAAAATAATAATATGTGTTTTATCTACTAAACTATGTTCAAATTGACAATCTAAATAATACATTTATACTTTAATTCCTAAGTAGATGTTCATATTATCATTGTATTCATATACTTGGGAAAGCTGTATATGCCAAGTTTGAGAATAACTCAAACATTACAATCTTGTCTCAATTTCCGACTTTTATAGTTAATTTTTGTTTTTCTTTTTAAATTTGTCTTAAAGAAGAACAAACAACTAGACAAAACCCATTGTAGTTATGCTTGTACGATAAAATCTCTTCCAATGGCAACTTCTCCATCTCCTCCATCCATTTCCTTTATAGTTGGAAAAAGAAAAAGAAAAAAAACAATTTCTCTAAATTTCATCTATATATTTAAATTACCCATTTCATCAAGGACACGATAGTGGAAAGGAAAAAAAAAATAAAAACTTGAAAAAAAATGGCGAAATCCAATTCCAATTCCAATCTTGTTTTCCTTTGTTGTCTTGTTTTCTCCAGTTTCGTTCTTTCGAATGCAAATTCTGCACCACCAAATGACGTCGCATCGAGCATCTGCCCAAAAACCAAAAACGTATCTTTATGCTGGAGTTTGTTGAAACCCATGGGCAACATAGACGCTCGAAAGGTGGCCAATTACACCCTTAGCCTTGCCTATACAAGTGCCAGCGAATGTCTCGACCACGCACGGAGGCTAGAGGCAGTCGAGACGGCGAATCCAGAACTTAAAAAACGATATTCGCGGTGCTTAAGGGAGTTGGACTTTGTGGTGTGGGACATAGAACGAGCCAAAGAAGCGTTGGTTAATGGTGGCAATATTCTCCTCCTAGAAGGTACTGTCGGCACCGAGACTGCCACTGACAACTGTCTAAATGTTGGGAATTGGGAGTGCAACCAAAGTCCCACATTGGCTAGATAAGGGGATGATCATGGGTTTATAAGGGAGGACATGTATCTCCATTGGTATGAGGCCTTTTGGGTGATCCAAAAACAAAGCCATGAGGGCTTATGCCCAAAGTGGACAATATCATACCATTGTGGAGATCTGTGTCGTGTCCGGTAGTCCCTTACAAGTGGTATCAGAGCCATGCCCTGGGCGTAGTTGTGTCTGGTAGAATTCTCGGGTGTTGAACAAAGAATTTGTTAGCCTTGAAGAAATATTCATATGTAGAATTCGTAATCTGACTCTAAGAGCAAACTCCTCCCTATGAAAGGAGATATGGACGGATAGAATCCGTAATCTGGCTCTAAGAGCAAAACTCCTCCCTATGAAAGGAGATATGGACGGATAGATGACTATTTGAAGGGAGGCTCGTTTGTGGTACTTTGTTCGAGGGGAGGATTGTTGGGAATTGGGAGTGCAACCAAAGTCCCACATTGGCTAGATAAGGGGATGATCATGGGTTTATAAGGGAGGACAAGTATCTCCATTGGTTTGAGGCCTTTTGGGTGGAACCAAAAGCAAAGCCATGAGGGCTGATGCCCAAAGTGGACAATATCATACCATTGTGGAGATATGTGTCGTGTCCTCGTCCTTAACACTAAAAACCTTCAAACATCCGCCGCCCGAACCGTCGAACCTGCCAGAGAAGGCCAAGAATCTGGGAGATATTTGGGACGTTGTCGTTTGGGTGTCCACTCTTATCACCGAAGATGATTTTACTAAACTCGTCTAAACAACAATGCTCACATTTTATTTGTATGATTTGTAATTGACTTCTATCGTTGTGGACGAAAACTTTCTCTAATATATATGTTTCATTCCTAATATTTTGCTTTCTTTTAAATAAATTTCTTTTGTCTAAAAAGTTTTAATTTGGTCTCTTATATTTCATCATTTTTCAATTACATGGATCCTAAGGTTTGAGAATGTTTGAATTGAATAAAGATAAATTTATATGATATAATGCTTAATGAATTGGTAAAAATTTATGAGAAGAATTAGATCATCTTAAAGAAAAGCTCTTGAAGTTTCAACCATCCTTAGATAACCTAATTCTTCCCGTTGAGGGTAGAATTTTGCCTAGGCCTAACGTTAAACCCATTAGGATTCTAAGTCCGAAATGACTTAAGAGTTTAAAAGGATCTCAAAACATTCATTAAGCCCAGAGGGGTCAGCCAAGAGGCCGAAGAGTCGTAAAGGTCAACCCCCCTTAATGGTTGGTCAGGGGCCAAAGGGCAGACCCCCATAAGCGTTGGCCATGACCATGACCCATGAGGAGGACCCCTAAGGTCGACCATCATTGGGGTCGATCAAGCTTCACACGGTCAAATCCCCTCAAAGATCAACCATGATTTGAGACTTACTCCTCAGAAGGGCGGGATGAACCACAACCATCGAGGGTCAGCAGTTAAGATGTGGAAGGGTCTTACAGATAAGCTAAGGGTTTAGGACAACGATCGTTATGGCTAACCAAATCCAACAACAGTTACGAATTTGTAATCGTTAACTAAAGAGTTTCGAGAATCAAGGCATGATTCTTGAAGAGATAAATATCAAACATTTTACTACTCTACCTCGATATTATAAATAGAACCTGATAACGCTCATTTATATACGTTATTTAGCCTTAATTAAAAACTTGGAATATTGCTAAGAAAGTAAAGACTTAGTGCTTAATTTCTTATAATTTAAAGTCAAAATAGTCAAAAGCCTACAGATCATGATAGAAATCTTAAAATATAGAATTTGTGCTTAATTATTGTAAAACAAGGGTATTTTAGTAAGAATTGATCAAAGTCTAATGGTTTTGTGTTGGAGCCCAAATTTGCGTTTGAAATGCACCCACATTTGAAAAAAGGAAGAATTTAGCAGAGCAAAGGAATAGAAGATATGCGCCCACATCACAAGGAGAAGAATAAATCTTGCTCTAAATACAGGCGGGAATGTTGGGTTTTATGCCCTAAAACTCGTAGATAGTGAATGTAAACAAATTTTATACTTGTGTTTAGTAAAGTGTTATTTAGTTTCTGCAATAAAATGTTATTGTTAAATATTGCACTATTTGACCCAAATCCAATAAACTAAGATCCAAGGTTGTTTGTATGTAACTTGAACTAGTATGTGGGGACATACGGGGATCGATGTTCAAGTAACAACCTAAAAGGTCTATAGTACAGGGATAAGGTTGGGTACCTTATCCTGGTGACACTATGAGATACGACCCGCTTTGTATTATGATACAAACGCAATGATCCAACGCGTTCATGTAGTTGACATGCGAGTGAGGGTATCCTATGCAATGAGTTTGCATAATATCGGACCGCGAAATAGTTAACCACTAACTGTAACACCGTTAGTTGGCTTGGTTTCTATTTTACTAGGATGACCTAGACAACTCAGTCTCAATCTTGAGTGGATTATGGACTCCTGTTCACGAGGGGTTGTCCTTTGATTTGTATGGGTTAGAGTGGCCAGCATGCCGACTCAATAAGCCTACCATTTTGGGGACAATACCGAGTGGGGAGTTGGGAACATAATCACACAAGATGAAATTCACTCCTTCCTGACTCTAGGGTAAGTAGAGGTGTGTTCCCTTAAGTGGTGTCTCTGGGACTTGAACAATGGGCCCAACCCTCTCTATGGCATGAGAGGGACTTCTGTTTGTTGGTTGGACCTTAAACAGGTTGTTCATTAGAGGAGCACTAAGGACTTAAGGAAAAAGATGTAAACCAGGGGTAAAACGATAATTTGACCCAGCTGGGATACGAACACACGTGAAGGACTGACTTGTATTATTGGTCGATATCCGTGGACACATAAATATTCTGCAGTGAGAAGAGTGCAACTGAGGGTCTTTAGTGGAGTGACCCACAATTAATGAATGGAGACTAACTTGGTTAATGAGTTTAAGTCGATTAGTCTCGTATCGTTGGAGCTTCTTATCTGTAGGTCCATTAGGTCCCACTGGTAGCTCGTAAAAAGACTTGAAGCAAATAAATATAAATTGTAAATTGAAAGTGTTCAATTTATTTGGGGAATCATATAATGTATATTGATGCATTATAATATAAAGTTTATGAAACTTTATAATATAATTTTTTAATTAATTTCAAAAATTAATTCTTGAGAGAAAATATTTGAAAGAGTTCAAATAAATTTAATATGAATTGGATTCATATTAATTTTAAATTTAATAAAATCCCTAAGATTAAATATATGATATTTAATTGAGTAATTAATTAGTTATGGAAGTAATTAATTATTTATTAAAATTAGAAACTTTTTCCTATTAGGAAAATGTTCCTTTTCCTATTAGGAAAAAGGTCTTGGACTTTACTATATATATGACCCCTAGGGTGGGGTGAAAGGCATCCCATTGTCTCTCCTTCTCTCAGAGATCTCTCCCAAAAGACTCCCACAAGTCTTTTGCTTCAAGAAGTCTTAGAGATATACCGGTGTAGCCGATTGGTGGTGTTTGCACAAGAGGGTTGCTGCGTTTTCATTCTTATTGGCAAGAAAAGGCGAATTGATCAAGGTTTTCTACAAAAGTAAGTTTTCTATGAAATCCTTGATCGCTAGGATCAATCTAGTTGATCATTTAGCATGTTTACAGCCTACATACAACCCATTAAATATAGATTTATTGCTGTAATATTTTGCAAATTGTATTGATATTTCAATTAGAATTTAAGACTCTAAGTAGGTCCTGATAAATTCTTCCGCTGCGTGGGGTTCTTATCCCTTCAGGAAAAAGGTGTGGAAATGTGTTCGAGATGCACTCGTAAATTGATAAGAAAAGAAGCCCCTAGCTAAAGGCAGAATGCATCTAAGCAAGCACACGAGGAAATGCGCCGCATTTGCAGCTGCAACTGGGATTTCCAACAGAATTTTGAGATTGGCGGGATTTGTAGAAAATCTTTCAAGTATCAAATAAACTTAACCAAATCTCCAAGGATCGTGAGATTACACTTAAAGGGGACTTCTCACACTGATATCGACAACCAACCGTACCTTCCAAGGTCTATATAAAAGGCGTGCAAGGCCAAGAGACAAAGGGAGCTCAGATTTAGTTTAGGATTGGATCTCTTTTATGTTGTTGATTTTTCTCTTCATCATGTTGTCAATCTGAGTTTCGGTTCTTCTAGCATCTGTCGGCTCCTCCATTTGAAAGAAAGTAGAGGAGAAAGACTTGTCTCCCCTTTAAAAAGGCAAGAGCAAGTTAGATAGAGATGAGAGCATGAACCTTAATTTTAGTTTAGTGTCTAGAGTCTTTCATATTTCATGCTACCAAAATTTTTGGAGCTTCAGTTAGTATTGAAATGGGGGCTTAACAATGTCACTAGGTTAGTTAAGTGAACCTAGGGCGTTACAATTTTTCTTTCACGTTCTTACATTCTTTTTTCTTTTCTTTTATATTTAGTTTATTTATTTCTTTTATGTTGTCACAACGTTATCCCTACGTAAAGTGGCTGACATCTTCTTTTGGGTTTTTTCATTTATAACGGAAAATTGGACGAGTCACTACCAATCATTAAAGGTGTGATTGGTCACCTCTTTTAAGATAAAAACCAGTCTTTGAAACCATAAATTAGGCTTGAGAGTCTATTGAGTGTAGGACAGTATTAATTAGCACCCCTACAACACACGTTGAAAAAATGGTTACCACATTTAATCTTTTATCGTTTGATTAATTAGATAAAGATGGTCCATTTTTTTTAAACATAAACTAAAAATAAATGAAAATAAAAAAAAGAAATAATAAAAGAAAGATGTCTTACTTGATCTTACCATAAGTTTAAGAATAAAGTAAGGATTACACATTATGAGTTGGGTTAGCCTATTGAATAAAAATTATGTTAGAATTTCCTTTATTTAAAGGAAATTTGTTCCTAAGAATTTAAAGAAAATCTTGATTCCATTAGATATGATACATGTTTATATTTCATTTTAAAAAAACAAAAACAAATAAATAAATAAGCAAATAATAAAAATATAAATTTCCTTGAAAGAAACAATGAGAATTTTCATTAGCTTGCACGGAAATTGAAATTCCACTTACTGAATTCTCCTAATCTGTTATTGTCCTTAAAATTCAATCAATAGATATTATATTGCACATGTAAAAGAAATAAATAATTAGAAAGAAATCTACAACGGATAATTATAATGGACCGGCCACATGTGCCGCCTCATCAAAAAATAAAGATTAAATTCTGTTGGCACCCTTTGCATAAACACTTAAGGAAACACGAAAGACAAAATCAATTTGAACCCGACGATAGCGTTGTTTCCTTAAGACAATTTTGTTCCCTTTATGGTGCTCAAGGAATCACGAACAATTGTCTCCCAAGATAGGACGGATTACCCACCTATGAATGTAGCACTCCAATCACAGGACTCTCGAACATTGGTGTTTAAGTAATAGTATAGAGAAATAGGATAAGAGTTTTCTGTATCTTGTGTTCAAAACTCAAAATGAATCACATATTTATAGACTATTTGTGGTCATTCAAATAGTCACATCTTTTCGTGTAAGGGTTGTGTCTTTTGATAAATGGACACATTCATTCACATAGGGTTATGTCCTTTACAAAAGAAACGCCCTTTCACATAGGGTTGTAGCCTTTACAACAAACATGCCCTTTCACATAGGGTTGCAGCCCTTTACAAAAGACACACCTTTTCACATAGGGTTGTGTCCTTTACAAAAGAATTGCCCTTTCACAAATAAAGTTGTGATTCTTCATTTTATTAAAATAATTTTATTCATAAATCCAACAATCCCCCACGTGAATGAAATTTATTGTAGAAATGTGTACGATTACTCATGAAGGATAACTACGTCAGGATCAGTAGTCTAAGACTTTGAACTTTCCTTAGTAAAAAGTATGGAGTTTATATGGTTGATCAGTAGTTAAAGAACTTTGAACTGTCAACTTTAGGAGTAAATCAAATCCATAATAATTACATAGATATTCTTCGAAATACGCTTGGTTCTCATGTTTGTATTCATTTTGGGTCTTGAATACCGCCTGGTTTCATGAGTGTTTTTAGAGAATTTAGCCTTAAAAATTATCATAGAAGTGCCCCCTTCACACCCACATAGGTGACTTCTTTAAAGAGTATCCTAGTAATACTCCACTCTTATAGAAAAGGTAAAGAGTCATTAAAAGCATGTCTTAAACTTAAACTTATCCATTTCCAGGTTAGCACTATTATAATAGGAATGGTTAGGAATTCATGATTCCTTCTTAGTGCTTTACTTAGTTGTATACATAAATTCGTTTTCCCTTTTGAACCTAGATCTTGGGATCTCCAGTCAGATAGGTTGGGTTACCATTATGTCCACTCTTATTTTATAGGCTTCAAACTCATTCCTATTGAACACAATTTCACTCTTTTGCCAAAGCTTTCGTAAGCGGATTCGCAATATTATCTTTCGATTTCACATAATCAATAGATATAATTTCATTTGAGAGCAATTGTCTTATGGTATCGTGTTTTCGACGTATGTGTCGAGACTTACCATTATACATCAAGTTTTTCACTCTTCCAGGATGTAGCTCCACTTCCAAAAAATATATCCACTGGTTCCTTTAATGTAGACACATTTGTCGCATTCATTGATTTTGAATCCATTTGTTATCATGACATGATCAAATTTTTAATGTCATTGCTTAGGCTCCTGTTTCAAACCATAAAGAGTTTTGACAAATTTGCATACTTTATTCTCTTCCCCAGGAACAACAAAACCATTTGGTTGTTCCATATATATTTCTTCCTCTAATTCACCATTTAAGAAAGCCATTTTTACATCCATTTGATATATTTCAAGGTGGTATAAAGCTGTTAAGGCTATTAACATACGAATAGATGTAATTCGAGTAACGGGTGAATATGTATCAAAATAATCTAACCCTTCTTTTTGTTTATAGCCTTTTGCTACCAGACAAGCTTTATACTTATCAATTGTTCCATCTACTTTCATTTTCCTCTTAAAAATCCATTTACAACCTAATGGTTTAGTACCAGGAGGAAGATCAACCAATTCCCATGTATGGTTCTGCATGATGGAATCAATTTCGTTTTTTTGTAGCTTCTTTCCAATATGGTGCTTCTGGAGAAGAAGTAGCTTCATTAAACGTTTGAGGTTCATTTTCTAACCGATATGTTAGAAAATCCGGCCCAAAAGTTTTTTCAACTCTTGTTCGTTTATTACATCTCGGCTCTTGGATCTCATCCGAATTTCCTTGATTGGATTTGATTGGATGATGATTCATGTGTCTTTTTCCTTATATTTCGCTCATTTCCATATTATAAGGAAACACATTTTCAAAGAATGATGCACTCCTTGACTCAATAATTTTATTTGCATGTAGGTCTGAATTTTCTGACTTATGTACAAGAAACCAATATGCACGGCTATTAATTGCATATCCAAGAAATACAAAGTCAACCGTTTTTTGTCCTATTTTAACCATTTTTGATTTAGGAATAGCCACTTTTTCCAAACACCCTCATACTTTCATAAATTTATAAGTCGGTTTTCGACCTTTCCATAATTCATATGGAATTTTCTGTGTTTTCTTATATGGAATTCTATTCAAGATATAATTTGCTGTAAGCAGCGCTTCCCCCCACAAATTTTGTGGTAATCCTGAACTAATCAACATATCATTCATTTTTTTTCCAATGTTTGATTTTTTCGTTCTGCTATGCCATTTGATTGACAAAGTCAAGAACACTGGGGGCGCACTCGGTCCCCTTATGATGATCCACTAACAGACATTTTTTTTAGCATGAATCTCATGTAAGAGAACTTGAAGTTCTTGAACCTGGCTTATGACGGTTCTAGAATCAACCATTTTATAGTCCAGAAATTTTCCAACTATAAATTTCTTTGCTCCAGCATCCTCCGTCTTATATTTCTTTTCCAGTGATTTTCGAAGACCTTTTTGTTGGGTTTTATGCCCTAAAACTCATAGATAGTAAATGAAGCAAATTAATCGATCTCAATAAAGCGTTATTTGAGTGATTCAGTAATTTGGTTATTGAATAATCGAGTTTGCATTAATAACCCTAAATCCAATAAACTAAGATCCAAGGTTGTTTAAATGAAACTTGGACTAGTATGTGGGGACATACAGGGATCAGTGTCCAAGTAACAACCTAAAAGGTCTATAGTATAGGGATAAGGTTGGGTACCTTATCCTGGTGACACTATGTGATACGACCCACCTTGTATTCGATACAGATGCAATGATCCAAAGCATCCATGTAGGAGACATGCGGGTGGGGGTATCCTATGCAATGAGTTTGCATAAGACCGGACAGCGAAATAGTAACCACTAGATGTAACGCCGTTAACTAGTTTATGTTTCTATTTCAATAGGATGACCTAGGTAACTCAATCTCAATCCTGAGTCTGTTATGAACTCCTTTCAAGAGGGATTGTCCTTAGATTTGTATGGGTGAGAGTGGCCTGTTCGTCGACTCAATAATCCTACCATTTCAGGGGCAAGACCGAATGGGGCCTGGGAACATAACAGTACAAGATGGAATTCACTCCTTCCCCTATTGGGGTAAGTAGATGTGTGTTCCCTTAAGGGATGATTCTGGGGCTTGAACAAAGGCGCGTCGTCCTCTCCTTGCCCGAGAGGAACTCATGTTTAGTGGTTGGATCCTAAACAACTTGTTCATTTGAGGGATCAGTTGTACTTAAGGAACCAGAGGTAACCCAGGGGTAAAACGGTAATTTGACTCAGCTGGTGTTACGAACACAAGTGAAGGATTGACTTACTGCATTGGTCGATATCCGTGGACACAAAAATATTCTACAGTGAGAAGAGTGTAGTTGTGGGTTTTTAGTGGAGTGACCCACAGTTAACGAATGTTGACTAACTTTTTTAATGACTTTAGCCAATTAGTCTCGTATCGTTGGAGCTTCTGATCTGTAGGTCCATTAGGTCCCAGTGGTAGCTCGTAAAGAGACTTGAGACAATTAAGTATAAATTGTAAATTGAAAGTGTTGAATTTATTTAGGGGAATCATATAATGTATATTGATACATTATAATATAAAGTTTATGAAACTTTATAATATAATTTTGAATTAATTTCAAAATTAATTCTTGAGAGAAAATATTTGAAAGAGTTCAAATAATTAATATGAATTGGATTCATATTAATATAATTAATTTAATAAAATCCCTAAGATTAAATATATGATATTTAATTGGGTAATTAATTAATATTTTATTAAATTAAATATAAATAAGATAATAGATTTGATTAGATCTTATTCATTAAGGGAAAGGTCTTGCCCTTTTTCCTATAAATAGGACCCATGGGGTGGGGTGAAAGGCATCCCATTCATTCTCCTACTCTCAGAGAATTCCCCTGAAGGCTCCCTCTAGACTTCAACCAGTCTCCTGTCTCTAGAAGTCTCAGAGTCATACCGGTGTAACCATAGTGGTGGTGTTCGCAGTAGTTTGTGATTATTTCACAAGCAGGTTGTGAATTTAATCTAAGTCGTCAACGAGAGTAAGTAATTTGTTACTATATAAATTCGATTTAGATCTAATATTTTTGTATGCTTAGCCTTAATATAAATTTAGAATAGTTCTAAGATTATTGCCAATGTATTGGTATTTTAGATTAAACAAAATTAATTACTAATCGATCCCAATCACGCTTCCGCTTTACGGAATTACGAAATTCCAATCATTCACTTTTGCCGAATCAACCCCACCAAAAACATTGTATAGTGTGTTGTCCAGCCCGTTCAAAATATAGTTCCTACACAAATATTTTGCATGTTTTCATGCCTCAAGTGCAAGCAACTTTTCTTTGTCGGTCTCTCCTTCATCGAGAATAGGAGCATCTTCTTTGAGAAATCTTGCTAGACTCAATGTTGTGAGATAGAACAACATCTTTTGTTGCATCTCAGGCTTTTGCCCATCATTTCCACCACCATGTGGTATGGGAATCAGTGTAAAATTGTCGTAAGATTGTTGCCACCCTTTGCATAAACACTTAATGAAACATGAAAGACAAAATCAATCTGAACCCAACGATAGCGTTGTTTCCTTAAGACAATTTTGTTTCCTCTATGGTGCTCAGGTATCACAAACAATTCTCCCAAGATAGGACAGATTACCCACCTATGAATGTAGCACTCCAATCACATGACTCTCGAACACTGGTATTAAAGTAATTGTAGAGAGAAATAGGAGAAGAGTTTTTGAAAGAAGAGTTTTCTGTATCTTGTGTTAAAAACTCAAAATGAATCACATATTTATAGACTATTTGTGGTTATTCAAATAATCACATCTTTTCGTGTCTTTTGATAAATGGACACATCCATTCACATAGGGTTATGTCCTTTACAAAAAAATACGCCCTTTCACATAGGGTTGTAGCCTTTACAAAAGACACGCCCTTTTCACATAGGGTTGTGTCCTTTACAAAGGACATGCTCTTTCACAAAAAGATCTGATTCATTCATTTTATTAAAATAATTTTATTCATAAATCCAACAAATTCTATTAACAGCCACGAATGTAAACCGTGGAAATTAGCCAAAATGCCACGATCCCAATGAAACTTAGTCTAAATTCCAAAATTTCCAGAAGTAAAAGCGCCAGCCCTTGAAGCCTCAAATGAACAGATTTCCTCAAATTTCCAGTATATCATAATCTAATATAACTTTTTGGGAAGGTTTCCCACAAATTCAGCAAATTGTGCTAGACGCTACAATTATAAAAGTGCCAGTAAGCACTTCAACCATTTCATGTTTATCTTTGAGAATTAAACATACAAGTATTTAAATTCAAATAGCTCAAAGGGATAATTTTAGAGAAAATTTCAATCTTGTTCATCTGGGACGACTTTACAAAGTCGGATCGTTTAAAAGTTTTGATCATTAATTTTGAAGAACGGTTGCTGATAAGACCAACGATTCTGAAGATTACACCTTTGATTTGAATGCCACTAGTTTGCGATTCTTAAGGATACTCCAGCTACCTTCGCGAATCTACTGAATTGAATTTGAACGCCTTTCTTCTCCCACCTGATGCTGATTTAGGTGAGAGATTTTGTAACTGAGCTGTCATGGTCGTGGGAATTGGGTAGCAGTGAAGTGAAGGGAAGGAGAGGAAATTGAAATAATGGAGGGATTGAAATTATGGTGGAAAGAAGTAAAAAGGAGAAATGGGTTCCAACGATTTTGAGTGAAGAACTCTCTGTGAGAGATTTGGAGAGAGATGAGATTCGAGAGACGAAAATGGAAAATGAGAGAGAATACGTGAACTTGGGGCCAAAAAAATTGTAGACAGCCAATACGTCATTTTGTCATTTCCAAAAAAGGATTCTTTTATTTTTTTTTTAAAAAAAAGGTAAACTTTGCGAAGGAAAATCAATCTAAATTTTTCAGATTTAAAAAAGAAAGAATTTAGTAGCCATTATAACTTATGAGGAATCTTTTGGAAGACAAAATCTAACGTTATTAGCTTTAATTTCTGCCTTTATGAATTTTATGCCAGTTGAGTTATGTTCATATTTGCAAAAATGAATCTCCATTTAAACTTAAAGAAATATGATTTGGATGATCCATCAAATATTAAAATGTAAGTCCTTTGCAATATAGATATGATTGCTAAATTAAATGTGACGTCCGAGAATAGGACGGGTACATGAATGAACCAAGGTTACATCCAAATAAGAGGGATCTTGAGGACATGAAAGTATAATCAAGATAAGTTTAAAAGAATTGATATTAACTACCTATACTAACAAGGTGCATATTCCTTTTCAGTAGGTCAATCATAGAAACTTTGAAGTTAAGAGTGCTTGGTTGAAAGAAATTCTATGTTGGGCGACCTTTAAAAAATTTTCCTTTTTAAATTAAATTTAAAATTCATACAGATACATCATTTCACAAATTAAATACAAATTGTTTTGTTTTTCTTTGACCAAAACTTCATTTTCAAAATGTCAAAAATGCGGAGAAGATGGTCTCTAACTATTCCTTCTTCACGAAAAGATGCCATTTGTCGTGGGTTGTTGCCTTTGTTTGCTATTGATTGTCACTGACTTTTGCCGTGGATTGTTACCATCGTTGCCTCCTTTTTTTTTTGGCTGTTTGTCTGCTGGGAATAAAATTTCATCTAGAAGACGAGAACACGCTGAAACACAGAGTATTTATTTTGGTTCGGTGTTGCAAAATTTTGTTCAAGTAAAATTTCATCAAAGTTTCAGGTTGCTTCACGCGGTTTGTGGGTCTCTTGTTCAGCAGGGTATCGGTGTTGGAAGCGTGGGTCTCTTCGGTCCTTTTTGTTCGTTGTCGCAAGTGTGGGTTTTGCAGCCGTGGGTCTCTGTTGAGGATCCCACATTGAAAAGATAAGTGGAGAACTCACAATTTATAAGATGTATGAGTTACTCCACTCATTGTCAATTGGTTTTGAGATGAAGCCTCACGTTATCTAATAGTCATGGGTGTTGCAGCCGTGGGTCTCGATTTAAGGTATGAAAAATTTGTAGTGAATTTGTAGGGTTTTTGTTCTGTTTGTAATTGGTTTTTGTTTTTGTTGTTTTCATGTTCTGTTTTTGCGATTTGTATTATTTTTTCTGAATTTATTTTCCATTTGTACTTTCAAGCATTCCCATGAGCATGGCTACTGGATATTTGTTATGGATTGTAATTCTTCTGATTGAGTTCAATTTTTAATGATTCCAAAGAATTCTTCTATGTTTGAGATGGTCCTTCCCTATATCTTAATCACCTTCAAATATCACTTCTGAGCTTTCATATTGCACTTCATTTGTTGATTTTGGTGTTCCAAGGGGCTGAAATCCTAGATCAATGTGTGTTCAAATATCTGAATTGGTTTTGATTTGCATTATGAATAGGCTTACAAACACGTGTTTATATAACTCATTAAATAGACCATACTTTATAGCATCTGTACATGGCGCACACACAATCAAAACACACTAAATCTTGGTTGAGATCCGAATGACAAATAGCAGAGAAACAATTCATAAAGTCACATCACCTTGAGTCCTTTTTGTAACATGACAATTCATAAGGGGCGTCGCTTTGAGCCCTTTTAAGATCTAGTGGCAATTGAATTCCCTCTCCTTTATTTGTAATAATATTTTAAAAAGGAGTTCCATGGAGCCCTTTTTGTAAATTTGCTAACACTCAATTAGCAATTCAATAGGCTTAGCAATTTATCCCAATGTCCCCCCTTTTATAACCTCTTTAACACTGACATCATAGAAGTCCTTTGCTAAAAAATTACAACACCCGATGATCGAGTTAGAAATTTTAAGTTTTAAAATTTGTTGATGTTACTAGTAAATTGTTATCAAAGGAAAAAATACTGAAGAGTTAAGGGCGTACTTCACAGGAGGATTCAGTGCTAATAGCTATCAATTGGAAGAAGAAGAAAGATTTCGTGCAGAAGAAAGGTTTTTGGGAATACGGATAGTCTGGACACATGAAAAAGGATTGTCCTTGAAGGGATTGAATCCCCAGCGGAAGTACGTGTGATCACGTGTGATTCAATTATCTTTTAGAAACCAATACATAGTGCAGGAAAAACAAGAAATTTACCGAACAATTCATGTGAATTTCCTATTAGGCTAAGCATGCTTTTACAAGAATTAGGATAACTTACATTAGAAGACTGAATGCAGCAAATCCTTCTCCCATGAATAGGTGGTTCAACGAACACAACAACACCAATTGGGAAAAACACGTATTGTAACGCAAGACACCACCACTATGGAAACCTTGTTATTCTCAGGGTTGTAGAGATTGAGATGGTGGGATCTCTTTCTCGAATACAGGGAAGAATTTACATAAGAATTTGTCTGTAAAAGTTTTTGAGAGAATTGAGAGAGATTGAGATTTTCGTGGAGAGAGTTATGAGAGATTGATAGATTGAAGGAACCATACCCAGATGAGCTTCTGGGTATTTCATCTGATCGGGAGGGGAGTTAAGTGTTAACTCCCCACTAGCCCCCGATTTCTCTCCCCACTCTCTTGTAACTGCAGAAGATATTTTATTAATTAGATAATTAATAATTAATATAAATTAATGGGAAAAATACACTTTTAGCCCTTGAGGTTTGAGTTAGGTTTCATTTTGGTCCCTGAGTTTTCAAACTCGACAATTTAGTCACTGAGGTTTGCATTTCGTTTCATTTTAGTCTTTCCATCCAATTTTTCGTTAAAAACTAACGGCTTGCTTACGTGGCATATTTTTTTATTAAAAAAATATTTTTTAATTTTTTAATATAAAAAATAAAAAATTAATTAAAATACTATTTTTATTATTTATTTTCTCTTTCTTCTTTTTATTCATCTTCTCCAAACACTTCTTCAAACCCTTCTTCTTCTTGAAACCCCTCCTCCTTCCATAAACCAGCCACCGCCCCCCCACCCACAGTCGATCGCCGCTCGCCGCTCACCGGCCGCCGGCCACCGGCGATCACTTTTTTTTTTTTTTTTTTTTTTTTTTTTTTTTTTTTTCTCTTCTTCTTCTCTTCTTTTCTTCCTTCCTTGAATTTTCTGTTTTTTTATTTTAAAATACGAAACGGAGGAGAACCTAAAACCCACTGGCCGCTAGAGGAAACTGCTGAAAATCCATTCGTCGGACCTTGAAACCCCACACGGCCGCACCTTAAACCACCATCGTCGAAACTTGAAACTCGGACCTGAAAACCGACTCGCCGGAACCTGAAACCTGCACCTGAAAACCCAGATTTGTTCGCGCGGGTTCGTTTGAGAGGTTGGAGAGTTCGTGTGGGTTTCGAAGTGGGTTCCCAAATCTCCGACGAGTTCGAGAGTAGTCAGCGAGAGTTGAGCCCATATCTGTCCATTTGCTGCGGGAATCCGTGAGAGAGAGAAAATTGAGACAGATATGTCCGTTCGCTGCTACTCGTCGGAGGTTTGTGCTCGTCGGAGACGGGATGGAGTTGACAACTTGAATGGGTGAGGGAGGTCTTCGTTTCGGTTTTGAAAAGAAAAAGAAATTAATGACACGGAAAAAAAGAGAGGAAAAAGAAAACAAGAGAGAAGGAAAAAAAATGAAACCAGTGACGATTCGATGGCGACGATCCGGTGGCGGTGGCGTCTCTGGTGGTAGTGGTGAAGAAGAAGGTGGTGGTAGTAGTGAAGAAGAAGAAAGATGAAGGAGGAGGAGAGAGAAAGAATAAAAAAAATAATAAAAATAATATATTTTAAATTAATTTATATTATTTATTTAAAAAAATATATATTTTTTAAATAAAAAAAATAGATGTCACGTCAGCCATCTGTTAAAATCTAACGGAAAAATGGATGGAGGGACCAAAATGAAACGAAATTCAAACATCAAAGGTTAAATTGTCGAGTTTGAAAACTCAGGGACCAAAATGAAACTTAACCCAAACCTCAGGGACCAAAAGTGTATTTTTGTCTAAATTAATTTAATTAATTAAAACATATAATTAATTACCATGTATTATTTTAATCAAATTAATATAACCTAAGACATTAATTTAATTGATTTAATTAAATTATATTTAATCAAATTAAATTAAATTAATTAATCAATTAATTTTTTAATTTAATTAAATATCACATATTTAATTGATGATCGCAAAGCGCACATGTTAGGTAATATAAAATGGAAAGTATTTTTCCAAGTATCGAATCCTCAAGGAGTATGAAATTAGGTGAGTTTTAAAACTGAACACTAGAAGTAATTAAGACAAGCATTATCTAGGGATTGCATTGGTGTAAAAAGACGGGGTTGTAGACTGAAATTTAAACAAAGCAAAAGAACAAAATTGAACAAGCAATGACGTGTGATTGGAGGTAAGTCAGACACAATAGAGAGGTTGGGTCTTGAATTCCAAAATATGATTATTTATTTATCTTAATTGTTTATTATTTGTCTGATCTGATCATAAATCTAGAACATTCTTACATACATAGGATCTCTTGTTGGTTTTCCCTAATTATAACTAAGTTTAATTAACAACCTAAGTGTCCTTAGCGCTATTAATCAAGTTAATTAATTAAACCCTGATTTATTATTGATCTCTTAGCCTAACCAAACTACTCTTGCTGTCACTACGAGCAGTTAAGCCTAGTTGTATGAACTATGTTCACTCTTAGCTTCTCTCCATCAAATTTCCACCAAGAAACATATCGATATAAATTTGGCTAGAATTTAAAAGGCATTAAGAACATTCATGAAATGGTTGAAATCCCTAGCGAAAGCATTGGACCAATCTCGTAATTTAATTTCATATAGAAAAACCAGTACATTTGCAAAGTATAACAAAACAGAAAAAGGATGCTTGACTATATCTTGGTGTTTAATTTGACAGAAAAAAAGGATTACGAGACTTACTCTCGTTATAGACTCAGAACAAACACCGACTCCTTGGATTGCTACAGGTAGGGGTGATCATCTGTCAGTTGACATCGGTTTTGGGCTCAAACCGACGCCGACCACCAATACCTCGGTTTGAGTCGGTCGATGGATGTAGGTTTTGGGAGTTCTATGAGATCGATCGACCGACCACAAGCAAAAATCGATCGGTTTCGGTCGATTTTGGAATTTCTAGCGAAGATATGGCGTCGTTCCGGTAAGGTGAAGGAGAAAGAAAGACCGGAGAAGAGAGGACGATATTTACAACAAGAAAGCACGAAGAAAGAGATGAAGGAGAAATAAAGAACTGAGAAGAAAAAAAATACATGACGATTCGTGTAACACTAAGCTCCGGCGAAGAAAGGCATTATTGTAGCGTGTTGAAGATGCTTGCTCAATGCTCATGGCCGAAAGTTAAAAAAAGAGACCGAGAGAAAGTTAAAAGAGAGAGACTGAAAAAGAAAGAAAATGAAGAGTGAAAGTACAATGGAGAGCTCAGTTGAACAAAGAGAAAACTAATAATATATATATTTTTTTAAATAAGTAATGATTACCTATTTTTTAAATAGGTAATGATTACCTATATATAGGTAATTAATGCTTTGGAGTTGGGAATCTGTGACATCCGACTGCAGCACATGTTTTCTCTTCATCTTTTTTTTTTTTAATATATATATATATATATATATATATATATATATATATATATAAATAGAGAGAATCGGTCGGTTCGGTCAGTTTGGGCCTTTTTAGGTCCACCGACCGACCGAATGTTTGATTTTTTTTATAGAAAAACTGACTCCGATCGAACCTGCTATAGAATCGACCGACTGACGTCGGTTCGGTCAGTTTCGGCCGGTTGGATCGGTTTTTCAGTGTGTTATGCTCACCCCTAGTTACAGGGATGGATCACGAACACTGGAATTTCTACAGGGATCGAAAATGCAACGAACACCACCAATATGTCTTCACTGGTATTCTCTATTCATCAAGGTCTCGGTTGTGGGACCGAATCTTCTTGAATTTGGGAACAAATCACACAGAAGTATTGTGAGTTTGTCAGAGAGATCGAGAGAGATAGGATTTTTTTGGAAGTCTTTGTGAATTCAAGAAAATGCAAGATATCTGAAAAGTTCCTTCCCCTTCAAGTATACAGACGTGAGTTACACCGGTTAATAATAATAATAATAATATTATTATTATTATTATTATTTATTTTTAATTAGTTATATATAGATATATTAATTAATTAAATTAATAAATAATTAATTAAATCCTATCGGTTTCCCCTAATTCTAATTAACACATTTTAATAACCTAAGTGTCCTTAGCGCTATTAAATGAGCAAATTATTAAGTCCCAGTTCATTATAGATTTCTAGGCCTAACCAACTACTCTCGCTGTCACTATGAGCAATAAAGCCTAGTTGAATGGGCTATGTTCTGACTTAATTTCTCTCCGTCGAGTTTCTACTAAGTAACGATTCAGTATAAATTTGGCCAAAATTTACAAAGCATTACGAACATCCAAACAAATAATTAGTAAGAAGACACAATAGAAGTAATCAAAATATCATTCAACTATATCTCTTCATTCAAGACCCGAATGTCGGGAAGTTAGTTGTACATTGTCAAGATTAATCCCAAAATTTCCAGCATGTACATGATTAAAAGCAGTAAATGGAGAAGGAAAAGGAATAAAAACTAAACCAACGTAGAATCCCTTGCTTACGCCTTGATCCGCCGTGAGTCAAGCCTCGATCCAAACTTGTCACAAGCTCCCGATCCTCCCCAAAGATGTCCAAAACACTCTTAGAATCTCACTCTCACTCTCTCCCTCTAAATGACTTACAGAGTCCCAAATGGCTGCTGCTGGATTATGAAAACCAGGCCAAATGGTGCTTTAAATAGTGCTCCAGCGCGAACAGCGTCGAGACGCTGTGACGAAATTGTCTTGATCCCCAAGTTGTTGCAGCGTCGAGATGCCGACCCTCAGCTGAGGAACTGCAAGGTATTGGGTTTTATTCCTTGAAAGTCGTAGATAGTGAATGTAAACAAATTGTATACTTGTTTCAATAAAGTGTTATTGAGTTTCTACAATAAAGTGTTATTGTTAAATATTGCACAATTTGACCCAAATCCAATAAACTAAGATCCAAGGTTGTTTGTATGTAACTTGAACTAGTATGTGGGGACATACGGGGATCGATGTTCAAGTAATTACAACGTAAAAGGTCTATAGTATAGGGATAAGGTTGGGTACCTTATCCTGGTAACACTATGAGATACGACCCGCTTTGTATTTGATACAGACGTATTGATCCAAAGCGTCCATGTAGTAGACATGCAAGCGGGGGTATCCTATGCAATGAGTTTGCATAAGACCGGACCATGAAATAGTAAACCACCAGATATAACACCGTTAACTAGTTAGGTTACTATTTCAATAGGATGACCTAGGTAACTCAATCTTAATCCTGAGTGTGTCATGAAATCCTTCTCATGAGGGATTGTCCTTTGATTAGCATGGGTGAGAGTGGCCAATACGCTGACTCAATATGCCTTCCTTTTTGGGGACAAGATCGAGTGGGAGGCTGGGGACATGACAACACAAGAAGGAATTCACTCCTTCCCACTTCTAAGAGAAGTAGATGAGTGTTCCCTTAAATGGTAACTCCGAGACTTGAACAAAGGGATCCCGCCCTCTCACTGGCCCGAGAGAGACTTTTTGTTTATTGGTTGGACCATAAACAAGTTGTTCATAAGAGAAGCACTGGTACTTAAGGAGACAGATGTGACACAGGGATAAAACAGTAATTTGACCCAACTGTGATTACAGACACTCGTGAAGGATTGACTTACAGGTATAGGTCTATATCCGTGGACACAGAAATGTTCTACAGTGAGAAGAGTTCAGCTATGGGTCTTTAGTGGAATGACCACAGTTAATGAATATTGGTTAACGTGATTAATGAGTTTATTTAGTTCACCTCATATCATTGGAGCTTCTGATCTGTAGGTCCATTAGGTCCTCGACGGGGTCGGAGTTGTCGAGGCTTCGAGTTGTCAAATAAAATTTATAGTCCACGACACTACAACTATTTTATAGAAGTAGTGGTCGGGGTTGCACATAGAGAAAGAGATATAGCAGTTGTGCAATTTCGTGCTTATGAAAACAAGGGGAATTTTTGGAATGAAGGACAAACAAAAATAATTAAATACTGAATTTAAAATGACACAAAATAAAGCATGCAGAACAGAAATAAAACGGGAATCAATAACATGAAAGGGATCGTTGGATTGGGATTTCTTATGTTTGATTCTAATTCATTGGCTTCCTAGTTTTCTCTAACAATCGTTCTATGCTGATTTCATTAGTCCGGTCAGCTTCTGGGTTACTCGGACGACCCCCCTACACTAACTTGAGCTAATTAACTTTCTAACCGTGAATTCTGCAATTAACAAGATTAATTAATATTAACTTTGTCGCTCGCCACCCCTTATTCATAAAATACCCACCATCCGAGACCTTTGCAACGGTTACTAATTATATCTAACTAGTTACAACAAGCAATTTCACAATCACCTATTTTAAATAGCCGCTTTGGGATCGTGGGTCCATAATTGAATGAACTAAATTCAAATGTAATTCAAATCTGATTCCTACAACCTTTAACATGCAACCTAGGCCTATCAAGGGTCGTCTCGCGTAGAAAGTGGCTTGCCTCAACCTAGTGGCTATCTAAAAATAATTGATAGAATACACAAGCGTGTTGGGTTTTATGCCCTAAAACTCGTAGATAGTAAATGAAACAAATTAATCGATCTCAATAAAGTGTTATTTGAGTTATTCAATAATTTGGTTATTGAATAATCGAGTTTGCATTAATAAACCCTAAATCCAATAAACAAAGATCCAAGATTGTTTAAATTAAACTTGGACTAGTATGTGATGACATACGGGGATCAGTGTCCAAGTAACAACCTAAAAGGTCTATAGTATAGGGATAAGACTGGGTACCTTATCCTGGTGACACTATGTGATACGGCCCACCTTGTATTCGATACAGATGCAATGATCCAAAGCATCCATGTAGGAGACATGCGGGTGGGGGTATCCTATGCAATGAGTTTGCATAAGACCGGACTGCAAAATAGTAACCACTAGATGTAACGCCGTTAACTAGTTTAGGTTTCTATTTTAATAGGATGACATAGGTAACTCAATCTCAATCCTGAGTCTGTTATGAACCCCTTTCAGGAGGGATTGTCCTTAGATTTGTATGGGTGAGAGTGGCCAGTTCGCCGACTCAATAATCCTACCATTTCAGGGGCAAGACCGAATGGGGGCTGGGAACATAACAGTACAAGATGGAATTCACTCCTTTTCTTATTGGGGTAAGTAGATGTGTGTTCCCTTAAGGGCTGATTCCGGGGCTTGAACAAAGGCGCGCCGTCCTCTCCTGGCCCGAGAAGAACTCCTGTTTAGTGGTTGGACCCTAAACAACTTGTTCATTAGAGGAATCAGTGTTACTTAAGGAACCAGAGGTAACCCAGAGGTAAAACGGTAATTTGACCCAGCTGGTGTTACGAACACACGTGAAGGATTGACTTACTGCATTGGTCGATATCCGTGGACACAGAAATATTCTACAGTGAGAAGAGTGCAGCTGTGGGTCTTTACTGGAGTGACCCACAGTTAACGAATGTTGAATAACTTGGTTAATGAGTTTGGCCAATTAGTCTCGTATCGTTGGAGCTTCTGATTTGTAGGTCTATTAGGTCCTACTAGTAGCTCGTAAAGAGACTTGAGGCAATTAAGTATAATGTATATTGATGCATTATAATATAAAGTTTATGAAACTTTATAACATAATTTTTGAATTAATTTCAAAAATTAATTCTTGAGAGAAAATATTTGAAAGAGTTCAAATAAATTTAATATGAATTGGATTCATATTAATTTTAATAAAATCCATAAGATTAAATATATGATATTTAATTGGGTAATTAATTAATTATGTAATTAATTAATTATTTATTAAAATTAGAGACATTTTTCTATTAGGAAAGAAAATATTTGAAAGAGTTCAAATAATTTTAATATGAATTGGATTCATATTAATTTTAATTTTAATAAAATCCATAAGATTAAATATATGATATTTAATTGGGAAATTAATTAATTATGAGATTAATTAATTATTTAATAAAATTAGAGACTTTTTCCTATTAGGAAAAGGTCTTCCTTTTCCTATTAGGAAAAAGGTCTTGGTCTTTACTATATATAGGACCCCTGGGGTGGGGTGAAAGGCATCCCATTCATTCTCCTACTCTCAGAGAATTCTCCCAAAGGCTCCCACAAGTCTCCTGCCTCTAGTAGTCTCAGAGTCATACCGGTGTAGCCATAGTGGTGGTGTTCGCATTAGTTCGTGATTATTTCACAAGCAGTTGGCAAATTTAATCAGAGTCGTCAACGAGAGTAAGTAACTTGTTACTATATAAATTAGATTTAGATCTAATATTTTTGTATGCTTAGCCTTAATATAAATCTAGAATAGTTCTAAATTTATTGTCAATGTATTGGTATTTTAGATTAAACAAAAATTAATTACGAATCGGTCCCAATCACGCTTCCGCTTTACGGAATTACGGAATTCCAATCCTTCAATTGGTATCATAGCCGATCGTAGATCTAATTTTCTTTCTCTAAAACTTACATTGGCTATTGGTGGGATTGATTGATGCATAATGTATGTATGATTTGCATTGAACTGTTTAGGTTAATTTTATGGTCATAGATTTTACTGTTGTTTATATGATTTGATCATGTAAGGCCTCAGTGTTTCGGGTATTTTATGTAAAATCGAGTCCTTTGTAAGTCCAGGTCTAGATTAAGTTTTTTTATGAGATGAAAAACGTTGAATTCACGACGAGAAGAAGTTGCAGCATCGCGACGCTGTCACGATGTGCGGTACGAAGACATGTTTCAATCGGTTCAAGGTAGCTGGCAGTCTTGTTCGCATGGTCAATCTGGGCTGGGACCGATTTGGTCCGGTTTAGCTGGAATTTGGCTCTGATCGTGGTTTCCGTGGCTAGTTCGAAGCGGTTCGGGTCAGTTTGGGCGGTCTAGACCAGTATTTGGAGTTGCAGAAGGATTTTTAGGATAGAATTTAGCTATAATTATTGTAATTTATAATTTATTTTATCCTAGGGGCCAAAATTAACCGGTTCAATTGCTATTTATTTGCTTTATGGATGTCATATAGCTTAAATTCCCACCATAGGTTAAGCAAGTTTTCATGCATATTTATGTTATAATTTTTATAATGTATGGTAATTATGCATGAATTTAATTTCATGAGTTATTTAATATAATCGTTATATTAAATATATAAAATTGGTGAAGCATGATGCATGACATTAATTTAGCTAAATATAATTGTTATATTTTATTAATGTAGCATGCACATGCTTATGATTATTTTCATGAGAATTAATATAATTAGTTATATTATGAATGAAAATAATCAATATATATCAATGCTTGTTTTCATGTATGATTTAATATAAAATGTTATATTAATTAAATGAAAACGGAATAGCATTGAGCATGACATTAATTAGATTAATATAAGAGTTATATTATATTAATGTCAAATTTCATGTAATTTAATTTCGTGGATGTTTAATTAATATAATCGATATTAATTAAATGAAATTGAAATTGCATGAAGCATGACACCTCCTTAGATTAATATAATCGTTATATTATCGTTATCGGTGTCATAATAATATGGTGTTTAATAATTAGAATATGATTGTTATTTTTCCAACACCATAGAAGCATGTTACAGGGCTAATCATTAAAATTTTATAATAAGTTATAAAATTGATTAGAAACAGTCAACCTATAACAAAGAGTTGCATGCAAACATAGGACCTTAGGTTAAAATGAATTAATTTTAAAATGTTTAAAATTAATTAGACCTAAGCTCATTATAATTCTAATAGGATTAGAATTATTTTCTTACCTAGTAATTAAAAATAGTTTTAATTGACTAAGTAGGAAAAACATTACTATGATTATAAGGGAACTCCACCGGTTAAGTTTTGTCTAAGACT
Source organism: Luffa aegyptiaca (assembly GCA_017139565.1). Lineage (NCBI taxonomy): Eukaryota > Viridiplantae > Streptophyta > Magnoliopsida > Cucurbitales > Cucurbitaceae > Luffa > Luffa aegyptiaca. The sequence goes on from CM029397.1 coordinate 6,988,536, forward strand.
GGGGGTACTTAAGATGACGGTTTACGGAACACCTCCTACTTGGGAACTAACTCGGAATACCGGAGTTGAATTAATCATAGTTAAATGTTAGCATGCAATGTCACTAGGTTTATTAAAATAGTTTAATTCACCTAGATCTTTAGAGTAAAGATTTATCATAACTATTGGTTATATGGGAACTCTCCCGATAAAGTTCTGTCTAAGGCTGGAGGTACTTAAGATGACGGTTTACGGAACACCTGCTACCTGGGAACTGACTCGGAACTTGAGTTGAATTAACCATAGTTATGTTAGCATGCAATGTAACTAGGTCAATTAAAAGAGTTTAATTCACCTAGATCTTTAGATCTTTAGAGTAAAGATTTATCATAACTATTGGTTATAAGGGAACTCTACCGGTAAAGTTCTGTCTAAGGCTGGAGGTACTTAAGATAAAGGTTTACGGAACACCTGCTACCTGGGAACTGAGCCGGAACTTGAGTTGAATTAACCATAGTTATATTAGCATGTAATGTCTCTAGATAATTAAAAGTGTTTAATCCACCTAGACATTAGAGAAAAGACCTACATATATAAAAGTTATATACAGACATAGACTTAGATAGATTCATTTAGCCGGAATTTACCTAAGTAACAGACCCTATAATTATAAAAATATTCAGTGGGAGGAAATATATCAAAACAAGATTTTCATAAATCAAGTTTTGCTCTCACATCCTCAAAAGTTCACAACGTGAGGTCCATGCTTGGCCTCGAGTCACCCTAGGAGTGACCCCCTACGGATGGTGTTTGCATGGATTAATATCAAGGTGAATGAGGGAGTATTTTATAGTAAGTGGGAGCAGGACAGGTGTCAACGTATCCTACGATCTCCTCCATTAGGTTGCATCGTGAGATCCCCATGATCTGCCTGCGAGTCGCCTTCGGAGCGATCACCCTATGGAGGGCTTGATCATGGGACTCGGAACAACGCAAACTCCAGAAATGGATAGGGTTTCTTAGGTCCATTTCCAACTTTGACTTTCCCTACGGTAGCATTGTTGGGGCCGACCTCTAAAATCTGAAAAATAGAGGGTCACACTTACGGGAAATTGTTAAGGTGTTAATAATTTTCTGACAAAAAAAAAAACGGTAGCTAAGAACTATTGGAATATGAGTTATTCCGGGAATAGGGATTGGCTGAGATTGTCTCAATTCAGAGGAGGAGTAGCTGACTACCCTACAGTAGTTGTTGTTCTAAACCTCTGAAGTATCGTTGCAAAATGAATGTTTATTCTATGGGTCGATCATTACTTTTGCTAAATTGATTGGATTAAAATAATAATATTATTTTGTGTAATGGGTTAATGAAACAATACTTATTAAGTTAATTTGTTTGTTCTCAACAATGAAACGTTCTTTGTATGCCTCAAATAATGCCAACTACAAAATTGGTATTTCTAATACAACTAAGAAAATGAACTTAAACATTAATTGCGTGGAATTGGTCTTAACTGAGGACTGTTCTCAAGCCCACATGTCTAATTCATCTGAAATTGTTCATGATGAATATGACATAGACTGCTTAGCACATCTCAATGAAAATAAATTTGGTTTATTGGTCATTGAAACGTGTATAGTGGAAAATGATGATACAGCCTGGATCCTTGATTCAGGTGTCATTCATCACATATGCTCTTCCTTTGAGGGAATGAGCTCCTGGCAACAGTTGGATGCTTGGGAAATGACTCTCAGAGTTGGGACTGGGGAGCTCATTTCAGCTAAAGCAGTGGGAGATATTAAAATGTTCTTCTCCAGGGAACACTCTATGTTATTAGATAATGTATATATAGTTCCCAAAATAAAAAGAAATTTGATTTCTGTTTCTTGTTTGCTAGAACAAGGGTATTCAGTGTCCTTTTCTGTGAATGAAGCTTTCATTACTAAAAGGGGTGCTGATATATGTTCTGCAAAAATGGAGAAAAATTTGTATGTCTTAAGACCAATAGAGTCTAGGGCTATTTTGAACAATGAAATGTTTAAAACAGCTGAGACTCAACCTGAAGGTGTACATATTACACATGCGGAAGCAATTGAAGATCGAAAGCACTTAAGACATTCAATTTTACTCCTAAAGCATGCATGTTCAAGAAAAGACAGAATAGAGAGTTTAGAAAACACCAACCTTTGTAGCTCACTTATGTTGACTTCCTTGTGGTGTTTGCCTCTCCTATGCTCCTTGGACAACCTCTAGAGTCTTCCCTACTATACTCCGGGCCAAGAACGACTTGTGGGAGTCTATATAAGATAGGGAATGGGAAGGGAATGCTTGAAGCATCAAGCAATGGAGAAGAATGAGAGATGAGAGAACTTTGAGTCCAAATTCCAGCAGCATAACATTAAGGAAAATGGCTCTCTTATGTTTGAATCTGATTCAAACTCCTTTTAAAGACATTCTCCATGCAAAGCCAAGCCTCAAGACACAAGACACATGGTGTATTTGCAAGCTCAAGTGGATTCTAGGTGTACATTACACAAGACATGCAACAATGCATGAATGAGTTGTCTTTCCACTTTGAATGATAATGCATTAAATGGATTTCCAACTAAATCCACTAAATTCAAATTGAAATCAAATTTCAAGCTTGCAAATTATCCCCAATTTCAATTCTAAATTGAAATTGATTGCTTGGTAATTAATTTGAAAATTTTCAAATTAATTTTGATATGATTAATCTAATTAATCTTTGTTATCTTGTGCAATTCCATATATATGATTCCTAATACATATATATAGTATTCAAAACACTTTTAAATACTTCATCTCTCATTTTCTAATTTAATTCATAATTAAATTATTGTGTCAAACACAATTTATGATAATACCCTTTTTTTCCCGATTTTGAACGATTCAAAGCTTCCTATCTTTTGTTCTAGGCTTAATTCCGATATGAGCTAGTAGGGGGACCTAATGGACCTATAGATCATGGGCTCCAACGATTCGAGGCTAACCGACTAATCTCATTGCCAAGCTAGCCAACATTCGTTAACTATCGGGACACTCCACTATAGCCCGATAGTTGCACTCCCCTCACTATAGATATATTTCCGTCCACTTGATTTAACCATGATTAGTAAGTCGATCCTTCACAGGTTGTTCGTAGCTATAGCTAGGTCAATAAGCCGTTTTACCCCTATAGTACTTGTAGTTCCTTAAGTCCCACTGATCCTCTAATGAACAATTGGTTTATGGTCCAACCAATAAACCGAGTCCCTCTCGGGCCAATGAGAGGGCGGGATCCCTTTGTTCAAGCCCCGGAGTCAGCACTTAAGGGAACAACCTCTCTACTATCCCTAATTCGGGTAGGAGTGAATTCCTTCTTGCACGACTATGTCCCCAGCTATCTACCCGTTCCTATCCCTGAAATGGGAGGCTTATTGAGTCGGCGATACTGAGCCACTCTCACCTATGCAAATCTAAGGATAAGCCCGAATAAACAGGAGTTCATAGTTAGCTCAGGATTAAGATCGAGTTACCTAGGTCATCACATGAAATAGTCAGTCTCGTCAGTAAACGGTGTTATAAAGCGAGAGCGACTTATTTCTTGGTCCTGGTCTTATGCAAACTCATTGCATAGGACGCCCCCACTCGCATGTCTCTACATGGACGATTTAGGATCACATCGTCTATACCATCTATAAAGTGGGCCGCGTCTCATAGTGTCCCCAGAATAAGGTACCCAACCCTATTCCTATACTATAGATCGTTTTGGATATTACTCAAGCTTGATCCACTTTAATGTCTCTACATAAAGCTCAAGAGTTCATCCTATAGCCATGGATCTTAGTTTATTGGATTTGGGTAATTATATGTGCAATTTACTTTATTCAGTAATAACTTTATTGAATTAATCTCGATAACGCCTTTATCGAATAAGTATATAATTCGTTTAACATTCACTATCTACGAGTTTTAGGACACCAATCCCAACACAACCAAAAAGGAAAAAAGTTTCTCAAAGTACCTATCTTTGGCACTTGAGACTTGGCCACATAAATCTCAATAGGATTGGGAGATTGGTTAAGAACGAACTTCTCAGCCAGTTAGAAGATGGTACTTTACCTCCACGTGAGTCATGTCTTGAAGGTAAGATGACCAAACGACCTTTTACTAGGAAAGGTTATCGTGCCAAGGAGCCCTTAGAACTCGTACATACGGATCTCTGTGGTCTAATGAATGTAAGAGCTCGAGGAGGTGTTGCTTATCGCTACCGCAAGCGCACGGGTCGCACAAGTAATATAAAACGGTAGTAATACTGAGTATCAAATCCACAGGGAAGCGAAGCGAAAATTAAGCAAAAATAAAATCTCTTGAGCACTAAAAGTACTTAGGCAAAATAATATTTAGGGAACAGCTCATGCAAATAAGAGAAATTTAAAATTCAAAGCAGGAAAATAATTTGATCAATCAAATTAAAAAATATGGAGAAAGAGATTTCTTTTAATGGGAAGAGGGGTCTTGAAAATCAATTATGAGCTAAACAATTGTTATAATTATCCTATCTCATTGCCCAACTAATTATACTCCTAGAATCTCCGTTAATCACATAGGTTCTCCTGTCGGTTTCCCCTAATTGTAATTAATTCATTTTAACAACCTAAGTGTCCTTAGCGCCATTAAAAATCATTTATTATTACGCTCTGATTCATTTTAGGAATCTAAGTTTAATCAACTAATCCCGGTGTCACGACGGGCAATTAAACTAGTTGCATGGATTATGATCTATCCTAACTTCTCTCCGTCGAGTTTCCATTAAGAATCGAATCATTACACAATTGGCCAGATTGAATAAAGCATTAAGCACATCCATACAAATAATTAGGAAAAAGGGCAAGAGACATGTAATTATAACAACGTTTCAACTATAATTTCATTCCAAGACCCCAAATTGGGGTTTAGCTATACATAGCTAAAATATCCACAACATTTACAATAGAAAACATAATTAAGAGCATAAAAGGAAAGGAATTGACCGTCGAAAAACCCCTTTGTTGACGCTTGGAGCCCCGCCGAACACTCCCTTGAGCTTCCTAAGATGCTCCCCAAAAACTCCCCAAAATATTTCCCACTAAAGAATTCTCTCAAAAAGGCTAGAAAGCCTTGAGAGAGGCTCCAAAGGAGCCTAAGGAGGGAGAGGATGGATTGAAGAATGAATTGATTGATGGTAAATGAGGCACCCAAGGGTGCCTTTTTATAGGCCCGGAATGGGGGTAGCGTCGCGACGCTACATTGCACAGCGTCGCGACGCTGCAACGCACGTGTCTTGTTGCCCAAGAAATGGGTAGCGTCGCGACGCTGCCTTGCATAGCGTCTCGACGCTGCCCCAATTTTCAGAATTTCCAGCTTCGGTTTTGGGCTGATTTTTGGGCCTTCTCTTCACTTCTTTTGGGCATTTTCATCATGATTGGCTTCATTGGATCCCCTTTTGATCCATGCTTGGATTTGGGCTTCATTTGCTTCATTTTTTGCACTTTTTCTCCCAAAATCACCAACTTTGCTCCTAAGGACCAAATAACGGAATTCATTAAATATTTTCATTAAAAACACGATTAAAGCACAGAAAAGCCTAATAAATTGGGACTAAAATAGCGACATTTCTGCTCGCCATCACACCCCCAAACTTAAGCTTTTGCTAGTCCCGAGCAAAATAAATTCTAAAGATGCATGAAATAGAATCGCTCAAGCCTCAATGATTTTGGAATTCTTAAGATAGAATGGAAAACATGAAGTGGAATAAGCAAGCACCGCATACTCTTGAAGAAATCTTAAACTAGATTGAACTTCAGATTAATGAATAGCATGCTCAAGACTTATCTATTGATTCTTTTACTAACCTAGATTAGTCTTATGGCTTTCTCCATTTGTTTTCCCCCTACACTGGCTAAGAGCCCCTAATATGTCGGAGTCCTTCTATCATGCAAAAAAAAAAAAAAGAAACTAGGGTGCCTGTCATTTTCTTTTTCATGGGGGAGCAAAACTCACAATTGATTTTTCTCTTTCTTTTGCTTTTTCTTTTGCTACTCCCCCAAACTTGCATTTTGATATCTAATGGTACTAGCTTTCACACTACGGTGCAGGGACCCTTAACCCGAATTTTATTCTCTGGTTGGCCTAACTGATCACACCGCAGGTAGCTCTTTTTACCCCTAGGCTTTTTCTTTTGTGCAAGCAAAAAATTTCTTTCTTTTTTTTTTTTTTTCAACAGATTTTTCTTTTCTCTCATTTTCTTTTGTTGCTTTTGCTTTTCTCTCAGCAGGCATAACATTTTTTTCTACCTAGCTCTTTAGAACAATCAAGCATGAACTTCCTAATATTAGAAACTAAGCCTATCGGGGTGACAACAAACTTTAAAAATCATAATAAGAATCTAGATTTTCAAAGACGTCATTAGATAAGGCTATTGCATGCTTTAGACATCAAAACTAAGTATCAAAAAAATTTTAAAATTTCACAATTTCTGCCGTGCTCCCTGATTCCACAACATATAAACTATTTTCTCCCAAAATTTCTAAAATCACATCCTTGGCTATCATGGCTATCTATTCATGCATTCAAAAGAATTCAAATATGCTCAACACAGCAGAAGCCTCCCCCCTAAACTTAAATTAAACATTGTCCCCAATGTTTTTAAAACAGTAGAGCATAAAGAGGGATACTGAGACTTCCCTGAGCTAGGAGCGCTTTATCCTCTTCCTTTCGATCCAGAAAAAATGGGATTCTTGGAATTTTGGGATTTGCTTAAGGTGATCCTGCAAAACAAAATTGGATCACGAAGCAAAGAAAATTATTTACCGCAAAAACAACTATCTAAACTTTAATCCTTGGGTTGCCTCCCAAGCAGCGCTTTCTTTAACGTCTTTAGCTAGACGAGGTTCGGCACGCTTACGGAGGCTCGAAATAAAAATTTTCATCATCCTCCGGGCCCTACAAAAAATCACGCACCAAGTTGCATACCGCAAACAGGGGAGAAAAAAAACTTTCCCCTGGCCCATCATCACTAAAGAGATTATCATAATAACATTGCAGAAAATATGTAACAGCATCAAATCTCTTTTCTAAGTCTCTATTCACAAAGCAATTGTTAACAGAGTCATCAAGCGTTATAATATCTACCGGTCTAGGATCTAAAGATGGCCTATCAATCATGCCAGACCATTCATCAGATAAAACATTTACATGCTCCTCAGATTCCTCAGACTCAGTATTAAAAAATGATTCGACTAGGCTATCACATGACTCACTATCAGAATTAAAGAATTCAAGCTCTTCAGGGTCAGATTCTATACTATGCACAGATTCGAGTTCCTCTGGGTCAGTTTCTATGCTATATACATCATCAGGACACGAATCAAAGGTATTAACATTATCAGGGTTCATGCATTCAGGAATGTCAAGATCAGACTCAATAGATTCAGTGTAATCACGATCAGACTCGAAATTATCTACCAAGTAATCTTTTTTATGCATTTCATGCTCATCCTCAATGTCAGGCAATTCTATATCATCATCAAAATTATCCATTTCAGGCAAATCTAGTTCATTCTCAAAGGAAGGTAAATCATCAACTGCAGATCTTTCATTGTCACAAGCAGGCAAGTCTAATTCATTTTCAAAGTCAGGCAGTTCTAAATCATTCTCAAACAGAGGATTATTCAAATATGCATTGTGATCAAAATCCTCATCATCCATAGGCACTTCTCCTAAGCCTAAGCCAAGATTAAACTCTACCTCCTCATCATCATCAGTCAAGTATTCAGGAGCAATAGAAACACATGTATGCAAACTACATACAGACTCATCTTGTCCAAAAATACTAAACACAACTTTTTCATCATCAATGTTTAAGGTAAGCTTACCTGTGTGGACACTGATCTCAGCTTTACCTGTAGCTAGGAAAGGTCTGCCTAGAATAATGGGCACCTCTTTGTCCTCCTTCATGTCTAGTACCACAAAATCTACGGGGAAGATAAACTTGTTGACCTTCACCAGTACGTCCTCCACAACACCCATTGGTTGGGTAATTGATCTGTCAGCAAGCTGGAGAGTGACGTCGGTGTCCTTCATACCTGTTAAACCAATCCTCCTGTAAACAGAATAGGGCATCAAGTTTATACTTGCTCCTAAATCACATAAAGCCCTATCGAAAGATGCTTCTCCTATGGTGCAGGGAAGAGTAAAACTCCCTGGATCTTTTTGTTTAGAAGGCATCTTCCCAGATACTATGGTACTGCTACTCTCAGACAATTTAAAAATTTCTTTTTTCAGACTTTTCTTTCTAGAAAGCATTTCTTTCATGAATTTCCCATAATTAGGCATGTTATACAAGGCATCTACTAAGGGAATATTCACAGACAATTTCTTAAACATTTCTAGAAACTTTTGAAATTGCTCATCTAATTTAACATTCTTAAAGCGCTGAGGAAAAGGTAACTCCCTGTAGTCAAAGGTTGGACATTCGCCCCTCCGCCTGGGCGGGTTGATGTGCGAACCTTTGTCATGGTGGTTGCATGGAACCACTTCTTCCTCGTACAGTTTCTTGCTGTGCCTACCATCCTGCTTTTTATCTTATTTTCTACCTGCAAAATTGTTAGAAAAATCACAATTTAAGTCAATAGAGTCAGGAGGATGTTGGGACCTTTCAGAGGAGGCTTTTTATGCCTCAGCCCTTTCATCTTCTTCCTTTCTCTTTTCTTCTTCCTTCTTTTTTTCTGAACTGTTCTCCAACTGTCTACCACTTCTCAGTGTCACCATCTTGCACTGCTCTCTTGGGTTAGGCTCAGTGTCGCTTGGAAATTTTCCCTTTTGAAGGGCATTCACTGCTGAAGCGATCTGTCCTATTTGAACTTCCATGTTTTTCAGAGCTGTGTCGTGGTTATTGACTGCTGTCTGGAGATTGACGTTCAAAACTTTCTGTTCCTTTACAAACATAGCCACCAACTCCTCCAGGTTATTCTTCTTTTCAGGCGCACTGGATGATGCAAAACCTGGCGGTGGCTGCAAAACATTCTTTGTATTTGAGTATGAGAAGTTCTCGTGATTGCGCAGATTCGGGTGGTAGAAGTTTGGTATTCCTTGCGTAAATGGTCTGTTCCCCACGTATTGGACTTCTTCCACATCCTGACCTTCCTTCTTCGAATAGCCTTCAGCTAAGGTGGAAATGGATTTGACCACCTCAGATGAAGTCAACTTGTTCAGTGCGTTGGTCAGAGATGCCATTTGTGCCTTCAATGAACTTGACTCATCCAATTCATATAATCCAGCCTTCTTTGAAATTGCTCCCCTCTAGGTTGGCCATTGATAACTGGTTGCCGCCATTTCCTCTAACAGATCTTTGGCTTCTGTCACTGTCTTGGAAAGAAAACTTCCTCCTGCTGATGTGTCTAGGACTGTCTTAGTGGAGGGATTCAATCCATTGTAAAATAATTGCACTTGGAGCCAATCAGGATATCCATGTTGGGGGCACCGCCTAAGCATTTCTTTGTATCTTTCCCACGCCTCGTACAACTGCTCCTCGTCAAGCTGCCTAAATGTTCCAATCTCAGTCCGGAGCTTCATAGTTTTGGCAGGCGGGAAAAATTTTGTCAGAAAAGCTTGGGCAAGCTCATCCCATGTACTTATGCTGCCCGTCTCGACTGATTCGAGCCAATCCTTTGCATTATCCTGTAGAGAGAATGGAAATAACCTCAATCTGATAGCGTCGGCCGGAACTCCGTTCATCTTCACCGTCCCACAAATTTTCAGGAATGATCTCAGATGTGAGTGTGGGTCCTCAGAAGGGTGTCCCTTAAAAGAGTTATCGCGCGCCATCTGAATCAATCCCGTCTTTAACTCAAAATTTGTAGCTTGGATTGGGGCGTAGACAATCCCAGAATTATCGGTGGGAAGAACTGGCTGTAAGAAATCTCTAATTGCCTTGGGAGCTTCCTCTTGGTGGGCCATTGCTTCTGCTAATCTTTTCTCTCTTCGAATGGATCTAAGAGTCCTGTCAATTTCAAGATCTAACGGAAACAAATTAACCACCTTGTTCCTTCGCATACAATACTCCCAATCAATCAAGAGAACCAAACAAAATAAAACAAAAACAAATGACATTCACAAAATAATAAAAGAAAAATATTTACACCTAAATTACTATTTATCCCTTTCTTTTTGATGTCAAGAAAAATTAATTTGCTTAAAAATCAAGCTTCCCCGGCAACGGCGCCAAAAACTTGTTGCTTATCGCTACCGCAAGCGCACGGGTTGCACAAGTAATATAAAACGGTAGTAATACCGAGTATCGAATCCACAGGGAAGCGAAGCGAAAATTAAGCAAAAATAAAATCTCTTGAGCACTAAAAGTACTTAGGCAAAATAATATTTAGGGAACAGCTCATGCAAATAAGAGAAATTTAAAATTCAAAGCAGGAAAATAATTTGATCAATCAAATTAAAAAATATGGAGAAAGAGATTTCTTTTAATGGGAAGAGGGGTCTTGAAAATCAATTATGAGCTAAACAATTGTTATAATTATCCTATCTCATTGCCCAACTAATTATACTCCTAGAATCTCCGTTAATCACATAGGTTCTCCTGTCGGTTTCCCCTAATTGTAATTAATTCATTTTAAAAACCGAAGTTTCCTTAGCGCCATTAAAAATCATTAATTATTACGCTCTGATTCATTTTAGGAATCTAAGTTTAATCAACTAATCCCGGTGTCACGACGGGCAATTAAACTAGTTGCATGGATTATGATCTATCCTAACTTCTCTCCGTCGAGTTTCCATTAAGAATCGAATCATTACACAATTGGCCAGATTGAATAAAGCATTAAGCACATCCATACAAATAATTAGGAAAAAGGGCAAGAGACATGTAATTATAACAACGTTTCAACTATAATTTCATTCCAAGACCCCAAATTGGGGTTTAGCTATACATAGCTAAAATATCCACAACATTTACAATAGAAAGCATAATTAAGAGCATAAAAGGAAAGGAATTGACCGTCGAAAAACCCCTTTGCTGACGCTTGGAGCCCCGCCGAACACTCCCTTGAGCTTCCTAAGATGCTCCCCGAAAACGCCCCAAAATATTTCCCACTAAAGAATTCTCTCAAAAAGGCTAGAAAGCCTTGAGAGAGGCTCCAAAGGAGCCTAAGGAGGGAGAGGATGGATTGAAGAATGAATTGATTGATGGTAAATGAGGCACCCAAGGGTGCCTTTTTATAGGCCCGGAATGGGGGTAGTGTCGCGACGCTACATTGCACAGCGTCGCGACGCTGCAACGCACGCGTCTTGTTGCCCAAGAAATGGGTAGCGTCGCGACGCTGCCTTGCATAGCGTCTCGACGCTGCCCCAATTTTCAGAATTTCCAGCTTCGGTTTTGGGTTGATTTTTGGGCCTTCTCTTCACTTCTTTTGGGCATTTTCATCATGATTGGCTTCATTGGATCCCCTTTTGATCCATGCTTGGATTTGGGCTTCATTTGCTTCATTTTTTGCACTTTTTCTCCCAAAATCACCAACTTTGCTCCTAAGGACCAAATAACGGAATTCATTAAATATTTTCATTAAAAACACGATTAAAGCACAGAAAAGCCTAATAAATTGGGACTAAAATAGCGACATTTCTGCTCGCTATCAGGAGGGTATGAATATTTCATCTCTTTTATAGATGATTATTCAAGGTATGGTTATTTATACCTAATGAGTCATAAGTCTGAAGCCCTTGAAAAGTTCAAGGAGTACAGGATTGAAGTTGAGAACTTGTTAGGTAAGACCATTAAAACACTTCGATCTGATCGAGGTGGAGAGTATTTGGACTTAAAATTCCAAAACTATTTGATAGAACATGGAATATCGTCCCAACTCTCAGCACCAGGTACACCTCAGCAGAATGGTGTGTCTGAAAGGAGAAACAGAACCTTGTTAGACTCGATCTATGATGAGCTATGCTCAGTTGCCTAGTTCTTTTTGGGGTTATGCAGTAGAGACTGCAGTTTATATTTTGAATGTTGTTCCCTCAAAGAGTGTTTCTGAAACACCATTTGAGCTCTGGAAAGGGCGTAAAGCTAGTTTACGTCATTTCAGAATTTGGGGCTGCCCTGCACATGTGTTAGTAGCAAACCCAAAGAAATTGGATTCACGTTCAAAATTATGCCTATTCGTAGGCTACCCAAAAGAAACAAGAGGTGAATACTTCTTCGATCCAAAAGAAAATAAAGTGTTTTATCGACAAATGCTACTTTCTTGGAAGAAGACCACGTTAAAGAACACATACCACGCAGTAAAATTGTGTTAAGTGAACTTTCTGGTAAAGCTACAAATGAATCAACAAGAGTTGTTGATGAGGTTGGAGCTTCAACAAGAGTTGTTGATTAGCCCAGTTCAGAGGCTGGACCTTCAACAAGAGTTATTGATGAGCCCAGTACATTTGGTCAAGCCCATCTTTCTCAAGAGTTGAGAATTCCTCGACGTAGTGGGAGGGTTGTTATTCAACCTGAACGCTATCTGGGTTTAGCAGAAACTCTAACTGTCATACCTGATGATGGGGTTGAGGATCCATTGACCTTTAGACAGGCAATGAATGATGTGGACCATGACCAGTGGGTCAAAGCTATGGACCTAGAGATGGAGTCTATGTACTTCAATCAAGTCTGGGATCTTGTAGACCTACCTGAAGGGGTTAAACCCATAGGGTGCAAATGGATCTACAAGAGAAAACGAGATGCAGCTGGGAAAGTACAGACTTTCAAAGCTCGACTTGTGGCAAAGGGTTATACCTAAAAGGAGGGGGTGGATTATGAGGAAACCTTCTCCCAAGTTGCCATGTTAAAGTCGATAAGAATTCTCTTGTCCATTGCCACCTTTTATGATTATTAGATTTGGCAAATGGACGTCAAGACTGCCTTTCTGAATGGCAATCTTGATGAGAACATCTTTATGTCTTAACCAGAGGGGTTCGTTGCTCAAGGTCAGGAGCAAAAAGTTTGCAAGCTTAGATGATCCATTTATGGGTTGAAGCAAGCTTCCAGATCTTGGAATATAAAGTTTGACACTGTTGTCAAATCTTATGGCTTTGACCAGAACGTTGATGATCCTTGTGTTTACAAAAGGATTATCAACAGTTCAGTAGCTTTTCTGGTGTTGTATGTAGATGATATTCTTCTCATTGGGAATGATGTAGAATATCTAGCTGACATTAAAAAATGGCTATCGACTGAGTTCCAAATGAAAGATTTGGGTGAAGCTCAGTATGTTCTAGGGATTCAAATTATTAGGAATCGTAAGAACAGAACGTTAGCCCTGTCTCAAGCATCATATATAGACAAGATGTTGTCTAGATATAAGATGCAGAATTCCAAGAGGGGTTTACTACCCTTCAGGCATTGAGTTCATTTGTCTAAGGAACAGTGTCCTAAGACACCTCAAGAAATTGAGGATATGAGACGCATCCCTTATGCTTCAGCTGTGGGCAGTCTTATGTATGCCATGTTGTGTACTAGGCCTGACATTTGCTATACAGTTGGGATAGTCAGCAGGTACCAGTCCAATCCAGGGTTAGACCACTAGACTGTAGTTAAAAACATCCTCAAGTATCTTCGGAGAACGAGGGACTATCAGCTTGTGTATGGCTCTAAGGATTTGATCCTTACAGGATACACAGACTCTGACTTTCAGACTGATAAGGATTCTAGGAAATCCACATCAGGGTCAGTATTTACCCTCAACGGGGGAGCTGTAGTCTGGCGTAACATCAAGCAAGGATGCATTGCAGACTCCACCATGGAGGCCGAATATGTCGCTGCTTGTGAAGCAGCTAAGGAGGCTGTATGGCTACGGAAGTTCTTGATGGATTTGGAAGTTGTTCCAAATTTGAACTTGCCAATCACCCTTTACTGTGATAATAGTGGTGCAGTGGCAAATTCTAAAGAACCTCGCAGTCATAAAAGAGGCAAGCACATAGAGCGCAAATATCATCTCATCAGAGAGATCGTGCAACGAGGGGACGTGATCGTCACGAAGGTAGCCTCTGAGGCTCTCACGGCTAAAGTGTTCGAGGGTCATCTAGAGGGTCTAGGTTTGCGAGATATGTACATAGAATAATCTAGGGCAAGTGGGAGAAGTGTAATGGGTATTGTGAATGCCCTAGTTTATTGTATTTATCTGTATTTGTATTTTTTATGTATTATACAGTATTAATACAAACTACTATTCCTACTTCAATGATTATTCATTCAATTTTGATTGTTGATGTACATTGCCCACTAGAGTTTTAGTTCAAGTGGGAGTTGTTGGGTTTTATGCCCTAAAACTCGTAGATAGTAAATGAAACAAATTAATCGATCTCAATAAAGTGTTATTTGAGTTATTCAGTAATTTGGTTATTGAATAATCGAGTTTGCATTAATAAACCCTAAATCCAATAAACTAAGATCCAAGGTTGTTTAAATGAAACTTGGACTAGTATGTGGGGACATACGGGGATCAGTGTCCAAGTAACAACCTAAAAGGTCTATAGTATAGGGATAAGGTTGGGTACCTTATCCTGGTGACACTATGTGATATGGCCCACCTTGTATTCGATACAGATGCAATGATCCAAAGCATCCATGTAGGAGACATGCGGGTGGGGGTATCCTATGCAATGAGTTTGCATAAGACCAGACTGCGAAATAGTAACCACTAGATGTAACGCCGTTAACTAGTTTAGGTTTCTATTTTAATAGGATGACCTAGGTAACTCAATCTTAATCCTGAGTCTGTTATGAACCCCTCTCACGAGGGATTGTCCTTAGATTTGTATGGGTGAGAGTGGCCAGTTCGCCGACTCAATAATCCTACCATTTCAGGGGCAAGACCGAATGGGGGCTGGGAACATAACCTTACAAGATGGAATTCACTCCTTCCCCTATTGGGGTAAGTAGATGTCTGTTCCCTTCAGGGCTGATTCCGGGGCTTGAACAAAGGCGCGCCGTCCTCTCCTGGCCCGAGAAGAACTCCTGTTTAGTGGTTGGACCCTAAACAACTTGTTCATTAGAGGAATCAGTGGTACTTAAGGAACCAGAGGTAACCCAGAGGTAAAACGGCAATTTGACCCAGCTGGTGTTACGAACACACGTGAAGGATTGACTTACTGCATTGGTCGATATCCGTGGACACAGAAATATTCTGCAGTGAGAAGAGTGCAGCTGTGGGTCTTTAGTGGAGTGACCCACAGTTAACGAATGTTGACTAACTTGGTTAATGAGTTTGGCCAATTAGTCTCGTATCGTTGGAGTTTCGGATCTGTAGGTCCATTAGGTCCCACTGGTAGCTCGTAAAGAGACTTGAGGCAATTAAGTATAAATTATAAATTGAAAGTGTTCAATTTATTTGGGGAATCGTATAATGTATATTGATGCATTATAATATAAAGTTTATGAAACTTTATAATATAATTTTGTAATCAATTTCAAAAATTAATTCTTGAGAGAAAATATTTGAAAGAGTTCAAATAAATTAAATATGAATTGGATTCATATTAATTTTAATAAAATCTCTAAGATTAAATATATGATATTTAATTGGGTAATTAATTAATTATGGAATTAATTAATTATTTATTAAAATTAGAGACCTTTTCCTATTAGGAAAGAAAATATTTGAAAGAGTTCAAATAAATTTAATATGAATTGGATTCATATTAATTTTAATTTTAATAAAATCCCTAAGATTAAATATATGATATTTAATTGGGAAATTAATTAGTTATGGAATTAATTAATTATTTATTAAAATTAGAGACTTTTTCCTATTAGGAAAAGGTATTCTTTTTCCTATTAGAAAAATGGTCTTGGCCTTTACTATATATAGGACCCCTGTGGTGGGGTGAAAGGCATCCCATTCATTCTCCTACTCTCAGAGAATTCTCCCAAAGGCTCCCACAAGTCTCCTGCCTCTAGTAGTCTCAGAGTCATACCGGTGTAGCCATAGTGGTGGTGTTCGCACTAGTTCGTGATTATTTCACAAGCAGTTGGCGAATTTAATCAGAGTCGTCAACGAGAGTAAGTAACTTGTTACTATATAAATTAGATTTAGATCTAATATTTTTGTATGCTTAGCCTTAATATAAATCTAGAATAGTTCTAAATTTATTGCCAATGTATTGGTATTTTAGATTAAACAAAAATTAATTACGAATCGGTCCCAATCACGCTTCCGCTTTACGGAATTACGGAATTCCAATCCTGCAAAGCGATAATCACATAGGGTGTCAATCCTAATAGACTAGCCTCATGTATTGGTTTAAACGGGATAACATTCAAAATTGAATGAAAAAGACAACAAGAACAGCAAGACAAACCAAAAAACTCAGCCAATCTTATTAGAGATCAAAGCATAAATCCAATCCAACGGTCTAAATACGTTTAGCTATGCATAGATGAAGTAAAAACAACAATAGACATGAAAGAATCCGAGGCTACATGTTTATAGAAAACACAATGGCATTGAGACGCCAAGGGCAGCGTTGAGACGCTGCGAACTTTATTCTCTGGATGAAAATCGCGTCGACGTCGAGACGCCAAGGGGCAGCGTCTTGACGCCATCCCTGATCCGCGCCTTGCTGCTTATTTTCTTGGTCTTGTCTCGTTTCTTCTCGGTACGGGGCTTCAATCTTCAGCTTTTGGTGTCATTCTTCAGGCCCGCTTCAACACAATTGGGTCTTTTCACCTCCTCGCCGTCCAAGATACCGAGATGGCTCCAAAACTCCGTAATTGGCCCGAATTAACATCAATTAGCGTGATCGGCTCCCGACATAGCCTGAGCTCAATTATCCTGCAAATAAGATAAGTAAAACTTAAAATAACTCTAAGAAGCTTAGACTAGAGGTGATAAAATAGGACTATTTAGGTCCGTACAGTCCCCCTGCTAGCTCGTAAAGAGTAATTAGGAACAATTATATCTTGAGAGAATTTGAATAGTTCAAATTCATATTGGGAATTAAGTTAATTGTATGAGATACAAATTAATATAATGTATAGTGATACATTAAAATATAAAGTCTAATTTGAAAATAAACTTTATTATTATGAGAGAAAAAATATTTGAAGAAGTTCAAATATTAATATGAATTTGATTCATATTAAATTTATAGGATATAAGAGAATTTGAAGGAGTTCAAGTTTTAATATGAATTTGATTCATATTATAGAATTAATTAATAGAAGGTCTGAAATTAAATATATGATATTTAATTGGGTAATTAATTAATTAACGAATAGAAGGTCTGGAATTAAATATATGATATTTAATTGATGATTAATTAATTAAAGAATTAATTAATTGGAAATTAATCAATTATGGAAATGATTAATCACTTATGGAAGTAACTAATCATCTATGAAAATGATTTAATCACTTATGGAAGTGATCAATCATTTATGGAAAAGATTAATCAATTATGGAATTAATTAATTATGGAAAAGATTAAATCACAGTTATGAAAATAATTGATTTTAAATGACTATTGTGAAAAATACACTTTTAGTCCCTGAAGTTTGGGTTAGGTTTCATTTTGGTCCCTAAGTTTTTAAACTAAAAAATTTAGTCCCTGAGGTTTGATTTTAGTTTCATTTTAGTCCCTCCATCCATTTTTTCGTTAAAAACAAACGGTTTGCTGACGTGGCACTAATTTTTTATTTAAAAAAATTATTTTTGAAATTTTAAAATATAAATATATTAAAATACTAAAAATGATATTATTTTATATTATTTTATTTATTTCTTCTTCCTCATCATCATCATCTTCTTCATCATCTTCTTCTTCTTCTTCGTCTAGTAGCCACCGGCGCCGCCGGCAACCCATTTTCTCCTTCCTCTGTGTGTTTTTCGGTAAGAAGACCCACGCCGTCTGCTCCCTCACTGCCGTTTTTCGCCCGGTTGTCGCCGTCGTCGTCCATCACTCTCCCCCGTCTCTCTTTCTTTCCGGCAATTGCAAAGTTAAAAAAAAATTGAAGGGGTTTCCCCCTTCGAATCCAGCTGGAACTAGCCTAGATCTGGGCTCGTTCTAGATCTGGAACGAAGGGGTTTTCCCCTTTCCCCTTCGTTTCAGCTGGATTCGAAGGGGAAAACCCCCTTCCTTTTTTTATTTTAAACTTCTCAACTGTCAGGGAGGGAGAGAGCCAGCGAAAGGAGCGGTGGCGGTTGGAGGTTAACGACGGCACACTGACGGAGAGAAGAAAAACGAAAGTGGTGTGGGTTTCATGACTGGCTGGAAAGAACAGAGAACGAGAGGGAGGGAGCTCTTGCGGCATGGGTCTGCTCGCTAGAAAATACACAGAGGAAGGAGGAAGTGGGTCGCTGGCGGTCAGAAAATACACAGACGATCGGAAAACACATAGACGAGGAGGAAGAAAATAAGGAGAAAAAGAAACGAAAAAAAAGAGCTCGCCGGCGACAGCACTGGCGCCGGTGGCTGCTGGACGAGGAAGAAGAAGAAGAAAAAAATAAATCCGCCAACTTTGCAATAATCTCCCACGCCTTACAAGGTGTTGTGGCAAGCATATCACATCCACTAGCTGAGTCGAACATCCTTCTATCGTCAGGTGTTAGCCCTCCGTAGAAGCTTTCTATCAGGGACTCCTTTGAGAGTGGGGTGTGATGTTCCATGCAGTATAGATTGAAGCGCTTCACAAACTCATGGAACAACTCTTCAGGTGCTTGCGCAGCGTTGACAATTCTTTCGATGGCTTCTATCAGCAGCGCAATGGGGTGGTACGACTTCAGGAAAATTCTCCTCATCTCACTCCAAGAAGATACCGACCTTGGAGGCAACGAGAAAATCCACATCTTAGCTTCTCCTTGTAGTGAGTACGAAATCACCCTCAACTTGAATTGATCTTTAGGTACCTCTGGGGGTTTCCTTTCGGAACAACTCGAGAAGAACTTGGATACATGAAAGTAAACACCTGTTCCTGGTTCACCACAAAAGGAAGGAACTAAGAAAACAAATTTAGATAGGGAGACAGAATTACCTTCTTCGTGATTTATGATGCAGGGGGTGATGGATATTCAGGAGCTGAAAGGTGGTCTTGCACTGCACTCTCAACCTTTTCTATCCAGGCGGACAGAAGATCGAGAGCTTGCCAGATATTCATGAAGCTCAATGCTTTTCCTTGTCCTTGGCAGGGAGGTGTTTGCTCTAGTAAAGATTTTTCACTGGATCTGAAAGAAACAAACTAATACACAAGAAACAAGAAAAAGGTGAAAAACACAAAATTAATTAGAAATAAACACCGTGTTCCTGGTGCGTGTGTGGCCGAAGTGTGGATGTGAGAAAAAGATGGTAGATAATAAATAAGAATAATTCAGTCAACCTAGTGCAAGTATACACTATCGCATGTAGTAATAAAAACCTTAGAAGTATTCTAAGGGTATCGATCCCACGAGGACTAAATTGGAAACACAGATTTGAGGAAGAAACTGTTCAAAGATTGCTTAAAATAGGTAACGAAAGAAATAATTGATGATGATTTTTGGAAAATAAACAAAACAAACAAGTAAAAGATAACAATGATAAATAAAACGAGGTGTTCAACATAGTTTCATCCCAAAGGCAAATAACTCTAATCATAGCTTATTCAACCTAAGTCTATTCAATGCATTGGGTCAGATTTAACTTCTATTTGGCCTTGCTCCCAAGAACCGTTAGAAGGCTAAGCGAGTACCGTTATGCACATGTCTGTGACTCGACTCTGACATAGATAAATCAAGCATGCAATCTATAACCCTATAGTTGTTATAGGGTGACTTAGGCAGCCTCACCCTATAACACCGAATACACTTTTTTGAGCCTTTTCTCCTATATCACCTTTGTGAAAACCGATATTGTTCGTCCCTTTCGAGATCAAACTCACATAGCATGCAAAGTCTAAGTGATCAATTTAAACTCAGCAAGATTCAGAATGATATTCAATAAAGAATGACATGCATTGAATAAAACTTAAGGTAATAAACACTTTCAAGCTATTGAACCATAAAGGAATTCACTATATTGAACCCCTCAACGGGATTTAGCTACGCATTATGGAATAAAGTGCAAATGAACAACTTTCCATTGAAATAAAGAATAAAGAATAAAAATAAATGAAAAGTAGCAAGTGCTGGAAATAAGGTGCAAAAGCTAAAGCTAGGGTTTTTTTTTTTTTTTTCTTTTATCCAATCCTTCTAGAGTTCGCTCGACACTCTACTCTCCTTTACAAATGGGAATAGGGTAAAAATCCCTACAAACACTAAGGTTTGATGTCTAACTAAAGGTTAGAATTTAGTCATCTAAGAAGGACTTTGGGCATCCCTACTCATGGGCGTCAACTAGGGTTCTGTCACCACCCTCTTCTTCCCAGTGAGTTCTGCTTGGATTTCTCTTCGAATCACGGACTTATATAGTGTGGGGAGTAGTTGAAGAGCCATGAAATAGGTGCTGGTAGGTAGCCCAGACGATTTCGGGGTCAAAACGGCTGGTTAGGTGTGCAAAACTCTGGTTCAAAACGACCCGCGACGGACTCGGAACGACCTCTGTCTGCCCAGAAATGCGGTTGCATTTCATTTTTGCCTTCCTAGAAATGCGGTCGCATTTCTAAGTTTTTCAAGATTTCTTCTGTTTTTTCTGCACAACACCAAATTGAGTCAAATTCATATCAAAATAGATCTTTTTAAGCACTTTTAAGCATAATTTGACAAATGTGACTCTCAACTCCCTAATTCATCAACTTTAACACTTTTAGAGCTCGAGAATAGTAAAATTGATCTAAACATGCAACTTTTGACAAGAAAATGAGCTAAATATAAGGGTAAAATAGGTAATTTTTTACCCTTATCATACCCCCGAACTTAACTCATTGCTTGTCCTCAAGCAATAGCCAATCAAAATGTTAGAGATCAACTTTTTAATTGCCAATCAGAATGTGAGAGCTCAACAATAATTGCAAATCAAAATGTTATGGATCATATGTAATTATCAATCATGGTACTAGCATCAATTTTAATTGCAATTCAGAATGTCATGAATAAACCATATGGAATCAAGTAAACATGTTTCTCAAGATCGTTTTCTAAAACGTTTGCCTTTCAGGAGAGGGTTCTACTCTAGTGCCAGTCACAACTTCTAAGTTTCCTAGGCATGAAGATTTCTATTGTTCTTTTTCAAAGCAAAACTCTCCCTAGTCCATCCTAACTAATGTGTTTAAACTACCTAACTACTACTCATTGAGCCTAGTGTAGTCCTTTTAGTTAACAAAAACAATACTTGAGGTTCCTTGAGCATACATGAGTTACTAGACCTTTTTCTATCTCCCCCAAACTTATTTGACTGCTGGTGCTCATTTTATTCAACTTGTTTTTCTCCTCAGAGTATCCTTGCTGTCATTTTTACCTTCGTTCTAGCTTATCGACACTTTTTGGTGAAAATATCTAGCTACGAGCAAAGCTCACAAGCTTGGATTAATACTCACTTCCCTAAGTAAACCTTTCATGCAGTGGCAAACCATGGGTGTCATGAATGCCCCTGGTTACTCAGTAAACTCTAGGAAGGAGGTAACTCTCGGTTTTTCATTTTTTTTCTTTTTTTTTTCTTTTTTTTTTGGATGATAGATATTGAGCATAAAATTCTTTTCCAGTAGTTCAAACTTACAAAAGTCATATATATACAAAGTAAAATAAAGCACCCCCCCCCCAAACTTAAGATAGGCAATGTCCTCATTGACTTTGTTTTTGAGGCATGGGCTTCCATGAGGCTTTTTGTTTTTCAAAACATCAAGGCTAAACTCTCCTAGTGTGTTAGAAAGGTTAAACATGAGGAAGTTTAGACTTTAAAAAATTCAGTAAAGAAAAAGACTAATGGAAAGCCTATGACTAGAAAACAATTCGGTTATGATAGTGGCACTTTTTGAGATAGAACTGAGCTCTAATTATCATCATCAAGGGCTTAAAATAAAACTCAAATGAAAACATGTTTTTCCAAAACATTCCAAGCAATTATTTTCCATCAAGTTGATTTTTTTTTTCAAAGAGATTTCATAGGTTTAGGCACAAAAACAGCAAGCAGATTTTTCAGGAAAGTTTCTAAAACCCAAGTTTATCTAAACTAATGTAACAACAAGCTATCTAAAAACAACCCTATGATCATAACTAATAACAAACTAAACATTTAAAGCAATATAAATAGGAAGCAAACAATTTAAAAAAGAAACTAATCATGCTAAAACTAAAAAAACAGCAACAATCTATACACAAAAAACAATAAAATCAGCAAGTAAAGGGGATCAGAAAAAATCCCCTATTCCTCGTCCGAGGAACTTTCTCTTTCATCTTCATCTTCATCTTCATCAGATTCTTTCTCTTCTTGAGGCAGTAGTGATTGAGGTAAGTCAGGAAACACGGGAGCCATGCTCGGGGCGATAGAGAGGTAGAGCTCTCTAATAGCTTCGTCTCTCTCCTTGGCATAGACCCAGTAAGCCTTCAGCTTGTCTTCAATCCGGTCTAGCTGTCGGAAGACGAATGCAAGGGCCTCAGATGATGGTGTGGATCTTGAAATAGGAGTGTGCTCAGGAGGTGAAGCTGGTGTCAGCCCTGGTTGTGGAGTAGCTTGGGAAGTGGAAGCCTTGTCCTTCCTTTGGGCATTGTTCTATTGAAGCTTCCCAATCAGAGGTAGATCAATGGTAGGCCTGAAGAAGTGACGCTCTTCATCCTTTCCAGGGACTATCTTTACCCTCTGGCATAGTTGGGTGATAAGTGACCCAAAAAACAACTTCCCTGCTTTCTTCCTTCCACACGAAAGGATCTCCTCCCTGATGATGATCCCAATATTTATCTCCAACCCCTTCATAATATTGTAGAGGAGCATAACTCTCTCTACTGAGATAGTGCTATCGTGGGTTGTTGGCATCAACCTGTTCTTTATAAAGTGAAGCCACATTGCAAATTCAGGCTTTAGATCGCTTGGCACTAATGTCTTCACCTTTGTCTGGGACTCCTTCCATTGAACTCCCTTGCTGGCCACTAATTTCAGTGCTTCTTTCATTTTCTTGGTCGAGGGGTTCTTAATCACATCATTCTCTCTTGGATGCAAGGGTGCCTTGATCCTGTACACCCTGTTAATGTCAATAGAAGAGAAACTGACCATTTTACCTCTCACCACTACCATGCTCATGCTCTCTTCCTTCAGTCCAGCATAGAATTCTCGAACTAAAGGCACCACGACCTCCTGAGGGTGAGCATAGAACTCCTGCCACTTGTACTGGGTAATGACTTTAGTTACAAAGTCTAGCAAGGTCCCTGTTCTGTTGGAGAATCCCTTTTCGTTCAGGAAGTCTCTTTTTCTCATAATCTCCATCCTTTCCTGAAAATTGACATCCTTAAAGACTTCTGGAAATGGATTTTTGGGAGATGGAGCCTTAGGTGATTTGGCTTTCGGTTTGGCAGGTGAGATGGTAGGAGGAACTGTAGAAGAGGCATCCATGGACGTTGTCCTCGACCTCTTGGGAAAGATAGGGTCATTTTTATTTTTGGTCCTCCTCTCGGCCCTCAATTCTATTCTTCTCTTCTTCCTCAAAGTTGCAGAAATTGGCACTTGATCATCGTCCAATTCCTTGATTTCAGAATCCGATTCGGTTTCTGAATCACTGGAGGTCTCGACCTCTTCATTTTCAACTTTCTCTTCATCTTTCTTTTCTCCTGAAGAGGTGCTCTCAGCAGCTGGTGGATGTCCTCTCACATCATACACAAACAGAGGATCCAAGGTCTCATTAGCTGGCTATTCTTCGGTGGCCTTTTCTTGGCCTTCTTCAGAATGCGGCCCAAATGCGGTCGCATTCTGTCCTTCATTCTCTTCCTCTTTTTCTTCTTCTTTTTCTGGATTTTCTTCTCCTGGCCCTCCAAGGGTCTCTTCTTCCCTTTCTTGCAGTAGATCAGCCTCACTTTGAGCTTTGTGTAGTGGCTCAAAAGTTGTAAGAAAATCTTCAGCTTCTTTTCTTTCTGCTTCTTCTTATGTCAAGTTTTCTCTTCTTTCTCTTTCTTGCTCGAGGAGGTGAAGTTCAGCAGCAACTCTCCTGAGTTCTTAATCTTTTTTTCTCTTTTTTTCAGCTTGTATGGCCCTCTCGACCTCTTGTCTTTCTTCTTCCTTCTTTCTTTTAGCTTCCCATTTCTCTAATAAGTCCCTTTTTCTTGCAAACTCATCCTTTTCCCTCATACTCTGATTTTCGATCTCTTTTTCAGCCCGAATTTCCATGAGTGCATCTTGCTTAGCCCTATAACTTTTGCCGACGACTATTCGCCGTTTTACGACTGCGCACGGGTCGTCACAAGTAATATAAAACGGTAGGTAATACCGAGTATCGAATCCACAGGGAGGCGAAGCGAAATTTAAGCAAGCAAAGATTCTTTGAGCACTAAAAATACTTGGGCGAAATAATATTTAGGGACCAGATCATGCAATCAAAGAAAATTAAGAATCAAAACAATTAAAGAGAAAATTTGATCAATCGATAAAAATAAAATATGGAGAAAGAGTTTTCTAATGGGAAGAGGGGTCTTGAAACTCAATTATTAGCTAACAATGGCTACAATTGTCCTATCTCATTGCCAACTAATTATACTCCTAGAATCTCCGTTATTAACATAGGTTCTCCTGTCGGTCTCCCCTAATTGTAATTAATTCATTTTAACAACCTAAGTGTCCTTAGCGCCATTAAAAATCATTAATTATTACGCTCTGATTCATTTTAGGAATCTAAGTTTAATCAACTAATCCCGTTGTCACGACGGGAAATTAAACTAGTTGCCTGGAAATTAAACTAGTTTCCATTAAGAATCAGATCAATACACAATTGGCAAGATTGCATAAAGCATTAAGCACATCCAGACAAATAATTAGGACAAAAGGGCTAGAGATAGGCAATTATAACAACATTTAAACTATAATTTCATTTCAAGACCCCAAATTGGGGTTTAGCTATACATAGCTAAAATATTCACAATAATTACAATGGAAAGCATAATTAAGAGCATAATAAAAGGGAAGGAATTGACTGTTGAAGACCCCTTTGCTGACGCTTGGAGTCCCTCCGAACACTCCTTGAGCCTCCTAGAATGCTCCCCAAAATTCCCCAAAAGTTTCCCACTAAAGAAACTCTCAAAAAGGCTTGGAAGCCTTGAGAGAGGCTCCCAAAGGAGCCAAGAAAGCAAGAAAGGAATGGAAGAATATGATGATTGATGGTAAAATGAGGCACCAAGGGGCGCCTGATATAGGCTCGGAAAGGGGGTAGCGTCGCGACGCTATACGGCACAGTGTCGCGACGCTGTGACGTCATCGACTTGCCGGCCAAGAAATGGACAGCGTCGCGACGCTGTCCTTACAGCGTCTCGATGCTAGGCGTTTTTCAGATCTTTCAGCTACGGATTTGGGCTTCAATTTGGGCCTCTCCACATTTCTCTTTGGAACTTTTTCTTCATAGCTGACCTCTTTTGATTCTCCTTGACCCAAACATGGAAATTGGGCTTGAATGACTTCATTTTGGGCACTTTTATCACCAAAATCCATAGTTTGCTCCTAAAGACCAATTAACAAAATACATCAAATATTTTCAATAAAAACACAATTAAAGCACAAAAGAGCCTAATAAATTGGGACTAAAATAGCGACATTTCTGCTCGCTATCAATAACCTTCAGCAATAATTAGGGCTTGTGCCACGACTTGTCGGATCATCTATTCGAAAACATCCAGTGGCATTCTAGCCAGTTTAAGGGGCTCAGCGATCATAGGCTTTTCAGGTGCAGCCTTCTTTGAATCCTTCATCCTTGCACTGTAAGTCACAAAAGTCTTGTCCCTGTAAGAAGAAGATGGGTTAGTAGAAGGTTTAGAGATTTTACCCGTTGGAGTCTCTCCTTGCCGAGAGCTCTCTCCAACTTTTGCAGGTTCTTCAGCATCACGCAATCTGGCTTCTTCTTCAAGAGCCGCACACCTTTGGCTCCCATCTCTCTAATCATTGCAAACCATTTCCTCGAGCATTTTCTCAACTGTTGGCCCGTGGGTTTTTGGGTTTTGTGGAGGGAATCGACACGTGTGGACCTTCTTGGACGAGAAGTACTCAGATTCTCCCTCAAAGTGGCTGACATTGTCGAGGAGGAAGGATTTGGAACGCTGGTTCTTTGGTTCACAATCGTCGGCGAGAAACCCGTGGGTCTCGCTCCTCTGGTGCCGTGCATGGTAGTTTCGGGCTGCTTTTCTTGGCGTCGAGCACCTTGATCAGTATTCTGGACACGTTGAACACTTTGAGGTTGAGTGATCTTGCGAGATGAGGATGATTTTAGCATGTTCTTCATGATTCTTGCTTGTGGGTTTCAGTTTCAAGAGAGTGAAGATTGAGAGTTTTGTGAGGTTGACTTGAATACCGAAAGTCTAAGTTGTTGGTGAAGAAGGAAAACAATAAAGTCAGCTATTTATAGGTTTCTCAAATTAGGTCACGTGATAGTCATTTAAATGACGTCACTACCCTCTGACTTTTGGAAAATGTGGTCGCATTTCCAAATGTACGTGGGGAAAGTGCGGTCGCATTTCGCCCAGTATTCTGCCTTCTTTATTTTTTCTAACTTTTTTCATTTTCCTTGGTTTTTCTTTCTTTCTTTTATTTTCTAGAACAATCACAAACTTGTTAGAAAGTTCATATACTAAACATGGTTATTCATTTCTTTTTCTTAGATAGATAGATACAAAATAACTTGGACTTTTCAAACTCCCAAGTGAATCCCCAGGAAAAGGCGTTCCCTACGGTCAACTTAAGTACCTTTTCCTATACAGGATTTTCCTAGACAGAGTTTTTACGTTTGTCCATATATTCTGTTATCCTATCTATTTTATTTTAATCATTTTTTAGAAATCCACATAATGTACAAAAATAAATTTTCAGAGATAGAAGTCATACCAGATCGATCATAGATACAAGGGCTCCTTCGACTTCAAAGCCCTTCTCCTTGTAGGGTTTGATTCTTTGCCCATTCACCTTAAAATGCATGCCTTTATCGTCCATCAGCTCTATGGTTCCATAGTCAAAGATTCTTACAATCTCAAATGGTCCCGACCATCTTGATTTTAGTTTTCCCGAAAAATAACTTAAGTCTGGAATTAAAGAGTAACACTTTCTGGCCCTTGTAGAACTCCTTAGGATGAATTATTCTATCATGCCATCTTTTGACCTTCTCCTTGTACAGTTTTGCATTCTCATAAGAGAAGTGTCGGAGTTCTTCCAGTTCATTAAGTTGTAACTTTCTCTTGATTCTGGCTGTGTCCATGTTGAAATTAAACTTTTTCAATGCCCAGTAAGCTTTGTGTTCTAACTCGAGTGGTAAGTGACAAGCTTTTCCAAATATGAGTCGATACGGAGAGATTCCTAAGGGCACCTTGTACGCAGTTCTGTGGGCCCATAACGCCTCGTCAAGCCGTAATGACCAATCCTTTCAGGACGGGTCTACTGTCTTTTCCAAAATATCTTTGATCTCCCTATTAGAAAGCTCTTCTTGACCAATCGTTTGAGGATGATACGTAGTTGGCTATCATCTTGTTTAAGAAGTGAGATCCTCCATCACTTATGATGAAACGAGGGGTTCTGTATCTTGTGAAAATATTCTTCATGAAAAATTTCTTCACCACCTTTGCATCATTTGTTGCTGTAGCTATGACCTCAATCCATTTCGATACGTAGTCAACTGCAAGCAAAATGTAAGTGTTCCCAAAGGACTGCGGGAATGGGCCCTTAAAGTCTATCCCCCATACGTCGAAGATTTCCACTTCGAGTATGAAATTTAGAGGCATTTCGCTCTTGGCTGTCAAATTCTCTGTCCCTTGACATTGATCACAGTTCTTTGTGAAGAGGTGTGCATCTTTGAAGAGACTTGGCCAAAAGTATCTAGATTGGACGACTTTGGCTGATGTCTTTAGTCCGAAAAAGTGTCCTCCATATGGAGCCACATGACAGGCTTCCAATATGAGTGGTATCTCTTCTATTATTACGACTGTCTTAGTATTTGATCTGGCCCTAGCTTGTACAACTATGGCTCATCCGTTCATTTTTTGTTCTGACATTTCTTTTGCCTCATCATTTTTATCAAAATCAATCATTTTAACCACTTTCAAAACCATTAAAGAGTTGCACAAGATAGGTAAAGTGAGAGCTATTCAAAACCCGTGGATACGATAAATACTTATCACTTGCTGCGGATTGTGTATGCTTGCACAGTATTCTAGAGCTTATTTCTACTATATTTTTACCCCACTCTAGAAGGCAACAAGTTTTTGGCACCGTTGCTGGGGACTTGAATAAGTTTTTATCTGATCTGTTTTGTGTATGTGTTTTAGTGGTTTGGTGCTAGAACTTTTTGATTGTTTCTTTTGTTTTTGCAGGTGTGATTTTGGTGCATGAGTGATCCGCCAGGGGTGAGGTTCGAGCTTGATCCAGAAATTGAAAGAACATTAAGAAGAAGAAGGAGAGAGCAGCGTAGAAATCAAAATCCAATGTATAGCCTGCTGCGTCTCCCGAAAGTTCCAGAAGATCCAATTAATCCCCAGCAGAATCGTGTGATGCAGCCTAATCCACCGCTGGAGCAAAATGGTCAGCAAAATAATCAGGCTGAGAATCCTATCTTAGTGGCGAATGATAGGGCCAGAGCCATTCGAGCGTATGCTTTCCCAAAGTTTGATAAGTTAAATCCAGGAATTGCACGTCCTCAAATTGAGGAAGCAAATTTTGAAATGAAACCGGTAATGTTTCAAATGTTGCAAACCGTGGGGCAGTTCCATGGTTTGTCATCTGAAGACCCCCATTTACATCTTAAATCTTTTCTAGTAGTTAGTGATTCATTTGTAATTCAAGGATTGTCTAGAGATGCCCTTAGATTAACTTTGTTCTCGTATTCTCTTAGAGATGGAGCAAAGGCATGGCTAAATTCTTTTGCTCAAGAATCAATTAGGACATGGAATGAGTTAGTGGAAAAATTTCTTAGTAAGTATTTTCCACCAACTAGGAATGCCAAATTGAGGAGTGAAATAATGGGATTTAGGCAACTTGAAGATGAAACTTTTAGAGAGGCTTAGGAGAGGTTTAAGGAGCTTTTGCGAAAGTGTCCCCACCATGGTTTACCTCATTGTATCCAAATGGAAACATTTTACAATGGGTTAAACATGGAAACCCAAACTATGGTAGATGCCTCTGTGGGAGGGGCCCTTTTGGCAAAAACTTTTAATGAAGCCCATGAAATTTTAGAAAGAATATCAACCAATAGTTGTCAGTGGTCGGATGTTAGAGGCTCGAATAAAAATGTTAAGAGTGTGTTAGAGGTTGATGGTGTGTCTACCATTAGGGCTGATATTGCAATGTTAGCTAAGACTCTTAAAAATGTGACAGTGGTTAGTCATCAGCAGCCGCCAGGGGTGGAGCTTGCTGCAGTGGTGAACCAAGTTGCAGAAGAATCATGTGTCTATTGTGGTGAAGAGCACAATTACGAGTTTTGCCCCAACAATCCAGCTTTTGTGTTTTTTGTAGGTAATCTAAGGAATAACTCTTATTCTTACTTTTATAATCCAGGTTGGCGCAACCACCCCAACTTTGCATGGGGAGGTCAATGAAGAAATTCGCAAGCTCCTCAAGCTCAACAAAAGGTGAACCAGTCAGGATTTGCTAAATCACAGGTATTGCCCCACAAAATAAGCAGGCTTTTCCCTAGAAAAATTCGGAGAGTTCTCTTGAGGAAATGATGAAAGAATATATGGCTCGTACAGATGCCACAATTCAAAGTAATTAAGTTTCGATGAGAGCCCTGAAATTGCAAATGGGTCAGCAAGTTAATGAGTTGAAGGCAAGGCCTGAAGGGAAACTTTCTGCTGATACAGAACACCCTAGAAGGGAAGGTAAGAAGCAGGTACAGGCAGTGACTCTAAGGAGTGGTAAGCCACTAGAAGAGAGAAAGGAGCCTAGTAAACCTCAGGATGTAGAGAAGAGTAGTGATAAAAATGTTCTTGTTGAAAAAGAGTTGAAGTCTGGTAAAAGTGATGGAGGCAGCAATAATAATGTTGGAGCATCTGGTTCTGTTCCAGATGTGGAACCACCTTATGTGCCGCCCCCACCACTATCTTTTCCACAAAGGCAAAGGCCTAAGAATCAGGATGGTCAATTTAAGAAGTTTTCAGAGATTCTTAAGCAATTGCATATAAATATCCATTTAGTAGAAGCCATTGAGCAATTGCCAAATTATGCTAAATTCCTAAAGGATATTTTAACTAAAAAGAAGACGTTAGGTGAGTTTGAAACTATATCTCTTACTGAGGAGTGTAGTGCTATTCTTAAGAATGGGCTACCAACCAAGGCTAAGGATCCAAGGTCATTTACTATCCCTGTCTCTATAGGTGGGAAAGGGTTAGGTAGAGCACTTTGTGATATAGGCGCAAGAATCAACGTTATGCCTCTTTCGGTCTATCGAAAGCTAGGTATTGGTGAAGCTGGGCCTACCACAGTCACACTCCAACTAGCCGATAGGTCTATTGCATATCCTGAGGGTAAAATTGAGGATGTCTTGGTGAAAGTAGATAAATTCATATTTCCTATCGATTTTAAGTAGGGAAAAATAGTTTGCTACGCTCGCTATCAAACACCCCCAAACTTAAGCTTTTGCTAGTCCTCGAGCAAACTAAAAATCAAGCAATGGTTGAAGAATAGATGCAACAAACAAGACTCACTCCTCAAGGCTCACAAGTCAATAAACAACAATCAAGAGACATGCACATAAGGCCCAATGAGGGAGACAAATCAAAAGTTTTCCAAAATTAACTTGCATTAGCGAGATCTAACTTAGCTCGATTAAAATCTAATAGCTCGGGATTGGATTATTAAACTCTCAACTCATCTTCCCCCTACACTGGCACTAAGAATTTACTAATGAGTCAATGTAGCAAATTAGATTGTTTTCATCCATACCTAAGTGCTTTTAAATTAAATTGAATCAAGCAAATAAAAGTGGCAGTAGCTTTCACACACCTATTGTAGGGACCCATAACTTGAGTTTAACCGTTGGTTGGCCTAACAGTTCACAACAGGGGTTGCTCTTTTTGCCTAAAACATTATTAAACATTGCATATTGAGCTCATATGACGTCATTAGTTTTCTTTCAAAAGTAAAGACAATAATGATTTTTTTTCTTTCATGATCACGATAAGCATATGTTCTTTTATTTCCTCATAGGAAAGATTAAACATGCTAATTTGCAAAAAATTAACTCTTTAGCTCTTCCCTACACCTATCGAGGTGACAACAAGCATATGAACCTTATAATTCGCTCCTAAGCATTCAAGTCATATTCTAACCAAGGAAAATACTCTACTCATGCAAGACATCTCCTAGAAAAAGTTTAAAAAGTCTCCCTTTTTGGGCACTCATGCTTACAACTCATCAAAAGCTTGAGAATTGACAAGAAAGCTTATCCAAGGAAATCATAGTCATGCAAAAATAACATCCACAAAACAACAATATGTGAGATTTAAAGAAAGCTAAAAAAATATAGCCTGAACTGAGATGCTCAAGGGCTCAACAAGCAAAGCACTCCACCCCCAAACTTAAAGCATGCATTGTCCTCGATGTATTAAAAAAAAAAAGCATAATCAAGCATAAGAACAATAAAAGAATGGAAGGAGTGAGCAATACTGCCCTGGAATGATGATGACCTTCTCATGGATGTTTGCAAGCCAAGAGCCACGGGATCCCAAGACCTACAAAACAAAAACAAAAAGGCAAATCAAAAGCAAAAAGAAAATCTCAAATGAACTTACTTGGGTTGCCTCCCATAAGCGCTTGTTTAACGTCATTATCTCGACGAGTTGACCGAATATGCATCATGGTGGTCTAATGTCAGGTGTTCCATCAATGGTGCTCTTCCTAGCACTGTTCCTATAACCCACAACAATGGTCTCTGATGTGCTTTGAGGGTCCTCAAACGCTTTTAGAATTTCTTTCTCATGTTGGACTCTAATGATAAGCTCCCGACACTCAATATCAATTATGGCTCGCCCTGTAGCAAGGAATGGTCTCCCTAAAATGATAGGCATAGCAGGATTCTCCTTGATATCCATCACAAAGAAATCAACAGGAAGGAAAAGTTTACCTACTTTAATTAACACATTCTCTACAATTCCATATGGACTAACCACAGACTGATCAGCCAACTGGAGCTTAACAGAAGTAGATCTTATTTCTCCTATGTTCAGTTTCTTGCACAATGACAAATGAATAATATTTATGCTAGCACCTAGATCACATAGTGCTCTAGAGGAGTAAGTACCAAAATTACAAGGGATAGAAAAACTCCCTAGATCAGCCAGTTTCTCAGTTACTTTCTGTTGAAGGCGAGCACTGCAAGTTGATGCAAGGTACAGGGTCTCCAACTGCTTTTCCTTCTTTTTCTTATTGAGCCATTCCTTCATGAACTTCTTGTAGCTAGGTGATAACTCTCCAAAAGGGAGTTATTTAGGCCTTGGTTTATAATGATTTGTGTGTCATTTGTGCTAAATAGGGTTGCTTTTAGATGAATATTATATGTTTTAACCCATTTGGAAGAATGGATGCTTTGGAAGTTATTTTGTGCAGAATATATTGCTGCGCGACTTGAGGGAGCAAAATCCGTGATCTAGCAAAGCAGGGAGCAAAGCTGCTGATAGCGGGCAGAAATGCCGCTATTTTAGTCCTAAATTATTAAGTTTTTAGGCGCTTTAATTGTGTTTTTATTGAAGAAATCTAAAATATTTTGTTATTTGGTCTTTAGGAGCAAATTATGGATTTTGGTGGAAAAAATACCCAAAATGAGCTATCCAAGCCCAAATTTCCATACATGGGTCAAGGGGGAGCCCAAGAAGTCAACCATATAAAGAAGATCCAAAAAAGAAATGAAGAAAGGCCCAATTTCAATCCCAATCCGCACCAGCCTGGTCTGAAAACCGCACAGCGTCTCGATGCTGTGGGGACAACGTCCATTTCTTGGCCAGCAAGTTGAGTGACGTCACATTGTCGCGACGCTGTCCCAAATTCGGGCCTATATAAGGCGCCCCTTGGTGCCCATTTTATGCATCAATCATCATTAAATTCTTTCATTCATTTCTTTCCTTGGCTCCTTTGGAGCCTTCTCTCAAGGCTTTTTAGCCTTTTTGAGAGTTCTTAGTGGGAAATTTTTGGAGAGCTTTGGAGAGCACTCTAGGAGGCTCAAGGTGTGCTCGGAGGGACTCCAAGCGCCAGTGACGGGGTCTTCGATGGTCATTTCCTTTCCTTTTATTTTGCTCAATTTTATGCTTTCCATTGTATATTTTGGGAATATTTTAGCTATGTATACCTAAACCCCAATTTGGAGTCTTGAAATGAAATTATATAGTTAAATGTTGTTATAATTGCCTACCTCTTGCCCTCTTTTACTGATTGTTTGTATGGATGTTCGTAATGCTGTATAGAATCTGGCCAATTGTATATTGATCCGATTCTTAATGGAAACTCGACGGAGAGAAATTAGGATAGATCATAATCCATGCAACTAGTTTAATTGCCCGTCGTGACAACATGATTAGTTGATTAAACTTAGATTCCTAAAATGAATCAGAGCGTAATAATTAACGAATTTTAATGGCGCTAAGGACACTTAGGTTGTTAAAATGGATTAATTATAATTAGGGGAAATCGGCAGGAGAACCTATGTGATTAACGAAGATTCTAGGGTTATAATTAGTTGGGCAATGAGATAAGATAATTGTCATAATTGTTTAGCTATTAATTGATTTTCGAGACCCCACTTCCCATTTAAAAACTCTTTCTCCATATTTTTATTTCTTGATTGATCAATTTACTTTCCTTAATCGCTTTAATTTTTAAATCCCTTTTATTTCATGTTTTGGTCCCTAAATATTATTTCAACCAAGTATTTTTATTGTTCAAGTAATTTTTGCTTTGCTTAAATTTCGCTTCGCCTCCCTGTGGATTCGATACTCGAAATATTTCCGTTTTATATTACTTGCGGCCCGTGCACTTGCGGTATTGCGGTGCGGTCCACAAACAAGTTTTTGGCTCCATTGCCGGGGAGGTTTGATTTTTAAACAAAATAATTTTTTCTTGACATTAAAAAGAAAGGGATAAATAGTAATTTAGGTTGTAAATATTTTCTCTTGTGAATATTCTTTTATTTTTGTTTTTGTTTGGTTCTTTTGATTGTTTGGGAGTGTTGCATGCGAAGACATAAGGTGGTTGAATTGTTTTCTTTAGATCTTGAAATTACCAGGACACTCAGATCTATTCGTAGAGAGAAAAGACTAACGGAAGCAATGGCCCATCAAAATGAAGCTCCCAAGGCAATCAGATACTTTTTGCAGCCAGTCCTCCCAACCGAGAATTCAGGCATCGTTTACGCCCCGATTCAAGCTAATAATTTCGAGTTAAAGATGGGATTGATCCAGATGGCGCGAGACAATTCGTTTAAGGGACACCCTTCGGAGGACCCAAATTCACATCTACGATCATTCTTGGAGATATGCGGGACGGTAAAGGTGAATGGAGTTCCGGCCGACGCGATGAGGTTGAGGTTATTCCCATTTTCTCTTCAAGATAAAGCTAAAGATTGGCTCGAATCAGTCGAGACGGGCAGTATCAGCACATGGGACGAGCTTGCCCAAGCATTCCTGACGAAATTTTTCTCACCTGCCAAGACTACGAAGCTCCGGACTGAGATCGGAACATTCAGGCAGTTGGATGAGGAGCAACTTTGTGAGGCATGGGAGAGGTATAAGGAGATGCTTAGGCGGTGCCGTAGCATGGCTACCCAGATTTGCTCCAGGTGCAGTTATTTTACAATGGACTGAATCCTTCCACCAAGACAGTTCTAAACACATCAGCGGGTGGGAGTTTTCATTCCAAGACAATGATGGAAGCCAAGGATCTTTTAGAGGAAATGGCAGCGACCAGTTACCAGTGACTGACTGAAAGAGGGATAGTTTCCAAGAAGGCTGGTATTTATGAAATAGATGAATCAAGTTCATTCAAGGCACAGATGGCATCATTGAAAAATGCGCTGAATAAGCTGACTTCATCTGAGGTGGTCAAGTCCATCTCCACCTTAGCTGAAGGATATTCAAAGAAGGACAGTCAAGATGTTGAAGCAGTTCAGTATGTGGGAAATAGAGCATCCACTCAAGGAGTACCAAACTTCTACCACCCCAGTCTGCGCAATCATGAGAACTTTTCGTGCTCGAACACCAAGAATGTATTGCAGCCACCGCCAGGATTTGCTTCAACCAGTACGCCAAAAAAGAAGAGTAACCTGGAGGAGAAGGTGTTAAATGTGAATCTCCAAACAGCAATTAATAACCACGACACAACTCTTAAGAATATGGAAGTTCAGATACTCAGATTGTAGCGTGTGTTGTCATGAGTTTTATGAACTAAATTGATTAGGTGTTGGTTAGGAGACATGTAATTGCCATGCTTATTATCTATGCAATATATGTTGATTTGAGCTTCTTGATTATTTGTTGTGTATATTTATATTTTGTGCCCGCCTGGCCAGCCGGTATGAATTCCACTTCTTAGTTTTAGGAATAATTTGAGAAGTGTGTGGCATTTAATCACATTAGACCATTGTGTATTGGTGAGCGCCAGTGACTGAGTTAGGGATAACCAGTTGCCTAGTGCTTGATCGGTAAACACATTCCAAAAAAATCCAAAGTTCTGGGAGGATCCTGCTAATAAGACTGCAAGAGTTTTGCTTGATCAATAATATTGCTAGAACATCTTTTAAAACAATTACTAAATCCTGACCAACGTCTGTTTCTAATCTGTCTGCTTTATTTGTTTACTTTATGTTCTGTCATTTCTTTTGCTTCAGCATTATATCAAAATCAATCATTTTAACTACTCTTGAAACCATTAAGAAATTATACAAAAGAGATAAAGTGAGAGCTATTCAAGCCCCTGGATTCGATAAATACTTATTACTTGCTGCGGGTTGTGTATGCTTGCACAGTGTTCTAGAGTCTATTTTTACTATAGTTTCACCCACTCAGGAAACCTAACAAGTTTTTGGCGCTGTTGCCGAGGACTTGAATAAGTTTTTATCTGATCTATTTTGTGTATGTGTTTTAGTGGTTTGGTGCTAGAACTTTTTGATTGTTTCTTTTATTTTTGCAGGTGTGAGTTTGGTGCATGAACGATCCGCCTGGGGTAAGGTTCGGGCTTGATCCCGAAATTGAGAGGACATTCAGGAGAAGAAGGAGAGAGCAACGTAGAAACCAAAATCTAATGGCTGACGTGCCGCGTCTCCTGCAGGTTCTAGAAGATCCACTTGATCCCCAGAATCGTGTGCTGCAGCCTAATCCACCGCTGGAGCAAAATGGACAGCAAAATAATCAGGCTGAGAATCCTATCTTGGTAGCAAACGATAGGGCCAAAGCCATTCGAGCGTATGCTTTTCCAATGTTTGATGAGTTGAATCCAGGAATTGCACGTCCTCAAATTGAGGCAGCAAATTTTGAAATGAAACAAGTAATGTTTCAGATGTTGCAAACCGTGGGTCGGTTCCATGGTTTGTCATCTGAAGACCTTAATTTACATCTTAAGTCTTTTCTAGGAGTTAGTGATTCGTTTGTAATTCAAGGAGTGTCTAGGGATGTCCTTAGATTAACTTTGTTCCCATATTCTCTTAGAGATGGAGCAAAGGCGTGGTTAAATTCTTTTGCTCCAGGATCAATTAGGACATGGAATGAGTTAGCAGAGAAATTTCTTAGTAAATATTTTCCACCAACTAGGAATGCTAAATTAAGGAGTGAGATAGTAGGGTTTAGGCAACTTGAAGATGAAACTTTTAGTGAGGCATGGGAGAGGTTTAAGGAGCTTTTGAGAAAGTGTCCCCACCATGGTTTACCTCATTGTATCCAAATGAAAACATTTTACAATGGGTTAAATGGAGCAACCAAAGGGATGGTTGATGCTTTGGCTGGAGGGGCCCTTTTGGCAAAAACTTTTAATGAAGCCCATGAAATTTTAAACAGAATATCAACCAACAGTTGTCAGTGGTCAGATGTTAGAGGCTCAAATAAAAAGGTTAAGAGTGTGTTAGAGGTTGATGGTGTGTCTACCATTAGGGCTGATATTGCAATGTTAGCTAACGCTCTTAAAAATGTGATAGTGGTGAGTCATCAGCAGCCGCCAGCTGTGGGACCTGCTGCAGTGGTGAACCAAGTTGCAGAGGAATCATGTGTTTATTATGGTGAAGAGCATAACTACGAGTTTTGCCCCAGCAATCCAGCTTCTGTGTTTTTTTGTAGGTAATCAGAGGAATAACCCTTATTCTAACTTTTATAATCCAAGTTGGCGCAACCACCCCAACTTCGCTTGGGGGGGACAAGGAAGTAATGTGCAAGCACAATAAAAGGTGAACCAGTCAGGATTTGCTAAAGCACAGGTATTGCCCCAGCAAAATTCGGAAAGTTCTCTTGAGGCAATGATGAAAGAATATATGGCTCGTACAGATGCCGTAATTCAAAGTAATCAAGCTTCAATGAGATCCCTGGAATTGCATGTGGGCAAGCTAGCTAATGAGCTGAAGGCAAGGCCTCAAAGGAAACTTCTCTCAGATACTGAACACCCTAGAAGGGAAGGTAAGGAGCAGGTATAGACAGTGACTTTAAGGAGTGGCAAACCACTAGAAGAGAGAAAAGAGCCTAGTAAACCCCAGGATGTAGAGAAGAATTGTGATAAAACTATTGTTGAGAAAGAGGTTGAGTCTGGTAAAGGTGCTGGAGGTAGCAATAATGATGCTGGAGCATCTGGTTCTGTTCCAGATGTGGAACCACCTTATGTGCCGCCCCCACCTTATGTATCACCTCTACCTTTTCCACAAAGGCAAAGGCCTAAGATTCAGGATGGTCAATTTAAGAAGTTTTTGGAGATTCTTAAGCAATTGCATATAAATATCCCTTTAGTAGAAGCTATAGAGCAGATGTCTAATTATGCTAAATTTCTTAAGGATATCTTGACTAAAAAGAAGAGGTTAGGTGAATTTGAAAGTGTATCTTGTAGGATCTAAAGGCAACACTAGAGGGGGGTGAATAGGGTTGACTACCAATTTTTAAAAATAATTTTATTTCTCAAAATATGCTCAATAAAATTAATAGACAAATTTGATTCAAGAAATTTATTGCAAAATAGAACCTAAAGCATGCAAACTAAGATAACTTCAATTTTCAAGATAATTTAATCAAGGAGAAATTTAACCAACACAATAAAAATCAAATCATGCAATTTAGAAAGATTAAAAATTAACTAAGACAAGAAAGTAAAAAATAGAGAACAGAAAATAAAAGAGAGAGAGGAAGAGAAAACACCGGGAATTTATAGTGGTTCGGCAAATTGCCTACTCCACTCCCCAAGACTCCTTGGGTATTTCACTAAGTGATCCTCTTGCGGGTGAGAACCAAACCGACACACGACCCTCTTTTTCCTAGGCTAAAGAGAAACTCAAGATCCTTTTAACTGGTTCAGGATCAAACTAATTCCTTTTTCTCACAACCCAAGGTGTACCCACACCTTAATACAATTCCCAAAAAGAAAGAAAAGAAAACCTCACAATATTGCCTCTTGAAGGCTAGATACACAAGTTGAGCACTCTAAAAAGAAAACCTCACAACAATAAAAACTAGCAAATTTAGGAGCAAGGGAGGACAAGAATTAGAGTAGAGGGAATTTGAGAGCTTAAGACTTGATAGCTTTTGGTGTGTGAATGAAAGGTGAAAATCAAGTCCAATTTATAGGCGAGGAGGATGAATATTGGCCGTTGGATCAAATTAAGGATGAATGGCTGAGATTGAATCTAAATTAGAAAAGGAAAGGATTTTCAAAATTAAGGGTGAATTTTGAAAGATTGAAATTTTGGGATTTGGAGAATAAATCAAGGATTTTAAGGATAATTTTTGGAAAGAATTGAAATTTTAATTGGATGAAATTTGGAGAAGATATGGAGAATTTTGGTGAATTTTGGGAAAATTGGATGAAGGAAATTGAAAGGAAATAACAAAATAAAATTGAAAATAAATAAAATGCCGGACGAAACAAAGCCCACGTGCGTAGGGAAGGAAGTGAACAACACGCTCAAAAACAGTGAAGAAACTGCAGGCGTGTGCATTGCACGCGCGCTTCAGCGAGTGAGGAAGACTGTAGCCAACGACTTTTCGATTTTTTTTTTTAACTAAAGGCTGGAAAATCTTCAAATGCGCCACGTGTCGCCATCTGGTAGGGCCACGCGTCAATCAACGATTTCTCCTTTTTTTTCTTTTTTTTTTTTTAAATATCAGCTGCTACGTGTCATGATTCTGTTGGTCCACGTCAGCAGCCACATCACCTGCCACATCAGCAATTGTTGACCGTTGAAGTGCCACGTCAGCTGCATCGTCATCAAATTTGACCGTTGGAGTGCCACGTCAGCCGCCACGTCGAATGCCACGTGTCACTGCCACGTAGGATTTCCCTCTCCAAACTTATTTTGTTCATAACTTTCTCATTTGAACTCCGATTTGAGCGATTCAAATTGCGTTGGAATTGTCTTTCCGAGCTCTACAAGATAGTGACCTTGAAACACTGAAAATGTTAGTACAAAAATTCTGAGTTTGTTATCATCAAAATACTTGGTTTGATTGAAGCCCTAAAGCTAACATATCTCTTACTAAGGAATGTAGTGCTATTCTTAAGAATGGGCTACCAACCAAGGCTAAGGATCCAGGATCATTTACTATTCCTGTATCAATAGGTGAAGAAGAGTTAGGTAGAACACTTTGTGATTTAGGCGCATGCATTAACCTTATGTCTATTTCCGTCTGTCGAAAGCTAGGAATTGGTGAAGCTAGGCCTACCACCGTCACACTCCAACTAGTTATGATAGGTCTATCACATATCCTGAAGGTAAAATTGAGGATGTCTTAGTGAAGGTAGATAAATTTATATTTCCTGTTGATTTTATTATTTTAGATTGTGAGGCGGATAAAGACGTCCCAATTATTCTTGGTCGTCCATTTTTGGCCACTGGTAGGGCATTAATAGATGTCCAAAAAGGGGAATTAACAATGAGGGTTTATAATGAGGAAGTAAAGTTTAACGTTTTTAAGGCCATGAAATATCCAGACGAAGTGGAAGATTGTTCATTCATTAGGATTCTGGAGAACACAATTGTTGAGATAACAATGCAGGATTTGGCAAACAAACATTTGGAAGATCATAGAGAGGTTAGTATAGAGGATTTAGAGGTTTGTTCTTTAGAAAGAAAAAATGAAAAAGAAGTGTCTAGGTGTGAGGATGTTTTTGAGTCTTTAGATTTGGATGAAAGGAAGGCTCCTCCTAGTAAACCATCCCTGATTGAGGCACCCACTTTAGATTTGAAGCCCTTGCCGAATCATCTAAAGTATGTGTATCTTGGGGAGAATGAGACGTTGTCCATTATTGTTGCATCAGATTTAATGTCGGATGATGAAGAGGCCTTAATAAAATTGCTGCAGAAATATCGCAAAGCAATAGGTTGGACATTGGCTGACATTCAGGGAATTAGCCCGTCTTTCTGTATGCATAAAATCACTCTAGAGGAGGGATCTTTTAGGAGTATTGAGCAACAGAGAAGGCTTAACCCTGCAATGGAAGAGGTTGTTAAAAAATAGGTGATTAAATGGTTAGATGCTGGGATATTTATCCAATTGTAGATAGCAATTGGGTAAGCCCTGTCTAATGTGTTCCTAAGAAAGGAGGTGTCACAGTGGTGACCAATAAAGATAATGAGTTGATCCCAACCAGGACAGTAACTGGCTGGAGGGTTTGTATGGATTACAGGAGGCTTAACAAAGCTACCCGTAAGGACCATTTCCCTCTACCATTTATTGACCAAAGGTTGGATAGGTTGGCTGGTCAGGCCTACTACTGTTTCTTAGATGGTTATTCTGGGTATAATGATAACTTGCAAAAAGAAAGTTATTTATCCTTTAAATTTAAGCTAAAACAAGGCCAAAAGATACATTGATGCGTTACCTCAACACAATAAGGAAGGAAAATCCGATGATTTTATACAGTAGGCGATATTCATATATGCGGTGAGAAATTATAAAAATATAGGGTGCTAACGCAATTAATTCAGTTGTTTGTTGCCCAAGTTTCTCTCAGCGCAGGCACACATTCCAAGACGATCATGAGAAAGACAAGATGGATGAAGGGACCGTGCTGACACACTGACGCACAAGTGGGCTGAAAAGTTGCAAGTGGGCTGAAAATGACTGAAGCAAGCTTCTAATTTCT
The DNA here is from genome assembly GCA_017139565.1 of Luffa aegyptiaca. Taxonomy (NCBI): domain Eukaryota; kingdom Viridiplantae; phylum Streptophyta; class Magnoliopsida; order Cucurbitales; family Cucurbitaceae; genus Luffa; species Luffa aegyptiaca. The sequence goes on from CM029397.1 coordinate 7,029,931, forward strand.
TGGAGAAGTTGGTTTCCTTCACCTATAAATAGAAGCCACCTGCTCAAAGGAAAAAAAACAGAGAATATACGAGGGACGAGAGGGAAGAAACGAAGATCAAGGAGAAAGAGAAATCATAGGAAGCTGTGATTAAGAGTAGACTTGCGTTTGCAATGTATTGCATAATGTATTGTTTTGCTTGCATGAGCTAATTTTCTTCTTCAAGGCTTAACGCAAGCACCCATGCAGGGATAAGTTTATTTTGTACTCTCCTTAATACTTCTCTTTTTACTCTCATCACATGTTTTACTTTCTGCAAAGTTTATTTTTTAAACTCACCAACTCTCTTATTTAATCCTTTATATAATATCACACGTTTCCGAGTTTAGATCAGTAAAAATTATTAAATTTTTGCAAACCTCTTTGTAACTTATTGTGTACTGATCATGTTTTTGACTTTAATGCCGATTGTAGGAAGGCTTTTGAAACTTTAAAGGCTGCTTTAATCTCAGCCCCCATTCTTTGTGCACCTAACTGGATTTTACCATTTGAGGTAATGTGTGATGCAAGTGATGTTGCAGTAGGTGCCATGCTGGGGCAAAAGCAGGGCAAATTTATCCATCCTATATATTATGCAAGCAGGGTTCTGAATGAGGCACAAATCAACTATACAACTACTGAAAAGGAGTTCTTGGCGGTTGTGTTTGCTTTTGAGAAATTCCAGCCATACTTGGTTGGATCCAAAGTCACAGTTTTCACGGATCATGCAACAATAAGGTACTTAATGTCTAAGAAAGATGCAAAGCCTAGACTGATTTGTTGAGTTTTATTATTGCAGGAATTCAACTTGGAGATAAAAGACAAGAAGGGATCAGAGAATGTCATTGCGGATCATTTATCTCGTCTTGATCCAACATTATCTTTGCTGAAGCAATCTGCCATTTAAGACTCATTTCCAGATGAACAGCTCTTTGCTGTTAAGGTAAAGGTAATCAAGGATATTCCTTGGTATGCCGATGTTGCCAACTTTTTAAGGGAGTCACTCCTATTGATATGGATTGGAGGTAGATGAAAAAGTTTAAGCATGATGCAAAATTTTTCTATTGGGATGAGCCATTTATGTATAAGCAATGCTCTGATGGTATTATTCGTAGGTGTGTTTCAAGTGATGAAGCAAAGGAAATCCTGGAGCAATGTCACTCTTCGCCGTATGGAGGCCATTTCAGCGGTCAGAGGACAACTGTGAGGATTTTGCAATGTGGATTCTTCTGGCCCTCCTTATTTAAGGATGCCCATTGGTTCTATAAGCAATGTGATGCTTGCCAAAGGAGAGGAAATTAAGGACCTAGAGACGAAATGCCTCTTACTTACATTTTAGAATTGGAATTATTTGATGTATGGGGTATTGATTTTATGGGGCCATTTCCCCTTTCTAATGGTAATGTTTTTATCTTATTGGCAGTTGATTACATGTCCAAGTGGGTGGAGACCATTGAATGCCATCAGAATGATGCCAAGACGGTATCAAGGTTTCTACAATCGCACATTTTTGCACGGTTTGGGACACCTAGAGCTCTAGTGAGTGATGAGGGTACACATTTTGTTAATAATATTTTGACTAAGCTTTTAGCTAAGTATGAAATTAAGCATAGGATAGTTACCCCTTATCACCTACAAGCAAATGGTCAAGCTGAAATAAATAATAGGGAAATTAAATCTATCTTAGAGAAAGTAGTCCATCCATCTAGGAAAGATTGGTCTTTTCGGTTAGATGAGGCTCTGTGGGGTTATAGGAATGCCTATAAGACTCCTCTGGGTATGTCTCCCTATAGGTTAGTATATGGAAATGCTTGCCATTTACCATTGGAGCTCGAGCATAAAACATTTTGGGCTTTGAAAAAATTGAATTTTGATCTGAGTCGTGCGGGGGCGATAAGAATGCTGCAGCTTAATGAGTTAGAGGAATTTCACCAATTTAGTTTTGAAAATGCGAAAATGTATAAGGAAAAGCATGAGTTTTTTGAATGAAAGAGCATGAGTTTTATGGGAGCAATTCGTATAGCAATATTTTTGAGCTCCCAGTGGTTGTTGCAGTTTTATTTTATCGCTGAATAGTTTGATTTTAATCTGGATTATTTCGAATTCAAGTTGGTTTGTTTGGATTTTATCTGATTTATTTTGGTTTTATTTTATTCTAATTTGTTGAGATTGTTAATTTTCGTCGAGTTTATCTTTAGTCTCTTTATTTTTATCCATTTAATTTATTTCTAATCCGATTAGTTTAGTTTCGATTTTATTTAAGTTTGTATTTTTTCGGTTATTTCTGTTTTAGGTTCGTTTTAATAAATATATTTCCTGATTTATTCGGCTTCTAATAAAAAAAGAAAAAATAAAAAAGATTTGATTAAGGCGATTTTAAATTTTAAATCTTCCGTATCAAAGATTCTTCTAGAAGAAAAATCTTTGCTCAGTGGTTTGTTTCGGCAATCTGTTGGAAAGATCAAATATTTCGTCTGAATAGAGAGGGGTTTGTTGTAAATGAAATGATTATATCGTTGGTATTTAATTTTTCCGTGGGCAGGTAAATCGAGTGGAGCATCTGGTGCTTCCACGTGTCACGTAGTGTTGATCTAGCTGTTGGCCAGCGCGAGGAGAATTTACCATGGGGCAATTTCTATCGTTTTTTAATTTAATAATTCATGATTACATGCAAAAATTAAAACGATAATTTTATTTAATTAGGGGCAGAATCTTTCGGTTAGGATTTTATTTGCTAAAGCCCTATTTATTCAAAACCCTCGGTAAGTTCCTTTTCACGTCATCTTCTTGCCATTTTCTCTTCGCTATTTTTATTTATCTTTTACTTCCGACTATTGTAAAATTCTTTGAGTCTACAATGGCTAAAACAAGAGGGAGAAAAGAGAGAAATACTGAGGAAGAAGAAGTGCCGGTTACACCTGAGACACCGAAGACTAAGGCGAAGAAAAGGAAAACGCCTGAAGAAAGAGAAGCTAAGAGAAGGAGAGGACAACAGAGGGTTGAGGTGGAAGAGGTAGTGCAAAAAGTAGTGGAAGATATTGCTTCTGATGTGGTTGAGGAGGAAAATCTGAAAGAACCAGAGGAACGGACTCCTGGACAGAATGATCCGATAGTCGAAAATCCGCAAGAAGTTCAAGAAAAAAAACAGAGGATGTGTAAGAAAGAGGCAGCGAGCAGGAGGTTCAAGAGCAAGAAGCTCAAGTTGAAGTCATTATGCCAGAAGTTCTGCGTCACCGTCGGAAGCAGAAAGCTGGTTGCGTCAAGGTGATCCGAACAGATACTCCTTCGCCGCCGACAACTGATTCTGAGAAAGAGAATACAGAAAAAGAGTAGGAGACAAAGGAGGTAGAAGACAAGCGAGAGAAGAGACAGAAAAGAAAGCAGAGGAGGAAATTTTGCCCAAACAGAGGGAAGACAAGGGCAAAGGCATTGTTGAAGCATCGGCTGAGGCTGAGAATATTGACACTGAGGAAACACGGTTGTTGTACAATTGCTTCATCAATAATCTTTCCGGAGCAAAGTATATAGAAATGTTGAAACGAGACTTTTTGTTTGAGCGGGGATTTGGTTATGATCTGCCGCGTTTCTTGAGGAATGGAATAGCAAATCACGGGTGGAGTCAGTTCTGTGCAAAGCCGGAGCCGGTCAATTCCAATATTGTCCGAGAATTTTATGCAAATATAGATGATCAAGAAGGATTTCAGGTTATCGTTCGAGGGGTGCCCGTTGACTGGAGCCCAGGGACAATCAATTCTCTTTTCAACCTCCAAGACTTTCCGCAAGCGGGATTCAATGAGATGATGGTAGCACCATCTAATGATCAATTAAATGCGGCTGTCAGGGAGGTTGGTATCGAAGGGGCTCAATGGAGGTTGTCGAAGACAAAAAGGCGCACATTCCAAGCGGCTTATCTGAAAAGCGAAGCCAATACATGGATAGGCTTCATCAAGTTGCGCTTGCTACCGACAACTCACGATTCAACGGTGTCTCGAGATCGGGTGCTACTGGTATTTGCTATTCTTCGTTCTATGAGTATTGATGTGGGCAAAATCATTTCTAGTGAAATTTTTGATTGCTGGCGGAAGAAGGTAGGGAAGTTGTTTTTCCCAAACACCACAACGATGCTATGCCAAAAGGCAGGGGTTCCTATGAATACAGATGATGTCACTCTAATGGACAAGGGAATAATCGACACGCAAACCTGGCTAGGCTTCAAAGGACACAAGAGGCACACCAAGACGGTTTGGTGTGCGACATCCATCAAATGCAAGAGCAATTACAGAGGCATTCCAGCATGATGGAGTTTGCCGAAAGGAAATTCTAAACCTTCTGGAATTATGTGAAGAGAAGGGATGCTGCGTTGAGGGGGGCTTTCCAGTCTAATTTTTCTAAGCCATATCCGACCTTCCCAATATTCCCTGATGACCTACTAAACCCTTGGATTCTGCCACCGCTAGTCAAGAGAGAGGGAGATGAAGAAGAAGATTCTCGCTAGGAGGATTGAAGAAGGAAAAAATTTGGGCTCGCATTATTTTTGTTGAAATATTTTTGTTGCTCGCGCATTTCTGACCACATCTTTTGTCTGTTTCTGTTTTGCTTATTTTTAATTTTCTGCTTCTAGGCCACCAAAAATTATATATGCTGATGTAACTTTCTTTTTCTTATGTCTTTAATGAAATTTCCAATAGTTATTTATGTTCCATGGCATTGAGCATTTCTAACGTAACCAATTTTCTTCTGAATTTTTGAAGCTTGGACTAGTTAGCTTAATTAGATTAAGGTATTCTGATCTCCAGAAACCTTTTGCATGAGCATTTCTTCTAGCCTGGTCGTCGCTGCGGCAAGAAGATTCTGAGGTAGTGTTAACTTATGTGATCCACTTTAAGCTTACTTCTAGTCCCACGCTTAGTTTAAAATTCAGATAGAAATATTTAAGTTTGGGGGAATAATTCATGAAATCAATGATTCATTGGGGACAATGGATAATTCAAGTTTGGGGGACTTTTTGCTACTCCAATTGTTTTGCTCGAGCATAACTCTCCTTCATTAAATAATTTGCTTGGTTATTGAGTAACCAGGGACATTTGTGATACTCACAGTTTGTCTTTGCGTCAAAAGATAACCTAGGAAATGTGAAAAAAAAAGAGAAAAAAATATAATTAATTGCTGAAAAAATCGATTTTGCTGAGAAAATTCATGGAGCAAAAGTTTTGAAGGATGAATGATAATCTAGCAGTTTTTCTGTCTCCACGGGCTTAGGTGAGCTTCAGCATAAAATGTCGCCATTCTGAGAAGCAAGAGATAGAATAACTATGGATATTTAGCTTGGCAATGAGTATTTAGCCAGTTGGTGATGAGTTTGAGGCAAGGGTATACTGCACAATAAAGTGGGTCATCCCATGCTTAAGAGTTTATGATTATAGGGCTGCTTTAAGTCTGAAGAACAAAAATATAAACCCCTTAAAAATGTGTTTTAATATATCTGATAATAGAGTCAGGTTGTGTCCAGTTCTTATGATTGAGTTAAAAGTGGTGATTATTTGTCCATGCTGGAGGAATTATTTTGCTGCGGCAGTACTTGGTTTTGCAGAATGCTCAGGTAAAGGTTGAAGGTAGTGTTGGGTTATCTGTTTTGATTGAGTTGTGCTTTGTCCAAAGTTTTGAATTCTTAAGGGAAGGTTGGTTAGTATTGCTCGGGACGCGTAATAGTTCAAGTTTGGGGGTATGATAACTCTCCAAAAGGGAGTTATTTAGGACTTAGTTTATAATGATTTGTGTGTCATTTATGCTAAATAGGGTTGCTTTTAGCTGAATATCATATGTTTTAACCCATTTGGAAGAATGGATGCTTTGGAAGTTATTTTGTGCAGAATATATTGCTGAGTGACTTGAGGGAGCAAAATCTGTGATTTAGCAAAGCAGGGAGCAAAGTTGCCACATCACAGCATGTTATCCATTTTAATGAACTGAAGTTAGTTGAGTTATTTTCGGATTTAAGAAGCAAGGAGAGCCATCCACGAGTACAGATTGACCTAATTTGAGCTTGTCTTTATTCTATAAAAGGGAAGAGCCGTCCAAGTAAAAAACATTCCACTTTTGGGGAAGAGATCATTTCTCATTTCCATCCTTGGGAGCCGAATAGAGGAGGAAAGATTGAAGACTTCAAGAAGACCATCAATTACGAATTTGACCAAGGGAATTAGTATTTTCTTGTAATTTCTTGTAATTATGGATTCACATACTCAGATTGTAGCGTGTGTTGTCATGAGTTTTATGAAGTAAATTGATTAGGTGTTGGTTAGGAGACATGTAATTGCCATGCTTATTATCTATGCAATATATGTTGATTTGAGAATCTTGATTATTTGTTGTGCATATTTATATTTTGTGCTCGTCTGGCCAGCCGGTATGAATACCACTTCTTAGTTTCAGGGATGATTTGAGAAGTGTGTGGCCTTTAATCACACTAGATCATTGTGTATTGGTGAACGCCAGTGACTGAGTTAGGGATAGCCAGTTGCCTAGTGCTTGATCGGTAGAGCAACATTGGAGTTGAAACACATTCCAAAAAAATCCAGAGTTTCGGGAGGATCCTGCTAATAAGACTGCAAGAGTTTTGCCTGATCAATAATATTGCTAGAGCATCTTTTAAAACAATTACTAAATCTTGACCTACGCCTGTTTCTAATCTGTTTGCTTTATTTGTTTACTTTATGTTCTGTCATTTCTTTTGCTTCAGCATTATATCAAAATCAATCATTTTAACTACTCTTGAAACCATTAAGAAATTATATAAAAGAGATAAAGTGAGAGCTATTCAAGCCCCGTGGATTCGATAAATACTTATTACTTGCTGCAGATTGTGTATTCTTGCACAGTGTTCTAGAGTCTATTTTTACTATATTTTCACCCACTTTGGAAACCCAGCACTAGGCATCTGCTCCAGTGCATCTGTAAAAGGAACATTAACATTCAAACCCATAAAAGCATCTAATTTTTTTTTTCAAATAAAGCTTTTGAATTTTTCTTTTTCTTTTTCCTCGGTTTAGAGACTGGAACAGTAGGAGAAGGGATGGAGGGCTCAGGATTAAGAAATTCAGCTTCGTTTGAGGTTGTGCCCTCGTCAGCTTCTTCAGCGAGATCCTCTGGTTCAGTAGTCTCCTGCTCCTCAGCTACTTGAGTTTCCTTCTCTTGATGCACAACGATGGCTTTGCAGTAGTACAAATGAGATTTCTCCTATTCAGCTGGGGCCTTACCCTTGTTCATGGTGTTGAAAACACTTACCAGCTGTCCCAGCTGAGTTTAGATGTTCTTTATTGTTGCACGATGGCCATTTACTGTGGTGTTTATTGTGATAACAGCCTCCTCAAGCTTGTTCGTCCTGTTACTAGATTCTGCAATGAAAGCTCCAACAAAATCCTCTAACGATTGTTTATTTTCTTGCTTAGGAGGGGTAAAAGCAGGAGGATTTAACACATTTTTATTGTTGGCATAAGAGAAGTTCTCATGATTTCTATTACTAGGGTGATAATGTGTAGGTGTAGAGTTATTACTGTATCCCTATAATTGAAATTAGAAACATACTGAACCTGTTCTAAAGTCTCCTCTTGAGACTGAGATGTAAGGGCAGCTGCACACTTGATCGGTTGAGCACTCCCTGTACCTGAAAATTTCAAAAAAGCATCAGCACGGGAAGACATTTGGGCTTGGAGTGCACTTACGTTGTCGATTTCAAACACTCCAACAACAATCGTTTTTGGTGCAGACCGCTCAGATGGCCACTGATAGCTGTTGGTGGTCATATCCTCTAGTAGTGTGCGTGCGTTCTCCATGGTCTTGGACAACAAAGTTCCACCTACAGCTGCATCAACAATTGTTTTAGTACTAGGATTCAGACCGTTATAAAAGAGTTGGATTTGTAACTAGTTAGGATAACCATGCTGAGGGCATTTCCTTAGCAACTCTTTGTAATGTTCCCAGGCCTCGAACAGCTGCTCATCAAACTACTACTGGAACGTCCCAATCTCAGTCCTCAGCTTGACCAGCAAGGGGAAAAATTTCTTCAACAATGGCTGGACCAAAGCATCCTAGGTAGTGGTGCTTCCAGGTGGAACCGATTGCAACCAGTCATGAGCTTTATCCTGTAGAGAGAAAGAGAAAAGATGTAAGCGAATGACATCTTCAGACACTCCATTTAACTTTACCGTCCAACAGATGTCTAGGAAGGACTTCAGGTGAGAGTTTCGATCCTCCGTGGGTGATCATCTGTAAGCGCAGTTGGTGCGTCGTCAGCTGAATAGATGGATGTGAGTTAAGATGATAAATGAAATAATAAAGAATAATTCAGCTAACACTTAAGTACAAGTATACACTGTTGCACGTAGTAATAAAAAAGCCTCAGAAGTATTCCAAGGGTATCGATCCCACGAGGACTAAATTGGAAATTCAGATTTGATGAAGAAACTGCTCAAATGATTGCTTTTGAAAAAGGTAACCAAAGAAAATAAGTTGATTGATTGGGGTTTTGAAAAGATAAACAAAACATGCAAATAAAAAAATAAAGAATAACAATAAGATAAAACGAGGTATTCAACATGGATTCATCCCTAAGGTAACAACCATACTTATGCAATATCTAACTTAAGTGTATTGAATGCATTGGGTCAGATTTAACTTCTATTTGGCCCTTGTTTCCCAAAACCGTTAGAAGGCTAAGCGAGTACCGTTATGCCCATTTCTGGGACTCGACTCCGACATAGATAATTCATGAATGCAACCTATAACCCTATAGTCGATATAGGGTGCCTTAGGCAGCTTGCCCTATACCGCCGAAGAATCTCTTTCAAGCTTTTTCTCCTATATCACCTTTATGAGAACCGATATTGTTTGTCCCTTTCGAGATCAAACTCACATAGCATGCAATGTCTAAGTGATCAAATTAAACTCAGCAAGATTAGAGTGATAATCAATAAAGAATGACATGCATTAAACACAACTTAAGCAAATAAAGTACTTTCAAGCCATTAAACCCTAAGGGAATTCACCACATTGAACCCCTCAACGGGACTTAGCTACCCATGATGGGATAAAAAGCAAGTGAACACATTTTCATTGAAATAAGAATGTAAAGAATACAAAGTAATGAAAAGATTCAAGAGCTGAAAATAAAGGAGATAGCTAAATATTATGGGTTTTTTGTTTACTCAATCCTTCTAGAGTTCGCTAAGACACTCCACTCTCTCACTTTTACAAGGTTGGAATGGATGAAACTCTCTACAAACCACAAGGTTTGATGTCTAACTCTCTCTCGGGTTAGAATTTGGTCATCTAAGAAGGACCTCGGGCATCCCTACTCATTGGCGTCGAGCCAGGGTTCTGTCACCACCCATTTCTTCCAAGTGAGTTCTGCTTGGATTTGACTTCGAATCTCGAGCTTATATAGTGTAGAAATTGGTTGAGGAGTTGCAAAATAGGTGCTAGAAGGTTGCCCAGTCAGTTTCGGGGTCAAAACAACCGGTTAGGTGCGAAGAAGACTCGTCAACAACGACCCGCGTGCGACTCGGAACGACCTCTGTTTTTCCTGAAATGCGATCGCATTTCATTTTTGCCTTCCCCAGAAATGCGGTCGCATTTCTTGGGAATTTCAGCTTTCTCTCTGTTTTTATGCACAACAATAAACTAAGTCAAATTCTCTTAAAATCAAGTCTTTTTAAGCACAAATGAGTTAACTTTGACAAAAGTAATTCTCAACACCCTAACTTATCAAATGAAGCATAATTTGAGCTCGGGAATAGTAAATTGACCTAAACACTCAATATTTAACCAAGAAACGAGCTCAATATAAGGGTAAAATAGGTATATTTTTTACCCTTATGAGCAGTCTTGAGCCATCTGAATGAGACCAGTTTTTAGCTCAAAATTGTTAGCATTGATCAGGGCATAGACAATCCCCGATTGTTGCTCTTGAAAGACCAGCTGAAAATAGTCCCTAATTGGCTTAGGCTCCTTAGGGTTAGGATTGGCCATTTGGATAAGATTTTCTTGATCCGTCCTTCGAAGTCTATTATACGTCCTCTCTATCTCCGGGTCAAAGGGAACTAAGGCCAACTCCCTAACCTTTCGCATGCACAATCTAATCTAATCTAAAAAAGGAAAATAAAAGAAAAGGAAAGAAAATAAATTAGGAAAGAAACTAGGAAAGGAAAGAACTAAATCTAAACAAGGAAAATATATTCTATAAAAGTAAAGAGAGATAAAAAAGGAATGCAAAAACAATTTAGGAAACTAACAAATAAAGAAAGATTAATCTAAGTATAAAACTAAAAAGGAAAATTCTACTTATGGAAAATTTTAACCAAATAAGGAAAATCTAATTATGGAAAGATAGCAAAAAAGAAAAAAAAATGCAATCTACCTAAAAATAAAATAACAAAAAAATAAAAATAAAAATACAACCTAAATTAAGACCAGACAATTTTTCTACGATATTAATTTGATTAAATATGCCAATCCCCGACAACGACGCCAAAAACTTGATGCGCGATTTGCTAACCGCAAGTGTACAGACGAAGTTATAATATAGTGATTTTTAAATCGAATGTTGTCCTCTGGATTGGGTTTCTAATCAATCTAATTACCACAAATACTAAAGTCCAATTTTATTTAGGGAACTAGACTTAGTGATAAAGAATGGAAAATTAACACATAGCTAAAAAATATGGAAATCAATTGATGGCAAATTCTTAGGGAGTTCATAAATGTAGGATTAACATAACTCATATTTATCTCTCCCGAGTATAAATAAATCTCTCACATGCCATGAATCAAATATCCCTATCTAAATTCATTAACATGCAAGGCATTAAGGCTATCCTTTTTAACGATTTCTAAGATTATCTTTTATCTTTCAATCTCAAGACTATCCTAGTTATGCATAACGAGATCTAAGGTAAGCCCCCTCTCCCGAGCAAGATTTAAACATAATAATCAATCAATTCATGATCGGTAAATTGAAAGAGTTGAGGAAACATTATGCATAAATGAAATCATAGCAAACATCCTACAATCAATTCATAATTGCCTAAAGGGCTACATCAATCCCTAAGATAAAGAACATAGCTACTCATACAATGCATTACGATATAAGCTAAGTCTAAAACAGCCTTTGAAAACAACTAAAATCAAGAGGGAAAGGAGATTAAACGCTAAGTCGCTGAAACTGCACGATCTCCACGAGCCAAGCCTTCTAATCCCGCGCCTCCAACTTGCTTCAGCTCCCACTGAAGGTATTTAGTCGAGTTGAGGCGGAAATTGCATCTAAAGAAGTCCCCTTGGCCAGCCCTAATCGCATTCTATTTATAGGGAAATTGTCGAAAGCATCGAGACGCTATAGGCACAGCGTCGCAACGCTGTCGCAAACCGTGCATTCTGTTTAGGAAACTTTCGAGAGCGTTGAGACGCTCTAGCACAGCGTCGACGCTGTGCTCTTTTGCCACCTGAATCAAACATGGAAAGTTCCAGCGTCCAGACGCCCAGAAACTAGTGTCTCGACGCTGGCTCACGGATTGAACTCATCAACAAGCTTCCAACTTCGATTCAACTTCGTTTCTTTGGCCTTTTTTCACTTCCCGAACATTCGATCATTCCCATTTTCTCAATTTAGCTCCAATACATAATTCCTACAAATAAAACACTAAAATGTATAAATTTGGCCAATTTAATATCAAAGACTAACTAAATTAAGTAGGGAAAAATAGCTTACTACGCTCGCTATCACTAACAAATTACAACTTTTCCATCAAGCTTAATTAAATTAAAATCCAACAAGATCAAATCAGTTTAATCCTTTCTCCACACTAATTACACGAAATTAACCCCTCCAATTCAATTTAAATAGCCAAGACTTGCCCAATTAACTCATAATTGAAGTCATCAATGGCTACCTAAAATTCATGTCGTTACAGTTACCAAGCCTCGAACTCCTCATCTTCAAGCTGCTCAAATGCTTTTAAGATACATAAAGGGTTCACCTGCACAGGGAGATTTTCTTCCAGCTTCAAAGTCTTTTCAGCCCAAGGGTTTTTCAGATGCAGATTGGGCTTCTTATTCTGATTCAAGGAAATCTACTACAAGATTTTGCATTTTCTTAGGAGATGCTTTGGTTTCCTGGAAAGCAAAGAAACATACTACTTGTAACGCCCCAGGATTTTAAAACTATCCTAGCGACATTACTAACTCCTTAACCAAGCTAACCGAATGCACCGAAAATTTTGGCAGCATAACTGTTGGGTTTTATGCCCTAAAACTCGTAGATAGTGAATGTAAACAAATTTTATACTTGTGTTTAATAAAGTGTTAGTTAGTTTCTGCAATAAAATGTTATTATTAAATATTGCACTATTTGACCCAAATCCAATAAACTAAGATCCAAGGTTGTTTGTATGTAACTTGAACTAGTATGTGGGGACATACGGGGATCGATATTCAAGTAACAACCTAAAAGGTCTATAGTACAAGGATAAGGCTGGGTACCTTATCCTGGTGACACTATGGATACGGCCCACTTTGTATTATGATACAAACGCTATGATCCAACGCGTTCATGTAGTTGACATGCGAGTGGGGGTATCCTATGCAATGAGTTTGCATAAGACCGGACCGCGAAATAGTTAACCACTAACTGTAATACCGTTAGTTGGCTTGGTTTCTATTTCACTAGGATGACCTAGACAACTCAGTCTCAATCCTGAGTGGATTATGGACTCCTGTTCACGAGGAGTTGTCCTTTGATTTGTATGGGTGAGAGTGGCCAGCACGCCGACTCAATAAGCCTACCATTTTGGGGACAATACCGAGTGGGGAGCTGGGAACATAATCACACAAGATGGAATTCACTCATTCCCGACTCTAGGGTAAGTAGAGGTGTGTTCTCTTAAGTGGTGTCTCCGGGACTTGAACAATGGGCCCAACCCTCTCTATGGCACGAGAGGGACTTCTGTTTTTTGGTTGGACCTCAAACAGGTTGTTCATTAGAGGAGCACTGGGGACTTAAGGACAAAGATGTAAACCAGGGGTAAAACGGTAATTTGACCCAGCTGGGATACGAACACACGTGAAGGACTGACTTGTAGTATTGGTCGATATCCGTGGACACAGAAATATTCTGCAGTGAGAAGAGTGCAGCTGAGGGTCTTTAGTGGAATGACCCACAGTTAACGAATGGAGACTAACTTGGTTAATGAGTTTAAGCCGATTAGTCTCGTATCGTTGGAGCTTCTGATCTGTAGGTCCATTAGGTCCCACTGGTAGCTCGTAAAAAGACTTGAAGCAAACAAATATAAATTGTAAATTGAAAGTGTTCAATTTATTTGGGAAATCGTATAATGTATATTGATGCATTATAATATAAAGTTTATGAAACTTTATAATATAATTTTTGAATTAATTTCAAAAATTAATTCTTGAGAGAAAATGTTTGAAAGAGTTCAAATAAATTTAATATGAATTGGATTCATATTAATTTTAATAAAATCCCTAAGATTAAATATATGATATTTAATTGGGTAATTAATTAATCATTTATTAAAATTAGAGACCTTTTCCTATTAGGAAAGAAAATATTTGAAAGAGTTCAAATAAATTTAATATGAATTGGATTCATATTAATTTTAATTTTAATAAAATCCCTAAGATTAAATATGTGATATTTAATTGGGTAATTAATTAATTATGGAATTAATTAATTATTAAAATTAGATATTGTTCAGATAATAGATTTGAACTTATTCCTAGACCTTTTCCTATTAGGAAAAGGTCTTGGCCTTTACCTATATATAGGACCCCTGGGGTGGGGTGAAAGGTATCCCAATGTCTCTCCTTCTCTCAGAGATCTCTCCCAAAAGACTCCCACAAGTCTCCTGCTTCAAGAAGTCTTAGAGATATACCGGTGTAGCCGATTGGTGGTGTTCGCACAAGAGGGTTGTTGCATTTTCAATCTTATTGGCAAGAAAAGGGGAATTGATCAAGACTTTCTACAAAAGTAAGTTTTCTATGAAATCCTTGATCACTAGGATCAATCTAGTTGATCTTTTAGCATGTTTATAGCCTATGTACAGCCCATTAAATATAGATTTATTGCTGTAATATTTTGCAAATTGTATTGGTATTTCAATTAGAATCTAAGACTCTAAGTAGGTTCGGTATAGATTGGGCTTCTTATTCTGATTCAAGGAAATCTACTACAAGATTTTGCATTTTCTTAGGAGATGCTTTGGTTTCCTGGAAAGCAAAGAAACATACTACTTGTAACGCCCCAGGATTTTAAAACTATCCTAGCGACATTACTAACTCCTTAACCAAGCTAACCGAATGCACCGAAAATTTTGGCAGCATAACGACGTACATCAGACTAACCAAAATTTTTTTCTAAACCTGCTGAACAAGAAAAATACTTCTATATAACCAACTACTCATAACCGCACGCCACAACACCTCAAATTCGCAACAGAACTTCCACAACAAAGCGACTCAGGTCTCGCAACATCATTAACCAAATAAACAAAGTACTTACAACTAAAAACTCAATTATGCACAACTAACTTCAACTTCAGTTTATTCGAAACAACTTAATTATCATTAACTAAAAGAAGAGATAGAGTTCATTAAAACCAACACAACTAAGCCTAGAATTCAACAAGAAAAGTTTCAGAACTAAATCAAATGGGACGAACAGTTGTCCAACAATAATACCCAACAACTATCCTAACCAAAATGAAAACAAAAGGAAGAAGAACACTAGCTAGCTATGGTCCTTCCTCATGCGCCTCCTTTGCATCACCATGGTTAAGGGAGTCGTCATAACCTGCATAATCTAAAATGTTGGGGGAAAGAAGGGGAGGGGGTCAGTACAACCACAGTACTGGTAAGCAACCCCTACTTGAGAAGCCATCAAACAACAATGAAGCAAACAAAATGCTTTTCAAATGCAAACAACAATGCTTTTAAAACGATAAACCAAACATGCTTTTATAACGTGAAATCAAACCACACAACACATATTGCATGCAACATCAGAATGACAACATGAATCCACACATCATTTTACGCACCCCCACATGGTTTTTGTGCCATGCCCGCACACTCACATGTGATTTCTGCGTCACACTCTACACTCACATCTTCACACGTGATTTTTGCGTCACGCTTCGCACAACTCTCATCTCCACACGTGATTTCCATGTCACGCTCTACAAAACTCTCCAAGACTGACCCTTCGAGTCACACCAACCCCTGACCATTTATACCCAGGGCCTCGACACTTCTCTACAGAGCTCGGCATTCGACACTTGACCATTTCTACCCAAGGATTCGAATTGTGGGTCGACCCTTGACCATTTACACCCAAGGCCTCGATGACTAAGCAACATATTGACCCTTGACCATTTATACCCAAGGCCTCAATACTTGTTTCAAGACTCATCACACCGACCCTTGACCATTTATACCCAAGGCCTCGATGCTTCTCTTTATCTAACATTGGCATATCGACCCTCATCCATTTATACCCGAGGCCTCGACATCCAATAGTGATATATCAGCCCTCGACCATTTACACCCGAGGCCCTAATAATCTCAACCACAATGCTAGTCCTCTTTAAGGCAATGATGACATGCCACCCCTCGGCCATTTGTACCCGAGGCGCACTGACATTCACCCTTTTTTCCATTTTCTCACATTTTAGGTCCCTGACCTCTTTTCTCACACTTATCTAGAATGCATATGCCCTGCAATATGCTTCTAGACTCAAGTACTATGCCCACTCAGCATATACATACAACAACCTGCTCTCACCTCACGCATAACTCATGAGCTCACAACAGAACTAGCATGCTTTCAACAAAACATCACAAACAACGTTCATATATTTCAGAACTACATGTATATATAACATATAAGCAACAGAACAAGTATAAAGCATATATAAAGCGAGTAAACAAATAGCGTGCATTATGCAATCAAATAGACCTCAACAGATAGAAACTACTGACCAAAAAGATTACGAGCGCTCCTAATGAACTCCTTTAACAACTCTAAAGATCCAGATAAAGTTCTAAACAACAAGGATAACTTCTATAGAATTAGAACTAACCTATAAATTCTTTAAACATGCTTGAAAGGGTTTAAAGAGACTTATTACTTGCTAACTCCACCAAACAAATCTGTCCCTTGCTAGAAGTTACTTAAAACAAGCTCTAATCGAGCCAACACTCCAAGTATATGACTCCCAGAGTTAGGAAATTGATTTGATGAGTCTAGCAAGAGATCTAACAAGATTAAAACTCTAAAACTTACCAAACACCACTAAACGTGGTGTGATGCTCGCTGGAATTCGTCGAACAGCACTAGAGCTCCTTGGATACGTGTTGTTCGAGGTTCGAATTGAGTTAAAACTAAAACTAACAGAACACCCATACTTTATAGGCTATTCTCAAGCAAACCTAATAAAATTATAAAGGTTAAAGAGCATGGAAACTTACCGATCGACACCTAAACGACCTTGAAGCTTGCTGCCCAGTGACCAAATGAGTTTGAAATCACTAATCCGAACCTCCTAGCCTATGGGCATTCAGTCCCAAGGCTGTTTGGATTATGGGTATTCGTCAAAAACCAATTTTGAGTCCAAACGCTCGCTATTTGGCTTTCAAAGAACCTTAATCCTGCAAATTAGAAGCCGTAACTAAATGGGTATCTTGATTTTGAAGCTGAATAAGCATGGGTCATGCTCTAGAACGATTTCAAGGACTAAAAAACATGGGTACATATTGAAACTCGAAGGAGATCGAGCCAACCACGAGCAATCCCAGTTGGCCACGCGAATAAAGTGGTTGGAAACGAGAATTTTCTCCACAACCGCGCGGGGTTTGATCAGCGAACATTAAAGGGATCGTGCAAGGGGCTGGACGGCGGCACTCAACTACGACAGATAGGCGGCGGCGGCGCAAAGGGCCTTGTTTTCCTGCAAAACCAGACGACGACAAATACGACGGGGGAAGGAGGAATAGAGGCGGCAGGTTTTTCACATGAAATGAAGAGAGAGAGAGAGAGAGAGAGAGAGAGAGAGATGCACGAACGGTTGTAACGTGCTCGGGCTGCGACGAGCGGCTGGGCCACAACTTCTCCGGTGATGGAGGGAGATGACAGCGACTGAACTCCTGAGAGGGGGTGTTCACACGACTACAAGAAGGAAAGAGAGGAAAGAGATAGATTTAGGGCTTTCTTGATTTATTTTGTTTTCTTTTTCTTTAATCCATTTAATAACCAAAACCCAAGAAAGAAAATCCAATTAAAATAGGAATTAGATCTTATCTAAAATTTTATTTAAAATCCCAAACTTAACTCCGAAAAGATTTATGAGAGAAAATAACCCAATGTATTTGGGATATGGGTCTTTTGATATTTAAAATAAATATCGAATGTTAAACCTCCAAACTTTAGGAAATTAAAGATTTAATTAAAAATCTCTTTTTCCTAAATTGCCGAAATTTAATTTAACGACCCAAGGCTAAACGTAAATTCTAATTTTTTAAATTAGAATAAGAATGCTCAACAAATTCCAAAATGGCTCAATTTCGAAATGCGGGGCGTTACATAACATGTAAAACTCAATGAAAATACAGCAAGAACAGAAAGTAAAACTCAGAAAACTCAGCCAATCTTATTTAGAATCAAGACATAAACCCAATCCAACGAAACGAGATTAGCTAAGCATAGATGAAGTAAAATCAACAATAAACATGGAAGAATCCATAGAATATGACAAAAAATGGTCTACAACAGTGCTGGAATGTAAAAGAGGCAAAGAAATCGTAAAAGGAACCAAAATTCTAACCTAACGGCAGACTAAAACCGACACTACAGATATATAGAAACTACGTCGGCATCTCGACGCCAAGGGCAGCGTCTCGACGCCGCGAACATTACACTTCAGCCAGATCTCGCGTTCGCGTCGAGACTCCAAGGTCGGCGTCTCGATGGCAGCCTCAAATTGCAACTTGATCTTTAATTTCTCGGCTTTGTCTCGCTTCCTCTTGGTTCGAAGCTTCAATCTCCGACTTTCGATTTTATTCTTCAAGCTCGCTTCAGCACAATTGGGTCTTTTCACCTCCTCGTCGTCCAAGACACCGAGATGGCTCCAAAACTCCGTAATTGCCTCGAATTAACACCAATTAGCGTGATCTGCTCCAGACATAGCCTAAGCTCAATTAACCTGTAAATAGGACAAGTAAAGCGTAAAATGACTCTAACAAGCTTACATTAGAGGCGATAAAACAGGACTATTTAGGTCCTATCACACATCTATTTGGCACCAATAACATATAAATCATGATAGAAATAAGACACAAATGACTCCCTTTTGGAGAGTTATCATAGGGCTAAGGTGAAGGCTGAGTTGTTAGGTTTTTAGGGTGCAATTGATGAGTGTGAACTACTTGATCTGGGTTTCAGGGGTGCTACTTTCACTTGGTGCAATGGGAGGCCAGGAGTAGAAACAGTATGGGAGAGGATTGATATATGCTTGAGCAACCTAGCATGGCAGGAGTTGTTTCCGTTGCATGAGGTGACTCATCTGAATTTTAGCCGATCAGACCATAGGCCTCTTTTGCTTTCTAGGTCAGTTGAAGCCCGGGTAGTTTGTAGTGTAGGGTAGAGGATTCAGAGGTTTGAGGAAACTTGGCTCCAGGCTAATGATTTTGGGGAGGCAGTTTCAACGAGCTGGAAGTTTGGGCCTCCAACTAGTTCACCTGTAGAGTTGGAATAAGTGACTTCCTGATGCATGTCACATCTGAGTAGATGGGGAAAGCAGAAGGGTGGAAGTTTTGGTCAGCGTACCCGGGCCGCTACAGCGAATGTTCAACAGGTCATGGGTAGGTTGGGATCTTCCAATTCTCGAGTTGAGTTATAGAGGGTAGAAGGGCATCTAGAATCTCTCCTTGTGGAGGAAGAGGTGTACTGGAGACAGAGATCTCGTGATAGCTGGCTAAAAATGGGGGATAGAAATACCCGTTGGTTTCATTCACAGGCCTCGCACAGAAAGAGAGTTAACACTATCTGGGGACTGAAGGATAGGAATGGAGTGTGGCGGCAGGAACCAGATATGGTGTTGGGCTTGATTGAAGGGGTATTTTGAATGCATTTTCTCGACATCGTTCCCATTTGATGGAGAGATTGTTCAGTTTATTTCTCGAGTTCCCCCCACTTTTACAGATGAGATGAATGACAGTCTTGTGCGACCTTTTAAGCGAGAAAATGTACTTCGAGCATTGAAACAGATCCATCCTAGTAAAGCTCCAGGACCGGATGGTCTGTCTGGAGCCTTTTATCAGCATGCCTGGTCGGTAGTAGGGCCTGATGTGGTTAATTGTTGTTTGAATATTCTGAATGATAAAGCCTCCCCAACACCTTTGAATGAAATGATGATTGTGTTTATCCCTAAGAAGAAGAGCCCCAAGCGCATTACATATTACCGACCAATCTCGTTGTGTAATGTGTCGTACAAAATTGTGTCCAAGGTTTTGGTGAATCGCATGAAAGGTATACTTAATGAGTTGATTTCTCATAATCAGAGTGCTTTTATTCCAGGGCATTGTGTAGTTAATAATGCCATCCTGGGGTTCTTGGAGAGGATGATGTTGAGAATGGGTGGAGTTAATATTGTGGTGAATATCATCGGTCCAGTATTCGTTTAATGTGAATGGTGTGAGGTGTGGGAATGTCATTCCTAGTAGGGGTCTACGACAGGGAGATCCGATTTCCCCGTACTTGTACTTGTTGTATGCTGAAGGCCTCTCTCGTATGCTGCATGAGGTGGAGGTGTCAAAGGTTATCACGGGGTTGAAGATAGCGCATGGATGCCCTTCTATCTCCCATTTGTTCTTCGATGATGACAGTCTTCTCTTTTTTCGGGCTAAGGTGGGTGAAGCACAGGCTGTGCACTGCATCCTTTAGTGCTATGAGTGAGCTTCTGGGGAAACTATAAACTTTGATAAGTCTATCATTTCCTTTAGTCTGAGCAGAGAAATGGGTTTTCAAACTCAGGTGAGTCAGATTTTCCAGGTTCAAATAACGGCTTGCCATCGCCAGTATTTAGGCTTTCTATCTTTTATGCTTCGGAACATAATGAACAGTCTAAACTTTATTAAAGAGTGAGTATGGCGTCAGATTCAGGGATGGAAGGGAAAGTTTTTTCTGTAGGGGGTAGGGAAGTTCTGCTAAAATCCATTGTGCAGGTTATTCCGTGTTACTTTATGAATTGTTTTCGCTTGCCTAAAAAACTGATATAGGACATTAGTAGGGCCATCGGACGATTCTGGTGGAATGGGGATAAGGAGGATAGAAGGATCCATTGGGTGAGCTAGAAGACTTTATGCAAGCCAAAATGTTTGGGTGGAATGGGTTTCAAAGACTTGGAGCTTTTCAACCAAGTTTTGCTGTCTAAACAATGTTGGAGAATTGTTCAGTATCCTACTTTGTTTCTCTCTCGTGTGTTGAAGGGGCGGTATTTTCCTAGATGCAGGGGTAGGCTCCCGTCCTTCGTATATTTGGAGGAGTCTGATTTGGGGGAGGGAGCTTTTGGGAAAGGGTATTCGTGGGAGATTTGGAAATGGTGAGAAAGTTCGTTTGTATGCTTATAACTGGATTCCGGATGACACTTGCCTTAAGGTGCGTTCCCCGATTACCGTGGATTTTGATACTCGAGTGGCTGATCTTCTTACTGCTTCTGGTCAGTGGAGTGAAGAGATTCTTCGACACCATTTTAGCCCCCGTGAGGTACGTTTTATCCTTACTATTCCCTTGCGACATATGTTGTCTGATGATGGGTCATATGACATTTTGAGAAATGTGGTGTCTATTCGGTTAAGAGTGGGTATCGACTTGGCCAAACGACTTTGCTTGCCCAAACCCTATCTTCGTCTTTGAATGAGTGATGCACGATTTGCTAACCGCAAATGTACGGGCCAAGTTATAATATAGTGAATTTTAATTCGAATGTCATCCTCTGGATTGGTTTTCTAATCAATTTAATTACCGAAAATACTCAAGTCCAATTTTATTTAGGGAACCAAACTTAGTGAAATAGAGAATGAAAATTAACACAAAGCAAAAAAAATGTGACAATCAATTTATGGCAAAAGTCTTAGGGAGTTGATTTCACCAATTGGGATTATGGATTAATTCATAGATAGTTAACATGCATTCATAAATCTAGGAAAACTACAATCAAACATATCTCTCCCGAGCATACATAATCCTCTCACATGCAATGAACCCAATATCCCTATCTAAATTCATTAACATGCAAGGCTTTAAGGTTAGTCCTTTTTAACAATCAATTTATGGCCGGTAAATTGAAAGCATTAAAGAATACGTTATGCATATATGAAAACTGAAATACATGCATAAATCAATCCAAAATTGCCCAACGGCTACATCAATCCCTAAGATTAAAACTTAGCTACTCATACAACGCGTTACGATATAGCAAAAGTCTAAAACAACCATTAAAACTAACTAAAATCAAGAGGGAAAAGAGATTATACGCTAAGTCGCCGAAACCGCACGTCCCCGTCATGATCTCCACAACCCGAGCCTTCTAAATCCGCTCCTCCAACTTGCTACAGCTCCCACAGAAGGTTTTAGTCGAAATTTAGGCCAAAATTGCATCAAAAGAGGTCCCCTTTCTCCGCCCTAACCGCAATTTATTTATAGCAAAAAATTCGACAGCGTCGAGACGCTATAGGCACAGCGTCGCGACGCTGTCGCTATACCGAGCATTCTGTAAAGGAAAAATCTGAGAGCATCAAGACGATATGGTCACAGCGTCGCGACGCTGTGACCTTTTGCCGCCTGATTTAAATGAGGAAAGTCCAGCGTCGAGACGCCTAGAAGCTAGGGTCTCGACGCTGGTCTACGATTTGCCCAATTCATTAAGCCTCCTTCTTCGATTCTCTTCGTTTCTTTGGTATCTTTTTTCGTCCTGAACACTCGATCATTTCCAATTTCTCAATTTAGCTCCAAAACATATTTCCTACAAATAAAACACTAAAATGCATAAATTTGGCCAATTAAATATCAAAGACTAACTAAATTAATAAGGGAAAAATAGCTAGTTATGCTCGCTATCAAACACCCCCAAACTTAAGTTCTTGCTAGTCCTCGAGCAAACTAAAAATCAAGCATACAGTTGAAGAATGGATGCAACAAACATGACTCAATCCTCAAGGCTCAAAACTCAATAATCAAGCAATCAAGAGACATGCACATAAGGCCAAATGAGGGAGACATATCAAAAGTTTTCCAAAATTATCTTGCACAAGCGAGATCTAACTTAGCTAAATTATACTATAATAGCACGGGATTGGATTATTAAACTCTCAACTCATCATCCCTCTACACTGGAAATAAGGATTTACTAATGAGTCAATGGAACAAATTAATTTGTTTTCATCCATACTTAGGTGCTTCAAATTGAAAATTAAATAAAGCATTTATAAGTGGCACTAGTGGTGCGGCAGAAGATGAATGGATGGATGTGAGATAAGATGATAAATGTTAATAAAGATAAATTCAGCTAACCCTAGTGCAAGTATACACTGTCGCACGTAGTAATAAAAAAACCTTAGAAGTATTCCAAGGGTACACTGTCGCACGAGGACTAAACTGGAAATTCAGATTATAAGAAGAAAGTACTCAACTTGATTGCTTAAAAGTATAGGTAACCAAAGAAAAAAAGATTGATTGATTGGGTTCTTAGAAAATAAAACAAGCAAATAAACAAAAGAATAATGATAAGAAATAAACAAGGTATTCAACATGGATTCATCCCAAAGGCAATAACCATAATCATGCAATATCTAACTTAAGCATATTCAATGCATTGAGTCAGATTTAACTTCTATTTGGCCTTGCTCCCAAGAACCGTTAGAAGGCTAAGCGAGTACCGTTATGCACATTTCTGTGTCTCGACTCTGACATAGATAATTCACAAATGCAACCTATAACCCTATAGTCGATATAGGGTGCCTTAGGCAGCTTGCCCTATACCGTCGAACAATCTCTTTCGAGCTTTTTCTCCTATATCACCTTTATGAGAACCGATATCGTTTGTCCCTTTCGAGATGAAATTCACATAGCATGCAAAGTCTAAGTGATCAAGTTAAACTTCAGCGAGATTAGAGTGATAATCAATAAAGAATGACATGCATTGAAAAAAACTTAAGCAAATAAAACACTTTCAAGCTATTGAACCATAAGGGAATTCACCATATTGAACCCCTCAACGGAATTTAGCTACTCATGGTGGGATAAAGTGAAAATGAATACATTTTCATAGAAATAAGAATGTAAAGAATACAGAATAATGAAACGTATCAAAAGCTGGAAATAAAGGAGATAGCTAAATATTATGGGTTATTCTATTTACTCAATCCTTCTAGAGTTCGCTAAGACACTCCAATCCTTCGCTTTTACAAGTGGGAATGGGTGAAAATCCCTACAAACCCTAAGGTTTGATGTCTAACTCAAGTTAGAATTCAGTCATCTAAGAAGGACCTCGGGCATCCCTACTCATAGGCGTCAACTAGGGTTCTGTCACCACCCTCTTCTTCCAAATGCGTTCTGCTTGAATTTGACTTCGAATCTCGAGCTTATATAGTGTGAAAAACCTTTTGAGGAGCTGCGGAATAGGTGATGGTAGGTAGCCCAGTCGGTTTCGGGGTCAAAACAACCGGTTAGGTGCGAAGAAGACTCATCAACAACGACCCGCGGACGACTCGGAACTGTCTCGATTTTTCCAGAAATGCGGTCGCATTTCAATTTTTCTTCGCAAATTCCAACTTTTCCTCTGTTTTCCTGCACAACAATAAACTTAGTCAAATTCTCTTAAAATTAAGTTTTTTTTAAGCACAAATGAGCATAATTTGACAAAAGTGAATCTCAACACCCTAACTTACCAACTTTAGCATATTTTGAGCTCGGTAATAGTAAAATTGGTCTAAACATGCAATATTTGACAAAGGAATGAGCTAAATATAAGGGCAAAATAGGTATATTTTTTACTGATACGCAAATTGCTAACCGTAACTGTACTGGCCCACGTTATAATATAGTGATTTAAAATCGAATGTCGTCCTCTGGATTGGTTTTCTAGTTCCCCTAATTACTAAAGGTATATTCGCCCAATTTTATTTAGAGAAAAATATCGAGAAATATGCAAATCAATGAAAAACTACTCAAAACAATAAAAAGTGTGGAAACTCTATGGAGAAAAGCCTTAGGGAATTGATTTCACCTATTAGATGCATGAATTAATTCAAAGAATAATTATGAACGAACACGTAACAATTTCATAAACCAAGGATTTAATAATTATCAAAAGCCTCACCCGAGTACAATTAATTCTTTATGCAAATTAAGAAATTGATATCCCTATCTAATTTCAACAATAAGCATAAGCATTAAAGAACAATCCTTACAACGGTTTCTCAAGCAATCCCAAATCTCCCGATTATAGAATCACCTAAGTCATGCAATTGATAGTCTAATCTAAACGACCCTCTCCCGAGCAATTAGTTCAGAAACAAGAACATACAATTCGTGATCAAGAGATTATAAGCACTAAGCATACAATTGCATAAATGAACTGCGTTACGAAATGTCCTAAAAAATCCTTAAATTAATCCATACAATCTAATGGCTACATCAAGGCCCTAAGAAACGGAATTTAGCTAGACATGGTCTCTAAAATACAAGCGAAATCAGTCCCAAACATCATAAAAATCAGTACAAGAAACAAGGGAGAAAGATTAAATTCGCTAGCCGTGATTTCCGCACGTTCCCGTCACGATCCTCACGATCTAAGCTCCAAAATTAAGCTCCTCTTTGTCTCCTCAGTGTTCTGTCAAGATTGTGCTCTCAAAAGTCGTCTTTTTCTCTCAAAAAAGGCCCCCCAAAAGACTGCATCGTTTTCCTTTTATAAGTGGCATTCTGTCTTTACAGCACCGCGACACTAAGGACACAGCGTCGCGACGCTGTCGCGATGCGCCCCCTAATTTTGTCAGAAGTGCCGCAGCGACGAGACACTGTGGAGGTAGCGTCTCGACGCTGCCTCATTTAAGCGCCTACTGACTTCATGGGCAGCGTTGAGACGCTCAAGGGATAGCGTGTCAACGCTACCCTACTGGATGCAAGCCTTGAACCTTGTCTTCTTTTGCTAATTTCTTCATTTGGGATAATTCTTTTTCCCCATAATTATCGGTATTCTTCAAAAATATCAATTTTCATCCAAATACTTGATTCCTACAAAATTAAACCAAATAGACATAAAATTGGCCAAATAATCCTTAATACTAACACTAAAATAGTATAAAATATAGCTCAATAAATTGTGCAATCAAATACCCCCAAACTTAAGCATTTGCTAGTCTCGAGCAAAGTAGGAATCAAAATAGTCTGTCCATAAAAATAATTGAGGGAATATTGCTAATGACTCTTGCCTCAGGAATTTCAAATCACAGATAAATTACACTGAAACATTAACAATCCAACACATTCATCAAGATAAGCCTCATTTATTTCATCCCTCTCTCACATCTGTGTGTGTCTAGTCCTCCCTACCTTAATATTTTAAGCCCGGAACAGTTTTATGCAACCCTTCGCTCGTTTTCCCCCTACTCTGGTCCTAAGTTCCAATCATCAAGCCTCTCCACACTCAAGATGGTAATATGCCACTAGGGTGCCTAAATGGGGTACACAACCCCCAAACTTTGAGCTTTTTCACAATCATCATTAATGGTGGTCACTAGCTTTCACACTCCTATTGTAGGGACCCTTAACCTGAGTTTTCTCTGGTTGGCCTAACTGATCACAACAGGGGTAGCTGTTTCTTACCTTAATTCAATTTCATTTATTCAGCTCATCATCATTTTTTTTTCTTTTCTTTCCTTCTCTCTTTTTTTTTTTCTTTTCATTAACATGCAAGATATGGCATAATTTTCTCCTAAGTGTAACATTACTAACTATCATGCAGATTAACCATCAAACCAGTCCTTAAACCTTTCGAGGTGACAACAAGGCGTAGATCACATAACCCTATTCTAAGCTCGCAAAACTAAGACAGGAGACTACGTGCTCAAGTGGTGTAAAAGATTCATGAAATAAAAGCAAACTATCTTGAATCCTGTCTTTAATTATTATTGCACAGAATCATTTACCTGCTTTCTGAAATTAGGTATCCGCATCGGCTGTCATAATCATAGCAACATCCTCGATGAAAAACAACTCAGACAGAAATCACATTCAGCCCAGATCTCAATGCAACTAAAAAAAATTTGATCCAAAATGATAAAATCAAGATAATCACAATAATAAACCAAATAACCCAGATATGGTCAAAGAAAATATAACAATTAATTACAGACCAAAAATAAATACTCCACCCCCAAACTTAAAAATTACATTGTCCTCAATGTAAAATAAATAAGAGATACAGACAAATATGAGAACAAATACAGGAAAAATAAGAATGAGGAGGAAAGAAACAACCGTGTATAAAAGGAGGGCAGCAGGGCATCACTCGTCCTCGTCCTCAGGCGACTCGTACGGTGGTAAAGGTGGCGGCAAAGGTTGACCCGAACGAGAAGCCACCTGACACTGATAAGAATGTGCATACATGCTCGTGGTGTAGAGGAAGTGACGTCGATCCCTGCGCCACTCGCTCTGGCAATCACGCTGGTGACTCTGGAACTCCATGCGCAGCTACTGCAACTGCTCCTCGACTGTGAGAGCTGGAACCTCCGGCTCCTGATGCTTGGGCTGCTCGGGCGGCGCAGGAATGGGAAGGGCGGGCTGTGCACCCTGTGGTCCAGGCCCTCAGTATCGACTGATGAAGTTCTTGTCTATAATCGCTCCGGGGTGGACCAACTCCTCCTGGGTGTCCCAAACGACACCAGCGGCTCGGCAAAGAGCGGTGATCAATGATGGATGCCCGAGCCCCACTGTCGTGCTACGTCGGCGAATGTGGCGCATGGACTCATGAATGACCCGACCGACGTTCATCGAGCGGCCTGTGGCGATGGCGAATAAGAGGATGGCACGACTCTTCGTAACGTCGCTGAGATGCACCACAGGCATCAACTTGGCACATAGAAAAGTGTGCCAAGCCCTGTAGTCTACGAACAAGTCGGTGGTCTTAAATCTCACAACTTCCCCTCCGTTCAGAACCCACTCAGCCGCTGGCCTACATACCGTCTGGATGACCTCATTAACATCTAAATGGCCAAGAAGGTATGTGTTGTATCCGTCCCTCTCAATGTCGGGTAGTTTATAGAAGCGGTTGATGGTTTGGGAGTCAAAAGGGACAAAGTGTCCTCGAACAAACGATGAAGAAGAGGTTTCTTCCATATTGGCATAAAACTACCTCACCACTGGTGCTACCCCAGGCTCAGGATGACGAACAAAGTGGCCCCAACCCCGCTCAATGATATTATTCACTAAATTTGGCTGCACCTCAGGGTCGGGGCTTAGGCCTCTCTCAGGGATAATGTTCCTACCCTCCACATAGCCCTCAAATCATTTTTCTTCATCACTATTGATGAACATATTAGGGTCAAAAGGAGTGGAGGAAGAGGAAGCGACAGTGTTTCTCCTAGATCTTTTGCTCATTTTGTCTAAAGGGGAAGGTACGAAAAATCTAGGAAAGGAGGTATTGCTTAAAACAGTCCCAAGCCACAAAAAACAGCCACAAACTTCGATAATAGCCCGTCCGCCACAGTTGTAAAACAAAATCCAGCAGCAAAAGCAAACCAACATTGCAGCAAATGAGCCCCACAAGCTCTAAACAGTGTAAATAAGCCAACAACAACTCACCAAGAACTCACCCAATGATGCCCAAATGAAACTGAACACCCAACACTAGCCAATGTACCAAAATCAACAATAAAACAGTGAGGACGGGTTCAAACAAGCAAAAATTAGCAGCTACAAGCTTTAATACGACATAGATTCAACAATGAACTCTCCAAGACACCAAAAACAGTAACAAGTCAACCTTAAACTTCAGCCCAACAACGTACAAATCACAAAAAAGGCAATAGACAGCTTAAAATATGCGGATTATACTTCCTATCCAAGTGAAAATGAAGCGCAACTGGAAAATATGTGCTGAAAGATAGAGATATGATACCAAACGCTTCAACCGACAACACACAAACGACTCAAATCGCCCAAAAACAATGTTGAAGCCCAAGATTATTCAACCCACGACGAAACTGCTCCACAACTCGCTCAAACACGCTGAATATTTGCTGAAAATCCGAAAGCTACGAAACCCACGACGTGAATCTGTGAGAAATACATGAGACTTTGAAACCCACGGACAAACCGATCTGAAACTTCCGGAGAAACACTAAAACCCACTGCGAACTGCTGCGAATCTGCAAATTTGGAGAGGAAGTAGAAGAACTTTGAGAGTTAAACTCGAAAATAGGGAGAAATTGTGTGAGAATAAGGAGAAATTTTAAGGAAAACGAAGGGAAAATGGCTGGGGCGACTAGGGTTTGAAGAAAAGATTAAAATCCCACTGATCTGCGATTCTGGAATATTTAGTTCTAGAACCGCGACAGCGTCGCGACGCTGTCGCAGTTTTAGCCCAAAATGCGCGTTTTTTTTTTGTGGTCTTATAAATCCCAGCAGCCACACCAATTTTTTTTTGTTCTTTCTTTCTTTCTTTCTTTTCTTTTCTTTTATTTCTTCAATTAAAATAAAATTTCACCTACAAAACAAAGGAAGAAAGCATAAGAAAATAAAAAAAAAGAATGAAATTTAATCAAATAAGGAAATAAAATAAAATAAGAACAATTGGGTTGCCTCCCAAAAGCGCTTGTTTAACGTCTTTAGCTCGACGTGTTGTCCGTGTATGCTTCAGGGAGGTCTATTGTCACGGGATCAACCAGAGGTGCTCTTGCTTGCAGCTTTTCTATAACCCATAACCAATGTCGGATATGCTCTGAGGATCCTCAAAAGCTTTCAGAATCTCCTTCTCATGTTGGACCCGAATGATAAGCTCCCTGCGTTCAATGTCAATTATCGCTCTCCCTGTAGCAAGGAATGGCCTCCCTAATATAACAGGCATAGCAGGATTTTCCTTAATGTCCATCACAAAGAAATCAACAAGGAGGAGAAATTTACCTACTTTAACCAATACATTCTCAACAACCCCATATGGACTAACCACAGACTGGTCAGCCAACTAGTGCCTAACAGAAGTAGATTTTATTTATCCTATATTCAATTTCTTGCATAAAGATAAAGGAATGATGTTTATGCTAGCACCTAGATCACACAATGCTCTACAAGAGTAAGTACCAAAATTACAAGGAATAGTAAAACTCCCTGGATCAGCCAGTTTGTCAGGTACTTTCTGTTGAAGGCGAGCACTGCAAGTTGATGCGAGGTACACGGTCTTCATCTGCTTTTCCTTCTTCTTTTTGTTGAGCCATTCCTTCATGAACTTCTTGTAATGAGGCATCTGCTCTAGGGCATCCGAAAAAGGAATATTAACAGTCAAACCTGTAAAAGCATCAAGAAACTTATCAAACTTAGTCTTAAAATTTTTCTTTTTCCTCTTTTTTGACTTAGGAACTAAAGCAGTAGGAGAAGGAATAAGGGGCTCAGGCATAAGCTTTTCAGCTTCGTTTGTGGTGGTGCCCTCCTCAGCTTCTCCAGTGAGTTCCTCTGGTTCAGTAGTCTCCTTTTCCTCAGCTGTGTGCAATTCCTCATCGTGATGCACAGTGATGGCCTTGCAGTACTCCAATGGAGATTTCTCCTGTTCAGCTGGGGCTTTCCCTTTATTCATGGTGTTGACAACACTTACCAGTTGTCCCAGCTGAGTTTCTATGTTCTTTATGGCTGCAGAGTGACCATTGACAGTGGTGTTTATAGCTTATTTGACCTGTTACTTGATTCTGCAATAAAAACTCCAACGAGATCCTCTAAAGACTGTTTACTTTCTTGCTTATGAGTGCAGCTAGGAGGATTAAAAACATTCTTATTATTAGCATAGGAAAAATTCTCATGTTTTCTATTGCTAGGGTGATAATGTGTAGGTGTAGAATTATTATACCCCCTAGAATTATAATTCGAAACATACTGAACCTGCTCGAGATTTTCCTCCTGAGTCTGGGATGCAAGGGCAGTTGCAGACTCGATCGATTGAGCACTCCCTGTACCTGAAAACTTTAAAAATGCATTAGCGAAGGAAGACATCTGGGCCTGAAGTGCACTTACGTTGTCAATCTCATAGATCCCTGCTGCAATTTTCTTTGGTGCAGACCGCTCAGTTGGCCATTGGTAGCTGTTTGTGGCCATATCCTCCAGTAGTGTACGTGCGTTCTCCACGGTCTTGGACAACAGAGTCCCACCTGCAGCTACATCAACAATGGTTTTAGTATTTGGATTTAAGCCATTGTAAAACAACTGAATTTGCAGCCAATCAGGGTATCCATGCTGAGGGCACTTCCTCAGTAATTCCTTATAGCGCTCCCAGGCCTCGAAGAGTTGTTCATCCCCTAGCTGCTGGAATGTCCCAATCTCAGTCCTCAGCTTGACTGTCTTTGCAGGTGGAAAATATTTGGCAAGAAAAGCCCGAACCAACGCGTCCCACGTAGTAATACTCCCAGGTGGAAGTGATTGAAGCCAGTCCCTAGCTTTATCCTGCAAAGAAAAGGGAAACAATCGTAAGCGTATGGCATCTTCAGAAACGCCATTTAATTTCACAGTTCCACAAATATCTAGAAAAGATTTCAGGTGAGAATTAGGATCTTCAGAGGGGAATCTTCTGAATGCACTATCTCTAGCCATCTGGATAAGGCAAGTTTTGAGTTCAAAATTATTCGCATTGATTGGTGCGTAGACTATTCCAGATTGTTGTTCAGGAAAAGTAGGCTGGAAATAGTCCCATATCGGTTTCGGCTCCTCCTGTGGATTTGGATTGGCCATCGCTGCAAGTCTCTCCCTTTTCTCCTTCCTGTTCTTTTTGCAAGTCTTTTCAATTTCCAAATCAAAAGGAACTAACAAAGCGTCCTTATCCTTTCGCATACACAATCACAACCTAAAATAAAACAAAACAAAAACGAAAAAATAAAACAAAAACAACAAAAATAAAGAACAAAAGGAAAAATAAGAAAAAATAAAATAAAATACACTCTAAAGTAAGACTAAGCAAAATCC
The DNA here is from genome assembly GCA_017139565.1 of Luffa aegyptiaca. Classification (NCBI taxonomy): domain Eukaryota; kingdom Viridiplantae; phylum Streptophyta; class Magnoliopsida; order Cucurbitales; family Cucurbitaceae; genus Luffa; species Luffa aegyptiaca. Next base: position 7,061,231 of record CM029397.1, read on the forward strand.
CCAAAATATTAAGCGAACTAAATAATTGCCAATCCCCGGCAACGACGCCAAAAACTTGATATGCAAATTACTAACCGCAAGTGTATGGGCCCAAGTTATAATATAGTGATTTAAAATCGAATGTCGTCCTCTGGATTTGTTTTCTAGTTCCCCTAATTACTAAAGGTATATTCGCCCAATTTTATTTAGAGAAAAATATCGAGAAATATGCAAATCAATGAAAAACTACTCAAAGCAATCAAAAGTGTGGAAACTCTATGGAGAAAAGCCTTAGGGAATTGATTTCGCCTATTAGATGCATGAATTAATTCAAAGAACAATTATGAACGAACACGTAACAATTTCATAAACCAAGGATTTAATAATTATCAAAAGCCTCTCCCGAGTACAATTAATTCTTTATGCAAATTAAGAAATTTATATCCCTATCTAATTTCAACAATAAGCATAAGCATTAAAGAACAATCCTTACAAAGAATAATTATGAACGAACATGTAACAATTTCATAAACCAAGGATTTAATAATTATCAAAAGCCTCTCCCGAGTACAATTAATTCTTTATGCAAATTAAGAAATTGATATCCCTATCTAATTTCAACGATAAGCATAAGCATTAAAGAACAATCCTTACAACGGTTTCTCAAGCAATCCCAAATCTCCCGATTATAGAATCACCTAAGTCATGCAATTGATAGTCTAATCTAAACTACCCTCTCCCGAGCAATTAGTTCAGAAACAAGAACATACAATCCGTGATCAAGAGATTATAAGCACTAAGCATACAATTGCATAAACTGATAGCTAGCAGAAATGTCGCTATTTTAGTCCCAATTTATTAGGCTTTTCTGTGCCTTAATCGTGTTTTTAATGAAAATATTTAATGAATTCCGTTATTTGGTCCTTAGGAGCAAAGTTGGTAATTTTGGGAGAAAAAGTGCAAAAAATGAAGCAAATGTAGCCCAAATCCAAGCATGGATCAAAAGGGGATCCAATGAAGCCAATCATGATGAAAATGCCCAAAAGAAGTGAAGAAAAGGCCCAAAAATCAGCCCAAAACGGAAGCTGGAAATTCTGAAAATTGGGGCAGCGTCGAGACGCTGTGCAATGTAGCGTCGCGACGCTACCCATTTCTTGGGCAACAAGACGCGTGCGTTGCAGCGTCGCGACGCTGTGCAATGTAGCGTCGCGACGCTACCCCCATTCCGGGCCTATAAAAAGGCACCCTTGGGTGCCTCATTTACCATCAATCAATTCATTCTTCAATCCATTCTTTCCTTCCTTTGGCTCCTTTGGAGCCTCTCTCAAGGCTTTCTAGCCTTTTTGAGAGAATTCTTTAGTGGGGAATATTTTGGGGAATTTTGGGGAGCATCTTAGGAAGCTCAAAGGAGTGTTCGGAGGAGCTCTGAGCGCCAGGCGAAGGGGTTCTTCGACGGTCAATTCCTTTCCTTTTATGCTCTTAAATTATGCTTTCTATTGTAAATGTTGTGGATATTTTAGCTATGTATAGCTAAACCCCAATTTGGGGTCTTGGAATGAAATTATAGTTGAAATGTTGTTATAATTATCTGTCTCTTGCCCTTTTTCCTGATTATTTGTATGGATGTGCTTAATGCTTTATTCAATCTGGCCAATTGTGTAATGATTCGATTCTTAATGGAAACTTGACGGAGAGAAGTTAGGATAGATCATAATCCATGCAACTAGTTTAATTGCCCGTCGTGACACCGGGATTAGTTGATTAAACTTAGATTCCTAAAATGAATCAGAGCGTAATAATTAATGATTTTTAATGGCGCTAAGGACACTTAGGTTGTTAAAATGAATTAATTACAATTAGGGGAAACCGACAGGAGAACCTATGTGATTAATGGAGATTCTAGGAGTATAATTAGTTGGGCAATGAGATAGGATTATTATAACAATTGCTTAGCTCATAATTGATTTTCAAGACCCCTCTTCCCATTTAAAGAAATCTCTTTCTCCATATTTTTTTTTATTTGATTGATCAAATTATTTTCCTGCTTTAAATCTTAAATTTTTCTTATTTGCATGAGTTGTTCCCTAAATATTATTTTGCCTAAGTACTTTTAGTGCTCAAGAGATTTTGTTTTTGCTTAATTTTCGCTTCGCTTCCCTGTGGATTCGATACTTGGTATTACTACCGTTTTATATTACTTGCGGCCCGTGCACTTTGCGGTCATCAGAAACGTCCTAAAAAATCCTTAAATTAATCCATACAATCTAATGGCTACATCAAGCCCCTAAGAAACGAAATTTAGCTACACATGGTCTCTAAAGTACAAGCGAAATCAGTCTCAAACATCATAAAAATCAATACAAGAAACAAGGGAGAAAGATTAAACTCGCTAGCCGTGATTCGAACACGTTCCCGTCACAATCCTCACGATCTAAGCTCCAAAATTAAGCTCCTTTTGGTCTCCTCAGTATTTTGTCCAGATTGTGCTCTCGAAAGTCTTCTTTTTTCTCTCCAAAAAGGCCCCCCCAAAAGACTGCATCGTTTTCCTCTTATAAGTGGCATTCTGTCTTGACAGCGTCGCGACGCTAAGGACACAGCGTTGCGACGCTGTCGCGATTCGTGCCCTAATTTTGCCGGAAGTGCGGCAGCGTTGAGACGCTGTGGAGGTAGCGTCTCTGAAGGTGTTCATATAACACATGCGGAAGCAATTGAAGATCGAAAGCACTTAACTCTATTAATTTTACTCCTAAAGCATGCTGGTTCTAGAGAAAACAGAATAGAGAGTTAGAGAGCACCAACCTTTTGTAGCTCACTTGTGTGGAACTCCTTGTGGTGTTTTCTTCTCCAATCCTCCTTGGACAACCTCTAGAGTCTTCCCTACTATTCTCCGGGCCAAGAACGACTTGTGGGAGTCTTATAGAGATAGGGAATGGGAAGGGAATGCTTGAAGGTACAAGCTCTTGAGAGATCTATAGAGGTGAATGAGATTGGGAGTAAATTCTAGCAGCATAACAGTAAGTAATTCACTCTCTTGGCTTTGAATCTGATTCATGCTCCTTATATAGACATCTTTCATGCAAGGAGAAGCCTCATGACACAAGACACATGGTAGAATTGCAACTATAAGTGGATTTTAGGTGTTCAACTCACAACACATGCACTAGTTGAGATGGATGTGTTTGATCAACAACTTTTGATGGACCAGCTTGATCTACAGCTTTTGTAGTTTCTTTTGTAGTTTTTCTTGAAATCTCATCTAATACTAGTTTACTGCGGGGTCGATGATCTTCTATGTGATCTTCCTCAAGGAATGTAGCGTTTGTCGATACAATCACTTTATTATCCTGAGGATCGTAAAACAGACCACCTTTCATTTCTTTAGGATATCCCACAAACAGACCCAGTTTTAAACGTCGTTCCAATTTCTTTGGGTTTTGCACCAACACATGTGTCGGGCATCCCCAAATTTTGAAGTGACGTAAACTACCTTTACGCCCTCTCGATAGCTCATAGGGTGTTTTAGAAACACTCTTAAAGGGAACCATGTTCAAAATGTATATAGCAGTCTCAACTGCATATCCCCAGAACGAATCAGGCAATTGAGCATAGTTCATCATTGATCGAACCATGTCTAACAAAGTTCGGTTTCTCCTCTCTGATACACCATTTTGTTGTGGTGTAGCAGGGGCTGAGAGTTGGGACGTAATTTCATGTTCTATCAAATAGTCTTGGAATTGTAGGTCCATATATTCTCCACCTCGATCTGATCGTAGTGTTTTAATCGTTTTACCTAAGTGGTTCTCAACCTCGGTCTTGTACTCTTTGAACTTTTCAAGGGCTTCAGACTTGTGATGCATTAGGTAAAGGTAGTCATACCTTGAATAATCATCAATGAAACTGATGAAATATTCATACCCTCCTCGTGCTTTGACATTCATAGGACCACAGAGATCCGAATGCACGAGTTCTAAGGGTTCTTTGGCCCTATAACCTTTTTCCGAAAAAGGTCGTTTGGTCATTTTTCCCTCGAGGCAGGACTCACATGGTGGTAACGAGTCATCTTCTAACTGATTTAGTAGTCCACTCTTTACCAATCTTTCAATCCTATTGCGATTTATGTGGCCTAATCTCAAGTGCCAAAGATAGGTATTAGGAGAAACTTTTCGCCTTTTGTTTTGAGTTTCCGCTACTTTAAACATTTCCGTATTAAAAATAGCTTTAACTTGAATTGGCCTTAACACGTTTAAGTTGCTTTCAAGTTTGGCAGAACATATATGCATACCTCTTTTGTTAACAAACACTTCATTAATATCAAAAGATACTTGGTATTCATGTTCAATTAAACAAGAGATAGAAATTAAGTTCCTTTTTATATGCGGAACGTACAAGACATTTTCAAGTAATAAAAATCTATCTCCAAAAGACAACTTGAGAGTTCCTGAAGCTCTGGCTGAGACGACCTCTCCAGTTCCAACTCTGAGAGTTACTTCGCCATCTGCCAGCATATGCCAGGAACTAATTTCCTGTAAAGAAGAGCATACATGGTTAGTTGCTCCTGAATCTAATATCCAGGCCGAGCTATCTTGCTCAACTAAACATGTTTCGATAACGAGCAAATCAAATTTACCTTGTTTTTCCTTTTCACCCTTCTTTTCCGCAAGGTACTTAGGACAATTGCGTTTCCAATGTCCATCTACATTACAATGGAAACATTTTCCTTTATCTGCAGCTTTAGTTTTTGCCTTGCTTCCCATTGGAGCTTTTCCTTTCCCTTTTTCCTTCTTTCTCTTCATCTGAATATTCTTATTCTTAGAAGTGGAAGGTCTAGACTTGGTTCCTGAGGACGATCCTTTCTGGAACCTCTTGGTGGTGGCAACGTTTGCTTCCCCTTCTTGTCCCCTCTTGGTGAGACTTTGGTAGGTCTGGAGCTCGTTTAGCAAAGTAGTCAGGTTAAAGTCTATTTTGTTCATGACAGCATTTGTCCTGAACTAAATGAAGCTCTTCGGAAGAGACTCCATTATGAAACTAACTTGACTACCCTCGTCAATGGTAGCACCGTTTACTTCAGCAATATTGAATTGAACCATCATGTTCAAAACATGTTCCCAAACAGAAGCACCTTCCTTCATTCGGGAATTGTAAACATTCTTGAGAGCTTCGTGCCTAGTTTGTGAGGACGGTTGCCCAAACATACCTTGCAACGAAGTCATGATCTCCCTTGCGGTGACCATCCTCTCGTGCTTTTTTGACAAGACATCTGAAATGCTTGCTAAGATTTAGACACTTGCTTTTTCATTTGCGCGAGTCCATTTCTCATATGTTTCCCGAACAATTCGGTTTGTTGACGAGCCAGGGTTAGGTGGACACTCCTCGGTTAGGACAAATCTAAGATCCTCGATTACTAGTATGGTATTCAGATTAGACTTCCAAGTTCCATAATTATCTCCGTTAAGCTTATCCGAAGCGAGTAATTGTACTAGTGACCTATTCATGCTGAAAAATTTAAACAAAACTATTAGAAATTGCTTATTAACCATTTTTGACAAAAATCCAATCAGGTTTTAGCAAAAGTAATAATGTACCCATGATTATTATTTTGCAACGATACTCTAGTGAGTTAGAGCAACTGCTACCGAGGGGCAGTCAATTACTCCTTCACTAAACCAAGACGTTCTTTACTAAATACTAACTCCAGAATAACTCTTAATCCTATAGTGGTTTAGTTATCGTTACATTTGGTCATGAATATACTAACACTTAGTAACCCTTGTAAGTGTGACCCACCGTTTTAAGATTACAGAGAACGGCCCCAACAATGCTACCAAATGGAAAAGCTAATGTTGGAAATGGTCCTAAGTAATCCTATCCATTTCTGGAGTTTGCATTGTTCCGATCTCCATGTTACAACCCTCCGAATGGTTAGTAGCTCCAGGGCATACAAGCAGGCGCAACATGGAAATCTCACGATGCAACCTAACGGAGGAGACCGCAGGATGTGTAGACACACTTCCTTCACTCACTTACTATAAATACTTTCTCCATTCACCTTGTTGTTGATTTATGGAAAAACCTTCCGAATGGAGCAGTTGAGGTATAATCAACACGAGGCCAAGCATAAATCTCACGTTGTGAACAAAAGGGAGAACGTGAAAGGGAAATGGATTTGATATATCTCTCCCCTCCCACTAAGTATTTTAAACGGTTTTGAGTATACTTATACTTAGGCGAATTCTGGCTAATTGAATAACCCTAAGTCTAAGTTCATTTAATCTTATGATGTCTAGGTGATAACGATTAAAACCTCACATCACACCCGTGCATGCTCATAAAACTGGGTTAACTTTAACTCAAGAACCGACTCGATGCCCAGGTAGGAGGTGTTCCGTAAACCGTCAACTTAAATACCTCCAGCCTTAGACAGCATCTTGTCGGGTGAGTTCTCTTGTAACCTATGTTTTACAAGCTTATCGACCTATTTGAATCTAATTGAAATCGATCGAGAATTTGGATTCAATTTAACCCTAAGTGAGCATGCACCTTTTCTTTGTTATAGATTTTAAATTTCTAAGTGATTTATAACAATTAAAAATCTAATCTATAACATGCTTCCCTTTTGAATATAACTCTTATAAACAAAAACTAAGGAAATTTCATGCTTCATGCTAGGTTAGTTTTATCTTTTAATATATAACTTTTATATATCAATTAATCAATTTTAAAATAACCATTCAAGCATGAATCTCCCTAAATTAATACAACACTTATATTAACTAATCATGAAATTTCCCTCATGCATTTGATATAATTAATAACACTTATTAAAAATAAATAAATTCATGACCATGCTTTCCTATGGTGGGATTTTAAAACTAGATGGCATGCTCATAATGCACATACAATTAATCTAATTAAATCATACATTCACAATGCATAAAGAAATTAAATTCAAAGCTAAAATGGATTGGTTTGGCAAATTAAAACAAACAATTAACTAATTATTACAATAATAATCATTTAAAAAAGCTTGTAATGATCCCGAGCATCACGAACCATCCCAAACCGCCCCTCCATGGATTGAACCGGCCTTCTATTGTGTGTAAATGTGTTGAACCAGATGCAGGCAAACCGAACCGGACCAAGAACCAAGCTGCTAGACCGAACCAGACTGGAAAAATCTGGGAGCCTGGAAAATTGTTCTACAGCGTCGGGACGCTACTTGAAGAGCTCCGACGCTCTCGCGATCAGCAGCCTCTGTTGCTGTTTTCTGCTTGCGTCTTCTCCAGTTTTTCTTCGATTTTACAGCCTATATGGACACTATTGACTCTATAAAAATTACAGACTCTTGTACACACATTAACGCTCTTACATTTCCGAGCAATTACATTTTCATAAAGAATAGAAATCTCAAAAAATTACCAAACCAGAACATACCCATTTTAGCACACAGAAAATTCATTTTCAAAATGGTACCCACCACAGCAAAATTAATGCAAGTTAAGTGCTCTAATCATGCTCTGATACCAATTGAAGGTGTGCATATAACACATGCGGAAGCAATTGAAGATCGAAAGCACTTAACTCTATTAATTTTACTCCTAAAGCATGCTGGTTCTAGAGAAAACAGAATAGAGAGTTAGAGAGCACCAACCTTTTGTAGCTCACTTGTGTGGAACTCCTTGTGGTGTTTTCTTCTCCAATCCTCCTTGGACAGCCTCTAGAGTCTTCCCTACTATTCTCCGGGCCAAGAACGACTTGTGGGAGTCTTATAGAGATAGGGAATGGGAAGGGAATGCTTGAAGGTACAAGCTCTTGAGAGATCTATGGAGGTGAATGAGATTGGGAGTAAATTCCAGCAGCATAACAGTAAGTAATTCACTCTCTTGGCTTTGAATCTGATTCATGCTCCTTATATAGACATCCTTCATGCAAGGAGAAGCCTCATGACACAAGACACATGGTAGAATTGCAACTATAAGTGGATTTTAGGTGTTCAACTCACAACCCATGCAACTAGTGCATGAATGTGTTGTTTTCCACTTTGTATCAACATGCGTAAGTGTGAATCCAACTAAATCCACTAAATGGAATTCATAATCTGAAATTTCAGCTTGCAATTTACTCTAATTTCAATTCTAAATTGAAATTGATTTCTTGGTAATTAATTTGGGACATTTCCAAATCATTTGATATGATTAATCCAATTAATCATTGTTACCTTGTGCAATACATTATATATGATTCCTAATACATATATATTGTATTCAAAACACTTTTAAATTCCTTATCTCTCCATTTCTACTTTAATTCATAATTAAATCATTGTGTCAAACACATTTTACGAAAATACCCTATTTCCCGTTTTTGAACGATTCAAAGATTCCTATCAATATGTTCTAGGCTTTAATATTATATGAGCTAGTAGGGGGACCTAATGGACCTATAGATCATGGCCTCCAACGGTTCGAGGCTAGTAGACAAATCTCATTATCTAAGCTAGCCAACATTCATTAACTACCGGGACACTCCACTATAGCCCGATAGTTGCACTCCCCTCACTATAGGAATATTTCTGTCCACTTGATTTAACCATGTTTAGTACGTCGTTCCTTCACAGGTTGTTCGTAACTATAGCTAGGTCAAATGAACGTTTTACCCCTATAGTACTTCTTGTTCCTTAAGTACCACTAATTCTCTAATGAACAATCGGTTTGTAGTCCAACCATCAAACCTAAGACCCTCTCGATCCAACGAGAGGGTGGGGCCCCTTGTTAAAGTTCTGGAGTTAGTACTTAAGGGAACAACTTCTCTACTATCCCTGAAATGGGTAGGAGCGAAACTATGTCCCCAGCTATCTATTCGATCTTATCCCCAAAATGGTAGGCTTGTTGAGTCAGCGATGCTGGCCACTCTCACCCATGCAGACCAAAGGATAATCTCGTATAAACAGGAGTTCATAGTTAGCTCATGATTAAGAACGAGTTACCTAGGTCATCTATTAGAAATAGTCAGTTTCTTCAGTAAACGGCGTTATAAAGAGAAAGTGAGTTATTTCGTGGTCCAGTCTTATGCAAACTCATTGCATAGGACGCCCCCACTCGCATGTCTCCACATGAGCGACTTAGGATCTCATCGTTTGTACTTAATACAAAATGGGTCGCGTCCATAGTGTCCCCAGGATAAGGCACCCAACCGTATCCTTATACTATAGACTATTTTGACTATAAACTTGAACTAGATCCTACGATATGTCTCTACATATAGTTCGAGTATTCATTTTATAGCCAAGGATCTTAGTTTATTGGATTTAGGTTAATTATTCGCAATTTACATATTCAATTACAACTTTTACTGAATAACCTCAATAATGTCTTTATTGGAAATGGAATATGTTTAATGATTTAAAAACTACGAGTTTATAGGACATTAAACCCAACAAACTCCCACTTCGACTAGAAACTCTAATGGGGTACAGGAAGTTAGGTGTGAGAGATACATAGAGACAATAAACTAGGGCATCATCCATACCCTTACATTTCTCCCACTTACCCTAGTCTAACAAAGCTCGTAAACCTAGATTAACTAGGTGACCCTCAAAAACTTTAGCCGTGAGGGGTTTTGTAAACGGATCAGCCATGTTGTGCTCCGAAGCAATCTGCGTGACGATCACATCTCCTCGTTGCACGATCTCCCTAATGAGATGATATTTGCTCTCAATATGCTTTCCTCGCTTGTGATTTCGAGGTTCCTTAGAGTTTGAAACTGCTCCACTGTTATCACAATAGAGGGTGATAGGCAGTTGCATATTAGGAACGATTTCCAACTCTGTTAGGAATTTTCTTAGCCATACTGCCTCTTTTGCTGCTTCGCAGGCGGCTACGTACTCTGCTTCCATGGTAGAGTCAGCAATGCAACCTTGCTTAATACTCCTTCATACTATTGCTCCTCCATTTAGAGTAAACACAGATCCCGATGTTGATTTTCTCGAATCTATATCGGTCTGAAAATCTGAGTCAGTGTATCCTGTAAGGATCAGATCCTTAGCTCCATACACGAGCGTATAATCCCTAGTTCTCCTTAGATACTTAAGGATGTTTTTAACGGCAGTCCAATGCGCATGTCCAGGATTAGACTGATATCTGCTGACAATTCCTACGGCATAGCATATGTCGGGTCTGGTACACAGCATGACATACATCAAACTACCAACTGCTGATGCATAGGGAATACGTTTCATTTTCTCAACTTCTTGAGGTGTCTTAGGACTTTGTTCCTTTGACAGGTGAACCCCGTGCCTAAAAGGTAATAACCCTTTCTTGGAGTTATGCATCGAATATTGTACCAACATTTTGTCGATATATAATGCTTGAGATAGTGCTAGCGTTTTGTTCTTTCTATTTCTTATGATTTGAATGCCCAGAACAAATTGAGCCTCACCCAAATCTTTCATTTGGAATTGAGTCTCTAGCCATTGTTTTACGTCAGTCAGGAATCCTACATTATTCCCTATAAGTAGGATATCATCTACGTATAGAACTAGAAATGCGACAGTGGATTTGACGATTTTCTTGTAAACCCAAGGTTCATCAACATTCTGTTCAAAGCCATACGTTTTGATCGCAATGTCTAAACGTATATTCCAGGATTTTGATGCTTGTTTTAATCCATAAATGGATCTTTTAAGTTTGCAAACCTTTTGCTCATCGCCCTGAACTATGAATCCCTCTAGTTGAGCCATATAAATAGTCTCTTCAAGATTGCCATTCAAAAAGGCTGTCTTGACATCCATTTGCCATATTTCATAATCATAATATGTGGCAATGGATAAGAGTATTCTAATCGACTTAAGCATGGCAACAGGGGAAAAAGTTTCTTCAAAATCCACTCCTTCCCGCTGGGTAAAACTCTTTGCCACAAGTCGAGCCTTGAAGGTTTGGACCTTACCGGCTTGGTCTCGTTTTCTTTTGTAGATCCATTTACAACCAATAGGTTTTACCCCATCCGGCTACTCTACAAGTTCCCAGACCGAATCGAAGTACATTGACTCCATTTCGAGATCAATGGCTTTGATCCACTGGTCCTTATCAACATCATTCATTGCCTGATTAAAGGACAATGGATCCTCTATACCATCATCAGATATGATGGTTTGAGTTTCGGTTAAACCCATGTAACGGTCGGGTTGTATTATAACCCTCCCACTACGTCGAGGCTCTCTCACTATTTGAGATGGATGTGTTTGATCAACAACTTTTGATGGACTAGCTTGATCTACAGCTTTTGTAGTTTCTTTTGTAGTTTTTCTTGAAATCTCATCTAATACTAGTTTACTGCGAGGTCGATGATCTTTTATGTGATCTTCCTCAAGGAATGTAGCGTTTTTCGATACAATCACTTTATTATCCTGAGGATCGTAAAACAGACCACCTTTCGTTTCTTTAGGATATCCCACAAACAGGCACAGTTTTAAACGTCGTTCCAATTTCTTTGGGTTTTGCACCAACACATGTGTCGGGCATCCCCAAATTTTGAAGTGACGTAAACTACCTTTACACCCTCTCGATAGCTCATAGGGTGTTTTAGAAACACTCTTAAAGGGAACCATGTTCAAAATGTATATAGCAGTCTCAACTGCATATCCCCAGAACGAATCAGGCAACTGAGCATAGTTCATCATTGATCGAACCATGTCTAACAAAGTTCGGTTTCTCCTCTCTGATACACCATTTTGTTGTGGTGTAGCAGGGGCTGAGAGTTGGTACGTAATTCCATGTTCTATCAAATAGTCTTGGAATTGTAGGTCCATATATTCTCCACCTCGATCTGATCGTAGTGTTTTAATCGTTTTACCTAAGTGGTTCTCAACCTCGGTCTTGTACTCGTTAAACTTTTCAAGGGCTTCAGACTTGTGATGCATTAGGTAAAGGTAGTCATACCTTGAATAATCATCAATGAAACTGACGAAATATTCATACCCTCCTCGTGTTTTGACATTCATAGGACCACAGAGATCCAAATGCACGAGTTCTAAGGGTTCTTTGGCCCTATAACCTTTTTCCGAAAAAGGTCGTTTGGTCATTTTTCCCTCGAGGCAGGACTCACATGGTGGTAACGAGTCATCTTCTAACTGATTTAGTAGTCCACTCTTTACCAATCTTTCAATCCTATTGCGATTTATGTGGCCTAATCTCAAGTACCAAAGATAGGTATTAGGAGAAACTTTTCGCCTTTTGTTTTGAGTTTCCGCTACTTTAAACATTTCCGTATTAAAAATAGCTTTAACTTGAATTGGCCTTAACACGTTTAAGTTGCTTTCAAGTTTGGCAGAACATATATGCATACCTCTTTTGTTAACAAACACTTCATTAATATCAAAAGATACTTGGTATTCATGTTCAATTAAACAAGAGATATAAATTAAGTTCCTTTTTATATCGGGAACGTACAAGACATTTTCAAGTAATAAAAATCTATCTCCAAAAGACAACTTGAGAGTTCCTGAAGCTCTGGCTGAGACGACCTCTCCAGTTCCAACTCTGACAGTTACTTCGCCATCTGCCAGCATATGCCAGGAACTAATTTCCTGTAAAGAAGAGCATACATGGTTAGTTGCTCCTGAATCTAATATCCAGGCAGAGCTATCTTGCCCAACTAAAAATGTTTCGATAACGAGCAAATCAAATTTACCTGGTTTTTCCTTTTCACCCTTCTTTTCCGCAAGGTACTTAGGACAATTGCGTTTCCAATGTCCATCTACATTACAATGGAAACATTTTCCTTTATCTGCTGCTTTACTTTTTGCCTTGCTTCCCATTGGAGCTTTTCCTTTCCCTTTTTCCTTATTTCTCTTCATCTGAATGTTCTTATTCTTAGAAGTGGAAGGTCTAGACTTGGTTCGTGGTCCAGTCTTATGCAAACTCATTGCATAGGATGCCCCCACTAGCATGTCTCCACATGAAGGACTTAGGATCTCATCGTTTGTACTTAATACAAAGTGGGCCGCGTCCATAGTGTCCCCAGGATAAGGCACCCAACCGTATCCTTATACTATAGACTATTTTGACTATAAACTTGAACTTGATCCTTCGATATGTCTCTACATATAGTTCGAGTATTCATTTTATAGCCAAGGATCTTTGTTTATTGGATTTAGGTTAATTAATCGCAATTTACATATTCAATAACAACTTTTACTGAATAACCTCAATAACGTCTTTATTGTAAATAGAATATGTTTAATGATTTACAAACTACGAGTTTATAGGACATTAAACCCAACAGTCTCGACGCTGCCTCATTTAAGCGCCTACTGACTTCATGGGCAGCGTTGAGACGCTCAAGGGATAGCATCTCAACGCTACCCTACTGGATGCAAGCCTTGAACCTTGTCATCTTTTGATAATTTCTTCATTTGGGATAATTCTTTTTCTCCATAATTACTGGTATTGTTCAAAAATATATATTTTCATCGAAGTACTTGATTCCTACAAAATTAAACCAAATAAACATAAAATTGGTCAAATAATCCTCAAGACTAACACTAAAATAGTATAAAATATAGCTCAATAAATTGCGCTATCATTTACCCTTATCACACCCCCAAACTTAACTCATTGCTTGTCCTCAAGCAATAGCCAATCAATATGTTAGAGATCAACTGTTCTAGTTGCAAATCAGAATGTAAGAGCTCAATACTAATTGCAAATCAAAATGTTAAGGTTCGTGTGTAGTAATCAGTCATTGTACTAGTATCAACTTTGAATTTCAAACCAAGTGACATGGAATCAAGTAAACATGTTTTTCAAGATCGTTTTCTAAAAAGTTTGCCTTTCAAGAGAGGGTTCTACTGTAGTGCCAGTCACAACGTCTGAGTTTCCTAGGCATGAAGATTTCTATTATTCTTTTTTCAAAGCAAAACTCTATCTAATCCATCCTAACCAATGTGCTTAAACTACCTAACTTCTACTCATAGAGCCTAGTGTAGTCCTTTTAGTTAAGAAAAACAATCTTGAGGAAAAATGAGCATACGTGAATTACTAGACCTCTTCCATCTCCCCCAAACTTATTTGACTGTTGGTGCTCTTTTTATTCAACTTTTTTTTCTCCCAAGAGTATCCTTGCTGTCATCTTTACCTTCGTTCTAGCTTATCGACACTTTGTGGTGAAGATATCTAGATACGAGCAAAGTTCACAAGCTTGGAATGATACTCACTTCCCTAGGTAAACCTTTCATGCAATGGCAAACCATGGGTGTCATGAATGCCCCTGGTTACTTAGTAAACCCTAGGAAGGAGGAGTAACTCTCGGTTTTTTCATTTTTTTTTATATTATATACTGAACACATTCTTTTTCCAACAGTACAAATTTACACCAAAATATTTACATAGTAAAGCATAAAGTACCCCCCAAACTTAAAGTTAGACAATGTCCTCATTGGCTTTGTTTTTGAGGCATGGGCTTAACATGCGACTTTTTGTTTTCAAAACATCAAGGCTAAACTCTCCTAGAGTGTTAGAAAGGTCAAACACGAGGAAGTTTAGACTTAAGAAAATTCTGTAAAGAAAAAGACTAATGGAAAGCCTATGACTAGAAAACAATTCAGTTGAGACGGTGACACTTTTGAGATAGAACAAAGCTCTAGTTATCATCATTAAGGGCTTAAAAGAAAACTCCATTGAAAACATGCTTTTTCTTCCAAAGCATTTATCAAGCAATTCTTTCTTAAAGTTGATTTTTTCTTTCAAAAAGGTCATAGGTAAAGCTCAAAAACAGCAAGCAGAGTTTTTCCATGAAAAGATTTAAAAACCCAAGTTTATCTAGTCTAAACTATCAACAAGCAATCTAAACTACACTATGATCATAACTATTAACAAACTAAACAATTGAAACAATCAAAACAACAACTAAACAACTAAAAACAGACTATAAACTCACGCTAAAACTAAAAAACAGCAAGCAACAAAAACATAAAACAGTATTATGTACAAAAAAATTTAGTCAAAGGGGATCAGAAAACTACCCTGGTCCTCGTCCGAGGAACTCTCTTTCTCTTCATCATCTTCACCATCATTCTCATCATCTTCATCAGAATCCTCATCCTCTTTAGGCAGCAGCGACCGGGGGAAATTTGGAAAGACTGGAGCAATACTCGGGGCAATAGAGAGATAGAACTCTCTAATGGCCTCAACCCTTTCCTTTGCGTATGCCCAATATGTCCTCAGGTTTTCCCTGATTTGATCAAGCTGGCGGTACGCAATGGCTAGGGCCTCAGAAGATGGCGAAGGCCCTGTGAAAGGAGTGTGCTGGGATGGAGAGGCTACATTCGACCCTGATTGAGGAGTAGCCTGAGATGTGGAGGCTTTGTCTTTCTGTTGGATGCTATTATGCTGGAGCTTCCCGATCAAGGACAAATCAATGGTCGGCTTGAAGGAATGACGCTCCTTGTCCTTGCCTGGAACGACATTCACCCTCTGACAAAGCTGGGTGATGAGTGATCCAAAGAAAAGCTTGGCTGCTCTTTTTCTCCAACAGGCTAGAATCTCATCCCTGATTATGCTCCCGATGTTGATCTCCAACCCCTTCATAATACAGTAGAGTAGCATCACTCTATCTGCTGAGATCGTGCTGTCGTGGGTTGTTGGCATCAAGCGGTTTTTCAGAAAGTGAAGCCAAATTGTCGATTCTGGCTTTAAGTCGCTTGGCACTAAAGTCTTCACCTTCGTCTGCTTGGCCGAGGGGTTCCTAATAACATCATTCCCTTTTGGATTCAGGGGTGCCTTGATCCTGTACACCCTGTTAATATCCACTAAAGAGAAGCTGGCGATTTTGCCTCTCATTACCGCTATACTAATGCTTTCCTCCTTCAGGCTGGGGTAAAACTCTCGAACTAAAGGCACTACAGCCTCCTGATGGTGAGCACAAAACTCCTGCCACTTGTATTGGGAGATAACTCTTGTTACGAACTCTGGCAGTGCTTCTGTTCTATTAGAGAATCCCTTCTCATTGAGGAAATCTCTCTTTCTCATGATCTCCATCCGTTCTTGAAAATTAACATCTTTGAATACCTTTGGGAATGAATTTTTAGGAGATGCAGCCTTAGGTGATTTGCCCTTCGGCATGGCGGGTGAGATGGTAGGAGGAACTGCAGGAGAGACGTCCATTGACCTAATCCTCGGCCTTTTTGCAAAAATTGGGTCATTTTTGTTCTTTGTCCTCCTTTCAGCCTTTATCTCTCTCTTTCTCTTTCTCCTCAACGCTGCAGAGATAGGAACTCGGTCGCCATCCAGCTCCTTGATCTCTGAGTCTGATTCTGTTTCAGAGTCAGTGGAGGTCTTGGCCTCCTTGTCTTCTTTCTCTTCTTCGTCCCTCTTCTCTCCCGAAGAGGTGCTATCAGCTGCTGGTGGGTCATTCGTGAATAGAGGTTCAAAAACTTCTTCAGCTGGCTGATCAATGGTGGCCTCGGCTAGGCCTTCTTCAGAATGCGACCCAGATGCGGTCGCATTCTGGCCTTCATCCTCTACTTCTCTTTCTTTTTCTTTTTCTTCTCTTGGCCCCGGTTGGGCCTCTTCGTCTACCCTCCCTTGCAGCAATTCAGCTTCACTTTGAGCCTTGTGAAGTGGCTCAAATGCTGCAAGGAAGTCTTCCACTTCCTTTCTTCTTTTTTCGTCTTCTTTCAATTCTTCTCTTCTCTTTTTCTCTTCCTCAAGGAGTTGCAAGTCAATGGCTGTCGTCCTGAGGCTTTCACCTAATTTTCTTTCTTCTTCCTCAGCTAACTTCCCTCTCGGCCTCCTACTCTTCTTCTCTCTTTCTCTTTTCTTCCCTATCTTCATCATCTCTTCTCTTCGCAAAATCATCTTCCTCCATCATGTGTTGATTTTCCATCTCTCTCTCAGCCTCAATAACTTCCAAAGCCTCTTGTTCAGCCTTGTACCCTTCAGCAATCACGAGAGCCTTTGCCACTGCTTGGTGGATTATATCTTCAAACACATCCGGAGGCATTCTCGCGGTTTTGAGGGGCTCAAGTACAAGCGGCTTTTCAGGCACAACCTTCTTCGGGCTCCCCTTCCTTGCACTGTAGGTAACAACTGGCTTGGTCCTGCAAGATGAAGAGGGGTTAGTTGAAGGTTCAAAATTTTTACCCATTGAAGTTCCTTCTTGCCGAGAGCTTTCAGCTGCCTTAGCGGCTTCTTCTTCATCTCGCCTATTTCCTTCTTCTTCAAGAGCAGCAGGTATCTAAGCTCCCATCTCCTGGATCATCGCAAACCACTCCCGCGAGCGTTTTCTAAACTGTTGAGTGGCGGGTTTTTGGGTTTGGCGGACGACATTGGCGCCCGTGGGCCTTCTCGTTGAAGACAAACTCGGATTCTCCCTCGACGTGGTCGGAATTGTCGAAGAAGATGGAGTTTGAGCGTTGGGCTCCGGGTTCACGATGGCCGGCGAGAATCCCGTGGGTCTCGTTCTTCTCATGCCATGCATGGGTCTTTCGGGTTGCTCATCTTGCCGTTGGTCACTTGCTTTAGCTTCGTGGCTAGTTCGAGCACTCTGAGATCGAGTGATCTTGTGTGATGATGAGGGTTTTTGCGTGTTCTTCATCTTCTTGAATATGGTTTTTCAGTTTCAAGATGAGAGAATATGGAGAGTTGAGAATTTGACTTGAATGCAAAAGAGTTGAGTGGTTGGTGAAGAGGGAAAGAGGTTAAGTCAGCTATTTATACTTTTCCAATTAGGTCACGTGCAGGTCAAAAGATTTTCGTGACTTCCCTCTTATTCTTGAAAATGCGGTCGCATTTCCAAATACACTGGGGAGAAATGCGGTCGCATTTCACCCAGTTTTTTCTGCCTTCACTATTTTTTTCTGACTTTTCATTTTTCCTTTGCTTTCTCCTCTTTTCTGAAACACTCATAAACATGTTAGAAAGTTCACATGCTTAATCATGATTTATTATTATTTTTTCCTTTTTAAGAGAAATTAAGTCAAGATGTTTTTATTAATTCAACTTCTAGGTAAGTCCCCAGGTAGAGGTGTTCCCTACGGTCAACTTAAATACCTCAGCCTAGTCAGGACTTTCCTCAGACAAAGTTCCCTCTTGATAAAAAATATTTTATTCTAAACTTGCAAATTCAAATTTTCCTATATCTATTCCCCTTTTTTTTTCTTCTTTTTTTTTCTTTTTAATAAAAGATAGGGTGCAAAATAATATGGACTTTTCAAACTCCCAGGTAAATCCCCAGGAAAAGGTGTTCCCTATGGTCAACTTAAGTACCTTTTACTAGACAGGATTTTCCTAAACAGAGTTTTTACTCTTGTCCAGATATTTTGGAGCCCCTGTCTATATCATTATTTTATTTGTATAGATCCAGATAATATACACAAATTAATTTCTCAGGGTATAGAGGTCATACCAGGTCAATCACAGAGACATGGGCTTCAATCTTTTTCCCACCTTTTATTTCTGGTTCTTCATCTCCAAGTATATCCTCCAAAGTTTCTATTTTCATCATTTCCTAAAAAGTAGACCGGGAGAGTTCATCGATCATAGAACATTCCTCGAAATGTTCAGGGTACTTCATTGCATTCATCACATTGAATGTGACTTGCTGATCATTGACCCTCATGGTCAATTCTCCTTTCTGTACATCTATCAAGGTTCTGCCAGTGGCGAGGAATGGTCGTCCTAAGATGATTGGCACGTCCTTGTCAGCTTCACAATCTAAAATGATAAAATCTGCAGTGAAAACAAACTTGTCAACCTTGACCAATACGTCTTCAATCTTTCCAATGGGATGTCTGCCAACTGTAAGGTTACAGTTGTTGGTCGTGCTTCACCTATCCCTAACTGTTTAAAAACTGAGTACGACATTAAGTTGATGCTTGCTCCTAAGTCGCACAAAGCTCTTCCTACATCCCTGCCTTCAATGGAGCATGGAATGGTGAAACTTCCTGGGTCTTTGAGCTTGGGAGGGATCTCATTCTTCACCAGTGCACTAGAACATTCCGTGAGTGCAACCGTTTCATATTCTCCCAACCTTCTCTTCTTTTATAGAATATCTTTCAGGAACTTCACATAGGTAGGCATTTGTTCAAGCGCTTCTACCAATGGGATATTGATGTGTAACTACTTTCATACATCTAAAAACTTCTTGAACTGTACATCTTGCGAGGCATGTTTGGATCTCTGAGGGTATGGAGGAGGTGGTCTGTATTCTGGATCTATTACAAATTTTTGGGGTTTTGCAGTCACATTTGCGGTCGCATTCCCCTGTTTTTTCTCTAACCTTGATTTCTCTTCTTTTTCTACCAAGGCTTCATGCTCCTTGGTCTTTCCTTCTTTATCTTCTTTATTTTGTAGAGTATTTTAGGTAATGTCTGACTTCTTTTCAAAAATCTTTTTCTCGAGCTTCTTCTGGGATCTCTGCTTCTTGATTTAGTGGGTACTTTGGGCCATCATATTCTAATCCACTTCTTAAGGTCACTGCCTTGCATTGCTTCTTTCCTTCTCTGTGAGGGATCTCGGTCTTACTAGGCAACGTCCCCTGTGGTGTATTCTTAATCTCCTGAGCATTTTGTCCAAGCTGAACTTCCAAATTCCTTACTGCAGCATCGTTTCTGGCCATATATTCCTTCATAAGAGTCTCTAGATTTGACTCTTGACTATGCACTGGAATCTGTTGGAAGTTTTTTTGCGGTTGTTGGTGTGTAAGAGGTTTCCCAAATTGGTTTGCATTGGAATTACTTGACCCGGCTTGTCCTCCCCACGAGAAGTTTGGATGTTGTCTCCAACTTGGGTTGTACGTGGGAGAATATAGATTCCATCTATTCTGGCTCTGGTTCCCCTGTTGACCTATATAAATGACAGACGCTGGATTTAGTGGACAATTATCAGTGATGTGTTCCTCACAACAAATTTCACAACAGGGAGAAGAAATAGCATTGGCAGGGGCTATGTTGGCTTGATTGTTCATGGTCATGCCCATCATCATGCTATGGATAGCCTTGATTTTGGCTTGCATCCTAGAATTAGCCTCTGTTTCCACTGCTTTTACTGGATTCTTTAACATCGTAGTTGGCTCAGTCTCTCCCCAATGGCGATTGTTGGTGGCTATGGTGTCCAAAATAACATGCACCTCATTAGCAGACTTCTTCAGGAAAGATCCGTTTGCAGATGTGTTTACTAGTGTCTTTGAAGCTTGATCTAATCCACTAAAAAAATGCTCCAAGATAATGTACGCAGGCAATCCATTGTGTGGACACTTCCGAACCAGCATTTGAAATCTTTCCCAAGCTACATCCAAAGCTTCATTGTAAGATTGTCTGAAAGCAATAATTTCAGCTCTGTATTTGGCATTTTTATTGGAGGGGAAAAACTTCTCTATGAATTTCTCCGCCAAATCATTCCAAGAAGTGATGGAGTTTTGAGGGAATGAATCCAACCAAGCTTCAGCATCTCCCTACAAAGAAATTGGAAAAAGCTTTAGCTCCAAAGTATCTTCAGGTACTCCTGTAACTTCAAAATAATTGCAAACTCTAGAAAAATAGCTTAATATGTTTGTGTGGATCTTCATTTGGAAGTCCAGAGAATTGGCCCATTGTATTCAACATCTGAAACATCACTGGTTTAAGTTCAAACTGTGGAGCATCAATCGGTGGCTCCAAAATTCCTAGATTCAATGTCTGAAAAACTGGTAATGCGTAGTCCCTTATTGCTCTATTGCGATCTTCAACAATGTAGATTGGATTTTCTTGTTGTGGCACCGATGGAACTGGAGGAACGGGAGGAATTCTCCCACCATTTTGCTCCCTTCCACAATTCTGTGGATCAACTTGAGGCTCGACTCAAGGAGGTTCCGTTGGAAACTCTTGTATGTAAGAAGCTTCTTCAAGAAATTCCTGTGCGCTCAACTCTTGTTGTTCCTTTTTCTTTCGTCTTTGTTCCTTCCTTCGACGACGAAAGGTTCTTTCTATCTCTGGATCAATGTCAAGGAGTGGATACCCCTTGTTCATGCACTAACTCCAACCTGCAAAAGCAAAACAAATGCAAATCAAAGTTAAATTCCCTTTGAGACAGAAATGCGGTCGCAATGTGATCGCAATTTAAAAAAAAAAAAAATCTAGTTTCACTTTTGGTCCCTGGCAATGGCGCCAAAAACTTGGTGCGGTAGAAGCTGAATGGATGGATGTGAGATAAGATGATAAATGTTAATAAAGATAAATTCAGCTAACCCTAGTGCAAGTATACATTAACGCACGTAGTAATAAAAAAACCTTAGAAGTATTCCAAGGGTATCGATCCCACTAGGACTAAACTGGAAATTCAGATTTGAAGAAGAAACTACTCAACTTGATTGCTTAAAAGTATAGGTAACCAAAGAAAATAAGATTGATTGATTGGGTTTTTAGAAAAAAAATAAGCAAATAAACAAAAGAATAACGATAAGAAATAAACGAGGTATTCAACATGAATTCATCCCAAAGGCAATAACCATAATCATGCAATATTTAACTTAAGCATATTCAATGCATTGGGTCAGATTTAACTTCTATTTGGCCTGGCTCCCAAGAACCGTTAGAAGGCTAAGCGAGTATTGTTATGCACATTTCTGTGACTCGACTTCGACATAGATAATTCACGAATGCAACCTATAACCCTATAGTCGATATAGGGTGCCTTAGGCAGCTTGCCCTATACATCCGAACAATCTATTTCGAGCTTTTTCTCCTATTTCACCTTTATGAGAACCGATATCGTTTGTCCCTTTCGAGATCAAACTCACATAGCATGCAAAGTCTAAGTGATCAAGTTAAACTTCAGCAAGATTAGAGTGATAATCAATAAAGAATGACATGCATTGAACACAACTTAAGCAAATAAAACACTTTCAAGCTATTGAACCATAAGGGAATTCACCATATTGAACCCCTCAACAGAATTTAGCTACTCATGGTGGGATAAAGTGCAAATGAATACATTTTCATTGAAATAAGAATGTAAAGAATACAGAATAATGAAACGTATCAAAAGCTGGAAATAAAGAAGATAGCTAAATATTATGGGTTTTTCTATTTACTCAATCCTTCTAGAGTTCCCTAAGACACTCCACTCTCTCGCTTTTACAAGTGGGAATGGGTGAAAATCCCTACAAACCCTAAGGTTTGATGTCTAACTCAAGTTAGAATTCAGTCATCTAAGAAGGACCTCGGGCATCCCTACTCATAGGCGTCAACTAGGGTTCTGTCACCACCCTCTTCTTCCAAGTGAGTTATGCTTGAATTTGACTTCGAATCTCGAGCTTATATAGTGTGAAAAACTGTTAAGGAGCTGCGAAATAGGTGCTGGTAGGTAGCCCAGTTGGTTTCGGGGTCAAAACAGTCGGTTAGGTGCGAAGAAGACTCATCAACAACGACCCGCGGACGACTCGGAATTGTCTCGATTTTTCTAGAAATGCGGTCGCATTTCATTTTGCCTTCCATCGCATTTCTGGGCAAATTCCAGCTTTTCCTCTGTTTTCCTGCACAACAATAAACTTAGTCAAATTCTCTTAAAATTAAGTCTTTTTAAGCATAAATGAGCATAATTTGACAAAAGTGAATCTCAACACACTAACTTATCAACTTTAGCATATTTTGAGCTCGGGAATAGTAAAATTGGCCTAAACATGCAATATTTGACAAAGGAATGAGCTAAATATAAGGGCAAAATAGGTATATTTTTTACCCTTATCAACTAGCTTTCACACACCTATTGCAGGGACCCATAACCCGAGTTTTACTCTTGCTTGGCCTAACTAATCACAACAGGGGTAGCTCTTTTTACCTAAAATATTATTAAACATTGCATTTTGAGCTCATATGACGTCATTATTTTATTTTTTTTTTCAACAGTGAAGACAAGAATGAGTTTTTCGCATATGTTCTTTTCTTTCCTCCTAGGCAAGATTAAACATGCTAATTTGCAAAAAAAAAAAAAAAAAAAAAAAAAATTAACTCTTTAGCTCTTCCCTACACCTATCAAGGTGACAACAAGCATATGAACCTAATAATTCGCTCCTAAGCATTCAAGTCCAATTCCAACCAAGGAAAATACTCTACTCATTCAAGACATCTCTTAGAAAAAGTTTAAAAAGTCTCCCTTTTTGGGCACTCATGCTTACAACTCATCAAAAGCTTGAAAATTGACAAGAAAGCCTATCCTAGGAAATCATAGTCATGCAAAAATAACATCTACAAAACAACCATATGCTAGAATCAAAGAAAGCTAAAAAAAACTTTAGCCCGAACTCAGATGCTCAAGGGCTCCACAAACATAACATTCCACCCTCAAACTTAAAACATGCATTGTCCTCAATGTATAAAGGAAATAAAGCCTAATCAATCATGAGAACAATAAAAGAATGAAATGAGTGAACAAAACTACCCTGGAATGACGATGACCTCTTTATGGAAGCTTGCAAGCAAATAAGAAACTGGAACCAACACCTACAAAACAAAAACAAAAACAAATTGAAAGCAACAAGAAAAACACAACTGAACTTACAAGGGTTGCCTCCCATAAGCGCTTGTTTAACGTCATTAGCTCGACTTGTTGACCGAAAGGCATCATGGTGGTCTAGTGTCTGCTTTTCCATCAATGGTGCTCTTCCTAGCACCTTTCCTGTAACCCACCAACATGGTCTCTGGTGTGTTCTAAGGGTCCTCAAAAGCTTCTAGGATCTCCTTCTCCTGTTGGACTCTAATGATCAGCTCCCTACGCTCAATGTCAATTATAACTCTACCTGTAGCAACGAATGGTCTCCCTAATATGATAGGCATGACCGGATTCTCTTTGATATCCAAAACAAAGAAATTAACAAGAAGGAAAAATCTACCTACTTTGATCAGTACATTCTCCACAATTCCATATGGACTAACCACAGATTGGTCAGCCAACTAGAGCCAAACAGTAGTAGATTTTATGTCTCTTATATTTAGCTTTTTGCACAATGATAAAGGAATTATATACATGCTAGCCTCTAGATCACATAATGCCCTACAAGAATAAGTACCAAAATTACAAGGAATAGTAAAACTCCCTAGATCAACCAATTTCTCTGGTACTTTCTACTGAACGTGAGCACTGCATGTCGATGCAAGGAATATTGTCTCTATTTGCTTTTCCTTCTTCTTCTTAATGAGCCATTCCTTCATGAACTTCCTATAGTGAGGCATCTGCTCCAGTGCATCTGCAAAAGGAATATTAACATTCAAACCCATAAAAGCATCTACAAATTTTTCAAACTGAGCCTTAGAATTCTTTTTTTTCTTTTTCTTTATCTTAGGAACTAAAACAGTAGGAGAAGGGATAGAGGGCTCAGGATTAAGCTTTTCAGCTTCGTTTGAGGTGGTGCCCTCTTCAGCTTCTTTAGTAAGCTCCTCTGGTTCAGTAATCTCCAACTCCTCAGCTACTTGAGTTTCCTCCTCGTGATGCACAGCGATGGCCTTGCAGTACTCCAAATGCGATTTCTCATGTTCAGCTAGGGCCTTACCTTTATTCATGGTGTTGACAAAATTTACCAGTTGTCCCAACTGAGTTTGAATGTTCTTTATTGTTGTAGAATGACCATTGACAGTGGTGTTTATGGCAATCACGACCTCCTCTGGCTTGTTCGTCCTTTTACTTGAGTCTACAATAAAAGCTCCAACAAGATCCTCTAAAGACTGTTTATTTTCTTGCTTAGGAGGGGTGAAACCAAGAGGATTTAACACATTTTTATTATTAGCATAGGATAAATTCTCACGATTCCTATTGCTAGGGTGATAATGTGTAGGTGTAGAATTATTATTATACCCCCTAGAATTAAAATTTCAAACATACCGAACCTGCTCTAAATTCTCCTCCTGAGACTGTGATGCAAGGGCAGCTGCAGACTCGATCGATTGAGCACTCCCTGTACCTGAAAATTTCAGAAAAGCATTAGCAAGGGAAGACATCTGTGAAGGATTGGAATTCCGTAATTCCGTAAAGCGAAAGCGTGATTGAGACCGATTCGTAATTAATTTTGTTTAACCTAAAATACCAATACATTGGCAATAATCTTAGAACTATTCTAAATTTATATTAAGGCTAAGCATACAAAAATATTAGATCTAAATCTAATTTATATAGTAATAAATTACTTACTATCGTTGACGACTCAGATTAAATTCACCAACTGCTTGTGAAATAATCACGAACTACTGTGAACACGACCACTATGGCTACACTGGTATGACTCTGAGACTTCTAGAGGCAGGAGACTGGTGGGAGTCTAGAGGGAGCCTTCAGAGGAATTCTCTGAGAGTAGGAGAATGAATGGGATGCCTTTCACCCCACCCAAGGGTCCTATTTATAGGAAAAAGCCAAGACCTTTTCCTAATAGGAAAAGGTCATGAATAAGATCAAATCTATTAACTTATTCATATCTAATTTTAATAAATAATTAATTAATTCCATAATTAATTAATTATCCAATTAAATATCACATATTTAATCTTAGGGATTTTATTAAATTATTTATATTAATATGAATCCAATTCATATTAATTATGTGAACTCTATCAAATATTTTCTCTCAAGAATTAATTTTGAAATTAATTCAAAATTATATTATAAAGTTTCATAAACTTTATATTATGATGCATCAATATACATAATATGATTTCCCTAAATAAATTGAACACTTTCAATTTACAATTTATACTTAATTGCCTCAAGTCTCTTTACGAGCTACCAATTGGACCTAATGGACCTATATATCAGAAGCTCCAACGATACGAGACTAATTGGCTAAACTCATTGACCAAGTTAGTCAACATTCGTTAACTATGGGTCACTCCACTAAAGACCCACAACTGCACTCTTCTCATTGTAGAATATTTTTGTGTCCACGGATATCGACCAATGCAGTAAGTCGATCTTTCACGTGTGTTCCTAACACCAACTGGGTCAAATTACCGTTCTACCCCTGGGTTACCTCTGGTTCCTTAAGTACCACTGATCCCTCTAATGAACAAGTTAATTAGGGTCCAACCACTAAACAGGAGTTCCTCTCAGGCCAGGAGAGGACGATGCACCTTTGTTCAAGCCCTAGAATCAGCTCTTAAGGGAACACACATCTACTTACCCCAATAGGGGAAGGAGTGAATTCCATCTTGTACTTTATGTTCCCAACCCTCATTTGGTATTGCCTCTGAAATGGTAGGATTATTGTGTTGGTGAACTGGCCACTCTCACCCATACAAATGTAAGGACAATGCCTCCTGAAAGGGGTTCATAACAGACTCAGGATGTGCAATTGGGATATTATAAAGTCAATTGGGATATTACTTTTTCCCCTTATTATTCTTTTTGCATTGTTGCTGAGTGATTTTTTTGTCAGTTAAGTTTTTGCAAGTTAGTGGGCAATTAAGTAGCGCTTTTTTCTCCTGGTTAGTGGGTGGTTTTGGAGTCAGTTAGGGTTTTTTTTTTTTTTTTTTTTTTAAAAAAGAGAGCAATTAAAAGAGGAAAAAAAGAAATCAAACTCCCTCTTTCTTCCTCACGTGCGTCAGACCCCTCCAATCTCTTCTTCCGTTTTTTTCTTCTCCCAGTCGCACCGCCACACCGTCCTTCCTCCACAAACAGTCGTCGCCGTCGCCATCCCTTCTTTCTATCAGTCGCACCACCGTCGCCTGCCCTGTTTTCTCCTCGCGTCGCCGCTGGTCTCGTCTCCCTCTCCCTCGATTCTTCTTTCTCCGGCAACAAGGAAGTTGTGGGTTCGTATTCTTTTCCCTCCCCGTTCTTGTTTTCTGTCGAAAATCGATCACCAGCATCGCGTCGTCCTTCTCCAATCGTTCCACGCCGGAAGTCAGTGCCTACGCCACAAGATCTACGCGTAAGTTCCTCTTTCCCTCGTCTTTGGCAGCTTTAAGCTTAATCTAATCTCCTTTTCTCTTGTTTCGCTCGCATCTCGTTCGTCCAGCATCTCGGATCTCGTTTCTCTCGCGATTTGGTCTCTGTCCAGCGTGATTTGGGTGTGGTTTCAGCTCTTTTTCAGCATTGTTTGGCGAGTTTAGTAAGTTTATCTTGACCCGTTCTCTTTTGGCTTCAAATTTAAGTTACCCATGACTCAAGTAGCGTTAATCTGAGTTACCCATGCTTTATCGTGCCTTGAATTGCAGATTTTGGCCATTTTCGAACCCTGTGCAGCACGTAAGCATCTCTGTTTGGTGCTAAACGGTAAGTTCCAGCACCCTTAGGACTTTAGAATTCATCTAAATTAGCTTTAGAATAACCTCTAATCATTGGGCATACTTTAGTTTCAGTTTTAAACTCATTTCGGGCTCGGGACAACATTTATTCAAGTTATTTCAGTGCTGATCGATTAATTCCAACAAGGTTTCCGCCCCTGTTCGGTAGGTTTCAGCACCTTTCAGCATGTGTTAGGTCCCTTTAAATCTATGTTAAGTGTTGGGAAAATTGTTAAACTATTATTCCTAACCTTTAGAAGGTCTCTTTTGTGCTTGTAGGTCCATTTAGAGCATATTCTATATTTTCTAGCTAGCGTTAGTTGGATTTAGGAGCGCTTTCTATCTTGTGTAAGTAGTTTCTACCTGGATGAGTCTGATTGTTTGTTGAGCATGCTACATGTGTTACCTGTTTTGTCCTATGCGATGTGTGTGCTATATATATAACCTGAAATGTGAGATAAGCATGTTGTTTCGTTTATTTCTTAAGCATGAGACATTGTTGTATGATAAATATGCTCCATAAAAGCCGTGTTTGCATAGTGTGTGAGCATTGGGGAGAGGCGGAGCATGACGCGTAAATCATGTGTTGGGTGTGTGTGCAGATCGTGACGCGAAAATCACGTGTGGGTGTGAGTGCGGAGCGTGACGCGGAAATCAAGTGTGAGTAGCGCTGCGCATGGCGCGTAATACATGTGTTGGGTGGGTTTGCGGAGCGTGACGCGAAAATCACGTGTGAGTGTGCGGTATGGCATGGAAACCATGTGGGGGTGCATAGCATGATGCGTGGATTCATGTGGTCATCCCATTTTTGCATGAAACACGTGTCAACATAATTTGTTTTCGTAGTTAAGAGTATGTTGGATGTTTTACTGCTTCAAAGTATGTGTGTGAATTGCATGTTGACATGGATGTTTGTTGTGTGTTGCTCATCAGGTGTGAGCTACTTACCAGTACGGTGGTTGTACTGATACCCCCCTTCTTCCCCCAACATTTTCAGATTATGCAGGTGATGAGCTTTATGTGCCCGGTGATGTGGATGAGGAGGTTCACGAGGGATGACCATATGGTTGTATTTATTAGTTTGTTTCCTTTAATTTGTTGGATAGGATAGTTCTCTGTTAGTTGATGGTTAGGTTGATTTCAGTATTTTGTTGTCGAGACAAAGAAATCTTTAGTTGATTAACTTGTAGTAGGTAATTTTTTCTGCTACGTTGTAAATATGTTAGTGATCAATAAAGTCAAACTGTTTTTAGAAAGTTATGAACATGCTTACACTAGAAGAATTTGGTTCTGTTGTTGGTTGAAGATACGAGATCTGACTTGTAATCTATAATGAAGTTGTTTCTGTGGAGTTGTGGGGTAGGATGGAATAATATAGAAGTGTTATTTTGTGTTTACCAGGTGATTAAAAAATTTTGGTTCGTCCTATGTATGTCGTTATGCTGCTGAAATTTCCGGAGCTCTCGGTTAGTTTGAATAGGAGTTTAGTAATGTCACTAGGCTAGATAATAATAAAACTTGGGGCGTTACACCATAACACTCTGACTATCACAGAATACTGCATACTCATGTTGCTTCAAACCCAACTCTTGAAGAAACCTTTTAAGCCATAACATTTTCTTATTTGCTTCCATTGCTACAATATACTCTGCTTTAGTTGTGGACAATGCTACACATTTTTGTAGCTTAGATTGCCATGAGATGGCTCCCCCTGAGAATGTAAACACATAACCTGAGGTAGAATTTCTATTATCAAAATCACCTGTCATGTCTGCATCAGTATAGCCTACAAGTATCGATTTGCCACCTCCATAACACAAACTCAATTTGGAGATGCCCCGCACGTATCTGAAAATCCACTTCACTGCTTCCCAATGAGTCTTACCTGGATTAGATAAGAAACGACTCACTAAACCAACTGCATGTGTAATATCAGGTCTAGTACACACCATAGCATACATCAAAGAACCAACAGCAGAAGAGTAAGGAATGGATGACATAACTTCTTTCTCCTTCTCTGTTGTAGGACAAGCTGTCTTACTTAGCTTGAAGTGAGTTGCTAGAGGTGTACTAACAGGCTTAGCATGCTTTATATTGAACTTCTCAAGCACCCGTTCAATATACTTCTCTAGGGATAACCATAATTTCCCAGCTTTCCTGTCACGAGCAATCTCCATGCCTAAAATTTGCTTTGCAGGACCTAAATCTTTCATGTCAAATGACGTGGACAAGTCTTTCTTCAAATTTTGAATCATATTTGCATCCTGTCCAACTATCAACATATCATCTACATATAAAAGAAGAATGATGAAGTTACCTCCAGGGAACTTTCTAAGATACACACAAGAATCAGCTGTAGTTCGTTTATAACCATTACTTATCATAAACGAATCAAATTTCTTGTACTACTGCCTTGGTGCCTGTCTAAGCCCATAAAGACTCTTCTTCAACATGCAAATGAATGAGCTAGTAGGGGGACCTAATGGACCTATAGATCATGGGCTCCAACGATTCGAGGCTAACCGACTAATCTCATTATCTAAGCTAGCCAACATTCGTTAACTACCGAGACACTCCATTATAGCCCGATAGTTGCACTCCCCTCACTATAGATGTATTTCCGTCCACTTGATTTAACCATGATAAGTAAGTCGATCCTTCACAGGTTGTTCGTAGCTATAGCTAGGTTAAATGACCGTTTTACCCCTATAGTACTTCTAGTTCCTTAAGTCCCACTGATCCTCTAATGAACAATTGGTTTATGGTCCAACCAATAAACCGAGTCCCTCTCGGGCCAATGAGAGGGCGGGATCCCTTTGTTCAAGCCCTGGAGTCAGCACTTAAGGGAACAACCTCTCTACTATCCCTAATTTGGGTAGGAGTGAATTCCTTCTTGCACGACTATGTCCCCAGCTATCTACCCGTTCCTATCCCTTAAATGGGATAAGGATAAGCCCGAATAAACAGGAGTTCATAGTTAGCTCAGGATTAAGATCGAGTTACCTAGGTCATCACATGAAATAGTCAGTCTCGTCAGTAAACGGTGTTATAAAGCGAGAGTGACTTATTTCTCGGTCCTGGTCTTATGCAAACTCATTGCATAGGACGCCCCCACTCACATGTCTCTACATGGACGATTTAGGATCACATCGTCTATACTATCTATAAAGTGGGTCGCATCTCATAGTGTCCCCAGAATAAGGTACCCAGCCCTATTCCTATACTATAGACCGTTTAGGCTATAACTCGAGCTTGATCCACTTTTATGTCTCTACATAAAGCTCAAGTGTTCAACCTATAGCCATGGATCCTGGTTTATTGGATTTGGGTTATCTAATGTGCAATTTACTTATTCAGTTATGACTTTACTGAATTAATCTCGATAACAACTTTATCGAACAAGTATATAATATTTGTTTAACATTCACTATCTACGAGTTTTAGGGCACCAATCCCAACAGCAAACAAGTTTATCTCTCCCTTTTTCTTCAAATCCTTCTGGTTGCTCCATGTAGATCTCTTCATGCAATTCACCATGTCAAAATGCAGTTTTTACATCAAGTTGCTCCAACTCAAGATCAAGACTTACTGCTAAACCCAACACTTTTATGATAGATGTCATTTTGACCATCGGAGAGAAGATCTCATCAAAGTCAATGCCCTTTTTCTTGTTGCATCCCTTTACCACTAATTTGGCTTTGAGCTTCACTATCATCTCACCATTCTTCTTGTACTTGAAAACCCATCTATTTCTCAAGACTTTCTTGTCCTTTGGAGGTTTCACTAGCTCATAGGTTTCATTCTTTTTCGGGGAATTCATCTCTTCCTTCATTGCATCGAGCCACTAGTCTTTTTCATCATGAGACAAGACCTCTTGAAAGTCCTCTGACTCTCCATCTTCACTAACTAGAATGAACTCTGAGCTTGGATACCTTGTTGAAGGTTTACGCTCTATGGTGGACCTTCAAACATGTGTATCCTCCACTTGTGGGGTAGGTCGCTCCCCCTGCTCATGAACGGCTTCATGAATCACTTCCTCATGGATTTCTTCATCAGATGAAGACTCCTCAAGATTATCATCATCAACATGATTTGGTACATTACCATCAGGTTGTATCTCACCAACATTATCGTGTACATCATCAAGTACATCTTCAACATTCTCATTTGCTGGTTGAATAATAGAGGGAATAGAAGTAGAAACATTAGTAGTATCGAGAAACTACTCTGAAGTAGAAGTGTACCTTGTACTTAGAAGATCTGCACCCTTCTCGTGCTCAAAGAATACTACATCTTTGTTTCTCACTACCTTCTTCTTTTCTGGATCTTAGAGCCTGTAACCATACTTTTCATCCCCATACCCAACAAATACGCAGAGATTGGTCTTCGAATCAAGATTTGACCTCTGTTCTTTAGGCACATGCATGTATATCTTGCTGCCAAAGACACTCATATGTGAATAAGTAGGATCGCGTCCCTTCCATGCTCTCTCTGGAATGTCTAAACCAAGAGGAACCGATGAAGATCGATTAATCAAATACACGGCACATTGCACTGCTTCAGCCCAAAATGTCTTAGGAATATCAGACATTCTAAGCATGCACCTCACCTTCTCTACAATGGTTTTGTTCATCCTCTCACCAACTCCATTGTGTTGCGGTGTGCCGGGTACTGTCTTCTCATGTCTAATGCAATGTTGTGAACAATAATACCTTAACTCATTCGAAGTATACTCACCACCATTGTCAGATCGAAGACACTTCAACTTTCTTTCGGTCTCCCTTTCTACCATGGCATGAAACTTTTTGAAAATCTCGAACACTTGGCTTTTTGTCTTCAACATATACACCCAAGTTCTTTGAGTAGCATCATCAATGATAGTGACAAAATATCTATTGCCACCAAGAGACTCAACCTCAATAGGACCACGAACATCAGAGTGAACTAACTCCAACTTTCTTTGCCTTCTGGTGGACTGCCCAGAAAAAGAAACTTTATGTTGCTTGCCTTCCAAACAATGATCACAAGGGTCAAGAGGAACTGTTTTATCAACATGGATAAGAGATTTACCTGCCAACAGTTTAATCCTTTTGTCACTCATATGCCCTAGCCTTCGATGCCACAAGTTAGGAGAATTCTTTTCTTCAACTGCATTCAACTCAGAAGAACATACACTCAAATATGTTTTATACAAAGAGCAACACAACTCACCATGAGCAACTGTTATTGAACCCTTAGACAATTTCCATTTACCATCTGCAAAGGTATGTCGAAATCCTTATTGATCAAGAACATTTGCAGACAACAAGTTAAGGCGTAAATCTGGAATATGGCGCACATTCTTTAATGTAAGCATGCACCCAACACTTGTCTTCACACGAATATCACCTAACCCAACAATGCTAGTTGAGCTCTGGTTTCCCATCTTCACACTACCAAAATCACCAAATTGATAGTTCATGAAATACTCCCTTTTGGGAACGCAATGGTATGAAGCACCTGAATCTACCAGCCACTTTGTATCTGAACTCGCTACATGATGACACTCACTAGTTGCACAAATCAAGGCGACATCATCATCACTCTTAGAAGTGATTGTTGCAGTATTCCTATCATCTCCCTCGTTTTGTGAGTCTTGCTTCTTACCTTGTTCTTTCTTCCAACGGTAGCAAAACTTTTTGATATGGTCAGGCTTGTTGCAGTAATGACATGTCCTAGTCTCTTTGTCTCTAGACCTGGACCTCCCTTTTGAGTTACCACAACCTTTGGGTCCCCTACTCTTGTTTCTTCCACGATTCTCAATAGCAAGAGCATGTGAATTATCAACTCCCACCTCCTTTCTTCCTATCTCTTCATTGAACATGCTTTCTTTAATAACATTCAAATACAAAACACCTTCTGGAGTAGAGTTACTAATAGTCACAACCAAAGTTTCCCAACTGTCCGACAAATAACTCAACAAGAACAAATCCTGCAATTCATCATCAAGAACAATCTTCATGGTAGTCAACTTGTTAATAATATCCTGAAAGTCACTCAAATGCTCAGAAATAGACTTCCCACCCTTCAGTTTAAAATTAACAAGCCTCTTGATTAATGAAGCTTTGTTATGCGCGGTCTTCCTTTCATAAAGAACTTCCAATTTCTTCCACAACGCATATGGGTCGAACTCTTGAGACACATGGTTGAAAATGCTAATATCAACCCACTGCCTAATAGTCCCCAAAGTTTTCCTCTTTAACTTTCCTGAATCTTTCTCTTCCATTTTCTCTTGTTTTGCAGGTTTAATAATTGTACCATCAACTCCTATGGTTGCTTCAATTGGATCAAACAAATCTTTACAATATAACAAATCCTCCATCATCGGTCTCCAGATGAAATAATTGGTTGATGTCAATTTAATCATTGAACTACCTCCACTACTACTAGTAGACTCCATAACAATGATTAAATTAAAACCTCGCTCTGATACCAACTGATAGGACCCAAGTAGTATATTAACAACCCAGTAGGATCACCTCCAAGACAATCAACCAATAAATAGTGCTCCAAAAACACCACAAATAAATCACCAAGAAATCAACCAATAACGGACAGCAATCAACCATAAAATTTAGAATACTAAAAATGCAAGAACAAACACAATTTATACGTGGAAAACCCCTTCAATGTGAAGAGTAAAAACCATGGGACTTGTGAGGAGTCCACCATTGTCACCTTCTCTTATTATGATAGTTGAGGGAAAAAGAATCCAAATCAGTCATACAAATAGTCACAACCTATTAGATTATATGGGCTTCCATCTCAAAACCAATTGGCAATGAGTGGGGTGACCCTTGTAGCTTATAAATTGTGAGGTCACCATTAATCTTTTCAATGTGGGATTTGTAAGGTTTTATGCCCTAAAACTCGTAGATAGTGAATGTAAACAAATTGTATACTTGTTTCAATAAAGTGTTATTGACTTTCTACAATGAAGTGTTATTGTTAAATATTGCACAATTTGACCCAAATTCAATAAACTAAGATACAAGGTTGTTTACATGTGACTTGAACTAGTGTGGGGACATACGGGGATCGGTGTTCAAATAACAACCTAAAAGGTCTATAGTACAGGGATAAGGCTGGGTACCTTATCCTGGTAACACTATGTGATACGACCCGCTTTGTATTCGATACAGACGTATTGATCCAAGGCGTCCATGTAAGAGACATGCGAGCAGGGGTATCCTATGCAATGACTTTGCATAAGACCGGACCATGAAATAGTAAACCACTAGATGTAGCACCGTTAACTAGTTAGGTTACTGGTTCAATAGGATGACCTAGGTAACTCAGTCTTAGTCCTGAGTGTGTCATGAACTCCTTCTCACGAGGGATTGTCCTTTGATTAGTATGGGTGAGAGTGGCCTGCACGCCGACTTAATAAGCCTACCTTCTTGGGGACGAGACCTAGTGGGGGGCTGGGGACATGACAACACAACATGGAATTCACTCCGGGAGTTGAACAAAGGGACCTCGCCCTCTCACTGGCCCGAGAGGGACTTTCTGTTTAATGGTTGGACCATAAACAGGTTGTTCATTAGAGGAGCGCTGGTACTTAAGGAGACAGATGTAACACAGGGGTAAAACGCTAATTTGACCCAACCGTGATTACGAACACTCGTGAAGGATTGACTTACCGGTATAGGTCTATATCCGTGGACACAGAAATGTTCTACAGTGAGAAGAATTCAGTTGTGGGTCTTTAGTGGAATGACCCACAGTTAATGAATATTGGTTAACCTGATTAATGAGTTTCATCAGTTAACCTCATATCATTGGAGCTTCTGATCTGTAGGTCCATTAGGTCCCCCTGCTAGCTCGTAAAGAGTAATTAGAAACAATTATATCTTGAGAGAATTTGAATATAGTTCAAATTCATATTGGGAATTAAGTTAATTGTATGAGATACAAATTAATATAATGTATAATGATACATTAAAATGTAAAGTCTAATTTGAAATTAAACTTTATTATTATGAGAGAAATAAATATTTGAAGAAGTTCGAATATTAATATGAATTTGATTCATATTTATAGGATATAAGAGAATTGGAAGGAGTTCCAATTTTAATATGAATTTGATTCATATTATAGCATTAGCGAATAGAAGGACTGAAATTAAATATATGATATTTAATTGGTGATTAATTAATTTAAAGAATTAATTAATTGGAAATTAATCAATTATGGAAATGATTAATCACTTATGGAAGTAATTAATCATTTATGGAAATTATTTAATCACTTATGGAAGTGATCAATCATTTATGGAAAAGATTAATCAATTATGGAATTGATTGGTTATGGAATTGGTTAATTATGGAAAAGATAAAATCAGTTATGGAAATAATTGGTTTTAAATGAATATTTTATTCATGGTCTTTCTCCTATAAATAGAACACTAACCCTAGGGTTTAGGGACTACAACATATGGCCACCATAAGGCCCTCTCATATTCTCTCAACTCAAGAACTCTAGGGAGAATTTTCTCTCTATAGTTTTTCCCATTCAAGATTAGGTAGTCCCACAACTACGTTCCTAATCTCAGAGTTATAGCGGGGAAGATCAAGTGGTGGTGTCCGTTGAAGTATTCAGAGTCGTCAACGGAAGTATGTTTATCACCGCTTAACTTTTTGCCCATGTATTGGTATTTTGTAGAACAAAATTAATTTACGAACGGTCCAATTGCTTCCGCTGCAAAGAAATTGGGAATTTCAATCCTCTAATTGGTATCAGAGTCGATCGTAGATCTAATCTTGTTTCTCTAAAATTTGCATTGGTTTTTGGTGGGTACCTTTATGCATTTGATGAATGAAAGTTTGCTAGTAGATGTTTTGGGTTTTTGGCATTAGATTTTGCAATTTTTATTGATTTCATCAATGTAAGGGCCCGGTGTTTTGGGCGTTTTAATTGGAATCGAGTCTGTAAGTCTGTGTCAATCGTTTTTGGTGAAATTCCATGAAAAGCTGAAGAATTTGGAGCCAAAAACAGAAAAAACAGAGGCTGAAAGAAGAAAAAAAACTGCAGAAAACCGAGGCTGCAATCGCATTAAAAAAATAAATAACAAATAAATCGGTTTAAAGTCCAAAGAACGCGTGCGTCTGTGTTAGTCGGAGCAGCGTTCTATGAACTCAGAGTTTTCGAGTTAGAGCAGCAGTTTCGACAAAAAAATTTTAAAAAATCTGCGGGCGGTCCAAGATGTGCGTCAGCGTGCGGTTGAATGGGTTCGGTCTGGTTTGGGTTAATTGAGGCGCGGTTCGTGGAAGATTGAACAGTTCTTGACCGGTTTGCCTTGGTTCAGTGCGGTTCAACTGTTTTATTGTCGGTTCGAAGGGTTTGGACGTGGTTCGAGGCTACTTTTGGCTGGTTCTCGGCTAGATAGGGCATTTTTAGATTAATTAATGTAATTTTTCTATTGTATTTTGTCCTAGGATGCCAAAACTCGTCTACTTAGCTATTTATTGTGCTTTATGAATGTCATATAGTTTATAATCCCACCATAGGTTAAGCATATTCATGCATATTTATTTATAATTGTTATAATA
This sequence comes from Luffa aegyptiaca, assembly GCA_017139565.1. Taxonomy (NCBI): domain Eukaryota; kingdom Viridiplantae; phylum Streptophyta; class Magnoliopsida; order Cucurbitales; family Cucurbitaceae; genus Luffa; species Luffa aegyptiaca. The sequence goes on from CM029397.1 coordinate 7,098,035, forward strand.
TATGGATTATGCATGAATTTAATTTTCATGGGTATTTAATATCAATTGTTATGATTAAATGGATGAAAATTGAGAAGCATTGAGCATGAAATTACTTTAGTAAAAATATAAAAAGTTATATTTATGAAGGTAATTTATATGCTTATTTATTTTCATGAGCTATTAATATAAAGTGTTATGTTAATGTATGAAAATGTGAATGCTTATTTTAATTTTCTTGGGTATTAATTTAAGAGTTAGATTAATTGAAGAAAATTAATTTGAATTGAGCATGAAATTACTTTAGTTTAAAAAATATAAGAGTTATATTTATATAAGTAATTAACATGCTTAATTAATTTTCATGATATATTAATATAAATGTTATGTTAATGTATGAAATTGGTAATGCTTAATTTTAATTTTCTTGTATAATTAATTTAAGAGTTAGGTTAATTAAAAGGAAATTAAATTGCATTGAGCATGACATTACCTTAGATTAATATAATTGTTATATTTTTGGTATGTCATGTATGCTAATGTATGGTTTTATAAATTAGTTAGAGTTTGACTGTTAATTTATTAACCATAGTAGATTGTTATAGGGTTAATTCATTAAAATTTATAATAGTTATAAAATTAATGAATAGAAATCGTTAACCTATAACAAAGAATTGCATGCAAACATAGGATCTTAGGATAAATGATTTAATTTTAAAATGTTTAAAATTAATTAGACCTAAGATCACATTTCTAATAGGATTAAAATTATTCTTACTTAGAATTAAAATTAGTTTTAATTGACTAAGTAGGAAAAACATTACTATGATTATAAGGGAACTCCACCGGTTAAGTTCTGTCTAAGGCTGGGGGTATTTAAGCTGACGGTTTACGGAACACCTCCTACTTGGGAACTAACCCAGAATACCGGAGTTGAATTAATCATAGTTAAATGTTAGCATGCAATGTCACTAGGTTTGTTAAAAGTATTTAATACACCTATATCTTTAGAGTAAAGACCTTACATTACTGTGGTTATAAGGGAACTCTCTCGGTAAAGTTCTGTCTAAGGTTGGGGGTGGGTACTTAAGATGACGGTTTACGGAACACCTCCTACCTGGGAACTGACCCAAACCTTGAGTTGAATTAACCATAGTAATGTTGACTTGCAATGTTGGGTTTATTAAAAGAAGTTTAATTCACCTAAAACATTGCGGTTGAATCCTTTCCATAATTGTTATAATAGGATCAGACTTAGATAGATTGACTTAGCCGAATTTTATCTAAGTTAAACAACCCTAAATTAACCTTAGGACATTTTCAGTGGGAGGAAAATTACAAAACGAGATTTAAATCAAGTTTTGCTCCTACGTCCCTATATTCACAACGTAAGGTTCATGCTCGGCTTCGAGTCGCCTTAGGAGCGGCCTCCCTTCGGAAAGTGTTTGCATGAATCAATAACAAGTTGAATTGGAAAAATGTCTAGAGTATGTGGGAGCGGGACACGTGTCAACGTATCCCTCGGTCTCCACCCCTAGTTCGCACCGTGAGAGTCCTATGATCCGCCTGCAGGTTTTCCTAGCGCAACCATCCCTTCGGAGGGCCTGATCATAGGATTCGGAACACCGTGAACTCCTGAATAGGATAGGGTCACTTAGGCTAATCACCAACAGTTGTCTTTCCCTTCAGTAGCCTGTTGGTGCGTGCCTCTGAGATTTGAAAGTGGGAGGGTTACACTTACGGGGATGAGTTAAATGTGTTAACTAACCCTTGACCGAACAACGGTAACTAAACGCTAACGGAATATGAGTTATTCTGGTATTAGAGTTTGGTTGAGATTGTCTCAACTCAGAGGAGGAGTAGCTGACCACCCTTCGGTGGCTGTTGTTCTAAACCTTTGAAGTATCGTTGCAAAAACTAAATCAATAGTTTTATAGGGTTTCTTTGATTGCTTATTTGTTTTTGCAGAATTTGATTGGATTATTTGTGATGGGTTAGTGCAAATAATAATACAAGTAATTATATAATAATTTTATGTGTATTGTCTTACGTAATTTTTATAAATAACGGTAATACAACAAGCTTAAACGACAAATTGTGGTAAATAAGTCTAGGATTATTCTTAACTGGGGAATGTCCTCATGCCCCATATGTTTATTTCATTAAGAATTGTTCTTGGTGAATTGGACATAGAACCCTGCTTAGCAAAAAGAGAACTTGTCTTGAAAACGTGATTAGTGAAGAATAATGATTCTCCCTGAATACTTGATTCAGGGGCCACAAATCACGTGTGTTCTTCTTTTAAAGGAATAAGTTCCTGGCAACAGCTTGCTGCTTGTATAATAACTCTCAAAGTTAGAATTAGAGAGGTTATTTTGGCTATAGCAGTGGGGAACATTAAGTTATTTTTCTCAATGGGAAAAAATACATACTATTAGATAATGTGTATGTAATTCCTAAGATCAAAAGAAATTTGATTTCTGCGTCTTATTTGCTGGAACAATGTTACTCTTTACCTTTCTCTGCTAACGCAATTTTGTTTCAAGAAAGGGAGTTGACATTTGTTTAGCTTTACTAGAAAGTAACCTAAATGTTTTAAGACTAATCAAGAGTAAAGCAGTCATGAACACTGGGTTGCTTAAGACTGCTACTACTCAATGTGAAAAGAGGCAAAGGATTTCTCTTAAAGGAAAATACATTTCTTTGGTTCTAAGGTAGACCATATTAATCTCAATTTGATTGGGAGATTGGTCAAGAGTGAACTTCTAAGCGAGTTAGAAGATGACTCTCTACTACCTTGTAAGTCATGCCTTGTGAGCAATATGACTGATAGATCTTTTACTGGAAATGACCTAAGAGCCAAAGGGCCCTTGGAGCTTGTACATTTGGATCCTTGTGGTTCAATATGTTAAAGCAGTGGGAGGGCATGAATAATTCATCTCTTTTGGATGATTATTTAAAGGTATGAGTATCTTTACCTAATGCAACTTAAGTCTAAAGCTCTTGAGATATTCGAAGGGGCTTAGGACTGAAGTTGAAAACTTGTTAGGTGAGATGATAAAAACACTTCGATCTGATCAAAGTGTTGAGTATAGGGATTTGAGATTCCAGGACTATTTGATACTACATGGGATCACACCCTAGAGAAAAAGAGACTAGGACATGTCATTACTGCAACAAGCCTGGCCATATCAAAAAGTTTTGCTACCGTTGGAAGAAAGAACAAGGTAAGAAGCAAGACTCACAAAAAAAGGGAGATGATAGGAATATTGCAGCAATCACATCTAAGAGTGATGATGATGTCACCTTGATTTGTGCAACTAGTGAGTGTCATCATGTAGAGAGTTCAGATACAGAATGGGTGGTAGATTGTTAGGACCTAAATAGTCCTATTTTATAGCCTCTAATCTAAGCTTGTTAGAGTCATTTTATGCTTTACTTGTCTTATTTATAGGTTAATTGAGCTTAGGTCGTGTCGGGAGCCGATCACGCTAATTGGTGTTAATTCGGGCCAATTACGGAGTTTTTGGAGCCATCTCGATGTCTTGGACGGAGATGAGGTGAAGAGACCCAATTGTGGTGTAGCGGGCTTGAAATGTGACACCGAAAGCCAGAGATTGAAGCCCCGAACCGAGAAGAAGCGAGACCAAGTCGAGAATTAGAGCAGGAAGTCGAATCTAGAGGCTATCGTCGAGACGCCGACGCGATTTCAGCCCGAAGACAAATGTTCGCAGCGTCGAGACGCTGTGCCCTGGCATCTTAACGCCGGCATGTTTTCTATATATATGTAGCCTCGGTTTAGTTTGCCATTAGGTTAGAATTTGGGTCCCTTTTACGATTTCTTTGCCTCTTTCACTTTTTAGCCTTTTTGTAGACCATTGTTGGTCATTTACTATGGATTCTTTCATGTTTATTATCTTTATTACTTCATCTATGCGTAGCTAAACTCTTTTAGATCTTTGGATTGGATTTATGTCTTGATTCAAAATGATATTGGTTGAGTTTTCTTGTTTATACTTGTTGTTCTTGCTGAGATGTTATTGAGTTTTGCATGTAATCCCGTTTAAACCAATACATGAGGCTAGTCAATTAGGATTGACGCCCTATACGATTACCACTTGTGTATTCTATCAGTTATTTGAGATAGCTGATAACCCTCCAAAAGGGAGTTATTTAGGCCTTAGTTCTATAGTGCTTTGTGTGTCATTTGTGCTAAATAGGGTTGTTTTTAGATGAATATTATACGTTTTAACCCATTTGGTAGAATGGATGCTTTGGAAGTTATTTTGTGCAGAATATATTGCTGAGCGACTTAAGGGAGCAAAATCTGTGATCCAGCAAAGCAGGGAGCAAATCTGCCACGTAACAGCTCGTAATCCATTTTAATGAGATGAAGTTAGTTAAATTATTTTCGGGTCTAAGAAGCTTGGAGAGCCTTCCACGTGTACAATTTGACCTAATTAGGGCTTGCTTTCACTCTATAAAAAAAAAGGGTCGTCTCAAGTCATATTCACTCCATTCTTGGAGAAGGACATTCCAATTTCCATCTTTTGGAAGCCGAATAGAGGAGAAAAGATTGGGGACTTCAAGAAGACCATCAACTACGGATCTGATCTAGGGAATTAATCTTTTCTTGTAATTTATTGTAGTTATGGATGCACATACTTAGATTGTAGTGTGTGTTATTTTGAACCTTATGAACTAAATTTGCTGAGCTGTTGGTTAGGAATTATGTAATTGTCGTGCTTCATTCTCTATGCAATATATGTTGATTTGAGCATCTTGATTATTTGTTGTGCGTATTTCCATTTTATGCCCGCCTGGCCACCCGGTATGAATATCACTTCTTAGTATCAGTCCAGTCACATCGATATTTTAAAATTTGATTGTGGTGAAGTTTATACTAAATTTATGAAATCATCGATATTTTAAAATTTGTTAATAATATATTTGATTATGTGAGAATCTACCTTTAAAAGCTCTTGGCAATAGATTTTGTGAATGGATGTGCTTTAAAAAATGATTTTAAAAAAATTCATCCATTTTACCAAACATTAAACAAGGTTAAGAAACAAAGGTTAAGATTCTTTTGTAATCTCTTTTAACGCTCTCAAAATCAATTCTAAACTTATCCTTAGTATACTCTTGAGCTCCTTATGATAGTTATCAATATTAAAAAAACTATCAAATATAATTATTATAAATGTCCCATTCGAAGTTCAACTTATTACTTTAAATTTGTGAACGATAGCAGTCTGAAGCATGAAAAGCTTGAAACTCATGAAAAGCTTGTCGTTGTAGCAGTCTGAAGCATGGAAAGCTTGATGTTGTAGCAGCTGGCGCATGGAAAGCTTCTTGCTGTAGCAGTCTGAAGCATGGAAAGCTTGATGCTATAGCAGCTGGCGCATAGAAAGCTTGTTGCTGTAGCAGTCTGAAGCATGGAAAGCTTGATGCTGTAGCAGTCTAAGCTTGATGCTGTAGCAGTCTGGCGCATGGGATGCATGATGATGCTACAACAAGTTTCTATCCATGAGATGATGCTTTGGCTCCAAGCAACATACCCTTTGTGTTAGGAATAACTCAGCCGCTTAGGATATTTCATGAATGTGTTTGGGTTGCTTTAGGGATAATTCAACCACTTGCAAGCATATAGAGAACTGATTAAACACATGAATTAAGCAATAGGAATATTCTTAGTTCATCGCATGTGTAATACTAGAAGGGAATCACATGTTTATTTCTCGCTTAGGCATCAATATTCTGTCGATTCATTGTTATGCGCTACATTAATATCTTATCTGTCGCATGTGGTTGCTGCGGCGAAAGTCTTGATAGCTCATCATCCATCGTATCTTTTTATCGCATTATTATTGTTTTTCTTTATCGTATGTTCGACCTGTCGCATCCATATTTTATTCTTATTACCCCAGCACAACATCATTAGAATAGGATTTAATTTGAGATATTTTCTCTACTCGCCCCTTCCCTGTGGATTCGACCCTGGAATACTCCAGGTATTACTTGGTAGTGCATAATTTATACTTGGATTAATGCACAATAACGATATATTCTTTAGTTAATTCAATATAAATTAGAAGCGATTATATTTCCTATCATGTTTTTGGCGTCGTTGCCGGGGAAGGCAACAGTAGTTTAGAACGTGTTTTATTATTTCTTATTTTTTCTATTGTGCTATTACAACCATCTGACTTGAGTGTGTCTTTTTCAGGTGTGTTAGGTGTATACCCAAGAAATGGCTACACTAAACTCGCAAAATCCTCCCATTACTCGAATACAATTGGCTGATGATAGAGAACGAGGCATTAGAGAATATGCAGCCCCAACTATGTGTAATTTCAACCCTGGAATTGTACATCTCGTGATAACTCTCCAAAAGGGAGTTATTTAGACCTTATTTCTAAATTGATTTGCGTGTCTTTTGTGCTTAATAGGGTTGCTTTTAGATAGATATTATATGTTTTAACCCATTTGGAAGAATGGAAGCTTTGGAAATTATTTTGTGCAGAATATGTTGCTGGGCGACTTAAGGGAGCAAAATCTGTGCTGGAGCAAAGCTGGGAGCAAAACTGCCACGTCACAGCTCGTTAGCCAATCTAACAAACTGAATTCTGTTAAGCTATTCTCGGATTTATGGAGCAAGGAAAGTCATCCACGTGTCTAGGTCAACCTAATTCAAGCCTCCTATCACTCTATAAAAGGAGATAGCTGCCCAAGTCAAATTCATTCCACTTGTGGGGAAGAGATCACTCTCATTTCCATTTTGGGAGCCGAATAGAGGAGAGAGATTGGGGACCATCAAGGAAACCATCATTTGCTAGCTGATCAAGGGAATTAACATTTTCTTGTATTATTTTGTGAATATGGATATGCTTACTCAGATTGTAACGTGTGTTTCCATGCATTTTATGAACAAAGTAGCTTTAGGCGTTGGTTAGGGAGCATGTAATTGTCGTGCTTAATTTCTAGTAATAAATATTGATTTGATGCATCTTGATTAATTGTTGTGTTCATTTCTATTTTATGCCCGCCTGGCCAGTCGGGATGAATACCTCTCTCTAGTTTCAGGGATGATTTAGCGAGTGTGTGGCGGTTAATCACACTAGATCATTGTGTATTGGTGAACGCCAGTGACTGAGCTAGGGATAGCCAGTTGCCTAGTGCTTGATCGGTAGAGCTTCATTGGAGTTGAAACATATTCTAAAAAATCCGGAGTTCCGGGAGGAATCCGCTAATAAGATTGCGAGAGTTTTGCATGATCAATAATATTGCTAGAGCATCTTTTAAAACAATTACTAAATCCTGACCAGCGCCTGTTTCTAATCTGTCTGCTTATTTGTTTACTTTTTGTTTTGTCATTTCTTTTGCTTCAGCATTCTATAAAAAACCAATCATTTTAACCATTCCTGAAACCATTGAAAAACTAAACAAAATAGACAAAGTGAAAGCTAATTCAGACCTTGGATTCGATAAATACTTATTACTTGCTGCGGACTGTATATACTTGCACAGAGTTCTAGAGTCTTTTTATATCTTATTTTTACTCACTCTGGAAACCCAACAAGTTTTTGGCCGCTAGACACAGAAAGGTTTGAACTTAAGCCTGTTATGTTTCAAATGCTTACTACAGCAGGACAATTTGGAGGAAGTGCATCAGAAGATCCTCACTTCCATCTAAAATCATTCCTCGATATTTGCAACAAGTTCATTATTCCAGGAGTCACCCCTGAGCAGCTTCAAGTCATACTATTTTCATATTCGCTACAAGATGCTGCTAAGGTATGGTTAAATCAGCAACCTGCAAGTTCCATTGCTAGCTACATGGAATGTCTTAGTTGAAAAATTTTTGGAGAAATATTTCCCACCAACGATTAATTCTAAATTGCATAAGGAGATTATAACTTTCTCACAACAAGAGGAAGAGTCACTGAGCGATGCATGGGAACCATTCAAAAATCTTTTACAAAGATGCCCTCACCATGGACTACCTCATTGCATCCAACTAGAAACTTTTTACGTGGGATTAAACAAAAATTCTCAAGTGTTGGTAGATTCCTCAGCCAATGGAGTGTTGCTAAGAAAGACATATGATGAGGCATATGAAATCCTTGACCGCATCGTGAGGAACAATTATGAATGGGGATCAGTTGAAGACAAAAGGAAGCACCCAATGAAGACAAGTTCTGGAAGCTTTGAAGTGGACCCCATGACAGTAGTTAACGCAAAGATCGATGCGCTAACCACACGAATGGATGAATTAGCTGCAAATCAAGCTCCTATTGTAGCGCATCTAGCTGTGTTAGGATGTGCCATCTGCGGTGGTAGTCACACGTATGATCAGTGCCCATAATATCAGGAATCATTTTCACGTGGGACCCCAACGTAACACACGAAATAATCCCTTTCCAAACGCCTGCAATTCTGGTTGGGGAAATCATCCTAGTTTCTCATGGAGTGGTAATGTTGGCACATCAAAGCTACTGCAGCAGCAAGGGAGTAACAATTTTGGCCCTCAACTCTTTAACGCTAATATGTATCAAGTTTTGTAAGGACCATTCCAAGGAAATTTCCAGCACATAAACAATGCATGCGGTGGAGACTCTGGCGCATCATCTTCTAACTCGTTGGAGACCATGCTGAAGGATTTTATGATTAGTCAAAAGGAGTATATGGCAAAGAATGATGCGTTAGTGCAAAGTCAGGCCGCATCACTCAGAAATCTTGAAGTTCAACTAGGACAATTAGCATCAAAACTGAAGAACAACCAATAGGAACTCTTCCAAACAGCACTGAAGCGTCAAGAGGAAAAGAGCACTGTCATGCGTTAACCTTGTGCGATGGTAAACAAGTTCCAAGTAATACAACTACTCATGCGCTAGAAGATGAGGTAGTAAATTCAGAAGATTCAAAGAAGTGTCTTGAAGAACCCAACGTGGCTAAATCAGGCAAGGAAGGCACTGTGAAAGAAAAAGAAGAAGAGCCATCAGCGCATGAAGAACCTGTCGCATACAAACCACCTATTCCCTTTTCGCGTCTACAAAAAAAGAATGATGACACAAATTTCAAGAAATTTATAAACGTAGTGAAGCAGTTGCATATCAACATTCCCCTAGTCGAGGCGCTTGAAAAAATGCCAAGCTACACAAGGTTCTTAAAGGACATGCTTTTGAACAAGCGCCAGTGGAGATAATTCGAGATCGTTGTGCTAACAAATGAGTGTAGCGCTATCCTTAGTAGCACAATTCCCCCAAAATTGAAGGACCCAGGAAGCTTCACTATTTCATGTTCCATTGGAGGGATTGATATGGGGAGAGTCCTATGCGACCTTGGCGCAAGCATTAACTTAATGCCTTTATTAGTATTCAAGCGCCTTGGTATTGGAGAAGTGCGTCCAACAACAGTCACTCTCCAGCTTGCAGATAGGTCGGTGGTGCATCTAGAAGGAAAAATTGAAGATGTACTGGTAAAAGTAGATAAATTTATTTTTCCAGCTGACTTTATCATTCTTGATTATGAAGCAGATAGAGAAGTCCCAATCATTTTGGGAAGACCTTTCTTGGCTACCGGACAAACTTCGATTGATGTGCAGAAAGGCGAGCTAACCATGCGATTCAATGATGAACAAGTAACTTTTAATGCTTTCAGCTCATTAAAATTTCCTGATAAAGTAGAAGAGTGCAATGCGTTAGAAGAAAAAGTTGGGCATCCTAAAGAAGAAATTGCGCCCAAACGGAAGGCGAAAAAAGGAAAAGGAGTTGAGTTGAAGAGTAGCACATCAAAGAACAAAATCTCATCATGTCAAAACACAACTACGGATGGCGCTACAGCAGTAAAAGCAAAGCACCAAAGCTCTCAACCTTTGTCTTGGATAGAATGCAAACTTCGAGGGAAAGCCCAACATTGCAAGGTGTGGCAGAAAGTTTGACAGCGCAAATCAAGAATAAAATCTCATGAAGGGAAAGAGATGCAGTGGGACAATGCGCCCATCATCTTTTTTGACAACACATGAAAGAAGAGCATGTTGACACCTCGGAGCATTGAAGTCGCATCATTTTGAGGCAATTAAATCAGACGTATTCTATCTCTTTACTTTATGTTTGTTAGGAAGTTTTGTTGCAATTATTTATTTTCTAGAAGTAGAAGAAAGGCTTAGGTTTGGGTCTATGCGCAAGCTTTGAGTCATGAGTAGAAAACATGTGTTACTGTTACATTTTGCATGTTTGATATGGTTTCTCAATGCGCTTGCTTTTAGTTCAGCATGTGTCTTTAGTGCTTAAATCTCCCATGAGTTGATTTGCATGCGTTTAATATTTTAATGGGTTAAATTTTTGAATTTTTTCTGCTGCAATAGTGCTATCGCATCAAATTGTTATTGCCCTGCCTCCCCTGCGTTGCTTTACATAAACCTATGATGATAATATGCGCTAGAACTGACAACCAATTTTTCTTTGCTTAAGTTCTTCCTTGCCTTAGCTATTGATAAATGTCATTTTCTCCTTATTTAGATTTGTCTCAGAGTATCTTATGTTGTATTACTTCTTCTCTACTAGCCAATGCGCCAAATCTGCTTGTGTAATGAGACTCGCATTCTTAGAAACTCTTCCCCTACCGCATAGTGCAAAACAAGTTTGGGGGTCCAATGAGGACATTGTCCATTTTAAGTTTGGGAGCGCATGTTTCTTTATTCCATAGTTGTTCAGCTTAAAAAAAAAAAAGAATGCTCCACTTTCTTGAGGGCGTTAGTAACCAGGGGCATTCATGACACTCATCGTTTGCCTTTGCATGAAAGCGCTGAAAAGAAATGAGCATGCCTCGGCAACCTGAAAGATGAGGCGCTCGTAGTTGGATGCTTTCATCACCAATGTTGGCAAGCCAGAACGAAGGCGCTACATCTAAAAGGATTCTGATATGAGAAGTAAAAAAAAAAAAAACTGCTGGCAACGTGAGCGCTATAAGTAAACATTCTTAAAAAGCGTTAGTGAATCCAAGTTTTGATTTAAAAGTAAGCTAGTAAAGAGGAAGAAGTGTAGGATGGAGAAATGAGAGAAATCCATTTAAGTGAGAAAAAGGCAATTTTAGGTAGTAAAAGCAAAGTTGACCTTAGGTTTAGAAAGCTGGATGTTGGTATTTCGCGCTGCTGAGGTAAATTTTTTTAGAGTGCGCTAAGGAATTGTAGTGAGGCATTGTGGCAATCTGAGAAGCAAAAAGTGTTGTTGCAGTATTGCTTGAGGATAAGCAATAATTTAAGTTTGGGGGTTTGATAACTTGAAAATATTAAGTTATTAGGTGTCTAATTTAAGCTTATTGTGAGCCTCAAGAGAGTGAAAATACCTAAGTTTTAACTAATTTATATGCTAGATGCAGTAATATTGATTTATTTGTATTAATCTGCTCATATTGATTATTATCTTTGAAATTCATACAAAAATTGCACTAATTCTTTGTTGCATCAGGAAAAGCTTGGCCAATTATGCGCTAGAGCATGATGCGCTTGGAGCATGAGATGCTAGATCATGACAAGCATGAAAAGCTTGATGTTGTAGCAGTCTGAAGCATGGAAAGCTTGTTGTTGTAGCAGCTGGCGCATGGAAAGCTTGATGCTGTAGCAGCTAGCGCATGGAAAGCTTGTTGCTGTAGCAGTCTGAAGCATGGAAAGCTTGATGTTGTAGCAGTCTAAGCTTGATGCTGTAGCCGTCTGGCGCATGGGATGCATGATGATGCTACAGCAAGTTTCTATCCATTAGATGATGCTTTGGCTCCGAGCAACACCCTTTGGCTCCAAGCAACATACCCTTTGCCTCCAAGCAATACATGCTTTTGCTCCAAGTAAGATAGGATTATAAATAGAGGGGAGATGAAGAGTCCAATCATCCAATCCAACGATCCAAGGATCCAAGTCTTTCTTAGAGTTTTATGTTTTATTGCATGTTGTAGCATGAACTAATTTAGAGTTTCATGTTTTATTGTATGCTGTAGTATGAACTAATTTCTTTTTATCAAGGCTTAACCTAGGCGCCCATGAGGCATTAAGATTATTTTTTGTATGCAATGCAATGAATCAATGATATTGATGCTTTCTACTTAGATGTGATAATTCTTTCATTACTAATGTCTGTCTGATCAACTGATAGAGGTAGTAGCATGATAAATCCCGGAAGGGTAATGCATGTGGAAATATCTAAGTAGTGATAGATAATACGGGCCGTTTGGCCCACTGTGTTGGTTAAAATAGTGGGGGCTATTATAACCAACCCAATGTTTGGGGCATCAACAAAAATAAGGGGTGGAGTTGGTTATTTTTCCCCTCCGTGTTGCTACAGTAACCACTATTTAACCCACCCAATTATTCTATCTGTTCTCCACAGTAACTCTTTTCTCTCTTTTCTCTCTTTTCTCTCTTCTTCCATGTGACTCATTGACTTTCCTACCGACGACCGGCCGACGACTTTTCTGGCGACCACCGACGACTTTTTCGATGACCACCGTCGACTTTCCGGCCACTTTTCCAGCGATCACTGACGACTTTTTTTTTTTAATAATATTTCTTCTCATTTTCATTTTGAAAAATATAAAAAAAATAATAAAATAAAGAAAAAAATAGGTAGAATAAATGAAAGGAAAAAAGAGGGAAAAAAATTTTGGTCGTCAAAAAATTTGTTGGTGGTCGTTGGAAAAATCGAAAAATTTCTAGGGAGTTAGATACTAGGTTGTCTTTGTATAAGTATGGAGTTTTATTACATAATTACTTTTGATGATGAAGTATATGAATGTTTACCTTCATCGTACAATATTTTTCATACCAAATTATACCTATCGTATTTAAGTTTACCGTGATAATAATAATTTAAAAAAAAATACTACTGAAGTTTTTATTTTATGTGATTTCTATTTTATTTGATTCTTTTGATAATGAAGGTAAAATGAGTTTTGAATAAGCATTTACCATTTTTATGTTGGAAATACATAAATGAAACAAATATGGTTTTTCTATACGAAATCATAAAATGACTTATTTTGTGAAAAAAACCATGACTCTAAGACAAAGAAAATCAACTCTTACTTTAGGTTATTTTTGTTTCATTTTAAGTTAAACACATAATTTAATCCCTGTACCCAAAACTTTATTTTTTTTTACAACTAAACACAATTTTTTTTATTAATATTCGAAGTACAAAGTTGTATGAGGAAAAAAAAAAAAAAAAAAGTCAGGAAAAAACAAGAGTCAGCTTGAAACATAGACTATTTGAACCCAGACTAAAATAATCTGCATCCCAAACACTGCACCACAAACACAGACTATTTTATCCCAGAATATAATAATCTGCACCCCAAACACAGACTATTATAACACCCAGACTATTATAATCTCCAGACTATTATAACCCCCAGCTATTATAACCAACTCAGTGCTCCAAACAACCCCTACATGTAGTCTGGTTGTGTTAGGAATAGCTCAGCCGCTTAGGATATTTCATGAATGTCTTTGGGTTGCTTTAGGGATAATTCAACCACTTGCAAGCATATAGAGAACTGATTAAACACATGAATTAAGCAATAGGAATATTCTTAGTTCATCACATGTGTAATACCAGAAGGGAATCACATGTTTATTTCTCGCTTAGGCATCAATATTCTGTCGATTCATTGTTATGCGCTACATTAATATCTTATATGCCGCATGTGGTTGCTGCGGCGAAAGTCTTGATAGCTCATCATCCATCGTATCTGTTTATCGCATTATTATTGCTTTTCTTTATCGTAGGTTCGACCTGTCGCATCCATATTTTATTCTTATTACCCCAGCACAACATCATTAGAATAGGATTTAATTTGAGATATTTTCTCTACTCGCCCCTTCCCTGTGGATTCGACCCTGGAATACTCCAGGTATTACTTGGTAGTGCATAATTTATACTTGGATTAATGCACAACAACGATATATTCTTTAGTTAATTCAAAATTAGGCTTGAATTAATCTGTAAATTCTAGATTCTCTCCCTATTTTATGGTGTAATTTAATTTAATTAGTGTATGGATTTAGATTTCGGTTGGGGCATTTATCTAGTTGCCCCCAAAAAGTATTATTCTAATGCATTTCTTAAATTTAGCGGTGATGAAATTTAGGCTCATTTAATAATCATTTATGTTTTTTATTTTTTTGCTTTTCTATTTTTCTATTTTTGGTTACGTTGAATTTATGAAGGATACATATCTTTATTTCTTTTAAAAAAAGTAGAAAACTAATCCTGTCGATAACCGGCCGATTGTTGCTCTCTTGTCTCTTAAGAAAGTTAGAGAAATAGAGAGTTATGTTAGAGACGAAAGAGAAATATATAGAGATGTGGAAATGTACGTTTAGACATAGAGGTGAATTCTCTTGGAGAGAAAAAAATTGAGAGACAAAAGAAAAATATCTAGGAGAAACTTTTGTTAGAGAGACCGGTCAAAGAAAGCATATTAGTTAGGAATCTTTATAAATATATTAGATAGATATAGCAAAAGAGAAACTAGAGGAAAAAAGATAAATTGTAAAGACAGAAATTTTAGAGAGGGAGAGTAAAATTGATAGTAAAATGTATATTAGAGAAGTATAAAAAAAAATTGTAGTGAGAGAAAATTTACAGGGAAAAATTTTAGATAGAGAAAAATAAATGAGAGAGATTGAGGATAAATTTTAGAGGTAGATATACTAGCTAGACAAAGATAAGTTTAGAGAGAAAAAGAGAAAAAAAGAAAAATAAATAGGTGAAAATTTTAGAGAGAGAAAATTGAAAGATAGGTTAGGAGAGAAACAAATGAAAGTTTTTTTTTTTAACCAAATATTACCATTGTTTTCTCTTATTGGAAAATCACCAAAGGTTACAATTATTAGAAAGTAAAACCACTAATCTGGAACTGATTTTCAGTACCATATATTTTCTATTATTCTAATTGCAAGCAGGGAGAACAATATTTGGTATGTGAATGAATACAATTGAAAAGGGGGCCACCATTATTGGTTTAGATGATTTTACATACTGAGGTTCCAATGAAGGTATGTTCCCGGATGAATTTACAGACAAAATCTTTCCATTTAGCAGCACTGTTTGACTATGCAGGTCCTCATCCTTGGCTGTTAAATGATATTCCTCTCTAAAGGCTTTGCTTCCAACCTTTGGTTTATGGCTGTAGGACTTGTTTTTATGGTGCAACCGTCTGGTTCTGTTCAATGCAATCTCGACATGAACTGTGGTGTTTCCATCTAGGTTGAGCAAAAGCAATGTGATTCCTTTAGATGGCTTAGAACAATGTGCATAGGCTCGTATTTTCTTCGTGCCGTCAAAGCTCGTCGATAGAACATTGCTTCCCATCAAGCGATGCCATAGGAGCGCACTGTAGTAGTCTGGATTCGGTTCAAAAGTTGTTGTGTTCAACAAACCATAGTTTCCACCAATCAATGTCTGCCGACAGTAGGTTTTTGTATCGAAAGTGGCTGACATACCGAGCTGGTCTAGGTACCAAAAACTAAAGACAAATGCATTTGTGACCAAATTATGGCCACTATTGTAAGCCCCTCCCGCTTCCCCAACCCATGCTTTAGCTGAAGTTGGAGAGTTTTTAAGGATCTCATGGAGCTTGTAAAACGTATCGACCATGCCATCAAGATAGGACGGGTCAAGAATCCTTTCAACGAGATGTTCATCAACTCCTGGTCCTAGATTGTATATATGGTGTGACAAAGCATCTAGTGATTGGGTTGTTTTGTTTACGAATTGTTTGAACCAATTTTCATCAACGAATCCTCCAGGTGCTATGATTAATGGCTTGGGTCCGACACCTCCGTAGATACTTTGGACCATGTTCTGAAGAGCAATTGTATCAGAAGCATACTGATCTACTGTAACTCTTGCTCCAATTCCATTCCCACTCAATTCATTTCCAAACTCCCAACCATGGATTGTGTAGTTCTTTTTGACAGTATAACGTATGAACGATTGAGCATTCGAGTAATTCCAAGCTCCTACAGCAGTCCCATCTGATACAATTTGTCGTCCATTGAGAGCGTTCAATCCAAAAATAATATTAGCTCCTCTTTTACTGAAGAAGTCATTTAGTTGATCCCATCTATCAGTGGGTAAGCAACCTTGACTGAAACCAAACAACTCTGAGGTGTTTCTTGAAAAAGAAAAATTGCATGGTTGCTGGTGATCTTCAGTATCATATATTAGCTTATCTTGCAAACTACCACCCAATCTAAGCTTGAGGGGTTTGAATTCTTTGATTGCATTTAATAGAATATTGTTGCTCAGGTCAAGATTCAACAAAGAGGCTCGGCCCCAACTACAAGTTCCATAATCGCATTTCTCAGGAGGCCACCAATCGAGCGTAGCACAAACGAAATCTTCATCAATAGCTCCAATGGCAGATTTTCCATTGATTGAAACCCTCCCTCTCACAAACCCATCTTCTTTGAAACCCTTCGAGCTTACTGAACCAGAACAACAAAAGAAGAAGCAGATGCAAAAACAAAACCCCACAAACCAAACACGAAACCCCATTTCCAAAAACTTCCTCAAATGGCGAAAGATCTAACAATGAAACTTTCTGCCAATCTTGGAATTTGAAGTTGGTTTTGCAAGTGGACCCTTATATTGGCTTTTGCCCTTTTTCTGTTGATGGAGAGATTAGAACGAATGCTTATGAAACACGCATTTTTCAAGGGAAGGGGTTTGAACAAAACACCAAATTTGGTGTTTACAAGTTGGCTTCAGGTTTTGGTTTTAGAGAAATGAATAGAAATAAAAATTTTAAGTTAAGTAGATATGAAAATTTTAAGTTAAGGATAAAATTTTTAGATAGAGATAAAATTCCGCTCCAGAGAGATATGTCAAGGATAACAAAAAAAAAAAACAAAAAAAGAGCTATTGAAGATAAAATGAGTAGTTGTTGAAAATGAGAAATATCATTTTTTTATGACTTATATTTTGACTTTTAGAATTTCTTTATAATTTCAAATTTTTTTTTTAAAGATAGGAAATATAAAATTGGATTATTATCTAACAATTATACTCTCAAAAACTAAAAACAGCAAACTAAAGGGTTATGGACACTCGCTCCTTGAAGATGTCTTGCAACATGTTTTTATCTTTCATCCTATATAAATGGATTATTATTTCTAATATACATTTTTTTTTCCAAGTTGTTGTCTTAAGTATCACAGAAGAAAGTACCTAAAACTAATGGGCAACCATGGTATATACTCAACGAATACCTTTATTAAAATGTAAAACACTTAGAAAGTCATTTTTAGTAGTTGCCAAACACTAGATTTTTTTCAAAATTAAACACTTAAAAAGTTAAACCAAACACACCTTAAGTATGAAATGTGTAAGACCATCGCGAAAAGGAAGGAATTTTTCTCCAATAAATCTTCTATTCTTTAAATTTTTTAGTTTTAATTTAGACTTAAATAGACGGTTATTCGATAATTAAACATCATTATATCAATATTTTTTTTGTAGTTGAATCTCTCAGTCTCACATTTTATCTTTTTCTGCGAAACTAAATGATCAAAGAAGGAATGATATATTGTATTCCCGAGGGGAAGTTAACTATGAGAGATCATAGTACAATAGGAGACTACGAAAAATTATTGAATGAGACTGATGTGATTGTTTTTTAATAACCGTTCCATGGATTAAAACATATACTTTCCCTAATTAATCACCTGGATAGAAATGTTGTGGGTGTCCAGCCCACTTGTTGCACAAGCAAGAGTTTATTTTTAAACTTGTGTTTATGAGCCCAATATGTCATGTTATGTGTTTAGCCCAATTGGGGTGAAATGAGTGAGTTTATCTTGTAAGCCTAGGATTCTTCTTTGGATATGAGATGACCTAAGGAAAGTGACGGCAGCAAGAAAAAATACAGGAAAAATACACAGAAAAACGGAGAGAAGCAGGGAGAGCAGTGCAGTTCGGATTTTCAGCGACAACGTTCACAAAGTTGTCGATTTCTGGAGTTTGAACCGTTGGATATTTCCGACATTTGGTCCGCCTGTTGGGGACCAATAGGGCCTCGTGTTGAACGGTTGGATCTTCGTTTTGAGCTCGAGTTTGTTCGTAATCGCTGCTGAACAGAACTTGTAAAACTGGAGATATTTTCATCTTCTTTATCTCTTAAGTGTTGATCTCTTAGGTATGAAAGTATTGGTGGGTTGTGACACTTTGTATGACTTATTTGGATTCTTTTTCCCGCAACTATCATAATAAGAGAAGGTGACAAGGGTGGACTCCTGACAAGTCCCGTGGTTTTTACTCTTCACATCGAAGGGGTTTTCCACGTATAAATCGTGCGTGTTCTTGCGTTTTTAGTATTCTAAATTTTATGGTTGATTGCTGTCCGTTATTGGTTGATTTCTTGGTGATTGATTTGTGGTATTTTTGGAGCACTATTAATTGGTTGATTGTCTTGGAGGTGATCCTAGTGGGTTGTTAATATACTACTTGGGTCCTATCAGTTGGTATCAGAGCGAGGTTCTACTCGTAGTAGTGGAGGTAGTTCAATCATTACATTTACATCAACCAATTATTCCATCTGGAAACCGATGATGGAGGATAAGTTATATTGTAAATATCCAATTGAAGCAACCACATGAGCTGATGGGACCATTATTAAACCAGAGAAAATGGAAGAGAAAGATTAGGGAAAGTTAAAGAGGAAAGCTTTGGAGACTATTAGGCAGTGGGTTGATATTAGCATTTTCAACCATGTGTCTCAAGAGTTCGACCTATATGCGTTGTGGAAGAAATTGGAAGATCTTTATGAAAGGAAGAAATTGGAAGATCTTTATAAAGCTTCATTAATCAATAGGCTTGTTAATTTGAAATTTCAGGGTGGGAAGTCTGTTTTTTAGCATTTGAATGACTTCCAGGATATTATTAACAAGTTGACTACTATGAAGATTGTTCTTGATGATGAATTGCAGGCTTTGTTCTTGTTGAGTTCTTTGCCAGACAGTTGAGAAACTTTGGTTGTGTCTATTAGTAACTCTCCAAAAGGTGTTCTGTCTTTGAATGTTATTAAAGAAGCATGTTCAATGAAGAGATAGAAAGAAAGGAGATGGGAGTTGACAATTCACATGCTCTTGTTGTTGAGAATCATGGAAGAAACAAGAGTAGGGGACCCAAAGGTCGTGGTAACTCAAAATGAAGGTCCAAGTCTAGAGACAAAGAGACCAGGACATGTCATTACTGCAACAAGCCTGACAATATCAACAAGTTTTGCTATCGTTGGAAGAAAGAACAAGGTATGAAGCAAGACTCACAAAAAAAGGGAGATGATAGGAATACTGCAGCAATCATTTCTAAGAGTGATGATGATGTCACCTTGATTTGTGCAACTAGTGAGTGTCATCATGTAGAGAGTTCAGATACAGAGTGCTTGGTAGATTGATAGGACCTAAATAGTCCTATTTGATCGCCTCTAATCTAAGCTTGTTAGAGTCATTTTATGCTTTACTTGTCTTATTTATAGGTTAATTGAGCTTAGGCCGTGTCGGGAGCTGATCACGCTAATTGGTGTTAATTCGGGCCAATTATGGAGTTTTTGGAGCCATCTCGATGTCTTAGTCGAGTGTACATAACAATTACCGCTGAGCTAGACTCGTTTTAGCTTATTTTAATTATTCTTTTAGTCTCTAATATATATTTTTTAATTTATATCATTGTGGTCATGATCATTAACATGTTTTATTTCAATAATAATATTTTTAGAATCTTTTCAGTTTGGTTTGATTACATAACTCTGTGCATACCGATCGAATTACATGAACATAAGCAAAAGGACTTGCGCATGAAGGAACATTAATTCTCAAATTAATTTTTTTAAAAAAACATAAATTCTCAAACTTTATCATTAAAAGATGATGATAAGTTGAAATATTTTAAAGAAGGTTTAATGATAAGAAATACCCCCGAACTATGGGGTTTGTTTCATGAACTTTAAAAAGTTTCGAAAATACCATGAGCTTTAAAAAATGTTAAAAAATACCCTTACCGTTAAGTTTTGGATGAAAACCGTTAAAATTTTAGTTTTATTAATACCCTTGATGGACTCTGATATCATATTACTATCTCAAACCCAATTGACAACAAAATGAGTAACTCTTTTTAAATGTTGAATCCTCAACAATCTCAACCTATTTTAAATCTGTTATTTGATGTGTGGATTTCTTTTTAGTTCAACAATACGGGAGTATGCGATTCGAACCTTTGACCTCTTGATCAAGACTATAAGTTATATGTTGAGTTATGTTCATGTTGACACGTATGTTGAAGTTGTAGGATTAGCATGGAGGGTGTGATGAAGGAGAGAGATGTAAATTAACATTGACAACCATGTCAGAGAGAAAGACGAAAAAAATATTTTAGTTTTGAAATTCATGTTTACTATGCTTTAATCCCTAAATTTTCGAATATAATAAAACTTGGCATAAAATTTGACACAAAAATTTAATTTAATTTTTTTAAGGGCCGGTTGCAAATATAGCAAACCGGCCCAAAATATTTGCAGATTTAGCGGCCCGCGAAAAATTTTGCAAAAATGGCAAAATTTTAAGTTCTGGAATGTGTATTTACTAAAATGTCCTTTCTATCTGATAGAAAGTTTTTCTATCACTGATAGAATCTATCAGTGATAGAAAGAGATTCTATCTGATAGAAAGACTTTCTAACAGTGTTTGGTAGGTGTTTGCTTTCTATCATTTCTATCATTTCTATCCTATTAATCCTATTTGTGTTCTTTTCTATAAGGTGTTTGGTTGTTGTTGTTTGGTAGGTGTTTGGTTGGTGTTGTTTTGTTTCTGATATTTTATATCATTGATAGAAAGTTTTTCTATCACTGATAGAATCTATCAGTGATAGAAAGAGATTCTATCTGATAGAAAGACTTTCTATCTGATAGAAAGTCTTTCTATCAGTGATAGAAAGTCTTTCTATCAGTGATAGAAGCTTTCTATCACTAATAGAGATAGATTCTATTTGATAGAAAGTATTTCTATCAGATATAATCTCTTTCTATAAGTGATAGAAAGTCTTTCTATCACAGATTCTATCAGTGTTCTATCACTAATACAGATAGATTCTATCCTTCTATCCTATTTCTATCAGTGTTTGATTGTTATATCCTATTTCTATCTGATAGAAAGTTTTTCTAAAGTTTTTCTATCTTTGATAGAAAGACTTTCTATCACTGATAGAATCTATCAGTGATAGAAAAACTTTCTATCACAAATAGAAAGTCTTTCTATCATCGATAGAAAGCTTCTATCAGTGATAGAAAAAGGTCATAGAAAGTTTTTTTCTATCACTGATAGAATCTATCTGTGATAGAAAGTTTTTCTATCACTATAAGCTTTCTATTAGTGATAGAAATCTTCTATCACTAATAGAATCTATCAGTGGTAGAAAGACTTTCTATCATAGAAGATTTCTATCAATATATATATATATATAATTGACGAGGAAGAAGAAGATGCACGCGCCAATCAGTTTTTCTATCAGTGATATAAAAAGTTTCTATCACTAAATCTTCTATCAGTGACAGAAAGTTTTTCTATCAGTGACAGAAATCTTCTATCACTAATAGAAAGCTTTTCTATCAATGATAGAAACTTTATTCTATTAGTGATAGAAACTGATAGAAAATATTTCTACCACTGATAGAATCTATCAGTGATAGAAATATCAGTGATAGAAACTTTATAGAAACTTTCTATCACTGATAGAAAATTTTTCTACCACTAATAGAATCTATCAGTGATAGAAAGACTTTCTATCAGTGATAGAAGACTTCTATCAATTATAAAAAAAAAAAAAAAAAAAAAAAAAAAAAAAAAAAAAAAAAAACTGACGAGGAAGAAGAAATGTGTGCGTCAATGCAGGGGCAATTTAGGAATATAAAAAAATAATTCAAAAATTTTGCCATATTTGCAAATATTTTTAAAAATTGCTATATTTGCCATTATTTACCCTCATGTTGCCACCCATTACAATTATCCTTTTTTTAATTTAACAACTCTTATGTTAAATATGTTTTAATCTTTAAATGTTCGAACATTTTTGTTTTAGTTCTTTTAGTTTATTTAAGAAACAATCTGAACATAGTTAATTTCAACAAAGAAGTTAGATGAAAAGAAAAAACTTTTCACAAGAAAATGCGATGTTGTCTTTATTGTTAAATTTTCATACCATTTAATAAAAGCTACATTGCATGCATGTTTCATTTTTGTTCATATATATATATAGATATAGAGAAAAAAGTTGTGCGTGGACAAATATTTAATGTCTTACCCACCATATAATATAGTTGGTTAGAATTTAATTAAATGATTAAAACCTTAATAGGAAAGACGACTAAAATATTTTTATTGTTTTTTGAAAGTCTATAATATCTCCCTGTTTAAATTGTAATACTAAAACAAATTTCAAAACCCAAAACTTGTACAATATTACTATTTCTCCAACAAACACATGCTTGGCATTTGTCAATATAATAATAATAATGTCCTTAAGTTTTTAGTTTACAATTATTTTATCTTAGCTTAACATTGAAATAAACATCTTTTAACTACTTTAGTGGTTTATAATGCAAATTTAACATCTTTAATTTAAATTTGAGACTTCAAGTGCATTTAAACATCTAACTAAATTCGTCAACAAGAGCATGACTTAACTGACATAAAGCTTGTACTCTAAATCAAGAGGTCAAAGGTACAAATCTTCCAGTAACGCACATGTTGTCCAAAAAAAAAACCATCTCATTAAATTCTAAAATAATAGAAATTAATTTAACTTGGCTAAAAATTGTGAACAAATTTCTAACACACGCTACCACACTTGTGGAGCTAGTATTAGTCTTATTTTAGAAGTGTTGTAGCTTCTAAAATAATTGTTGACAACTGTACTTTTAGAAGAATCAACCATAATATATACTAAATTAATTATGATTTAGCTATAATGTCTAAAATAGATATACTGTGAAAATGTGCATGACTTTTTGTTTATAATTTATATATTTCTTAATAATTATTATTTGAAATGCTTATAAATGCTACATGATTTCAATTTAAATTTATATTTTGTTTGCTCTAAATTACACGTTGAGAAACAATGGTTATAACATAACTATTGTGGTTTTAAAAGAAAACTAGTATTAATTGTTTTTTAAAAAAAACAAAATGGTTGCGTTCAACTAATTAATTTGTAAATTTGTTTTTTTTTTTTTTTTTGAACTTTCAATCGCCGCAGAACTTCATTCGCACGCAAGAAGAAGAAACCCATTACAGAGACAATATACATCTTTCTCAACCAGAAGACAGGCACACGTAGGTACCGATTCCAGCATCCAATACTCACAGCCTCTCTCTCTTAAAGCAAAACGAGCTAACACATGGGCGACCCGATTTCCGTCCCTTCTCGTGAAACTGAACCTGAACTTAACATGCGTCGGAACCTCCCTTCAAAAGTCAGAAACCAGCAAACCGAGCTTAGACACATCCATCGTCTCGGCATCTTGTAGCAGCTGAAAAACCCGTAAAGAATATGTCTCGATGATCACCGGAACTAAACCCACCTCCACCACAAGCCTCATTTCGTCCACCACCGCCAGCCCCTCTGCCATATCCAAATTTCCCACATGATCATGACGAACGGCAGCCGACAACATCACCCGCCTTGCCTCGTCTCGAACAACAACTCCACCACCTGCCTGAAACAGATTTTCACAGAAGGCAGCGTCCACATTCACCTTATACCAACCCTCCTCCGGCGGGAACCATTTGACTGTACTATGAGGAACCCCTCTAATCCCAGCTAAATAGACCCGAGAGGCCTCTCGAAAAACAACAAAATAATTCACAGCCCAATCCAAAAGCCCCGCTGAAGGAACCTGCCCTCTAAACTTCTGTTGGTTTTGACAACACCACACAACCCAAACACACCACAACAAGCTCCTCAAACTTATCCCAATCGACCCTATCCTTTACATCCCTAAGCAAATTAAGAATAGAGTCTGCCTGAACATTATGCAACAAAATCTCCCATTCAGATCCCATCAACAATTCACGAAAAAATTTACACTGCTAAAACAAATGCATGCATGACTCCCCATGTCTACCACAATACACACACACATTCAAAACATCAATGCCTCTAATACTCAAATTATCAATAGTGGGTAAACGCTCCAAACAAAGTCTCCACAAGAAAATCTTGATTTTGTTTGGAACCCCCATTTTCCAGCACCCCTTCCACCAACTGGAAAGTGACTCATTCGAAGACGAAGATAGGGTTTGGGGAAGCAAAGCCGTTTGGCCAAGTCGATACCCACTCTTAACCGAATACACACCACATTTCTCAAAATGTCATATGACCCTATCCTCAGACAACATATGCCGCAAGGGAATAGTAAGGATAAAACGTACCACGCGAGGGCTAAAATGGTGCCGAAGAATCTCCTCACTCCACTGACCAGAAGCAGTTAGAAGATCAGCCACTCGAGTATCAGAATCCATGGTAATCGGGGAGCGCACCTTAAGGTAAGTGTCATCCGGAATCCAGTTAGAACCATACACACGAACTTTCTCACCATTTCCCTCCAACGAAAACCCTTTCCCAACACCTCCCTCCCCAAAATTAGACTCCTCCAAATATACGAAGGACGGGAGCCTACCCCTGCATCCAGGAAAATACAGCCCCTTCAACACACGAGAGAGAAACGAAGTAGGATACTGAACAATTCTCCAACATTGTTTAGCCAGCAAAGCTTGGTTGAAAACCTTAAAGTCTTTGAAACCCATTCCACCCAAACATTTTGGCTTGCATAAAGTCTTCCAGCTCACCCAATGGATCATTCTATCCTGCTTATCCCCATTCCACCAGAATCGTGCCATGGCCCTACTAATGTCCTATATCAGTTTTTTAGGCAAGCGAAAACAATTCATAGAGTAACACGGGATAGCATGCACAATGGATTTTAGCAGAACTTCTCTGCCCCCTAAAAAAAAACTTGCCCTTCCATCTCTGAATCTGAGGCCATACCCACACTTTAATAAAGTTTAGAGTGTTCATTCTGTTCTGAGGCACAAAAGACGGCAAGCCTAAATACTGGCGATGGCAGGCCATTATTTGAACCTGGAAAATCTGACTCGCCTGAGTTTGAACACCCATTTCTGTGCTCGGACTAAAGGAAATGATAGACTTTTCAAAGTTTATAGTTTCCCCAGAAGCTCACTCATAGCACTGAAGGATGCACTGCACAGCCTGTGCTTCACCCAGCTTAGCCCAAAAAAAGAGAAGATTGTCATCAGTGAAGAACAAATGGGAGATAGCAGGGCATCCATGCGCTATCTTCAACCCCGTGATAACCTTCGACACCTCCGCCTCATGCAGCATATGAGAGAGCCCTTCAGCACTGATAACTCTCCAAAAGGGTGTTATTTAGGCCTTAATTCTATAGTGTTTTGTGCGTCATTTGTGCTAAGTAGGGTTGCTATTAGATGATTATTGCATGTTCTAACTCATTTGGAAGAATGGATGCTTTGGAAGTTATTTTGTGCAGAATATATTGCTGAGCGACTTGAGGGAGCAAGATCTGCGATCCAGCAAAACAGGGAGCAAAACCTGCCACGTCACAGCTCGTTATCCATTTTAATGAACTGAAGTTAGTTAAGCTATTCTCGAATTTGAGGAGCAAGGAGAGCCATCCACTTGTCTAGGTCAACCTAATTTAGGCTTGTCTTCATTCTATAAAAGGGAAGAGCCGTTCAAGTCAAAGCCATTCCACTTTTGGGAAAGAGATCATTTCTCATTTCCATATTGGGAGCCGAATAGAGGAGAAAGACTGGAGACTTCAAGAAGACCATCAATTACAGAATTGACCAAGGGAATTAGTATTTTCTTGTAATTTCTTGTAATTATGGATGCGCATACTCAGATTGTAGTGTGTGTTATCATGAGTGTTGTGAACTAAATCTCTTTAGGTGTTGGTTAGGAGTTATGTAATTGTTGTGCTTAATTCTCTATGCAATATAAGTTGATTTGAACATCTTGATTATTTGTTGAGCTGATTTATATTTTGTGCTCGCTTGGCCAGCCGGTGTGAATACCACTTCTTAGTTTCAGGAATGAATTGAGAAGTGTGTGACATTTAATCACACTAGATCATTGTGTATTGGTGAACGCCAGTGACTGAGCTAGGGATAGCCAGTTGCCTAGTGCTTGATCGGTAGTGCGTCATTGAAATTGAAACACATTCTAAAAAATCCAGAGTTCCGGGAGGATCCTGCTAATAAGACTGCAAGAGTTTTGCTTAATCAATAATATTGCTAGAGCATCCTTTAAAACAATTACTGATTCCTGACCAACGCCTGTTTCTAATCTGTCTACTTTATTTGTTTACTTTTTGTTTTGTCATTTCTTTTGCCTCAACATTTTATCACAACCAATCATTTTAACCATTCTTGAAACCATTAAAGAGTTATACAAAACAGATAAAGTGAGAGCTATTCAAACCCTGGATTCGATAAATACTTATTACTTGTTGCGGATTGTGTATGCTTGCACAGTGTTCTAGAGTTTATTTTTGCTATATTTTTACCCACTCTGGGAACCCAACAAGTTTTTGGCGCCGTTGCCGGGGAACTTGAATAAGTTTTTATCTGGTTTGTTTTATGTATGTGTTTTAGTGGTTTGGTTCTAGAACTTTTTGACTGTTTCTTTTGTTTTTGCAGGTGTGAGTTTGGTGCATGAGCGATCAGCCTGGGGTAAGGTTCGAGCTTGATCAAGAAATTGAAAGGACATTCAGTAGAAGAAGGAGAGAGCAGCGTAACAACCAAAATTCAATGGCTGATGGTGTTTATCATCTGAAGACCCGCATTTACATCTTAAGTATTTTCTAGGAGTTAGTCATTCTTTTGTGATTCAGGGAGTGTCTAGAGATGCCCTTAGATTAACTTTGTTCCCCTATTCTCTTAGAGATGGAGCAAAGACATGTTTAAATTCTTTTGCTCCAGGATCAATCAGGACATGGAATGAGTTAGCGGAAAAATTTCTTAGTAAGTATTTTCCACCAACTAGGAATGCTAAATTGAGGAGTGAAATAGTAGGGTTTAGGCAACTTGAAGATGAGACTTTTAGTGAGGCTTGGGAGAGGTTTAAGGAGCTTTTGCAAAAGTGTCCCCACCATGGTTTACCTCATTGTATCCAAATGGAAACATTTTACAACGGGTTAAATGGAGTAACCCAAGGGATGGTTGATGCTTTGGCTGGAGGGGTCCTTTTGGCAAAAACTTTTAATGAAGCCCATGAAATCTTAGAAAGAATATCAACTAATAGTTGTTAGTGGTTAGATGTTAGAGGCTCAAATAAAAAAGTTAAGAGTGTGTTAGAGGTTGATGGTGTGTCTACCATTAGGGCTGATATTGCAATGTTAGTTAACACTAATAAAAACGTGACAGTCATCAGCAGCCGCCAGCTGTGGAGCCTGCTGCAGTGGTGAACCAAGTTGCAGAGGAAGCATGTGTCTATTGTGGTGAAGAGCACAACTACGAGTTTTGCCCCAACAATCTAGCTTCTGTGTTTTTTGTAGGTAATCAGAGGAATAACCCTTATTCTAGCTTTTATAATCAGGGTTGGCGCAGCCACCCCAATTTCGCATGGGGAGGACAAGGAAGTAATGTGCAAACACAGAAAAAGGTGAACCAGCCAGGATTTGCTAAATCACAAGTATTGCCCTAGCAAAATAAGCAGGCTTTACACCAGCAAAATTCAGAGAGTTCTCTTGAGGCAATGGTGAAAGAATATATGACTCGTACAGATGCCGCAATTCAAAGTAATCAAGCTTCAATGAAGGCCCTGGAATTGCAAGTAGGCCAGCTAGCTAAAGAGCTGAAGGCAAGGCCTCAAGGGAAACTTCCTTCAGATATTGAGCACCCTAGAAGGGAAGGTAAGAAGCAGGTACAGGAAGTGACTCTAAGGAGTGGTAAGCCATTAGAAGAAAGAAAAGAGCCTAGTAAACCCCAGGATGTAGAGAAGAAGACTGATAAAAATGTTGATGTTGAAAAAGAGTCGTAGTCTGGTCAAGGTGTTGGAGGCAGCAATAATAATGTTGGAGCATCTGGTTCTGTTCCAGATGTGGAACCACCTTATATGCCGCCCCCACCTTATGTACCACCTCTACCTTTTCCACAAAGACAAAGGCCTAAGAATCAGGATGGTCAATTTAAGAAATTTTTAGAGATTCTTAAGCAATTGCATATAAATATCCCGATAGTAGAAGCCATAGAGCAAATGCCTAATTATGCTAAATTTCTTAAGGATATTTTAACTAAAAAGAAGAGGTTAGGTGAGTTTCAAACTGTATCTCTTACCGAGGAATGTAGTGCTATTCTAAAAAATGGGCTACCAACGAAGGCTAAGGATCCAGGATCATTTACTATTCCTGTTTCAATAGGTGGAAAAGAGTTAGGTAGAGCACTTTGTGATTTAGGTGCAAGCATTAACCTTATGCCTCTTTCAGTCTATCGAAAGTTAGGTATTGGTGAAGCTAGGCCGACCACAGTCACACTCCAATTAGCTGATAGGTCTATCACGTATCCTGAGTGTAAAATTGAGGATGTCTTAGTGAAGGTAGATAAATTCATATTTCCTGTTGACTTTATTATCTTAGATTATGAGGCAGATAAAAATGTTCCAATTATTCTTGGTCGTCGATTTTTGGCTACTGGTAGGACGTTGATAGATGTTCAAAAAGGGGAATTAACAATGCGGGTTTATAATGAGGAAGTGAAGTTTAATGTTTTTAAGGCCATGAAATATCCAGACGAAATGGAAGATTGTTCTTTCATTAGGATTCTGGCAAACACAATTGTTGAGACAGCAATACAGGATTTGGCAAATAAGCATCTGAAAGATCATGGAGAGGTTAGTGTAGAGGATTTAGAAGTTTGTTCTTTAGAAAGAAAAAATGAAAAAAAAAAGTGTCTAGGTGTGAGGATGTTTTTGAGTCTTTAGAGTTAGATGAAAGAAAGGTTCCTCCTATTAAGCCATCCCTGATTGAGGCACCCACTTTAGATTTGAAGCCCTTGCCTGATCATCTAAAGTATGTGTATCTTGGGGAGGGTGAGACGTTGCCCATTATTGTTGCATCAGATTTAATGCCGGAGGATGAAGAGGCCTTAATAAAGTTGCTGCAGCAATATCGTAAAGCAATAAGTTGGACATTGGCTGACATTCAGGGAATTAGCCCATCTTTCTGTATGCATAAAATCACTCTAGAGGAGGGATCCTTTAGGAGTATTGAGCAACAGAGAAGGCTTAACCCTACTATGAAGGAAGTTGTTAAGAAGGAGGTGATCAAATGATTGGATGCTGGGATTATTTATCCAATTGTAGATAGCAATTGGGTAAGCCCTGTCCAATGCGTTCCTAAGAAAGGAGGTGTCACAGTGCTATCTAATAAGGACAATGAGTTGATCCCAACCATGACGGTGACTGGTTGGAGGGTTTGCATGGATTACAGGAGGCTTAACAAAGCTACCCGTAAGGACCATTTCCCTCTACCATTTATTGACCAAATGTTGGATAGACTGGCTGGTCAGGCCTACTACTGTTTCTTAGATGGTTATTTTGGGTATAACCAGATTACCATTGCTCCTGAGGATCAGGAAAAAACCACTTTCACCTGCCCTTATGGGACGTTTGCCTTTAGGCGAATGCCTTTTGGCTTTTGCAATGCTCCAGCAACATTCCAGAGGTGTATGTTAGCAATTTTTTCTGATATGATTGAGTCCACTGTTGAGGTATTTATGGATGATTTTTCAGTCTTTGGAGGGTCTTTTCAGAGTTGTTTGGATAATTTAGGCAAGGTATTAAAGAGATGTGAGGATACCCATCTAGTTCTTAATTGGGAGAAATGCCACTTCATGGTGAAGGAGAGCATTGTGTTAGGTCATAAGATTTCAAAGAAAGGTCTAGAAGTTCATCGGGCAAAAATAGAGGTTATTGAGAGATTAGAACCACCGAGTTCAGTAAAAGGGATTCGGAGTTTTTTAGGTCATGTTGGATTTTATAAAAGGTTCATAAAGGATTTTTCCAAAATTAGTAAACCTCTTTGTAACTTATTGTGCACTGATCATGTTTTTTACTTTAATGTAGATTGTAGGAAGACTTTTGAAACTTTAAAGGTTGCTTTAATCTCAGCACCCATTCTTTGTGCACTGAATTGGAGTTTACCATTTGAGGTAATGTGTGATGCAAGTGATGTTGCAGTAGGTGCCATGTTGGGGCAAAAGCAGGGCAAATTTATCCATCCTATCTACTAGGCAAGCATGGTTTTGAATGAGGCACAAGTCAACTACACAACTACTGAAAATGAGTTGTTAGCTGTTGTGTTTGCTTTCGAGAAATTCCGCCCATATTTGGTTGGATCCAAAGTCACGGTTTTCACAGATCATGCAGCAATAAGGTACTTAATGTCTAAGAAAAATGCAAAGCCTAGATTAATTCATTGGGTTTTATTATTGCAAGAATTCGACATGGAAATAAAGGACAAGAAGGGATCAGAAAATGTCATTGCAGATCATTTATCTCGTCTTGATCCAACATCATCTTTGCTGAAGCAATCTGCCATTTCAGATTCTTTTCCAGATGAGCAGCTTTTTGCTGTTGAGGTAAAGGTAGTCAAGGACATTCCTTGGTATGCTGATATTGCCAACTTTTTGGTAAAGGGAGTCACTCCTATTGATATGGATTGGAGGCAGATGAAAAAGTTTAAGCATGATGCGAAATTTTTCTATTGAGATGAGCCATTTATGTATAAGCAATGCTTTGGTGGTATTATTCGTAGGTGTGTTTTAGGTGATGAAGCAGAGGAAATCCTGGAGCAATGTCACTCTTCGCCGTATGGAGGCCATTTCAGCGGTCAGAGGATAGCTATGAGGATTTTGCATTGTGGATTCTTCTGGCCTTCCTTATTTAAAAATGCTCATTGGTCCTACAAGCAATGCGATGCTTGCCAAAGGAGAGGAAATTTAGGGCCTAGAGATTAAATGCCTCTTACTTACATTTTAGAATTGGAATTATTTAATGTGTGGGGTATTGACTTTATGGGGCCATTTCCCCCTTCTAATGACAATGTTTTTATCTTATTGACAGTTGATTACGTGTCCAAGTGGGTGGAGGCCATCGCATGCCATCAGAATGATGCCAAGACGGTGTCAAGGTTTCTCCAATCGTACATTTTTGCACGGTTTGGGACACCTAGAGCTCTAGTGAGTGATGAGGGTACACATTTTGTTAATAATGTCATAACTAAGCTTTTAGCTAAGTATGGAATTAAGCATAGGATAGCTACCCCATATCACCCACAGACAAATGGTCAAGCTGAGATAAGCAATAGGGAAATCAAATCTATTATTCTGGAAAAAGTAGTTCATCCATCTAGGAAGGATTGGTCTTTTAGGTTGGATGAGGCTCTTTGGGCTTATAGGACAACCTATAAGACTCCTCTAGGTATGTCTCCCTATAGGTTAGTATATAGGAAAGCTTGTCATTTACCATTAGAGCTCAAGCATAAAACATTTTGGGCTTTGAAAAAATTAAATTTTGATCTGAGTCGTGCAGGGGCAGTAAGAATGCTACAACTTAATGAATTAGAGGAATTTTGTCAATTTTCGTATGAGAATGCAAAAATGTATAAGGAAAAGACTAAGCTGTGGCATGACAAGAGGATTAAGCCTAAAGAGTTTGTCAAAGGTCAGAGGGTTTTACTTTATAACTCTAGATTAAAATTGTTCCCTGGGAAACTAAAATCCAAGTGGTCGGGTCCATTTGTTGTGATGGAAGTTTTTCCCCATGGAGCAATTACTTTGTAGGATGAAAAAGATGGGAGAGTGTTCAAAGTTAATGGACAACATATGAAACATTATTGAGGTGAGGAGTTCCAGTCGAAATATCCTTCCCTAAAGTTGATTGATGAATGAGAAAGCAGGAGTTTTGTGGGAGCATTTTACAGAGCAAAATTTTCGGTTCCCAGTGTTTGTGTTGATTTTATTCTAGCTGGTTTTTCTTAATTCAAATTATTTTGAATTAGATTTAGTTTGTTTGAATCTTATCTGATTTATTTTAAATTGATTGTTATTTTTTTCGGTTGATTTTATTTTCTGTGTATTTTTATTTTTGCCAATTTAGTTTGTATTTTCAGTTATTTAAATTTTTGTATAGATTTAGGTTTTTAATAAAGTTTTTCTAATTTATTTGGCTTCGAATAAAAATAAAAGAGATTTGATTTAAGCGGATAATTTAAATTTCCTGATTTGATTTTTCTGGATTGATTTAAATTTGAAATCTTCCGTATCCAAGATTATTCTAGAAGAAAATATTTGCTCAGAGGTTTGTTACGGCAATTTTATAGAGGAATCAAATATCTCGTCCAAATAGAAAGGGGTTTTTGTTATGGATTAATTATTTTTACCGTTTGGATTTGAATTTCATGTGGGCAGGTTAATTGCATGAAGAGTCTGATACTGCCACGTCTCGCGCATGGGAAATCCAATGGTTTAGCTGCTGGACAGCACACCATCAGTTACCATGGGCCGTTTGAACTTCAGATTATACCGTTTGATGGATTTAATTTTCCGATTGCATGGGATTTGAACGGTAATTTTAATTAATGAGGGGCAAAAATCTTTCGATTATGATTCTATTTGTTGAAGCCCTAATTATTCAAAGCTCTCGGTAAGTTCTTTTCACTCCATCTTCTTGCTTTCATTCCTTGCCATTTTTGTTTTTCCTTTTGCTTCTGTTTACTGTAAAATCCTTTGAGTCCGTAATGGCAAAAACGAGAGGAAGCAAGGAAAGGGATAATGAGGAGGAAGGGGTGCCAGTTACTCCTGAGGCACCGAAAACAAAAGAAAAGAAAAAGAAAACACCAGAAGAGAGGGAAACCAAGAGGCGAAGAAGGCAACAAAGGGCTGAGGTTGAAGAGGTAGCACAGAAGGTAGTTGAGGATATTGCTACTTAGGTGGTTGTTGAGGAGAATCCGAAGGAACCTGAGGAACAAAACCCTGGACAGACTGAACCGACAATTGAGAATCTGCAAGAAGTTCAAGAAAAACAGACGGAAGATGTGCAAGAAAAAGGCAATGAGCAGGAGGTGCAAGAGCAAGAGGCTCGAGTTGAGGTTATTATGCCGGAAATGCCCGTCGCCGTCGGAAGCAAAAAGCAGGCCGAGTCAAGGTGATCCGGACTGATACTCCTTTACCGCCGACAACTGATTCTGAGAAAGAGAATATGGAAAGAGAAGAACAGGAGAAAAAGGAGGCAGAGGACAAAGTAAGAGAGGAAGCAGCGAAAAAGGCAGAGGAAAAGATTTTGCCCAAACAGAGGGAAGACAAGGGCAAGGGTATTGATGAAGCATCGCCGGAACCTGAAGATATGGAAACAGAGGAGCCACGATTGTCGTACAACCGCCTCATCAATCATCCCTCCCGAGCAAAGTATATAGAGATGCTGAAAAGAGACTTTCTATTTGAACGAGGATTCGGCGATGATTTGCCACGCTTCTTAAGAACCGGGATAGCAAACCATGGCTGGAATCAGTTCTGTGCAAAGCCGGAGCCGGTTAATTCCAATATTGTCCGAGAATTCTATGCAAATATTGATGATCAATAGGGATTTCAGGCTATCGTCCGAGGGGTATGACACACCCCGCCCCAGCTCTCTCTTAACTACCTAGTGACGTGGTGTGCCGACAATGAATCCTAACTAACTATAGAACTCAAGGCCTTCTACATGTTCTTAACCATGCTTAGGCTCTCAAGGACCAAGAAAATTTGGGCAGAGTTTCCCCTAAAACTTGGCCAAAACACACCTGAAAAGAAACGACATGTATGCATATCTTATAAACTATATCACAACTAGAAACCAGATTTGAAACACAAGCGTCTCAACCACAATATTCAGCCCAACACTTCGAGATACGATAATTTACAACCAACTACTCTTCGCAACATATAACTTTTACATAACTTCCATCCCAAAACATCATATACATACAAGAGGTACTCAAAACACGGACTCGAGTGGCAAGATCGGCTTCTGTAGGCTTGTCGAAACTTAGTCGCTACCTGGTAGAAAAATTTAGAAGAAAAGAATGAGCAAACGCCCAGTGAGTGGTATTTACTTTCTATTATGAAAAATAGTTCTTGAAAATATTTGGCTCAACTAACGGAAGATCGTGTAAAACGTATAGCTCAAACACTTGTAAATATTTAGCTTGCAAAAGGAAAATGCAGTAATAACACTTTTGAAGCTTAACCAAAGAATCAACAAGAACTCACTAACCCTGTTCCCTTATCTCTAGTCATACCGGCGTAGAGTCTTCTCAATACGCACAGCAGAGCAAACTCTATCATACTAAGCATAGAGTACATTCCACACTTAGTAGAGCAATACTCTAGTCTTACGTGCATGCAGAACAATCTCTCTCAGGCTAACCACCCCAACACATGGCCCGGAGCCTACATGCACCGGAGTGGATCCCGAGGAACTCTCTCTATGTACTATGGAAACATATTCACACAGCACATGGGTAATCACCTAGGGTACGTAGAGCTAGCGACGTAAAAACTATTTTCTAGTATGAATCTCTTTATTCAAAACTCCTCTAAAATCATTTTCTCTTATTAAGATAATGTTTCATAAACTCAAGCAATGCTTACAAATAACGATTATGTTCTAAAATTCTCAAGTGAGCGCACAATGTTTTGAACACTTCTAAAATGCATACTCCAACTAAGAGATCATAAAGCAAATGAAATGTAAATCATTTTCTTTAAAAAAAATATGCTCAACTCTAGCATTTCTCAAACTCATACGTATAGTACTTTTGCTAGCGGAAAAATAATTATTAAAACAACCACTCACAGTCCTATTGATGAGAGAAATTCGGGTCGTAGGCCGTCCCGATCTCTGTTTGACCTGACATAATAATTAAATCAACGAATGAGTCTCCGTTCAACTAAAATGACTAACTAGCTTAATCACATACTTAAAACATTTCATGAATCCCAACCTTTCTCAATTTCTCATTCTAGGTACTTTTTTGTCTCATTCTACAATTAAATACTATTCTCTTTCCAACTTCCCAAGCATCTTTCCCTCATTTCTCTCTCTTCATTTAACACAAAAGTACAATTCCATTAAATGTATTTTTCATTTTCCAACCACACCTCACTTCCTCACTCTCCTTATTTCAACCCACGGTTATCTCCTATTTTTTTTTCCCTTTTTTTTTCCTTTTTCCAACTTTTCCTTTTTTTTTGGTTAACCAATTCTTCTCTCTCTCTACTGGTACATCTTCTTCCTCCATCCACTCTCAGTTTTCCCTCTTTTCTTTTCTTTTTTTTTGGTTCTTCCTTCAACAACCAACAACACCACAACTAAACTTCCTTCTTCTTCTTTTCTTACCCTCAAATTTCACAAAACACATATATACATATAAATTGATTTGTAACCATGGATGACCACCATTAGAACAACTCTTAAAACCCATTTCTTCCCAAAATTTCTCTAAAAAAAAACTTACCAAACTTGCTGTGGAAGCCTCTCGTTTGGATTCTAACCTCCAAAACTCGCGCCCATCTTCTTCTTCCCCAAGTTTCTCTTCACCGGCGCCCTCTCGATCTCCCTTTCTCTCTCCCCGAAGACCTCCCTTCTATCTTCTTCTTCTTTTTTTTTTAACTTTCTCTCTCTTCGTGGGTGTTCCAGCCCTTTCATTTCTCTTTTCTTTTTTTTTTATTTATTAAACACATTTGCCGCTTCAAAATTCCAACTTTTCTTTTTTTTTTTTTTTTTTTACTAAAATGAAAGAAAAACTCAAATGGGCTGGGCCTTACAGGGTACCTGTTGATTGAAGCCCAGGAGCTATAAATTCTTTATTCAACCTCCAAGACTTTCCGCACGCAGGTTTTAATGAGATGGTGGTGGCGCCATCAAATGATCAGTTAAATGCAGCTGTCAGAGAGGTTGGCATATAGGGAGCTTAGTGGAGACTGTCGAAGACAGAAAAGTGAACATTCCAGGCGGCTTATCTGAAGAGTGAAGCCAATACGTGGATGAGTTTCATCAAGCTACGCTTACTGACAACAACTCACGATTCAACGGTGTCTCAGGACCGGGTATTGCTTGTGTTTTCTATTCTCCGTTCGATGAGTATTGATGTGGGCAAAATAATTTCTACTGAGATTTATGAGTGCTGGCGGAAGATGGTAGGGAAGCTGTTTTTCCCTAACACCATAACGATGTTATGCCAAAGGGCAGGGGTTCCAATGAATGCAGATGATGTTACTCTGATAGACAAGGTGATAATCGACATGCCAAACTTGGCTAGGCTTGAAAGGACACATGAAGCACGCCAAGGAGGTTTGGTGTGTGGCATCCATCAAATGCAAAAGCAATTACAGATGCATTCCAGCAGGATGGAATTTGCTGAAAGGCAATTCCAAACCTTTTGGAATTATGTGAATAGGAGGGATGCCGCGTTAAGGGGGGCCTTGCAATCAAATTTTTCTAAACCATATCCAACCTTCCTGATATTCCATGATGACCTGTTGAATCCGTGGATCCCGTCACCGCCTATCGAGAGAGAAGGAGATGAAGAAGAAGATCCCGGTCAGGAGGATTGAAGGAAGAGTTGGGTGCGCATTTCTTTTTTATGAAATATTTTTGTTGCTCACGCATTTCTGACCACATCTTTTTCTGTTTTTTCTGTTAGCTTGTTTTGTTGTTTTTGCTTGTTTTTAATTTTTCTGCTGCTGGATCACCGAAGAAAAAAATTTATCTGCTGATGTAATTTCTTTCTTTTATTTTCAAAGAAATTTCCAATAGTTGTTTTTATTCTATGGCACTGAGTAATTCTAACCTAACTAATTTTCTTCTGAATTTTTGAAGCACGGGCTAGTTAAGCTTAATTAGATCAAGGTATTCTGATCTCCGAAAACCTTTTGCTTGAGCATTTCTTCTAGCCTGGTCGTTGCTGCGGTGAGAAAATTCTGAGGTAGTGTTGACTTATGTGATCCATTTTAAGCTTACTTCTAGTCTCACGCTTAGCTTAAAATTCAGATAGAAAAAATTAAGTTTGGGGGTATAATTTATCAATTAAATAATTCATTGGGGACAATGAATAATTCAAGTTTGGGGGACTTTTTGCTACTCCAATTGTTTTGCTCGAGCATTCCTCTCCTTCATTAAATAATTTGCTAGGTTATTGAGTAACCAGGTGAAGGTGTTCATATAACACATGCGGAAGCAATTGAAGATCGAAAGCACTTAAGACACTCAATTTTACTCCTAAAGCATGCATGTTCTAGAAAGGGTAGAAAAGAGAGTAAATGAGTACCAACCTCTTTGATGCTCACTTGTAAGGAACTCCTTGTGATATTATCTTTCTCCAACTTCTCTTGGACAACCTTTAGTGTCTTCCCTACTATTCTCTTGAGCCTAGAAAGACTTGTGGGAGTCTATAGAAGAAAGAAATAGGAAGGGAATGCTTGATGGTACAAGCTTTTAGGAGATGAAATGAGAGAGAATTTGAGGGAGAAAAATTGCAGCATAACACTAAATGAAAGCTTGCTCCTCTTGAATCTAATTCAAGCCCCTTTTATAGACCTCTCCCATGCAAAGACAAGCTTCATGACACTTAGCCACATGGTCAAGATGCAACTCAAAGTGGATTCTAGGTGTCTACGTCACAACACATGCATCTAATGCATGTTTGTGTTGTTTTCCACTATGTATCATTATGCAAGAGTGGAAAAACCACTAAATCCACTATGAATTGAATCCTAATTGTGAGTTTTCATCTTTCAATTCATTTCAAATTCAATTCAAAATTGAAATTGATTTCTAGGCAATTAATTGGGACATTTCCAAGTAATTTTGATATGATTGATCCAATCAATCTTTATCACCTAATGCCATGAATTATATATGATTCCTAATACATATATATGGTATTTAAAACACTTTTAAATACCTCATCTCTCAATTCCTAATTTAATTCATAATTAAATCATTGTGTCGAACATGTTTTACGATAAAACCCTATTTCCCGTTTTTGAACGATTCAAAGTTTCCTATCAAAATATTCTAAGCTTTATTCCGATATGAGCTAGTAGGGGGACCTAATGGACCTATAGATCATGGGCTCCAACGATTCGAGGCTAACCGACTAATCTCATTATCAAAGTTATCCAACATTCGTTAACTACCGGGACACTCCACTATAGCCCGATAGTTGCACTCCCCTCACTATAGATATATTTCCGTCCACTTGATTTAACCATGTTTAGTAAGTCGTTCCTTCACAGGTTGTTCGTAGCTATAGCTAGGTCAAATAACCGTTACACCCATATAGTACTTCTTGTTCCTTAAGTTCCACTAATCCTCTAATGAACAATCGGTTTGCGGTCCAACCATCAAACCTAAGTTCCTCTCGATCCAACGAGAGGGTGGGGCCCCTTGTTCAAGTCCTGGAGTTAGTACTTAAGAGAACAACCTCTCTGCTATCCCTGAAATGGGTAGGAGTGAATTCCGTCTTGCGAAACTATGTCCCCAGCTATCTATTCGATCTTATCCCCAAAATGGTAGGCTTGTCGAGTTGGCGATGCTGGCCACTCTCACCCATGCAGATCAAAGGATAATCTCGCATAAACAGGAGTTCATAGATAGCTCAGGATGAAGAACGAGTTACCTAGGTCATCTATGAGAAATAGTCAGTTTCTTCAGTAAACGGCGTTATAAAGAGAAAGTGACTTATTTCCTTGTCCAGTCTTATGCAAACTCATTGCATAGGATGCCCCCACTCGCATGTCACCACATGAACGATTTAGGATCTCATCGTTTGTACTTAATACAAAGTGGGCCGCGTCCATAGTGTCTCCAGGATAAGGTACCCAACCTTATCCTTATACTATAGACTATTTTGACTATAAACTTGAACTTGATCCTATGATATGTCCCTACATATAGTTCAAGTATTCATTTTATAGCCAAGGATCTTAGTTTATTGGATTTAGGTTAATCATTCGCAATTTACATATTCAATAACATCTTTTGCTGAATAACCTCAATAACGTCTTTATTGGAAATAGAATATGTTTAATGATTTACAAACTACGAGTTTATAGGACATTAAACCCAACACCAGGGGCATTTTTGATACCCACAGTTTGTCTTTGCATCAAAAGATAACCTATGGAATGTGAAAAATGATGAAAAATTATTATAACTGGAAAAAATTGATTGTTGAAAATTTTGCTGAGAAAATTCATAGAGCAAAAGTTTTGAAGGATGAATGATAATCCAGCAGTTTTTCTGTCTCCCAGGACTTAGGTGAGCTTCATCATAAAATGTCGCCATTCTGAGGAGCAAGGGATAGAATAACTAAGGATTTCTGAGCTTAACAATGAGTAATTAGCTTGGTTGGTGATGAGTTTGAGGGTATATTGCACCATAAAGTGGGTCATCTCATGCTTAAGAGCTTATGATTGTAGGGCTGCTTTAAGTTTGAAGAACAAAAAATATAAAAATAAACCCCTTAAAAAAGTGTTTTAATGTGTCTGACAATAAAGCTAGGCTGTGGCAAGTTCCTAGGATTGAGTTAAAAATGGTGACCATTTGTCCATGCCGGAAGAATTATTTTGCTGCAGCAGAGCTCGGTTTTGCAGAATGCTCAGGTAAAGGTTGAAGGTAGTGTTGGATTATTTGTTTTGATTGTGTAACGCCCCGCGTTTTCAGGTACAAATAACTCTGTTAAATGGTGTTTTAATTCGGAGTTTACTTACTGTTCGGCTGCTTAAAGTTACTTTTTTTGGTGGCTGTTTGGAGTGGGTTAATTTTATTTAAGCCAAGAAATTCTTTTTCTTTCGAGAATTAAATTTAAAAATGTGCTTAGGTCCTTATAGGTTTATTAAGATTTGATTCGGGTTTTTGAGACCTTAATTAAGTCTTTAAATATGAGGCTTAGGTCATTTGTTTTAATTCAAGTTTTAAGGAAAAAAGAAGCAAGAAAACCCTAGGAATAAACTCTCTTTTCCCTTCCTTTTCTTGGTCAGCCGCCGCCCCCCCCTTCCGTGAAGCTCCAGCACCGGCCAACCTTCCCCAGCCGCAGTCGAGTTCGCCGCCGCTGCCGCCTGTGCGCGTCGCACTGCCGTCGTCAAGCCTAAACCGTGGAGTTGCCGTTGGTTCGCGAAGCCTTCGTCCCTCCCTCTTCGCGCGCGTCTCTCTCTCTCTCTTCCGTGGGTTTTGTCTGCGCCGTCCGCCCCTCCTCTAGCATGTGTTGCAGCCGCCGGCAACCGAGCCGCCACCGTCTAAGTTGCCGGCCGTCGTAGCCAAGCGCCGCCGCTGCGTGGGTCTTATTCTCCGCGCGTTTCTGTCAGTTGGTTCATCAGATCCGTGGCTTGTTTTCTCCTTTCTCTGCGTTTCAGCCTTTAAAGCTCGTGGGTAGCAGTTCGGGGTCCCGTCATTTGTGAATTCGCTTCTGTCCAGTGGTGTTCGACCCCGTTTTGGCTCATGGCGACGTCGTTCAGCGTTTTCGAATTGAGTGTATTTTATCGCTGCCAGCAATGTCTTGGGCTTGGAACTAGTGTTCGGTAAATCCCTTTGCTTTCTATTCCATTATTTAATTCTCTTGCGTGCTCTAGGTCAATTCCTAAACTTTTGAGAGCCATTGATTGTGATTCAGGCTCATTCGAGCACTTTCGATCAAGACCCAATCCCGTAAGGGGTG
Organism: Luffa aegyptiaca; assembly: GCA_017139565.1. Lineage (NCBI taxonomy): Eukaryota > Viridiplantae > Streptophyta > Magnoliopsida > Cucurbitales > Cucurbitaceae > Luffa > Luffa aegyptiaca. The sequence continues at coordinate 7,138,859 of CM029397.1, forward strand.
AGTTGGTATTAGAGCATTCGAGTTGGGCCTTAAGAGTTGGTTTCAGGAAGCTTTAGTGTGGTTTAGGAGCGCTTTAGGAAGTTCGGTAAGTAGTTCTTACTTGCTGAGGTCTGTTTGACTATGTGATGCATGCTGAATGTTTTCTCGCTTTATAACCATTCTTTTATTTCTGTTTCTTTAATATATATATGTATGTATATGAAACCGTGGAAAAGCATGAATTGTTGTTGCACGTTGATTGGATGTAAAGCATGTTGGTTTGTTTTTCATTCGTGAGTCAAGCATGAGTTGAGAGATGTAGTCATGTGAATGCTTAGTGGGCATGATTCATGAGTCTAGAAGCATGTTGCAGGGCATATGCATTCTACTAGATGTGTGATGGGGGTCAGGGACCTAAAGTGTGAAAGAAAGGAAATTTGGGTGAGTGTCAGTGCACCTCGGGTACAAATGGTCGAGGGGTGGCACGTCACCATTGGTTTTAAGAGGAGCATCGAGGCCTTGGGTACAAATGGTCAAGGGTCGGTGTGATGAGTCTAGAAAGCAAGTGTTGGGTGCCTGGGGAAGGGCCAATACTTTGCTTAGTCATCGGTGCGCCTTGGGTACAAATGGTCAAGGGGCGATGCACAGTTCGAGGCCTTGGGTACAAATGGTCAAGGGTCGAACGCCGAGCTCCGTAGAGAGCATTGTGGCCCTGGGTACAAATGGTCAGGGGACAGTGCGACTCGAAGGATTAGTCTTGGAGAGCCATGTGAGGGCTAAATATGAGCGTTGAGTGGGCTCGTGGAGCTTGAGTGGTTAGCAAGTTGCATATAGAAAGATGCATGAGTTATGGCTTAGAAGAGTCACTCGTTTTACTAGCTTTTAAAAGCATGATGTTGTTGCGCATGAATAGTATGTTGTTTGCTTGTTTGCTGTTTGGTGGCTTCTCAGGTAGGGGCTGCTTACCAGTACCTTAGTGTACTGACCCCCTCCCCTCTCTCTCCCCCCAACTACCAGATTTTGCAGGTTATGAGGACTGCACAGACCATGGTGATGTGGAGGAGTCATACGAGGAAGGACCTTAGCTAGTTGCGCTGTTTCCATTTTATTTCTCTTTCATGTCAGTTAGCTCGTTGTTCATCTTGGGTAGGATAGTATTGATTCCATTGGTTGGGCAGTTGTTGTCCTAATTGTTTTACTTTCAGATTTATTCTTGTTAATCTCTTGGACTAGTTGCCTTGTTTTAAAGAACTCCATTTATTCTTTTAGTTAGTGATTAAATAAGTTTGCTTCGTTTGAAATGTCGTTTCAAGATTTTGTTAAAGATGTGCCTGGGTTTAGCTAATAGTGGATTATGCGAGATCTGTCTGTCTGTTGGTTCTGTGGATGTTCTGTGGAGTTGTGGAGTGGGGAGTCGTTTAATATTGCTTTATAGAAGTGTTTTTATGCATAGCAGGTTCAAGGAAAATTTTGGGTTAGTCCTATGTACGCCGTTATGCTGCCGAAATTTTCGGTGCACACGGTTAGCTTGGGTTTGCGAGTTAGTAATGTCGCTAGGAAAGTTATTGGAATCCTGGGGCGTTACAGATTGAGTTATGCTTTGTCTAAAGTTTTGAATTCTTAAGGGAAGGTTGGTTAGTATTGCTCGGGACGCGCAATAGTTCAAGTTTGGGGGTATGATAACTCTCCAAAAGGGAGTTATTTAGGCCTTAATTCTATAGTTTTTTGTGTGTCATTTGTGCTAAGTAGGGTTGCTTTTAGATGATTATTGCATGTTTAACTCATTTGGAAGAATGGATGCTTTGGAAGTTATTTTGTGCAAAATATATTGTTGAGCGACTTGAGGGAGCAAGATCTGCGATCCAGCAAACATAGGGAGCAAAAACTGCCATGTCACAGCTCGTTATCAATTTTAATGAACTGGAGTTAGTTAAGCTATTCTCGGATTTGAGGAGCAAGGAGAGCCATCCACGTGTCTAGGTCAACCTAATTTAAGCTTGTCTTCATTCTATAAAAGGGAAGAGTCGTTCAAGTCAAAGACATTCCACTTTTGGGAAAGAGATCATTTATCATTTCCATCTTGGGAGCCGAATAGAGGAGAAAGTCTATAGACTTCAAGAAGACCATCAATTACAGAATTAACCAAGGGAATTAGTATTTTCTTGTAATTTCTTGTAATTATGGATGTGCATACTGAGATTGTAGTGTGTGTTATCATGAGTGTTATGAACTAAATCTCTTTAGGTGTTGGTTAGGAGTTATGTAATTGTTGTACTTAATTCTCTATGCAATATAAGTTGATTTGAGCATCTTGATTATTTGTTGAGCTGATTTATATTTTGTGCCCGATTCGCCAGCCGGTATGAATACGACTTCTTAGTTTCAGGGATGATTTGAGAAGTGTATGAATACCACTTCTAATCTGTCTACTTTATATTGTTTACTTTCTGTTCTGCCATTTCTTTTGCTTCAGCATTTTATCAAAACCAATCATTTTAACCATTCTTGAAACAATTAAAGAGTTATACAAATCAGATAAAGTAAGAGCTATTCAGACCCTGGATTCGATAAATACTTATTACTTGCTGCGGATTGTGTATGCTTGCACAGTGTTCTAGATTTTATTTTTGCTATGTTTTTACCCACTCTGGGAACCCAACAAGAACACAACATGAACAAGTATGGGAAAAGCGGATCTGTCGCAGACCCATTCTCAACATCATCCTCTCCAAGAAGACCCATTCTACTCTGTCATAGGTCTTGCTCATGTCTAGCTTAAGCAAGGCCCACCTTGTTCTCTCGACCTGCTTCGCTTTGAGTGCATGGATGCATTCATACCCCAGGATGGCATTATTAACTACACAACGCCCTGGAATAAAAGCACTCTGATTATGGGAAATCAACTCATTAAGTATACCTTACATCCGATTCACCAAAACCTTGGACACAATTTTGTTCGATACATTACACAACGAGATTGCCCTGTAATATGTAATGCGCTTGGGGCTCTTCTTCTTAGGGATCAACACACTCATCGTTTCATTCAAATGTGCTGGAGAGGCTTTATCATTCGGAATGTTCAAACAACAATTAACCACATCAGGCCATACTACCGACCAGGCATGCTAATAGAAGGCTCCACACAGACCATCCGGTCTTGGAGCTTTACTGGGATGGATCTTTTTCAATGCTCGAAGTACCTCTTCTCGCTGAAAATGCCGCACAAGACTGTTATTGATCTCATCTGTAAAAGTGGGGGGAACTCGAGAGATAACCTGAACAATCTCTCCCTCATATGGAAACGATGTCGAGAAAATGCCCTCAAAGTACCCTTCAATCAAGCCCAACACCATATTTGGTTCTTGTTGCCACACTCCATTACTATCCTCTAGTCCCCAGATCGTATGAACTCTCCTTTTGTGTGAGGCCTATGAATGAAACCAACAGGTATTTCTATCCCCCCATTTTAGCCAGCTATCACGAGATCTCTGTCTCCAGTACACCTATTCCTCCACAAGGAGAGAATCTACATGCCCTTCTACCCTCTTTAACTCAGCTCGGGAATCAGAAGATCCCAACCTACCCATCACCTGTTGAACATTCGTTGTAGCGGCCCGGATACGCTGACCAAAACTTCCACCCTTCGGCTTTCCCCATCTACTCAGATGTGACATGCATCGGGAAGTCACTGATGCCAACTCTGCAGGTGAACTAGTTGGAGGCCCAGACTTCCAGCTCATTGAAACTGCCTCCCCAAAATCATTTGCATGGAGCCAAGTTTCCTGAAACCTCTGAATCCTCTACCCTATGCTACAAACTGTCCGGACATCAACTGACATAGAAAGCAAAAGAGGCCTATGGTCTGATCGGCTAAAATCCAGATGAGTCACCACATGCATCGGAAACAAGGCCTCCCATGCCAAGTTGCTCATGCATATATCAATCCTCTCCCATACTGTTTCCACTCTCGGCCTCCCATTGCACAAAGTGAAAGCAACACCCCTGAAACAAAGATCGAGTAGCTCACACTCATCAATTGCACCCTCAAAACCTAACAACTCATCCTCCGCCTTAGCCCTATGATAACTCTCCAAAAGGGAGTTATTTGTGTCTTATTTCTATCATGATTTATATGTTATTTGTGCCAAATAGGTGTGTGATAGGACCTAAATAGTCCTATTTTATCGCCTCTAATCTAAACTTGTTAGAGTCATTTTATGCTTTACTTGTCCTATTTACAGGTTAATTGAGCTTAGGCTATGTCGGGAGCCGATCACTCTAATTAGTGTTAATTCAGGCAAATTACGAAGCTTTGGAACCATCTCAGTGTCTTGGACGGCAAGGAGGTGAAAAGACCCAATTGTGCTGAAGCGGGCCTGAAAAATGACACCGAAAGCCAAAGATTGAAGCCCCGAACTGAGAGAAATCGAGACAAAGCTGAGAAATTAAGCAACAAGTTGAGATTTCAGGATGGCGTCGAGACATCGGCCTTGGCGTCTTGACGCCGACGCGAGATCTGGCCGAAGTGTAATGTTCGCGGCGTCTCGACGCCGACGTATTTTCTATATATATGTAATCTTAGTTTTAGTTCGCCGTTAGGTTAGAATTTTTGCCCCTTTTACGATTTCTTTACCTCTTTTACATTCCAGCACTGTTGTAGACCATTCTTGGTCATATTCTATGGATTCTTCCATGTTTATTGTTGATTTTACTTCATCTATACGTAGCTAATCTCGTTTAGATCGTTGGATTGGGTTTATGTCTTGATTCTAAATAAGATTGGCTGAGTTTTCTGAGTTTTACTCTCTGTTCTTGCTGTATTTTCATTGAGTTTTACATGTTATCCCGTTTAAACCAATACATGAGGCTAGTCTATTAGGATTGACACCCTATGCGATTACCGCTTGTGTATTCTATCAGTTATTTTTAGATAGTCACTCTCTACGCCAGACGACCCTTGATAGGCCTAGGATGCATGTTAAAGGTTGTAGGAATTAGATTTAAATTGCATTTGAGTTTGGTTCTTGCGATTCTAGACCCACGATCCCAAAGCGACTAGTTTTAATAGGTAGTTGCAAAATTGCTTGTTAATTAACTAGTTAGATATAATTAGTAACCGTTGCAGAGGTCTCGGATGGTTGCTAAATTATGTATAAGGGGTGGCGAGCGATAGAGTCTATATTAATTAATCTTGTTAATTGCAGAATTCATGATTAGCAAGGTAATTAGCACAGGTTAGTGTTGGGGGGTCCTCCGAGTAACCCAGAAGCCAAGCGGACTAATGAAATCAGTTTAGAATAATTATTAGAGAAAACTAGGAAGCCAACGAATTAGAATGAAGCATAATAAATTCCAATCCAACGATCCCCTTTCATGTTATTGTTTCGGTCTAATTTCTCTCTTGCATGCTTAAGTTTCTGTCTTTTTAAATTTAGTATTTTATTATTCTTTGCTTGTCCTTCATTCTAAAAATCCCCCCTTTTTTCATAAGCACGAAATTCTATGACTGCTAGGTCCCCTTCCTTGTGTTCGACCCCGGCCGCTATTGCTACAAAATAGTAGTAGTGTCGTGGATTATAAATTTTATTTGGCCAACACGACCTTCGACAAGTGGGACCCGTCAGTGTGTTATTAGTTGAATATAATGTGTTTTATCCTATTTATAAGAATTGATGCTTTGGATGTTCTTTTGCAAAAAAATTAATGTTGAGCGACTTGAGGGAGCAAAATCCATGATCCAACAAAGCTGTGAGCAAAACTGGCCAAGTGAGCTGCACGTGATTCATTAATGAGGTGGCGTTTCCAGCAGTGATCTCAGATTTAAGAAGCTTGGAGAGAGTTCCACGTGTTATATTTGACCTAATTAGGGTTGACTTTACTCTATAAAAGGAAGTAGTCGTCTCAAGTCAAAATATTCTAGGAGGGAAGTTCAATTTTTTCCATCTTTGGAAGCCGAATAGAGGAGAAAACGATTGGCGACTTTAGAATACCATCATCTACGGATTTCCTCAAAGAGGGTCATTTCTTCTTGTAGAGTTTGTAGCTATGGATGCATTTAACTAGATTGTAGCGTATGTTGTTTCGATTTCAATGAACTAATTTACTTTAGGTGTTTGTTGAGATTATGTAATTGTTATTCTTCAATAATCTAGCAATTCATATTGATTCTTGAGCATCTTGATTACTTGTTGTTTTTAATCTTATTTTGTGCCCGCCTGGCCAGCCAGTATGAATATCGTCTCTTAGTTTCAGGGATGATTTAAGGGATGTGTGGCTTGTAATCACACTAGACCATTATGAGTTGGTGACTGCCAGTAATTGAGCTAGGGATAGCCAGTTGCCTAGTGCTTGATCGGTAGAACGTCATTGGAGTTGAAACCTATTCCAAAAAATCCAGAGTTCCAGGAGGATCCTGCTGATAATACTGCAAGAGATTGTCTGATCAATAGGATTGCTAGAGCATCTTCTAACAATTACAGAAGTCTTAACCAATGTCTGTTTCCAATTTGTCTTCTTTATCCGTTTACATTTCTGCTCTGTTATTTCTTTTGTTCTTGCATTATTCAAAACCCAATCAATTATTCTACTTTGAAATCACTAAAAAGATTAAACAAAATAGGTAAAGTGAGACTGTTCAAGACCTCGTGGATACGATAAATTTCTTATCACTTGTTGCGGATTATGTGCACTTGCATAGTATTTTGGAGTCAATTTATCTCATATTTTTAACCACTCCAGAATTGCAACACCCTACCGCCCTCCTTCTCCTGATCTGACAAAATAGCATTGAAATCTCATCCCATCAACCACGGTGTCCCAGAATTCTCACACAAATGCTTCAGGAAAGACCATGTCATCACCTAACCCTAAAATTTGTTAAGAATATATTTGATTCTGTCAGAATCTACCTTTAAAAGCTCTTGGCAATAGATTTTGTGAATGGATGTGCTTTAAAAAATGATTTTAAAAAGATTCATCCATTTTACCAAACATTAAACAAGGTTAAGAAACAAAGGTTAAGATTCTTTTGTAATCTCTTTTAACGCTCTCAAAATCAATTCTAAACTTAGCCTTAGTATACTCTTGAGCTCCTTATGATAGTTATCAATATTAAAAAAACTATCAAATATAATTATTATAAATGTCCCATTCGAAGTTCAAGTTATTACTTTAAATTTGTGAACGATACATACTAAAAAAGTAGGGAAATCCTTATAAATGACCAGTGTATTTTTGAAAAATGGTCAAACGGTGTTTTTCAATAAAAAATGATGAAGAGGAGCATGCAAAAGATTTTGGAAGGTTTTCAAATTCTCCTCTTTATTATTTAATTCAATTTCTTTAGTTGAAGGAGTAAATTGATTTGATGTGCTTTAGGTGAATTTTCAGGTCCTTAATTTTGATGAAATTGTAGTCTCAACCGGTATGATTTTTCTTTCTCAATATACTGTATTTCTCTTATGTACCTTTATTTTCCATCCAGAAATCACGATTCTCTCCCTATTTTATAGTGTAATTTAATTTAATTAGTGTATGGATTTAGATTTTGGTTGGAGGCATTTTTGTCCGATTCGTTGTAAAAAAAACTTACTTTTAAAATGGTCATTTATCTAGTTGCCCCCAAAAATTATTATTCTAATGCATTTCTTAAATTTAGCGGTGATGAAATTTAGGCTCATTTGATAACCATTTATGTTTTTTATTTGTTTGCTTTTCTATTATTCTATTTTTGGTTACGTTGAATTTATGAAGGATACAAGTTAAGAGAGCACATTAACAGTATATTAAAGTCTGCTGTTATTTACCCTTTTGTACAACTGATTTAGTATGTTAATCAGTTTATATTTTCAGTTGTATCTTGTTTATTCTGTTTACAGATGGTCTATATAAAGACATATGCTTTAGCCTTCTTTTATCATCAATAATAAAGTCTATTTCTGGCCATTTCTCCCTGTACATTTCTAAAATTTATCTTTGTATCATAGCCTAGTCTAACAACCAAAGGCTTTTCTTTGAATTTTTTTTTCCGCATACTGATGGAGTCTTATACTCCAGAAAAGAACTCCAAGATTGTCAATCCTGGGAATATAAAATCACCACTGTGAAACTCGATGAGGACAAGTTTCTTTTGTGGAAGTTGCAGGTCACTACAGCGCTATGAGGACATGGCTTGATGCATTTTGTTTCTAAAGCACCTTCGAAATTGATCTCCAATGGCGATCTAAAGGTACCCAATCCTGAATACGATCAATGGGTAAGGCAAGATAGTCTAATCACAACTTCGCTCTTGGGGGCAATGTCCAATTCACTCCTATTAGAGATGCTTGAGTGCGAAACAGCCAAGGCAGTGTGGAAAACACTCAATGCTCGATTTTCTTCAAGAAATCTGGCAAGAATAATGGATCTGAAATCCAAATTAGAGACCACGAAGAAAGGTAACCTCAAATTAGAGGAATATTTTGTGAAAATAAAGAATATTGTTGATTCTTTATCTGCTGCTGGACGAAAAATCAGTCATGAGGATCATGTACTACATCTTCTCAAAAGGTTAGGGCCTGAATATGATCCCACTGTCTCGTTATCACGGAAAAAGAAGAAATGCCTCCTCTGCAAAAGGTCTTTTCCTACTGTCAATTTAACTACTCAGGCGCCAATAAATTCATCCTCTTCTGTTCGTTCAATCACAGAATCAAAATGATACTACCAGGCGCAATCCCAATCCTGAAGGAAATTCGAATCCCAATCAAAGAGGGAGGCAAAATCGAAGACCATGGAATTCTAACGGCAAACCACAGTGTCAACTGTGTGCGGGAAGTTTGTGCATACTGTGTTGAAATGCTACTTCCGATTTGAAAAGTGGTATCAAGGACCCAATTCTAACAACCAGCAGCAACCTTCTTTTCCCAATATGGCAAGGCATCCTCATCCTTCTTCACAAACGCCTTATAATGCGTATCTAGTTCAACATGAACTCAACAGGGAGAATCAATGGTATCCGGATTCTGGTGCCTCTAACCATGTTACGAGTGATTTTTCTAACATGTCTGTTTCCTCAGGATATCAAGGTGACAACTGAAGGGTTAAAATCCCTTTGGCAGCAGAAGCAAACAAGACCAATCTCGAATTAATTTTCAATTTTAGAAAAAACACCGGTATGTTGGCAACAAGAATTACAGAAACTAATTTCTATAAAAATGATTAAGCATGCTATTAAAATCTAAAACTATTTTAGATATCGAAACCTTACTTGAATTTGGAGCAAACTACGCTATGCTCCCAAATGATGTTCTTGATCTTCCAATGGACACCACCACACGAATTCACCCACTATATCTCTTGGATCTACGAGGTTGGCTTGTGGGAACCCAAAATTCGTCTTGGAAGGGAAGAATTCCAGCAAGTTACTTGCTGTTTTTCTTTTTGGTAGAGAGAATCTGAGAGTTCAGAGAGAGTAAAACTTCCCTGTGTTCTAGCGTGAATTGAGAGAATGGGAGGTTAGTTGGTTACCCCTCTCCACTTCACGATAAGTGGGGAGGGAGTTAAAACCCTACAAGATCTCAACCATTGGATCTAAGCCAAATGATCTGGACCCTTTAATTATTATCAAATAATAATTAATAAATTAAATAATTAATAATTATTTAAATAATAATTAATTATCTAATTAATTATAATTAATTTAATTAAACCAACTTTAATTAAATCAATTATAACATATAGTTTTAATTCAATTAAATCATATTCAATTGAATTAAACAGGTCATTCAATTAATTTAAATTAATTGATCCCACATTAATTAAATATCAAATATCTAATTAATTTTATAATTGAATCATATTCAATTTTATCTCTCTCATTTAACCTATAGTTCTAATGTGCATCATAATGTACATTAATATAAACTATAGTATTAATTTGATTAAATCACATTTAACCAAATTAAAATTAATTAATTCCCCAATTAATTAATTCATGAATTAATCAAATATCACATATTTAATTAAATTCATAATTCTCTCATTAAATAATTTTGAATCATATCCAAAATTAATTTTATTATAAAGTTTAATTCATTAATTAAACTTATGCTATAATGTATCTCCATACATTATATTAATTGCATCAAAATACAATTAACTTAAATTTCCTTTTAATATTCAAGACTATATTACCTCAGAACCCGTTATGAGCTAGCAGGTGGACCTAATGGACCTACAGATTAGAAGCTCCAACGATACGAGATTGATCAGCTAAACTCATTAATCGAGTCAATCAACATTCGTTAACTGTGGGTCACTCCACTAAAGACCCAAAGCTGCACTCTTCTCACTGTAGAATATTTCTGTGTCCACGGATATCGACCAATGCAGTAAGTCAATCCTTCACGTGTGTTCGTAACACCAGCTGGGTCAAATTACCGTTTTACCCCTGGGTTACCTCTGGATCCTTAAGTACCACTGATCCCTCTAATGAACAATTTGTTTAGGGTCCAACCTCTAAACAAGAGTTCCTCTCGGGCCAGGAGAGGACGGCGCGCCTTTGTTCAAGACCCGGAATCAGCCCTTAAGGGAACACACATCTACTTGCCCCAATAGGGGAAGGAGTGAATTCCATCTTGTATTGTCATGTCCCCAGCCCCCCACTCGGTCTTGTCCCCAAGAAGGTAGGCTTATTGAGTCGGCGTGCTGGCCACTCTCACCCGTACTAATCAAAGGACAATCCCTCGTGAGAAGGAGTTCATGACACACTCAGGATTAAGATCGAGTTACCTAGGTCATCCTATTGAAACAGTAACCTAACTAGTCAACGGTGTTACATCTAGTGGTTTACTATTTCGTGGTCCGGTCTTATGCAAACTCATTGCATAGGATACCCCCGCTCGCATGTCTCCTACATGGACGCCTCGGATCAATACGTCTGTATCGAATACAAAGCGGGCCGTATCACATAGTGTTACCAGGATAAGGTACCCAGCCTTATCCCTGTACTATAGACCTTTTAGGTTGTTACTTGAACACTGATCCCCGTATGTCCCCACATACTAGTTCATGTTACATGTAAACAACCTAGGATCTTAGTTTATTGGATTTGGGTCATATTGTGCAATTCTAGACTTAATATGACAATAACACTTTATTGCATAAACCTCAATAACACTTTATTGATACAAGTGTATAATTCGTTAATCATTCACTATCTACGAGTTTTAGGACATAAAACCCAACAAACTCCCACTTGGACTAAAAATCTAGTTTAGTGGGAATGTACAATAATCTATCCCAGCAGTGGGTGTATAAATACATGTATAATACATAAAACGTATTTACAATGTACAAATACAATAAACTAGGGCATCACTATACCCATTACATAATGGTATCATTATACCCCATTACACTTCTCCCACTTGCCCTAGATTACATCTTTGTACATAACTCGTAGACCTAGACCATCTAGATGACCCTCATACACTTTAGCCGAGAGAGCCTTTGTGAATGAATCAGCAATATATTCTTTAGATTCAATGTGCTTGCTTGTCTTACAATAGGCTAGTTCATATTTGGAACACCTTCCAAATTAGTCTTGAACTTCCTAAGTCCTACAGTCTCTATTGGTGCTTCATAAGCAACTACTTATTGGCCTATATGGTCGAGACTGCAGATAACGCGTACTATAGCTCCTCCATTAAGAGTGAAGACAGACACTGATATAGATTTCATCAAATCCTTATCAGTTAAAACATCTGTGTCAGTGTATCCTGTAAGGATCAAATCCTTAGCGCCATACACGAGCATATAGAACCTCGTTCTCCTAAGATACTGGAGGATGTACGTAACGACACTCCAGAGATCAAATCCTGGATTTGATTGATACTTACTGACAACCCTACTGCATAGGGCATATGTCTCATGTCCTCAACTTCTTGAGGTGTCTGAGGACACAGTTCCTTAGACAAAAGAATTCCATTCCTGAAAAGGTAGTAAACCCTTATTAGAACCTCATAAGCGTAAGCCAATTTGCCAATGACAATAATGTTTTCTTTGAATTTCATCCTTCTTTTTGTCTTGTGAAGGACCTGTCTAGTGGCCAAACTCTACTCCAATTCAAGTTGGATGATGGTATATACACTTTTACCATGGAGAAAGCTCATCCCAACAGTCTCACTTCTTCCAGTCAATCCAACTGCTCTGCTCAAGTATTCTACACTCATACTTCTTTACCTAATCATGTTTCTTGTTCTAATGTCACTGTATTTGACATATGGCATAATAGGCTAGGGCATCCAGCCATGAATACTGTTCGGTCCATCGTTGATTCCTGTAATATTTCTTACTCTCTGAATAAATTTTCTTTGTGACATGCTTGCTCGATTGGAAAGTCTCATTGTTTACCATACATATCTTTATTTCTTTTTAAAAAAAGTAGAAAACCAATCCTGTCGATAACCGGCCGATTGTTGCTCGTTTGTCTCTTAAGAAAGTTAGAGAAATAGAGAGTTATGTTAGAGACGAAAGAGAAATATATAGAGACGTGGAAATGTAAGTTTAGACATAGAGGTGAATTCTTTTGGAGAGAAAAAAATTGAGAGACAAAAGAAAAATATCTAGGAGAAACTTTTGTTAGAGAGACCGGTCAAAGAAAGCATATTAGTTAGGAATCTTTATAAATATATTAGATAGATAAAGCAAAAGAGAAACTAGAGGGAAAAAAAGATAAATTGTAAAGAGAGAAGTAAAATTGATAATAAAATGTATATTAGAGAAGTATAAAAAAATTGTAGTGAGAGAAATTTTATATTGAAAAAATTTAGATAGAGAAAAATAAATGAGAGAGATTGAGGATAAATTTTAGAGGTAGATATACTAGCTAGACAAAGATAAGTTTAGAGAGAAAAAGAGAAAAAAAGAAAAATAAATAGGTGAAAATTTTAGAGAGAGAAAATTGAAAGATAGGTAGGAGAGAAACAAATGAAAGTTTTTTTTTTTAACCAAATATTACCATTGTTTTCTCTTATTGGAAAATCACCAAATATTACAATTATTAGAAAGTAAAACCACTAATCTGGAACTTATTTTCAGTACCATATATTTTCTATTATTCTATTTTCAAGCAGGGAGAACAATATTTGGTATGTGAATGAATACAATTGAAAAGGGGGCCACCATTATTGGTTTAGATGATTTTACATACTGAGGTTCCAATGAAGGTATGTTCCGGATGAATTTACAGACAAAATCTTTCCATTTAGCAGCACTGTTTGACTATGCAGGTCCTCATCCTTGGCTGTTAAATGATATTCCTCTCCAAAGGCTTTGCTTCCAACCTTTGGTTTATGGCTGTAGGACTTGTTTTTATGGTGCAACCGTCTGGTTCTGTTCAATGCAATCTCGACATGAACTGTGGTGTTTCCATCTAGGTTGAGCAAAAGCAATGTGATTCCTTTAGATTGCTTAGAACAATGTGCATAGGCTCGTATTTTCTTCGTGGCGTTAAAGCTCGTGGATAGAACATTGCTTCCCATCAAGCGATGCCATAGGAGCGCACTGTAGTAGTCTGGATTCAGTTCAAAAGTTGTTGTGTTCAACAAACCATAGTTTCCACCAATCAATGTCTGCCGACAGTAGGTTTTTGTATCGAAAGTGGCTGACATACCGAGCTGGTCTAGGTACCAAAAACTAAAGACAAATGCATTTGTGACCAAATTATGGCCACTATTGTAAGCCCCTCCCGCTTCCCCAACCCATGCTTTAGTTGAAGTTGGAGAGTTTTTAAGGATCTCATGGAGCTTGTAAAACGTATCGACCATGCCATCAAGATAGGACGGGTCAAGAGAAGAGCAATTGTATCAGAAGCATACTGATCTACTGTAACTCTTGCTCCAATTCCATTCCCACTCAATTCATTTCCAAACTCCCAACCATGGATTGTGTAGTTCTTTTTGACAGTATAACGTATGAACGATTCCGCATTCGAGTAATTCCAAGCTCCTACAGCAGTTCCATCTGATACAATTTGTCGTCCATTGAGAGCGTTCAATCCAAAAATAATATTAGCTCCTCCTTTATTGAAGAAGTCATTTAGTTGATCCCATCTATCAGTGGGTAAGCAACCTTGACTGAAACCAAACAACTCTGAGGTGTTTCTTGAAAAAGAAAAATTGCATGGCTGCTGGTGATCTTCAGTATCATATATTAGGTTATCTTGCAAACTACCACCCAATCTAAGCTTGAGGGGTTTAAATTCTTTGATTGCATTTAATAGAATATTGTTGCTCAGGTCAAGATTCAACAAAGAGGCTCGGCCCCAACTACAAGTTCCATAATCGCATTTCTCAGGAGGCCACCAATCGAGCGCAGCACAAACGAAATCTTCATCAATAGCTCCAATGGCAGATTTTCCATCGATTGAAACCCTCCCTCTCACAAACCCATATTCTTTAAAACCCTTCGAGCTTACTGAACCAGAACAACAAAAGAAGAAGCAGATGCAAAAACAAAACCCCACAAACCAAACACGAAACCCCATTTCCAAAAACTTCCTCAAATGGCGAAAGATCTAACAATGAAACTTTCGGCCAATCTTGGAATTTGAAGTTGGTTTTTCAAGTGGACCCTTATATTGGCTTTTGCCCTTTTTCTGTTGATGGAGAGATTTGAAAGAATGCTTATGAAACACGCATTTTTCAAGGGAAGGGGTTTGAACAAAACACCAAATTTGGTGTTTACAAGTTGGCTTCAGGTTTTGGTTTTTGAGAAATGAATAGAAATAAAAATTTTAAGTTAAGTAGATATAAAAATTTTAAGTTAAGGATAAAATTTTCAGATAGAGATAAAATTCCGCTCCAGAGAGATATGTCAAGGATAAAGAAAAAATAACAAAAAAAGAGCTATTGAAGATAAAATGAGTAGTTGTTGAAAATGAGAAATATCATTTTTTTTATGACTTATATTTTGACTTTTAGAATTTCTTTATAATTTCAATTTTTTTTAAAGATAGGAAATATAAAAATTGTCTAACAAAAATTTGTATTATTGACAAAGATACTAGTAAAGTATAACTAGATTTGGTTGATATTAAATGTACTAGTCAATCATCATCGGGATATATTGAATCTAATTGATCAAATAATCAGTATATGAACTAAAATACGTTGTTATTTGGCCAACTATTTAAAATCCAATGTAAAAAGGACTACTGGTGCAAATCTTTTCATGTTTAGTTAACATAATTGAAGTGTTTTTTTAATATTAAAAAAATTAATAAAATTACAAATGATCATAGAACAATAGGAGACTACAAAAAATTATTGAATGAGACTGATGTGATTGTTTTTTAATAACCGTTCGATGGATTAAAACATATACTTTCCCTAATTAATCACCTGGATAGAAATGTTGTGGGTGTCCAGCCCACTTGTTGCACAAGCAAGAGTTTATTTTTAAACTTGTGTTTATGAGCCCAATATGTCATGTTATGTGTTTAGCCCAATTGGGGTGAAATGAGTGAGTTTGTCTTGTAAGCCTAGGATTCTTCTTTGGATTTGAGATGACCTAAGGAAAGTGACGGCAGCAAGAAAAAATACAGGAAAAATACACAGAAAAACGGAGAGAAGCAGGGAGAGCAGTGCAGTTCGGATTTTCAGCGACAACGTTCACAAAGTTGTCGATTTCCGGAGTTTGAACCGTTGGATATTTTTTACACTTGGTCCGCCTGTTGGGGACCAATAGGGCCTCGTGTTGAACGGTTGGATCGTCGTTTTGAGTTCGGGTTTGTTCGTAATCGTTGTTGAACAGAACTTGTAAAACTGGAGATATTTTCATCTTCTTTATCTCTTACGTGTTGATCTCTTAGGTATGAAAGTATTGGTGGGTTGTGAATCTTTGTATGACTTATTTGGATTTTTTTCCCTCAACTATCATAATAAGAGAAGGTGACAAGGGTGGACTCCTGACAAGTCCCGTGGTTTTTACTCTTCACATCGAAGGGGTTTTCCACGTATAAATCGTGCGTGTTCTTGCGTTTTTAGTATTCTAAATTTTATGGTTGATTGCTGTCCGTTATTGGTTGATTTCTTGGTGATTGATTTGTGGTATTTTTGGAGCACCATTAATTGGTTGATTGTCTTGGAGGTGATCCTAGTGGGTTGTTAATATACTACTTGGGTCCTATCGGTTGGTATCAGAGCGAGGTTTTAATTTAATCATTGTTATGGAGTCTACTCGTAGTAGTGGAGGTAGTTCAATCATTACATTGACATCAACCAATTATTCCATCTGGAAAACGATGATGGAGGATTTGTTATATTGTAAATATCCAATTGAAGCAACCACAGGAGCTGATGGGACCATTATTAAACCTGCAAAACCAGAGAAAATGGAAGAGAAAGATTAGGGAAAGTTAAAGAGGAAAGCTTTGGAGACTATTAGGCAGTGGGTTGATATTAGCATTTTCAACCATGTGTCTCAAGAGTCCGACCTATATGCGTTGTGGAAGAAATTGAAAGTTCTTTATGAAAGGAAGATCGCACATAATAAAGCTTCATTAATCAATAGGCTTGTTAATTTGAAATTTCAGGGTGGGAAGTCTGTTTTTGAGCATTTGAATGACTTCCAGGATATTATTAACAAGTTGACTACTATGAAGATTGTTCTTGATGATGAATTGCAGGCTTTGTTCTTGTTGAGTTCTTTGCCAGACAGTTGGGAAACTTTGGTTGTGTCTATTAGTAACTCTCCAGAAGGTGTTCTGTCTTTGAATGTTATTAAAGAAGCATGTTCAATGAAGAGATAGAAAGAAAGGAGATGGGAGTTGACAATTCACATGCTCTTGTTGTTGAGAATCGTGGAAGAAACAAGAGTAGGGGACCCAAAGGTCGTGGTAACTCAAAATGAAGGTCCAAGTCTAGAGACAAAGAGACTAGGACATGTCATTACTGCAACAAGCCTGACAATATCAACAAGTTTTGCTATCGTTGGAAGAAAGAACAAGGTATGAAGCAAGACTCACAAAAAAAGGGAGATGATAGGAATACTGCAACAATCATTTCTAAGAGTGATGATGATGTCACCTTGATTTGTGCAACTAGTGAGTGTCATCATGTAGAGAGTTCAGATACAGAGTGCCTGGTAGATTGATAGGACCTAAATAGTCCCATTTTATCGCCTCTAATCTAAGCTTGTTAGAGTCATTTTATGCTTTACTTGTCTTATTTATAGGTTAATTGAGCTTAGGCCGTGTCGGGAGCCGATCACGCTAATTGGTGTTAATTCGGGCCAATTATGGAGTTTTTGGAGCAATCTCGATGTCTTGGACGGAGAAAAGGTGAAGATACCCAATTGTATTGTAGTGGGCCTGAAATGTGACATCGAAAGCCAAAGATTGAAGACCCGAACCGAGAAGAAGTGAGACCAAGCCGAGAATTAGAGCAGGAAGTCGAGTCTAAAGGCTTGCGTCTCGACGGCGACGCGATTTCAGCCCGAAGACGAATGTTCGCAGCGTCTAGACGCTGTGCCCTAGCGTCTCGACGCCGGCGTGTTTTCTATATATATGTAGCCTCGGTTTAGTCCACCATTAGGTTAGAGTTTGGGTCCCTTTTACGATTTATATGCCTCTTTTACTTTTCAACACTTTTCTAGACCATTGTTGGTCATTTACTATGAATTCTTTCATGTTTATTATCGCTTTTACTTCGTCTATGCATAGTTATACTCTTTTAGATCGTTGGATTGGATTTATGTCTTGATTCTAAATGATATTGGCTGAGTATTTATGTCCGTGCGTATTTGTTGGGTATGGGGATGAAGAGTATGGTTACAGGCTCTACGATCCAGAAAAGAAGAAGGTAGTGAGAAGTAGAGATGTAGTATTCTTTGAGCACGAGAAGGGTGCAAATCTTCTGAGTACAAGGTACATTTCTACTTCATAGTTGTTTCTTGATACTACTAATGGTTCTACCTCTATTCTCTCTATTATTCAACCAGCAAATGAGAATGTTGAAGATGTACTTGATGATGTACACGGTAATGTTGGCGAGATACAACCTGATGGTAATGTACTAGATCATGTTGATAATGATAATCTTGACGAGTCTTCATCTGATGAAGAAATCCACGAGGAAGTGATTCATGAAGAGGTTCATGAGTAGGGGGAGCGACCTACCCCTCAAGTGGAGGATACATAGGTTCGAAGGTCCACCAGAGAGCGTAAACCTTCAACAAGGTATCCAAGCTCAGAGTTCATTCTAGTTACTGAAGATGGAGAGCCAGAGCACTATCAAGAGGTCTTGTCTCATGATGAAAAAGACCAGTGGCTCGATGCAATGAAGGAAGAGATGAATTCCCTGAAAAAGAATGAAACCTATGAGCTAGTGAAACCTCCAAAGGGCAAGAAAGTCTTGAGAAATAGATGGGTTTTGAAGTACTAGAAGAATGGTGAGAAGAGAGTGAAGCTCAAATCCATATTAGTGGTAAAGGGATGCAACCAAAAAAAGGGCATTGACTTTGATGAGATCTTCTCTCCAGTGGTCAAAATGACATCTATCATAACAGTGTTGGGTTTAGCAGCAAGTCTTGATCTTGAGTTGGAGCAACTTGATGTAAAAACTGCATTTTTACATGGTGACTTGCATGAAGAGATCTACATTGAGCAACTAGAAGGATTTGAAGAAAAAGGGAAAGATAAACTTGTTTGCAAGTTGAAGAAGAGTCTTTATGGGCTTAGACAGGCACCAAGGCAGTGATACAAGAAATTTGATTCGTTTATGATAAGCAATGGTTATAAACGATCTACAGCTGATTCTTGTGTGTATTTTAGAAAGTTCTCTAGAGGTAACTTCATCATTCTTCTTTTATATGTAGATGATATGTTGATAGTCGGACAGGATGCAAATATGATTCAAAGTTTGAAGAAAGACATGTCCAAGTCATTTGGCATGAAAGATTTAGGTCCTACAAAGAAAATTTTAGGCATGGAGATTGCTCGTGACAGGAAAGCTGGGAAATTATGGTTATCCCAGGATAAGTATATTGAATGGGTGCTTGAAAAGTTCAATGTGAAGCATGCTAAGCTTGTTAGTACTCCGCTAGAAACTCACTTTAAGATAAGTAAGACAACTTGTCCTACAATAGAGAAGGAAAAAGAAGTTATGTCATCCATTCCTTACTCTTCTGCTGTTGGTTCTTTGATGTATGCTATGGTGTGTACTAGACCTGATATTACACATGCAGTTGGTTTAGTGAGTCGTTTCTTATATAATCCAGGTAACACTCATTGGGAAGCAGTGAAGTGGATTTTCAGAAACTTGCGGGGCACCTCCAAATTGAGCTTGTGTTATGTAGGTGGCAAACCGATACTTGAAGGCTATACTGATGCAGACATGGCAGGTGATTTTGATAATAATAGAAAGTCTACCTCAGGTTATGTGTTTACATTCTCAGAGGGAGCCATCTTATGGCAATCTAAGCTACAAAAATGTGTAGCATTGTCCACAACTGAGGCAGAGTATATTGCAGCAGTGGAAGCAAGCAAGAAAATGTTATGGCTTAAAAGGTTTCTTCAAGAGTTGGGTTTGAAACAACATGAGTATGTAGTATTCTGTGATAGTCAGAGTGCTATGGATTTGAGCAAGAATTCAATGTATCATGCTCGCACCAAACACATTGACATTAGATATCATTGGTTACGATATGTGATTGAAGAGAAGAGAATGAAACTGAAGAAAGTCCACACTTACAAGAATAGTGCAGATATGTTGACTAAAGTAGTTCCCGGAAGCAAGATTGAGCTCTATAGTAAGGTTGTCGGGATGAGGTGCAAGTGATCATGGATGTGATTGTGTCTTCCCCGTGACGGGCTGGTGGGGGAGATTGTTGTGGGTGTCCAGCCCACTTGTTGCACAAGCAAGAGTTTATTTTTAAACTTGTGTTTATGAGCCCAATATGTCGGGTTATGTGTTTAGCCCAATTGGGGTAAAATGAGTGGGCTTGTCTTGTAAGCCTAGGGTTCTTCCTTGGATATGAGATGACCTAAGGAAAGTGACAGTAACAAGGGCCACCGTTCACAAAGTTGCCGATTGCGGAAGTTTTAACCGTTGGATTTTGCTGAAATTTGGTCAGCCTATTGGGGACACATAGAGCCTCGTTGTGAACAGTTGGATCGTTGTTTTGAGCTCTGGTTATCCTCCCCTCGAACAAAGTACCACCGAGCCTCCCCTCAACTAGTCATCTATCCGTCGAAGTCTCCTTTACTAAGAGTCCGTCCAACTTTCTAGGCTTTACCCGCTTTACCGAGAGTTTGCTCTTATCCAGGACAACTCCTCTTCTCCGGAGTATACCCGCCTGCCAATAGCTTAACCACGGACCTCCACCATGACTATTAAGGTCCATATCTTCTTTGTTCGGCACCCGAGGATTCCACCCGACACGGCTACCATCTTGGGATATGGCTCTGATACCACATGTAAGGGATTATAGGACACTACACATATCTCCACAATGGTACGACATACAGGAGTATGCGATTCGAACCTCTGACCTCTTGATCAAGACTATAAGTTATATGTTGAGTTATGTTCATGTTGGCACGTAGGTTGAAGTTGTAGGATTAGCATGGAGGGTGTGACAAAGGAGAGAGATGTAAATTAAAATTGACAACCATATCAGAGAGAAAGACGAAAAAAATATTTTAGTTTTGAAATTCATGTTTACTATGCTTTAATCCCTAAATTTTCGAATATAATAAAACTTGGCATAAAATTTGGCACAAAAATTTAATTTAATTTTTTTAATTTAACTACTCTTATGTTAAATATGTTTTAATCTTTAAATGTTCGAACATTTAGTTCTTTGAGTTTATTTAAGAAACAATCTAAACATAGTTAATTTCAACAAAGAAGTTAGATGAAAAGAAAAAACTTTTCACAAGAAAAGGCGATGTTGTCTTTATTGTTAAATTTTCATACCATTTAATAAAAGCTACATTGCATGCATGTTTCATTTTTGTTCATATATATATATATAGAGAAAAAAGTTGTGCGTGGAAAAATATTTAATGTCTTACCCACCATATAATATAGTTGGTTAGAATTTAATTAAATGATTAAAACCTTAATAGGAAAGACGACTAAAATATTTTTATTGTTTTTTGAAAGTCTATAATATCTCCCTGTTTAAATTGTAATACTAAAACAAATTTCAAAACCCAAAACTTGTACAATATTACTATTTCTCCAACAAACACATGCTTGGCATTTGTCAATATAATAATAATAATGTCCTTAAGTTTTTAGTTTACAATTATTTTATCTTAGCTTAACATTGAAATAAACATCTTTTAACTACTTTAGTGGTTTATAATGCAAATTTAACATCTTTAATTTAAATTTGAGACTTCAAGTGCGTTTAAACATCTAACTAAATTCGTCAACAAGAGCATGACTTAACTGACATAAAGCTTGTACTATCAATCAAGAGGTCAGAGGTACAAATCTTCCAGTAACGCACATGTTGTCCAAAAAAAAAAACCATCTCATTAAATTCTAAAATAATAGAAATTAATTTAACTTGGCTAAAAATTGTGAACAAATTTCTAACACACGCTACCACACTTGTGGAGCTAGTATTAGTCTTATTTTAGAAGTGTTGTAGCTTCTAAAATAATTGTTGACAACTGTACTTTTAGAAGAATCAACCATAATATATACTAAATTAATTATGATTTAGCTATAGTGTCTAAAATAGATATACTGTGAAAATGTGCATGACTTTTTGTTTATAATTTATATATTTCTTAATAATTATTATTTGAAATGCTTAAAAATGCTACATGATTTCAATTTAAATTTATATTTTGTTTGCTCTAAATTACATGTTGAGAAACAATGGTTATAACATAACTATGGTGGTTTTAAAAAAAAAAACTAGTATCAATTGTTTAAAAAAAAAAAAAACAAAATGGTTGCGTTCAACTAATTAATTTGTAAATTTGTTTTTTTTTTGTTCTTTTTTGAACTTTCAATCACCGCAGAACTTCATTCTCACGCAAGAAGAAGAAACCCATTACAGAGACAATATACATCTTCCTCAACCAGAAGACAGGCACACGTAGGTACCGATTCCAGCATCCAATACTCACAGCCTCTCTCTCTTAAAGCAAAACGAGCTAACACATGGGTGACCCGATTTCCGTCCCTTCTCGTGAAACTGAACCTGAACTTAACATGTGTCGGAACCTCCCTTCAAAAGTAAGAAACCAGCAAACCGAGCTTAGACACATCCACCGTCTCGACATCTTGTAGCAGCTGAAAAACCCGTAAAGAATATGTCTCGATGATCACCGGAACTAAACCCACCTCCACCACAAGCCTCATTTCGTCCACCACCGCCAGCCCCTCTGCCATATCCAAATTTCCCACATGATCATGACGAACGGCAGCCGACAACATCACCCGCCTTGCCTCGTCTCGAACAACAACTCCACCACCTGCCTGAAACAGATTTTCACAGAAGGCAGCGTCCACATTCACCTTATACCAACCCTCCTCCGGCGGGAACCATTTGACTGTACTCTGAGGAACCCCTCTAATCCCAGCTAAATAGACCCGAGAGGCCTCTCGAAAAACAACAAAATAATTCACAGCCCAATCCAAAAGCCCCGCTGAAGGAACCTGCCCTCTAAACTTCTGTTGGTTTCGACAACACCACACAACCCAAACACACCACAACAAGCTCCTCAAACTTAACCCAATCGACCCTATCCTTTACATCCCTAAGCAAATTAAGAATAGAGTCTGCCTGAACATTATGCAACAAAATCTCCCATTCAAATCCCATCAACAATTCACGAAAAAATTTACAGTGCTAAAACAAATGCATGCATGACTCCCCATGTCTACCACAACACACACACACATTCAAAACATCAATGCCTCTAATACTCAAATTATCAATAGTGGGTAAACGCTCCAAACAAAGTCTCCACAAGAAAATCTTGATTTTGTTTGGAACCCCCATTTTCCAGCACCCCTTCCACCAACTGGTATGTGACTCATTCGAAGACGAAGATAGGGTTTGGGGAAGCAAAGCCGTTTGGCCAAGTCGATACCCACTCTTAACCGAATACACACCACATTTCTCAAAATGTCATATGACCCTATCCTCAGACAACATATGCCGCAAGGGAATAGTAAGGATAAAACGTACCACGCGAGGGCTAAAATGGTGCCGAAGAATCTCCTCACTCCACTGACCAGAAGCAGTAAGAAGATCAGCCACTCGAGTATCAGAATCCACGGTAATCGGGGAATGCACCTTAAGGTAAGTGTCATCCGAAATCCAGTTAGAACCATACACACGAACTTTCTCACCATTTCCCTCCAACGAAAACCCTTTCCCAACACCTCCCTCCCCAAAATCAGACTCCTCCAAATATACGAAGGACGGGAGCCTACCCCTACATCCAGGAAAGCTCCTCCAGGAAAATACAGCCCCTTCAACACACGAGAGAGAAACGAAGTAGGATACTGAACAATTCTCCAACATTGTTTAGCCAGCAAAGCTTGGTTGAAAACCTCCAAGTCTTTGAAACCCATTCCACCCAAACATTTTGGCTTGCATAAAGTTTTCCCGCTCACCCAATGGATCCTTCTATCCTGCTTATCCCCATTCCACTAGAATCGTGCCATGGCCCTACTAATGTCCGATATCAGTTTTTTAGGCAAGCGAAAACAATTCATAGAGTAACACGGGATAGCCTGCACAATGGATTTTAGCAGAACTTCCCTGCCCCCTAAAAAAAAAAACTTGCCCTTCCATCTCTGAATCTGAGGCCATACCCACACTTTAATAAAGTTTAGAGTGTCCATTCTGTTCTGAGGCACAAAAGACGGCAAGCCTAAATACTGGTGATGGCAGGCCGTTATTTAAACCTGGAAAATTTGACTCGCCTCAGTTTGAACACCCATTTCTGTGCTCGGACTAAAGGAAATGATAGACATTTCAAAGTTTTTAGTTTCCCTGGAAGCTCACTCATAGCACTGAAGGATGCACTGCACAGCCTGTGCTTCACCCACCTTAGCCCGAAAAAAGAGAAGATTGTCATCAGTGACGAACAAATGGGAGATAGCAGGGCATCCACGAGCTATCTTCAACCCCGTGATAACCTTCGACACCTCCGCCTCATGCAGCATACGAGAGAGCCCTTCAGCACTGATAACTCTCCAAAAGGGTGTTATTTAAGCCTTAATTCTATAGTGTTTTGTGTGTCATTTGTGCTAAGTAGGGTTGCTTTTAGATGATTATTGCATGTTCTAACTCATTTGGAAGAATGGATACTTAGGAAGTTATTTTGTGCAGAATATATTGCTGAGCGACTTGAGGGAGCAAGATCTGCGATCCAGCAAAACAAGGAGCAAAACCTGCCACGTCACAGCTCGTTATCCATTTTAATGAACTGAAGTTAGTTAAGCTATTCTCGAATTTGAGGAGCAAGGAGAGCCATCCACGTGTCTAGGTCAACCTAATTTAGGCTTGTCTTCATTCTATAAAAGGGAAGAGTCGTTCAAGTCAAAGACATTCCACTTTTGGGAAAGAGATCATTTTTCATTTCGACTGGAGACTTCAAGAAGACCATCAATTAAAGAATTGACCAAGGGAATTAGTATTTTCTTCTAATTTCTTGTAATTATGGATGCGCATACTCAGATTGTAGTGTGTGTTATCATGAGTGTTGTGAACTAAATCTCTTTAGGTGTTGGTTAGGAGTTATGTAATTGTTGTGCTTAATTCTCTATGCAATATAAGTTGATTTGAGCATCTTGATTATTTGTTGAGCTGATTTATATTTTGTGCTCGCTTGGCCAGCCGGTATGAATACCACTTCTTAGTTTCAGGGATAAATTGAGAAGTGTGTGACATTTAATCACACTAGATCATTGTGTATTGGTGAACGCTAGTGACTGAGCTAGGGATAGCCAGTTGCCTAGTGCTTGATCGGTTGTGCGTCATTGGAGTTGAAACACATTCTAAAAAATCCACAGTTCCGGGAGGATCCTGCTAATAAGACTGCAAGAGTTTTGCTTAATCAATAATATTGCTAGATAATCCTTTAAAACAATTACTGAATCCTGACCAACGCCTGTTTCTAATCTGTCTACTTTATTTGTTTACTTTTTGTTTTGTCATTTCTTTTGCTTCAACATTTTATCAAAACCGATCATTTTAACCATTCTTGAAACCATTAAAGAGTTATACAAAACAGATAAAGTGAGAGCTATTCAGACCCTGGATTCAATAAATACTTATTACTTGTTGCGGATTGTGTATGCTTGCACAGTGTTCTAGAGTTTATTTTTTTCTATATTTTTACCCACTCTGGGAACCCAACAAGTTTTTGGCGCTGTTGCCGGGGAACTTGAATAAGTTTTTATCTGGTCTGTTTTATGTATGTGTTTTAGTGGTTTGGTGCTAGAAGTTTTTTGACTGTTTCTTTGGTTTTTGCAGGTGTGAGTTTGGTGCATGAGCGATCCGCCTGGGGTAAGGTTCGAGCTTGATCAAGAAATTGTAAGGACATTCAGGAGAAGAAGGAGAGAGCAACGTAGAAACCAAAATTCAATGGCTGATGTGTCACGTCTCCCGTACGGTCCAGAAAATCTAGTGAACCCCCAGCAGGGTCGTTTATTGCAGCAAAATCCACCGCTGGAGCAAAATGAACAGCAAAATAATCAAGCTGAGAATCCTATCTTGGTAGCGAACGATAGGGCCAGAGCCATTCAAGCGTATGCTTTTCCAATGTTTGATGAGTTAAATCCAGGAATTGCACGTCCTCAAATTGAGGCAGCAAATTTCGAAATGAAACCGGTAATGTTTCAGATGTTGCAAACTGTGGGTCAATTCGATGGTTTATCATCTGAAGACCCCCATTTACATCTTAAGTCTTTTCTAGGAGTTAATGATTCTTTTGTGATTCAGGGAGTGTCTAGAGATGCCCTTAGATTAACTTTGTTCCCGTATTCTCTTAAAGATGAAGCAAAGACATGGTTAAATTCTTTTGCTCCAGGATAAATTAGGACATGGAATGAGTTAGCGGAAAAATTTCTTAGTAAGTATTTTCCACCAACTAGGAATGCTAAATTGAGGAGTGAAATAGTAGGGTTTAGGCAACTTGAAGATGAGACTTTTAGTGAGGCTTGGGAGAGGTTTAAGGAGCTTTTGCGAAAGTGTCCCCACCATGGTTTACCTCATTGTATCCAAATGGAAACATTTTAAAACGGGTTAAATGGAGTAACCCAAGGGATGGTTGATGCTTCGCTGGAGGGGCCCTTTTGGCAAAAACTTTTAATGAAGCCCATGAAATCTTAGAAAGAATATAAACTAATAGTTGTTAGTGGTTAGATGTTAGAGGCTCAAATAAAAAAAGTTAAGAGTGTGTTAGAGGTCAATGGTGTGTCTACCATTAGGGTTGATATTGCAATGTTAGTTAACGCTCTTAAAAATGTGACAGTGGTTAGTCATCAGCAGCCGCCAGCTGTGGAGCCTGCTGCAGTGGTGAACCAAGTTGCAGAGGAAGCATGTGTCTATTGTGGTGAAGAGCACAACTACGAGTTTTGCCCCAACAATCCAGCTTCTGTGTTTTTTGTAGGTAATCAGAGGAATAACCCTTATTCTAGCTTTTATAATCCAGGTTGGCGCAACCACCCCAATTTTGCATGGGGAGGACAAGGAAGTAATGTGCAAACACAGCAAAAGGTGAACCAGCCAGGATTTGCTAAATCACAAGTATTGCCCCAGCAAAATAAGCAGGCTTTGCCTCATCAAAATTCAGAGAGTTCTCTTGAGGCAATGGTGAAAGAATATATGACTCGTACATATGCCGCAATTAAAAGTAATCAAGCTTCAATGAAGGCCCTGGAATTACAAGTAGGCCAACTAGCTAATGAGCTGAAGGCAATGCCTCAAGGGAAACTTCCTTCAGATACTGAGCACCCTAGAAGAGAAGGTAAGGAGCAGGTACAGGAAGTGACTCTAAGGAGTGGTAAGCCATTAGAAGAAAGAAAAGGGCCTAGTAAACCCCAGGATGTAGAGAAGAAGAGTGATAAAAATGTTGATGTTGAAAAAGAGTCGGAGTCTAGTCAAGGTGCTGGAGGCAGCAATAATAATGTTGGAGCATTTGGTTCTGTTCCAGATGTGGAACCACCTTATGTGCCGCCCCCACCTTATGTACCACCTCTACCTTTTCCACAAAGACAAGGGCCTAAGAATCATGATGGTCAATTTAAGAAATTTTTAGAGATTCTTAAGCAATTGCATATAAATATCCCGTTAGTAGAAGCCATAGAGCAAATGCCTAATTATGCTAAATTTCTTAAAGATATTTTAACTAAAAAGAAGAGGTTAGGTGACTTTGAAACTGTATCTCTTACCGAGGAATGTAGTGCTATTCTAAAAAATGGGCTACCAACCAAGGCTAAGGATCCAGGATCATTTACTATTCCTGTTTCAATAGGTGGAAAAGAGTTAGGTAGAGCACTTTGTGATTTAGGTGCAAGCATTAACCTTATGCCTCTTTCGGTCTATCGAAAGTTAAGTATTGGTGAAGCTAGGCCTACCACAGTCACACACCAATTAGCTGATAGGTCTATCACGTATCTTGAGTGTAAAATTGAGGATGTCTTAGTGAAGGTAGATAAATTCATATTTCCTGTTGACTTTATTATCTTAGATTATGAGGCAGATAAAAATGTTCCAATTATTCTTGGTCGTCGATTTTTGGCTACTGGTAGGCCGTTGATAGATGTTCAAAAAGGGGAATTAACAATGCAGGTTTATAATGAGGAAGTGAAGTTTAATGTTTTTAAGGCCATGAAATATCCAGACGAAATGGAAGATTGTTCTTTCATTAGGATTCTGGCGAACACAATTGTTGAGACAGCAATACAGGATTTCGCAAATAAGCATTTGAAATATCATGGAGAGGTTAGTGTAGAGGATTTAGAAGTTTGTTCTTTAGAAAGAAAAAATGAAAAAAAAAAAAAAAGTGTCTAGGTGTGAGGATGTTTTTGAGTCTTTAGAGTTAGATGAAAGGAAGGTTCCTCCTATTAAGCCATCCCTAATTGAGGCACCCACTTTAGATTTGAAGCCCTTGCCGGATCATCTAAAGTATGTGTATCTTGGGGAGGGTGAGACGTTGCCCATTATTGTTGCATCAGATTTAATGTCGGAGGATGAAGAGGCCTTAATAAAGTTGCTGCAGCAATATCGTAAAGCAATAGGTTCGACATTGGCTGACATTCAGGGAATTAGCCCATCTTTCTGTATGCATAAAATCACTCTAGAGGAGGGATCCTTTAGGAGTATTGAGCAACAGAGAAGGCTTAACCCTACTATGAAGGAAGTTGTTAAGAAGGAGGTGATTAAATGATTGGATGCTGGGATTATTTATCCAGTTGCAGATAGCAATTGGGTAAGCCCTGTCCAATGCGTTCCTAAGAAAGGAGGTGTC
Organism: Luffa aegyptiaca; assembly: GCA_017139565.1. Taxonomy (NCBI): domain Eukaryota; kingdom Viridiplantae; phylum Streptophyta; class Magnoliopsida; order Cucurbitales; family Cucurbitaceae; genus Luffa; species Luffa aegyptiaca. Next base: position 7,167,333 of record CM029397.1, read on the forward strand.
ACAGTGCTATCTAATAAGGACAATGAGTTGATCCCAACCATGACGGTGACTGGTTGGAGGGTTTGCATGGATTATAGGAGGCTTAACAAAGCTACCCGTAAGGACCATTTCCCTCTACAATTTATTGACCAAATGTTGGATAGACTGGCTAGTCAGGCCTACTACTGTTTCTTAGATGGTTATTCTGGGTATAACCATATTACCATTGCTCCTAAGGATCAGGAAAAAACCATTTTCACCTGCCCTTATGGGACGTTTGCCTTTAGGCGAATGCCTTTTGGCTTTTGTAATGCTCCAGCAACATTCCAGAGGTGTATGTTAGCAATTTTTTCTGATATGATTGAGTCCACCATTGAGGTATTTATGGGCGATTTTTCAGTCTTTGGAGGGTCTTTTCAAAGTTGTTTGGATAATTTAGGCAAGGTATTAAAGAGATGTGAGGATGCCCATCTAGTTCTTAATTGGGAGAAATGCCACTTCATGGTGAAGGAGGGCATTATGTTAGGTCATAAGATTTCAAATTTTTTTTTGGGGGAGAAGGGATCCATTACAGAGAACCATTTCTTCTTAAGTTCATTCAATAACCCTTGAATTCAAAGACTGTCTTCGACGAAGAGATCGTCAGAAGCTATTTACGTTCATCTACTCTGAAGGACTGTTGCGAAGGACTGTTGCGGTTGGTGGTCCCGGTCGTAAGACGCCAAGAGAGCGCAGTGAATCCGTTGGTCAGCTTACCTTGCCTTCTTGCCAAAAGAGTAAGTGAAGGTATATATCTTTTGATCTTCAATTCTAAGAAAACAATTTTTGATTTCAAAGTTTATTGCCTGAAGTTTTGAAACATGTTTTTCTTTAATTGATCAATGTCTCTTTTAAAGAAAATTCTTTTTAAAACCCTTCCTTCAAAACCGGCTTCCTCCAGGGAGCTAACCCAAAATGAAATCGAAGACCAACATATGGTCTCTTCCGGTTCTGACATCTCAAACGAGGCTTTGCATATAGCAAAGATCGAAAACAATCTTCAAGCATGGGGTTTACCCAAGCTTGACAACAAGACAATCTATATGCACAATACGTTCAATTTTAAAGAACAACATTGCATAAAGATTGTTGAGCGCAAAATTCCAGTCTATGGAAATATTGATTCAATTCAACTATTTCCAAAAGACGATATCCTCAAACATAGAAAAGACTTTCAGTTCCTCCATATCGGAGCTGTTCAAGTCGCCCTCCGACCAATGTTCAGAACGGGTCTAGACACTCCTGTTCTGGCAATTCTGAGAGATAGACGTCACAAAGACTTCTCTAACTCTCTCCTGGGAATCATCGAATCAAATCTTGCCGATGGTCCAGTATATTTCAATTGTTTTCCCAACTTTATGGTGGCACTTGATGACCCCCATATCCTTAAAACCTTAACCCTGGAAGTTACGGGAAAAGGATTAGATCTTGAAGAAGGAGTCAAGAAGATGACACTTCTATACAAGATCACCTACAAAACCCTTACTTCCTCAATGGAACCAAAAGCATTGGTACAGTCCCCCAAAGGGAAAACCATGCTTATTGAAACCAATATCAATAAATCCTCTGTTAGCGTCCCAAAGATGCTTTCATGGGATAACCTTACCAAAAACCCTTCTTGGACAATTGAAAATGCTTTTGTCCCAAAGAAGAAAGAAAAAGAACTCTCTCACATCATTGAGCACCCAGATGGGAGAGTAGAAATCAAATTTGAGGACGAAGGGCTTCAATTCCCTATTGTAAAAGAAAACATGAGCAAAAAAGAGTTCATGAGTTCCAGACCAAGTACCTCTGGCATCAGACCAGAATCTCTTCAAGGTATTGGCAGAACTAATTCATTAAGAATAAAGTCTGTCAAATTGGAACACGGCGTTCCAAATTTCCAATACGAAGAAGAGAAACCTCCTTCTCCAACCCAAACCGATATGGAAACAGAATCGGTTTTCAAAAGCCAGTTGAACGTTATCATTGCTGATAACGAATTCAAAATTGACAAAGAAGCTCTGCAAAAAGAGTTTATGGATAAAGCTAATAGAGAAGAAAGAAAACGCTTCTTTAAAATTTACTCTGAAGAACAGAGAAAAGCTATTAAAGAAGAGTACTTTCAAACTCTTGAAAAGCTTCAAGAACATGTTTCCTTTTTCAGATGGTTCAATCAGAGAAAAGAATATTCTCACATATGTGCCATTAGAGAAAAAGAAAGATGGAAAAAAATGAGACGAGGAGAAGTTCAAGGAAACTATCCTCCAATGGAAGATGTTGAGTTTGACAGTTTTTATCATGAAAAAATTGTCGCAAAACCCTTTCAGCTCATAAAAGAAGCTGAAGAAGCTCAACCTCCTACCAACAAAGAAATCAAAAGCATTCAGCTCCAGAATAATTTCTCCAACCGAATGCTAACCTTCATAGCTGAACAGGTGTATCGGCTAGAGCACCTTATCGATCCTCCTCCTGCACCCATAAAACCTATGTTTAGCCCTCTCGAGAAAGTCAATCTCAGAACTCCAAAAACCAAACTGTTAGAAGAAATTGACAGAAAGCTTTCCGCTATATCAAGAGGAGAAAGCTCAAGTCAAATTAATGTTCTGAATGATAGTGAGAGTGATATAGACTCTCTTATCGATCAGTTACAAGGTCTCAAGATTGATGAACCTCAATCTCTAAACAAAATGGGTTATCTAAATCCAGGAGACCGTGTAAATTGGTATCAGAGACCATCAATGCCAGATCTCAATTTCGAACAAAGCCACAAGTTCGTCAAAACCAAACAATTTGATGGAAATACCATTGTTGTTTGGAACATTGATGGAAAATCAGATAGACAAATTCAAGATACGCTGTCAGAAATGCTCATAGCCTCTACAGCATATCAAGAAAATGGGAATTCAAATCATTCAGCCTGTATAACCTTGATTAATGGCTTTACAGGTGTCCTTAAAGCATGGTGGGATAGTCTGAATACCGCCATGAAATTAGAAATCAAACTCCATTCTACTAAGGTCACAAGGAAAAGAGAAATTCCTGATCCAAAAATCGATCCAGGTATAAGAATAGGAGGAGAACCTATTACTAAACCTGAATCTTCAAAAACCCCTCCAAAGGTCCTCATCATTGAAGAAGAGGTAGAACAGCAAGATGCCGTAGAAGCATTAATTTTTGCTATCTCCTGGCACTTCACTACTTCACACAGTCTGAAGCATGATGACACGCAAAGGACCATTCTCAAAAATCTCAGATGCAAGAATCTTGCCAACTTCAATTGGTACAAAGATATGTTCCTCTCCAGGGTCTTTTATATGAAAGATCCAGATTGGAATCATTGGAAAGAAAAGTTCTTAGATGGACTTCCTAGTTACATATCTGAAAGAATCTACATGATTCTCAATGAGCGTTACGAGGGAAAGATCAATTGGGACAATTTGACCTATGGTGATCTAACATCATATGTCATTAATTGTGGCCTTCAAATCTGCAATGAGATCAAAGTCCAGCGAAAAGTTCAAAAGAACGAAAAGAGCAGGCTAAGAGATATGAAAGCCTTTTGCTCTCAATATGGGTGCGAACGGATAGAAGAACCAAATCACCCCACTAGCAAAATCATCCGACGGCATAATAGCCGAAGGTATTTCAAAAAACAATACAATGATAGACCTCAGTTCTATCAAAGGCAGTCAAGGAATTATACTCCCAGAAAACAATTCGTTTCAAATCCTCGCAATAAGAGGAGACCAGCTAGGCACACGACCAAACCAAAACATGCATCCTTTAAAGACAAAGAAAAAATCTTTTGTTTTAAATGTCAAAAGGAGGGACACTATGCTAATAGATGTCCTAATAGAAGAATTAATGAGCTTGATCTAGAAGAAGAATATTCCTCTATTTACGATAGCTCCGATCAAGAATTGAACGAATTTCAATTCAATGACACTGACTCTGAGGCCTCTAGCCATAGTCAGAGTGATCAATCAAAAGGTGTCAAAGTCTGTAAGAAAGACTGTGAAGGACATTGCATAAATGTTCTTACAACAGAACAAGAGGTCCTCTTCAACTCTATAGATCATATAGAAGACAAAGAGATGAAGAAGAAAATTCTTAAGGTCCTGAAGGAATCTTTATCTTCTCCTAATAATTCTGATTGTACCAAAGAAAAGATTGAGGTTATGCAACCCTCTCTTTCTGAAATCCTTCAAAGAAAAGATTTTTTCAAAGAAAAATCTGAAACACAACCTGCTTCAATCAAAGATCTTCAATTTGAAATCAACAATCTCAAAAAAGAGATAAGAAACAACAAAACCGAAATTGATTTAATAAAAATCGAACTCAAAAATTTAAAACTAAAATCTTCCAGTTCCGACACTGAAGAAGAAAATTTCCTTCTAAATCAAATTACAAAAACTCAGTTTCAAAAATGGTATTCTTTAATCACTCTTAAAATAGAAGATTTTCAAATCACCCTCAAAGCTTTAATTGACTCAGGGGCTGACCAAAATTGTGTCCAGCAAGGTCTCATCCCTACCAAATATTTTGTAAAAACTACTCAAAAGCTGAGTAGCGCAAATGGTCAAGGGTTAAATGTTCAATACAAATTACCAAATGCTCATATTTGCAATAATGAAATTTGCATTATTTGCTCATTTCTTTTAGTCAAAGATTTAAAACAAGAGTTGATTTTAGGAACTCCATTCCTAACCCAACTCTATCCTTTGAGAATAACCGAAAAAGGTTTAGTCTCCAATTTCGATGGAACCAATATTATATTCGAGTTCATATCTCCAATTTTTCAATATGATATTATGGAAATTGGCGTGGAAGAAATCCAAAGAAAACAAAAACAGATTTCTTTTCTAAAAGAAGAGATCAGTTACAAAAAAATTGATGAAAACCTCAAAAATCCTTCGGTTATTATCAAAATCAAAGATTTAGAAAACAAAATTGAAAAAGAAATTTGTTCAAATTTACCAAATGCCTTTTGGGCAAGGAAGAAACATATTGTTCAACTTCCTTATTCAAAGGATTTTGATGAGTCAAAAATCCCCACAAAGGCCAGACCAATTCAAATGAATTCAGATCTACTAACATTCTGTAAAAAAGAAATACAGGATTTGCTCAATAAGAAGCTGATTCGACCATCCAAAAGCCCGTGGTCATGTGCAGCATTCTATGTGAACAACGCAGCCGAACAGGAGCGTGGTGTGCCAAGGTTAGTTATCAATTATAAGCCTTTGAACAAAGTTTTGGAATGGATTAGATATCCAATTCCTAATAAACAAGATCTTTTAAAAAGAATTTCAAAGGCAAAAGTATTTTCAAAATTTGACATGAAGTCAGGATTTTGGCAAATTCAAATTACTGAAAAGGATAAATATAAAACTGCTTTCAATGTACCATTCGGACAATACGAATGGAATGTTATGCCATTTGGGCTAAAGAATGCCCCATCGGAATTTCAAAAAATCATGAATGATATTTTCAATGATTTTCAAGATTTTACGATAGTTTATATTGACGATGTCTTGGTTTTCTCCTCTAGCATCGATCAGCATTTCAAACATTTGGAAATATTTATCAATGTCATTAAGCAAAATGGTTTGGTAGTCTCCCTACCGAAAGTCAAACTTTTTCAAACCCATATAAAATTTTTGGGCTTTGATATTCATATGGGCTTAATAAAACCCATTCAAAGGTCCATAAATTTTGCCTCAAACTTCCCGGACCAAATCACAGACAAGACCCAACTCCAAAGGTTTTTGGGCTGTCTCAATTATGTGTCTGACTTTATCCAAAACCTCAGACCCATTTGCAAACCGCTTTTTCAAAGGCTCCGAAAAAATCCAAAATCATGGAAAGAGGAGCACACTAAAGCTGTTCAAAAGATAAAAGCTTTAGTAAAATCAATTCCCTGTTTAAGTCTTATCAATCAAAAAGCAAATCTGATCGTAGAGACAGATGCATCAGACATTGGATATGGAGGAATCCTAAAACAGTGTCTTGATAAGAACGAATCAATAATCCAATTCCACTCAGGAATCTGGAACGAAACCCAAAAGAATTACTCGACAGTCAAAAAGGAGTTACTGGCAATAGTGCTCTGTGTACAAAAATTCCAAGGTGATTTGATCAACAAAAAATTTACCATCAAAACTGATTCTCAAGCTTCAAAATTTGTTTTAGAAAAAGATGTCAAAAATCTGGTTTCAAAGCAAATTTTTGCCAGATGGCAAGCAATTTTATCTTGTTTCGATTTCGAAGTTTTGCCTATAAAAGGCACTCAAAATCCTCTTGCAGATGATCTCTCAAGGGAGTTTCTAACTCCAAAACTCTCTCCTCTCTCTCTCCCTTCTGCCAAAGAAAAGAAAAGAGTGAATGAGTGAAGCAAGAGGCAGAGCCTCCTCTTCAAGGGGCAGTCGCCCATCTTCTTCCTCCTCTGCACCTCCTCCCATGAGTGCAGATCAATATGCAATGGAATTAGGGTTTACTCCGGTAACCCGTTCCAGATCAAGGCAAGGCGGTATACGCCCTATGCCTCCAATGGAGTCTTCTACTCCACCTCCACGGCCTTCGGCCAACCTCGTCCGTCCTTCAGGCGGAGTCGTTCAACTGAGACCTCCTGTCTCTCCCTCTTCAGTCACGGGATCATCAATCCCATCCTCTTCAACCTACTCTGCGGCGGTAACACCGGAAAAGAGGTTTGTACCTCGCCCAGAGATCAAAGGTTATTTTCAAAAATCCCAGGTTATCTATGAACCCATCATAGAACCTGAATTTCAAGGTCTCAATCTTGAAGAGACCGTTTCAAACATGTATCCTACAGGCTTCAATTTCATGCCTGAGGATCTGAACAAAACTCGTACCTTCTACGAGTTCATTCTCGTCGACACCAAGTCAGCCGAGATTACTCATATTCCAGACAAAAACGATCCATCAATGATCGCTTATTCCAAATTAAAAATATTCAAAGCCTTGAATCCGACCCACTGGAATCAAGGATTGTACACAGACAAATCTTTTTCAAAGCCTTTCGTTCCACAAACATATTCATATCGGGACTACATAAGAGCCTGGTATAATGTTATGTGGTATTCAAACTATAAGCATTCTTGGTTCATTTCTTTCTGCCAAAATGCTTACAAAATCACATTCCCACTGTGGTTTATTCAATGGTGGAATACATTCGGTCTTTCGGATGATATTTTACCAACACCCTTGCAAGAATCATATTATCACTTTGCAAGGAACATTCAAAAGACAGCGTTTCATAACTCAATGAGATTCTGTCTATATTTTCAAATTCCATGGATTTTTTGCTGGAACTTCTCGACCAGCAATCAACCTCAGTACAAAACAGTCACCAAGATCCTAAAGATCAAGTGGTGGGATAAATTCAATTTCCAGAACGCAACCCTCAACAAAGTTAAAGAGTGGTTTGCAGCCAATGGATATCTTCAGGATATCGACATCAAGAGGAATGCAGAATTTCTCAATGACAAATCCAAGCTCCTAGCAGCTCTAGCACAGACCACATCTGATGCAGATTTTCAAAGAATTCTCCAGATGGCGGCTTCAAGCGCGTCCCCAGCTTCTTCTGCTCAAGGAGAAGACGAAGATCCGGATTACGATCTGGACGACCCGTTCCTCGACTCACAACCCATGTGAGCTCCGAGTCAAATAATCCTGTTTCACATAGAAGCAGTTAGTATTTCAGGAATACTTCAAAAGGAAGTAATTCCGTCAAATTTAAAAAAAAAAAAAAAAAAAAAAAAAAAAAAAAGTGTGTGTTGTAAATTCTCTTCTCTAGATATAAAAGGTGTAAACTCTGTAATTATTCCAGTTTGCACTGTAAATACATTTCTGCCAAAGCACAGCCTTAGAAGATGAAGCAGCAGTACGATAAAGATACAAGACTTCGATGTTTTGAAGGCGAAGATTGTTAGCAACTTTCCTAGATCGTGAGGACCTAGTTTGGCGTTTACCGGCAGATGATGATGTAAGTCCGGGTTTAGCCTATAATCCGCCTAGGGTGATCGAGGGTTAGGATTGGAGCTAATAATTCAGCCGACAAGATAAAGAATCTTATCTACTGAAAAGAGATAAAGCTGGAGCATCTTCAACAGTTGTAAAGTGGCAGACATGATATCTTATCTTCTTACCTTTTCCTATTTTGTCTTTTGTAATTATTTGCTTTAATTATTTTTCTTTAAGTCACGCCTATCCGTCAGGGGTCCTGTCCTGTCGGAATAATAATTTAGATTTACTTTTTCAATTTTGTCGTTACTACTTTTCAAAAAGACGAATCTGTCAGGGGTCCTGTCCTGATGATTCGATCTTATCTTTTAATTTTCCACATTCAATTTTAATTTGAAGTCCGGAGTCTATAAAAGACTTCAACCTTGTATTACAAAGGCATGCGCTGAGAACTCTCAAGCTATCTTCTCTTGTAAAGCTTGAATCTCACCTTGCTTTCTTTTATCAGCTAGTCGATCCTCTCTAAGGGCGCCCAAGCTGTTGTCAGTCTGGTATCAGAGCCAATTCAATAAAGATTCAATTTCTTTATCATTTCAATTGTTGATTTCAAATTTTTTTTGGGGGAGAAGGGATCCATTACAGAGAACCATTTCTTCTTAAGTTCATTCAATAACCCTTGAATTCAAAGACTGTCTTCGACGAAGAGATCGTCAGAAGCTATTTACGTTCATCTACTCTGAAGGACTGTTGCGAAGGACTGTTGCGGTTGGTGGTCCCGGTCGTAAGACGCCAAGAGAGCGCAGTGAATCCGTTGGTCAGCTTACCTTGCCTTCTTGCCAAAAGAGTAAGTGAAGGTATATATCTTTTGATCTTCAATTCTAAGAAAACAATTTTTGATTTCAAAGTTTATTGCCTGAAGTTTTGAAACATGTTTTTCTTTAATTGATCAATGTCTCTTTTAAAGAAAATTCTTTTTAAAACCCTTCCTTCAAAACCGGCTTCCTCCAGGGAGCTAACCCAAAATGAAATCGAAGACCAACATATGGTCTCTTCCGGTTCTGACATCTCAAACGAGGCTTTGCATATAGCAAAGATCGAAAACAATCTTCAAGCATGGGGTTTACCCAAGCTTGACAACAAGACAATCTATATGCACAATACGTTCAATTTTAAAGAACAACATTGCATAAAGATTGTTGAGCGCAAAATTCCAGTCTATGGAAATATTGATTCAATTCAACTATTTCCAAAAGACGATATCCTCAAACATAGAAAAGACTTTCAGTTCCTCCATATCGGAGCTGTTCAAGTCGCCCTCCGACCAATGTTCAGAACGGGTCTAGACACTCCTGTTCTGGCAATTCTGAGAGATAGACGTCACAAAGACTTCTCTAACTCTCTCCTGGGAATCATCGAATCAAATCTTGCCGATGGTCCAGTATATTTCAATTGTTTTCCCAACTTTATGGTGGCACTTGATGACCCCCATATCCTTAAAACCTTAACCCTGGAAGTTACGGGAAAAGGATTAGATCTTGAAGAAGGAGTCAAGAAGATGACATTTCTATACAAGATCACCTACAAAACCCTTACTTCCTCAATGGAACCAAAAGCATTGGTACAGTCCCCCAAAGGGAAAACCATGCTTATTGAAACCAATATCAATAAATCCTCTGTTAGCGTCCCAAAGATGCTTTCATGGGATAACCTTACCAAAAACCCTTCTTGGACAATTGAAAATGCTTTTGTCCCAAAGAAGAAAGAAAAAGAACTCTCTCACATCATTGAGCACCCAGATGGGAGAGTAGAAATCAAATTTGAGGACGAAGGGCTTCAATTCCCTATTGTAAAAGAAAACATGAGCAAAAAAGAGTTCATGAGTTCCAGACCAAGTACCTCTGGCATCAGACCAGAATCTCTTCAAGGTATTGACAGAACTAATTCATTAAGAATAAAGTCTGTCAAATTGGAACACGGCGTTCCAAATTTCCAATACGAAGAAGAGAAACCTCCTTCTCCAACCCAAACCGATATGGAAACAGAATCGGTTTTCAAAAGCCAGTTGAACGTTATCATTGCTGATAACGAATTCAAAATTGACAAAGAAGCTCTGCAAAAAGAGTTTATGGATAAAGCTAATAGAGAAGAAAGAAAACGCTTCTTTAAAATTTACTCTGAAGAACAGAGAAAAGCTATTAAAGAAGAGTACTTTCAAACTCTTGAAAAGCTTCAAGAACATGTTTCCTTTTTCAGATGGTTCAATCAGAGAAAAGAATATTCTCACATATGTGCCATTAGAGAAAAAGAAAGATGGAAAACAATGAGACGAGGAGAAGTTCAAGGAAACTATCCTCCAATGGAAGATGTTGAGTTTGACAGTTTTTATCATGAAAAAATTGTCGCAAAACCCTTTCAGCTCATAAAAGAAGCTGAAGAAGCTCAACCTCCTACCAACAAAGAAATCAAAAGCATTCAGCTCCAGAATAATTTCTCCAACCGAATGCTAACCTCCATAGCTGAACAGGTGTATCGGCTAGAGGACCTTATCGATCCTCCTCCTGCACCCATAAAACCTATGTTTAGCCCTCTCGAGAAAGTCAATCTCAGAACTCCAAAAACCAAACTGTTAGAAGAAATTGACAGAAAGCTTTCCGCTATATCAAGAGGAGAAAGCTCAAGTCAAATTAATGTTCTGAATGATAGTGAGAGTGATATAGACTCTCTTATCGATCAGTTACAAGGTCTCAAGATTGATGAACCTCAATCTCTAAACAAAATGGGTTATCTAAATCCAGGAGACCGTGTAAATTGGTATCAGAGACCATCAATGCCAGATCTCAATTTCGAACAAAGCCACAAGTTCGTCAAAACCAAACAATTTGATGGAAATACCATTGTTGTTTGGAACATTGATGGAAAATCAGATAGACAAATACAAGATACGCTGTCAGAAATGCTCATAGCCTCTACAGCATATCAAGAAAATGGGAATTCAAATCATTCAGCCTGTATAACCTTGATTAATGGCTTTACAGGTGTCCTTAAAGCATGGTGGGATAGTCTGAATACCGCCATGAAATTAGAAATCAAACTCCATTCTACTAAGGTCACAAGGAAAAGAGAAATTCCTGATCCAAAAATCGATCCAGGTATAAGAATAGGAGGAGAACCTATTACTAAACCTGAATCTTCAAAAACCCCTCCAAAGGTCCTCATCATTGAAGAAGAGGTAGAACAGCAAGATGCCGTAGAAGCATTAATTTTTGCTATCTCCTGGCACTTCACTACTTCACACAGTCTGAAGCATGATGACACGCAAAGGACCATTCTCAAAAATCTCAGATGCAAGAATCTTGCCAACTTCAATTGGTACAAAGATATGTTCCTCTCCAGGGTCTTTTATATGAAAGATCCAGATTGGAATCATTGGAAAGAAAAGTTCTTAGATGGACTTCCTAGTTACATATCTGAAAGAATCTACATGATTCTCAATGAGCGTTACGAGGGAAAGATCAATTGGGACAATTTGACCTATGGTGATCTAACATCATATGTCATTAATTGTGGCCTTCAAATCTGCAATGAGATCAAAGTCCAGCGAAAAGTTCAAAAGAACGAAAAGAGCAGGCTAAGAGATATGAAAGCCTTTTGCTCTCAATATGGGTGCGAACGGATAGAAGAACCAAATCGCCCCACTAGCAAAATCATCCGACGGCATAATAGCCGAAGGTATTTCAAAAAACAATACAATGATAGACCTCAGTTCTATCAAAGGTAGTCAAGGAATTATACTCCCAGAAAACAATTCGTTTCAAATCCTCGCAATAAGAGGAGACCAGCTAGGCACACGACCAAACCAAAACATGCATCCTTTAAAGACAAAGAAAAAATCTTTTGTTTTAAATGTCAAAAGGAGGGACACTATGCTAATAGATGTCCTAATAGAAGAATTAATGAGCTTGATCTAGAAGAAGAATATTCCTCTATTTACGATAGCTCCGATCAAGAATTGAACGAATTTCAATTCAATGACACTGACTCTGAGGCCTCTAGCCATAGTCAGAGTGATCAATCAAAAGGTGTCAAAGTCTGTAAGAAAGACTGTGAAGGACATTGCATAAATGTTCTTACAACAGAACAAGAGGTCCTCTTCAACTCTATAGATCATATAGAAGACAAAGAGATGAAGAAGAAAATTCTTAAGGTCCTGAAGGAATCTTTATCTTCTCCTAATAATTCTGATTGTACCAAAGAAAAGATTGAGGTTATGCAACCCTCTCTTTCTGAAATCCTTCAAAGAAAAGATTTTTTCAAAGAAAAATCTGAAACACAACCTGCTTCAATCAAAGATCTTCAATTTGAAATCAACAATCTCAAAAAAGAGATAAGAAACAACAAAACCGAAATTGATTTAATAAAAATCGAACTCAAAAATTTAAAACTAAAATCTTCCAGTTCCGACACTGAAGAAGAAAATTTCCTTCTAAATCAAATTACAAAAACTCAGTTTCAAAAATGGTATTCTTTAATCACTCTTAAAATAGAAGATTTTCAAATCACCCTCAAAGCTTTAATTGACTCAGGGGCTGACCAAAATTGTGTCCAGCAAGGTCTCATCCCTACCAAATATTTTGTAAAAACTACTCAAAAGCTGAGTAGCGCAAATGGTCAAGGGTTAAATGTTCAATACAAATTACCAAATGCTCATATTTGCAATAATGAAATTTGCATTATTTGCTCATTTCTTTTAGTCAAAGATTTAAAACAAGAGTTGATTTTAGGAACTCCATTCCTAACCCAACTCTATCCTTTGAGAATAACCGAAAAAGGTTTAGTCTCCAATTTCGATGGAACCAATATTATATTCGAGTTCATATCTCCAATTTTTCAATATGATATTATGGAAATTGGCGTGGAAGAAATCCAAAGAAAACAAAAACAGATTTCTTTTCTAAAAGAAGAGATCAGTTACAAAAAAATTGATGAAAACCTCAAAAATCCTTCGGTTATTATCAAAATCAAAGATTTAGAAAACAAAATTGAAAAAGAAATTTGTTCAAATTTACCAAATGCCTTTTGGGCAAGGAAGAAACATATTGTTCAACTTCCTTATTCAAAGGATTTTGATGAGTCAAAAATCCCCACAAAGGCCAGACCAATTCAAATGAATTCAGATCTACTAACATTCTGTAAAAAAGAAATACAGGATTTGCTCAATAAGAAGCTGATTCGACCATCCAAAAGCCCGTGGTCATGTGCAGCATTCTATGAGAACAACGCAGCCGAACAGGAGCGTGGTGTGCCAAGGTTAGTTATCAATTATAAGCCTTTGAACAAAGTTTTGGAATGGATTAGATATCCAATTCCTAATAAACAAGATCTTTTAAAAAGAATTTCAAAGGCAAAAGTATTTTCAAAATTTGACATGAAGTCAGGATTTTGGCAAATTCAAATTACTGAAAAGGATAAATATAAAACTGCTTTCAATGTACCATTCGGACAATACGAATGGAATGTTATGCCATTTGGGCTAAAGAATGCCCCATCGGAATTTCAAAAAATCATGAATGATATTTTCAATGATTTTCAAGATTTTACGATAGTTTATATTGACGATGTCTTGGTTTTCTCCTCTAGCATCGATCAGCATTTCAAACATTTGGAAATATTTATCAATGTCATTAAGCAAAATGGTTTGGTAGTCTCCCTACCGAAAGTCAAACTTTTTCAAACCCATATAAAATTTTTGGGCTTTGATATTCATATGGGCTTAATAAAACCCATTCAAAGGTCCATAAATTTTGCCTCAAACTTCCCGGACCAAATCACAGACAAGACCCAACTCCAAAGGTTTTTGGGCTGTCTCAATTATGTGTCTGACTTTATCCAAAACCTCAGACCCATTTGCAAACCGCTTTTTCAAAGGCTCCGAAAAAATCCAAAACCATGGAAAGAGGAGCACACTAAAGCTGTTCAAAAGATAAAAGCTTTAGTAAAATCAATTCCCTGTTTAAGTCTTATCAATCAAAAGGCAAATCTGATCGTAGAGACAGATGCATCAGACATTGGATATGGAGGAATCCTAAAACAGTGTCTTGATAAGAACGAATCAATAATCCGATTCCACTCAGGAATCTGGAACAAAACCCAAAAGAATTACTCGACAGTCAAAAAGGAGTTACTGGCAATAGTGCTCTGTGTACAAAAATTCCAAGGTGATTTGATCAACAAAAAATTTACCATCAAAACTGATTCTCAAGCTTCAAAATTTGTTTTAGAAAAAGATGTCAAAAATCTGGTTTCAAAGCAAATTTTTGCCAGATGGCAAGCAATTTTATCTTGTTTCGATTTCGAAGTTTTGCCTATAAAAGGCACTCAAAATCCTCTTGCAGATTATCTCTCAAGGGAGTTTCTAACTCCAAAACTCTCTCCTCTCTCTCTCCCTTCTGCCAAAGAAAAGAAAAGAGTGAATGAGTGAAGCAAGAGGCAGAGCCTCCTCTTCAAGGGGCAGTCGCCCATCTTCTTCCTCCTCTGCACCTCCTCCCATGAGTGCAGATCAATATGCAATGGAATTAGGGTTTACTCCGGTAACCCGTTCCAGATCAAGGCAAGGCGGTATACGCCCTATGCCTCCAATGGAGTCTTCTACTCCACCTCCACGGCCTTCGGCCAACCTCGTCCGTCCTTCAGGCGGAGTCGTTCAACTGAGACCTCCTGTCTCTCCCTCTTCAGTCACGGGATCATCAATCCCATCCTCTTCAACCTACTCTGCGGCGGTAACACCGGAAAAGAGGTTTGTACCTCGCCCAGAGATCAAAGGTTATTTTCAAAAATCCCAGGTTATCTATGAACCCATCATAGAACCTGAATTTCAAGGTCTCAATCTTGAAGAGACCGTTTCAAACATGTATCCTACAGGCTTCAATTTCATGCCTGAGGATCTGAACAAAACTCGTACCTTCTACGAGTTCATTCTCGTCGACACCAAGTCAGCCGAGATTACTCATATTCCAGACAAAAACGATCCATCAATGATCGCTTATTCCAAATTAAAAATATTCAAAGCCTTGAATCCGACCCACTGGAATCAAGGATTGTACACAGACAAATCTTTTTCAAAGCCTTTCGTTCCACAAACATATTCATATCGGGACTACATAAGAGCCTGGTATAATGTTATGTGGTATTCAAACTATAAGCATTCTTGGTTCATTTCTTTCTGCCAAAATGCTTACAAAATCACATTCCCACTGTGGTTTATTCAATGGTGGAATACATTCGGTCTTTCGGATGATATTTTACCAACACCCTTGCAAGAATCATATTATCACTTTGCAAGGAACATTCAAAAGACAGCGTTTCATAACTCAATGAGATTCTGTCTATATTTTCAAATTCCATGGATTTTTTGCTGGAACTTCTCGACCAGCAATCAACCTCAGTACAAAACAGTCACCAAGATCCTAAAGATCAAGTGGTGGGATAAATTCAATTTCCAGAACGCAACCCTCAACAAAGTTAAAGAGTGGTTTGCAGCCAATGGATATCTTCAGGATATCGACATCAAGAGGAATGCAGAATTTCTCAATGACAAATCCAAGCTCCTAGCAGCTCTAGCACAGACCACATCTGATGCAGATTTTCAAAGAATTCTCCAGATGGCGGCTTCAAGCGCGTCCCCAGCTTCTTCTGCTCAAGGAGAAGACGAAGATCCGGATTACGATCTGGACGACCCGTTCCTCGACTCACAACCCATGTGAGCTCCGAGTCAAATAATCCTGTTTCACATAGAAGCAGTTAGTATTTCAGGAATACTTCAAAAGGAAGTAATTCCGTCAAATTTAAAAAAAAAAAAAAAAAAAAAAAAAAAAAAAAAAGTGTGTGTTGTAAATTATCTTCTCTAGATATAAAAGGTGTAAACTCTGTAATTATTCCAGTTTGCACTGTAAATACATTACTGCCAAAGCACAGCCTTAGAAGATGAAGCAGCAGTACGATAAAGATACAAGACTTCGATGTTTTGAAGGCGAAGATTGTTAGCAACTTTCCTAGATCGTGAGGACCTAGTTTGGCGTTTACCGGCAGATGATGATGTAAGTCCGGGTTTAGCCTATAATCCGCCTAGGGTGATCGAGGGTTAGGATTGGAGCTAATAATTCAGCCGACAAGATAAAGAATCTTATCTACTGAAAAGAGATAAAGCTGGAGCATCTTCAACAGTTGTAAAGTGGCAGACATGATATCTTATCTTCTTACCTTTTCCTATTTTGTCTTTTGTAATTATTTGCTTTAATTATTTTTCTTTAAGTCACGCCTATCCGTCAGGGGTCCTGTCCTGTCGGAATAATAATTTAGATTTACTTTTTCAATTTTGTCGTTACTACTTTTCAAAAAGACGAATCTGTCAGGGGTCCTGTCCTGATGATTCGATCTTATCTTTTAATTTTCCACATTCAATTTTAATTTGAAGTCCGGAGTCTATAAAAGACTTCAACCTTGTATTACAAAGGCATGCGCTGAGAACTCTCAAGCTATCTTCTCTTGTAAAGCTTGAATCTCACCTTGCTTTCTTTTATCAGCTAGTCGATCCTCTCTAAGGGCGCCCAAGCTGTTGTCAGTCTGGTATCAGAGCCAATTCAATAAAGATTCAATTTCTTTATCATTTCAATTGTTGATTTCAAATTTTTTTTGGGGGAGAAGGGATCCATTACAGAGAACCATTTCTTCTTAAGTTCATTCAATAACCCTTGAATTCAAAGACTGTCTTCGACGAAGAGATCGTCAGAAGCTATTTACGTTCATCTACTCTGAAGGACTGTTGCGAAGGACTGTTGCGGTTGGTGGTCCCGGTCGTAAGACGCCAAGAGAGCGCAGTGAATCCGTTGGTCAGCTTACCTTGCCTTCTTGCCAAAAGAGTAAGTGAAGGTATATATCTTTTGATCTTCAATTCTAAGAAAACAATTTTTGATTTCAAAGTTTATTGCCTGAAGTTTTGAAACATGTTTTTCTTTAATTGATCAATGTCTCTTTTAAAGAAAATTCTTTTTAAAACCCTTCCTTCAAAACCGGCTTCCTCCAGGGAGCTAACCCAAAATGAAATCGAAGACCAACATATGGTCTCTTCCGGTTCTGACATCTCAAACGAGGCTTTGCATATAGCAAAGATCGAAAACAATCTTCAAGCATGGGGTTTACCCAAGCTTGACAACAAGACAATCTATATGCACAATACGTTCAATTTTAAAGAACAACATTGCATAAAGATTGTTGAGCGCAAAATTCCAGTCTATGGAAATATTGATTCAATTCAACTATTTCCAAAAGACGATATCCTCAAACATAGAAAAGACTTTCAGTTCCTCCATATCGGAGCTGTTCAAGTCGCCCTCCGACCAATGTTCAGAACGGGTCTAGACACTCCTGTTCTGGCAATTCTGAGAGATAGACGTCACAAAGACTTCTCTAACTCTCTCCTGGGAATCATCGAATCAAATCTTGCCGATGGTCCAGTATATTTCAATTGTTTTCCCAACTTTATGGTGGCACTTGATGACCCCCATATCCTTAAAACCTTAACCCTGGAAGTTACGGGAAAAGGATTAGATCTTGAAGAAGGAGTCAAGAAGATGACACTTCTATACAAGATCACGTACAAAACCCTTACTTCCTCAATGGAACCAAAAGCATTGGTACAGTCCCCCAAAGGGAAAACCATGCTTATTGAAACCAATATCAATAAATCCTCTGTTAGCGTCCCAAAGATGCTTTCATGGGATAACCTTACCAAAAACCCTTCTTGGACAATTGAAAATGCTTTTGTCCCAAAGAAGAAAGAAAAAGAACTCTCTCACATCATTGAGCACCCAGATGGGAGAGTAGAAATCAAATTTGAGGACGAAGGGCTTCAATTCCCTATTGTAAAAGAAAACATGAGCAAAAAAGAGTTCATGAGTTCCAGACCAAGTACCTCTGGCATCAGACCAGAATCTCTTCAAGGTATTGACAGAACTAATTCATTAAGAATAAAGTCTGTCAAATTGGAACACGGCGTTCCAAATTTCCAATACGAAGAAGAGAAACCTCCTTCTCCAACCCAAACCGATATGGAAACAGAATCGGTTTTCAAAAGCCAGTTGAACGTTATCATTGCTGATAACGAATTCAAAATTGACAAAGAAGCTCTGCAAAAAGAGTTTATGGATAAAGCTAATAGAGAAGAAAGAAAACGCTTCTTTAAAATTTACTCTGAAGAACAGAGAAAAGCTATTAAAGAAGAGTACTTTCAAACTCTTGAAAAGCTTCAAGAACATGTTTCCTTTTTCAGATGGTTCAATCAGAGAAAAGAATATTCTCACATATGTGCCATTAGAGAAAAAGAAAGATGGAAAACAATGAGACGAGGAGAAGTTCAAGGAAACTATCCTCCAATGGAAGATGTTGAGTTTGACAGTTTTTATCATGAAAAAATTGTCGCAAAACCCTTTCAGCTCATAAAAGAAGCTGAAGAAGCTCAACCTCCTACCAACAAAGAAATCAAAAGCATTCAGCTCCAGAATAATTTCTCCAACCGAATGCTAACCTCCATAGCTGAACAGGTGTATCGGCTAGAGGACCTTATCGATCCTCCTCCTGCACCCATAAAACCTATGTTTAGCCCTCTCGAGAAAGTCAATCTCAGAACTCCAAAAACCAAACTGTTAGAAGAAATTGACAGAAAGCTTTCCGCTATATCAAGAGGAGAAAGCTCAAGTCAAATTAATGTTCTGAATGATAGTGAGAGTGATATAGACTCTCTTATCGATCAGTTACAAGGTCTCAAGATTGATGAACCTCAATCTCTAAACAAAATGGGTTATCTAAATCCAGGAGATCGTGTAAATTGGTATCAGAGACCATCAATGCCAGATCTCAATTTCGAACAAAGCCACAAGTTCGTCAAAACCAAACAATTTGATGGAAATACCATTGTTGTTTGGAACATTGATGGAAAATCAGATAGACAAATTCAAGATACGCTGTCAGAAATGCTCATAGCCTCTACAGCATATCAAGAAAATGGGAATTCAAATCATTCAGCCTGTATAACCTTGATTAATGGCTTTACAGGTGTCCTTAAAGCATGGTGGGATAGTCTGAATACCGCCATGAAATTAGAAATCAAACTCCATTCTACTAAGGTCACAAGGAAAAGAGAAATTCCTGATCCAAAAATCGATCCAGGTATAAGAATAGGAGGAGAACCTATTACTAAACCTGAATCTTCAAAAACCCCTCCAAAGGTCCTCATCATTGAAGAAGAGGTAGAACAGCAAGATGCCGTAGAAGCATTAATTTTTGCTATCTCCTGGCACTTCACTACTTCACACAGTCTGAAGCATGATGACACGCAAAGGACCATTCTCAAAAATCTCAGATGCAAGAATCTTGCCAACTTCAATTGGTACAAAGATATGTTCCTCTCCAGGGTCTTTTATATGAAAGATCCAGATTGGAATCATTGGAAAGAAAAGTTCTTAGATGGACTTCCTAGTTACATATCTGAAAGAATCTACATGATTCTCAATGAGCGTTACGAGGGAAAGATCAATTGGGACAATTTGACCTATGGTGATCTAACATCATATGTCATTAATTGTGGCCTCCAAATCTGCAATGAGATCAAAGTCCAGCGAAAAGTTCAAAAGAACGAAAAGAGCAGGCTAAGAGATATGAAAGCCTTTTGCTCTCAATATGGGTGCGAACGGATAGAAGAACCAAATCGCCCCACTAGCAAAATCATCCGACGGCATAATAGCCGAAGGTATTTCAAAAAACAATACAATGATAGACCTCAGTTCTATCAAAGGCAGTCAAGGAATTATACTCCCAGAAAACAATTCGTTTCAAATCCTCGCAATAAGAGGAGACCAGCTAGGCACACGACCAAACCAAAACATGCATCCTTTAAAGACAAAGAAAAAATCTTTTGTTTTAAATGTCAAAAGGAGGGACACTATGCTAATAGATGTCCTAATAGAAGAATTAATGAGCTTGATCTAGAAGAAGAATATTCCTCTATTTACGATAGCTCCGATCAAGAATTGAACGAATTTCAATTCAATGACACTGACTCTGAGGCCTCTAGCCATAGTCAGAGTGATCAATCAAAAGGTGTCAAAGTCTGTAAGAAAGACTGTGAAGGACATTGCATAAATGTTCTTACAACAGAACAAGAGGTCCTCTTCAACTCTATAGATCATATAGAAGACAAAGAGATGAAGAAGAAAATTCTTAAGGTCCTGAAGGAATCTTTATCTTCTCCTAATAATTCTGATTGTACCAAAGAAAAGATTGAGGTTATGCAACCCTCTCTTTCTGAAATCCTTCAAAGAAAAGATTTTTTCAAAGAAAAATCTGAAACACAACCTGCTTCAATCAAAGATCTTCAATTTGAAATCAACAATCTCAAAAAAGAGATAAGAAACAACAAAACCGAAATTGATTTAATAAAAATCGAACTCAAAAATTTAAAACTAAAATCTTCCAGTTCCGACACTGAAGAAGAAAATTTCCTTCTAAATCAAATTACAAAAACTCAGTTTCAAAAATGGTATTCTTTAATCACTCTTAAAATAGAAGATTTTCAAATCACCCTCAAAGCTTTAATTGACTCAGGGGCTGACCAAAATTGTGTCCAGCAAGGTCTCATCCCTACCAAATATTTTGTAAAAACTACTCAAAAGCTGAGTAGCGCAAATGGTCAAGGGTTAAATGTTCAATACAAATTACCAAATGCTCATATTTGCAATAATGAAATTTGCATTATTTGCTCATTTCTTTTAGTCAAAGATTTAAAACAAGAGTTGATTTTAGGAACTCCATTCCTAACCCAACTCTATCCTTTGAGAATAACCGAAAAAGGTTTAGTCTCCAATTTCGATGGAACCAATATTATATTCGAGTTCATATCTCCAATTTTTCAATATGATATTATGGAAATTGGCGTGGAAGAAATCCAAAGAAAACAAAAACAGATTTCTTTTCTAAAAGAAGAGATCAGTTACAAAAAAATTGATGAAAACCTCAAAAATCCTTCGGTTATTATCAAAATCAAAGATTTAGAAAACAAAATTGAAAAAGAAATTTGTTCAAATTTACCAAATGCCTTTTGGGCAAGGAAGAAACATATTGTTCAACTTCCTTATTCAAAGGATTTTGATGAGTCAAAAATCCCCACAAAGGCCAGACCAATTCAAATGAATTCAGATCTACTAACATTCTGTAAAAAAGAAATACAGGATTTGCTCAATAAGAAGCTGATTCGACCATCCAAAAGCCCGTGGTCATGTGCAGCATTCTATGTGAACAACGCAGCCGAACAGGAGCGTGGTGTGCCAAGGTTAGTTATCAATTATAAGCCTTTGAACAAAGTTTTGGAATGGATTAGATATCCAATTCCTAATAAACAAGATCTTTTAAAAAGAATTTCAAAGGCAAAAGTATTTTCAAAATTTGACATGAAGTCAGGATTTTGGCAAATTCAAATTACTGAAAAGGATAAATATAAAACTGCTTTCAATGTACCATTCGGACAATACGAATGGAATGTTATGCCATTTGGGCTAAAGAATGCCCCATCGGAATTTCAAAAAATCATGAATGATATTTTCAATGATTTTCAAGATTTTACGATAGTTTATATTGACGATGTCTTGGTTTTCTCCTCTAGCATCGATCAGCATTTCAAACATTTGGAAATATTTATCAATGTCATTAAGCAAAATGGTTTGGTAGTCTCCCTACCGAAAGTCAAACTTTTTCAAACCCATATAAAATTTTTGGGCTTTGATATTCATATGGGCTTAATAAAACCCATTCAAAGGTCCATAAATTTTGCCTCAAACTTCCCGGACCAAATCACAGACAAGACCCAACTCCAAAGGTTTTTGGGCTGTCTCAATTATGTGTCTGACTTTATCCAAAACCTCAGACCCATTTGCAAACCGCTTTTTCAAAGGCTCCGAAAAAATCCAAAACCATGGAAAGAGGAGCACACTAAAGCTGTTCAAAAGATAAAAGCTTTAGTAAAATCAATTCCCTGTTTAAGTCTTATCAATCAAAAGGCAAATCTGATCGTAGAGACAGATGCATCAGACATTGGATATGGAGGAATCCTAAAACAGTGTCTTGATAAGAACGAATCAATAATCCGATTCCACTCAGGAATCTGGAACGAAACCCAAAAAGAATTACTCGACAGTCAAAAAGGAGTTACTGGCAATAGTGCTCTGTGTACAAAAATTCCAAGGTGATTTGATCAACAAAAAATTT
This sequence comes from Luffa aegyptiaca, assembly GCA_017139565.1. Classification (NCBI taxonomy): domain Eukaryota; kingdom Viridiplantae; phylum Streptophyta; class Magnoliopsida; order Cucurbitales; family Cucurbitaceae; genus Luffa; species Luffa aegyptiaca. The sequence goes on from CM029397.1 coordinate 7,189,623, forward strand.
ACCATCAAAACTGATTCTCAAGCTTCAAAATTTGTTTTAGAAAAAGATGTCAAAAATCTGGTTTCAAAGCAAATTTTTGCCAGATGGCAAGCAATTTTATCTTGTTTCGATTTCGAAGTTTTGCCTATAAAAGGCACTCAAAATCCTCTTGCAGATTATCTCTCAAGGGAGTTTCTAACTCCAAAACTCTCTCCTCTCTCTCTCCCTTCTGCCAAAGAAAAGAAAAGAGTGAATGAGTGAAGCAAGAGGCAGAGCCTCCTCTTCAAGGGGCAGTCGCCCATCTTCTTCCTCCTCTGCACCTCCTCCCATGAGTGCAGATCAATATGCAATGGAATTAGGGTTTACTCCGGTAACCCGTTCCAGATCAAGGCAAGGCGGTATACGCCCTATGCCTCCAATGGAGTCTTCTACTCCACCTCCACGGCCTTCGGCCAACCTCGTCCGTCCTTCAGGCGGAGTCGTTCAACTGAGACCTCCTGTCTCTCCCTCTTCAGTCACGGGATCATCAATCCCATCCTCTTCAACCTACTCTGCGGCGGTAACACCGGAAAAGAGGTTTGTACCTCGCCCAGAGATCAAAGGTTATTTTCAAAAATCCCAGGTTATCTATGAACCCATCATAGAACCTGAATTTCAAGGTCTCAATCTTGAAGAGACCGTTTCAAACATGTATCCTACAGGCTTCAATTTCATGCCTGAGGATCTGAACAAAACTCGTACCTTCTACGAGTTCATTCTCGTCGACACCAAGTCAGCCGAGATTACTCATATTCCAGACAAAAACGATCCATCAATGATCGCTTATTCCAAATTAAAAATATTCAAAGCCTTGAATCCGACCCACTGGAATCAAGGATTGTACACAGACAAATCTTTTTCAAAGCCTTTCGTTCCACAAACATATTCATATCGGGACTACATAAGAGCCTGGTATAATGTTATGTGGTATTCAAACTATAAGCATTCTTGGTTCATTTCTTTCTGCCAAAATGCTTACAAAATCACATTCCCACTGTGGTTTATTCAATGGTGGAATACATTCGGTCTTTCGGATGATATTTTACCAACACCCTTGCAAGAATCATATTATCACTTTGCAAGGAACATTCAAAAGACAGCGTTTCATAACTCAATGAGATTCTGTCTATATTTTCAAATTCCATGGATTTTTTGCTGGAACTTCTCGACCAGCAATCAACCTCAGTACAAAACAGTCACCAAGATCCTAAAGATCAAGTGGTGGGATAAATTCAATTTCCAGAACGCAACCCTCAACAAAGTTAAAGAGTGGTTTGCAGCCAATGGATATCTTCAGGATATCGACATCAAGAGGAATGCAGAATTTCTCAATGACAAATCCAAGCTCCTAGCAGCTCTAGCACAGACCACATCTGATGCAGATTTTCAAAGAATTCTCCAGATGGCGGCTTCAAGCGCGTCCCCAGCTTCTTCTGCTCAAGGAGAAGACGAAGATCCGGATTACGATCTGGACGACCCGTTCCTCGACTCACAACCCATGTGAGCTCCGAGTCAAATAATCCTGTTTCACATAGAAGCAGTTAGTATTTCAGGAATACTTCAAAAGGAAGTAATTCCGTCAAATTTAAAAAAAAAAAAAAAAAAAAAAAAAAAAAGTGTGTGTTGTAAATTCTCTTCTCTAGATATAAAAGGTGTAAACTCTGTAATTATTCCAGTTTGCACTGTAAATACATTTCTGCCAAAGCACAGCCTTAGAAGATGAAGCAGCAGTACGATAAAGATACAAGACTTCGATGTTTTGAAGGCGAAGATTGTTAGCAACTTTCCTAGATCGTGAGGACCTAGTTTGGCGTTTACCGGCAGATGATGATGTAAGTCCGGGTTTAGCCTATAATCCGCCTAGGGTGATCGAGGGTTAGGATTGGAGCTAATAATTCAGCCGACAAGATAAAGAATCTTATCTACTGAAAAGAGATAAAGCTGGAGCATCTTCAACAGTTGTAAAGTGGCAGACATGATATCTTATCTTCTTACCTTTTCCTATTTTGTCTTTTGTAATTATTTGCTTTAATTATTTTTCTTTAAGTCACGCCTATCCGTCAGGGGTCCTGTCCTGTCGGAATAATAATTTAGATTTACTTTTTCAATTTTGTCGTTACTACTTTTCAAAAAGACGAATCTGTCAGGGGTCCTGTCCTGATGATTCGATCTTATCTTTTAATTTTCCACATTCAATTTTAATTTGAAGTCCGGAGTCTATAAAAGACTTCAACCTTGTATTACAAAGGCATGCGCTGAGAACTCTCAAGCTATCTTCTCTTGTAAAGCTTGAATCTCACCTTGCTTTCTTTTATCAGCTAGTCTTCCACGAGGAAGTGATTCATGAAGAGGTTCATGAGTAGGGGGAGCGACCTACCCCACAAGTGGAGGATACATAGGTTCGAAGGTCCACTAGAGAGCGTAAACCTTCAACAAGGTATCCAAGCTCAGAGTTCATTCTAGTTACTGAAGATGGAGAGCCAGAGCACTATCAAGAGGTCTTGTCTCGTGATGAAAAAGACCAGTGGCTCGATGCAATGAAGGAAGAGATGAATTCCCTGAAAAAGAATGGAACCTATGAGCTAGTGAAACCTCCAAAGGGCAAGAAAGTCTTGAGAAATAGATGGGTTTTCAAGTACAAGAAGAATGGTGAGAAGAGAGTGAAGCTCAAATCCATATTAGTGGTAAAGGGATGCAACCAAAAAAAGGGCATTGACTTTGATGAGATCTTCTCTCCAGTGGTCAAAATGACATCTATCATAACAGTGTTGGGTTTAGCAGCAAGTCTTGATCTTGAGTTGGACCAACTTGATGTAAAAACTGCATTTTTACATGGGGACTTGCATGAAGATATCTACATTGAGCAACCAGAAGGATTTGAAGAAAAAGGGAAAGATAAACTTGTTTGCAGGTTGAAGAAGAGTCTTTATGGGCTTAGACAGGCACCAAGGCAGTGATACAAGAAATTTGATTCGTTTATGATAAGCAATGGTTATAAACGATCCACAGCTGATTCTTGTGTGTATTTTAGAAAGTTCTCTGGAGGTAACTTCATCATTCTTCTTTTATATGTAGATGATATGTTGATAGTCGGACAGGATGCAAATATGATTCAAAGTTTGAAGAAAGACATGTCCAAGTCATTTGACATGAAAGATTTAGGTCCTACAAAGAAAATTTTAGGCATGGAGATTGCTCGTGACAGGAAAGCTGGGAAATTATGGTTATCCCAGGATAAGTATATTCAATGGGTGCCTGAAAAGTTCAATATGAAGCATGCTAAGCTTGTTAGTACACTGCTAGAAACTCACTTTAAGCTAAGTAAGACAACTTGTCCTACAATAGAGAAGGAGAAAGAAGTTATGTCATCCATTCCTTACTCTTCTGCTGTTGGTTCTTTGATGTATGCTATGGTGTGTACTAGACCTGATATTACACATGCAGTTGGTTTAGTGAGTCGTTTCTTATATAATCCAAGTAACACTCATTGGGAAGCAGTGAAGTGGATTTTCAGAAACTTGCGGGGCACCTCCAAATTGAGCTTGTGTTATGAAGGTGGCAAACCGATACTTGAAGGCTATACTGATGCAGACATGGCAGGTGATTTTGATAATAATAGAAAGTCTACCTCAGGTTATGTGTTTACATTCTCAGAGGGAGCCATCTTATGGCAATCTAAGCTACAAAAATGTGTAGCATTGTCCACAACTGAGGCAGAGTATATTGCAGCAGTGGAAGCAAGCAAGAAAATGTTATGGCTTAAAAGGTTTCTTCAAGAGTTGGGTTTGAAACAACATGAGTATGTAGTATTCTGTGATAGTCAGAGTGCTATGGATTTGAGCAAGAATTCAATGTATCATGCTCGCACCAAACACATTGACATTAGATATCATTGGTTGCGATATGTGATTGAAGAGAAGAGAATGAAACTGAAGAAAGTCCACACTGACAAGAATAGTGCAGATATGTTGACTAAAGTAGTTCCCGGAAGCAAGATTGAGCTCTATAGTAAGGTTGTCGGGATGAGGTTCAAGTGATCATGGATGTGATTGTGTCTTCCCCGTGACGGGCTGGTGGGGGAGATTGTTGTGGGTGCCAGCCCACTTGTTGCACAAGCAAGAGTTTATTTTTAAACTTGTGTTTATAAGCCCAATATGTCGGGTTATGTGTTTAACCCAATTGGGGTAAAATGAGTGGGCTTGTCTTGTAAGCCTAGGGTTCTTCCTTGGATATGAGATGACCTAAGGAAAGTGACAGTAACAAGGGCCACCATTCACAAAGTTGCCGATTGCGGAAGTTTTAACCGTTGGATTTTGCTGAAATTTGGTCAGCCTATTGGGGACACATAGGGCCTCGTTGTGAACAGTTGGATCGTTGTTTTGAGCTCTGGTTATCCTCCCCTCGAACAAAGTACCACCGAGCCTCCCCTCAACTAGTCATCTATCCGTCGAAGTCTCCTTTACTAAGAGTCCGTCCAACTTTCTAGGCTTTACCCGCTTTACCGAGAGTTTGCTCTTATCTAGGACAACTCCTCTTCTCCAGAGTATACCCGCCTGCCAAGAGCTCAACCACGGACCTCCACCATGACTATTAAGGTCCATATCTTCTTTGTTCGGCACCCGAGGATTCCACCCGACACGGCTACCATCTTGGGATATGGCTCTGATACCACATGTAAGGGATTATAGGACACTACACATATCTCCACAATGGTACGACATTGTCCACTTTGGGCATAAATCCTCATGGCTTTGTTTTTGGTTCACCCCAAAAGGCCTCATACCAGTGGAGATAGTTGTCCTCCCTCATAAACCCATGTTCAAACAACTTTTGCAATTTCTCATATATTTAACTGTGCAAAATCATTTATTTATTTTAAATGTTCTTTTTTTTTAGTACATCAACATTTCGGGGTGGGAGAATGTGAACCTCTGACCTCTTAGTCGAGTATACATAACAATTACCGCTGAGCTAGACTCGTTTTAGCTTATCTTAATTATTCTTTTAGTCTCTAATATATATTTTTTAATTTATATCATTGTGGTCATGGTCATTAACATGTTTTATTTCAATAATAATATTTTTAGAATCTTTTCAGTTTGGTTTGATTACATAACTCTGTGCATACCGATCGAATTACATGAACATAAGCAAAAGGACTTGCGCATGAAGGAACATTAATTCTCAAATTAATTTTTTTAAAAAAACATTAATTCTCAAACTTTATCATTAAAAGATGATGATAAGTTGAAATATTTTAAAGAAGGTTTAATGATAAGAAATACCCCCGAACTATGGGGTTTGTTTCATGAACTTTAAAAAGTTTCGAAAATACCATGAGCTTTAAAAAATGTTAAAAAATACTCTTACCGTTAAGTTTTGGATGAAAACCGTTAAAATTTCAGTTTTATTAATACCCTTGATGGACTCTGATATCATATTACTATCTCAAACCCAATTGACAACAAAATGAGTAACTCTTTTTAAATGTTGAATCCTCAACAATCTCAACCTATTTTAAATCTGTTATTTGATGTGTGGATTTCTTTTTAGTTCAACAATACGGGAGTATGCGATTCGAACCTTTGACCTCTTGATCAAGACTATAAGTTATATGTTGAGTTATGTTCATGTTGGCACGTAGGTTGAAGTTGTAGGATTAGCATGGAGGGTGTGATGAAGGAGAGAGATGTAAATTAAAATTGACAACCATGTCAGAGAGAAAGACGAAAAAAATACTCTTATGTTAAATATGTTTTAATCTTTAAATGTTCGAACATTTTTGATTTAGTTCTTTTAGTTTATTTAAGAAACAATCTGAACATAGTTAATTTCAACAAAGAAGTTAGATGAAAAGAAAAAACTTTTCACAAGAAAAGGCGATGTTGTCTTTATTGTTAAATTTTCATACCATTTAATCTGAACATACTCTTATGTTTCATTTTTGTTCATATATATATATAGAGAAAAAAGTTGTGCGTGGAAAAATATTTAATGTCTTACCCACCATATAATATAGTTGGTTAGAATTTAATTAAATGATTAAAACCTTAATAGGAAAGACGACTAAAATATTTTTATTGTTTTTTGAAAGTCTATAATATCTCCCTGCTTAAATTGTAATACTAAAACAAATTTCAAAACCCAAAACTTGTACAATATTACTATTTCTCCAACAAACACATGTTTGGCATTTGTCAATATAATAATAATAATGTCCTTAAGTTTTTAGTTTACAATTATTTTATCTTAGCTTAACATTGAAATAAACATCTTTTAACTACTTTAGTGGTTTATAATGCAAATTTAACATCTTTAATTTAAATTTGAGACTTCAAGTGCGTTTAAACATCTAACTAAATTCGTCAACAAGAGCATGACTTAACTGACATAAAGCTTGTACTCTCAATCAAGAGGTCAGAGGTACAAATCTTCCAGTAACGCACATGTTGTCCAAAAAAAAAAACCATCTCATTAAATTCTAAAATAATAGAAATTAATTTAACCTGGCTAAAAATTGTGAACAAATTTCTAACACACCCTACCACACTTGTGGAGCTAGTATTAGTCTTATTTTAGAAGTGTTGTAGCTTCTAAAATAATTGTTGACAACTGTACTTTTAGAAGAATCAACCATAATATATACTAAATTAATTATGATTTAGCTATAATGACTAAAATAGATATACTGTGAAAATGTGCATGATTTTTTGTTTATAATTTATATATTTCTTAATAATTATTATTTGAAATGCTTAAAAATGCTACATGATTTCAATTTAAATTTATATTTTGTTTGCTCTATATTACACGTTGAGAAACAATGGTTATAACATACCTATGGTGGTTTTAAAAGAAAACTAGTATTAATTGTATTTTTAAAAAAACAAAATGGTCGTTCAACTAATTAATTTGTAAATTTGTTTTTTTTTTTTGTTCTTTTTTGAACTTTCAATCACCACAGAACTTCATTCGCACGCAAGAAGAAGAAACCCATTACAGAGACAATATACATCTTCCTCAACCAGAAGACAGGCACACGTAGGTACCGATTCCAGCATCCAATACTCACAGCCTCTCTCTCTTAAAGCAAAACGAGCTAACACATGGGCGACCCGATTTCCGTCCCTTCTCGTGAAACTGAACCTGAACTTAACATGCGTCGGAACCTCCCTTCAAAAGTAAGAAACCAGCAAACCGAGCTTAGACACATCCACCGTCTCGACATCTTGTAGCAGCTGAAAAACCCGTAAAGAATATGTCTCGATGATCACCGGAACTAAACCCACCTCCACCACAAGCCTCATTTCGTCCACCACCGCCAGCCCCTCTGCCATATCCAAATTTCCCACATGATCATGACGAACGGCAGCCGACAACATCACCCGCCTTGCCTCGTCTCAAACAACAACTCCGCCACCTGCCTGAAACAGATTTTCACAGAAGGCAGCGTCCACATTCACCTTATACCAACCCTCCTCCGGCGGGAACCATTTGACTGTACTCTGAGGAACCCCTCTAATTCCAGCTAAATAGACCCGAGAGGCCTCTCGAAAAACAACAAAATAATTCAAAGTCCAATCCAAAAGCCTCGCTGAAGGAACCTGCCCTCTAAACTTCTGTTGGTTTCGACAACACCACACAACCCAAACACACCACAACAAGCTCCTCAAACTTAACCCAATCGACCCAATCCTTTACATCCCTAAGCAAATTAAGAATAGAGTCTGCCTGAACATTATGCAACAAAATCTCCCATTCAGATCCCATCAACAATTCACGAAAAAATTTACACTGCTAAAACAAATGCATGCATGACTCCCCATGTCTACCACAATACACACACACATTCAAAACATCAATGCCTCTAATACTCAAATTATCAATAGTGGGTAAACGCTCCAAACAAAGTCTGCACAAGAAAATCTTGATTTTGTTTGGAACCCCCATTTTCCAGCACCCCTTCCACCAACTGGAAAGTGACTCATTCGAAGACGAAGATAGGGTTTGGGGAAGCAAAGCCGTTTGGCCAAGTCGATACCCACTCTTAACCGAATACACACCACATTTCTCAAAATGTCATATGACCCTATCCTCAGACAACATATGCCGCAAGGGAATAGTAAGGATAAAACGTACCACGCAAGGGCTAAAATGGTGCCGAAGAATCTCCTCACTCCACTGACCAGAAGCAGTAAGAAGATCAGCCACTCAAGTATCAGAATCCACGGTAATCGGGGAACGCACCTTAAGGTAAGTGTCATCCGAAATCCAGTTAGAACCATACACACGAACTTTCTCACCATTTCCCTCCAACGAAAACCCTTTCCCAACACCTCCCTCCCCAAAATCAGACTCCTCCAAATATACGAAGGACGGGAGCCTACCCCTACATCCAGGAAAGCTCCTCCAGGAAAATACAGCCCCTTCAACACACGAGAGAGAAACGAAGTAGGATACTGAACAATTCTCCAACATTGTTTAGCCAGCAAAGCTTGGTTGAAAACCTCCAAGTCTTTGAAACCCATTCCACCCAAACATTTTGGCTTGCATAAAGTTTTCCCGCTCACCCAATGGATCCTTCTATCCTGCTTATCCCCATTCCACTAGAATCGTGCCATGCCCCTACTAATGTCCTATATCAGTTTTTTAGGCAAGCGAAAACAATTCATAGAGTAACACGGGATAGCCTTCACAATGGATTTTAGCAGAACTTCCCTGCCCCCTAAAAAAAAAACTTGCCCTTCCATCTCTGAATCTGAGGCCATACCCACACTTTAATAAAGTTTAGAGTGTCCATTCTGTTCTGAGGCACAAAAGACGGCAAGCCTAAATACTGGTGATGGCAGGCCGTTATTTGAACCTGGAAAATTTGACTCGCCTGAGTTTGAACACCCATTTCTGTGTTCGGACTAAAGGAAATGATAGACATTTCAAAGTTTTTAGTTTCCCTGGAAGCTCACTCATAGCACTGAAGGATGCACTGCACAGCCTGTGCTTCACCCACCTTAGCCCGAAAAAAGAGAAGACTGTCATCAGTGAAGAACAAATGGGAGATAGCAGGGCATCCACGCGCTATCTTCAACCCCGGGATAACCTTCGACACCTCCGCCTCATGCAGCATACGAGAGAGCCCTTCAGCACTGATAACTCTCCAAAAGGGTGTTATTTAGGCCTTAATTCTATAGTGTTTTGTGTGTCATTTGTGCTAAGTAGGGTTGCTTTTAGATGATTATTGCATGTTCTAACTCATTTGGAATAATGGATGCTTTGGAAGTTATTTTGTGTAGAATATATTGCTGAGCGACTTGAGGGAGCAAGATCTGCGATCCAGCAAAACAGGGAGCAAAACCTGCCACGTCACAGCTCGTTATCCATTTTAATGAACTGAAGTTAGTTAAGCTATTCTCGAATTTGAGGAGCAAGGAGAGCCATCCACGTGTCTAGGTCAACCTAATTTAGGCTTGTTTTCATTCTATAAAAGGGAAGAGCTGTTCAAGTCAAAGACATTCCACTTTTGGGAAAGAGATCATTTCTCATTTCCATCTTGGGAGCCGAATAGAGGAGAAAGACTGGAGACTTCAAGAAGACCATCAATTACAGAATTGACCAAGGGAATTAGTATTTTCTTGTAATTTCTTGTAATTATGGATGCGCATACTCAGATTGTAGTGTGTGTTATCATGAGTGTTGTGAACTAAATCTCTTTAGGTGTTGGTTAGGAGTTATGTAATTGTTGTGCTTAATTCTCTATGCAATATAAATTGATTTGAGCATCTTGATTATCTGTTGAGCTGATTTATATTTTGTGCTCGCTTGGCCAGTCGGTATGAATACCACTTCTTAGTTTCAGGGATGAATTGAGAAGTGTGTGACATTTAATCACACTAGATGATTGTGTATTGGTGAACACCAGTGACTGAGCCAGGGATAGCCAGTTGTCCAGTGCTTGATCGGTAGTGCGTCATTGGAGTTGAAACACATTCTAAAAAATCCAGAGTTCCGGGAGGTTCCTGCTAATAAGACTGCAAGAGTTTTGCTTAATCAATAATATTGCTAGAGCATCCTTTAAAACAATTACTGAATCCTGACCAACGCCTTTTTCTAATCTGTCTACTTTATTTGTTTACTTTTTGTTTTGTCATTTCTTTTGCTTCAACATTTTATCAAAACCAATCATTTTAACCATTCTTGAAACCATTAAAGAGTTATACAAAACAGATAAAGTGAGAGCTATTCAGACCCTGAATTCGATAAATACTTATTACTTGTTGCGGATTGTGTATGCTTGCACAGTGTTCTAGAGTTTATTTTTGCTATATTTTTACCCACTCTGGGAACCCAACAAATTTTTGGCGCCGTTGCCGGGGAACTTGAATAAGTTTTTATCTGGTCTGTTTTATGTATGTGTTTTAGTGGTTTGGTGCTAGAAGTTTTTGACTGTTTCTTTTGTTTTTGCAGGTGTGAGTTTGGTGCATGAGCGATCCGTCTGGGGTAAGGTTCGAGCTTGATCAAGAAATTGAAAGGACATTCAGGAGAAGAAGGAGAGAGCAGCGTAGAAACCAAAATTCAATGGTTGATGTGTTGCGTCTCCCGTAGGGTCCAGAAAATCCAGTGAACCCCCAGCAGAGTCGTTTGTTGCAGCAAAATCCACCGTTGGAGCAAAATGAACAGCAAAATAATCATGCTGAGAATCCTATCTTGGTAGCGAACGATAGGGCCAGAGCCATTCAAGCGTATGCTTTTGCAATGTTTGATGAGTTAAATCCAGGAATTGCACGTCGTCAAATTGAGGCAGCAAATTTCGAAATGAAACCGGTAATGTTTCAGATGTTGCAAACTGTGGGTCAATTCGATGGTTTATCATCTGAAGACCCCCATTTACATCTTAAGTCTTTTCTAGGAGTTAATGATTCTTTTGTGATTCATGGAGTGTCTAGAGATGCCCTTAGATTAACTTTGTTCCCGTATTCTCTTAGAGATGGAGCAAAGACATGGTTAAATTCTTTTGCTCCAGGATAAATTAGGACATAGAATGAGTTAGCGGAAAAATTTCTTAGTAAGTATTTTCCACCAACTAGGAATGCTAAATTGAGGAGTGAAATAGTAGGGTTTAGGCAACTTGAAGATGAGACTTTTAGTGAGGCTTGGGAGAGGTTTAAGGAGCTTTTGCGAAAGTGTCCCCACCATGGTTTACCTCGTTGTATCCAAATGGAAACATTTTACAACGGGTTAAATGGAGTAACCCAAGGGATGGTTGATGCTTCGGCTGGAGGGGCCCTTTTGGCAAAAACTTTTAATGAAGCCCATTAAATCTTAGAAAGAATATCAACTAATAGTTGTTAGTGGTTAGATGTTAGAGGCTCAAATAAAAAAGTTAAGAGTGTGTTAGAGGTTGATGGTGTGTCTACCATTAGGGCTGATATTGCAATGTTAGTTAACGCTCTTAAAAATGTGACAGTGGTTAGTCATCAGCAGCCGCCAGCTGTGGAGCCTGCTGCAGTGGTGAACCAAGTTGCAGAGGAAGCATGTGTCTATTGTGGTGAAGAGCACAACTACGAGTTTTGCCCCAACAATCCAGCTTCTGTGTTTTTTGTAGGTAATCAGAGGAATAACCCTTATTCTAGCTTTTATAATCCAGGTTGGCACAACCACCCCAATTTCACATGGGGAGGACAAGGAAGTAATGTGCAAACACAGCAAAAGGTGAACCAGCCAGGATTTGCTAAATCACAAGTATTACCCCAGCAAATTAAGCAGGCTTTGCCCCAGCAAAATTCAGAGAGTTCTCTTGAGGCAATGGTGAAAGAATATATGACTCGTACAAATGCCAAAATTCAAAGTAATCAAGCTTTAATGAAGGCCCTAGAATTGCAAGTAGGCCAGCTAGCTAATGAGCTGAAGGCAAGGCTTCAAGGGAAACTTCCTTCAGATACTGAGCACCCTAGAAGGGAAGGTAAGGAGCAGGTACAGGAAGTGACTCTAAGTAGTGGTAAGCCATTAGAAGAAAGAAAAGAGCCTAGTAAACCCTAGGATGTAGAGAAGAAGAGTGATAAAAATGTTGATGTTGAAAAAGAGTTGGAGTCTGGTCAAGGTGCTGGAGGCAGCAATAATAATGTTGGAGCATTTGGTTCTGTTCCAGATGTGGAACCACCTTATGTGCCGCCCCTACCTTATAGTACCACCTCTACCTTTTCCAAAAAGACAAAGGCCTAAGAATCATGATCGTCAATTTAAGAAATTTTTAGAGATTCTCAAGCAATTGCATATAAATATCCCGTTAGTAGAAGCCATAGAGTAAATGCCTAATTATGCTAAATTTCTTAAAGATATTTTAACTAAAAAGAAGAGGTTAGGTGAGTTTGAAACTGTATCTCTTACCGAGGAATGTAGTGCTATTCTAAAAAATGGGCTACCAACCAAGGCTAAGGATCCAGGATCATTTACTATTCCTGTTTCAATAGGTGGAAAAGAATTAGGTAGAGCACTTTGTGATTTAGGTGCAAGCATTAACCTTATGCCTCTTTCGGTCTATCGAAAGTTAGGTATTGGTGAAGCTAGGCCTACCACAGTCACACTCCAATCAGCTGATAGGTCTATCACGTATCTTGAGTGTAAAATTGAGGATGTCTTAGTGAAGGTAGATAAATTTATATTTCCTGTTGACTTTATTATCTTAGATTATGAGGCAGATAAAAATGTTCCAATTATTCTTGGTCGTCGATTTTTGGCTACTGGTAGGCCGTTGATAGATGTTCAAAAAGGGGAATTAACAATGTGGATTTATAATGAGGAAATGAAGTTTAATGTTTTTAAGGCCATGAAATATCCAGATGAAATGGAAGATTGTTCTTTCATTAGGATTCTGGCGAACACAATTGTTGAGGCAGCAATACAGGGTTTGGCAAATAAGCATTTGAAATATCATTGAGAGGTTAGTGTAGAGGATTTAGAAGTTTGATCTTTAGAAAGAAAAAATGAAAAAAAAAAGTGTCTAGGTGTGAGGATGTTTTTGAGTCTTTAGAGTTAGATGGAAGGAAGGTTCCTCCTATTAAGCCATCCCTAATTGAGGCACCCACTTTAGATTTGAAGCCCTTGCCGGATCATCTAAAGTATGTGTATCTTGGGGAGGGTGAGATGTTGCCCATTATTGTTGCATCAGATTTAATGCCGGAGGATAAAGAGGCCTTAATAAAGTTGCTGCAGCAATATCGTAAAGCAATAGGTTGGACATTGGCTACCATTCAGGGAATTAGCCCATCTTTCTGTATGCATAAAATCACTCTAGAGGAGGGATCCTTTCGGAGTATTGAGCAACAGAGAAGGCTTAACCCTACTATGAAGGAAGTTGTTAAGAAGGAGGTGATTAAATGATTGGATGCTGGGATTATTTATCCAGTTGCAGATAGCAATTGGGTAAGCCCTGTCCAATGCGTTCCTAAGAAAGGAGGTGTCACAGTGCTATCTAATAAGGACAATGAGTTGATCCCAACCATGACGGTGACTTGTTGGAGGGTTTGCATGGATTATAGGAGGCTTAACAAAGCTACCCGTAAGGACCATTTCCCTCTACCATTTATTGACCAAATGTTGGATAGACTGGCTGGTTAGGCCTACTACTGTTTCTTAGATGGTTATTCTGGGTATAACCAGATTACCATTGCTCCTAAGGATCAGGAAAAACCATTTTCACCTGCCCTTATGGGACGTTTGCCTTTAGGCGAATGCCTTTTGGCTTTTGCAATGCTCCAGCAACATTCCAGAGGTGTATGTTAGCAATTTTTTCTGATATGATTTAGTCCACTATTGAGGTATTTATGGACGATTTTTCAGTCTTTGGAGGGTCTTTTCAGAGTTGTTTGGATAATTTAGGCAAGGTATTAAAGAGATGTGAGGATGCCCATCTAGTTCTTAATTGGGAGAAATGCCACTTCATGGTGAAGGAGGGCATTATGTTAGGTCATAAGATTTCAAAGAAAGGTCTAGAAGTTGATCGGGCAAAAATAGAGGTTATTGAGAGACTAGAACCACCGAGTTCAGTAAAAGGGATTCGGAGTTTTTTAGGTCATGTCGGATTTTATAAAAGGTTCATAAAGGATTTTTCCAAAATTAGTAAACCTCTTTGTAACTTATCGTGCACTGATCATGTTTTTGACTTTAATGCAGATTGTATGAAGGCTTTTGAAAGTTTAAAGGTTGCTTTAATCTCAGCACCCATTCTTTGTGCACCTAATTGGAGTTTGCCATTTGAGGTAATGTTGAAGGATTGGAATTCCATAATTTGGTAAAGCGGAAGCGTGATTGGGACCGATTCGTAATTAATTTTGTTTAATCTAAAATACTAATACATTGGCAATAATATTAGAACTATTCTAAATATATATTAAGGCTAAGCATACTAAAATATTAGATCTAAATCTAATTTATAAAGTAACAAATTACTTACTCTCGTTGACGACTCAGATTAAATTCACCAACTGCTTGTGAATTAATCACGAACTAGTGTGAACACCACCACTATGGCTACACCGGTATGACTCTGAGACTTCTAGAGGCAGGAGACTTGTGGGAGACTTGTGGGAGCCTTTGGGAGAATTCTCTGAGAGTAGGAGAATGAATGGGATACCTTTCACCCCACCCCAGGGGTCCTATATATAGTAAAGGCCAAGACCTTTTTCCCAATAGGAAAAGGGAGACCTTTTCCTAATAGGAACAAGTCTCTAATTTTAATAAATAATTAATTAATTTCCCAATTAAATATAATATATTTAATCTTAGGGATTTTATTAAAATTAAAATTAATATGAATCCAATTCATATTAAGTTTATTTGAACTCTTTCAAATATTTTCTTTCCTAATAGGAAAAGGTCTCTAATTTTAACAAATAATTAATTAATTCCATAATTAATTAATTTACCCAATTAAATATCATATATTTAATCTTAGGGATTTTATTAAAATTAAAATTAATATGAATCCAATTCATATTAAATTTATTTGAACTCTTTCAAATACTTTCTCTCAAGAATTAATTTTTTTTTAAAATTAATTCAAAAATTATATAATAAAGTTTCATAAACTTTATATTATAATGCATCAATATACATTATACGATTCCCCAAATAAATTGAACACTTTCAATTTACAATTTATACTTAATTGCCTCAAGTCTCTTTACGAGCTACCAGTGGGACCTAATGGACCTACAGATCAGAAGCTCCAACGATACGAGACTAATTGGCCAAACTCATTGACCAAGTTTAGTCAACATTCGTTAATTCTGGGTCACTCCACTAAAGACCCACAACTGCACTCTTCTCACTATAGAATATTTCTGTGTCCACGGATATCGACCAAGCAGTAAGTCAATCCTTCACGTGTGTTCGTAACACCAGCTGGGTCAAATTACCGTTTTACCCCTGGGTTACCTCTGGTTCCTTAAGTACCACTGATTCCTCTAATGAACAAGTTGTTTAGGGTCCAACCACTAAACAGGAGTTCCTCTCAGGCTAGGAGAGGACGGCGCGCCTTTGTTCAAGCCCTAGAATCAGCCCTTAAGGGAACACACATCTACTTACCCCAATAGGGGAAGGAGTGAATTCCATCTTGTACTGTTATGTTCCCAGCCCCCATTCGATCTTGCCCCTGAAATGGTAGGCTTATTGAGTCGGCGAACTGGCCACTCTCACCCATACAAATCTAAGGACAGTCCCTCCTGAAAGGGGTTCATAACAGACTCAGGATTGAGATTGAGTTACCTAGGCCATCCTATTGAAATAGAAACCTAAACTAGTTAACGGCGTTACATCTAGTGGTTACTATTTCGCTGTCCGGTCTTATGCAAACTCATTGCATAGGATACCCCCACCCGCATGTCTCCTACATGGATGCTTTGGATCATTGCATCTGTATCGAATACAAGGTGGGCCGTATCACATAGTGTCACCAGGATAAGGTACCCAGCCTTATCCCTATACTATAGACCATTTAGGTTGTTACTTGGACACTGATCCCCGTATGTCCCCACATACTAGTCCAAGTTTCATTTAAACAACCTTGGATCTTAGTTTATTGGATTTAGGGTTTATTAATGCAAACTCGATTATTCAATAACCAAATTACTGAATTACTCAAATAACACTTTATTGAGATCGATTAATTTGTTTCATTTACTATCTACGAGTTTTAGGGCATAAAACCCAACAAATGTGTGATGCAAGTGATGTTGCAGTAGGTGCCATGCTGGGGCAAAAGCAGGGAAAATTTATCCATCCTATCTACTATGCAAGTAGGGTTTTGAATGAGGCACAAGTCAACTACACAACTACTGAAAAGGAGTTGTTAGCTGTTGTGTTTGCTTTCGAGAAATTCCGCCCATATTTGGTTGGATCCAAAGTCACGGTTTTCACTGATCATGCAGCAATAAGGTACTTAATGTCCAAGAAAAATGCAAAGCCTAGATTAATTCGTTGGGTTTTATTATTGCAGGAATTCGACTTGGAAATAAAGGACAAGAAGGGATCAAAAAATGTTATTGCAGATCATTTATCTCGTCTTGATCCAACATCATCTTTGTCGAAGCAATCTGTCATTTCAGATTCTTTTCCAGATGAGCAGCTTTTTGCTGTTGAGGTAAAAGGAGTCAAGGGCATTCCTTGGTATGCTGATATTGCCAACTTTTTGGTAAAGGGAGTCACCCCTATTGATATGGATTGGAGGCAGATGAAAAAGTTTAAGCATGATGCGAAATTTTTCTATTGAGATGAGCCATTTATGTATAAGCAATGCTTTGGTGGTATTATTCGTAGGTGTGTTTCAGGTGATGAAGCAGAGGAAATCCTGGAGCAATGTCACTCTTCGCCGTATGGAGGCCATTTCAGCAGTCAGAGGATAGCTATGAGGATTTTGCATTGTGGATTCTTCTGGCCTTCCTTATTTAAAAATGCCCATTGGTTCTATAAGCAATGTGATGCTTGCCAAAGGAGAGGAAATTTAGGGCCTAGAGATTAAATGCCTCTTACTTACATTTTAGAATTGGAATTATTTAATGTGTGGGGTATTGACTTTATGGGGCCATTTCCCCCTTCTAATGACAATGTTTTTATCTTATTGACAGTTGATTACGTGTCCAAATGGGTGGAGGCCATCGCATGCCATCAGAATGATGCCAAGATAGTGTCAAGGTTTCTCCAATCGCACATTTTTGCGCGGTTTGGGACACCCAGAGCTCTAGTGAGTGATGAGGGTACACATTTTGTTAAGAATGTCATAACTAAGCTTTTAGCTAAGTATGGAATTAAGCATAGGATAGCTACCCCATATCACCCACAGACAAATGGTCAAGCTGAGATAAGCAATAGGGAAATCAAATCTATTATTCTGGAAAAAGTAGTTCATCCATCTAGGAAGGATTGGTCTTTTAGATTGGATGAGGCTCTTTGGGCTTATAGGACAACCTATAAGACTCCTGTAGGTATGTCTCCCTATAGGTTAGTATATGGGAAAGCTTGTCATTTACCATTAGAGCTCAAGCATAAAACATTTTGGGCTTTGAAAAAATTAAATTTTGATCTGAGTCGTGCAGGGATAGTAAGAATGCTGCAGCTTAATGAATTAGAGGAATTTGGTCAATTTTCGTATGAGAATGCAAAAATGTATAAGGAAAAGACTAATATGTGGCATGACAAGAGGATTAAGCCTAAAGAGTTTGTCAAAGGTCAGAGGGTTTTGCTTTATAACTCTAGATTAAAATTTTTCCCTGGGAAACTAAAATCCAAGTGGTCGGGTCCATTTGTTGTGATGGAAGTTTTTCCCCATGGAGCAATTACTTTGTAGGATGAAAAAGATGGGAGAGTGTTCAAAGTTAATGGACAACGTGTGAAACATTCTTGGGGTGAGGAGTTCTAGTCAAAATATCCTTCCCTAAAGTTGATTGATGAATGAGAAAGCATGAGTTTTGTGGGAGCATTTTACAGAGCAAAATTTTCGGTTCCCAGTGTTTGTGTTGATTTTATTCTCGCTGGTTTTTCTTAATTCGAATTATTTTGAATTAGATTTAGTTTGTTTGAATCTTATCTGATTTATTTTAAATTCATTGTTATTTTTTTCGGTTGATTTTATTTTCTGTGTATTTTTATTTTTGCCAGTTTAGTTTGAATTTTCAGTTATTTAAATTTTTGTATAGATTTAGGTTTTTAATAAATTTTTTCTAATTTATCTGGCTTCGAATAAAAATAAAAGAGATTTGATTTAAGCGGATAATTTAAATTTCCTGATTTGATTTTTCTGGATTGATTTAAATTTGAAATCTTCCGTATCCAAGATTATTCTAGAAGAAAATATTTGCTCAGAGGTTTGTTACGGCAATTTTATAGAGGAATCAAATATCTCGTCCGAATAGAAAGGGGTTTTTGTTATGGATTAATTATTTTTACCTATTTATTCAAAGCTCTCGGTAAGTTCTTTTAACTTCATCTTCTTGCTTTCATTCCTTGCCATTTTTGTTTTTCCTTTTGCTTCTGTTTACTGTAAAATCCTCTGAGTCCGTAATGGCGAAAACGAGAGGAAGTAAGGAAACGGATAATGAGGAGGAAGGGGTTCCAGTTACTCTTGAGGCACCGAAAACAAAAGCAAAGAAAAAGAAAACACAAGAAGAGAGGGAAACCAAGAGGCGAAGAAGGCAACAGAGGGCTGAGGTTGAAAAGGTAGTACAGAAGGTAGTTGAGGATATTGCTACCGAGGTGGTTGTTGAGGAGAATCCGAAGGAACCTGAGGAACAAAACCCTGGACAGACTGAACCGACAATTGAGAATCTGCAAGAAGTTTAAGAAAAACAGACGGACGATGTGCAAGAAAAAGGCAATGAGCAGGAGGTGCAAGAGCAAGAGGCTCGAGTTGAGGTTCTTATGCCGGAAATGCCCCGTCGTCGCCATCGGAAGCAAAAAGCCGGCCGAGTCAAGGTGATCCGGACTGATACTCCTTTACCGCCGACAACTGATTATGAGAAAGAGAATATGGAAAGAGAAGAACAGGAGAAAAATGAGGCAGAGGACAAAGCAAGAGAGGAAGCAGCGAAAAAGGCAGAGGAAGAGATTTTGCCCAAACAGAGGGAAGACAAGGGCAAGGGTATTGATGAAGCATCGTCGGAACCTGAAGATATGGAAACAGAGGAGCCACGATTGTCGTACAACCGCTTGATCAATCATCTTGCCCGAGCAAAGTATATAGAGATGCTGAAAAGAGACTTTCTATTTGAACGAGGATTTGGCGATGATTTGCCACGCTTCTTACGAACCAGGATAGCAAACCATGGCTGGAATCAGTTCTGTGCAAAGCCAGAGCCGATCAATTCCAAGAATTCTATGCAAATATTGATGATCAATAGGGATTTCAGGCTATCGTCCGAGGGGTACCTATTGATTGAAGCCCAGGAGCTATAAATTGTTTATTCAACCTCCAAGACTTTCCGCACGCAAGTTTTAATGAGATAGTGGTGGCGCCATCAAATGATCAGTTAAATGCGGCTGTCAGAGAGGTTGGCATATAGGGAGCTCAGTGGAGACTGTCGAAGACAGAAAAGCGAACATTCCAGGCGGCTTATCTGAAGAGTGAAGCCAATACGTGGATGGGTTTCATCAAGCTACGCTTACTGACGACAACTCACGATTCAACGGTGTCTCAGGATCGGGTCTTGCTTGTGTTTGCTATTCTCTGTTCGATGAGTATTGATGTGGGCAAAATAATTTCTACTGAGATTTATGAGTGCTGGCGGAAGAAGGTAGGGAAGCTGTTTTTCCCTAACACCATAACGATGTTATGCCAAAGGACAGGGGTTCCAATGAATGCGGATGATGTTACTCTGATAGACAAGGGAATAATCGACACGCCAAACTTGGCTAGGCTTCAAAGGACACAGGAAGCACGCCAAGGAGGTTTGGCGTGTGGCATCCATCAAATGCAAAAGCAATTACAGTTGTATTCCGGCAGGATGGAATTTGCTGAAAGGCAATTCCAAAACTTCTGGAATTATGTGAAGAGAAGGGATGTCGCGTTAAGGGGGGCCTTGCAATCAAATTTTTCTAAACCATATCCGACCTTCCTGATATTCCATGATGACCTGTTGAATCCGTGGATCCCGTCACCGCCTGTCGAGAGAGAAGGAGATGAAGAAGAAGATCCCGGTCAGGAGGATTGAAGGAAGAGTTGGGTGCGCATTTCTTTTTGATGAAATATTTTTGTTGCTCGCGCATTTCTGACCACATATTTTTCTGTTTTTTCTGTTAGCTTGTTTTGTTGTTTTTGCTTGTTTTTAATTTTTATGCTACTGGATCACCAAAGAAAAAAAATATATCTGCTGATGTAATTTCTTTCTTTTATTTTCAAAGAAATTTCCAATAGTTGTTTCTATTCTATGGCACTGAGTAATTCTAACCTAACTAATTTTCTTCTGAATTTTTGAAGCACGAGCTAGTTAAGCTTAATTAAATCAAGGTATTCTGATCTCCGGAAACCTTTTGCTTGAGCGTTTCTTCTAGCCTGGTCGTTGCTGCGGTGAGAAGATTCTGAGGTAGTGTTGACTTATGTGATCCATTTTAAGCTTACTTCTAGTCTCACGCTTAGCTTAAAATTCAGATAGAAAAAATTAAGTTTGGGGGTATAATTTATACCCACAGTTTGTCTTTGCATCAAAAGATAACCTAGGAAATGTGAAAAATGATGAAAAATTATTATAGCTGGAAAAAATTGATTGTTGAAAATTTTGATGAGAAAATTCATAGAGCAAAAGTTTTGAAGGATGAATGATAATCCAGCAGTTTTTCTGTCTCCCAGGACTTAGGTGAGCTTTATCATAAAATGTTGCCATTTTGAGGAGCAAGGGATAGAATAACTAAGGATTTCTGAGCTTAACAATGAGTAATTAGCTTTGTTGGTGATGAGTTTGAGGCAAGGGTTTACTGCACCATAAAGTGGGTCATCTCATGCTTAAGAGCATATGATTGTAGGGTTGCTTTAAGTCTGAAGAACAAAAAATATAAAAATAAACCCCTTAAAAAAGTGTTTTAATGTGTCTGACAGTAAAGCTAGGCGGTGGCAAGTTCCTAGGATTGAGTTAAAAATGGTGACCATTTGTCCATGCCGGAAGAATTATTTTGCTGCAGCAGAACTCGGTTTTGCAGAATGCTCAGGTAAAGGTTGAAGGTAGTGTTGGATTACCTGTTTTGATTGAGTTATGCTTTGTCTAAAGTTTTGAATTCTTAAGGGAAGGTTGGTTAGTATTGCTCGGGACGCGCAATAGTTCAAGTTTGGGGGTATGATAACTCTCCAAAAGGGAGATACTTAGGCCTTAATTCTATAGTTTTTTGTGTGTCATTTGTGCTAAGTAGGGTTGCTTTTAGATTATTATTGCATGTTCTAACTCATTTGGAAGAATGGATGCTTTGGAAGTTATTTTGTGCAGAATATATTTTTGAGCGACTTGAGGGAGCAAGATCTGCGATCCAGCAAACATAGGGAGCAAAAACTGCCATGTCACAGCTCGTTATTCATTTTAATGAACTGGAGTTAGTTAAGCTATTCTCGGATTTGAGGAGCAAGGAGAGTCATCCACGTGTCTAGGTCAACCTAATTTAAGCTTGTCTTCATTCTATAAAAGGGAAGAGCCGTTCAAGTCAAAGACATTCCACTTTTGGGAAAGAGATCATTTCTCATTTCCATCTTGGGAGCCGAATAGAGGAGAAAGTCTAGAGACTTCAAGAAGACCATCAATTACAGAATTAACCAAGGGAATTAGTATTTTCTTGTAATTTCTTGTAATTATGGATGTGCATATTGAGATTGTAGTGTGTGTTATCATGAGTGTTATGAACTAAATCTCTTTAGGTGTTGGTTAGGAGTTATGTAATTGTTGTACTTAATTCTCTATGCAATATAAGTTGATTTGAGCATCTTGATTATTTGTTGAGCTGATTTATATTTTGTGCCCGATTGGCCAGCCGGTATGAATACGACTTCTTAGTTTCAGGGATGATTTGAGAAGTGTAGGAATACCACTTCTAATCTGTCTACTTTATATTGTTTACTTTCTGTTCTGCCATTTCTTTTGCTTCAACATTTTATCAAAACCAATCATTTTAACCATTCTTGAAACAATTAAAGAGTTATACAAATCAGATAAAGTAAGAGCTATTCAGACCCTAGATTCGATAAATACTTATTACTTGCTGCGGATTGTGTATGCTTGCACAGTGTTCTAGATTTTATTTTTGCTATGTTTTTACCCACTCTGGGAAACCAACAAGAACACAACAAGAACAAGTATGGGGAAAGCGGATCTGTCGCAGACCCATTCTCAACATCATCCTCTCCAAGAAGACCCATTCTACTCTATCATAGGTCTTGCTCATGTCTAGCTTAAGCAAGGCCCACCCTGTTCTCCCGACCTGTTTCGCTTTTAGTGCATGGATGCATTCATACCCCAGGATTGCATTATTACCTACACAACGCCCTGGAATAAAAGCACTCTGATTATGGGAAATCAACTCATTAAGTATACCTTTCATCCGATTCACCAAAACCTTGGAAACAATTTTTTACGATACATTACACAACGAGATTGCCCTGTAATATGTAATGCGCTTGGGGCTCTTCTTTGGTTCTTGTTGCCACACTCCATTACTATCCTCCAGTCCCCAGATCGTATTAACTTTCCTTTTGTGTGAGGCCTATGAATGAAACCAACGGGTATTTCTATCCCCCTATTTTAGCCAGCTATCACGATATCTCTGTCTCCAGTACACCTCTTCCTCCACAAGGAGAGAATCTACATGCCCTTCTACCCTCTTTAACTCAGCTCGGGAATCAGAAGATCCCAACCTTCCCATCACCTGTTGAACATTCGTTGTAGCGGCCCGGATACGCTAACCAAAACTTCCACCCTTCGGCTTTCCCCATCTACTCAGATGTGACATGCATCGGGAAGTCACTGATGCCAACTCTGTAGGTGAACTAGTTGGAGGCCCAGACTTCCAGCTCATTGAAACTGCCTCCCCAAAATCATTAGCATGGAGCCAAGTTTCCTCAAACCTCTGAATCCTCTGCCCTATGCTACAAACTGTTCGGACATCAACTGACATAGAAAGCAAAAGAGGCCTATGGTCTGATCGGCTAAAATCCAGATGAGTCACCTCATGCATCGGAAACAAGGCCTCCCAGGCCAAGTTGCTCATGCATATATCAATCCTCTCCCATACTGTTTCCACTCTCGGCCTCCCATTGCACAAAGTGAAAGCAACACCCCTGAAACAAAAATCAAGTAGCTCACACTCATCAATTGCACCCTCAAAACCTAACAACTCATCCTCCGCCTTAGCCCTATGATAACTCTCCAAAAGGGAGTTATTTGTGTCTTATTTCTATCATGATTTATATGTTATTTGTGCCAAATAGGTGTGTGATAGGACCTAAATAGTCCTATTTTATCGCCTCTAATCTAAGCTTGTTAGAGCCATTTTATGCTTTACTTGTCCTATTTACAGGTTAATTGAGCTTAGGCTATGTCGGAAGCCGATCACGCTAATTAGTGTTAATTCGGGCAAATTACGAAGCTTTGGAACCATCTCGGTGTTTTAGACGGCGAGGAGGTGAAAAGACCCAATTGTGCTGAAGCGGGCCTGAAAAATGACACTGAAAGCCAAAGATTGAAGCCCCGAACTGAGAGAAAGCGAGACAAAGCCGAGAAATTAAGCAGCAAATTGAGATTTCAGGCTGGCGTCGAGACATCGGCCTTGGCGTCTTGACGCCGACGCGAGATCTGGCCGAAGTGTAATGTTCGCGGCGTCTCGACACCGACGTATTTTCTATATATATGTAATCTTAGTTTTAGTTCGCCGTTAGGTTAGAATTTTTGTCCCTTTTACGATTTCTTTACCTCTTTTACATTCCAGCACTATTGTAGACCATTCTTTGTCATATTCAATGGATTCTTTGATGTTTATTGTTGATTTTACTTCATCTATGCGTAGCTAATCTCGTTTCGATCGTTGGATTGGGTTTATGTCTTGATTCTAAATAAGATTGGCTGAGTTTTCTGAGTTTTACTTTCTGTTCTTGTTGTATTTTCATTGAGTTTTACATGTTATCCCGTTTAAACCAATACATGAGGCTAGTCTATTAGGATTGACGCCCTATGCAATTACCGCTTGTGTATTCTATCAATTATTTTTAGATAGCCAGTAGGTTGAGGCAAGCCACTCTCTACGCGAGACGACCCTTGATAGGCCTAGGATGCATGTTAAAGGTTGTAAGAATTAGATTTAAATTGCATTTGAATTTTGTTCTTGCGATTTCGGACCCATGATTCCAAAGCAGCTAGATTTAATACGTAGTTGCAAAATTGCTTGTTAATTAACTAGTTAGATATAATTAGTAACCGTTGCAGAGGTCTCGAATGGTTTCTAAATTATGTATAAAGGGTGGCGAGCGGTAGGGTCTACATTAATTAATCTTGTTAATTGCAGAATTCATGATTAGCAAGGTAATTAGCACAGGTTAGTGTAGGGAGGTCCTCCGAGTAACCCAGAAGCCA
The DNA here is from genome assembly GCA_017139565.1 of Luffa aegyptiaca. NCBI lineage: Eukaryota > Viridiplantae > Streptophyta > Magnoliopsida > Cucurbitales > Cucurbitaceae > Luffa > Luffa aegyptiaca. The sequence goes on from CM029397.1 coordinate 7,214,225, forward strand.
ACTGGACTAATGAAATCAGTTTAGAATAATTATTAGAGAAAACTAGGAAGCCAACGAATTAGAATCAAGCATAATAAATCTTGATCCAACGATCCCCTTTCATGTTATTGTTTCCGTCTAATTTCTCTCCTGCATGCTTAAGTTTTATGTCTTTGTAAATTCAGTATTTTATTATTCTTTGCTTGTCCTTCATTCTAAAAATCTCCCTGTTTTGATAAGCACAAAATTCTATAACTGCTAGGTCCCCTTCCTTGTGTTCGACCCCGGTCGCTATTGCTACAAAATAGTAGTAGTGTCGTGGCTTATAAATTTTATTTGACCAACAAGACCTTTGACAAGTTGGACACGTCAAATTCCCGTCGTTGCCGGGGAAGAATGTTTTCTAGTGTTTATAGGATTTTGTGTTCTTTTTGTTCTTTTTATTTTTCTTTTTGCAGAGCTTAACGATGATATCGGCATAACCTCGACGTGGTAAGTTAGAGTGTCATGGCCGAGTGCATGATGCAAGACCTATTAGCTCCTGATTTCAGTCATCTCCCATCTCTTGGAGACCTTGAAGTCACCAGAGAAATCATATACATCACCCAAGCGCCTGAGGAAGAATTTCACAATTATTGGGATCGCTTCAAAAGGTTATGTGCACTTCCTCATTGCCCATTGTCTGAGGAGTCCTTGCTGTTGCACTTCATTGAAGGATTAGCACCCAATGACAGAAGGATTTTGGATATAGCAAGTGGTGGGGATGCACTAGACAAAACACCCAGTGAGGCTAGAGAGATAATTTCGAGCTTGGAAACGTATGTTGGTCTCATCATATTTCAAGCACGAAAGGTAAATTCTTCCAATTCTTCGGATAGCCAAACTCTTAAGCAACAACAAGAAGGTAAGTATAATGAGGTTTGTGAGCCTGAGCTTGAGCCTTCTTTATATTTTGAGTCTGATTCGTGTGATTCCCCATGCGTGGTAGGAGAGATGGAAGTAGCTAATGAGTTAGTTTCAGTTCATTTTAAGCAAAAATCTATTACCCCTAAGCTTATTGATTTCGAATTGCATGAGTTAGATTTAGTTTTTCTGATGGCTGACGAGTCTGTTGCTAAATATAAATGTGTTTTGATTGATATGTTGGGGATGATGATTAATAATCAGTTTAAATTTTATTATGCCTTGCACTCTGTGTGAAAGTTTAATTTATCTATGCAGGAGTTGATAAAAAAGAAGACGAATAAAAAGGATGCACTGAAAACAAAAAAGGTTGATTTCGGATGAAAAGAGAGGAGAACGTGGTCGAGCAAACAACCTTAAACAATTGCACCTTATAATTTTACTGTCTTTCGTTATTTCAATTCTTAGATAGGTTTAGTTTTATCAGTTGCTTTTATGTTTGTTTTCTTGTTTTTGTTTGTCTTTTAGGATTGGCGGTACCAAAGCGATGCTTCCATGTTTGTAGAGAAAACGTGATTCACCACCCATGAGCGCCATATTCAGGGAAGTTCTATTCTTTCCCTATGCATTGTCTTAATTCTTCATGATTTATTACATTGAGGGCAATGTACATTTTAGGTTGGGGGTGGGGAATCGTACTTTACATTTCTGTTGGGCCTTGAGCATTTGAGCGTTAGGCCAGCGTTTGTGCTTAATAGAATGTCTTGCATGCATGTTGTGCATATGCTTGCTTAAGTGATGACGATTTCCTAGGATTGACTCAAATTTTTTCGAAAATTTATTGCTTTCGATGAGTTGTGACCAAGAGTGTTAAAAAAATGAGCCTTTTTAAAACTTTTCTTGGATATGTCTTGCACATGTTGGGTGTCTATCTTGATTTAAAGTAGGACTTGAATGCTTAGGAGCGAGTTACTTAGCTCATATTCCTGTTGTCACCCCGATAGGTGTAAGGTTAAGCGAGAAAGTCTAATTTTTTTGCAAAATAGTGTGTGGCGTCTTGCCTAGGAGAGAAAAAGAAAATATGCCAGCAAATAAAAAACAAACGAGTGGAAAAATAAGTCAGTGGTGGCGAGCCAAAAGAAAAGAAAAATCATATGCTCGCCATCTTTACTTTGAGAGAAAAGAAAAAGAGAGCATGCTTGCATTGAGCTTAAATGCTTAAGGGTAAAAAGTGCTATTTGCAGTGTGATCAGTTAGGCCAAGCAAGAGTAAAACTTGGGTTATGGGTCCCTGCACTGTAGTGTGAAAGCTAGTGCCCCATCCTAAAGAAATGCAAAAAGAAAAGAAAAAGAGAGAGAGAGACAACAAAAAAAAAAAAGAAAAAAAATAGAGAGAAGAAAAAGGAATTCCTTGATCAGGCACTTAAGCAAGAGGAAGCAACCTTGTTTGTTCCATTTGGGCCTTTTAGCAAGACCATGGTGCCAGTGTAGGGGGAAGATAGAATGAGAGTTGAGTAAGCCAATCCCGGGCTAGTAAAGTCTTCTTCAGGAAGGCTAAAGCTCACTCTTGTGCAAGATAATCTTTGAAAAATTTTGATTTGTCTCCTCATTTGTCTCTCTTGCGAATGTCTCTTGATTGCTTTAGTTTTTTGAGCATTTGAGTCTTGAGGATTAAATCACTTTTCGATCATATGCACAACGTCTTTCTCTTTCGTCTGTGCGTGCCTTGCTCGAGGAGTAGCAAGATTTAGGTTGGGGGTATTTGATAGGACCTAAATAGTCCTACTTTATTGCCTTTAATCTAAGCTTGTTAGAGTCATTTTATGCTTTACTTGTCCTATTTACAGGTTAATTGAGCTTAGGCTATGTCGAGAGCCGATCACGCTAATTGGTCTTAATTCGGGCCAATTACGAAGTTTTGGAGCTATCTCGGTATCTTGGACGACGAGAAGGTGAAAAGACCCAATTGTTGCTCGTTTGTCTCTTAAGAAAGTTAGAGAAATAGAAAGTTATGTTAGAGACGAAAGAGAAATAATAAGGGACGTGGAAATGTAAGTGTAGACATAGTGGTGAATTCTTTTGGAGAGAAAAAAATTGAGAGACAAAAGAAAAATATCTAGGAGAAACTTTTGTTAGAGAGACCGGTCAAAGAAAGCATATTAGTTAGGAATCTTTATAACTATAATAGATAGATAAAGCAAAAGAGAAACTAGAGGAAAAAAAGATAAATTGTAAAGAGAGAAGTAAAATTGATAGTAAAATGTATATTAGAGAAGTATAAAAAAATTGTAGTGAGAGAAAATTTATAGGGAAAAATTTCAGATAGAGAAAAATAAATGAGAGAGATTGAGGATAAATTTTAGAGGTAGATATACTAGCTAGACAAAGATAAGCTTAGAGAGAAAAAGAGAAAAAAAGAAAAATAAATAGTTGAAACTTTTAGAGAGAGAAAATTGAAAGATAGGTAAGGAGAGAAACAAATGAAAGTTTTTTTTTAACCAAATATTACCATTGTTTTCTCTTATTGGAAAAATCACCAAATATTACAATTATTAGAAAGTAAAACCACTAATCTGGAACTGATTTTCAGTACCATATATTTTCTATTATTCTATTTGCAAGCAGGGAGAACAATATTTGGTATGTGAATGAATACAATTGAAAAGGGGGCCACCATTATTGGTTTAGATGATTTTACATACTGAGGTTCCAATGAAGGTATGTTCCCAGATGAATTTACAGACAAAATCTTTCCATTTAGCAGCACTGTTTGACTATGCAGGTCCTCATCCTTGGCTGTTAAATGATATTCCTCTCTAAAGGCTTTGCTTCCAACCTTTGGTTTATGGCTGTAGGACTTGTTTTTATGGTGCAACCGTCTGGTTCTGTTCAATGCAATCTCGACATGAACTGTGGTGTTTCCATCTAGGTTGAGCAAAAGCAATGTGATTCCTTTAGATTGCTTAGAACAATGTGCATAGGCTCGTATTTTCTTTGTGCCGTTAAAGCTCGTGGATAGAACATTGCTTCCCATCAAGCGATGTCATAGGAGCGCACTGTAGTAGTCTGGATTTTGTTCAAAAGTTGTTGTGTTCAACAAACCATAGTTTCCACCAATCAATGTCTGCCGACAGTAGGTTTTTGTATCGAAAGTGGCTGACATACCGAGCTGGTCTAGGTACCAAAAACTAAAGACAAATGCATTTGTGACCAAATTATGGCCACTATTGTAAGCCCCTCCCGCTTCCCCAACCCATGCTTTAGCTAAAGTTGGAAAGTTTTTAAGGATCTCATGGAGCTTGTAAAACGTTTCGACCATGCCATCAAGATAGGACGGGTCAAGAATCCTTTCAACGAGATGTTCATCAACTCCTGGTCCTAGATTGTATATATGGTGTGACAAAGCATCTAGTGATTGGGTTGTTTTGTTTATGAATTGTTTGAACCAATTTTCATCAAAGAATCCTCCAGGTGCTATGATTAATGGCTTGGGTCCGACACCTCCGTAGATACTTTGGACCATGTTTTGAAGAGCAATTGTATCAGAAGCATACTGATCTACTGTAACTCTTGCTCCAATTCCATTCCCACTCAATTCATTTCCAAACTCCCAACCATGGATTGTGTAGTTCTTTTTTACAGTATAACGTATGAACGATTCAGCATTCGAGTAATTCCAAGCTCCTAAGCAGTCCCATCTGATACAATTTGTCGTCCATTGAGAGCGTTCAATTAAAAAATAATATTAGCTCCTCCTTTATTGAATAAGTCATTTAGTTGATCCCATCTATCAGTGGGTAAGCAACCTTGACTGAAACCAAACAACTCTGAGGTGTTTCTTGAAAAAGAAAAATTGCATGGCTGCTAGTGATCTTCAGTATCATATATTAGCTTATCTTGCAAACTACCACCCAATCTAAGCTTGAGGGGTTTAAATTCTTTTATTGCATTTCTCAGGAGGCCACCAATCGAGCGTAGCACAAACGAAATCTTCATCAATAGCTCCAATGGCAGATTTTCCATCGATTGAAACCCTCCCTCTCACAAACCCATCTTCTTTGAAACCCTTCGAGCTTACTGAACCAGAACAACAAAAGAAGAAGCAGATGCAAAAACAAAACCCCACAAACCAAACACGAAACCCCATTTCCAAAAACTTCCTCAAATGGCGAAAGATCTAACAATGAAACTTTCGGCCAATCTTGGAATTTGAAGTTGGTTTTGCAAGTGGACCCTTATATTGGCTTTTGCCCTTTTTCTGTTGATGGAGAGATTAGAAAGAATGCTTATGAAACACGCATTTTTCAAGGGAAGGGGTTTGAACAAAACACCAAATTTGGTGTTTACAAGTTGGCTTCAGGTTTTGGTTTTTGAGAAATGAATAGAAATAAAAATTTTAAGTTAAGTAGATATGAAAATTTTAAGTTAAGGATAAAATTTTTAGATAGAGATAAAATTCCGCTCCAGAGAGATATGTCAAGGATAACAAAAAAAGAACAAAAAAAGAGCTATTGAAGATAAAATGAGTAGTTGTTGAAAATGAGAAATATCATTTTTTTATGACTTATATTTTGACTTTTAGAATTTCTTTATAATTTCAATTTTTTTTTTAAAGATAGGAAATATAAAATTGGATTATTATCTAACAATTATACTCTCAAAAACTAAAAACAGCAAACCAAAGGGTTATGGACACTCGCTCCTTGAAGATGTCTTGCAACATGTTTTTATCTTTCATCCTATATAAATGGATTATTATTTCTAATATACATTTTTTTTTCCAAGTTGTTGTCTTAAGTATCACATAAGAAAGTACCTAAAACTAATGGGCAACCATGGTATAGACTCAACGAATACCTTTATTAAAATGTAAAACACTTGAAAAGTCATTTTTAGTAGTTGCCAAACACTAGATTTTTTTCAAAATTAAACACTTAAAAAGTTAAACCAAACACACCTTAAGTATGAAATGTGTAAGAGCATCGCGAAAAGGAAGGAATTTTTCTCAAATAAATCTTCTATTCTTTAAATTTTTTAGTTTTAATTTAGACTTAAATAGACGGTTATTCGATAATTAAACATCATTATATCAAGATTTGTTTTGTAGTTGAATCTCTCAGTCTCACATTTTATCTTTTTCTACGAAACTAAATGATCAAAGAAGGAATGATATATTGTATTCTCGAGGAGAAGTTAACTATGAGAGATCATAGAACAATAGGAGACTACGAAAAATTATTGAATGAGACTGATGTGATTGTTTTTTAATAACCGTTCCATGGATTAAAACATATACTTTCCCTAATTAATCACCTGGATAGAAATGTTGTGGGTGCCCAGCCCACTTGTTGCACAAGCAAGAGTTTATTTTTAAACTTGTGTTTATGAGTCCAATATGTCATGGTATGTGTTTAGCCCAATTGGGGTTAAATGAGTGAGTTTGTCTTGTAAGCCTAGGATTCTTCGTTGGATATGAGATGACCTAAGGGAAGTGACGACAGCAAGAAAAAATACAGGAAAAATACACAGAAAAACGGAGAGAAGCAGGGAGAGCAGTGCAATTCGGATTTTCCGCGACAGCGTTCACAAAGTTTTCATTTGAACCGTTGGATATTTCTGACATTTGGTCCGCCTGTTGGGGACCAATAGGGCCTCGTGTTGAACGGTTGGATTGTCGTTTTGAGCTCGGGTTGGTTCGTAATTGCTGCTGGACAGAACTTGTAAAACTGGAGATATTTTCATCTTCTTTATCCTTTAACTGTTGATCTCTTAGGTATGAAAGTATTGGTGGGTTGTGAAACTTTGTATAACTTATTTGGATTATTTTTCCCTCAACTATCATAATAAGAGAATGTGACAAGGGTGGACTCCTGACAAGTCCCGTGGTTTTTACTCTTCACATCGAAGGGGTTTTCCACGTATAAATTGTGCGTGTTCTTGCGTTTTTAGTATTCTAAATTTTATGGTTGATTGCTGTCCGTTATTGGTTGATTTATTGGTGATTGATTTGTGGTGTTTTTGGAGCACTATTAATTGGTTGCTTGTCTTGGAGGTGATCCTAGTGGGTTGTTAATATACTACTTGGGTCTTATCAGTTGGTATCAGAGCGAGGTTTTAGTTTAATCCTTGTTATGGAGTCTACTCGTAGTAGTGGAGGTAGTTCAATCATTACATTGACATCAACCAATTATTCCATCTGGAAACCGATGATGGAGGATTTGTTATATTGTAAATATCCAATTGAAGCAACCACAGGAGCTGATGGTACCATTGTTAAACCTGCAAAACCAGAGAAAATGGAAGAGAAAGATTAGGGAAAGTTAAAGAGGAAAGCTTTGGAGACTATTAGGCAGTGGGTTGATATTAGCATTTTCAACCATGTGTCTCAAGAGTTCGACCTATATGCGTTGTGGAAGAAATTGGAAGATCTTTTTGAAAGGAAGACCACGCAAAATAAAGCTTCATTAATCAAGAGGCTTGTTAATTTGAAATTTCAGGGTGGGAAGTCTGTTTTTGAGCATTTGAATGACTTCCATGATATTACTAACAAGTTGACTACTATGAAGATTGTTCTTGATGATGAATTGCAGGCTTTGTTCTTGTTGAGTTCTTTGCCAGACAGTTGGGAAACTTTGGTTGTGTCTATTAGTAACTCTCCAGAAGGTGTTCTGTCTTTGAATGTTATTAAAGAAGCATGTTCAATGAAGAGATAGAAAGAAAGGAGATGGGAGTTGATAATTCACATGCTCTTGTTGTTGAGAATCGTGGAAGAAACAAGAACTCCAATTTCTCCACTGCCATAGATTGATTCCTAAAATTTTAAATTAAAACAATTTCATTCTTATATTAAAAAAAATAGGACATTCATCCATTCTTCCGTGGCCTATTTTTCCGACGAGTTCCACAAAAAATAAGGGTCCGTTTGGAATACATTTTAATTTAAAATTTTTCAAGAATGCATTCTTTGAAAAACATTATATAAAAATTGTTTAGCTTGGTTACATTTCCTCATAAGTGTTTTTATACACCAAGTTATTGTATCCTTCAAAACTCTTTTTGAAATAGTTGGTTTCAAGTGTTTCTCTTAAAATGATTTGTTTCTCAATCTCATTTTCTAATAAGTCATTTTTAGTAGTTGCCAAACACTAGATTTTATTTTTTCCAAAATTAAACACTTTAAAAGTTAAACCAAACACATCTTAAGTATGAAATGTGTAAGAGCATCATGAAAAGGAAGGAATTTTTCTCAAATAAATCTTCTATTCTTTAATTTTTTGAGTTTTAATTTAGACTTAAATAGACGGTTATTCGATAATTAAACATCATTATATCAATTTTTTTTTTTTTTGTAGTTGAATCTCTCAGTCTCACATTTTATCTTTTTCTGCGAAGCTAAATGATCAAAGAAGGAATGATATATTCTATTCCCAAGGGGAAGTTAACTATGAGGGATCATACAACAATACGAGACTACGAACAATTATTGAATGAGACTGACGTGATTGTTTTTTAATAACCATTAATGATCAAAGAAGGAATGATATATTCTTTCCCTAATTAATCACATGAATAGAAATTCAAACTACTTTAGCAATTTTTCATATATTTATTGTGCAAAATCATTTATTTATTTTAAATATTCTTTTTTTAGTACATCAACATTTGGGGGTGGGAGAATGCGAACCTCTAACCTCTTAGTCGAGAGTACATACCAATTACCGCTGAGCTAGACTCGTTTTGGCTTATTTTAATTATTCTTTTTTTCTACAATGATTTTAATCATTCTTTTAGTCTCTAATATATATTTTTTAATTTATATCATTGTGGTCATGGTCATTAACATGTTTTATTTCAATAATAATATTTTTAGAATCTTTTCAGTTTGGTTTGATTACATAACTCTGTGCATACCGATCGAATTACATGAACATAAGCAGAGGGACTTGCGCATGAAGGAACATTAATTCTCAAATTAATTTTACAAAAAAACATTAATTCTAAAACTTTATGATAAGTTGAAATATTTTAAAGAAGGTTTAATGATAAGAAATACCTCCGAACTATGGGGTTTGTTTCAAAAATACCTTGAACTTTAAAAAGTTTCAAAAATACCATAAGCTTTAAAAAATGTTAAAAAATATCCTTACCGTTAAGTTTTGGATGAAAACCGTTAAAATTTTAGTTTTATTAATATCCTTGATGGACTTTGATATCATATTAGAGAAGCACGAGGTTCTATCTCAAAACCAATTGACAACAAAATGAGTAACTCTTTTTAAATGTTGGATCCTCAACAATCTCAACCTATTTTAAATCCGTTATTTGATGTGTGGATTTCTTTTTAGTTCAACAATACGGGAGTATGCGATTCGAACTTACCTCTTGATCAAGGCTATAAGTTTTATGTGAAGGTGTACATATTACACATGCGGAAGCAATTGAAGATCGAAAGCACTTAAGACATTCAATTTTACTCCTAAAGCATGAATGTTCTAGAAAAGACAGAATAGAGAGTTTAGAAAACACCAACCTTTGTAGCTCACTTATGATGAACTCCTTGTGGTGTTTGCCTCTCCTATGCTCCTTGGACAACCTCTAGAGTCTTCCCTACTATACTCCGGGCCAAGAACGACTTGTGGGAGTCTATATAAGATAGGGAATGGGAAGGGAATGCTTGAAGCATCAAGCAATGGAGAAGAATGAGAGATGAGAGAACTTTGAGTCCAAATTCCAGCAGCATAACATTAAGGAAATGGCTCTCTTATGTTTGAATATGATTCAAACTCCTTTTAAAGACTTTCTCCATGCAAAGCCAAGCCTCAAGACACAAGACACATGGTGTATTTGCAAGCTCAAGTGGATTCTAGGTGTACATTACACAAGACATGCAACAATGCATGAGTGAGTTGTCTTTCCACTTTGAATGATCATTCATTAAGTGGATTTCCAACTAAATCCACTAAATTCAAATTGAAATCAAATTTCAAGCTTGCAAATTACCCCCAATTTCAATTCTAAATTGAAATTGATTGCTTGGTAATTAATTTGAAAATTTTCAAATTAATTTTGATATGATTAATCTAATTAATCTTTGTTATCTTGTGCAATTCCATGTATATGATTCCTAATACATATATATAGTATTCAAAACACTTTTAAATACTTCATCTCTCATTTTCTAATTTAATTCATAATTAAATTATTGTGTCAAAAACAATTTACGATAATACCCTTTTTCCCGATTTTGAACGATTCAAAGCTTCCTATCTTTTGTTCTAGGCTTAATTCCGATATGAGCTAGTAGGGGGACCTAATGGACCTATAGATCATGGGCTCCAACGATTCGAGGCTAACCGACTAATCTCATTGTCCAAGCTAGCCAACATTCGTTAACTATCGGGACACTCCACTATAGCCCGATAGTTGCACTCCCCTCACTATAGATATATTTCCGTCCACTTGATTTAACCATGATTAGTAAGTCGATCCTTCACAGGTTGTTCGTAGCTATAGCTAGGTCAATAAGCCGTTTTACCCCTATAGTACTTCTAGTTCCTTAAGTCCCACTGATCCTCTAATGAACAATTGGTTTATGGTCCAACCAATAAACCGAGTCCCTCTCGGGCCAATGAGAGGGCGGGATCCCTTTGTTCAAGCCCCGGAGTCAGCACTTAAGGGAACAACCTCTCTACTATCCCTTATTCGGGTAGGAGTGAATTCCTTCTTGCACGACTATGTCCCCAGCTATCTACCCGTTCCTATCCCTGAAATGGGAGGCTTATTGAGTCGGCGATACTGAGCCACTCTCACCTATGCAGATCTAAGGATAAGCCCGAATGAACAGGAGTTCATAGTTAGCTCAGGATTAAGATCGAGTTACCTAGGTCATCATATGAAATAGTCAGTCTCGTCAGTAAACGGTGTTATAAAGCGAGAGTGACTTATTTCTTGGTCCTGGTCTTATGCAAACTCATTGCATAGGACACCCCCACTCGCATGTCTCTACATGGACGATTTAGGATCACATCGTCTATACCATCTATAAAGTGGGCCGCGTCTCATAGTGTCCCCAGAATAAGGTACCCAACCCTATCCCTATACTATAGACCGTTTTGGCTATTACTCAAGCTTGATCCACTTTTATGTCTCTACATAAAGCTCAAGTGTTCATCCTATAGCCATGGATCTTAGTTTATTGGATTTGAGTTATTATATGTGCAATTTACTTTATTCAGTAATAACTTTACTGAATTAATCTCGATAACGCCTTTATCGAATAAGTATATAATTCGTTTAACATTCACTATCTACGAGTTTTAGGACACCAATCCCAACAATCTCCCACTTGAACTAAAACTCTAGTTTAGTGGGATGTACTATAATCTATAACAGCAGTGGGTGAATAAATACTTGTATTAATAACAAAGTAAAAATACAATAAACTAGGGCATCTAAATACCCAGTATACTAAGGTATCGATATACCGGTTACAATTCTCCCACTTGACCTAGATTATTTCTCGTACATATCTCGCAGACCTAGACCTTCTAGATGACTCTCGAACACTTTAGCCGTGAGAGTCTTCGTGAATGGATCAGCAATGTTGTGCTCCGACGCTATCTTCGTGACGATCACGTCTCCTCGGTGCACAATCTCCCTAATGAGATGGTATTTCCTTTCGATGTGCTTGCCTCTCTTATGGCTGCGAGGTTCCTTTGAGTTTGCAACTGCGCCGCTATTATCACAATACAAGGTGATAGGCAGATGCATATTTGGAACGACTTCCAAGTCAGTTAGGAACTTCCTGAGCCATACTGCCTCTTTTGCTGCTTCGCAAGCGGCTACATATTCGGCCTCCATGGTCGAGTCTGCAATGCATCCTTGCTTGATGCTGCGCCATACTATTGCTCCTCCATTTAGAGTGAATACTGACCCCGATGTAGATTTCCTCGAATCTTTATCAGCTTGAAAGTCAGAATCAGTGTATCCTGTAAGGATCAAATCCTTCGAACCATACACGAGCATATAGTCCCTCGTTCTCCTTAGATATTTGAGGATACTCTTAACGGTTGTCCAGTGATCAAATCCTGGATTGGATTGATATCTACTGACAATCCCTACTGCATAACAAATGTCAGGCCTTGTACACAACATGGCATACATTAGGCTACCTACTGCAGAGGCATAGGGAAAACGTCTCATGTCCTCAACTTCTTGAGGTGTCTGAGGACACTGTTCCTTAGACAAGTTAATTCCGTGCCTGAAAGGTAATAGTCCTTTCTTGGAATTTTGCATTTTATATCTAACCAACAATTTGTCGATATAAGACGCTTGAGACAGGGCTAGCGTTTTGTTCTTTCGGTTTCGAACAATTTGGATTCCTAGAACAAATTGTGCCTCACCCAAATCTTTCATTTGGAATTGAGTTGCTAGCCATAGTTTAATGTCAGTTAGATAACCTACATCATTCCCGATGAGTAGGATATCATCCACATACAGTACTAAGAAAGCTATAGAGCTGTTGATGATCCTTTTGTAAACACAAGGCTCATCAACGTTTTGTTCAAAGCCATAAGATTTGATCGCAGTATCAAATCTCATATTCCAGGATCTAGACGCTTGTTTTAATCCATAAATGGATCGTTTAAGCTTGCAAACTTTTTGCTCTTGATCCTGAGCTATGAACCCCTCTGGCTGAGACATGTAGATACTTTCTTCAAGATTACCGTTCAGAAAGGCAGTCTTGACATCCATTTGCCATATTTCATAATCGTAAAACGTGGCAATGGATAAAAGTATCCGGATCGACTTTAACATGGCAACAGGGGAGAAGGTTTCTTCATAGTCAATCCCCTCCCGCTGGGTAAAACCCTTTGCCACAAGTCGTGCCTTAAAGGTCTGTACCTTTCCAGCAGCGTCTCGTTTTCTCTTGTAGAGCCATTTGCACCCTATGGGTCTAACCCCTTCAGGTTGATCTACAAGATCCCATACTGAATTAAAATGCATGGACTCGATCTCTAAGTCCATGGCTTTAATCCACTCGTTCTTGTCAACGTCATCCATTGCCTGTTTAAAGGTTAATGGATCCTCGATTCTGTCATCAGGTATGACGACTGGAGTTTCAGTTAAACCCAAAAAGCGATCAGGTTGTCTAACAACCCTCCCACTACGTCGAGGTTCTCTTATTTCTTGAGAAGGGCGCGATTGACTCGAGGTGCCAGCATCATCAACAACTCTTGTTGATGTTTCTGTAGCTTCGTTTGATAGTTCACTTAAAACGACTTTACTTCGTGGCTTGTGATCTCTGAGGTGGTCTTCTTCTAGGAATGTAGCATTTGTCGATACAAGTACTTTATTTTCCTCTGGATCGAAGAAGTATCCACCTCTCGTTTCTTTGGGATAGCCTACAAATAGGCAAAATTTAGAACGAGGTTCTAATTTCTTTGGATTTGCTTCTAGCACGTATGCAGGGCATCCCCAAATTCTGAAATGTCGTAAACTAGCTTTACGTCCTTTCCAGAGCTCAAACGGTGTTTCAGAAACACTCTTTGAGGGAACTACGTTCAAGATATAAACTGCAGTCTCTACTGCATAACCCCAAAACGAGTTAGGCAACTGAGCATAACTCATCATCAAACGAACCATGTCCAACAAGGTTCTGTTTCTCCTTTCTGATACACCGTTTTGCTGAGGTGTACCAGGGGCTGAGAGTTGGGACGTAATTCCATGCTCTATCAAATAGTCTTGAAAACTTAAGTCCATATACTCTCCACCTCGATCGGATCGAAGTGTTTTTATCGTCTTACCTAATAGGTTCTCAACCTCGGCCTTATACTCCTTGAACTTTTCAAAAGCTTCGGACTTATGATGCATCAGGTAGAGATAACCATACCTCGAATAATCATCAATGAAACTGATGAAATATTCGTACCCTCCTCGAGCTCTAATGTTCATTGGTCCACAGAGGTCCGAATGAATGAGCTCTAAGGGCTCTTTGGCACGATAACCTTTTCCGGTAAAAGGTCGTTTTGTCATCTTGCCCTCAAGGCATGATTCACAAGGAGGCAACGAGTCGTCTTCTAACTTGTTTAGAAGTCCACTCTTGACCAATCTCCCAATCCTATTGAGGTTGATATGGCCTAACCTCAAGTGCCAGAGATAGGTATCTTGAGAAACTCTTCGCTTTTTAGGTTGAGTCTCAGCGGTTTTAAACATCTCGTGATTTAAAATAGCTTTAGACTCAATTGGTCTCAAAACATATAATTTATTCTTCAAGTTTGCAGAGCAAACATCAATACCTCTTTTAGTTATGAACGCTTCATTAACAGAAAAAGAAATTGAGTAACCTTGTTCTAATAAACAAGATAAAGAAATCAAATTTCTTTTAATCTTCGGAACTATGTACACATTATCTAATATCATGTAGCATTCCTTGGTGAAGAATAATTTTATGTCTCCCACTACAATAGCCGAGATGACTTCTCCTGTTCCAACTTTAAGAGTCATCTCTCCAGCTATTAGCTGTTGCCAGGAACTCATTCCTTGAAATGAAGAACATACGTGATTAGTGGCACCTGAATCGAGTATCCAGGCAGAATCGTCGTTTTCCACTAAACACGTTTCCAAGACTAATAAATCGCATTTAGAGTCATGGATCATGTTTTTCTTGGCTATGCAGTTAGTTTGAGGACATTCCTCAGTTGAGACCAAACCTAAATTCTTTGCCACGTGTTTAGCGTTTAAGCAAGTATTCTTAGTCGTATGTACTAAACCGTTTAATTTGGCATTTGACAAAGCACATACGTTTTTCGACATATTGCTGAAACAAACAAATTAATCTCTATTAGAAACATGCACTAAACCCATTAATCACATTTATCCAATCAGATTTAGCAAAAGCAATCATCGACCCATATATACAATTGATTTATTTGCAACGATACTTCAGGGGTTTAGAATAACCGCTACCGTAGGGCAGTCAGCTACTCCTCCTCTGAATCGAGACAATCTCGGCCAAATACTATTCCCAGAATAACTCTTACTCCAATAGTTATTAGCTAACGTTAATTTGGTCAAGACCATCTTGTAAGTGTTACCCATCATTTTCAGATCGCAGAGGACGGCCCCAACAATGCCACCGTAGGGAAGAGCTAATGTTGGGAATGGCCCTAGGAAACCCTATCCATTTCTGGAGTTTGCGTTGTTCCGAATCCCATGCGCAAGCCCTCCGTAGGGTGATCGCTCCCAGGGCGACTCGCAGGCAGCGCATAGGAATCTCACGGTGCAACCTAATGATGGAGACCGCAGGATACGTTTGACACGTTTCCTTCTCCCACTTACTATGAACACTTTCCCCATTCACCTTGATATTAACCCATGCAAACACCATCCGTAGGGGGACGCTCCCAGGGCGCCTCGAGGCCAAGCATGGATCTCACGGTGTGAACTCAGGGGGACGTGAGAGTAGAAACTTAATATGAATATTTCGTTTCTATACTTTTCCTCCCACTAAAGTGTTGTAAAGTTTTAGGGTCTTATTACTTAGGTAAATTCCGGCTAAATGAATCTATCTAAGTCTATGCCTTATTAAACAAGGTCTTTACACTAAATGTCTAGGTGAATTAAACTCTTTTAATAACCTAGTGACATTGCATGCTAGTAAGACTTTGGTTAATTCAACTCAGGTTCCGAACCATTTGCCGGGAGAGTTCCCTTATAACCAAGGTCTTATGTCCTACTTACTCAAATTTTAAAACTATTTTAAAAAACCTAGTAAGACATATTTCTAATCCTATTAGAAAAAGGCGATCTTAGGTCTATTTCATTTTAAACCATTTAAAGAATGATAAGATCCTAAGATCCTATGTTAGCATGCAACTCTTTGTTATAGATTTTACGGTTTCTATTCATCAACTTTTATAACTCTTATAACTTTTAATGAATAAACCCTATAACATGCTTTCTAATGGTGTTTTAAAGCATATAACAATCAATCATTCAAGTTATAAGAAAAGCACCATTTAGAAACAACCTATGTCTAGGTTTGTATAACGCTTTATACTACGATGTCTAGGTGATAACACTTTAAAACCTCACACCGCTCACGCATGCTCATAAAACTCGAGTTAACTTAACTCAAGAACCGACTCAATGCCCAGGTAGGAGGTGTTCCGTAAACCGTCAACTTAAATACCTCCAGCCTTAGACAGCATTTTGTCGGGTGAGTTCTCTCGTAACCGTTGTTTTACAAGATATCGACCTAAACTATGCAAGTTGATCGAATTGTTGAAGGTTCATTAACCTAAGTGAGCATGCACTTAATCTTGTTATAGATTTTAGATTTCTATCTCTTTTTATAACAATTATAAAAACAATCCATAACAAGCCTAATTTGAGAATAACACTTATAATCAAACTAATGAAATTTCATGCTTCATGCTTGGTTAATTTTATCAATTAATAATTATAACTATTATAAGAATAATCAATTTTAATTAACCATTCAAGCATGAATCTCCCTAAATTAATACAACACTTATATTAATTAAACATGAAATTTCCCTCATGCATTTGAATTAATCAATAACACTTATTAAAATTAAACAAATGCATGAACATGCTTTCCTATGGTGGGGTTTTAAAACTATATGGCATGCTCATAATGCACATACATCCATTTAATTAAATCATACATTCACAATGCATAAAGTAATTAAATCAAGCTAAAATGGAATAGTTTGGCAATTTTAAAAAAACACAAGCAATTTCACTAATTATTACAATAATAATTAATAAATAAACTTGCAACACGCCCGAGCTTCACGAACCATCCCGAACCGCTCATCCAAGCAATGAACCAGCCATGCAATGAGTGAAATGAGGCTGCAACAGACCGAGCCGGACCAAAAGGCAGCAGCTGAACCGGAATTAAAAAAAAACTGCTGCTGGAATTAAAAAAACAGCTTGCTGGAATTTTCATTTTCTGCTGCGTCTTCTCCGGTTTTTCTTCAATTTTACAGCCTATATGGACTCTAATGACTCTATAAAAATTACAGACTATAGTACACACATTAACGCTCTTATATATCCGAGCAATTACAATTTCATGAAGGTTTGAATGCTCAAAAAATTGCCAAACCAGAACACTTCCATTTTAGCACACAGAAAATTCAATTTCAAAATGGTACCCACCAAAGCAAAATTAAAACGAATTAAGTGCTCTAATCATGCTCTGATACCAATTGAAGGTGTACATATTACACATGCGGAAGCAATTGAAGATCGAAAGCACTTAAGACATTCAATTTTACTCCTAAAGCATGCATGTTCTAGAAAAGACAGAATAGAGAGTTTAGAAAACACCAACCTTTGTAGCTCACTTATGATGAACTCCTTGTGGTGTTTGCCTCTCCTATGCTCCTTGGACAACCTCTAGAGTCTTCCCTACTATACTCCGGGCCAAGAACGACTTGTGGGAGTCTATATAAGATAGGGAATGGGAAGGGAATGCTTGAAGCATCAAGCAATGGAGAAGAATGAGAGATGAGAGAACTTTGAGTCCAAATTCCAGCAGCATAACATTAAGGAAATGGCTCTCTTATGTTTGAATATGATTCAAACTCCTTTTAAAGACTTTCTCCATGCAAAGCCAAGCCTCAAGACACAAGACACATGGTGTATTTGCAAGCTCAAGTGGATTCTAGGTGTACATTACACAAGACATGCAACAATGCATGAGTGAGTTGTCTTTCCACTTTGAATGATCATTCATTAAGTGGATTTCCAACTAAATCCACTAAATTCAAATTGAAATCAAATTTCAAGCTTGCAAATTACCCCCAATTTCAATTCTAAATTGAAATTGATTGCTTGGTAATTAATTTGAAAATTTTCAAATTAATTTTGATATGATTAATCTAATTAATCTTTGTTATCTTGTGCAATTCCATGTATATGATTCCTAATACATATATATAGTATTCAAAACACTTTTAAATACTTCATCTCTCATTTTCTAATTTAATTCATAATTAAATTATTGTGTCAAAAACAATTTACGATAATACCCTTTTTCCCGATTTTGAACGATTCAAAGCTTCCTATCTTTTGTTCTAGGCTTAATTCCGATATGAGCTAGTAGGGGGACCTAATGGACCTATAGATCATGGGCTCCAACGATTCGAGGCTAACCGACTAATCTCATTGTCCAAGCTAGCCAACATTCGTTAACTATCGGGACACTCCACTATAGCCCGATAGTTGCACTCCCCTCACTATAGATATATTTCCGTCCACTTGATTTAACCATGATTAGTAAGTCAATCCTTCACAGGTTGTTCGTAGCTATAGCTAGGTCAATAAGCCGTTTTACCCCTATAGTACTTCTAGTTCCTTAAGTCCCACTGATCCTCTAATGAACAATTGGTTTATGGTCCAACCAATAAACCGAGTCCCTCTCGGGCCAATGAGAGGGCGGGATCCCTTTGTTCAAGCCCCGGAGTCAGCACTTAAGGGAACAACCTCTCTACTATCCCTTATTCGGGTAGGAGTGAATTCCTTCTTGCACGACTATGTCCCCAGCTATCTACCCGTTCCTATCCCTGAAATGGGAGGCTTATTGAGTCGGCGATACTGAGCCACTCTCACCTATGCAGATCTAAGGATAAGCCCGAATGAACAGGAGTTCATAGTTAGCTCAGGATTAAGATCGAGTTACCTAGGTCATCATATGAAATAGTCAGTCTCGTCAGTAAACGGTGTTATAAAGCGAGAGTGACTTATTTCTTGGTCCTGGTCTTATGCAAACTCATTGCATAGGACACCCCCACTCGCATGTCTCTACATGGACGATTTAGGATCACATCGTCTATACCATCTATAAAGTGGGCCGCGTCTCATAGTGTCCCCAGAATAAGGTACCCAACCCTATCCCTATACTATAGACCGTTTTGGCTATTACTCAAGCTTGATCCACTTTTATGTCTCTAGATAAAGCTCAAGTGTTCATCCTATAGCCATGGATCTTAGTTTATTGGATTTGAGTTATTATATGTGCAATTTACTTTATTCAGTAATAACTTTACTGAATTAATCTCGATAACGCCTTTATCGAATAAGTATATAATTCGTTTAACATTCACTATCTACGAGTTTTAGGACACCAATCCCAACATTATGTTGAGTTATGTTCATGTTGGCAAATAGGGTGAAGTTGTAGGATTAGCATGGAGGGTGTGATGAAGGAGAGAGATGTAAACTAAAATTGACAACCATGTTAGAGAGAAAGACGGAAAAAATATTTTAGTTTTGAAATTCATGTTTACTATGCTTTAATCCCTAAATTTTCGAATATAATAAAACTTGGCATAAAATTGGCACAAAAATTTAATTTAATTTTTTAATTTAACTACTCTTATGCTAAATATGTTTTAATCTTTTGTTCGAACATTTTGTTTTAGTTCTTTTAGTTTATTTAAGAAATAATATGAACATAGTTAATTTCAACAAAGAAGTTAGATGAAAAGAAAAAACTTTTCACAAGGAAAGGCGATGTTGTCTTTATTGTTAAATTTTCATACTATTCATTTTTGTTCGTATATATAGAGAGAGAAAAAAGTTGTGTGCGTGGACAAATATTTAATGTCTTACACACCATATAATATAATTGGTTAGAATTTAATTAAATGATTAAAACTTTAATAGGAAAGACAACTAAAATATTTTTATTTTTTTTTAAAGTCTATAATATCTCCCTATTTAAATTGTAATTGTAACGCCCCAAGTTTTATTAATATATAGCCTAGTGACATTACTAAATTCTTATTCAACTAACCGAGAGCTCCGAAAATTTCGACAGCATAACGACGTACATAAAACGAAACCAAAATTTTTAATCACCTGTTAAACTCAAAACGACACTTCTATATCATTCTATTCTACTCCACAACTCCACAGAAACAACTTCATATTAGAATCCGAGTCAAACCTCGCATCTTCAACCAACAACAGAACCTTAATTCTTCTAGTGCAAGCATACTCTTAACTTTCTAAAAACAGTTCGACTTTATTAATCATAAACATATTTACAACCTAGTGGGAAACATGAAATCTAAACATGCTCAACAACAAGAAAAACTAAACCAACCTAGCTACAAATAATAGATTCAACCTATCAACAGTTGATTGAGAACTACCCTATCCAGCAGAAAAAAATATAAACAAACAATGGACCCCTGTGGTCATCCCTCGTGAACCTCCTCGTCTACATCACCAGGCACACAATACTCGTCATCTGCATAATCTGAAAATGTTGGGGGGAAGGAAGGGGAGGGGTATCAGTACAACCACAGTACTGGTAAGTAGCTCACACCCGATGAGCCACCAACAACAAGCAACCACAACAACATGCTATCCACACACATCATGCTTGTAAAGCGATAAACAATCCAACATGCTCTTAAACATGAAAATAGCAACGCCAACACATGCTCATGCAAACAATGGAACGATAACATGAATCCACACATCATGCTATGCACCCCCACATGGTTTCCGCGCCATGCCCGCACACTCACACGTGATTTCCGCGTCACGCTCTGCACTCACATCCCACACTTGATTTCCGCGTCACGCTCTGCAAACCCACCCAACACATGTATTATTACACGCCATGCGCAGCGCCACTCACACGTGATTTCCGCGTCACGCTCCGCACTCACACCCACATGTGATTTCCGGGTCACGCTCCGCACACACACCCAACACATGATTTACGCGTCATGCTCCGTCTCTCCCCAATGAACACACACTATGTAGACACGACTCATGCAACATAGCCAACAACAATAGTATCTCATGCTCATGAATTAAACAAACACCATACTTATGAATCATCAAGCAACATGCTTAAGAATCCAACAAAGCATGATGCTTGTTCACAAAGCGAGCTACAAACATAATAAACACAACATATAGTAACAAAGCAAGTAAAGCAATAGCATGCTCAAACAAACAAACAAGCCCAACCAGATAGAAACTACTTACACAGGATAAAAAGCGCTCCTAAACCACTACCGATTGCTGGAAAATTTTAGAATATGCTCAAAACGGACCTACAGGCACAAAAGAGGCCTTCTAAGGTTAGGGAAATAGCGTAACAACCTTTCCAACACCGAACATCGATTAAAAGGGACCTAAGGTGCTGAAAACTTACAGAACAGGGGCGGAAAGCTTGCTGGAAATTACCAAACAACACTGAAATCCCTTGAATAAGTGTTGTCCCGAGCCCGAAATGAGTTAAAAACTGAAACTAACGAATGCCCAATGATTAGAGGTTATTCTAAAGCTAATTTAGATGAATTCTAAAGTCCCAAGGGTGCTGGAACTTACCGTTCAGCACCAAACAGAGATGCTTACGTGTTGTACAGTGTTCGAAAGTGGCCAAAATCTGTGATTTAAGGCACGATAAAGCATGGGTAACTCAGATTAACACTACTTGAATCACGGGTAACTTAAATTTGAAGCCAAAAGCGAATGGGTCAAGATAAAACTTACTGAAATCTCCCAATAACGCTGAAAGAGGGCTGGAACCACGCCGAAACACACTGGGCAGAAGCAAGATTGCGAGGGAAACGAGATCTAAGATGCAGGTTGCACAGGGTCTAACCAAGGCGAGAAAGAGGAAGGTCAGACCAAGATTAATCAACCAAGAATGAGAGAAAAATTTAGATCTTACCCACTGCTGGCCGAAATCGAGGAAAGACGACAACCCTCGCGGGTGATTCCAGATCTACTGAACCGAGAGGAAGGAATGGCGGCGACGACTCGGCTTGCTAGGTCACTCGCGTGCTTGGGCGCCGGAGTGAGAACAACGGCGACAGAAAAGAACAGGGGCGACGGCGCGAGGAGATCAACGGCGGGCTGAGCGAGGCAGCTGGGCGGTGGCTGTGCAAGACGGAACCGACGGCGCGAGGAGGACGGGGTAAAGGGCGGCGGTGCGAGGCAGCTGGACGGCGCGACTGACGGCAAGAAGGGACGGCGACGGCGGCAGTTGGTGCAGCTGGGAGAAGAAAAAAAACGGGAGAAGAGATTTGGGGGGGTCTGATGCGCGTGAGGGAGGGAGAGAGAGAGAGAGAGATTTTCCTTCTTTTCTCTTTTTTTTTTTAAACCAATTAACTCCAATTAACTACCACCAATCCGAGAAAAACGCATACCCACTTTTCCACTAACCATTTAGCACTAAAGCATAAGAGAGAAATAAAATATCACGATTGGCCAAAAAATATCAATTACAAACCAAACTTAAATTCCAATTTTTATCAAACTAGAATTTAAACATTGATTAATCCAACATGGCATAATTTTTGAAACACGGGGCGTTAAAGTAATACTAAAACAAATTTCAAAACCCAAAACTTGTACAATATTACTATTTCTCCAACAAACACATGTTTGGCATTTGTCAATATAATAATAATGTCCTTAAGTTTTTAGTTGACAATTATTTTATCTTAGCTTAACATTGAAATAAACATCTTTTAACTATAGTGGTTTAAAATGCAAATTTAACATCCTTAATTTAAATTTGAGACTTCAAGTACGTTTAAACATCCAACTAAAAATTGTGAACAATTTTCTAACACACGCTACCACACTTGTGGAGCTAGTATTAGTCTTATTTTAGAAGTGTTTTAGCTTCTACAATAATTATTGACAACTGTACTTTTAGAAGAATCAACCATAATATATACTAAATTAATTATGATTTAGCTATAATGACTAAAATAGACATACTCTGAAAATGTGCATGACTTTTTGTTTATAATTTATATATTTCTTAATAATTATTATTTGAAATGCTTAAAAATGCTACATGATTTTAATTTAAATTTATATTTTGTTTGCTCTAAATTACATGTTGAGAAACAATGGTTATAACATACCTATGGTAGTTTAAAAGAAAACTAGTATTAATTGTTTTAAAAAAAAAAATGGTTGCGTTCAACTAATTAATTTGTAAATTTGTTTTGTTTTTGGTTTTTTTTTTTTTTTTTTTAACTTTCAATCACTGCAGAACTTCATTCGCACGCAAGAAGAAGAAACCCATTACAGAGACAATATACATCTTCCTCAACTAGAAGACAGGCACACGTAGGTACCGATTCCAGCATCCAATACTCACAGCCTCTCTCTCTTAAAGCAAAACGAGCTAATACATGGGCGACCCGATTTCTGTCCCTTCTCGTCAAACTGAACTTATACTTAACATGCGTTGGAACCTGCCTTCAAAAGTCAGAAACCAGAAAATCGAGCTCAGACACATCCACCGTCTCGGCATCTTGTAGCAGCAGAAAAACCCGTAAAGAATCTGTCTCAATGATCACCGGAACTAAACCCATCTCCACCACAAGCCTAATTTCGTCCACACCGCTAGCCCCTCCGCCATATCCAAATTTCCCACATGATCATAACTAACGGCAGCCGACAACATCACCCGCCTAGCCTCGTCCCGAACAACAACTCCAGCACCTGCCCGAAACAGATCTTCACAGAAGGCAGCATCCACATTCACCTTATACCAACCCTCCTCCGGTGGGGACCATTTGACTGTACTCCGAAGAACCCCTCTAATCCCAGCTAAATAGACCCGAGAGACCTCTCGAAAAACAACAAGATAATTCACAGCCCAATCCAAAAGCCCCGCTGAAGGAACCTGCCCTCTAAACTTCTGTTGGTTTCGACAACACCACACAGCCCAAACACACCACAACAAGATCCTCAAACTTAACCCAATCCACCCTATCCTTAACATCCTTAAGCAAATTAAGCATAGAGTCCGCCTCAACATTATGCAACAAAATCTCCCATTTAGATCCCATCAACAATTCACGAAAAAATTTACACTGCTAAAACAAATGCATGCATGACTCCCCATGTCTACCACAATACACACACACATTCAAAACATCAATGCCTCTAATACTCAAATGATCAATAGTGGGTAAACGCTCCAAACAAAGTCTCAACAAGAAAATCTTAATTTTGTTTGGAACCCCCATTTTCCAGCACCCCTTCCACCAACTGGAAAGTGACTCATTCGCAGACGAAGATAGGGTTTGGGCAAGCAAAGCCGTTTGGACAAGTCGATACCCACTCTTAACCGAATAGACACCCCATTTCTCAAAATGTCATATGACCCTATCCTCAGACAACATATGCCGCAAGGGAATAGTAAGGATAAAATGTACCTCGCGAGGGCTAAAATGGTGCCGAAGAATCTCCTAATTCGACTGACCAGAAACAGTAAGAAGATCAGCCACTCGAGTATCAGAATCCACGGTAATCGTGGAACGCACCTTAAGGCAAGTGTTATTCGGAATCCAGTTAGAACCATACACACGAACTTTCTCACCATTTCCAATCCTCCAACGAATACCCTTTCCCAATAGCTCCCTCCCCCAAATCAGACTCCTCCGAATATAGAAGGACGGGAGCCTACCCTTGCATCCAGGAAATCTCCTCAAGGAAAATACTGCCCCTTCAACACACGAGAGAGAAAAAAAGTAGGATACTGAACAATCTCCAACATTGTTTAGCCAGCAAAGCTTGGTTGAAAACCTCCAAGCCTCTGAAACCTATTCCACCCAAATATTTTTGCTTGCATAAAGTCTTCCAGCTCACCCAATGGATCCTTCTATACTCTTTATCCCCATTTCACCAGAATCGTGCCATGACCCTACTAATGTCCTATATCAGTTTTTTAGGCAAGCGAAAACAATTCATAGAGTAACACGGGATAGCCTGCACAATGGATTTTAGCAGAACTTCCCTACCCCCCACAGAAAAAACTTGCCCTTCCATCTCTGAATCTGACGCCATACCCACTCTTTAATAAAGTTTAGAGTGCTCATTCTGTTCCAAGGCACAAAAGATGGCAAGCCTAAATACTGGCGATGGCAGGCCGTTATTTGAACCTGGAAAATCTGACTCGCCTGAGTTTGAACACCCATTTCTGTGCTCGGACTAATGGAAATGATAGACTTATGAAAGTTTATAGTTTCCCCGGAAGCTCACTCATAACACTGAAGGATGCCATGCACAGCCTGTGTTTCACCCACCTTAGCCCGAAAAAAAAGAAGACTGTCATCAGCGAAGAACAAATGGGAGATAGCAGGGCATCCACGCGCTATCTTCAACCCCGTGATAACCTTCGACACCTCTGCCTCATGCAGCATACGAGAGAGCCCTTCAGCACACAACAAGAACAAGTACGAGGAAAGCGGATCTCCCTGTCGTAGACCCCTACTAGGAATGACATCCCCACACGTCACACCATTCACATTAAACGAATACCGGACCGATGATATGCACCGCAATATTAACTCCACCCATTCTCAACATCATCCTCTCCAAAAAGACCCATTCTACTCTGTCATAGGCCTTGCTCATGTCTAGCTTAAGCAAGGCCCACCCTGTTCTCCCGACCTGTTTTGCTTTCAGTGCATGGATGCATTCATACCCCAGGATGACATTATTAACTACACAACGCCCTGGAATAAAAGCACTCTGATTATGGGAAATCAACTCATTAAGTATACCTTTCATCCGATTCACCAAAACCTTGGAAACAATTTTTTACGATACATTACACAACGAGATTGCCCTGTAATATGTAATGCGCTTGGGGCTCTTCTTCTTAGGGATCAACACAATCATCGTTTCATTCAAAGGTGCTGGAGAGGCTTTATCATTCAGAATGTTCAAACAACAATTAACCACATCAGGCCCTACTACCGACCAGGCATGCTGATAGAAGGCTCCAGACAGACCATCCGGTCCTGTAGCTTTATTGGGATGGATTTGTTTCAATGCTCGAAGTACCTCTTCTCGCTGAAAAGGCCACACAAGACTGTTATTCATCTCATCTGTAAAAGTGGGGGGAACTAGAGAAATAACCTGAACAATCTTTCCCTCATGTGGGAACGATGTCGAGAAAATGCCCTCAAAATACCCTTCAATCAAGCCCAACACCATATCTAGTTCTTGCTACTACACTCCATTACTATCCTCCAGTCCCCAGATCGTATTAACTCTCTTTCTGTGCGAGGCCTGTGAATGAAACCAACGGGTATTTCTATCCCCCCATTTTAGCCAACTATCACGAGATCTCTGACTCCAGTACATCTCCTCCTCCACAATGAGAGATTCTACATGCCCTTCTGTCCTCTGTAACTCAGCTCGGGAATCAGAAGATCCCAACCTACCCATTACCTGTTGAACATTCGCTGTAGCGACCCGGATACGCTGACCAAAACTTCCACCCTTTGAATTTCCCCATCTACTCAAATGTGACATGCATCGGGAAGTCACTGATGCCAACTCTGCAGGTGAACTAGTTGGAGGCCTAAACTTCCAGCCCGTCGAAACTGCCTCCCCAAAATCATTAGCCTGGAGCCAAGTTTCCTCAAACCTTCGAATCCTCTTGCCCTACGCTACAAACTGTCCGGGTATCAACTGACATAGAAAGCAAAAGAGGCCTATGGTCTGATCGGCTAAAATCCAGATGAGTCACCTCATGCATCGGAAACAACTCCTGCAATTCCAGGTTGCTCATGCATATATCAAACCTCTCTCATACTGTTTCCACTCCCGGCCTCCCATTGCACAAAGTGAAAGCAGCACCCCTGAAACCAAGATTAAGTAGCTCATGTTCATCAACTGCATCCTGAAAACCTAACAACTCAGCCTCCGCCT
The DNA here is from genome assembly GCA_017139565.1 of Luffa aegyptiaca. NCBI lineage: Eukaryota > Viridiplantae > Streptophyta > Magnoliopsida > Cucurbitales > Cucurbitaceae > Luffa > Luffa aegyptiaca. Next base: position 7,240,858 of record CM029397.1, read on the forward strand.
TAGCCCGATGATAACTCTCCAAAAGGGAGTTATTTGTGTCTTATTTCTATCATGATTTATATGTTATTTGTGCCAAATAGGTGTGTGATAGGACCTAAATAGTCCTATTTTATCGCCTGTAATCTAAGCTTGTTAGAGTCATTTTATGCTTTACTTGTTCTATTTACAGGTTAATTGAGCTTAGGTTATGTCGGGAGCCGATCACGCTAATTGGTGTTAATTTGGGCCAATTATGGAGCTTTAAAGCCATCTCGGTGTCTTGGACGACAAGGAGGTGAAAAGACCCAATTGTGCTGAAGCGGGCCTAAAGAATGACACCGAAAGCCGGAGATTGAAGCCCCGAATCGAGAGGAAGTGAGACAAAGTCGAGAAATTAAGCAGCAAGTTGAGATTTGAGGCTGGCATTGAGACGCCAGCCTTGGCGTCTTGACGCCGACGCAAGATATGTCTGAAGTGTAATGTCTGCGGCGTCTCAACGCTTCCCTTGGAATCTCGACGCCGACGTATTTTCTATATATATGTAGTCTCGGTTTTAGTCCACCGTTAGGTTAGAATTTTGGTCCCATTTACGATTTCTTTGCCTCTTTTAAATTCGAGCACTGTTGTAGACCATTCTTGATCATATTCTATGGATTCTTTCATGTTTATTGTTGATTTTACTTCATCTATTCGTAGCTAATCTCGTTTAGATCGTTGGATTGGGTTTATGTCTTGATTCTAAATAAGATTGGCTGAGTTTTCTGAGTTTTACTTTCTGTTCTTGTTGTATTTTCATTCAGTTTTACATGTTATCCCGTTTAAACCAATACACGAGGCTAGTCCATTAGGATTGACGCCCTATGCGATTACCGCTTGTGTATTCTATCAGTCATTTTTAGATAGCCACTAGGTTGAGGCAAACAACTCTCTACGTGAGACGACCCTTGATAGGCCTAGGATGCATGTTAAAGGTTCTAGGAGTTAGATTTAAATTGCATTTGAATTTGGTTCTTGCGATTTCAGACCCACGATCCCAAAGCAGCTAATTTTAATAGGTAGTTGCAAAATTGCTTGTTAATTAACTAGTTAGATATAATTAGTAACCGTTGCAGAGGTCTTGGATGGTTTCTAAATTATGTATAAGGGGTGGCGAGCGATAGAGTCTATATTAACTAATCTTTTCAATTGAAGAATTCACGATTAGCAAGGTAATTAGCACATGTTAGTGTAGGGGGGTCCTCCGAGTAACCCAGAAGCCAACCTGACTAATGAAATCAGTTTAGAATCATTATTAGAGAAAACTAAGAAGCCAAAGAATTAGAATCAAGCATAATAAATCCCAATCCAATGATCCCCTTTCATGTTATTGTTTCCGTCTAATTTCTCTCCTGCATGCTTAAGTTTTCTGTCTTTTTAAATTCAGTATTTTATTATTCTTTGCTTTTCCTCCATTCTAAAAATCCCCCCTGTTTTCATAAGCACGGAATTCTATAACTCCTAGGTCTCATTCCCTGTGTTCGACCATAGCCGCTATTGCTACAAAATAGTAGTAGTGTCGTGGATTATAAATTTTATTTGACCAACACAACCTTCGACAAGTCGGACCTATCAAATTGGCGTTGTTGCCGGGGAAGGCCGTTTTCTAATGTTTATAGGATTTTGTGTTCTTTTTGTGCTTTTTATTTTTCTTTTTGCAGAGCTTAACGATGATATCGGCATAACCTCGGCATGCTAAGTTAGAGTGCCATGGCCGAGTGAATGATGCAAGACCTAGTAGCCCCTGATTTGAGTCATCTTCCATCTCTTTGAGACCTTGAAGTCACCAACGAAATCATATACATCACGCAAGCGCCTAAGGAAGAATTTCACAAGTATTGGGATCGCTTCAAAAGGTTATGTGCACTTCCTCATCGCCCATTGTCTGAGGAGTCCTCGCCGTTGCACTTCATTGAAGGATTACCACCCGATGACAGAAGGATATTGGTGTTGGGTTTTATGCCCTAAAACTCGTAGATAGTAAATGTACTTTTGACCGAACATTAATAAAATGATGTATTATTCATTTATCTATGATTGTATTATGCAATCTTGTCTTATTAACTCTAATCCAATAAACTAAACATCCTAGGCTAATACAACGAACTTGAACTAGTATGTAGGGATTGTTGGGTTTTATGCCCTAAAACTCGTAGATAGTAAATGAAACAAATTAATCGATCTCAATCAAGCGTTATTTGAGTAATTCAGTAATTTGGTTATTGAATAATCGAGTTTGCATTATGTTGGGACGATTATCCGATTACCGCAAGCGTACGGGTCGTCACAAGTAATATAGTGATTTTGAGTATAGAGTATCGTCTCCACAGGGATTGGATTTATTCAATTAATTACCATAAATAATCTATCTTAGCTTTATTTAATCTAATGCCGAAAAGAATAACAAAAAGCTAATCTAGAAAGCAAAAGATAAATGGAGACACAATTTGGAGGGATAATTCTTAGAGGGTTGATTTAATCAATTGGACCTTTAATGCTTAATCAATTAACTAATATGGATTAACTAATCATTTGATTCATAAGTCTAGAAGCCTAATGAAAAGGGCTCTCCTGTCGGTCTCCTCCTATCTCATACCTTTCAATAAAGAATCTCCTTTCGGTCTCTTCTTTATTTACTTAGTATGGCATTACGACCCTTCAATACAACCTCTAACGTTATTTATTCTATCCCGTGTCACTCGGGTAAATAAACGTTAGTCATGCATTCAGTTCTAGTCTAAGCTTCTCTCCGTCGAGTCTCCGCTTAGTAACGATTCATTTAATCAGTGATCAGTTGATTAAAAGCATTACGGACAAAATGCACAAATGAACAATAATGAAATTAAACCAAATAAATTCATTAATCAAGCAAAGGTTCAACATCTAAATCAATCTCATAGAATTTAGGAATTTACTACTCATAATCACTAAAATCCAATAATTCATAATCACAACAATTCTAGAAACTAAAACATAAAGGAAAAGGGAAGAGAAATGCTCATAAAAGTGTTGATCTCCTCGATCCCGCGGCGACCTCCTTTGATCCCGAGCTCCAAAGATCTTCAACAAAGCTCCAAAACTCTCCCAAAAATCCCCAATTTTAGTGTGGATTCTAGAATGGGGTGAAAACCCACCAATTGGCACCCAAAACTTGGATGCAAATGGCCCCTTTTATAGGCTCCCAGCGTCGAGACACTACGTCACAGCGTCGCGACGCTCTGACGTCATCTTTTCTTGGGCTCCAAGACGTCGCAGCGTCGCGACGCTACCTAGACAGCGTCGCGACGCTATCGCGATTCTAGAACACTCCAGGCTTAGCGTCTCGACGCTAAGCCCTGAATCTTCAATAATTGCCCGATTTTGACTCCATTTTTGGGCCTCCAACTTTCTTTTGGCCCAAATATTTCATGCAATGGATTTTGGGCACTTTTCTTGAACCAACTTGATAATTTAAAACTTGAAATTCATGAATTTGGGCTTCTAACTCATTCTTCTTGGGCTTTTGGACTTGGATCAACAATGAACTTCTCCAAATTGCTCAAAAAGTCTCCAAAAATCATCCAAATTCTCTCAAAATTCTGGTTTTGCTTCCTTGGCTCGGTTTTCTGAAATTTAAACATAAAATAGCATTAAAGTACACAATTCATGCACACAACTAGCTAAAAATAATAGGAAAATGATGACATTTTTGCATGTCATCACATTAATAGACCCTAAATCCAATAAACTAAGATCCAAGGTTGTTTAAATGAAACTTGGACTAGTATGTGGGGACATACGGGGATCGGTGTGCAAGTAACAACCTAAAAGGTCTATAGTATAGGGATAAGGTTGGGTACCTTATCCTGGTGACACTATGTGATACGACCCACCTTGTATTTGATACAGATGCAATGATCCAAAGCATCCATGCAGGAGACATGCGGGTGGGGGTATCCTATGCAATGAGTTTGCATAAGACCGGACCGCGAAATAGTAACCACTAGATGTAACACCGTTAACTAGTTTAGGTTTCTATTTCAATAGGATGACCTAGGTAACTCAATCTCAATCCTGAGTCTGTTATGAACCCCTTTCAGGACGGATTGTCATTAGATTTGTATGGGTGAGAGGGGCCAGTTCGCCGACTCAATAATCCTACCATTTGAGGGGCAAGACCGAATGGGGGCTGGGAACATAACAGTACAAAATGGAATTCACTCCTTCCCCTATTGGGGTAAGTGGATGTGTGTTCTCTTAAGGGCTTATTCCGGGGCTTGAACAAAGGCACGTCATTCTCTCCTGGCCCGAGAGGAACTCCTGTTTAGTGGTTGGACCCTAAACAACTTGTTGATTAGAGGGATCAGTGGCACTTAAGGAACTAGAGGTAACCCAAGGGTAAAACGGTAATTTGACCCAACTGGTGTTACGAACACTCGTGAAGGATTGACTTACTGCATTGGTCGATATCCGTGGACACATAAATATTCTACAGTGAGAAGAGTGCAGCTATGGGTCTTTAGTGGAGTGACCCACAGTTAACGAATATTGACTAACTTGGTTAATGAGTTTAGCCAATTAGTCTCGTATCGTTGGAGCTTCTGATATGTAGGTCCATTAGGTCCCATTGATAACTCGTAAAGAAACTTGAGGCAATTAAGTATGAATTGTAAATTGAAAGTGTTCAATTTATTTAGGGGAATCATATAATGTATATTGATACATTATAATATAAAGTTTATGAAACTTTATAATATAATTTTGAATTAATTTCAAAATTAATTCTTGAGAGAAATTATTTGAAAGAGTTCAAATAAATTTAATATGAATTGGATTCATATTAATTTTAATTTTAATAAAATCCCTAAGATTAAATATATGATATTTAATTTGGTAATTAATTAATTATGAAATTAATTAGTTATTTATTAAAACTATAGACCTTTTCCTATTAGGAAAAGGCCCCTTTTCCTATTAGGAAAAAGTCTTGGCCTTTACTATATATACCCCTGGGGTGGGGTGAAAGGTATCCCATTCATTCTCCTACTCTCAGAGAATTCCCCTCAAGGCTCCCTCTAGACTCCCACCAGTCTCCTGCCTCTAGAAGTCTCAGAGTCATACCGGTGTAGCCATAGTGGTGGTGTTCGCACTAGTTCGTGATTATTTCACAAGAAATTGGTGAATTTAATCTGAGTCGTCAATGAGAGTAAGTAATTTGTTACTATATAAATTAGATTTAGATCTAATATTTTTGTATGCTTAGCCTTAATATAAATCTAGAATAGTTCTAAGTTTATTGCCAACGTATTGGTATTTTAGATTAAACAAAAATTAATTACGAATTGGTCCCAATCACGCTTCCGCTTTACGGAATTACGGAATTACGGAATTTCAATCCTTCAAGGACATACGGGGAACAATGTTCAAGATTTACCCTAAAGGGTCTATAGTATAGGGATAAGGCTGGGTACCTTCTCCTGGTGACACTATGGATACGACCCGCTTTGTATTTTGATACAAACGTAATGATCCAACGCGTTCTTGTTGACATGCGACTGGGGATATCCTATGCAATGAGTTTTCATAAGACCGGACCGCGAAATAGTTACCCACTCACTGTAACACCGTTAGTTAGCCTTGTTTCTATTTCACTAGGATGACCTACGCAACTTAATCTCAATCCTGAGTGGATTATAGACTCCTATCCATGAGGGATTATCCTTGATTTGTACGGGTGAGAGTGGCCTGCACGCCGACTCAATAAGCCTACCATTTTGGGGACAAGATCGAATGGGGAGCTGGGAACATAATCACACAAGATGGAATTCACTCCTTCCTGACTCTTGGGTAAGTAGAGGTGTGTTCCCTTAAGTGGTGTCTCCGGGTCTTGAACAATGGTCCCTGCATTCTCTATGGCACGAGAGGGACTTCTGTTTGTTGGTTGGACCTCAAACAGGTTTTTCATTAGAGGAGCACTGATACTTAAGGATAAAGAGGTAGCCCAGGGGTAAAACGGTAATTTGACCTAGCTGGGATACAAACACACGTGAAGGGCTGACTTGCTGTTGATGGTCGATATCTGTGGACACAGAAATATATCTGCAGTGAGAAGAGTGCAGCTGTGGTTCTATAGTGGAGTGAACCACAGTTAACGAACATTGATTAACTTGGTTAATCAGCTTAGCCAATTTCATATTGTTGGATCTTCTGATCTGTAGATCCATTAGGTACCACCGGTAGCTCACTATGGGCGTTGAGGTAAATTTCTAAGGGAGAATTGAATATTCAAAGGGGTTCGAATATTAAATGTGAAGGGTTAAAATCCCTTTGGTAGCGGAAACAATCAAGACCAATTCGTTTACGAAAAACCAATACATTGACAATTAAAATTCATAAACAAATTTCTAAATTAAAAACGATTAAGCATGCTAAAATTGATTCAAGCACTTACCGGATTTCGAAGAACACTGCGCAATGCTCCCAAATAATGTTCTTGATCTTCCAATGGACACCACCACACGAATTCACCCGCTATATCTCTTGGATTTCTGATATTGGTTTGTGGGAACCAAAAGATCATCTTGGAAAAGGGAATTTTCAGCAAGAAACCTTGCTGTATTTTTTAGAGAGGAAAAGAGAAAAAGAAAGAACTTTCTTTCTCTGTCAAAATCGTGAATGAGAGGAATGAGTGATTTCTTGGGAACTCCCTCTCCCCTGTACGATAAGTGGGGAGGGAGTTATTGCCCTACTAGATCTAGACCGTTAGATCTTAATCAAAACGATCTCGGCCATTAACTAATTAAATAATAAATATTTAATTAATTAATTAATTATAATTAATTTAATTAAATCAATATTAATTAAATGAATTATAATATAAAGTTTTTAATTCAATTTGAATCATATTCAATTGAATTAAATTGGTCATTCAATTAATTCTATTAATTGAATCCACATTAATTAAATATCAAATATTTAATTGATTTTATAATTGAATCATATTCAATTTCATCTCTCTCATTTAACCTATAGTTTTAATGTGCATCAAAATGTACATCAATATAAACTATAGTTTTAATTTGATTAAATCACATTTAACCAAATTAAAATTAAATTAATTAATTCCCCAATTAATTAATTCATGAATTAATCAAATATCACATATTTAATTAAATTCATAATTCTCTCATTAATTAATTTTGAATCATATCTAAAATTAACTTTATTATAAAGTTTAATTCATTAATTAAACTTATACTATAATGTATCTCCATACATTATATTAATTGCATCAAAATACAATTAACTTATATTCCCTTTAATAATCAAGACTATATTATCTCAGAACTCGTTATGAGCTAGCAGGTGGACCTAATGGACCTACAAATCAGAAGCTCCAACGATACGAGATTGATCAGCTAAACTCATTAACCGAGTCAATCAACATTCGTTAATTGTGGGTCACTCCACTAAAGACCCACAGCTGCACTCTTCTCACTGTAGAATATTTCTGTGTCCACGGATATCGACCAATGCAGTAAGTCAATCCTTCACGTGTGTTCGCAACACCAGCTGGGTCAAATTACCGTTTTACCCCTGGGTTACCTCTGGTTCCTTAAGTACCACCGATCCCTCTAATGAACAATTTGTTTAGGGTCCAACCTCTAAACAAGAGTTCCTCTCGGGCCAGGAGAGGACGGCGCGCCTTTGTTCAAGCCCCGGAATCAGCCCTTAAGGGAACACACATCTACTTGCCCCAATAGGGGAAGAAGTGAATTCCATCTTGTATTGTCATGTCCCCAACCCCCCACTCGGTCTTGTCCCCAAGAAGGTAGGCTTGTTGAGTCGGCGTGCAGGCCACTCTCACCCGTACTAATCAAAGGACAATTCCTTGTGAGAAGTTGTTAATGATGTTGGGTTTTATGCCCTAAAACTCGTAGATAGTAAATGTACATTTGACCGAACATTAATAAATGTGATGTATTATTCAATGTTTGTATTATATCTTGTCTTATTAACCCTAATCCAATAAACTAAACATCCAAGACTAATAGAATGAGGCTTGAACTAGTATGTAGGGACATACGGGGATCAATGTTCAAGTTTTAGCCTAAAGGGTCTATAGTATAGGGATAAGACTGGATACCTTATCCTGGTGACACTATGGATACGACCCGCTTTGTATATTGATACAAACGTATTGATCCAACGCGTTCATGTAGTTGACATGCGAGTGGGGGTATCCTGTGCAATGAGTTTGCACAAAGACAGGACCGCGAAATAGTTAACTACTAACTGTAACACCGTTAGTTAGCTCGGTTTCTATTTCACTAGGATGACCTAGGCAACTTGGCCTTAATCCTGAGTGGATTATGGACTCCTGTCCATGAGGCATTGTCCTTTGATTTGTACGGGTGAGAGTGGCCAATTCGTCGACTCAATAAGCCTACCATTTTGGGGACAAAACCAAGTGGGGAGCTGGGAACATAGTCTTACAAGATGGAATTCACTCCTTCCCGACTTTAGGGTAAGTAGAGGTGTGTTCCCTTAAGTGGTGTCTCCGGGTCTTGAACAATGGGCCCTACCCTCTTTTTGGCACGAGAGGGACTTCTGTTTGTTGGTTGGACCTCAAACAGGTTGTTCATTAGAGGAGCACTGGTACTTAAGGACAAAGAGGTAGCCTAGCGGTAAAACGGTAATTTGACCTAGCTGGGGTACGAACACACGTGAAGGGCTAACTTGCTGTTGACGGTCGATATCCGTGGACACAGAAATATATATCTGCAGTGAGAAGAGTGCAGCTGTGGTTCTATAGTGGAGTGAACCACAGTTAACGAATATTGATTAACTTGGTTAATGAGTTTGGCCAATTAATCTCATATCCTTGGAGCTTCTGATATGTAGGTCCATCAGGTCCCATCGGTAGCTCTATAAGGGCGTTGAGGTAAATTTCTAAAGGTGAATTGAATATTCGAAGGGGTTTGAATATTAAATTAAAATATGAATTTGATTCATATTAAAAACTATAGGTTATAATTAATACACATATGATGTATATTAATTCTATAGTTAATTTGAGAGATATAAATATATAATTAAATATATGATATTTAATTATGATATTAATTAATTGGTGAATTAATTAATATTTTGGTTTTAATTTTTAATTAAATTTGATTTAATTAAGGTATATTAAAACTATAGGATAAATGGAGTTTATTTTGTATAAATAGGTTTATACAAATAACTTTTAATTTAAATTAATAGTTAATTTAATTAAAAGTTTAATTAATATTATTTAATATTAATTAAATTATTTCCCATCAGTTAGGGTAATTGATGGGAACGTGTGCTCTATTTTTCCTCAGTCTTGCGTGAATGGGAGGGTTTTAAGGAGGCAGTTGTGCATTTTACGGTAACTCTCCATTCTTCAGTTTTTGCACTCTCCCTGGGATTCACACAGAACACTCTCAATCCCTCCAATCCAAGAAGTCTCTCTACAATTCTCTCTAAAAAGAATACAGAGAACTTTATTCACCAAAACCCTTAGAGATTGTGCTGCCACAAGCCCCTAACGCACATCCTTCAAGAGAATACTGGTGCAACTTTGGTGGTGGTGTTCGTGACGTTTTTACAGCGAAATCAAGGTCTTCTTGCTTCTGGTTTTGGGCGAATTTTCAAGAGTTTTGGCGAAACTAATCGAGAATTTTAGCAAAGGTATAGTTTTTCTTGATCTAGGATCAATAGGATCCAAATTAGATGAGATCTAGTTTTTCCTTTTTGATTATAGCATGTTTTATAACTGTATTGCAGCATGTTATATTTATTTTCTGCTGTAAGTTGGTTTGCCGTCGTATTGGTATCCCAATCGGCGTTTTAATTCGAAAAAGGTCTCTGACGTCTTCCGCTGCCTAGGGCTTTAATCCCTACACATGACACACTCAGGATTAAGATTGAGTTACCTAGGTCATCCTATTGAAACAGTAACCTAACTAGTTAACGGTGTTACATCTAGTGGTTTACTATTTCGTGGTCCGGTCTTATGCAAACTCATTGCATAGGATACCCCCGCTCGCATGTCTCCTACATGGACGCCTTGGATCAATACGTCTGTATCGAATACAAAGCGGGTTGTATCACATAGTGTTACCAGGATAAGGTACCCAGCCTTATCCCTGTACTATAGACCTTTTAAGTTGTTACTTGAACACTGATCCCCGTATGTCCCCACATACTAGTCCAAGTCTCATGTAAACAACCTTGGATCTTTGTTTATTGGATTTGGGTCATATTGTGCAATTCTAGACTTAATATGACAATAACACTTTATTGCATAAACCTCAATAACACTTTATAGATACAAGTGTATAATTCGTTAACCATTCACTATCTACCAGTTTTAGGACATAAAACCCAACAAACTCCCACTTGGACTAAAAATCTAGTTTAGTGGGAATGTACAATAATCTATCCCAGCAGTGGGTGTATAAATACATGTATAATACATAAAACGTATTTACAATGTACAAATACAATAAACTTGGGCATCACTATACCCATTACATAATGGTATCATTATACCCATTAGACTTCTCCCACTTGCCCTAGATTACATCTTTGTACATAACTCGTAGACCTAGACCATCTAGATGACCCTCATACACTTTAGCCGAGAGAGCCTTCGTGAATGAATCAACAATATATTCTTTAGATTCAATGTGCTTACTTGTCTTGCAATAAGCTAGTTCATATTTGGAACACCTTCCAAATTAGGCTTGAACTTCCTAAGTCATACAGTCTCTATCGGTACTTCACAAGCAACTGCTTATTGGCCTATATGGTCGAGACTGCATATAAGTCGTACTATAGCTCCTCCATTAAGAGTGAAGACAGACATTGATGTAGATTTCATCAAATCCTTATCAGTTAAAACATCTGTGTCAGTGTATCCTGTAAGGATCAAATCCTTAGCGCCACACACAAGCATATAGAACCTCGTTCTCCTAAGATACTAGAGGATGTACGTGTAGGTAACGACACTCCAGAGATCAAATCCTGGATTTGATTGATACTTACTGACAACCCTACTGCATAGGGCATATGTCTCATGTCCTCAACTTCTTGAGGTGTCGGAGGACACAGTTTCTTAGACAAAAGAATTCCATTCCTGAAAAGGTAGTAAACCCTTATTGGAATTCTGCATCTTATATCTAACTAACATCTTGTAGACATAAGACACTTGAGACAAGGCTAGCTCAGCTTCTCCCATATTTTCATTTGGAAATGAGCTGCTAGCCTCTTTTAATGTCAGTAAGATAACCTACATCATTCCCAATGATTAGGATATCAATCATATACAACACTAAGTGAGCTACTGAATTGTTGGTGATTACTTGCAAACACAAGACTCATCAATGTTCTGATTAAAGCCAAAAGATTTGATCACCGCATCAAATCTTACATGCCAAGACCGAAATGCTTAGGTCAATCCATGAATGAACCACTTAAGCTTACAAACCCTTTTGCTTTAGATCTTGCTCAATAGACCCTTCTGGTTGAGACCTTAAATGTCTCGTTTCCTCTTGTAAATCCACTTGTAACCTATAGGTGTTACCCATCAAGCAGACATACAAGATCCCAGATGGAATTGAAATGCAAAGATTTCATTTCCAAGTAAATGGCTTTAATCCTCTGATCGTTATCAACATCATTCATTTCTTTTGTAAAAGACAATGAATCCTCTATGTCATCATTAAGAATGACGACTTGAGCTTCAAATAAGCCCATGTAACGGTCAGGTTATAAAACAACCCTCCCACTACATCAAGGCATTCTCAACTCTTGAGATGGATGTGACTGACCAAAAGCACTGGCCTTATCAACAACTCTTGTTGAATAACCAGTCTTATCAACAACTTTTGTTGATTCATCAACAACTCTTGTTAATGTTTTCGCAGCTCTATGAAGGTGTACATATTACACATGCGGAAGCAATTGAAGATCGAAAGTACTTAAGACATTCAATTTTACTCCTAAAGCATGCATGTTCTAGAAAAGGCAGAAAAGAGAGTTCGAGAACACCAACCTTTGTAGCTCTCTTATATGGAACTCCTTGTGGTGTTATCCTCTCCAATGCTCCTTGGACAACCTCTAGAGTCTTCTCTACTATTCTCCTTGCTTAGAATGACTTGTGGGAGTCTTATAGAGATAAGGAATGGGAAGGGAATGCTTGAAGGATCAAGCTATTGAAAGAACTAAGGAAGAATGTGTCTTTGAGAGGAAAAACCAGCAGCATAACAGTAGGTAAAAGCTCTCTCACCTTTTGAATCTGATTCAAGCTCCTTATAAAGACCTCCTCCATGCAAAGACAAGCTTCATGACACTAGACACATGGTGAAAATGCAACTCAAAGTGGATTCTAGGTGTTTAATTCACAACACATGCAACTAGTGCATGGTTGTGTTGTTTTCCACTATGCATCAACATGCAAGAGTGGGAATGCCACTAAATCCACTAAATTGAACCTTCATACTTGAATTTTCAGCTTGCAATTTTCCTTAATTCAATTTGAAATTGAATTTGATTTCTAGGTTATAAATTGGGACATTTCCAAGTTAATATATCATGATTAATCTAATTAATCATTCTTACCTAGTGCCACTAATAGTATATGATTCCTAATACATATACATGGTATTTAAAACACTTTTAAATACCTTATCTCTCAATTCCTTATTTAATTCATAATTAAAAATTGAGTAAAACACATTTTTATGATAAAGCCCTATTTCCCGTTTTTGAACGATTCAAAAAATCCTATCATTATGATCTAAGCATTAATACAATATGAGCTAGTAGAGGGACCTAATGGACCTATAGATCATGGGCTCCAACGATTCGAGGCTAACCGACTAATCTCATAATCTAAGTTAGCCAACATTCGTTAACTACCGGGACACTCCACTATAGCCCGATAGTTACACTCCCCTCACTATAGATATATTTTCGTCCACTTGATTTAACCATGATTAGTAAGTCGTTCCTTCACAGGTTGTTCGTAGCTATAGCTAGGTCAAATAACCGTTTCACCCCAATAGTACTTCTTGTTCCTTAAGTTCCACTAATCCTCTAATGAACAATTGGTTTGCGGTCCAACCATCAAACCTAAGTTCCTCTCGATCCAACGAGAGGGTGGGGCCCCTTGTTCAAGTCCCGAAGTTAGTACTTAAGAGAAAAACCTCTCTGCTATCCCTGAAAAAGGTAGGAGTGAATTCCGTCTTGCGAAACTATGTCCCCAGCTATCTATTCGATCTTATCCCCAAAATGGTAGGCTTGTTGAGTCGGCGATGCTGGCCACTCTCACCCATGCAGATCAAAGGATAATCTCGTATAAACAGGAGTTCATAGTTAGCTCAGGATTAAGAAGGAGTTACCTAGGTCATCTATGAGAAATAGTCAGTTTCTTCAGTAAACGGCGTTATAAAGAGAAAGTGACTTATTTCGTGGTCCAGTCTTATGCAAACTCATTGCATAGGACGCCCCCACTCTCATGTCACCACATGAACGATTTAGGATCTCATCGTTTGTACTTAATACAACGTGGGCCGCGTCCATAGTGTCTCCAGGATAAGGCACCCAACCATATCCTTATACTATAGACTATTTTGACTATAAACTTGAACTTGATCCTACGATATGTCCCTACATATAGTTCGAGTATTCATTTTATAGTCAAGGATCTTAGTTTATTGGATTTAGGTTAATCATTCGCAATTTACATATTCAATAACATCTTTTACTGAATAACCTCAATAACGTCTTTATTGAAAATAGAATATGTTTAATGATTTACAAACTACGAGTTTATAGGACATTAAACCCAACACTCTATTAGTTAATTCACTTAAATCGACCTTACTTTATGGCTTATGATTTCTCATATGTTCTTCTTCTGAGAATGAAGCATTTGTCGATACAAATTCTTTATTCTCTTATGGATTGAAGAAGTATCTTATCCTCGTTTCCTTTGGGATTGCCTACAATTAGGCATAATTTTGAACGGTATTCCAATTTATTTTGGGTTAGTCACAAGCACAAGTGCTGGACACCCCAAAATTTAAAGGAACGTAAACAATCTTTACGTCCAATCCACAACATAGAAGGTGTTTCAGAAACACTTTCGATGGAACATTGTTCAAAATACACGCTGCAGTCACACTGCATGACCCCAAAACGAGTCAGGCAATTGAGCATAGCTCAACTGGGATTGAATCATATCCAATAGGGTTCTATTACTCCTAACTGAGATTTAGGATGTGATTCCATGAACTATCAAATAGTCCTAGAATCTCAAGTCCTTATATTCAACACATTGATCAGATCAAAGTGTTTTTATTATCTCTCCTAACAAGTTTTCAACTTCAGTCTTAAGCCCTTTCGAATATCTCAAGAGCTTCAGACTGAAATTGCATTAGATAGAGATACTCATACCTTTGAATAATCATCCATAAATGAGATGATTTATTCATGCCCTTCCACTGCTTTAACATACTGGACCACAAGGATCCAAATGTACAAGCTCCAAGGGCTCTTTGGCTCTTTTAGCTATTTTCCAGTAAAAATAGCCTAACCTTAAGAACCAAAGAAAGGTATTTCCTTTAGGAGATATCCTTTGCCTTTATTTCTCTGAGTATAAGCAATCTTAAACAACTCAGTGCTCATGACTTACTTTACTCTCGATTAGTCTTAAAACACATAAGTTGTTTTCAGTAATGCTGAACAAATGTCAACTCACTTTCTTAAAATAAAACTGCGTTAGCAAGGAAAGGTATTGAGTAACATTGTTCCAACATAAACGATACAGAAATCAAATTTATGTTAATCTTTAGGAAATTCATATACATTATCTAATAATGTGTATTTTCTCCCACTGGATAAAATAACTTAATGTTCCCTCTGCCAAAGTCGAGACATATTCTCCAAATCAAAATCTGAGAGTCATCTCACCTAATTGCAACTGTTGTCATGAGCTTATTCCTTAAAAGGAAAAGCAAACGTGACAAGTGGCACCTGAATTAAGGATTCAGGCTGTATCCTCATTTTCCACTATGCACGTTTCAATGAACAATAAATCATATTTATTGTCATTGATATTGGCTAGGCAGTTAATGTCATAATAATCATGAACGATTCAAGATGAACTAGACATTTGGGCCTGAGGACATTCCTCACAAAAGACTAATCTTAAATCACTTACCACAAGTTTCGTTTAAGCTAGTTGTATCTTAAACCGTTATTAATAAAAAGATGTAAGACAATGCACATAAAATTTATATAATTGTCGAAGTAACAAATTACTTGTATTATTAATCGCACTAACCCATTACAAATAATCCAATCAAATTCTGCAAAAACAAACAAGCAATCAAAGAAACCCTATAAAACTATTGATTTAGTTTTTGCAACGATACTTCAGAGGTTTAGAATAACAGCCACCGAAGGGTGGTCAGCTACTCCTCCTCTGAATTGAGACAATCTCAACCAAACCCTAACACTAGAATAACTCATATTCCGTTAGCATTTAGTTACCGTTGTTCGGTCAATGATTAGTTAACACACTTAACTCATCCCTGTAAGTGTAACTCTCCCACTTTCAAATCCCAGAGGTACGGACCAACAGGCTACCAAAAGGAAAGACAACTGTTGGTAATTAACCTAAGTGACCCTATCCATTTCTGGAGTTCGCGGTGTTCCGAAACCTATGATCAGGCCCTCCGAAGGGATGGTCGCTCCAGGACGACACGCAGGCGGATCATAAGAATCTCACGGTGCGACCTAGGGTGGAGACCGTAGGATACGTTGACACGTGTCCTGCTCCCACTTACTATAGACATTCTCTCCATTCACCTTGGTATTGACCCATGCAAACACTTTCCAAAGGGAGGCCGCGCTAAAACGACACGAAGCCGAGCATGGATCTCACGGTGTGAACACAGGGGGACGTGAGAGTAAAAACTCGATATGAAAAATCTTGTTTTTATATTTTTCCTCCCACTGAAATGTCCTACTGTATTTTAGGGTTATTAAACTTAGATAAACCCGGCTAAGTCAATCTATCTAAGTCTATGCCTATTATAACTCTTATATATAGGTCTTTACTCTAATGTCTAGGTGAATTAAACCCTTTTAATTACCTAGTGACATTGCATGCTAACATTAGACTATGATTAATTCAACTCAGGTTTCGGATCTGTTCCCAGGTAGGAGGTGTTCCGTAACTGTCAACTTAAGTACCCCCAGCCTAGACAGAACTTCACCGGGAGAGTTCCCTTATAACCATAGCAATGTTTTTCCTACTTAGTGCATTAAAACTATTTTAATCCTAAGTAAGAAAATAATTCTAATCCTATTAGAATTAAAATGAGCTTAGGTCTAATTAATTTTAAACATTTTAAAATTAATTCATTTTAAACCTAAGGTCCTATGTTTGCATGCAACTCTTGTTATAGGTTGACGGTTTCTAATCAATTTTATAACTATTATAAAATTTTAATAATTAGCCCTATAACATGCTTCTATGGTGTTTCCAAATAACAATCTAATTCAAATTATTAAACACCATAATGCTCATGACGCCGATAATATAACGATTATATATATCTAAGGTGGTGTCATGCTTCATGCAATTTCAATTTCATTTAATTAATATCGATTATATTAATTAATCATCAGCGAAATTAAATCACATGAAATTAGACATTAATATAATATAACTCTTATATAAATCTAATTAATGTCATGCTCAATGCTATTCCATTTTCATTTAATTAATATAACAATTTATATTAATATTATACATGAAAATCAAGCATTGAAATTTATTTCCATTCATAATATAACTATTATATTAATACTCATAAAAATAAATCTAAGCATGCATGCTACAATAATAAAATATAACATTTTATATTTATCTAATTAATGTCATGCATCATGCTTTTCCAATTTCATATATTTAATATAACAATTATACTAAATAACTCATAAAATTTAAATTCATGCATAATTATCATATATTATAACATTTATAACATAAAAATGCATGAAACATGCTTAACCTATGGTGGGATCTAGCTAAATGACATTCATAAAGCAATAAATAGCTGAAAAACCGGTATATTGGCCCCTAGGATAATTAAAATAAACAAAAATTACAATAATTTCAATTTAATTATCCTACTGAGTCTTGAACCGCTCCAGAACCGGCCCGAAACAGCTTGAACCGCTTCAAACTGGGCCCATAACACTCTAACCGGACCAATACTCCAGCGAACCGGACTAAACCAGCTCAAACCGGACCGCCCACGAAGAAAACCGCATGCGAAAAAAATAACTGTTATTAATTGACAACGATAAAACTCGAACACAGTACCTCACGGACACCAAGCACACGTACAGACCATCTCGTCCATCACCCATCTTCAACATTTAGTTTACGCATAAACAACTTATTTCGTAATCGCTTCAAGGCACGTTCCGCACGACGCGTTCCACGCTTCGCAAATCCGAAAACTTCCGTCAGCGTCGAGATGCTGTAGGCAAAGCGTCTCGACGCGGGCCCGATTTTTTCCAGCCTTTGTACTTCAGCGTCGCGACTCCGTTGAGCAGGGTCGCGACGTTACGCCTCTGGACAGCGTACTGCCTTACGATTCCAGCAGCAGATTTTCACCAAAATTGATCCCGATTCGAACACCGATCAACAAATTGATCCTAAATCTCTAGACACGGACTTACAAGACTCGATTTATTGAATTAATTGCCCAAAAACGCAGGGGCCTTTACAATGTTGATCAAATCAAAACACAGTAAATCTATGGCCAAATATACCAAAACAATTTTTCAGCAAACCAACATTCATAATGCATAATAAATCCCACCAATCCAACCAATGCAATTTTCGAAAAAAACAAAATTGATTAAACGATTTGGCTCTGATACCAATTGAAGGGTTAAAATCCCTTTGGCAGCGGAAACAATCAAGACCAATTCGTTTCACAATTTCGTTTACGAAAAACCAATACATTGGCAATTAAAATTTAGAAACAAATTTCTAAATTAAAAACGATTAAGCATGCTAAAATTGATTCAAGCACTTACCGGATTTCGAAGAACACTGCACAATGCTCCCAAATAATGTTCTTGATCTTCCAATGGACACCCCCACACGAATTCACCCGCTATATCTCTTGGATTTCTGAGATTTGTTTGTGGGAACCAAAAGATCGTCTTGGAAAAGGGAATTTTCAGCAAGAAACCTTGCTGTATTTTTTAGAGAGGAAGAGAGAAAAGAAAGAACTTTCTTTCTCTATCAAAATCGTGAATGAGAGGAATGAGTGATTTCTTGGGAACTCCCTCTCCCCTGTACGATAAGTGGGGAGGGAGTTATTGCCCTACTAGATCTAGACCGTTAGATCTTAATCAAAACGATCTCGACCATTAACTAATTAAATAATAAATATGTAATTAATTAATTAATTATAATTAATTTAATTAAATCAATATTAATTAAATGAATTATAATATAAAGTTTTTAATTCAATTTGAATCATATTCAATTGAATTAAATTGGCCATTAAATTAATTCTATTAATTGAATCCACATTAGTTAAATATCAAATATTTAATTGATTTTATAATTGAACCATATTCAATTTTATCTCACTCATTTAACCTATAGTTTTAATGTGCATCAAAATGTACATCAATATAAACTATAGTTTTAATTTGATTAAATCACATTTAACCAAATTAAAATTAAATTAATTAATTCCCCAATTAATTAATTCATGAATTAATCAAATATCACATATTTAATTAAATTCATAATTCTCTCATTAATTAATTTTGAATCATATCCAAAATTAACTTTATTATAAAGTTTAATTCATTAATTAAACTTATGTGGTTTAATTTAATTAAATTAATTTAATTAACTATCAGTTATTTTAACTGATAGAAATTTGGTCTCCCCACTAATCTATCATAACGCGTGAAGGAGAGGGTTTTTAGGCAGGGAGTTTGTCCATCCGTTAGATAACTTCCTCAATTTTCATTCAGCAAACACTAACTCTCATTCACGCAATTCTCTCTCAAACTCATGAGTGCTCTCTGCGTTTTTCTTCTTCCAAAATCACAGAGAACCAATTTTCTCTCCAGAAATCCCTTAGCAATTTATAGTTCCCACAAACAACCTCAAGCATTGTTCCTGTGAGGATACCGGTGCAACCTTATTGGTGGTGTTCGTGGGCAAATATACAGCAAAAGGAAGGTTATTTTCTGCTGGTTTTGGGTCAATCTATCAAGGGAATTTGACGAAAACGGTCGAGATCTTCAAGCTAATTAAGGTTTTCCATTCCCTTAATCTTTAGGGTTTATTAGAATTATTTTAGAGTATATTCTAATAAATCTAGCATGATTTATAACACTTTTACAACATGTTTATATTCTGTTTTGTTGCTGTAAAATGATATTTGTGAACCGTATTGGTATTTTAATCGTGACCTAAAAACAGTGTGGTTCTTTGATTGTTTCCGCTGCGCTAGGGCTATAATCGCTGCAATTGGTATCAGAGCCATCTTTGTATTTTTTTCATTGATTAAAGTTTGCGGTTTGCTTTTTGGTGGGATTTACTGCATACTGTATGATTATGTAAATTTTGCGTCGAACTAGTTAGGCTTAATTGGCCATAGAAATTTATGTTAATTTTGATGTGATCAAATGTAAGGGCCCTTGTGTTTTTGGGCGACACTTCATGAATTTCGAGTCTGTACAGTCCGGGTCTAGATTAGGCTTGAAGATCAGAGAAAATCATAGCGGAAATCGACCAAATTCGTGAAGATCAGTCGCGGATCTGCCCAAAAACGAGCTCCAGCACAACAACGTCGGGACGCTTGGCCTTGCGCGTCCCGACGCTGTCGCGATTTCACGCTTCAGATGGTTGAAATCGCGCCAGCGTTGGGACGCTATTACTTAAGTGTCTCGACGCTGTCACGATTTCATGCGGTGCTAGTTTTTTTTCGTGGAGACGTGCATGGTGGCCTAAATCGCCGGTTCGATTCGTGAATTACGAGTGAGCTGGGACCGGTTTGGTCCGGTTCAACCCGGTTTGGGTGCAGTTCGAGGTTTTCAAGGTCGGTTCGAAGCGGTTCGGGTCGGTTCGAGGGTTTTAGACCGGTTTTGGAGCTGCAGATTTTTGTAATAGGATAGATTTAAAGCTTTATTAGTGTAATTTTGCTTTAATTTATCCTAGGGGCCAATTAAATCGGTTCAATTTCTATTTAGATTTAAGTCCCACCCTAGGTTATAAATCCGACCTTAGGTTATAAAGCATGCTCATGCATTATGTATGTTATAATTAGATTATAATGTATTGTTGATAAAGCATGAATTGATTTTCATGGATGATTAATATATGTTTTGAGTTATATTAATATCATGAAAATGGATAAGCATGATGCATACAATTACTTAGTTAAATATAAATGTTATATTTAAATGAATTGTTTGCAGCATGCTACTTTGATTTTCCATGGTTGGCAATATTTTAAGTGTTAATTTACTAATAATTGAAATTGAAGTTGCATTGAGCATGGAACATCCATAGTTTAATATAATAGTTATATTAATATTCATGCATTGCAAATCAATATAGTTTAATTTCATTAACTAGAATATGATTGTTAATTGTTTTTAAACTATAGTATGCATGATTATAGGGCTAATCATTAAAATTTTGAATAGTTTAAAATTTATGATTAGAAACCGTCAATCTATAATCAAGATATATATGCATGTTCACATAGGACCATAAGTTAAAATTAATTAATTTTAAATAAGTTAAAATTAATTAGACCTAAGGTCGCTTTCTAATATGATTAGAAGATCTTACTTAGTTTAAAATAGTTTTAATGAACTAAGTAGGACCAACATTCCTATGATTATAAGGGAACTCTACCAGTGAAGTTCTGTCTAAGGATTGGGGGTATTTAAGTTGACGGTATACGGAACACCTCCTACCTGGGAACTGATCTAGATCACCGGAGTTGAATTAATCATAAGGTTTATTATATATGTTTAATGCATCTAGACATTAGGTTTTATTATAATAGTTATAATAGGACTAGACTTAGATAAATGACTTAGCCAGATTTATCTAGGTTTAATAAAACCCTAAAATATACGATAGGTTACTTTAGTGGGAGGAAAATTACAAAACTTGATTTAAATCGAGTTTTGCTCCTACGTCCTTATATTCACAACGTGAGATCCATGCTCGGCTTCGTGTCGTTTTAGCACGGCCTCCCTTCGGAAAGTGTTTGCATGGATCAATAACAAGGTGAATGGAGAAAGTGACCATAGTAAGTGGGAGCGGGACGAGTGTCAACGTTTCACTCGGTCTCTACCCCTTGGTCACAACGTGAGATTCCTATGATCCGCCTGCATGTTGCCCTTGAGCAACCATCCCTTTGGAGGGCCTGATCATAGGATTCGGAACACCGTGAACTCCTGAAAAGGATAGGATCGCTTAGGCTAATTACCAACAGTTGTCTTTCCTAACGGTAGCCTGTTGGTCCGTGCCTTTGAGATCTGAAAGTGGGAGGGTTACACTTACAAGGATGAGTTAATTTGTTAGCAAATCCTTGACCGAACAATGGTGGTTAACATCTAATGGAATATGAGTTATTCTGGAATTAGAGTTAATTGAGAAGAGTCTAATTTTAGAGGAGGAACAACTGATCACCCTTCGGTGACTGTTCTTCTAAACCTCTAAAACATCGTTGCTAAACACAATCAATAGTTTTATTAGGGTTCTTTGATTGTTTGTTTGCAAAATTGATTGGATGTATGCAATTGTTTGTACTGCTTGTGTGATGGGTTAAGGCAAAGATAACTAATACGGTCAATTGTTTGTTTTTTTTCAGCAATGTCTTCCTCAGTTATTGCTTTGCTTAAAAATGAAAAGTTAACTGGCAAAAATTTCCCTACGTGGAAGTCCAACCTGAATACGATTCTAGTTGTCGAGGATCTGAGGTTTGTCTTGACAGAGGAGTGTCCTCCAGTTCCTCCTCGCACTACTCCTCAGGCAGTAAAAGACCCCCATGAACGCTGGATAAAGGCCAACGAGAAGGCCCGAGTCTATATTTTGGCCAGCTTGAATGAAGTTTTGGCCAAGTGTTATGAGATTGTGGAAACAGCTAGGGAAATTATGAATTCCCTACAGGAGATGTTTGGACTCCCGTCCTATCAACTCCACCACGACGTCCTGAAGAATGTCTTCAACGCCCGTATGCAAGAGGGGCATCCTGTTCGGGAACATGTTCTCGACATGATGAACCAGATTAATATTGCCGAGGCGAACGACGGGGTTTTCTACGAGCGCAGTCAGGTTGCGTTCATCTTGCACTCTCTTCCGCCTAGCTTCATGCAGTTTAGGACAAATGCGAGCATGAACAAAATTCAGTTCAACCTGACCACCCTCCTCAACGAGCTGCAGATTTATGAGTCCATGCTGAAAAGCAAGGGCAAAAATGTGGGGAAAGGAGAGGCCAATGTGGCCCATTCCAAGAAAAAGTTCCTGGATGGTTCATCCTTAGGAATAAAATCTGTACCTCAGGCTTCTTCATCGAAGCAAATACAAAAGAGGAAGGGTGATAAGGGGAAGGCTCCTGCGCAAGCTGTTCAGGGTAAGGGAAAGGGGAAGGTCGTGGCCGATAAGGGCAAATGCTTCCTGATGCACAAATTGCTTACCGCAAGTGTACGGGTCAAGTTATAATATAGTGAATGTGAAATTCGAACGTCGTCCTCTGGATTGGGTTTCTAATCAATTCTAATTACCGAAAATAATCTTGTCCAATTTTATTTAGGGAACCAAACAAAGTGAGAATTAATGGAAATCTAACACAAAACAATAAAAAGTGTGACAATCTAATGGTGGCAAGAGTCCGAGGGAGATTTCACCGATTGAGATTATGGATTAATTAATGGATTATTGACATGCTATGATTCATAAATCAAGGAAACTACAATCAAACATATCTCTCCCGAGCATACATAATCCTCTCACATACAATGGACCCGATATCCCTATCTAAATTCATTTAGCATGCAAGGCATTAAGGCTAGTCCTATTACCGATTTCTAGAATTATCTATTATCTCCCGATCTCAAGATTAATCCTAGTTATGCATAACGATTTCTAAGCTAAATCCCCTCTCCCGAGTTAGATTTAAACACAAACAACATTCAATTCATGGCCGGTAAATTGAAAGCATTAAACACACATTATGCATAAATGAAATCAATAGCAAAAATCCATACAATCAATCCATAATTGCCCCAACGGCTACATCAATACCTAAGAAATAAACTTAGCTACTCATAATTCGTACTACGATATAAACTAAGTACAAATCAACCATTAAAACTACTAAAGAAAAGGGAAAAGAGAAGTAAACGATAAGTAGGTCGAGACCGCACGTCCCCGTCACGATCCCCACGAACAAAGCCTTGAATCCCGCTTTTCTCCTCTTATTTCAGCCTCCACAGCAGCTCTCTAGGCGAGTTTTTGGCCAAAAAGTCACCCCAAAGAAGTCCCTCAAACTGAACTAATCGCAATCTTTAAATAGGGAAAAATTTTGGCACAGCGTCGCGACGCTGTCGCGATACCGCCAATCTGGAAAGTGAAATCCGCAAGCGTCGAGACGCTAGCGTCATAGTGTCGAGACGCTGTGACCTGT
Organism: Luffa aegyptiaca; assembly: GCA_017139565.1. Lineage (NCBI taxonomy): Eukaryota > Viridiplantae > Streptophyta > Magnoliopsida > Cucurbitales > Cucurbitaceae > Luffa > Luffa aegyptiaca. Next base: position 7,264,647 of record CM029397.1, read on the forward strand.
TGCCGCCAATTCAAGAAGAAAAATAGCAGCGTCGAGACGCCCTTTTGCAAGGGTCTCGACGTTGGTCTTCGGCCAGGCCTAAATTGAGCTCTTCCAACTTCGATTCTCTTTGTTCCTTTGCCTCTTTTCGCATCCCGAACATCCAATTAGCTCCAATTTCCCGATTTTATCTCCAAAACATAATTCCTACAAATAAACACAAAAATGCATAATTTTGGCCATTTAATTATAAAAGACTAGCTAAATTAATTAGGGAAAACTAGCTATCTATGCTCGCTATCACTTCCACTGCAATGTGGATGGTCATTGGAAGAGGAACTGCCCTCGTTACCTCGCTAAAAAGAGAAGAGAGAAAGAAGGTAAATTCGATTTACTGGTTTTAGAAACTTGTCTCATTGAACATGATGAGTTTGCCTGGATATTGGATTCGGGAGCCACTAATCATGTTTGTTCATCTTTTCAGGGAAATGATTTCCAGTAGCTGGCTGATGGCGAAATGACTCTCAAGGTTGGAACGAGAGAGGTCATTTCAGCAAGAGCAGTGGGAGCTACAAAATTGTTTTTTAGGAATAAGATTTTAATTTTAGAGGACTTATATTTGGTTCCTAAAATTAAGAGGAACCTTATTTCTATATCTGCTTTACTTGAACAACAATATTCTATTTCGTTTATGCTTAATGAAGCTATTATTTCCCGAGGTGGAGTTTTTATTTGTTCTGCTGAGCGTGAAAACAATTTATTTGTGTTAAGACCTACTGACACTAAACTTATCTTAAATCATGAGATGTTTAAAACGGCTAAAACTCAGAATAAAAGGCAAAAGATTTCTCCGTTAAGCAACAATACATATCTTTGGCACCTTCATCTTGGTCATATTAACATCGATCGGATCGATCGTTTGGTGAAAAATGGACTTCTAACTGATTTAGAAGATAATTCATTACCACCCTGTGAATCGTGTCTCGAGGGTAAAATGACCAAGAGGCCTTTTACTGAAAAAGGTTATAGGGTCAAAGAACCACTTGAATTGATACATTCGGATCTTTGTGGTCCAATGAATGTAAAGGTTCGAGGTGGTTATGAATATTTCATCTTTTTCATAGATGATTATTCACGATATGGTTACTTATACCTAATGGGCCATAAGTCTGAAGCTCTTGAAAAGCTTAAAGAGTTTAAGACTGAGGTAGAAAACCTATTGGGTAAAACAATTAAGACACTTCGATCAGATCGAGGTGGACAATGATTCCAGGACTATTTGATAGAACATGGAATCCAATCCCAACTCGCAGCACCTGGTACACCTCAGCAAAATGGTGTATCAGAAAGGAGAAATAGAACCCTGTTAGACTGTCAGGTTTTATGCCCTAAAACTCGTAGATAGTAAATGTACTTTTGATCGAACATTAATAAAATTATGTATTATTCATCTTTCTATGTTTGTATTATGCAATCATGTCTTATTAACCCTAATCCAATAAACTAAACATCATAGGCTAATAGAATGAGGCTTGAACTAGTATTTAGAGACATACGGGGATCAATGTTCAAGATTTAGCCTAAAGGGTCTGTAGTATAGGGATAAGGCTGGGTACCTTATCCTGGTGACAGTATTGATACAAACGTACTGATCCAACGCGTTCATGTATTTGACATGCGAGTGGGCGAGTTTCAGGCGTTGTTTGACTCAGTTCATGCGGTTTGGGCAAGTTTCCGTTCGGTTCAGCATATTTTGGAGCTGGTTCGATGCATTTTAGCTCGGTTCAAGCTGGTTCAAGGGTTTTTTTTGAGCTGGTTTAGCTATTTTTTGCTGGTTCAGTTCGGTTCAGCCCGTTTTCTTGCCGGTTCGAAGAGTTTGGATGTGGTTCGTGACTGTTTTGGACTGGTTCACGGCAGGATAGGACTTTTATTAGATAAATTAATGTAATTTTTTCTAATTTTTGAGTCCTAGGATGCCAAAACCCGTCTACTTAGCTATTTAATTGCTTTATGAATGTCATATAGTTTATAATCCCACCATAGGTTAAGCATATTCATGCATATTTATTTATAATTGTTATAATATATGGATTATGCATGAATTTAATTTTCATGGATGTTTAATATAAATTGCTAAATTAAATGGATGAAAATTGAGAAGCATTGAGCATGAAATTACTTTAATTTAAAATATAAAAGTTATATTTCTATAAGTAATTTATATGCTTAATTTATTGTCATGGGCGATTAATATAAAGAGTTATATTAATGTATGAAAATGTCAGTGCATGTTATTAAATTTTCGTTCTTAATTATTTTAAGAGTTAAATTAATTAAAGGAAATTAAAATTGCATTGAGCATGACATTACCTTAGAATTAATATAAATGTTATATTATTTAATGTCATGATTGCTATTGTATGGTTAATAAATTAATTGGAATTAGATTGTTAATTTATTTCACCATAGTAGCTTGTTATAGGTCTAATTCATTAAAATTTATAATAGTTATAAAATTAATGAATATAAACCATTAACCTATAACAAAGAATTGCATGCAAACATAGGATCGTAGGGTAAATGGATTAATTTTAAATTGTTTAAAATTAATTAGACTTAAGATCACATTTCTAATAGGATTAGAATTATTCTTACTTAGTGTTAAAATAGTTTTAATAAACTAATTAGGAAAAATATTATTATGGTCATAAGGAAACTCTCTCGGTAAAAGTTCTGTCTAAGGCTGGGAGTATTTAAGCTGACGGTTAACAGAACACCTCCTACCTGGGAACTGACCCGAAACTTGAGTTGAATTAACCATAATTATGTTAGCATGCAATGTCACTAGGTTGATTAAAAGAGTTTAATACACCTAGATCTTTAGAGTAAAGACTTTACTTTACTATGGTTATAAGGGAGCTCTCCCGGTGAAGTTCTGTCTAAGGCTTGAGGTACTTAAGGTGACGGTTTACGGAACACCTCCTACCTGGGAACTAACCCGAACCTTGAGTTGAATTAACCATAGTCATGTTAGCATGCAATATTGCTAGGTTTATTAAACGAGTTTAATTCACCTAGAACGTTGCTATTAAATCCTCACCATAAATGTTATAATAGGACTAGACTTAGATAGATTGACTTAGCCGAATTTATCTAAGTCAAATAACCCTAAAATACGGTAGGACATTTTAGTGGGAGGAAAAATATAAAAACAAGATTTTCATATCGAGTTTTTACTCTCACATCCCCCTGTGTTCACTTCGTGAGATTCATGCTCGGCTTCATGTCGCCTTGGGCTTCGCCTACCTTCGGAAAGTGTTTGCATGGGTCAATAACAAGGTGAATGGGGAGAATGTGTTGGGTTTTATGTCCTAAAACTCGTAGATATTGAATGTAAACAAATTGTATACTTGTTTCAATAAAGTGTTATTGAGTTTCTACAATAAAGTGTTATTGTTAAATATTGCAAAATTTGACCCAAATCCAATAAACTAAGATCCAAGGTTGTTTACATGTGACTTGAACAAGTATGTGGGGACATACGGGAATCAATGTTCAAGTAACAACCTAAAAGGAATATAGTATAGGGATAAGGCTGGGTACCTTATCCTGGTAACACTATGTGATACGACCCGCTTTGTATTCGATACAGACGTATTGATCCAAGGCGTCCATGTAGGAGACATGCGAGCGGGGGTATCTTATGCAATGAGTTTGCATAAGACCGGACTACGAAATAGTAAACCACTAGATGTAACACCGTTAACTAGTTAGGTTACAGTTTCAAGAGGATGACCTAGGTAACTCAGTCTTAATCCTGAGTGTGTCATGAACTCCTTCTCACGAGGGACTGTCCTTTGATTAGTATGGGTGAGAGTGGCCTGCACGCTGACTCAATAAGCCTACCTTCTTGGGGACGAGACTGAGTGGGGGGTTGGGGACATGACAACACAAGATGAAATTCACTCCTTCCCACTTTTAGGAGAAGTAGATGAGTGTTCCCTTAAATGGTGACTCCGAGTCTTGAACAAAGGGATCCTGCCCTCTCAATGGCCCGAGAGGGACTTTCCGTTTACTGGTTGGACCATAAACAGGTTGTTCATTAGAGGAGCACTGATACCTAAGTTGCCAGAGGTAACTCAGGGGTAAAACGGTAATTTGACCCAGCTGAAGTTACGAACACTCGTGAAGGATTGACTTACCGGTATAGGTCTATATCCGTGGACACATAAATGTTCTACAGTGAGAAGAGTTCAACTGTGTGTCTTTAGTGGAATGACCCACAGTTAATGAATATTGGTTAACCTGATTAATGAGTTTAATCGGTTAACCTCATATCATTGGAGCTTCTGATCTGTAGGGTCCATTAGGTCCCCCTGCTAGCTCGTAAAGAGTAATTAGGAACAATTATATCTTGAGAGAATTTGAATAGTTCAAATTCATATTGGGAATTAAGTTAATCGTATTAGATACAGATTAATATAATGTATAATGATACATTAAAATGTAAAATCTAATTTGAAATTAAACTTTATTGTTATGAGAGAAATAAATATTTGAAGAAGTTCAAATATTAATATGAATTTGATTCATATTAAATTTATAGGATATAATAGAATTTGAAGGAGTTCAAATTTTAATATGAATTTGATTCATATTATAGAATTAATTAATTGAAGGCCTGAAATTAAATATATGATATTTAATTGGGTAATTAATTAATTAACTAATAGAAGGTCTGAAATTAAATATATGATATTTAATTGGTGATTAATTAATTTAAAGAATTAATTAATTGGAAATTAATCAATTATGGAAATGATTAATCACTTATGGAAGTAATTAATCATTTATGAAAATGATTTAATCACTTATGGAAGTGAACAATCATTTATGGAAAAAATTAATCAATTATGGAATTGATTGGTTATGGAATTGATTAATTATGGAAAAGATTAAATCAGTTATGGAAATAATTGATTTTAAATGAATATTTTATTCATGGCATTTCTCCTATAAATAGAACACTAACCCTAGGGTTTAGGGACTACAAAATATGGCCACCATAAGGCCCTCTCATATTCTCTCAACTCAAGAACTCTAGGGAGAATTTTCTCTCTAGAGTTTTTCCCATTCAAGATTAGGTAGTCCCACAACTACGTTCCTAATCTCAGAGTTATAGCGGGGAAGATCAAATGGTGGTGTTCTTCGTTGTTGCAGAGCAATCAAGAATCATTCTTGATTTTCAGAGACGTCAACAGAGGTTTGCTTCTCTTTTCTTTATTATAGATTTAGATCTAAAATTTGTATGCTTAGCCTTAAGTTTCTATAGAATTTGTTATATGATTTTTGCCAACGTAATGATATTTTTTGGATAAACAAAATTAACTACGAATCGGTCCCAATTACGCTTCCGCTTTAACGAAATTAGGGAATTCCAAATCCTTCAGAATGTCCATAGTAAGTGGGAGCAGGACGCGTGTCAACGTATCCTACGGTCTCCACCCGTAGGTCGCACCGTGAGATTCTTATGATTCGCCTGCGTGTCGTTCTAGAGCGATCATCCCTTCGGAGGGCCTGATCATAGGTTTCAGAACATCGTGAACTCCTGAATAGGATAGGGTCACTTAGGCTAATCACCAACAGTTGTCTTTCCCTTCGATAGCCTGTTGGTGCGTGCCTCTGAGATCTGAAAGCGGGAGGGTTACACTTACGGGGATGAGTTAAATGTGTTAACTAATCCTTGATCGAACAACGGTAACTAAATGCAAATGGAATATGATTTATTCTGGTGTTAGAGTTTGGTTGAGATTGTCTCAATTCATATGAGGAGTAGCTGACCACCCTTCGGTGGCTGTTGTTCTAAACCTTTGAAGTATCGTTGCAAAAACTAAATCAATAGTTTTATAGGGTTTCTTTGATTGCTTATTTGATTGAATTATTTGTAATGGGTTAGTGCAATTAATAATACAAGTAATTTGTTACTTCAGCAATTATATAATAATTTTATGTGTATTGTCTTACGTCATTTTATAAATAACGGTAATACAACAAGCTTAAACGACAAATTGTGGTAAACAAGTCTAGGATTATTCTTAACCGATGAATGTCCTCATGCCCCATATGTTTAAATCATTAAGAATTGTTCTTGGTGATTATGACATAGAACACTGCTTAGCAAAAAGAGAACTTGTTCAAGACCGTAATTTTCATTTACTTGTCTTGAAAACTTGATTAGTGAAGAATTGATTCTCCCTAAATACTTGATTCAGGAGCCACAAATCACGTGTGTTCTTCTTTTAAAGGAATATGTTCCTGGCAACAGCTTGCTGCTTGTGTAATAACTCTCAAAGTTAGAATTAGAGAGGTTATTTTGGCTATAGCAGTGGGGAACATTAAGTTATTTTTCTCAGTGGGAGAAAATACATATTATTAAATAATGTGTATGTAATTCCTAAGATCAAAAGAAATATGATTTCTGTGTCTTATTTGCTGGAACAATGTTAGTGATAGCGAGCAGAAATGTCTCTATTTTAGTTCCAATTTATTGAGCTTTTTAGTGCTTTAATTGTGTTTTCAATGAAGATATTTAATATATTTTGTCATTTAGTCTCTAGGAGCAAAATTATGGATTTTGGTGAAAAAGTACCCAAAAAGAAGTCATTTAAGTCCAAATTCCATGCTTGGGTCAAAGGGGAGTAAAAAAAAGTCAACCATGAAGATGAGGCCCAAAGGAAATGGAGGGAGGCCCTAATTCAAGCCCAAATCCGTAGCAGAAAGTTTTGGAATTCGCCTAGCGTTGAGACGCTGTCCCATTTCTTGGCCGGCAAGTCGATGACATCACAGCGTCGCGACGCTGTGCCAATAGCATCGCGACGCTACCCCATTTTCGAGCCTATAAATAGCGCCCCTTGGATCCAATTTCAAGGATCATTCATCATTTCTTCCATTCTTTCCTTCCTTTCTTTGGCTCATTTGGAGCCTCTCTCAAGGCTTTCTAGCCTTATTGAGAGTTCTTTAGTGGGAAAATTTTGGGGAATTTTTGGGAGTGTTCTAGGAGGCTTAAGGGTTGCACGGAGGGACTCCAAGCGCCAGCGACGGGGTCTTCGACAGTCAATTCCTTCCCTTTTATTGTGCTCTTAATTATGTTTTTCATTGTAAATTTTGTGGATATTTTAGCTATGTTTAGCTAAACCCCAATTTGGGGTCTTGAAATGAAATTATAGTTGAATATTGTTATAATTGCCTATCTCTTGCCCTTTTTCCTAATTATTTGTATGGATGTGCTTAATGCTGTGTGCAATCTGGCCAATTGTGTATTGATCTGATTCTTAATGGAGACTCGACGGAGAGAAGTTAGGATAGATCATAATCCATGCAACTAGTTTAATTGCCCGTCGTGAGAACGAGATTAGTTGATTAAACTTAGATTCCTAAAATGAATCAGAGCGTAATAATTAACGAATTTTAATAGCGCTAAGGACACTTAGGTTGTTAAAATGGATTAATTACAATTAGGGGAGACCGACAGGAGAACCTATGTGATTAACGGAGATTCTAGGAATATAATTAGTTGGGCAACGAGATAGGATAATTGTAGTAATTGTTTAACTAATAATTGATTTTCAAGACCCCACTTCCCATTAAAAACTCTTTCTCCAAATTTTATTTGATTGATCAAATTGATTTCTTTAATTGCTTTGATTTTTAAATTCTCTTTAATTGCATGTTTTGGTCCCTAGATATTATTTCTCCCAAGTATTTTTAGTGTTCAAAAGAATTTTTTCTTTCTTAATTTTTGCTTCGCCTCCCTGTGGATTCGATACTCGGTATTACCTACCGTTTTATATTACTTGTGACGACCCGTGCGCTTGCGGTAATCGGACAAACGTCGAACAAGTTTTTGGCGTCGTTGCCGGGGAGGTTTGATTTTTAAGCAAATTAAATTTTTTCTTGACATAAAAAAGAAAGGGATAAATAGTAATTTAGGAGTAAATAGTTTTTTTCTTTGTGAATATTATTTTATTTTTGTTTTTGTTTAGTTCTTTTGATTGTTTGGGAGTGTTGCATGCGAAGAGACAAGGTGATTAATTTGTTTCCGCTAGATCTTGAAATTGACAGGACACTCAGAACCCTTCGTAGAGAGAAAAGATTAGCAGAAGCAATGGCCCACCAACAAGATGAAGCTCCCAAGGCAATCAGAGACTTTTTACAGCCAGTTCTCCCAACCGAGAATTCTGGAATCGTTTACACCCCGATTCAAGCTACTAATTTTGAGTTAAAGATAGGACTGATTCAGATGGCCCGCGATAATTCTTTTAAGGGACACCCTTCGGAGGATCCACATTCACATCTGTGATCATTCTTGGAGATATGCGGGACTGTAAAGATGAATGGAGTTCCGGCTGACGCTATAAGATTGAGGTTATTCCCATTTTCTCTACAAGACAAGGCAAAAGATTGGCTCGAATCAGTCGAGACGGGCAGTATCAGCACATGGGACGAGCTTGCCCAGGTTTTTCTGACGAAATTTTTCCCGCCTGCCAAGACCACAAAGCTCCGTACTGAGATCGGAACGTTTAGACAGCTTGACGAGGAGCAGTTGTACGAGGCCTGGGAGAGATATAAGGAGATGCTTAGGCGGTGCCCACAGCATGGATACCCAGATTGGCTCAAGGTGCAATTGTTTTACAATGGATTGAATCCTTCCACCAAGACAGTCCTAGACACATCAGCAGGAGGAAGTTTTCTTTCTAAGACAGTGACGGAAGCCAAGCATCTGCTAGAGGAAATGGCAGAAACCAGTTATCAGTGGCCGACCGAGAGGGGAGCAGTTTCTAAGAAGGCTGGAATTTATGAATTAGATGAGTCGAGTTCGTTGAAGGCACAGATGGCATCTTTGACAAATGCCCTGAACAAGCTGACTTCATCTGAGGTGGTCAAGTCCATTTCCACCTTAGCTGAAGGATATTCAAAGAAAGAAGGTCAAGATGTGGAAGAGGTTCAGTACCTAGGAAACAGACCATTTACTCAAGGAGTATTGAACTTCTACCACCCCAGTCTGTGCAATCATGAGAACTTCTCGTACTCGAACACGAAGAATGTTTTGCAGCCACCGCCAGGTTTTGCATCATCCAGTACACCTGAAAAGAAGAGTAAACTGGAGGAGATGGTGACTATGTTTATCAAAGAACAAAAAGTGTTGAATGTAAATCTCCAGACGACAGTTAATAACCACGACACAGCTCTCAAAAATATGGAAGTTCAGACAGGTCAGATCGCTTCAGCAGTAAATTCCCTTCAGAAGGGAAAAATTCCAAGCGACACTGAACCTAACCCAAGAGAGCAGTGCAAGATGGTGACACTGAGAAGTGGTAGAAAATTGGAGAACAGTTCCGAAAAGAAGAAGAAAGAAGAGAAGAGCAAGGATGAAGATGAAAGAGCTGAGGCACAAAAAGCCTCCTCTGAAGTCCCAACATCCTCCTAACTCTATTGATTTGAATTGTGGTGTTTCTAACTCTTTTGCAGGAAAAGAAAAAGATGAAAAGCAGAATGACAGGCATGACGAGAAACTAAACGAGGAAGAAGTGGTTCCATGCAACCATCATGACAAAGGCTCGCACATCAGCCTGCCCAAGTGGAAGGGCGAATGTCCAACCTTTGACTACAGGGAGTTACCTTTCCCTCAACGCTTTAAAAATGTTAAATTAGATGAGCAGTTTCAGAAATTCCTAGAAATGTTTAAAAAAATTGTCTGTGAATATTCCCTTAGTAGATGGTTTGTATAACATGCCTAATTATGGGAAATTCATGAAGGAGATGCTTTCTAAGAAGAAGAGTTTTAAAAAAGAAGTTTTTAAATTGTCTGAAAGTAGTAGTACCATAGTTTCTAGAAAGAGGCCTTCTAAACAGAAAGATCTAGGGAGTTTTACTATTCTCTGCACCATAGGAGAAGTATCTTTCAATAGGGCTTTGTGTGATCTAGGTGCTAGTATAAATTTGATGCCCTATTCTGTGTACTGGAAGATTGGTTTAACAGGAATGAAGAACACCGACGTCACCCTCCAGCTTGCTGATAGATCGATTACCCACCCAATGGGTGTTGTGGAGGACGTTTTGGTGAAGGTCAACAAATTTATCTTCCCTGTGGATTTTGTGGTGCTCGACATGCAGGAGGATAGAGAGGTACCCATTATTTTAGGCAGACCCTTCTTAGCCACAGGTAAGGCTGAAATTAGTATGCATACAGGTAAGCTTACCCTAAACATTGATGATGAAAAAGTCGTTTTTAGTATTTTTTGCCAAGATGAGTCTGTATGTAGCTTGCATACTTGTTTTTCTTTTGGTCCTGAATACTTGACTGACGATGATGAAGATGTAGAGTATAATCTTGGCCTAGGATTAGGAGAAGAGCCTATGGGTGATGGGGATTTCAATCATAATGCACTTTTTGATGACCCTCTGTTTGAGAACGAGATGAATGATATGGATCTGCCTGATTTCGAGAATGAATTAGAATTACCTGCTTTTGAGAATGAAATATCTGTAGTTGATGACTTACCTTCTTTTGAAAATGAACTGGAATTGCCTGAAATGAATGATTTTGATGATGATATTGAATTACCTGACATTGAGAATGAGCATGATTTGCGTAGAAAGGATTACTTGATAGATAATTCTAAGTTTGATCATGATAGTGCTAAATCTATCCAGTCTGATCCTGACATTCCTGAATATATGGACCCTGAAAATGTTAATAACTTTGATTCGTGTCCTAATGATGTAGATAGCATAAAATCTGACCCAGAGGAGCTCGAATCTATGCATAGTATAGAATCTGATCCATAATTACTTGAATTCTTTAATTCTTCTGATGATGAGTCATATGATAGCCTAGTTGAATCATTTTTTAATTCTGAGTCTGAGGAATCTTCTGAGCATGTAGATATTGAATCTGATGAATGGACTGGCATGATTGATAGGCCACCTTTAGACCCCAGACCGGTAGATATCATAATGCTCGATGACTCTGTTAACAATTGTTTTGTGAATAGAGATTTAGAAAAGAGATTCGACACTGTTGCATATTTTCTAAAATGTTATTATGATAATCTCTTTTGCGAAGATGGGCCAGGGGAAAGTTTTTTTTCTCCCCTGTTTGCAGTGTGCAATTCTGTGCGCGATTTTTTACAGTGCCCGGAGGATGATGAAAACTTTTATTTCGAGCCTCCGTGAATATGTAAATTGCGAATGATTAACCTAAATCCAATAAACTAAGATCCTTGGCTATAAAATGAATACTCGAACTAGTAGAGACATATCGTAGGATCAAGTTCAAGTTTATAGTCAAAATAGCCTATAGTATAAGGATACGGTTGGGTGCCTTATCCTGGGGACACTATGGACGCGACCCACTTTGTATTAAGTACAAACGATGAGATCCTAAATCGTTCATGTGGTGACATGCGAGTGGGGGCGTCCTATGCAATGAGTTTGCATAAGACTGGACCACGAAATAAGTCACTTTCTCTTTATAATGTCGTTTACTGAAGAAACTGACTATTTCTCATAGATGACCTAGGTAACTCGTTCTTAATCCTGAGCTAACTATGAAATCCTGTTTATACGAGATTATCCTTTGATCTGCATGGGTGAGAGTGGCCAGCATCGCCGACTCAACAAGCCTACAATTTTTGGGATAAAATCGAATAGACAGCTGGGGACGTAGTCTCGCAAGACGGAATTCGCTCCTACCCATTTCAGGGATAGTAGAGAGGTTGTTCCCTTAAGTACTAACTCCAGAACTTGAACAAGGGGCCCCACCCTCTCCTTGGATCGAGAGGGACTTAGGTTTGATGGTTGGACCACAAACGGATTGTTCATTAGAGGATTAGTGGAACTTAAGGAACAAGAAGTACTATAGGGGTAAAACGGTCATTTGACCTAGCTATAGTTACGAACAACCTGTGAAGGAACGACTTACTGAACATGGTTAAATCAAGTGGATGAAAATATATCTATAGTGAGGGGAGTGCAACTATCGGGCTATAGTGGAGTGTCCCGGTAGTTAACGAATGTTGGCTAGCTTGGTAATGAGATTAGTCGGTTAGCCTCGAATCGTTCGAGCCCATGATCTATAGGTCCATTAGGTCCCCCTACTAGCTCATATCGGATTAAAACCTAGAACATATTGATAGGATTCTTTGAATCGTTCAAAATCGGGAAAAAGGGTATTATCGTAAAATTGTGTTTGACACAATTATTTAATTATGAATTAAATTAGAAAATGAGAGATAAGGTATTTAAAAGGGGTTTTAATACTATATACATGAATTGAGAATCATAAATAAAGGATGCACTATATTAAGATGATTAATTTGATTAATCATTAAGACTTAGTGGGGCAAGCTACAAGATTGATTGTTATAACCAATTTCAATTTAGAATTGAAATTAAAGTCAATAATGTTGAATTTAGAATCTGATTTTGATTCATAATTTAGAGGAAAAAGTTGGAAATCCACTCTTGCATGAAGACACAAAGTGGAATTACACCACATTCATGCAATGGTGCATGTAGTGTTGTTTGAACGCCTAGCTTCCACTTTCTCCATTAAGATCACCATGTGTCTTGCACCTTGAAGCCCCTTCTTGCATGGATTCTCTCTATAAGTAGAGGAAGAATCAGATTGTGGAGAGATACAACTTTTACCTTAGTGTTATGCTGCTGAAATTCTTCCTCAATCACTCTCTCATCTCATATCTCCATAGAGATTGATCATTCAAGCATTCCCTTCCCATTCCCTATCACTATAGACTCCCACAAGTCGTTCTTGGCTCGGAGAATAGTAGGGAAGACTCTAGAGGTTGTCCAAGGAGGATTGGAGAAGAAAACACCACAAGGAGTTCCATCCATTTGAGCTACAAAAGGTTGGTGCTCTCTAACTCTGTATTCTGTTTTCTCTAGAACCAGCATGCTTTAGGAGTAAAATTAATAGAGTTAAGTGCTTTTCGATCTTCAATTGCTTCTGCATGTGTTATATGAACACCTTCAATTGGTATCAGAGCATGATTAGAGCCCTTAACTTGCATTAATTTTGTTGTGGTGGGTACCATTTTGAAAATGAATTTTCTGTGTGCTAAAATGGATATGTTCTGGTTTGGCAATTTTTTGAGCTTTCAATTCTTCATGAAAATGTAATTGCTCGGAAATGTAAGAGCGTTAATGTGTGTACAAGGGTCTGTAATTTTTATAGAGTCAATAGAGTCCATATAGGCTGTAAAATCGAAGAAAACTGGAGAAGATGCAAGCAGAAAACAGCAGCAGAGGCTGCTGGTCGCGAGAGCGTTGGGATGCTCTGCATGTAGCGTCCCGACGCTGTAGAACAAAATTCCAGCAAAACAGTTTTTTCCAGATTTTTGGTTCGGTCCAGCTGCTGTCTTTGGTCCGGTTCGGTCTGCTGCAGTTGGTTCAGCCACTTCATTCACATTACATGGTCGGTTCACTCCACGAAGGGTCGGTTCGGGATGGTTCGTGAAGCTCAGGATCGCAACAAGCAATTTTAAATAATAATTATTGTAATAATTAGTTAATTGTTTGTTTTAAATTGCCAAACCAATCCATTTTAGCTTGATTTAATTTCTTTATGCATTGTGAATGTATGTTTTAATTAGATTAATTGTATGTGCATTATGAGCATGCCATATAGTTTTAAAATCCCACCATAGGAAAGCATGATCATGCATTTATTTATTTTTAATAAGTGTTATTAATTATATCAAATGCATGATGGAAATTTCATGATTAATTAGTATAAGTGTTGTATTAATTTAGGAAGATTCATGCTTGAATGGTTATTTTAAAATTGTTTAATTGATATAAAAGTTATATTAATTAAAAGATAAAATTAACCTAGCATGAAGCATGAAATTTCCTTAGTTTTGTTTATAAGTGTTATAATCAAATTGGAAAGCTTGTTATAGATTAGATTTATAATTGTTATAAATCACTTAGAAATTTAAAATCTATAACAAAGAAAAGGTGCATGCTCACTTAGGGTTAAATTGAATCCAAATTCTCGATTGATTTCAATTAGATTCAAATAGGTCGATAAGCTTGTAAAACATAGGTTACAAGAGAACTCACCCGACAAGATGTTGTCTAAGGCTGGAGGTATTTAAGTTGATGGTTTACGGAACACCTCCTACCTGGGCATCGAGTCGTTCTTGAGTTAAAGTTAACTCAGTTTTATGAGCATGCACGTGTGTGATGTGAGGTTTTAATCGTTATCACCTAGACATCGTAAGATTAAATGAACTTAGACTTAGGGTTATTCAATTAGCCGGAATTCGCCTAAGTATAAGTATACCTAAAACCGTTTAAAATACTTAGTGGGAGGGGAGAGAGATATATCAAATCCATTTCCCTTTCACGTTCTCCCTTTTGTTCACAACGTGAGATTTATGTTTGGCCTCGTGTTGATTATACCTCAACTGCTCCATTCAGAAGGTGTTTGCATAAATCAATAACAAGGTGAATGGAGAAAGTATTTATAGTAAGTGAGTGAAGGAAGTGTGTCAACACATCTTGCGGTCTCCTCCGTTAGGTTGCATCGTGAGATTTCCATGTTGCGCCTCCTTGTATGCCCTGGAGCTACTAACCATTCGGAGGGTTGTAACATGGAGATCGGAACAATGCAAACTCCAGAAATGGATAGGATTACTTAGGACCATTTCCAACATTAGCTTTTCCATTCGGTAGCATTGTTGGGGCCGTTCTCTGTAATCTTAAAACGGCGGGTCACACTGACATGGGTTACTAAGTGTTAGTATATTCCTGACCAAATGTAACGATAACTAAACCACTATAGGAATAAGAGTTATTCTGGAGTTAGTATTTAGTCAAGAACGTCTTGCTTTAGTGAAGGAGTAATTGACTGCCCCTCGGTAGCCGTTGCTCTAACTCACTAAAGTGTCGTTGCAAAATAATAATCCTGGGTACATTATTACTTTTGCTAAAACCTGATTGGATTTTTGTAAAAAATGATTAATAAGCAAATTACTAATAGTTTTGTTTAAATTTTTCTGCATGAATAGCTCACTAGTACAATTACTCGCTTCGGATAAGCTTAACGGAGATAATTATGGAACTTGGAAGTCTAATCTGAATACCATACTAGTAATCGAGGATCTTAGATTTGTCCTTACCGAAGAGTGTCCACCTAACCTTGGCTCGTCAACAAACCGAATTGTTCGGGAAATATATGAGAAATGGACTCGCGCAAATGAAAAATCAAGAGTCGATATTTTAGTAAGCATTTCAGATGTCTTGTCAAAAAAGCACAAGAGGATGGTCACCGCAAAGGAGATCATGACTTCGTTGCAAGGTATGTTTGGACAACTGTCCTCGCAAACTAGGCACGAAGCTCTCAAGAATGTTTACAATTCCCGAATGAAGGAAGGTGCTTCTGTTAGGGAACATGTTTTGAACATGATGGTTCAGTTTAATATCGCTGAAGTAAACAGTGCTACCATTGACGAGGGTAGTCAAGTTAGTTTCATAATGGAGTCTCTTCCGAAGAGCTTCATTCAGTTCAGGACAAACGCTGTCATGAACAAAATAGACTTTAACTTGACTACCTTGCTAAACGAGCTCCAGACCTACCAAAGTCTCACCAATAGGGGACAAGAAGGGGAAGCAAACGTTGCCTCCACGAAGAGGTTCCAAAAAGGATCATCCTCAGGAACCAAGTCTGGACCTTCCACTTCAAGGAATAAGAGTATTCAGATGAAGAAAAAGAAGGAAAAAGGGAAAGGAAAGATGTAATCTAGGGCAAGTGGGAGAAGTGTAACGAGTATAGTGATACCATTATGCAATGGGTATAATGATGCTCTAGTTTATTGTATTTGTACATTGTATATGTTTTATACATGTATTTATACACCCGCTGCTGTATAGATTATTGTACATCCCACTAAACTAGAGTTTTAGTTCAAGTGGGAGTTTGTTGTGTTTTATGCCCTAAAACTCGTAGATAGTGAATGTAAACAAATTGTATACTTGTTTCAATAAAGTGTTATTGAGTTTCTACAATAAAGTGTTATTGTTAAATATTGAAAAATTTGACCCAAATCCAATAAAGTAAGATCCAAGGTTGTTTACATGTGACTTGAACTAGTATGTGGGGACATACGGGGATCAGTGTTCAAGTAACAACCTAAAAGGAATATAGTACAGGGATAAGGTTGGGTACCTTATCCTAGTAACAATATGTGATACGACCCGCTTTGTATTCGATACAGACGTATTGATCCAAGGCGTCCATGTAGGAGACATGCGAGCGGGGGTATCTTATGCAATGAGTTTGCATAAGACCGGACCACAAAATAGTAAACCACTAGATGTAACACCGTTAAGTAGTTAGGTTACAGTTTCAAGAGGATGACCTAGTAACTCAATCTTAATCCTGAGTGTGTCATGAACTCCTTCTCACGAGGGATTGTCCTTTGATTAGTATAGGTGAGAGTGGCCTGCACGCTGACTCAATAAGCCTACCACTTTGGGGACAAGACCGAATGGGGAGCTGGGAACATAATCACACAAGATGGAATTCACTCCTTCCCGACTCAAGGGTAAGTAGAGGTGTGTTCCCTTCAGTGGTGTCTCCGGGTCTTGAACAATGGGCTCTTCCCTCTCTATGGCACGAGAGGAACTTCTGTTTGTTGGTTGGACCTCAAACATGTTGTTCATTAGAGGAGCACTGGTACTTATGGATAAAGAGGTAGCCCAGGGGTAAAACAGTAATTTGACCGAGCTAGGGTACGAATACCTGTGAAGGGCTGACTTGCTGTTGATGGTCGATATCCGTGGACACAGAAATATATCTGCAGTGAGAAGAGTGCAGTTGTGGTTCTATAGTGGAGTGAACCACAGTTAACAAACATTGATTAACTTGGTTAATGAGTTTAGCCAATTAATCTCATATCGTTGGAGCTTCTGATCTGTAGGTTCATTATGTCCCACCGGTAGCTCACTAAGGGCGTTGAGGTAAATTTCTAAGGGAGAATTGATTATTCGAAGGGGTTCGAATATTAAGTTAAAATATGAATTTGATTCAGATTAAAAACTATAGGTTATAATTAATTTACATATGATGTACATTAATTCTATAGTTTATTTGAGAGAAATATAATTAAATATATGATATTTATTTGTAATATTAATTAATTAGAGAATTAATTAATTATTGTTTTAATTTAGTTTAATTAAATTTGATTTAATTGAATTACATGAAAACTATAGGTTATGTGGTTTAATTTATACAAAATTCTTTTATATAAATGTTATTAAATTAAATGTTGATTTAATTTAATTAAGTTAATTAATAATTTAATTAGTTATTAATTTAATTAACTATCAGTTATTTTAACTGATAGAAATCTGGTCTCCCCACTAACCTATCATAACGTGTGAAGGAAAGGGTTTTTAGGCAGGAACTTTGTCCATCCATTAGATAACTTCCTCAATTTTCATTCAGCAAACGCTAACTCTCATTCACGCAGGTCTCTCTCAATCTCACGAGTGCTCTCTGCGTTTTTCTTCTTCCAAAATCATAGAGAACCAATTTTCTCTCCAGAAATCCCTTAGCAATTCATAGTTCCCACAAACAACCTCAAACATTGTTCCTGTGAGGATACCGGTGCAACCTTATTGGTGGTGTTTGTGGGCAAATATACAGCAAAAGGAAGGTTCTTTGCTGCTGGTTTTGGGTCAATCTACCAAGGGAATTTGGCGAAAACGGTCGAGATCTTCAAGCTAAGTAAGGTTTTCCATTCCCTTAATCTTTAGGGTTTATGAGAATTATTTTAGAGTATATTCTAATAAATCTAGCATGATTTATAACACTTTTACAACATGTTTATATTCTGTTTTGTTGCTGTAAAATGATATTTGTGAACCGTATTGGTATTTTAATCGTGACCTAAAAACAATGTGGTTCTTTGATTGTTTCCGCTACGCTAGGGATATAATCCATGCAGTTGGATATAGCAAGTGGAGGGATGCACTAGACAAAACACCCAGTGAGGCTAGAGAGATAATTTCGAGCTTGGCAACATATGTTGGTCTCATCATATTTCAAGCACGAAAGATAAATTCTTCCAATTCTTCGGATAACCAAACTCTTAAGCAACAACAAGAAGGTAAGTATAATGAGGTTTGTGAGCCTGAGCTTGAGCCTTCTTTATATTTGGAGTCTGATTCGTGTGATTCCCCATGCGTGGTAGGAGAGATGGAAGTAGCTGATGAGTTAGTTTTAGTTCATTTTGAGCAAAAATCTATTTCCCCTAAGCTTATTGATTTCGAATTGCATGAGTTAGATTTAGTTTTTCTGATGGCTGACGAGTCTGTTGCTAAATATAAAGGTGTTTTGATTGATATGTTGGGAATGATGATTAATAATCAGTTTAAATTTTATTATGCCTTGCACTCTATGTGAAAGTTTAATTTATCTATGTAGGAGTTGATCAAAAAGAAGAGGAATAAAAAGGATGCATTGAAAATAAAAAAAGGTTGATTTCGGATGAAAAGAGAGGAGAGCGTGGTCGAGCAAACAACCTTAAACAATTGCACCTTATAATTTTACTGTCTTCCGTTATTTCAATTCTTAGATAGGTTTATTTTTATCAGTTGCTTTTATGTTTGTTTTCTTGTTTTTGTTTGTCTTTTAGGATTGGCGGTACCAAAGCGATGCTTCCATGTTTGTAGAGAAAACGTGATTCACCACCCATGAGCGCCATATTCAGGGAAGTTTTATTCTTTCCCTATGCATTGCCTTAATTCTTCATGATTTATTACATTGAGGGCAATGTAAATTTTAGGTTGGGGGTGGGGAATCGTACTTTACAATTCTGTTGGGCCTTGAGCATTTGAGTGTCAGGCCAGCGTTTTTGCTTAATAGAATGTCTTGCATGCTTGTTGTGTTTATGCTTGTTTAAGTGATGATGATTTCCTAGGATTGACTCAAATTTTTTCGAAAATTTATTGCTTTCGATGAGTTGGGACCAAGAGTGTTCGAAACATGAGTCTTTTTAAAACTTTTCTTGGATATGTCTTGCACATGTTGGGTGTCTATCTTGCTTTAAAGTAGGACTTGAATGCTTAGGAGCGAGTTACTTAGCTCATATTCTTGTTGTCACCTCGATAGGTGTAAGGTTAATCCAGAAAGTCTAAATTTTTTACAAAATAGTGGTAGCGTCTTGCCTAGGAGAGAAAAAGAAAATATGCCTGCAAATAAAAAACAAAAGAGTGGAAAAACAAGTCAGTGGTGGCGAGCCAAAAGAAAAGAAAAATCATATGCTCGCCATCTTTACTTTGAGAGAAAAGAAAAAGAGAGCATGCTTGCATTGAGCTTAAATGCTTAGGGGTAAAAAGAGCTACCTGTAGTGTGATCAGTTAGGCACACCAAGAGTAAAACTCGGGTTATGGGTCCCTGCACTGTAGTGTGAAAGCTAGTGCCCCATCCAAAAGAAATGCAAAAAGAAAAGAAAAAGAGAGAGAAAAAGCAAAAAAAAAAAAAAAAAATAGAGAGAAGAAAAAGGAATTCCTTGATCAGGCACCTACAGAGTTTTGGAGCCAATTACGGGCCAATTAATTGGTGTTAATTCGGACCAATTACGGAGTTTTGGAATTAATTGGTGTTAATTCGGATCAATTACGGAGTTTTGGAGCCATCTTGGTGTCTTGGACGGCGAGGAGGTGAAAAGACCTAATTGTGCTGAAGCGGGCCTGAAGAATGACACCGAAAGTTGAAGATTGAAGCCCTGAACCGAGAGGAAGTGAGACAAAGCCGAGAAATTAAGCAGCAAGTTGAGATTTGAGGCTGGCGTCTCGATGCCGACATGAGATCTGGGCGAAGTGTAATGTTCGCGGCGTCTCGACGCAGACGTATTTTCTATATATATGTAGACTCGGTTTTAGTCCGACGTTAGGTTATGTTTTTGTCCTTTTTACGATTTCTTTGCCTCTTTTACATTCCAGCACTGTTGTAGACCATTCTTGGTCATATTTTTTGGCTTCTTTCATGTTTATTGGTTATTTTACTTCATCTATGCGTAGCTAATCTCGTTTAGATCATTGGATTGGGTTTATGTCTTGATTCTAAATAAGATTGGCTGAGTTTTCTGAGTTTTACTTTCTGTTCTTGTTGTATTTTCATTGAGTTTTACATGTTATCCCGTTTAAACCAATACATGAGGCTAGTCTATTAGGATTGACGCCCTATGCGATTACCGCTTGTGTATTTTATCAGTTATTTTTAGATAGTCACTCTCTACACGAGACGACCTTGATAGGCCTAGGATGCATGTTAAAGGTTGTAGGAATTAGATTTAAATTGCATTTGAGTTTGGTTCTTGCGATTCCGTACCCACGATCCCAAAGCGGCTAGTTTTAATAGGTAGTTGCAAAATTGCTTGTTAATTAACTAGTTAGATATAATTAGTAACCGTTGCAGAGGTCTCGGATGGTTGCTAAATTATGTACAAGGGGTGGCGAGCGATATAGTCTATATTAATTAATCTTGTTAATTGCAGAATTCACGATTACCAAGGTAATTAGCACAAGTTAGTGTAGGGGGGTCCTCCGAGTAACCTAAAAGCCAACCAGACTAATGAAATCGGTTTAGAATAATTATTAGAGAAAACAAGGAAGCCAACGAATTAGAATCAAGCATAATAAATCCCAATCCAACGATCCCCTTTCATGTTATTGTTTCCGTCTAATTTCTCTCTTGCATGCTTAAGTTTTCTGTCTTTTTAAATTCAGTATTTTATTATTCTTTGCTTGTCCTTCATTCTAAAAATCCCCCCTTTTTTCATAAGCACGAAATTCTATAACTGCTAGATCCCATTCCCTGTGTTCGACCCCGGCCACTATTGCTACAAAATAGTAGTAGTGTCGTGGATTATAAATTTTATTTGGCCAACACGACATTCGACAAGTCGGACCCGTCAGTGTGTTATTATTAGTTGAATATAATGTGTTTTATCCTATTTATAAGAATTGATGCTTTGGAAGTTCTTTTGTAGAGAAATTAATGCTGAGCGACTTGAGGGAGGAAAATCCATGATCTAGCAAAGTTGTGAGCAAAACAGGCCACGTGAGCTGCACGTGATTCATTAATGAGGTGGCGTTTCCAGCAGTGATCTCGGATTTAAGAAGCTTGGAGAGAGTTCAACGTGTTATATTTGACCTAATTAGGGTTGACTTCACTCTATAAAAGGAAGTAGTCGTTTCAAGTCAAAATATTCCAAGAGGGAAGTTCAATTCTTCCCATCTTTGGAAGCCGAATAGAGGAGGAAACGATTGGAGACTTTAGAATAACATCATCTACGGATTTCCTCAAGGAGGGTCATTTCTTCTTGTAGAGTTTGTAGTTATGGATGCATTTAACTAGATTGTAGCGTGTGTTGTTTAAAATTCCATGAACTAATTTACTTTAGGTGTTGGTTGAGATTATGTAATTGTCATTCTTCAATAATCTAGCAATTCATATTGATTCTTGAGCATCTTGATTACTTGCTGTTTTTAATCTTATTTTGTGCCCGCCTGGCCAGTCGATATGAA
The DNA here is from genome assembly GCA_017139565.1 of Luffa aegyptiaca. Taxonomy (NCBI): domain Eukaryota; kingdom Viridiplantae; phylum Streptophyta; class Magnoliopsida; order Cucurbitales; family Cucurbitaceae; genus Luffa; species Luffa aegyptiaca. Next base: position 7,286,250 of record CM029397.1, read on the forward strand.
TATCTTCTCTTAGTTTCAGGGATGATTTAAGGGATGTGTGGCTTGTAATCACACTACACCATTATGAGTTGGTGAACGCCAGTAATTGAGCTAGGGATAGCCAGTTGCCTAGTGCTTGATCGGTAGAACATCATTGGAGTTGAAACCTCTTCCAAAAAATCCAGAGTTCCGAGAGGATCCTGCTGATAATACTGCAAGAGATTGCATGATCAATTAACAATTACAGAAGTCTTAACCAATGCATGTTTCCAATCTGTCTTCTTTATCCATTTACATTTCTGCTCTGTTATTTCTTTTGTTCCTGCATTATTCAAAACCCAATCAATTATTCTACTTTGAAATCACTAATAAGATTAAACAAAATAGGTAAAGTGAGACTGTTCAAGACCTCGTGGATACGATAAATTACTTATCACTTGATCCGCATAGTATTTTGGAGTCAATTTATCTCATATTTTTAACCACTCCAGAATTGCAACACCCTACCACCCTCCTTCTCCTGATGTGACAAAATAGCATTGAAATCTCCACCCACCAACCACGGTGTCCCAGAATTCCCACACAAATGCTACAGCAAAGACCATGTCATCACCTTCAACTCTGTTTGAGGAAAGCCATAAATCCCTAAAAACCGCCACGGGCTCACCCCCTCCATCAACCCACCCATCGATGTAATTGGGTGAATATGATATAAGGCTAAAACGAACCTCCGAATTCCACAACAGCACCAAACCTCCACTTCTCCAAACACTGTCCACACAAAAACAGTTAACAAAACGCAATCTAACTTTAAGAGTATCAAAACATGATGAGTGTACCTTTGTCTCTGACAGGAACACCATGTGAGGTCTATGTTGTACCAGCTTGTACAACCGCCAAAATGCACGAGGCAACCCCAAACCCCACACATTCCAAAATAGAATATTCATGGCGACCGGCGGGGCTGGGAGTCAGCCGCTGCCGAACAAATCAGTCCAGTCACATCGATATTTTAAAATTTGATTGTGGTGAAGTTTATACTAAATTTATGAAATCATTGATATTTTAAAATTTTTTATGAATATATTTGATTCTATGAGAATCTACCTTTAAAAGCTCTTGGCAATAGATTTTGTGAATGGATGTGCTTTAAAAAATGATTTTAAAAAGATTCATCCATTTTACCAAACATTAAACAAGTTTAAGAAACAAAGGTTAAGATTCTTTTGTAATCTCTTCTAACACTCTCAAAATCAATTCTAAACTTAGCCTTAGTATACTCTTGAGCTCCTTATGATAATTATCAATATTGAAAAAAAAAAACTATCAAATATAATTATTATAAATGTCCCATTCGAAGTTCAAGTTATTACTTTAAATTGTGAACGATACATATTAAAAAATTAGGGAAATCCTTATAAATGACCAGTGTATTTTTGAAAAATTGTGAAACGGTGTTTTTCAATAAAAAAAAATGATGAAGAGGAGCATGCAAAAGATTTTGGAAGGTTTTCAAATTCTCCTATTTATTATTTATTTCAATTTCTTTAGTCGAAGGAGTTAAATTTATTTGATGTGCTTTAGGTGAATTTTCAGGTCCTTAATTTTGATGAAATTGTAGTCTCAACCAGTATGATTTTTCTTTCTCAATATACTGTATTTCTCTTATGTACCTTTATTTTCCGTCCATAAATCACGATTTTAATTTGGTATAAGATTTCTTAATTTAAATTCTCTTTTTCACATTATTCCGTTAAGATAGATTAATATCAGTTTTATCTTTTTTTTTTTTTTTTTTTAATTTTGAAATCCGTTAATTTAATTAGGCTTGAATTAATCTGTAAATTCTAGATTCTCTCCCTATTTTATAGTGTAATTTAATTTAATTAGTGTATAGATTTAGAATTCGGTTGGAGGCATTTTTGTCAGATTCGTTGTAAAAAAACCTTACTTTTAAAATGGACATTTATCTAGTTGCCCCCAAAAATTATTATTCTAATGCATTTCTTAAATTTAGCGGTGATGAAATTTAGGATCATTTGATAACCATTTATGTTTTTTATTTCTTTTCTTTTCTATTTTTCTATTTTTGGTTACGTTGAATTTATGAAGGATACATATCTTTATTTCTTTTAAAACAAGTAGAAAACCAATATTGGGTCGATTGTTGCTCTCTTGTCTCTTAAGAAGGTTAGAGAAATAGAGAGTTATGTTTGAGACGAAAGAGAAATATAGAGGCGTGGAAATGTAAGTTTAGACATAGAGGTGAATTCTTTTGGAGAGAAAAAATTGAGAGACAAAAGAAAAATATCTAGTAGAAACTTTTGTTAGAGAGACCGGTCAAAGAAAGCATATTAGTTAGGAATCTTTATAAATATATTAGATAGATAAATCAAAAGAGAAACTAGAGGAAAAAAGATAAATTTTAAAGAGAGAAATTTTAGAGAGGGAAAGTAAAATTGATAGTAAAATGTATATTAGAGAAGTATAAAAAAATTGTAGTGAGAGAAAATTTATAGGGAAAAATTTTAGATACAGAAAAATAAATGAGAGAGATTGAGGATAAATTTTAGAGGTAGATATACTAGCTAGACAAAGATAAGTTTAGAGAGAAAAAGAGAAAAAAAGAAAAATAAATAGGTGAAAATTTTAGAGAGAGAAAATGGAAAGATAGGTTAGGAGAGAGAGAAATGAAAGTTTTTTTTAACCAAATATTACCATTGGTTTCTCTTATTGGAAAATCACCAAATATTACAATTATTAGAAAGTAAAACCACTAATCTATAACTGATTTTCATTACCATATATTTTCTATTATTCTATTTGCAAGCAGGGAGAACAATATTTTGTATGTGAATGAATACAATTGAAAAGGGGGCCACCATTATTGGTTTAGATGATTTTACATACTGAGGTTCCAATGAAGGTATGTTCCCGGATGAATTTACAGACAAAATCTTTCCATTTAGCAGCACTGTTTGACTATGCAGGTCCTCATCCTTGGCTGTTAAATGATATTCCTCTCTAAAGGCTTTGCTTCCAACCTTTGGTTTATGGCTGTAGGACTTGTTTTTATGGTGCAATCGTCTGGTTCTGTTCAATGCAATCTCGGCATGAACTGTGGTGTTTCCATCTAGGTTGAGCAAAAGCAATGTGATTCCTTTAGATTGCTTAGAACAATGTGCATAGGCTCGTATTTTCTTCGTGCCGTTAAAGCTCGTGGATAGAACATTGCTTCCCATCAAGCGATGCCATAGGAGCGCACTGTAGTAGTCTGGATTAGGTTCAAAAGTTGTTGTGTTTAACAAACCATAGTTTCCACCAATCAATGTCTGCCGACAGTAGGTTTTTGTATCGAAAGTGGCTGACATACCGAGCTGGTCTAGGTACCAAAAACTAAAGACAAATGCATTTGTGACCAAATTATGGCCACTATTGTAAGTCCCTCCCGCTTCCCCAACCCATGCTTTAGCTGAAGTTGGAGAGTTTTTAAGGATCTCATGGAGCTTGTAAAACGTATCGACCATGCCATCAAGATAGGATGGGTCAAGAATCCTTTCAACGAGATGTTCATCAACTCCTGGTCCTAGATTGTATATATGGTGTGACAAAGCATCTAGTGATTGGGTTGTTTTGTTTACGAATTGTTTGAACCAATTTTCATCAAAGAATCCTCCAGGTGCTATGATTAATGGCTTGGGTCCGACACCTCCGTAGATACTTTGGACCATGTTCTGAAGAGCAATTGTATCAAAAGCATACTGATCTACTGTAACTCTTGCTCCAATTCCATTCCCACTCAATTCATTTCCAAACTCCCAACCATGGATTGTGTAGTTCTTTTTGACAGTATAACGTATGAACGATTCAGCATTCGAGTAATTCCAAGCTCCTACAGCAGTCCCATCTGATACAATTTGTCGTCCATTGAGAGCGTTCAATCCAAAAATAATATTAGCTCCTCCTTTATTGAAGAAGTCATTTAGTTGATCCCATCTATCAGTGGGTAAGCAACCTTGACTGAAACCAAACAACTCTGAGGTGTTTCTTGAAAAAGAAAAATTGCATGGCTGCTGGTGATCTTCAGTATCATATATTAGCTTATCTTGCAAACTACCACCCAATCTAAGCTTGAGGGGTTTAAATTCTTTGATTGCATTTAATAGAATATTGTTGCTCAGGTCAAGATTCAACAAAGAGGCTCGGCCCCAACTACAAGTTCCATAATCGCATTTCTCAGGAGGCCACCAATCGAGCGTAGCACAAACGAAATCTTCATCAATAGCTCCAATGGCAGATTTTCCATCGATTGAAACCCTCCCTCTCACAAACCCATCTTCTTTAAAACCCTTCGACCTTACTGAACCAGAACAACAAAAGAAGAAGCAGATGCAAAAACAAAACCCCACAAACCAAACACGAAACCCCATTTCCAAAAACTTCCTCAAATGGCGAAAGATCTAACAATGAAACTTTCGGCCAATCTTGGAATTTGAAGTTGGTTTTGCAAGTGGACCCTTATATTGGCTTTTGCCCTTTTTCTGTTGATGGAGAGATTAGAAAGGATGCTTATGAAACACGCATTTTTCAAGGGAAGGGGTTTGAACAAAACACCAAATTTGGTGTTTACAAGTTGGCTTTAGGTTTTGGTTTTTGAGAAATGTATAGAAATAAAAATTTTAAGTTAAGTAGATATGAAAGTTTTAAGTTAAGGATAAAATTTTTAGATAGAGATAAAATTCCGCTCCAGAGAGATATGTCAAGGATAACAAAAAAAGAACAAAAAAAGAGCTATTGAAGATAAAATGAGTAGTTGTTGAAAATGAGAAATATCATTTTTTTATGACTTATATTTTGACTTTTAGAATTTCTTTATAATTTCAATTTTTTTTTTAAAGATAGGAAATATAAAATTGGATTATTATCTAACAATTATACTCTCAAAAACTAAAAACAGCAAACCAAAGGGTTAAGGACACTCGCTCCTTGAAGATGTCTTGCAACATGTTCTTATCATTCATCCTATATAAATGGATTATTATTTCTAATATACATTTTTTTTCCAAGTTGTTGTCTTAAGTATCACAGAAGAAAGTACCTAAAACTAATGGGAAACCATGGTATAGACTCAACGAATACATTTATTAAAATGTAAAACACTTAAAAAGTCATTTTTAGTAGTTATCAAACACTAGATTTTTTTCAAAATTAAACACTTAAAAAGTTAAACCAAACACACCTTAAGTATGAAATGTGTAAGAGCATCGCGAAAAGGAAGGAATTTTTCTCAAATAAATCTTCTATTCTTTAAATTTTTTAGTTTTAATTTAGACTTAAATAGACGGTTATTCGATAATTAAACATCATTATATCAATATCTTTTTTGTAGTTGAATCTCTCAGTCTCACATTTTATCTTTTTCTGCGAAACTAAATGATCAAAGAAGGAATGATATATTGTATTCCCGAGGGGAAGTTAACTATGAGAGATCATAGAACAATAGGAGACTACGAAAAATTATTGAATGAGACTGATGTGATTGTTTTTTAATAACCGTTCCATGGATTAAAACATATACTTTCCCTAATTAATCACCTGTATAGAAATGTTGTGGGTGTCCAGCCCACTTGTTGCACAAGCAAGAGTTTATTTTTAAACTTGTGTTTATGAGTCCAATATGTCATGGAGGATTTGTTATATTGTAAATATCCAATTGAATCAACCACAGGAGCTGATGGTACCATTATTAAACCTGCAAAACCAGAGAAAATGGAAGAGAAAGATTAGGGAAAGTTAAAGAGGAAAGCTTTGGAGACTATTAGGCAGTGGGTTGATATTAGCATTTTCAACCATGTGTCTCAAGAGTCCGACCTATATGCGTTGTGGAAGAAATTGGAAGATCTTTATGAAAGGAAGACCGCGCATAATAAAGCTTCATTAATCAAGAGGCTTGTTAATTTGAAGTTTCAGGGTGGGAAGTTTGTTTTTGAGCATTTGAATGACTTCCAGGATATTATTAACAAGTTGACTACTATGAAGATTGTTCTTGATGATGAATTGCAGGCTTTGTTCTTGTTGAGTTCTTTGCCAGACAGTTGGGAAACTTTGGTTGTGTCTATTAGTAACTCTCCAGAAGGTGTTCTGTCTTTGAATGTTATTAAAGAAGCATGTTCAATGAAGAGATAGAAAGAAAGGAGATGGGAGTTGATAATTCACATGCTCTTGTTGTTGAGAATCGTGGAAGAAACAAGAGTAGGGGACCCAAAGGTCGTGGTTACTCAAAATATCAATATCAACAAGTCATTACTGCAACAAGCCTGACAATATCAACAAGTTTTGCTATCGTTGGAAGAAAGAACAAGGTATGAAGCAAGACTCACAAAAAGAGGGAGATGATAGGAATACTGCAGCAATCACTTCTAAGAGTGATGATGATGTCACCTTGATTTGTGCAACTAGTGAGTGTCATCATGTAGAGAGTTCAGATACAGAGTGCCTGGTAGATTGATAGGACCTAAATAGTCCTATTTTATCGCCTCTAATCTAAGCTTGTTAGAGTCATTTTATGCTTTACTTGTCTTATTTATAGGTTAATTGAGCTTAGGCCGTGTCGGGAGCCGATCATGCTAATTGGTGTTAATTCAGGCCAATTACGGAGTTTTTGGAGCCATCTTGATGTCTTGGACGGAGAGAAGGTGAAGAGACCCAATTGTATTGTAGCGGGCCTAAAATGTGACATCGAAAGCCAAAGATTGAAGCCTCGAACAGAGAAGAAGTGAGACCAAGCCGAGAAGTAGAGCAGGAAGTCGAGTCTAGAGGCTGGCGTCTCGACGCCAGTCTTGGCGTCTTGACGCCGACGCGATTTCAGCCCGAAGACGAATGTTCGCAGCGTCGAGACACTGTGCCCTGGCGTCTCAACACCGGCGTGTTTTCTATATATATGTAGCCTCGATTTAGTCCGCCATTAGGTTAGAGTTTGGGTCCCTTTAACGATTTATTTGCCTCTTTTACTTTTCAGCACTTTTCTAGACCAATGTTGGTCATTTACTATGGATTCTTTCATGTTTATTATCGCTTTTACTTCATCTATGCATAGCTATACTCTTTTAGATCGTTGGATTGGATTTATGTCTTGATTCTAAATGATATTGGTTGAGTTTTCTGGTTTATACTTGTTGTTCTTGCTGAGATTTTATGGAGTTTTGCATGTAATCTCGTTTAAACAAATACATGAGGCTAGTCAATTAGGATTGACGCCCTATGCGATTACCGCTTGTGTATTCTATCAGTTATTTGAGATAGCCACAAGGTTGAGGCAAGCCACTCTCTACGCGAGACGACGCTTGATAGGCCTAGGATACATGTTAAAGGTTGTAGGAATTATATTTAAATTGCTTTTGAATTTAGTTCTTATGATTCCGGACCCACGATCCCAAAGCGGCTAGTTTTAATAGGTGGTTGTAAAATTGCTTGTTAATAAACTAGTTAGATATAAGTAGTAACTGTTGCAGAGGTCTCAGATGGTTGCTACATTATGCATAAGGGGTGGCGAGCGATAGAGTCTACATTAATTAATCTTGTTGATTGTTGAATTCACCCTTAGCGAGTTAATTAGCACAAGTTAGTATAGGGGATCCTCCGAGTAACCCAGAAGCCGACCGGGCTAATAAAATCAGTTTAGAGCAATCATTAGAGAAAACTAGGAAGCCAATGAATTAGAATCAAGCATAATAAATCTCAATCCAATGATCTCCCTTTTATGTCATTGTTCCCTTCTAATTTCTCTTTGCATGTTTAGTTTTGTGCCATTTAAAATTCAGCATTCAATTATTTTATTTTCCTTGCGTGTCTTTCTTCATAAAAAATCCCCCCAGTTTTCATAAGCACGAAATCCTACACTTATTAGATCCTCCTTCCATGTGTTCGACCTCGCCCGCTATTGCTACAAAATTAGTAGTAGTGCCGTGGATTATAAATTTATTCGACGACTTAAGGAGAACTTGACACCCTCATGGTGGTCCCGTCAAGTTGGCGCCGTTGCCGGGGAAGGGCGTTTTCTAGTATTTATAGGATTTTGTGTTTTTTGTGTCTTTTTGGTTTTTGTGCCTTTTCCTTTTTCCTTGCAGAGCTTAACGATGAATCAACATAACCTCGGCGCGGTAAGTTACAGTGCTATGGTCGAATGCATGATGCAGGACCTAGTAGCTCCTGATTTGAGTCATCTCCCATATCCTGGAGACTGTGAAGTGACTAGAGAAATCATATACATCACCCAAGCACCTGAGGAAGAATTTCACAAGTATTGGGATCGCTTCAAAAGGTTATGTGCACTTCCTCATCGCCCGTTGTCTGAGGAGTCCTTATTGTTGCACTTCATCAAAGGATTAGTGCCCGATGACAGAACGATGTTAGATATAACGAGTGGTGGTGATGTGCTGGACAAGACACCGAGTGAGGCTAGAGAGATAATTTCGAGCTTGGCGACGTATGTTGGACTCATCATATGGCAAGCACGAAAGGTAAATTCCTCCCATTCCTCGATTAGCCAAACTCCCGAGCAACTGTACAAAGGTAAGTCGATAGAAAATTCCACTGAGGTCAGTAAGCCTGGGCTTGAGCCTTCATTAGATTCCGAGTCTAGTTCATGCAATTCTTCATGCTTGATAGAAAAAATAGAAATAGGTGATGAGTTAGCTTCGGTCCGTTCTTTACCAATTTCTATTTCCCCTAAGTTTATTACTCCTGAATTGCATGAGTTAGATTTTGTAATTCCTGTAGCTGACCAGTTTGTTACTCAAAATAAAGGTGTTTTGATTTATATGTTGGGGATGATGATTGATAATCAGTTTAAATTCTATTATACCTTGCACTCTGTGTGCAAGTTTAATTTATCTATGCAGGAGAAAATTAAAAAGAAGAAAAATAAATAGGATGTAATGAAAATCAAAGAGGTTGATTTCGGATGAGAAGCGAGGAGAACGTGGTCGACCAAACAACCTTAAACATTTGCACCTTATAATTTTACTGCTTTCTGTTATTTCATTTCTTAGATAGGTTTTATCTTTTTCAGTTTCTTTTATGCTTGTTTCCTTGTTTTTATTTCTCTTTTAGGAATGGTGGTACCAAAGCGAAACTTCTACATTTATAAGAAAACGTGATTCACCACCCAAGAGCGCAATATTCAAGGAAGTTCTACTCTTTCCCTATGCATCGTCCTAATTCTTCATGATTTATTACATATAGGGCAATGTAAATTTTAGGTTGGCGGTGGGGAATCATACTTTTTACTTATGTTGGGCCTTGAGCATCTGAGCGTCAGGCCAGCGTTTGCGCTTAATGAAACGTCTTGCATGCTTGTGGTGTGTATGCTTGTTTAAGTGATGATGATTTCCTAGGATTGACTCAAATTTTTTCGAAAATTTATTGCTGTTGATGAGTTGTGACCGAGAGTGTTAAAAACAGAAGCCTTTTTAAAACTTTTCATGGATATGTCTTGCACTTGTTGGGTGTCTATTTTGCTTTAAAAGTATGACTTGAATGCTTAGGAGCGAATTACTTAGTTCATATTCTTGTTGTCACCTCGATAGGTGTAAGGTTAAGTGAGAAAGTCTAATTTTTTTGCAAAATAGTGTGTGGAGTTTTGCCTAGGAGAGAAAAAGAAAATATGCCTGCAATAAAAAAAAAGAGTGGAAAAATAAGTAAGGGGTGGCGAGGCAAAAGAAAAGAAATATCATATGCTCGCCATCTTTACTTTGAGAGAAAAGAAAAAGAGAGCATGCTTGCATTGAGCCTAAATGGTTAGGGGTAAAAAGAGCTACCTACAGTGTGATCAGTTAGGCCAACCAAGAGTAAAACTCGGGTTATGGGTCTTGCACTGTAGTGTGAAAGCTAGTGCCCTATCCAAAAGAAATGCAAAAAGAAAAAAAAAAAGAGAGGGCAAAAGCAAAAGGAAAAAGAAAAACAAGTGCAAAGAAAAAGAAGAGTGAAAAAAAAAGAAAAAAATAGAGAGAAGAAAAAGGAATTCCTTGATCAGGCACCTAAGCAAGAGGAAACAACCTAGCTAGTTCCATTTGGGCCTTTTAGCAAGACCTTAGTACCAATGTAGGGGGAAGATAAGATGAGAGTTGAGTAAGCCAATCCCGGGATAGTAAAGTCTTCTTTAGGTGGGATGAAGCTCTCTTGTGCAAGATATTCTTTGGAAAATTTTGATTTGTCTCCTCATTTGTCTCTCTTGCGAATGTCTCTTGATTGCTTTAGTTTTTGGAATGTTTGAGTTTTGAGGATTAAATCACTTTTCAACTATATGCACAACACCTTTCTCTTTGTTTTGTGTGTGCCTTGCTCGAGGACTAGCAAGATTTAGGTTGGGGGTATTTGATAGGACCTAAATAGTCCTATTTTATCGCCTCAAATCTAAGCTTGTTAGAGTCATTTTATGTTGTGCTTGTCCTATTTATAGGTTAATTGAGCTTAGGCCGTGTCGGGAGCCGATCACGCTAATTGGTGTTAATTCGGGCCAATTATGGAGTTTTTGGAGCCATCTCGATATCTTGGACGGAGAAGAGGTGAAGAGACCCAATTGTGCTGTAGCGGGCCTGAAATGTGACACCGAAAGCCAAAGATTGAAGCCCCGAACTGAGAAGAAGTGAGACCAAGCCGAGAATTAAAGCAGGAAGTCGAGTCTAGAGGTTGGTGTCGAGACGCCAGTCTTGGCATCTCGACGCCGACGCGATTTTAGCCCGAAGAAAAGGATTTAGATCGTTGATATTGGCTAAGTTTTCTGGTTTATACTTGTTGTTCTTGGTGAGATTTTATTTAGTTTTGCATGTAATCTCGTTTAAACCAATACAACAGGCTAGTCAATTAGGATTGACGCCCTATGCGATTACCACTTGTGTATTTTATCAGTTATTTGAGATAGCCACTGGGTTGAGGCAAACCACTCTCTACGTGAGGCGACCCTTGATAGACCTAGGATACATGTTAAAGGTTGTAGGAATTAGATTTAAATCGCTTTTGAATTTAGTTCTTATGACTCTGGACCCACGATCCCAAAACGGCTAGTTTTAATAGGTGGTTGTAAAATTGCTTGTTAATAAACTAGTTAGATATAAGTAGTAACCGTTGCAGAGGTCTCGGATGGTTGCTACATTATGCATACGGGGTGGCGAGCGATAGAGTCTACATTAATTAATCTTGTTATTTGTCGAATTCACCATTAGCGAGTTAATTAGCACAAGTTAGTGTAGGGGAGTCCTCCGAGTAACCCAGAAGCCGACCAGACTAATAAAATCAGTTTAGAGCGATCATTAGAGAAAACTAGGAAGCCAATGAATTAGAATCAAGCATAATAAATCCCAATCCAACGATCTCCCTTTTATGTTATTGTTCCCGTCTAATTTCTCCTTGCATGTTTAGTTTTGTGCCATTTAAAATTTAGCATTTAGTTATTTTATTTTATTTTATGTTCCTTGTTTGTCTTTCATCATAAAAAGTCCCCCCTGTTTTCATAAGCACGAAATCCTACACTTATTAGATCCCTCTTCCCTGTGTTCGACCCCGGTCGCTATTGCTACAAAATTAGTAGTAGTGTCGTGGATTATAAATTTATTTGACGACTTAGGGAGAATTCGACACCCTTCTCGCGGTCCCGTCATAGATTCAGGTGCTTCATACCTATGTGTTCCCAAAAGGGGGTATTTCATGAACTATCAATCTGGTATTTTGGTAGTGTGAAGATGAGAAACCAGAGCTCAGCTTGCATTGTTGGGTTAGGTGATATTCGTGTGAAGACAAGTGTTGGGTGCATGCTTACATTAAAGAATGTGCGCCATATTCTGGATTTACGCCTTAACTTGTTGTCTGCAAATGTTCTTGATCAAGAAGGAATTCGACATACCTTTGCAAATGATAAATGGAAATTGTCTAAGGGTTCAATAACAGTTGCTCATTGTGAGTTGTGTTGCTCTGTGTATAAAACATACTTGAGTGTATGTTCTTCCGAGCTTAATGCAGTTGAAGAAAAGAATTCTCCTAACTTTTGGCATCGAAGACTAGGGCATATGAGTGACAAGGGGATTAAACTGTTGGCAGATAAATCTCTTATCCATGTTGATAAAACAGTTCCTCTTGACCTTTGTGATCATTGTTTGGCAGGCAAGCAGCATAGAGTTTCTTTTTCTAGGCAGTCCACCAGAAGGCAAAGAAAGTTGGAGTTAGTTCACTCTGATGTTTGTGGTCCTATTGAGGTTGAGTCTCTTGGTGGCAATAGATATTTGGTCACTTTCATTGATGATGCTACTCGAAGAACATGGGTGTATATGTTCAAGAAAAAAAGCCAAGTGTTTGAGATTTTCAAAAAGTTTCATGCCATGGTAGAAAGGGATACCGAAAGAAAGTTGAAGCGTCTTCGATCTGACAATGGTTGTGAGTATACTTCGAATGAGTTAAGGTATTATTGTTCACAACATTGCATTAGACATGAAAAGACAGAGCCCGACACACCGCAAAACAATGGAGTTGCTGAGAGGATGAACAGAACCATTGTAGAGAAGGTGAGGTGCATGCTTAGAATGTCTGATCTTCTTAAGACATTTTGGGCTGAAGCAGTGCAATGTGCCGTGTATTTGATTAATCGATCTCCATCGGTTTCTCTTGGTTTAGACATTCCAGAGAGAGCATGGAAGGGACGTTATCCTACTTATTCACATATGAGAGTCTTTGGCAGCAAGGCATACATGCATGTGCCTAAAGAACAGAGGTCAAAGCTTGTTTCGAAGACCAATCCGTGCGTATTTGTTGGGTATGGGGATGAAGAGTATGGTTATAAGCTCTACGATCCAGAAAAGAAGAAGGTAGTGAGAAGCAGAGATGTAGTATTCTTTGAGCACGAGAAGGGTGCAAATCTTCTAAGTACAAGGTACACTTCTACTTCGTAGTTGTTTCTTGATACTACTAATGGTTCTACCTCTATTCTCTCTATTATTCAACCAACAAATGAGAATGTTGAAGATGTACTTGATGATGTACACGATAATGTTGGTGAGATACAACCTGATGGTAATGTACCAGATCATGTTGATAATGATAATCTTGACGAGTCTTCATTTGATGAAGAAATCCACGAGGGAGTGATTCATGAGTAGGGGGAGCGACCTACCCCATAAGTGGAGGATACACAGGTTCTAAGGTCCACCAGAGAGCGTAAACCTTCAACAAGGTATCCAAGCTCAGAGTTCATTCTAGTTACTGAAGATGGAGAGCCAGAGCACTATCAAGAGGTCTTGTCTCATGATGAAAAAGACCAGTGGCTCGATGCAATGAAGGGAGAGATGAATTCCCTGAAAAAGAATGAAACCTATGAGCTAGTGAAACCTCCAAAGGGCAAGAAAGTCTTGAGAAATAGATGGGTTTTCAAGTACAAGAAGAATGGTGAGAAGAGAGTGAAGCTCAAATCCATATTAGTGGTAAAGGGATGCAACCAAAAAAAGGGCATTGACTTTGATGAGATCTTCTCTCCAGTGGTCAAAATGACATCTATCAGAACAGTGTTGGTTTAGCAGCAAGTCTTGATCTTGAGATGGAGCAACTTGATGTAAAAACTGCATTTTTACATGGTGACTTGCATGAAGAGATCTACATGGAGCAACCAGAAGGATTTGAAGAAAAAGGGAAAGATAAACTTGTTTGCAGAGTGAAGAAGAGTCTTTATGGGCTTAGACAGGCACCAAGGCAGTGGTACAAGAAATTTGATTCGTTTATGATAAGCAATGGTTATAAACGAACTACAGCTGATTCGTGTGTGTATTTTAGAAAGTTCTCTGGAGGCAACTTCATCATTCTTCTTTTATATGTAGATGATATGTTGATAGTTGGACAGGATGCAAATATGATTCAAAGTTTGAAGAAAGACTTGTCCAAGTCATTTGACATGAAAGATTTAGGTCCTACAAAGAAAATTTTAGGCATGGAGATTGCTCGTGACAGGAAAGCTGGGAAATTATGGTTATCCCAGGATAAGTATATTGAATTGGTGCTTGAAAAGTTCAATATGAAGCATGCTAAGCCTGTTAGTACACCGCTAGAAACTCACTTTAAGCTAAGTAAGACAATTTGTCCTACAATGGAGAAGGAGAAAGAAGTTATGTCATCCATTCCTTACTCTTCTGCTGTTGGTTCTTTGATGTATGTTATGGTGTGTACTAGACCTGATATTACACATGCAGTTGGTTTAGTGAGTCATTTCTTATCTAATCCAGGTAAGACTCATTGGGAAGCAGTGAAGTGGATTTCCAGAAACTTGCGGGGCACCTCCAAATTGAGTTTGTGTTATGAAGGTGGCAAACCGATACTTGAAGGCTATACTGATGCAGACATGGCAGGTGATTTTGATAATAATAGAAAGTCTACCTCATGTTATGTGTTTACATTCTCAGAGGGAGCCATCTTATGGCAATCTAAGCTACAAAAATGTGTAGCATTGTCCACAACTGAGGCAGAGTATATTGCAGCAGTGGAAGCAAGCAAGAAAATGTTATGACTAAGAAGGTTTCTTCAAGAGTTGGGTTTGAAGCAACATGAGTATGTAGTATTCTGTGATAGTCGGAGTGCTATGGATTTGAGCAAGAATTCAATGTATCATGCTCGCACCAAACACATTGACATTAGATATCATTGGTTGTGATATGTGATTGAAAAGAAGAGAATGAAACTGAAGAAAGTCCACACTGACAAGAATAGTGCAGATATGTTGACTAAAGTAGTTCCCGGAAGCAAGATTGAGCTTTGTAGTAAGCTTGTCGGGATGAGCTTCAAGTGATCATGGATGTGATTGTGTCTTCCCCATGATGGGCTAGTGGGGGAGATTGTTGTGGGTGTCCAGCCCACTTGTTGCACAAGCAAGAGTTTATTTTTAAACTTGTGTTTATGAGCCCAATATTTCGGGTTATGTGTTTAGCCCAATTGGGGTAAAATGAGTGGGCTTGTCTTGTAAGCCTAGGGTTCTTCCTTGGATATGAGATGACCTAAGGAAAGTGACAGTAACAAGGGCCAGTGTTCACAAAGTTGCCGATAGCCGAAGTTTTAACCGTTGGATTTTGCTGAAATTTGGTCAGCCTATTGGGGACACATAGGGCCTCGTTGTGAACAGTTGGATCGTTGTTTTGAGCTCTGGTTATCCTCCCATTGAACAAAGTACCACCGAGCCTCCCCACAACTAGTTATCTATCCGTCGAAGTCTCCTTTACTAAGAGTTCGTCCAACTCTCTAGGCTTTACCCGCTTTACCGAGAGTTTGCTTTTATCCAGGACAACTCCTCTTTTCCGGAGTATACCCGCCTGCCAAGAGCTCAACCACGGACCTCCACCATGACTATTAAGGCCCATATCTTCTTTGTTCGGCACCCGAGGATTCCACCCAACACGGCTACCATCTTGGGATATGGCTCTGATACCACATGTAAGGGATTATAGGACACTACACATATCTCCACAATGGTACGACATTGTCCACTTTGAGCATAAACCCTCATGGCTTTGTTTTTGGTTCACCCCAAAAGGCCTCATACCAATGGAGATAGTTGTCCTCCCTCATAAACCCATGTTCAAACTACTTTTGCAATTTCTCATATATTTAACTGTGCAAAATCATTTATTTATTTTAAATGTTCTTTTTTTTTTTAGTACATCAACATTTCGGGGTGGGAGAATGCGAACCTCTGACCTCTTAGTCGAGTGTACATAACAATTACTGCTGAACTAGACTCGTTTTAGCTTATTTTAATTATTCTTTTAGTCTTTAATATATATTTTTTAATTTATATCATTGTGGTCATGGTCATTAACATGTTTTATTTCAATAATAATATTTTTAGAATCTTTTCAGTTTGGTTTGATTACATAACTCTGTGCATACCGATCGAATTACATGAACATAAGCAAAGGGACTTGCGCATGAAGGAACATTAAATACCCTTGAACTTTAAAATGTTTCGAAAATACCATAAGTTTTGGATGAAAACCATTAAAATTTCAGTTTTATTAATACCCTTGATGGACTCTGATATCATATTACTATCTCAAAACCAATTGACAACAAAATGAGTAACTCTTTTTAAATGTTGAATCCTCAACAATCTCAACCTATTTTAAATCTGTTATTTGATGTGTGGATTTCTTTTTAGTTCAACAATACGGGAGTATGTGATTCGAACCTCTGACCTCTTGATCAAGACTATAAGTTATATGTTGAGTTATGTTCATGTTGGCACGTATGTTGAAGTTGTAGGATTAGCATGGAGGGTGTGATGAAGGAGAGAGATGTAAATTAAAATTGACAACCATGTCAGAGAGAAAGACGAAAAAAATATTTTAGTTTTGAAATTCATGTTTACTATGCTTTAATCCCTAAATTTTCGAATATAATAAAACTTGGTATAAAATTTGGCACAAAAATTTAATTTAATTTTTTTTAATTTAACTACTCTTATGTTAAATATGTTTTAATCTTTAAATGTTCGAATATTTTTGTTTTAGTTCTTTTAGTTTATTTAAGAAACAATCTGAACATAGTAAATTTAAACAAAGAAGTTAGATGAAAAGAAAAAACTTTTCACAAGAAAAGGCAAGAAAAGGCGATGTTGTCTTTATTGTTAAATTTTCATACCATTTAATAAAAGCTACATTGCATGCATGTTTCATTTTTGTTCATATATATATAGAGAGAGAAAAAAGTTGTGTGCGTGGACAAATATTTTATTTTAGAAGTGTTGTAGCTTCTAAAATAATTGTTGACAACTGTACTTTTAGAAGAATCAACCATAATATATATTAAATTAATTATGATTTAGCTATAATGTCTAAAATAGATATACTGTGAAAATGTGCATGACTTTTTGTTTATAATTTATATATTTCTTAATAATTATTATTTGAAATGCTTAAAAATGCTACATGATTTCAATTTAAATTTATATTTTGTTTGCTCTAAATTACACGTTGAGAAACAATGGTTATAACATACCTATGGTGGTTTTAAAAGAAAACTAGTATTAATTGTTTTTTTAAAAAAAAACAAAATGGTTGCGTTCAACTAATTAATTTGTAAATTTGTTTTTTTTTTTAAACTTTCAATCACCGCAAGACTTCATTGGCACGCAAGAAGAAGAAACCCATTACAGAGACAATATACATCTTCCTCAACCAGAAGACAGGCACATGTAGGTACCGGTTCCAGCATCCAATACTCACAGCCTCTCTCTCTTAAAGCAAAACGAGCTAACACATGGGCGACCCGATTTCTGTCCCTTCTCGTGAAATTGAACCTGAACTTAACATGCATCGGAACCTCCTTTCAAAAGTCAGAAACTAGCAAACCGAGCTTAGACACATCCACCGTCTCGGCATCTTGTAGCAGCTGAAAAAGCCGTAAAGAATATGTCTTGATGATCCCCGGAACTAAACCCACCTCCACCACAAGCCTCATTTCGTCCACCACCGCCAGCCCCTCTGCCATATCCAAATTTCCCACATGATCATGACTAACGGCAACCGACAACATCACCCGCCTAGCCTCGTCTCGAACAACAACTCCACCACCTGCCTGAAACAGATCTTCACAGAAGGCAGCGTCCACATTCACCTTATACCAACCCTCCTCCGGCGGGAACCATTTGACTGTACTCTGAGGAACCCCTCTAATCCCAGCTAAATAGACCCGAGAGGCCTCTCGAAAAACAACAAAATAATTCACAGCCCAATCCAAAAGCCCCGCTGAAGGAACCTGCCCTCTAAACTTATGTTGGTTTCGACAACACCACACAACCCAAACACACCACAACAAGCTCCTCAAACTTAACCCAATCGACCCTATCCTTTACATCCCTAAGCAAATTAAGAATAGAGTCTGCCTGAACATTATGCAGCAAAATCTCCCATTCAGATCCCATCAACGATTCACGAAAAAATTTACACTGCTAAAACAAATGCATGCATGACTCCCCATGTCTACCACAATACACACACACATTCAAAACATCAATGCCTCTAATACTCAAATTATCAATAGTGGGTAAACGCTCCAAACAAAGTCTCCACAAGAAAATCTTGATTTTGTTTGGAACCCCCATTTTCCAGCACCCCTTCCACCAACTGGAAAGTGACTCATTCGAAGACGAAGATAGGGTTTGGGGAAGCAAAGCCGTTTGGCCAAGTCGATACCCACTCTTAACCGAATACACACCACATTTCTCAAAATGTCATATGACCCTATCCTCAGACAACATATGCCGCAAGGGAATAGTAAGGATAAAACGTACCACACGAGGGCTAAAATGGTGCCGAAAAATCTCCTAATTCCACTAACCAGAAGCAGTAAGAAGATCAGCCACTCGAGTATCAGAATCCACGGTAATCGGGGAACGCACCTTAAGGTAAGTGTCATCTGGAATCCAGTTAGAACCATACACACGAACTTTGTCACCATTTCCCTCCAACGAAAACCCTTTCCCAACACCTCCCTCCCCAAAATCAGACTCCACCAAATATACGAAGGACGAGAGCCTACCCCTGCATCCAAGAAAGCTCCTCCAGGAAAATACCGCCCCTTCAACACACGAGAGAGAAACGAAGTAGGATACTAAACAATTCTCCAACATTGTTTAGCCAGCAAAGCTTGGTTGAAAACCTCCAAGTCTTTGAAACCCATTCCACCCAAACATTTTGGCTTGCATAAAGTCTTCCAGCTCACCCAATGGATCCTTCTATCCTGCTTATCCCCATTCCACAAGAATCGTGCCATGACCCTACTAGTGTCCTATATCAGTTTTTTAGGCAAGCGAAAATAATTCATAGAGTAACACGGGATAGCCTGCACAATGGATTTTAGCAGAACTTCCCTACCCCCTAAAAAAAAAAACTTGCCCTTCCATCTCTGAATCTGAGGCCATACCCACACTTTAATAAAGTTTAGAGTGTTCATTCTGTTCTGAGGCACAAAAGACGGCAAGCCTAAATACTGGCGATGGCAGGCCGTTATTTGAACCTGGAAAATCTGACTCGCCTGAGTTTGAACACCCATTTCTGTGCTTGGACTAAAGGAAATGATAGACTTATCAAAGTTTATAGTTTCCCCGGGAGCTCACTCATAGCACTGAAGGATGCACTGCACAGCCTGTGCTTCACCCACCTTAGCCCGAAAAAAGAGAAGACTGTCATCAGTGAAGAACAAATGGGAGATAGCAGGGCATCCACGCGCTATCTTCAACCTCCTGATAACCTTCGACACCTCCGCCTCATGCAGCATACGAGAGAGCCCTTCAGCACTGATAACTCTCCAAAAGGGTGTTATTTAGGCCTGAATTCTATAGTGTTTTGTGTGTCATTTGTGCTAAGTAGGGTTGCTTTTAGATGATTATTGCATGTTCTAATTCATTTGGAAGAATGGATGCTTTGGAAGTTATTTTTTGCAGAATATATTGTTGAGCGACTTGAGGGAGCAAGATCTGCGATCCAGCAAAACAGGGAGCAAAACCTGCCACGTCACAGCTCGTTATCCATTTTAATTAACTGAAGTTAGTTAAGCTATTCTCGAATTTGAGGAGCAAGGAGAGCCATCCACGTGTCTAGGTCAACCTAATTTAGCCTTGTCTTCATTCTATAAAAGGGAAGAGTTGTTCAAGTCAAAGACATTCCACTTTTGGGAAAGAGATCATTTCTCATTTCCATCTTGGAATCCGAATAGAGGAGAAAGACTGGAGACTTCAAGAAGACCATCAATTACAAAATTGACCAAGGGAATTAGTATTTTCTTGTAATTTATTGTAATTATGGATGCGCATACTCAGATTGTAGTGTGTGTTATCATGAGTGTTGTGAACTAAAACTCTTTAGGTGTTGGTTATGAGTTATGTAATTGTTGTGCTTAATTCTCTATGCAATATAAGTTGATTTGAGCATCTTGATTATTTGTTGAGCTGATTTATATTTTGTGCCCACTTGGCCAGCCGGTATGAATACCACTTCTTAGTTTCAGGGATGAATTGAGAAGTGTGTGACATTTAATCACACTAGATCATTGTGTATTGGTGAACGCCAGTGACTGAGCTAGGGATAGCCAGTTACTTAGTGCTTGATCGGTAGTGCGTCATTGGAGTTGAAACACATTCTAAAAAATCCAGAGTTCCGGGAGGATCCTGCTAATAAGACTGCAAGAGTTTTGCTTAATCAATAATATTGCTAGAGCATCCTTTAAAACAATTACTGAATCCTGACCAACACCTGTTTCTAATCTGTCTACTTTATTTGTTTACTTTTTGTTTTGCCATTTATTTTGCTTTAGCATTTTATCAAAACCAATCATTTTAACCATTCTTGAAACCATTAAAGAGTTATACAAAACAGATAAAGTGAGAGTTATTCAGACCCTGGATTCGATAAATACTTATTACTTGTTGCGGATTGTGTATGCTTGCAAAGTGTTCTAGAGTTTATTTTTGCTATATTTTTACCCACTCTAGGAACCCAACAAGTTTTTGGCGCCGTTGCCAGGGAACTTGAATAAGTTTTTATCTGGTCTGTTTTATGTATGTGTTTTAGTGGTTTGGTGCTAGAACTTTTTGACTGTTTCTTTTGTTTTTGTAGGTGTGAGTTTGGTGCATGAGCGTTCCGCCTGGGGTAAGGTTCGAGCTTGATCAAGAAATTGAAAGGACATTCAGGAGAAGAAGGAGAGAGCAGCGTAGAAACCAAAATTCAGTGGCTGATGTGCCGCGTCTCCCGCAGGGTCCAGAAAATCCATTGAACCCCCAGCAGAGTCGTTTGTTGCAGCAAAATCCACTGTTGGAGAAAAATGAACATCAAAATAATCAGGCTGAGAATCCTATCTTGGTAGCGAACGATAGGGCCAGAGCCATTCGAGCGTATGCTTTTCCAATGTTTGATGAGTTAAATCCAGGAATTGCACGTCCTCAAATTGAGGCAGGAAATTTCGAAATGAAACCGGTAATGTTTCAGATGTTGCAAACTGTGGGTCAATTCCATGGTTTATCATCTGAAGACCCCCATTTACATCTTAAGTCTTTTCTAGGAGTTAGTGATTCTTTTGTGATTCAGGGAGTGTCTAGAGATGCACTTAGATTAACTTTGTTCCCATATTCTCTTAGAGATGGAGCAAAGACATGGTTAAATTCTTTTGCTCTAGGATCAATTAGGACATGGAATGAGTTAGCGGAAAAATTTCTTAGTAAGTATTTTCCACCAACTAGGAATGCTAAATTGAGGAGTGAAATTGTAGGGTTTAGGCAACTCTAAGATGAGACTTTTAGTGAGGCTTGGGAGAGGTTTAAGGAGCTTTTGCGAAAGTGTCCCCACCATGGTTTACCTCATTGTATCCAAATGGAAACATTTTACAACGGGTTAAATGGAGTAACCCAAGGGAGGTTGATGCTTCGACTGGAGGGGCCCTTTTGGCAAAAACTTTAAATGAAGCCCATGAAATCTTATAAAGAATATCAACTAATAGTTGTTAGTGGTTAGATGTTAGAGGCTCAAATAAAAAAGTTAATAGTGTGTTAGAGGTTGATGGTGTGTCTACCATTAGGGCTGATATTGCAATGTTAGTTAACGCTCTTAAAATTGTGACAGTGGTTAGTCATCAGCAGCCGCCAGCTGTAGAGCTTGCTGCAGTGGTGAACCAAGTTGCAGAGGAAGCATGTGTCTATTGTGGTGAAGAGCACAACTACGAGTTCTTCCCCAACAATCCAGCTTCTGTGTTTTTTTGTAGGTAATCAGAGGAATAACCCTTATTCTAGCTTTTATAATCCAGGTTGGCGCAACCACCCCAATTTCGCATGGGGAGGACAAGGAAGTAATGTGCAAACACAGCAAAAGGTGAACCAGCCAGGATTTGCTAAATCACAAGTATTGCCCCAGCAAAATAAGCAGGCTTTGCCCTAGCAAAATTCAGAGAGTTCTCTTGAGGCAATGGTGAAAGAATATATGACTCGTACAGATGCCACAATTCAAAGTAATCAAGCTTCAATGAAGGCCCTGGAATTGCAAGTAGGCCAGCTAGCTAATGAGCTGAAGGCAAGGCCTCAAGGGAAACTTGAGTGACTCTAAGGAGTGGTAAGGAGCAGGTACAGGCAATGACTCTAAGGAGTGGTAAGCCATTAGAAGAAAGAAAAGAGCCTAGTAAACCCCAGGATGTAGAGAAGAAGAATGATAAAAATGTTGATGTTGAAAAAGAGTCGGAGTCTCGTCAAGGTGCTGGAGGCAGCAATAATAATGTTGGAGCATCTGGTTCTGTTCCAGATGTGGAACCACCTTATGTGCCGCCCCCACCTTATGTACCACCTCTACCTTTTCCACAAAGACAAAGGCCTAAGAATCAGGATGGTCAATTTAAGACATTTTTAGAGATTCTTAAGCAATTGCATATAAATATCCCGTTAGTAGAAGCCATAGAGCAAATGCCTAATTATGCTAAATTTCTTAAGGATATTTTAACTAAAAAGAAGAGGTTAGGTGAGTTTAAAACTGTATCTCTTACCGAGGAATGTAGTGCTATTCTAAAAAATGGGCTACCAACCAAGGCTAAGGATCCAGGATCATTTACTATTCCTGTTTCAATAGGTGGAAAAGAGTTAGGTAGAGCACTTTGTGATTTAGGTTCAAGCATTAACCTTATGCCTCTTTCGGTCTATCGAAAGTTAGGTATTGGTGAAGCTAGGCCTACCACAGTCACACTCCAATTAGCTGATAGGTCTATCACGTATCCTGAGTGTAAAATTGAGGATGTCTTAGTGAAGGTAGATAAATTCATATTTCCTGTTGACTTTATTATCTTAGATTATGAGGCAGATAAAAATGTTCCAATTATTCTTGGTCGTCGATTTTTGGCTACTGGTAGGGCGTTGATAGATGTTCAAAAAGGGGAATTAACAATGCAGGTTTATAATGAGGAAGTGAAGTTTAATGTTTTTAAGGCCATGAGATATCCAGACGAAATGGAAGATTGTTCTTTCATTAGGATTCTGGCGAACACAATTGTTAAGACAGCAATACAGGATTTGGCAAATAAGCATTTGAAAGATCATGGAGAGGTTAGTGTAGAGGATTTAGTAGTTTGTTCTTTAGAAAGAAAAAATGAAAAAAAAAGTGTCTAGGTGTGAGGATGCTTTTAAGTCTTTAGAGTTAGATGAAAGGAAGGTTCCTCCTATTAAGCCATCCCTGATTGAGGCACCCACTTTAGATTTGAAGCCCTTGCCGGATCATCTAAAGTATGTGTATCTTGGGGAGGATGAGACGTTGCCCATTATTGTTGCATCAGATTTAATGTCGGGGGATGAAGAGGCCTTAATAAAGTTGCTGCAGCAATATCGTAAAACAATAGGTTGGACATTGGCTGACATTCAGGGGATTAACCCATCTTTCTGTATGCATAAAATCACTCTAGAGGAGGGATCCTTTTGAAGTATTGAGCAACAGAGAAGGTTTAACCCTACTATGAAGAAAGTTGTTAAGAAGGAGGTGATTAAATGATTGGATGCTGGGATTATTTATCCAATTGCAGATAGCAATTGGGTAAGCTTTATCCAATGCGTTCCTAAGAAAGGAGGTGTCACAGTGGTATCTAGTAAGGACAATGAGTTGATCCCAACCATGACGGTGACTGGTTGGAGGGTTTGCATGGATTACAGGAGACTTAACAAAGCTACCCGTAAGGACCATTTCCCTCTACCATTTATTGACCAAATGTTGGATAGACTGGCTGGTTAGGCCTACTACTGTTTCTTAGATGGTTACTCTGGGTATAACCAGATTACCATTGCTCTTGAGGATCAGGAAAAAACCACTTTCACCTGCCCTTATGGGACGTTTGCCTTTAGGCGAATGCCTTTTGGCTTTTGCAATGCTCCAGCAACATTCCAGAGGTCTATGTTAGCAATTGTTTCTGATATGATTGAGTCCATTGTTGAGGTATTTATGGACGATTTTTCAGTCTTTGGAGGGTCTTTTCAGAGTTGTTTGGATAATTTAGGCAAGGTAAAGAGATGTGAGGATACCCATCTAGTTCTTAATTGGGAGAAATGCCACTTCATGGTGAAGGAGGGCATTGTGTTAGGTCATAACATTTCAAAGAAAGGTCTAGAAGTTGATCGGGCAAAAATAGAGGTTATCGAGAGATTAGAACCACCGAGTTTAGTAAAAGGGATTCGGAGTTTTTTAGGTCATGTTGGATTTTATAAAAGGTTCATAAAAGATTTTTCCAAAATTAGTAAACCTCTTTGTAACTTATTGTGCACTGATCATGTTTTTGACTTTAATGCAGATTGTAGGAAGGCTTTTGAAACTTTAAAGGTTGCTTTAATCTCAGCACCCATTCTTTGTGCACCTAATTGGAGTTTACCATTTGAGGTAATGTGTGATGCAAGTGATGTTGCAGTAGGTGCCATGCTGGGGCAAAAGCAGGGCAAATTTATCCATCCTATCTACTATGCAAGCAGGGTTTTGAATGAGGCACAAGTCAACTACACAACTACTGAAAAGGAGTTGTTAGCTGTTGTGTTTGCTTTCGAGAAATTCCGCCTATATTTGGTTGGATCCAAAGTCACGATTTTCACAGATCATGCAGCAATAAGGTACTTAATGTCTAAGCAAAATGCAAAGCCTAGATTAATTCGTTGGGTTTTATTATTGCAGGATTTCGACTTGGAAATAAAGGACAAGAAGGGATCAGAAAATGTCATTGCAGATCATTTATCTCGTCTTGATCCAACATCATCTTTGCTGAACCAATCTGCCATTTCAGATTATTTTCCAGATGAGCAGCTTTTTGCTGTTGAGGTAAAGGTAGTCAAGGACATTCTTTGGTATGCTGATATTGCCAACTTTTTGGTAAAGGGAGTCACTCCTATTGATATGGATTGGAGGCAGATGAAAAAGTTTAAGCATGATGCGAAATTTTTCTATTGAGATGAGTCATTTATGTATAAGCAATGCTTTTGTGGTATTATTCGTAGGTGTGTTTCCGGTGATGAAGCAGAGGAAATCCTGGAGCAATGTCACTCTTCGCCGTATGGAGGCCATTTCAGCGGTCAGAGGACAGCTATGAGGATTTTGCATTGTGGATTCTTTTGGCCTTCCTTATTTAAGGATGCCCATTGGTTCTACAAGCAATGTGATGCTTGCCAAAGGAGAGGAAATTTAGGGCCTAGAGATTAAATGCCTCTTACTTACATTTTAGAATTGGAATTATTTAATGTGTGGGGTATTGACTTTATGGGGCCATTTCCCCCTTCTAAGCGCAATGTTTTTATCTTATTGGCAGTTGATTACGTGTCCAAGTGGGTGGAGGCCATCGCATGCCATCAGAATGATGCCAAGACAGTGTCAATGTTTCTCCAATCGCACATTTTTGCGCGGTTTGGGACACCTAGAGCTCTAGTGAGTGATGAGGGTGCACATTTTGTTAATAATGTCTTAACTAAGCTTTTAGCTAAGTATGGAATTAAGCATAGGATAGCTACCCCATATCACCCACAGGCAAATGGTCAAGCTGAGATAAGCAATAGGGAAATCAAATCTATTCTAGAAAAAGTAGTCCATCCATCTAGGAAGGATTGGTCTTTTAGGTTAGATGAGGCTCTTTGGGCTTATAGGACAACCTATTAGACTCCCCTAGGTATGTCTCCCTATAGGTTAGTATATGGGAAAGCTTGTCATTTACCATTAGAGCTCGAGCATAAAACATTTTGGGCTTTGAAAAAAATAAATTTTGATCTGAGTCGTGCAGGGGCAGTAAGAATGCTGCAGCTTAATGAATTAGAGGAATTTCGTCAATTTTCGTATGAGAATGCAAAAATGTATGAGGAAAAGACTAAGCTGTGGCATGACAAGAGGATTAAGCCTAAAGAGTTTGTCAAAGGTCAGAGGGTTTTGCTTTATAACTCTAAATTAAAATTGTTCCCTGGGAAACTAAAATCCAAGTGGTCGGGTCCATTTGTTGTGATGGAAGTTTTTCCCCATGGAGCAATTACTTTGCAGGATGAAAAAGATGGGAGATTGTTCAAAGTTAATGGACAACGTGTGAAACATTATTGGGGTGAGGAGTTCCAGTCGAAATATCCTTCCCTAAAGTTGATTGATGAATGAGAAAGCATGAGTTTTGTGGGAGCATTTTACAGAGCAAAATTTTCAGTTCCCAGTGTTTGTGTTGATTTTATTCTCGCTGGTTTTTCTTAATTCGAATTATTTTGAATTAGATTTAGTTTGTTTGAATCTTATATGATTTATTTTAAATTCATTGTTATTTTGTTTGATTGATTTTATTTTCTGTGTATTTTTATTTTTGCCAATTTAGTTTGTATTTTCAGTTATTTAAATTTTTGTATAGATTTAGGTTTTTAATAAAGTTTTTCTAATTTATTTGGCTTCGAATAAAAATAAAAGATATTTAATTTAAGCGGATAATTTAAATTTCCTGATTTGATTTTTCTGGATTGATTTAAATTTGAAATCTTCCGTATCCACGATTATTCTAGAAGAAAATATTTGCTCAGAGGTTTGTTACGGCAATTTTATAGAGGAATCACCGAATAGAAAGAAGTTTTTGTTATGGATTAATTATTTTTACCGTTTGGATTTGAATTTCCTATGGGCAGGTTAATTGCATGAAGAGTTTGATACTGCCACGTGTCGCGCATGGGAAATCCAATGGTTTAGCCGCTGGACAGCACACCATCAGTTTCCATGGGCCGTTTGAACTTCAGATTATACCGTTTGATGGATTTAATTTTCCGATTGCATGGGATTTGAACGGTAATTTAATTAATGAAGGGCAAAAATCTTTCGGTTATGATTCTATTTGTTGAAGCCTTATTTATTCAAAGCTCTCGATAAGTTCTTTTCACTTCATCTTCTTGCTTTCATTCCTTGCCATTTTTATTTTTCCTTTTGCTTCTGTTTACTGGAAAATCCTTTGAGTCTGTAATGGCGAAAACGAGAGGAAGTAAGGAAAGGGATAATGAGGACGAAGGGGTGCCAGTTACTCCTGAGGCACCGAAAACAAAGGCAAAGAAGAAGAAAACACCAGAAGAGAGGGAAACCAAGAGGTGAAGAAGGCAACAGAGGGCTGAGGTTGAAGAGGTAGTATAGAAGGTAGTGGAAGATATTGCTACTGAGGTGGTTGTTGAGGAGAATCCGAAGGAATCTGTGGAACAAAACCCTGGACAAACTGAACCGACAGTTGAGAATCTGCAAGAAGTTCAAGAAAAACAGACGGAAGATGTGCAAGAAAAAGGCAATGAGCAGGAGGTGCAAGAGCAAGAGGCTCGAGTTGAGGTTATTATGCCGGAAATGCCCCGTTGTCGCCGTCGGAAGCAAAAAGCCGGCCAAGTCAAGGTGATCCGGACTGATACTCCTTTACTACCTACAACTGATTCTGAGAAAGAGAATATGGAAAGAGAAGAGCAGGAGAAAAAGGAGGCAGAGGACAAAGCATGAGAGGAAGCAGCGAAAAAGGTAGAGGACGAGATTTTGCCCAAACAGAGGGAAGACAAGGGCAAGGGTATTGCTGAAGCATCGCTGGAACCTGAAGATATGGAAACAGAGGAGCCACGATTGCCGTACAACCGCTTCATCAATCATCTTGCCTGAGCAAAGTATATAGAGATGCTGAAAAGAGACTTTCTGTTTGAACGAGGATTTGGTGATGATTTGCCACGCTTCTTAAGAACCGAGATAGCAAACCATGGCTGGAATCAGTTCTGTGCAAAGCCGTAGCCGGTCAATTCCAACATTGTCCGAGAATTCTATGCAAATATTGATTATCAATAGGGATTTCAGGCTATCGTCCGCGGGGTACCTGTTGATTGAAGTCCAGGAGCTATAAATTCTTTATTCAACCTCCAAGACTTTCTGCACGCAGGTTTTAATGAGATGGTGGTGGCGCCATCAACTGATCAGTTAAATGCAGCTGTCAGAGAGGTTGGCATAGAGGGAGCTCAGTGGAGAATGTTGAAGACAGAAAAGCGAACATTCCAGGCAGCTTATCTGAAGAGTGAAGCCAATACGTGGATGGGTTTCATCAAGCTACGCTTACTGACGACGACTCACGATTCAACGGTGTCTCAGGACCGGGTATTGCTTGTGTTTGCTATTCTCAGTTCGATGAGTATTGATGTGGGCAAAATAATTTCTACTGAGATTTATGAGTGCTGGCGGAAGAAGGTAGGGAAGTTGTTTTTCCCTAACACCATAACGATTTTATGCCAAAGGGCAGGGGTTCCAATGAATGCGGATGATGTTACTCTAATAGACAAGGGAATAATCGACACGCCAAACTTGGCTAGACTTTAAAGGACACAGGAAGCACACCAAGGAGGTTTGGTGTGTGGCATCCATCAAATGCAGAAACAATTATAGATGCATTCCAGCAGGATGGAAGTTGCTGAAAGGCAATTCCAAACCTTCTGGAATTATGTGAAGAGAAGGGATGCCGCGTTAAGGGGGGCCTTGCAATCAAATTTTTCTAAACCATATCCGACCTTCTCGATATTCCATGATGACCTGTTGAATCTGTGGATCCCGCCACCGCCTGTCGAGAGAGAAGGAGATGAAGAAGAAGATCCCGGTCAGAAGGATTGAAGGAAGAGTTGTGCACGCATTTCTTTTTGATGAAATATTTTTGTTGCTCACGCATTTCTGACCACATCTTTTTCTGTTTTTTCTGTTAGCTTGTTTTGTTGTTTTTGCTTGTTTTTAATTTTTCTGCTCCTGGATCACCAAAGAAAAAAATATATCTACTGATGTAATTTCTTTCTTTTATTTTCAAAGAAATATCCAATAGTTGTTTCTATTCTATGGCACTGAGTAATTCTAACCTAACTAATTTTCTTCTGAATTTTTCAAGCACGGGCTAGTTAAGCTTAATTAGATCAAGGTATTCTGATCTTCAGAAACCTTTTGCTTGAGCTTTTCTTCTAGCCTGGTCGTTGCTGCGATGAGAAGATTCTGAGGTAGTGTTGACTTATGTGATCCATTTTAAGCTTACTTCTAGTCTCACGCTTAGCTTAAAATTCAGATAGAAAAAATTAAGTTTGGGGGTATAATTTATCAATTAAATAATTCATTGGGGACAATGAATAATTCAAGTTTGGGGGACTTTTTGCTACTCCAATTGTTTTGCTCGAGCATTCCTCTCCTTCATTAAATAATTTGCTAGGTTATTGAGTAACCAGGGGCATTTTTGATACCCACAGTTTGTCTTTGCGTCAAAAGATAACATAGGAAATGTGAAAAATGATGAAAAATTATTATAGCTGGAAAAAATTGATTGTTGAAAATTTTGCTGAGAAAATTCATAGAGCAAAAGTTTTGAAGGATGAATGATAATCCAGCAGTTTTTCTGTCTCCCAAGACTTAGGTGAGCTTCATCATAAAATGTCGCCATTCTGAGGAGCAAGAGATAGAATAACTAAGGATTTCTGAGCTTAACAATGAGTAATTAGCTTGGTTGGTGATGAGTTTGAGGCAAGGGTATACTACACCATAAAGTGGGTCATCCCATGCTTAAGAGCTTATGACTGTAGGGCTGCTTTAAGTCTGAAGAACAAAAATATAAAAATAAACCCCTTAAAAAAGTGTTTTAACGTGTCTGATAATAAAGCTAGGCTGTGGCAAGTTCCTAGGATTGAGTTAAAAATGGTGACCATTTGTCCATGCCGGAAGAATTATTTTGCTACAGCAAAGCTCGATTTGCAGAATGCTCAGGTAAAGGTTGAAGGTAGTGTTGGATTATCTATTTTGATTGAGTTATGCTTTGTCTAAAGTTTTGAATTCTTAAGGGAAGGTTGGTTAGTATTGCCCGGGACGCGCAATAGTTCAAGTTTAGGAGTTATTTTGTGCAGAATATATTGTTGAGCGACTTGAGGGAGCAAGATTTGCGATCCAGCAAACATAGGGAGCAAAAACTGCCACGTCACAGCTCGTTATCCATTTTAATGAACTGGAGTAAGTTAAGCTATTCTCGGATTTGAGGAGCAAGGAGAGCCATCCACGTGTCTAGGTCAACCTAATTTAAGCTTGTCTTCATTCTATAAAAGGGAAGAGCCGTTCAAGTCAAAGACATTCCACTTTTGGGAAAGAGATCATTTCTCATTTCCATCTTGGGAGTCGAATAGAGGAGAAAGACTGGAGACTTCAAGAAGACCATCAAGTACAGAATTAACCAAGGGAATTAGTATTTTCGTGTAATTTGTTGTAATTATGGATGTGCATACTCAGATTGTAGTGTGTGTTATCATGAGTGTTATGAACTAAATCTCTTTAGGTGTTGGTTAGGAGTTATGTAATTGTTGTGCTTAATTCTCTATGCAATATAAGTTGATTTGAGCATCTTGATTATTTGTTGAGATGATTTATATTTTGTGCCCGATTGGCCAGCCGGTATGAATACCACTTCTTAGTTTCAGGGATGATTTGAGAAGTGTATGAATACCAATTCTAATCTGTCTACTTTGTATTGTTTACTTTCTGTTCTGCCATTTCTTTTGCTTCAGCATTTTATCAAAACCAATCATTTTAACCATTCTCGAAAAAATTAAAGAGTTATACAAAACAGATAAAGTGAGAGCTATTCAGACCCTGGATTCGATAAATACTTATTACTTGCCGCGGATTGTGTATGCTTGCACAGTGTTCTAGATTTTATTTTTGCTATGTTTTTACCCACTCTGGGAACCCAACAAGAACACAACAAGAAAAAGTATGGGGAAAGCGGATCTGTCGCAGACCCATTCTCAACATCATCCTCTCCAAGAAGACCCATTCTACTTTGTCATAGGTCTTGCTCATGTCTAGCTTAAGCAAGGCCACCCTGTTCTCCCGACCTGCTTTGCTTTCAGTGCATGGATGCATTCATACCCCGGGATGGCATTATTAACTACACAACGCCCTGGAATAAAAGCACTCTGATTATGGGAAATCAACTCATTAAGTATACCTTTCATCCGATTCACCAAAACCTTGGACATAATTTTGTACGATACATTACACAACGAGATTGCCCTGTAATATGTAATGCGCTTGGGGCTCTTCTTCTTAGGGATCAACACAATCATCGTTTCATTCAAAGGTGCTGGAGAGGCTTTATCATTCAGAATGTTCAAAAAAAAAAAATTAACCACATCAGGCCCTACTACCGACCAGACATGCTAATAGAAGGCTCCACACAGACCATCCGGTCCTGGAGCTTTACTGGGATGGATCTTTTTCAATGCTCGAAGTACCTCTTCTCGCTGAAAATGCCACACAAGACTGTTATTGACCTCATCTGTAAAAGTGGGGGGAACTCGAGAAATAACATAAACAATCTCTCCCTCAGATGGGAACGATGTCGAGAAAATGCCATCAAAGTACCCTTCAATCAAGCCCAACACCATATTTGGTTCCTGTTGCCACACTCCATTACTATCCTCCAGTCCTCAGATCGTATTAACTCTCCTTTTGTGTGAGGCCTATGAATGAAACCAACGGGTATTTCTATCCCCCCATTTTAGCCAGCTATCACGAGATCTCTGTCTCCAGTACACCTCTTCCTCCACAAGGAGAGAATCTACATGCCTTTCTACCCTCTTTAACTCAGCTCGGGAATCAGAAGATCCCAACCTACCCATCACCTGTTGAACATTCGTTGTAGCGGCCCGGATACGCTGACCAAAACTTCCACCCTTCGGCTTTCCCCATCTACTCAGATGTGACATGCATCGGGAAGTCACTGATGCCAACTCTGCAGGTGAACTAGTTGGAGGCCCATACTTCCAGCTCATTGAAACTGCCTCCCCAAAATCATTAGCATGGAGCCAAGTTTCCTCAAACCTCTGAATCCTCTGCCCTACGCTACAAACTGTCTGGACATCAACTGACATAGAAAGAAAAAGAGGCCTATGGTCTGAAACAAGGCCTCCCATGCCAAGTTGCTCATGCATATATCAATCCTCTCCCATACTGTTTCCACTCTTGGCCTCCCATTGCACAAAGTGAAAGCAACACCCCTGAAACCAAGATCAAGTAGCTCACACTCATCAATTGCACCCTCAAAACCTAACAACTCATCCTCCGCCTTAGCCCTAATATAACTCTTCAAAATGGAGTTATTTGTGTCTTATTTCTATCATGATTTATATGTTATTTGTGGAAAATAGGTGTGTGATAGGACCTAAATAGTCCTATTTTATCGCCTCTAATTTAAGCTTGTTAGAGCAATTTTATGCTTTACTTGTCCTATTTACAGGTTAATTGAGCTTAGGCTATGCCGGGAGCCGATCACGCTAATTAGTGTTAATTCGGGCAAATTACGAAGCTTTGGAACCATCTCGGTGTCTTGGACGACGAGGAGGTGAAAATACCCAATTGTGCTAAAGCGGGCCTGAAAAATGACACCGAAAGCCAAAGATTGAAGCCCCGAACCGAGAGAAAGATAGACAAAGCCGAGAAATTAAGCAGCAAGTTGAGATTTCAGGCTGGCGCCGAGACATCGGCCTTGGCGTCTCGACACCGACGCGACGCCGACGTATTTTCTATATATATGTAATCTTAGTTTTAGTTCGCCGTTAGGTTAGAATTTTTGTCCCTTTTACGATTTCTTTACCTCTTTTACATTCCAGCACTATTGTAGACCATTCTTGGTCATATTCTATGGATTCTTTGATGTTTATTGTTGATTTTACTTCATCTATGCGTAACTCATCTCGTTTAGATCGTTGGATTGGGTTTATGTCTTGATTCTAAATAAGATTGGCTGAGTTTTGTGAGTTTTACTTTATGTTCTTGTTGTATTTTCATTGAGTTTTACATGTTATCCCGTTTAAACCAATACATGAGGCTAGTCTATTAGGATTGACACCCTATGCAATTACCGCTTGTGTATTCTATCAGTTATTTTTAGATAGCCACTAGGTTGAGGCAAGCCAATCTCTACGCGAGATGACCCTTGATAGGCCTAGGATGCATGTTAAAAGTTGTAGGAATTAGATTTGAATTGCATTTGAATTTTGTTCGTGCGATTTCAGACCCATGATCCCAAAGTGGCTAGTTTTAATAGGTAGTTGCAAAATTGCTTGTTAATTAACTAGTTAGATATAATTAGTAACCGTTGCAGAGGTCTCGGATGGTTGCTAAATTATGTATAAAGGGTGGCGAGCGATAGGGTCTATATTAATTAATCTTGTTAATTGCAGAATTCATGATTGGCAAGGTAATTAGCACAGGTTAGTGTAGGGAGGTCCTCCGAGTAACCCAGAAGCCAACTGGACTAATGAAATCAGTTTAGAATAATTATTAGAGAAAACTTGGAAGCCAACGAATTAGAATCAAGCATAATAAATCCTGATCCAACGACCCCCTTTCATGTTATTGTTTCCGTCTAATTTCTCTCCTGCATGCTTAAGTTTTATGTCTTTGTAAATTCAGTATTTTATTATTCTTTGCTTGACCTTCATTCTAAAAATCCCCCTATTTTGAGAAGCACAAAATTCTATAACTGCTAGGTCCCCTTCCTTGTGTTCGACTCCAGCTGCTATTGCTACAAAATAGTAGTTGTGTCGTGGCTTATAAATTTTATTTGACCAACAAGACCTTCGACAAGTTGGACCCGTCAAATTCGTGTCGTTGCCGGGGAAGGGTGTTTTCTAGTGTTTATAGGATTTTGTGTTCTTTTTATGCTTTTTATTTTTCTTTTTGCATAACTTAACGACGATATCGGCATAACCTCGACGTGGTAATTTAGAGTGTCATGGCCGAGTGCATGATGCAAGACCTAGTAGCTCCTGATTTTAGTCATCTCCCATCTCTTGGAGACCTTGAAGTCACCAGAGAAATCATATACATCACCCAAGCGCCTGAGGAAGAATTTCACAAGTATTGGGATCGCTTCAAAAGGTTATGTGCACTTCCTCATCGCCCATTGTCTGAGGAGTCCTTGCTGTTGCACTTCATTGAAGGATTAGCACCCAATGACAGAAGGATGTTTGATATAGCAAGTGGTGGGGATTCACTAGACAAAACACCCAGTGAGACTAGAGAGATAATTTCGAGCTTGGAAACGTATGTTGGTCTCATCATATTTCAAGCACGAAAGGTAAATTCTTCCAATTCTTCGGATAGCCAAACTCTTAAGCAACAACAAGAAGGTAAGTATAATGAGGTTTGTGAGCCTGAGCTTGAGCCTTCTTTATATTTTGAGTCTGATTCGTGTGATTCCCCATGCGTGGTAGGAGAGATGGAAATAGCTGATGAGTTAGTTTCAGTTCATTTTGAGCAAAAATCTATTTCCCCTAAGCTTATTGATTTCGAATTACATGAGTTAGATTTAGTTTTTCTGATGGCTGACGAGTCTGTTGCTAAATATAATGGTGTTTTGATTGATATGTTGGGGATGATGATTAATAATCAGTTTAAATTTTATTATGCCTTGCACTCTATGTGAAAGTTTAATTTATCAAAAAGAATAGGAATAAAAAGGATGCATTGAAAATAAAAAAGGTTGATTTCGGATGAAAAGAGAGGAGAGCGTGGTCGAGCAAACAACCTTAAACAATTGCACCTTATAATTTTACTGTCTTCCATTATTTCAATTCTTAGATAGGTTTATTTTTATCAGTTGCTTTTATGTTTGTTTCTTTGTTTTTGCTTGTCTTTTAGGATTGGCCGTACCAAAGCGATGCTTCCATGTTTGTAGAGAAAACGTGATTCACCACCCATGAGCGCCATATTCAGGGAAGTTCTATTCTTTCCCTATGCATTGTCTTAATTCTTCATGATTTATTACATTGCGGGCAATGTACATTTTAGGTTGGGGGTGGGGAATCGTACTTTACATTTCTGTTGGGCCTTGAGCATATGAGCGTTAGGCCAGAGTTTATGCGTAATAGAATGTCTTGCATGCATGTTGTGTATATGCTTGCTTAAGTGATGACGATTTCCTAGGATTGACTCAAATTTTTTTCGAAACTTTATTGCTTTCAATGAGTTGTAACCAAGAGTGTTAAAAAAATGAGCCTTTTTAAAACTTTTCTTGGATATGTCTTGCACATGTTGGGTGTCTATCTTGATTTAATGTAGGACTTGAATGCTTAGGAGCGAGTTACTTAGCTCATATTCCTGTTGTCACCTCGATAGGTGTAAGGTTAAGCGAGAAAGTCTAAATTTTTTGCAAAATAGTGTGTGACGTCTTGCCTAGGAGGGAAAAGAAAATATGCCTGCAAATAAAAAACAAAAGAGTGGAAAAATAAGTCAGTGGTGGCGAGCCAAATGAAAAGAAAAATCATATGCTCGCCATCTTTACTTTGAGAGAAAAGAAAAAGAGAGCATGCTTGCATTGAGCTTAAATGCTTAGGGGTAAAAAGAGCTACCTGCAGTGTGATCAGTTAGGCCAAGCAAGAGTAAAACTCGGGTTATGGGTCCCTGCACTATAGTGTGAAAGCTAGTGCCCCATCCAAAAGAAATGCAAAGAGAAAAGAAAAAGAGAGATAGAGACAACAAAAAAAAAAAAAAGAAAAAAAATATAGAGAAGAAAAAAGAATTCCTTGATCAGGCACTTAAGCAAGAGGAAGCAACCTAGTTTGTTCCATTTGGGCCTTTTAGCAAGACCTTAGTGCCAGTGTAGGGGGAAGATAGGATGAGAGTTGAGTAAGCCAATCTCGGGCTAGTAAAGTCTTCTTTAGGAGGGTTGTCTCCTCATTTGTCTCTCTTGCGAATGTCTCTTGATTGCTTTAGTTTTTGCAGTGTTTGAGTCTTGTGGATTAAATTACTTTTCGATCATATGCACAACGTCTTTCTCTTTCGTCTGTGTGTGCCTTGCTCGAGGACTAGCAAGATTTAGGTTGGGGGTATTTGATAGGATCTAAATAGTCCTACTTTATTGCCTTTAATCTAAGCTTGTTAGAGTCATTTTATGCTTTACTTGTCCTACTTACAGGTTAATTGAGCTTAGGCTATGTCGAGAGCCAATCACGCTAATTGGTGTTAATTCGGGCCAATTACAAAGTTTTGGAGCCATCTCGGTGTCTTGGACGACGAGAAGGTGAAAAGACCCGATTGTGCTGAAGCGGGCCTGAAGAATGACACTGAAAGTCGAAGATTGAAGCCCTGAACTGAGAGGAAGTGAGACAAAGCCGAGAAATTAAGCAGCAAGTTGAGATTTGAAGCTGGCGTCGAGATGCCGGCCTTGGCGTCTCGACGTCGACGCTAGATCTGGCCGAAGTGTAATGTTCGCGGCGTCTCGACGCTTTCCTTGGCATCTCGACGCCGACGTATTTCCTATATATATGTAGTCTCGATTTTAGTCTGCCGTTAGGTTAGAATTTTAGTCCCTTTTACGATTTCTTTGCCTCTTTTACATTCCATCACTATTGTAGACCATTCTTGGTCATATTCTATGGATTCTTCCATGTTTATTGTTGATTTTACTTCATCTATGCGTAGCTAATCTCGTTTAGATCGTTGGATTGGGTTTATGTCTTGATTCTAAATAAGATTGGCTGAGTTTTCTGAGTTTTACTATCTGTTCTTGCTGTATTTTCATTGAGTTTTACATGTTATCCCGTTTAAACCAATACATGAGGCTAGTCTATTAGGATTGACACCCTATGCGATTACCGCTTGTGTATTCTAAAAAACTTTGCCGACAATGGCCGGCCGTCGGCCGCCGGCAAGTCGGCAGCGGGCGGCCGGTCGCCGGATAAGAAGAATAAGAAATGGGAGGGAGAAAAGGGAGGGAGAGATGAGAGGTAAATGAAATTAAAAAATATATATATATTTTTAATTATTTTCTTATTATTTTATTTTTACAATTTAAAAAATAATTATTGTAATAAAAAAAATACATCCACGTCAGCAATCCGTTAACTTTTAACGGAAAATTGGATGGAGGGACCAAAATGAAACTAAAACCAAACCTTAGGGACTAAATTGTTGAATTTGAAAACTCAGTGACCAAAATGAAACCTAACCCAAACCTCAGAGACTAAAAGTGTATTTTTCCCTAAATTTTATTTGGCCAACACGACCTTCGACAAGTCGGACCCGTCAGTGTGTTATTAGTTGAATATATTGTGTTTTATCCTATTTATAAGAATTGATGCTTTGGATGTTCTTTTGCAAAGAAATTAATGTTGAGCGACTTGAGGGAGCAAAATCCATGATCCAGCAAAGCTGTGAGCAAAACTGGCCAAGTGAGCTGCACATGATTCATTAATGAGGTGGCATTTCCAACAGTGATCTCGGATTTAAGAAGTTTGGAGAGAGTTCCACGTGTTATATTTGACCTAATTAGGGTTGACTTTACTCTATAATAGGAAGTAGTCGTCTCAAGTCAAAATATTCTAGGACAGAAGTTCAATTCTTTCCATCTTTGGAAGCCGAATAAAGGAGAAAACGATTGGCGACCTTAGAATACCATCATCTACGGATTTCCTCAAGGAGGGTCATTTCTTCTTGTAGAGTTTGTAGCTATGGATGCATTTAACTAGATTGTAGCGTGTGTTGTTTCCAAAAAATCCAGAGTTCCGGGAGGATCCTGCTGATAATACTGCAAGAGATTGCCTGATCAATGGGATTGCTAGAGCATCTTCTAACAATTACAGAAGTCTTAACCAATGCCTATTTCCAATCTGTCTTCTTTATCCGTTTACATTTCTGCTCTGTTATTTCTTTTGTTCCTGCATTATTCAAAACCCAATCAATTATTCTACTTTGAAATCACTATAAAGATTAAAGAAAATAGGTAAAGTGAGACTGTTCAAGACCTCGTGGATACGATAAATTTCTTATCACTTGCTGCGGATTATGTGCACTTGCATAGTATTTTGGAGTCAATTTATCTCATATTTTTAACCACTCCAGAATTGCAACACCCTACCACCCTCCTTCTCCTGATCCGACAAAATAGCATTGAAATATCATCCCATCAACCACGATGTCCCAGAATTCCCACACAAATGCTTCAGGAAAGACCATGTCATCGCCTAACCCTAAAATTTGTTAAGAATATATTTGATTATGTGAGAATCTACCTTTAAAAGCTCTTGGCAATAGATTTTGTGAATAGATGTGCTTTAAAAAATGATTTTAAAAAGATTCATCCATTTTACAAAACATTAAACAAGGTTAAGAAACAAAGGTTAAGATTCTTTTGTAATCTCTTTTAACGCTCTCAAAATCAATTCTAAACTTAGCCTTAGTATACTCTTGAGCTCCTTATGATAGTTATCAATATTAAAAAAAACTATCAAATATAATTATTATAAATGTCCCATTTGAAGTTCAAGTTATTACTTTAAATTTGTGAACGATACATATTAAAAAATTAGGGAAATCCTTATAAATGACCAGTGTATTTTTGAAAAATGGTCAAACGGTGTTTTTCAATAAAAAATGATGAAGAGGAGCATGCAAAAGATTTTGGAAGGTTTTCAAATTCTCCTCTTTATTATTTATTTCAATTTCTTTAGTTGATGGAGTTAAATTGGTTTGATGTGCTTTAGCTGAATTTTCAGGTCCTTAATTTTGATGAAATTGTAGTCTCAACCGGTATGATTTTTCTTTCTCAATATACTGTATTTCTCTTATGTACCTTTATTTTCCGTCCATAAATCACGATTTTAATTTAGTATAAGATCTCTTAATTTAAATTCTCTTTTTCAAATTATTCCGTTGAGATAGATTAATATCAGTCTTATCCTTTTTTTTTTTTTTAATTTTGAAATCCGTTGATTTAATTAGGCTTGAATTAATCTGTAAATTCTAGATTCTCTCCCTATTTTATAGTGTAATTTAATTTAATTAGTGTATGGATTTAGATTTTGGTTGGAGGCATTTTTGTTCGATTCGTTGTAAAAAAAAAAAAAACTTACTTTTAAAATGGTCATTTATCTAGTTGCCCCCAAAAATTATTATTCTAATGCATTTCTTAAATTTAGCGGTGATGAAATTTAGGCTCATTTGATAACCATTTATGTTTTTTATTTTTTTGCTTTTCTATTATTCTATTTTTGGTTACGTTGAATTTATGAAGGATACAAGTTAAGAGAGCACATTAACAGTATATTAAAGTCTGCTGTTATTTACCATTTTGTACAACTGATTTAGTTTGTTACTCAGTTTATATTTTCAGTTGTATCTTGTGTATTCTGTTTACAAATGGTCTATATAAAGACATATGCTTTAGCCTTCTTTTATCATCAATAATAAAGTCTATTTTTGGCCATTTCTCCCTGTACATTTCTGAAATTTATCTTGGTATCAGAGCCTAGTCTAACAACCAAAGGCTTTTCTTTGAATTTTTTTTCCGCATACTGATGGAGTCTTCTACTCCAGAAAAGAACTCCAAAGATTGTCAATCCTGGGAATATAAAATCACCACTGTGAAACTCGATGAGGACAACTTTCTTTTGTGGAAGTTGCAGGTCACTACAGCGCTATGAGGACATGGCTTGATGCATTTTATTCTTGAAGAAACTGAAGCACCTTCGAAATTGATCTCCAATGGCGATCTAAAGGTACCCAATTCCGAATACGATCAATGGGTAAGGCAAGATAGTCTGATCACAACTTGGCTCTTGGGGGCGATGTCCAATTCATTCCTATCAGAGATGCTTGAGTGCGAAACGCCCAAGGCAATGTGGAAAACACTCAATGCTCGATTTTCTTCCAGAAATCTGGCAAGAATAATGGATCTGGAATCCAAATTAGAGACCACGACGAAAGGTAACCTTAAATTAGAGGAATATTTTGTGAAAATAAAGAATATTGTTGATTCTTTATCTGCTGCTGGACGAAAAATCAGTCATGAGGATCATGTACTACATCTTCTGAAAAGGTTAGGGCCTGAATATGATCCCACTGTCTCGGTTATCACGGAAAAAGAAGAAATGTGTTGGGACGATTTTGTACACCGCAAGCGTACGGGTCGTCACAAGTAATATAGTGATTTTGAGTATAGAGTATCGTCTCCGCAGGGATTGGATTTATTCAATTAATTACCATAAATAATCTTGCTTAACTTTATTTAGAGAACAAAATCTAATGCCGAAAAAAAATAAACTAAAAAGCTAATCTAGAAAACAAAAGATAAATGGAGACACAATTTGGAGGGATAATTCTAGAGTGGTTGATTTCATCAATTGGACCTTTAATGCTTAATCAATTAACTAATATGGATTAACTAATCATTTGATTCATAAGTCTAGAAGCCTGATGACAAGGACTCTCCTATCGGTCTCCTCCTATCTCATACCTTTCAATAAATAATCTCCTTTCGGTCTCTTCTTTATTTACTTAGTATGACATTACGACCCTTCAATACAACCTCTAACGTTATTTATTCTATCCCGTGTCACCCGGGTAAATAGCGTTAGTCATGCATTCAGTTCTAGGCTAAGCTTCTCTCCGTCGAGTCTCCACTTAGTAACGATTCATTTAATCAGTGATCAGTTGATTAAAAGCATTACGGACAAAATGCACAAATGAACAATAATGACAATTAAACCAAATAAATTCATTAATCAAGCAAAGGTTCAACATCTAAATCAATCTCATAGAATTTAGGAATTTACTACTCATAATCACTAAAATTCAATAATTCCTAATCACAACAATTCTAGAAACTAAAACATAAAGGAAAAGGGAAGAGAAATGCTCATAAAAGTGTCGATCTCCTCGATCCCGCGCCGACCTCCATTGATCCCGAACTCCAAAGATCTTCAACAAAGCTCCAAAACTCTCCCAAAAATCCCCAATTTTAGTGTGGACTCTAGAATGGGGTGAAAACCCACAAATTGGCACACAAAACTTGGAAGCAAATGGCCCCTTTTATAGGCTCCCAGCAGGCGTAGCGTCGCGACGCTCTGACGTCATCTTTTCTTGGGCTCCAAGTCGTCGCAGCGTCGCGACGCTACATGGACAGCGTCGCGACGCTACCCCATTTCTGGATCTTTCCGCGCGGCTGCCAAGCGTCGAGATGCTTCAGCCTAGCGTCGCGACGCTAGGCCCTGGATCTTCTAGAATGGCCCGATTTTGACTCAATTTTTGGGCCTCCAACTTTCTTTTGGCCCAAATGCTTCTTGTAATGGATTTTGGGCTCTTTTCTTGACCCAACTTGATAATTAAGGCTTTGGAATTCATGAATTGGGGCTTCTAACTCATTCTTCTTGGCTTTTTGGATTTGGATCTACAATGA
Source organism: Luffa aegyptiaca (assembly GCA_017139565.1). Lineage (NCBI taxonomy): Eukaryota > Viridiplantae > Streptophyta > Magnoliopsida > Cucurbitales > Cucurbitaceae > Luffa > Luffa aegyptiaca. The sequence continues at coordinate 7,327,458 of CM029397.1, forward strand.
ACTTCTCCAAATTGCTCAAAAAGTCCCTAAAAATCATCCAAATTCTCTCAAAATCTGATTTTGCTTCCTTGGCTCGGTTTTCTGAAATTTAAACATAAAATAGCATTAAAGTATACAATTCATGCACAAAACTAGCTAAAAATAATAGGAAAATGATGACATTTTTGCATGCCATCAAAATGCCTCCTCTGCAAAAGGTCTATTCGCTGCTAATGACTCAAGAAAACTGAATCAGTAGGAACCTAGCAATTAATGGTGATGGCTCTCTTCCTACTGTCAATTTAACTACTCAGGCGCCAACAAATTCATCCTGTTCTGTTCAATCATAGAATCAAAATGATACTACCAGGCGCAATCCCAATCCTGGAGGAAATTCGAATCCCAATCAAAGAGGGAGGCAAAATCGAAGACCATGGAATTCTAACGGCAAACCACAGTGTCAACTGTGTGCGGGAAGTTTGGGCATACTATGTTGAAATGCTACTTCCGATTTGAAAAGTAGTATCAAGGACCCAATTCTAACAACCAGCAGCAACCTTCTTTTCCCAATATGGCAAGGCATCCTCATCCTTCTTCACAAACGCCTTATAATGCGTATCTAGTTCAACATGAACTCAATAGGGAGAATCAATGGTATCTGGATTCTGGTGCCTATAACCATGTTACGAGTGATTTTTCTAACATGTCTGTTTCCTCAGGATATCAAGGTGCAAACAATGTGCTTGTGGGCAATGGAGCAGGTCTGGAAGTTCTTAATATCGGGTCATCTTTTCTTAAATCATCTTCCTCACCTGACACTGTATTTCACCTCAAAAACTTACTTCATGTACCTAAAATAACTAAGAACCTCATAAGCGTAAGCCAATTTGCCAATGACAATAATGTTTTCTTTGAATTTCATCCTTCTTTTTGTCTTGTGAAGGACCTGTCCAGTGGCCAAACTCTACTCCAAGGCAAGTTGGTTGATGGTATGTACACTTTTACCATGGAGAAAGCTCATCCCAACAGTCTCACTTCTTCCAGTCAATCCAACTCCTCTGCTCAAGTATTCTACACTCATACTTCTTTACCTAATCATGTTTCTTGTTCTAATGTCACTGTATTTGACATATGGCATAATAGGCTAGGGCATCCAGCCATGAATACTGTTCGATCCATCCTTGATTCCTGTAATATTTCTTACTCTCTGAATAAATTTTCTTTGTGTCATGCTTGCTCGTTTGGAAAGTCTCATTGTTTACCATACATATCTTTATTTCTTTTTAAAAAAGTAGAAAACCAATCCTGTCGATAACCGGTCGATTGTTGCTCGTTTGTCTCTTAATAAAGTTAGAGAAATAGAGAGTTATGTTAGAGACGAAAGAGAAATATATAGAGACGTGGAAATGTAAGTTTAGACACAGAGGTGAATTCTTTTGGAGAGAAAAAAATTGAGAGACAAAAGAAAAATATCTAGGAGAAACTTTTGTTAGAGAGACCGGTCAAAGAAAGCATATTAGTTAGGAATCTTTATAAATATATTAGATAGATAAAGCAAAAGAGAAACTAGAGGAAAAAAAGATAAATTGTAAAGAGAGAAGTAAAATTGATAGTAAAATGTATATTAGAGAAGTATAAAAAAATTGTAGTGAGAGAAAATTTATAGGGAAAAATTTTAGATAGAGAAAAATAAATGAGAGACATTGAGGATAAATTTTAGAGGTAGATATACTAGCTAGACAAAGATAAGTTTAGAGAGAAAAAGAGAAAAAAAGAAAAATAAATAGGTGAAAATTTTAGAGAGAGAAAATTGAAAGATAGGTTAGGAGAGAAACAAATGAAACTTTTTTTTTTTTTTAACCAGATATTACCATTGTTTTCTCTTATTGGAAAATCACCAAATATTACAATTATTAGAAAGTAAAACCACTAATCTGGAAATGTTGTGGGTGTCCAGCCCACTTGTTGCACAAGCAAGAGTTTATTTTTAAACTTGTGTTTATGAGCCCAATATGTCATGTTATGTGTTTAGCCCAATTGGGGTTAAATGAGTGAGTTTGTCTTGTAAGCCTAGGATTCTTCTTTGGATATGAGATGACCTAAGGAAAGTGACGACAGCAAGAAAAAATACAGGAAAAATACACAGAAAAACGGAGAGAAGGAGGGAGAGCAGTGCAGTTCGGATTTTCAGCGACAGCATTCACAAAGTTGTCGATTTCCGGAGTTTGAACCATTGGATATTTCTGACATTTGGTCCGCTCGTTGGGGACCAATAGAGCCTCGTGTTGAACGGTTGGATCGTCGTTTTGAGCTCGGGTTTGTTCGTAATCGCTGCTGGACAGAACTTGTAAAACTGGAGATATTTTCATCTTCTTTATCTCTTAAGTGTTGATCTCTTAGGTATGCAAGTATTGGTGGGTTGTGAATCTTTGTATGACTTATTTGGATTCTTTTTCCCTCAACTATCATAATAAGAGAAGGTGACAAGGGTGGACTCCTGACAAGTCCCGTGGTTTTTACTCTTCACATCGAAGTGGTTTTCCACGTATAAATCGTGCGGGTTCTTGCGTTTTTAGTATTCTAAATTTTATTGTTGATTGCTGTCCGTTATTGGTTGATTTCTTGGTGATTGATTTGTGGTGTTTTTGGAGCACTATTAATTGGTTGATTGTCTTGGAGGTGATCCTAGTGGGTTTTTAATATATTACTCGGGTCCTATCAGTTGGTATCAGAGCGAGGTTTTAATTTAATCATTGTTATGGAGTCTACTCGTAGTAGTGGAGGTAGTTCAATCATTACATTGACATCAACCAATTATTCCATCTGGAAACCGATGATGGAGGATTTGTTATATTGTAAATATCCAATTGAATCAACCACAGGAGCTGATGGTACCATTATTAAATCTGCAAAACCAGAGAAAATGGAAGAGAAAGATTAGGGAAAGTTAAAGAGGAAAGCTTTGGAGACTATTAGGCAGTGGGTTGATATTAGCATTTTCAACCATGTGTCTCAAGAGTTCGACCTATATGCGCTGTGGAAGAAATTGGAAGATCTTTATGAAAGGAAGACCGTGCATAATAAAGCTTCATTAATCAAGAGGCTTGTTAATTTGAAGTTTCAGGGTGGGAAGTCTGTTTTTGAGCATTTGAATGACTTCCAGGATATTATTAACAAGTTGACTACTATGAAGATTGTTCTTGATGATGAATTGCAGGCTTTGTTCTTGTTGAGTTCTTTGCCAGACAGTTGGTAAACTTTGGTTGTGTCTATTAGTAACTCTCCAGAAGGTGTTCTGTCTTTGAATGTTATTAAAGAAGCATGTTCAATGAAGAGATAGAAAGAAAGGAGATGGGAGTTGATAATTCACATGCTCTTGTTGTTGAGAATCGTGGAAGAAACAAGAGTAGGGGACCCAAAGGTCGTGGTAACTCAAAATGGCGGTCCAAGTCTAGAGACAAAGAGACTAGGACATGTCATTACTGCAACAAGCCTGACAATATCAACAAGTTTTGCTATCGTTGGAAGAAAGAACAAGGTATGAAGCAAGACTCACAAAAAGAGGGAGATGATAGGAATACTGCAGCAATCACTTCTAAGAGTGATGATGATGTCACCTTGATTTGTGCAACTAGTGAGTGTCATCATGTAGAGAGTTCAGATACAGAGTGCCTGGTAGATTGATAGGACCTAAATAGTCCTATTTTGTCGCCTCTAATCTAAGCTTGTTAGAGTCATTTTATGCTTTACTTGTCTTATTTATAGGTTAATTAAGCTTAGGCCGTGTCGGGAGTCGATCACGCTAATTGGTGTTAATTCGGGCAAATTACGGAGTTTTTGGAGCCATCTCGATGTCTTGGACGGAGAGAAGGTGAAGAGACCCAATTGTATTGTTGTGGGCCTGAAATGTGACATCGAAAGCCAAAGATTGAAGCCTCGAACCGAGAAGAAGTGAGACCAAGCCGAGAAGTAGAGCAGGAAGTCGAGTCAAGAGGCTGGCGTCTCGACGCCGACGCGATTTCAGCCCGAAGATGAATGTTCGCAGCGTCGAGACACTGTGCCCTGGCGTCTCAACGCCGGCGTGTTTTCTATATATATGTAGCCTCGGTTTAGTCCGCCATTAGGTTAGAGTTTGGGTCCCTTTAACGATTTATTTGCCTCTTTTACTTTTCAGCACTTTTATAGACCATTGTTGGTCATTTACTATGGATTCTTTCATGTTTATTATCGCTTTTACTTCATCTATGCATAGCTATACTCTTTTAGATCGTTGGATTGGATTTATGTCTTGATTCTAAATGATATTGGTTGAGTTTTCTGGTTTATACTTGCTGTCCATGCTGAGATTTTATGGAGTTGTGCATGTAATCTCGTTTAAACCAATACATGAGGCTAGTCAATTAGGATTGACGCCCTATGCGATTACCGCTTGTGTATTCTATCAGTTATTTGAGATAGCCACTAGGTTGAGGCAAACCACTCTCTACGCGAGACGACGCTTGATAGGCCTAGGATACATGTTAAAGGTTGTAGGAATTATATTTAAATTTCTTTTGAATTTAGTTCTTATGATTCCGGACCCACGATCCCAAAGCGGCTAGTTTTAATAGGTGGTTGTAAAATTGCTTGTTAACAGTCTACATTAATTAATCTTGTTGATTGCTGAATTCACCATTAGCGAGTTAATTAACACAAGTTAGTGTAGGGGGTCCTCTGAGTAACCCAGAAGTTGATCGGACTAATAAAATCAGTTTAGAGCGATCATTAGAGAAAACTAGGAAGCCAATGAATTAGAATCAAGCCTAATAAATCTCAATCCAATGATCTCCCTTTTATGTCATTGTTCCCTTCTAATTTCTCTTTGCATGTTTAGTTTTGTGCCATTTAAAATTCAGCATTCAATTATTTTATTTTATTTTATTTTCCTTGCTTGTCTTTCATCATAAAAAATCCCCCCAGTTTTCATAAGCACGAATGTCTCTTGATTGCTTTAGTTTTTGGAATGTTTGAGTTTTGAGGATTAAATCACTTTTCAACTATATGCACAACACCTTTCTCTTTGTTTTGTGTGTGCCTTGCTCGAGGACTAGCAAGATTTAGGTTGGGGGTATTTGATAGGACCTAAATAGTCCTATTTTATCGCCTCTAATCTAAGCTTGTTAGAGTCATTTTATGTTATACTTGTCCTATTTATAGGTTAATTGAGCTTAGGCCGTGTCGGGAGACGATCACGCTAATTGGTGTTAATTCGGGCCAATTACAGAGTTTTTGGAGCCATCTCGATGTCTTGGACGGAGAGGAGGTGAAGAGACCCAATTGTGCTGTAGCGGGCCTGAAATGTGACACCGAAAGCCAAAGATTGAAGCCCCGAACCGAGAAGAAGTGAGACCAAGCCGAGAATTAAAGCAGGAAGTCGAGTCTAGAGGTTGGCGTCGAGACGCCAGTCTTGGCATCTCGACGTCGACGCGATTTCAGCCCTAAGAAAAATGTTCGCAGCGTCGAGGCGCTATGCCCTAGCGTCTCGACGCCGACGTGTTTTCTATATATATGCAGCCTTGGTTTAGTCTGCCGTTAGGTTAGAATTTGGGTCCCTTTTACGATTTCTTTGCCTCTTTTACTTTTCAGCACTTTTGTAGACCATTGTTTGTCATTTACTATGGATTCTTTCATGTTTAGTATCGTTATTACTTCATCTATGCGTAGCTAAACTCTTTTAGATCGTTGATATTGGCTGAGTTTTCTGGTTTATACTTGTTGTTCTTGGTGAGATTTTATTCAGTTTTGCATGTAATCCCGTTTAAACCAATACAACAGGCTAGTCAATTAGGATTGACGCCCTATGCGATTACCGCTTGTGTATTCTATCAGTTATTTGAGATAGCCACTAGGTTGAGGCAAGCCACTCTCTACGTGAGGCGACCCTTGATAGACCTAGGATACATGTTAAAGGTTGTAGGAATTAGATTTAAATCGCTTTTGAATTTAGTTCTTATGATTATGGACCCACGATCCCAAAGCGGCTAGTTTTAATAGGTGGTTGTAAAATTGCTTGTTAATAAACTAGTTAGATATAAGTAGTAACCGTTGCAGAGGTCTCGGATTGTTGCTACATTATGCATAAGGGGTGGCGAGCGATAGAGTCTACATTAATTAATCTTGTTATTTGTCGAATTCACCATTAGCGAGTTAATTAGCACAGGTTAGTGTAGGGGAGTCCTCCGAGTAACCCAGAAGCGGACCAGACTAATAAAATCAGTTTAGAGCGATCATTAGAGAAAACTAGGAAGCCAATGAATTAGAATCAAGCATAATAAATCCCAATCCAACGATCACCCTTTTATGTTATTGTTCCCGTCTAATTTCTCCTTGCATGTTTAGTTTTGTGCCATTTAAAATCCAGCATTCAGTTATTTTATTTTATGTTCCTTGCTTGTCTTTCATCATAAAAAATCCCCCCTGTTTACATAAGCACGAAATCCTACACTTATTAGATCCCCCCTCCCTGTGTTCGACCCCGGTCGCTATTGCTACAAAATTAGTAGTAGTGTCGTGGATTATAAATTTATTTGACGACTTAGGGAGAATTCGACACCCTTCTCGCGGTCCCGTCATAGATTCAGGTGTTTCATACCTATGTGTTCCCAAAAGGGGGTATTTCATGAACTATCAATCTGGTGATTTTGGTAGTGTGAAGATGAGAAACCAGAGCTCAGCTTGCATTGTTGGGCTAGGTGATATTCGTGTGAAGACAAGTGTTGGGTGCATGCTTACATTAAAGAATGTGTGCCATATTCTGGATTTACGCCTTAACTTGTTGTCTGCAAATGTTCTTGATCAAGAAGGAGTTCGACATACCTTTGCAGATGGTAAATGGAAATTGTCTAAGGGTTCAATAACAGTTGCTCATGGTGAGTCGTGTTGCTCTTTGTATAAAACATACTTGAGTGTATGTTCTTCTGAGCTTAATGCAGTTGAAAAAAAGAATTCTCCTAACTTGTGGCATCGAAGGCTAGGGCATATGAGTGACAAGGGGATTAAACTGTTGGCAGGTAGATCTCTTATCCATGTTGATAAAACAGTTCCTCTTGACCCTTGTGATCATTGTTTGGCAGGCAAGCAACATAGAGTTTCTTTTTCTAGGCAGTCCACCAGAAGGCAAAGAAAGTTGGAGTTAGTTCACTCTGATGTTTGTGGTCCTATTGAGGTTGAGTCTCTTGGTGGCAATAGATATTTTGTCACTTTCATTGATGATGCTACTCGAAGAACTTGGGTGTATATGTTCAAGAAAAAAAGCCAAGTGTTCGAGATTTTCAAAAAGTTTCATGCCATGGTAGAAAGGAATACCGAAAGAAAGTTGAAGCATCTTCAATCTGACAATGGTTGTGAGTATACTTCGAATGAGTTAAGGTATTATTGTTCACAACATTGCATTAGACATGAAAAGACAGAGCCCGACACACCGCAAAACAATGGAGTTGCAGAGAGGATGAACAGAACCATTGTAGAGAAGGTGAGGTGAATGCTTAGAATGTCTGATCTTCTTAAGACATTTTGGGCTGAAGCAGTGCAATGTGTCGTGTATTTGATTAATCGATCTCCATCGGTTTCTCTTGGTTTAGACATTCCAGAGAGAGCATGGAAGGGACGTGATCCTACTTATTCACATATGAGAGTCTTTGGCAGCAAGGCATACATGCATATGCCTAAAGATCAGAGGTCAAAGCTTGTTTCGAAGACCAATCCGTGCGTATTTGTTGGGTATGGGGATGAAGAGTATGGTTACAAGCTCTACGATCCAGAAAAGAAGAAGGTAGTGAGAAGCAGAGATGTAGTATTCTTTGAGCACGTGAAGGGTGCAAATCTTCTGAGTACAAGGTACACTTCTACTTCATAGTTGTTTCTTGATACTACTAATGGTTCTACCTCTATTCTCTCTATTATTCAACCAGCAAATGAGAATGTTGAAGATGTACTTGATGATGTGCACGATAATGTTGGTGAGATACAACCTGATGGTAATGTACCAGATCATGTTGATAATGATAATCTTGACGAGTCTTCATCTGATGAAGAAATCCACGAGGAAGTGATTCATGAAGAGGTTCATGAGTAGGGGGAGCGACCTACCCCACAAGTGGAGGATACACAGGTTCGAAGGTCCACCAGAGAGCCTAAACCTTCAACAAGGTATCCAAGCTCAGAGTTCATTCTAGTTACTGAAGATGGAGAGCCAGAGCACTATCAAGAGGTCTTGTCTCATGATGAAAAAGACCAGTGGCTCGATGCAATGAAGGAAGAGATGAATTCCCTGAAGAAGAATGAAACCTATGAGTTAGTGAAACCTCCAAAGGGCAAGAAAGTCTTGAGCAATAGATGGGTTTTCAAGTACAAGAAGAATGGTGAGAAGAGAGTGAAGCTCAAATCCATATTAGTGGTAAAGGGATGCAACCAAAAAAAGGCATTGACTTTGATGAGATCTTCTCTCCAATGGTCAAAATGACATCTATCAGAACAGTGTTGGGTTTAGCAGCAAGTCTTGATCTTGAGTTGGAGCAACTTGATGTAAAAACTGCATTTTTACATGGTGACTTGCATGAAGAGATCTACATGGATCAACCATAAGGATTTGAAGAAAAAGGGAAAGATAAACTTGTTTGCAGGTTGAAGAAGAGTCTTTATGGGCTTAGACAGGCACCAAGGCAGTGGTAGAAGAAATTTGATTCGTTTATGATAAGCAATGGTTATAAACGAACTACAGCTGATTCTTGTGTGTATTTTAGAAAGTTCTCTGGAGGTAACTTCACCATTCTTCTTTTATATGTAGATGATATGTTGATAGTTGGACAGGATGCAAATATGATTCAAAGTTTGAAGAAAGACTTGTCCAAGTCATTTGACATGAAAGATTTAGGTTCTACAAATCAAATGTTAGGCATGGAGATTGCTCGTGACAGGAAAGCTGGGAAATTATGGTTATCCTAGGATAAGTATATTGAATGGGTGCTTGAAAAGTTCAATATGAAGCATGCTAAGCCTGTTAGTACACCGCTAGAAACTCACTTTAAGCTAAGTAAGACAACTTGTCCTACAACAGAGAAGGAGAAAGAAGTTATGTCATCGATTCCTTACTCTTCTGCTGTTGGTTCTTTGATGTATGTTATGGTGTGTACTAGACCTAATATTACACATGCAGTTGGTTTCATCAGTCGTTTCTTAAATAATCCAGGTAAGACTCATTAGGAAGCAGTGAAGTGGATTTTCAGAAACTTGCGGGGCACCTCCAAATTGAGTTTGTGTTATGAAGGTGGCAAACCGATACTTGAAGGCTATACTGATGCAGACATGGCAGGTGATTTTGATAATAATAGAAAGTCTACCTCAGGTTATGTGTTTACATTCTCAGAGGGAGCCATCTTATGGCAATCTAAGCTACAAAAATGTGTAGCATTGTCCACAACTAAGGCAGAGTATATTGCAGCAGTGGAAGCAAGCAAGAAAATGTTATGGCTTAAAAGGTTTCTTCAAGAGTTGGGTTTGAAGCAACATGAGTATGTAGTATTTTGTGATAGTCAGAGTGCTATGGATTTGAGCAAGAATTCAATGTATCATGCTCGCACCAAACACATTGACATTAGGTATCATTGGTTGCGATATGTGATTGAAGAGAAGAGAATGAAACTTAAGAAAGTCCACACTGACAAGAATAGTGCAGATATGTTGACTAAAGTAGTTCCCGGAAGCAAGATTGAGCTTTGTAGTAAGGTTGTCGGGATGAGGTTCAAGTGATCATGGATGTGATTGTGTCTTCCCCGTGATGGGGTGGTGGGGGAGATTGTTGTGGGTGCCCAGCCCACTTGTTGTACAAGCAAGAGTTTATTTTTAAACTTGTGTTTATGAGCCCAATATGCGGGTTATGTGTTTAGCCCAATTGGGGTAAAATGAGTGGGCTTGTCTTGTAAGCCTAGGGTTCTTCCTTGGATATGAGATGGCCTAAGGAAAGTGACAGTAACAAGGGCCAGCGTTCACAAAGTTGCCGATTGCTGAAGTTTTAACCATTGGATTTTGCTGAAATTTGGTCAGCCTATTGGGGACACATAGGGCCTCGTTGTGAACAGCTGGATCGTTGTTTTGAGCTCTGGTTATCCTCCCCTCGAACAAAGTACTACCGAGCCTCCCCTCAACTAGTCATCTATCCTTCGAAGTCTCCTTTACTAAGAGTTCGTCCAACTCTCTAGGCTTTATCGAGAGTTTGCTCTTATCCAGGACAACTCCTCTTCTCCGGAGTATACCCGCCTGCCAAGGCTCAACCAAGGACCTCCACCATGACTATTAAGGCCCATATCTTCTTTGTTCGGCACCCGAGGATTCCACCCGACACGGCTACCATCTTGGGATATGGCTCTGATACCACATGTAAGGGATTATAGGACACTACACATATCTCCACAATGGTACGACATTGTCCACTTTGGGCATAAACCCTCATGGCTTTGTTTTTGGTTCACCCCAAAAGGCCTCATACCAGTGGAGATAGTTGTCCTCCCTCATAAACCCATGTTCAAACTACTTTTGCAATTTCTCATATATTTAACTGTGCAAAATCATTTATTTATTTTAAATGTTCTATTTTTTTTAGTACATCAACATTTCGGGGTGGGAAAATGCGAACCTCTGACCTCTTAGTCGAGTGTACATAACAATTACTGCTGAGCTAGACTCATTTTAGCTTATTTTATTTACTCTTTTAGTCTCTAATATATATTTTTTAATTTATATCATTGTGGTCATGGTCATTAACATGTTTTATTTAAATAATAATATTTTTAGAATCCTTTCAGTTTGGTTTGATTACATAACTCTGTGCATACCGATCGAATTACATGAACATAAGCAAAGGGACTTGCGCATGAAGGAACATTAATTCTCAAATTAATTAAAAAAAAAAACATTAATTCTCAAACTTTATCATTAAAAGATGATGATAAGTTGAAATATTTTAAAGAAGGTTTAATGATAAGAAATACCTCCGAACTATGGGGTTTGTTTCAAAAATACCCTTGAACTTTAAAAATTTCGAAAATACCATGAGCTTTAAAAAATGTTAAAAAATACCCTTACCGTTCAGTTTTGGATGAAAACCGTTAAAATTTCAGTTTTATTAATACCCTTGATGGACTCTGATATCATATTACTATCTCAAAACCAATTGACAACAAAATGAGTAACTCTTTTTAAATGTTGAATCCTCAACAATCTCAACCTATTTTAAATCTGTTATTTGATGTGTGGATTTCTTTTTAGTTCAACAATACGGGAGTATGCGATTCGAACCTCTGACCTCTTGATCAAGACTATAAGTTATATGTTGAGTTATGTTCATGTTGGCACGTATGTTAAAGTTGTAGGATTAGCATGGAGGGTGTGATGAAGGAGAGAGATGTAAATTAAAATTGACAACCATGTCAGAGAGAAAGACGAAAAAAATACTCTTATGTTAAATATGTTTTAATCTTTAAATGTTCGAACATTTTTGTTTTAGTTCTTTTAGTTTATTTAAGAAACAATCTGAACATAGTTAATTTCAACAAAGAAGTTAGATGAAAAGAAAAAACTTTTCACAAGAAAAGGCGATGTTGTCTTTATTGTTAAATTTTCATACCATTTAATAAAAGCTACATTGCATGCATGTTTCATTTTTGTTCATATATATATATATATATAGAGAGAGAGAAAAAAGTTGTGCGTGGACAAATATTTAATGTCTTACCCACCATATAATATAGTTGGTTAGAATATAATTAAATGATTAAAACCTTAATAGGAAAGACGACTAAAATATTTTTATTGTTTTTTGAAAGTCTATAATATCTCCCTGTTTAAATTGTAATACTAAAACAAATTTCAAAACCCAAAACTTGTACAATATTACTATTTCTCCAACAAACACATGCTTGGCATTTGTCAATATAATAATAATTTCGTCCTTAAGTTTTTAGTTTACAATTATTTTATCTTAGCTTAACATTGAAATAAACATCTTTTAACTACTTTAGTGGTTTATAATGCAAATTTAACATCTTTAATTTAAATTTGAGACTTCAAGTGCGTTTAAACATCTAACTAAATTCGTCAACAAGAGCATGACTTAACTGACATAAAGCTTGTACTCTCAATCAAGAGGTCAGAGGTACAAATCTTCCAGTCCCGCACATGTTGTCCAAAAAAAAACCATCTGATTAAATTCATATGACACTAGAAATTAATTTAACTTGGCTAAAAATTGTGAACAATTTTCTAACACACGCTACCACACTTGTGGAGCTAGTATTAGTCTTATTTTAGAAGTGTTGTAGCTTCTAAAATAATTGTTGACAACTGTACTTTTAGAAGAATCAACCATAATATATACTAAATTAATTATGATTTAGCGATAATGACTAAATTAGATATACTGTGAAAATGTGCATGATTTTTTGTTTATAAATTTATATATTTCTTAATAATTATTATTTGAAATGCTTAAAAATGCTACATGATTTCAATTTAAATTTATATTTTGTTTGCTCTAAATTACACGGTGAGAAACAATGGTTATAACATACCTATGGTGGTTTTAAAAGAAAACTAGTATTAATTGTATTTTTAAAAAAACAAAATGGTCGTTCAACTAATTAATTTGTAATTTTTTTTTTTTTTTTTGAACTTTCAATCACCGCAGAACTTCATTCGCACGCAAGAAGAAGAAACCCATTACAGAGACAATATACATCTTCCTTGACCAGAAGACAGGCACACGTAGGTATCGGTTCCAGCAACCAATACTCACAGCCTCTCTCTCTTAAAGAAAAACGAGCTAACACATGGGTGACCCGATTTCCGTCCCTTCTCGTGAAACTGAACCTGAACTTAACATGCGTCGGAACCTCCCTTCAAAAGTCAGAAACCAGAAAACCGAGCTTAGACACATCCACCGTCTCGGCATCTTGTAGCAGTTGAAAAACCCGTAAAGAATATGTCTCGATGATCACCGGAACTAAACCCACCTCCACCACAAGCCTCATTTCGTCCACCACCGCCAGCCCCTCTGCCATATCCAAATTTCCCACATGATCATGACTAACGGCAGCCGACAACATTACCCGCCTTGCCTTGTCTCGAACAACAACTCCATCACCTGTCTTGCCTCGTCTCGAACAATAACTCCACCACCTACCTGAAACAGATCTTCACAGAAGGCAGCGTCCACATTCACCTTATACCAACCCTCCTCTGGCAGGAACCATTTGACTGTACTTTGAGGAACCCCTCTAATCCCAGCTAAATAGACCCGAGAGGCCTCTCGAAAAACAACAAAATAATTCACAGCCCAATCCAAAAGTCTCGCTGAAGGAACCTACCCTCTAAACTTCTGTTGGTTTCGACAACACCACACAACCCAAACACACCACAACAAGCTCCTCAAACTTAACCCAATCGACCCGATCCTTTACATCCCTAAGCAAATTAAGAATAGAGTCTGCCTGAACATTATGCAACAAAATCTCCCATTCAGATCCCATCAACAATTCACGAAAAAATTTACACTGCTAAAACAAATGCATGCATGACTCCCCATGTCTACCACAATACACACACACATTCAAAACATCAATGCCTCTAATACTCAAATTATCAATAGTGGGTAAACGCTCCAAACAAAGTCTCCACAAGAAAATCTTGATTTTGTTTGGAACCCCCATTTTCCAGCACCCCTTCCACCAACTGGAAAGTGACTCATTCGAAGATGAAGATAGGGTTTGGGGAAGCAAAGCCGTTTGGCCAAGTCGATACCCACTCTTAACCGAATACACACCACATTTCTCAAAATGTCATATGACCCTATCCTCAGACAACATATGCCGCAAGGGAATAGTAAGGATAAAACGTACCACGCGAGGGCTAAAATGGTGCCGAAGAATCTCCTCACTCCACTGACCAGAAGCAGTAAGAAGATCAACCACTCGAGTATCAGAATCCACGGTAATCGGGGAACGCACCTTAAGGTAAGTGTCATTCGGAATCCAGTTAGAACCATACACACGAACTTTCTCACCATTTCCCTCCAACGAAAACCCTTTCCCAACACCTACCTCCCCAAATCAGACTCCTCCAAATATACGAAGGATGGGAGCCTACCCCTGCATCCAGGAAAGCTCCTCCAGGAAAATACAGCTCCCTCAACACACGAGAGAGAAACGAAGTAGGATACTGAACAATTCTCCAACATTGTTTAGCCAACAAAGCTTGGTTGAAAACCTCTAAGTCTTTGAAACAAATTCCACCCAAACATTTTGGCTTGCATAAAGTCTTCCAGCTCACCCAATGGATCCTTCTATCCTGCTTATCCCCATTCAACCAGAATCGTGCCATGGCCCTACTAATGTCCTATATCAGTTTTTTAGGCAAACGAAAACAATTCATAGAGTAACACGGGATAGCCTGCACAATGGATTTTAGCAGAACTTCCCTGCCCCCTAAAAAAAAAACTTGCCCATCCATCTCTGAATCTGAGGCCATACCCACACTTTAATAAAGTTTAGAGTGTTCATTATGTTCTGAGGCACAAAAGACGGCAAGCCTAAATACTGCCGATGGCAGGCCGTTATTTGAACCTGGAAAATCTGACTTGCCTGAGTTTGAACACCCATTTCTGTGCTCGGACTAAAGGAAATGATAGACTTTTCAAAGTTTATAGTTTCCCCGGAAGCTCACTCATAGCACTGAAGGATGCACTGCACAGCCTGTGCTTCACCCACCTTAGCCCGAAAAAAGAGAAGACTGTCATCAGTGAAGAACAAATGGGAGATAGCAGGGCATCCACGCGTATCTTCAACCCCGTGATAACCTTCGACACCTCCGCCTCATGCAGCATACGAGAGAGCCCTTCAGCACTAATAACTCTCCAAAAGGGTGTTATTTAGGCCTTAATTCTATAGTGTTTTGTGTGTCATTTGTGCTAAGTAGGGTTGCTTTTAGATGATTATTGCATGTTCTAACTCATTTGGAAGAATGGATGCTTTGGAAGTTATTTTGTGCAGAATATATTGCTGCGCGACTTGAGGGAGTAAGATCTGCGATCCAGCAAAACAGGGAGCAAAACTTGCCACGTTATAGCTCGTTATCCATTTTAATGAACTGAAGTTAGTTAAGCTATTCTCGAATTTGAGGAGCAAGGAGAGCCATCCACGTGTCTAGGTCAACCTAATTTAGGCTTGTCTTCATTCTATAAAAGGGAAGAGCCATTCAAGTCAAAGACATTCCACTTTTGGGAAAGAGATCATTTCTCATTTCCATCTTGGGAGCCGAATAGAGGAGAAAGACTGGAGACTTCAAGAAGACCATCAATTACAGAATTGACCAAAGGAATTAGTATTTTCTTGTAATTTCTTGTAATTATGGATGTGTATACTCAGACTGTAGTGTGTTTTATCGTGAGTGTTGTGAACTAAATCTCTTTAGGTGTTGGTTAGGAGTTATGTAATTGTTGTCCTTAATTCTCTATGCAATATAAGTTGATTTGAGCATCTTGATTATTTGTTGAGCTGATTTATATTTTGTGCCCGCTTGGCCAGCCGGTATGAATACCACTTCTTAGTTTCAGGGATGAATTGAGAAGTGTGTGACATTTAATCACACTAGATCATTGTGTATTGGTGAACGCCAGTGACTGAGCTAGGGATAGCCAGTTGCCTAGTGCTTGATCGGTAGTGCGTCATTGGAGTTGAAACACATTCTAAAAAATCCAGAGTTCCGGGAGGATCCTGCTAATAAGACTGCAAGAGTTTTTCTTAATCAATAATATTGCTAGAGCATCCTTTAAAACAATTACTGAATCCTGACCAATGCCTGTTTCTAATCTGTGTACTTTATTTGTTTACTTTTTGTTTTGCCATTTCTTTTGCTTCAGCATTTTATCAAAACCAATCATTTTAACCATTCTTGAAACTATTAAAGAGTTATACAAAACAGATAAAGTGAGAGCTCTTCAGACCCTGGATTCAATAAATACTTATTACTTGTTGCGGATTGTGTATGCTTGCACAGTGTTCTAGAGTTTATTTTTGCTATATTTTTACCCACTCTCGGAACCCAACAAGTTTTTGGCTCCGTTGCCGGGGAACTTGAATAAGTTTTTATCTGGTCTGTTTTATGTATGTGTTTTAGTGGTTTGGTGCTAGAACTTTTTGACTGTTTCTTTTGTTTTTGCAGGTGTGAGTTTGGTGCATGAGCGATCCGCCTGGGTAAGGTTCGAGCTTGATCAAGAAATTGAAAGGACATTCAGGAGAAGAAGGAGAGAGCAGCGTATAAACCAAAATTCAATGGCTGATGTCTCGCGTCTCCCGCAGGGTCCAAAAATCCAGTGAACCCCCAGCAGAGTCGTTTGTTGCAGCAAAATCCACCGCTGGAGCAAAATGAAAAGCAAAATAATCAGGCTGAGAATCCTATCTTGGTAGCGAACGATAGGGCCAGAGCCATTCGAGCGTATGCTTTTCCAATATTTGATGAGTTAAATCCAGGAATTGCACGTCCTCAAATTGAGGCAGCAAATTTCGAAATGAAATCGGTAATGTTTCAGATGTTGCAAACTGTGGGTCAATTCCATGGTTTATCATCTGAAGACCCCCATTTACATCTTAAGTCTTTTCTAGGAGTTAGTGATTCTTTTGTGATTCAGGGAGTGTCTAAAGATGCCCTTAGATTAACTTTGTTCCCGTATTCTCTTAGAGATGGAGCAAAGACATGGTTAAATTCTTTTGCTCTAGGATCAATTAGGACATGGAATGAGTTAGCGGAAAAATTTCTTAGTAAGTATTTTCCACCAACTAGGAATGCTAAATTGAGGAGTGAAATAAAAGGGTTTAGGCAACTTGAAGATGAGACTTTAAGTGAGGCTTGGGAGAGGTTTAAGGAGCTTTTGCGAAAGTGTCCCCACCATGGTTTACCTCATTGTATCCAAATGAAAACATTTAACAACGGGTTAAATGGAGTAACCCAAGGGATGGTTGATGCTTCGGCTGGAGGGGCCCTTTTGGCAAAAACTTTTAATGAAGCCCATGAAATCTTAGAAAGAATATCAACTAATAGTTGTTATTGGTTAGATGTTAGAGGCTCAAATAAAAAAGTTAAGAGTGTGTTAGAGGTTGATGGTGTGTCTACCATTAGGGCTGATATTGCAATGTTAGTTAACACTCTTAAAAATGTGACAGTGGTTAGTCATCAGCAGCCGCCAGCTGTGGAGCCTGATGCAGTGGTGAACCAAGTTGCAGAGGAAGCATGTGTCTATTGTGGTGAAGAGCACAACTACGAGTTTTGCCCCAACAATCCAACTTCTTTGTTTTTTGTAGGTAATCAAAGGAATAACCCTTATTCTAGCTTTTATAATCCAGGTTGGCGCAACCACCCCAATTTCGCATGGGGAGGACAAGGAAGTAATGTGCAAACACAACAAAAGGTGAACCAGCCAGGATTTGCTAAATCACAAGTATTGCCCCAGCAAAATAAGCAGGCTTTGCCCCAGAAAAATTCAGAGAGTTCTCATGAGGCAATGGTGAAAGAATATATGACTCGTACAGATGCCGCAATTCAAAGTAATCAAGCTTCAATGAAGGCCCTGGAATTGCAAGTAGGCCAGCTAGCTAATGAGCTGAAGGCAAGGCCTCAAGGGAAACTTCCTTCAGATACTGAGCACCCTAGAAGGGAAGGTAAGGAGCAGGTACAGGCAGTGACTCTAAGGAGTGGTAAGCCATTAGAAGAAAGAAAAGAGCCTAGTAAACCCCAGGATGTAGAGAAGAAGAGTGATAAAAATGTTGATGTTGAAAAAGAGTCGGAGTCTGGTCAAGGTGCTGGAGGCAGCAATAATAATGTTGGAGCATCTGGTTCTGTTCCAAATGTGGAACCACCTTATGTGCCGCTCCCACCTTATGTGTCGCCCCCACTTTATTTACCACCTCTACCTTTTCCACAAAGACAAAGGCCTAAGAATCAGGATGGTCAATTTAAGAAATTTTTAGAGATTCTAAGCAATTGCATATAAATATCCCGTTAGTAGAAGCCATAGAGCAAATGCCTAATTATGCTAAATTTCTTAAGGATATTTTAACTAAAAAGAAGAGGTTAGGTGAGTTTGAAACTGTATCTCTTACCGAGGAATGTAGTGCTATTCTAAAAAATGGGCTACCAACCAAGGCTAAGGATCCAGGATCATTTACTATTCCTATCTCAATAGGTGGAAAAGAGTTAGGTAGAGCACTTTGTGATTTAGGTGCAAGCATTAACCTTATGCCTCTTTCGGTCTATCGAAAGTTAGGTATTGGTGAAGCTAGGCCTACCACAGTCACACTCCAATTAGCTGATAGGTCTATCACATATCCTGAGTGTAAAATTGAGGATGTCTTAGTGAAGGTAGATAAATTCATATTTCCTGTTGACTTTATTATCTTAGATTATGAGGCAGATAAAAATGTTCCAATTATTCTTGGTCGTCGATTTTTGGCTACTGGTAGGGCGTTGATAGATGTTCAAAAAGGGGAATTAACAATGCGGGTTTATAATGAGGAAGTGAAGTTTAATGTTTTTAAGGCCATGAAATATCCAGACGAAATGGAAGATTGTTCTTTCATTAGGATTCTGGCGAACACAATTGTTGAGACAACAATACAGGACTTGGCAAATAAGCATTTGAAAGATCATGGAGAGGTTAGTGTAGAGGATTTAGAAGTTTGTTCTTTAGAAAGAAAAAATGAAAAAAAAAGTGTCTAGGTGTGAGGATGTTTTTGAGTCTTTAGAGTTAGATGAAAGGAAGGTTCCTCCTATTAAGCCATCCCTGATTGAGGCACCCACTTTAGATTTGAAGCCCTTGCCGGATCATCTAAAGTATGTGTATATAGGGGAGGGTGAGACGTTGCCCATTATTGTTGCATCAGATTTAATGCCGGGGGATGAAGAGGCCATGATAAAGTTGCTGCAGCAGTATCGTAAAGCAATAGGTTGGACATTGGCTGACATTCAGGGAATTAGCCCATCTTTCTGTATGCATAAAATCACTCTAGAGGAGGGATCCTTTAGGAGTATTGAGCAACAGAGAAGGCTTAACCCTACTATGAAGGAAGTTGTTAAGAATGAGGTGATTAAATGATTGGATGCTGGGATTATTTATCCAATTGCAGATCGCAATTGGGTAAGCCATGTCCAATGCGTTCCAAAGAAAGGAGGTGTCACAGTGGAATCTAATAAGGACAATGAGTTGATCCCAACCATGACGGTGACTGGTTGGAGGGTTTGCATGCATTACAGGAGGCTTAACAAAGCTACCCGTAAGGACCATTTCCCTCTACCATTTATTGACCAAATGTTGGATAGACTGGCTGGTCAGGCCTACTACTGTTTCTTAGATGGTTATTCTGGGTATAACCAGATTACCATTGCTCCTGAGGATCAGGAAAAAACCACTTTCACCTGCCTTATGGGACGTTTGCCTTTAGGCGAATGCCTTTTGGCTTTTGCAATGCTCCAGCAACATTCCAGAGGTCTATGTTAGCAATTTTTTCTGATATGATTGAGTCCACTGTTGAGGTATTTATGGACGATTTTTCAGTCTTTGGAGGGTCTTTTCAGAGTTGTTTGGATAATTTAGGCAAGGTATTAAAGAGATGTGAGGATACCCATCTAGTTCTTAATTGGGAGAAATGCCACTTCATGGTGAAGGAGGGCATTGTGTTAGGTCATAAGATTTCAAAGAAAGGACTAGAAGTTGATCGGGAAAAAATAGAGGTTATTGAGAGATTAGAACCACCGAGTTCAGTAAAAGGGATTCAGAGTTTTCTAGGTCATGTTGGATTTTATAAAAGGTTCATAAAGGATTTTTCCAAAATTAGTAAACCTCCTTGTAACTTATTGTGCACTGATCATGTTTTTTACTTTAATGCAGATTGTAGGAAGACTTTTGAAACTTTAAAGGTTGCTTTAATCTCAGCACCCATTCTTTGTGCACCTAATTGGAGTTTACCATTTGAGGTAATGTGTGATGTAAGTGATGTTGCAGTAGGTGCCATGCTGGGGAAAAAGTAGGGCAAATTTATCCATCCTATCTACTATGCAAGCAGGGTTTTGATTGAGGCACAAGTCAACTACACAACTACTAAAAAGGAGTTGTTAGCTGTTGTGTTTGCTTTCGAGAAATTCCGCCCATATTTGGTTGGATCCAAAGTCACGGTTTTCACAGATCATGCAGCAATAAGGTACTTAATGTCTAAGAAAAATGCAAAGCCTAGATTAATTCGTTGGGTTTTATTATTGCAGGAATTCAACTTGGAAATAAAGGACAATAAGGGATCAGAAAATGTCATTGCAGATCATTTATCTCGTCTTGATCCAACATCATCTTTGCTGAAGCAATCTGCTATTTCAGATTCTTTTCCAGATGAGCAGCTTTTTGCTGTTGAGGTAAAGGTAGTCAAGGACATTCCTTGGTATGTTGATATTGCCAACTTTTTGGTAAAGGGAGTCACTCCTATTGATATGGATTGGAGGCCGATAAAAAAGTTTAAGCATGATGCGAAATTTTTCTATTGAGATGAGCCATTTATGTATAAGCAATGCTTTGGTGGTATTATTCGTAGGTGTGTTTCAGGTGATGAAGCAGAGGAAATCCTTGAGCAATGTCACTCTTCGCCGTATGGAGGCCATTTCAGTGGTCAGAGGACAGCTATGAGGATTTTGCATTGTGGATTCTTCTGGCCTTCCTTATTTAAAGTTGCCCATTGGTTCTACAAGCAATGTGATGCTTGTCAAAGGAGAGGAAATTTAGGGCCTAGAGATTAAATGCCTCTTACTTACATTTTAGAATTGGAATTATTTAATGTGTGGGGTATTGACTTTATGGGGCCATTTCCCCCTTCTAATGGCAATGTTTTTATCTTATTGGCAGTTGATTACGTGTCCAAGTGGGTGGAGGCCATCGCATGCCATCAGAATGATGCCAAGACAGTGTCAAGGTTTCTCCAATCGCACATTTTTGCGAGGTTTGGGACACCTAGAGCTCTAGTGAGTGATGAGGGTACACATTTTGTTAATAATGTCTTAACTAAGCTTTTAGCTAACTATGGAATTAAGCATAGGATAGCTACCCCATATCACCCACAGGCAAATGGTCAAGCTGAGATAAGCAATAGGGAAATCAAATCTATTCTAGAAAAAGTAGTCCATCCATCTAGGAAGGATTGGTCTTTTAGGTTGGATGAGGCTCTTTGGGCTTATAGGACAACCTATAAGACTCCTCTAGGTATGTCTCCCTATAGGTTAGTATATGGTAAAGCTTGTCATTTACCATTAGAGCTCGAGCATAAAACATTTTGGGCTTTGCAATAATTAAATTTTGATCTGAGTCATACAGGGGCAGTAAGAATGCTGCAGCTTAATGAATTAGAGGAATTTCGTCAATTTTCGTATGTGAATGCAAAAATGTATAAGGAAAAGACTAAGCTGTGGCATGACAAGATGATTAAGCCTAATGAGTTTGTCAAAGGTCAGAGGGTTTTTCTTTATAACTCTAGATTAAAATTGTTCCCTGGGAAACTAATGGACAACGTGTGAAACATTATTCCCCATGGAGCAATTACTTTGCAAGATGAAAAAGATGGGAGAGTGTTCAAAGTTAATGGACAACGTGTGAAACATTATTCGGGTGAGGAGTTCCAGTCGAAATATCCTTCCCTAAAGTTGATTGATGAATGAGAAAACATGAGTTTTGTGGGAGCATTTTACAGAGCAAAATTTTCGGTTCCCAGTGTTTGTGTTGATTTTATTCTCGCTGGTTTTTCTTAATTTGAATTATTTTGAATTAGATTTAGTTTGTTTGAATCTTATCTGATTTATTTTAAATTCATTGTTATTTTGTTCTGTTGATTTTATTTTCTGTGTATTTTTTTTTTTGCCAGTTTAGTTTGTATTTTCAGTTATTTAAATTTTTGTATAGATTTAGGTTTTTAATAAAGTTTTTCTAATTTATTTGACTTCGAATAAAAATAAAAGAGATTTGATTTAAGCGGATAATTTAAATTTCCTGATTTGATTTTTCTGGATTGATTTAAATTTGAAATCTTCCGTATCCAAGATTATTCTAGAAGAAAATATTTGCTCGGAGGTTTGTTACGGAAATTTTATAGAGGAATCAAATATCTCGTCCAAATAGAAAGGGGTTTTTGTTATGGATTAATTATTTTTACTGTTTGGATTTGAATTTCCTATGGGCAGGTTAATTGCATGAAGAGTCTGATACTGCCACGTGTCGCGCATGAGAAATGCAATGGTTTAGCCACTGGACAGCACACCATCAGTTACCATGGGCCGTTTGAACTTCAGATTATACCGTTTGAAGGATTTAATTTTCCGATTGCATGGGATTTGAACGGTAATTTTAATTAATGAGGGGCAAAAATCTTTCGGTTATGATTCTATTTGTTGAAGCCCTATTTATTCAAAGCTCTCGGTAAGTTCTTTTCACTTCATCTTCTTGCTTTCATTCCTTGCCATTTTTGTTTTTCCTTTTGCTTCTGTTTACTGTAAAATCCTTTGAGTCCGTAATGGCGAAAACGAGAGGAAGTAAGGAAAGGGATAATGAGGAGGAAGGGGTGCCAGTTACTCCTGAGGCACTGAAAACAAAAGCAAAGAAAAAGAAAACACCAGAAGAGAGGGAAACCAAGAGGCGAAGAAGGCAACAGAGGGCTGAGGTTGAAGAGGTAGTACAGAAGGTAGTGGAGCATATTGCTACTGAGGTGGTTGTTGAGGAGAATCCGAAGGAACCTGAGGAACAAAACCCTGGACAGATTGAGCAGACAATTGAGAATTTGTAAGAAGTTCAAGAAAAACAGACAGAAGATGTGCAAGAAAAAGGCAATGAGCAGGAGGTGCAAGAGCAAGAGGCTCGAGTTGAGGTTATTATGCCGGAAATGCCCCGTCGTCGCCGTCGGAAGCAAAAAGTCGGCCGAGTCAAGGTGATCCGGACTGATACTCCTTTACCGCCGACAACTGATTCTGAGAAAGAGAATATGGAAAGAGAAGAGCAGGAGAAAAAGGAGGCAGAGGACAAAGCAAGAGAGGAAGCAGCGAAAAAGGCAGAGGAATAGATTTTGCCCAAACAGAGGGAAGACAAGGGCAAGGGTATTCTTGAAGCATCGCCGGAACCTGAAGATATGGAAACAGAGGAGCCACGATTGCCGTACAATCGCTTCATCAATCATCTTGCCCGAGCAAAGTATATAGAGATGTTGAAAAGAGACTTTCTATTTGAACGAGGATTTGGCGATGATTTGCCACGCTTCTTAAGAACCGGGATAGCAAACCATGGCTGGAATCAGTTCTGTGCAAAGCCGAAGCCGGTCAATTCCAATATTGTCCGAGAATTCTATGCAAATATTGATGATCAATAGGGATTTCAGGCTATCGTCCGAAGGGTACCTGTTGATTGAAGCCCAGGAGCTATAAATTCTTTTTTCAACCTCCAAGACTTTCCGCATGCAGGTTTTAATGAGATGGTGGTGGCGCCATCAAACGATCAGTTAAATGCGGCTGTCAGAGAGGTTGGCATAGAGGGAGCTCAGTGGAGACTGTCGAAGACAGAAAAGCGAACATTCCAGGTGGCTTATCTGAAGAGTGAAGCCAATACGTGGATGGGTTTCATCAAGCTACGCTTACTGACGACAACTCACGATTCAACGGTGTCTCAGGACCGGGTATTGCTTGTGTTTGCTATTCTCCATTCGATGAGTATTGATGTGGGCAAAATAATTTCTACTGAGATTTATGAGTGCTGGCGGAAGAACGTAGGGAAGCTGTTTTTCCCTAACACCATAACGATGTTATGCCAAAGGGCAGGGGTTCCAATGAATGCGGATGATGTTACTCTCATAGACAAGGGAATAATCGACACACCAAACTTGGCTAGGCTTCAAAGGACACAGGAAGCACGCCAAGGAGGTTTGGTGTCTGGCATCCATCAAATGCAGAAGCAATTACAGATGTCTTCCAGCAGGATGGAATTTGCTGAAAGGCAATTCCAAACCTTCTGGAATTATGTGAAGAGAAGGGATGCAGCGTTAAGGGGGGCCTTGCAATCAAATTTTTCTAAACCATATCCGATCTTCCCGATATTCCATGATGACCTGTTGAATCTGTGGATCCCGTCACCGCCTGTCGAGAGAGAAGGAGATGAAGAAGAAGATACTGGTCAGGAGGATTGAAGGAAGAGTTGGGCGCGCATTTCTTTTTGATGAAATATTTTTGTTGCTCGCCCATTTCTGACCACATCTTTTTCTGTTTTTTCTGTTAGCTTGTTTTGTTGTTTTTGCTTGTTTTTAATTTTTCTGCTACTGGATCACCGAAGAAAAAAATATATCTGCTGATGTAATTTCTTTCTTTTATTTTCAAAGAAATTTCCAATAGTTGTTTCTATTCTCTGGCACTGAGTAATTCTAACCTAACTAATTTTGTTCTGAATTTTTGAAGCAGGGGCTAGTTAAGCTTAATTAGATCAAGGTATTCCGATCTCTGGAAACCTTTTGCTTGAGCATTTCTTCTAGCCTGGTCGTTGCTGCGGTGAGAAGATTCTGAGGTAGTGTTGACTTATGTGATCCATTTTAAGCTTACTTCTAGTCTCACGCTTAGCTTAAAATTCAGATAAAAAAAAATTAAGTTTGGGGGTATAATTTATCAATTAAATAATTCACTGGGGACAATGAATAATTCAAGTTTGGGGGACTTTTTGCTACTCCAATTGTTTTGCTCGAGCATTCCTCTCCTTCATTAAATAATTTGCTAGGTTATTGAGTAACCAGGGGCATTTTTGATACCCACAGTTTGTCTTTGCATCAAAAGATAACCTAGGAAATGTGAAAAATGATGAAAATTTATTATAGCTAGAAAAAATTGATTGTTGAAAATTTTGATGAGAAAATTCATAGAGCAAAAGTTTTGAAGGATGAATGATAATCCAGCAGTTTTTCTGTCTCCCAGGACTTAGGTGAGCTTCATCATAAAATGTCGCCATTCTGAGGAGCAAGGGATAGAATAACTAAGGATTTATGAGCTTAACAATGAGTAATTAGCTTGGTTGGTGATGAGTTTGAGGCAAGGGTATACTGCACCATAAAGTGGGTCATCCCATGCTTAAGAGCTTATGACTGTAGGGCTGCTTTAAGTCTGAAGAACAAAAAATATAAAAATAAACCCCTTAAAAAAGTGTTTTAATGTGTCTGACAATAAAGCTAGGCTGTGGCAAGTTCCTAGGATTGAGTTAAAAATGGTGACCATTTGTCCATGCCGGAAGAATTATTTTGCTACAGCAGAGCTCGATTTTGCCGAATGCTCAGGTAAAGGTTGAAGGTAGTGTTGGATTATCTGTTTTGATTGAGTTATGCTTTGTCTAAAGTTTTTGGTTAGTATTGCTCGGGACGCGCAATAGTTCAAGTTTGGGGGTATGATAACTCTCCAAAAGGGAGTTATTTAGGCCTTAAATCTATAGTTTTTTGTGTGTCATTTGTGCTAAGTAGGGTTGCTTTTAGATGATTATTGCATGTTCTAACTCATTTGGAAGAATGGATGCTTTGGGAGTTATTCTGTGCATAATATATTGTTGAGCGACTTAAGGGAGCAAGATCTGCGATCTAGCAAACATAAGGAGCAAAAACTGCCACGTCACAGCTCGTTATCCATTTTAATGAACTGGACTTGGTTAAGCTATTCTCGGATTTGAGGAGCAAGGAGAGCCATCCACGTGTCTAGGTCAACCTAATTTAAGCTTGTCTTCATTCTATAAAAAGGAAGAGTCGTTCAAGTCAAAGACATTCCACTTTTGGGAAAGAGATCATTTCTCATTTCCATCTTGGGAGCCGAATAGAGGAGAAAGACTGGAGATCATTTCTCATTTCCACCGTGTGTGTTATCATGAGTGTTAAAATCCAGATGAGTCACCTCATGCATCGGAAACAAGGCCTCCCATGCCAAGTTGCTCATGCATATATCAATCCTCTCCCATACTGTTTCCACTCTCGGCCTCCCATTGCACAAAGTGAAAGCAACACCCCTGAAACCAAGATCAAGTAGCTCACACTTATCAATTGCACCCTCAAAACCTAACAACTCATCCTCCGCCTTAGCCCTATGATAACTCTCCAAAAGGGAGTTATTTGTGTCTTATTTCTATCATGATTTATATTTTATTTGTGCCAAATAGGTGTGTGATAGGACCTAAATAGTCCTATTTTATCGCCTCTAATCTAAGCTTGTTAGAGTCATTTTATGCTTTACTTGGCCAATTTACAGGTTAATTGAGCTTAGGCTATGTCGGGAGCCGATCACGCTAATTAGTGTTAATTCGGGTAAATTACGATGCTTTGGAACCATCTCGGTGTCTTGGAGTGCGAGGAGGTGAAAAGACCCAATTGTGCTGAAGCGGGCCTGAAAAATGACACCGAAAGCCAAAGATTGAAGCCCCGAACTGAGAGATAGCGAGACAAAGCTGAGAAATTAAGCAGCAAGTTGAGATTTCATGCAGGCGTCGAGATCTGGCCGAAGTGTAATGTTCGCGGCGTCTCGACGCCGACGTATTTTCTATATATATGTAATCTTAGTTTTAGTTCGCCGTTAGGTTAGAATTTTTGTCCCTTTTATGATTTCTTTACCTCTTTTACATTCCAGCACTATTGTAGACCATTCTTGGTCATATTCTATGGATTCTTTGATGTTTATTGTTGATTTTACTTCATCTATGCATAGCTAATCTCGTTTCGATCGTTGGATTGGGTTTATGTCTTGATTCTAAATAAGATTGGCTGAGTTTTCTGAGTTTTACTTTCTATTCTTGTTGTATTTTCATTGAGTTTTACATGTTATCCCGTTTAAACCAATACATGAGGCTAGTCTATTAGGAATGATGCCCTATGCAATTACCGCTTGTGTATTCTATCAGTTATTTTTAGATAGCCACTAGGTTGAGGCAAGTCACTCTCTACGTGAGACGACCCTTGATAGGCCTAGGATGCATGTTAAAGGTTGTAGGAATTAGATTTAAATTGCATTTGAATTTTGTTCTTGCGATTTCGGACCCATGATCCCAAAGCGGCTAGTTTTAATAGGTAGTTGCAAAATTGCTTGTTAATTAACTAGTTAGATATAATTAGTAACCGTTGCAGAGGTCTCGGATGGTTGCTAAATTATGTATAAAGGGTGGCGAGCGATAGGGTCTATATTAATTAATCTTGTTAATTGCAGAATTAGTGATTAGCAAGGTAATTAGCACAGGTTAGTGTAGGGAGGTCCTCCGAGTAACCCAGAAGCCAACTGGACTAATGAAATCAGTTTAGAATAATTATTAGAGAAAACTAGGAAGCCAACGAATTAGAATCAAGCATAATAAATCCTGATCCAACGATCCCCTTTCATGTTATTGTTTCCGTCTAATTTCTCTCTTGCATGCTTAAGTTTTATGTCTTTGTA
The DNA here is from genome assembly GCA_017139565.1 of Luffa aegyptiaca. Classification (NCBI taxonomy): domain Eukaryota; kingdom Viridiplantae; phylum Streptophyta; class Magnoliopsida; order Cucurbitales; family Cucurbitaceae; genus Luffa; species Luffa aegyptiaca. The sequence goes on from CM029397.1 coordinate 7,354,965, forward strand.
AATTCAGTATTTTATTATTCTTTGCTTGTCCTTCATTCTAAAAATCCCCCTGTTTTCATAAGCACAAAATTCTATAACTGCTAGGTCCCCTTCCTTGTGTTCGATCCCGGCCGCTATTGCTACAAAATAGTAGTAATGTCGTGGCTTATAAATTTTATTTGACCAACAAGACCTTTGACAAGTTGGACCCGTCAAATTCGCGTCGTTGCCGGGGAAGAATGTTTTCTAGTGTTTATAGGATTTTGTGTTCTTCTTTTGCTTTTTATTTTTCTGTTTGTAGAGCTTAACGATGATATCGGTATAACCTCGACGTGGTAAGTTAGAGTGTCATGGCCGAGTGCATGATGCAAGACCCAGTAGCTCCTGATTTTAGTCATCTCCCATCTCTTGGAGACCTTGAAGTCACCAGAGAAATCATATACATCACCCAAGCGCCTGAGGAAGAATTTCACAAGTATTGGGATCGCTTCAAAAGGTTATGTGTACTTCCTCATCGCCCATTGTCTGAGGAGTCTTTGCTGTTGCACTTCATTGAAGGATTAGCACCCAATGACAGAAGGATGTTGGATATAGCAAGTGGTGGGGATGCACTAGACAAAACACCCAGTGAGGCTAGAGAGATAATTTCGAGCTTGGAAGCGTATGTTGGTCTCATCATATTTCAAGCACGAAAGGTAAATTCTTCCAATTCTTCGGATAGCCAAACTCTTAAGCAACAACAAGAAGGTAAGTATAATGAGGTTTGTGAGCCTGAGCTTGAGCCTTCTTTATATTTTGAGTCTGATCGTGTGATTCCCCATGCGTGGTAGGAGAGATGGAAATAGCTAATGAGTTAGTTTCGGTTCATTTTGAGCAAAAATCTATTTCCCCTAAGCTTGTTGATTTCGAATTGATGAGTTAGATTTAGTTTTTCTGATGGCTGACGAGTCTATTGCTAAATATAAAGGTGTTTTGATTGATATGTTGGGGATGATGATTAATAATCAGTTTAAATTTTATTATGCCTTGCACTCTATGTGAAAGTTTAATTTATCTATGCAGGAGTTGATAAAAAAGAAGACGAATAAAAAGGATGCACTGAAAATAAAACAGGTTGATTTCGGATGAAAAGAGAGGAGAGCGTGGTCGAGCAAACAACCTTAAACAATTGCACCTTATAATTTTACTGCCTTCCGTTATTTCAATTCTTTGATAGGTTTATTTTTATCAGTTGCTTTTATGTTTGTTTTCTTGTTTTTGTTTGTCTTTTAGGATTGGCGGTACCAAAGCGATGCTTCCATGTTTGTAGAGAAAACGTGATTCACCACCCATGAGCGCCATATTCAGGGAAGTTCTATTCTTTCCCTATGCATTGTCTTAATTCTTCATGATTTATTATATTGAGGGCAATGTACATTTTAGGTTGGGGGTGGGGATTCGTACTTTACATTTCTGTTGGGCCTTGAGCATTTGAGCGTTAGGCCAGCATTTGTGCTTAATAGAATGTCTTGCATGCATGTTGTGTATATGCTTGCTTAAGTGATGACGATTTCCTAGGATTGACTCAAACTTTTTCAAAAATTTATTGCTTTCGATGAGTTGTGACCAAGAGTGTTAAAAAAATGAGCCTTTTTAAAACTTTTCTTGGATATGTCTTGCACATGTTGGGTGTCTATCTTGATTTAAAGTAGGACTTGAATGCTTAGGAGCGAGTTACTTAGCTCATATTCCTATTGTCACCCCGATAGGTGTAAGGTTAAGCAAGAAAGTCTAATTTTTTTGCAAAATAGTGTGTGGCGTCTTGCCTAGGAGAGAAAAAGAAAATATGCCTGCAAATAAAAAACAAAAGAGTGGAAAAATAAGTCAGTGGTGGCGAACCAAAAGAAAAGAAAAATCATATGCTCGCCATCTTTACTTTGAGAGAAAAGAAAAAGAGAGCAGGCTTGCTTTGAGCTTAAATGCTTAGGGGTAAAAAGAGCTACCTGCAGTGTGATCAGTTAGGCCAAGCAAGAGTAAAACTCGGGTTATGGGTCCCTGCACTGTAGTGTGAAAGCTAGTGCCCCATCCAAAAGAAATGCAAAAAGAAAAGAAAAAGAGAGAGAGAGACAACAAAAAAAAAAAAAGAAAAAAAATAGAGAGAAGAAAAAGGAATTCCTTGATCAAGCACTTAAGCAAGAGGAAGCAACCTTGTTTGTTCCATTTGGGCCTTTTAGCAAGACCTTAGTGCCAGTGTAGGGGGAAGATAGGATGAGAGTTGAGTAAGCCAATCCCGGGCTAGTAAAGTCTTCTTTAGGAGGGCTGGAGCTCTCTCTTGTGCAAGATAATCTTTGAAAATTTTTTATTTGTCTCCTCATTTGTCTCTCTTGCGAATGTCTCTTGATTGCTTTAGTTTTTGGAGTGTTTGAGTCTTGAGGATTAAATCACTTTTCGATCATATGCACAACGTCTTTCTCTTTCGTCTGTGTGTGCCTTGCTCGAGGACTAGCAAGATTTAGGTTGGGGGTATTTGATAGGACCTAAATAGTCCTACTTTATTGCCTTTAATCTAAGCTTGTTAGAGTCATTTTATGCTTTACTTGTCCTATTTACAGGTTAATTGAGCTTAGGCTATGTCGAGAGCCGATCACGCTAATTGGTGTTAATTCGGGCCAATTACGGAGTTTTGGAGCCATCTCGGTGTCTTGGACGACGAGAAGGTGAAAAGACCCAATTGTGCTGAAGAGGGCCTAAAGAACGACACTGAAAGTCGAAGATTGAAGCCCTGAACTGAGCGGAAGTGAGACAAAGCCGAGAAATTAAGCAGCAAGTTGAGATTTGAGGCTGGCGTCGAGATGCCGGCCTTGGCGTCTCGACGTCGACGCTAGATCTGGCCGAAGTGTAATGTTCGCGGCGTCTCGACGCTTTCCTTGGCATCTCGACGCCGACGTATTTTCTATATATATGTAGTCTCGGTTTTAGTCTGCCATTAGGTTAGAATTTTAGTCCCTTTTACGATTTCTTTGCCTCTTTTACATTCCATCACTATTGTAAACCATTCTTGGTCATATTCTATGGATTCTTCCATGTTTATTGTTGATTTTACTTCATCTATGCGTAGCTAATCTCGTTTCGATCGTTGGATTGGGTTTATGTCTTGATTCTAAATAAGATTGACTGAGTTTTCTGAGTTTTACTCTCTGTTCTTGCTGTATTTTCATTGAGTTTTACATGTTATCCCGTTTAAACCAATACATGAGGCTAGTCTATTAGGATTGACACCCTATGCGATTACCGCTTGTGTATTCTATCAGTTATTTTTAGATAGTCACTCTCTACGCAAGACGACCCTTGATAGGCCTAGGATGCATGTTAAAGGTTGTAGGAATTAGATGTAAATTGCATTTGAGTTTGGTTCTTGCGATTCTGGACCCACGATCCCAAAGCGGCCAGTTTTAATAGGTAGTTGCAAAATTGCTTGTTAATTAACTAGTTACATATAATTAGTAACCGTTGCAGAGGTCTCGGATGGTTGCTAAATTATGTATAAGGGGTGGCGAGCGATAGAGTCTATATTAATTAATCTTGTTAATTGCAGAATTCACGATTAGCAAGGTAATTAGCATAGGTTAGTGTTGGAGGGTCCTCCGAGTAACCCAGAAGCCAAGCGGACTAATGAAATCAATTTAGAATAATTATTAGAGAAAACTAGGACGCCAACGAATTAGAATGAAGCATAATAAATCCCAATCCAACGATCTCCTTTCATGTTATTGTTTCCGTCTAATTTCTCTCTTGCATGCTTAAGTTTTTGTCTTTTTAAATTCATTATTTTATTATTCTTTGCTCGTCCTTCATTCTAAAAATCCCCATTTTTTTCATAAGCACGAAATTCTATAACTGCTAGGTCCCCTTCCTTGTGTTCGACCCCGGCCGCTATTGCTACAAAATAGTAGTTGTGTAGTGGATTATAAATTTTATTTGGCCAACACGACCTTCGACAAGTCGGACCCGTCAGTGTGTTATTAGTTGAATATAATGTGTTTTATCCTATTTATAAGAATTGAGACTTTGGATGTTCTTTTGCAAAGAAATTAATGTTGAGCGACTTGAGGGAGCAAAATCCATGATCCAGCAAAGCTGTGAGCAAAACTGGCCAAGTGAGCTGCACTTGATTCATTAATGAGGTGGCGTTTCCAACAGTGATCTCGGATTTAAGAAGCTTGAAGAGAGTTCCACATGTTATATTTGACCTAATTAGGATTGACTTTACTCTATAAAAGGAAGTAGTCGTTTCAAGTCAAAATATTCTAGGAGGGAAGTTCAATTCTTTCCATCTTTGGAAGCCGAATAGAGGAGAAAACGATTGGCGACTTTAGAATACCATCATCTACGGATTTCCTCAAGGAGGGTCATTTGTTCTTGTAGAGTTTGTAGCTATGGATGCATTTAACTAGATTGTAGCGTGTGTTGTTTCCAATTCAATGAACTAATTTACTTTAGGTGTTTGTTGAGATTATGTAATTGTTATTCTTCAATAATCTAGCAATTCATATTAATTCTTGAGCATCTTGATTACTTGTTGTTTTTAATCTTATTTTGTGCCCGCCTGGCCAGCCAGTATGAATATCTTCTCTTAGTTTCAAGGATGATTTAAGGGATGTGTGGCTTGTACTCACACTAGACCATTATGAGTTGGTGACCGCCAGTAATTGAGCTAGGGATAGCCAGTTGCCTAGTGCTTGATCGGTAGAACGTCATTGGAGTTGAAACCTATTCCAAAAAATCTAGAGTTCCGGGAGGATCCTGCTGATAATACTGCAAGAGATTGCCTGATCAATAGGATTGCTAGAGCATCTTCTAACAATTACAGAAGTCTTAACCAATGCCTGTTTCCAATCTGTCTTCTTTATTCGTTTACATTTCTGCTCTGTTATTTCTTTTGTTCCTACATTATTCAAAACCCAATCAATTATTCTACTTTGAAATCACTAAAAAGATTAAACAAAATAGGTAAAGTGAGACTGTTCAAGACCTCGTGGATACGATAAATTTCTTATCACTTGCTGCGGATTATGTGCACTTGCGTAGTATTTTTGGAGTCAATTTATCTTATATTTTTAACCACTCCAGAATTGCAACACCCTACCACCCTCCTTCTCCTGATCCGACAAAATAGCATTGAAATCTCATCCCATCAACCACGGCGTCCCAGAATTCTCACACAAATGCTTCAGGAAAGACCATGTCATCGCCTAACCCTAAAATTTCTTAAGAATATATTTGATTCTATGAGAATCTACCTTTAAAAGCTCTTGGCAATAGATTTTGTGAATGGATGTGCTTTAAAAAATGATTTTAAAATGATTCATCCATTTTACCAAACATTAAACAAGGTTAAGAAACAAAGGTTAAGATTCTTTTGTAATCTCTTTTAACGCTCTCAAAATCAATTCTAAACTTAGCCTTAGTATACTCTTGAGCTCCTTATGATAGTTATCAATATTGAAAAAAACTATCAAATATAATTATTATAAATGTCCCATTCGAAGTTCAAGTTATTACTTTAAATTTGTGAACGATACATATTAAAAAATTAGGGAAATCCTTATAAATGACCAGTGTATTTTTGAAAAATGGTCAAACGGTGTTTTTCAATAAAAATGATGAAGAGAAGCATGCAAAAGATTTTGGAAGGTTTTCAAATTCTCCTCTTTATTATTTATTTCAATTTCTTTAGTTGAAGGAGTTAAATTGATTTGATGTGCTTTAGGTGAATTTTCAGGTCCTTAATTTTGATGAAATTGTAGTCTCAATTCGTATGATTTTTCTTTCTCAATATACTGTATTTCTCTTATGTACCTTTATTTTCCGTCCATAAATCACGATTTTAATTTAGTATAAGATCTCTTAATTTTAATTCTCTTTTTCAAATTATTCCGTTAAGATAGATTAATATCAGTCTTATCTTTTTTTTTTTTAATTTTGAAATCCGTTGATTTAATTAGGCTTGAATTAATCTGTAAATTCTAGATTTTCTCCCTATTTTATAGTGTAGTTTAATTTAATTAGTGTATGGATTTAGATTTTGGTTGGAGGCATTTTTGTCCGATTCGTTGTAAAAAAAAAACTTACTTTTAAAATGATAATTTATCTAGTTGCCCCCAAAAATTATTATTCTAATGCATTTCTTAAATTTAGCGGTGATGAAATTTAGGCTCATTTGATAACCATTTATGTTATTTATTTTTTTGCTTTTCTATTATTCTATTTTTGGTTACGTTGAATTTATGAAGGATACAAGTTAAGAGAGCACATTAACAGTATATTAAAGTCTGCTGTTATTTACCATTTTGTACAATTGATTTAGTTTGTTAATCAGTTTATATTTTCAGTTGTATCTTGTTTATTCTGTTTACAGATGGTCTATATAAAGACATATGCTTTGGCCTTCTTTTATCATCAATAATAAAGTCTATTTCTGGCCATTTCTCCCTTTACATTTCTGAAATTTATCTTGGTATCAGAGCCTAGTCTAACAACCAAAGGCTTTTCAGCTTTGAATTTTTTTTCCGCATACTGATGGAGTCTTCTACTCCAGAAAAGAACTCCAAGATTGTCAATCCTGGGAATATAAAATCACCACTGTGAAACTCGATGAGGACAACTTTCTTTTGTGGGAGTTGCAGGTCACTACAGCGCTATGAGGACATGGCTTGATGCATTTTGTTCTTGAAGAAACTGAAGTACCTTCGAAATTGATCTCCAATAGCGATCTAAAGGTACCCAATCCTGAATACGATCAATGGGTAAGGCAAGATAGTCTGATCACAACTTGGCTCTTGGGGGCGATGTCCAATTCACTCCTATCAGAGATGCTTGAGTGCGAAACGGCCAAGGCAGTGTGGAAAACACTCAATGCTCGATTTTCTTCCAGAAATCTGGCAAGAATAATGGATCTGAAATCCAAATTAGAGACCACGAAGAAAATAACCTCAAATTAGAGGAATATTTTGTGAAAATAAAGAATATTGTTGATTCTTTATCTGCTGCTGGACGAAAAATCAGTCATGAGGATCATGTACAACATCTTCTCAAAAGGTTAGGGCGTGAATATGATCCCACTGTCTCGGTTATCACGGAAAAAGAAGAAATGCCTCCTCTGCAAAAGGTCTATTCGCTACTAATGACTCAAGAAAACCGAATCAGTAGGAACCTAGCAATTAATGGTGATGGCTCTCTTCCTACTGTCAATTTAACTACTCAGGCGCCAACAAATTCATCCTCTTCTATTCAATCACAGAATCAAAATGATACTACCAGGGGCAATCCCAATCCTGGAGGAAATTTGAATCCCAATCAAAGAGGGAGGCAAAATCGAAGACCATGGAATTCTAACGGCAAACCACAGTGTCAACTGTGTGCGGAAAGTTTCGTCATACTATGTTGAAATGCTACTTCCGATTTGAAAAGTGGTATCAAGGACCCAATTCTAACAACCAGCAGCAACCTTCTTTGCCCAATATGGCAAGGCATCCTCATCCTTCTTCACAAACGCCTTATAATGCGTATCTAGTTCAACATGAAATCAACAGGGAGAATCAATGGTATCCGGATTCTGGTGCCCCTAACCATGTTACGAGTGATTTTTCTAACATGTCTGTTTCCTCAGGATATCAAGGTGACAACAAGGTGCTTGTGGGCAATGGAGCAGGTCTGGAAGTTCTTAATACCGGTCATCCTTTCTTAAGTCATCTTCCTCACAGAACACTGTATTTCACCTCAAAAACTTACTTCATGTACCTAAAATAACTAAGAACCTCATAAGCGTAAGCCAATTTGCCAATGACAATAATGTTTTCTTTGAATTTCATCCTTCTTTTTGTCTTGTGAAGGACCTGTCCAGTGGCCAAACTCTACTCCAAGGCAAGTTGGTTGATGGTATATACACTTTTACCATGGAGAAAGCTCATCCCAACAGTCTCAATTCTTCCAGTCAATCCAACTCCTCTGCTCAAGTATTCTACACTCATACTTCTTTACCTAATCATGTTTCTTGTTCTAATGTCACTGTATTTGACATATGGCATAATAGGCTAGGGAATCCAGCCATGAATACTGTTCGGTCCATCCTTGATTCCTGTAATATTTCTTACTCTCTGAATAAATTTTTTTTGTGTCATGCTTGCTCGATTGGAAAGTCTCATTGTTTACCATACATATCTTTATTTCTTTTAAAAAAAGTAGAAAAATAATCTTGTCGATAACCGGCCGATTGTTTCTCTCTTGTCTCGTAAGAAAGTTAGAGAAATAGAGAGTTATGTTAGAGACGAAAGAGAAATATATAGAGACGTGGAAATGTAAGTTTAGACATAGAGGTGAATTCTTTTGGAGAGAAAAAAATTGAGAGACAAAAGAAAAATATCTAGGAGAAACTTTTGTTAGAGAGACCGGTCAAAGAAAGCATATTAGTTAGGAATCTTTATAAATATATTAGATAGATAAAGCAAAAGAGAAACTAGAGGAAAAAAAGATAAATTGTAAAGAGAGAAGTAAAATTGATAGTAAAATGTATATTAGAGAAGTATAAAAAAAATTGTAGTGAGAGAAAATTTATAGGGAAAAATTTTAGATAGAGAAAAATAAATGAGAGACATTGAGGATAAATTTTAGAGGTAGATATACTAGCTAGACAAAGATAAGTTTAGAGAGAAAAAGAGAAAAAAAGAAAAATAAATAGGTGAAAATTTTAGAGAGAGAAAATTGAAAGATAGGTTAGGAGAGAAACAAATGAAACTTTTTTTTTTTTTAACCAGATATTACCATTGTTTTCTCTTATTGGAAAATCACCAAATATTACAATTATTAGAAAGTAAAACCACTAATCTGGAACTGATTTTCAGTACCATATATTTTCTATTATTCTATTTGCAAGCAGGGAGAACAATATTTGGTATGTGAATGAATACAATTGAAAAGGGGGCCACCATTATTGGTTTAGATGATTTTACATACTGAGGTTCCAATGAAGGTATGTTCCCGGATGAATTTACAGACAAAATCTTTCCATTTAGCAGCACTGTTTGACTATGCAGGTCCTCATCCTTGGCTGTTAAATGATATTCCTCTCTAAAGGCTTTGCTTCCAACCTTTGGTTTATGGCTGTAGGACTTGTTTCTATGGTGCAACCGTCTGGTTCTGTTCAATGCAATCTCGACATGAACTGTGGTAGTCTGGATTTGATTCCTTTAGATTGCTTAGAACAATGTGCATAGGCTCGTATTTTCTTCGTGCCGTTAAAGGTCGTGGATAGAACATTGCTTCCCATCAAGCGATGCCATAGGAGCGCACTGTAGTAGTCTGGATTTGGTTCAAAAGTTGTTGTGTTCAACAAACCATAGTTTCCACCAATCAATGTCTGCCGACAGTAGGTTTTTGTATCGAAAGTGGCTGACATACCGAGCTGGTCTAGGTACCAAAAACTAAAGACAAATGCATTTGTGACAAAATTATGGCCACTATTGTAAGCCCCTCCCGCTTCCCCAACCCATGCTTTAGCTAAAGTTGGAGAGTTTTTAAGGATCTCATGGAGCTTGTAAAACGTATCGACCATGCCATCAAGATAGGACGGGTCAAGAATCCTTTCAACGAGATGTTCATCAACTCCTGGTCCTAGATTGTATATATGGTGTGACAAAGCATCTAGTGATTGGGTTGTTTTGTTTACGAATTGTTTGAACCAATTTTCATCAAAGAATCCTCCAGGTGCTATGATTAATGGCTTGGGTCCGACACCTCCGTAGATACTTTGGACCATGTTCTGAAGAGCAATTGTATCAGAAGCATACTGATCTACTGTAACTCTTGCTCCAATTCCATTCCCACTCAATTCATTTCCAAACTCCCAACCATGGATTGTGTAGTTCTTTTTGACAGTATAACGTATGAACGATTCAGCATTCGAGTAATTCCAAGCTCTTATAGCAGTTCCATCTGATACAATTTGTCGTCCATTGAGAGCGTTCAATCCAAAAATAATATTAGCTCCTCCTTTATTGAAGAAGTCATTTAGTTGATCCCATCTATCAGTGGATAAGCAACCTTGACTGAAACCAAACAACTCTGAGGTGTTTCTTGAAAAAGAAAAATTGCATGGCTGCTGGTGATCTTCAGTATCATATATTAGCTTATCTTGCAAACTACCACCCAATCTAAGCTTGAGGGGTTTAAATTCTTTGATTGCATTTAATAGAATATTGTTGCTCAGGTCAATATTCAACAAAGAGGCTCGGCCCCAACTACAAGTTCCATAATCGCATTTCTCAGGAGGCCACCAATCGAGCGTAGCACAAACGAAATCTTCATCAATAGCTCCAATGGCAGATTTTCCATCGATTGAAACCCTCCCTCTCACAAACCCATCTTCAGTGAAACCCTTCGAGCTTACTGAACCAGAACAACAAAAGAAGAAGCAGATGCAAAAACAAAACCCCACAAACCAAACACGAAACCCCATTTCCAAAAACTTCCTCAAATGGCGAAAGATCCAACAATGAAACTTTCGGCCAATCTTGGAATTTGAAGTTGGTTTTGCAAGTGGACCCTTATATTGGCTTTTGCCCTTTTTCTGTTGATGGAGAGATTAGAAAGAATGCTTATGAAACACGCATTTTTCAAGGGAAGGGGTTTGAACAAAACACCAAATTTGGTGTTTACAAGTTGGCTTCAGGTTTTGGTTTTTGAGAAATGAATAGAAATAAAAATTTTAAGTTAAGTAGATATGAAAATTTTAAGTTAAGGATAAAATTTTTAGATAGAGATAAAATTCCGCTCCAGAGAGATATGTCAAGGATAACAAAAAAAGAACAAAAAAAAAGCTATTGAAGATAAAATGAGTAGTTGTTGAAAATGAGAAATATCATTTTTTTTATGACTTATATTTTGACTTTTAGAATTTCTTTATAATTTCAATTTTTTTTTTAAAGATAGGAAATATAAAATTGGATTATTATCTAACAATTATACTCTCAAAAACTAAAAACAGCAAACCAAAGGGTTATGGACACTCGCTCCTTGAAGATGTCTTGCAACATGTTTTTATCTTTCATCCTATATAAATGGATTATTATTTCTAATATACATTTTTTTTTTCCAAGTTGTTGTCTTAAGTATCACATAAGAAAGTACCTAAAACTAATGGGCAACTGATGCACAATTTGCTAACCGCAAGTGTATGGGTCAAGTAATAATATAGTGTTTTCGTGTAAAACGAGTGTCGTCCTCTGGATTGGTTTTCTAGCAAATTAAGTATCGTGAATACTTTTGTCCAATTTTATTTAGGGAGCAAAACTCAATGATAAAGATAAAAGTAAAGACTAAAAGCATAAAAATAAAAGTGGAGACTCAAATGGAAAGACTCTTAGGGAATTGATTTCATTGATTAAGATTGAGGATTGATTAATAGGAATGAATTGACCGTGCAATTATTCTACAAGCCAAGGAAACATTTATCACGATTACCTCTCCCGAGTATAATTGATTCTCATGCATATAACTAACTTGATATCCCTATCTAAGTTCATTAACATGCAAGGCATTATTCGGTTCGGTCCTTGTTATACTTCTAGAGATATTCTAAATCCCGTCACAAACTTAGAATTTCTACTCTAGTCATGCAATTGAACAAAGCAAGTCTTAGGCCAAATCCTCTCTCCCGAGTTAGATTCAACACTTAAATCATTCAATTAGTGATCAAGTAATTGAAAGCATTACACATAAAATTGCATGCATAGAATAATAACACATTCATACCCAAAATTCAATCCAACAATTTAAGCAACTACATCAAACCCTAGGACAAACAATTAGCAATTCATAGTCTTTAAACCACAAACACTAATTGAAAGAAAAGCCATAAAAACTACAAGAGTAAAGGGAAAGAGAAAGGAAAACTCGAATCCGCCGACACCGCACGTCCCCGTCACGATCTCCACGTCTTCTCGCTTGATTCCCGCTCCTTGGCCTTGCCTTTAGCTCCCACAAAAGGTCTCTAGTCGAAATTAGGGCTAAAATCCCACCAATTGGACTCCCCTTGGCCATAGCATGAAAAGATGAATTTATAGAAAATCTGGCGACAGCGTCGAGACGCTATGGACAGCATCGCGACGTTGTCGCGATACCGCATTTTTGGAAATTTTGCCTATAGCGTCGCGACGCTGGTCATAGCGTCGCGACGCTATGATTTTTTTTTTTTTTTTTTAGATTGAAGACTCCATTTGACTCCAATTGCTGAATTAAGCTTCAAACACATACTTCCTAAATAAAACATAAAAATGCATAAATTTGGGCAAATAATTGTAAAAGACTAGCTTAATTAATTAGAGAAAAATAGCTAGCTATGCTCGCTATCAGCAACCATGGTATAGACTCAACGAATACCTTTATTAAAATGTAAAACACTTAAAAAGTCATTTTTAGTAGTTGTCAAACACTAGATTTTTTTCAAAATTAAACACTTAAAAAGTTAAACCAAACAAACCTTAAGTATGAAATGTGTAAGAGCATCGCGAAAAGGAAGGAATTTTTCTCAAATAAATCTTCTATTCTTTAAATTTTTTAGTTTTAATTTAGACTTAAATAGACGGTTATTCGATAATTAAAGATCATTATATCAATAATTTTTTTTGTAGTTGAATCTCTCAGTCTCACATTTTATCTTTTTCTGCGAAACTAAATGATCAAAGAAGGAATGATATATTGTATTCCCGAGGGGAAGTTAACTATGAGAGATCATAGAACAATAGGAGACTACGAAAAATTATTGAATGAGACTGATGTGATTGTTTTTTAATAACCGTTCCATGGATTAAAACATATACTTTCCCTAATTAATCACCTGGATAGAAATGTTGTGGATGTCCAGCCCACTTGTTGCACAAGCAAGAGTTTATTTTGAAACTTGTGTTTATGAGTCCAATATGTCATGGTATGTGTTTAGCCCAATTGGGGTTAAATGAGTGAGTTTGTCTTGTAAGCCTAGGATTCTTCGTTGGATATGAGATGACCTAAGGGAAGTGACGACAGCAAGAAAAAATACAGGAAAAATACACAGAAAAACGGAGAGAAGCAGGGAGAGCAGTGCAATTCGGATTTTCAGCGACAGCTTTCACAAAGTTGTCGTTTGAACCGTTGGATATTTCTGACATTTGGTCCGCCTGTTGGGGACCAATAGGGCCTTGTGTTGAACGGTTGGATCGTCGTTTTGAGCTCGGGTTTGTTCGTAATCGCTGCTGGACAGAACTTGTAAAACTGGAGATATTTTCAACTTCTTTATCTCTTAAGTGTTGATCTCTTAGGTATGAAAGTATTGGTGGGTTGTGAATCTTTGTATGACTTATTTGGATTCTTTTTCCCTCAACTATCACAATAAGAGAAGGTGACAAGGGTGGACTCCTGACAAGTCCCGTGGTTTTTACTCTTCACATCGAAGGGGTTTTCCACGTATAAATCGTGCGTGTTCTTGCGTTTTTAGTATTCTAAATTTTATGGTTGATTGTTGTCCGTTATTGGTTGATTTCTTGGTGATTGATTTGTGGTGTTTTTGGAGCACTATTAATTGGTTGCTTGTCTTGGAGTTGATCCTAGTGGGTTGTTAATATACTACCTGGGTCCTATCAGTTGGTATCAGAGCGAGGTTTTAATTTAATCCTTGTTATGGAGTCTACTCGTAGTAGTGGAGGTAGTTCAATCATTACATTGACATCAACCAATTATTCCATCTGGAAACCGATGATGGAGGATTTGTTATATTGTAAATATCCAATTGAAGCAACCACAGGAGCTGATGGTACCATTATTAAACCTGCAAAACCAGAGAAAATGGAAGAGAAAGATTAGGGAATGTTAAAGAGGAAAGCTTTGGAGACTATTAGGCAGTGGGTTGATATTAGCATTTTCAACCATGTGTCTCAAGAGTTCGACCTATATGCGTTGTGGAAGAAATTGGAAGATCTTTATGAAAGGAAGACCACGCAAAATAAAGCTTCATTAATCAAGAGGCTTGTTAATTTGAAATTTCAGGGTGGGAAGTCTGTTTTTGAGCATTTGAATGACTTCCATGATATTATTAACAAGTTGACTACTATGAAGATTGTTCTTGATGATGAATTGCAGGCTTTGTTCTTGTTTAGTTCTTTGCCAGACAGTTGGGAAACTTTGGTTGTGTCTATTAGTAACTCTCCAGAAGGTGTTCTGTCTTTGAATGTTATTAAAGAAGCATGTTCAATGAAGAGATAGAAAGAAAGGAGATGGGAGTTGATAATTCACATGCTCTTGTTGTTGAGAATCGTGGAAGAAACAAGAACTCCAATTTCTCCACTGCCATAGATTGATTCCTAAAATTTTAAATTAAAACAATTTCATTCTTATATTAAAAAAAAATAGGACATTCATCCATTCTTCCGTGGCCTATTTTTCCGACGAGTTCCACAAAAAATAAGGGTCCGTTTGGAATACATTTTAATTTAAAATTTTTCAAGAATGCATTCTTTGAAAAACATTGTATAAAAATTGTTTAGCTTGGCTACATTTCCTCGTAAGTGTTTTTATACACCAAGTGATTGTTTCCTTCAAAACTCTTTTTGAAATAGTTGGTTTCAAGTGTTTCTCTTAAAATGATTTGTTTCTCAATCTCATTTTCTAATAAGTCATTTTTAGTAGTTATCAAATACTAGATTTTTTTTTTCTTCAAAATTAAACACTTAAAAAGTTAAACCAAACACACCTTAAGTATGAAATGTGTAAGAGCATCGTGAAAAGGAAGGAATTTTTCTCAAATAAATCTTCTATTCTTTAATTTTTTGAGTTTTGATTTAGACTTAAATAGACGGTTATTCAATAATTAAACATCATTATATCAATATTTTTTTTTGTAGTTGAATCTCTCAATCTCATATTTTATCTTTTTCTGCGAAGCTAAATGATCAAAGAAGGAATGATATATTCTACTCCCGAGGGGAAGTTAACTATGAGGGATCATACAACAATACGAGACTACGAACAATTATTGAATGAGACTGACGTGATTGTTTTTTAATAACCGTTTGATGGATTAAAACATATACTTTCCCTAATTAATCACCTGAATAGAAATTCAAACTACTTTTGCAATTTCTCATATATTTATTGTGCAAAATCATTTATTTATTTTAAATATTCTTTTTTTTTTTTAGTACATCAACATTTGGGGATGGGAGAATGCGAACCTCTAACCTCTTAGTCGAGAGTACATATCAATTACCGCTGAGCTAGACTCGTTTTGGCTTATTTTAATTATTCTTTTTTTCTACAATGATTTTAATTATTCTTTTAGTCTCTAATATATAATTTTTAATTTATATCATTGTGGTCATGGTCATTAGCATGTTTTATTTCAATAATAATATTTTTAGAATCTTTTCAGTTTGGTTTGATTACATAACTCTGTGCATACCGATCGAATTACATGAACATAAGCAGAGGGACTTGCGCATGAAGGAACATTAATTCTCAAATTAATTTTAAAAAAAACATTAATTCTAAAACTTTATGATAAGTTGAAATATTTTAAAGAAGGTTTAATGATAAGAAATACCTCCGAACTATGGGGTTTGTTTCAAAAATACCCTTGAACTTTAAAAAGTTTCAAAAATACCATAAGCTTTAAAAAATGTTAAAAAATATCCTTACCGTTAAGTTTTGGATGAAAACAGTTAAAATTTTAGTTTTATTAATATCCTTGATGGACTTTGATATCATATTAGAGAAGCACGAGGTTCTATCTCAAAACCAATTGACAACAAAATGAGTAACTCTTTTTAAATGTTGGATCCTCAACAATCTCAACCTATTTTAAATCCGTTATTTGATGTGTGGATTTCTTTTTAGTTCAACAATACGGGAGTATGCGATTCGAACTTACCTCTTGATCAAGGCTATAAGTTTTATGTTGAGTTATGTTCATGTTGGCAAATAGGGTGAAGATGTAGGATTAGCATGGAGGGTGTGATGAAGGAGAGAGATGTAAACTAAAATTGACAACCATGTTAGAGAGAAAGACGGAAAAAATATTTTACTTTTGAAATTCATGTTTACTATGCTTTAATCCCTAAATTTTCGAATATAATAAAACTTGGCATAAAATTGGCACAAAAATTTAATTTAATTTTTTAATTTAACTACTCTTATGCTAAATATGTTTTAATCTTTTGTTCGAACATTTTGTTTTAGTTCTTTTAGTTTATTTAAGAAATAATATGAACATAGTTAATTTCAACAAAGAAGTTAGATGAAAAGAAAAAACTTTTCATAAGGAAAGGCGATGTTGTCTTTATTGTTAAATTTTCATACTATTCATTTTTGTTCGTATATATAGAGAGAGAAAAAAGTTGTGTGCGTGGACAAATATTTAATGTCTTACACATCATATAATATAATTGGTTAGAATTTAATTAAATGATTAAAACTTTAATAGGAAAGACAACTAGAATATTTTTATTTTTTTTTAAAGTCTATAATATCTCCCTATTTAAATTGTAATTGTAACGCCCCAAGTTTTATTAATATCTAGCCTAGTGACATTACAAAATTCCTATTCAACTAACCGAGAGCTCCGAAAATTTCGACAGCATAACGACGTACATAGAATGAAACCAAAATTTTTAATCACCTGTTAAACTCAAAACGACACTTATATATCATTCTATTCTACTCCACAACTCCACAGAAACAACTTCATATTAGAATCCGAGTCAAACCTCGCATCTTCAACCAACAACAAAACCTAAATTCTTCTAGTGCAAGCATACTCTTAACTTTCTAAAAACAGTTCGACTTTATTAATCATAAACATATTTACAACCTAGTGGGAACACATGAAATCTAAACATGCTCAACAACAAGAAAAACTAAACCAACCTAGCTACAAATAATAGATTCAACCTATCAACAGTTGATTGAGAACTACCCTATCCAGCAGAAAAAAATATAAACAAACAATGGACCCCTGTAGTCATCCCTCGTGAACCTCCTCGTCTACATCACCAGGCACATAATACTCGTCACCTGCATAATCTGAAAATGTTGGGGGGAAGGAAGGGGAGGGGTATCAATACAACCACAGTACTGGTAAGTAGCTCACACCCGATGAGCCACCAACAACAAGCAACCACAACAACATGCTATCCACACACATCATGCTTGTAAAGCGATAAACAATCCAACATGCTCTTAAACATGAAAATAGCAACGCCAACACATGCTCATGCAAACAATGGGACGATAACATGAATCCACACATCATGTTATGCACCCCCCATGGTTTCCGCGCCATGCCCGCACACTCACACGTGATTTTCGCGTCACGCTCCGCACTCACATCCCACACTTGATTTCCGCGTCACGCTCCGCAAACCCACCCAACACATGTATTATTACACGCCATGCGCAGCGCCACTCACACGTGATTTCCGCGTCACGCTCCGCACTCACACCCACATGTGATTTCCGGGTCACGCTCCGCACACACACCCAACACATGATTTACGCGTCATGCTCCGCCTCTCCCCAATGAACACACACTATGTAGACACGACTCATGCAACATAGCCAACAACAATAGTATCTCATGCTCATGAATTAAACAAACACCATACTTATGAATCATCAAGCAACATGCTTAAGAATCCAACAAAGCATCATGCTTGTTCACAAAGCGAGCTACAAACATACTAAACACAGCATATAGTAAGAAAGCAAGTAAAGCAATAGCATGCTCAAACAAACAAAGAAGCCCAACCAGATAGAAACTACTTACACAGGATAAAAAGCGCTCCTAAACCACTACCGATTGCTGGAAAATTTTAGAATATGCTCAAAACGGACCTACAGGCACAAAAGAGGCCTTCTAAGGTTAGGGAAATAGCGTAACAACCTTTCCAACACCGAACATCGATTAAAAGGGACATAAGGTGCTGAAAACTTACCGAACAGGGGCGGAAAGCTTGCTGGAAATTACCAAACAACACTGAAATCCCTTGAATAAGTGTTGTCCCGAGCCCGAAATGAGTTAAAAACTGAAACTAACGAATGCCCAATGATTAGAGGTTATTCTAAAGTTAATTTAGATGAATTCTAAAGTCCCAAGGGTGTTGAAACTTACCGTTCAGCACCAAACAGAGATGCTTACGTGTTGTACAGTGTTCGAAAGTGGCCAAAATCTGTGATTTAAGGCACGATAAAGCATGGGTAAGTCAGATTAACACTACTTGAATTACGGGTAACTTAAATTTGAAGCCAAAAGCGAATGGGTCAAGATAAAACTTACTCAAATCTCCCAATAACGCCGAAAGAGGGCTGGAACCACGCCGAAACACACTGGGCAGAAGCAAGATTGCGAGGGAAACGAGATCTAAGATGTAGGTTGCACATGATCTAACCAAGGCGAGAAAGAGGAAGGTCAGACCAAGATTAATCAACCAAGAATGAGAGAAAAATTTAGATCTTACCCACTGCTGGCCGAAATCGAGGAAAGACGACGACCCTCGCGGGTGATTCCAGATCTACTGAACCGAGAGGAAGGAATGGCGGCGACGACTCAGCTTGCTGGGTCGCTCGCGTGCTTGGGTGCCGGAGAGAGAATAACGGCGACGGAAAAGAACAGGGGCGACGGCGCGAGGAGATCAACGGCGGGCTGAGCGAGGCAGCTGGGCGGTGGCTATGCGAGACGGAACCGACGGAGCGAGGCAGTTGGGCGGCGCGACTGACGGCAAGAAGGGACGGCGACGGCCGCAGTTGGTGCGGCTCGGAGAAGAAAAAAAATGGGAGAAGAGATTTGGGGGGGTCTGATGCGCGTGAGGGAGGGAGAGAGAGAGGGAGATTTTCCTTCTTTTCTCTTTTTTTTTTTAAACCAATTAACTACCACCAATCCGAGAAAAACACATACCCACTTTTCCACTAACCACTTAGCACTAAAGCACAAGAGAGAAATAAAATATCACGATTGGCCAAAAAATATCGATTACAAACCAAACTTAAATTCCAATTTTTGTCAAACTAGAATTTAAACATTGATTAATCCAACATGGCATAATTTTTGAAACACGAGGCGTTAAAGTAATACTAAAACAAATTTCAAAACCCAAAACTTGTACAATATTACTATTTCTCCAACAAACACATGTTTGGCATTTGTCAATATAATAATAATGTCCTTAAGTTTTTAGTTGACAATTATTTTATCTTAGCTTAACATTGAAATAAACATCTCTTAACTATAGTGGTTTAAAATGCAAATTTAACATCCTTAATTTAAATTTGAGACTTCAAGTACGTTTAAACATCCAAATAAAAATTGTGAACAATTTTCTAACACACGCTACCACACTTGTGGAGCTAGTATTAGTCTTATTTTAGAAGTGTTTTAGCTTCTACAATAATTGTTGACAACTGTACTTTTAGAATAATCAACCATAATATATACTAAATTAATTATGATTTAACTATAATGACTAAAATAGACATACTCTGAAAATGTGCATGACTTTTTGTTTATAATTTATATATTTCTTAATAATTATTATTTGAAATGCTTAAAAATGCTACATGATTTTAATTTAAATTTATATTTTGTTTGCTCTAAATTACACGTTGAGAAACAATGGTTATAACATACCTATGGTGGTTTAAAAGAAAACTAGTATTAATTGTTTCAAAAAAAAAAAAATGGTTGCATTCAACTAATTAATTTGTAAATTTGTTTTGTTTTTGTTTTTTTTTTTTTTTTTTTGAACTTTCAATCACTGCAGAACTTCATTCGCACGCAAGAAGAAGAAACCCATTACAGAGACAATATACATCTTCCTCAACTAGAAGACAGGCACACGTAGGTACCGATTCCAGCATCCAATACTCACAGCCTCTCTCTCTTAAAGCAAAACGAGCTAACACATGGGCGACCCGATTTCTGTCCCTTCTCGTGAAACTGAACTTATACTTAACATGCGCTGGAACCTGCCTTCAAAAGTAAAAAACCAGCAAACCGAGCTCAGACACATCCACCATCTCGGCATCTTGTAGCAGCAAAAAAACCCGTAAAGAATCTGTCTCGATGATCACCGGAACTAAACCCATCTCCACCACAAGCCTAATTTCCTCCACCACCGCTAGCCCCTCCGCCATATCCAAATTTCCCACATGATCATAACTAACGGCAGCCGACAACATCACCCGCCCAGCCTCGTCCCGAACAACAACTCCAACACCTGCCCGAAACAGATCTTCACAGAAGGCAGCATCCACATTCACCTTATACCAACCCTCCTCCGGTGGGGACCATTTGACTGTACTCCGAAGAACCCTTCTAATCCCAGCTAAATAGACCCGAGAGGCCTCTCGAAAAACAACAAGATAATTCACAGCCCAATCCAAAAGCCCCGCTGAAGGAACCTGCCCTCTAAACTTCTGTTGGTTTCCACAATCAAATTATCAATAGTGGGTAAACGCTCCAAACAAAGTCTCAACAAGAAAATCTTAATTTTGTTTGGAACCCCCATTTTCCAGCACCCCTTCCACCAACTGGAAAGTGACTCATTCGCAGACGAAGATAGGGTTTGGGCAAGCAAAGCCGTTTGGACAAGTCGATACCCACTCTTAGCCGAATAGACACCCCATTTCTCAAAATGTCATATGACCCTATCCTCAGACAACATATGCCGCAAGGGAATAATAAGGATAAAATGTACCTCGCGAGGGCTAAAATGGTGCCGAAGAATCTCCTAATTCGACTGACCAGAAGCAGTAAGAAGATCAGCCACTCGAGTATCAGAATCCACGGTAATCGTGGAACGCACCTTAAGGCAACTGTTATTCGGAATCCAGTTAGAACCATACACACGAACTTTCTCACTATTTCCAATCCTCCAACGAATACCCTTTCCCAATAGCTCCCTCCCCCAAATCAGACTCCTCCGAATATACGAAGGACGGGAGCCTACCCCTGCATCTAGGAAATCTCCTCAAGGAAAATACTGCCCCTTCAACACACGAGAGAGAAACAAAGTAGGATACTGAACAATCTCCAACATTGTTTAGCCAGCAAAGCTTGGTTGAAAACCTCCAAGCCTCTGAAACCCATTCCACCCAAACATTTTGGCTTGCATAAAGTCTTCCAGTTCACCCAATGGATCCTTCTATACTCTTTATCCCCATTTCACCAGAATCGTGCCATGGCCCTACTAATGTCCTATATTAGTTTTTTAGGCAAGCAAAAACAATTCATAGAGTAACACGGGATAGCCTGCACAATGGATTTTAGCAGAACTTCCCTACCCCCCACAGAAAAAACTTGCCCTTCCATCTCTGAATCTGACGCCATACCCACTCTTTAATAAAGTTTAGAGTGCTCATTCTGTTCCAAGGCACAAAAGACGGCAAGCCTAAATACTGGCGATGGCAGGCCGTTATTTGAACCTGGAAAATCTGACTCGCCTGAGTTTGAACACCCATTTCTGTGCTCGGACTAAAGGAAATGATAGACTTATCAAAGTTTATAGTTTCCCCGGAAGCTCACTCATAACACTGAAGGATGCCATGCACAGCCTGTGTTTCACCCACCTTAGCCCGAAAAAAAAGAAGATTGTCATCAGCGAAGAACAAATGGGAGATAGCAGGGCATCCACGCGCTATCTTCAACCCCGTGATAACCTTCGACACCTCTGCCTCATGTAGCATACGAGAGAGCCCTTCAGCACACAACAAGAACAAGTACGGGGAAAGCGGATCTCTCTGTCGCAGACCCCTACTAGGAATGACATCCCCACACGTCACACCATTCACATTAAACGAATACCGGACTGATGATATGCATCGCAATATTAACTCCACCCATTCTCAACATCATCCTCTCCAAGAAGACCCATTCTACTCTGTCATAGGCCTTGCTCATGTCTAGCTTAAGCAAGGCCCACCCTGTTCTCCCGACCTGTTTCGCTTTCAGTGCATGGATGCATTCATACCCCAGGATGACATTATTAACTACACAACGCCCTGGAATAAAAGCACTCTGATTATGGGAAATCAACTCATTAAGTATACCTTTCATGTGATTCACCAAAACCTTGGACACAATTTTGTACGATACATTACACAACGAGATTGGCCTGTAATATGTAATGCGCTTGTGGCTCTTCTTCTTAGGGATCAACACAATCATCGTTTCATTCAAAGGTGTTGGAGAGGCTCTATCATTCAAAATGTTCAAACAACAATTAACCACATCAGGCCCTACTACCGACCAGGCATGCTGTAGAAGGCTCTAGACAGACCATCCGGTCCTGTAGCTTTATTGGGATGGATTTGTTTCAATGCTCGAAGTACCTCTTCTTTCTGAAAAGGCCACACAAGACTGTTATTCATCTCATCTGTAAAAGTGGGGGGAACTCGAGAAATAACCTGAACAATCTTTCCCTCAGATGGGAACGATGTCGAGAAAATGCCCTCAAAATACCCTTCAATCAAGCCCAACACCATATCTAGTTCTTGCTACTACACTCCATTACTATCCTCCAGTCCCCAGATCGTATTAACTCTCTTTCTGTGCGAGGCCTGTGAATGAAACAAACGGGTATTTCTATCCCCCCATTTTAGCCAGCTATCACGAGATCTCTGTCTCCAGTACATCTCTTCCTCCACAAGGAGAGATTCTACATGCCCTTCTGTCCTCTGTAACTCAGCTCGGGAATCAGAAGATCCCAACCTAGCCATCACCTGTTGAACATTCGCTGTAGCAACTCGGATACGCTGACCAAAACTTCCACCCTTCGACTTTCCCCATCTACTCAAATGTGACATGCATCGGGAAGTCACTGATGCCAACTCTGCAGGTGAACTAATTGGAGGCCTAAACTTCCAGCCCGTTGAAACTGCCTCCCCAAAATCATTAGCCTGGAGCCAAGTTTCCTCAAACCTTCGAATCCTCTACCCTACGCTACAAACTATCCGGGTATCAACTGACATAGAAAGCAAACGAGGCCTATGGTCTGATCGGCTAAAATCCAGATGAGTCACCTCATGCATCGGAAACAACTCCTGCAATTCCAGGTTGCTCATGCATATATCAATCCTCTCTCATACTGTTTCCACTCTCGGCCTCCCATTGCACAAAGTGAAAGCAGCACCCCTGAAACCAAGATTAAGTAGCTCATGCTCATCAACTGCATCCTGAAAACCTAACAACTCAACCTCCGCCTTAGCCCGATGATAACTCTCCAAAAGGGAGTTATTTGTGTCTTATTTCTATCATGGTTTATATGTTATTTGTGCCAAATAGGTGTGTGATAGGACCTAAATAGTCCTATTTTATCGCCTGTAATCTAAGCTTGTTAGACTCATTTTATGCTTTACTTGTTCTATTTACAGGTTAATTGAGCTTAGGTTATGTCGGGAGCCGATCACGCTAATTGGTGTTAATTTGGGCCAATTATGGAGCTTTAAAGCCATCTCGGTGTCTTGGACGGCGAGGAGGTGAAAAGACCCAATTGTGCTGAAGCGGGCCTGAAGAATGACACCGAAAGCCGGAGATTGAAGCCCCGAACCAAGAGGAAGCGAGACAAAGCCAAGAAATTAAGCAGCAAGTTGAGATTTGAGGCTGGCATTGAGACGCCGACGCCGACGCAAGATCTGTCTGAAGTGTAATGTCTGCGGCGTCTCAACGCTTCCCTTGGAATCTCGACACCGACGTATTTTCTATATATATGTAGTCTCGGTTTTAGTCCACCGTTAGGTTAGAATTTTGGTCCCTTTTATGATTTCTTTGCCTCTTTTACATTCCAGCACTGTTGTAGACCATTCTTTATCATATTCTATGGATTCTTTCATGTTTATTGTTGATTTTACTCCATCTATTCGTAGCTAATCTCATTTAGATCGTTGGATTGGGTTTATGTCTTGATTCTAAATAAGATTGGCTTAGTTTTCTAAGTTTTACTTTCTATTCTTGCTGTATTTTCATTGAGTTTTACATGTTATCCCGTTTAAACCAATACATGAGGCTAGTCTATTAGGATTGACGCCCTATGCGATTACCGCTTGTGTATTCTATCAGTTATTTTTAGATAGCCACTAGGTTGAGGCAAACAACTCTCTACGCGAGACGACCCTTGATAGGCCTAGGATGCATGTTAAAGGTTCTAGGAGTTAGATTTAAATTGCATTTGAATTTTGTTCTTGCGATTTCAGACCCACGATCCCAAAGCAGCTAATTTTAATAGGTAGTTGCAAAATTGCTTGTTAATTAACTAGTTAGATATAATTAGTAACCGTTGCAGAGGTCTTGGATGGTTTCTAAATTATGTATAAGGGGTGGCGAGCGATAGAGTGTATATTTACTAATCTTTTCAATTGAAGAATTAACGATTAGCAAGGTAATTAGCACATGTTAGTGTAGGGGGGTCCTCCGAGTAACCCAGAAGCCAACCTGACTAATGAAATCAGTTTAGAATCATTATTAGAGAAAACTAAGAAGCCAACGAATTAGAATCAAACATAATAAATCCCAATCCAATGATCCCCTTTCATGTTATTGTTTCCGTCTAATTTCTCTCCTGCATGCTTAAGTTTTCTGTCTTTTTAAATTCAGTATTTTATTATTCTTTGCTTTTCCTCCATTCTAAAAATCCCCCCTATTTTCATAAGCACGAAATTCTACAACTGCTAGGTCTCATTCCCTGTGTTCGACCATAGCCGCTATTGCTACAAAATAGTAGTAGTGTCGTGGATTATAAATTTTATTTGACCAACACAACCTTCGACAAGTCGGACCTGTCAAATTGTCGTTGTTGTCGGAGAAGGGCGTTTTCTAGTGTTTATAGGATTTTGTGTTCTTTTTGTGCTTTTTATTTTTCTTTTTGCAGATCTTAACGATGATATCGGCATAACCTCGGCATGGTAAGTTAGAGTGCCATGGCCGAGTGAATGATGCAAGACCTAGTAGCCCCTGATTTGAGTCATCTTCCATCTCTTTGAGACCTTGAAGTCACCAACGAAATCATATACATCACGCAAGCGCCTAAGCAAGAATTTCACAAGTATTGGGATCGCTTCAAAAGGTTATGTGCACTTCTTCATCGCCCATTGTCTGAGGAGTCCTCGCCGTTGCACTTCATTGAAGGATTACCACCCGATGACAGAAGGATATTGGTGTTGGGTCTTATACCCTAAAACTCGTAGATAGTAAATGTACTTTTGACCGAACATTAATAAAATGATGTATTATTCATTTAGCTATGTTTGTATTATGCAATCTTGTCTTATTAACTCTAATCCAATAAACTAAACATCCTAGGCTAATACAACGGACTTGAACTAATATGTAGGGATTGTTGGGTTTTATGCCCTAAAACTCGTAGATAGTAAATGAAACAAATTAATCGATCTCAATTAAGCGTTATTTGAGTAATTCAGTAATTTGGTTATTGAATAATCGAGTTTGCATTAATAGACCCTAAATCCAATAAACTAAGATCCAAGGTTGTTTAAATGAAACTTGGACTAGTATGTGGGGACATACGGGGATCGGTGTGCAAGTAACAACCTAAAAGGTCTATAGTATAGGGATAAGGCTGGGTACCTTATCCTGGTGACATTATGTGATACGACCCACCTTGTATTCGATACAGATGCAATGATCCAAAGCATCCATGCAGGAGACATGCGGGTGGGGGTATCCAATGCATTGAGTTTGCATAAGACCGAACCGCGAAATAGTAACCACTAGATGTAACGCCGTTAACTAGTTTAGGTTTCTATTTCAATAGGATGACCTAGGTAACTCAATCTCAATCCTGAGTCTGTTATGAACCCCTTTCAGGAGGGATTGTCATTAGATTTGTATGGGTGAGAGGGGCCAGTTCGCCGACTCAATAATCCTACCATTTGAGGGGCAAGACCGAATGGGGGCTGGGAACATAACAGTACAAAATAGAATTCACTCTTTCCCCTATTGGGGTAAGTGGATGTGTGTTCTCTTAAGGGCTTATTCCGGGGCTTGAACAAAGGCACGTCGTTCTCTCCTGGCCCGAGAGGAAGTCCTGTTTAGTGGTTGGACCCTAAACAACTTGTTGATTAGAGGGATCAGTGGCACTTAAGGAACTAGAGGTAACCCAAGGGTAAAACGATAATTTGACCCAACTGGTGTTACGAACACTCGTGAAGGATTGACTTACTGCATTGGTCGATATCCGTGGACACATAAATATTCTACAGTGAGAAGAGTGCAGCTATGGGTCTTTAGTGGAGTGACCCACAATTAACGAATATTGACTAACTTGGTTAATGAGTTTAGCCAATTAGTCTCGTATCGTTGGAGCTTCTGATCTGTAGGTCCATTAGGTCCCATTGATAACTCGTAAAGAGGCTTGAGGCAATTAAGTATGAATTGTAAATTGAAAGTGTTCAATTTATTTAGGGGAATCATATAATGTATATTGATACATTATAATATAATGTTTATGAAACTTTATAATATAATTTTGAATTAATTTCAAAATTAATTCTTGAGAGAAATTATTTGAAAGAGTTCAAATAAATTTAATATGAATTGGATTCATATTAATTTTAATTTTAATAAAATCCCTAAGATTAAATATATGATATTTAATTAGGTAATTAATTAATTATGAAATTAATTAGTTATTTATTAAAATTATAGACCTTTTCCTATTAGGAAAAGGCCCCTTTTCCTATTAGGAAAAAGTCTTGGCCTTTACTACATATACCCCTGGGGTGGGGTGAAAGGTATCCCATTCATTCTCCTACTCTCAGAGAATTCCCCTCAATGCTCCCTCTAGACTCCCACCAGTCTCTTGCCTCTAGAAGTCTCAGAGTCATACCAGTGTAGCCATAGTGGTGGTGTTCGCACTAGTTCGTGATTATTTCACAAGCAATTGGTGAATTTAATCTGAGTCGTCAACGAGAGTAAGTAATTTGTTACTATATAAATTAGATTTAGATCTAATATTTTTGTATGCTTAGCCTTAATATAAATCTAGAATAGTTCTAAGTTTATTGCCAATGTACTGGTATTTTAGATTAAACAAAAATTAATTACGAATTGGTCCCAATCACGCTTCCGCTTTACGGAATTACGGAATTACGGAATTCCAATCTTTCAGGGACATACGGGGAACAATGTTCAAGATTTACCCTAAAGGGTCTATAGTATAGGGATAAGGCTGGGTACCTTATCCTGGTGACACTATGGATACGACCCGCTTTGTATTTTGATACAAACGTAATGATCCAACGCGTTCATGTTGTTGACATGCGACTGGGGATATCTTATGCAATGAGTTTGCATAAGACCGGACCGCGAAATAGTTACCCACTAACTGTAACACCGTTAGTTAGCTTGGTTTCTATTTCACTAGGATGACCTACGCAACTTAATCTCAATCCTGAGTGGATTATAGACTCCTATCTGTGAGGGATTATCCTTTGATTTGTACGGGTGAGAGTGGCCTGCACGCCGACTCAATAAGCCTACCATTTTGGGGACAAGATCGAATGGGGAGCTGGGAACATAAACACAAGATGGAATTCACTCCTTCCTGACTCTAGGGTAAGTAGAGGTGTGTTCCCTTAAGTGGTGTCTCTGGGTCTTGAACAATGGTCCCTGCATTCTCTATGGCACGAGAGGGACTTCTGTTTGTTGGTTGGACCTCAAACAGGTTTTTCATTAGAGGAGCACTGATACTTAAGGATAAAGAGGTAGCCCAGGGGTAAAACGATAATTTGACCTAGCTGGGATACAAACACACGTGAAGGGCTGACTTGCTGTTGATGGTCGATATCTGTGGACACAGAAATATATCTGCAGTGAGAAGAGTGTAGCTGTGGTTCTATAGTGGAGTGAACCACAGTTAACGAACATTGATTAACTTGGTTAATGAGCTTAGCCAATTTCATATTGTTGGATCTTCTGATCTGTAGATCCATTAGGTACCATCGGTAGCTCACTATGGGCGTTGAGGTAAATTTCTAAGGGAGAATTGAATATTCAAAGGGGTTCGAATATTAAATGTGAAGGGTTAAAATCCCTTTGGTAGCGGAAACAATCAAGACAAATTCGTTTCACAATTTCGTTTACGAAAAACCAATACATTGGCAATTAAAATTCATAAACAAATTTCTAAATTAAAAACAATTAAGCATGCTAAAATTGATTCGAGCACTTACCGGATTTCGAAGAACACTGCGCAATGCTCCCAAATAATGTTCTTGATCTTCCAATGGACACCACCACATGAATTCACCCGCTATATCTCTTGGATTTCTGAGATTGGTTTGTGGGAACCAAAAGATCATCTTGGAAAAAGGAATTTTTAGCAAGAAACCTTTCTGTATTTTTTAGAGAGGAAAAGAGAAAAGAAAGAACTTTCTTTCTCTGTCAAAATCGTGAATGAGAGGAATGAGTGATTTCTTGGGAACTCCCTCTCCCTTGTACGATAAGTGGGGAGGGAGTTATTGCCCTACTAGATCTAGACCGTTAGATCTTAATCAAAACGATCTCGGCCATTAACTAATTAAATAATAAATATTTAATTAATTAATTAATTATAATTAATTTAATTAAATCAATATTAATTAAATGAATTATAATATAAAGTTTTTAATTCAATTTGAATCATATTCAATTGAATTAAATTGGCCATTCAATTAATTCTATTAATTGAATCCACATTAATTAAATATCAAATATTTAATTGATTTTATAATTGAATCATATTCAATTTTATCTCTCTCATTTAACCTATAGGTTTAATGTGCATCAAAATGTACATCAATATAAACTATAGTTTTAATTTGATTAAATCACATTTAACCAAATTAAAATTAAATTAATTAATTCCCCAATTAATTAATTCATGAATTAATCAAATATCACATATTTAATTAAATTCATAATTCTCTCATTAATTAATTTTGAATCATATCCAAAATTAACTTTATTATAAAGTTTAATTCATTAATTAAACTTATACTATAATGTATCTCCATACATTATATTAATTGCAGCAAAATACAATTAACTTATATTCCCTTTAATAATCAAGACTATATTATCTCAGAACCCGTTATGAGCTAGCAGGTGGACCTAATGAACCTACAGATCAGAAGCTCCAACGATACGAGATTGATCAGCTAAACTCATTAACCGAGTCAATCAACATTCGTTAACTGTGGGTCACTCCACTAAAGACCCACAACTGCACTCTTCTCACTGTAGAATATTTATGTGTCCACGGATATCGACCAATGCAGTAAGTCAATCCTTCACGTGTGTTCGTAACACCAGCTGGGTCAAATTACCGTTTTACCCCTGGGTTACCTCTGGTTCCTTAAGTACCACTGATCCCTCTAATGAACAATTTGTTTAGGGTCCAACCTCTAAACAAGAGTTCCTCTCGGGCCAGGAGAGGACGGCGCGCCTTTGTTCAAGCCCCAGAATCAGCCCTTAAGGGAACACACATCTACTTGCCCCAATAGAGGAAGAAGTGAATTCCATCTTGTATTGTCATGTCCCCAGCCCCCCACTCGATCTTGTCCCCAAGAAGGTAGGCTTGTTGAGTCGGCGTGTAGGCCACTCTCACCCGTATTAATCAAAGGACAATTCCTTGTGAGAAGTTGTTCATGATGTTGGGTTTTATGCCCTAAAACTCGTAGATAGTAAATGTACATTTGACCGAACATTAATAAATGTGATGTATTATTCAATGTTTGTATTATATCTTGTCTTATTAACTCTAATCCAATAAACTAAACATCCAAGGCTAATAGAATGAGGCTTGAACTAGTATGTAGGGACATATGGGGATCAATGTTCATGTTTTAGCCTAAAGGGTCTGTAGTATAGGGATAAGGCTGGATACCTTATCCTTGTGACACTATGGATACGGCCCGCTTTGTATATTGATACAAACGTATTGATCCAACGCGTTCATGTAGTTGACATGCGAGTGGGGGTATCCTGTGCAATGAGTTTGCACAAAGACCGGACCGCGAAATAGTTAACTACTAACTGTAACACCGTTAGTTAGCTCGGTTTCTATTTCACTAGGATGACCTAGGCAACTTGGCCTTAATCCTGAGTGGATTATGGACTCCTGTCCATGAGGCATTGTCCTTTGATTTGTACGGGTGAGAGTGGCCAATTCGTCGACTCAATAAGCCTACCATTTTGGGGACAAAACCAAGTGGGGAGCTGGGAACATAGTCTTACAAGATGGAATTCACTCCTTCCCGACTTTAGGGTAAGTAGAGGTGTGTTCCCTTAAGTGGTGTCTCCGGGTCTTGAACAATGGGCCCTACCCTCTTTATGGCACGAGAGGGACTTCTGTTTGTTGGTTGGACCTCAAACAGGTTGTTCATTAGAGGAGCACTGGTACTTAAGGACAAAGAGGTAGCCCAGGGGTAAAACGGTAATTTGACCTAGCTGGGGTACGAACACACGTGAAGGGCTAACTTGCTGTTGATGGTCGATATCCGTGGACACATAAATATATATCTGCAGTGAGAAGAGTGCAGTTGTGGTTCTATAGTGGAGTGAACCACAGTTAACGAATATTGATTAACTTGGTTAATGAGTTTGGCCAATTAATCTCATATCGTTGGAGCTTCTGATCTGTAGGTCCATCAGGTCCCATCGGTAGCTCTATAAGGACGTTGAGGTAAATTTCTAAAGGTGAATTGAATATTCGAAGGGGTTCGAATATTAAATTAAAATATGAATTTGATTCATATTAAAAACTATAGGTTATAATTAATACACATATGATGTATATTAATTCTATAGTTAATTTGAGAGATATAAATATATAATTAAATATATGATATTTAATTATGATATTAATTAATTGGTGAATTAATTAATATTTTGGTTTTAATTTTTAATTAAATTTGATTTAATTAAGCTATATTAAAACTATAGGATAAATGGAGTTTATTTTGTATAAATAGGTTTATACAAATAACTTTTAATTTAAATTAATAGTTAATTTAATTACAAGTTTAATTAATATTATTTAATATTAATTAAATTATTTCCCATCAGTTAGGGTAACTGATGGGAACGTGTGCTCTATTTTTCCTCAGTCTTGCGTGAATGGGAGGGTTTTAAGGAGGCAGTTGTGCATTTTACGGTAACTCTCCATTCTTCAGTTTTTGCGCTCTCCCTGGGATTCACGCAGAACACTCTCAATCCCTCCAATCCAAGAAGTCTCTCTGCAATTCTCTCTAAAAAGAATACAGAGAACTTTATTCACCAAAACCCTTAGAGATTGTGCTCCCACAAGGCCCTAACGCACATCCTTCAAGAGAATACTGGTGCAACTTTGGTGGTGGTGTTCGTGACGTTTTTACAG
This sequence comes from Luffa aegyptiaca, assembly GCA_017139565.1. Taxonomy (NCBI): domain Eukaryota; kingdom Viridiplantae; phylum Streptophyta; class Magnoliopsida; order Cucurbitales; family Cucurbitaceae; genus Luffa; species Luffa aegyptiaca. The sequence goes on from CM029397.1 coordinate 7,386,371, forward strand.
CGAAATCAAGGTCTTCTTGCTGCTGGTTTTGGGCGAATTTTCAGGAGTTTTGGCGAAACTAATCGAGAATTTCAGCAAAGGTATAGTTTTTCTTGATCTAGGATCAATAAGATCCAAATTAGATGAGATCTAGTTTTTCCTTTTTGATTATAGCATGTTTTATAACTGTATTACAACATGTTATATTTATTTTCTGCTGTAAGTTGGTTTGCTGTCGTATTGGTATCCCAATCAGCGTTTTAATTCGAAAAAGGTCTCTGACGTCTTCCGCTGCCTAGGGCTTTAATCCCTACACATGACACACTCAGTGTAACGCCCCAGGCCCAGGATTCGGAATTCGGCTTCGGCACCTCAGGCCCCGACATTCCCCTACGACCTGGCCACGCCACCATACTCGTCTTAAACTGCTTCCAAGAGTGAAGACTGAATGGTTAAACTCAAATTCAGCTTACCCACCCTTGTTCGACCTTAGAATTTAGTTCTGTGATTGATTTCTTGTTTTTCCAGCGCTGTACGGAGCTGTCTTGGGTTCGAAATCATCCTTGTTTTGTGACCCATCGTCCGTTGAGCCTTAAACTCGGACACCCATTGTCTAAGGACTTTAAACAAGTGGTTTCAAATCACTTAGTTTGTTGGACAGCAAGTGTTTGGGGCCTTTTGGGTGCTGAACGGTAAATTCCAGCACCTTTCGTTTCCTTTATTAAGTCTCTTAGGTGCTTTAAGTCGATTCCTAACCTTTTGAGAGCCTTTGCTTGTCCATTAGGCTCAATCGGATACTTTCGATCAAGACCCAAGCTCTTAAAGTTAAGGCGGTAAGAGTGTGTTTAGGCCCTTTCGAATGTAATTTAAGTAATTTAGAATGGGTCCTAATCCTTGGAGCACTTTTGCTGTAGGTTTGGGTTGGTATTAAAGCGTTTGAGCTGAGCTTTAAGATCTGGTTCCAGGTGATAATTTCCTTCCCTTAGCATTCTTTAGTTTTAAATAGGTTGTTAGCTTTGAGTTATGTTCCTTGAGCGATTATTCTATTATTTAGGAGCTCAGTTGGACTCTTTAGGATCGCTTGGGAGCTCATTAGGTAAGTAGTTCTTATCTGGTGTAGTCTGTTTGAATGTGTGATGCATGATGATTGATTTCCCGCTTATAACTGTTCTCTTGTTCCTTGTTTCTCTGAGTAAATATGTATATATATATGAAATCTTTGAAAAGCATGAACTGTTGTTGTTGCGTGTTGATTGGTTGTAAAGCATGTTGGTTTTGTTTTGTATTTTTTAGATAAGCATGAGTTGAGAGCATGTGATTACATGTATATGCTTGGTGGGCATAGTACGTGAGTCTAGAAGCGTTGCAGGGCATATGCATTCTAGATAGATGTGAGATAGAGGTCAGGGACCTAAAATGTGAAAAAGTGCAAGATGGTGAATGTCAGTGCACCTCGGGTACAAATGGTCGAGGGGTGACATGTCACCATGGGTTTCAGGGCCTCGGGTATAAATGGTCGAGGACTAATATTTTTTCGAGGAAAGTAAAGTGATTATCAGGGCCTCGGGTATAAATGGTCGGGGACTGATATATCACTATTGGATGTCGATGCCTCGGGTATAAATGGTCGAGGGTCGACATGCTAATGATAGATAAGATGAGCATCGAGGCCTTGGGTATAAATGGTCAAGGGTCGGTGTGATGAGTCTTGAGGAAAGTATTGAGACCTTGGGTATAAATGGTCAAGAGTCAATACGTTGCTTAGTCATCGAGGCCTTGGGTGTAAATGGTCAAGGGTCGATGCACAGTTCGAGGCCTTGGGTATAAATGGTCAAGGGTCGAATGCCGAGCTCTGTAGAGAAGTGTCGAGGCCCTGGGTATAAATGGTCAGGGGTCGGTGCAACTCGAAGGGTCAGTCTTGGAGAGTTTTGTGGAGCGTGACGCAGAAATCACGTGTGAAGAGCCATGTGAGGGCTAAATATGAGCATTGAGTGAGCTCGTGGAGCTTGAGTGGTTAGCGAGTTGCATAGAGAGATGCGTGAGTTATGGCTTAGGAGAGTCATTCGTTTTACTAGTTTTGAGCATGCCATTGTGTTTACCGCTTTTAAGAAGCATGTTGTTTGCGCATGAAAAACATGTTGTTCGTTTGTTTGCTGTTTGATGGCTTCTCAGGTAGGGGCTGCTTTCCAGTACCTTAGTGTACTGACCCCCTCCCCTCTCTCTCCCCCCAACTACCAGATTTTGCAGGTTACGTGGACTGCGTGGACCATGGTGATGCGGAGGAGACGTATGAGGAAGGACCTTAGCTAGTTGTGAAGTTTTCCTTTTATTTTCATGTTGTTCAAGTTGGATAGCTAATGCTTAGTTTGGTTGATCAGTTGTTGTCCTGATAGGCTTAGATCTCTCGTTTATCTATAGGACTAGTTGTCTTTGTTTAAAGAACTCTGTTTATTCATTCAGTTATTGATTAATAAATGACTCGTGTGAAAATGTTATAAGCTTTATTAAAAGTTGTGTTTCTAGTTAGTAGTTGTCTTTGCGAGACCTGACTCGCAGCTGGTTCTGAGGAGTTTGTTGCGTTGTAGTCTGGTGGTGCAACTGAATAAGTTATTTTGAAGTGTTTTGTGCTTAGCAGGTTATAGAAAAAATTTTGGGTTAGTCCTATGTATGCCGTTATGCTGCCGAAATTTTCGGTGCACACGGTTAGTTTTTGTTTAAGAGTTAGTAATGTCGCTAGGATAGTTATGAAAATCCTGGGGCGTTACACTCAGGATTAAGATTGAGTTACCTAGGTCATCCTATTGAAACAGTAACCTAACTAGTTAACGGTGTTACATCTAGTGGTTTACTATTTCGTGGTCCAGTCTTATGCAAACTCATTGCATAGGATACCCCCGCTCGCATGTCTCCTACATGGACGCCTTGGATCAATACGTCTGTATGGAATACAAAGCGGGTTGTATCACATAGTGTTACCAGGATAAGGTACCCAACCTTATCCCTGTACTATAGACCTTTTAAGTTGTTACTTGAACACTGATCCCCGTATGTCCCCACATACTAGTCCAAGTCTCATGTAAACAACCTTGGATCTTTGTTTATTGGATTTGGGTCATGTTGTGCAATTCTAGACTTAATATGACAATAACACTTTATTGCATAAACCTCAATAACACTTTATAGATACAAGTGTATAATTCGTTAATCATTCACTATCTACGAGTTTTAGGACATAAAACCCAACAAACTCCCACTTGGACTAAAAATCTAGTTTAGTGGGAATGTACAATAATCTATCCCAGCAGTGGGTGTATAAATACATGTATAATACATAAAACGTATTTACAATGTACAAATACAATAAACTTGGGCATCACTATACCCATTACATAATGGTATCATTATACCCATTGCACTTCTCCCACTTGCCCTAGATTACATCTTTGTACATAACTCGTAGACCTAGACCATCTAGATGTCCCTCATACACTTTAGCCGAGAGAGCCTTCGTGAATGAATCAACAATATATTCTTTAGATTCAATGTGCTTACTTGTCTTGCAATAAGCTAGTTCATATTTGGAACACCTTCCAAATTAGGCTTGAACTTCCTAAGTCATACAGTCTCTATCGGTACTTCACAAGCAACTGCTTATTGGCCTATATGGTCGAGACTGCATATAAGTCGTACTATAGCTCTTCCATTAAGAGTGAAGACAGACATTGATGTAGATTTCATCAAATCCTTATCAGTTAAAACCTCTGTGTCAGTGTATCCTGTAAGGATCAAATCCTTAGCGCCACACACGAGCATATAGAACCTCGTTCTCTTAAGATATTGGAGGATGTACGTGTAGGTAACGACACTCCAGAGATCAAATCCTGGATTTGATTGATACTTACTGACAACCCTACTGCATAGGGCATATGTCTCATGTCCTCAACTTCTTGAGGTGTCGGAGGACACAGTTCCTTAGATAAAAGAATTCCATTCCTGAAAAGGTAGTAAACCCTTATTGGAATTCTACATCTTATATCTAACTAACATCTTGTAGACATAAGACACTTGAGACAAGGCTAGCTCAGCTTCTCCCATATTTTCATTTGGAAATGAGCTGCTAGCCTCTTTTAATGTCAGTAAGATAACCTACATCATTCCCAATGATTAGGATATCAATCATATACAACACTAAGTGAGCTGCTGAATTGTTGGTGATTACTTGCAAACACAAGACTCATCAATGTTCTGATTAAAGCTAAAAGATTTGATCACCGCATCAAATCTTACATGCCAAGACCGAAATGCTTAGGTCAATCCATGAATGGACCACTTAAGCTTACAAACCCTTTTGCTTTAGATCTTGCTCAATAGACCCTTCTGGTTAAGACCTTAAATGTCTCGTTTCCTCTTGTAAATCCACTTGTAACCTATAGGTGTTACCCATCAAGCAGACATACAAGATCCCAGATGGAATTGAAATGCAAAGATTTCATTTCCAAGTAAATGGCTTTAATCCTCTGATCGTTATCAACATCATTCATTTCTTTTGTAAAAGACAATGAATCCTCTATGTCATCATTAAGAATGACGACTTGAGCTTCAAATAAGCCCATGTAACGGTCAGGTTATAAAACAACCCTCCCACTACATCAAGGCATTCTCAACTCTTGAGATGGATGTGACTGGCCAAAAGCACTGGCCTTATCAACAACTCTTGTTGAATAACCAGTCTTATCAACAACTTTTGTTGATTCATCAACAACTCTTGTTAATGTTTCCGTAGCTCTATTAGTTAATTCACTTAAACCGACCTTACTTTATGGCTTATGATTTCTCATATGTTCTTCTTCTGAGAATGAAGCATTTGTCGATACAAATTCTTTATTCTCTTATGGATTGAAGAAGTATCTTATCCTCGTTTCCTTTGGGATTGCCTACAATTAGGCATAATTTTGAACGGTATTCCAATTTATTTTGGGTTAGTCACAAGCACAAGTGCTGGACACCCCAAAATTTAAAGGAACGTAAACAATCTTTACGTCCAATCCACAACATAGAAGGTGTTTCAAAAACACTTTTGATGGAACATTGTTCAAAATACACGCTGCAGTCACACTGCATGACCCCAAAACGAGTCAGGCAATTGAGCATAGCTCAACTGGGATTGAATCATATCCAATAGGGTTCTATTACTCCTAACTGAGATTTAGGATGTGATTCCATGAACTATCAAATAGTCCTAGAATCTCAAGTCCCTATACTCAACACATTGATCAGATCAAAGTGTTTTTATTATCTCACCTAACAAGTTTTCAACTTCAGTCTTAAGCCCCTTCGAATATCTCAAGAGCTTCAGACTGAAATTGCATTAGATAGAGATACCCATACCTTTGAATAATCATCCATAAATGAGATGATTTATTCATGCCCTTCCACTGCTTTAACATACTGGACCACAAGGATCCAAATGTACAAGCTCCAAGGGCTCTTTGGCTCTTTTAGCTCTTTTCCAGTAAAAATAGCCTAACCTTAAGAACCAAAGAAAGGTATTTCCTTTAGGAGATATCCTTTGCCTTTATTTCTCTGAGTATAACCAATCTTAAACAACTCAGTGCTCATGACTTGCTTTACTCTCGATTAGTCTTAAAACACATAAGTTGTTTTCAGTAATGCTGAACAAATGTCAACTCCCTTTCTTAAAATAAAACTGCGTTAGCAGGGAAAGGTATTGAGTAACATTGTTCCAACATAAACGATACATAAATCAAATTTATGTTAATCTTTAGGAAATTCATATACATTATCTAATAATGTGTATTTTCTCCCACTGGATAAAATAACTTAATGTTCCCTCTGCCAAAGCCGAGACATATTCTCCAGATCAAAATCTGAGTCATCTCACCTAATTGCAACTGTTGTCATGAGCTTATTCCTTAAAAGGAAAAGCAAACGTGACAAGTGGCACCTGAATTAAGGATTCAGGCTGTATCCTCATTTTCCACTATGCACGTTTCAATGAACAATAAATCATATTTATTGTCATTGATATTGGCTAGGCAGTTAATGTCATAACCATCATGAACGATTCAAGATGAACTAGACATTTGGGCCTGAGGACATTCCTCACAAAAGACTAATCTTAAATCACTTACCAAAAGTTTCGTTTAAGCTAGTTGTATCTTAAACCGTTATTAATAAAAAGATGTAAGACAATGCACATAAAATTTATATAATTGCCGAAGTAACAAATTACTTGTATTATTAATCGCACTAACCCATTACAAATAATCCAATCAAATTCTGCAAAAACAAACAAGCAATCAAAGAAACCCTATAAAACTATTGATTTAGTTTTTGCAACGATACTTCAAAGGTTTAGAATAACAGCCACCGAAGGGTGGTCAGCTACTCCTCCTCTGAATTTAGACAATCTCAACCAAACCCTAACACTAGAATAACTCATATTCCGTTAGCATTTAGTTACCGTTGTTCGGTCAAGGATTAGTTAACACACTTAACTCATCCTTGTAAGTGTAACCCTCCCACTTTCAGATCCTAGAGGTACGGACCAACAGGCTACCAAAAGGAAAGACAACTATTGGTAATTAACCTAAGTGACCCTATCCATTTCTGGAGTTCGCGGTGTTCCGAAACCTATGATCAGGCCCTCCGAAGGGATGGTCGCTCCAGGACGACACGCAGGCGGATCATAAGAATCTCACGATGCGACCTAGGGGTGGAGACCGTAGGATACGTTGACACGTGTCCTGCTCCCACCTACTATAGACTTTCTCCCCATTCACCTTGGTATTGACCCATGCAAACACTTTCCAAAGGGAGGCCGTGCTAAAACGACACGAAGCCGAGCATGGATCTCACGGTGTGAACACAGGGGGACGTGAGAGTAAAAACTCGATATGAAAAATCTTGTTTTTATATTTTTCCTCCCACTGAAATGTCCTACTGTATTTTAGGGTTATTAAACTTAGATAAACCCGACTAAGTCAATCTATCTAAGTCTATGCCTATTATAACTCTTATATATAAGTCTTTACTCTAATGTCTAGGTGAATTAAACCCTTTTAATTACCTAGTGACATTGCATGCTAACATTAGACTATGATTAATTCAACTCAGGTTTCGGATCTGTTCCCAGGTAGGAGGTGTTCCGTAACCGTCAACTTAAGTACCCCCAGCCTAGACAGAACTTCACCGGGAGAGTTCCCTTATAACCATAGCAATGTTTTTTCCTACTTAGTGCATTAAAACTATTTTAATCCTAAGTAAGAAAATAATTCTAATCCTATTAGAATTAAAATGAGCTTAGGTCTAATTAATTTTAAACATTTTAAAATTAATTAAATTTAAACCTAAGGTCCTATGTTTGCATGCAACTCTTTGTTATAGGTTGACGGTTTCTAATCAATTTTATAACTATTATAAAATTTTAATAATTAGCCCTATAACATGCTTCTATGGTGTTTCCAAATAACAATCTAAATCAAATTATTAAACACCATAATGCTCATGACGCCGATAATATAACGATTATATATATCTAAGGTGGTGTCATGCTTCATGCAATTTCAATTTCATTTAATTAATATCGATTATATTAATTAATCATCAGCAAAATTAAATCTCATGAAATTAGACATTAATATAATATAACTCTTATATAAATCTAATTAATGTCATGCTCAATGCTATACCATTTTCATTTAATTAATATAACAATTTATATTAATATTATACATGAAAATCAAGCATTGAAATTTATTTCCATTCATAATATAACTATTATATTAATACTCATAAAAATAAATCTAAGCATGCATGCTACATTAGTAAAATATAACATTTTATATTTATCTAATTAATGTCATGCATCATGCTTTTCTAATTTCATATATTTAATATAACAATTATACTAAATAACTCATGAAATTTAAATTCACGCATAATTATCATATATTATAACATTTATAACATAAAAATGCATGAAACATGCTTAACCTATGGTGTGATCTAGCTAAATGACATTCATAAAGTAATAAATAGCTGAAAAACCGATATATTGGCCCCTAGGATAATTAAAATAAACAAAAATTACAATAATTTCAATTTAATTATCCTACTGAGTCTTGAACCGCTCCAGAACCGGCCCGAAACAGCTTGAACCGCTTCAAACTGGGCCCATAACACTCTAACCGGACAATTACTCCAGCGAACCGGACTAAACCAGCTCAAACCGGACCGCCCACGAAGAAAATCGCACGCGAAAAAAATAACTATTATTAATTGCCCACAATGAAACTCGAACACAGGACCTCACGGAGACCAAGCACACAAACAGACCATCTCGTCCAGCACCCATGTTCGTCACATAGATTACGCATAAAAACTTATTTCGTAATCGCTTCAAGGCACGTTCCGCACGACGCGTTCCACGCTTCGCAAATCCGAAAACTTTCGTCAGCGTCGAGATGCTGTAGGCAAAGCGTCCTGACGCGGGCCCGATTTTTTCCAGCCTTTGTACTTCAGCGTCGCGACTCCGTTGAGCAGGGTCGCGACGTTACGCCTCTGGACAGCGTACTGCCTTACGATTCCAGCAGCAGATTTTCACCAAAATTTATCCCGATTCGAACACCGATCAACAAATTGATCCTAAATCTCTAGACACGGACTTACAAGACTCGATTTACTGAATTAATTGCCCAAAAACGCAGGGGCCTTTACAATTTTGATCAAATCAAAACACAGTAAATCTATGGCCAAATATACCAAAACAATTTTTCAGCAAACCAACATTCATAATGCAGAATAAATCCCACCAATCCAACCAATGCAATTTTCGAAAAAAACAAAATTGATTAAACGATCTGGCTCTGATACCAATTGAAGGGTTAAAATCCCTTTGGCAGCAGAAACAATCAAGACCAATTTGTTTCACAATTTCGTTTACGAAAAAACCAATACATTGGCAATTAAAATTTAGAAACAAATTTCTAAATTAAAAACGATTAAGCATGCTAAAATTGATTCAAGCACTTACCGGATTTCGAAGAACACTGCACAATGCTCCCAAATAATGTTCTTGATCTTCCAATGGACACCACCACACGAATTCACCCGCTATATCTCTTGGATTTCTGAGATTGGTTTGTGGGAACCAAAAGATCGTCTTGGAAAAGGGAATTTTCAGCAAGAAACCTTGCTGTATTTTTTAGAGAGGAAGAGAGAAAAGAAAGAACTTTCTTTCTCTGTCAAAATCGTTAATGAGAGAAATGAGTGATTTCTTGGGAACTCCCTATCCCCTGTACGATAAGTGGGGAGGGAGTTATTGCCCTACTAGATCTAGACCGTTAGATCTTAATCAAAACGATCTCGACCATTAACTAATTAAATAATAAATATTTATTTAATTAATTAATTATAATTAATTTAATTAAATTAATATTAATTACATGAATTATAATATAAAGTTTTTAATTCAATTTGAATCATATTCAATTGAATTAAATTGGCCATTCAATTAATTATATTAATTGAATCCACATTAGTTAAATATCAAATATTTAATTGATTTTATAATTGAATCATATTCAATTTTATCTCTCTCATTTAACCTATAGTTTTAATGTGCATCAAAATGTACATCAATATAAACTATAGTTTTAATTTGATTAAATCACATTTAACCAAATTAAAATTAAATTAATTAATTCCCCAATTAATTAATTCATGAATTAATCAAATATCACATATTTAATTAAATTCATAATTCTCTCATTAATTAATTTTGAATCATATCCAAAATTAACTTTATTATAAAGTTTAATTCATTAATTAAACTTATGTGGTTTAATTTAATTAAATTAATTTAATTAACTATCAGTTATTCTAACTGATAGAAATTTGGTCTCCCCACTAATCTATCATAACGCGTGAAGGAGAGGGTTTTTAGGCAGGGAGTTTGTCCATCCGTTAGATAACTTCCTCAATTTTCATTCAGCAAACACTAACTCTCATTCACGCAATTCTCTCTCAAACTCACGAGTGCTCTCTGCGTTTTTCTTCTTCCAAAATCACAGAGAACCAATTTTCTCTCCAGAAATCCCTTAGACATTTATAGTTCCCACAAACAACCTCAAGCATTGTTCCTGTGAGGATACCGGTGCAACTTTATTGGTGGTGTTCGTGGGCAAATATACAGCAAAAGGAAGGTTATTTTCTGCTGGTTTTGGGTCGATCTATCAAGGGAATTTGACGAAAACGGTCGAGATCTTCAAGCTAAGTAAGGTTTTCCATTCCCTTAATCTTTAGGGTTTATTAGAATTATTTTAGAGTATATTCTAATAAATCTAGCATGATTTATAACACTTTTACAACATGTTTATATTCTGTTTTGTTGCTGTAAAATGACATTTGTGAACCGTATTGGTATTTTAATCGTGACCTAAAAACAGTGTGGTTCTTTGATTGTTTCTGCTGCGCTAGGGCTATAATCCCTGCAATTGGTATCAGAGCCATCTTTGTATTTTTTTCATTGATTATGTAAATTTTGCGTTGAACTAGTTAGGCTTAACTGGCCATAGAAATTTATGTTAATTTTGATATGATCAAATGTAAGGGTCCCTATGTTTTTGGGCAACATTTCATGAATTTCGAGTCTGTACAGTCCGGGTCTAGATTAGGCTTGAAGATCGGAGAAAATCGTAGCGGAAATTGACCAAATTCGTGAAGATCAGTCGCGGATTTGCCCAAAAACGAGCTCCAGACACAACAATGTCGGGACGCTTGGCCTTGCGCATCCCGACGCTGTCGCGATTTCACGCTTCAGATGGTTGAAATCGCGCCAGCGTTGGGACGCTATTACTTAAGTGTCTCGACGCTGTCACGATTTCATGCGGTGCTAGTTTTTTTTTCATGGAGACGTGCATGGTGGCCTAAATAGCCGGTTCGATTCGTGAATTACGAGTGAGCTGGGACCGGTTTGGTCCGGTTCAACCCGGTTTGGGTGCAGTTCGAGGTTTTTAAGGCCGGTTCGAAGTGGTTCGGGTCAGTTCCAGGGTTTTAGACCGGTTTTGGAGCTGCAGATTTTTGTAATTGGACAGATTTGAAGCTTTATTAGTGTAATTTTGCTTTAATTTATCCTAGGGGCCAATTAAATCGGTTCAGTTTCTATTTAGATTTAAGTCCCACCCTAGGTTATAAATCCCACCTTAGGTTATAAAGCATGCTCATGCATTATGTATGTTATAATTAGATTATAATGTATGGTTGATAAAGCATGAATTGATTTTCATGGATGATTAATATATGTTTTGAGTTATATTAATATCATGAAAATGGATAAGCATGATGCATACAATTACTTAGTTAAATATAAATGTTATATTTAAATGAATTGTTTGCAGCATGCTACTTTGATTTTCCATGGTTGGCAATATTTTAAGTGTTAATTTACTAATAATGGAAATTGAAGTTGCATTGAGCATGAAACATCCAAAGTTTAATATAATAGTTATATTAATATTCATGCATTGCAAATCAATATAGTTTAATTTCATTAACTAGAATATGATTGTTAATTGTTTTTAAACTATAGTATGCATGATTATAGGGCTAATCATTAAAATTTTGAATAGTTTAAAATTTATGATTAGAAACCGTCAATCTATAATCAAGATATGCATATTCACATAGGACCATAAGTGAAAATTAATTAATTTTAAATAAGTTAAAATTAATTAGACCTAAGGTCGCTTTCTAATATGATTAGAAGATCTTACTTAGTTTAAAATAGTTTTAATGAACTAAGTAGGACCAACATTCCGATGATTATAAGGGAACTCTACCAGTGAAGTTCTGTCTAAGGATTGGGGGTATTTAAGTTGACGGTATACGGAACACCTCCTACCTGGGAACTGATCTAGATCACCGGAGTTGAATTAATCATAAGGTTTATTATATATGTTTAATGCACCTAGACATTAGGTTTTATTATAATAGTTATAATAGGACTAGGGTTAGATAAATGACTTAGCCAGATTTATCTAGGTTTAATAAAACCCTAAAATATACGATAGGTTACTTTAGTGGGAGGAAAATTACAAAACTTGATTTAAATCAAGTTTTGCTCCTACGTCCTTATATTCACAACGTGAGATCCATGCTCGGCTTCGTGTCGTTTTAACACGGCCTCCCTTCGGAAAGTGTTTGCATGGATCAATAACAAGGTGAATGGAGAAAGTGACCATAGTAAGTGGGAGCGGGACGAGTGTCAACGTTTCCCTCGGTCTCCACCCCTTGGTCACAACGTGAGATTCCTATGATCCGCCTGCATGTTGCCCTTGAGCAACCATCCCTTTGGAGGGCCTGATCATAGGATTCAGAACACCGTGAACTCCTGAAAAGGATAGGATCGCTTAGGCTAATTACCAACAGTTGTCTTTCCTAACGGTAGCCTGTTGGTCCGTGCCTTTGAGATCTGAAAGTGGGAGGGTTACACTTACAAGGATGAGTTAATTTGTTAGCAAATCCTTGACCGAACAATGGTGGTTAACATCTAATGGAATATGAGTTATTCTGGAATTAGAGTTAACTGAGAAGAGTCTCATTTTAGAGGAGGAACAACTGATCACCCTTCGGTGACTGTTCTTCTAAACCTCTAAAACATCGTTGCTAAACACAATCAATAGTTTTATTAGGGTTCTTTGATTGTTTGTTTGCAAAATTGATTGGATGTATGCAATTGTTTGTACTGCTTGTGTGATGGGTTAAGGCAAAGATAACTAATACGGTCAATTGTTTGTTTTTTTTCAGCAATGTCTTCCTCAGTTATTGCTTTGCTTAAAAATGAAAAGTTAACTGGCGAAAATTTCCCTACGTGGAAGTCCAACCTGAATACGATTCTGGTTGTCGAGGATCTGAGGTTTGTCTTGACAGAGGAGTGTCCTCCAGATCCTCCTCGCACTACTCCTCAGGCAGTAAAAGACCCCCATGAATGTTGGATAAAGGCCAACGAGAAGGCCCGAGTCTATATTTTGGCCAGCTTGAATGAAGTTTTGGCCAAGTGTTATGAGATTGTGGAAACAGCTAGGGAAATTATGAATTCCCTACAGGAGATGTTTGGACTCCCGTCCTATCAACTCCACCACGACGTCCTGAAGAATGTCTTCAACGCCCGTATGCAAGAGGGGCATCCTGTTCGGGAACATGTTCTCGACATGATGAACCAGATTAATATTGCCGAGGCGAACGACGGGGTTTTCTATGAGCGCAGTCAGGTTGCGTTCATCTTGCATTCTCTTCCGCCTAGCTTCATGCAGTTTAGGACGAATGCGAGCATGAACAAAATTAAGTTCAACCTGACCACCCTCCTCAATGAGCTACAGATTTATGAGTCCATGCTGAAAAGCAAGGGCAAAAATGTGGGGAAAGGAAAGGCCAATGTGGCCCATTCCAAGAAAAAGTTCCTAGATGGTTCATCCTTAGGAATAAAATCTGTACCTCAGGCTTCTTCATCGAAGCAAATACAAAAGAGGAAGGGTGATAAGGGGAAGGCTCCTGCGCAAGCTGTTCAGGGTAAGGGAAAGGGGAAGGTCGTGGCCGATAAGGGCAAATGCTTCCTGATGCACAAATTGCTTATCGCAAGTGTACAGGTCAAGTTATAATATAGTGAATGTGAAATTCGAACGTCGTCCTCTGGATTGGGTTTCTAATCAATTCTAATTACCGAAAATAATCTTGTCCAATTTTATTTAGGGAACCAAACAAAGTGAGAATTAATGGAAATCTAACACAAAACAATAAAAAGTGTGACAATCTAATGGTGGCAAGAGTCCGAGGGAGATTTCACTGATTGAGATTATGGATTAATTAATGGATTATTGACATGCTATGACTCATAAATCAAGGAAACTACAATCAAACATATCTCTCCTGAGCATACATAATCCTCTCACATACAATGAACCCGATATCCCTATCTAAATTCATTTAGCATGCAAGGCATTAAGGCTAGTCCTATTACCGATTTCTAGAATTATCTATTATCTCCCGATCTCAAGATTAATCCTAGTTATGCATAACGATTTCTAAGCTAAATCCCCTCTCCCGAGTTAGATTTAAACACAAACAACATTCAATTCATGGCCGGTAAATTGAAAGCATTAAACACACATTATGCATAAATGAAATCAATAGCAAAAATCCATACAATCAATCCATAATTGCCCCAACGGCTACATCAATACCTAAGAAATAAACTTAGCTACTCATAATTCGTACTACGATATAAACCAAGTACAAATCGGCCATTAAAACTACTAAAGAAAAGGGAAAAGAGAAATAAACGATAAGTAGGTCGAGACCGCACGTCCCCGTCACGATCCCCACGAACAAAGCCTTGAATCCCGCTTTTCTCCTCTTATTTCAGCCTCCACAGCAGCTCTCTAGGCGAGTTTTTGCCCAAAAAGTCACCCCAAAGAAGTCCCTCAAACTGACCTAATCGCAATCTTTAAATAGGGAAAAATTTTGGCACAGCGTCGCGACGCTGTCGCGATACCGCCAATCTGGAAAGTGAAATCCGCAAGCGTCGAGACGCTAGCATCATAGTGTCGAGACGCTGTGACCTGTTGCCGCCTATTCAAGAAGAAAAATAGCAGCATCGAGATGCCCTTTAGCAAGGGTCTCGACGTTGGTCTTCGGCCAGGCCTAAATTGAGCTCTTCCAACTTCGATTCTCTTCGTTCCTTTGCCTCTTTTCGCATCCCGAACATCCAATTAGCTCCAATTTCCCGATTTTATCTCCAAAACATAATTCCTACAAATAAACACAAAAATGCATAATTGTGGCCATTTAATTATAAAAGACTAGCTAAATTAATTAGGGAAAACTAGCTATCTATGCTCGCTATCACTTCCACTGCAATGTGGATGGTCATTGGAAGAGGAACTGCCCTCGTTACCTCGCTAAAAAGAGAAGAGAGAAAGAAGGTAAATTTGATTTACTGGTTTTAGAAACTTGTCTCATTGAACATGATGAGTTTGCCTGGATATTGGATTCGGGAGCCACTAATCATGTTTGTTCATCTTTTCAGGGAAATGATTTCCAGTAGCTGGCTGATGGCGAAATGACTCTCAAGGTTGGAACGAGAGAGGTCATTTCAGCGAGAGCAGTGGGAGCTACAAAATTGTTTTTTAGGAATAAGTTTTTAATTTTAGAGGACTTATATTTGGTTCCTAAAATTAAGAGGAACCTTATTTCTATATCTGCTTTACTTGAACAACAATATTCTATTTCGTTTATGCTTAATGAAGCTATTATTTCCCGAAGTGGAGTTTTTATTTGTTCTGCTGAGCGTGAAAACAATTTATTTGTGTTAAGACCTACCGACACTAAACTTATCTTAAATCATGAGATGTTTAAAACGGCTAAAACTCAGAATAAAAGGCAAAAGATTTCTCCGTTAAGCAACAATACATATCTTTGGCACCTTCGTCTTGGTCATATTAACATCGATCGTTTGGTGAAAAATGGACTTCTAACTGATTTAGAAGATAATTCATTACCACCCTGTGAATCGTGTCTCGAGGGTAAAATGACCAAGAGGCCTTTTACTGAAAAGGTTATAGGGTCAAAGAACCACTTGAACTGATACATTCGGATCTTTGTGGTCCAATGAATGTAAAGGTTCGAGGTGGTTATGAATATTTAATCTTTTTCATAGATGATTATTCACGATATGGTTACTTATACCTAATGGGCCATAAGTCTGAAGCTCTTGAAAAGCTTAAAGATTTAAGACTGAGGTAGAAAACCTATTGGGTAAAACAATTAAAACACTTCGATCAGATTGAGGTGGACAAAGATTCCAGGACTATTTGATAGAACATGGAATCCAATCCCAACTCTCAGCACCTGCTACACCTTAGCAAAATGGTGTATCAGAAAGGAGAAATAGAACCCTGTTAGACTGTCAGGTTTTATACCCTAAAACTCGTAGATAGTAAATGTACTTTTGATCGAACATTAATAAAATGATGTATTATTCATCTGTCTATGTTTGTATTATGCAATCCTGTCTTATTAACCCTAATCCAATAAACGAAACATCATAGGCTAATAGAATGAGGCTTGAACTAGTATGTAGAGACATACGGGGATCAATGTTCAAGATTTAGCCTAAAGGGTCTGTAGTATAGGGATAAGGCTGGGTACCTTATCCTGGTGACAGTATTGATACAAACGTACTGATCCAACGCGTTCATGTAGTTGACATGCGAGTGGGCGAGTTTCAAGCGTTGTTTGACTTAGTTCATGCGGTTTGGGCAAGTTTCCGTTCGGTTTAGCATATTTTGGAGCTGGTTCGATGCATTTTAGCTCGGTTCAAGCTGGTTCAAGGGTTTTTTTTTAGCTGGTTTAGCTATTTTTCGCTGGTTCAGTTCGGTTCAGCCCGTTTTCTTGCCGGTTCGAAGAGTTTGGATGTGGTTCGTGACTGTTTTGGACTGGTTCACGGCAGGATAGGACTTTTATTAGATAAATTAATGTAATTTTTTCTAATTTTTGAGTCCTAGGATGCCAAAACCCGTCTACTTAGCTATTTAATTGCTTTATGAATGTCATATAGTTTATAATCCCACCATAGGTTAAGCATATTCATGCATATTTATTTATAATTGTTATAATAAATGGATTATGCATGAATTTAATTTTCATGGATGTTTAATATAAATTGCTATATTAAATGGATGAAAATTGAAAAGCATTGAGCATGAAATTACTTTAATTTAAAATATAAAAGTTATATTTCTATAAGTAATTTATATGCTTAATTTATTGTCATGGGCGATTAATATAAAGAGTTATATTAATGTATGAAAATGTCAGTGCATGTTATTAAATTTTCGTTCTTAATTATTTTAAGAGTTAAATTAATTAAAGGAAATTAAAATTGCATTGAGCATGACATTACCTTAGAATTAATATAAATGTTATATTATTTAATGTCATGATTGCTATTGTATGGTTAATAAATTAATTGGAATTAGATTGTTAATTTATTTCATCATAGTAGCTTGTTATAGGTCTAATTCATTTAAATTTGTAATAGTTATAAAATTAATGAATATAAACCGTTAACCTATAACAAAGAATTGCATGCAAACATAGGATCGTAGGGTAAATGGATTAATTTTAAATTGTTTAAAATTAATTAGACTTAAGATCACATTTCTAATAGGATTAGAATTATTCTTACGTAGTGTTAAAATAGTTTTAATAAACTAATTAGGAAAAATATTACTATGGTCATAAGGAAACTCTCTCGGTAAAAGTTCTGTCTAAGGCTGGGAGTATTTAAGCTGACGGTTAATGGAACACCTCCTACCTGGGAACTGACCCGAAACTTGAGTTGAATTAACCATAGTTATGTTAGCATGCAATGTCACTAGGTTGATTAAAAGAGTTTAATACACCTAGATCTTTAGAGTAAAGACTTTACTTTACTATGGTTATAAGGGAACTCTCCCGGTGAAGTTCTGTCTAAGGCTGGAGGTACTTAAGGTGACAGTTTACGGAACACCTCCTACCTGGGAACTAACCCGAACCTTGAGTTGAATTAACCATAGTCATGTTAACATGCAATATTGCTAGGTTTATTAAACGAGTTTAATTCACCTAGAACGTTGCTATTAAATCCTCACCATAAATGTTATAATAGGACTAGACTTCGATAGATTGACTTAGCCGAATTTATCTAAGTCAAATAACCCTAAAATACGGTAGGACATTTTAGTGGGAGGAAAAATATAAAAACAAGATTTTCATATCGAGTTTTTACTCTCACATCCCCCTGTGTTCACTTCGTGAGATTCATGCTCGGCTTCATGTCGCCTTGGGCTTCGCCTACCTTCGGAAAGTGTTTGCATGGGTCAATAACAAGGTGAATGGGGAGAATGTGTTGGGTTTTATGTCCTAAAACTCGTAGATATTGAATGTAAACAAATTGTATACTTGTTTCAATAAAGTGTTATTGAGTTTCTACAATAAAGTGTTATTGTTAAATATTGCAAAATTTGACCCAAATCCAATAAACTAAGATCCAAGGTTGTTTGCATGTGACTTGAACAAGTATGTGGGGACATACGGGAATCAATGTTCAAGTAACAACCCAAAAGGAATATAGTACAGGGATAAGGATGGGTACCTTATCCTGGTAACACTATGTGATACGACCCGCTTTGTATTCGATACAGACGTATTGATCCAAGGCGTCCATGTAGGAGACATGCGAGCGGGGGTATCTTATGCAATGAGTTTGCATAAGACCGGACTACGAAATAGTAAACCACTAGATGTAACACCGTTAACTAGTTAGGTTACAGTTTCAAGAGGATGACCTAGGTAACTCAGTCTTAATCCTGAGTGTGTCATGAACTCCTTCTCACGAGGGACTGTCCTTTGATTTGTATGGGTGAGAGTGGCCTGCACGCTGACTCAATAAGCCTACCTTCTTGGGGACGAGACCGAGTGGGGGGTTGGGGACATGACAACACAAGATGAAATTCACTCCTTCCCACTTTTAGGAGAAGTAGATGAGTGTTCCCTTAAGTGGTGACTCCGAGTCTTGAACAAAGGGATCCTACCCTCTCAATGGCCCGAGAGGGACTTTCCGTTTACTGGTTGGACCATAAACAGGTTGTTCATTAGAGGAGCACTGATACTTAAGTTGCCAGAGGTAACTCAGGGGTAAAACGGTAATTTGACCCAGCTGAAGTTACGAACACTCGTGAAGGATTGACTTATCGGTATAGGTCTATATCCGTGGACACATAAATGTTCTACAGTGAGAAGAGTTCAACTGTGTGTCTTTAGTGGAATGACCCACAGTTAATGAATATTGGTTAACCTGATTAATGAGTTTAATCGGTTAACCTCATATCATTGGAGCTTCTGATCTGTAGGGTCCATTAGGTCCCCCTGCTAGCTCGTAAAGAGTAATTAGGAACAATTATATCTTGAGAGAATTTGAATAGTTCAAATTCATATTGGGAATTAAGTTAATCGTATTAGATACAAATTAATATAATGTATAATGATACATTAAAATGTAAAGTCTAATTTGAAATTAAACTTTATTGTTATGAGAGAAATAAATATTTGAAGAAGTTCAAATATTAATATGAATTTGATTCATATTAAATTTATAGGATATAACAGAATTGGAAGGAGTTCCAATTTTAATATGAATTTGATTCATATTATAGAATTAATTAATTGAAGGCCTGAAATTAAATATATGATATTTAATTGGGTAATTAATTAATTAACTAATAGAAGGTCTGAAATTAAATATATGATATTTAATTGGTGATTAATTAATTTAAAGAATTAATTAATTGGAAATTAATCAATTATGGAAATGATTAATCACTTATGGAAGTAATTAATCATTTATGAAAATGATTTAATCACTTATGGAAGTGAACAATCATTTATGGAAAAAATTAATCAATTATGGAATTGATTGGTTATGGAATTGATTAATTATGGAAAAGATTAAATCAGTTATGGAAATAATTGATTTTAAATGAATATTTTATTCATGGCATTTCTCCTATAAATAGAACACTAACCCTAGGGTTTAGGGACTACAACATATGGCCACCATAAGGCCCTCTCATATTCTCTCAACTCAAGAACTCTAGGGAGAATTTTCTCTCTAGAGTTTTTCCCATACAAGATTAGGTAGTCCCACAACTACGTTCCTAATCTCAGAGTTATCGCGGGGAAGATCAAATGGTGGTGTTCTTCGTTGTTGCGGAGCAATCAAGAATCATTCTTGATTTTCAGAGACGTCAACAGAGGTTTGCTTCTCTTTTCTTTATTATAGATTTAGATCTAAAATTTGTATGCTTAGCCTTAAGTTTCTATAGAATTTGTTATATGATTTTTGCCACTGTAATGATATTTTTTGGATAAACAAAATTAACTACGAATTGGTCCCAATTACGCTTCCGCTTTAACGGAATTAGGGAATTCCAAATCCTTCAGAATGTCCATAGTAAGTGGGAGCAGGACGCGTGTCAACGTATCCTACGGTCTCCACCCGTAGGTCGCACCGTGAGATTCTTATGATTCGCCTGCGTGTCGTCCTGGAGCGATCATCCCTTCGGAGGGCCTGATCATAGGTTTCAGAACACCGTGAACTCCTGAATAGGATAGGGTCACTTAGGCTAATCACCAACAGTTGTCTTTCCCTTCGGTAGCCTGTTGGTGCGTGCCTCTGAGATCTGAAAGTGGGAGGGTTACACTTACGGGGATGAGTTAAATGTGTTAACTAATCCTTGATCGAACAACGGTAACTAAATGCTAATGGAATATGATTTATTCTGGTGTTAGAGTTTGGTTGAGATTGTCTCAATTCAGATGAGGAGTAGCTGACCACCCTTCGGTGGCTGTTGTTCTAAACCTTTGAAGTATCGTTGCAAAAACTAAATCAATAGTTTTATAGGGTTTCTTTGTTGCTTATTTGATTGGATTATTTGTAATGGGTTAGTGCAATTAATAATACAAGTAATTTGTTACTTCAGCAATTATATAATAATTTAATGTGTATTGTCTTACGTCATTTTATAAGTAACGGTAATACAACAAGCTTAAACGACAAATTGTGGTAAATAAGTCTGATGAATGTCCTCATGCCCCATATGTTTAAATCATTAAGAATTGTTCCTGGTGATTATGACATAGAACACTGCTTAGCAAAAAGAGAACTTGTTCGAGACCGTAATTTTCATTTACTTGTCTTGAAAACGTGATTAGTGAAGAATAGTGATTCTCCCTGAATACTTGATTCAGGAGGCACAAATCACGTGTGTTCTTCTTTTAAAGGAATATGTTCCTGGCAACAGCTTGCTGCTTGTGTAATAACTCTCAAAGTTAGAATTAGAGAGGTTATTTTGGCTATAGCAGTGGGGAACATTAAGTTATTTTTCTCAGTGGGAGAAAATACATATTATTAGATAATGTGTATGTAATTCCTAAGATCAAAAGAAATATGATTTCTGTGTCCTATTTGCTGGAACAATGTTACTGATAGCGAGCAGAAATGTCGCTATTTTAGTTCCAATTGTGTTTTCAATGAAGATATTTAATATATTTTGTCATTTTGTCTCTAGGAGCAAAATTATGGATTTTGGTGAAAAAGTACCCAAAAAGAAGTCATTTAAGTCCAAATTCCATGCTTGGGTCAAAGGGGAGTAAAAAAAAGTCAACCATGAAGATGAGGCCCAAAGGAAATGGAGGGAGGCCCTAATTCAAGCCCAAATCCGTAGCAAAAAGTTTTGGAATTTGCCTAGCGTTGAGACGCTGTCCCATTTCTTGGCCGGCAAGTCGATGACATCACAGCGTCGCGACGCTGTGCCAATAGCATCGCGACGCTACCCCATTTTCGAGCCTATAAATAGCGCCCCTTGGATCCAATTTCAAGGATCATTCATCATTTCTTCCATTCTTTCCTTGCTTTCTTTGGCTCATTTGGAGCCTCTCTCAAGGCTTTCTAGCCTTATTGAGAGTTCTTTAGTGGGAAAATTTTGGGGAATTTTTGGGAGTGTTCTAGGAGGCTTAAGGGTTGCACGGAGGGACTCCAAGCACCAGCGACGGGGTCTTCGACAGTCAATTCCTTCCCTTTTATTGTGCTCTTAATTATGTTTTTCATTGTAAATTTTGTGGATATTTTAGCTATGTATAGCTAAACCCCAATTTGGGGTCTTGAAATGAAATTATAGTTGAATATTGTTATAATTGCCTATCTCTTGCCCTTTTTCCTAATTATTTGTATGGATGTGCTTAATGTTGTGTGCAATCTGGCCAATTGTGTATTGATCTGAAATGGAGACTCGACGGAGAGAAGTTAGGATAGATCATAATCCATGCAACTAGTTTAATTGCCCGTCGTGACAACGAGATTAGTTGATTAAACTTAGATTCCTAAAATGAATCAGAGCGTAATAATTAACGAATTTTAATAGCGCTAAAGACACTTAGGTTGTTAAAATGGATTAATTACAATTAGGGGAGACCGACAGGAGAACCTATGTGATTAACGGAGATTCTAGGAATATAATTAGTTGGGCAATGAGATAGGATAATTGTAGTAATTGTTTAACTAATAATTGATTTTCAAGACCCCACTTCCCATTAAAAACTCTTTCTCCATATTTTATTTGATTGATCAAATTGATTTCTTTAATTGCTTTGATTTTTAAATTCTCTTTAATTGCATGTTTTGGTCCCTAGATATTATTTCTCCCAAGTATTTTTAGTGTTCAAAAGAATTTTTGCTTTCGTAATTTTCGCTTCGCCTCCCTGTGGATTCGATACTCGGTATTACCTACCGTTTTATATTACTTGTGACGACCCGTGCGCTTGCGGTAATCGGACAAACGTCGAACAAGTTTTTGGCGTCGTTGCCGGGGAGGTTTGATTTTTAAGCAAATTAATTTTTTTCTTGACATAAAAAAGAAAGGGATAAATAGTAATTTAGGAGTAAATAATTTTTTTCTTTGTGAATATTATTTTATTTTTGTTTAGTTCTTTTGATTGTTTGGGAGTGTTGCATGCGAAGAGACAAGGTGATTAATTTGTTTTCGCTAGATCTTGAAATTGACAGGACACTCAGAACCCTTCGTAGAGAGAAAAGATTAGCAGAAGCAATGGCCCACCAACAAGATGAAGCTCCCAAGGCAATCAGAGACTTTTTACAGCCAGTTCTCCCAACCGAGAATTCTGGAATCGTTTACACCCCGATTCAAGCTACTAATTTTGAGTTAAAGACAGGATTGATTCAGATGGCCCGCGATAATTCTTTTAAGGGACACCCTTCGGAGGATCCACATTCACATCTGCGATCATTCTTGGAGATATGCGGGACTGTAAAGATGAATGGAGTTCCGGCTGACGCTATAAGATTGAGGTTATTCCCATTTTCTCTACAAGACAAGGCAAAAGATTGGCTCGAATCAGTCGAGACGGGCAGTATCAGCACATGGGACGAGCTTGCCCAGGCTTTTCTGACGAAATTTTTCCCGCCTGCCAAGACCACAAAGCTCCGTACTGAGATCGGAACGTTTAGACAGCTTGACGAGGAGCAGTTGTACGAGGCCTGGGAGAGATCTAAGGAGATGCTTAGGCGGTGCCCACAGCATGGATACCCAGATTGGCTCAAGGTGCAATTGTTTTACAATGGATTGAATCCCTCCACCAAGACAGTCCTAGACACATCAGCAGGAGGAAGTTTTCTTTCTAAGACAGTGACGGAAGCCAAGGATCTGCTAGAGGAAATGACAGAAACCAGTTATCAGTGGCCGACCGAGAGGGGAGCAGTTTCTAAGAAGGCTGGAATTTATGAATTAGATGAGTCGAGTTCGTTGAAGGCACAGATGGCATCTTTGACAAATGCCCTGAACAAGCTGACTTCATCTGAGGTGGTCAAGTCCATTTCCACCTTAGCTGAAGGATATTCAAAGAAAGAAGGTCAAGATGTGGAAGAGGTTCAGTACGTAGGAAACAGACCATTTACTCAAGGAGAACCGAACTTCTACCACCCCAGTCTGTGCAATCATGAGAACTTCTCGTACTCGAACACGAATAATGTTTTGCAGCCACCGTCAGGTTTTGCATCATCCAGTACACCTGAAAAGAAGAGTAAACTGGAGGAGATGGTGACTATGTTTATCAAAGAACAAAAAGTGTTGAATGTAAATCTCCAGACGACAGTTAATAACCACGACACAGCTCTAAAAAATATGGAAGTTCAGATAGGTCAGATCGCTTCAGCAGTAAATTCCCTTCAGAAGGGAAAATTTCCAAGCGACACTGAACCTAACCCAAGAGAGCAGTGCAAGATGGTGACACTGAGAAGTGGTAGACAATTGGAGAACAGTTCCGAAAAGAAGAAGAAAGAAGAGAAGAGCAAGGATGAAGATGAAAGAGCTGAGGCACAAAAAGCCTCCTCTGAAGTCCCAACATCCTCCTAACTCTATTGATTTGAATTGTGGTGTTTCTAACTCTTTTGCAGGAAAAGAAAAAGATGAAAAGCAGAATGACAGGCATGACGAGAAAGTAAACGAGGAAGAAGTGGTTCCATGCAACCATCATGACAAAGGCTCGCACATCAGCCCGCCCAAGTGGAGGGGCGAATGTCCAACCTTTGACTACAGGGAGTTACCTTTTCCTCAACGCTTTAAAAATGTTAAATTAGATGAGCAGTTTCAGAAATTCCTAGAAATGTTTAAAAAAAATTTCTGTGAATATTCCCTTAGTAGATGGTTTGTATAACATGCCTAATTATGGGAAATTCATGAAGGAGATGCTTTCTAAGAAGAAGAGTTTTAAAAAAGAAGTTTTTAAATTGTCTGAAAGTAGTAGTACCATAGTTTCTGGAAAGAGGCCTTCTAAACAGAAAGATCCAGGGAGTTTTACTATTCCCTGCACCATAGGAGAAGTATCTTTCAATAGGGCTTTGTGTGATCTAGGTGCTAGTATAAATTTGATGCCCTATTCTGTGTACTGGAAGATTGGT
This sequence comes from Luffa aegyptiaca, assembly GCA_017139565.1. Classification (NCBI taxonomy): domain Eukaryota; kingdom Viridiplantae; phylum Streptophyta; class Magnoliopsida; order Cucurbitales; family Cucurbitaceae; genus Luffa; species Luffa aegyptiaca. The sequence goes on from CM029397.1 coordinate 7,410,942, forward strand.
TTAACAGGAATGAAGGACACCGACGTCACCCTCCAGCTTGCTGATAGATCGATTACCCACCCAATGGGTGTTGTGGAGGACGTTTTGGTGAAGGTCAACAAATTTATCTTCCCTGTGGATTTTGTGGTGCTCGACATGCAGGTGGATAGAGAGGTACCCATTATTTTAGGCAGACCCTTCTTAGCCACAGGTAAGGCTGAAATTAGTATGCATACAGGTAAGCTTACCCTAAACATTGATGATGAAAAAGTCGTTTTTAGTATTTTTTGCCAAGATGAGTCTGTATGTAGCTTGCATACTTGGTCCTGAATACTTGACTGACGATGATGAAGATGTAGAGTATAATCTTGGCCTAGGATTAGGAGAAGAGCCTATGGGTGATGGGGATTTCAATCATAATGCATTTTTTGATGACCCTCTGTTTGAGAACGAGATGAATGATATGGATCTGCCTGATTTCGAGAATGAATTAGAATTACCTGCTTTTGAGAATGAAATATCTGTAGTTGATGACTTACCTTCTTTTGAAAATGAACTGGAATTGCCTGAAATGAATGATTTTGATGATGATATTGAATTACCTGACATTGAGAATGAGCATGATTTGCGTAGAAAGGATTACTTGATAGATAATTCTAAGTCTGATCATGATAGTGCTAAATCTATCGAGTCTGATCCTGACATTCCTGAATATATGGACCCTGAAAATGTTAATAACTTTGATTCGTGTCCTAATGATGTAGATAGCATAAAATCTGACCCAGAGGAGCTCGAATCTATGCATAGTATAGAATCTGATCCATAATTACTTGAATTCTTTAATTCTTCTGATAATGAGTCATATGATAGCCTAGTTGAATCACTTTTTAATTCTGAGTCTGAGGAATCTTCTGAGCATGTAGATATTGAATCTGATGAATGGACTGGCATGATTGATAGGCCACCTTTAGATCCCAGACCGGTAGATATCATAATGCTCGATGACTCTGTTAACAATTGTTTTGTGAATAGAGATTTAGAAAAGAGATTCGACACTGTTGCATATTTTCTAAAATGTTATTATGATAATCTCTTTTGCGAAGATGGGCCAGGGGAAAGTTTTTTTTCTCCCCTGTTTGCAGTGTGCAATTATGTGCGCGATTTTTTACAGGGCCCGGAGGATGATGAAAACTTTTATTTCGAGCCTCCGTGAATATGTAAATTGCGAATGATTAACCTAAATCCAATAAACTAAGATCCTTGGCTATAAAATGAATACTCGAACTATATGTAGAGACATATCGTAGGATCAAGTTCAAGTTTATAGTCAAAATAGCCTATAGTATAAGGATACGGTTGGGTGCCTTATCCTGGGGACACTATGGACGCGACCCACTTTGTATTAAGTACAAACGATGAGATCCTAAATCGTTCATGTGGTGACATGCGAGTGGGGGCGTCCTATGCAATGAGTTTGCATAAGACTGGACCACGAAATAAGTCACTTTCTCTTTATAACGATGTTTACTGAAGAAACTGATTATTTCTCATAGATGACCTAGGTAACTCGTTCTTAATCCTGAGCTAACTATGAAATCCTGTTTATACAAGATTATCCTTTGATCTGCATGGGTGAGAGTGGCCAGCATCGCCGACTCAACAAGCCTACCATTTTTGGGATAAAATCGAATAGATAGCTGGGGAAGTAGTCTCGCAAGACGAAATTCGCTCCTACCCATTTCAGGGATAGTAGAGAGGTTGTTCCCTTAAGTACTAACTCCAAAAATTGAACAAGGGGCCCCACCCTCTCCTTGGATCGAGAGGGACTTAGGTTTGATGGTTGGACCACAAACGGATTGTTCATTAGAGGATTAGTGGAACTTAAGGAACAAGAAGTACTATAGGGGTAAAACGGTCATTTGACCTAGCTATAGTTACGAACAACCTGTGAAGGAACGACTTACTGAACATGGTTAAATCAAGTGGATGAAAATATATCTATAGTGAGGGGAGTGCAACTATCGGACTATAGTGGAGTGTCCCGGTAGTTAACGAATGTTGGCTAGCTTGGATAATGAGATTAGTCGGTTAGCCTCGAATCGTTCTAGCCCATGGTCTATAGGTCCATTAGGTCCCCCTACTAGCTCATATCGGATTAAAACCTAGAACATATTTATAGGATTCTTTGAATCGTTCAAAATCGGGAAAAAGGGTATTATCGTAAAATTGTGTTTGACACAATTATTTAATTATGAATTAAATTAGAAAATGAGAGATAAGGTATTTAAAAGGGGTTTTAATACTATATACATGAATTGAGAATCATAAATAAAGGATGCACTATATTAAGATGATTAATTTGATTAATCATTCAGAATTAGTGGGGCAAGCTACAAGATTGATTGTTATAACTAATTTCAATTTAGAATTGAAATTAAAGTCAATAATGCTGAATTTAGAATCTGATTTTGATTCATAATTTAGAGGAAAAAGTTGGAAATCCACTCTTGCATGAAGACACAAAGTGGAATTACACCACATTCATGCAATGGTGCATGTAATGTTGTTTGAACACCTAGCTTCCACTTTCTCCATTAAGATCACCATGTGTCTTGCACCTTGAAGCCCCTTCTTGCATGGATTCTCTCTATAAGTAGAGGAAGAATCAGATTGTGGAGAGATACAACTTTTACCTTAGTGTTATGCTGCTGAAATTCTTCCTCAATCACTCTCTCATCTCATATCTCCATAGAGATTGATCCTTCCCATTCCCTATCACTATAGACTCCCACAAGTCGTTCTTGGCTCGGAGAATAGTAGGGAAGACTCTAGAGGTTGTCCAAGGAGGATTGGAGAAGAAAACACCACAAGGAGTTCCATCCATTTGAGCTACAAAAGGTTGGTGCTCTCTAACTCTGTATTCTGTTTTCTCTAGAACCAGCATGCTTTAGGAGTAAAATTAATAGAGTTAAGTGCTTTTCGATCTTCAATTGCTTCTGCATGTGTTATATGAACACCTTCAATTGGTATCAGAGCATGATTAGAGCCCTTAACTTGCATTAATTTTGCTGTGGTGGGTACCATTTTGAAAATGAATTTTCTGTGTGCTAAAATGGATATGTTCTGGTTTGGCAATTTTTTGAGCTTTCAATTCTTCATGAAAATGTAATTGCTCGGAAATGTAAGAGCGTTAATGTGTGTACAAGGGTCTGTAATTTTTATAGAGTCAATAGAGTCCATATAGGCTGTAAAATCGAAGAAAACTGGAGAAGATGCAAGCAGAAAACAGCAGCAGAGGCTGCTGGTCGCGAGAGCGTTGGGATGCTCTGCATGTAGCGTCCCGACGCTGTAGAACAAAATTCCAGCAAAACAGTTTTTTCCAGATTTTTGGTTCGGTCCAGCTGCTGTCTTTGGTCCGGTTCGGTCTGCTGCAGCTGGTTCAGCCTCTTCATTCACATTACATGGTCGGTTCACTCCACGAAGGGTCGGTTCGGGATGGTTCGTGAAGCTCAGGATCGCAACAAGCAATTTTAAATAATAATTATTGTAATAATTAGTTAATTGTTTGTTTTAAATTGCCAAACCAATCCATTTTAGCTTGATTTAATTTCTTTATGCATTGTGAATGTATGTTTTAATTAGATTAATTGTATGTGCATTATGAGCATGCCATATAGTTTTAAAATCCCACCATAGGAAAGCATGATCATGCATTTATTTATTTTTAATAAGTGTTATTAATTATATCAAATGCATGATGGAAATTTCATGATTAATTAGTATAAGTGTTGTATTAATTTAGGAAGATTCATGCTTGAATGGTTATTTTAAAATTGTTTAATTGATATAAAAGTTATATTAATTAAAAGATAAAATTAACCTAGCATGAAGCATGAAATTTCCTTAGTTTTGTTTATAAGTGTTATAATCAAATTAGAAAGCTTGTTATAGATTAGATTTATAATTGTTATAAATCACTTAGAAATTTAAAATCTATAACAAAGAAAAGGTGCATGCTCACTTAGGGTTAAATTGAATCCAAATTCTCGATTGATTTCAATTAGATTCAAATAGGTCGATAAGCTTGTAAAACATAGGTTACAAGAGAACTCACCCGACAAGATGTTGTCTAAGGCTGGAGGTATTTAAGTTGATGGTTTACGGAACACCTCCTACCTGGGCATCGAGTCGTTCTTGAGTTAAAGTTAACTCAGTTTTATGAGCATGCACGTGTGTGATGTGAGGTTTTAATCGTTATCACCTAGACATCGTAAGATTAAATGAACTTAGACTTAGGGTTATTCAATTAGCCGGAATTCGCCTAAGTATAAGTATACCCAAAACCGTTTAAAATACTTAGTGGGAAGGGAGAGATATATCAAATCCATTTCCCTTTCACGTTCTCCCTTTTGTTCACAACGTGAAATTTATGTTTGGCCTCGTGTTGATTATACCTCAACTGCTCCATTCGAAAGGTGTTTGCATAAATCAATAACAAGGTGAATGGAGAAAGTATTTATAGTAAGTGAGTGAAGGAAGTGTGTCAACACATCCTGCGGTCTCCTCCGTTAGGTTGCATCGTGAGATTTCCATGTTGCGCCTGCTTGTATGCCCTGGAGCTACTAACCATTCGGAGGGTTGTAACATGGAGATCGGAACAATGCAAACTCCAGAAATGGATAGGATTACTTAAGACCATTTCCAACATTAGCTTTTCCATTCGGTAGCATTGTTGGGGCCGTTCTCTGTAATCTTAAAACGGCGAGTCACACTGACATGGGTTACTAAGTGTTAGTATATTCCTGACCAAATGTAACGATAACTAAACCACTATAGAAATAAGAGTTATTCTGGAGTTAGTATTTAGTCAAAAACGTCTTGCTTTAGTGAAGGAGTAATTGACTGCCCCTCGGTAGCCGTTGCTCTAACTCACTAAAGTGTCGTTGCAAAATAATAATCCTGAGTACATTATTACTTTTGCTAAAACCTGATTGGATTGTTGTAAAAAATGATTAATAAGCAAATTACTAATAGTTTTGTTTAAATTTTTCAGCATGAATAGCTCACTAGTACAATTACTCACTTCGGATAAGCTTAACGGAGATAATTATGGAACTTGGAAGTCTAATCTGAATACCATACTAGTAATCGAGGATCTTAGATTTGTCCTTACCGAAGAGTGTCCACCTAACCTTGGCTCGTCAACAAACCGAATTGTTCGGGAAATATATGAGAAATGGACTCGCGCAAATGAAAAAGCAAGAGTCGATATTTTAGTAAGCATTTCAGATGTCTTGTCAAAAAAGCACAAGAGGATGGTCACCGCAAGGGAGATCATGACTTCGTTGCAAGGTATGTTTGGACAACTGTCCTCGCAAACTAGGCACGAAGCTCTCAAGAATGTTTACAATTCCCGAATGAAGGAAGGTGGTTCTGTTAGGGAACATGTTTTGAACATGATGGTTCAGTTTAATATCGCTGAAGTAAACAGTGCTACCATTGACGAGGGTAGTCAAGTTAGTTTCATAATGGAGTCTCTTCCGAAGAGCTTCATTCAGTTCAGGACAAACGCTGTCATGAACAAAATAGACTTTAACTTGACTACCTTGCTAAACGAGCTCCAGACCTACCAAAGTCTCACCAATAGGGGACAAGAAGGGGAAGCAAACGTTGCCTCCACGAAGAGGTTCCAAAAAGGATCATCTTCAGGAACCAAGTCTGGACCTTCCACTTCAAGGAATAAGAGTATTCAGATGAAGAAAAAGAAGGAAAAAGGGAAAGGAAAGATGTAATCTAGGGCAAGTGGGAGAAGTGTAACGAGTATAGTGATACCATTATGCAATGGGTATAGTGATGCTCTAGTTTATTGTATTTGTACATTGTATATGTTTTATACATGTATTTATAGACCCGCTGCTGTATAGATTATTGTACATCCCACTAAACTAGAGTTTTAGTTCAAGTGGGAGTTTGTTGGGTTTTATGTCCTAAAACTTGTAGATAGTGAATGTAAACAAATTGTATACTTGTTTCAATAAAGTGTTATTGAGTTTCTACAATAAATTGTTATTGTTAAATATTGCAAAATTTGACCCAAATCCAATAAACTAAGATCCAAGGTTGTTTACATGTGACTTGAACTAGTATGTGGGGACATACGGGGATCAGTGTTCAAGTAACAATCTAAAAGGAATATAGTACAGGGATAAGGCTGGGTACCTTATCCTGGTAACAATATGTGATACGACCCGCTTTGTATTCGATACAGACGTATTGATCCAAGGCGTCCATGTAGGAGACATGCGAGCGAGGGTATCTTATGCAATGAGTTTGCATAAGACCGGACCACAAAATAGTAAACCACTAGATGTAACACCGTTAAGTAGTTAGGTTACAGTTTCAAGAGGATGACCTAGGTAAATCAATCTTAATCCTGAGTGTGTCATGAACTCCTTCTCACGAGGGATTGTCCTTTGATTAGTATAGGTGAGAGTGGCCTGCACGCTGACTCAATAAGCCTACCATTTTGGGGACAAGACCGAATGGGGAGCTGGGAACATAATCACACAAGATGAAATTCACTCCTTCCCGACTCTAGGGTAAGTAGAGGTGTGTTCCCTTCAGTGGTGTCTCCGGGTCTTGAACAATGGGCTCTTCCCTCTCTATGGCACGAGAGGAACTTCTGTTTGTTGGTTGGACCTCAAACATGTTGTTCATTAGAGGAGCACTGGTACTTAAGGATAAAGAGGTAGCCCAGGGGTAAAACAGTAATTTGACCGAGCTAGGGTACGAATACCTGTGAAGGGCTGACTTGCTGTTGATGGTCGATATCCGTGGACACAGAAATATATCTGCAGTGAGAAGAGTGCAGTTGTGGTTCTATAGTGGAGTGAACCACAGTTAACAAACATTGATTAACTTGGTTAATGAGTTTAGCCAATTAATCTCATATCGTTGGAGCTTCTGATCTGTAGGTTCATTATGTCCCACCGGTAGCTCACTAAGGGCGTTGAGGTAAATTTCTAAGGGAGAATTGAATATTCGAAGGGGTTCGAATATTAAGTTAAAATATGAATTTGATTCATATTAAAAACTATAGGTCATAATTAATTTACATATGATGTACATTAATTCTATAGTTTATTTGAGAGAAATATAATTAAATATATGATATTTAATTGTAATATTAATTAATTAGAGAATTAATTAAGTATTGTTTTAATTTAGTTTAATTAAATTTGATTTAATTGAATTACATGAAAACTATAGGTTATGTGGTTTAATTTATACAAAATTGTTTTATATAAATGTTATTAAATTAAATGTTGATTTAATTTAATTAAACTAATTAATAATTTAATTAGTTATTAATTTAATTAACTATCAGTTATTTTAACTGATAGAAATCTGGTCTCCCCACTAACCTATCATAACGTGTGAAGGAAAGGGTTTTTAGGTAGGGAGTTTGTCCATCCATTAGATAACTTCCTCAATTTTCATTCAGCAAACGCTAACTCTCATTCACGCAATTCTCTCTCAATCTCACGAGTGCTTTCTGCGTTTTTCTTCTTCCAAAATCACAGAGAACCAATTTTCTCTCCAGAAATCCCTTAGCAATTCATAGTTCCCACAAACAACCTCAAACATTGTTCCTGTGAGGATACCGGTGCAACCTTATTGGTGGTGTTTGTGGGCAAATATACAGCAAAAGGAAGGTTCTTTGCTGCTGGTTTTGGGTCAATCTATCAAGGGAATTTGGCGAAAACGGTCGAGATCTTCAAGCTAAGAAAGGTTTTCCATTCCCTTAATCTTTAGGGTTTATTAGAATTATTTTAGAGTATATTCTAATAAATCTAGCATGATTTATAACACTTTTACAACATGTTTATATTTTGTTTTGTTGCTGTAAAATGATATTTGTGAACCGTATTGGTATTTTAATCGTGACCTAAAAACAGTGTGGTTCTTTGATTGTTTCCGCTGCGCTATGGCTATAATCCATGCAGTTGGATATAGCAAGTGGAGGGATGCACTAGACAAAACACCCAGTGAAGCTAGAGAGATAATTTCGAGCTTGGCAACGTATGTTGGTCTCATCATATTTCAAGCACGAAAGATAAATTCTTCCAATTCTTCGGATAACCAAACTCTCAAGCAACAACAAGAAGGTAAGTATAATGAGGTTTGTGAGCCTGAGCTTGAGCCTTCTTTATATTTTGAGTTTGATTCGTGTGATTCCCCATGCGTGGTAGGAGAGATGGAAGTAGCTGATGAGTTAGTTTTAGTTCATTTTGAGCAAAAATCTATTTCCCCTAAGCTTATTGATTTCGAATTGCATGAGTTAGATTTAGTTTTTCTGATGGCTGACGAGTCTGTTGCTAAATATAAAGGTGTTTTGATTGATGTGTTGGGAATGATGATTAATAATCAGTTTAAATTTTATTATGCCTTGCACTCTATGTGAAAGTTTAATTTATCTATGCAGGAGTTGATAAAAAAGAAGAGGAATAAAAAGGATGCACTGAAAATAAAAAAGGTTGATTTCGGATGAAAAGAGAGGAGAGCGTGGTCGAGCAAACAACCTTAAACAATTGCATCTTATAATTTTACTGCCTTCCGTTATTTCAATTCTTAGATAGGTTTATTTTTATCAGTTTCTTTTATGTTTGTTTTCTTGTTTTTGTTTGTCTTTTAGGATTGGCGGTACCAAAGCGATGCTTCCATGTTTGTAGAGAAAACGTGATTCACCACCCATGAGCGCCATATTCAGGGAAGTTTTATTCTTTCCCTATGCATTGTCTTAATTCTTCATGATTTATTACATTGAGGGCAATGTAAATTTTAGGTTGGGGGTGGGGAATCGTACTTTACATTTCTGTTGGGCCTTGAGCATTTGAGCGTCAGGCCAGCGTTTGTGCTTAATAGAATGTCTTGCATGCTTGTTGTGTATATGCTTGTTTAAGTGATGATGATTTCCTAGGATTGACTCAAATTTTTTCGAAAATTTATTGCTTTCGATGAGTTGGGACCAAGAGTGTTCAAAACATGAGTCTTTTTAAAACTTTTCTTGGATATGTCTTGCACATGTTGGGTGTCTATCTTGCTTTAAAGTAGGACTTGAATGCTTAGGAGCGAGTTACTTAGCTCATATTCTTGTTGTCACCCCGATAGGTGTAAGGTTAATCCAGAAAGTCTAAATTTTTTACAAAATAGTGGTGGTGTCTTGCCTAGGAGAGAAAAAGAAAATATGCCTGCAAATAAAAAACAAAAGAGTGGAAAAACAAGTCAGTGGTGGCGAGCCAAAAGAAAAGAAAAATCATATGCTCGCCATCTTTACTTTGAGAGAAAAGAAAAAGAGAGCATGCTTGCATTGAGCTTAAATGCTTAGGGGTAAAAAGAGCTACCTGCAGTGTGATCAGTTAGGCACACCAAGAGTAAAACTCGGGTTATGGGTCCCTGCACTGTAGTGTGAAAGCTAGTGCCCCATCCAAAAGAAATGCAAAAAGGCACACCAAGAGTAAAACTCGGGTTATGGGTCCCTGCACTGTAGTGTCAAAGCTAGTGCCCCATCCAAAAGAAATGCAAAAAGAAAACAAAAAAGAGAGAGAAAAAGCAAAAAAAAAAAAAAAAAAAATAGAGAGAAGAAAAAGGAATTCCTTGATCAGGCACCTACGGAGTTTTGGAGCCAATTACGGGCCAATTAATTGGTGTTCATTCGGGCCAATTACGGAGTTTTGGAATTAATTGGTGTTAATTCGGACCAATTACGGAGTTTTGGAGCCATCTCGGTGTCTTGGACGGCGAGGAGGTGAAAAGACCCAATTGTGCTGAAGCGGGCCCGAAGAATGACACCGAAAGTTGAAGATTGAAGCCCTGAACCGAGAGGAAGTGAGACAAAGCCGAGAAATTAAGCAGCAAGTTGAGATTTGAGGCTGGCGTCTCGATGCCGACGTGAGATCTGGGCGAAGTGTATTGTTCGCGGCGTCTCGACGCAGACGTATTTTCTATATATATGTAGTCTCGGTTTTAGTCCGCCGTTAGGTTATGTTTTTGTCCTTTTTACGATTTCTTTGCCTCTTTTACATTCCAGCACTGTTGTAGACCATTGTTGGTCATATTCTATGGCTTCTTTCATGTTTATTGGTTATTTTACTTCATCTATGCGTAGCTAATCTCGTTTAGATCATTGGATTGGGTTTATGTCTTGATTCTAAATAAGATTGGCTGAGTTTTCTGAGTTTTACTTTCTGTTCTTGTTGTATTTTCATTGAGTTTTACATGTTATCCCGTTTAAACCAATACATGAGGATAGTCTATTAGGATTGACGCCCTATGCGATTACCGCTTGTGTATTTTATCAGTTATTTTTAGATAGCCGCTCTCTACGCGAGACGACCTTGATAGGCCTAGGATGCATGTTAAAGGTTGTAGGAATTAGATTTAAATTGCATTTGAGTTTGGTTCTTGCGATTCCGTACCCACGATCCCAAAGCGGCTAGTTTTAATAGGTAGTTGCAAAATTGCTTGTTAATTAACTAGTTAGATATAATTAGTAACCGTTGCAGAGGTCTCGGATGGTTGCTAAATTATGTACAAGGGGTGGCGAGCGATAGAGTCTATATTAATTAATCTTGTTAATTGCAGAATTCACGATTACCAAGGTAATTAGCACAAGTTAGTGTAGGGGGGTCCTCCGAGTAACCTAAAAGCCAACCAGACTAATGAAATCAGTTTAGAATAATTATTAGAGAAAACTAGGAAGCCAACGAATTAGAATCAAGCATAATAAATCCCAATCCAACGATCCCCTTTCATGTTATTGTTTCCGTCTAATTTCTCTCTTGCATGCTTAAGTTTTCTGTCTTTTTAAATTCAGTATTTTATTATTCTTTGCTTGTTCTTCATTCTAAAAATCCCCCCTTTTTTCATAAGCACGAAATTCTATAACTGCTAGGTCCCATTCCCTGTGTTCGACCCCGGCCACTATTGCTACAAAATAGTAGTAGTGTCGTGGATTATAAATTTTATTTGGCCAACACGACATTCGACAAGTCGGACCCGTCAGTGTGTTATTATTAGTTGAATATAATGTGTTTTATCCTATTTATAAGATTTGATGCTTTGGAAGTTCTTTTGCAGAGAAATTAATGTTGAGCGACTTGAGGGAGGAAAATCCATGATCCAACAAAGTTGTGAGCAAAACAGGCCACGTGAGCTGCACGTGATTCATTAATGAGGTGGCATTTCCAGCAGTGATCTCGGATTTAAGAAGTTTGGAGAGAGTTCAACGTGTTATATTTGACCTAATTAGGGTTGACTTCACTCTATAAAAGGAAGTAGTTGTTTCAAGTCAAAATATTCCAAGAGGGAAGTTCAATTCTTTCCATCTTTGGAAGCCGAATAGAGGAGGAAACGATTGGAGACTTTAGAATAACATCATCTACGGATTTCCTCAAGGAGGGTCATTTCTTCTTGTAGAGTTTGTAGTTATGGATGCATTCAACTAGATTGTAGCGTGTGTTGTTTCCAATTCCATGAACTAATTTACTTTAGGTGTTGGTTGAGATTATGTAATTGTCATTCTTCAATAATCTAGCAATTCATATTGATTCTTGAGCATCTTGATTACTTGCTGTTTTTAATCTTATTTTGTGCCCGCCTGGCCAATCGATATGAATATCTTCTCTTAGTTTCAGGGATGATTTAAGGGATGTGTGGCTTGTAATCACACTACACCATTATGAGTTGGTGAACGCCAGTAATTGAGCTAGGGATAGCCAGTTGCCTAGTGCTTGATCGGTAGAACATCATTGGAGTTGAAACCTCTTCCAAAAAATCCAGAGTTCCGAGAGGATCCTGCTGATAATACTGCAAGAGATTGCATGATCAATTAACAATTACAGAAGTCTTAACCAATGCCTGTTTCCAATCTGTCTTCTTTATCCATTTACATTTCTGCTTTGTTATTTCTTTTGTTCCTGCATTATTCAAAACCCAATCCATTATTCTACTTTGAAATCACTAATAAGATTAAACAAAATAGGTAAAGTGAGACTGTTCAAGACCTCGTGGATACGATAAATTACTTATCACTTGATCCGGCATAGTATTTTGGAGTCAATTTATCTCATATTTTTAACCACTCCAGAATTGCAACACCCTACCACCCTCCTTCTCATGATGTGACAAAATAGCATTGAAATCTCCACCCACCAACCACGGTGTCCCAGAATTCCCACACAAATGCTTCAGCAAAGACCATGTCATCGCCTTCAACTCTGTTTGAGGAAAGCCATAAATCCCTAAAAACCGCCACGGGCTCACCCCCTCCATCAACCCACCCATCGATGTAATTGGGTGAATATGATATAAGGCTAAAACGAACCTCCGAATTCCACAACAGCACCAAACCTCCACTTCTCCAAACACTGTCCACACAAAAACAGTTAACAAAACGCAATCTAACTTTAAGAGTATCAAAACATGACGAGTGTACCTTTGTCTCTGACAGGAACACCATGTGAGGTCTATGTTGTACCAGCTTGTACAACCGCCAAAATGCACGAGGCAACCCCAAACCCCACACATTCCAAAATAGAATATTCATGGCGACCGACGGGGCTGGGAGTCAGTCGCTACCGAACAAATCAGTCCAGTCACATCAATATTTTAAAATTTGATTGTGGTGAAGTTTATACTAAATTTATGAAATCATTGATATTTTAAAATTTGTTAAGAATATATTTGATTCTATGAGAATCTACCTTTAAAAGAATATATTTTTGTCCGATTCGTTGTAAAAAAACCTTACTTTTAAAATGGACATTTATCTAGTTGCCCCCAAAAATTATTATTCTAATGCATTTCTTAAATTTATCGGTGATGAAATTTAGGATCATTTGATAACCATTTATGTTTTTTATTTTTTTTTTCTTTTCTATTTTTCTATTTTTGGTTACGTTGAATTTATGAAGGATACATATCTTTATTTCTTTTAAAACAAGTAGAAAACAATTATTGGGCCGATTGTTGCTCTCTTGTCTCTTAAGAAAGTTAGAGAAATAGAGAGTTATGTTTGAGACGAAAGGGAAATATAGAGGAGTGGAAATGTAAGTTTAGACATAGAGGTGAATTCTTTTGGAGAGAAAAAATTGAGAGACAAAAGAAAAATATCTAGTAGAAACTTTTGTTAGAGAGACCGGTCAAAGAAAGCATATTAGTTAGGAATCTTTATAAATATATTAGATAGATAAATCAAAAGAGAAACTAGAGGAAAAAAGATAAATTTTAAAGAGAGAAATTTTAGAGAGGGAAAGTAAAATTGATAGTAAAATGTATATTAGAGAAGTATAAAAAAATTGTAGTGAGAGAAAATTTATAGGGAAAAATTTTAGATACAGAAAAATAAATGAGAGAGATTGAGGATAAATTTTAGAGGTAGATATACTAGCTAGCAAAGATAAGTTTAGAGAGAAAAAGAGAAAAAAAGAAAAATAAATAGGTGAAAATTTTAGAGAGAGAAAATGGAAAGATAGGTTAGGAGAGAGAGAAATGAAAGTTTTTTTTAACCAAATATTACCATTGGTTTCTCTTATTGGAAAATCGCCAAATATTACAATTATTAGAAAGTAAAACCACTAATCTAGAACTGATTTTCATTACCATATATTTTCTATTATTCTATTTGCAAGCAGGGAGAACAATATTTGGTATGTGAATGAATACAATTGAAAAGGGGGCCACCATTATTGGTTTAGATGATTTAACATACTGAGGTTCCAATGAAGGTATGTTCCCGGATGAATTTACAGACAAAATCTTTCCATTTAGCAGCACTGTTTGACTATGCAGGTCCTCATCCTTGGCTGTTAAATGATATTCCTCTCTAAAGGCTTTGCTTCCAACCTTTGGTTTATGGCTGTAGGACTTGTTTTTATGGTGCAATCGTCTGGTTCTATTCAATGCAATCTCGGCATGAACTGTGGTGTTTCCATCTAGGTTGAGCAAAAGCAATGTGATTCCTTTAGATTGCTTAGAACAATGTGCATAGGCTCGTATTTTCTTCGTGCCGTTAAAGCTCGTGGATAGAACATTGCTTCCCATCAAGCGATGCCATAGGAGCGCACTGTAGTAGTCTGGATTCGGTTCAAAAGTTGTTGTGTTTAACAAACCATAGTTTCCACCAATCAATGTCTGCCGACAGTAGGTTTTTGTATCGAAAGTGGCTGACATACCGAGCTGGTATAGGTACCAAAAACTAAAGACAAATGCATTTGTGACCAAATTATGGCCACTATTGTAAGCCCCTCCCGCTTCCCCAACCCATGCTTTAGCTGAAGTTGGAGAGTTTTTAAGGATCTCATGGAGCTTGTAAAACGTATCGACCATGCCATCAAGATAGGACGGGTCAAGAATCCTTTCAACGAGATGTTCATCAAATCCTGGTCCTAGATTGTATATATGGTGTGACAAAGCATATAGTGATTGGGCTGTTTTGTTTACGAATTGTTTGAACCAATTTTCATCAAAGAATCCTCCAGGTGCTATGATTAATGGCTTGGGTCTGACACCTCTGTAGATACTTTGGACCATGTTCTGAAGAGCAATTGTATCAGAAGCATACTGATCTACTGTAACTCTTGCTCCAATTCCATTCCCACTCAATTCATTTCCAAACTCCCAACCATGGATTGTGTAGTTCTTTTTGACAGTATAACGTATGAACGATTCAACATTCGAGTAATTCCAAGCTCCTACAGCAGTCCCATCTGATACAATTTGTCGTCCATTGAGAGCGTTCAATCCAAAAATAATATTAGCTCCTCCTTTATTGAAGAAGTCATTTAGTTGATCCCATCTATCAGTGGGTAAGCAACCTTGACTGAAACCAAACAACTCTGAGGTGTTTCTTGAAAAAGAAAAATTGCATGGCTGCTGGTGATCTTCAGTATCATATATTAGCTTATCTTGCAAACTACCACCCAATCTAAGCTTGAGGGGTTTAAATTCTTTGATTGCATTTAATAGAATATTGTTGCTAAGGTCAAGATTCAACAAAGAGGCTCGGCCCCAACTACAAGTTCCATAATCGCATTTCTCTGGAGGCCACCAATCGAGCGTAGCACAAACGAAATCTTCATCAATAGCTCCAATGGCAGATTTTCCATCGATTGAAACCCTCCCTCTCACAAACCCATCTTCTTTGAAACCCTTCGAGCTTACTGAACCAGAACAACAAAAGAAGAAGCAGATGCAAAAACAAAACCCCACAAACCAAACACGAAACCCCATTTCCAAAAACTTCCTCAAATGGCGAAAGATCTAACAATGAAACTTTCGCCCAATCTTGGAATTTGAAGTTGGTTTTGCAAGTGGACCCTTATATTGGCTTTTGCCCTTTTTCTGTTGATGGAGAGATTAGAAAGAATGCTTATGAAACACGCATTTTTCAAGGGAAGGGGTTTGAACAAAACACCAAATTTGGTGTTTACAAGTTGGCTTCAGGTTTTGGTTTTTGAGAAATGAATAGAAATAAAAATTTTAAGTTAAGTAGATATGAAAATTTTAAGTTAAGTAGATATAAAAATTTTAAGTTAAGGATAAAATTTTTAGATAGAGATAAAATTCCGCTCCAGAGAGATATGTCAAGGATAACAAAAAAAGAACAAAAAAAGAGCTATTGAAGATAAAATGAGTAGTTGTTGAAAATGAGAAATATCATTTTTTTATGACTTATATTTTGACTTTTAGAATTTCTTTATAATTTCAAAATTTTTTTTTAAAGATAGGAAATATAAAATTGGATTATTATCTAACAATTATACTCTCAAAAACTAAAAACAGCAAACCAAAGGGTTATGGACACTCGCTCCTTGAAGATGTCTTGCAACATGTTTTTATCTTTCATCCTATATAAATGGATTATTATTTCTAATATACATTTTTTTTTCCAAGTTGTTGTCTTAAGTATCACAGAAGAAAGTACCTAAAACTAATGGGCAACCATGGTATAGACTCAACGAATACCTTTATTAAAATGTAAAACACTTAAAAAGTCATTTTTAGTAGTTGTCAAACACTAGATTTTTTTCAAAATTAAACACTTAAAAAGTTAAACCAAACACACCTTAAGTATGAAATGTGTAAGAGCATCGCGAAAAGGAAGGAATTTTTCTCAAATAAATCTTCTATTCTTTAAATTTTTTAGTTTTAATTTAGACTTAAATAGACGGTTATTCGATAATTAAACATCATTATATCAATATTTTTTTTGTAGTTGAATCTCTCAGTCTCACATTTTATCTTTTTCGGCGAAACTAAATGATCAAAGAAGGAATGATATATTGTATTCCCGAGGGGAAGTTAACTATGAGAGATCATAGAACAATAGAAGACTACGAAAAATTATTGAATGAGACTGATGTGATTGTTTTTTAATAACCGTTCCATGGATTAAAACATATATTTTCCCTAATTAATCACCTGGATAGAAATGTTGTGGGTGTCCAGCCCACTTGTTGCACAAGCAAGAGTTTATTTTAAAACTTGTGTTTATGAGTCCAATATGTCATGGTATGTGTTTAGCCCAATTGGGGTTAAATGAGTGAGTTTGTCTTGTAAGCCTAGGATTCTTCGTTGGATATGAGATGACCTAAGGGAAGTGACGACAGCAAGAAAAAATACAGGAAAAATACACAGAAAAACGGAGAGAAGTAGGGAGAGCAGTGCAATTCGGATTTTCAGCGACAACGTTCACAAAGTTGTCGTTTGAACCGTTGGATATTTCTGACATTTGGTCCGCCTATTGGGGACCAATAGGGCCTCGTGTTGAACGGTTGGATCGTCGTTTTGAGTTCGGGTTTGTTCGTAATCACTGCTGGACAGAACTTGTAAAACTGGAGATATTTTCATCTTCTTTATCTCTTAAGTGTTGATCTCTTAGGTATGAAAGTATTGGTGGGTTGTGAATCTTTGTATGACTTATTTGGATTCTTTTTCCCTCAACTATCATAATAAGAGAAGGTGACAAGGGTGGACTCCTGACAAGTCCCGTGGTTTTTACTCTTCACATCGAAGGGGTTTTCCACGTATAAATCGTGCGTGTTCTTGCGTTTTTAGTATTCTAAATTTTATGGTTGATTGCTGTCCATTATTGGTTGATTTCTTGGTGATTGATTTGTGGTGTTTTTGGAGCACTATTAATTGGTTGATTGTCTTCGAGGTGATCCTAGTGGGTTGTTAATATACTACTTGGGTCCTATCAGTTGGTGTCAGAGCGAGGTTTTAATTTAATCATTGTTATGGAGTCTACTCGTAGTAGTGGAGGTAGTTCAATCATTACATTGACATCAACCAATTATTCCATCTGGAAACCGATGATGGAGGATTTGTTATATTGTAAATATCCAATTGAATCAACCACAGGAGCTGATGGTACCATTATTAAACCTGCAAAACAAGAGAAAATGGAAGAGAAAGATTAGGGAAAGTTAAAGAGGAAAGCTTTGGAGACTATTAGGCAGTGGGTTGATATTAGCATTTTCAACCACGTGTCTCAAGAGTCCGACCTATATGCGTTGTGGAAGAAATTGGAAGATCTTTATGAAAGGAAGACCGCGCATAATAAAGCTTCATTAATCAAGAGGCTTGTTAATTTGAAGTTTCAGGGTGGGAAGTCTGTTTTTGAGCATTTGAATGACTTCCAGGATATTATTAACAAGTTGACTACTATGAAGATTGTTCTTGATGATGAATTGCAGGCTTTGTTCTTGTTGAGTTCTTTGCCAGACAGTTGGGAAACTTTGGTTGTGTCTATTAGTAACTCTCCAGAAGGTGTTCTGTCTTTGAATGTTATTAAAGAAGCATGTTCAATGAAGAGATAGAAAGAAAGGAGATGGGAGTTGATGATTCACATGCTCTTGTTGTTGAGAATCGTGGAAGAAACAAGAGTAGGGGACCCAAAGGTCGTGGTAACTCAAAATGGAGGTCCAAGTCTAGAGACAAAGAGACTAGGACATGTCATTACTGCAACAAGCCTGACAATATCAACAAGTTTTGCTATCGTTGGAAGAAAGAACAAGGTATGAAGCAAGACTCACAAAAAGAGGGAGATGATAGGAATACTGCAGCAATCACTTCTAAGAGTGATGATGATGTCACCTTGATTTGTGCAACTAGTGAGTGTCATCATGTAGAGAGTTCAGATACAGAGTGCCTGGTAGATTGATAGGACCTAAATAGTCCTATTTTATCGCCTCTAATCTAAGCTTGTTAGAGTCGTTTTATGCTTTACTTGTCTTATTTATAGGTTAATTGAGCTTAGGCCGTGTCGGGAGCCGATCACGCTAATTGGTGTTAATTCGGGCCAATTACGGAGTTTTTGGAGCCATCTCGATGTCTTGGACGGAGAGAAGGTGAAGAGACCCAATTGTATTGTAGCGGGCCTAAAATGTGACATCGAAAGCCAAAGATTGAAGCCTCGAACCGAGAAGAAGTGAGACCAAGCCGAGAAGTAGAGCATGAAGTCGAGTCTAGAGGCTGGCGTCTTGACGCTGACGCGATTTCAGCCCGAAGACGAATGTTCGCAGCGTCGAGACACTGTGCCCTGGCGTCTCAACGCCGGGATGTTTTCTATATATATGTAGCCTCGATTTAGTCCGCCATTAGGTTAGAGTTTGGGTCCCTTTAACGATTTATTTACCTCTTTTACTTTTCAGCACTTTTCTAGACCATTGTTGGTCATTTACTATGGATTCTTTCATGTTTATTATCGCTTTTACTTCATCTATGCATAGCTATACTCTTTTAGATCGTTGGATTGGATTTATGTCTTGATTCTAAATGATATTGGTTGAGTTTTCTAGTTTATACTTGTTGTTCTTGCTGAGATTTTATGGAGTCGTGCATGTAATCTCGTTTAAACCAATACATGAGGCTAGTCAATTAGGATTGACGCCCTATGCGATTACCGCTTGTGTATTATATCAGTTATTTGAGATAGCCACAAGGTTGAGGCAAGCCACTCTCTACGCGCGACGACGCTTGATAGGCCTAGGATACATGTTAAAGGTTGTAGGAATTATATTTAAATTGCTTTTGAATTTAGTTCTTACGATTCCGGACCCACGATCCCAAAGCGGCTAGTTTTAATAGGTGGTTGTATAATTGCTTGTTAATAAACTAGTTAGATATAAGTAGTAACTATTGCAGAGGTCTCGGATGGTTGCTACATTATGCATAAGGGGTGGCGAGCGATAGAGTCTACATTAATTAATCTTGTTGATTGTTGAATTCACCCTTAGCGAGTTAATTAGAACAAGTTAGTGTAGGGGGTCCTCCGAGTAACCCAGAAGCCGACTGGGCTAATAAAATCAGTTTAGAGCGATCATTAGAGAAAACTAGGAAGCCAATGAATTAGAATCAAGCATAATAAATCTCAATCCAATGATCTCCCTTTTATGTCATTGTTCCCTTCTAATTTATCTTTGCATGTTTAGTTTTGTGCCATTTAAAATTCAGCATTCAATTATTTTATTTTATTTTATTTTATTTTCCTTGCATGTCTTTCTTCATAAAAAATCCCCCCAGTTTTCATAAGCACGAAATCCTACACTTATTAGATCCTCCTTCCATGTGTTCGACCTCGCCCGCTATTGCTACAAAATTAGTAGTAGTGCCGTGGATTATAAATTTATTCGACGACTTAGGGAGAACTTGACACCCTCCTGGCGGTCCCGTCAAGTTGGCGCCATTGTCGGGGAAGGGCGTTTTCTAGTATTTATAGGATTTCGTGTTTTTTGTGTCTTTTTGGTTTTTGTGCCTTTTCCTTTTTCCTTGCAGAGCTTAACGATTAATCAACATAACCTCGGCGCGGTAAGTTACAGTGCCATGGTCGGATGCATGATGTAGGACCTAGTAGCTCCTGATTTGAGTCATCTCCCATATCTTGGAGACCGTGAAGTGACTAGAGAAATCATATACATCACCCAAGCACCTGAGGAAGAATTTCACAAGTATTGGGATCGCTTCAAAAGGTTATGTGCACTTCCTCATCGCCCATTGTCTGAGGAGTCCTTATTGTTGCACTTCATCAAAGGATTAGTGCCCGATGACAGAACGATGTTAGATATAACGAGTGGTGGTGATGTGCTGGACAAGACACCGAGTGAGGCTAGAGAGATAATTTCGAGCTTGGCGACGTATGTTGGACTCATCATATGGCAAGCACGAAAGGTAAATTCTTCCCATTCCTCGATTAGCCAAACTCTCGAGCAACTGTACAAAGGTAAGTCGATAGAAAATTCCACTGAGGTCAGTAAGCCTGGGCTTGAGCCTTCATTAGATTCCGAGTCTAGTTCATGCAATTCTTCATGCTTGATAGAAAAAATAGAAATAGGTGATGAGTTAGCTTCGGTCCGTTCTTTACCAATTTCTATTTCCCCTAACTTTATTACTCCTGAATTGCATGAGTTAGATTTTGTAATTCCTGTAGCTGACCAGTTTGTTGCTCAAAATAAAGGTGTTTTGATTTATATGTTGGGGATGATGATTGATAATCAGTTTAAATTCTATTATACCTTGCACTCTGTGTGCAAGTTTAATTTATCTATGCAGGAGAAAATTAAAAAGAAGAAAAATAAAAAGGATGTAATGAAAATCAAAGAGGTTGATTTCGGATGAGAAGCGAGGAGAACATGGTCGACCAAACGACCTTAAACATTTGCACCTTATAATTTTACTGCTTTCTGTTATTTCATTTCTTAGATAGGTTTTATCTTTTTCAGTTGCTTTTATGCTTGTTTCCTTGTTTTTATTTCTCTTTTAGGAATGGTGGTACCAAAGCGAAACTTCTACATTTATAAGAAAACGTGATTCACCACCCAAGAGCGCAATATTCAAGGAAGTTCTACTCTTTCCCTATGCATCGTCCTAATTCTTCATGATTTATTACATATAGGGCAATGTAAATTTTACGTTGGCGGTGGGGAATCATACTTTTTACTTATGTTGGGCCTTGAGCATCTGAGCGTCAGGCCAGCGTTTGCGCTTAATGAAATGTCTTGCATGCTTGTGGTGTGTATGCTTGTTTAAGTGATGATGATTTCCTAGGATTGACTCAAATTTTTTCGAAAATTTATTGCTTTTGATGAGTTGTGACCGAGAGTGTTAAAAACAGGAGCCTTTTTAAAACTTTTCATGGATATGTCTTGCACTTGTTGGGTGTCTATTTTGCTTTAAAAGTATGACTTGAATGCTTAGGAGCGAATTACTTAGTTCATATTCTTGTTGTCACCTCGATAGGTGTAAGGTTAAGTGAGAAAGTCTAATTTTTTTGCAAAATAGTGTGTGGAGTTTTGCCTAGGAGAGAAAAAGAAAATATGCCTGCAATAAAAAAAAAAGTGGAAAAATAAGTAAGGGGTGGCGAGGCAAAAGAAAAGAAAAATCATATGCTCGCCATCTTTACTTTGAGAGAAAAGAAAAAGAGAGCATGCTTGCATTGAACCTAAACGGTTAGGGGTAAAAAGAGCTACCTACAGTGTGATCAATTAGGCCAACCAAGAGTAAAACTCGGGTTATGGGTCTTGCACTGTAGTGTGAAAGCTAGTGTCCTATCCAAAAGAAATGCAAAAAGAAAAAAAAAAAGAGAGGGCAAAAGAAAAAGCAAAAAGAAAAACATGTGCAAAGAAAAAGAAGAGTGAAAAAGAAAGAAAAAAATAGAGAAGAAAAAGGAATTCCTTGATCAGGCACCTAAGCAAGAGGAAGCAACCTAGCTTGTTCCATTTGGGCCTTTTAGCAAGACCTTAGTACCAGTGTAGGGGGAAGATAAGATGAGAGTTGAGTAAGCCAATCCCGGGATAGTAAAGTCTTCTTTAGGTGGGATGAAGCTCTCTTGTGCAAGATAATCTTTGAAAATTTTTGATTTGTCTCCTCATTTGTCTCTCTTGTGAATGTCTCTTGATTGCTTTAGTTTTTGGAATGTTTGAGTTTTGAGGATTAAATCACTTTTCAACTATATGCACAACACCTTTCTCTTTGTTTTGTGTGTGCCTTGATCGAGGACTAGCAAGATTTAGGTTGGGGGTATATTATAGGACCTAAATAGTCCTATTTTATCGCCTCTAATCTAAGCTTGTTAGAGTCATTTTATGTTGTACTTGTCCTATTTATAGGTTAATTGAGCTTAGGCCGTGTCGGGAGCCGATCACGCTAATTGGTGTTAATTCGGGCCAATTACGGAGTTTTTGGAGCCATCTCGATATCTTGGACGGAGAGGAGGTGAAGAGACCCAATTGTGCTGTAGCGGGCCTGAAATGTGACACCGAAAGCCAAAGATTGAAGCCCCAAACTGAGAAGAAGTGAGACCAAGACGAGAATGAAAGCAGGAAGTCGAGTCTAGAGGTTGGTGTCGAGACGCCAGTCTTGGCATCTCGACGCCGACGCGATTTTAGCCCGAAGAAAAGGATTTAGATCATTGATATTGGCTAAGTTTTCTGGTTTATACTTGTTGTTCTTGGTGAGATTTTATTTAGTTTTGCATGTAATCTCGTTTAAACCAATACAACAGGCTAGTGAATTAGGATTGACGCCCTATGCGATTACCACTTGTGTATTATATCAGTTATTTGAGATAGCCACTGGGTTGAGGCAAACCACTCTCTACGTGAGGCGACCCTTGATAGACCTAGGATACATGTTAAAGTTTGTAGGAATTAGATTTAAATCGCTTTTGAATTTAGTTCTTATGATTCTGGACCCACGATCCCAAAGCGGCTAGTTTTAATAGGTGGTTGTAAAATTGCTTGTTAATAAACTAGTTAGATATGCATACGGGGTGGCAAGCGATAGAGTCTACATTAATTAATCTTGTTATTTGTCGAATTCACCATTAGCGAGTTAATTAGCACAGGTTAGTGTAGGGGAGTCCTCCGAGTAACCCATCAGCCGACCAGACTAATAAAATCAGTTTAGAGCGATCATTAGAGAAAACTAGGAAGCCAATGAATTAGAATCAAGCATAATAAATCCCAATCCAACGATCTCCCTTTTATGTTATTGTTCCCGACTAATTTCTCCTTGCATGTTTAGTTTTGTGCCATTTAAAATTTGGCATTCAGTTATTTTATTTTATTTTATGTTCCTTGTTTGTCTTTCATCATAAAAAGTCCCCCCTGTTTTCATACGCACGAAATCCTACACTTATTAGATCCCTCTTCCCTGTGTTCGACCCCGGTCGCTATTGCTACAAAATTAGTAGTAGTGTCGTGGATTATAAATTTATTTGACGACTTAGGGAGAATTCGACACCCTTCTCGCGGTCCCGTCATAGATTCAGGTGCTTCATACCTATGTGTTCCCATAAGGGGGTATTTCATGAACTATCAATCTGGTGATTTTGGTAGTGTGAAGATGAGAAACCAGAGCTCAGCTTGCATTGTTGGGTTAGGAGATATTCGTGTGAAGACAAGTGTTGGGTGCATGCTTACATTAAAGAATGTGCGCCATATTCTGGATTTACGCCTTAACTTGTTGTCTGCAAATGTTCTTGATCAAGAAGGAATTCGACATACCTTTGCAAATGATAAATGGAAATTGTCTAAGGGTTCAATAACAGTTGCTCATGGTGAGTTGTGTTGCTCTTTGTATAAAACATACTTGAGTGTATGTTCTTCCGAGCTTAATGCAGTTGAAGAAAAGAATTCTCCTAACTTGTGGCATCGAAGGCTAGGGCATATGAGTGACAAGGGGATTAAACTGTTGGCAGGTAAATCTCTTATCCATGTTGATAAAACAGTTCCTCTTGACCCTTGTGATCATTGTTTGGCAGGCAAGCAGCATAGAGTTTCTTTTTCTAGGCAGTCCACCAGAAGGCAAAGAAAGTTGGAGTTAGTTCACTTTGATGTTTGTGGTCCTATTGAGGTTGAGTCTCTTGGTGGCAATAGATATTTTGTCACTTTCATTGATGATGCTACTCGAAGAACTTGGGTGCATATGTTCAAGAAAAAAAGCCAAGTGTTCGAGATTTTCAAAAAGTTTCATGCCATGGTAGAAAGGGATACCCAAATAAAGTTGAAGCGTCTTCGATCTGACAATGGTTGTGAGTATACTTCGAATGAGTTAAGGTATTATTGTTCACAACATTGCATTAGACATGAAAAGACAGAGCTCGACACACTGCAAAACAATGGAGTTGCTGAGAGGATGAACAGAACCATTGTAGAGAAGGTGAGGTGCATGCTTAGAATGTCTGATCTTCTTAAGACATTTTGGGCTGAAGCAGTGCAATGTGCCGTGTATTTGATTAATCGATCTCCATCGGTTTCTCTTGGTTTAGACATTCCAGAGAGAGCATGGAAGGGACGTGATCCTACTTATTCACATATGAGAGTCTTTGGCAGCAAGGCATACATGCATGTGCCTAAAGAACAGAGGTCAAAGCTTGTTTCGAAGACCAATCCATGCGTATTTGTTGGGTATGGGGCTGAAGAGTATGGTTACAGGCTCTACGATCCAGAAAAGAAGAAGGTAGTGAGAAGCAGAGATGTAGTATTCTTTGAGCACGAGAAGGGTGCAAATCTTCTAAGTACAAGGTACACTTCTACTTCATAGTTGTTTCTTGATACTACTAATGGTTCTACCTCTATTCTCTCTATTATTCAACCAACAAATGAGAATGTTGAAGATGTACTTGATGATGTACACGATAATGTTGGTGAGATACAACCTGATGGTAATGTACCAGATCATGTTGATAATGATAATCTTGACGAGTCTTCATATTATGAAGAAATCCACGAGGAAGTGATTCATGAGTAGGGGGAGCGACCTACCCCATAAGTGGAGGATACACAGGTTCGAAGGTCCACCAGAGAGCGTAAACCTTCAACAAGGTATCCAAGCTCAGAGTTCATTCTAGTTACTGAAGATGGAGAGTCAGAGCACTATCAAGAGGTCTTGTCTCATGATGAAAAAGACCAGTGGCTCGATGCAATGAAGGAAGAGATGAATTCCCTGAAAAAGAATGAAACCTATGAGCTAGTGAAACCTCCAAAGGGCAAGAAAGTCTTGAGAAATAGATGGGTTTTCAAGTACAAGAAGAATGGTGAGAAGAGAGTGAAGCTCAAATCCATATTAGTGGTAAAGGGATGCAACCAAAAAAAGGGCATTGACTTTGATGAGATCTTCTCTCCAGTGGTCAAAATGACATCTATCAGAACAGTGTTGGTTTAGCAGCAAGTCTTGATCTTGAGATGGAGCAACTTGATGTAAAAACTGCATTTTTACATGGTGACTTCCATGAAGAGATCTACATGGAGCAACCAGAAGGATTTGAAGAAAAAGGGAAAGATAAACTTGTTTGCACGGTGAAGAAGAGTCTTTATGGGCTTAGACAGGCACCAAGGCAGTGGTACAAGAAATTTGATTCGTTTATGATAAGTAATGGTTATAAACGAACTACAGCTGATTCGCGTGTGTATTTTAGAAAGTTCTCTGGAGGCAACTTCATCATTCTTCTTTTATATGTAGATGATATGTTGATAGTTGGACAGGATGCAAATATGATTCAAAGTTTGAAGAAAGACTTGTCCAAGTCATTTGACATGAAAGATTTAGGTCCTACAAAGAAAATTTTAGGCATGGAGATTGCTCGTGACAGGAAAGCTGGGAAATTATGGTTATCCCAGGATAAGTATATTGAATTGGTGCTTGAAAAGTTCAATATGAAGCATGCTAAGCCTGTTAGTACACCGCTAGAAACTCACTTTAAGCTAAGCAAGACAACTTGTCCTACAATGGAGAAGGAGAAAGAAGTTATGTCATCCATTCCTTACTCTTCTGTTGTTGGTTCTTTGATGTATGCTATGGTGTGTACTAGACCTGATATTACACATGCAGTTGGTTTAGTGAGTCGTTTCTTATCTAATCCAGGTAAGACTCATTGGGAAGCAGTGAAGTGGATTTTCAGAAACTTGCGGGGCACCTCCAAATTGAGTTTGTGTTATGAAGGTGGCAAACCGATACTTGAAGGCTATACTGATGCAGACATGGCAGGTGATTTTGATAATAATAGAAAGTCTACCTCATGTTATGTGTTTACATTCTCAGAGGGAGCCATCTTATGGCAATCTAAGCTACAAAAATGTGTAGCATTGTCCACAACTGAGGCAGAGTATATTGCAGCAGTGGAAGCAAGCAAGAAAATGTTATGACTTAGAAGGTTTCTTCAAGAGTTGGGTTTGAAGCAACATGAGTATGTAGTATTCTGTGATAGTCAGAGTGCTATGGATTTGAGCAAGAATTCAATGTATCATGCTCGCACCAAACACATTGACATTAGATATCATTGGTTGTGATATGTGATTGAAAAGAAGAGAATGAACATGAAGAAAGTCCACACTGACAAGAATAGTGCAGATATGTTGACTAAAGTAGTTCCCAAAAGCAAGATTGAGCCTTGTAGTAAGCTTGTCGGGATGAGCTTCAAGTGATCATGGATGTGATTGTGTCTTCCCCGTGATGGGCTGGTGGGGGAGATTGTTGTGGGTGTCCAGCCCACTTGTTGCACAAGCAAGAGTTTATTTTTAAACTTGTGTTTATGAACCCAATATTTCGGGTTATGTGTTTAGCCCAATTGGGGTAAAATGAGTGGGCTTGTCTTGTAAGCCTAGGGTTATTCCTTGGATATGAGATGACCTAAGGAAAGTGACAGTAACAAGGGCCAGTGTTCACAAAGTTGCCGATTGCCGAAGTTTTAACCGTTGGATTTTGCTTAAATTTGGTCAGCCTATTGGGGACACATAGGGCCTCGTTGTGAACAGCTGGATCGTTGTTTTGAGCTCTGGTTATCCTCCCATTGAACAAAGTACCACCGAGCCTCCCCTCAACTAGTTATCTATCCGTCGAAGTCTCCTTTACTAAGAGTCCGTCCAACTCTCTAGGCTTTATCCGCTTTACCGAGAGTTTGCTCTTATCCAGGACAACTCCTCTTCTCCGGAGTATACCCGCCTGCCAAAAGCTCAACCACGGACCTCCACCATGACTATTAAGGCCCATATCTTCTTTGTTCGGCACCCGAGGATTCCACCCGACACGGCTACCATCTTGGGATATGGCTCTGATACCACATGTAAGGGATTATAGGACACTACACATATCTCCAAAATGGTACGACATTGTCCACTTTGAGCATAAACCCTCATGGCTTTGTTTTTGGTTCACCCCAAAAGGCCTCATACCAGTGGAGATAGTTGTCCTCCCTCATAAACCCATGTTCAAACTACTTTTGCAATTTCTCATATATTTAACTGTGCAAAATCATTTATTTATTTTAAATGTTCTTTTTTTTTTTAGTACATCAACATTTCGGGGTGGGAGAATGCGAACCTCTGACCTCTTAGTCGAGTGTACATAACAATTACTGCTGAGCTAGACTCGTTTTAGCTTATTTTAATTATTCTTTTAGTCTTTAATATATATTTTTTAATTTATATCATTGTGGTCATGGTCATTAACATGTTTTATTTCAATAATAATATTTTTAGAATCTTTTCAGTTTGGTTTGATTACATAACTCTGTGCATACCGATCGAATTACATGAACATAAGCAAAGGGACTTGCGCATGAAGGAACATTAAATACCCTTGAACTTTAAAATGTTTCGAAAATACCATAAGTTTTGGATGAAAACCATTAAAATTTCAGTTTTATTAATACCCTTGATGGACTCTGATATCATATTACTATCTCAAAACCAATTGACAACAAAATGAGTAACTCTTTTTAAATGTTGAATCCTCAACAATCTCAACCTATTTTAAATCTGTTATTTGATGTGTGGATTTCTTTTTAGTTCAACAATACGGGAGTATGCGATTCGAACCTCTGACCTCTTGATCAAGACTATAAGTTATATGTTGAGTTATGTTCATGTTGGCACGTATGTTGAAGTTGTAGGATTAGCATGGAGGGTGTGATGAAGGAGAGAGATGTAAATTAAAATTGACAACCATGTCAGAGAGAAAGACGAAAAAAATATTTTAGTTTTGAAATTCATGTTTACTATGCTTTAATCCCTAAATTTTCGAATATAATAAAACTTGGTATAAAATTTGGCACAAAAATTTAATTTAATTTTTTTAATTTAACTACTCTTATGTTAAATATGTTTTAATCTTTAAATGTTCGAATATTTTTGTTTTAGTTCTTTTAGTTTATTTAAGAAACAATCTGAACATAGTTAATTTCAACAAAGAAGTTAGATGAAAAGAAAAAACTTTTCACAAGAAAAGGCGATGTTGTCTTTATTGTTAAATTTTCATACCATTTAATAAAAGCTACATTGCATGCATGTTTCATTTTTGTTCATATATATATATAGAGAGAAAAAAGTTGTGTGCGTGGACAAATATTTTATTTTAGAAGTGTTGTAGCTTCTAAAATAATTGTTGACAACTGTACTTTTAGAAGAATCAACCATAATATATATTAAATTAATTATGATTTAGCTATAATGTCTAAAATAGATATACTGTGAAAATGTGCATGACTTTTTGTTTATAATTTATATATTTCTTAATAATTATTATTTGAAATGCTTAAAAATGCTACATGATTTCAATTTAAATTTATATTTTGTTTGCTCTAAATTACACGTTGAGAAACAATGGTTATAACATACCTATGGTGGTTTTAAAAGAAAACTAGTATTAATTGTTTTTTTAAAAAAACAAAATGGTTGCGTTCAACTAATTAATTTGTAAATTTGTTTTTTTTTTTAACTTTCAATCACCGCAAAACTTCATTCGCACGCAAGAAGAAGAAACCCATTACAGAGACAATATACATCTTCCTCAACCAGAAGACAGGCACATGTAGGTACCGGTTCCAGCATCCAATACTCACAGCCTCTCTCTCTTAAAGCAAAACGAGCTAACACATGGGCGACCCGATTTCCATCCCTTCTCGTGAAACTGAACCTGAACTTAACATGCGTTGGAACCTCCTTTCAAAAGTCAGAAACTAGCAAACCGAGCTTAGACACATCCACCGTCTCGGCATCTTGTAGCAGCTGAAAAAGCCGTAAAGAATATGTCTCGATGATCACCGGAACTAAACCCACCTCCACCACAAGCCTCATTTCGTCCACCACCGCCAGCCCCTCTGCCATGTCCAAATTTCCCACATGATCATGACTAACGGCAACCGACAACATCACCCGCCTAGCCTCGTCTCGAACAACAACTCCACCACCTGCCTGAAACAGATCTTCACAGAAGGCAGCGTCCACATTCACCTTATACCAACCCTCCTCCGGCGGGAACCATTTGACTGTACTCTGAGGAACCCCTCTAATCCCAGCTAAATAGACCCGAGAGGCCTCTCGAAAAACAACAAAATAATTCACAGCCCAATCCAAAAGCCCCGCTGAAGGAACCTGCCCTCTAAACTTATGTTGGTTTCGACAACACCACACAACCCAAACACACCACAACAAACTCCTCAAACTTAACCCAATCGACCCTATCCTTTACATCCTTAAGCAAATTAAGAATAGAGTCTGCCTGAACATTATGCAACAAAATCTCCCATTCAGATCCCATCAACGATTCACGAAAAAATTTACACTACTAAAACAAATGCATGCATGACTCCCCATGTCTACCACAATACACACACACATTCAAAACATCAATGCCTCTAATACTCAAATTATAAATAGTGGGTAAACGCTTCAAACAAAGTCTCCACAAGAAAATCTTGATTTTGTTTGGAACCCCCATTTTCCAGCACCCACTCCACCAACTGGAAAGTGACTCATACGAAGATGAAGATAAGGTTTGGGGAAGCAAAGCCGTTTGGCCAAGTCGATACCCACTCTTAACCGAATACAAACCACATTTCTCAAAATGTCATATGACCCTATCCTCAGACAACATATGCCGCAAGGGAATAGTAAGGATAAAACGTACCACACGAGGGCTAAAATGGTGCCGAAGAATCTCCTAATTCCACTAACCAGAAGCAGTAAGAAGATCAGCCACTCGAGTATCAGAATCCACGGTAATCGGGGAACGCACCTTAAGGTAAGTGTCATCTGGAATCCAGTTAGAACCATACACCTAAACTTTCTCACCATTTCCCTCCAACGAAAACCCTTTCCCAACACGTCCCTCCCCAAAATCAGACTCCTCCAAATATACGAAGGACGAGAGCCTACCCCTGCATCCAGGAAAGCTCCTCCAGGAAAATACCGCCCCTTCAACACACGAGAGAGAAACGAAGTAGGATACTTAACAATTCTCCAACATTGTTTAGCCAGCAAAGCTTGGTTGAAAACCTCCAAGTCTTTGAAACCCATTCCACCCAAACATTTTGGCTTGCATAAAGTCTTCCAGCTCACCCAATGGATCCTTCTATCCTGCTTATCCCCATTCCACAAGAATCGTGCCATGACCCTACTAGTGTCCTCAGTTTTTTAGGCAAGCGAAAATAATTCATAGAGTAACACGGGATAGCCTGCACAATGGATTTTAGTAGAACTTCCCTACCCCCTAAAAAATAAAAACTTGCCCTTCCATCTCTGAATCTGAGGCCATACCCACACTTTAATAAAGTTTAAAGTGTTCATTCTGTTCTGAGGCACAAAAGACGGCAAGCCTAAATACTGGCGATGGCAGGCCGTTATTTGAACCTGGAAAATCTGACTCGCCTGAGTTTGAACACCCATTTCTGTGCTTGGACTAAAGGAAATGATAGACTTATCAAAGTTTATAGTTTCCTCGGGAGCTCACTCATAGCACTGAAGGATGCACTGCACAGCCTGTGCTTCACCCACCTTAGCCCGAAAAGAGAGAAGACTGTCATCAGTGAAGAACAAATGGAAGATAGCAGGGCATCCACGCGCTATCTTCAACCCCCTGATAACCTTCGACACCTCCGCCTCATGCAGCATACGAGAGAGCCCTTCAGCACTGATAACTCTCCAAAAGGGTGTTATTTAGGCCTTAATTCTATAGTGTTTTGTGTGTCATTTGTGCTAAGTAGGGTTGCTTTTAGATGATTATTGCATGTTCTAATTCATTTGGAAGAATGGATGCTTTGGAAGTTATTTTTTGCAGAATATATTGCTGAGCGACTTGAGGGAGCAAGATCTGCGATCCAGCAAAACAGGGAGCAAAACCTGCCACGTCACAGCTCGTTATCCATTTTAATGAACTGAAGTTAGTTAAGCTATTCTCGAATTTGAGGAGCAAGGAGAGCCATCCATGTGTCTAGGTCAACCTAATTTAGCCTTGTCTTCATTCTATAAAAGGGAAGAGTCGTTCAAGTCAAAGACATTCCACTTTTGGGAAAGAGATCATTTCTCATTTCCATCTTGGGAGCCGAATAGAGGAGAAAGACTGGAGACTTCAAGAAGACCATCAATTACAAAATTGACCAAGGGAATTAGTATTTTCTTGTAATTTCTTGTAATTATGGATGCGCATACTCAGATTGTAGTGTGTGTTATCATGAGTGTTGTGAACTAAAACTCTTTAGGTGTTGGTTATGAGTTATGTAATTGTTGTGCTTAATTCTCTATGCAATATAAGTTGATTTGAGCATCTTGATTATTTGTTGAGCTGATTTATATTTTGTGCCCACTTGGCCAGCCGGTATGAATACCACTTCTTAGTTTCAGGGATGAATTGAGAAGTGTGTGACATTTAATCACACTAGATCATTGTGTATTGGTGAATGCCAGTGACTGAGCTAGGGATAGCCAGTTACCTAGTGCTTGATCGGTAGTGCGTCATTGGAGTTGAAACACATTCTAAAAAATCCAGAGTTCCGGGAGGATCCTGCTAATAAGACTGCAAGAGTTTTGCTTAATCAATAATATTGCTAGAGCATCCTTTAAAACAATTACTGAATCCTGACCAACACCTGTTTCTAATCTGTCTACTTTATTTGCTTACTTTTTGTTTTGCCATTTATTTTGCTTCAGCATTTTATCAAAACCAATCATTTTAACCATTCTTGAAACCATTAAAGAGTTATACAAAACAGATAAAGTGAGAGTTATTCAGACCCTGGATTCGATAAATACTTATTACTTGTTGCGGATTGTGTATGCTTGCAAAGTGTTCTAGAGTTTATTTTTGCTATATTTTTACCCACTCTGGGAACCCAACAAGTTTTTGGCGCCGTTGCCAGGGAACTTGAATAAGTTTTTATCTGGTCTGTTTTATGTATGTGTTTTATTGGTTTGGTGCTAGAACTTTTTGACTGTTTCTTTTGTTTTTGTAGGTGTGAGTTTGGTGCATGAGCGTTCCGCCTGGGGTAAGGTTCGAGCTTGATCAAGAAATTGAAAGGACATTCAGGAGAAGAAGGAGAGAGCAGCGTAGAAACCAAAATTCAGTGGCTGATGTGCCGCGTCTCCCGCAGGGTCAAGAAAATCCAGTGAACCCCCAGCAGAGTCGTTTGTTGCAGCAAAATCCACTGCTGGAGAAAAATGAACAGCAAAATAATCAGGCTGAGAATCCTATCTTGGTAGCGAACGATAGGGCCAGAGCGATTCGAGCGTATGCTTTTCCAATGTTTGATGAGTTAAATCCAGGAATTGCACGTCCTCAAATTGAGGCAGCAAATTTCAAAATGAAACCGGTAATGTTTCAGATGTTGCAAACTGTGGGTCAATTCCATGGTTTATCATCTGAAGACCCCCATTTACATCTTAAGTCTTTTCTAGGAGTTAGTGATTCTTTTGTGATTCAGGGAGTGTCTAGAGATGCCCTTAGATTAACTTTGTTCCCATATTCTCTTAGAGATGGAGCAAAGACATGGTTAAATTCTTTTGCTCTAGGATCAATTAGGACATGGAATGAGTTAGCGGAAAAATTTCTTAGTAAGTATTTTCCACCAACTAGGAATGCTAAATTGAGGAGTGAAATTGTAGGGTTTAGGCAACTCTAAGATGAGACTTTTAGTGATGCTTTGGAGAGGTTTAAGGAGCTTTTGCGAAAGTGTCCCCACCATTGTTTACCTCATTGTATCCAAATGGTAACATTTTACAACGGGTTAAATGGAGTAACCCAAGGGAGGTTGATGCTTCGACTGGAGGGGCCCTTTTGGCAAAAACTTTAAATGAAGCCCATGAAATCTTATTAAGAATATCAACTAATAGTTGTTAGTGGTTAGATGTTAGAGGCTCAAATAAAAAAGTTAATAGTGTGTTAGAGGTTGATGGTGTGTCTACCATTAGGGCTGATATTGCAATGTTAGTTAACGCTCTTAAAAATGTGACAGTGGCTAGTCATCAGCAGCCGCCAGCTGTGGAGCTTGCTGCAGTGGTGAACCAAGTTGCAGAGGAAGCATGTGTCTATTGTGGCGAAGAGCACAACTACGAGTTCTTCCCCAACAATCCAGCTTCTGTGTTTTTTTGTAGGTAATCAGAGGAATAACCCTTATTCTAGCTTTTATAATCCAGGTTGGCGCAACCACCCCAATTTCGCATGGGGAGGACAAGGAAGTAATGTGCAAACACAGCAAAAGGTGAACCAACCAGGATTTGCTAAATCACAAGTATTGCCCCAGCAAAATAAGCAGGCTTTGCCCTAGCAAAATTCAGAGAGTTCTCTTGAGGCAATGGTGAAAGAATATATGACTCGTACAGATGCCGCAATTCAAAGTAATCAAGCTTCAATGAAGGCCCTGAAATTGCAAGTAGGCCAGCTAGCTAATGAGCTGAAGGCAAGGCCTCAAGGGAAACTTGAGTGACTCTAAGGAGTGGTAAGGAGCAGGTACAGGCAGTGACTCTAAGGAGTGGTAAGCCATTAGAAGAAAGAAAAGAGCCTAGTAAACCCGAGGATGTAGAGAAGAAGAGTGATAAAAATGTTGATGTTGAAAAAGAGTCGGAGTCTGGTCAAGGTGCTGGAGGCAGCAATAATAATGTTGGAGCATCTGGTTCTGTTCCAGATGTGGAACCACCTTATGTGCCGCCCCCACCTTATGTACCACCTCTACCTTTTCCACAAAGACAAAAGCCTAAGAATCAGGATGGTCAATTTAAGACATTTTTAGAGATTCTTAAGCAATTGCATATAAATATCCCGTTAGTAGAAGCCATAGAGCAAATGCCTAATTATGCTAAATTTCTTAAGGATATTTTAACTAAAAAGAAGAGGTTAGGTGAGTTTGAAACTGTATCTCTTACCGAGAAATGTAGTGCTATTCTAAAAAATGGGCTACCAACCAAGGCTAAGGATCCAGGATCATTTACTATTCCCGTTTCAATAGGTGGAAAAGAGTTAGGTAGAGCACTTTGTGATTTAGGTGCAAGCATTAACCTTATGCCTCTTTCGGTCTATCGAAAGTTAGGTATTGGTGAAGCTAGGCCTACCATAGTCACACTCCAATTAGCTGATAGGTCTATCACGTATCCTGAGTGTAAAATTGAGGATGTCTTAGTGAAGGTAGATAAATTCATATTTCCTGTTGACTTTATTATCTTAGATTATGAGGCAGATAAAAATGTTCCAATTATTCTTGGTCGTCGATTTTTGGCTACTGGTAGGGCGTTGATAGATGTTCAAAAAGGGGAATTAACAATGCGGGTTTATAATGAGGAAGTGAAGTTTAATGTTTTTAAGGCCATGAAATATCCAGACGAAATGGAAGATTGTTCTTTCATTAGGATTCTGGCGAACACAATTGTTAAGATAGCAATACAGGATTTGGCAAATAAGCATTTGAAAGATCATGGAGAGGTTAGAGTAGAGGATTTAGAAGTTTGTTCTTTAGAAAGAAAAAATGAAAAAAAAAAGTGTCTAGGTGTGAGGATGTTTTTAAGTCTTTAGAGTTAGATGAAAGGAAGGTTCCTCCTATTAAGCCATCCCTGATTGAGGCACCCACTTTAGATTTGAAGCCCTTGCCGGATCATCTAAAGTATGTGTATCTTGGGGAGGATGAGACGTTGCCCATTATTGTTGCATCAGATTTAATGTCGGGGGATGAAGAGACCTTAATAAAGTTGCTGCAGCAATATCGTAAAGCAATAGGTTTGACATTGGCTGACATTCAGGGAATTAACCCATCTTTCTGTATGCATAAAATCACTCTAGAGGAGGGATCCTTTAGAAGTATTGAGCAACAGAGAAGGTTTAACCCTACTATGAAGAAAGTTGTTAAGAAGGAGGTGATTAAATGATTGGATGCTGGGATTATTTATCCCATTGCAGATAGCAATTGGGTAAGCTTTATCCAATGCGTTCCTAAGAAAGGAGGTGTCACAGTGGTATCTAGTAAGGACAATGAGTTGATCCCAACCATGACGGTGACTGGTCGGAGGGTTTGCATGGATTACAGGAGACTTAACAAAGCTACCCGTAAGGACCATTTCCCTCTACCATTTATTGACCAAATGTTGGATAGACTGGCTGGTCAGGCCTACTACTATTTCTTATATGGTTATTCTGGGTATAACCAGATTACCATTGCTCTTGAGGATCAGGAAAAAACCACTTTCACCTGCCCTTATGGGACGTTTGCCTTTAGGCGAATGCCTTTTGGCTTTTGCAATGCTCCAGCAACATTCCAGAGGTGTATGTTAGCAATTTTTTCTAATATGATTGAGTCCACTGTTGAGGTATTTATGGACGATTTTTCAGTCTTTGGAGGGTCTTTTCAGAGTTGTTTGGATAATTTAGGCAAGGTATTCAAGAGATGTGAGGATACCCATCTAGTTCTTAATTGGGAGAAATGCCACTTCATGGTGAAGGAGGGCATTGTGTTAGGTCATAAGATTTCAAAGAAAGGTCTAGAAGTTTATCGGGCAAAAATAGAGGTTATCGAGAGATTAGAACCACCGAGTTTAGTAAAAGGGATTCGAAGTTTTTTAGGTCATGTTGGATTTTATAAAAGGTTCATAAAGGATTTTTCCAAAATTAGTAAACCTCTTTGTAACTTATTGTGCACTGATCATGTTTTTGACTTTAATGCAGATTGTAGGAAGGCTTTTGAAACTTTAAAGGTTGCTTTAATCTCAGCACCCATTCTTTGTGCACCTAATTGGAGTTTACCATTTGAGGTAATGTGTGATGCAAGTGATGTTGCAGTAGGTGCCATGCTGGGGCAAAAGCAGGGAAAATTTATCCATCCTATCTACTATGCAAGCAGGGTTTTGAATGAGGCACAAGTCAACTACACAACTACTAAAAAGGAGTTGTTAGCTGTTGTGTTTTCTTTCGAGAAATTCCGCCCATATTTGGTTGGATCCAAAGTCACGATTTTCACAGATCATGCAGCAATAAGGTACTTAATGTCTAAGAAAAATGCAAAGCCTAGATTAATTCGTTGGGTTTTATTATTGCAGGAATTCGACTTGGAAATAAAGGACAAGAAGGGATCAGAAAATGTCATTGCAGATCATTTATCTCGTCTGGATCCAACATCATCTTTGCTGAAGCAATCTGCCATTTCAGATTCTTTTCCAGATGAGCAGCTTTTTGCTGTTGAGGTAAAGGTAGTCAAGGACATTCTTTGGTATGCTAATATTGCCAACTTTTTGGTAAAGGGAGTCACTCCTATTGATATGGATTGGAGGCAGATGAAAAAGTTTAAGCATGATGCGAAATTTTTCTATTGAGATGAGTCATTTATGTATAAGCAATGCTTTTGTGGTATTATTCGTAGGTGTGTTTCCGGTGATGAAGCAGAGGAAATCCTGGAGCAATGTCACTCTTCGCCGTATGGAGGCCATTTCAGCGGTCAGAGGACAGCTATGAGGATTTTGCATTGTGGATTCTTTTGGCCTTCCTTATTTAAGGATGCCCATTGGTTCTACAAGCAAAGTGATGCTTGCCAAAGGAGAGGAAATTTAGGGCCTAGAGATTAAATGCCTCTTACTTACATTTTAGAATTGGAATTATTTAATGTGTGGGGTATTGACTTTATGGGGCCATTTCCCCCTTCTAAGCGCAATGTTTTTATCTTATTGGCAGTTGATTACGTGTCCAAGTGGGTGGAGGCCATCGCATGCAATCAGAATGATGCCAAGACAGTGTCAAGGTTTCTCCAATCGCACATTTTTGCGCGGTTTGGGACACCTAGAGCTCTAGTGAGTGATGAGGGTGCACATTTTGTTAATAATGTCTTAACTAAGCTTTTAGCTAAGTATGGAATTAAGCATAGGATAGCTACCCCATATCACCCACAGGCAAATGGTCAAGCTGAGATAAGCAATAGGGAAATCAAATCTATTCTAGAAAAAGTAGTCCATCCATCTAGGAAGGATTGGTCTTTTAGGTTGGATGAGGCTCTTTGGGCTTATAGGACAACCTATAAGACTCCCCTAGGTATGTCTCCCTATAGGTTAGTATATGGGAAAGCTTGTCATTTACCATTAGAGCTCGAGCATAAAACATTTTGGGCTTTGAAAAAAATAAATTTTGATCTGAGTCGTGCAGGGGCAGTAAGAATGCTGCAACTTAATGAATTAGAGGAATTTTGTCAATTTTCGTATGAGAATGCAAAAATGTATAAGGAAAAGACTAAGTTGTGGCATGACAAGAGGATTAAGCCTAAAGAGTTTGTCAAAGGTCAGAGGGTTTTGCTTTATAACTCTAAATTAAAATTGTTCCCTGGGAAACTAAAATCCAAGTGGTCGGGTCCATTTGTTGTGATGGAAGTTTTTCCCCATGGAGCAATTACTTTGCAGGATGAAAAAGATGGGAGATTGTTCAAAGTTAATGGACAACGTGTGAAACATTATTGGGGTGAGGAGTTCCAGTCGAAATATCCTTCCCTAAAGTTGATTGATTAATGAGAAAGCATGAGTTTTGTGGGAGCATTTTACAGAGCAAAATTTTCAGTTCCCAGTGTTTGTGTTGATTTTATTCTCGCTGGTTTTTCTAAATTCGAATTATTTTGAATTAGATTTAGTTTGTTTGAATCTTATCTGATTTATTTTAAATTCATTGTTATTTTGTTCGATTGATTTTATTTTCTGTGTATTTTTATTTTTGCCAATTTAGTTTGTATTTTCAGTTATTTAAATTGTTGTATAGATTTAGGTTTTTAATAAAGTTTTTCTAATTTATTTGGCTTCGAGTAAAAATAAAAGATATTTAATTTAAGCGGATAATTTAAATTTCCTGATTTGATTTTTCTGGATTGATTTAAATTTGAAATCTTCCGTATCCACGATTATTCTAGAAGAAAATATTTGCTCAGAGGTTTGTTACGGCAATTTTATAGAGGAATCAAATATCTCGTCCGAATAGAAAGGGGTTTTTGTTATGGATTAATTATTTTTACCGTTTGGATTTGAATTTCCTGTGGGCAGGTTAATTGCATGAAGAGTCTGATACTGCCACGTGTCGCGCATGGGAAATCCAATGGTTTAGCCGCTGGACAGCACACCATCAGTTTCCATGGGCCGTTTGAACTTCAGATTATACCGTTTGATGGATTTAATTTTCCGGTTGCATGGGATTTGAACGGTAAGTTTAATTAATGAGGGGCAAAAATCTTTCGGTTATGATTCTATTTGTTGAAGTCCTATTTATTCAAAGCTCTCGGTAAGTTCTTTTCACTTCATCTTCTTGCTTTCATTCCTTGCCATTTTTGTTTTTCCTTTTGCTTCTGTTTACTGTAAAATCCTTTGAGTCTGTAATGGAAAACGAGAAGAAGTAAGGAAAGGGATAATGAGGAGGAAGGGGTGCCAGTTACTCCTGAGGCACCGAAAACAAAGGCAAAGAAGAAGAAAACACCAGAAGAGAGGGAAACCAAGAGGCGAAGAAGGCAACAGAGGGCTGAGGTTGAAGAGGTAGTACAGAAGGTAGTGGAAGATATTGCTACTGAGGTGGTTGTTAAGGAGAATCCGAAGGAATCTGAGGAACAAAACCCTGGACAGACTGAACCGACAGTTGAGAATCTGCAAGAAGTTCAAGAAAAACAGACGGAAGATGTGCAAGAAAAAGGCAATGAGCAGGAGGTGCAAGAGCAAGAGGCTCGAGTTGAGGTTATTATGCCGGAAATGCCCCGTCGTCGCCGTCGGAAGCAAAAAGTCGGCCAAGTCAAGGTGATCCGGACTGATACTCCTTTACTACCGACAACTGATTCTGAGAAAGAGAATATGGAAAGAGAAGAGCAGGAGAAAAAGGAGGCAGAGGACAAAGCATGAGAGGAAGCAGCGAAAAAGGCAGAGGAAGAGATTTTGCCCAAACAGAGGGAAGACAAGGGCAAGGGTATTGCTGAAGCATCGCTGGAACCTGAAGATATGGAAACAGAGGAGCCACGATTGCCGTACAACCGCTTCATCAATCATCATGCCTGAGCAAAGTATATAGAGATGCTGAAAAGAGACTTTCTGTTTGAACGAGGATTTGGCGATGATTTGCCACGCTTCTTAAGAACCGAGATAGCAAACCATGGCTGGAATCAGTTCTGTGCAAATCCGGAGCCGGTCAATTCCAATATTGTCCGAGAATTCTATGCAAATATTGATGATCAATAGGGATTTCAGGCTATCGTCCGAGGGGTACCTGTTGATTGAAGTCCAGGAGCTATAAATTCTTTATTCAACCTCCAAGACTTTCCGCACGCAGGTTTTAATGAGATGGTGGTGGTGCCATCAAATGATCAGTTAAATGCGGCTGTCAGAGAGGTTGGCATAGAGGGAGCTCAGTGGAGAATGTCGAAGACAGAAAAGCGAACATTCCAGGCGGCTTATCTGAAGAGTGAAGCCAATACGTGGATGGGTTTCATCAAGCTACGCTTACTGATGACGACTCACGATTCAACGGTGTCTCAGGACCGGGTATTGCTTGTGTTTGCTATTCTCAGTTCGATGAGTATTGATGTGGGCAAAATAATTTCTACTGAGATTTATGAGTGCTGGCGGAAGAAGGTAGGGAAGCTGTTTTTCCCTAACACCATAACGATGTTATGCGAAAGGGCAGGGGTTCCAATGAATGCGGATGATGTTACTCTAATAGACAAGGGAATAATCGACACACCAAACTTGGCTAGACTTCAAAGGACACAGGAAGCACACCAAGGAGGTTTGGTGTGTGGCATCCATCAAATGCAGAAGCAATTACAGATGCATTCAAGCAGGATGGAATTTGCTGAAAGGCAATTCCAAACCTTCTGGAATTATGTGAAGAGAAGGGATGTCGCGTTAAGGGGGGCCTTGCAATCAAATTTTTCTAAACCATATCCGACCTTCTCGACATTCCATGATGACCTGTTGAATCCGTGGATCCCGCCACCGCCTGTCGAGAGAGAAGGAGATGAAGAAGAAGATCCCGGTCAGGAGGATTGAAGGAAGAGTTGTGCACGCATTTCTTTTTGATGAAATATTTTTGTTGCTCGCGCATTTCTGACCACATCTTTTTGTGTTTTTTCTGTTAGCTTGTTTTGTTGTTTTTGCTTGTTTTTAATTTTTCTGCTCCTGGATCACCAAAGAAAAAAATATATCTGCTCATGTAATTTCTTTCTTTTATTTTCAAAGAAATATCCAATAGTTGTTTATATTTTATGGCACTGAGTAATTCTAACCTAACTAATTTTCTTCTGAATTTTTTAAGCACGGGCTAGTTAAGCTTAATTAGATCAAGGTATTCTGATCTTCAGAAACCTTTTGCTTGAGCATTTCTTCTAGCCTGGTCGTTGCTGCGGTGAGAAGATTCTAAGGTAGTGTTGACTTATGTGATCCATTTTAAGCTTACTTCTAGTCTCACGCTTAGCTTAAAATTCAGATAGAAAAAAATTAAGTTTGGGGGTATAATTTATCAATTAAATAATTCATTGGGGACAATGAATAATTCAAGTTTGGGGGACTTTTTGCTACTCCAATTGTTTTGCTCGAGCATTCCTCTCCTTCATTAAATAATTTGCTAGGTTATTGAGTAACCAGGGGAATTTTTGATACCCCTAGTTTGTCTTTGCGTCAAAAGATAACCTAGGAAATGTGAAAAATGATGAAAAATTATTATAGCTGGAAAAAATTGATTGTTGAAAATTTTGCTGAGAAAATTCATAGAGCAAAAGTTTTGAAGGATGAATGATAATCCAGCAGTTTTTCTGTCTCCCAGGACTTAGATGAGCTTCATCATAAAATGTCGCCATTCTGAGGAGCAAGGGATAGAATAACTAAGGATTTATGAGCTTAACAATGAGTAATTAGCTTGGTTGGTGATGAGTTTGAGGCAAGGGTATAATGCACCATGAAGTGGGTCATCCCATGCTTAAGAGCTTATGACTGTAGGGCTGCTTTAAGTCTGAAGAACAAAAATATAAAAATAAACCCCTTAAAAAAGTGTTTTAACGTGTCTGATAATAAAGCTAGGCTGTGGCAAGTTCCTAGGATTGAGTTAAAAATGGTGACCATTTGTCCATGCCGGAAGAATTATTTTGCTGCAGCAAAGCTCGATTTGCAGAATGCTCAGGTAAAGGTTGAAGGTAGTGTTGGATTATCTATTTTGATTGAGTTATGCTTTGTCTAAAGTTTTGAATTCTTAAGGGAAGGTTGGTTAGTATTGCTCGGGACGCGCAATAGTTCAAGTTTGGGAGTTATTTTGTGCAGAATATATTGTTGAGCGACTTGAGGGAGCAAGATTTGCAATCCAGCAAACATAGGGAGCAAAAATTGCCACGTCACAGCTCGTTATCCATTTTAATGAACTGGAGTAAGTTAAGCTATTCTCGAATTTGAGGAGCAAGGAGAGCCATCCACGTGTCTAGGTCAACCTAATTTAAGCTTGTCTTCATTCTATAAAAGGGAAGAGCCGTTCAAGTCAAAGACATTCCACTTTTGGGAAAGAGATCATTTCTCATTTCCATCTTGGGAGCCGAATAGAGGAGAAAGACTGGAGACTTCAAGAAGACCATCAATTACATAATTAACCAAGGGAATTAGTATTTTCTTGTAATTTCTTGTAATTATGGATGTGCATACTCAGATTGTAGTGTGTGTTATCATGAGTGTTATGAACTAAATCTCTTTAGGTGTTGGTTAGGAGTTATGTAATTGTTGTGCTTAATTCTCTATGCAATATAAGTTGATTTGAGCATGTTGATTATTTGTTGAGCTGATTTATATTTTATGCCCAATTGGCCAGCTGGTATGAATACCACTTCTTAGTTTCAGGGATGATTTGAGAAGTGTATGAATACCACTTCTAATCTGTCTATTTTATATTGTTTACTTTCTGTTCTGCCATTGCTTTTCCTTCAGCATTTTATCAAAACCAATCATTTTAATCATTCTTGAAACAATTAA
This sequence comes from Luffa aegyptiaca, assembly GCA_017139565.1. Lineage (NCBI taxonomy): Eukaryota > Viridiplantae > Streptophyta > Magnoliopsida > Cucurbitales > Cucurbitaceae > Luffa > Luffa aegyptiaca. Next base: position 7,453,184 of record CM029397.1, read on the forward strand.
AGAGTTATACAAAACAGATAAAGTGAGAGCTATTTAGACCCTGGATTCGATAAATACTTATTACTTGCTGCGGATTGTGTATGCTTGCACAGTGTTCTAGATTTTATTTTTGCTATGTTTTTACCCACTCTGGGAACCCAACAAGAACACAACAAGAAAAAGTATGGGGAAAGCGGATCTGTCGCAGACCCATTCTCAACATCATCCTCTTCAAGAAGACCCATTCTACTTTGTCATAGGTCTTGCTCATGTCTAGCTTAAGCAAGGCCACCCTGTTCTCCCGACCTGCTTTGCTTTCAGTGCATGGATGCATTCATACCCCAGGATGGCATTATTAACTACACAACGCCCTGGAATAAAAGCACTCTGATTATGGGAAATCAACTCATTAAGTATACCTTTCATCCGATTCACCAAAACCTTCGACATAATTTTGTACGATACATTACACAACGAGATTTCCCTGTAATATGTAATGCGCTTGGGGCTCTTCTTCTTAGGGATCAACACAATCATCGTTTCATTCAAAGGTGCTGGAGAGGCTTTATCATTCAGAATGTTCAAAAACAAATTAACCACATCAGGCCCTACTACCGACCAGACATGTTAATAGAAGGCTCCACACAGACCATCCGGTCCTGGAGCTTTACTGGGATGGATCTTTTTCAATGCTCGAAGTACCTCTTCTCGCTGAAAATGCCACACAAGACTGTTATTGACCTCATCTGTAAAAGTGGGGGGAACTCCAGAAATAACATAAACAATCTCTCCCTCAGATGGGAACGATGTCGAGAAAATGCCATCAAAGTACCCTTCAATCAAGCCCAACACCATATTTGGTTCCTGTTGCCACACTCCATTACTATCCTCCAGTCCCCAGATCGTATTAACTCTCCTTTTGTGTGAGGCCTATGAATGAAACCAACGGGTATTTCTATCCCCCCATTTTAGCCAGCTATCACGAGATCTCTGTCTCCAGTACACCTCTTCCTCCACAAGGAGAGAATCTACATGCCTTTCTACCCTCTTTAACTCAGCTTGGGAATCAGAAGATCCCAACCTACCCATCACCTGTTGAACATTCGTTGTAGCGGCCCGGATACGCTGACCAAAACTTCCACCCTTCGGCTTTCCCCATCTACTCAGATGTGACATGCATCGGGAAGTCACTGATGCCAACTCTGCAGGTGAACTAGTTGGAGGCCCATACTTCCAGCTCATTGAAACTACCTCCCCAAAATCATTAGCATGGAGCCAAGTTTCCCCAAACCTCTGAATCCTCTGCCCTACGCTACAAACTGTCTGGACATCAACTGACATAGAAAGCAAAAGAGGCCTATGGTCTGATCGGCTAAAATCCAGATGAGTCACCTCATGCATCGGAAACAAGGCCTCCCATGCGAAGTTGCTCATGCATATATCAATCCTCTCCCATACTGTTTCCACTCTTGGCCTCCCATTGCACAAAGTGAAAGCAACACCCCTGAAACCAAGATCAAGTAGCTCACACTCATCAATTGCACCCTCAAAACCTAACAACTCATCCTCCGCCTTAGCCCTATGATAATTGTCCAAAATGGAGTTATTTGTGTCTTATTTCTATCATGATTTATATGTTATTTGTGCCAAATAGGTGTGTGATAGGACCTAAATAGTCCTATTTTATCGCCTCTAATCTAAGCTTGTTAGAGCCATTTTATGCTTTATTTGTCCTATTTACAGGTTAATTGAGCTTAGGCTATGTCGGGAGCCGATCACGCTAATTAGTGTTAATTCGGGCAAATTACGAAGCTTTGGAACCATCTCGGTGTCTTGGACGGCGAGGAGGTGAAAATACCCAATTGTGCTGAAGCGGGCCTGAAAAATGACACCAAAAGCCAAAGATTGAAGCCCCGAACCGAGAGAAAGCGAGACAAAGCTGAGAAATTAAGCAGCAAGTTGAGATTTCAGGCTGGCGCCGAGACATCAGCCTTGGCGTCTCGACACCGACGCGAGATCTGGTCGAAGTGTAATGTTCGCGGCGTCTCGACGCCGACGTATTTTCTATATATATGTAATCTTAGTTTTAGTTCGCCGTTAGGTTAGAATTTTTGTCCCTTTTACGATTTCTTTACCTCTTTTACATTCCAGCACTATTGTAGACCATTCGTGGTCATATTCTATGGATTCTTTGATGTTTATTGTTGATTTTACTTCATCTATGCGTAGCTAATCTCGTTTAGATCGTTGGATTGGGTTTATGTCTTGATTCTAAATAAGATTGGCTGACTTTTATGAGTTTTACTTTATGTTCTTGTTGTATTTTCATTGAGTTTTACATGTTATCCCGTTTAAACCAATACATGAGGCTAGTCTATTAGGATTGACACCCTATGCAATTACCGCTTGTGTATTCTATCAGTTATTTTTAGATAGCCACTAGGTTGAGACAAGCCAATCTCTACGCGAGACGACCCTTGATAGGCCTAGGATGCATGTTAAAGGTTGTAGGAATTAGATTTAAATTGCATTTGAATTTTGTTCGTGCGATTTCGGACCCATGATCCCAAAGTGGCTAGTTTTAATATGTAGTTGCAAAATTGCTTGTTAATTAACTAGTTAGATATAATTAGTAACCGTTGCAGAGGTCTCGGATGGTTGCTAAATTATGTATAAAGGGTGGCGAGCGATAGGGTCTATATTAATTAATCTTGTTAATTGCAGAATTCATGATTAGCAAGGTAATTAGCACAGGTTAGTGTAGGGAGGTCCTCCGAGTAACCCAGAAGCCAACTGGACTAATGAAATCAGTTTAGAATAATTATTAGAGAAAACTTGGAAGCCAACGAATTAGAATCAAGCATAATAAATCCCGATCCAACGATCCCCTTTCATGTTATTGTTTCAATCTAATTTCTCTCCTGCATGCTTAAGTTTTATGTCTTTGTAAATTCAGTATTTTATTATTCTTTGCTTGACCTTCATTATAAAAATCCCCCTGTTTTGATAAGCACAAAATTCTATAACTGCTAGGTCCCCTTCCTTGTGTTCGACTCCAGCCGCTATTGCTACAAAATAGTAGTAGTGTCGTGGCTTATAAATTTTATTTTACCAACAAGACCTTCGACAAGTTGGACCCGTCAAATTCGCGTCGTTGCCGGGTAAGGGTGTTTTCTAGTGTTTATAGGATTTTGTGTTCTTTTTGTGCTTTTTATTTTTCTTTTTGCAGAGCTTAACGATGATATCGGCATAACCTCGACATGGTAAGTTAGAGTGTCATGGCCGAGTGCATGATGCAAGACCTAGTAGCACCTGATTTTAGTCATCTCCCATCTCTTGGAGACCTTGAAGTCACCAGAGAAATCATATACATCACCCAAGCGCCTGAGGAAGAATTTCACAAGTATTGGGATCGCTTCAAAAGGTTATGTGCACTTCCTCATCGCCCATTGTCTGAGGAGTCCTTGCTGTTGCACTTCATTGAAGGATTAGCACCCAATGACAGAAGGATGTTTGATATAGCAAGTGGTGGGGATGCACTAGACAAAACACCCAGTGAGACTAGAGAGATAATTTCGAGCTTGGAAACGTATGTTGGTCTCATCATATTTCAAGCACGAAAGGTAAATTCTTCCAATTCTTCGGATAGCCAAACTCTTAAGCAACAACAAGAAGGTAAGTATAATGAGGTTTGTGAGCCTGAGCTTGAGCCTTCTTTATATTTTGAGTCTAATTCGTGTGATTCCCCATGCGTGGTAGGAGAGATGGAAATAGCTGATCAGTTAGTTTCAGTTCATTTTGAGCAAAAATCTATTTCCCCTAAGCTTATTGATTTCGAATTACATGAGTTAGATTTAGTTTTTCTGATGGCTGACGAGTCTGTTGCTAAATATAAAGGTGTTTTGATTGATATGTTGGGGATGATGATTAATAATCAGTTTAAATTTTATTATGCCTTGCACTCTATGTGAAAGTTTAATTTATCAAAAAGAAGAGGAATAAAAAGGATGCATTGAAAATAAAAAAGGTTGATTTCGGATGAAAAGAGAGGAGAGTGTGGTCGAGCAAACAACCTTAAACAATTGCACCTTATAATTTTACTGTCTTCCATTATTTCAATTCTTAGATAGGTTTATTTTTATCAGTTGCTTTTATGTTTGTTTTCTTGTTTTTGTTTGTCTTTTAGGATTGGCGGTACCAAAGCGATGCTTCCATGTTTGTAGAGAAAACGTGATTCACCACCCATGAGCGCCATATTCAGGGAAGTTCTATTCTTTCCCTATGCATTGTCTTAATTCTTCATGATTTATTACATTGAGGGCAATGTACATTTTAGGTTGGGGGTGGGGAATCGTACTTTACATTTCTGTTGGGCCTTGAGCATTTGAGCGTTAGGCCAGGGTTTGTGCTTAATAGAATGTCTTGCATGCATGTTGTGTATATGCTTGCTTAAGTGATGACGATTTCCTAGGATTGACTCAAATTTTTTTCGAAAATTTATTGCTTTCAATGAGTTGTAACCAAGAGTGTTAAAAAAATGAGCCTTTTTAAAACTTTTCTTGGATATGTCTTGCACATGTTGGGTGTCTATCTTGATTTAATGTAGGACTTGAATGCTTAGGAGCGAGTTACTTCGCTCGTATTCCTGTTGTCACCTCGATAGGTGTAGGGTTAAGCGAGAAAGTCTAAATTTTTTGCAAAATAGTGTGTGACGTCTTGCCTAGGAGAGAAAAGAAAATATGCCTGCAAATAAAAAACAAAAGAGTGGAAATATAAGTCAATGGTGGCGAGCCAAATGAAAAGAAAAATCATATGCTCGCCATCTTTACTTTGAGAGAAAAGAAAAAGAGAGCATGCTTGCATTGAGCTTAAATGCTTAGGGGTAAAAAGAGCTACCTGCAGTGTGATTAGTTAGGCCAAGCAAGAGTAAAACTCGGGTTATGGGTCCCTGCACTATAGTGTGAAAGCTAGTGCCCCATCCAAAAGAAATGCAAAAAGAAAAGAAAAAGAGAGAGAGAGACAACAAAAAAAAAAAAAGAAAAGAAATATAGAGAAATAAAAGGAATTCCTTGATCAGGCACTTAAGCAAGAGGAAGCAACCTAGTTTGTTCCATTTGGGCCTTTTAGCAAGACCTTAGTGCCAGTGTAGGGGGAAGATAGGATGAGAGTTGAGTAAGCCAATCCCGGGCTAGTAAAGTCTTCTTTAGGAGGGCTGGAGCTCTCTCTTGTGCAAGATAATCTTTGAAAAGTTTTGATTTGTCTCCTCATTTGTCTCTCTTGCGAATGTCTCTTGATTGCTTTAGTTTTTGGAGTGTTTGAGTCTTGTTGATTAAATCACTTTTCGATCATAGGCACAACGTCTTTCTCTTTTGTCTGTGTGTGCCTTGCTCGAGGACTAGCAAGATTTAGGTTGGGGGTATTTGATAGGATCTAAATAGTCCTACTTTATTGCCTTTAATCTAAGGTTGTTAGAGTCATTTTATGCTTTACTTGTCCTACTTACAGGTTAATTGAGCTTAGGCTATGTCGAGAGCCGATCACGCTAATTGGTGTTAATTCGGGCCAATTACAAAGTTTTGGAGCCATCTGTGTGTCTTGGACGACGAGAAGGTGAAAAGACCCGATTGTGCTGAAGCGGGCTTGAAGAATGACACTGAAAGTCAAAGATTGAAGCCCTGAACTTAGAGGAAGTGAGACAAAGCCGAGAAATTAAGCAGCAAGTTGAGATTTGAGGCTGGCGTCGAGATGCCGGCCTTGGCGTCTCGACGTCGACGCTAGATCTGGCCGAAGTGTAATGTTCGCGGCGTCTCGACGCTTTCCTTGGCATCTCGATGCCGACGTTTTTTCTATATATATGTAGTCTCGATTTTAGTCTGCCGTTAGGTTAGAATTTTAGTCCCTTTTACGATTTCTTTACCTCTTTTACATTCCATCACTATTGTAGATCATTCTTGGTCATATTTTATGGATTCTTCCATGTTTATTGTTGATTTTACTTCATCTATGCGTAGCTAATCTCGTTTAGATCGTTGGATTGGGTTTATGTCTTGATTCTAAATAAGATTGGCTGAGTTTTCTGAGTTTTACTCTCTGTTCTTGCTGTATTTTAATGGAGTTTTACATGTTATCCCGTTTAAACCAATACATGAGGCTAGTCTATTAGGATTGACACCCTATGCGATTACCGCTTGTGTATTCTAAAAAACTTTGCCGACAGTGGCCGGCCGTCGGCCGCCGGCAAGTCGGCAGCGGGCGGCCGGTCGTCGGATATGAAGAAGAAGAAATGGGAGGGAGAAAAGGGAGGGAGAGATGAGAGGTAAATGAAATTAAAAAAAATATATATATTTTTAATTATTTTCTTATTATTTTATTTTTACAATTTAAAAAATAATTATTGTAATAAAAAAAATACATCCACGCCAGCAATCCGTTAACTTTTAACGGAAAATTGGATGGAGGGACCAAAATGAAACTAAAACCAAACCTTAGGGACTAAATTGTTGAATTTGAAAACTCAGTGACCAGAATGAAACCTAACCCAAACCTCAGAGACTAAAAGTGTATTTTTTCCTAAATTTTATTTGGCCAACACCACCTTCGACAAGTCGGACCCGTCAGTGTGTTATTAGTTGAATATATTGTGTTTTATCCTATTTATAAGAATTGATGCTTTGGATGTTCTTTTGCAAAGAAATTAATGTTGAGCGACTTGAGGGAGCAAAATCCATGATCCAGCAAAGCTGTGAGCAAAACTGGCCAAGTGAGCTGCACGTGATTCATTAATGAGGTGGCGTTTCCAACAGTGATCTCGGATTTAAGAAGCTTGGAGAGAGTTCCACGTGTTATATTTGACCTAATTAGGGTTGACTTTACTCTATAATAGGAAGTAGTCGTCTCAAGTCAAAATATTCTAGGACGGAAGTTCAATTCTTTCCATCTTTGGAAGCCGAATAAAGGAGAAAACCATTGGCGACTTTAGAATACCATCATCTACGGATTTCCTCAAGGAGGGTCATTTCTTCTTGTAGAGTTTGTAGCTATGGATGCATTTAACTAGATTGTAGCGTGTGTTGTTTCCAATTCAATGAACTAATTTACTTTAGGTGTTTGTTGAGATTATGTAATTGTTATTCTTCAATAATCTAGCAATTCATATTGATTCTTGAGCATCTTGATTACTTGTTGTTTTTAATCTTATTTTGTGCCCGCCTGGCCAGCCAGTATGAAGATCTTCTCTTAGTTTCAGGGATGATTTAAGGGATGTGTGGCTTGTAATGACACTAGACCATTATGAGTTGGTGACCGCCCGTAATTGAGCTAGGGATAGCCAGTTGCCTAGTACTTGATCGGTACAACGTCATTGGAGTTGAAACCTATTCCAAAAAATCCAGAGTTCCGGGAGGATCCTGCTGATAATACTGCAAGAGATTGCCTGATCAATGGGATTGCTAGAGCATCTTCTAACAATTACAGAAGTCTTAACCAATGCCTATTTCCAATCTGTCTTCTTTATCCGTTTACATTTCTGCTCTGTTATTTCTTTTGTTCCTGCATTATTCAAAACCCAATCAATTATTCTACTTTGAAATCACTACAAAGATTAAACAAAATAGGTAAAGTGAGACTGTTCAAGACCTCGTGGATACGATAAATTTCTTATCACTTGCTGCAGATTATGTGCACTTGCATAGTATTTTGGAGTCAATTTATCTCATATTTTTAACCACTCCAGAATTGCAACACCCTACCACCCTCCTTCTCCTGATCCGACAAAATAGCATTGAAATATCATCCCATCAACCACGATGTCCCAGAATTCCCACACAAATGCTTCAGGAAAGACCATGTCATCGCCTAACCCTAAAATTTGTTAAGAATATATTTGATTATGTGAGAATCTACCTTTAAAAGCTCTTGGCAATAGATTTTGTGAATGGATGTGCTTTAAAAAATGATTTTAAAAAGATTCATCCATTTTACCAAACATTAAACAAGGTTAAGAAACAAAGGTTAAGATTCTTTTGTAATCTCTTTTAACGCTCTCAAAATCAATTCTAAACTTAGCCTTAGTATACTCTTGAGCTCCTTATGATAGTTATCAATATTAAAAAAAACTATCAAATATAATTATTATAAATGTCCCATTCGAAGTTCAAGTTATTACTTTAAATTTGTGAACGATACATATTAAAAAATTAGGGAAATCCTTATAAATGACCAGTGTATTTTTGAAAAATGGTCAAACGGTGTTTTTCAATAAAAAATGATGAAGAGGAGCATGCAAAAGATTTTGGAAGGTTTTCAAATTCTCCTCTTTATTATTTATTTCAATTTCTTTAGTTGAAGGAGTTAAATTGATTTGATGTGCTTTAGCTGAATTTTCAGGTCCTTAATTTTGATGAAATTGTAGTCTCAACTGGTATGATTTTTCTTTCTCAATATACTGTATTTCTCTTATGTACCTTTATTTTCCGTCCATAAATCACGATTTTAATTTAGTATAAGATCTCTTAATTTAAATTCTCTTTTTCAAATTATTCCGTTAAGATAGATTAATATCAGTCTTATCCTTTTTTTTTTTTTAATTTTGAAATCCGTTGATTTAATTAGGCTTGAATTAATCTGTAAATTCTAGATTCTCTCCCTATTTTATAGTGTAATTTAATTTAATTAGTGTATGGATTTAGATTTTGGTTGGAGGCATTTTTGTCCGATTCGTTGTAAAAAAAATGGTCATTTATCTAGTTGCCCCCAAAAATTATTATTCTAATGCATTTCTTAAATTTATCGGTGATGAAATTTAGGCTCATTTGATAACCATTTATGTTTTTTATTTTTTTGCTTTTCTATTATTCTATTTTTGGTTACGTTGAATTTATGAAGGATACAAGTTAAGAGAGCACATTAACAGTATATTAAAGTCTGCTGTTATTTACCATTTTGTACAACTGATTTAGTTTGTTAATCAGTTTATATTTTCAGTTGTATCTTGTTTATTCTGTTTACAGATGGTCTATATAAAGACATATGCTTTAGCCTTCTTTTATCATCAATAATAAAGTCTATTTCTGGCCATTTCTCCCTGTACATTTCTTAAATTTATCTTGGTATCAGAGCCTATTCTAACAACCAAAGGCTTTTCTTTGAAATTTTTTTCCGCATACTGATGGAGTCTTCTACTCCAGAAAAGAACTCCAAGATTGTCAATCCTGGGAATATAAAATCACCACTATGAAACTCGATGAGGACAACTTTCTTTTGTGGAAGTTGCAGGTCACTACAGCGTTATGAGGACATGGCTTGATGCATTTTGTTCTTGAAGAAACTGAAGCACCTTCGAAATTGATCTCCAATGGCGATCTAAAGGTACCCAATTCCGAATACGATCAATGGGTAAGGCAAGATAGTCTGATCACAACTTGGCTCTTGGGGGCGATGTCCAATTCATTCCTATCAGAGATGCTTGAGTGCGAAACGGCCAAGGCAGTGTGGAAAACACTCAATGCTCGATTTTCTTCCAGAAATCTGGCAAGAATAATGGATCTGAAATCCGAATTAGAGACCACGAAGAAAGGTAACCTTAAATTAGAGGAATATTTTGTGAAAATAAAGAATATTGTTGATTCTTTATCTGCTGCTGGACGAAAAATCAGTCATGAGGATCATGTACTACATCTTCTGAAAAGGTTAGGGCCTGAATATGATCCCACTGTCTCGGTTATCACGGAAAAAGAAGAAATGTGTTGGGACGATTTTGTACACCGCAAGCGTACGAGTCGTCACAAGTAATATAGTGATTTTGAGTATAGAGTATCGTCTCCACAGGGATTGGGTTTGTTCAATTAATTACCATAAATAATCTTGCTTAACTTTATTTAGAGAACAAAATCTAATGCCGAAAAAAAATAAACTAAAAAGCTAATCTAGAAAGCAAAAGATAAATGGAGACACAATTTTGAGGGATAATTCTAGAGTGGTTGATTTCATCAATTGGACCTTTAATGCTTAATCAATTAACTAATATGGATTAACTAATCATTTGATTCATAAGTCTAGAAGCCTGATGACAAGGACTCTCCTGTCGGTCTCCTCCTATCTCATACCTTTCAATAAAGAATCTCCTTTCGGTCTCTTCTTTATTTACTTAGTATGACATTACGACCCTTCAATACAACCTCTAACGTTATTTATTCTATCCCGTGTCACCCGGGTAAATAGCGTTAGTCATGCATTCAGTTCTAGTCTAAGCTTCTCTCCGTCGAGTCTCCACTTAGTAACGATTCATTTAATCAGTGATCAGTTGATTAAAAGCATTACGGACAAAATGCAAAAATGAACAATAATGACAATTAAACCAAATAAATTCATTAATCAAGCAAAGGTTCAACATCTAAATCAATCTCATAGAATTTAGGAATTTACTACTCATAATCACTAAAATTCAATAATTCCTAATCACAACAATTCTAGAAACTAAAACATAAAGGAAAAGGGAAGAGAAATGCTCATAAAAGTGTCGATCTCCTCGATCCCGCGCCGACCTCCATTGATGCCGAGCTCCAAAGATCTTCAACAAAGCTCCAAAACTCTCCCAAAAATCCCCAATTTTAGTGTGGACTCTAGAATGGGGTGAAAACCCACAAATTGGCACACAAAACTTGGAAGCAAATGGCCTCTTTTATAGGCTCCCAGCAGGCGTAGCATCGCGACGCTCCGACGTCATCTTTTCTTGGGCTCCAAGTCGTCGTAGCGTCGCGACGCTACCCCATTTCTGGATCTTTCCGCGCGGCTGCCAAGCGTCGAGATGCTTCAGCCTAGCGTCGTGACGCTAGGCCCTGGATCTTCTAGAATGGCCCGATTTTGACTCAATTTTTGGGCCTCCAACTTTCTTTTGGCCCAAATGCTTCTTGTAATTGATTTTGGGCTCTTTTCTTAACCCAACTTGATAATTAAGGCTTTGGAATTCATGAATTGGGGCTTCTAACTCTTTCTTCTTGGCTTTTTGGATTTGGATCTACAATGAACTTCTCCAAATTGCTCAAAAAGTCCCCAAAAATCATCCAAATTCTCTCAAAATCTGATTTTGCTTCCTTGGCTCGGTTTTCTGAAATTTAAACATAAAATAGCATTAAAGTATACAATTCATGCACAAAACTAGCTAAAAATAATAGGAAAATGATGACATTTTTGCATGTCATCAAAATGCCTCCTCTGCAAAAGGTCTATTCGCTGCTAATGACTCAAGAAAACCAAATCAGTAGGAACCTAGCAATTAATGGTGATGGCTCTCTTCCTACTGTCAATTTAACTACTCAGGCGCCAACAAATTCATCCTTTTCTGTTCAATCACAGAATCAAAATGATACTACCAGGCGCAATCCCAATCCTGGAGGAAATTCGAATCCCAATCAAAGAGGGAGGCAAAATCGAAGACCATGGAATTCTAACGGCAAACCACAGTGTCAACTGTGTGCGGGAAGTTTGGGCATACTGTGTTGAAATGCTACTTCCGATTTTAAAAGTGGTATCAAGGACCCAATTCTAACAACCAGCAGCAACCTTCTTTTCCCAATATGGCAAGGCATCCTCATCCTTCTTCACAAACGCCTTATAATGCGTATCTAGTTCAACATGAACTCAATAGGGAGAATCAATGGTATCTGGATTCTGGTGCCTATAACCATGTTACGAGTGATTTTTCTAACATGTCTGTTTCCTCAGGATATCAAGGTGACAACAATGTGCTTGTGGGCAATGGAGCAGGTCTGGAAGTTCTTAATATTGGGTCATCTTTTCTTAAATCATCTTCCTCACCTGACACTGTATTTCACCTCAAAAACTTACTTCATGTACCTAAAATAACTAAGAACCTCATAAGCGTAAGCCAATTTGCCAATGACAATAATGTTTTCTTTGAATTTCATCCTTCTTTTTGTCTTGTGAAGGACCTGTCCAGTGGCCAAACTCTACTCCAAGGCAAGTTGGTTGATGGTATATACACTTTTACCATGGAGAAAGCTCATCCCAACAGTCTCACTTCTTCCATTCAATCCAACTCCTCTGCTCAAGTATTCTACACTCATACTTCTTTACCTAATCATGTTTCTTGTTCTAATGTCACTGTATTTGACATATGGCATAATAGGCTAGGGCATCCAGCCATGAATACTGTTCGGTCCATCCTTGATTCCTGTAATATTTCTTACTCTCTGAATAAATTTTGTTTGTGTCATGCTTGCTCGATTGGAAAGTCTCATTGTTTACCATACATATCTTTATTTCTTTTTAAAAAAGTAGAAAACCAATCCTGTCGATAACCGGTCGGTTGTTGCTCGTTTGTCTCTTAAGAAAGTTAGAGAAATAGAGAGTTATGTTAGAGACGAAAGAGAAATATATAGAGACGTGGAAATGTAAGTTTAGACATAGAGGTGAATTCTTTTGGAGAGAAAAAAATTGAGAGACAAAAGAAAAATATCTAGGAGAAACTTTTGTTAGAGAGACCGGTCAAAGAAAGCATATTAGTTAGGAATCTTTATAAATATATTAGATAGATAAAGCAAAAGAGAAACTAGAGGGAAAAAAATATAAATTGTAAAGAGAGAAGTAAAATTGATAGTAAAATGTATATTAGAGAAGTATAAAAAAATTGTAGTGAGAGAAAATTTATAGGGAAAAATTTTAGATAGAGAAAAATAAATGAGAGACATTAAGGATAAATTTTAGAGGTAGATATACTAGCTACACAAAGATAAGTTTAGAGAGAAAAAGAGAAAAAAAGAAAAATAAATAGGTGAAAATTTTAGAGAGAGAAAATTGAAAGATAGGTTAGGAGAGAAACAAATGAAACTTTTTTTTTAACCAGATATTACCATTGTTTTCTCTTATTGGAAAATCACCAAATATTACAATTATTAGAAAGTAAAACCACTAATCTGGAACTGATTTTCAGTACCATATATTTTCTATTATTCTATTTGCAAGCAGGGAGAACAATATTTGGTATGTGAATGAATACAATTGAAAAGGGGGCCACCATTATTGGTTTAGATGATTTTACATACTGAGGTTCCAATGAAGGTATGTTCCCGGATGAATTTACAGACAAAATCTTTCCATTTAGCAGCACTGTTTGACTATGCAGGTCCTCATCCTTGGCTGTTAAATGATATTCCTCTCTAAAGGCTTTGCTTCCAACCTTTGGTTTATGGCTGTAGGACTTGTTTCTATGGTGCAACCGTCTGGTTCTGTTCAATGCAATCTCGACATGAACTGTGGTGTTTCCATCTAGGTTGAGAAAAAGCAATGTGATTCCTTTAGATTGCTTAGAACAATGTGCATAGGCTCGTATTTTCTTCGTGCCGTTAAAGCTCGTGGATAGAACATTGCTTCCCATCAAGCGATGCCATAGGAGCGCACTGTAGTAGTCTGGATTCGGTTCAAAAGTTGTTGCGTTCAACAAACCATAGTTTCCACCAATCAATGTCTGCCGACAGTAGGTTTTTGTATCGAAAGTGGCTGACATACCGAGCTGGTCTAGGTACCAAAAACTAAAGACAAATGCATTTGTGACCAAATTATGGCCACTATTGTAAGCCCCTCCCGCTTCCCCAACCCATGCTTTAGCTGAAGTTGGAGAGTTTTTAAGGATCTCATGGAGCTTGTAAAACGTATCGACCATGCCATCAAGATAGGACGGGTCAAGAATCCTTTCAACGAGATGTTCATCAACTCCTGGTCCTAGATTGTATATATGGTGTGACAAAGCATCTAGTGATTGGGTTGTTTTGTTTACGAATTGTTTGAACCAATTTTCATCAAAGAATCCTCCAGGTGCTATGATTAATGGCTTGGGTCCAACACCTCCGTAGATACTTTGGACCATGTTCTGAAGAGCAATTGTATCAGAAGCATACTGATCTACTGTAACTCTTGCTCCAATTCCATTCCCACTCAATTCATTTCCAAACTCCCAACCATGGATTGTGTAGTTCTTTTTGACAGTATAACGTATGAACGATTCAGCATTCGAGTAATTCCAAGCTCCTACAGCAGTCCCATCTGATACAATTTGTCGTCCATTGAGAGCGTTCAATCCAAAAATAATATTAGCTCCTCCTTTATTGAAGAAGTCATTTAGTTGATCCCATCGATCAGTGGGTAAGCAACCTTGACTAAAACCAAACAACTCTGAGGTGTTTCTTGAAAAAGAAAAATTGCATGGCTGCTGGTGATCTTCAGTATCATATATTAGCTTATCTTGCAAACTACCACCCAATCTAAGCTTGAGGGGTTTAAATTCTTTGATTGCATTTAATAGAATATTGTTGCTCAGGTCAAGATTCAACAAAGAGGCTCGGCCCCAACTACAAGTTCCATAATCGCATTTCTCAGGAGGCCACCAATCGAGCGTAGCACAAACGAAATCTTCATCAATAGCTCCAATGGCAGATTTTCCATCGATTGAAACCCTCCCTCTCACAAACCCATCTTCTTTGAAACCCTTCGAGCTTACTGAACCAGAACAACAAAAGAAGAAGCAGATGCAAAAACAAAACCCCACAAACCAAACACGAAACCCCATTTCCAAAAACTTCCTCAAATGGCGAAAGATCTAACAATGAAACCTTCGGCCAATCTTGGAATTTGAAGTTGGTTTTGCAAGTGGACCCTTATATTGGCTTTTGCCGTTTTTCTGTTGATGGAGAGATTAGAAAGAATGCTTATGAAACACGCATTTTTCAAGGGAAGGGGTTTGAACAAAACACCAAATTTGGTGTTTACAAGTTGGCTTCAGGTTTTGGTTTTTGAGAAATGAATAGAAATAAAAATTTTAAGTTAAGTAGATATGAAAATTTTAAGTTAAGGATAAAATTTTTAGATAGAGATAAAATTCCGCTCCAGAGAGATATGTCAAGGATAACAAAAAAAGAACAAAAAAAAGAGCTATTGAAGATAAAATGAGTAGTTGTTGAAAATGAGAAATATCATTTTTTTATGACTTATATTTTGACTTTTAGAATTTCTTTATAATTTCAATTTTTTTTTTTTTAAAGATAGGAAATATAAAATTGGATTATTATCTAACAATTATACTCTCAAAAACTAAAAACAGCAAACCAAAGGGTTATGGACACTCGCTCCTTGAAGATGTCTTGCAACATGTTTTTATCTTTCATCCTATATAAATGGATTATTATTTCTAATATACATTTTTTTTCCAAGTTGTTGTCTTAAGTATCACATAAGAAAGTACCTAAAACTAATGGGCAACCATGGTATAGATGTTGGGTTTTATGCCCTAAAACTCGTAGATAGTGAATGTAACTGTTGACCGGATATTAATGAAATAATATTGATATATTTTTCCATTAATTGTTATTAGTTAATTTTATATTTGTCTTTGCCTAATAATAACCCTAATCCAATAAACTAGACATCCAAGGCTGTAATATGAGTCTTGAACTATATGTAGCGACATATGGGATCATTGTTCAAGAAACAGCCTAAAGGGTCTATAGTTAGGGATAAGACTGGGTGCCTTATCCTGGTGACACTATGGATACGGCCCACTTTGTATTTGATACAAACGCTGCGATCCAACGCGTTTGTGTAGGAGACATGCAAGTGGGGGTGTCCTATGCAATGAGTTTGCAAAAGACCGGACCGCGAAATAGTAACCACTGGTTATAACACCGTTAACTAGTTGGTTTTCTATTTCACTAGGACGACCTAGACAACTTAGTCTTAATCCTGAGTTGATTATGGACTCCTGCTCATGAGAGATTGTCCTTTGATTTGTATGGGTGAGAGTGGCCAATACGCCGACTCAATAAGCCTACCACTTTGGGGACAAGACCGAATGGGGAGCTGGGAACATAATCGTACAAGATGGAATTCACTCCTTCCCGACTTTAGGGAAGCAGATGAGTGTTCCCTTAAGTGGTTACTCCGAGTCTTGAACAAAGGGCCCTACCCTCTCAATGGCACGAGAGGGTTTTCTGTTTGATGGTTGGACCACAAACAGGTTGTTCATTAGAGGAGAATTGGTACTTAAGGAAATAGAGGTAACCCAGGGGTAAAATAGAGGTAACCCAGGGGTAAAACGGTAATTTGACCCAGCTGGTGTTACGGACACTCGTGAAGGACTAACTAGTCGATATTGGTCTATATCCGTGGACACAGAAAATATGTCTGCAGTGAGAAGAGTGCAACTGTGAGTCTATAGTGGAATGAACACACAGTTAACGAATATGGTCCCACTGGTAGCTCGTAAAGTAATTTGATTAATGTGGTTAATGAGTTTGACCAATTAATCTCACATCGTTGGAGCTTCTGATCTGCAGGTCCATTAGGTCCCACTGGTAGCTCGTAAAGTAATTTGAGGCAACTAAATAATAAATTGAAAATGTTCAATTTACTAGGGGAAACAAATATAATATATATTGATATATTACTATGAGAGAATTTAATATTTGAAGAAGTTCAAATATAAATTTATGGAAGTTTGAAAGAGTTCAAAATAATGAATTAATTTAAGGCCTAAAATGTGTTTGGGAAAATTAATTCTAGGCCGGAAATTAAATATGTGATATTTAATTGGTGGTTAATTAATTAAAGAATTCATTAACCGGGAATTAATCAATTATGGAAATAATTAATCACTTATGGAAGTGATTAATCATTTATGGAAATGATCTAATCACTTATGGAAGTAATTAGTCATTTGTGGAAAAGATTAATCAATTGTGGAATTGATGGATCATGATTGATTAATTAAGGAATAAGATTGAATCAATTTTGGAAAAGATTGATTTAATTGAATATTTTATTCATGGCCTCTCTTCTATAAATAGAACACTAGACCTAATTGGTCTATGACACTTGACACTCTTGCTCTTGCTCTTAGACTCTCAAAGACAAGACCTAGAATTCTCTCTAGCCTCCCTCTTAGAGAAAGACTCCCACAAGTCTTTTGCCTCCTAGACTTAGAGACATACCGGTGTAACCTTTGTGGTTATTGTGTCAATCAAGAAGAAAATTCCAGCGATTAAGAGGCGAGGAGGCTGCTGCGTTTTCGTTCGTTGGAGCATCGTTGGCGAAGAACGGTCAAGTCTACAACGGAGGTTTGTAACGGTTCTTCCTCTTTTCTTTAGAAAAGCATGAAAATAAATTTAGATTTATTTTTAAGCATGTTTAAACTGATTTTCCAGCAACTTTAAAGAGTGTTTAAAGTTTGTTTGAGTTTTCGTAACGGTATTTTAATGTTAATTAATATACGGCGTAAGGTCCAATCGATGCGCTTGCGCTGCGTGGGGACTTTTATTCCCTTCAATAGACTCAACGAATACCTTTATTAAAATGTAAAACACTTAAAAAGTCATTTTTAGTAGTTGCCAAACACTAGATTTTTTTCAAAATTAAACACTTAAAAAGTTAAACCAAACACACCTTAAGTATGAAATGTGTAAGAGCATCACGAAAAGGAAGGAATTTTTCTCAAATAAATCTTCTATTCTTTAAATTTTTTAGTTTTAATTTAGACTTAAATAGACGGTTATTCGATAATTAAACATCATTATATCAATATTTGTTTTGTAGTTGAATCTCTCAGTCTCACATTTTATCTTTTTCTACGAAACTAAATGATCAAAGAAGGAATGATATATTGTATTCCCGAGGGGAAGTTAACTATGAGAGATCATAGAACAATAGGAGACTACGAAAAATTATTGAATGAGACGATGTGATTGTTTTTTAATAATCGTTCCATGGATTAAAACATATACTTTCCCTAATTAATCACCTTGATAGAAATGTTGTGGGTTTCCAGCCCACTTGTTGCACAAGCAAGAGTTTATTTTTAAACTTGTGTTTATGAGTCCAATATGTCATGGTATGTGTTTAGCCCAATGGGGGTTAAATGAGTGAGTTTGTCTTGTAAGCCTAGGATTCTTCGTTGGATATGAGATGACCTAAGGGAAGTGACGACAGCAAGAAAAAATACAGGAAAAATACACACAAAAACGGAGAGAAGCAGAGAGAGTAGTGCAATTCGGATTTTCAGCGACAGCGTTCACAAAGTTGTCGTTTGAACCGTTGGATATTTCTGACATTTGGTCCGCCTGTTGGGGACCAATAGGGCCTCGTGTTGAACGGTTGGATCGTCGTTTTGAGCTCGGGTTTGTTCGTAATCGCTGCTGGACAGAACTTGTAAAACTGGAGATATTTTCATCTTCTTTATCTCTTAAGTGTTGATCTCTTAGGTATGAAAGTATTGGTGGGTTGTGAATCTTTGTATGACTTATTTGGATTCTTTTTCCCTCAACTATCATAATAAGAGAAGGTGACAAGGGTGGACTCCTGACAAGTCCCGTGGTTTTTACTCTTCACATCGAAGGGGTTTTCCACGTATAAATCGTGCGTGTTCTTGCGTTTTTAGTATTCTAAATTTTATGGTTGATTGCTGTCCGTTATTGGTTGATTTCTTGGTGATTGATTTGTGGTGTTGTTGGAGCACTATTAATTGGTTGCTTGTCTTGGAGGTGATCCTAGTGGGTTGTTAATATACTACTTGGGTCCTATTAGTTGGTATCAGAGCGAGGTTTTAATTTAATCCTTGTTATGGAGTCTACTCGTAGTAGTGGAGGTAGTTCAATCATTACATTGACATCAACCAATTATTCCATCTGGAAACCGATGATGGAGGATTTGTTATATTGTAAATATCCAATTGAAGCAACCACAGGAGCTGATGGTACCATTATTAAACCTGCAAAACCAGAGAAAATGGAAGAGAAAGATTAGGGAAAGTTAAAGAGGAAAGCTTTGGAGACTATTAGGCAGTGGGTTGATATTAGCATTTTCAACCATGTGTCTCAAGAGTTCGACCTATATGCGTTGTGGAAGAAATTGGAAGATCTTTATGAAAGGAAGACCACGCAAAATAAAGCTTCATTAATCAAGAGGCTTGTTAATTTGAAATTTTAGGGTGGGAAGTCTGTTTTTGAGCATTTGAATGACTTCCATGATATTATTAACAAGTTGACTACTATGAAGATTGTTCTTGATGATGAATTGCAGGCTTTGTTCTTGTTGAGTTCTTTGCCAGACAGTTGGTAAACTTTGGTTGTGTCTATTAGTAACTCTCCAGAAGGTGTTCTGTCTTTGAATGTTATTAAAGAAGCATGTTCAATGAAGAGATAGAAAGAAAGGAGATGGGAGTTGATAATTCACATGCTCTTGTTGTTGAGAATCGTGGAAGAAACAAGAGTAGGGGACCCAAAGGTCGTGGTAACTCAAAATGGAGGTCCAAGTCTAGAGACAAAGAGACTAGGACATGTCATTACTGCAACAAGCCTGACAATATCAACAAGTTTTGCTATCGTTGGAAGAAAGAACAAGGTATGAAGCAAGACTCACAAAAAGAGGGAGATGATAGGAATACTGCAGCAATCACTTCTAAGAGTGATGATGATGTCACCTTGATTTGTGCAACTAGTGAGTGTCATCATGTAGAGAGTTCAGATACAGAGTGCCTGGTAGATTGATAGGACCTAAATAGTCCTATTTTGTCGCCTCTAATCTAAGCTTGTTAGAGTCATTTTATGCTTTACTTGTCTTATTTATAGGTTAATTGAGCTTGGGCCATGTCGGGAGTCGATCACGCTAATTGGTGTTAATTCGGGCCAATTACAGAGTTTTTGGAGCCATCTCGATGTCTTGGACGGAGAGAAGGTGAAGAGACCCAATTGTATTGTAGCGGGCCTGAAATGTGACATCGAAAGCCAAAGATTGAAGCCTCGAACCTAGAAGGAGTGAGACCAAGCCGAGAAGTAGAGCAGGAAGTCGAGTCTAGAGGCTGGCGTCTCGACACCGACGCGATTTCAGCCCGAAGACGAATGTTCGCAGCGTCGAGACACTGTGCCCTGGCGTCTCAACGCCGGCGTGTTTTCTATATATATGTAGCCTCGGTTTAGTCCGCCATTAGGTTAGAGTTTGGGTCCCTTTAACGATTTATTTGCCTCTTTTACTTTTCAGCACTTTTCTAGACCATTGTTGGTCATTTACTATGGATTCTTTCATGTTTATTATCGCTTTTACTTCATCTATGCATAGCTATACTCTTTTAGATCGTTGGATTGGATTTATGTCTTGATTCTAAATGATATTGGTTGAGTTTTCTGGTTTATACTTGCTGTTCTTGCTGAGATTTTATGGAGTTGTGCATGTAATCTCGTTTAAACCAATACATGAGGCTAGTCAATTAGGATTGACGCCTTATGCGATTACCGCTTGTGTATTCTATCAGTTATTTGAGATAGCCACTAGGTTGAGGCAAGCCACTCTCTACGCGAGATGACGCTTGATAGGCCTAGGATACATGTTAAAGGTTGTAGGAATTATATTTAAATTGCTTTTGAATTTAGTTCTTATGATTCCAGACCCACGATCCCAAAGCGGCTAGTTTTAATAGGTGGTTGTAAAATTCCTTGTTAACAGTCTACATTAATTAATCTTGTTGATTGTTGAATTCACCATTAGCGAGTTAATTAACACAAGTTAGTGTAGGGGGTCCTCCGAGTAACCCAAAAGCCGACCGGACTAATAAAATCAGTTTAGAGCGATCATTAGAGAAAACTAGGAAGCCAATGAATTAGAATCAAGCATAATAAATCTCAATCCAATGATCTCCCTTTTATGTCATTGTTCCCTTCTAATTTCTCTTTGCATGTTTAGTTTTGTGCCATTTAAAATTCAGCATTCAATTATTTTATTTTATTTTATTTTCCTTGCTTGTCTTTCATCATAAAAAATCCCCCCAGTTTTCATAAGCACGAAATCCTACACTTATTAGATCCTCCTTCCATGTGTTCGACCTCGCCCGCTATTGCTACAAAATTAGTAGTAGTGATGTGGATTATAAATTTATTTGACGACTTAGGGAGAACTTGACACCCTCCTAGCGGTCCCGTCAAGTTGGCGCCGTTGTCGGGGAAGGACGTTTTCTAGTATTTATAAGATTTTGTGTTTTTGTGTCTTTTTGGTTTTTGTGGCTTTTCCTTTTTCCTTGCAGAGCTTAACGATGAAATCAACATAACCTCGGCACTGTAAGTTACAGTGCCATGGGCGAATGCATGATGTAGGACCTAGTAGCTCCTGATTTAAGTCATCTCCCATATCTTGGAGACCTTGAAGTGACCAGAGAAATCATATACATCACCCAAGCGCCAGAGGAAGAATTTCACAAGTATTGGGATCGCTTCAAAAGGTTATGTGCACTTCCTCATCGCCGATTGTCTGAGGAGTCTGATAGGCAAGTTTTTGGCGCCATTGCCAAAAACTTGATGAGCAAATCCCCGGCAACGGCGCCAACAACTTGATGAGCAAATTGCTAACCGCAAGCGCACGGGTCAAGTAATAATATAGTGAATGTAATTCGAATGTCGTCCTCTGGATTGGATTTTTTAAGCAAATCAAGTATTGTGAATTATCTTGCTCAATTTTATTTAGGGATCAAAAAGTGATGAATGGATGATATGAAAACTAAATCAAAACAAGTAAAAAGTGGAAATTCAATTGGAAAAAACACTTAGGGAATTGATTTCGCCGATTTGGTCTAGGATTGATTTTAAGGTGTAAGTTATTATGCACAATGAAATTATGAGCCAAAGACCCTTTAATCACAACTACCTCTCCCGAGTATAATTGATTCTCATGCAAATTAACCAACTTGATATCCCTATCTAAGTTTATTAATATGCAAGGCAATGAGATCTTTTGACCAATTCTAAAGTTAATCTAAAACCGTCACGAATTAGAAAATAAACTTTAGTCATGCAATCTTGAGTATGTCTATATCAAATCCCCTCTCCCGAGCTAGATTCAAAACATAAATCATCCAACTAATGGCCAATCAATTGAAAGCATTAAATCAAGATTACAAACATAATAAACATTGCACAACTTAAACCATAAATCAATCCATAAACTCAATCAACTACATCAATCCCTAAGCTACAAGTTTAGCTACTCATGATTTGTATTACAAGCTCAACTAAACATAATAAAGCCATAAATCTAACTAGAGAAAAGGAAAGGGAAAAGAAAACTCAATGTAGGCCGAGACCGAACGTCCCCGTTACGATCCCCACGAACGATGGGTTGATTTCCGCTTTTCTCCCTCTTGTTCAGCCTCAATCCTCTGTTTTCTCCTCTGTTTTACGGCTCCAAAAGGTCCCAAAATTGAATCCCCTCAAAACCTAGCCGAAAGGAAGCTTTTATTCTGATTTTTCGTCGTAGCGTCGAGACGCTATCCAGACAGCGTCTCGACGCTGCCTCTAAAACACGCGCGTCTGGAATGGAAATAACGGTAGCGTCGAGACGCTATTGTCACAGCGTCTCGACGCTGTGACGCTGCCGCCTCTTCTAATTAAGGAAAACCAGCGTCGAGACCCTCCAAGAGTGGCGTCTCGACGCTGATGGGCAGAATGCCCTCTTTTGGCTCCTTGTTGCTTGAACTTTCCGGTTCTTTGGCATATTTTCACGTCCCGAACACCCGATTAACTCCAATTCCACGTTGTAGCTCTAATCATCGCTTTCCTACAAAATAAACAATAAAGCACAATAAAATGGCCCAAAAATCATAAAAGACTAGCTAAATTAAATAAGTAAAAGTAGCTAGCTATGCTCGCTATCAGAGTCCTTGTTGTTGCACTTCATCAAAGGATTAGTGCCCGATGACATAACGATGTTAGATATACCGAGTGGTGGTGATGTGGTGGACAAGACACCGAGTGAGGCTAGAGAGATAATTTCGAGCTTGGCGACGTATGTTTGACTCATCATATGGCAAGCACGAAAGGTAAATTCTTCCCATTCCTCGATTAGCCAAACTCCTGAGCAACTGTACGAAGGTAAGTCGATAGAAAATTCAACTGAGGTGAGTATGCCTGGGCTTGAGCCTTCATTAGATTCCGAGTCTAGTTCATGCAATTCTTCATGCTTGATAGAAAAAATAAAAATAGGTGATGAGTTAGCTTCGGTCCGTTCTTTACCAATTTCTATTTCCCCTAAGTTTATTACTCCTGAATTGCATGAGTTAGATTTTGTCATTCTTGTAGCTGACCAGTTTGTTGCTCAAAATAAAGGTGTTTTGATTTATATGTTGGGGATGATGATTGATAATCAGTTTAAATTCTATTATACCTTGCACTCTAGGTGCAAGTTTAATTTATCTATGCAGGAGAAAATCAAAAAGAAGAAAAATAAAAAGGATGTAATGAAAATCAAAGAGGTTGATTTCGGATGAGAAGCGAGGAGAACGTGGTCGACCAAACGACCTTAAACATTTGCACCTTATAATTTTACTGCTTTCTGTTATTTCATTTCTTAGATAGGTTTTATCTTTTTCAGTTGCTTTTATGCTTGTTTCCTTGTTTTTATTTCTCTTTTAGGAATGGTGGTACCAAAGCGAAGCTTCTACATTTATAAGAAAACGTGATTCACCACCCAAGAGCGCAATATTCAGGGAAGTTCTACTCTTTCCCTATGCATTGTCCTAATTCTTCATGATTTATTACATATAGGACAATGTAAATTTTAGGTTGGCGGTGGGGAATCATACTTTTTACTTCTGTTGGGCCTTGAGCATCTGAGCGTCAGGCCAGCATTTGCGCTTAATGAAATGTCTTGCATGCTTGTTGTGTGTATGCTTGTTTAAGTGATGATGATTTCCTAGGATTGACTCAAATTTTTTCGAAAATTTATTGCTTTCGATGAGTTGTGACCGAGAGTGTTAAAAACAGGAGCCATTTTAAAACTTTTCTTGGATATGTCTTGCACTTGTTGGGTGTCTATTTTGCATTGAGCCTAAACGGTTATGGGTAAAAAGAGCTACCTGCAGTGTGATCAGTTAGGCCAACCAAGAGTAGAACTCAGGTTATGGGTCCTGCACTGTAGTGTGAAAGCTAGTGCCCTATCCAAAAGAAATGCAAAAAGAAAAAAAAAAGAGAGGGCAAAAGCAAAAGCAAAAAGAAAACAAGTCCAAAGAAAAAGAAGAGTGAAAAAGAAAGAAAAAAATAGAGAGAAGAAAAAGGAATTCCTTGATCAGGCACCTAAGCAAGAGGAAACAACCTAGTTTGTTCCATTTGGGTCTTTTAGCAAGACCTTAGTGCCAGTGTAGGGGGAAGATAAGATGAGAGTTGAGTAAGCCAATCCCGGGATAGTAAAGTCTTCTTTAGGTGGGATGAAGCTCTCTTGTGCAAGATAATCTTTGAAAAATTTTGATTTGTCTCCTCATTTGTCTCTCTTGCGAATGTCTCTTGATTGCTTTAGTTTTTGGAATGTTTGAGTTTTGAGGATTAAATCACTTTTCAACTATATGCACAACGCCTTTCTCTTTGTTTTGTGTGTGCCTTGCTCGAGGACTAGCAAGATTTAGGTTGGGGGTATTTGATAGGACCTAAATAGTCCTATTTTATCGCCTCTAATCTAAGCTTGTTAGAGTCATTTTATGTTATACTTGTCCTATTTATAGGTTAATTGAGCTTAGGCCGTGTCGGGAGACGATCACGCTAATTGGTGTTAATTCGGGCCAATTACAGAGTTTTTGGAGCCATCTCGATGTCTTGGACGGAGAGGAGGTGAAGAGACCCAATTGTGCTGTAGCGGGCCTGAATTGTGACACCGAAAGCCAAAGATTGAAGCCCCGAACCGAGAAGAAGTGAGACCAAGCCGAGAATTAAAGCAGGAAGTCGAGTCTAGAGGTTGGCGTTGAGACGCCAGTCTTGGCATCTCGACGCCGACGCGATTTCAGCCCGAAGAAAAACTAGTTAGATATAACTAGTAACCGTTGCAGAGGTCTCGGATGGTTGCTACATTATGCATAAGGGGTGGCGAGCGATAGAGTCTACATTAATTAATCTTGTTATTTGTCGAATTCACCATTAGCGAGTTAATTAGCACAGGTTAGTGTAGGGGAGTCCTCTGAGTAACCCAGAAGCCGACCAGACTAATAAAATCAGTTTAGAGCGATCATTAGAGAAAACTAGGAAGCCAATGAATTAGAATCAAGCATAATAAATCCCAATCCAACGATCACCCTTTTATGCTATTGTTCCCGTCTAATTTCTCCTTGCATGTTTAGTTTTGTGCCATTTAAAATCCAGCATTCAGTTATTTTATTTTATTTTATGTTCCTTGCTTGTCTTTCATCATAAAAAATCCCCCCTGTTTACATAAGCACGAAATCCTACACTTATTAGATCCCCCTTCCCTGTGTTCGACCTCGGTCGCTATTGCTACAAAATTAGTAGTAGTGTCGTGGATTATAAATTTATTTGACGACTTAGGGAGAATTCGACACCCTTCTCGCGGTCCCGTCATAGATTCAGGTGTTTCATACCTATTTGTTCCCAAAAGGGGGTATTTCATGAACTATCAATCTGGTGATTTTGGTAGTGTGAAGATGAGAAACCAGAGCTCAGCTTGCATTGTTGGGCTAGGTGATATTCGTGTGAAGACAAGTGTTGGGTGCATGCTTACATTAAAGAATGTGTGCCATATTCTGGATTTACGCCTTAACTTGTTGTCTGCAAATGTTCTTGATCAAGAAGGAGTTCGACATACCTTTGCAGATGGTAAATGGAAATTGTCTAAGGGTTCAATAACAGTTTCTCATGGTGAGTTGTGTTGCTCTTTGTATAAAACATACTTGAGTGTATGTTCTTCTGAGCTTAATGCAGTTGAAGAAAAGAATTCTCCTAACTTGTGGCATCGAAGGCTAGGGCATATGAGTGACAATGGGATTAAACTGTTGGCAGGTAGATCTCTTATCCATGTTGATAAAACAGTTCCTCTTGACCCTTGTGATCATTGTTTGGCAGGCAAGCAGCATAGAGTTTCTTTTTCTAGGCAGTCCACCAGAAGGCAAAGAAAGTTGGAGTTAGTTCACTCTGATGTTTGTGGTCCTATTGAGGTCGAGTCTCTTGGTGGAAATAGATATTTTGTCACTTTCATTCATGATGCTACTCGAAGAACTTGGGTGTATATGTTCAAGAAAAAAAGCCAAGTGTTCGAGATTTTCAAAAAGTTTCATGCCATGGTAGAAAGGGATACCGAAAGAAAGTTGAAGCATCTTCAATCTGACAATGGTTGTGAGTATACTTCGAATGAGTTAAGGTATTATTGTTCACAACATTGCATTAGACATGAAAAGACAGAGCCCGACACACCGCAAAACAATGGAGTTGCTGAGAGGATGAACAGAACCATTGTAGAGAAGGTGAGGTGAATGCTTAGAATGTCTGATCTTCTTAAGACATTTTGGGCTGAAGCAGTGCAATGTGTCGTGTATTTGATTAATCGATCTCCATCGGTTTCTCTTGGTTTAGACATTCCAGAGAGAGCATGGAAGGGACGTGATCCTACTTATTCACATATGAGAGTCTTTGGCAGCAAGGCATACATGCATGTGCCTAAAGAACAGAGGTCAAAGCTTGTTTCGAAGACCAATCCGTGCGTATTTGTTGGGTATGGGGATGAAGAGTATGGTTACAAGCTCTACGATCCAGAAAAGAAGAAGGTAGTGAGAAGCAGAGATGTAGTATTCTTTGAGCACGAGAAGGGTGCAAATCTTCTGAGTACAAGGTACACTTCTACTTCATAGTTGTTTCTTGATACTACTAATGGTTCTACCTCTATTCTCTCTATTATTCAACCAGCAAATGAGAATGTTGAAGATGTACTTGATGATGTACACGATAATGTTGGTGAGATACAACCTGATGGTAATGTACCAGATCATGTTGATAATGATAATCTTGACGAGTCTTCATCTGATGAAGAAATCAACGAGGAAGTGATTCATGAAGAGGTTAATGAGTAGGGGGAGCGACCTACCCCACAAGTGGAGGATACACAGGTTCGAAGGTCCACCAGAGAGCCTAAACCTTCAACAAGGTATCCAAGCTCAGAGTTCATTCTAGTTACTGAAGATGGAGAGCCAGAGCACTATCAAGAGGTCTTGTCTCATGATGAAAAAGACCAGTGGCTCGATGCAATGAAGGAAGAGATGAATTCCCTGAAAAAGAATGAAACCTATGAGTTAGTGAAACCTCCAAAGGGCAAGAAAGTCTTGAGAAATAGATGGGTTTTCAAGTACAAGAAGAATGGTGAGAAGAGAGTGAAGCTCAAATCCATATTAGTGGTAAAGGGATGCAACCAAAAAAAGGGTATTGACTTTGATGAGATCTTCTCTCCAATGGTCAAAATGACATCTATCATAACAGTGTTGGGTTTAGCAGCAAGTCTTGATCTTGAGTTGGAGCAACTTGATGTAAAAACTTCATTTTTACATGGTGACTTGCATGAAGAGATCTACATGGAGCAACCAGAAGGATTTGAAGAAAAAGGGAAAGATAAACTTGTTTGCAGGTTGAAGAAGAGTCTTTATGGGCTTAGACAGGCACCAAGGCAGTGCTAGAAGAAATTTGATTCGTTTGTGATAAGCAATGGTTATAAACGAACTACAGCTGATTCTTGTGTGTATTTTAGAAAGTTCTCTGGACGTAACTTCATCATTCTTCTTTTATATGTAGATGATATGTTGATAGTTGGACAGGATGCAAATATGATTCAAAGTTTGAAGAAAGACTTGTCCAAGTCATTTGACATGAAAGATTGAGGTTCTACAAAGAAAATTTTAGGCATGGAGATTGCTCGTGACAGGAAAGCTGGGAAATTATGGTTATCCCAGGATAAGTATATTGAATGGGTGCTTGAAAAGTTCAATATGAAGCATGCTAAGCCTGTTAGTACATCGCTAGAAACTCACTTTAAGCTAAGTAAGAAAACTTGTCCTACAACAAAGAAGGAGAAAGAAGTTATGTCATCCATTCCTTACTCTTCTATTGTTGGTTCTTTGATGTATGCTATGGTGTGTACTAGACCTGATATTACACATGCAGTTGGTTTCGTCAGTCGTTTCTTATATAATCCAGGTAAGACTCATTGGGAAGCAGTGAAGTGGATTTTCAGAAACTTGCGGGGCACCTCCAAATTGAGTTTGTGTTATGAAGGTGGCAAACCGATACTTGAAGGCTATACTGATGCAGACATGGCAGGTGATTTTGATAATAATAGAAAGTCTACCTCAGGTTATGTGTTTACATTCTCAGAGGGAGCCATCTTATGGCAATCTAAGCTACAAAAATGTGTAGCATTGTCCACAACTGAGGCAGAGTATATTGCAGCAGTGGAAGCAAGCAAGAAAAGGTTATGGCTTAAAAGGTTTCTTCAAGAGTTGGGTTTGAAGCAACATGAGTATGTAGTATTCTGTGATAGTCAGAGTGCTATGGATTTGAGCAAGAATTCAATGTATCATGCTCGCACCAAACACATTGACATTAGGTATCATTGGTTGCGATATGTGATTGAAGAGAAGAGAATGAAACTTAAGAAAGTCCACACTGACAAGAATAGTGCAGCTATGTTGACTAAAGTAGTTCCCGGAAGAAAGATTGAGCTTTGTAGTAAGGTTGTCGGGATGAGGTTCAAGTGATCATGGATGTGATTGTGTCTTCCCCGTGATGGGCTGGTGGGGGAGATTGTTGTGGGTGCCCAACCCACTTGTTGCACAAGCAAGAGTTTATTTTTAAACTTGTGTTTATGAGCCCAATATGCGAGTTATGTGTTTAGCCCAATTGGGGTAAAATGAGTGGGCTTGTCTTGTAAGCCTAGGGTTCTTCCTTGGATATGAGATGGCCTAAGGAAAGTGACAGTAACAAGGAGCGTTCACAAAGTTGCCGATTGCTGAAGTTTTAACCGTTGGATTTTGCTGAAATTTGGTCAGCCTATTGGGGACACATAGGGCCTCGTTGTGAACAGTTGGATCGTTGTTTTGAGCTCTGGTTATCCTCCCCTCGAACAAAATACCACCGAGCCTCCCCTCAACTAGTCATCTATCCGTCGAAGTCTCCTTTAATAAGAGTTTGTCCAACTCTCTAGGCTTTACCGAGAGTTTGCTCTTATCCAGGACAACTCCTCTTCTCCGGAGTATACCCGCCTGCCAAGAGCTCAACCAAGGACCTCCACCATGACTATTAAGGCCCATATCTTCTTTATTCGGCACCCGAGGATTCCACCCGACACGGCTACCATCTTGGGATATGGCTCTGATACCACATGTAAGGGATTATAGGACACTACACATATCTCCACAATGGTACGACATTGTCCACTTTGGGCATAAACCCCCATGGCTTTGTTTTTGGTTCACCCCAAAAGGCCTCATACCAGTGGAGATAGTTGTCCTCCCTCATAAACCCATGTTCAAACTACTTTTGCAATTTCTCATATATTTAACTGTGCAAAATCATTTATTTATTTTAAATGTTTTATTTTTTTTAGTACATCAACATTTCGGGGTGGGAAAATGCGAACCTCTGACCTCTTAGTCGAGTGTACATAACAATTACTGCTGAGCTAGACTCGTTTTAGCTTATTTTATTTACTCTTTTAGTCTCTAATATATATTTTTTAATTTATATCATTGTGGTCGTGGTCATTAACATGTTTTATTTAAATAATAATATTTTTAGAATCTTTTCAGTTTGGTTTGATTACATAACTCTGTGCATACCGATCGAATTACATGAACATAAGCAAAGGGACTTGCGCATGAAGGAACATTAATTCTCAAATTAAATAAATAAAAAAAAAACATTAATTCTCAAACTTTATCATTAAAAGATGATGATAAGTTGAAATATTTTAAAGAAGGTTTAATGATAAGAAATACCTCCGAACTATGGGGTTTGTTTCAAAAATACCCTTGAACTTTAAAAATTTCGAAAATACCATGAGCTTTAAAAAATGTTAAAAAATACCCTTACCGTTAAGTTTTGGATGAAAACCGTTAAAATTTCAGTTTTATTAATACCCTTGATGGACTCTGATATCATATTACTATCTCAAAACCAATTGACAACAAAATGAGTAACTCTTTTTAAATGTTGAATCCTCAACAATCTCAACCTATTTTAAATCTGTTATTTGATGTGTGGATTTCTTTTTAGTTCAACAATACGGGAGTATGCGATTCGAACCTCTGACCTCTTGATCAAGACTATAAGTTATATGTTGAGTTATATTCATGTTGGCACGTATGTTAAAGTTGTAGGATTAGCATGGAGGGTGTGATGAAGGAGAGAGATGTAAATTAAAATTGACAACCATGTCAGAGAGAAAGACGAAAAAAATACTCTTATGTTAAATATGTTTTAATCTTTAAATGTTCGAACATTTTTGTTTTAGTTCTTTTAGTTTATTTAAGAAACAATCTGAACATAGTTAATTTCAACAAAGAAGTTAGATGAAAAGAAAAAACTTTTCACAAGAAAAGGCGATGTTGTCTTTATTGTTAAATTTTCATACCATTTAATAAAATCTACATTGCATGCATGTTTCATTTTTGTTCATATATATATATATATAGAGAAAAAAGTTGTGCGTGGACAAATATTTAATGTCTTACCCACCATATAATATAGTTGGTTAGAATTTAATTAAATGATTAAAACCTTAATAGGAAATACGACTAAAATATTTTTATTGTTTTTTGAAAGTCTATAATATCTCCCTGTTTAAATTGTAATACTAAAACAAATTTCAAAACCCAAAACTTGTACAATATTACTATTTCTCCAACAAACACATGCTTGGCATTTGTCAATATAATAATAAATTCATATGACACTAGAAATTAATTTATCTTGGCTAAAAATTGTGAACAATTTTCTAACACACGCTACCACACTTGTGGAGCTAGTATTAGTCTTATTTTAGAAGTGTTGTAGCTTCTAAAATAATTGTTGACAACTGTACTTTTAGAAGAATCAACCATAATATATACTAAATTAATTATGATTTAGCTATAATGACTAAATTAGATATACTGTGAAAATGTGCATGATTTTTTGTTTATAATTTATATATTTCTTAATAATTATTATTTGAAATGCTTAAAAATGCTACATGATTTCAATTTAAATTTATATTTTGTTTGCTCTAAATTACACGTTGAGAAACAGTGGTTATAACATACCTATGCCTGAAACAGATCTTCACAGAAGGCAGCGTCCACATTCACCTTATACCAACCCTCCTCCGGCGGGAACCATTTGACTGTACTTTGAGGAACCCCTCTAATCCCAGCTAAATAGACCCGAGAGGCCTCTCGAAAAACAACAAAATAATTCACAGCCCAATCCAAAAGTCTCGCTGAAGGAACCTGCCCTCTAAACTTCTGTTGGTTTCGACAACACCACACAACCCAAACACACCACAACAAGCTCCTCAAACTTAACCCAATCGACCCTATCCTTTACATCCCTAAGAAAATTAAGAATAGAGTCTGCCTGAACATTATGCAACAAAATCTCCCATTCAGATCCCATCAACAATTCACGAAAAAATTTACACTGCTAAAACAAATGCATGCATGACTCCCCATGTCTACCACAATACACACACACATTCAAAACATCAATGCCTCGAATACTCAAATTATCAATGGTGGGTAAACGCTCCAAACAAAGTCTCCACAAGAAAATCTTGATTTTGTTTGGAACCCCCATTTTCCAGCACCCCTTCCACCAACTGGAAAGTGACTCATTCGAAGACGAAGATAGGGTTTGGGGAAGCAAAGCCGTTTGGCCAAGTCGATACCCACTCTTAACCGAATACACACCACATTTCTCAAAATGTCATATGACCCTATCCTCAGACAACATATGCCGCAAGGGAATAGTAAGGATAAAACGTACCACGCGAGGGCTAAAATGGTGCCGAAGAATCTCCTCACTCCACTGACCAGAAGCAGTAAGAAGATCAGCCACTCGAGTATCAGAATCCACGGTAATCGGGGAACGCACCTTAAGGTAAGTGTCATTCGGAATCCAGTTAGAACCATACACACGAACTTTCTCACCATTTCCCTCCAACAAAAACCCTTTCCCAACACCTCCCTCCCCAAAATCAGACTCCTCCAAATATACGAAGGATGGGAGCCTACCCCTGCATCCAAGAAAGCTCCTCCAGGAAAATACAGCCCCCTCAACACACGAGAGAGAAACGAAGTAGGATACTGAACAATTCTCCAACATTGTTTAGCCAGCAAAGCTTGGTTGAAAACCTCCAAGTCTTTGAAACACATTCCACCCAAACATTTTGGCTTGCATAAAGTCTTCCAGCTCACCCAATGGATCCTTCTATCTTGCTTATCCCCATTCCACAAGAATCGTGCCATGGCCCTACTAATGTCCTATATCAGTTTTTTAGGCAAGCGAAAACAATTCATAGAGTAACACGGGATAGCCTGAACAACGGATTTTAGTAGAACTTCCCTGCCCTCTAAAAAAAAAACTTGCCCATCCATCTCTGAATCTGAGGCCATACCTACACTTTAATAAAGTTTAGAGTGTTCATTATGTTCTGAGGCACAAAAGACGGCAAGCCTAAATACTGCCGATGGCAGGCCGTTATTTGAACCTGGAAAATCTGACTTGCCTGAGTTTGAACACCCATTTCTGTGCTCGGACTAAAGGAAATGATAGACTTTTCAAAGTTTATAGTTTCCCCAGAAGCTCACTCATAGCACTGAAGGATGCACTGCACAGCCTGTGCTTCACCCACCTTAGCCCGAAAAAAGAGAAGACTGTCATCAGTGAAGAACAAAAGGGAGATAGCAGAACATCCACGCGTATCTTCAACCCCGTGATAACCTTCGACACCTCCGCCTCATGCAGCATACGAGAGAGCCCTTCAACACTGATAACTCTCCAAAAGGGTGTTATTTAGGCCTTAATTCTATAGTGTTTTGTGTGTCATTTGTGCTAAGTAGGGTTGCTTTTAGATGATTGTTGCATGTTCTAACTCATTTGGAAGAATGGATGCTTTGGAAGTTATTTTGTGCAGAATATATTGCTGCGCGACTTGAGGGAGCAAGATCTGCAATCCAGCAAAACAGGGAGCAAAACCTGCCACGTTACAGCTCGTTATCCATTTTAATGAACTGAAGTTAGTTAAGCTATTCTCGAATTTGAGGAGCAAGGAGAGCCATCCACGTGTCTAGGTCAACCTAATTTAGGCTTGTCTTCATTCTATAAAAGGGAAGAGCCATTCAAGTCAAAGACATTCCACTTTTGGGAAAGAGATCATTTCTCATTTCCATCTTGGGAGCCGAATAGAGGATAAAGACTGGAGACTTCAAGAAGACCATCAATTACAGAATTGACCAAGGGAATTAGTATTTTCCTGTAATATCTTGTAATTATGGATGTGCATACTCAGACTGTAGTGTGTTTTATCATGAGTGTTGTGAACTAAATCTCTTTAGGTGTTGGTTAGGAGTTATGTAATTGTTGTGCTTAATTCTCTATGCAATATAAGTTGATTTGAGCATCTTGATTATTTGTTGAGCTGATTTATATTTTGTGAGCGCTTGGCCAGCCGGTATGAATACCACTTCTTAGTTTCAGGGATGAATTGAGAAGTGTGTGACATTTAATCACACTAGATCATTGTGTATTGGTGAACGCCAGTGACTGAGCTAGGGATAGCCAGTTGCCTAGTGCTTGATCGGTAGTGCGTCATTGGAGTTGAAACACATTCTAAAAAATCCAGAGTTCCGGGAGGATCCTGCTAATAAGACTGCAAGAGTTTTGCTTAATCAATAATATTGCTAGAGCATCCTTTAAAACAATTACTGAATCCTGACCAATGCCTGTTTCTAATCTGTCTACTTTATTTGTTTACTTTTTGTTTTGCCATTTCTTTTGCTTCAGCATTTTATCAAAACCAATCATTTTAACCATTCTTGAAACTATTAAAGAGTTATACAAAACAGATAAAGTGAGAGCTATTCAGACCCTGGATTCGATAAATACTTATTACTTGTTGCGGATTGTGTATGCTTGCACAGTGTTCTAGAGTTTATTTTTTCTATATTTTTACCCACTCTCGGAACCCAACAAGTTTTTGGCTCCGTTCCCGGGGAACTTGAATAAGTTTTTATCTGGTCTGTTTTATGTATGTGTTTTAGTGGTTTGGTGCTAGAACTTTTTGACTGTTTCTTTTGTTTTTGCAGGTGTGAGTTTGGTGCATGAGCGATCCGCCTGGGGTAAGGTTCGAGCTTGATCAAGAAATTGAAAGGACATTCAGGAGAAGAAGGAGAGAGTAGCGTATAAACCAAAATTCAATGGCTGATGTGTCGCGTCTCCCGCAGGGTCCAGAAAATCCAGTGAACCCCCAGCAGAGTCGTTTATTGCAGCAAAATCCACCGCTGGAGCAAAATGAAAAGCAAAATAATCAGGCTGAGAATCCTATCTTGGTAGCGAACGATAGGGTCAGAGCCATTCGAGCGTATCCTTTTCCAATATTTGATGAGTTAAATCCAGGAATTGCACGTCCTCAAATTGAGGTAGCAAATTTCGAAATGAAACCGGTAATGTTTCAGATGTTGCAAACTGTGGGTCAATTCCATGGTTTATCATCTGAAGACCCCCATTTACATCTTAAGTCTTTTCTAGGAGTTAGTGATTCTTTTGTGATTCAGGGAGTGTCTAAAGATGCCCTTAGATTAACTTTGTTCCCGTATTCTCTTAGAGATGGAGCAAAGACATGGTTAAATTCTTTTGCTCTAGGATCAATTAGGACATGGAATGAGTTAGCGGAAAAATTTCTTAGTAAGTATTTTCCACCAACTAGGAATGCTAAATTGAGGAGTGAAATATAAGGGTTTAGGCAACTTGAAGATGAGACTTTTAGTGAGGCTTGGGAGAGGTTTAAGGAGCTTTTGCGAAAGTGTCCCCACCATGGTTTACCTCATTGTATCCAAATGGAAACATTTAACAACGGGTTAAATGGAGTAACCCAAGGGATGGTTGATGCTTCGGCTGGAGGCGGCCTTTTGGAAAAAACTTTTAATGAAGCCCATTAAATCTTAGAAAGAATATCAACTAATAGTTGTTAGTGGTTAGATGTTAGAGGCTCAAATAAACAAGTTGAGTGTGTTAGAGGTTGATGGTGTGTCTACCATTAGGGCTGATATTGCAATGTTAGTTAACACTCTTAAAAATGTGACAGTGGTTAGCCATCAGCAGCCGCCAGCTGTGGAGCCTGATGCAGTGGTGAACCAAGTTGCAGAGGAAGGATGTGTCTATTGTGGTGAAGAGCACAACTACGAGTTTTGCCCCAACAATCCAACTTCTTTGTTTTTTGTAGGTAATCAAAGGAATAACCCTTATTCTAGCTTTTATAATCCAGGTTGGTGCAACCACCCCAATTTCGCATGGGGAGGACAAGGAAGTAATGTGCAAACACAACACAAGGTGAATATCCCGTTAGTAGAAGCCATAGAGCAAATGCCTAATTATGCTAAATTTCTTAAGGATATTTTAACTAAAAAGAAGAGGTTAGGTGAGTTTGAAACTGTATCTCTTACCGAGGAATGTAGTGCTATTCTAAAAAATGGGCTACCAACCAAGGCTAAGGATCCAGGATCATTTACTATTCCTATCTCAATAGGTGGAAAAAAGTTAGGTAGAGCACTTTGTGATTTAGGTGCAAACATTAACCTTATGCCTCTTTCGGTCTATCGAAAGTTAGGTATTGGTGAAGCTAGGCCTACCACAGTCACACACCAATTAGCTGATAGGTCTATCACGTATCTTGAGTGTAAAATTGAGGATGTCTTAGTGAAGGTAGATAAATTCATATTTCCTGTTGACTTTATTATCTTAGATTATGAGGCAGATAAAAATGTTCCAATTATTCTTGGTCGTCGATTTTTGGCTACTGGTAGGGCGTTGATAGATGTTCAAAAAGGGGAATTAACAATGCGGGTTTATAATGAGGAAGTGAAGTTTAATGTTTTTAAGGCCATGAAATATCCAGACGAAATGGAAGATTGTTCTTTCATTAGGATTCTGGCGAACACAATTGTTGAGACAGCAATACAGGATTTGGCAAATAAGCATTTGAAAGATCATGGAGAGGTTAGTGTAGAGGATTTAGAAGTTTGTTCCTTAGAAAGAAAAAATGAAAAAAAAGTGTCTAGGTGTGAGGATGTTTTTGAGTCTTTAGAGTTAGATGAAAGGAAGGTTCCTCCTATTAAGCCATCCCTGATTGAGGCACCCACTTTAGATTTGAAGCCCTTGCCAGATCATCTAAAGTATGTGTATATAGGGGAGGGTGAGACGTTGCCCATTATTGTTGCATCAGATTTAATGCTGGAGGATGAAGAGGCCTTGATAAAGTTGCTGCAGCAATATCGTAAAGCAATAGGTTGGACATTGGCTGACATTCAGGGAATTAGCCCATCTTTCTGTATGCATAAAATCACTTTAGAGGAGGGATCCTTTCGGAGTATTGAGCAACAGAGAAGGCTTGACCCTACTATGAAGGAAGTTGTTAAGAATGAGGTGATTAAATGATTGGATGCTGGGATTATTTATCCAATTGCAGATAGCAATTGGGTAAGCCATGTCCAATGCGTTCCTAAGAAAGGAGGTGTCACAGTGGTATCTAATAAGGACAATGAGTTGATCCCAACCATGACGGTGACTGGTTGGAGGGTTTGCATCGATTACAGGAGGCTTAACAAAGCTACCCGTAAGGACCATTTCCCTCTACCATTTATTGACCAAATGTTGGATAGACTAGCTGGTCAGGCCTACTACTGTTTCTTAGATGGTTATTCTGGGTATAACCAGATTATCATTGCTCCTGAGGATCAGGAAAAAACCACTTTCACCTGCCCTTATAGGACGTTTGCCTTTAGGCGAATGCCTTTTGGCTTTTGCAATGCTCCAGCAACATTCCAGAGGTCTATGTTAGCAACTTTTTCTGATATGATTGAGTCCACTGTTGAGGTATTTATGGACGATTTTTCAGTCTTTGGAGGGTCTTTTCAGAGTTGTTTGGATAATTTAGGCAAGATATTAAAGAGATGTGAGGATACCCATCTAGTTCTTAATTGTGAGAAATGCCACTTCATGGTGAAGGAGGGCATTGTGTTAGGTCATAAGATTTCAAAGAAAGGACTAGAAGTTGATCGGGCAAAAATAGAGGTTATTGAGAGATTAGAACCACCGAGTTTAGTAAAAGGGATTCAGAGTTTTTTAGGTCATGTTGGATTTTATAAAAGGTTCATAAAGGATTTTTCCAAAATTAGTAAACCTCTTTGTAACTTATTGTGCACTGATCATGTTTTTTACTTTAATGCAGATTGTAGGAAGACTTTTGAAACTTTAAAGGTTGCTTTAATCTCAGCACCCATTCTTTGTGCACATAATTGGAGTTTACCATTTGAGGTAATGTGTGATGTAAGTGATGTTGCAGTAGGTGCCATGCTGGGGCAAAAGTAGGGCAAATTTATCCATCCTATCTACTATGCAAGCAGGGTTTTGAATGAGGCACAAGTCAACTACACAACTACTAAAAAGGAGTTGTTAGCTGTTGTGTTTGCTTTCGAGAAATTCCGCCGATATTTGGTTGGATCAAAAGTCACGGTTTTCACAGATCATGCAGCAATAAGGTACTTAATGTCTAAGAAAAATGCAAAGCCTAGATTAATTCGTTGGGTTTTATTATTGCAGGAACTCAACTTGGAAATAAAGGACAAGAAGGGATCAGAAAATGTCATTGCAGATCATTTATCTCGTCTTGATCCAACATCATCTTTGCTGAAGCAATCTGCCATTTCAAATTCTTTTCCAGATGAGCAGCTTTTTGCTGTTGAGGTAAAGGTAGTCAAGGACATTCCTTGGTATGTTGATATTGCCAACTTTTTGGTAAAGGGAGTCACTCCTATTGATATGGATTGGAGGCCGATAAAAAAGTTTAAGCATGATGCGAAATTTTTCTATTGAGATGAGCCATTTATGTATAAGCAATGCTTTGGTGGTATTATTCGTAGGTGTGTTTCAGGTGATGAAGCAGAGGAAATCCTTGAGCAATGTCACTCTTCGCCGTATGGAGGCCATTTCAGCGGTCAAAGGACAGCTATGAGGATTTTGCATTGTGGATTCTTCTGGCCTTCCTTATTTAAGGTTGCCCATTGGTTCTACAAGCAATGTGATGCTTGCCAAAGGAGAGGAAATTTAGGGCCTAGAGATTAAATGCCTCTTACTTACATTTTAGAATTGGAATTATTTAATGTGTGGGGTATTGACTTTATGGGGCCATTTCCCCCTTCTAATGGCAATGTTTTTATCTTATTGGCAGTTGATTACGTGTCCAAGTGGGTGGAGGCCATCGCATGCCATCAGAATGATGCCAAGACAGTGTCAAGGTTTCTCCAATCGCACATTTTTGCGCGGTTTGGGACACCTAAAGCTCTAGTGAGTGATGAGGGTACACATTTTGTTAATAATGTCTTAACTAAGTTTTTAGCTAAGTATGGAATTAAGCATAGGATAGCTACCCCATATCACCCACAGGCAAATGGTCAAGCTGAGATAAGCAATAGGGAAATCAAATCTATTCTAGAAAAAGTAGTCCATCCATCTAGGAAGGATTGGTCTTTTAGGTTGGATGAGACTCTTTGGGCTTATAGGACAACCTATAAGACTCCTCTAGGTATGTCTCCCTATAGGTTAGTATATGGTAAAGCTTGTCATTTACCATTAGAGCTCGAGCATAAAACATTTTGGGCTTTGAAATAATTAAATTTTGATCTGAGTCGTACAGGGGCAGTAAGAATGCTGCAGCTTAATGAATTAGAGGAATTTCGTCAGTTTTCGTATGAGAATGCAAAAATGTATAAGGAAAAGACTAAGTTGTGGCATGACAAGAGGATTAAGCCTAAAGAGTTTGTCAAAGGTCAGAGGGTTTTGCTTTATAACTCTAGATTAAAATTTTTCCCTGGGAAACTAAAATCCAAGTGGTCGGGTCCATTTGTTGTGATGGAAGTTTTTCCCCATGGAGCAATTACTTTGCAGGATGAAAAAGATGGGAGAGTGTTCAAAGTTAATGGACAACGTGTGAAACATTATTCGGGTGAGGAGTTCCAGTCGAAATATCCTTCCCTAAAGTTGATTGATGAATGAGAAAACATGAGTTTTGTGGGAGCATTTTATAAAGCAAAATTTTCGGTTCCCAGTGTTTGTGTTGATTTTATTCTCGTTGGTTTTTCTTAATTCGAATTATTTTGAATTAGATTTAGTTTGTTTGAATCTTATCTGATTTATTTTAAATTCATTGTTATTTTGTTCGGTTGATTTTATTTTCTGTGTATTTTTATTTTTGCCAGTTTAGTTTGTATTTTCAGTTATTTAAATTTTTGTATAGATTTAGGTTTTTAATAAAGTTTTTCTAATTTATTTGACTTCGAATAAAAATAAAAGAGATTTGATTTAAGCGGATAATTTAAATTTCCTGATTTGATTTTTCTGGATTGATTTAAATTTGAAATCTTCCGTATCCAAGATTATTCTAGAAGAACATATTTGCTCGGAGGTTTGTTACGGCAATTTTATAGAGGAATCAACTATCTCGTCCAAATAGAAAGGGGTTTTTGTTATGGATTAATTATTTTTACTGTTTGGATTTGAATTTCCTATGGAATTGCATGAAGAGTCTGATACTGCCACGTGTCGCGCATGGGAAATGCAATGGTTTAGCCACTGGACAACACACCATCAGTTACCATGGGCTGTTTGAACTTCAGATTATACTGTTTGATGGATTTAATTTTCCGATTGCATGGGATTTGAACGGTAATTTTAATTAATGAGGGGCAAAAATCTTTCGGTTATGATTCTATTTGTTGAAGCCCTATTTATTCAAAGCTCTCGGTAAGTTCTTTTCACTTCATCTTCTTGCTTTCATTCCTTGCCATTTTTGTTTTTCCTTTTGCTTCTGTTTACTGTAAAATCCTTTGAGTCCGTAATGGCGAAAACGAGAGGAAGTAAGGAAAGGGATAATGAGGAGGAAGGGGTGCCAGTTACTCCTGAGGCACCGAAAACAAAAGCAAAGAAAAAGAAAACACCAGAAGAGAGGGAAACCAAGAGGCGAAGAAGGCAACCGAGGGCTGAGGTTGAAGAGGTAGTACAGAAGGTAGTGGAGGATAT
Source organism: Luffa aegyptiaca (assembly GCA_017139565.1). NCBI lineage: Eukaryota > Viridiplantae > Streptophyta > Magnoliopsida > Cucurbitales > Cucurbitaceae > Luffa > Luffa aegyptiaca. The sequence continues at coordinate 7,493,293 of CM029397.1, forward strand.
TGCTACTGAGGTGGTTGTTGAGGAGAATCCGAAGGAACCTGAGGAACAAAACCCTGGACAGATTGAACCGACAATTGAGAATTTGTAAGAAGTTCAAGAAAAACAGACAGAAGATGTGCAAGAAAAAGGCATTGAGCAGGAGGTGCAAGAGCAAGAGGCTTGAGTTGAGGTTATTATGCCGGAAATGCCCCGTCGTCGCCGTCGGAAGCAAAAAGGTGGCCGAGTCAAGGTGATCCGGACTGATACTCCTTTACCGCCGACAACTGATTCTGAGAAAGAGAATATGGAAAGAGAAGAGCAGGAGAAAAAGGAGGCAGAGGACAAAGCAAGAGAGGAAGCAGCGAAAAAGGCAGAGCAAGAGATTTTGCCCAAACAGAGGGAAGACAAGGGCAAGGGTATTCTTGAAGCATCGCCGGAACCTGAAGATATGGAAACAGAGGAGCCACGATTGCCGTACAACCGCTTCATCAATCATCTTGCCCGAGCAAAGTATATAGAGATGTTGAAAAGAGACTTTCTATCTGAACGAGGATTTGGCGATGATTTGCCACGCTTCTTAAGAACCGGGATAGCAAACCATGGCTGGAATCAGTTCTGTGCAAAGCGGGAGCCGGTCAATTCCAATATTGTCCGAGAATTCTATGCAAATATTGATGATCAATAGGGATTTCAGGCTATCGTCCGAGGGGTACCTATTGATTGAAGCCCAGGAGCTATAAATTCTTTATTCAACCTCCAAGACTTTCCGCACGCAGGTTTTAATAAGATGGTGGTGGCGCCATCAAATGATCAGTTAAATGCGGCTGTCAGAGAGGTTGGCATAGAGGGAGCTCAGTGGAGACTGTCGAAGACAGAAAAGCGAACATTCCAGGCGGCTTATCTGAAGAGTGAAGCCAATACGTGGATGGGTTTCATCAAGCTACGCTTACTGACGAGAACTCACGATTCAACGGTGTCTCAGGACCGGGTATTGCTTGTGTTTGCTATTCTCCATTCGATGAGTATTGATGTGGGCAAAATAATTTCTACTGAGATTTATGAGTGTTGGCGGAAGAACGTAGGGAAGTTGTTTTTCCCTAACACCATAACGATGTTATGCCAAAGGGCAGGGGTTCCAATGAATGCGGATGATGTTACTCTAATAGACAAGGGAATAATCGACACACCAAACTTGGCTAGGCTTCAAAGGACACAAGAGTTCCGGGAGGATCGTGTTGATAATACTGCAAGAGATTGCCTGATCAATAGGATTGCTAGAGCATCTTCTAACAATTACAGAAGTCTTAACCAATGCCTGTTTCCAATCTGTCTTCTTTATCCGTTTACATTTCTGCTCTGTTATTTCTTTTGTTCCTACATTATTCAAAACCCAATCAATTATTCTACTTTGAAATCACTAAAAAGATTAAACAAAATAGGTAAAGTGAGACTCTTCAAGACCTTGTGGATACGATAAATTTCTTATCACTTGCTGCGGATTATGTGCACTTGCATAGTATTTTTGGAGTCAATTTATCTTATATTTTTAACCACTCCAGAATTGCAACACCCTACCACCCTCCTTCTCCTGATCCGACAAAATAGCATTGAAATCTCATCCCATCAACCACGGTGTCCCAGAATTCTCACACAAATGCTTCAGGAAAGACCATGTCATCGCCTAACCCTAAAATTTGTTAAGAATATATTTGATTATGTGAGAATCTACCTTTAAAAGCTCTTGGCAATAGATTTTGTGAATGGATGTGCTTTAAAAAATGATTTTAAAATGATTCATCCATTTTACCAAACATTAAACGGGGTTAAGAAACAAAGGTTAAGATTCTTTTGTAATCTCTTTTAACGCTCTCAAAATAAATTCTAAACTTAGCCTTAGTATACTCTTGAGCTCCTTATGATAGTTATCAATATTGAAAAAAACTATCAAATATAATTATTATAAATGTCCCATTCGAAGTTCAAGTTATTACTTTAAATTTGTGAACGATACATATTAAAAAATTAGGGAAATCCTTATAAATGACCAGTGTATTTTTGAAAAATGGTCAAACGGTGTTTTTCAATAAAAATGATGAAGAGAAGCATGCAAAAGATTTTGGAAGGTTTTCAAATTCTCCTCTTTATTATTTATTTCAATTTCTTTAGTTGAAGGAGTTAAATTGATTTGATGTGCTTTAGTTGAATTTTCAGGTCCTTAATTTTGATGAAATTGTTGTCGCAACTCGTATGATTTTTCTTTCTCTATATACTGTATTTCTCTTATATACCTTTATTTTCCGTCCATAAATCACGATTTTAATATAGTATAAGATCTCTTAATTTTAATTCTCTTTTTCAAATTATTCCGTTAAGATAGATTAATATCAGTCTTATCTTTTTTTTTTTTAATTTTGAAATCCGTTGATTTAATTAGGCTTGAATTAATCTGTAAATTCTAGATTTTCTCCCTATTTTATAGTGTAATTTAATTTAATTAGTGTATGGATTTAGATTTTGGTTGGAGGCATTTTTGTCCGATTCGTTGTAAAAAAAAAAAACTTACTTTTAAAATGATCATTTATCTAGTTGCCCCCAAAAATTATTATTCTAGTGCATTTCTTAAATTTAGCGGTGATGAAATTTAGGCTCATTTGATAACCATTTATGTTATTTATTTTTTTTCTTTTCTATTATTCTATTTTTTGTTATGTTGAATTTATGAAGGATACAAGTTAAGAGAGCACATTAACAGTATATTAAAGTCTGCTGTTATTTACCATTTTGTACAACTGATTTAGTTTGTTAATCAGTTTATATTTTCAGTTGTATCTTGTTTATTCTGTTTCCAGATAGTCTATATAAAGACATATGCTTTGGCCTTCTTTTATCATCAATAATAAAGTCTATTTCTGGCCATTTCTCCCTTTACATTTCTGAAATTTATCTTGGTATCAGAGTCTAGTCTAACAACCAAAGGCTTTTCAGCTTTGAATTTTTTTCCGCATACTGATGGAGTCTTCTACTCCAGAAAAGAACTCCAAGATTGTCAATCCTGGGAATATAAAATCACCACTGTGAAACTCGATGAGGACAACTTTCTTTTGTGGGAGTTGCAGGTCACTACAGTGCTATGAGGACATGGCTTGATGCATTTTGTTCTTGAAGAAACTGAAGTACCTTCGAAATTGATCTCCAATGGCGATCTAAAGGTACCCAATCCTGAATACGATCAATGGGTAAGGCAAGATAGTCTGATCACAACTTGGCTCTTGGGGGCGATGTCCAATTCACTCCTATCAGAGATGCTTGAGTGCGAAATGGCCAAGGCAGTGTGGAAAACACTCAATGCTCGATTTTCTTCCAGAAATCTGGCAAGAATAATGGATCTGAAATCCAAATTAGAGACCACGAAGAAAAAAACCTCAAATTAGAGGAATATTATTTGAAAATAAAGAATATTATTGATTCTTTATCTGCTGCTGGACGAAAAATCAGTCATGAGGATCATGTACAACATCTTCTCAAAAGGTTAGGGCCTAAATATGATCACACTGTCTCGGTTATCACGGAAAAAGAAGAAATGCCTCCTCTGCAAAAGGTTTATTCGCTGCTAATGACTCAAGAAAACCGAATCAGTAGGAACCTAGCAATTAATGGTGATGGCTCTCTTCCTACTGTCAATTTAACTACTCAGGCGCCAACAAATTCATCCTCTTCTATTCAATCACAGAATCAAAATGATACTACCAGGCGCAATCCCAATCCTGGAAGAAATTCGAATCCCAATCAAAGAGGGAGGCAAAATCGAAGACCATGGAATTCTAACGGCAAACCACAGTGTCAACTGTGTGCGGGAAGTTTGGGCATACTGTGTTGAAATGCTACTTGATGACCGCAAAGTGCACGGGCCGCAAGTAATATAAAACGGTAGTAATACCGAGTATCGAATCCACAGGGAAGCGAAGCGAAAATTAAGCAAAAACAAAATCTCTTGAGCACTAAAAGTACTTAGGCAAAATAATATTTAGGGAACAACTCATGCAAATAAGAAAAATTTAAGATTTAAAGCAGGAAAATAATTTGATCAATCAAATAAAAAAAAATATGGAGAAAGAGATTTCTTTAAATGGGAAGAGGGGTCTTGAAAATCAATTATGAGCTAAACAATTGTTATAATAATCCTATCTCATTGCCCAACTAATTATACTCCTAGAATCTCCGTTAATCACATAGGTTCTCCTGTCGGTTTCCCCTAATTGTAATTAATTCATTTTAACAACCTAAGTGTCCTTAGCGCCATTAAAAATCATTAATTATTACGCTCTGATTCATTTTAGGAATCTAAGTTTAATCAACTAATCCCGGTGTCACGACGGGCAATTAAACTAGTTGCATGGATTATGATCTATCCTAACTTCTCTCCATCGAGTTTCCATTAAGGATCGAATCATTACACAATTGGCCAGATTGAATAAAGCATTAAGCACATCCATACAAATAATCAGGAAAAAGGGCAAGAGACAGGTAATTATAACAACATTTCAACTATAATTTCATTCCAAGACCCCAAATTGGGGTTTAGCTATACATAGCTAAAATATCCACAACATTTACAATAGAAAGCATAATTTAAGAGCATAAAAGGAAAGGAATTGACCGTCGAAGAACCCCTTCGCCTGGCGCTCAGAGCTCCGCCGAACACTCCTTTGAGCTTCCTAAGATGCTCCCCAAAATTCCCCAAAATATTCCCCACTAAAGAGTTCTCTCAAAAAGGCTAGAAAGCCTTGAGAGAGGCTCCAAAGGAGCCAAAGGAAGGAAAGAATGGATTGAAGAATGAATTGATTGATGGTAAATGAGGCACCCAAGGGTGCCTTTTTATAGGCCCGGAATGGGGGTAGCGTCGCAACGCTACATTGCACAGCGTCGTGACGCTGCAACGCACGCGTCTTGTTGCCCAAGAAATGGGTAGCGTCGCGACGCTACATTGCACAGCGTCGCGACGCTGCCCCAATTTTCAGAATTTCCAGCTTCGGTTTTGGGCTGATTTTTGGGCCTTTTCTTCACTTCTTTTGGGCATTTTCATCATGATTGGCTTCATTGGATCCCCTTTTGATCCATGCTTGGATTTGGGCTTCATTTGCTTCATTTTTTGCACTTTTTCTCCCAAAATTACCAACTTTGCTCCTAAGGACCAAATAACGGAATTCATTAAATATTTTCATTAAAAACACGATTAAAGCACAGAAAAGCCTAATAAATTGGGACTAAAATAGCGACATTTCTGCTCGCTATCACACCCCCAAACTTAAGCTTTTGCTAGTCCCGAGCAAAATAAATTCTAAAGATGCATGAAATAGAATCGCTCAAGCCTCAATGATTTTGGAATTCTCAAGATAGAATGGAAAACATGCAAGTGGAATAAGCAAGCACCGCATACTCTTGAAGAAATCTTAAACTAGATTGAACTTAAGATTAATGAATAGCATGCTCAAGACTTATCTATTGATTCTTTTACTAACCTAGATTAGTCTTATGGCTTTCTCCATTTGTTTTCAATGGTATCCGGATTCTGGTGCCCCTAACAATGTTACGAGTGATTTTTCTAACATGTCTGTTTCCTCAGGATATCAAGGTGACAACAAGGTGCTTGTGGGCAATGGAGCAGGTCTGGAAGTTCTTAATACCGGGTCATCTTTTCTTAAATCATCTTCCTCACCTAACACTGTATTTCACCTCAAAAACTTACTTCATGTACCTAAAATAACTAAGAACCTCATAAGCGTAAGCCAATTTGCCAATGACAATAATGTTTTCTTTGAATTTCATCCTTCTTTTTGTCTTGTGAAGGACCTGTCCAGTGGCCAAACTCTACTCCAAGGCAAGTTGGTTGATGGTATATACACTTTTACCATGGAAAAAGCTCATCCCAACAGTCTCAATTCTTCCAGTCAATCCAACTCCTCTGCTCAAGTATTCTACACTCATACTTCTTTACCTAATCATGTTTCTTGTTCTAATGTCACTGTATTTGACATATGGCATAATAGGCTAGGGAATCCAGCCATGAATACTGTTCGGTCCATCCTTGATTCCTGTAATATTTCTTACTCTCTGAATAAATTTTTGTTGTGTCATGCTTGCTCAATTGGAAAGTCTCATTGTTTACCATACATATATTTATTTCTTTTAACAAAAGTAGAAAACCAATCTTGTCGATAACCGGCCGATTGTTTCTCTCTTGTCTCGTAAGAAAGTTAGAGAAATAGAGAGTTATGTTAGAGACGAAAGAGAAATATATAGAGACGTGGAAATGTAAGTTTAGACATAGAGGTGAATTCTTTTGGAGAGAAAAAAATTGAGAGACAAAAGAAAAATATCTAGGAGAAACTTTTGTTAGAGAGACCGGTGAAAGAAAGCATATTAGTTAGGAATCTTTATAAATATATTAGACAGATAAAGCAAAAGAGAAACTAGAGGAAAAAAAGATAAATTGTAAAGAGAGAAGTAAATTGATAGTAAAATGTATAATAGAGAAGTATAAAAAAATTGTAGTGAGAGAAAATTTATAGGGAAAAATTTTAGATAGAGAAAAATAAATGAGAGACATTGAGGATAAATTTTAGAGGTAGATATACTAGCTAGACAAAGATAAGTTTAGAGAGAAAAAGAGAAAAAAAGAAAAATAAATAGGTGAAAATCTTAGAGAGAGAAAATTGAAAGATAGGTTAGGAGAGAAACAAATGAAACTTTTTTTTTTTAACCAGATATTATCATTGTTTTCTCTTATTGGAAAATCACCAAATATTACAATTATTAGAAAGTAAAACCACTAATCTGGAACTGATTTTCAGTACCATATATTTTCTATTATTCTATTTGCAAGCAGGGAGAACAATATTTGGTATGTGAATGAATACAATTGAAAAGGGGGCCACCATTATTGGTTTAGATGATTCTACATACTGAGGTTCCAATGAAGGTATGTTCCCGGATGAATTTACAGACAAAATCTTTCCATTTAGCAGCACTGTTTGACTATGCAGGTCCTCATCCTTGGCTGTTAAATGATATTCCTCTCTAAAGGCTTTGCTTCCAACCTTAGGTTTATGGCTGTAGGACTTGTTTCTATGGTGCAACCGTCTGGTTCTGTTCAATGCAATCTCGACATGAACTGTGGTGTTTCCATCTAGGTTGAGAAAAAGCAATGTGATTCCTTTAGATTGCTTAGAACAATGTGCATAGGCTCGTATTTTCTTCGTGCCGTTAAAGCTCGTGGATAGAACATTGCTTCCCATCAAGCGATGCCATAGGAGTGCACTGTAGTAGTCTGGATTCGGTTCAAAAGTTGTTGTGTTCAACAAACCATAGTTTCCACCAATCAATGTCTGCCGACAGTAGGTTTTTGTATCGAAAGTGGCTGACATACCGAGCTGGTCTAGGTACCAAAAACTAAAGACAAATGCATTTGTGACCAAATTATGGCCACTATTGTAAGCCCCTCCCGCTTCCCCAACCCATGCTTTAGCTGAAGTTGGAGAGTTTTTAAGGATCTCATGGAGCTTGTAAAACGTATCGACCATGCCATCAAGATAGGACGGGTCAAGAATCCTTTCAACGAGATGTTCATCAACTCCTGGTCCTAGATTGTATATATGGTGTGACAAAGCATCTAGTGATTGGGTTGTTTTGTTTACGAATTGTTTGAACCAATTTTCATCAAAGAATCCTCCAGGTGCTATGATTAATGGCTTGGGTCCGACACCTCCGTAGATACTTTGGACCATGTTCTGAAGAGCAATTGTATCAGAAGCATACTGATCTACTGTAACTCTTGCTCCAATTCCATTCACACTCAATTCATTTCCAAACTCCCAACCATGGATTGTGTAGTTCTTTTTGACAGTATAACGTATGAACGATTCAGCATTCGAGTAATTCCAAGCTCCTACAGCAGTCCCATCTGATACAATTTGTCGTCCATTGAGAGCGTTCAATCCAAAAATAATATTAGCTCCTCCTTTATTGAAGAAGTCATTTAGTTGATCCCATCTATCAGTGGGTAAGCAACCTTGACTGAAACCAAACAACTCTGAGGTGTTTCTTGAAAAAGAAAAATTGCATGGCTGCTGGTGATCTTCAGTATCATATATTAGCTTATCTTGCAAACTACCACCCAATCTAAGCTTGAGGGGTTTAAATTCTTTGATTGCATTTAATAGAATATTGTTGCTCAGGTCAAGATTCAACAAAGAGGCTCGGCCCCAACTACAAGTTCCATAATCGCATTTCTCAGGAGGCCACCAATCGAGCGTAGCACAAACGAAATCTTCATCAATAGCTCCAATGGCAGATTTTCCATCGATTGAAACCCTCCCTCTCACAAACCCATCTTCTTTGAAACCCTTCGAGCTTACTGAACCAGAACAACAAAAGAAGAAGCAGATGCAAAAACAAAACCCCACAAACCAAACACGAAACCCCATTTCCAAAAACTTCCTCAAATGGCGAAAGATCTAACAATGAAACTTTCGGCCAATCTTGGAATTTGAAGTTGGTTTTTCAAGTGGACCCTTATATTGGCTTTTGCCCTTTTTCTGTTGATGGAGAGATTAGAAAGAATGCTTATGAAACACGCATTTTTCAAGGGAAGGGGTTTGAACAAAACACCAAATTTGGTGTTTACAAGTTGGCTTCAGGTTTTGGTTTTTGAGAAATGAATAGAAATAAAAATTTGAAGTTAAGTAGATATGAAAATTTTAAGTTAAGGATAAAATTTTCAGATAGAGATAAAATTCCGCTCCAGAGAGATATGTCAAGGATAACAAAAAAATAACAAAAAAAGAGCTATTGAAGATAAAATGAGTAGTTGTTGAAAATGAGAAATATCATTTTTTTTATGACTTATATTTTGACTTTTAGAATTTCTTTATAATTTCAATTTTTTTTTAAAGATAGGAAATATAAAAATTGTCTAACAAAAATTTGTATTATTGACAAAGATACTAGTAAAGTATAACTAGATTTGGTTGATATTAAATGTACTAGTCAATCATCATCGGGATATATTGAATCTAATTGATTAAATAATCAGTATATGAACTAAAATACGTTGTTATTTGGCCAACTATTTAAAATCCAATGTAAAAAGGACTACTGGTGCAAATCTTTTCATGTTTAGTTAACATAATTGAAGTGTTTTTTTAATAAAAAAAAATTAATAAAATTACAAATGATCATAGAACAATAGGAGACTACGAAAAATTATTGAATGAGACTGATGTGATTGTTTTTTAATAACCGTTCCATGGATTAAAACATATACTTTCCCTAATTAATCACCTTGATAGAAATGTTGTGGGTGTCCAGCCCACTTGTTGCACAAGCAAGAGTTTATTTTTAAACTTGTGTTTATGAGTCCAATATGTCATGGTATGTGTTTAGCCCAATTGGGGTTAAATGAGTGAGTTTGTCTTGTAAGCCTAGGATTCTTCGTTGGATATGAGATGACCAAAGGGAAGTGACGACGGCAAGAAAAAATACAGGAAAAATACACAGAAAAACGGAGAGAAGTAGAGAGAGCAGTGCAATTCGGATTTTCAGCGACAACGTTCACAAAGTTGTCGTTTGAACCGTTGGATATTTCTGACATTTGGTCTGCCTGTTGGGGACCAATAGGGCCTCGTGTTGAACGGTTGGATCGTCGTTTTGAGCTCGGGTTTGTTCGTAATCGCTGCTGGACAGAACTTGTAAAACTGGAGATATTTTCATTTTCTTTATCTCTTAAGTGTTGATCTCTTAGGTATGAAAGTATTGGTGGGTTGTGAATCTTTGTATGACTTATTTGGATTCTTTTTCCCTCAACTATCATAATAAGAGAAGGTGACAAGGGTGGACTCCTGACAAGTCCCGTGGTTTTTACTCTTCACATCGAAGGGGTTTTCCACGTATAAATCGTGCGTGTTCTTGCGTTTTTAGTATTCTAAATTTTATGGTTGATTGCTGTCCGTTATTGGTTGATTTCTTGGTGATTGATTTGTGGTGTTTTTGGAGCACTATTAATTGGTTGCTTGTCTTGGAGGTGATCCTAGTGGGTTGTTAATATACTACTTGGGTCCTATCAGTTGGTATCAGAGCGAGGTTTTAATTTAATCCTTGTTATGGAGTCTACTCGTAGTAGTGGAGGTAGTTCAATCATTAAATTGACATCAACCAATTATTCCATCTGGAAACCGATGATGGAGGATTTGTTATATTGTAAATATCCAATTGAAGCAACCACAGGAGCTGATGGTACCATTATTAAACCTGCAAAACCAGAGAAAATTGAAGAGAAAGATTAGGGAAAGTTAAAGAGGAAAGCTTTGGAGACTATTAGGCAGTGGGTTGATATTAGCATTTTCAACCATGTGTCTCAAGAGTTCGACCTATATGCGTCGTGGAAGAAATTGGAAGATCTTTATGAAAGGAAGACCACGCAAAATAAAGCTTCATTAATCAAGAGGCTTGTTAATTTGAAATTTCAGGGTGGGAAGTCTGTTTTTGAGCATTTGAATTACTTCCATGATATTATTAACAAGTTGACTACTATGAAGATTGTTCTTGATGATGAATTGCAGGCTTTGTTCTTGTTGAGTTCTTTGCCAGACAGTTGGGAAACTTTGGTTGTGTCTATTAGTAACTCTCCAGAAGGTGTTCTGTCTTTGAATGTTATTAAAGAAGCATGTTCAATGAAGAGATAGAAAGAAAGGAGATGGGAGTTGATAATTCACATGCTCTTGTTGTTGAGAATCGTGGAAGAAACAAGAACTCCAATTTCTCCACTGCCATAGATTGATTCCTAAAATTTTAAATTAAAACAATTTCATTCTTATATTAAAAAAAATAGGACATTCATCCATTCTTCCGTGGCCTATTTTTCCGACGAGTTCCACAAAAAATAAGGGTCCGTTTGGAATACATTTTAATTTAAAATTTTTCAAGAATGCATTCTTTGAAAAACATTGTATAAAAATTGTTTAGCTTGGTTACGTTTCCTCATAAGTGTTTTTATACACCAAGTTATTGTATCCTTCAAAACTCTTTTTGAAATAGTTGGTTTCAAGTGTTTCTCTTAAAATGATTTGTTTCTCAATCTCATTTTCTAATAAGTCATTTTTAGTAGTTGCCAAACACTATATATTTTTTTTTTTTTTTTCAAAATTAAACACTTAAAAAGTTAAACCAAACACACTTTAAGTATGAAATGTGTAAGAGCATCGTGAAAAGGAAGGATTTTTTCTCAAATAAATCTTCTATTCTTTAATTTTTTGAGTTTTAATTTAGACTTAAATAGACGGTTATTCGATAATTAAACATCATTATATCAATATTTTTTTTTTTGTAGTTGAATCTCTCAGTCTCACATTTTATCTTTTTCTGCGAAGCTAAATGATCAAAGAAGGAAATATATATTCTATTCCCGAGGGGAAGTTAACTATGAGGGATCATACAACAATACGAGACTACGAACAATTATTGAATGAGACTGACGTGATTGTTTTTTAATAACCGTTAGATGGATTAAAACATATACTTTCCCTAATTAATCACCTGAATAGAAATTCAAACTACTTTTGCAATTTCTCATATATTTATTGTGCAAAAACATTTATTTATTTTAAATATTCTTTTTTTTTAGTACATCAACATTTGGGGGTGGGAGAATGCGAACCTCTAACCTCTTAGTCGAGAGTACATATCAATTACCGCTGAGCTAGACTCGTTTTGGCTTATTTTAATTATTATTTTTTTCTACAATGATTTTAATTATTCTTTTAGTCTCTAATATATATTTTTTAATTTATATCATTGTGGTCATGGTCATTAACATGTTTTATTTCAATAATAATATTTTTAGAATCTTTTCAGTTTGGTTTGATTACATAACTCTGTGCATACCGATCGAATTACATGAACATAAGCAGAGGGACTTGCCCATGAAGGAACATTAATTCTCAAATTAATTTAAAAAAAAATATTAATTCTAAAACTTTATGATAAGTTGAAATATTTTAAAGAAGGTTTAATGATAAGAAATACCTCTGAACTATGGGGTTTGTTTCAAAAATACCCTTGAACTTTAAAAAGTTTCAAAAATACCATAAGCTTTAAAAAATGTTAAAAAATATCCTTACCGTTAAGTTTTGGATGAAAACCGTTAAAATTTTAGTTTTATTAATATCCTTGATGGACTTTGATATCATATTAGAGAAGCACGAGGTTCTATCTCAAAACCAATTGACAACAAAATGAGTAACTCTTTTTAAATGTTGGATCCTCAACAATCTCAACCTATTTTAAATCCGTTATTTGATGTGTGGATTTCTTTTTAGTTCAACAATACGGGAGTATGCGATTCGAACTTACCTCTTGATCAAGGCTATAAGTTTTATGTTGAGTTATGTTCATGTTGGCAAATAGGGTGAAGTTGTAGGATTAGCATGGAGGGTGTGATGAAGGAGAGAGATGTAAACTAAAATTGACAACCATGTTAGAGAGAAAGACGGAAAAAATATTTTAGTTTTGAAATTCATGTTTACTATGCTTTAATCCCTAAATTTTCGAATATAATAAAACTTGGCATAAAATTGGCACAAAAATTTAATTTAATTTTTTAATTTAACTACTCTTATGCTAAATATGTTTTAATCTTTTGTTCGAACATTTTGTTTTAGTTCTTTTAGTTTATTTAAGAAATAATATGAACATAGTTAATTTCAACAAAGAAGTTAGATGAAAAGAAAAAACTTTTCATAAGGAAAGGCGATGTTGTCTTTATTGTTAAATTTTCATACTATTCATTTTTGTTCGTATATATAGAGAGAGAAAAAAGTTGTGTGCGTGGACAAATATTTAATGTCTTACACACCATATAATATAATTGGTTAGAATTTAATTAAATGATTAAAACTTTAATAGGAAAGACAACTAAAATATTTTTATTTTTTTTTTAAAGTCTATAATATCTCCCTATTTAAATTGTAATTGTAACGCCCCAAGTTTTATTAATATATAGCCTAGTGACATTACTAAATTCTTATTCAACTAACCGAGAGCTCCGAAAATTTCGACAGCATAACGACGTACATAGAACGAAACAAAAATTTGTAATCACCTGTTAAACTCAAAACGACACTTCTATATCATTCTATTCTACTCCACAACTCCACAGAAACAACTTCATATTAGAATCCGAGTAAAACCTCGCATCTTCAACCAACAACAGAACCTTAATTCTTCTAGTGCAAGCATACTCTTAACTTTCTAAAAACAGTTCGACTTTATTAATCATAAACATATTTACAACCTAGTGGGAAACATGAAATCTAAACATGCTCAACAACAAGAAAAACTAAACCAACGTAGCTACAAATAATAGATTCAACCTATCAACAGTTGATTGAGAACTACCCTATCCAGCAGAAAAAAATATAAACAAACAATGGACCCCTGTGGTCATCCCTCGTGAACCTCCTCGTCTACATCACCAGGCACACAATACTCGTCACCTGCATAATCTGAAAATGTTGGGGGGAAGGAAGGGGAGGGGTATCAGTACAACCACAGTACTGGTAAGTAGCTCACACCCGATGAGCCACCAACAACAAGCAACCACAACAACATGCTATCCACACACATCATGCTTGTAAAGGGATAAACAATCCAACATGCTCTTAAACATGAAAATAGCAACGCCAACACATGTTCATGCAAACAATGGGACGATAACATGAATCCACACATCATGCTATGCACCCCCACATGGTTTCCGCGCCATGCCCGCACACTCACACGTGATTTCCGCGTCACGCTCCGCACTCACATCCCACACTTGATTTCCGCGTCACGCTCCGCAAACCCACCCAACATATGTATTATTACACGCCATGCGCAGCGCCACTCACACGTGATTTCCGCGTCACGCTCCGCACTCACACCCACATGTGATTTCTGGGTCACGCTCCGCACACACACCCAACACATGATTTACGCGTCATGCTCCGTCTCTCCCCAATGAACACACACTATGTAGACACGACTCATGCAACATAGCCAACAACAATAGTATCTCATGCTCATGAATTAAACAAACACCATACTTATGAATCATCAAGCAACATGCTTAAGAATCCAACAAAGCATCATGCTTGTTCACAAAGCGAGCTACAAACATAATAAACACAACATATAGTAACAAAGCAAGTAAAGCAATACCATGCTCAAACAAACAAACAAGCCCAACCAGATAGAAACTACTTACACAGGATAAAAAGCGCTCCTAAACCACTACCGATTGCTGGAAAATTTTAGAATATGCTTGTAACGACCCTACTTTTCATGCCTAGACCCTAAGGCCGCTACTACATGCATTTCGTTCTACTTCTAAGAACAACGAGGAAATAACATTTAAAGGAAAACATACTTAGAAATTTTGCGAAAACTTTCAACCTGGGATCCCAGTTAAAACGGAACAAACGAAACCTTTAGTTATTCAAACGAAACCTAACGCGGAAATGACCTTAAAACAACGCTGTACAAGTTCAAAAGAAGCATTTCGAAACATAAAAAAATGCGGAAGACTAATCTAAAGAAACCCATGGCTCAGCAGCACTCCGTCACGCGTTCTGTACACCTTTACCTCTTCCTGCAGTGAAATGTAAGGGAAAAGAATGAGTATTTAAGAAAATACTCAGTAAGTAGCAATCAAGGTTTTAACATTTTATTTGAGTTAAGGGCCTAAGGGACTGGTCATCTCATTCTCATTCATCTCATTTCATTTCATTTCATTCATCTGTAGTTCGGGTCTCGTGTTCAATTAGTACACCTATATATATACATCAGTTTGCCAACTCACTGATAGTGCACATGTGGGAGTTTTGGGAGGTCTCTACTCCTACTGATGGTAGATGGCACCCAGTCAGAGGAGCTAAGTCTCATCCCTCAAGGCACTAATGGGCGCGTAGCGCTCTAAGCTACCATTTCACTGGTGGGGCGTTCATGGGTTTAAGTCAGGAATTTACTTCCACAGTTAGTAAATGGCACCTAGACTGCGAAGCCAAGTCCCGCCCATTAAGCCCCTCATTTCAGTCTATTACATCTCAGTCCTAGGTGTTTAATTGACACGACCCTCGTCTAAGGCACTAGCCTATTCCTTTCTCTTTCCTAATCCTTTCCCTCAAGGTAAATATGATTCCTAAGCCGCCATGAGGCTACCGAAAATTCGGCAGCATAACGGCATACGCAGAGGGAACCCAAAATTTTTCCTTGCACCTGAAAATAAGAATATACACTCCTATAACCATAACGAGCCAGACCTCGCATACACAAACCATTCACAACTCCAACAACCATTTAATCCCATCCTCCATTATCTTAACACTAAGGCAAGCCATAGATTATCCAACCAACCATACAAAAGTAAATATGTCATAGCGAATATCGAGATTACCACATATTGACATGCCTTGAAAGAAGCTCATCATGCCCATTTACATTCCACAAGTAAAGACTGATGCTTAAATCTTGTCCACGCAAGCATGATAAACTCCAAAGAAAAATAAGCTAGAGCATGAAACCCAAACAAAGGCTACATATCAACTATCAATCGCGCAGCGGGTCAAAAGCATAACAATCATGTTCCCCAACTTTAAGGCTAACCATTCATACTTATCTCATGCTAGCATGGTGACATAATAAACGCATGATTCCAAAGCATACGACATAAACCAAAGAAAACTACTTACATTCCAAGGGGCAACTTAAGGTTTAAATCCAACTCATGCTATAGTAAACCATACTCAATTTAAATGAGTTTAAGGCAGAGAATTTACTCCAACGGCTACTTACATTGAGATACTACGCTTGATCGAAAATCACCCAACAACTCGATACAACACCAACCTCGTGATGCGAAATATTCGTCTATTAACACATAAAATATATATTCACACATCAGAGGCATAACAATCTCAATTAATTTCCTAAAACACAATGCTTGAGAGGGTCGAATACTCACCTAAGCGAACCTAACGCTTGCTGTCTGTTTACCAAATTGCGCACCGCCTTTGCGAATTCGACCACCACTCACTACGAACGCCTTGGATCAAGCCTCAACATTATTGGGTATTCGTTTAAGGATAAAAGACTACGTAGATCTGAAACTTACATCGTTCTTACAAATTGTTTAATTAATCGAACCGTCAAACGCTCACGATCTCAAACGACTCGAGGCGGCGTACAGCTGTTTGGCTGAAGACGGCAGCGGCACGACTGAAGGACTCGACGACGGAAGGAGGTGATGGCGGCGCGGCGGACAGATTCGTGCGGCGGCGGCGGAACGGTGTCGGCTTGACGTGCAGCGGCGGCGAGGCGGCGCGGATCGACGGGTTGCAGACGCAGAGAGAGAGAGAGAGACTGCGAGGGAGAGAGAAAGCCGAGAGAGTGAGAGAGGGATGGGTTAGAGAGATAGACGAAAACGAGAGAGAAACTGAGTACTTACAGACGGCGAGCGGCAGCGGCGTGGTGAACGGCGGAGGGAGGCGTGCGGCGGCGTCGACGGAGAGAAGGCTGAGAGCGAGCGAGAGAGAGAAAAAGAGAGAGAGAGAACCGAAAGGGAGAGAGAGTGCTTCAGCTTTTCTTTCTTTTTCTTTTCTTTTTTTTTTTTTTTTTAAATCTGGTCAAGTTTGACCGAAAATGTGGGGTTAAACTTTCCCCCCACTCACCCACTTGACCGCCTAAAAAAAAGCCTTTTTCCCCCTTTTTTTTTTTTTTTTTTTTTCTATTAAAACATGCTGCTACAATGCTCATCAAAACGGACCTACAGGCACAAAAGAGGCTTTCTAAGGTTAGGGAAATAGCGTAACAACCTTTCCAACACCGAACATCGATTAAAAGGGACCTAAGGTGCTGAAAACTTATCGAACAGGAGCGGAAAGCTTGCTGGAAATTACCAAACAACACTGAAATCCCTTGAATAAGTGTTCTCCCGAGCCCGAAATGAGTTAAAAACTGAAACTAACGAATGCCCAATGATTAGAGGTTATTCTAAAGCTAATTTAGATGAATTCTAAAGTCCCAAGGGTGCTGGAACTTACCGTTCAGCACCAAACAGAGATGCTTACGTGTTGTACAGTGTTCGAAAGTGGACAAAATCTGTGATTTAAGGCACGATAAAGCATGGGTAACTCAGATTAACACTACTTGAATCACGGGTAACTTAAATTTGAAGCCAAAAGTGAATGGGTCAAGATAAAACTTACTGAAATCTCCCAATAACGCTGAAAGTGGGCTGGAACCACGCCGAAACACACTGGGCAGAAGCAAGATTGCGAGGGAAACGAGATCTAAGATGCAGGTTGCACAGGATCTAACCAAGGCGAGAAAGAGGAAGGTCAGACCAAGATTAATCAACCAAGAATGAGAGAAAAATTTAGATCTTACCCACTGCTGCCCGAAATCGAGGAAAGACGACGACCCTCGCGGGTGATTCCAGATCTACTGAACCGAGAGGAAGGAATGGCGGCGACGACTCGGCTTGCTAGGTCGCTCGCGTGCTTGGGCGCCGGAGTGAGAACAACGGCGACGGAAAAGAACAGGGGCGACGGCGCGAGGAGATCAACGGCGGGATGAGCGAGGCAGCGGGGCGGTGACTGTGCGAGACGGAACCAACGGCGCGAGGAGGATGGGGTAAAGGGCGGCGGTGCGAGGCAGCTGGACGGCGCGACTGACGGCAAGAAGGGACGGCGACGGCGGCAGTTGGTGCGGCTGGGAGAAGAAAAAAAACGGGAGAAGAGATTTGGGGGGTCTGATGCGCGTGAGGGAGGGAGAGAGAGAGAGAGAGAGATTTTCCTTCTTTTCTCTTTTTTTTTTAAACCAATTAACTCCAATTAACTACCACCAATCCGAGAAAAACGCATACCCACTTTTCCACTAACCACTTAGCACTAAAGCATAAGAGAGAAATAAAATATCACGATTGGCCAAAAAATATCGATTACAAACCAAACTTAAATTCCAATTTTTATCAAACTAGAATTTAAACATTGATTAATCCAACATGGCATAATTTTTGAAACACGGGGCGTTAAAGTAATACTAAAACAAATTTCAAAACCCAAAACTTGTACAATATTACTATTTCTCCAACAAACACATGTTTGGCATTTGTCAATATAATAATAATGTCCTTAAGTTTTTAGTTGACAATTATTTTATCTTAGCTTAACATTGAAATAAACATCTTTTAACTATAGTGGTTTAAAATGCAAATTTAACATCCTTAATTTAAATTTGAGACTTCAAGTACGTTTAAACATCCAACTAAAAATTGTGAACAATTTTCTAACACACGCTACCACACTTGTGGAGCTAGTATTAGTCTTATTTTAGAAGTGTTTTAGCTTCTACAATAATTGTTGACAACTGTACTTTTAGAAGAATCAACCATAATATATACTAAATTAATTATGCTTTAGCTATAATGACTAAAATAGACATACTCTGAAAATGTGCATGACTTTTTGTTTATAATTTATATATTTCTTAATAATTATTATTTGAAATGCTTAAAAATGCTACATGATTTTAATTTAAATTTATATTTTGTTTGCTCTAAATTACACGTTGAGAAACAATGGTTATAACATACCTATGGTGGTTTAAAAGAAAACTAGTATTAATTGTTTTAAAAAAAAAAATGGTTGTGTTCAACTAATTAATTTGTAAATTTGTTTTGTTTTTGTTTTATTTTTTTTTTTTGAACTTTCAATCACTGCAGAACTTCATTCGCACGCAAGTAGAAGAAACCCATTACAGAGACAATATACATCTTCCTCAACTAGAAGACAGGCACACGTAGGTACCGATTCCAACATCCAATACTCACAGCCTCTCTCTCTTAAAGCAAAACGAGCTAATACATGGGCGACCCGATTTCTGTCCCTTCTCGTGAAACTGAACTTATACTTAACATGCGCTGGAACCTGCCTTCAAAAGTCAGAAACCAGCAAACCGAGCTCAGACACATCCACCGTCTCGGCATCTTGTAGCAGCAGAAAAACCCGTAAAGAATCTGTCTCGATGATCACCGGAACTAAACCCATCTCCACCACAAGCCTAATTTCGTCCACCACCGCTAGCCCCTCCGCCATATCCAAATTTCCCACATGATCATAACTAACGGCAGCCGACAACATCACCCGCCCAGCCTCGTCCCGAACAACAACTCCAGCACCTGCCCGAAACAGATATTCACAGAAGGAAGCATCCACATTCACCTTATACCAACCCTCCTCCGGTGGGGACCATTTGACTGTACTCCGAAGAACCCCTCTAATCCCAGCTAAATAGACCCGAGAGACCTCTCGAAAAACAACAAGACAATTCACAGCCCAATCCAAAAGCCCCGCTGAAGGAACCTGCCCTCTAAACTTCTGTTGGTTTCGACAACACCACACAGCCCAAACACACCACAACAAGCTCCTCAAACTTAACCCAATCCACCCTATCCTTAACATCCCTAAGCAAATTAAGCATAGAGTTGATGTGGAATTTTCCTACCGCAAGCGCACGGGTCAAGTAATAATAAAGTGTTCGTATAAACGAGTGTCGTCCTCTGGATTGGATTTTTAAGCTAAATCAAGTATTGTGAAT
The DNA here is from genome assembly GCA_017139565.1 of Luffa aegyptiaca. Taxonomy (NCBI): domain Eukaryota; kingdom Viridiplantae; phylum Streptophyta; class Magnoliopsida; order Cucurbitales; family Cucurbitaceae; genus Luffa; species Luffa aegyptiaca. The sequence goes on from CM029397.1 coordinate 7,512,961, forward strand.
CGTCTTGCTCAATTTTATTTAGGGAACACAAAGTAGTGAGTGAAAGACCGAAAACTAAATCAAAACAAGTAATGATGGAGATGCAATTGAAAGAACACTTAGGGAATTGATTTCGCCAATTTTAGTCTAGGATTTATTTTAGGAAATAAGTTATCATGCACAATGGAATTATGAGCCTAAGAACCTTTAATCACAACTACCTCTCCCGAGTATAATTGATTCTCATACACATTAACCAACTCGATATCCCTGTCTAAGTTTATTAACGTGCAAGGCATTGAGTTCTTTTGACTAATTCCAAAGTTAATCTAAAATCCGTCACGAGCTTAGAATATAAACTTTAGTCATGCAATATTGAATAAGTCTACATTAAATCCCCTCTCCCGAGCTAGATTCAACACTTAGATCATTCAACTAATGGCCAATTAATTGAAAGCATTAAATCAAAATTGCATACATAATAACCATTGCACAACTTATACCGTAAATCAATCCATAAACTAAAACGACTACATCAATCCCTAAGCCACAAGTTTAGCTACTCATACATGGTGTTACAAGCTCAATTAAACATGAAAAAGCCATTAAATCTAGCTAGAGATAAGGAAAAGGAAAGGAAACACTTAATGTCGTCGAACCCGGCACGTCCCCGTCTCGATATCCGCGCCACCAAGTGAGATTCCCGGTCCTCGTCCTTGCTTCAGCTCCCACAGAAGGTCTCTAGTCGAAATTAGGGCTAAAATCTCTCAATTTGGCCCTCCCCTTGGTCGTAGCATGAAAAGATGAATTTATAGAAAATCTGGCGACAGCGTCGAGACACTATGGACAGCGTCGCGACGCTGTCGCGATACCGCATTTTTGGAAAATTTGCCTATAACATCGCGACGCTATGATTTTTTTTTTTTTTTTTTTTTTTTTTTTTTTTTTAGATTGAAGACTCCATTTGACTCCAATTGCTGAATTAAGCTTCAAACACATACTTCCTACAAATAAAACATAAAAATGCATAAATTTGGGCAAATAATTGTAAAAGACTAGCTTAATTAATCAGAGAAAAATAGCTAGCTATGCTCGCTATCAAGAGTCCGCCTCAACATTATGCAACAAAATCTCCCATTTAGATCCCATCAACAATTCACGAAAAAATTTACACTACTAAAACAAATGCATGCATGACTCCCCATGTCTACCACAATACACACACACATTCAAAACATCAATGCCTCTAATACTCAAATGATCAATAGTGGGTAAACACTCCAAACAAAGTCTCAACAAGAAAATCTGAATTTTGTTTGGAACCCCCATTTTCCAGCACCCCTTCCACCAACTGGAAAGTGACTCATTCGCAGACGAAGATAGGGTTTGGGCAAGCAAAGCCGTTTGGACAAGTCGATACCCACTCTTAACCGAATAGACACCCCATTTCTCAAAATGTCATATGACCCTATCCTCAGACAACATATGCCGCAAGGGAATAGTAAGGATAAAATGTACCTCGCGAGGGCTAAAATGGTGCCGAAGAATCTCCTAATTCGACTGACCAGAAACAATAAGAAGATCAGCCACTCGAGTATCAGAATCCACGGTAATCGTGGAACGCACCTTAAGGCAAGTGTTATTCGGAATCATGTTAGAACCATACACACGAACTTTCTCACCATTTCCAATCCTCCAACGAATACCCTTTCCCAATAGCTCCCTCCCCCAAATCAGACTCCTCCGAGTATACGAAGGACGGGAGCCTACCCTTGCATCCAGGAAATCTCCTCAAGGAAAATACTGCCCCTTCAACACACGAGAGAGAAACAAAGTAGGATACTGAACAATCTCCAACATTGTTTAGCCAGCAAAGCTTGGTTGAAAACCTCCAAGCCTCTGAAACCCATTCCACCCAAACATTTTGGCTTGCATAAAGTCTTCCAGCTCACCCAATGGATCCTTCTATACTCTTTATCCCCATTTCACCAGAATCGTGCCATGGCCCTACTAATGTCCTATATCAGTTTTTTAGGCAAGCGAAAACAATTCATAGAGTAACACGGGATAGCCTGCACAATGGATTTTAGCAGAACTTCCCTACCCCCCACAGAAAAAACTTGCCCTTCCATCTCTGAATCTGACGCCATACCCACTCTTTAATAAAGTTTAGAGTGCTCATTCTTTTCCAAGGCACAAAAGACGGCAAGCCTAAATACTGGCGATGGCATGCCGTTATTTGAACCTGGAAAATCTGACTCGCCTGAGTTTGAACACCCATTTCTGTGCTCGGACTAATGGAAATGATAGACTTATCAAAGTTTATAGTTTCCCCGGAAGCTCACTCATAACACTGAAGGATGCCATGCACAGCCTGTGTTTCACCCACCTTAGCCCGAAAAAAAAGAAGACTGTCATCAGCGAAGAACAAATGGGAGATAGCAGGGCATCCACGCGCTATCTTCAACCCCGTGATAACCTTCGACACCTCTGCCTCATGCAGCATACGAGAGAGCCCTTCAGCACACAACAAGAACAAGTACGAGGAAAGCGGATCTCCCTGTCGCAGACCCCTACTAGGAATGACATCCCCACACGTCACACCATTCACATTAAACGAATACCGGACCGATGATATGCACCGCAATATTAACTCCACCCATTCTCAACATCATCCTCTCCAAGAAGACCCATTCTACTCTGTCATAGGCCTTGCCCATGTCTAGCTTAAGCAAGGCCCACCCTGTTCTCCCGACCTGTTTCGCTTTTAGTGCATGGATGCATTCATACCCCAGGATGACATTATTAACTACACAACGCCCTGGAAATCAACTCATTAAGTATACCTTTCATGGGATTCACCAAAACCTTGGACACAATTTTGTACGATACATTACACAACGAGATTGGCCTATAATATGTAATGCGCTTGTGGCTCTTCTTCTTAGGGATCAACACAATCATCGTTTTATTCAAAGGTGTTGGAGAGGCTCTATCATTCAAAATGTTCAAACAACAATTAACCACATCAGGCCCTACTACCGACCAGGCATGCTGATAGAAGGCTCCAGACAGACCATCCGGTCCTGTAGCTTTATTGGGATGGATTTGTTTCAATGGTCGAAGTACCTCTTCTCGCTGAAAATGCCACACAAGACTGTTATTCATCTCATCTGTAAAAGTGGGGGGAACTCGAGAAATAACCTGAACAATTTTTCCCTCATATGGGAACGATGTCGAGAAAATGCCCTCAAAATACCCTTCAATCAAGCCCAACATCATATATAGTTCTTGCTACTACACTCCATTACTATCCTCCAGTCCCCAGATCGTATTAACTCTCTTTCTGTGCGAGGCCTGTGAATGAAACCAACGGGTATTTCTATCCCCCCATTTTAGCCAGCTATCACGAGATCTCTGACTCCAGTACATCTCTTCCTCCACAATGAGAGATTCTACATGCCCTTCTGTCCTCTATAACTCAGCTCGGGAATCAGAAGATCCCAACCTACCCATCACCTGTTGAACATTCGCTGTAGCGACCCGGATACGCTGACCAAAACTTCCACCCTTTGACTTTCCCCATCTACTCAAATGTGACATGCATCGGGAAGTCACTGATGCCAACTCTGCAGGTGAACTAGTTGGAGGCCTAAACTTCCAGCCCGTCGAAACTGCCTCCCCAAAATCATTAGCCTGGAGCCAAGTTTCCTCAAACCTTTGAATCCTCTACCCTACGCTACAAACTGTCCGGGTATCAACTGACATAGAAAGCAAAAGAGGCCTATGGTCTGATCGGCTAAAATCCAGATGAGTCACCTCATGCATCGGAAACAACTCCTGCAATTCCAGGTTGCTCATGCATATAGCAATCCTCTCTCATACTGTTTCCACTCCCAGCCTCCCATTGCACAAAGTGAAAGCAGCACCCCTGAAACAAAGATTAAGTAGCTCATGTTCATCAACTGCATCCTGAAAACCTAACAACTCAGCCTCCGCCTTAGCCCGATGATAACTCTCCAAAAGGGAGTTATTTGTGTCTTATTTCTATCATGATTTATATGTTATTTGTGCCAAATAGGTGTGTGATAGGACCTAAATAGTCCTATTTTATCGCCTGTAATCTAAGCTTGTTAGAGTCATTTTATGCTTTACTTGTTCTATTTACAGGTTAATTGAGCTTAGGTTATGTCGGGAGCCGATCACGCTAATTGGTGTTAATTTGGGCCAATTATGGAGCTTTAAAGCCATCTCGGTGTCTTGGACGGCAAGGAGGTGAAAAGACCCAATTGTGCTGAAGCGGGCCTGAAGAATGACACCGAAAGCCGGAGATTGAAGCCCCGAACCGAGAGGAAGCGAGACAAAGCCGAGAAATTAAGCAGCAAGTTGAGATTTGAGGCTGGCATTGAGACGCCAACGCAAGATCTGTCTGAAGTGTAATGTCTGCAGCGTCTCAACGCTTCCCTTGGAATCTCGACGCCGACGTATTTTCTATATATATGTATTCTCGGTTTTAGTCCGCCGTTAGGTTAGAATTTTGGTCCCTTTTACGATTTCTTTGCCTCTTTTACATTCCAGCACTGTTGTAGACCATTTTTGATCATATTCTATGGATTCTTTCATGTTTATTGTTGATTTTACTTCATCTATTCGTAGCTAATCTCGTTTAGATCGTTGGATTGGGTTTATGTCTTGATTCTAAATAAGATTGGCTGAGTTTTCTGAGTTTTACTTTCTGTTCTTGCTGTATTTTCATTGAGTTTTACATGTTATCCCGTTTAAACCAATACACGAGGCTAGTCTATTAGGATTGACGCCCTATGCGATTACCGCTTGGGTATTCTATCAGTTATTTTTAGATAGCCACTAGGTTGAGGCAAACAACTCTCTACGCGAGACGACCCTTGATAGGCCTAGGAGGCATGTTAAAGGTTCTAGGAGTTAGATTTAAATTGCATTTGAATTTGGTTCTTGCGATTTCAGACCCACGATCCCAAAGCAGCTAATTTTAATAGGTAGTTGCAAAATTGCTTGTTAATTAACTAGTTAGATATAATTAGTAACCGTTGCAGAGGTCTTGGATGGTTTCTAAATTATGTATAAGGGGTGGCGAGCGATAGAGTCTATATTAACTAATCTTTTCAATTGAAGAATTCACGATTAGCAAGGTAATTAGCACATGTTAGTGTAGGGGGGTCCTCCGAGTAACCCAGAAGCCAACCTGACTAATGAAATCAGTTTAGAATCATTATTAGAGAAAACTAAGAAGCCAAAAAATTAGAATCAAGCATAATAAAACCCAATCCAATGAACCCCTTTCATGTTATTGTTTCCGTCTAATTTCTCTCCTGCATGCTTAAGTTTTCTGTCTTTTTAAATTCAGTATTTTATTATTCTTTGCTTTTCCTCCATTCTAAAAATCCCCCCTGTTTTCATAAGCACGGAATTCTATAACTGCTAGGTCTCATTCCCTGTGTTCGACCATAGCCGCTATTGCTACAAAATAGTAGTAGTGTCGTGGATTATAAATTTTATTTGACCAACACAACCTTCGACAAGTCGGACCTGTCAAATTGGCGTTGTTGCCGGGGAAGGGCGTTTTCTAGTGTTTATAGGATTTTGTCTTCTTTTTGTGCTTTTTATTTTTCTTTTTGCAGAGCTTAACGATGATATCGGTAAAACCTCGGCATGCTAAGTTAGAGTGCCATGGCCGAGTGAATGATGCAAGACCTAGTAGCCCCTGATTTGAGTCATCTTCCATCTCTTTGAGACCTTGAAGTCACCAACGAAATCACATACATCACGCAAGCGCCTAAGGAAGAATTTCACAAGTATTGGGATCGCTTCAAAAGGTTATGTGCACTTCCTCATCGCCCATTGTCTGAGGAGTCCTCGCCGTTGCACTTCATTGAAGGATTACCACCCGATGACAGAAGGATATTGGTGTTGGGTTTTATGCCCTAAAACTCGTAGATAGTAAATGTACTTTTGACCGAACATTAATAAAATGATGTATTATTCATTTATCTATGATTGTATTATGCAATCTTGTCTTATTAACTCTAATCCAATAAACTAAACATCCTAGGCTAATACAACGGACTTGAACTAGTATGTAGGGATTGTTGGGTTTTATGCCCTAAAACTCGTAGATAGTAAATGAAACAAATTAATCGATCTCAATCAAGCGTTATTTGAGTAATTCAGTAATTTGGTTATTGAATAATCGAGTTTGCATTATGTTGGGACGATTATCCGATTACCGCAAGCGTTCGGGTCGTCACAAGTAATATAGTGATTTTGAGTATAGAGTATCGTCTCCACAGGGATTGGATTTATTCAATTAATTACCATAAATAATCTTGCTTAGCTTTATTTAGAGAACAAAATCTAATGCCGAAAAGAATAACAAAAAGCTAATCTAGAAAGCAAAAGATAAATGGAGACACAATTTGGAGGGATAATTCTTAGAGGGTTGATTTAATCAATTGGACCTTTAATGCTTAATCAATTAACTAATATGGATTAACTAATCATTTGATTCATAAGTATAGAAGCCTAATGACAAGGGCTCTCCTGTCGGTCTCCTCCTATCTCATACCTTTCAATAAAGAATCTCCTTTCGGTCTCTTCTTTATTTACTTAGTATGGCCTTACGACCCTTCAATACAACCTCTAACGTTATTTATTCTATCCCGTGTCACTCGGGTAAATAAACGTTAGTCATGCATTCAGTTCTAGTCTAAGCTTCTCTCCGTCGAGTCTCCGCTTAGTAACGATTCATTTAATCAGCGATCAGTTGATTAAAAGCATTACGGACAAAATGCACAAATGAACAATAATGACAATTAAACCAAATAAATTCATTAATCAAGCAAAGGTTCAACATCTAAATCAATCTCATAGAATTTAGGAATGTACTACTCATAATCACTAAAATCCAATAATTCCTAATCACAACAATTCTAGAAACTAAAACATAAAGGAAAAGGGAAGAGAAATGCTCATAAAAGTGTCGATCTCCTCGATCCCGCGGCGACCTCCTTTGATCCCGAGCTCCAAAGATCTTCAACAAAGCTCCAAAACTCTCCCAAAAATCCCCAATTTTAGTGTGGATTCTAGAATGGGGTGAAAACCCACCAATTGGCACCCAAAACTTGGATGCAAATGGCCCCTTTTATAGGCTCCCAGCAGGCGTAGCGTCGAGACGCTACGTCACAGCGTCGCGACGCTCTGACGTCATCTTTTCTTGGGCTCCAAGACGTCGCAGCGTCGCGACGCTACCTAGACAGCGTCGCGACGCTATCGCGATTCTAGAACTCTCTACGCGGCTGCCTAGCGTCAGGACGCTCCAGGCTTAGCGTCTTGACGCTAGGCCCTGAATCTTCAATAATGGCCCGATTTTGACTCCATTTTTGGGCCTCCAACTTTCTTTTGGCCCAAATATTTCATGTAATGGATTTTGGGCACTTTTCTTGAACCAACTTGATAATTTAAAACTTGAAATTCATGAATTTGGGCTTCTAACTCATTCTTCTTGGGCTTTTGGACATGGATCAACAATGAACTTCTCCAAATTGCTCAAAAAGTCTCCAAAAATCATCCAAATTCTCTCAAAATTCTGGTTTTGATTCCTTGGCTCGGTTTTCTGAAATTTAAACATAAAATAGCATTAAAGTACACAATTCATGCACACAACTAGCTAAAAATAATAGGAAAATGATGACATTTTTGCATGTCATCACATTAATAGACCCTAAATCCAATAAACTAAGATCCAAGGTTGTTTAAATGAAACTTGGACTAGTATGTGGGGACATACGGGGATCGGTGTGCAAGTAACAACCTAAAAGGTCTATAGTATAGGGATAAGGCTGGGTACCTTATCCTGGTGACACTATGTGATACGACCCACCTTGTATTCGATACAGATGCAATGATCCAAAGCATCCATGCAGGAGACATGCGGGTGGGGGTATCCTATGCAATGAGTTTGCATAAGACCGGACCGCGAAATAGTAACGACTAGATGTAACGCCGTTAACTAGTTTAGGTTTCTATTTCAATAGGATGACCTAGGTAACTCAATCTCAATCCTGAGTCTGTTATGAACCCCTTTCAGGAGGGATTGTCATTAGATTTGTATGGGTGAGAGGGGCCAGTTCGCCGACTCAATAATCCTACCATTTGAGGGGCAAGACCGAATGGGGGCTGGGAACATAACAGTACAAAATGGAATTCACTCCTTCCCCTATTGGGGTAAGTGGATGTGTGTTCTCTTAAGGGCTTATTCCGGGGCTTGAACAAAGGCACGTCGTTCTCTCCTGGCCCGAGAGGAACTCCTGTTTAGTGGTTGGACCCTAAACAACTTGTTGATTAGAGGGATCAGTGGCACTTAAGGAACTAGAGGTAACCCAAGGGTAAAACGGTAATTTGACCCAACTGGTGTTACGAACACTCGTGAAGGATTGACTTACTGCATTGGTCGATATCCGTGGACACATAAATATTCTACAGTGAGAAGAGTGCAGCTATGGGTCTTTAGTGGAGTGACCCACAGTTAACGAATATTGACTAACTTGGTTAATGAGTTTAGCCAATTAGTCTCGTATCGTTGGAGCTTCTGATCTGTAGGTCCATTAGGTCCCATTGATAACTCGTAAAGAGACTTGAGGCAATTAAGTATGAATTGTAAATTGAAAGTGTTCAATTTATTTAGGGGAATCATATAATGTATATTGATACATTATAATATAAAGTTTATGAAACTTTATAATATAATTTTGAATTAATTTCAAAATTAATTCTTGAGAGAAATTATTTGAAAGAGTTCAAATAAATTTAATATGAATTGGATTCATATTAATTTTAATTTTAATAAAATCCCTAAGATTAAATATATGATATTTAATTTGGTAATTAATTAATTATGAAATTAATTAGTTATTTATTAAAACTATAGACCTTTTCCTATTAGGAAAAGGCCCCTTTTCCTATTAGGAAAAAGTCTTGGCCTTTACTATATATACCCCTCGGGTGGGGTGAAAGGCATCTCATTCATTCTCCTACTCTCAGAGAATTCCCCTCAAGGCTTCCTCTAGACTCCCACCAGTCTCCTGCCTCTAGAAGTCTCAGAGTCATACCGGTGTAGCCATAGTGGTGGTGTTCGCACTAGTTCGTGATTATTTCACAAGCAATTGGTGAATTTAATCTGAGTCGTCAATCAGAGTAAGTAATTTGTTACTATATAAATTAGATTTAGATCTAATATTTTTGTATGCTTAGCCTTAATATAAATCTAGAATAGTTCTAAGTTTATTGCCAATGTATTGGTATTTTAGATTAAACAAAAATTAATTACGAATTGGTCCCAATCACGCTTCCGCTTTACAGAATTACGGAATTACGGAATTTCAATCCTTCAAGGACATACGGGGAACAATGTTCAAGATTTACCCTAAAGGGTCTATAGTATAGGGATAAGGCTGGGTACCTTATCCTGGTGACACTATGGATACGACCCGCTTTGTATTTTGATACAAACGTAATGATCCAACGCATTCTTGTTGACATGCGACTGGGGATATCCTATGCAATGAGTTTGCATAAGACCGGACCGCGAAATAGTTACCCACTAACTGTAACACCGTTAGTTAGCTAGGTTTCTATTTCACTAGGATGACCTACGCAACTTAATCTCAATCCTGAGTGGATTATAGACTCCTATCCGTGAGGGATTATCCTTTGATTTGTACGGGTGAGAGTGGCCTGCACGCCGACTCAATAAGCCTACCATTTTGGGGACAATATCGAATGGGGAGCTGGGAACATAATCACACAAGATGGAATTCACTCCTTCCTGACTCTAGGGTAAGTAGAGGTGTGTTCCCTTAAGTGGTGTCTCCGGGTCTTGAACAATGGTCCCTGCATTCTCTATGGCACGAGAGGGACTTCTGTTTGTTGGTTGGACCTCAAACAGGTTTTTCATTAGAGGAGCACTGATACTTAAGGATAAAGAGGTAGCCCAGGGGTAAAACGATAATTTGACCTAGCTGGGATACAAACACACGTGAAGGGCTGACTTGCTGTTGATGGTCGATATCTGTGGACACAGAAATATATCTGCAGTGAGAAGAGTGCAGCTGTGGTTCTATAGTGGAGTGAACCACAGTTAACGAACATTGATTAACTTGGTTAATGAGCTTAGCCAATTTCATATTGTTGGATCTTCTGATCTGTAGATCCATTAGGTACCACCGGTAGCTCACTATGGGCATTGAGGTAAATTTCTAAGGGAGAATTGAATATTCAAAGGGGTTCGAATATTAAATGTGAAGGGTTAAAATCCCTTTGGTAGCGGAAACAATCAAGACCAATTCGTTTCACAATTTCGTTTACGAAAAACCAATACATTGGCAATTAAAATTCATAAACAAATTTCTAAATTAAGAACGATTAAGCATGCTAAAATTGATTCAAGCAATTACCGGATTTCGAAGAACACTGCGCAATGCTCCCAAATAATGTTATTGATCTTCCAATGGACACCACCACACGAATTCACCCGCTATATCTCTTGGATTTCTGATATTGGTTTGTGGGAACCAAAAGATCATCTTGGAAAAGGGAATTTTCAGCAAGAAACCTTGCTGTATTTTTTAGAGAGGAAAAGAGAAAAGAACGAACTTTCTTTCTCTGTCAAAATCGTGAATGAGAGGAATGAGTGATTTCTTGGGAACTCCCTCTCCCCTGTACGATAAGTGGGGAGGGAGTTATTGCCCTACTAGATCTAGACCGTTAGATCTTAATCAAAACGATCTCGGCCATTAACTAATTAAATAATAAATATTTAATTAATTAATTAATTATAATTAATTTAATTAAATCAATATTAATTAAATGAATTATAATATAAAGTTTTTAATTCAATTTGAATCATATTCAATTGAATTAAATTGGTCATTCAATTAATTCTATTAATTGAATCCACATTAATTAAATATCAAATATTTAATTGATTTTATAATTGAATCATATTCAATTTTATCTCTCTCATTTAACCTATAGTTTTAATGTGCATCAAAATGTACATCAATATAAACTATAGTTTTAATTTGATTAAATCACATTTAACCAAATTAAAATTAAATTAATTAATTAATTCATGAATTAATCAAATATCACATATTTAATTAAATTCATAATTCTCTCATTAATTAATTTTGAATCATATCTAAAATTAACTTTATTATAAAGTTTAATTCATTAATTAAACTTATACTATAATGTATCTCCATACATTATATTAATTGCATCAAAATACAACTAACTTATATTCCCTTTAATAATCAAGACTATATTATCTCAGAACCCGTTATGAGCTAGCAGGTGGACCTAATGGACCTACAGATCAGAAGCTCCAACGATACGAGATTGATCAGCTAAACTCATTAACCGAGTCAATCAACATTCGTTAACTGTGGGTCACTCCACTAAAGACCCACAGCTGCACTCTTCTCACTGTAGAATATTTCTGTGTCCACGGATATCGACCAATGCAGTAAGTCAATCCTTCACGTGTGTTCGTAACACCAGCTGGGTCAAATTACCGTTTTACCCCTGGGTTACCTCTGGTTCCTTAAGTACCACCGATCCCTCTAATGAACAATTTGTTTAGGGTCCAACCTCTAAACAAGAGTTCCTCTCGGGCCAGGAGAGGACAGCGCGCCTTTGTTCAAGCCCTAGAATCAGCCTTAAGGGAACACACATCTACTTGCCCCAATAGGGGAAGAAGTGAATTCCATCTTGTATTGTCATGTCCCCAGCCCCCCACTCGGTCTTGTCCCCAAGAAGGTAGGCTTGTTGAGTCGGCGTGCAGGCCACTCTCACCCGTACTAATCAAAGGACAATTCATTGTGAGAAGTTGTTAATGATGTTGGGTTTTATGCCCTAAAACTCGTAGATAGTAAATGTACATTTGACCGAACATTAATAAATGTGATGTATTATTCAATGTTTGTATTATATCTTGTCTTATTAACCCTAATCCAATAAACTAAACATCCAAGGCTAATAGAATGAGGCTTGCACTAGTATGTAGGGACATACGGGGATCAATGTTCAAGTTTTAGCCTAAAGGGTCTATAGTATAGGGATAAGGCTGGATACCTTATCCTGGTGACACTATGGATACGACCCGCTTTGTATATTGATACAAACGTATTGATCCAACGCGTTCATGTAGTTGACATGCTAGTGGGGGTATCCTGTGCAATGAGTTTGCACAAAGACCGGACCGCGAAATAGTTAACTACTAACTGTAACACCGTTAGTTAGCTCGGTTTCTATTTCACTAGGATGACCTAGGCAACTTGGCCTTAATCCTGAGTGGATTATGGACTCCTGTCCATGAGACATTGTCCTTTGATTTGTACGGGTGAGAGTGGCCAATTCGTCGACTCAATAAGCCTACCATTTTGGGGACAAAACCAAGTGGGGAGCTGGGAACATAGTCTTACAAGATGGAATTCACTCCTTCCCGACTTTAGGGTAAGTAGAGGTGTGTTCCCTTAAGTGGTGTCTCCGGGTCTTGAACAATGGGCCCCACCCTCTTTTTGGCACGAGAGGGACTTCTGTTTGTTGGTTGGACCTCAAACAGGTTGTTCATTAGAGGAGCACTGGTACTTAAGGACAAAGAGGTAGCCCAGGGGTAAAACTGTAATTTGACCTAGCTGGGGTACGAACACACGTGAAGGGCTAACTTGCTGTTGACGGTCGATATCCGTGGACACAGAAATATATATCTGCAGTGAGAAGAGTGCAGCTGTGGTTCTATAGTGGAGTGAACCACAGTTAACGAATATTGATTAACTTGGTTAATGAGTTTGGCCAATTAATCTCATATCGTTGGAGCTTCTGATCTGTAGGTCCATCAGGTCCCATCAGTAGCTCTATAAGGGCGTTGAGGTAAATTTCTAATGGTGAATTGAATATTCGAAGGGGTTCGAATATTAAATTAAAATATGAATTTGATTCATATTAAAAACTATAGGTTATAATTAATACACATATGATGTATATTAATTCTATAGTTAATTTGAGAGATATAAATATATAATTAAATATATGATATTTAATTACGATATTAATCAATTGGTGAATTAATTAATATTTTGGTTTTAATTTTTAATTAAATTTGATTTAATTAAGCTATATTAAAACTATAGGATAAATGGAGTTTATTTTGTATAAATAGGTTTATACAAATAACTTTTAATTTAAATTAATAGTTAATTTAATTAAAAGTTTAATTAATATTATTTAATATTAATTAAATTATTTCCCATCAGTTAGGGTAACTGATGGGAACGTGTGCTCTATTTTTCCTCAGTCTTGCGTGAATGGGAGGGTTTTAAGGAGGCAGTTGTGCATTTTACAGTAACTCTCCATTCTTCAGTTTTTGCACTCTCCCTGGGATTCACACAGAACACTCTCAATCCCTCCAATCCAAGAAGTCTCTCTGCAATTCTCTCTAAAAAGAATACAGAGAACTTTATTCACCAAAACCCTTAGAGATTGTGCTCCCACAAGCCCCTAACGCACATCCTTCAAGAGAATACTGGTGCAACTTTGGTGGTGGTGTTCGTGACGTTTTCACAGCGAAATCAAGGTCTTCTTGCTGCTGGTTTTGGGCGAATTTTCAAGAGTTTTGGCGAAACTAATCGAGAATTTCAGCAAAGGTATAGTTTTTCTTGATCTAGGATCAATAGGATCCAAATTAGATGAGATCTAGTTTTTCCTTTTTGATTATAGCATGTTTTATAACTGTATTACAGCATGTTATATTTATTTTCTGCTGTAAGTTGGTTTGCCGTCGTATTGGTATCCCAATCGGCGTTTTAATTCGAAAAAGGTCTCTGACGTCTTCCGCTGCCTAGGGCTTTAATCCCTACACATGACACACTCAGGATTAAGATTGAGTTACCTAGGTCATCCTATTGAAACAGTAACCTAACTAGTTAACGGTGTTACATCTAGTGGTTTACTATTTCGTGGTCTGGTCTTATGCAAACTCATTGCATAGGATACCCCCGCTCGCATGTCTCCTACATGGACGCCTTGAATCAATACGTCTATATCGAATACAAAGCGGGCTGTATCACATAGTGTTACCAGGATAAGGTACCCAACCTTATCCCTGTACTATAGACCTTTTAAGTTGTTACTTGAACACTGATCCCCGTATGTCCCCACATACTAGTCCAAGTCTCATGTAAACAACCTTGGATCTTTGTTTATTGGATTTGGGTCATATTGTGCAATTCTAGACTTAATATGACAATAACACTTTATTGCATAAACCTCAATAACACTTTATAGATACAAGTGTATAATTCGTTAATCATTCACTATCTACCAGTTTTAGGACATAAAACCCAACAAACTCCCACTTGGACTAAAAATCTAGTTTAGTGGGAATGTACAATAATCTATCCCAGCAGTGGGTGTATAAATACATGTATAATACATAAAACGTATTTACAATGTACAAATACAATAAACTTGGGCATCACTATACCCATTACATAATGGTATCATTATACCCATTAGACTTCTCCCACTTGCCCTAGATTACATCTTTGTACATAACTCGTAGACCTAGACCATCTAGATGACCCTCATACACTTTAGCCGAGAGAGCCTTCGTGAATGAATCAACAATATATTCTTTAGATTCAATGTGCTTCCTTGTCTTGCAATAAGCTAGTTCATATTTGGAACACCTTCCAAATTAGGCTTGAACTTCCTAAGTCATACAGTCTCTATCGGTACTTCACAAGCAACTGCTTATTGGCCTATATGGTCGAGACTGCATATAAGTCGTACTATAGCTCCTCCATTAAGAGTGAAGACAGACATTGATGTAGATTTCATCAAATCCTTATCAGTTAAAACATCTGTGTCAGTGTATCCTGTAAGGATCAAATCCTTAGCGCCACACACGAGCATATAGAACCTCGTTCTCCTAAGATACTAGAGGATGTACGTGTAGGTAACGACACTCCAGAGATCAAATCCTTGATTTGATTGATACTTACTGACAACCCTACTGCATAGGGCATATGTCTCATGTCCTCCACTTCTTGAGGTGTCGGAGGACACAGTTCCTTAGGCAAAAGAATTCCATTCCTGAAAAGGTAGTAAACCCTTATTGGAATTCTGCATCTTATATCTAACTAACATCTTGTAGACATAAGACACTTGAGACAAGGCTAGCTCAGCTTCTCCCATATTTTCATTTGGAAATGAGCTGCTAGCCTCTTTTAATGTCAGTAAGATAACCTACATCATTCCCAATGATTAGGATATCAATCATATACAACACTAAGTGAGCTACTGAATTGTTGGTGATTACTTGCAAACACAAGACTCATCAATGTTCTGATTAAAGCCAAAAGATTTGATCACCGCATCAAATCTTACATGCCAAGACCGAAATGCTTAGGTCAATCCATGAATGGACCACTTAAGCTTACAAACCCTTTTGCTTTAGATCTTGCTCAATAGACCCTTCTGGTTGAGACCTTAAATGTCTCGTTTCCTCTTGTAAATCCACTTGTAACCTATAGGTGTTACCCATCAAGCAGACATACAAGATCCCAAATGGAATTGAAATGCAAAGATTTCATTTCCAAGTAAATGGCTTTAATCCTCTGATCGTTATCAACATCATTCATTTCTTTTGTAAAAGACAATGAATCCTCTATGTCATCATTAAGAATGACGACTTGAGCTTCAAATAAGCCCATGTAACGGCCAGGTTATAAAACAACCCTCCCACTACATCAAGGCATTCTCAACTCTTGAGATGGATGTGACTGACCAAAAGCACTGGCCTTATCAACAACTCTTGTTGAATAACCAGTCTTATCAACAACTTTTGTTGATTCATCAACAACTCTTGTTAATGTTTCCGTAGCTCTATGAAGGTGTACATATTACACATGCGGAAGCAATTGAAGATCGAAAGTACCTAAGACATTCAATTTTACTCCTAAAGCATGCATGTTCTAGAAAAGGCAGAAAAGAGAGTTAGAGAACACCAACCTTTGTAGCTCTCTTATATGGAACTCCTTGTGGTGTTATCCTCTCCAATGCTCCTTGGACAACCTCTAAAGTCTTCTCTACTATTCTCCTTGCTTAGAATGACTTGTGGGAGTCTTATAGAGATAAGGAATGGGAAGGGAATGCTTGAAGGATCAAGCTATTGAAAGAACTAAGGAAGAATGTGTCTTTGAGAGGAAAAACCAGCAGCATAACAGTAGGTAAAAGCTCTCTCACCTTTTGAATCTGATTCAAGCTCCTTATAAGGACCTCCTCCATGCAAAGACAAGCTTCATGACACTAGACACATGGTGAAAATGCAACTCAAAGTGGATTCTAGGTGTTTAATTCACAACACATGCAACTAGTGCATGGTTGTGTTGTTTTCCACTATGCATCAACATGCAAGAGTGGGAATGCCACTAAATCCACTAAATTGAACCTTCATACTTGAATTTTCAGCTTGCAATTTTCCTTAATTCAATTTGAAATTGAATTTGATTTCTAGGTTATAAATTGGGACATTTCCAAGTTAATATATCATGATTAATCTAATTAATCATTCTTACCTAGTGCCATTAATAGTATATGATTCCTAATACATATACATGGTATTTAAAACACTTTTAAATACCTTATCTCTCAATTCCTTATTTAATTCATAATTAAAAATTGAGTAAAACACATTTTTATGATAAAGCCCTATTTCCCGTTTTTGAACGATTCAAAAAATCCTATCATTATGATCTAAGCATTAATACAATATGAGCTAATAGAGGGACCTAATGGACCTATAGATCATGGGGTCCAACGATTCGAGGCTAACAGACTAATCTCATAATCTAAGTTAGCCAACATTCGTTAACTACCGGGACACTCCACTATAGCCCGATAGTTGCACTCCCCTCACTATATATATATTTCCGTCCACTTGATTTAACCATGATTAGTAAGTCGTTCCTTCACAGGTTGTTCGTAGCTATAGCTAGGTCAAATAACCGTTTCACCCCTATAGTACTTCTTGTTTCTTAAGTTCCACTAATCCTCTAATGAACAATCGGTTTGATGTCCAACCATCAAACCTAAGTTCCTCTCGATCCAACGAGAGGGTGGGGCCCCTTGTTCAAGTTCCGGAGTTAGTACTTAAGAGAACAACCTCTCTGCTATCCCTGAAAAAGGTAGGAGTGAATTCCGTCTTGCGAAACTATGTCCCCAGCTATCTATTCGATCTTATCCCCAAAATGGTAGGCTTGTTGAGTCGGCGATGCTGGCCACTCTCACCCATGCAGATCAAAGGATAATCTCGTATAAACAGGAGTTCATAGTTAGCTCAGGATTAAGAACGAGTTACCTAGGTCATCTATGAGAAATAGTCAGTTTCTTCAGTAAACGGCGTTATAAAGAGAAAGTGACTTATTTCGTGGTCCAGTCATCTATGAGAAATAGTCAGTTTCTTCAGTAAACGTGGGCCGCGTCCATAGTGTCTCCAGGATAAGGCACCCAACCGTATCCTTATACTATAGACTATTTTGACTATAAACTTGAACTTGATCCTACGATATGTCCCTACATATAGTTCGAGTATTCATTTTATAGTCAATGATCTTAGTTTATTGGATTTAGGTTAATCATTCGCAATTTACATATTCAATAACATCTTTTACTGAATAACCTCAATAACGTCTTTATTGAAAATGGAATATGTTTAATGATTTACAAACTACGAGTTTATAGGACATTAAACCCAACACTCTATTAGTTAATTCACTTAAACCGACCTTACTTTATGGCTTATGATTTCTCATATGTTCTTCTTCTGAGAATGAAGCATTTGTCGATACAAATTCTTTATTCTCTTATGGATTGAAGAAGTATCTTATCCTCGTTTCCTTTGGGATTGCCTACAATTAGGCATAATTTTGAACGGTATTCCAATTTATTTTGGGTTAGTCACAAGCACAAGTGCTGGACACCCCAAAATTTAAAGGAACGTAAACAATCTTTACGTCCAATCCACAACATAGAAGGTGTTTCAGAAACACTTTCGATGGAACATTGTTCAAAATACACGCTGCAGTCACACTGCATGACCCCAAAACGAGTCAGGCAATTGAGCATAGCTCAACTGGGATTGAATCATATCCAATAGGGTTCTATTACTCCTAACTGAGATTTAGGATGTGATTCCATGAACTATCAAATAGTCCTAGAATCTCAAGTCCTTATATTCAACACATTGATCAGATCAAAGTGTTTTTATTATCTCTCCTAACAAGTTTTCAACTTCAGTCTTAAGCCCCTTCGAATATCTCAAGAGCTTCAGACTGAAATTGCATTAGATAGAGATACTCATACCTTTGAATAATCATCCATAAATGAGATGATTTATTCATGCCCTTCCACTGCTTTAACATACTGGACCACAAGGATCCAAATGTACAAGCTCCAAGGGCTCTTTGGCTCTTTTAGCTCTTTTCCAGTAAAAATAGCCTAACCTTAAGAACCAAAGAAAGGTATTTCCTTTAGGAGATATCCTTTGCCTTTATTTCTCTGAGTATAAGCAATCTTAAACAACTCAGTGCTCATGACTTGCTTTACTCTCGATTAGTCTTAAAACACATAAGTTGTTTTCAGTAATGCTGAACAAATGTCAACTCGCTTTCTTAAAATAAAACTGTGTTGGCAAGGAAAGGTATTGAGTAACATTGTTCCAACATAAACGATACAGAAATCAAATTTATGTTAATCTTTAGGAAATTCATATACATTATCTAATAATGTGTATTTTCTCCCACTGGATAAAATAACTTAATGTTCCCTCTGTTGGGTTTTATGCCCTAAAACTCGTAGATAGTGAATGTAAACAAATTGTATACTTGTTTCAATAAAGTGTTATTAAGTTTCTACAATAAACTGTTATTGTTAAATATTGCACAATTTGACCCAAATCCAATCAACTAAGATCCAAGGTTGTTTACATGTGACTTGAACTAGTATGTGGGGACATACGGGGATTGGTGTTCAAGTAACAACCTAAAAGGTCTATAGTACAAGGATAAGGCTGGGTACCTTATCCTGGTAACACTATGTGATACGGCCCGCTTTGTATTCGATACAGACGTATTAATCCAAGGCATCCATGTAGGAGACATGCGAGCGGGGGTATCCTATGCAATGAGTTTGCATAAGACCGAACAACAAAATAGTAAACCACTAGATGTAACACCGTTAACTAGTTAGGTTACTGTTTCAATACGATGACCTAGGTAACTCAGTCTTAATCCTGAGTGTGTCATGAACTCCTTCTCATGAGGGATTGTCCTTTGATTAGCATGGGTGAGAGTGGCCAATACGCCGACTCAATATGCCTTCCTTTTTGGGGACAAGACCGAGTGGGAGGCTGGGGACATGACAACACAAGAAGGAATTCATTCCTTCCCACATCTAGGAGAAGTAGATGAGTGTTCTCTTAAGTGGTGACTCCGGGACTTGAACAAAGGGATCCCGCCCTCTCACTGGCCCGAGAGGGACTTTCTGTTTAATGGTTGGACCATAAACAGGTTGTTCATTAGAGGAGCGCTGGTACTTAAGGAGACAGATGTAACACAAGGGTAAAACGGTAATTTGACCCAACTGTGATTACGAACACTCGTGAAGGATTGACTTATCGGCATAGGTCAACATCCATGGACACAGAAATGTTCTACAGTGAGAAGAGTTCAGCTTTGGGTCTTTAGTGGAATGACCCACAGTTAATGAATATTGGTTAACCTGATTAATGAGTTTAATCTATTAACCTCATATCATTGGAGCTTCTGATCTGTAGGTCCATTAGGTCCCCCTGCTAGCTCGTAAAGAGTAATCAGGAACAAATATATCTTGAGAGAATTTGAATAGTTCAAATTCATATTGGGAATTAAGTTAATTGTACGAGATACAAATTAATATAATGTATAGTGATGCATTAAAATATAAAGTTTAATTTTAGGTTAAACTTTATTATATTGAGAGATTGATATATTTGAAAGAGTTCAAATATATGTCTAATTAAATATATGGTATTTAATTAGAAGATAAATAAATTAATTATGAATTAATTAATTATTCAATTTAGTTTAAATTAAATGAGATTTAATTAAACTATAGTCTATGAGAGAAATAAATATTTGAAGAAGTTTAAATATTAATATGAATTTGATTCATATTAAATTTATAGGATATAAGAGAATTTGAAGGAGTTCAAATTTTAATATGAATTTGATTCATATTATAGAATTAATTAATTGAAGGTCTCAAATTAAATATATGATATTTAATTGGGTAATTAATTAATTAACTAATAGAAGGTCTGAAATTAAATATATGATATTTAATTGGTGATTAATTAATTAAAGAATTAATTAATTGGAAATTAATCAATTATGAAAATGATTAATCACTTATGGAAGTAATTAATCATTTATGGAAATGATTTAATCACTTATGGAAGTGATCAATCATTTATGGAAAAGATTAATCAATTATGGAATTGATTGGTCATGGAATTGGTTGGTTATGGAATTGATTAATTATGGAAAAGATTAAATCAATTATGGAAATAATTGATTTTAAATGAATATTTTATTCATGGCCTTTCTCCTATAAATAGAACACTAAACCTAGGGTTTAAGTACAACAACATAAGGCCACAAGAATGACTCTTGCATCCTCTCTAGCCTCCCTCTCATACTCTCTCAACTCAGGAACTTTAGGGAGAATTTTCTCTCTAGAGTTTTTCCCATTCAAGATTAGGTAGTCCCACAACTACGTTCCTAATCTCAGAGTTATAGCGGGGAAGATCAAATGGTGGTGTTCTTCGTTGTTGCAGAACAATCAAGAATCATCCGTTGAAGTATTCAGAGTCGTCAACGGAGGTTTGCTTCTCTTTTCTTTATTATAGATTTAGATCTAAATTTTGTATGCTTAGCCTTAAGTTTCTATAGAATTTGTTCTATGTTTTAACCAATGCAATAGTATTTTTGGATAAACAAAATTAACTACGAATCGGTCCCAATTACGCTTCCGCTTTAACGGAATTGGGGAATTCCAAATCCTTTCAATTGGTATCAGAGACGATCGTAGATTTAATTTCGTTTCTCTAAAATTAGCATCGGTTCAATGGTGGGTATTTTAATTTCATATATGTGATATTGTTTTAATTTACAAAATTGATTATTTAGGCATATTTGTTGGCATTAGATTTATACTTTTGATTAGATCAATTGTAAATGCCAAAAAGGAAAATATTTGAAGACCAAGATATGTCTTGGATTTAAATTATTGTAATTTAAATTGCTTTCAATTTCTTAGGATATACCAAATATGCCGGTCAATTTTGGTACTTTTAATTTAATTATGCATGTGATGTATGTATTAAATTAATTGATTGTTGCATAAAGTATGTCATTTAGCTTAAAATCCCACCATAGGTTAAGCATATTCGTGCATAGTTATTATTATAAATGTTATAATGTATGAAATATGTATGAATTTTATTTTCATGAGTATTTAATATAAATTGTTAAGATTAAATGGATGAAAATTGAGAAGCATTGAGCATGAAATTACTTTAGTAAATAATATAAAGAGTTATATTTATGAAAGTAATTTATATGCTTATTTATTTTCATGAGCAATTAATATAAGGTGTTATGTTAATGTATGAAAATGTGAATGCTTATTTTAATTTTCTTGGGTAATTAATTTAAGAGTTAGATTAATTGAAGAAAATTAATTTGCATCGAGCATGAAATTACTTTAGTTTAAAAATATAAAAAGTTATATTTATGAAAGTAATTTATATGCTTATTTATTTTCATGAGCTATTAATATAAAGTGTTATGTTAATGTATGATAATTTTCTTGGGTAATTAATTTAAGAGTTAGATTAATTAAAGAAAATTAATTTGCATTGAGCATGAAATTACTTTAGTTTAAAAAATATAAGAGTTATATTTATATTAGTAATTTACATGCTTAATTTTCATGAGCTATTAATATAAGTGTTATGTTAATGTATGAAAATAGTAATGCTTAATTTTAATTTTCTTGTATAATTAATTTAAGAGTTAGGTTAATTAAAAGGAAATTAAATTGCATTGAGCATGACATTACCTTAGATTAATATAATTGTTATATTTTTGGTATGTCATGTATGCTAATGTATGGTTTTATAAATTAATTAGAATTTGATTGTTAATTTATTCACCATAGTAACATGTTATAGGGTTAATTCATTAAAATTTATAATAGTTATAAAATTAATGAATAGAAACCATTAACCTATAACAAAGAATTGTATGCAAACATAGGATCTTAGGATAAATGAATTAATTTTAAAATGTTTAAAATTAATTAGATCTAAGATCACATTTCTAATAGGATTAGAATTATTCTTACTTAGAATTAAAATTAGTTTTAATTGACTAACTAGGAAAAACATTGCTATGATTATAAGGGAACTCCACCGGTAAAGTTCTGTCTAAGGTTGGGGGTATTTAAGTTGACGGTTTACGGAACACCTCCTACCTGGGAACTGACCCGGAATACCGGAGTTGAATTAATCATAGTTAAATGTTAGCATGCAAGGTCACTAGGTTTGTTAAAAGTATTTAATACACCTAGATCTTTAGAGTAAAGACCTTACATTACTCTGGTTATAAGGGAACTCTCTCGGTAAAGTTCTGTCTAAGGCTGGGGGTACTTAAGATGACGGTTTACGGAACACCTCCTACCTGGGAACTGATCCGAACCTTGAGTTGAATTAACCATAGTAATGTTGACTTGCAAAGTTGGGTTTATTAAAAGAAGTTTAATTCACCTAAAACATTGCGGTTGAATCCTTTCCATAATTGTTATAATAGGATCCGACTTAGATAGATTGACTTAGCTGAATTTTATCTAAGTTAAACAACCCTAAATTAACCTTAGGACATTTTCATTGGGAGGAAAATTACAAAACAAGATTTAAATCAAGTTTTGCTCCTACATCCCTATATTCACAACGTGAGGTTCATGCTCGGCTTCGAGTCGCCTTAGGAGCAGCCTCCCTTCGGAAAGTGTTTGCATGAATCAATAACAAGGTGAATGGGAAAAATGTCTAGAGTAAGTGGGAGCGGGACACGTGTCAACGTATCCTTCGGTCTCTGCCCCTAGTTCGCACCGTGAGAGTCCTATGATCCACCTGCAGGTTGTCCTAGCGCAACCATCCCTTCGGAGGGCCTGATCATAGGATTCGGAACACCGTGAACTCCTGAATAGGATAGGAACTCTTAGGCTAATTACCAACAGTTGTCTTTCCCTTCGGTAGCCTGTTGGTGCGTGCCTCTGAGATCTGAAAGTGGGAGGGTTACACTTACGGGGATGAGTTAAATGTGTTAACTAATCCTTGACCGAACAACGGTAACTAAACGCTAACAGAATATGAGTTATTCTGGTGTTAGAATTTGGTTGAGATTGTCTCAATTCAGAGGAGGAGTAGCTGACCACCCTTCGTTGGCTGTTGTTCTAAACCTTTGAAGTATCGTTGCAAAAACTAAATCAATAGTTTTATAGGGTTTCTTTGATTGCTTATTTGTTTTTGCAGAATTTGATTGGATTATTTGTGATGGGTTAGTGCAATTAATAATACAAGTAATTTGTTACTTCAGCAATTATATAATAATTTTATGTGTATTGTCTTACGTCATTTTATAAATAACGGTAATACAACAAGCTTAAACGACAAATTGTGGTAAATAAGTCTAGGATTATTCTTAACTGAGGAATGTCCTCATGCCCCATATGTTTAATTCATTAAGAATTGTTCTTGGTGAATATGACATAGAACCTTGCTTAGCAAAAAGAGAACTTGTTCAAGACCGTAATTTTCATTTACCTGTCTTGAAAACTTGATTAGTGAAGAATAGTGATTCTCCCTGAATACTTGATTCAGGGGCCACAAATCACGTGTGTTCTTCTTTTAAAGGAATAAGTTCCTGGCAAGAGCTTGCTGCTCGTGTAATAACTCTCAAAGTTAGAATTAGAGAGGTTATTTTGGCTATATCAGTGGGGAACATTAAGTTATTTTTCTTAGTGGGAGAAAATACATATTATTAGATAATGTGTATTTAATTCCTAAGATCAAAAGAAATTTGATTTCCGTGTCTTATTTGCTGGAACAATGTTACTCTTTACCTTTCTCTGCTAACGCAGTTTTTGTTTCAAGAAAGGGAGTTGACATTTGTTTAGCTTTACTGGAAAGTAGCCTAAATGTTTTAAGATTAATCAAGAGTAAAGCAGTCATGAACACTGGGTTGTTTAAGACTGCTACTACTCAATGTGAAAAGAGGCAAAGGATTTCTCCTAAAGGAAAATACCTTTCTTTGGTTTTAAGGTAGACCATATTAATCTCAATTTGAATGGGAGATTGGTCAAGAGTGAACTTCTAAGCGAGTTAGAAGATGACTCTCTACTACCTTGTAAGTCATGCCTTATGGGCAATATGACTAATAGGTCTTTTACTGGAAAAGGTCTAAGAGCCAAAGAGCCCTTAGAGCTTGTACATTTGGATCCTTGTGGTTCAATATGTTAAAGCAGTGGGAGGGCATGAATAATTCATTTCTTTTGGATGATTATTCAAAGGTATGAGTATCTTTACCGAATGCAACTTAAGTCTGAAGCTCTTGAGATATTCGAAGGGGCATAGGACTGAAGTTGAAAACTTGTTAGGTGAGATGATAAAACACTTCGATCTGATCAAAGTGTTGAGTATAGGGATTTGAGATTCCAGGACTATTTGATAGTACATGGGATCACACCCTAAATCTCATTTAGGAGAAATAGAACCCTATTGGATATGGTTCATTCCATGTTGAGCTATGCTCATTTGCTTGACTCGTTTTGGGGTCATGCAGTGTTGAGTGTGAAGGGATAAAAGCCCCACGCAGCGGAAAGTATTACCGAACCTACTCAGAGTCTTAGATTCTAATTGAAATACCAATACAATTTGCAAAATATTACAGCAATAAATCTATATTTAATGAGCTGTACATAGGCTATAAACATGCTAAAAAGATCAACTAGATTGATCCTAGTGATCAAGGATTTCATAGAAAACTTACTTTTGTAGAAAACCTTAATCAATTCGCCTTTTCTTGCCAATAAGAATGAAAACGCAGCAACCCTCTTGTGCGAACACCACCAATCGGCTACACCGGTATATCTCTAAGACTTCTTGAAGTAGGAGACTTGTGGGAGTTTTAGGAGAAATCTCTGAGAGAATGAGAGACCATGGGATGCCTTTCACCCCACCCCAGGGGTCCTATATATAGGTAAAGGCCAAGACCTTTTCCTAATAGGAAAAGGTCTAGGAATAAGTTCAAATCTATTATCTGAACAATATCTAATTTTAATAAATAATTAATTAATTCCATAATTAATTAATTATCCAATTAAATATCACATATTTAATCTTAGGGATTTTATTAAAATTAATATGAATCCAATTCATATTAAATTTATTTGAACTTTTTCAAATATTTTCTTTCCTAATAGGAAAAAGGTCTCTAATTAATAAATAATTAATTAATTACCAAATTAAATATCATATATTTAATCTTTGGGATTTTATTAAAATTAATATGAATCCAATTCATATTAAATTTATTTGAACTCTTTCAAATATTTTCTCTCAAGAATTAATTTTTGAAATTAACTTCAAAAATTATATTATAAAGTTTCATAAACTTTATATTATAATGCATCAATATACATTATACGATTCCCTAGATAAATTGAACACTTTCAATTTACAATTTATATTTGTTTGCTTCAAGTCCTTTTACGAGCTACCAGTGGGACCTAATGGACCTACAGATCAGAAGCTCCAACGATACGAGACTAATTGACTTAAACTCATTAACCAAGTTAGTTTCCATTCGTTAACTGTGGGTCACTCCACTAAAGACCCTCAGCTGTACTCTTCTCACTGCAGAATATTTCTGTGTCCACGGATATCGACCAATACTACAAGTCAGTCCTTCACGTGTGTTCGTATCCCAGCTGGGTCAAATTACCGTTTTACCCCTGGTTTACATCTTTGTCCTTAAGTTCCCAGTACTCCTATAATGAACAACCTGTTTGAGGTCCAACCAACAAACAGAAGTCCCTCTCGTGCCATAGAGAGGGTTAGGCCCATTGTTCAAGTCCCAGAGACACCACTTAAGGGAACACACCTCTACTTACCCTAAAGTCGGGAAGGAGTGAATTCCATCTTGTGTGATTATGTTCCCAGCTCCCCACTCGGTATTGTCCCCAAAATGGTAGGCTTATTGAGTCGGCGTGCTGGCCACTCTCACCCATACAAATCAAAGGACAACTCCTCGTGAACAGGAGTCCATAATCCACTCAGGATTGAGACTAAGTTGTCTAGGTCATCCTAGTGAAATAGAAACCAAGCCAACTAACGGTGTTATAGTTAGTGGTTAACTATTTCGCGGTCCGGTCTTATGCAAACTCATTGCATAGGATACCCCCACTCGCATGTCAACTACATGAACGCGTTGGATCATAGCGTTTGTATCATAATACAAAGTGGGTCGTATCCATAGTGTCACCAGGATAAGGTACCCAACCTTATCCTTGTACTATAGACCTTTTAGGTTGTTACTTGAATATCGATCCCCGTATGTCCCCACATACTAGTTCAAGTTACATACAAACAACCTTGGATCTTAGTTTATTGGATTTGGGTCAAATAGTGCAATATTTAACAATAACATTTTATTGCAGAAACTAAATAACACTTTATTAAACACAAGTATAAAATTTGTTTACATTCACTATCTACGAGTTTTAGGGCATAAAACCCAACAAACTCCCACTTGAACTAAAACTCTAGTTTAGTGGGATGTACAACAATCTATTCAGCAGTGGGTGTATAAATACATGTACAAAACATAAACAATGTACAAATACAATAAACTAGGGCATCACAATACCCATTACATAATGGTATCACTATACCCATTACATTTCTCCCACTTGCCCTAGATTTCACCTTTGCACATAACTCGTAGACCTAGACCTTCTAGATGACCCTCATACCCTTTAGCCGAGAGAGCCTTCGTGAATATTTCAATTTAATTCAATGTGCTTGCTTGTCTTGGGCTGCAAAGTTCTTATGAATTTGCCACAGCACCACTGTATCACTATAAAGTCTGATGGGCAAGTTCACATTTGGAATACATTCCAAATCAGTCAAGAACTTTCTAAGTCTTACAGTCTCTATCGCTGCTTCACAAGTAGCTATATTTTCGGCCTATATGGTCAAGACTGTAACTATGCCACACTATAGCTCCATAGTAAAGTTTGACCATGGATACTGATTGATATGTGCTGACTATCCCTACAGCATAACAGATGTCAGGCCTCGTGCAAAGCATTACATACATTAAGCTGCCCACAGCGGAGGCGTAGGGAATCTGTCTCATATCCTCAATCTCTTGAGGTGTCTTAGGACACTATTCCTTAGACAAGTGAACCCCATGCCTGAAAGGCAATAAGCCCTTCTTGGAGTTCTGCATCGAATATCGAGACAACATTTTGTCAATATATGTTGCTTGAGACAGGGCTAGCGTTTCGTTCTTCCGATCCTGGATTATTTGGATTCCAAGAACATATTAGGCCTCTCCTAAATCTTTCATTTGGAATT
The DNA here is from genome assembly GCA_017139565.1 of Luffa aegyptiaca. Classification (NCBI taxonomy): domain Eukaryota; kingdom Viridiplantae; phylum Streptophyta; class Magnoliopsida; order Cucurbitales; family Cucurbitaceae; genus Luffa; species Luffa aegyptiaca. The sequence continues at coordinate 7,540,775 of CM029397.1, forward strand.
GGGCCGCTAGCCATTCTTTTACGTCAGACAGATTTCCTTATCAGTCTTAAAATCCATGTCAGTGTATCCCGTAAGGATCAAATCCTTAGTCCCATACACGAGCATATAGTTCCTCTTTCTCCTCAGATACTTAAGGATATTCTTAACGGTTTTCCAATGATCAAATCTTGGATTAGATTGGTACTTACTGACAATCCCTATTGCATAGGGCATTCGTCTCATGTCCTCAACTTTTTGAGGTGTCTCAGGAAACAGTTTCTTAGACAAAATGAATTCCACTCCTGAAAGGTAGTGAACCCTTCTTGGAATTCTGCATCTTATATCTAACTAACATCTCATAGATATAAGACACTTGAGACAAGGCTAGCTTTTTGTTCTTACGGTTCCTAACGATTTGGATCCGAAGAACAAACTTAGCTTCTCCCAAATTTTCATTTGGAAATGAGCTGCTAGCTTATTTTACTAGTCAATAAGATAACCTACATCATTCCCAATGACTAGGATATCAATCAAATAGAACATTAATAAAGCTACTGAACTATTGACGATCTTCTTGTAAAGACAAGATTCATCAATGATCATGATCAAAGCCAAAAGATTTGATCACAGTATCAAATCTTATATTCCAAGATCGAATTGCTTAGGTCAATCCATGAATGGATCACTTAAGCTTGCAAACCCCTTTTGCTTCTGATCTTGCTAAATGAACCATTCTGCTTGAGACACGTAGATACTTTTCTCAAGATTACCATTCAAAAGGGTAGTCTTGACATCCATTCTAAATGGACAAGAGTTCTAACAGACTTCAACATGACGACAGGAGATAAGAATTTCTTACAGTCCCCTGTCTCTGGGTATAACCCTTTTGCCATAAGTCTAACCATAAGATTATGTCTCATTTCTTCTTGTAGATTCATTTGATAGATCTACAAGATTCTAGATGGAATTGAAATCACATATTTCAATTCCGGGTCCATCAGTTTAATCCAATTGGTTCTTATTAACATCATTCATCGCCTTGCTCTAAGACAATGAATCCTCTAAATCATCATCAGGTATGACGATCTGGGCTTCTATTAAACCCATGTAACGGTCAGATTGTAGAACAATCCTCCCACTATATTGAGGCACTCTCAACTTTTGAGATAGATGTAACTAACCAGTTGTGTTGACCCCGTCAACAACTCTTGTTAATGGTCCATTGCTTTAATCCAATTGGTTCTTGTTAACATCAAACATTGTCCTGCTCTAAGACAATGAATCCTTAAAGCCATCATCAAGTATGATGATCTGGGCTTCAATTAAGCCCATGGAACGGTCAGATTGTAGAACAACCCTCCCACTTCATTGAGGCACTCTCAACTCTTGAGATAGATGTAACTAACCAGTTGTATTGGCCTTATCAACAACTCTTGTTAAAGGTCCAGCATCATCAACAACTCTTGTTGATATTTCTGTAGCTTCATCAGTTAATTTACTTAAAACGACCTTACTTTGTGGCTTATTATTTCTTATGCGGTATTCTTCTGAGAATGTAGAATTTGTCGGTACAAATTCTTTATTTTCTTGCGGATTGAAGAAGTATCCACATCTTTCGTTTTCATGGGGTAGCCTACGAATAGGTATACTGTTGAACAGTGTTCCAATTTCTTTTTGGGTTAGTCACAAGCACGTGTGTTGAACTCCCCAAAATAACGTAAACTACTTTTACGTCTTATCCACAATCCAAAAGATGTTTCAGAAACACTTTTGATGGAACGTTGTTCGAAATATGTGCTGCAGTCAACACTGCATGACCCCAAAACGAGTCAGGCAAATGAGCAAAGCTCATAATGAATCGAACCGTATCCAATAGGGTTCTATTTCTCCTATCTGATACACCGTTTCCTTAAGGTGCTTCAGGGGTAGTTGAGATGTAATTCCATGTTCTATCAAATAGTCTTGGAATCTCAAGTCTCATCTACTCTACACCTCGATCAGATCGAAGTGTTTTTATCATCTCACCTAACAAGTTTCCAACTTCAGTCTCAAAACACTTTGAATTTCTCAAGAGCTTTAGACTTAAGTTGCATTAGGTTGAGATACACATACCTTGAATAATTATCTATAATATAGATGAATTATTCATACCCTCCCACTGCTTTAACATATTAGACCACAAGGATCCAAATGTACAAGCTCTAAGGGCTCTTTGGCTCTTTTTGCTCTTTTCCAGTAAAAGATCTATCAGTCATATTGCCCATAAGGCATGACTTAATCGGTATTAGAGAGTGTTCTTCTAACTAACTTAGAAGTATACTCTACACTAAGCTCCCAATCATATTGAGATCAAAACTAGCCTAACACCTTAAGAACCAAATGAAGGTATTTCCTTTAGGAGAAATCTTTTGCCTTTCATTTCTTTGAGTAGTAGCAGCCTCAGGCAACGTAGTGTTTATGACTGGCTTACTCTTAATTAGTCTTAAAAAAAAATTATGTTATTTTTCAATTCAGCTGAACAAAAGTTAACTCCCTTTCTTGAAATGAACTGCGTTAGCAGGGAAAGGTAAAGAGTAACATTGTTCCAGCCAATAAGATACAGAAATCAAATTTCTTTTGATCTTAGGAATTATATACACATTATCTAATAATATGTATTTGCTCCCACTGGAAAAAATAACTTAACGTTCCCCATTGCTACAACCAAGATAACCTCTCTAGTTCAAAACTTTGAGAGTTATCTCAATAGCATCAAGCTGTTGCCAGGAATTCATTCCTTTCAATAAGAAGAACAAACGTGATTTGTGACTATGAATCAAGTATTCGGGTAGAATCACCATTCTTCACAAATTACGCTTCCAAGACTAGTAAATTGAATTTACTGTCTTTGGACAAGTCTTCTTTGGCTGAGCAAGGCTCAATGTCGCATTCATTAATAACACTTCTTAATGAATTAAACATTTGGGGCATGAGAACATTTCTCTGTTAAGACTAATCTTAAAATATTTGCCACAAATTAATCGTTTAAGTTTGTTGTATAATCACCGTTATAGGCGTAAGACTATGAACATATTTAATCATTGAATTGAAATAACAAATTACTTGATTATTAATCGCACTAACCCATTACAAGAGCAATACAAACAATTGCATGCAATCCAATCGGTTTAGCAAAAACAAACAATCATAGAACCCTAAGACTATTGATTTAGTTTTGCAACGATGTTTCAGAGGTTTAGAGCAACAGCCACCGAAGGGTGATCAGCTACTCCTCCTTTGAAATGAGACACTTCTCAGCTAATTCTAATTCCGGAATAACTCATATTCCTATAGGCATTAGCCACCGTTATTTGGTCAAGGATTTGTTAATAACACTTGACTCATCCTCGTAAGTGTAACCCTCCCACTTTCAGATCCCAGAGGCACGCACCAACAGGCTACCGAAGGGAAAGACAACTGTTGGTAATTAGCCTAAGTGACCCTATCCTTTCCAGGAGTTCACGGTGTTACGAATCTTATGATCAGACCCTCCGAAGGGATGGTTGCTCCAGGACAACACGCAGGCGGATCATAAGACTCTCACGGTGTGACCTATGGGTGGAGACCGAGGGATACGTTGACACGTGTCCCGCTCCCACTTACTATGGGCACTTTCCCCATTCACCTTGTTATTGACTCATGCAAACACTTTCCGAAGGGAGGTTGCGCTAAAACGACACGAAGCCGAGCATGGATCTCACGTTGCGAATATAGGGACGTAGGAGCAAAAACTCGATTTAAATCAAGTTTTGATTTTACCTCCCACTAAAGTGACCTACCGTATATTTTAGGGTTTATTAACCTAGATAAATCCGGCTAATTCAATTTATCTAAGTCTAATCCTATTATAACAATTATAATGAGAATTGTAATGTTCTAGGTGAATTAAACTCTTTTAACAAACCTAGCAACACCGTATGCTAACATGACTATGGTCATTTCAACTCAGGTTCCGGGTTTGTTCCCAGGTAGCAGGTGTTCCGTAAACCGTCAGCTTTAAATACCTCCAGCCTTAGACAGAACGTAACCGGAAGAGTTCCCTTTTAACCATAGTAATGTAAAGTCTTTACTCTAAAGATCTAGGTGTATTAAACTCTTTTAATAAACCTAGTGACATTGCATGTTAACATTTAACCATGATTAATTCTACTCTGGTATTCCGGGTCAGTTCCCAGGTAGGAGGTGTTCCGTAAACCGTCAACTTAAGTACCCCCAACCTTAGACAGAACTTTACCGGTAGAGTTCCCTTATAATCATAGTAATGTTTGTCCTACTTAGTAGGTAAAAACTATTTAAAAAAAAACTAAGCAAGACTTAATTCTAATCCTATTAGAATTAACGAGATCTTAGGTCTACTTAATTTTAAACATTTTAAAATTAATTCATTTACCTATGATCCTATGTTTGCATGCAAACTTTATTATAGGTTGACGGTTTCTAATCTTCAATTTTAAACTATTCAAAATGTTAATGATTAGCCCTATAATCATGCATACTATAGTTTTAAAATAATTAACAATCATATTCAAGTTAATATAATAAAACTATATATATTGTCTTGCATTGCATGAAATTAATATAACAATTATATTAAACTATGGATGTTTCATGCCCAATGCAACTTTGATTTCCATTATTAATAAATTAACAATTAAATTATTGCCAAAAATGGTAAATCAAAGTAGCATGCTGCAAACAATTTTATTAAATATAACTATTTATAATTAACTAGGTAATTGTATGCATCATGCTTATCATTTTTCATGATTTTAATATAACTCAACTATATATTAAAAACTCATGAAAATAAACCATGCATTTCAATCCATACATTATAACTAATTATAATATATATAAAATGCATGAGCATGCTTTATAACCTAAGGTGGGATTTTAAATCTAAATGACATCCATAAAGCATTTAAATAGCGTATAAACCGATTAATTGGCCCCTAGGATAAAATAAAGCACATAAATTACAATAATTTAAGCTATTTTATCCTATTACAGCCTCCTGCAGCTCCGAACCGGACCAAAAACGTTCAAAAAATGCCAAAACCACTCGAACCGGACCGGGAAAACACTGAACCAGCTTCAAAAACCGCCCAGTCAAACGAACCAGGCTAGAAAGTCAACGAACCGGTGAAATTCCCTTGAATCGCGCTGAACCGGTCAAAGACCGGTCAAAAACCAATGAACCGCACGCAGGGGAAAAAAAAATCACACATATCTGTACAAATGAAGTCTCGAACCCGTGCCCTCGAGGTGAATAAGCGAATTACCATACCACCATGCCGCGTCCTCATTTCAAGTCTTGGACTACGCAAATTTTTATTTACGTTATTTTTTTTATTTAATAATTCGAATTTCTGCACTGTTCCAGCCGCTGTTCTTCGCCGTTTTCCGTCGTTTTTGGCCAAATTTGGTCCCGATCTTCATCGTTCTTCAATCTAAACTAGACCCGGACTTATAGAGACTCAATTTACAATTTAAATTGCCCAAAAACGCAGGGGCCTTTACATTTGATCGCATCAAAAATTGTAAATCTATGGCCAAATTAATCGAAACCATTTATACGCAAACCATAACATTCATAATGCATAAATCCCACCAAGAACAAATTGTAAATTTCAATTTAAAAATCAAGAACAACTGAGGTTGCTCTGATACCAATTGAAGGGATAAAAGCCCCACGCAGCGGAAAGTATTACCGAACCTACTCAGAGTCTTAGATTCTAATTGAAATACCAATACAATTTGCAAAATATTACAGCAATAAATCTATATTTAATGAGCTGTACATAGGCTATAAACATGCTAAAAAGATCAACTAGATTGATCCTAGTGATCAAGGATTTCATAGAAAACTTACTTTTGTAGAAAACCTTAATCAATTCGCCTTTTCTTGCCAATAAGAATGAAAACGCAGCAACCCTCTTGTGCAAACACCACCAATCGGCTACACCGGTATATCTCTAAGACTTCTTGAAGCAGGAGACTTGTGGGAGTCTTTTAGGAGAAATCTCTGAGAGAATGAGAGACCATGGGATGCCTTTCACCCCACCCCAGGGGTCCTATATATAGGTAAAGGCCAAGACCTTTTCCTAGGAAAAGGTCTAGGAATAAGTTCAAATCTATTATCTGAACAATATCTAATTTTAATAAATAATTAATTAATTCCATAATTAATTAATTATCCAATTAAATATCACATATTTAATCTTAGGGATTTTATTAAAATTAATATGAATCCAATTCATATTAAATTTATTTGAACTTTTTCAAATATTTTCTTTCCTAATAGGAAAAAGGTCTCTAATTAATAAATAATTAATTAATTACCCAATTAAATATCATATATTTAATCTTTGGGATTTTACTAAAATTAATATGAATCCAATTCATATTAAATTTATTTGAACTCTTTCAAATATTTTCTCTCAAGAATTAATTTTTGAAATTAACTTCAAAAATTATATTATAAAGTTTCATAAACTTTATATTATAATGCATCAATATACATTATACGATTCCCTAGATAAATTGAACACTTTCAATTTACAATTTATATTTGTTTGCTTCAAGTCCTTTTACGAGCTACCAGTGGGACCTAATGGACCTACAGATCAGAAGCTCCAACGATACGAGACTAATTGACTTAAACTCATGAACCAAGTTAGTCTCCATTCGTTAACTGTGGGTCACTCCACTAAAGACCCTCAGCTGTACTCTTCTCACTGCAGAATATTTCTGTGTCCACGGATATCGACCAATACTACAAGTCAGTCCTTCACGTGTGTTCGTATCCCAGCTGGGTCAAATTACCGTTTTACCCCTGGTTTACATCTTTGTCCTTAAGTTCCCAGTACTCCTATAATGAACAACCTGTTTGAGGTCCAACCAACAAACAGAAGTCCCTCTCGTGCCATAGAGAGGGTTGGGCCCATTGTTCAAGTCCCGGAGACACCATTTAAGGGAACACACCTCTACTTACCCTAAAGTCGGGAAGGAGTGAATTCCATCTTGTGTGATTATGTTCCCAGCTCCCCACTCGGTATTGTCCCCAAAATGGTAGGCTTATTGAGTCGGCGTACTGGCCACTCTCACCCATACAAATCAAAGGACAACTCCTCGTGAACAGGAGTCCATAATCCACTCAGGATTGAGACTAAGTTGTCTAGGTCATCCTAGTGAAATAGAAACCAAGCCAACTAACGGTGTTATAGTTAGTGGTTAACTATTTCGCGGTCCGGTCTTATGCAAACTCATTGCATAGGATACCCCCACTCGCATGTCAACTACATGAACGCGTTGGATCATAGCGTTTGTATCATAATACAAAGTGGGCCGTATCCATAGTGTCACCAGGATAAGGTACCCAACCTTATCCTTGTACTATAGACCTTTTAGGTTGTTACTTGAATATCGATCCCCGTATGTCCCCACATACTAGTTCAAGTTACATACAAACAACCTTGGATCTTAGTTTATTGGATTTGGGTCAAATAGTGCAATATTTAACAATAACATTTTATTGCAGAAACTAAATAACACTTTATTAAACACAAGTATAAAATTTGTTTACATTCACTATCTACGAGTTTTAGGGCATAAAACCCAACAGAGTGCAGTGTGTATTTTGAACAAGATTCCATAAAAAAAAAAATGTTTATGAAACATCTTTTGATTTGTGGATAAGGCGTAAAAGTGGTTTACGTTATTTTTGGGACACTGTTCAAAAGTATACCTATTTGTAGGCTGCCCCATGGAAACGAGAGATGTGGATACTTCTTCAATCCACAAGAGAATAAAGAATTTGTACCGACAAATGCTACATTCTCAGCAGAAGACCACATGAGAAATAATAAGCCACAAAATAAAAAGTCGTTTTAAGTAAATTAACTAATGAAGCTACAGTAACATCTACAAGAGTTGTTGATGAGGTTGGTTGTTCAACAAAAGTTGTTGATGGACGTGCATCTGGTCAGACACATTCATCTCAATAATTGAGAGTGCCTCGATGTAGTGGGAGGGTTGTTTTATAACCTGAACGTTACATGGGCTTGATTGAAGCCTAGGTCATCATACCTGATGATGACATAGAGGATTCATTATATTTTAGAAAGAAAATGAATGATGTTGACAACGATCAGAGGATTAAAGCCATGAACCTAGAAATGAAGTCTTTGTATTTCACTTCCATCTGGGATCTTGTAGATTTGCTTGATGGGTAACACCTATTAGTTACAAGTGGATTTACAAGAGGAAACGAGACATTCATGTCTTAACCAGAAGGGTTCATACAACAAGATCAAAGCAAAAGGGTTTGCAAGCTTAAGTGATCCATTCATGGATTGACCTAAGCATTTCGATCTTGAAATATAAGATTTGATATAGTGACCAGATCTTTTGGCTTTAATCAGAACATTGATGAGTTTTGTGTTTACAAGTGATCATCAATAGTTCAGTAGCTTACTTAGTGTTGTATATGATTGATATCCTAATCATTGGGAATGATGTAGGTTATCTTACTGACTAGTAAAATGAGCTAGCAGCTCAATTCCAAATGAAAATTTGGGAGAAGTTGAGTTTGTTCTTGGGATCCAAATTGTTAGGAACCGTAAGAACAAAAAGCTAGCCTTGTCTCAAGTGTCTTATATCTACAAAATGTTAGTTAGATATAAGATTCAAAATTCCAATAAGGGTTCACTACCTTTCAGACATGGAAATATTTTGTCTAAGAAACTATTTCCTAAGACACCTCAAGAGATTGAGGACATGAGACGAATGCCCAATGCAATAGGGATTGTCAGTATCAATCTAATCCAAGATTTGATCACTGGAAAACCGTTAAGAATATCCTCAAGTATCTAAAGAGAAAGAGGAACTATATGCTCGTGTATGGGACTAAGGATTTGATCCTTACATGATACACTGACACGGATTTTAAGACTGATAAGGATTTTAGGAAATATACATCAGTATCCATGGTCAATCTTTACGAAGGAGCTATAGTATGACATAGTTACAGTCTTGACCGTATAGGCCGAAAACATAGCTGCTTGTGAAATAGCGATAGAGACTGTATGGCTTAGGAAGTTCTTGATTGATTTGGAATGTGTTCCAAATGTGAACTTGCCCATCACACTTTATAGAGATATAGTGGTGTTGTGGCAAATTCAAAAGAACATCGCAACCTAAGACAAGCAGACACATTAAATTGAATGAAATATTGCTGATTCATTTAAAAAGACTCTCTCGGCTAAAGTGTTTGAGGGTCATCTAGAAGGTCTAGATCTACGAGATATGTACAAAGGTGTAATCTAGGGCAAGTGGGAGAAATGTAATGGGTATAGTGATACCATTATGTAATGGGTATAGTGATGCCCTAGTTTATTGTATTTGTACATTGTATATGTTTTATACATGTATTTATACACCCACTGCTGTATAGATTATTGTACATCTCACTAAACTAGAGTTTTAGTTCAAGTGGGAGTTGGTTGGGTTTTATGCCCTAAAACTCGTAGATAGTGAATGTAAAAAAATTGTATACTTGTTTCAATAAAGTGTTATTGAGTTTCTACAATAAAGTGTTATTGTTAAATATTGCACAATTTGACCCAAAACCAATAAACTAAGATCCAAGGTTGTTTACATGTGACTTGAACTAGTATGTGGGGACATACGGGGATTGGTGTTCAAGTAACAACCTAAAAAGTCTATAGTACAATGATAAGGCTGGGTACCTTATCCTGGTAACACTATGTGATACGGCCCGCTTTGTATTCGATACAGACGTATTAATCCAAGGCATCCATGTAGGAGACATGCGAGCGGGGGTATCCTATGCAATGAGTTTGCATAAGACCGGACCACAAAATAGTAAACCACTAGATGTAACACCGTTAACTAGTTAGGTTACTGTTTCAATACGATGACCTAGGTAACTCAGTCTTAATCCTGAGTGTGTCATGAACTCCTTCTCATGAGGGATTGTCCTTTGATTAGCATGGGTGAGAGTGGCCAATACGCCGACTCAATATGCCTTCCTTTTTGGGGACAAGACCGAGTGGGAGGCTGGGGACATGACAACACAAGAAGGAATTCACTTCTTCCCACATCTAGGAGAAGTAGATGAGTGTTCTCTTAAGTGGTGACTCCGGGACTTGAACAAAGGGATCTCGTCCTCTCACTGGCCCGAGAGGGACTTTCTGTTTAATTGTTGGACCATAAACAGGTTGTTCATTAGAGGAGCGCTGGTACTTAAGGAGACAGATGTAACACAAGGGTAAAACGGTAATTTGACCCAACTGTGATTACGAACACTCGTGAAGGATTGACTTATCGGCATAGGTCTACATCCATGGACACAGAAATGTTCTACAGTGAGAAGAGTTCAGTTGTGGGTCTTTAGTGGAATGACCCATAGTTAATGAATATTGGTTAACCTGATTAATGAGTTTAATCTATTAACCTCATATCATTGGAGCTTCTGATCTGTAGGTACATTAGGTCCCCCTGCTAACTCGTAAAGAGTAATTAGGAACAAATATATCTTTAGAGAATTTGAATAGTTCAAATTCATATTGGGAATTAAGTTAATTGTACGAGATACAAATTAATATAATGTATAGTGATGCATTAAAATATAAAGTTTAATTTTAGATTAAACTTTATTATATTGAGAGATTGATATATTTGAAAGAGTTCAAATATATGTCTAATTAAATATATGGTATTTAATTAGAAGATAAATTAATTAATTATGAATTAATTAATTATTCAATTTAGTTTAAATTAAATGAGATTTAATTAAACTATAGTCTATGAGAGAAATAAATATTTGAAGAAGTTTAAATATTAATATGAATTTGATTCATATTAAATTTATAGGATATAAGAGAATTTGAAGGAGTTCAAATTTTAATATGAATTTGATTCATATTATAGAATTAATTAATTGAAGGTCTCAAATTAAATATATGATATTTAATTGGGTAATTAATTAATTAACTAATAGATGGTCTGAAATTAAATATATGATATTTAATTGGTGATTAATTAATTAAAAAATTAATTAATTGGAAATCAATCAATTATGAAAATGATTAATCACTTATGGAAGTAATTAATCATTTATGGAAATGATTTAATCACTTATGGAAGTGATCAATCATTTATGGAAAAGATTAATCAATTATGGAATTGATTGGTCATGGAATTGGTTGGTTATGGAATTGATTAATTATGGAAAAGATTAAATCAATTATGGAAATAATTGATTTTAAATGAATATTTTATTCATGGCCTTTCTCCTATAAATAGAACACTAAACCTAGGGTTTAAGTACAACAACATAAGGCCACAAGAATGCACTCTTGCATCCTCTCTAGCCTCCCTCTCATATTCTCTCAACTCAGGAACTTTAGGGAGAATTTTCTCTCTAGAGTTTTTCCCATTCAAGATTAGGTAGTCCCACAACTACGTTCCTAATCTCAGAGTTATAGCGGGGAAGATCAAATGGTGGTGTTCTTCATTGTTGCAGAACAATCAAGAATCATCCGTTGAAGTATTCAGAGTCGTCAACGGAGGTTTGCTTCTCTTTTCTTTATTATAGATTTAGATCTAAATTTTGTATGCTTAGCCTTAAGTTTCTATAGAATTTGTTCTATGTTTTAACCAATGCAATAGTATTTTTGGATAAACAAAATTAACTACGAATCGGTCCCAATTACGTTTCCGCTTTAACGGAATTGGAGAATTCCAAATCCTTTCACCCTCTGCCAAAGTCGAGACATATTCTCCAAATCAAAATCTGAGAGTCATCTCACCTAATTGCAACTGTTGTCATGAGCTTATTCCTTAAAAGGAAAAGCAAACGTGACAAGTGGATCCTGAATTAAGGATTCAGGCTGTATCCTCATTTTTCACTATGCACGTTTCAATGAACAATAAATCATATTTATTGTCATTGATATTGGCTAGGCAGTTAATGTCATAATCATCATGAACGATTCAAGATGAACTAGACATTTGGGCCTGAGGACATTCCTCACAAAAGACTAATCTTAAATCACTTGCCACAAGTTTTGTTTAAGCTAGTTGTATCTTAAACCGTTATTAATAAAAAGATGTAAGACAATGCACATAAAATTTATATAATTGTCGAAGTAACAAATTACTTGTATTATTAATCGCACTAACCCATTACAAATAATCCAATCAAATTCTGCAAAAACAAACAAGCAATCAAAGAAACCCAATAAAACTATTGATTTAGTTTTTGCAACGATACTTCAGAGGTTTAGAATAACAGCCACCGAAGGGTGGTCAGCTACTCCTCCTCTGAATTGAGACAATCTCAACCAAACCCTAACACTAGAATAACTCATATTCCGTTAGCATTTAGTTACCGTTGTTCGGTCAAGGATTAGTTAACACACTTAACTCATCCCTGTAAGTGTAACCCTCCCACTTTCAGATCCCAGAGGTACGGACCAACAGGCTACCAAAAGGAAAGACAATTGTTGGTAATTAACCTAAGTGACCCTATCCATTTCTGGAGTTCGCGGTGTTCCGAAACCTATGATCAGGCCCTCCGAAGGGATGGTCGCTCCAGGACGACATGCAGGCGGATCATAAGAATCTCACGGTGCGACCTAGGGGTGGAGACCGTAGGATACGTTGACACGTGTCCTGCTCCCACTTACTATAGACATTCTCCCCATTCACCTTGGTATTGACCCATGCAAACACTTTCCGAAGGGAGGCCGCGCTAAAACAACACGAAGCCGAGCATGGATCTCACGGTGTGAACACAGGGGGACGTGAGAGTAAAAACTCGATATGAAAAATCTTGTTTTTATATTTTTCCTCCCACTGAAATGTCCTACTGTATTTTAGGGTTATTAAACTTAGATAAACCCGGCTAAGTCAATCTATCTAAGTCTATGCCTATTATAACTCTTATATATAGGTCTTTACTCTAATGTCTAGGTGAATTAAACCCTTTTAATTACCTAGTGACATTGCATGCTAACATTAGACTATGATTAATTCAACTCAGGTTTCGGATCTGTTCCCAGATAGGAGGTGTTCCGTAACCGTCAACTTAAGTACCCCCAGCCTAGACAGAACTTCACCGGGAGAGTTCCCTTATAACCATAGCAATGTTTTTCCTACTTAGTGCATTAAAACTATTTTAATCCTAAGTAAGAAAATAATTCTAATCCTATTAGAATTAAAATGAGCTTAGGTCTAATTAATTTTAAACATTTTAAAATTAATTCAATTTAAACCTAAGGTCCTATGTTTGCATGCAACTCTTTGTTATAGGTTGACGGTTTCTAATCAATTTTATAACTATTATAAAATTTTAATAATTAGCCCTATAACATGCTTCTATGGTGTTTCCAAATAACAATCTAATTCAAATTATTAAACACCATAATGCTCATGACGCCGATAATATAACGATTATATATATCTAAGGTGGTGTCATGCTTCATTCAATTTCAATTTCATTTAATTAATATCGATTATATTAATTAATCATCAGCAAAATTAAATCACATGAAATTAGACATTAATATAATATAACTCTTATATAAATCTAATTAATGTCATGCTCAATGCTATTCCATTTTCATTTAATTAATATAACAATTTATATTAATATTATACATGAAAATCAAGCATTGAAATTTATTTCCATTCATAATATAACTATTATACTAATACTCATAAAAATAAATCTAAGCATGCATGCTATATTAATAAAATATAACATTTTATATTTATCTAATTAATGTCATGCATCATACTTTTCCAATTTCATATATTTAATATAACAATTATACTAAATAACTCATAAAATTTAAATTCATGCATAATTATCATATATTATAACATTTATAACATAAAAATGCATGAAACATGCTTAACCTATGGTGGGATCTAGCTAAATGACATTCATAAAGCAATAAATAGCTGAAAAACCGGTATATTGGCCCCTAGGATAATTAAAATAAACAAAAATTACAATAATTTCAATTTAACTATCCTACTGAGTCTTGAACCGCTCCAGAACCGGCCCGAAACAGCTTGAACCGCTTCAAACTGGGCCCATAACACTCTAACCGGACCAATACTCCAGCGAACCGGACTAAACCAGCTCAAACCGGACCGCCCACGAAGAAAACCGCATGCGAAAAAAATAAATGTTATTAATTGCCCATGATGAAACTCAAACATAGGACCTCACGGACACCAGGCACAGACCATCTCGTCCAGCACCCATGTTCGACATTTAGTTTACGCATAAAAAACTTATTTCGTAATCGCTTCAAGGCACGTTCCGCACGACGCGTTCCACGCTTCGCAAATCCGAAAACTTCCGTCAGCGTCGAGATGCTGTAGGCAAGGCGTCCCGACGCGGGCCCGATTTTTTCCAGCCTTTGTACTTCAGCGTCGCGACTCCGTTGAGCAGGGTGGCGACGTTACGCCTCTGGACAGCGTACTGCCTTACGATTCCAGCAGCAGATTTTCACCAAAATTGATCCCGATTCGAACACCGATCAACAAATTGATCCTAAATCTCTAGACACGGACTTACAAGACTCGATTTACTAAATTAATTGCCCAAAAACGCAGGGGCCTTTACAATTTTGATCAAATCAAAACACAGTAAATCTATGGCCAAATATACCAAAACAATTTTTCAGCAAACCAACATTCATAATGCTGAATAAATCCCACCAATCCAACCAATGCAATTTTCGAAAAAAACAAAATTGATTAAACGATCTGGCTCTGATACCAATTGAAGGGTTAAAATCCCTTTGGCAGCGGAAACAATCAAGACCAATTCGTTTCACAATTTCGTTTACGAAAAACCAATACATTGGCAATTAAAATTTAGAAACAAATTTCTAAATTAAAAACGATTAAGCATGCTAAAATTGATTCAAGCACTTACCGGATTTCGAAGAACACTGCACAATGCTCCCAAATAATGTTCTTGATCTTCCAATGGACTCCACCACACGAATTCACCCGCTATATCTCTTGGATTTCTGAGATTGGTTTGTGGGAACGAAAAGATCGTCTTGGAAAAGGGAATTTTCAGCAAGAAACCTTGCTGTATTTTTTAGAGAGGAAGAGAGAAAAGAAAGAACTTTCTTTCTCTGTCAAAATCGTGAATGAGAGGAATGAGTGATTTCTTGGGAACTCCCTCTCCCCTGTACGATAAGTGGGGAGGGAGTTATTGCCCTACTAGATCTAGACCGTTAGATCTTAATCAAAACGATCTCGACCATTAACTAATTAAATAATAAATATGTAATTAATTAATTAATTATAATTAATTTAATTAAATCAATATTAATTAAATGAATTATAATATAAAGTTTTTAATTCAATTTGAATCATATTCAATTGAATTAAATTGGTCATTCAATTAATTCTATTAATTGAATCCACATTAGTTAAATATCAAATATTTAATTGATTTTATAATTGAATCATATTCAATTTTATCTCTCTCATTTAACCTATAGTTTTAATGTGCATCAAAATGTACATCAATATAAACTATAGTTTTAATTTGATTAAATCACATTTAACCAAATTAAAATTAAATTAATTAATTCCCCAATTAATTAATTCATGAATTAATCAAATATCACATATTTAATTAAATTCATAATTCTCTCATTAATTAATTTTGAATCATATCCAAAATTAACTTTATTATAAAGTTTAATTCATTAATTAAACTTATGTGGTTTAATTTAATTAAATTAATTTAATTAACTATCAGTTATTTTAACTGATAGAAATTTGGTCTCCCCACTAATCTATCATAACGCGTGAAGGAGAGGGTTTTTAGGCAGGGAGTTTGTCCATCCGTTAGATAACTTCCTCAATTTTCATTCAGCAAACACTAACTCTCATTCACGCAATTCTCTCTCAAACTCACGAGTGCTCTCTGCGTTTTTCTTCTTCCAAAATCACAGAGAACCAATTTTCTCTCCAGAAATCCCTTAGCAATTTATAGTTCCCACAAACAACCTCAAGCATTGTTCCTGTGAGGATACCGGTGCAACTTTATTGGTGGTGTTCGTGGGCAAATATACAGCAAAAGGAAGGTTATTTTCTGCTGGTATTGGGTCAATCTATCAAGGGAATTTGACGAAAACGGTCGAGATCTTCAAGCTAAGTAAGGTTTTCCATTCCCTTAATCTTTAGGGTTTATTAGAATTATTTTAGAGTATATTCTAATAAATCTAGCATGATTTATAACACTTTTACAACATGTTTATATTCTGTTTTGTTGCTGTAAAATGATATTTGTGAACCGTATTGGTATTTTAATCGTGACCTAAAAACAGTGTGGTTCTTTGATTGTTTCTACTGCGCTAGGGCTATAATCCCTGCAATTGGTATCAGAGCCATCTTTGTATTTTTTTCATTGATTATGTAAATTTTGCGTTGAACTAGTTAGGCTTAATTGGCCATAGAAATTTATGTTAATTTTGATATGATCAAATGTAAGGGTCCCTATGTTTTTGGGCAACATTTCATGAATTTCGAGTCTGTACAGTCCGGGTCTAGATTAGGCTTGAAGATCGGAGAAAATCGTAGCGGAAATCGACCAAATTCGTGAAGATCAGTCGCGGATCTGCCCAAAAACGAGCTCCAGACACAACAACGTCGGGACGCTTGGCCTTGCGCGTCCCGACGCTGTCGCGATTTCACGCTTCAGATGGTTGAAATCGCGCCAGCGTTGGGACGCTATTACTTAAGTGTCTCGACGCTGTCACGATTTCATGCGGTGCTAGTTTTTTTTTCATGGAGACGTGCATGGTGGCCTAAATAGCCGGTTCGATTCGTGAATTACGATTGAGCTGGGACCGGTTTGGTCCGGTTCAACCCGGTTTGGGTGCAGTTCAAGTTTTTAAGGCCGGTTCGAAGCGGTTCGGGTCAGTTCCAGGGTTTTAGACCGGCTTTGGAGCTGCAGATTTTTGTAATAGGATAGATTTAAAGCTTTATTAGTGTAATTTTGCTTTAATTTATCCTAGGGGCCAATTAAATCGGTTCAGTTTCTATTTAGATTTAAGTCCCACCCTAGGTTATAAATCCCACCTTAGGTTATAAAGCATGCTCATGCATTATGTATGTTATAATTAGATTATAATGTATGGTTGATAAAGCATGAATTTATTTTCATGGATGATTAATATATGTTTTGAGTTATATTAATATCATGAAAATGGATAAGCATGATGCATACAATTACTTAGTTAAATATAAATGTTATATTTAAATGAATTGTTTGCAGCACGCTACTTTGATTTTCCATGGTTGGCAATATTTTAAGTGTTAATTTACTAATAATGGAAATTGAAGTTGCATTGAGCATGAAACATCCATAGTTTAATATAATAGTTATATTAATATTCATGCATTGCAAATCAATATAGTTTAATTTCATTAACTAGAATATGATTGTTAATTGTTTTTAAACTATAGTATGCATGATTATAGGGCTAATCATTAAAATTTTGAATAGTTTAAAATTTATGATTAGAAACCGTCAATCTATAATCAAGATATGCATTTTCACATAGGACCATAAGTTGAAATTAATTAATTTTAAATAAGTTAAAATTAATTAGACCTAAGGTCGCTTTCTAATATGATTAGAAGATCTTACTTAGTTTAAAATAGTTTTAATGAACTAAGTAGGACCAACATTCCTATGATTATAAGGGAACTCTACCAGTGAAGTTCTGTCTAAGGATAGGGGGTATTTAAGTTGACGGTATACGGAACACCTCCTACCTTGGAACTGATCTAGATCACCGGAGTTGAATTAATCATAAGGTTTATTATATATGTTTAATGCACCTAGACATTAGGTTTTATTATAATAGTTATAATAGGACTAGACTTAGATAAATGACTTCGCCAGATTTATCTAGGTTTAATAAAACCCTAAAATATACGATAGGTTACTTTAGTGGGAGGAAAATTACAAAACTTGATTTAAATCGAGTTTTGCTCCTACTTCCTTATATTCACAACGTGAGATCCATGCTCGGCTTCGTGTCGTTTTAGCACGACCTCCCTTCGGAAAGTGTTTGCATGGATCAATAACAAGGTGAATGGAGAAAGTGACCATAGTAAGTGGGAGCGGGACGAGTGTCAACGTTTCCCTCGGTCTCCACCCCTTGGTCACAACGTGAGATTCCTATGATCCGCCTGCATGTTGCCCTTGAGCAACCATCCCTTTGGAGGGCCTGATCATAGGATTCGGAACACCGTGAACTCCTGAAAAGGATAGGATCGCTTAGGCTAATTACCAACAGTTGTCTTTCCTAACGGTAGCCTGTTGGTCCGTGCCTTTGAGATCTGAAAGTGGGAGGTTACACTTACAAGGATGAGTTAATTTGTTAGCAAATCCTTGACCGAACAATGGTGGTTAACATCTAATGGAATATGAGTTATTCTGGAATTAGAGTTAACTGAGAAGAGTCTCATTTTAGAGGAGGAACAACTGATCACCCTTCAGTGACTGTTCTTCTAAACCTCTAAAACATCGTTGCTAAACACAATCAATAGTTTTATTAGGGTTCTTTGATTGTTTGTTTGCAAAATTGATTGGATGTATGCAATTGTTTGTACTGCTTGTGTGATGGGTTAAGGCAAAGATAACTAATACGGTCAATTGTTTGTTTTTTTTCAGCAATGTCTTCCTCAGTTATTGCTTTGCTTAAAAATGAAAAGTTAACTGGCAAAAATTTCCCTACGTGGAAGTCCAACCTGAATACGATTCTGGTTGTCGAGGATCTGAGGTTTGTCTTGACAGAGGAGTGTCCTCCAGTTCCTCCTCGCACTACTCCTCAGTCAGTAAAAGACCCCCATGAACGCTGGATAAAGGCCAACGAGAAGGCCCGAGTCTATATTTTGGCCAGCTTGAATGAAGTTTTGGCCAAGTGTTATGAGATTGTGGAAACAGCTAGGGAAATTATGAATTCCCTACAGGAGATGTTTGGACTCCCGTCCTATCAACTCCACCACGACGTCCTGAAGAATGTCTTCAACGCCCGTATGCAAGAGGGGCATCCTGTTCGGGAACATGTTCTCGACATGATGAACCAGATTAATATTGCCGAGGCGAACGACGGGGTTTTCTACGAGCGCAGTCAGGTTGCGTTCATCTTGCATTCTCTTCCGCCTAGCTTCATGCAGTTTAGGACGAATGCGAGCATGAACAAAATTCAGTTCAACCTGACCACCCTCCTCAACGAGCTACAAATTTATGAGTCCATGCTGAAAAGCAAGGGCAAAAATGTGGGGAAAGGAGAGGCCAATGTGGCCCATTCCAAGAAAAAGTTCTATGATGGTTCATCCTTAGGAATAAAATCTGTACCTCAGGCTTCTTCATCGAAGCAAATACAAAAGAGGAAGGGTGATAAGGGGAAGGCTCCTGCGCAAGCTGTTTAGGGTAAGGGAAAGGGGAAGGTCGTGGCCGATAAGGGCAAATGCTTCCTGATGCACAAATTGCTTACCGCAAGTGTACGGGTCAAGTTATAATATAGTGAATGTGAAATTCGAACGTCGTCCTCTGGATTGGGTTTCTAATCAATTCTAATTACCGAAAATAATCTTGTCCAATTTTATTTAGGGAATCAAACAAAGTGAGAATTAATGGAAATCTAACACAAAACAATAAAAAGTGTGACAATCTAATGGTGGCAAGAGTCCGAGGGAGATTTCACTGATTGAGATTATGGATTAATTAATGGATTATTGACATGCTATGATTCATAAATCAAGGAAACTACAATCAAACATATCTCTCCCGAGCATACATAATCCTCTCACATACAATGAACCCGATATCCCTATCTAAATTCATTTAGCATGCAAGGCATTAAGGCTAGTCCTATTACCGATTTCTAGAATTATCTATTATCTCCCGATCTCAAGATTAATCCTAGTTATGCATAACGATTTCTAAGCTAAATCCCCTCTCCCGAGTTAGATTTAAACACAAACAACATTCAATTCATGGCCGGTAAATTGAAAGCATTAAACACACATTATGCATAAATGAAATCAATAGCAAAAATCCATACAATCAATCCATAATTGCCCCAACGGCTACATCAATACCTAAGAAATAAACTTAGCTACTCATAATTCGTACTACGATATAAACTAAGTACAAATCAGCCATTAAAACTACTAAAGAAAAGGGAAAGGAGAAGTAAACGATAAGTAGGTCGAGACCGCACGTCCCTGTCACGATCCCCACGAACAAAGCCTTGAATCCCGCTTTTCTCCTCTTATTTCAGCTCCACAGTAGCTCTCTAGGCGAGTTTTTGGCCAAAAAGTCACCCCAAAGAAGTCCCTCAAACTGAACTAATCGCAATCTTTAAATAGGGAAAAATTTTGGCACAGCGTCGCGACGCTGTCGCGATACCGCCAATCTTGAAAGTGAAATCCGCAAGCGTCATAGTGTCGAGACGCTGTGACCTGTTGCCGCCTATTCAAGAAGAAAAATAGTAGCGTCGAGACGCCCTTTTGCAAGGGTCTCGACGTTGGTCTTCGGCCAGGCCTAAATTGAGCTCTTCCAACTTCGATTCTCTTTGTTCCTTTGCCTCTTTTCGCATCCCGAACATCCAATTAGCTCCAATTTCCCGATTTTATCTCCAAAACATAATTCCTACAAATAAACACAAAAGTGCATAATTTTGGCCATTTAATTATAAAAGACTAGCTAAATTAATTAGGGAAAACTAGCTATCTATGCTCGCTATCACTTCCACTGCAATGTGGATGGTCATTGGAAGAGGAACTGCCCTCGTTACCTCGCTAAAAAGAGAAGAGAGAAAGAAGGTAAATTCGATTTACTGGTTTTAGAAACTTGTCTCATTGAACATGATGAGTTTGCCTGGATATTGGATTCGGGAGCCACTAATCATGTTTGTTCATCTTTTCAGAGAAATGATTTCCAGTAGCTGGCTGATGGCGAAATGACTCTCAAGGTTGGAACGAGAGAGGTCATTTCAGCAAGAGTAGTGGGAGCTACAAAATTGTTTTTTAGGAATAAGTTTTTAATTTTAGAGGACTTATATTTGGTTCCTAAAATTAAGAGGAACCTTATTTCTATATCTGCTTTACTTGAACAACAATATTCTATTTCGTTTATGCTTAATGAAGCTATTATTTCCCGAAGTGGAGTTTTTATTTGTTCTGCTGAGCGTGAAAACAATTTATTTGTGTTAAGACCTACCGACACTAAACTTATCTTAAATCATGAGATGTTTAAAACGGCTAAAACTCAGAATAAAAGGCAAAAGATTTCTCCGTTAAGCAACAATAAATATCTTTGGCACCTTCTCTTGGTCATATTAACATCGATCGGATCGATCGTTTGGTGAAAAATGGACTTCTAACTGATTTAGAAGATAATTCATTACCACCCTGTGAATTGTGTCTCGAGGGTAAAATGACCAAGAGGCCTTTTACTAAAAAAGGTTATAGGGTCAAAGAACCACTTGAATTGATACATTCGGATCTTTGTGGTCCAATGAATGTAAAGGTTCGAGGTGGTTATGAATATTTCATCTTTTTCATAGATGATTATTCACGATATGGTTACTTATACCTAATGGGCCATAAGTCTGAAGCTCTTGAAAAGCTTAAAGAGTTTAAGACTGAGGTAGAAAACCTATTGGGTAAAACAATTAAAACACTTCGATCAGATGCGAGGTGGACAAAGATTCCAGGACTATTTGATAGAACATGGAATCCAATCCCAACTCTCAACACCTGGTACACCTCAGCAAAATGGTGTATCAGAAAGGAGAAATAGAACCCTGTTAGACTGTCAGGTTTTATGCCCTAAAACTCGTAGATAGGAAATGTACTTTTGATCGAACATTAATAAAATGATGTATTATTCATCTGTCTATGTTTGTATTATGCAATCCTGTCTTATTAACCCTAATCCAATAAACTAAACATCATAGGCTAATAGAATGAGACTTGAACTAGTATGTAGAGACATACGGGGATCAATGTTCAAGATTTAGCCTAAAGGGTCTGTAGTATAGGGATAAGGCTGGGTACCTTATCCTGGTGACAGTATTGATACAAACGTACTGATCCAACGCGTTCATGTAGTTGACATGCGAGTGGGCGAGTTTCAGGCGTTGTTTGACTCAGTTCATGCGGTTTGGGCAAGTTTCCGTTCGGTTCAACATATTTTGGAGCTGGTTCGATGCATTTTAGCTCGATTCAAGCTGGTTCAAGGGTTTGTTTTGAGCTGGTTTAGCTATTTTTTGCTGGTTCAGTTCGGTTCAGCCCGTTTTCTTGCCGGTTCGAAGAGTTTGGATGTGGTTCGTGACTGTTTTGGACTGGTTCACGGCAGGATAGGACTTTTATTAGATAAATTAATGTAATTTTTTCTAATTTTTGAGTCCTAGGATGCCAAAACCCGTCTACTTAGCTATTTAATTGCTTTATGAATGTCATATGGTTTATAATCCCACCATAGGTTAAGCATATTCATGCATATTTATTTATAATTGTTATAATATATGGATTATGCATGAATTTAATTTTCATGGATGTTTAATATAAATTTCTATATTAAATGGATGAAAATTGAGAAGCATTGAGCATGAAATTACTTTAATTTAAAATATAAAAGTTATATTTCTATAAGTAATTTATATGCTTAATTTATTGTCATGGGCGATTAATATAAAGAGTTATATTAATGTATGAAAATGTCAGTGCATGTTATTAAATTTTCGTTCTTAATTATTTTAAGAGTTAAATTAATTAAAGGAAATTAAAATTGCATTGAGCATGACATTACCTTAGAATTAATATAAATGTTATATTATTTAATGTCATGATTGCTATTGTATGGTTAATAAATTAATTGGAATTAGATTGTTAATTTATTTCACCATAGTAGCTTGTTATAGGTCTAATTCATTAAAATTTATAATAGTTATAAAATTAATGAATATAAACCGTTAACCTATAACAAAGAATTGCATGCAAACATAGGATCGTAAGGTAAATGGATTAATTTTAAATTGTTTAAAATTAATTAGACTTAAGATCACATTTCTAATAGGATTAGAATTATTCTTACTTAGTGTTAAAATAGTTTTAATAAACTAATTAGGAAAAATATTACTATGGTCATAAGGAAACTCTCTCGGTAAAAGTTCTGTCTAAGGCTGGGAGTATTTAAGCTGACGGTTAACGGAACACCTCCTACCTGGGAACTGACCCGAAACTTGAGTTGAATTAACCATAGTTATGTTAGCATGCAATGTCACTAGGTTGATTAAAAGAGTTTAATACACCTAGATCTTTAGAGTAAAGACTTTACTTTACTATGGTTATAAGGGAACTCTCCCGGTGAAGTTCTGTCTAAAGCTGGAGGTACTTAAGGTGACGGTTTACGGAACACCTCCTGCCTGGGAAATAACCCGAACCTTGAGTTGAATTAACCATAGTCATGTTAACATACAATATTGCTAGGTTTATTAAACGAGTTTAATTCACCTAGAACGTTGCTATTAAATCCTCACCATAAATGTTATAATAGGACTAGACTTAGATAGATTGACTTAGCCGAATTTATCTAAGTCAAATAACCCTAAAATACGGTAGGACATTTTAGTAGGAGGAAAAATATAAAAACAAGATTTTCATATCGAGTTTTTACTCTCACATCCCCCTGTGTTCACTTCGTGAGATTCATGCTCGGCTTCATGTCGCCTTGGGCTTCGCCTACCTTCGGAAAGTGTTTGCATGGGTCAATAACAAGGTGAATGGGGAGAATGTGTTGGGTTTTATGTCCTAAAACTCGTAGATATTGAATGTAAACAAATTGTATACTTGTTTCAATAAAGTGTTATTGAGTTTCTACAATAAAGTGTTATTGTTAAATATTGCAAAATTTGACCCAAATCCAATAAACTAAGATCCAAGGTTGTTTACATGTGACTTGAACAAGTATGTGGGGACATACGGGAATCAATGTTCAAGAAACAACCTAAAAGGAATATAGTACAGGGATAAGGCTGGGTACCTTATCCTGGTAACACTATGTGATACGACCCGCTTTGTATTCGATACAGACGTATTGATCCAAGGCGTCCATGTAGGAGACATGCGAGCGGGGGTATCTTATGCAATGAGTTTGCATAAGACCGGACTACGAAATAGTAAACCATTAGATGTAACACCGTTAACTAGTTAGGTTACAGTTTCAAGAGGATGACCTAGGTAACTCAGTCTTAATCCTGAGTGTGTCATGAACTCCTTCTCACGAGGGACTGTCCTTTGATTAGTATGGGTGAGAGTGGCCTGCACGCTGACTCAATAAGCCTACCTTCTTGGGGACGAGACCGAGTGGGGGGTTGGGGACATGACAACACAAGATGAAATTCATTCCTCCCACTTCTAGGAGAAGTAGATGAGTGTTCCCTTAAGTGGTGACTCCGAGTCTTGAACAAAGGGATCCTGCCCTCTCAATGGCCCGAGAGGGACTTTCCGTTTACTGGTTGGACCATAAACAGGTTGTTCATTAGAGGAGGACTGATACTTAAGTTGCCAGAGGTAACTCACGGGTAAAACGGTAATTTGACCCAGCTGAAGTTACGAACACTCGTGAAGGATTGACTTACCGGTATAGGTCTATATCCGTGGACACATAAATGTTCTACAGTGAGAAGAGTTCAATTGTGTGTCTTTAGTGGAATGACCCACAGTTAATGAATATTGGTTAACCTGATTAATGAGTTTAATCGGTTAACCTCATATCATTGGAGCTTCTGATCTGTAGGGTCCATTAGGTCCCCCTGCTAGCTCGTAAAGAGTAATTAGGAACAATTATATCTTGAGAGAATTTGAATAGTTCAAATTCATATTGGGAATTAAGTTAATCGTATTAGATACAAATTAATATAATGTATAATGATACATTAAAATGTAAAGTCTAATTTGAAATTAAACTTTATTGTTATGAGAGAAATAAATATTTGAAGAAGTTCAAATATTAATATGAATTTGATTCATATTAAATTTATAGGATATAACAGAATTGGAAGGAGTTCCAATTTTAATATGAATTTGATTCATATTATAGAATTAATTAATTGAAGGCCTGAAATTAAATATATGATATTTAATTGGGTAATTAACTAATTAACTAATAGAAGGTCTGAAATTAAATATATGATATTTAATTGGTGATTAATTAATTTAAAGAATTAATTAATTTGAAATTAATCAATTATGGAAATGATTAATCACTTATGGAAGTAATTAATCATTTATGAAAATGATTTAATCACTTATGGAAGTGAACAATCATTTATGGAAAAAATTAATCAATTATGGAATCGATTGGTTATGGAATTGATTAATTATGGAAAAGATTAAATCAGTGATGGAAATAATTGATTTTAAATGAATATTTTATTCATGGCATTTCTCCTATAAATAGAACACTAACCCTAGGGTTTAGGGACTACAACATATGGCCACCATAAGGCCCTCTCATATTCTCTCAACTCAAGAACTCTAGGGAGAATTTTCTCTCTAGAGTTTTTCCAATACAAGATTAGGTAGTCCCACAACTACGTTCCTAATCTCAGAGTTATAGCGGGGAAGATCAAATGGTGGTGTTCTTCGTTGTTGCGGAGCAATCAAGAATCATTCTTGATTTTCAGAGACGTCAACAGAGGTTTGCTTCTCTTTTCTTTATTATAGATTTAGATCTAAAATTTGTATGCTTAGCCTTAAGTTTCTATAGAATTTGTTATATGATTTTTGCCAATGTAATGATATTTTTTGGATAAACAAAATTAACTACGAATCGGTCCCAATCCTTTAGAATGTCCATAGTAAGTGGGAGCAGGACGCGTGTCAACGTATCCTACGGTCTCCACCCGTAGGTCGCACCGTGAGATTCTTATGATTCGCCTGCGTGTCGTCCTGGAGCGATCATCCCTTCGGAGGGCCTGATCATAGGTTTCAGACATCGTGAACTCCTGAATAGGATAGGGTCACTTAGGCTAATCACCAACAGTTGTCTTTCGCTTCGGTAGCCTGTTGGTGCGTGCCTCTGAGATCTGAAAGTGGGAGGGTTACACTTACGGGGATGAGTTAAATGTGTTAACTAATCCTTGATCGAACAACGGTAACTAAATGCTAATGGAATATGATTTATTCTGGTGTTAGAGTTTGGTTGAGATTGTCTCAATTCAGATGAGGAGTAGCTGACCACCCTTCGGTGGCTGTTGTTCTAAACCTTTGAAGTATCGTTGCAAAAACTAAATCAATAGTTTTATAGGGTTTCTTTGATTGCTTATTTGATTGGATTATTTGTAATGGGTTAGTGCAATTAATAATACAAGTAATTTGTTACTTCAGCAATTATATAATAATTTTATGTGTATTGTCTTACATCATTTTATAAATAACGGTAATACAACAAGCTTAAACGACAGATTGTGGTAAATAAGTCTAGGATTATTCTTAACTGATGAATGTCCTCATGCCCCATATGTTTAAATCATTAAGAATTGTTCTTGGTGATTATGACATAGAACACTGCTTAGCAAAAAGAGAACTTGTTCAAGACCGTAATTTTCATTTACTTGTCTTGAAAACTTGATTAGTGAAGAATTGATTCTCCCTGAATACTTGATTCAGGAGCCACAAATCACGTGTGTTCTTCTTTTAAAGGAATATGTTCCTGGCAACAGCTTGCTGCTTGTGTAATAACTCTCAAAGTTAGAATTAGAGAGGTTATTTTGGCTATAGCAGTGGGGAACATTAAGTTATTTTTCTCAGTGGGAGAAAATACATATTATTAGATAATGTGTATGTAATTCCCAAGATCAAAAGGAATATGATTTCTGTGTCTTATTTGCTGGAACAATGTTACTGATAGCGAGCAGAAATGTCGCTATTTTAGTTCCAATTTATTGAGCTTTTTAGTGCTTTAATTGTGTTTTCAATGAAGATATTTAATATATTTTGTCATTTGGTCTCTAGGAGCAAAATTATGGATTTTGGTGAAAAAGTACCCAAAAAGAAGTCATTTAAGTCCAAATTCCATGCTTGGGTCAAAGGGGAGTAAAAAAAAGTCAACCATGAAGATGAGGCCCAAAGGAAATGGAGGGAGGCCCTAATTCAAGCCCAAATCCATAGCAGAAAGTTTTGGAATTCGCCTAGCGTTGAGATGCTGTCCCTTTTATTGGCCGGCAAGTCGATGACATCACAGTGTCGCGACGCTGTGCCAATAGCATCGCGACGCTACCCCATTTTCGAGCCTATAAATAGCGCCCCTTGGATCCAATTTCAAGGATCATTCATCATTTCTTCCATTCTTTCCTTGCTTTCTTTGGCTCATTTGGAGCCTCTTTCAAGGCTTTCTAGCCTTATTGAGAGTTCTTTAGTGGGAAAATTTTGGGGAATTTTTGGGAGTGTTCTAGGAGGCTTAAGGGTTGCACGGAGGGACTCCAAGTGCCAGCGACGGGGTCTTCGACAGTCAATTCCTTCCCTTTTATTGTGCTCTTAATTATGTTTTTCATTGTAAATTTTGTGGATATTTTAGCTATGTATAGCTAAACCCCAATTTGGGGTCTTGAAATGAAATTATAGTTGAATATTGTTATAATTGCCTATCTCTTGCCCTTTTTCCTAATTATTTGTATGGATGTGCATAATGTTGTGTGCAATCTTGCCAATTGTGTATTGATCTGATTCTTAATGGAGACTCGACGGAGAGAAGTTAGGATAGATCATAATCAATGCAACTAGTTTAATTGCCCGTCGTGACAACGAGATTAGTTGATTAAACTTAGATTCCTAAAATGAATCAGAGCGTAATAATTAACGAATTTTAATAGCGCTAAGGACACTTAGGTTGTTAAAATGGATTAATTACAATTAGGGGAGACCGACAGGAGAACCTATGTGATTAACGGAGATTCTAGGAATATAATTAGTTGGGCAACGAGATAGGATAATTGTAGTAATTGTTTAACTAATAATTTATTTTCAAGACCCCACTTCCCATTAAAAACTCTTTCTCCATATTTTATTTGATTGATCAAATTGATTTTTAAATTCTCTTTAATTGCATGTTTTGGTCCCTAGATATTATTTCTCCCAAGTATTTTTAGTGTTCAAAAGAATTTTTGCTTTCTTAATTTTTGCTTCGCCTCCCTGTGGATTCGATACTCGGTATTACCTACCGTTTTATATTACTTGTGACGACCTGTGCGCTTGCGATAATCGGACAAACGTCGAACAAGTTTTTGGCGTCGTTGCCGGGGAGGTTTGATTTTTAAGCAAATTAAATTTTTTCTTGACATAAAAAAGAAAGGGATAAATAGTAATTTAGGAGTAAATAATTTTTTTCTTTGTGAATATTATTTTATTTTTGTTTTTGTTTAGTTCTTTTGATTGTTTGGGAGTGTTGCATGCGAAGAGACAAGGTGATTAATTTGTTTCCGCTAGATCTTGAAATTGACAGGACACTCAGAACCCTTCGTAGAGAGAAAAGATTAGCAGAAGCAATGGCCCACCAACAAGATGAAGCTCCCAAGGCAATCAGAGACTTTTTACAGCCAGTTCTCCCAACCGAGAATTCTGGAATCGTTTACACCCCGATTCAAGCTACTAATTTTGAGTTAAAGACAGGACTGATTCAGATGGCCCGCGATAATTCTTTTATGGGACACCCTTCGGAGGATCCACATTCACATCTGTGATCATTCTTGGAGATATGCGGGACTGTAAAGATGAATGGAGTTCCGGCTGACGCTATAAGATTGAGGTTATTCCCATTTTCTCTACAAGACAAGGCAAAAGATTGGCTCGAATCAGTCGAGACGGGCAGTATCAGCACATGGGACGAGCTTGCCCAGGTTTTTCTGATGAAATTTTTCCCGCTTGCCAATACCACAAAGCTCCGTACTGAGATCGGAACGTTTAGACGGCTTGACGAGGAGCAGTTGTACGAGGCCTGGGAGAGATATAAGGAGATGCTTAGGCGGTGCCCACAGCATGGATACCCAGATTGGCTCAAGGTGCAATTGTTTTACAATGGATTGAATCCCTCCACCAAGACAGTCCTAGACACATCAGCAGGAGGAAGTTAGCCAAGGATCTGCTAGAGGAAATGGCAGAAACCAGTTATCAGTGGCCGACCGAGAGGGGAGCAGTTTCTAAGAAGGCTGGAATTTATGAATTAGATGAGTCGAGTTCGTTGAAGGCACAGATGGCATCTTTGACAAATGCCCTGAACAAGCTGACTTCATCTGAGGTGGTTAAGTCCATTTCCACCTTAGCTGAAGGATATTCAAAGAAAGAAGGTCAAGATGTGGAAGAGGTTCAGTACGTAGGAAATAGACCATTTACTCAAGGAGTACCGAACTTCTACCACCCCAGTCTGTGCAATCATGAGAACTTCTCGTACTCGAACACGAAGAATGTTTTGCAGCCACCGCCAGGTTTTGCATCATCCAGTACACCTGAAAAGAAGAGTAAACTGGAGGAGATGGTGACTATGGAAGTTCAGATAGGTCAGATCGCTTCAGCAGTAAATTCCCTTCAGAAGGGAAAATTTCCAAGCGACACTGAACCTAACCCAAGAGAGCAGTGCAAGATGGTGACACTGAGAAGTGGTAGACAATTGGAGAACAATTCCGAAAAGAAGAAGAAAGAAGAGAAGAGCAAGGATGAAGATGAAAGAGCTGAGGCACAAAAAGCCTCCTCTGAAGTCCCAACATCCTCCTAACTCTATTGATTTGAATTGTGGTGTTTCTAACTCTTTTGCAGGAAAAGAAAAAGATGAAAAGCAGAATGACAGGCATGACGAGAAACTAAACGAGGAAGAAGTGGTTCCATGCAACCATCATGACAAAGGCTCGCACATCAGCCCGCCCAAGTGGAAGGGTGAATGTCCAACCTTTGACTACAGGGAGTTACCTTTTCCTCAACGCTTTAAAAATGTTAAATTAGATGAGCAGTTTCAGAAATTCCTAGAAATGTTTAAAAAATTTGTCTGTGAATATTCCCTTAGTAGATGGTTTGTATAACATGCCTAATTATGGGAAATTCATGAAGGAGATGCTTTCTAAGAAGAAGAGTTTTAAAAAAGAAGTTTTCAAATTGTCTGAAAGTAGTAGTACCATAGTTTCTAGAAAGAGGCCTTCTAAACAGAAAGATCCAGGGAGTTTTACTATTCTCTGCACCATAGGAGAAGTATCTTTCAATAGAGCTTTGTGTGATCTAGGTGCTAGTATAAATTTGATGCCCTATTCTGTGTACTGGAAGATTGGTTTAACAGGAATGAAGAACACCGACGTCACCCTCCAGCTTGCTGATAGATCGATTACCCACCCAATGGGTGTTGTGGAGGACGTTTTGGTGAAGGTCAACAAATTTATCTTCCCTGTGGATTTTGTGGTGCTCGACATGCAGGAGGATAGAGAGGTACCCATTATTTTAGGCAGACCCTTCTTAGCCACAGGTAAGGCTGAAATTAGTATGCATACAGGTAAGCTTACCCTAAACATTGATGATGAAAAAGTCGTTTTTAGTATTTTTTGCCAAGATGAGTCTGTATGTAGCTTGCATACTTGTTTTTCTTTTGGTCCTGAATACTTGACTGACGATGATGAAGATGTAGATTATAATCTTGGCCTAGGATTAGGAGAAGAGCCTATGGGTGATGGGCATTTCAATCATAATGCATTTTTTCATGACCCTCTGTTTGGGAACGAGATGAATGATATGGATCTGCCTGATTTCGAGAATGAATTAGAATTACCTGCTTTTGAGAATGAAATATCTGTAGTTGATGACTTACCTTCTTTTGAAAATGAACTGGAATTGCCTGAAATGAATGATTTTGATGATGATATTGAATTACATGACATTGAGAATGAGCATGATTTGCGTAGAAAGGATTACTTGATAGATAATTCTAAGTCTGATCATGATAGTGCTAAATCTATCGAGTCTGATCCTGACATTCCTGAATATATGGACCCTGAAAATGTTAATAACTTTGATTCGTGTCCTAATGATGTAGATAGCATAAAATCTGACCCAGAGGAGCTCGAATCTATGCATAGTATAGAATCTGATCCATAATTACTTGAATTCTTTAATTCTTCTGATGATGAGTCATATGATAGCCTAGTTGAATCATTTTTTAATTCTGAGTCTGAGGAATCTTCTGAGCATGTAGATATTGAATCTGATGAATGGACTGGCATGATGGATAGGCCACCTTTAGATCCCAGACCGGTAGATATCATAATGCTCGATGACTCTATTAACAATTGTTTTGTGAATAGAGATTTAGAAAAGAGATTCGACACTGTTGCATATTTTCTAAAATGTTATTATGATAATCTCTTTTGCGAAGATGGGCCAGGGGAATGTTTTTTTTCTCCCCTGTTTGCAGTGTGCAATTCTGTGCGCGATTTTTTACAGGTTCCGGAGGATGATGAAAACTTTTATTTCGAGCCTCCGTGAATATGTAAATTGCGAATGATTAACCTAAATCCAATAAACTAAGATCCTTGGCTATAAAATGAATACTCGAACTATATGTAGAGACATATCGTAGGATCAAGTTCAAGTTTATAGTCAAAATAGCCTATAGTATAAGGATACGGTTGGGTGCCTTATCCTGGGGACACTATGGACGCGGCCCACTTTGTATTAAGTACAAACGATGAGATCCTAAATCGTTCATGTGGTGACATGCGAGTGGGGGCGTCCTATGCAATGAGTTTGCATAAGACTGGACCACGAAATAAGTCACTTTCTCTTTATAACGTCGTTTACTGAAGAAACTGACTATTTCTCATAGATGACCTAGGTAACTCGTTCTTAATCCTGAGCTAACTATGAAATCCTGTTTATACGAGATTATCCTTTGATCTGGATGGGTGAGAGTGGCCAGCATCGTCGACTCAACAAGCCTACCATTTTTGGGATAAAATCGAATAGATAGCTGGGGACGTAGTCTCGCAAGACGGAATTCGCTCCTACCCATTTCAGGGATAGTAGAGAGGTTGTTCCCTTAAGTACTAACTCCAGAACTTGAACAAGGGGCCCCACCCTCTCCTTCGATCGAGAGGGACTTAGGTTTGATGGTTGGACCACAAACGGATTGTTCATTAGAGGATTAGTGGAACTTAAGGAACAAAAAGTACTATAGGGGTAAAACGGTCATTTGACCTAGCTATAGTTACGAACAACCTGTGAAGGAACGACTTACTAAACATGGTTAAATCAAGTGGATGAAAATATATCTATAGTGAGGGGAGTGCAACTATCGAGCTATAGTGGAGTGTCCCGGTAGTTAACGAATGTTGGCTAGCTTGGATAATGAGATTAGTCGGTTAGCCTCGAATCGTTCGAGCCCATGATCTATAGGTCCATTAGGTCCCCCTACTAGCTCATATCGGATTAAAACCTAGAACATATTGATAGGATTCTTTGAATCGTTCAAAATCGGGAAAAAGGGTATTATCGTAAAATTGTGTTTGACACAGTTATTTAATTATGAATTAAATTAGAAAATGAGAGATAAGGTATTTAAAAGGGGTTTTAATACTATATACATGAATTGAGAATCATAAATAAAGGATGCACTATATTAAGATGATTAATTTGATTAATCAATCAGAATTAGTGGGGCAAGCTACAAGATTGATTGTTATAACTAATTTCAATTTAGAATTGAAATTAAAGTCAATAATGCTTAATTTAGAATCTGATTTTGATTCATAATTTAGAGGAAAAAGTTGGAAATCCACTTTTGCATGAAGACACAAAGTGGAATTACACCACATTCATGCAATGGTGCATGTAGTGTTGTTTGAACACCTAGCTTCCACTTTCTCCATTAAGATCACCATGTGTCTTGCACCTTGAAGCCCCTTCTTGCATGGATTCTCTCTATAAGTAGAGGAAGAATCAGATTGTGGAGAGATACAACTTTTACCTTAGTGTTATGCTGCTGAAATTCTTCCTCAATCACTCTCTCATCTCATATCTCCATAGAGATTGATCCTTCAAGCATTCCCTTCCCATTCCCTATCACTATAGACTCCCACAAGTCGTTCTTGGCTCGGAGAATAGTAGGGAAGACTCTAGAGGTTGTCCAAGGAGGATTGGAGAAGAAAACACCACAAGGAGTTCCATCCATTTGAGCTACAAAAGGTTGGTGCTCTCTAACTCTGTATTCTGTTTTCTCTAGAACCAGCATGCTTTAGGAGTAAAATTAATAGAGTTCAGTGCTTTTCGATCTTCAATTGCTTCTGCATGTGTTATATGAACACCTTCAATTGGTATCAGAGCATGATTAGAGCCCTTAACTTGCATTAATTTTGCTGTGGTGGGTACCATTTTGAAAATGAATTTTCTGTGTGCTAAAATGGATATGTTCTGGTTTGGCAATTTTTTGAGCTTTCAATTCTTCATGAAAATGTAATTGCTCGGAAATGTAAGAGCGTTAATGTGTGTACAAGGGTCTGTAATTTTTATAGAGTCAATAGAGTCCATATAGGCTGTAAAATCGAAGAAAACTGGAGAAGATGCAAGCAGAAAACAGCAGCAGAGGCTGCTGGTCGCGAGAGCGTCGGGATGCTCTGCATGTAGCGTCCCGACGCTGTAGAACAAAATTCCAGCAAAACAGTTTTTTCCAGATTTTTGGTTCGGTCCAGCTGCTGTCTTTGGTCCGGTTCGGTCTGCTGCAGCTGGTTCAGCCTCTTCATTCACATTACATGGTCGGTTCACTCCATGGAGGGTCGGTTCGGGATGGTTCGTGAAGCTCAGGATCGCAACAAGGAATTTTAAATAATTATTATTGTAATAATTAGTTAATTGTTTGTTTTAAATTGCCAAACCAATCCATTTTAGCTTGATTTAATTTCTTTATGCATTGTGAATGTATGTTTTAATTAGATTAATTGTATGTGCATTATGAGCATGCCATATAGTTTTAAAATCCCACCATAGGAAAGCATGATCATGCATTTATTTATTTTTAATAAGTGTTATTAATTATATCAAATGCATGATGGAAATTTCATGATTAATTAGTATAAGTGTTGTATTAATTTAGGAAGATTCATGCTTGAATGGTTATTTTAAAATTGTTTAATTGATATAAAAGTTATATTAATTAAAAGATAAAATTAACCTAGCATGAAGCATGAAATTTCCTTAGTTTTGTTTATAAGTGTTATAATCAAATTAGAAAGCTTGTTATAGATTAGATTTATGATTGTTATAAATCACTTAGAAATTTATAATTTATAACAAAGAAAAGGTGCATGCTCACTTAGGGTTAAATTGAATCCAAATTCTCGATTGATTTCAATTAGATTCAAATAGGTCGATAAGCTTGTAAAACATAGGTTACAAGAGAACTCACCCGACAAGATGTTGTCTAAGGCTGGAGGTATTTAAGTTGACAGTTTACGGAACACCTCCTACCTGGGCATCGAGTCGTTCTTGAGTTAAAGTTAACTCAGTTTTATGAGCATGCACGTGTGTGATGTGAGGTTTTAATCGTTATCACCTAGACATCTTAAGATTAAATGAACTTAGACTTAGGGTTATTCAATTAGCCGGAATTCGCCTAAGTATAAGTATACCCAAAACCGTTTAAAATACTTAGTGGGAGGGGAGAGAGATATATCAAATCCATTTCCCTTTCACGTTCTCCCTTTTGTTCACAACGTGAGATTTATGTTTGGCCTCGTGTTGATTATACCTCAACTGCTCCATTCGGAAGGTGTTTGCATAAATCAATAACAAGGTGAATGGAGAAAGTATTTATAGTAAGTGAGTGAAGGAAGTGTGTCAACACATCCTGCGGTCTCCTCCGTTAGGTTGCATCGTGAGATTTCCATGTTGCGCCTGCTTGTATGCCCTGAAGCTACTAACCATTCGGAGGGTTGTAACATGGAGATCGGAACAATGCAAACTCCAGAAATGGATAGGATTACTTAGGACCATTTCCAACATTAGCTTTTCCATTCGATAGCATTGTTGGGGCCGTTCTCTATAATCTTAAAACGGCGGGTCACACTGACATGGGTTACTAAGTGTTAGTATATTCCTGACCAAATGTAACGATAACTAAACCACTATAGGAATAAGAGTTATTCTAGAGTTAGTATTTAGTCAAGAACGTCTTGCTTTAGTGAAGGAGTAATTGACTGTCCCTCGGTAGCCGTTGCTCTAACTCACTAAAGTGTCGTTGCAAAATAATAATCCTGGGTACATTATTACTTTTGCTAAAACCTGATTGGATTTTTGTAAAAAATGATTAATAAGCAAATTACTAATAGTTTTGTTTAAATTTTTCAGCATGAATAGCTCACTAGTACAATTACTCGCTTCGGATAAGCTTAACGGAGATAATTATGGAACTTGGAAGTCTAATCTGAATACCATACTAGTAATCGAGGATCTTAGATTTGTCCTTACCGAAGAGTGTCCACCTAACCTTGGCTCGTCAACAAACCGAATTGTTTGGGAAATATATGAGAAATGGACTCGCGCAAATGAAAAAGCAAGAGTCGATATTTTAGTAAGCATTTCAGATGTCTTGTCAAAAAAGCACAAGAGGATGGTCACCGCAAGGGAGATCATGACTTCGTTGCAAGGTATGTTTGGACAACTGTCCTCGCAAACTAGGCACGAAGCTCTCAAGAATGTTTACAATTCCCGAATGAAGGAAGGTGCTTCTGTTAGGGAACATGTTTTGAACATGATGGTTCAGTTTAATATCCCTGAAGTAAACAGTGCTACCATTGACGAGGGTAGTCAAGTTAGTTTCATAATGGAGTCTCTTCCGAAGAGCTTCATTCAGTTCAGGACAAACGCTGTCATGAACAACATAGACTTTAACTTGACTACCTTGCTAAACGAGCTCCAGACCTACCAAAGTCTCACCAATAGGGGACAAGAAGGGGAAGCAAACGTTGCCTCCACGAAGAGGTTCCAAAAAGGATCATCCTCAGGAACCAAGTCTGGACCTTCCACTTCAAGGAATAAGAGTATTCAGATGAAGAAAAAGAAGGAAAAAGGGAAAGGAAAGATGTAATCTAGGGCAAGTGGGAGAAGTGTAACGAGTATAGTGATACCATTATGCAATGGGTATAGTGATGCTCTAGTTTATTGTATTTGTACATTGTATATGTTTTATACATGTATTTATACACCCGCTGCTGTATAGATTATTGTACATCCAACTAAACTAGAGTTTTAGTTCAAGTGGGAGTTTGTTGGGTTTTATGCCCTAAAACTCGTAGATAGTGAATGTAAACAAATTGTATACTTGTTTCAATAAAGTGTTATTGAGTTTCTACAATAAAGTGTTATTGTTAAATATTGCAAAATTTGACCCAAATCCAATAAACTAAGATCCAAGGTTGTTTACATGTGACTTGAACTAGTATGTGGGGACATACGGGGATCAGTGTTCAAGTAACAACGTAAAAGGAATATAGTACAGAGATAAGGTTGGGTACCTTATCCTGGTAACAATATGTGATACGACCCGCTTTGTATTCGATACAGATGTATTGATCCAAGGCGTCCATCTAGGAGACATGCGAGCGGGGGTATCTTATGCAATGAGTTTGCATAAGACCGGACCACAAAATAGTAAACCACTAGATGTAACACCGTTAAGTAGTTAGGTTACAGTTTCAAGAGGATGACCTAGTAACTCAATCTGAATCGTGAGTGTGTCATGAACTCCTTCTCACGAGGGATTGTCCTTTGATTAGTATAGGTGAGAGTGGCCTGCACGCTGACTCAATAAGCCTACCATTTTGGGGACAAGACCGAATGGGGAGCTGGGAACATAATCACACAAGATGGAATTCACTCCTTCCCGACTCTAGGGTAAGTAGAGGTGTGTTCCCTTCAGTGGTGTCTCCGGGTCTTGAACAATGGGCTCTTCCCTCTCTATGGCACGAGAGGAACTTCTGTTTGTTGGTTGGACCTCAAACATGTTGTTCATTAGAGGAGCACTGGTACTTAAGGATAAAGAGGTAGCCCAGGGGTAAAACAGTAATTTGACCGAGCTAGGGTACGAATACATGTGAAGGGCTGACTTGCTGTTGATGGTCGATATCCGTGGACACAGAAATATATCTGCAGTGAGAAGAGTGCAGTTGTGGTTCTATAGTGGAGTGAACCACAGTTAACAAACATTGATTAACTTGGTTAATGAGTTTAGCCAATTAATCTCATATCGTTGGAGCTTCTGATCTGTAGGTTCATTATGTCCCACCGGTAGCTCACTAAGGGCGTTGAGGTAAATTTCTAAGGGAGAATTGAATATTCGAAGGGGTTCGAATATTAAGTTAAAATATGAATTTGATTCAGATTAAAAACTATAGGTTATAATTAATTTACATAAGATGTACATTAATTCTATAGTTTATTTGAGAGAAATATAATTAAATATATGATATTTAATTGCAATATTAATTAATTAGAGAATTAATTAATTATTGTTTTAATTTAGTTTAATTAAATTTGATTTAATTGAATTACATGAAAACTATAGGTTATGTGGTTTAATTTATACAAAATTCTTTTATATAAATGTTATTAAATTAAATGTTGATTTAATTTAATTAAATTAATTAATAATTTAATTAGTTATTAATTTAATTAACTATCATTTATTTTAACTGATAGAAATCTGGTCTCCCCACTAAGCTATCATAACGTGTGAAGGAAAGGGTTTTTTGGCAGGGAGTTTTTCCATCCATTAGATAACTTCCTCAATTTTCATTTAGCAAACGCTAACTCTCATTCACGCAATTCTCTCTCAATCTCACGAGTGCTCTCTGCGTTTTTCTTCTTCCAAAATCATAGAGAACCAATTTTCTCTCCAGAAATCCCTTAGCAATTCATAGTTCCCACAAACAACCTCAAACATTGTTCCTGTGAGGATACCGGTGCAACCTTATTGGTGGTGTTTGTGGGCAAATATACAGCAAAAGGAAGGTTCTTTGCTGCTGGTTTTGGGTCAATCTATCAAGGGAATTTGGCGAAAACGGTCGAGATCTTCAAGCTAAGTAAGGTTTTCCATTCCCTTAATCTTTAGGGTTTATTAGAATTATTTTAGAGTATATTCTAATAAATCTAGCATGATTTATAACACTTTTACAACATGTTTATATTCTGTTTTGTTGCTGTAAAATGATATTTGTGAACCGTATTGGTATTTTAATCGTGACCTAAAAACAGTGTGGTTCTTTGATTGTTTCCGCTGCGCTAGGGCTATAATCCATGCAGTTGGATATAGCAAGTGGAGGGATGCACTAGACAAAACACCCAGTGAGGCTAGAGAGATAATTTCGAGCTTGGCAACGTATGTTGGTCTCATCATATTTCAAGCACGAAAGATAAATTCTTCCAATTCTTCGGATAACCAAACTCTTAAGCAACAACAAGAAGGTAAGTATAATGAGGTTTGTGAGCCTGAGCTTGAGCCTTCTTTATATTTTGAGTCTGATTCGTGTGATTCCCCATGCGTGGTAGGAGAGATGGAAGTAGCTGATGAGTTAGTTTTAGTTCATTTTGAGCAAAAATCTATTTCCCCTAAGCTTATTGATTTCGAATTGCATGAGTTAGATTTAGTTTTTCTGATGGCTGACGAGTCTGTTGCTAAATATAAAGGTGTTTTGATTGATATGTTGGGAATGATGATTAATAATCAGTTTAAATTTTATTATGCCTTGCACTCTATGTGAAAGTTTAATTTATCTATGCAGGAGTTGATAAAAAAGAAGAGGAATAAAAAGGATGCATTGAAAATAAAAAAGGTTGATTTCGGATGAAAAGAGAGGAGAGCGTGGTCGAGCAAACAACCTTAAACAATTGCACCTTATAATTTTACTGCCTTCCGTTATTTCAATTCTTAGATAGGTTTATTTTTATCAGTTGCTTTTATGTTTTTTTTATTGTTTTTGTTTGTCTTTTAGGATTGGCGGTACCAAAGCGATGCTTCCATGTTTGTAGAGAAAACGTGATTCACCACCCATGAGCGCCATATTCAGGGAAGTTTTATTCTTTCCCTATGCATTGTCTTAATTCTTCATGATTTATTACATTGAGGGCAATGTAAATTTTAGGTTGGGGGTGGGGAATCGTACTTTACATTTCTGTTGGGCCTTGAGCATTTGAGCGTCAGGCCAGCGTTTGTGCTTAATAGAATGTCTTGCATGCTTGTTGTGTATATGCTTGTTTAAGTGATGATGATTTCCTAGGATTGGCTCAAATTTTTTCGAAAATTTATTGCTTTCGATGAGTTGGGACCAAGAGTGTTCAAAACATGAGTCTTTTTAAAACTTTTCTTGGATATGTCTTGCACATGTTGGGTGTCTATCTTGCTTTAAAGTAGGACTTGAATGCTTAGGAGCGAGTTACTTAGCTCATATTCTTGTTGTCACCCCGATAGGTGTAAGGTTAATCCAGAAAGTCTAAATTTTTTACAAAATAGTGGTGGCGTCTTCCCTAGGAGAGAAAAATAAAATATGCCTGCAAATAAAAAACAAAAGAGTGGAAAAACAAGTCAGTGGTGGCGAGCCAAAAGAAAAGAAAAATCATATGCTCGCCATCTTTACTTTGAGAGAAAAGAAAAAGAGAGCATGCTTGCATTGAGCTTAAATGCTTAGGGGTAAAAAGAGCTACCTGCAGTGTAATCAGTTAGGCACACCAAGAGTAAAACTCGGGTTATGGGTCCCTACACTTTAGTGTGAAAGCTAGTGCCCCATCCAAAAGAAATGCAAAAAGAAAAGAAAAAGAGAGAGAAAAAGCAAAAAAAAAAAAAAAAAAAAAAATAGAGAGAAGAAAAAGGAATTGCTTGATCAGGCACCTACGAAGTTTTGGAGCCAATTACGGACCAATTAATTGGTGTTAATTCGGGCCAATTACGGAGTTTTGGAATTAATTGGTGTTAATTCGGATCAATTACGGAGTTTTGGAGCCATCTTGGTGTCTTGGACGGTGAGGAGGTGAAAAGACCCAATTGTGCTGAAGCGGGCCTGAAGAATGACACCGAAAGTTGAAGATTGAAGCCCTTAACCGAGAGGAAGTGAGAAAAAGCCGAGAAATTAAGCAGCAAGTTGAGATTTGAGGCTATCGTCTCGATGCCGACGTGAGATCTGGGCAAAGTGTAATGTTCGCGGCGTCTCGACGCAAACGTATTTTCTATATATATGTAGTCTCGGTTTTAGTCCGCCGTTAGGTTATGTTTTTGTCCTTTTTACGATTTCTTTGCCTCTTTTACATTCCAGCACTGTTGTAGACCATTCTTGGTCATATTCTATGGCTTCTTTCATGTTTATTGGTTATTTTACTTCATCTATTCGTAGCTAATCTCGTTTAGATCATTGGATTGGGTTTATGTCTTGATTCTAAATAAGATTGGCTGAGTTTTCTGAGTTTTACTTTCTGTTCTTGTTGTATTTTCATTGAGTTTTACATGTTATCCCGTTTAAACCAATACATGAGGATAGTCTATTAGGATTGACGCCCTATGCGATTACCGCTTGTGTATTTTATCAGTTATTTTTAGATAGCCGCTCTCTACGCGAGACGACCTTGATAGGCCTAGGATGCATGTTAAAGGTTGTAGGAATTAGATTTAAATTGCATTTGAGTTTGGTTCTTGCGATTCCGTACCCACGATCCCAAAGCGGCTAGTTTTAATAGGTAGTTGCAAAATTGCTTGTTAATTAACTAGTTAGATATAATTAGTAACCGTTGCAGAGGTCTCGGATGGTTGCTAAATTATGTACAAGGGGTGGCGAGCGATAGAGTCTATATTAATTAATCTTGTTAATTGCAGAATTCACGATTACCAAGGTAATTAGCACAAGTTAGTGTAGGGGGGTCCTCCGAGTAACCTAAAAGCCAACCAGACTAATGAAATCAGTTTAGAATAATTATTAGAGAAAACTAGGAAGCCAACGAATTAGAATCAAGCATAATAAATCCCAATCCAACGATCCCCTTTCATGTTATTGTTTCCGT
The DNA here is from genome assembly GCA_017139565.1 of Luffa aegyptiaca. NCBI lineage: Eukaryota > Viridiplantae > Streptophyta > Magnoliopsida > Cucurbitales > Cucurbitaceae > Luffa > Luffa aegyptiaca. Next base: position 7,581,950 of record CM029397.1, read on the forward strand.
CTAATTTCTCTCTTGCATGCTTAAGTTTTCTGTCTTTTTAAATTCAGTATTTTATTATTCTTTGCTTGTCCTTCATTCTAAAAATCCCCCCTTTTTTCATAAGCACAAAATTCTATAACTGCTAGATCTCATTCCCTGTGTTCGACCCCGGCCATTATTGCTACAAAATATTAGTAGTGTCGTGGATTATAAATTTTATTTGGCCAACACGACATTCGACAAGTCGGACCCGTCAGTGTGTTATTATTAGTTGAATATAATGTGTTTCATCCTATTTATAAGAATTTATGCTTTGGAAGTTCTTTTGTAGAGAAATTAATGCTGAGCGACTTGAGGGAGGAAAATCCATGATCCAGCAAAGTTGTGAGCAAAACGAGCCACGTGAGCTGCACGTGATTCATTAATGAGGTGGCGTTTCCAGCAGTGATCTCGGATTTAAGAAGATTGAAGAGAGTTCAACGTGTTATATTTGACCTAATTAGGGTTGACTTCACTCTATAAAAGGAAGTAGTCGTTTCAAGTCAAAATATTCCAAGAGGGAAGTTCAATTCTTTCCATCTTTGGAAGCCGAATAGAGGAGGAAACGATTGGAGACTTTAGAATAACATCATCTACGGATTTCCTCAAGGAGGGTCATTTCTTCTTGTAGAGTTTGTAGTTATGGATGCATTTAACTAGATTGTAGCGTGTGTTGTTTCCAATTCCATGAACTAATTTACTTTAGGTGTTGGTTGAGATTATGTAATTGTCATTCTTCAATAATCTAGCAATTCATATTGATTCTTGAGCATCTTGATTACTTGCTGTTTTTAATCTTATTTTGTGCCCGCCTGGCCAGTCGATATGAATATCTTCTCTTAGTTTCAGGGATGATTTAAGGGATGTGTGGCTTGTAATCACACTACACCATTATGAGTTGGTGACCGCCAGTAATTGAGCTAGGGATAGCCAGTTGCCTAGTGCTTGATCGGTAGAACATCATTGGAGTTGAAACCTCTTCCAAAAAATCCAGAGTTCCGAGAGGATCCTGCTGATAATACTGCAAGAGATTGCATGATCAATTAACAATTACAGAAGTCTTAACCAATGCATGTTTCCAATCTGTCTTCTTTATCCATTTACATTTCTGCTCTGTTATTTCTTTTGTTCCTGCATTATTCAAAACCCAATCAATTATTCTACTTTGAAATCACTAATAAGATTAAACAAAGTAGGTAAAGTGAGACTGTTCAAGACCTCGTGGATACGATAAATTACTTATCACTTGATCCGGCATAGTATTTTGGAGTCAATTTATCTCATATTTTTAACCACTCCAGAATTGCAACACCCTACCACCCTCCTTCTCCTGATGTGACAAAATAGCATTGAAATCTCCACCCACCAACCACGGTGTCCCAGAATTCCCACACAAATGCTTCAGCAAAGACCATGTCATCTCCTTCAACTCTGTTTGAGGAAAGCCATAAATCCCTAAAAACCGCCACGGGCTCACCCCCTCCATCAACCCACCCATCGATGTAATTGGGTGAATATGATATAAGGCTAAAACGAACCTCCGAATTCCACAACAGCACCAAACCTCCACTTCTCCAAACACTGTCCACACAAAAACAGTTAACAAAACGCAATCTAACTTTAAGAGTATCAAAACATGACGAGTGTACCTTTGTCTCTGACAGGAACACCATGTGAGGTCTATGTTGTACCAGCTTGTACAACCGCCAAAATGCACGAGGCAACCCCAAACCCCACACATTCCAAAATAGAATATTCATGGCGACCGGCGGGGCTGGGAGTCAGCCGCTGCCGAACAAATCAGTCCAGTAACATCGATATTTTAAAATTTGATTGTGGTGAAGTTTATACTAAATTTATGAAATCATTGATATTTTAAAATTTGTTAAGAATATATTTGATTCTATGAGAATCTACCTTTAAAAGCTCTTGGGAATAGATTTTGTGAATGGATGTGCTTTAAAAAATGATTTTAAAAAGATTCATCCATTTTACCAAACATTAAACAAGTTTAAGAAACAAAGGTTAAGATTCTTTTGTAATCTCTTCTAACACTCTCAAAATCAATTCTAAACTTAGCCTTAGGGAGTGATTTTGAAAAGACTAAAATCACTTTTGTCACATTCGAAATCACCTCGAAACATACATTTAATTACTCAAAATCAATTTCAAGTTTGATTTTACACTTTTAAACGTGATTTTCATATCATCAAAATTGATTTTGAATGATTAAAGACATGTTTTGAAGTAGTTTCGAATATGATAAAAGTGATTTTGACCATTTCAAAATCACTCCCAAACATGAGCTTAGTATACTCTTGAGCTCCTTATGATAATTATCAATATTGAAAAAAAAAACTATCAAATATAATTATTATAAATGTCCCATTCGAAGTTCAAGTTATTACTTTAAATTGTGAACGATACATATTAAAAAATTAGGGAAATCCTTATAAATGACCAGTGTATTTTTGAAAAATTGTGAAACGGTGTTTTTCAATAAAAAAAAATGATGGAGAGGAGCATGCAAAAGATTTTGGAAGGTTTTCAAATTCTCCTATTTATTATTTATTTCAATTTCTTTAGTTGAAGGAGTTAAATTTATTTGATGTGCTTTAGGTGAATTTTCAGGTCCTTAATTTTGATGAAATTGTAGTCTCAACCGGTATGATTTTTCTTTCTCAATATACTGTATTTCTCTTATGTACCTTTATTTTCCGTCCATAAATCACGATTTTAATTTGGTATAAGATTTCTTAAATTAAATTCTCTTTTTCACATTATTCCGTTAAGATAGATTAATATCAGTCTTATCTTTTTTTTTTTTTTTTAAATTTTGAAATCCGTTAATTTAATTAGGCTTGAATTAATCTGTAAATTCTAGATTCTCTCCCTATTTTATAGTGTAATTTAATTTAATTAGTGTATAGATTTAGAATTCGGTTGGAGGCATTTTTGTCCGATTCGTTGTAAAAAAACCTTACTTTTAAAATGGACATTTATCTAGTTGCCCCCAAAAATTATTATTCTAATGCATTTCTTAAATTTAGCGGTGATGAAATTTAGGATCATTTGATAACCATTTATGTTTTTTATTTTTTTTCTTTTCTATTTTTCTATTTTTGGTTACGTTGAATTTATGAAGGATACATATCTTTATTTCTTTTAAAACAAGTAGAAAACCAATATTGGGCCGATTGTTGCTCTCTTGTCTCTTAAGAAAGTTAGAGAAATAGAGAGTTATGTTTGAGACGAAAGAGAAATATAGAGGCGTGGAAATGTAAGTTTAGACATAGAGGTGAATTCTTTTGGAGAGAAAAAATTGAGAGACAAAAGAAAAATATCTAGTAGAAACTTTTGTTAGAGAGACCGGTCAAAGAAAGCATATTAGTTAGGAATCTTTATAAATATATTAGATAGATAAATCAAAAGAGAAACTAGAGGAAAAAAGATAAATTTTAAAGAGAGAAATTTTAGAGAGGGAAAGTAAAATTGATAGTAAAATGTATATTAGAGAAGTATAAAAAAATTGTAGTGAGAGAAAATTTATAGGGAAAAATTTTAGATACAGAAAAATAAATGAGAGAGATTGAGGATAAATTTTAGAGGTAGATATACTAGCTAGACAAAGATAAGTTTAGAGAGAAAAAGAGAAAAAAAGAAAAATAAATAGGTGAAAATTTTAGAGAGAGAAAATGGAAAGATAGGTTAGGAGAGAGAGAAATGAAAGTTTTTTTAACCAAATATTACCATTGGTTTCTCTTATTGGAAAATCACCAAATATTACAATTATTAGAAAGTAAAACCACTAATCTAGAACTGATTTTCATTACCATATATTTTCTATTATTCTATTTGCAAGCAGGGAGAACAATATTTGGTATGTGAATGAATACAATTGAAAAGGGGGCCACCATTATTGGTTTAGAGGATTTTACATATTGAGGTTCCAATGAAGGTATGTTCCCGGATGAATTTACAGACAAAATCTTTCCATTTAGCAGCACTGTTTGACTATGCAGGTCCTCATCCTTGGCTGTTAAATGATATTCCTCTCTAAAGGCTTTGCTTCCAACCTTTGGTTTATGGCTGTAGGACTTGTTTTTATGGTGCAACCGTCTGGTTCTGTTCAATGCAATCTCGGCATGAACTGTGGTGTTTCCATCTAGGTTGAGCAAAAGCAATGTGATTCCTTTAGATTGCTTAGAACAATGTGCATAGGCTCGTATTTTCTTCGTGTCGTTAAAGCTCGTGGATAGAACATTGCTTCCCATCAAGCGATGCCATAGGAGAGCACTGTAGTAGTCTGGATTCGGTTCAAAAGTTGTTGTGTTTAACAAACCATAGTTTCCACCAATCAATGTCTGCCGACAGTAGGTTTTTGTATCGAAAGTGGCTGACATACCGAGCTGGTCTAGGTACCAAAAACTAAAGACAAATGCATTTGTGACCAAATTATGGCCACTATTGTAAGCCCCTCCCGCTTCCCCAACCCATGCTTTAGCTGAAGTTGGAGAGTTTTTAAGGATCTCATGGAGCTTGTAAAACGTATCGACCATGCCATCAAGATAGGATGGGTCAAGAATCCTTTCAACGAGATGTTCATCAACTCCTGGTCCTAGATTGTATATATGGTGTGACAAAGCATCTAGTGATTGGGTTGTTTTGTTTACGAATTGTTTGAACCAATTTTCATCAAAGAATCCTCCAGGTGCTATGATTAATGGCTTGGGTCCGACACCTCCGTAGATACTTTGGACCATGTTCTGAAGAGCAATTGTATCAGAAGCATACTGATCTACTGTAACTCTTGCTCCAATTCCATTCCCACTCAATTCATTTCCAAACTCCCAACCATGGATTGTGTAGTTCTTTTTGACAGTATAACGTATGAACGATTCAGCATTCGAGTAATTCCAAGCTCCTACAGCAGTCCCATCTGATACAATTTGTCGTCCATTGAGAGCGTTCAATCCAAAAATAATATTAGCTCCTCCTTTATTGAAGAAGTCATTTAGTTGATCCCATCTATCAGTGGGTAAGCAACCTTGACTGAAACCAAACAACTCTGAGGTGTTTCTTGAAAAAGAAAAATTGCATGGCTGCTGGTGATCTTCAGTATCATATATTAGCTTATCTTGCAAACTACCACCCAATCTAAGCTTGAGGGGTTTAAATTCTTTGATTGCATTTAATAGAATATTGTTGCTCAGGTCAAGATTCAACAAAGAGGCTCGGCCCCAACTACAAGTTCCATAATCGCATTTCTCAGGAGGCCACCAATCGAGCGTAGCACAAACGAAATCTTCATCAATAGCTCCAATGGCAGATTTTCCATCGATTGAAACCCTCCCTCTCACAAACCCATCTTCTTTAAAACCCTTCGAGCTTACTGAACCAGAACAACAAAAGAAGAAGCAGATGCAAAAACAAAACCCCACAAACCAAACACGAAACCCCATTTCCAAAAACTTCCTCAAATGGCGAAAGATCTAACAATGAAACTTTCGGCCAATCTTGGAATTTGAAGTTGGTTTTGCAAGTGGACCCTTATATTGGCTTTTGCCCTTTTTCTGTTGATGGAGAGATTAGAAAGGATGCTTATGAAACACGCTTTTTTCAAGGGAAGGGGTTTGAACAAAACACCAAATTTGGTGTTTACAAGTTGGCTTCAGGTTTTGGTTTTTGAGAAATGAATAGAAATAAATATTTTAAGTTAAGTAGATATGAAAGTTTTAAGTTAAGGATAAAATTTTTAGATAGAGATAAAATTCCGCTCCAGAGAGATATGTCAAGGATAACAAAAAAAGAACAAAAAAAGAGCTATTGAAGATAAAATGAGTAGTTGTTGAAAATGAGAAATATCATTTTTTTATGACTTATATTTTGACTTTTAGAATTTCTTTATAATTTCAATTTTTTTTTAAAAGATAGGAAATATAAAATTGGATTATTATCTAACAATTATACTCTCAAAAACAAAAAACAGCAAACCAAAGGGTTAAGGACACTCGCTCCTTGAAGATGTCTTGCAACATGTTTTTATCATTCATCCTATATAAATGGATTATTATTTCTAATATACATTTTTTTTTCCAAGTTGTTGTCTTAAGTAGCACAGAAGAAAGTACCTAAAACTAATGGGCAACCATGGTATAGACTCAACGAATACCTTTATTAAAATGTAAAACACTTAAAAAGTCATTTTTAGTAGTTGTCAAACACTAGATTTTTTTCAAAATTAAACACTTAAAAAGTTAAACCAAACACACCTTAAGTATGAAATGTGTAAGAGCATCGCGAAAAGGAAGGAATTTTTCTCAAATAAATCTTCTATTCTTTAAATTTTTTAGTTTTAATTTAGACTTAAATAGACGGTTATTCGATAATTAAACATCATTATATCAATATTTTTTTTGTAGTTGAATCTCTCAGTCTCACATTTTATCTTTTTCTGCGAAACTAAATGATCAAAGAAGGAATGATATATTGTATTCCCGGGGGAAATTAACTATGAGAGATCATAGAACAATAGGAGACTACAAAAAATTATTGAATGAGACTGATGTGATTGTTTTTTAATAACCGTTCCATGGATTAAAACATATACTTTCCCTAATTAATCACCTGGATAGAAATGTTGTGGGTGTCCAGCCCACTTGTTGCACAAGCAAGAGTTTATTTTTAAACTTGTGTTTATGAGTCCAATATGTCATGGAGGATTTGTTATATTGTAAATATCCAATTGAATCAACCACAGGAGCTGATGGTACCATTATTAAACCTGCAAAACCAGAGAAAATGGAAGAGAAAGATTAGGGAAAGTTAAAGAGGAAAGCTTTGGAGACTATTAGGCAGTGGGTTGATATTAGCATTTTCAACCATGTGTCTCAAGAGTCCGACCTATATGCGTTGTGGAAGAAATTGGAAGATCTTTATGAAAGGAAGACCGCGCATAATAAAGCTTCATTAATCAAGAGGCTTGTTAATTTGAAGTTTCAGGGTGGGAAGTCTGTTTTTGAGCATTTGAATGACTTCCAGGATATTATTAACAAGTTGACTACTATGAAGATTGTTCTTGATGATGAATTGCAGGCTTTGTTCTTGTTGAGTTCTTTGCCAGCCAGTTGGGAAACTTTGGTCGTGTCTATTAGTAACTCTCAAGAAGGTGTTCTGTCTTTGAATGTTGTTAAAGAAGCATGTTCAATGAAGAGATAGAAAGAAAGGAGATGGGAGTTGATAATTCACATGCTCTTGTTGTTGAGAATCGTGGAAGAAACAAGAGTAGGGGACCCAAAGGTCGTGGTAACTCAAAATGGAGGTCCAAGTCTAGAGACAAAGAGACTAGGACATGTCATTACTGCAACAAGCCTGACAATATCAACAAGTTTTGCTATCGTTGGAAGAAAGAACAAGGTATGAAGCAAGACTCACAAAAAGAGGGAGATGATAGGAATACTGCAGCAATCACTTCTAAGAGTGATGATGATGTCACCTCGATTTGTGCAACTAGTGAGTGTCATCATGTAGAGAGTTCAGATACAGAGTGCCTGGTAGATTGATAGGACCTAAATAGTCCTATTTTATCGCCTCTAATCTAAGCTTGTTAGAGTCATTTTATGCTTTACTTGTCTTATTTATAGGTTAATTGAGCTTAGGCCGTGTCGGGAGCCGATCACGCTAATTTGTGTTAATTCGGGCCAATTACGGAGTTTTTGGAGCCATCTCGATGTCTTGGACGGAGAGAAGGTGAAGAGACCCAATTGTATTGTAGCGGGCCTGAAATGTGACATCGAAAGCCAAAGATTGAAGCCTCGAACCGAGAAGAAGTGAGACCAAGCCGAGAAGTAGAGCAGGAAATCGAGTCTAGAGGCTGGCGTCTCGACGCCAGTCTTGGCGTCTTGACGCCGACGCGATTTCAGCCCGAAGACGAATGTTCGCAGCGTCGAGACACTGTGCCCTGGCCTCTCAACGCCGGCGTGTTTTCTATATATATGTAGCCTCGATTTACTCCGCCATTAGGTTAGAGTTTGGGTCCCTTTAACGATTTATTTGCCTCTTTTACTTTTCAGCACTTTTCTAGACCATTGTTGGTCATTTACTATGGATTCTTTCATGTTTATTATCGCTTTTACTTCATCTATGCATAGCTATACGCTTTTAGATCGTTGGATTGGATTTATGTCTTGATTCTAAATGATATTGGTTGAGTTTTCTAGTTTATACTTGTTGTTCTTGCTGAGATTTTATGGAGTTGTGCATGTAATCTCGTTTAAACCAATACATGAGGCTAGTCAATTAGGATTGACGCCCTATGCGATTACCGCTTGTGTATTCTATCAGTTATTTGAGATAGCCACAAGGTTGAGGCAAGCCACTCTCTACGCGAGACGACGCTTGATAGGCCTAGGATACATGTTAAAGGTTGTAGGAATTATATTTAAATTGCTTTTGAATTTAGTTCTTATGATTCCGGACCCACGATCCCAAAGCGGCTAGTTTTAATAGGTGGTTGTAAAATTGCTTGTTAATAAACTAGTTAGATATAAGTAGTAACTGTTGCAGAGGTCTCGGATGGTTGCTACATTATGCATAAGGGGTGGCGAGCGATAGAGTCTACTTTAATTAATCTTGTTGATTGTTGAATTCACCCTTAGCGAGTTAATTAGCACAAGTTAGTGTAGGGGGTCCTCCGAGTAACCCAGAAGCCGACCGGGCTAATAAAATCAGTTTAGAGCAATCATTAGAGAAAACTAGGAAGCCAATGAATTAGAATCAAGCATAATAAATCTCAATCCAATGATCTCCCTTTTATGTCATTGTTCCCTTCTAATTTCTCTTTGCATGTTTAGTTTTGTGCCATTTAAAATTCAGCATTCAATTATTTTATTTTATTTTCCTTGCTTGTCTTTCTTCATAAAAAATCCCCCCAGTTTTCATAAGCACGAAATCCTACACTTATTAGATCCTCCTTCCATGTGTTCGACCTCGCCCGCTATTGCTACAAAATTAGTAATAGTGCCGTGGATTATAAATTTATTCGACGACTTAGGGAGAACTTGACACCCTCATGGCGGTTCCGTCAAGTTGGCGCCGTTGCCGGGGAAGGGCGTTTTCTAGTATTTATAGGATTTTGTGTTTTTTGTGTCTTTTTGGTTTTTGTGCCTTTTCCTTTTTCCTTGCAGAGCTTAACGATGAATCAACATAACCTCGGCGCGGTAAGTTACAGTGCCATGGTCGAATGCATGATGCAGGACCTAGTAGCTCCTGATTTGAGTCATCTCCCATATCTTGGAGACCGCGAAGTGACTAGAGAAATCATATACATCACCCAAGCACCTGAGGAAGAATTTCACAAGTATTGGGATCGCTTCAAAAGGTTATGTGCACTTCCTCATCGCCCATTGTCTGAGGAGTCCTTATTGTTGCACTTCATCAAAGGATTAGTGCCCGATGACAGAACGATGTTAGATATAACGAGTGGTGGTGATGTGCTGGACAAGACACCGAGTGAGGCTAGAGAGATAATTTCGAGCTTGGCGACGTATGTTGGACTCATCATATGGCAAGCACGAAAGGTAAATTCTTCCCATTCCTCGATTAGCCAAACTCCCGAGCAACTGTACGAAGGTAAGTCGATAGAAAATTCCACTGAGGTCAGTAAGCCTGGGCTTGAGCCTTCATTAGATTCCGAGTCTAGTTCATGCAATTCTTCATGCTTGATAGAAAAAATAGAAATAGGTGATGTGACACACCCCGCCCCAGCTCTCTCGTAACTGTCTAGTGACGTGGTGTGCTGGTAAAGAATCCTAACTAACTATAGGACTCAAGGCCTCTACATGCTCTTAACCACGCTTAGGCTCTCAAGGAAACAAAATTTTGGGCAGAGTTTCCCCTAAAACTTGGCTAGAACACACCTGGAAAGAAACCACGCATATACATATATTCATTAACTATATCACAACCAGAAACCAGAGTAGAGACCCAGGCGTCTCAACCATAATATCCAGCCCAACACTTCGAGATACGATAAATATACAACTGACTACTCTTAGCAACACATGAGCTTTTACATAACTTCCTACCCAAAACATCATATACATACAAAAGTACTAAAAATGCGGTCTCGAGTGGCAAGATCGGCTTTTGTAGGCTTGTCGAAACTCAGTCGCTACCTGGTAGAAAATTTTAAAAGGAAAAGAATGAGCTAACGCCCAGTGAGTGGTATTTACTTTCTATTACGAAAATAGCTCTTGAAAATATCTAACTCAACTAACGAAATATCGTGATAACTCATAGCTCAGAAACTCATAACATTTAGCTTGCAAACGGAAATATGGTAAAAACTCTTTTTAAACATAACTAAAGAATTAACAAGAACTCACTAACCCTGCACCCTTATCTCTAGTCATACTGGCGCAGAGCCTTCTCGATACGCACAGCAGAGCAAACTCTGTCATACTAAGCATGGAATACGCTCCACACTTAGTAGAGTGAATCTCTAGTCATACGTGCACGCAGATCAATCTCTCTCAGGCTAACCATCCCCAGCACATGGCCCGAAGCCTTCATGCATTAGGGTGGATCCCGAGGCTCTCTATATGTACTATGGAAACACATTCACATAGCACATGGGCAATCACCTAGGGTACGTAGAGCTCTAGTGTAAACCTCTTTACTCAAAACTCATCTAAAATCATTTCCTCTTGTAACATAACATTTCATAAACTCAAACAATGTTTCCAAATAACGAAATCATTCTGAAAATCTCATATAAGCCCACAATGTTCCAAATGCTACTGAAATACATAATTCAACTAAGAAATCATAAAGCAATTGAAACTTAAATCATTTCCTTTCAAAAACATGCTCAACTCTAGTTTTTTTTTACAAACTCATAAATATAGTACTTTTTCTAGCGGAAAAAAAAAAGTAATTATTAAAACAACCACTCACAGTCCTATCGATGAGAGAAATTCGGGTCGTAGGCCGTCCCGATCTCCGTTTGACCTGAAATATTTATTAAACCAACATATAAGTTCCCATTTAACTAAAATAACTAGTTTAGTTTAAGCACATATTTAAAATATTCCATGAACTCCAATTTTTCCTCAATTCACATTCTAGGTACTCTTTTGTCCCATCCTACAATTAAATACTATTATTCGTTCAACTTCCCCAAACATTTCTCCTGCTTTCTCTCTCTTCATTATTACATGGTACAACTTTCCTATCACCCTTTTCTTCATCCAACACCAACTTCCTCTTTCCTCTTCCTTTTTTTTCCAACTCAATTCACGATTTCCCTCCTTTCCTTTCATTATTATACTTTTTTTTTTCCAAACTTTTGCCTTTTGTGTAAACCCAACCTTTTCCCTCTTTACTGTTCATCATCTTCAACCTCTCTCCCTAATTCTTCTTTACTTCCTTATTCAACCAAAACTCCATAAATTTCTCCATGATTACACCCCTTTCTTTTTCTTCTCTTTTCACACAAAACCACACCTCCACTTCCTTTCCCCTTCTTCTTTGGAAATTCCATCACCAAAACACTCTTACCCATAGCCAAAATTATAAGAAAAACTAACAAAACTTAAGGAATTCCAAGAGTTACTTACCAAACCCGTTGAGGAAACTTCGTGGTTAAGCTCAAATCTCCCAAAAAATCGGTCCAAGAACCCCTCTTCTCTCCTTCCCTCGATTTTTCTTCTTCCCTCTCCCACTACCGTTCTTCTCTCCCCGATGGCTTGCTTTCTTTTCTCTTCTTCTTTCTTTTTTTTTTTAACCTTCTCTCTCTTCGTGGGTGTTCCAGCCCTTTCATTTTCTTTTTTTTTTTTATTTCTTCTTTTTTTTAATCCCCATTTGCCACCTCACATTTTCCCATGTTTTTTTTTTTTTTGAAATCTTAAATGAAAGGAAACATCAAATGGGCTGGGCTTTACATGATGAGTTAGCTTCGGTCCGTTCTTTACCAATTTCTATTTCCCCTAAGTTTATTACTCCTGAATTGCATGAGTTAGATTTTGTAATTCCTGTAGCTGACTAGTTTGTTACTCAAAATAAAGGTGTTTTGATTTATATGTTGGGGATGATGATTGATAATCAGTTTAAATTCTATTATACCTTGCACTCTGTGTGCAAGTTTAATTTATCTATGCAGGAGAAAATTAAAAAGAAGAAAAATAAAAAGGATGTAATGAAAATCAAAGAGGTTGATTTCTGATGAGAAGCGAGGAGAACGTGGTCGACCAAACAACCTTAAACATTTGCACCTTATAATTTTACTGCTTTCTGTTATTTCATTTCTTAGATAGGTTTTATCTTTTTCAGTTGCTTTTATGCTTGTTTCCTTGTTTTTATTTCTCTTTTAGGAATGGTGGTACCAAAGCGAAACTTCTACATTTATAAGAAAACGTGATTCACCACCCAAGAGCGCAATATTCAAGAAAGTTCTACTCTTTCCCTATGCATCGTCCTAATTCTTCATGATTTATTACATATAGGGCAATGTAAATTTTAGGTTGGCGGTGGGGAATCATACTTCTTACTTATGTTGGGCCTTGAGCATCTGAGCGTCAGGCCAGCGTTTGCGCTTAATGAAATGTCTTGCATGCTTGTGGTGTGTATGCTTGTTTAAGTGATGATGATTTCCTAGGATTGACTCAAATTTTTTCGAAAATTTATTGCTTTTGATGAGTTGTGCTCGAGAGTGTTAAAAACAGAAGCCTTTTTAAAACTTTTCATGGATATGTCTTGCACTTGTTGGGTGTCTATTTTGATTTAAAAGTATGACTTGAATGCTTAGGAGCGAATTACTTAGTTCATATTCTTGTTGTCACCTCGATAGGTGTAAGGTTAAGTGAGAAAGTCTAATTTTTTTGCAAAATAGTGTGTGGAGTTTTGCCTAGGAGAGAAAAAGAAAATATGCCTGCAATAAAAAAAAAGAGTGGAAAAATAAGTAAGGGGTGGCGAGGCAAAAGAAAAGAAAAATCATATGCTCGCCATCTTTACTTTGAGAGAAAAGAAAAAGAGAGCATGCTTGCATTGAGCCTAAACGGTTAGGGGTAAAAAGAGCTACCTACAGTGTGATCAGTTAGGCCAACCAAGAGTAAAACTCGGGTTATGGGTCTTGCACTGTAGTGTGAAAGCTAGTGCCCTATCCAAAAGAAATGCAAAAAGAAAAATAAAAAAAAAAAGAGGGCAAAAGCAAAAGCAAAAAGAAAAACAAGTGCAAAGAAAAAGAAGAGTGAAAAAGAAAGAAAAAAATAGAGAGAAGAAAAAGGAATTCCTTGATCAGGCACCTAAGCAAGAGGAAGCAACCTAGCTAGTTCCATTTGGGCCTTTCAGTAAGACCTTAGTACCAGTGTAGGGGGAAGATAAGATGAGAGTTGAGTAAGCCAATCCCGGGATAGTAAAGTCTTCTTTAGGTGGGATGAAGCTCTCTTGTGCAAGATAATCTTTGAAAAAGTTTGATTTGTCTCCTCATTTGTCTCTCTTGCGAATGTCTCTTGATTGCTTTAGTTTTTGGAATGTTTGAGTTTTGAGGATTAAATCACTTTTCAACTATATGCACAACACCTTTCTCTTTGTTTTGTGTGTGCCTTGCTCGAGGACTAGCAAGATTTAGGTTGGGGGTATTTGATAGGACCTAAATAGTCCTATTTTATCGCCTCTAATCTAAGCTTGTTAGAGTCATTTTATGTTGTACTTGTCCTATTTATAGGTTAATTGAGCTTAGGCCGTGTCGGGAGCCGATAACGCTAATTGGTGTTAATTCGGGCCAATTACGGAGTTTTTGGAGCCATCTCGATATCTTGGACGGAGAGGAGGTGAAGAGACCCAATTGTGTTGTAGCGGGCCTGAAATGTGACACCGAAAGCCAAAGATTGAAGCCCCGAACTGAGAAGAAGTGAGACCAAGCCGAGAATTAAAGCAGGAAGTCGAGTCTAGAGGTTGGTGTCGAGACGCCAGTCTTGGCATCTCGACGCCGACGCGATTTTAGCCCGAAGAAAAGGATTTAGATCGTTGATATTGGCTAAGTTTTCTGGTTTATACTTGTTGTTCTTGGTGAGATTTTATTTAGTTTTGCATGTAATCTCGTTTAAACCAATACAACAGGCTAGTCAATTAGGATTGACGCCCTATGCGATTACCACTTGTGTATTTTATCAGTTATTTGAGATAGCCACTGGGTTGAGGCAAACCACTCTCTACGTGAGACGACCCTTGATAGACCTAGGATACATGTTAAAGGTTGTAGGAATTAGATTTAAATCGCTTTTGAATTTAGTTCTTATGATTCTGGACCCACGATCCCAAAACGGCTAGTTTTAATAGGTGGTTGTAAAATTGCTTGTTAATAAACTAGTTAGATATAAGTAGTAACCGTTGCAGAGGTCTCGGATGGTTGCTACATTATGCATACGGGGTGGCGAGCGATAGAGTCTACATTAATTAATTTTGTTATTTGTCGAATTCACCATTAGCGAGTTAATTAACACAGGTTAGTGTAGGGGAGTCCTCCGAGTAACCCAGAAGCCGACCAGACTAATAAAATCAGTTTAGAGCGATCATTAGAGAAAACTAGGAAGCCAATGAATTAGAATCAAGCATAATAAATCCCAATCCAACGATCTCCCTTTTATGTTATTGTTCCCGTCTAATTTCTCCTTGCATGTTTAGTTTTGTGCCATTTAAAATTTAGCATTCTGTTATTTTATTTTATTTTATGTTCCTTGTTTGTCTTTCATCATAAAAAGTCCCCCCTGTTTTCATAAGCACGAAATCCTACACTTATTAGATCCCTCTTCCCTGTGTTCGACCCCGGTCGCTATTGCTACAAAATTAGTAGTAGTGTCGTGGATTATAAATTTATTTGACGATTTAGGGAGAATTCGACACCCTTGTCACGGTCCCGTCATAGATTCAGGTGCTTCATACCTATGTGTTCCCAAAAGGGGGTATTTCATGAACTATCAATCTGGTGATTTTGGTAGTGTGAAGATGAGAAACCAGAGCTCAGCTTGCATTGTTGGGTTAGGTGATATTCATGTGAAGACAAGTGTTGGGTGCATGCTTACATTAAAGAATGTGCGCCATATTCTGGATTTACGCCTTAACTTGTTGTCTGCAAATGTTCTTGATCAAGAAAGAATTCGACATACCTTTGCAAATGATAAATGGAAATTGTCTAAGGGTTCAATAACAGTTGCTCATGGTGAGTTGTGTTGCTCTTTGTATAAAACATACTTGAGTGTATGTTCTTCCGAGCTTAATGCAGTTGAAGAAAAGAATTCTCCTAACTTGTGGCATCGAAGGCTAGGGCATATGAGTGACAAGGGGATTAAACTGTTGGCAGGTAAATCTCTTATCCATGTTGATAAAACAGTTCCTCTTGACCCTTGTGATCATTGTTTGGCAGGCAAGCAGCATAGAGTTTCTTTTTCTAGGCAGTCCGCCAGAAGGCAACGAAAGTTGGAGTTAGTTCACTCTGATGTTTGTGGTCCTATTGAGGTTGAGTCTCTTGGTGGAAATAGATATTTTGTCACTTTCATTGATGATGCTACTCGAAGAACTTGGGTGTATATGTTCAAGAAAAAAAGCCAAGTGTTCGAGATTTTGAAAAAGTTTCATGCCATGGTAGAAAGGGATACCGAAAGAAAGTTGAAGCGTCTTCGATCTGACAATGGTTGTGAGTATACTTCGAATGAGTTAAGGTATTATTGTTCACAACATTGCATTAGACATGAAAAGACAGAGCTCGACACACCGCAAAACAATGGAGTTGCTGAGAGGATGAACAGAACCATTGTAGAGAAGGTGAGGTGCATGCTTAGAATGTCTGATCTTCTTAAGACATTTTGGGCTGAAGCAGTGCAATGTGCCGTGTATTTCATTAATCGATCTCCATCGGTTTCTCTTGGTTTAGACATTCCAGAGAGAGCATGGAAGGGACGTGATCCTACTTATTCACATATGAGAGTCTTTGGCAGCAAGGCATACATGCATGTGCCTAAAGAACAGAGGTCAAAGCTTGTTTCGAAGACCAATCCGTGCGTATTTGTTGGGTATGGGGATGAAGAGTATGGTTACAGGCTCTACGATCCAGAAAAGAAGAAGGTAGTGAGAAGCAGAGATGTAGTATTCTTTGAGCACGAGAAGGGTGCAAATCTTCTAAGTACAAGGTACACTTCTACTTCATAGTTGTTTCTTGATACTACTAATGGTTCTACCTCTATTCTCTCTATTATTCAACCAACAAATGAGAATGTTGAAGATGTACTTGATGATGTACACGATAATGTTGGTGAGATACAACCTGATGGTAACGTACCAGATCATGTTGATAATGATAATCTTGACGAGTCTTCATTTGATGAAGAAATCCACGAGGAAGTGATTCATGAGTAGGGGGAGCGACCTACCCCATAAGTGGAGGATACACAGGTTCGAAGGTCCATCAGAGAGCGTAAACCTTCAACAAGGTATCCAAGCTCAGAGTTCATTCTAGTTACTGAAGATGGAGAGCCAAAGCACTATCAAGAGGTCTTGTCTCATGATGAAAAAGACCAGTGGCTCGATGCAATGAAGGAAGAGATGAATTCCCTGAAAAAGAATAAAACCTATGAGCTAGTGAAACCTCCAAAGGGCAAGAAAGTCTTGAGGAATAAATGGGTTTTCAAGTACAAGAAGAATGGTGAGAAGAGAGTGAAGCTCAAATCCATATTAGTGGTAAAGGGATGCAACCAAAAAAAGGGCATTGACTTTGATGAGATCTTCTCTCCAGTGGTCAAAATGACATCTATCAGAACAGTGTTGGTTTAGCAGCAAGTCTTGATCTTGAGATGGAGCAACTTGATGTAAAAACTGCATTTTTACATGGTGACTTGCATGAAGAGATCTACATGGAGAAACCAGAAGGATTTGAAGAAAAAGGGAAAGATAAACTTGTTTGCAGGGTGAAGAAGAGTCTTTATGGGCTTAGACAGGCACCAAGGCAGTGGTACAAGAAATTTGATTCGTTTATGATAAGCAATGGTTATAAACGAACTACAGCTGATTTGTGTGTGTATTTTAGAAAGTTCTCTGGAGGAAACTTCATCATTCTTCTTTTATATGTAGATGATATTTTGATAGTTGGACAGGATGCAAATATGATTCAAAGTTTGAAGAAAGACTTGTCCAAGTCATTTGACATGAAAGACTTAGGTCCTACAAAGAAAATTTTAGGCATGGAGATTGCTCGTGACAGGAAAGCTGGGAAATTATGGTTATCCCAGGATAAGTATATTGAATTGGTGCTTGAAAAGTTCAATATGAAGCATGCTAAGCCTGTTAGTACACCGCTAGAAACTCACTTTAAGCTAAGGAAGACAACTTGTCCTACAATGGAGAAGGAGAAAGAAGTTATGTCATCCATTCCTTACTCTTCTGCTGTTGGTTCTTTGATGTATGTTATGGTGTGTACTAGACCTGATATTACACATGCAGTTGGTTTAGTGAGTCGTTTCTTATTTAATCCAGGTAAGACTCATTGGGAAGCAGTGAAGTGGATTTTCAGAAACTTGCGGGGCACCTCCAAATTGAGTTTGTGTTATGAAGGTGGCAAACCGATACTTGAAGGCTATACTGATGCAGACATGGCAGGTGATTTTGATAATAATAGAAAGTCTACCTCATGTTATGTGTTTACATTCTTAGAGGGAGCCATCTTATGGCAATCTAAGCTACAAAAATGTGTAGCATTGTCCACAACTGAGGCAGAGTATATTGCAGCAGTGGAAGCAAGCAAAAAAATGTTATGACTTAGAAGGTTTCTTCAAGAGTTGGGTTTGAAGCAACATGAGTATGTAGTATTCTGTGATAGTCAGAGTGCTATGGATTTGAGCAAGAATTCAATGTATCATGCTCGCACCAAACACATTGACATTAGATATCATTGGTTGTGATATGTGATTGAAAAGAAGAGAATGAAACTGAAGAAAGTCCACACTGACAAGAATAGTGCAAATATGTTGACTAAAGTAGTTCCCGGAAGCAAGATTGAGCTTTGTAGTAAGCTTGTCGGGATAAGCTTCAAGTGATCATGGATGTGATTGTGTCTTCCCCGTGATGGGCTGGTGGGGGAGATTGTTGTGGGTGTCCAGCCCACTTGTTGCACAAGCAAGAGTTTATTTTTAAACTTGTGTTTATGAGCCCAATATTTCGGGTTATGTGTTTAGCCCAATTGGGGTAAAATGAGTGGGCTTGTCTTGTAAGCCTAGGGTTCTTCCTTGGATATGAGATGACCCAAGGAAAGTGACAGTAACAAGGGCCAGTGTTCACAAAGTTGCCGATTGCCGAAGTTTTAACCGTTGGATTTTGCTGAAATTTGGTCAGGCTATTCGGGACACATAGGGCCTCGTTGTGAACAGTTGGATCGTTGTTTTGAGCTCTGGTTATCCTCCCATTGAACAAAGTACCACCAAGCCTCCCCTCAACTAGTTATCTATTCGTCGAAGTCTCCTTTACTAAGAGTCCGTCCAACTCTCTAGGCTTTACCCGCTTTACCGAGAGTTTGCTCTTATCCAGGACAACTCCTCTTCTCCGGAGTATACCCGCCTGCCAAGAGCTCAACCAATGACCTCCACCATGACTATTAAGGCCCATATATTCTTTGTTCGGCACCCGAGGATTCCACCCGACACGGCTACCATCTTGGGATATGGCTCTGATACCACATGTAAGGGATTATAGGACACTACACATATCTCCACAATGGTACGACATTGTCCACTTTGAGCATAAACCCTCATGGCTTTGTTTTTGGTTCACCCCAAAAGGCCCCATACCAGTGGAGATAGTTGTCCTCCCTCATAAACCCATGTTCAAACTACTTTTACAATTTCTCATATATTTAACTGTGCAAAATCATTTATTTATTTTAAATGTTCTTTTTTTTTTAGTACATCAACATTTCGGGGTGGGAGAATGCGAACCTCTGACCTCTTAGTCGAGTGTACATAACAATTACTGCTGAGCTAGACTCGTTTTAGCTTATTTTAATTATTCTTTTAGTCTTTAATATATATTTTTTAATTTATATCATTGTGGTCATGGTCATTAACATGTTTTATTTCAATAATAATATTTTTAGAATCTTTTCAGTTTGGTTTGATTACATAACTCTGTGCATACCGATCGAATTACATGAACATAAGCAAAGGGACTTGCGCATGAAGGAACATTAAATACCCTTGAACTTTAAAATGTTTCGAAAATACCATAAGTTTTGGATGAAAACCATTAAAATTTCAGTTTTATTAATACCCTTGATGGACTCTGATATCATATTAATATCTCAAAACCAATTGACAACAAAATGAGTAACTCTTTTTAAATGTTGAATCCTCGACAATCTCAACCTATTTTAAATATGTTATTTGATGTGTGGATTTCTTTTTAGTTCAACAATACGGGAGTATGCGATTCGAACCTCTGACCTCTTGATCAAGACTATAAATTATATGTTGAGTTATGTTCATGTTGGCACGTATGTTGAAGTTGTAGGATTAGCATGGAGGGTGTGATGAAGGAGAGAGATGTAAATTAAAATTGACAACCATGTCAGAGAGAAAGACGAAAAAAAATATTTTAGTTTTGAAATTCATGTTTACTATGCTTTAATCCCTAAATTTTCGAATATAATAAAACTTGGTATAAAATTTGGCACAAAAATTAAATTTAATTTTTTTAATTTAACTACTCTTATGTTAAATATGTTTTAATCTTTAAATGTTTGAATATTTTTGTTTTAGTTCTTTTAGTTTATTTAAGAAACAATCTGAACATAGTTAATTTAAACAAAGAAGTTAGATGAAAAGAAAAAACTTTTCACAAGAAAAGGCGATGTTGTCTTTATTGTTAAATTTTCATACCATTTAATAAAAGCTACATTGCATGCATGTTTCATTTTTGTTCATATATATATAGAGAGAAAAAAGTTGTGTGCGTGGACAAATATTTTATTTTAGAAAGACTGGAGACTTCAAGAAGACCATCAATTACAAAATTGACCAAGGGAATTAGTATTTTCTTGTAATTTCTTGTAATTATGGATGCGCATACTCAGATTGTAGTGTGTGTTATCATGAGTGTTGTGAACTAAAACTCTTTAGGTGTTGGTTATGAGTTATGTAATTGTTGTGCTTAATTCTATATGCAATATAAGTTGATTTGAGCATCTTGATTATTTGTTGAGCTGATTTATATTTTGTGCCCACTTGGCCAGCCGGTATGAATACCACTTCTTAGTTTCAGGGATGAATTGAGAAGTGTGTGACATTTAATCACACTAGATCATTGTGTATTGGTGAACGCCAATGACTGAGCTAGGGATAGCCAGTTACCTAGTGCTTGATCGGTAGTGCGTCATTGGAGTTGAAACACATTCTAAAAAATCCAGAGTTCCGGGAGGATCCTGCTAATAAGACTGCAAGAGTTTTGCTTAATCAATAATATTGCTAGAGCATCCTTTAAAACAATTACTTTCTATTGTGGTGAAGAGCACACCTACGAGTTCTTCCCCAACAATCCAGCTTCTGTGTTTTTTTGTAGGTAATCAGAGGAATAACCCTTATTCTAGCTTTTATAATCCAGGTTGGCGCAACCACCCCAATTTCGCATGGGGAGGACAAGGAAGTAATGTGCAAACACAGCAAAAGGTGAACCAGCCAGGATTTGCTAAATCACAAGTATTGCCCCAGCAAAATAAGCAGGCTTTGCCCTAGCAAAATTCAGAGAGTTCTCTTGAGGCAATGGTGAAAGAATATATGACTCGTACAGATGCCGCAATTCAAAGTAATCAAGCTTCAATGAAGGCCCTGGAATTGCAAGTAGACCAGCTAGCTAATGAGCTGAAGGCAAGGCCTCAAGGGAAACTTGAGTGACTCTAAGGAGTGGTAAGGAGCAGGTACAGGCAGTGACTCTAAGGAGTGGTAAGCTATTAGAAGAAAGAAAAGAGCCTAGTAAACCCCAGGATGTAGAGAAGAAGAGTGATAAAAATGTTGATGTTGAAAAAGAGTCGGAGTCTCGTCAAGGTGCTGGAGGCAGCAATAATAATGTTGGAGCATCTGGTTCTGTTCCAGATGTGGAACCACCTTATGTGCCGCCCCCACCTTATGTACCACCTCTACCTTTTCCACAAAGACAAAGGCCTAAGAATCAGGATGGTCAATTTAAGACATTTTTAGAGATTCTTAAGCAATTGCATATAAATATCCCGTTAGTAGAAGCCATAGAGCAAATGCCTAATTATGCTAAATTTCTTAAGGATATTTTAACTAAAAAGAAGAGGTTAGGTGAGTTTGAAACTGTATCTCTTACCGAGGAATGTAGTGCTATTCTAAAAAATGGGCTACCAACCAAGGCTAAGGATCCAGGATCATTTACTATTCCTGTTTCAATAGGTGGAAAAGAGTTAGGTAGAGCACTTTGTGATTTAGGTGCAAGCATTAACCTTATGCCTCTTTCGGTCTATCGAAAGTTAGGTATTGGTGAAGCTAGGCCTACCACAGTCACACTCCAATTAGCTGATAGGTCTATCACGTATCCTGAGTGTAAAATTGAGGATGTCTTAGTGAAGGTAGATAAATTCATATTTCCTGTTGACTTTATTATCTTAGATTATGAGGCAGATAAAAATGTTCCAATTATTCTTGGTCGTCGATTTTTGGCTACTGGTAGGGCGTTGATAGATGTTCAAAAAGGGGAATTAACAATGCGGGTTTATAATGAGGAAGTGAAGTTTAATGTTTTTAAGGCCATGAAATATCCAGACGAAATGGAAGATTGTTCTTTCATTAGGATTCTGGCGAACACAATTGTTAAGACAGCAATACAAGATTTGGCAAATAAGCATTTGAAAGATCATGGAGAGGTTAGTGTAGAGGATTTAGAAGTTTGTTCTTTAGAAAGAAAAAATGAAAAAAAAAAAAGTGTCTAGGTGTGAGGATGTTTTTAGTCTTTAGAGTTAGATGAAAGGAAGGTTCCTCCTATTAAGCCATCCCTGATTGAGGCACCCACTTTAGATTTGAAGCCCTTGCCGGATCATCTAAAGTATGTGTATCTTGGGGAGGATGAGACGTTGCCCATTATTGTTGCATCAGATTTAATGTCGGGGGATGAAGAGGCCTTAATAAAGTTGCTGCAGCAATATCGTAAAGCAATAGGTTGGACATTGGCTGACATTCAGGGAATTAACACATCTTTCTGTATGCATAAAATCACTCTAGAGGAAGGATCCTTTAGAAGTATTGAGTAACAGAGAAGGTTTAACCCTACTATGAAGAAAGTTGTTAAGAAGGAGGTGATTAAATGATTGGATGCTGGGATTATTTATCCAATTGCAAATAGCAATTGGGTAAGCTTTATCCAATGCGTTCCTAAGAAAGGAGGTGTCACAGTGGTATCTAGTAAGGACAATGAGTTGATCCCAACCATGACGGTGACTGGTTGGAGGGTTTGCATGGATTACAGGAGACTTAACAAAGCTACCCGTAAGGACCATTTCCCTCTACCATTTATTGACCAAATGTTGGATAGACTGGCTGGTCAGGCCTAGTACTGTTTCTTAGATGGTTATTCTGGGTATAACCAGATTACCATTGCTCTTGAGGATCAGGAAAAAACCACTTTCACCTGCCCTTATGGGACGTTTGCCTTTAGGCGAATGCCTTTTGGCTTTTGCAATGCTCCAGCAACATTCCAGAGGTCTATGTTAGCAATTTTTTCTGATATGATTGAGTCCACTGTTGAGGTATTTATGGACGATTTTTCAGTCTTTGGAGGGTCTTTTCAGAGTTGTTTGGATAATTTAGGCAAGGTATTAAAGAGATGTGAGGATACCCATCTAGTTCTTAATTGGGAGAAATGCCACTTCATGGTGAAGGAGGGCATTGTGTTAGGTCATAAGATTTCAAAGAAAGGTCTAGAAGTTGATCGGGCAAAAATAGAGGTTATCGAGAGATTAGAACCACCGAGTTTAGTAAAAGGGATTCCGAGTTTTTTAGGTCATGTTGGATTTTATAAAAGGTTCATAAAGGATTTTTCCAAAATTAGTAAACCTCTTTGTAACTTATTGTGCACTGATCATGTTTTTGACTTTAATGCAGATTGTAGGAAGGCTTTTGAAACTTTAAAGGTTGCTTTAATCTCAGCACCCATTCTTTGTGCACCTAATTGGAGTTTACCATTTGAGGTAATGTGTGATGCAAGTGATGTTGCAGTAGGTGCCATGCTGGGGCAAAAGCAGGGCAAATTTATCCATCCTATCTACTATGCAAGCAGGGTTTTGAATGGGGCACAAGTCAACTACACAACTACTGAAAAGGAGTTGTTAGCTGTTGTGTTTGCT
Organism: Luffa aegyptiaca; assembly: GCA_017139565.1. Classification (NCBI taxonomy): domain Eukaryota; kingdom Viridiplantae; phylum Streptophyta; class Magnoliopsida; order Cucurbitales; family Cucurbitaceae; genus Luffa; species Luffa aegyptiaca. The sequence goes on from CM029397.1 coordinate 7,605,360, forward strand.
TTCGAGAAATTTCGCCCATATTTGGTTGGATCCAAAGTCACGATTTTCACAGATCATGCAGCAATAAGGTACTTAATGTCTAAGAAAAATGCAAAGCCTAGATTAATTCGTTGGGTTTTATTATTGCAGGAATTTGACTTGGAAATAAAGGACAAGAAGGGATCAGAAAATGTCATTGCAGATCATTTATATCGTCTTGATCCAACATCATCTTTGCTGAAGCAATCTGCCATTTCAGATTCTTTTCCAAATGAGCAGCTTTTTGCTGTTGAGGTAAAGGTAGTCAAGAACATTCTTTGGTATGCTGATATTGCCAACTTTTTGGTAAAGGGAGTCACTCCTATTGATATGGATTGGAGGCAGATGAAAAAGTTTAAGCATGATGCGAAATTTTTCTATTGAGATGAGTCATTTATGTATAAGCAATGCTTTTGTGGTATTATTCGTAGGTGTGTTTCCGGTGATGAAGCAGAGGAAATCCTGGAGCAATGTCACTCTTCGCCGTATGGAGGCCATTTCAGCGGTCAGAGGACAGCTATGAGGATTTTGCATTGTGGATTCTTTTGGCCTTCCTTATTTAAGGATGCCCATTGGTTCTACAAGCAATGTGATGCTTGCCAAAGGAGAGGAAATTTAGGGCCTAGAGATTAAATGCCTCTTACTTACATTTTAGAATTGGAATTATTTAATGTGTGGGGTATTGACTTTATGGGGCCATTTCCCCCTTCTAAGCGCAATGTTTTTATCTTATTGGCAGTTGATTATGTGTCCAAGTGGGTGGAGCCCATCGCATGCCATCAGAATGATGCCAAGACAGCGTCAAGGTTTCTCCAATCGCACATTTTTGCGCGGTTTGGGACACCTAGAGCTCTAGTGAGTGATGAGGGTGCACATTTTGTTAATAATGTCTTAACTAATCTTTTAGCTAAGTATGGAATTAAGCATAGGATAGCTACCCCATATCACCCACAGGCAAATGGTCAAGCTGAGATAAGCAATAGGGAAATCAAATCTATTCTAGAAAAAGTAGTCCATCCATCAAGGAATGATTGGTCTTTTAGGTTGGATGAGGCTCTTTGGGCTTATAGGACAACCTATAAGACTCCCCTAGGTATGTCTCCCTATAGGTTAGTATGTGGGAAATAAATTTTGATCTGAGTCGTGCAGGGGCAGTAAGAATGCTGCAGCTTAATGAATTAGAGGACTTTCGTCAATTTTCGTATGAGAATGCAAAAATGTATAAGGAAAAGACTAAGTTGTGGCATGACAAGAGGATTAAGCCTAAAGAGTTTGTCAAAGGTCAGAGGGTTTTGCTTTATAACTCTAAATTAAAATTGTTCCCTGGGAAACTAAAATCCAAGTGGTCGGGTCCATTTGTTGTGATGGAAGTTTTTCCCCATGGAGCAATTACTTTGCAGGATGAAAAAGATGGGAGATTGTTCAAAGTTAATGGACAACGTGTGAAACATTATTGGGGTGAGGAGTTCCAGTCGAAATATCCTTCCCTAAAGTTGATTGATGAATGAGAAAGCATGAGTTTTGTGGGAGCATTTTACAGAGCAAAATTTTCAGTTCCCAGTATTTGTGTTGATTTTATTCTCGCTGGTTTTTCTTAATTCGAATTATTTTGAATTAGATTTAGTTTGTTTGAATCTTATCTGATTTATTTTAAATTCATTGTTATTTTGTTCGATTGATTTTATTTTCTGTGTATTTTTATTTTTGCCAATTTAGTTTGTATTTTCAGTTATTTAAATTTTTGTATAGATTTAGGTTTTTAATAAAGTTTTTCTAATTTATTTGGCTTCGAATAAAAATAAAAGATATTTAATTTAAGCGGATAATTTAAATTTCCTGATTTGATTTTTCTGGATTGATTTAAATTTGAAATATTCCGTATCCACGATTATTCTAGAAGAAAATATTTGCTCAGAGGTTTGTTACGGCAATTTTATAGAGGAATCAAATATCTCGCCCGAATAGAAACGGGTTTTTGTTATGGATTAATTATTTTTACCGTTTGGATTTAAATTTCCTGTGGGCAAGTTAATTGCATGAAGAGTTTGATACTGCCACGTGTCGCGCATGGGAAATCCAATGGTTTAGCCGCTGGACAGCACAACATCAGTTTCCATGGGCCGTTTGAACTTCAGATTATATCGTTTGATGGATTTAATTTTCCGATTGCATGGGATTTGAATGGTAATTTTAATTAATGAGGGGCAAAAATCTTTCGGTTATGATTCTATTTGTTGAAGCCCTATTTATTCAAAGCTCTCGGTAAGTTCTTTTCACTTCATCTTCTTGCTTTCATTCCTTGCCATTTTTGTTTTTCCTTTTGCTTCTGTTTACTGTAAAATCCTTTGAGTCTGTAATGGCGAAAACGAGAGGAAGTAAGGAAAGGGATAATGAGGACGAAGGGGTGCCAGTTACTCCTGAGGCACCGAAAACAAAGGCAAAGAAGAAGAAAACACCAGAGGAGAGGGAAACCAAGAGGCGAAGAAGGCAACAGAGGGCTGAGGTTGAAGAGGTAGTACAGAAGGTAGTGGAAGATATTGCTACTAAGGTGGTTGTTGAGGAGAATCCGAAGGAATCTGAGGAACAAAACCCTGGACAGACTGAACCGACAGTTGAGAATCTGCAAGAAGTTCAAGAAAAACAGACGGAAGATGTGCAAGAAAAAGGCAATGAGCAGGAGGTGCAAGAGCAAGAGGCTCGAGTTGAGGTTATTATGCCGGAAATGCCCCGTCGTCGCCGTCGGAAGCAAAAAGTCGGCCAAGTCAAGGTGATTCGGACTGATACTCCTTTACTACCGACAACTGATTCTGAGAAAGAGAATATGGAAAGAGAAGAGCAGGAGAAAAAGGAGGCAGAGGACAAAGCATGAGAGGAAGCAGCGAAAAAGGTAGAGGAAGAGATTTTGCCCAAACAGAGGGAAGACAAGGGCAAGGGTATTGCTGAAGCATCGCTGGAACCTGAAGATATGGAAACAGAGGAGCCACGATTGCCGTACAACCGCTTCATCAATCATCTTGCCTGAGCAAAGTATATAGAGATGCTGAAAAGAGACTTTCTGTTTGAACGAGGATTTGGCGATGATTTGCCACGCTTCTTAAGAACCGAGATAGCAAACCATGGCTGGAATCAGTTCTGTGCAGAGCCGGAGCCGGTCAATTCCAATATTGTCCGAGAATTCTATGCAAATATTGATGATCAATAGGGATTTCAGGCTATCGTCCGAGGGGTACCTGTTGATTGAAGTCCAGGAGCTATAAATTCTTTATTCAACCTCCAAGACTTTCCGCACGCAGGTTTTAATGAGATGGTGGTGGCGCCATCAAATGATCAGTTAAATGCGGCTGTCAGAGAGGTTGGCATAGAGGGAGCTCAGTGGAGAATGTCGAAGACAGAAAAGTGAACATTCCAGGCGGCTTATCTGAAGAGTGAAGCCAATACGTGGATGGGTTTCATCAAGCTACGCTTACTGACGACGACTCACGATTCAACGGTGTCTCAGGACCGGGTATTGCTTGTGTTTGCTATTCTCAGTTCGATGAGTATTGATGTGGGCAAAATAATTTCTACTGAGATTTATGAGTGCTGGCGGAAGAAGGTAGGGAAGCTGTTTTTCCCTAACACCATAACGATGTTATGCCAAAGGGCATGGGTTCCAATGAATGCGGATGATGTTACTCTAATAGACAAGGGAATAATCGACACGCCAAACTTGGCTAGACTTCAAAGGACACAGGAAGCACACCAAGGAGGTTTGGTGTGTGGCATCCATCAAAGAGTTGTGCACGCATTTCTTTTTGTTGAAATATTTTTGTTGCTCGCGCATTTCTGACCACATCTTTTTCTGTTTTTTCTGTTAGCTTGTTTTGTTGTTTTTGCTTGTTTTTAATTTTTCTGCTCCTGGATCACCAAAGAAAAAAATATATCTGTTGATGTAATTTATTTCTTTTATTTTCAAAGAAATATCCAATAGTTGTTTCTATTCTATGGCACTGAGTAATTATAACCTAACTAATTTTCTTCTGAATTTTTGAAGCACGGGCTGTTAGCTTTACAAGCTTCAATCATACTATATGTTTTGATGATAACAAACTTTAATTTACTAATGATTTTAGTGTTTCAAAGTGTTCATCTTGTAAAGCTCGGAAAGACGATTCCAACTCATTTTGAATCGCTCAAATCGGAGTTCAAACGAAAAAGTTACAAGCAAAAGAAGATTGGAAGAAAAAGCCTACGTGGCAGTGACGTGGCGTTTACGTGGCATCCAACGTGGCAGCTGATGTGAATGATCAATTTCCTCCATGTTTCTCTTAATTTTAATTCCCTTCATTTTATTATTTTCTTTCATCCTATTTTCTCAAAATTACATCAAAATTCCACCAATTCAAATTCTATTCTTTCCAAAATTCCACCAATTCAAATTTTATCCTTTCCAAAATTTGCATCGTTCAAATCTTGATTTATTCTCAAATTTCAATATTTCCAATCCTTCAAAATTCTCCCTTAATGTTGAAATTCTTTCCTTTTCCATTTTAAATTCAATCTCCACCATCCATCTTTAGTTTGATCTAACGGCCAATGTTCATCCTCCTCGCCTATAAATTGGACTTGATTTTCACCTTTCAAAAATACACTCAAGCTATCAAGTCTTAAGCTCTCAAGTCTCCCTACTCTCAATTCTTGTCCAAAATCCTCCATTTCTCCGAAATTGGCCTAGTATTATTTTTGTGAGGTTTTTATTGAAGTGTTCTTATTTGTGTAACTTTGCCTTTGAGAGGTACATCTTGTTGTGAGATTTTTGTGTTCTTTTCTTTATTGGGAATTGTAATAAGGTGTGGGTGCACCTTGGGAATTGAGTGAGTGGTTTAATTCTGAACCCGAAAAAGGATTTGTAGTGGTTTGATCCTAAACCCGATTAAAAGGATTGTAGTGGTTTGATCTTGAACCCGTTTAAAAAGATCGGTATAGGTTGGGTCCTGAACCTGTAAAAGGATCAGTAAAGGTTTACTCTTGAACCTGGAAAAAGAGTCGGTTTGGTTCTCACCCGTAAGAGAGTTGTTGCAGTAAAATACCCAAGAAGGAGTCTTGGGGAGTGGAGTAGGAATTTCCGAACCACTATAAAATTTCCTGGTGTTATCTCTTTCTCTCTACTCTTTTAATTTCCGCTATTTCATTTTTATGAGTAGATTGCATGTTTAGGAAAATTGTCAAATATTTCTAGCATACTTTATGATTTATAGTGCTTATTAAATATATTTAGTTTAAATCAATTCTTTTTAATTTAGCAAAAAGTTTTAAATTTTATTAAGCAACTCTATTCACCCCCCCCCCCCCCCTCTAGTGTTGCCATACGATCCTACAATTGGTATCAGAGCGAGTTGCTCTTATTCTTAATTAAAAATATTTTTCAAAAACTCATTTGTATTAACATTCATTGTTTGAGTTCTTTATTCCAATAATTGGTATTTGAAAGTAATCTCTCTTTTTGAAAAATTATTTGAAAAGCTTAATTGCTAAGAGCTACGACAACTATAGATTTTCTTGAAGGTCATTGTATTGATAAACCTCCATTCTTTGATGGTAGAAAATTTGATGTTTGGAGAAAAAGAATGAAAACTTTTTTGCTTGCTATTGATTTTAATATTTTGTATGCTTGTGAGCATGATTTATCTAAATTGAAATTGAATGATAAATTGCTCTCTTTTAATGCCCAAGCCATGAATATTATATGTTGTGCTTTGGATGGTAAAATATGTGATAAAATTTCACATTTTAATTATGCATATGATGTTTGGAATTTTCTTGATAATATGTATAATGTTGAAAATTCTCTGTGTACTACTAATGATTTCTTTGATGTGAAGGAGAATTATAATTCTCAAAATCAAGAAAAGTTTCACGGAGTAGAGAAAGAAAAATGTTATGGATCCTCCTTATGCTTGATGGCTCATTCGGATAATGATTCTGGTGATGATAGTGACGAAAATGAGGTAAATCACAAATCTCTTACTTATGATGAACTTTATGATACTTTGGAAAGTATGCATCAAGATTTAGAAAAACATGGTTCAAAATATGTGAAATTATCAAAGAAATATAAGACATTGTCTATTGAGAATAAATCTTTGATAAATGAAAATGCATGTTTGAAAAATGGAGCTAATAATCTTTTGTTGCATAATGAGGTTGACAGTGATTGTGATAAGAAAAATGCTAAGGTTAATAGAATTAAATTTCTTGATAAAGAGAATGGGGATCTCAAATCTTTATCTTGTGAATTGAAACTTGAATTAAATGATTTGAGAAACAATAATAAAAAAATTGAATCTTTTTCATTAGAATTGAAAGATGAAATTGCTAGTTTGAAAAATAAAATTATTGATTTGGAAACTAGCAATACTTCTTTAGAGAGTGATAAACTTGCCTTGATTGACAAGATTAAATTCATTGAATGTGATAGTCAGAGAAAAATGATCTTTTGCATGTGCTTAAAGAAAAAGAATTGTTAGCTAATAAAGAGCTTGAAATTGCAAAAGAGTCTATTAAGAAATTGACTATAGGTGCACAAAAATTGCATAAAATTATTGATATGGGTAAACCGTTAAATGACAAAAGAGGTCTTGGTTATGTTGATGAGAGTGTTACTCCATCAAGTTCCAAAACTATTTTTGTTAAAGCATCTTCTAATATGCCTAATGATATTTTGCATAATGTTTTACCAAAATGTGATATGCATAAGCATGATGTACCAAAATTTGTTCATAAGCATGGTGTAACAAAATTTGTGTCAAATCATTCTTATTCTAAGTCTAATTTTGTCCATAATACTAGATTTGTGCACAGTGCAAAATTTGTGCCTATATGTCATTATTGTGGTATTAAAGGTCATATTAGACCAAATTGCTATAAATTGAAAAATGATCTTGATCGTTATGGAAAGAAAAATGTTCCTTATAAAGCAAAATTTCAAAATACTTACAAAAGGAACACTTATGTGAAAAAGAACATGCATAGACATAATATGAATGAAAAGTTTATGCATAATGTTACTTGTTATTCATGTGGCAAAATTGGTCATACATTCAATAATTGTTATTTGCCAAAATTTAATGGTAGTAATGTTAGAACTAATTTGAAATGGGTTCCAAAAATGTTGCTCACTAATAATGAAGGACCCAAGAAATGGGTACCAAAATCCTTTGATTGAGCTTTCTTTGTAGGTGTGATTTTCAAGAAGCAAATGGTGGCTTGGAGTTCAAATGAGAAATTAAATCAAATGGAGCAACTATATGGCTTACTTGAATCTAAGAAAGGAAAATGACTCATTTGGTAACATTTATTTTTGGATTATTTAAATCATTATTCTTTTGGTATCTTTATGGAAAATAATATTTGAAATGTTTGAAATGATTTTTTTTTTATATTTATTGATTATTAGATTAATGAGTAAATTAAGATTTTTTTCATATCTATGATTGATCATCTTGTGAATTATTGGATTATTTCCTTTTAAATCTTGTGGTCAATTACTTTTGAAATTCATCCACAATCTTTATGGTTCCTTTATTTGAATTATAGATGCCATGAGAAAATATTGAATATTTATCTATAATGCTTATTATTAAGAATTTTAATTGTAGTAATTGTGGGCTTGATTGATTATTAGATTAAATGTCCATGAGATTGCTTGTTTATGGAATACATGATTATGTGTTATTGAGAAATTAAAATTGATTAATTTCAAATTGCTTCTTGTTTATTCTATAATCTTCTTTGCTTTATGTTTAAATTTATAGAATTAATTACATGTCATAAGAAATTGTTGAAAATCTATTTTGACATACTATTGATTCTTTTGAATTTGAGTCTTATGAAATATACTTGATATCTTGATTGTTTGAAATATTGAATTTTGATAGTGTCTTTAAATTTGACCATTGAATATTTGATTATTGGAATTGTTTTTGGAATCCTTTTGTGCATTAATTATTGCTTGATAATTAAAATTGACTAGAATTAATTCTTGTTATTAATTTATCAAAGAAGTTGTTTAGAAATATTTTTTTAACTATCTCACTTTATACTTTGTTGTTTGAGTTCTACTCTTACAATTGGTATTGAGGTTTGTTAGTTTGAAAATATTTTGAATCATTAAAATGCTTTATGAGCTTGAATGTCTATTCCTTATTTTAAGGCATTATGTTTTGATGATCTAGTTTTGAAAAGTTATTATATGTGTTATGAAAAGAATTGTTAAATTTCCTTTAATAGGGGGAGTGCTTTAAATTTTTTTATCCCTATTGGTTGTGATTTTGAATATGAAAGTTGTTTTGCTTTGTAATAATTACTTACATATTTCATTTATTGATAAATCTTTCCTTCTATGGACAAAATTGCTTTGAGTATGGTTGTTATTGATGTATCTCATATTAGTATGTAATTTTTGGCATAATGCATATTGTATAAAATTAATATATTTTTGTTAAAATAAATTTGATATTATGCCTAAATTCTATTAATTAGATTCTATCAATTGGTATGTGTTGTGAAATGTTTTAGTGTTATATGTTTTAAATATTTTATGTATCTTTTTTTAATTGGTATCTCATATTGCCTAAAAATTTGATTTTTAAGAGTGTTTGTACTTTGAATTGAATTCTATATTTGGTATGACCCTAAAGTGATTTACTGTATTTGGAATGTTTTTATTAATGCCCTTTTCATTATGGTTAATTGAGCCATTGAAAAGGTGATTAGAATTTAAATTATTCTTTATGTTGATTTATGAAACTCCATGAAATCCTCTTAATATTTTTATTGGAGTTTGCTTACTTTTTGGGGAGCAAATGCCTTTTAAAAATAAGATATTTTTTGTGGGCTTAATTGTGGACTAATTATTTGTGATATTTTTGAGTAAATATGAACTATCCTTTTGTAACATTTATTTAGTATGAGAAATTCAAGTATTGATTAAATTGATTAATGTTCGCTTGTTCCTCATTTGCAATATTTACTATGTGACATATATTTCGGGGGAGTTCTTATTCATTTGTCCAAATATTTATATGATTCACTTTTTTGGGGGGAGCTACATGTGTTTTGTGAAAATATTATGATCGTGTATCTTTGTTATAGAGATGTTCGTTGGTTTATTGAGATAAATTATTGTCACTGTGCTTTGATGTATTGCTCAATATGTAATATTTCTTGATTATTTTTGCTCAAATTGATTGACTTCATTTATTAAGGGTGCTTGAATGAACTTGTTATTATTTGCTTAACTATTGTTTTGAGGGGGAGCTTTAAGTTTCAATTATTATTTTGAGGGGAAGCCTTATCTTTTATCAATTCCTATGATATTTCTATAGGGGGAGCTTGTGTCATAAATTGTTATCTTTTGATGATAACAAAAGGGGGAGAATTTAGAAAAATATATTTGATGTTAAATGAATTAGTAACAATGTTAATTGATTGAATTCTTTTGATACCATTCTTCACATTCTACTTTGAGAATATTTTTCTTAAGTAGTTTGTCATCATCAAAAAGGGGGAGATTATTAGCTTTACAAGCTTCAATCATACTATATGTTTTGATGATAACAAACTTTAATTTACTAATGATTTTAGTGTTTCAAAGTGTTCATCTTGTAGAGCTCGGAAAGACGATTCCAACGCATTTTGAATCGCTCAAATCGGAGTTCAAATGAAAAAGTTACAAGCAAAAGAAGATTGGAAGAAAAAGCCTACGTGGCAGTGACGTGGCGCTTACGTGGCATCCAACGTGGCAGCTGATGTGAATGATCAATTTCCTCCATGTTTCTCTTAATTTTAATTCCCTTCATTTTATTATTTTCTTTCATCATATTTTCTCAAAATTACATCAAAATTCCACCAATTCAAATTCTATTCTTTCCAAAATTCCACCAATTCAAATTTTATCCTTTCCAAAATTTGCATCGTTCAAATCTTGATTTATTCTCAAATTTCAATATTTCCAATCCTTCAAAATTCTCCCTTAATGTTGAAATTCTTTCCTTTTCCATTTTAAATTTAATCTCCACCATCCATCTTTAGTTTGATCTAACGGCCAATGTTCATCCTCCTCGCCTATAAATTGGACTTGATTTTCACCTTTCAAAAATACACTCAAGCTATCAAGTCTTAAGCTCTCAAGTCTCCCTACTCTCAATTCTTGTCCAAAATCCTCCATTGCTCCGAAATTGGCCTAGTATTATTTTTGTGAGGTTTTTATTGAAGTGTTCTTATTTGTGTAACTTTGCCTTTGAGAGGTACATCTTGTTGTGAGATTTTTGTGTTCTTTTCTTTATTGGGAATTGTAATAAGGTGTGGGTGCACCTTGGGAATTGAGTGAGTGGTTTAATTCTGAACCCGAAAAAGGATTTGTAGTGGTTTGATCCTAAACCCGATTAAAAGGATTGTAGTGGTTTGATCTTGAACCCGTTTAAAAAGATCGGTATAGGTTGGGTCCTGAACCTGTAAAAGGATCAGTAAAGGTTTACTCTTGAACCTGGAAAAAGAGTCGGTTTGGTTCTCACCCGTAAGAGAGCTGTTGCAGTAAAATACCCAAGAAGGAGTCTTGGGGAGTGGAGTAGGAATTTCCGAACCACTATAAAATTTCCTGGTGTTATCTCTTTCTCTCTACTCTTTTAATTTCCGCTATTTCATTTTTATGAGTAGATTGCATGCTTAGGAAAATTGTCAAATATTTCTAGCATACTTTATGATTTATAGTGCTTATTAAATTTATTTAGTTTAAATCAATTCTTTTTAATTTAGCAAAAAGTTTTAAATTTTATTAAGCAACTCTATTCACCCCCCCTTTAGTGTTGCCATACGATCCTACACGGGCTAGTTAAGCTTAATTAGATCAAGGTATTCTGATCTTCAGAAACCTTTTGCTTGAGCATTTCTTCTAGCCTGGTCGTTGCCGCGGTGAGAAGATTCTGAGGTAGTGTTGACTTATGTGATCCATTTTAAGCTTACTTCTAGTCTCACGCTTAGCTTAAAATTCAGATAGAAAAAATTAAGTTTGGGGGTATAATTTATCAATTAAATAATTCATTGGGGACAATGAATAATTCAAGTTTGGGGGACTTTTTGCTACTCCAATTGTTTTGCTCGAGCATTCCTCTCCTTCATTAAATAATTTGCTAGGTTATTGAGTAACCAGGGGCATTTTTGATACCCGCAGTTTGGTCTTTGCGTCAAAAGATAACCTAGGAAATGTGAAAAATGATGAAAAATTATTATAGCTGGAAAAAATTGATTGTTGAAAATTTTGCTGAGAAAATTCATAGAGCAAAAGTTTTGAAGGATGAATGATAATCCAGCAGTTTTTCTGTCTCCCAAGACTTAGGTGAGCTTCATAATAAAATGTCGCCATTCTGAGGAGCAAGGGATAGAATTGTTGGGTTTTATGCCCTAAAACTCGTAGATAGTAAATGTACATTTGACCGAACATTAATAAAAGTGATGTATTATTCAATGTTTGTATTATATCTTGTCTTATTAACCCTAATCCAATAAACTAAACATCCAAGGCTAATAGAATGAGGCTTGAACTAGTATGTAGGGACATACGGGGATCAGTGTTCAAGTTTTAGCCTAAAGGGTTTGTAGTATAGGGATAAGGCTGGGTACCTTATCCTGGTGACACTATGGATACGACCCGCTTTGTATAATGATACAAACATAGTGATCCAACGCGTTCATGTAGTTGACATGCGAGTGGGGGTATCCTGTGCAATGAGTTTGCACAAAGACCGGACCGCGAAATAGTTAACCACTAACTGTAACACCGTTAGTTAGCTCAGTTTCTATTTCACTAGGATGACCTAGGCAACTTGGCCTTAATCCTGAGTGGATTATGGACTCCTGTCCATGAGGAACTGTCCTTTGATTTGTACAGGTGAGAGTGGCCTGTTCGCCGACTCAATAAGCCTACCATTTTGGGGACAAGACCGAGTGGGGAGCTGGGAACGTAGTCTTACAAGAAGGAATTCACTTCTTCCCGATATTAGGGTAAGTAGAGGTGTGTTCCCTTAAGTGGTGTCTCCGGGTCTTGAACAAAGGGCCCTACCCTCTTTATGGCACGAGAGGGATTTCTGTTTGTTGGTTGGACCACAAATAGGTTGTTCATTAGAGGAGCACTGGTACTTAAGGACCAAGAGGTAGCCCAGGGGTAGAACGTGAAGGGATAAAAGCCCCACGCAGCGGAAAGTATTACTAAGGTAATTGTATGCATCATGCTTATCCTTTTTCATGATATTAATATAACTCAACTATATATTAAAAACTCATGAAAATAAACCATGCATTTCAATCCATACATTATAACTAATTATAATATATATAAAATGCATGAGCATGCTTTATAACCTAAGATGGGATTTTAAATCTAAATGACATCCATAAAGCATTTAAATAGCGTATAAACCGATTAATTGGCCCCTAGGATAAAATAAAGCACATAAATTACAATAATTTAAGCTATTTTATCCTAAAAACATCCTTCGGCAACTTCAGAATCGGACTAGACCGCAGGAATCGACCCAAACTGCTTCGAACCGGACCCCAAAATGCCAAAACATGCTTGAACCGTGCAAATAATGCATGAACCGGGTCAAATCTCCTTGAACCAGTCAAGAACCGGTCAAAACATATCACGAACCGGTCAAAAACTGAAGAACCGCGGGAAAATAAAAATAATTCACGAAAACTGTACCAGACTAGGCTTGAACCCCTGAACACTGGTTTCATAGAAAGCTACTGAAACCAACACAGCAGCTGCATGCTTTTCTGCCATTTATTGGTTTTATATATATATATATATATATATATTCCAGCAACTGTTCCAGCAACTTCCAGCAACTGTTCTTCGTGTTTGGCTTCGATTTTGGACGTGATTTTCAACGATCTTCATCATGAAACACCCTAGTCTAGACCCGGACTTACAGAGGATAATAGATTTACAAAATATGCCCAAAAATGCAGGGGCCTTTACATTGAACCATTCAAGAAAGCGTAAATCTATGGCCAAATTAATCGAAACCATTTATACGCAAACCATAACATTCATAATGCATAAATCCCACCAAAACAAATTGCAAATTTCAATTTAAAATCAAGAACAACTGAGTTGGCTCTGATACCAATTGAAGGGATAAAAGCCCCACGCAGCGGAAAGTATTACCGAACCTACTCAGAGTCTTAGATTCTAATTGAAATACCAATACAATTTGCAAAATATTACAGCAATAAATATATATTTAATGGGCTGTACATAGGCTATAAACATGCTAAAAGATCAACTAGATTGATCCTAGTGATCAAGGATTTCATAGAAAACTTACTTTTGTAGAAAGCCTTGATTAATTCGCCTTTTCTTGCCAATAAGATTGAAGACGCAACAACCCTCTTGTGCGAACACCACCAAACGGCTACACCGGTATATCTCTAAGACTTCTTGAAGCAGGAGACTTGTGGGAGTCTTTTGGGAGAAATCTCTGAGAGAAGGAGAGACAATGGGATGCCTTTCACCCCACCCCAGGGGTCCTATATATAGGTAAAGGCCAAAACCTTTTCTTAATAGGAAAAGGTCTAGGAATAAGTTCAAATCTATTATCTGAACAATGTCTAATTTTAATAAATAATTAATTAATTCCATAATTAATTAATTACCCAATTAAATATCACATATTTAATCTTTAGGGATTTTATTAAAATTAATATGAATCCGATTCATATTAAATTTATTTGAACTCTTTCAAATATTTTCTTTCCTAATAGGAAAAGGTCTCTAATTAATAAATAATTAATTAATTCTATAATTAATTAATTACCCAATTAAATATCATATATTTAATCTTAGGGATTTTATTAAAATTAATATGAATCCAATTCATATTAAATTTATTTGAACTCTTTCAAATATTTTCTCTCAAGAATTAATTTTTGAAATTAATTCAAACATTATATTATAAAGTTTCATAAACTTTATATTATAATGCATCAATATACATTATACGATTCTCAGGATAAATTGAACACTTTCAATTTACAATTTATATTTGTTTGCTTCAAGTCTTTTTACGAGCTACCAGTGGGACCTAATGGACCTACAGATCAGAAGCTCCAACGATACGAGACTAATCGGCTTAAACTCATTAACCAAGTTAGTCTTCATTCGTTAACTGTGGGTCATTCCACTAAAGACCCTCAGCTGAACTCTTCTCACTGCAGAATATTTCTGTGTCCACGGATATCGACCAATACTACAAGTCAGTCCTTCACGTGTGTTCGTATCCCAGCTGGGTCAAATTACCGTTTTACCCCTGGTTTACATCTTTGTCCTTAAGTCCCCAGTGCTCCTCTAATGAACAACCTGTTTGAGGTCCAACCAACAAACAGAAGTCCCTCTCGTGCCATAGAGAGGGTTGGGCCCATTGTTCAAGTCCCGGAGACACCACTTAAGGGAACACACCTCTACTTACCCTAGAGTCGGGAAGGAGTGAATTCCATCTTGTGTGATTATGTTCCTAGCTCCCCACTCGGTATTGTCCCCAAAATGGTAGGCTTATTGAGTCGGCATGCTGGCCACTCTCACCCATACAAATCAAAGGACAACTCCTCGTGAACAGGAGTCCATAATCCACTCAGGATTGAGACTGAGTTGTCTAGGTCATCCTAGTGAAATAGAAACCAAGCCAACTAACGGTGTTACAGTTAGTGGTTAACTATTTCGCGGTCCGGTCTTATGCAAACTCATTGCATAGGATACCCCCACTCGCATGTCAACTACATGAACGCGTTGGATCATAGCGTTTGTATCATAATACAAAGTGGGCCGTATCCATAGTGTCACCAGGATAAGGTACCCAGCCTTATCCTTGTACTATAGACCTTTTAGGTTGTTACTTGAATATCGATCCCCGTATGTCCCCACATACTAGTTCAAGTTACATACAAACAACCTTGGATCTTAGTTTATTGGATTTGGGTCAAATAGTGCAATATTTAACAATAACATTTTATTGCAGAAACTAAATAACACTTTATTAAACACAAGTATAAAATTTGTTTACATTCACTATCTACGAGTTTTAGGGCATAAAACCCAACAGAACGGTAATTTGACCTAGTTGGGGTACGAACACACGTGAAGGGCTAACTTGCTGTTGATGGTCAATATCCGTGGACACAAAAATATATCTGCAGTGAGAAGAGTGCAGCTGTGGTTCTTTAGTGGAGTGAACCGCAGTTAACGAACACTAGTTAATTTGGTTAATGAGTTTAGCCAATTAATCTTATATCGTTGGAGCTTCTGATCTGTAGGTCCATTAGGTCCCACCGGTAGCTCCATTGGGGCGTTGAGTAAAATTTCTAAGGGGAGTTATATATTTGAAGGGGTTCAAATATCTTATTAAAGTATGAATATGATTCATAATAAAAAACTATAGGTTATAATTAATGCTCATGTGATGAATATTAATTCTATAGTTTATTTGAGAGAAACATGATTAAATATATGATATTTAATTGAAATATTAATTAATTGGTGAATTAATTAATTTTGATGTTTTAATTTATTTTAATTAAATTATGATTTAATTAAGGTATATTAAAACTCTTGGTTATGTGGGATATGTGCATGAAAGTGTTCATGTGATAATAATTAAATTAATATTTTTTTATTATTATTTAATTTAATTAACTGATCAGTTAAAGAACTGATCAGTCAACCACTCCCCTAACCCTACACGCGTGAATGGGAGGGTTTTAAGGGAGTGGGAGGTTATTCTTCACTCAATCTCACATTTAACGCTCTCCCTCTCTCTCACGCAAGATCACACTCTCTCTGAAGGATTCTCTGAGTTCCTAAGAATTTGCAGAGGCCAAAGTTCTCCCTTTTTGATCTTAAAATTTTTGGTTCCCACAAGCCACTCAACACTAATTCCAAGGAGAATACCGGTGTAACTTTGTGGTGGTGTTCGTGAGCAATTTGCAGCATTAGAAGGGTACGTTCTTGCTGCTGGAATTTTCGGATTCAACTTGGTTTTGTAGGCAAAACGGTCAAGAACAATCTCTAAACAATGTCTTCCTCTATTATCTCCTTGCTTAAAAATGAACAACTTACTGGCGAAAACTTTCCACAATGGAAATCGAACTTAAATACGATACTCGTGGTTGAGGATTTAAGGTTCGTCTTAACGGAGGAGTGTCCTCCCGTTCCCCCTCGCACTGCCACTCAGGCAGTAAAAGACGCCTATGAACGCTGGACTAAGGCCAATGAAAAGGTCAAAGTCTATATACTGGTCAGCTTATCTGAAGTATTGGCCAAGCGTTATGAAAACGTGGAAACTGCCAGGGAGATTATGAATTCCCTGCAGGAGATGTTTGGACTCCCGTCCTACCAGCTCCACCACGACGCCTTGAAGAACGTCTTCAATGCCAAGATGCAGGAAGGTCAATCTGTTCGGGAACACGTCCTGGACATGATTAACCAGTTTAATATTGCTGAGGCAAATGGCGGGGTAGTCTGCGAGCGCAGTCAGGTTGCGTTCATCCTTCACTCGCTTCCTGCGAGCTATCTGTCTTTTAGGACAAACTCGAGCATGAATAAGATTCAGTTCAACCTGACTACCCTCCTCTCGGAGTTACAGATTTATGAGTCCTTGCAGAAGAGCAAGGGCAAAAGTGTGGTTAAAGGAGAGACCAATGTGGCCCATTCCAAGAAGAAGTTCCTGAAGGGTTCATCCTCAGGGACTAATTCTGTACCCCAGGCTTCTTCATCGAAGCAAATCCAGAAGAGGAAGGGAGACAAGGGGAAGGCTCCTGCACAAGCTGTGCAAGGTAAGGGCAAGGCCAAGGTCGTGGCCGACAAAGGCAGATGCTTCCACTGCAATGCAGATGGTCATTGGAAGCGCAACTGTCCCCGTACCTCGCAGAGAAGAAGAGAGAAAAAGAAGGTAAATTCGATTTACTGGTACTAGAGACTTGTCTCGTCGAACATGATGAGTTAGCCTGGATACTGGATTCGGGAGCCACTAATCATGTTTGCTCTTCTTTTCAAGGAAATGAGTTCCAGCAGCTGGCAGACGGTGAAATGACTCTCAAGGTTGGAACAGGAGAGGTCGTTTCAGCTCGTGCAGTGGGAGCTGCAAAATTATTCTTTAGAAATAAGTTTTTAATTTTGGAGAACTTGTATTTGGTTCCTCGAATTAAAAGGAACCTTATTTCTGTTTCCGCATTGTTAGAACAAGAATACTCTATTTCTTTTCAGCTTAATGAAGCAATTATTTCAAGAAATGGTATTTTTATATGTTCTGCTCAGCGTGAGAATAATTTATTTGTGTTAAGACCTACTAATGCTAAGGCTATTTAAGTCATGAAATGTTTAAAACAGCCGAAACGCAAAACAAAAGGCAAAAGATTTCTCCTTTAAGTAACAACACGTATCTTTGGCACCTTCGTCTTGGTCATATTAACATCGATCGGATCGATCGTTTGGTTAAAAATGGGCTTCAAACTGATATAGAAGATACATCTTTGCCACCTTGTGAATCGTGTCTCGAGGGTAAAATGACCAAGAGGCCTTTTACTGGAAAAGGTTACAGGGCCAAAGAACCACTTGAACTGATACATTCGGATCTTTGTGGTCCAATGAATGTAAAGGCTCGAGGTGGTTTTGAATATTTCATCTCTTTTATAGATGATTATTCACGATACGGTTACTTATACCTGATGGGCCATAAGTCTGAGGCTCTTGAAAAGTTCAAAGAGTTTAAGGCTGAGGTAGAAAACCTGTTAGGTAAAACAATTAAGATGCTTCGATCAGATCGAGGTGGAGAGTATTTGGATCAAAGATTCCAGGACTATATGATAGAACATGGAATCCAATCATAACTCTCAGCACCTGGTACACCTCAGCAGAATGGTGTATCAGAAAGGAGAAATAGAACCTTGTTAGACATGGTTCGATCTATGATGAGCTATGCTCAATTGCCTAGCTCGTTTTGGGGGTATGCAGTAGAGACTGCAGTACATATCTTAACAGTGTTCCCTCAAAAAGTGTTTCTGAAACTCCTTTTGAGTTATGGAGGGGGCGTAAACCTAGTTTGCGTTACTTCCGTATCTGGGGTTGTCCTGCACATGTGTTAGTGACAAATCCTAAGAAATTGGAATCACGTACAAGAATATGCCAATTTGTTGGGTACCCGAAAGAAACGAGAGGTAGTCTTTTCTACGACCCTCAAGATAATAAAGTATTTGTATCAACAAATGCAACTTTCTTGGAGGAAGACCACATTCGAGATCATAGACCACGAAGTAAGTTAGTATTAGGCGAAGCTATAGAAGGATCAACAAGAGTTGTTGATGTATCTGGTCCTCCAACAAGAGTTGTTGGAGAATCCAGTTCTTCTCGTCAATCTAGTCCTCCTCACGTAGTGGGAGAGCTTCGACGTAGTGGGAGGGTTGTGATACAACCCAACCGCTACTTGGGTTTAACGGAAACACAAGTAGTCATACTTGATGACGGCGTAGAAGATCCATTGTCTTATCGTCAGGCAATGAATGACGTAGATAAGGACGAGTGGGTCAAAGCTATGGACCTTGAGATGGAGTCTATGTACTTCAATCAAGTTTGGGAACTTGTAGATCCACCTGAAGGGGTTAGACCCATTGGGTGTAAATGGATCTATAAGAGGAAAAGAGATGCCGTTGGGAAAGTACAAACTTTCAAAGCGAGACTTGTAGCAAAGGGTTATACCCAACGAGAAGGGGTGGACTATGAAGAAACTTTCTCCAGTTGCTATGCTTAAGTGAAGGTGTACATATTACACATGCGGAAGCAATTGAAGATCGAAAGCACTTAAGACATTCAATTTTACTCCTAAAGCATGCATGTTCTAGAAAAGACAGAATAGAGAGTTTAGAAAACACCAACCTTTGTAGCTCACTTATGATGAACTCCTTGTGGTGTTTGCCTCTCCTATGCTCCTTGGACAACCTCTAGAGTCTTCCCTACTATACTCCGGGCCAAGAACGACTTGTGGGAGTCTATATAAGATAGGGAATGGGAAGGGAATGCTTGAAGCATCAAGCAATGGAGAAGAATGAGAGATGAGAGAACTTTGAGTCCAAATTCCAGCAGCATAACATTAAGGAAATGGCTCTCTTATGTTTGAATATGATTCAAACTCCTTTTAAAGACTTTCTCCATGCAAAGCCAAGCCTCAAGACACAAGACACATGGTGTATTTGCAAGCTCAAGTGGATTCTAGGTGTACATTACACAAGACATGCAACAATGCATGAGTGAGTTGTCTTTCCACTTTGAATGATCATGCATTAAGTGGATTTCCAACTAAATCCACTAAATTCAAATTGAAATCAAATTTCAAGCTTGCAAATTACCCCCAATTTCAATTCTAAATTGAAATAGATTGCTTGGTAATTAATTTGAAAATTTTCAAATTAATTTTGATATGATTAATCTAATTAATCTTTGTTATCTTGTGCAATTCCATATATATGATTCCTAATACATATATAAATAGTATTCAAAACACTTTTAAATACTTCATCTCTCATTTTCTAATTTAATTCATAATTAAATTATTGTGTCAAACACAATTTATGATAATACCCTTTTTCCCGATTTTGAACGATTCAAAGCTTCCTATCTTTTGTTCTAGGCTTAATTCCGATATGAGCTAGTAGGGGGACCTAATGGACCTATAGATCATGGGCTCCAACGATTCGAGGCTAACCGACTAATCTCATTGTCTAAGCTAGCCAACATTCGTTAACTATCGGGACACTCCACTATAGCCCGATAGTTGTACTCCCCTCACTATAGATATATTTCCGTCCACTTGATTTAACCATGATTAGTAAGTCGATCCTTCACAGGTTGTTCGTAGCTATAGCTAGGTCAATAAGCCGTTTTACCCCTATAGTACTTCTAGTTCCTTAAGTCCCACTGATCCTCTAATGAACAATTGGTTTATGGTCCAACCAATAAACCGAGTCCCTCTCGGGCCAATGAGAGGGCGGGATCCCTTTGTTCAAGCCCCGGAGTCAGCACTTAAGGGAACAACCTCTCTACTATCTCTTATTCGGGTAGGAGTGAATTCCTTCTTGCACAACTATGTCCCCAGCTATCTACCCGTTCCTATCCCTGAAATGGGAGGCTTATTGAGTCGGCGATACTGAGCCACTCTCACCTATGCAGATCTAAGGATAAGCCCGAATAAACAGGAGTTCATAGTTAGCTCAGGATTAAGATCGAGTTACCTAGGTCATCATATGAAATAGTCAGTCTCGTCAGTAAACGGTGTTATAAAGCGAGAGTGACTTATTTCTTGGTCCTGGTCTTATGCAAACTCATTGCATAGGACGCCCCCACTCGCATGTCTCTACATGGACGATTTAGGATCACATCGTCTATACCATCTATAAAGTGGGCCGCGTCTCATAGTGTCCCCAGAATAAGGTACCCAACCCTATCCCTATACTATAGACCGTTTTGGCTATTACTCAAGCTTGATCCACTTTTATGTCTCTACATAAAGCTCAAGTGTTCATCCTATAGCCATGGATCTTAGTTTATTGGATTTGAGTTATTATATGTGCAATTTACTTTATTCAGTAATAACTTTACTGAATTAATCTCGATAACGCCTTTATCGAATAAGTATATAATTCGTTTAACATTCACTATCTACGAGTTTTAGGACACCAATCCCAACAATCTCCCACTTGAACTAAAACTCTAGTTTAGTGGGATGTACTATAAT
Source organism: Luffa aegyptiaca (assembly GCA_017139565.1). Classification (NCBI taxonomy): domain Eukaryota; kingdom Viridiplantae; phylum Streptophyta; class Magnoliopsida; order Cucurbitales; family Cucurbitaceae; genus Luffa; species Luffa aegyptiaca. The sequence continues at coordinate 7,626,197 of CM029397.1, forward strand.
CTATAAGAGCAGTGGGTGAATAAATACTTGTATTAATAACAAAGTAAAAATACAATAAACTAGGGCATCTAAATACCCAGTATACTAAGGTATCGATATACCGGTTACAATTCTCCCACTTGACCTAGATTATTTCTCGTACATATCTCGCAGACCTAGACCTTCTAGATGACTCTCGAACCCTTTAGCCGTGAGAGCCTTTGTGAATGGATCAGCAATGTTGTGCTCCGATGCTATCTTCGTGACGATCACGTCTCCTCGGTGCACAATCTCCCTAATGAGATGGTATTTCCTTTCGATGTGCTTGCCTCTCTTATGGCTGCGAGGTTCCTTTGAGTTTGCAACTGCGCCGCTATTATCACAATACAAGGTGATAGGCAGATGCATATTCGGAACGACTTCCAAGTCAGTTAGAAACTTCCTGAGCCATACTGCCTCTTTTGCTGCTTCGCAAGCGGCTACATATTCGGCCTCCATGGTCGAGTCTGCAATGCATCTTTGCTTGATGCTGCGCCATACTATTGCTCCTCCATTTAGAGTGAATACTGATCCCGATGTAGATTTCCTCGAATCTTTATCAGTTTGAAAATCAGAATCAGTGTATCCTGTAAGGATCAAATCCTTCGAACCATACACGAGCATATAGTCCCTCGTTCTCCTTAGATACTTGAGGATATTTTTAACGGCTGTCCAGTGATCGAATCCTGGATTGGATTGATATCTACTGACAATCCCTACTGCATAACAAATGTCAGGCCTTGTACTCAACATGGCATACATTAGGCTACCTACTGCAGAGGCATAGGGAAAACGTCTCATGTCCTCAACTTCTTGAGGTGTCTGAGGACACTTTTCCTTAGACAAGTTAATTCCGTGCCTGAAAGGTAATAGTCCTTTCTTGGAATTTTGCATTTTATATCTAACTAACAATTTGTCGATATAAGACGCTTGAGACAGGGCTAGCGTTTTGTTCTTTCGGTTTCGAACAATTTGGATCCCTAGAACAAATTGTGCCTCACCCAAATCTTTCATTTGGAATTGAGTTGCTAGCCATAGTTTAATGTCAGTTAGATAACCTACATCATTCCCGATGAGTAGGATATCATCCACATACAGTACTAAGAAAGCTATAGAGCTGTTGATGATCCTTTTGTAAACACAAGGCTCATCAACGTTTTGTTCAAAGCCATAAGATTTGATCGCAGTATCAAATCTCATATTCCAGGATCTAGACGCTTGTTTTAATCCATAAATGGATCGTTTAAGCTTGCAAACTTTTTGCTCTTGATCCTGAGCTATGAACCCCTCTGGCTGAGACATGTAGATACTTTCTTCAAGATTACCGTTCAGAAAGGCAGTCTTGACATCCATTTGCCATATTTCATAATCGTAAAACGTGGCAATGGATAAAAGTATCCGGATCGACTTTAACATGGCAACAGGGGAGAAGGTTTCTTCATAGTCAATCCCCTCCCGCTGGGTAAAACCCTTTGCCACAAGTCGTGCCTTAAAGGTCTGTACCTTTCCAGCAGCGTCTCGTTTTCTCTTGTAGAGCCATTTGCACCCTATGGGTCTAACCCCTTCAGGTTGATCTACAAGATCCCATACTGAATTAAAATGCATGGACTCGATCTCTAAGTCCATGGCTTTAATCCACTCGTTCTTGTCAACGTCATCCATTGCCTGTTTAAAGGTTAATGGATCCTCGATTCCGTCATCAGGTATGACAACTGGAGTTTCAGTTAAACCCAAAAAGCGATCAGGTTGTCTAACAACCCTCCCACTACGTCGAGGTTCTCTTATTTCTTGAGAAGGGCACGATTGACTCGAGGTGCCAGCATCATCAACAACTCTTGTTGATGTTTCTGTAGCTTCGTTTGATAGTTCACTTAAAACGACTTTACTTCGTGGCTTGTGATCTCTGAGGTGGTCTTCTTCTAGGAATGTAGCATTTGTCGATACAAGTACTTTATTTTCCTCTGGATCGAAGAAGTATCCACCTCTGATTTCTTTGGGATAGCCTACAAATAGGCAAAATTTAGAACGAGGTTCTAATTTCTTTGGATTTGCTTCTAGCACGTATGCAGGGCATCCCCAAATTCTGAAATGTCGTAAACTAGCTTTACGTCCTTTCCAGAGCTCAAACGGTGTTTCAGAAACACTCTTTGAGGGAACTACGTTCAAGATATAAACTGCAGTCTCTACTGCATAACCCCAAAACGAGTTAGGCAACTGAGCATAACTCATCATCGAACGAACCATGTCCAACAAGGTTCTGTTTCTCCTTTCTGATACACCGTTTTGCTGAGGTGTACCAGGGGCTGAGAGTTGGGACGTAATTCCATGCTCTATCAAATAGTCTTGAAAACTTAAGTCCATATACTCTCCACCTCGATCGGATCGAAGTGTTTTTATCGTCTTACCTAATAGGTTCTCAACCTCGGCCTTATACTCCTTGAACTTTTCAAAAGCTTCGGACTTATGATGCATCAGGTAGAGATAGCCATACCTCGAATAATCATCAATGAAACTGATGAAATATTCGTACCCTCCTCGAGCTCTAATGTTCATTGGTCCACAGAGGTCCGAATGAATGAGCTCTAAGGGCTCTTTGGCACGATAACCTTTTCCGGTAAAAGGTCGTTTTGTCATCTTGCCCTCAAGGCATGATTCACAAGGAGGCAACGAGTCGTCTTCTAACTAGTTTAGAAGTCCACTCTTGACCAATCTCCCAATCCTATTGAGGTTGATATGGCCTAGCCTCAAGTGCCAGAGATAGGTATCTTGAGAAACTCTTCGCTTTTTAGGTTGAGTCTCAGCGGTTTTAAACATCTCGTGATTTAAAATAGCTTTAGACTCAATTGGTCTCAAAACATATAATTTATTCTTCAAGTTTGCAGAGCAAACATCAATACCTCTTTTAGTTATGAACGCTTCATTAACAGAAAAAGAAATTGAGTAACCTTGTTCTAATAAACAAGATAAAGAAATCAAATTTCTTTTAATCTTCGGAACTATGTACACGTTATCTAATATCATGTAGCGTTCCTTGGTGAAGAATAATTTTATGTCTCCCACTGCAATAGCCGAGATGACTTCTCCTGTTCCAACTTTAAGAGTCATCTCTCCAGCTATTAGCTGTTGCCAGGAACTCATTCCTTTAAATGAAGAACATACGTGATTAGTGGCACCTGAATCGAGTATCCAGGCAGAATCGTCGTTTTCCACTAAACACGTTTCCAAGACTAATAAATCGCATTTAGAGTCGTGGATCATGTTTTTCTTGGCTATGCAGTTCGTTTGAGGACATTCCTCAGTTGAGACCAAACCTAAATTCTTTGCCACGTGTTTAGCGTTTAAGTAAGTATTCTTAGTCGTATGTACTAAACCGTTTAATTTGGCATTTGACAAAGCACATACGTTTTTCGACATATTGCTGAAACAAACAAATTAATCTCTATTAGAAACATGCACTAAACCCATTAATCACATTTATCCAATCAGATTTAGCAAAAGCAATCATCGACCCATATATACAATTGATTTATTTGCAACGATACTTCAGGGGTTTAGAATAACCGCTACCGTAGGGCAGTCAGCTACTCCTCCTCTGAATCGAGACAATCTCGGCCAAATACTATTCCCAGAATAACTCTTACTCCAATAGTTATTAGCTAACGTTAATTTGGTCAAGACCATCTTGTAAGTGTTACCCATCATTTTCAGATCGCAGAGGACGGCCCCAACAATGCCACCGTAGGGAAGAGCTAATGTTGGGAATGGCCCTAGGAAACCCTATCCATTTCTGGAGTTTGCGTTGTTCCGAATCCCATGCGCAAGCCCTCCGTAGGGTGATCGCTCCCAGGGCGACTCGCAGGCAGCGCATAGGAATCTCACGGTGCAACCTAATGATGGAGACCGCAGGATACGTTTGACACGTTTCCTTCTCCCACTTACTATGAACACTTTCCCCATTCACCTTGATATTAACCCATGCAAACACCATCCGTAGGGGGACGCTCCCAGGGCGCCTCGAGGCCAAGCATGGATCTCACGGTGTGAACTCAGGGGGACGTGAGAGTAGAAACTTAATATGAATATTTCGTTTCTATACTTTTCCTCCCACTAAAGTGTTGTAAAGTTTTAGGGTCTTATTACTTAGGTAAATTCCGGCTAAATGAATCTATCTAAGTCTATGCCTTATTAAACAAGGTCTTTACACTAAATGTCTAGGTGAATTAAACTCTTTTAATAACCTAGTGACATTGCATGCTAGTAAGACTTTGGTTAATTCAACTCAGGTTCCGAACCATTTGCCGGGAGAGTTCCCTTATAACCAAGGTCTTATGTCCTACTTACTCAAATTTTAAAACTATTTTAAAAAACTAAGTAAGACATATTTCTAATCCTATTAGAAAAAGGCGATCTTAGGTCTATTTCATTTTAAACCATTTAAAGAATGATAAGATCCTAAGATCCTATGTTAGCATGCAACTCTTTGTTATAGATTTTACGGTTTCTATTCATCAACTTTTATAACTCTTATAACTTTTAATGAATAAACCCTATAACATGCTTTCTAATGGTGTTTTAAAGCATATAACAATCAATCATTCAAGTTATAAGAAAAGCACCATTTAGAAACAACCTATGTCTAGGTTTGTATAACGCTTTATACTACGATGTCTAGGTGATAACACTTTAAAACCTCACACCGCTCACACATGCTCATAAAACTCGAGTTAACTTAACTCAAGAACCGACTCAATGCCCAGGTAGGAGGTGTTCCGTAAACCGTCAACTTAAATACCTCCAGCCTTAGACAGCATTTTGTCGGGTGAGTTCTCTCGTAACCGTTGTTTTACAAGATATCGACCTAAACTATGCAAGTTGATCGAATTGTTGAAGGTTCATTAACCTAAGTGAGCATGCACTTAATCTTGTTATAGATTTTAGATTTCTATCTCTTTTTTATAACAATTATAAAAACAATCCATAACAAGCCTAATTTGAGAATAACACTTATAATCAAACTAATGAAATTTCATGCTTCATGCTTGGTTAATTTTATCAATTAATAATTATAACTATTATAAGAATAATCAATTTTAATTAACCATTCAAGCATGAATCTCCCTAAATTAATACAACACTTATATTAATTAAACATGAAATTTCCCTCATGCATTTGAATTAATCAATAACACTTATTAAAATTAAACAAATGCATGAACATGCTTTCCTATGGTGGGGTTTTAAAACTATATGGCATGCTCATAATGCACATACATCCATTTAATTAAATCATACATTCACAATGCATAAAGTAATTAAATCAAGCTAAAATGGAATAGTTTGGCAATTTTAAAAAAAAACACAAGCAATTTCACTAATTATTACAATAATAATTAATAAATAAACTTGCAACACGCCCGAGCTTCACGAACCATCCCGAACCGCTCATCCAAGCAATGAACCAGCCATGCAATGAGTGAAATGAGGCTGCAACAGACCGAGCCGGACCAAAAGGCAGCAGCTGAACCGGAATTAAAAAAAAAACTGCTGCTGGAATTAAAAAACAGCTTGCTGGAATTTTCATTTTCTGCTGCGTCTTCTCCGGTTTTTCTTCAATTTTACAGCCTATATGGACTCTAATGACTCTATAAAAATTATAGACTATAGTACACACATTAACGCTCTTACATATCCGAGCAATTACAATTTCATGAAGGTTTGAATGCTCAAAAATTGCCAAACCAGAACACTTCCATTTTAGCACACAGAAAATTCAATTTCAAAATGGTACCCACCAAAGCAAAATTAAAACGAATTAAGTGCTCTAATCAAGCTCTGATACCAATTGAAGGTGTACATATTACACATGCGGAAGCAATTGAAGATCGAAAGCACTTAAGACATTCAATTTTACTCCTAAAGCATGCATGTTCTAGAAAAGACAGAATAGAGAGTTTAGAAAACACCAACCTTTGTAGCTCACTTATGATGAACTCCTTGTGGTGTTTGCCTCTCCTATGCTCCTTGGACAACCTCTAGAGTCTTCCCTACTATACTCCGGGCCAAGAACGACTTGTGGGAGTCTATATAAGATAGGGAATGGGAAGGGAATGCTTGAAGCATCAAGCAATGGAGAAGAATGAGAGATGAGAGAACTTTGAGTCCAAATTCCAGCATCATAACATTAAGGAAATGGCTCTCTTATGTTTGAATATGATTCAAACTCCTTTTAAAGACTTTCTCCATGCAAAGCCAAGCCTCAAGACACAAGACACATGGTGTATTTGCAAGCTCAAGTGGATTCTAGGTGTACATTACACAAGACATGCAACAATGCATGAGTGAGTTGTCTTTCCACTTTGAATGATCATGCATTAAGTGGATTTCCAACTAAATCCACTAAATTCAAATTGAAATCAAATTTCAAGCTTGCAAATTACCCCCAATTTCAATTCTAAATTGAAATAGATTGCTTGTTAATTAATTTGAAAATTTTCAAATTAATTTTGATATGATTAATCTAATTAATCTTTGTTATCTTGTGCAATTCCATATATATGATTCCTAATACATATATAAATAGTATTCAAAACACTTTTAAATACTTCATCTCTCATTTTCTAATTTAATTCATAATTAAATTATTGTGTCAAACACAATTTATGATAATACCCTTTTTCCCGATTTTGAACGATTCAAAGCTTCCTATCTTTTGTTCTAGGCTTAATTCCGATATGAGCTAGTAGGGGGACCTAATGGACCTATAGATCATGGGCTCCAACGATTCGAGGCTAACCGACTAATCTCATTGTCTAAGCTAGCCAACATTCGTTAACTATCGGGACACTCCACTATAGCCCGATAGTTGTACTCCCCTCACTATAGATATATTTCCGTCCACTTGATTTAACCATGATTAGTAAGTCGATCCTTCACAGGTTGTTCGTAGCTATAGCTAGGTCAATAAGCCGTTTTACCCCTATAGTACTTCTAGTTCCTTAAGTCCCACTGATCCTCTAATGAACAATTGGTTTATGGTCCAACCAATAAACCGAGTCCCTCTCGGGCCAATGAGAGGGCGGGATCCCTTTGTTCAAGCCCCGGAGTCAGCACTTAAGGGAACAACCTCTCTACTATCTCTTATTCGGGTAGGAGTGAATTCCTTCTTGCACAACTATGTCCCCAGCTATCTACCCGTTCCTATCCCTGAAATGGGAGGCTTATTGAGTCGGCGATACTGAGCCACTCTCACCTATGCAGATCTAAGGATAAGCCCGAATAAACAGGAGTTCATAGTTAGCTCAGGATTAAGATCGAGTTACCTAGGTCATCATATGAAATAGTCAGTCTCGTCAGTAAACGGTGTTATAAAGCGAGAGTGACTTATTTCTTGGTCCTGGTCTTATGCAAACTCATTGCATAGGACGCCCCCACTCGCATGTCTCTACATGGACGATTTAGGATCACATCGTCTATACCATCTATAAAGTGGGCCGCGTCTCATAGTGTCCCCAGAATAAGGTACCCAACCCTATCCCTATACTATAGACCGTTTTGGCTATTACTCAAGCTTGATCCACTTTTATGTCTCTACATAAAGCTCAAGTGTTCATCCTATAGCCATGGATCTTAGTTTATTGGATTTGAGTTATTATATGTGCAATTTACTTTATTCAGTAATAACTTTACTGAATTAATCTCGATAACGCCTTTATCGAATAAGTATATAATTCGTTTAACATTCACTATCTACGAGTTTTAGGACACCAATCCCAACATTAAGTCCATAAGAATTCTCTTATCCATTGCCACGTTTTATGACTATGAAATATGGAAAATGGATGTCAAGACAGCTTTTTTGAATGGCAACCTTGACGAGAGTATTTTTATGTCTCAGCCCGAAGGGTTCATAACGCAAGGTCAGGAGCAAAAGGTTTGTAAACTGAATCGATCCATTTATGGATTGAAACAGGCTTCTAGGTCTTGGAATATTAGATTTGATACTGCGATCAAATCTTTTAGCTTTGACCAGAATGTTGATGAGCCTTGTGTATACAAGAAAATCAACAGGAATAAAGTAGCTTTCCTCGTACTTTATGTTGACGACATCCTCCTCATTGGGAATGATGTAGGGTATCTGTCTGACGTAAAAGAATGGCTAGCAGCTCAATTCCAAATGAAAGATTTGGGTGAGGCTCAGTATGTTCTTGGCATCCAGATTATTCGGGATAGAAAGAACAAAACGCTAGCTCTATCTCAGGCAACGTATATCGACAAGATGTTGGCTCGATATTCGATGCAGAACTCCAAGAAGGGCTTGTTGCCTTTCAGGCATGGGGTTCACTTGTCTAAGGAACAGTCTCCTAAGACACCTCAAGAAGTTGAGGACATGAGACGCCTCTGCAGTGGGTAGCTTAATGTATGCCATGCTATGCACGAGGCCTGACATCTGTTATGCTGTAGGGATTGTCAGTAGATATCAGTCAAATCCAGGGTGAGACCACTGGACTGCCGTTAAAGGAATCCTCAAGTATCTTAGGAGAACGAGGGACTACATGTTGGTGTTTGGGGCTAAAGAGTTAGTTCTCACTGGATACACCGACTCTGACTTCCAAACTGACAAGGATTCTAGGAAATCCATGTCAGGGTCAGTTTTCACCCTTAACGGGGGAGCTGTAGTTTGGAGAAGTATAAAGCAAGGATGCATAGCAGACTCCACCATGGAGGCTGAGTATGTAGCTGCTTGTGAAGCAGCTAAGGAAGCTGTTTGGCTAAGGAAGTTCTTGACAGATTTGGAAGTAGTTCCAAATATGAACTTGCCCATTACGTTATACTGTGACAACAGTGGGGCTGTAGCCAATTCAAAGGAACCTCGCAGCCACAAACGAGGTAAACACATAGAGAGGAAGTATCATCTGATTCGTGAGATTGTGCAAAGAGGAGATGTGGTCGTGACCAAGATCGCTTCCGAGCACAACATTGCTGATCCGTTTACGAAGGCCCTCTCGACTAAAGTGTTCGAGGGTCATCTAGAAAGTCTAGGTCTGCGAGACATGTATATAGCGTAATCTAGGGCAAGTGGGAGATGTGTAATGGGCGTTAGGATGCCCTAGTTTATTGTATTTTGTATATTTACTTTTCATGTAATGTACAACATACATGTACCATTTCCAGCTTTGGATTATATTGTATATACTTTCCCTGTAACTTGAGTTTTAGTTCAAGTGGGAGTTTGTTGGGTTTTATGCCCTAAAACTCGTAGATAGTAAATGTACATTTGACCGAACATTAATAAAAGTGATGTATTATTCAATGTTTGTATTATATCTTGTCTTATTAACCCTAATCCAATAAACTAAACATCCAAGGCTAATAGAATGAGGCTTGAACTAGTATGTAGGGACATACGGGGATCAGTGTTCAAGTTTTAGCCTAAAGGGTCTGTAGTATAGGGATAAGGTTGGGTACCTTATCCTGGTGACACTATGGATACGGCCCGCTTTGTAGAATGATACAAACGTAGTGATCCAACGCGTTCATGTAGTTGACATGCTAGTGGGGGTATCCTGTGCAATGAGTTTGCACAAAGACCGGACCGCGAAATAGTTAACCACTAAGTGTAACACCGTTAGTTAGCTCGGTTTCTATTTCACTAGGATGACCTAGGCAACTTGGCCTTAATCCTGAGTGGATTATGGACTCCTGTCCATGAGGGATTGTCCTTTGATTTGTACGGGTGAGAGTGGCCTGTTCGCCGACTCAATAAGCCTACCATTTTGGGGACAAGACCGAGTGGGGAGCTGGGAACGTAGTCTTACAAGAAGGAATTCACTCCTTCCCGATATTAGGGTAAGTAGAGGTGTGTTCCCTTAAGTGGTGTCTCCGGGTCTTGAACAAAGGGCCCTACCCTCTTTATGGCACGAGAGGGATTTCTGTTTGTTGGTTGGACCACAAATAGGTTGTTCATTAGAGGAGCACTGGTACTTAAGGACCAAGAGGTAGCCCAGGGGTAAAACGGTAATTTGACCTAGCTGGGGTACGAACACACGTGAAGGGCTAACTTGCTGTTGATGGTCAATATCCATGGACACAAAAATATATCTGCAGTGAGAAGAGTGCAGCTGTTGTTCTTTAGTGGAGTGAACCGCAGTTAACGAACACTGGTTAATTTGGTTAATGAGTTTAGCCAATTAATCATATATCGTTGGAGCTTCTGATCTTTAGGTCCATTAGGTCCCACCGGTAGCTCCATTGGGGCGTTGAGTAAAATTTCTAAGGGGAGTTATATATTTGAAGGGGTTCAAATATCTTATTAAAGTATGAATATGATTCATAATAAAAAACTATAGGTTATAATTAATGCTCATGTGATGAATATTAATTCTATAGTTTATTTGAGAGAAACATGATTAAATATATGATATTTAATTGAAATATTAATTAATTGGTGAATTAATTAATTTTGATGTTTTAATTTATTTTAATTAAATTATGATTTAATTAAGGTATATTAAAACTTTGGGTTATGTGGGATATGTGCATGAAAGTGTTCATGTGATAATAATTAAATTAAATATTTTTTTTATTATTATTTAATTTAATTAACTGATCAGTTAAAGAACTGATCAGTCAACCACTCCCCTAACCCTACACGCGTGAATGGGAGGGTTTTAAGGGAGTGGGAGGTTATTCTTCACTCAATCTCACATTTAACGCTCTCCCTCTCTCTCACGCAAGATCACACTCTCTCTGAAGAATTCTCTGAGTTCCTAAGAATTTGCAGAGGCCAAAATTCTCCCTTTTTGATCTTAGAATTTTTGGTTCCCACAAGCCACTCAACACTAATTCCAAGGAGAATACCGGTGTAACTTTGTGGTGGTGTTCGTGATCAATTTGCAGCATTAGAAGGGTACGTTCTTGCTGCTGGAATTTTCGGATTCAACTTGGTTTTGTAGGCGAAAACGGTCAAGAACAATCTCTAAAGTAAGTATTCTTGATCCCGGGTCAATAGGATCCAATATTGTTAAGATCTAAAATGTTTAGAGTCTTTTAATGCATGTTTTATACAGTTTTACAGCATGTTTTGTGTATGTTTTATTGCTGTGAAACCTTTGCAAATTGTACTGGTATTTTAATCTTGAGTAAAACACAGTATGGTTAATGATCGTTTCCGCTGCGCTAGGGCTTTAATCCCTGCAAGAATAACTAAGGATTTCTGAGCTTAACAATGAGTAATTAGCTTGGTTGGTGATGAGTTTGAGGCAAGGGTATACTGCACCATAAAGTGGGTCATCCCATGCTTAAGAGCTTATGACTGTAGGGCTGCTTTAAGTCTGAAGAACAAAAATATAAAAATAAACCCCTTAAAAAAGTGTTTTAACGTGTCTGATAATAAAGCTAGGCTGTGGCACATTCCTAGGATTGAGTTAAAAATGGTGACCATTTGTCCATGCCGGAAGAATTATTTTGCTACAACAAAGCTCGATTTGCAGAATGCTCAGGTAAAGGTTGAAGGTAGTGTTGGATTATCTATTTTGATTGAGTTATGCTTTGTCTAAAGTTTTGAATTCTTAAGGGAAGGTTGGTTAGTATTGCTCGGGACGCGCAATAGTTCAAGTTTAGGAGTTATTTTGTGCAGAATATATTGTTGAGCGACTTGAGGGAGCAAGATTTGCGATCCAGCAAACATAGGGAGCAAAAACTGCCACGTCACAGCTCGTTATCCATTTTAATGAACTGGAGTAAGTTAAGCTATTCTCGGATTTGAGGAGCAAGGAGAGCCATCCACGTGTCTAGGTCAACCTAATTTAAGCTTGTCTTCATTCTATAAAAGGGAAGAGTCGTTCAAGTCAAAGACATTCCACTTTTGGGAAAGAGATCATTTCTCATTTCCATCTTGGGAGCCGAATAGGGGAGAAAGACTGGAGACTTCAAGAAGACCATCAATTACAGAATTAACCAAGGGAATTAGTATTTTCTTGTAATTTCTTGTAATTATGGATGTGCATACTCAGATTGTAGTGTGTGTTATCATGAGTGTTATGAATTAAATCTCTTTAGGTGTTGGTTAGGAGTTATGTAATTGTTGTGCTTAATTCTCTATGCAATATAAGTTGATTTGAGCATCTTGATTATTTGTATAGCTGATTTATATTTTGTGCCCGATTGGCCAGCCGGTATGAATACCATTTCTTAGTTTCAGGGATGATTTGAGAAGTGTATGAATACCACTTCTAATCTGTCTACTTTATATTGTTTACTTTCTGTTCTGCCATTTCTTTTGCTTCAGCATTTTATCAAAACCAATCATTTTAACCATTCTTGAAACAATTAAAGAGTTATACAAAACAGATAAAGTGAGAGCTATTCAGACCCTGGATTCGATAAATACTTATTACTTGATGCGGATTGTGTATGCTTGCACAGTGTTCTAGATTTTATTTTTGCTATGTTTTTACCCACTCTGGGAACCCAACAAGAACACAACAAGAAAAAGTATGGGGAAAGCGGATCTGTCGCAGACCCATTCTCAACATCATCCTCTCCAAGAAGACCCATTCTACTTTGTCATAGGTCTTGCTCATGTCTAGCTTAAGCAAGGCCACCCTGTTCTCCCGACCTGCTTTGCTTTCAGTGCATGGATGCATTCATACCCCGGGATGGCATTATTAACTACACAACGCCCTGGAATAAAAGCACTCTGATTATGGGAAATCAACTCATTAAGTATACCTTTCATCCGATTCACCAAAACCTTGGACATAATTTTGTACGATACATTACACAATGAGATTGCCCTGTAATATGTAATGCGCTTGGGGCTCTTCTTCTTAGGGATCAACACAATCATCGTTTCATTCAAAGGTGCTAGAGAGGCTTTATCATTCAGAATGTTAAAAAAAAAATTAACCACATCAGGCCCTACTACCGACCAGACATGCTAATAGAAGGCTCCACACAGACCATCCGGTCCTGGAGCTTTACTGGGATGGATCTTTTTCAATGCTCGAAGTACCTCTTCTCGTTGAAAATGCCACACAAGACTGTTATTGACCTCATCTGTAAAAGTGGGGGGAACTCGAGAAATAACATAAACAATCTCTCCCTTAGATGGGAACGATGTCGAGAAAATGCCATCAAAGTACCCTTCAATCAAGCCCAACACCATATTTGGTTCCTGTTGCCACACTCCATTACTATCCGCCAGTCCCCAGATCGTATTAACTCTCCTTTTGTGTGAGGCCTATGAATGAAACCAACGGGTATTTCTATCCCCCCATTTTAGCTAGCTATCACGAGATCTCTGTCTCCAGTACACCTATTCCTCCACAAGGAGAGAATCTACATGCCTTTCTACCCTATTTAACTCAGCTCGGGAATCAGAAGATCCCAACCTACCCATCACCTGTTGAACATTCGTTGTAGCGGCCCGGATACGCTGACAAAAACTTCCACCCTTCGGCTTTCCCCATCTACTCAGATGTGACATGCATCGGGAAGTCACTGATGCCAACTCTGCAGGTGAACTAGTTGGAGGCCCATAGTTCCAGCTCATTGAAACTGCCTCCCCCAAATCATTAGCATGGAGCCAAGTTTCCTCAAACCTCTGAATCCTCTGCCCTACGCTACAAACTGTCTGGACATCAACTGACATAGAAAGCAAAAGAGGCCTATGGTCTGATCGGCTAAAATCCAGATGAGTCACCTCATGCATCGGAAATAAGGCCTCCCATGCAAAGTTGCTCATGCATATATCAATCCTCTCCCATACAGTTTCCACTCTTGGCCTCCCATTGCACAAAGTGAAAGCAACACCCCTGAAACCAAGATCAAGTAGCTCACACTCATCAATTGCACCCTCAAAACCTAACAACTCATCCTCCGCCTTAGCCTTATGATAACTCTTCAAAATGGAGTTATTTGTGTCTTATTTCTATCATGATTTATATGTTATTTGTGCCAAATAGGTGTGTGATAGGACCTAAATAGTCCTATTTTATCGCCTCTAATCTAAGCTTGTTAGAGCCATTTTATGCTTTACTTGTCCTATTTACAGGTTAATTGAGCTTAGGCTATGCCGGGAGCCGATCACGCTAATTAGTGTTAATTCGGGCAAATTACGAAGCTTTGGAACCATCTCGGTGTCTTGGACGACGAGGAGGTGAAAATACCCAATTGTGCTGAAGCGGGCCTGAAAAATGACACCGAAAGCCAAAGATTGAAGCCCCGAACCGAGAGAAAGCGAGACAAAGCCGAGAAATTAAGCAGAAAGTTGAGATTTCAGGCTGGCGCCGACACATCGGCCTTGGCGTCTCGACACCAACGCGAGATCTTGTCGAAGTGTAATGTTCGCGACGTCTCGACGCCGACGTATTTTCTAAATACATGTAATCTTAGTTTTAGTTCGCCGTTAGGTTAGAATTTTTGTCCCTTTTACGATTTCTTTACCTCTTTTACATTCCAGCACTATTGCAGACCATTCTTGGTCATATTCTATGGATTCTTTGATGTTTATTGTTGATTTTACTTCATCTATGCGTAACTCATCTCGTTTAGATCGTTGGATTGGGTTTATGTCTTGATTCTAAATAAGATTGGCTGAGTTTTGTGAGTTTTACTTTATGTTCTTGTTGTATTTTCATTGAGTTTTACATGTTATCCCGTTTAAACCAATACATGAGGCTAGTCTATTAGGATTGACACCCTATGCAATTACCGCTTGTGTATTCTATCAGTTATTTTTAGATAGCCACTAGGTTGAGGCAAGCCAATCTCTACGCGAGACGACCCTTGATAGGCCTAGGATGCATGTTAAAGGTTGTATGAATTAGATTTAAATTGCATTTGAATTTTGTTTGTGCGATTTCGGACCCATGATCCCAAAGTGGCTAGTTTTAATAGGTAGTTGCAAAATTGCTTGTTAATTAACTAGTTAGATATAATTAGTAACCGTTGCAGAGGTCTCGGATGTTTGCTAAATTATGTATAAAGGGTGGCGAGCGATAGGGTCTATATTAATTAATCTTGTTAATTGCAGAATTCATGATTAGCAAGGTAATTAGCACAGGTTAGTGTAGGGAGGTCCTCCGAGTAACCCAGAAGCCAACTGGACTAATGAAATCAGTTTAGAATAATTATTAGAGAAAACTTGGAAGCCAACGAATTAGAATCAAGCATAATAAATCCCGATCCAACGATCCCCTTTCATGTTATTGTTTCCGTCTAATTTCTCTCCTGCATGCTTAAGTTTTATGTCTTTGTAAATTCAGTATTTTATTATTCTTTGCTTGACATTCATTCTAAAAATCCCCCTGTTTTGATAAGCACAAAATTCTATAACTGCTAGGTCCCCTTCCTTGTGTTCGACTCCGGCTGCTATTGCTACAAAATAGTAGTAGTGTCGTGGATTATAAATTTTATTTGACCAACAAGACCTTCGACAAGTTGGACCCGTCAAATTCGTGTCGTTGCTGGGGAAGGGTGTTTTCTAGTGTTTATAGGATTTTGTGTTCTTTTTGTGCTTTTTATTTTTCTTTTTGCAGAACTTAACGATGATATCGGCATAACCTCGACGTGGTAATTTAGAGTGTCATGGCCGAGTGCATGATGCAAGACCTAGTAGCTCCTGATTTTAGTCATCTCCCATCTCTTGGAGACCTTGAAGTCACCAGAGAAATCATATACATCACCCAAGCGCCTGAGGAAGAATTTCACAAGTATTGGGATCGCTTCAAAAGGTTATGTGCACTTCCTCATCGCCCATTGTCTGAGGAGTCCTTGCTGTTGCACTTCATTGAAGGATTAGCACCCAATGACAGAAGGATGTTTGATATAGCAAGTGGTGGGGATGCACTAGACAAAACACCCAGTGAGACTAGAGAGATAATTTCGAGCTTGGAAACGTATGTTGGTCTCATCATATTTCAAGCACGAAAGGCAAATTCTTCCAATTCTTCGGATAGCCAAACTCTTAAGCAACAACAAGAAGGTAAGTATAATGAGGTTTGTGAGCCTGAGCTTGAGCCTTCTTTATATTTTGAGTCTGATTCGTGTGATTCCCCATGCGTGGTAGGAGAGATGGAAATAGCTGATGAGTTAGTTTCAGTTCATTTTGAGCAAAAATCTATTTCCCCTAAGCTTATTGATTTCGAATTACATGAGTTAGATTTAGTTTTTCTGATGGCTGACGAGTCTGTTGCTAAATATAATGGTGTTTTGATTGATATGTTGGGGATGATGATTAATAATCAGTTTAAATTTTATTATGCCTTGCACTCTATGTGAAAGTTTAATTTATCAAAAAGAAGAGGAATAAAAAGGATGCATTGAAAATAAAAAAGGTTGATTTCGGATGAAAAGAGAGGAGAGCGTGGTCGAGCAAACAACCTTAAACAATTGCACCTTATAATTTTACTGTCTTCCATTATTTCAATTCTTAGACAGGTTTATTTTTATCAGTTGCTTTTATGTTTGTTTTCTTGTTTTTGTTTGTCTTTTAGGATTGGCGGTACCAAAGCGATGCTTCCATGTTTGTAGAGAAAACGTGATTCACCACCCATGAGCGCCATATTCAGGGAAGTTCTATTCTTTCCCTATGCATTGTCTTAATTCTTCATGATTTATTACATTGAGGGCAATGTACATTTTAGGTTGGGGGTGGGGAATCGTACTTTACATTTCTGTTGGGCCTTGAGCATTTGAGCGTTAGGCCAGAGTTTATGCTTAATAGAATGTCTTGCATGCATGTTGTGTATATGCTTGCTTAAGTGATGACGATTTCCTAGGATTGACTCAAATTTTTTTCGAAAATTTATTGCTTTCAATGAGTTGTAACCAAGAGTGTTAAAAAAATGAGCCTTTTTAAAACTTTTCTTGGATATGTCTTGCACATGTTGGGTGTCTATCTTGATTTAATGTAGGACTTGAATGCTTAGGAGCGAGTTACTTAGCTCATATTCCTGTTGTCACCTCGATAGGTGTAGGGTTAAGCGAGAAAGTCTAAATTTTTTGCAAAATAGTGTGTGACGTCTTGCCTAGGAGAGAAAATAAAATATGCCTGCAAATAAAAAACAAAAGAGTGGAAAAATAAGTCAGTGGTGGCGAGCCAAATGAAAAGAAAAATCATATGCTCGCCATCTTTACTTTGACAGAAAAGAAAAAGAGAGCATGCTTGCATTGAGCTTAAATGCTTAGGGGTAAAAAGAGCTACCTGCAGTGTGATCAGTTAGGCCAAGCAAGAGTAAAACTCGGGTTATGGGTCCCTGCACTATAGTGTGAAAGCTAGTGCCCCATCCAAAAGAAATGCTAAAAGAAAAGAAAAAGAGAGATAGAGACAACAAAAAAAAAAAAAAAAGAAAAAAAAATAGAGAAGAAAAAAGAATTCATTGATCAGGCACTTAAGCAAGAGGAAGCAACCTAGTTTGTTCCATTTGGGCCTTCTAGCAAGACCTTAGTGCCACTGTAGGGGGAAGATAGGATGAGAGTTGAGTAAGCCAATCTCGGGCTAGTAAAGTCTTCTTTAGGAGGGCTGGAGCTCTCTCTTGTGCAAGATAATCTTTGAAAAATTTTGATTTGTCTCCTCATTTGTCTCTCTTGCAAATGTCTCTTGATTGCTTTAGTTTTTGGAGTGTTTGAGTCTTGTGGATTAAATCACTTTTCGATCATATGCACAACGTCTTTCTCTTTCGTCTGTGTGTGCCTTGCTCGAGGACTAGCAAGATTTAGGTTGGGGGTATTTGATAGGATCTAAATAGTCCTACTTTATTGCCTTTAATATAAGCTTGTTAGAGTCATTTTATGCTTTACTTGTCCTACTTACAGGTTAATTGAGCTTAGGCTATGTCGATAGCTGATCACGCTAATTGGTGTTAATTCGGGCCAATTACAAAGTTTTGGAGCCATCTCGGTGTCTTGGACGACGAGAAGGTGAAAAGACTCGATTGTGCTGAAGCGGGCCTGAAGAATGACACTGAAAGTCGAAGATTGAAGCCCTGAATTGAGAGGAAGTGAGACAAAGCCGAGAAATTAAGCAACAAGTTGAGATTTGAAGCTGGCGTCGAGATGCCGGCCTTGGCGTCTCGACGTCGACGCTAGATCTGGCCGAAGTGTAATGTTCGCGGCGTCTCGATGCTTTCCTTGGCATCTCGACGCCGACGTATTTTCTATATATATGTACTCTCGATTTTAGTCTGCCGTTAGGTTAGAATTTTAGTCCCTTTTACGATTTCTTTGCCTCTTTTACATTCCATCACTATTGTAGACCATTCTTGGTCATATTCTATGGATTCTTCCATGTTTATTGTTGATTTTACTTCATCTATGCGTAGCTAATCTCGTTTAGATCGTTGGATTGGGTTTATGTCTTGATTCTAAATAAGATTGGCTGAGTTTTGTGAGTTTTACTCTCTGTTCTTGCTGTATTTTCATTGAGTTTTACATGTTATCCCGTTTAAACCAATACATGAGGCTAGTCTATTAGGATTGACAGCCTATGCGATTACCGCTTGTGTATTCTAAAAAACTTTGCCGACAGTGGCCGGCCGTCGGCAGTGAGCGGCCGGTCGCCGGATAAGAAGAAGAAGAAATGGGAGGGAGAAAAGGGAGGGAGAGATGAGAGGTAAATGAAATTAAAAAATATATATATATTTTTAATTATTTTCTTATTATTTTATTTTTACAATTTAAAAAATAATTATTGTAATAAAAAAATACATCCACGTCAGCAATCCGTTAACTTTTAACGGAAAATTGGATG
Source organism: Luffa aegyptiaca (assembly GCA_017139565.1). NCBI lineage: Eukaryota > Viridiplantae > Streptophyta > Magnoliopsida > Cucurbitales > Cucurbitaceae > Luffa > Luffa aegyptiaca. The sequence continues at coordinate 7,644,966 of CM029397.1, forward strand.
GAGGGACCAAAATGAAACTAAAACCAAACCTTAGGGACTAAATCGTTGAATTTGAAAACTCAGTGACCAAAATGAAACCTAACCCAAACCTCAGAGACTAAAAGTGTATTTTTCCCTAACTTTTATTTGGCCAACACAACCTTCGACAAGTCGGACCCGTCAGTGTGTTTTTAGTTGAATATATTGTGTTTTATCCTATATATAAGAATTGATGCTTTGGATGTTCTTTTGCAAAGAAATTAATGTTGAGCGACTTGAGGGAGCAAAATCCATGATCCAGCAAAGCTGTGAGCAAAACTGGCCAAGTGAGCTGCACGTGATTCATTAATGAGGTGGCGTTTCCAACAGTGATCTCGGATTTAAGAAGCTTGGAGAGAGTTCCACGTGTTATATTTGACCTAATTAGGGTTGACTTTACTCTATAATAGGAAGTAGTCGTCTCAAGTCAAAATATTCTAGGACGGAAGTTCAATTCTTTCCATCTTTGGAAGTCGAATAAAGGAGAAAACGATTGGCGACTTTAGAATACCATCATCTACGGATTTCCTCAAGGAGGGTCATTTCTTCTTGTAGAGTTTGTAGCTATGGATGCATTTAACTAGATTGTAGCGTGTGTTGTTTCCAATTCAATGAACTAATTTACTTTAGGTGTTTGTTGAGATTATGTAATTGTTATTCTTCAATAATCTAGCAATTCATATTGATTCTTGAGCATCTTGATTACTTGTTGTTTTTAATCTTATTTTGTGCCCGCCTGGCCAGCCAGTATGAATATCTTCTCTTAGTTTCAGGGATGATTTAAGGGATGTGTGGCTTGTAATGACACTAGACCATTATGAGTTGGTGACCGCCCGTAATTGAGCTAGGGATAGCCAGTTGCCTAGTGCTTGATTGGTAGAACGTCATTGGAGTTGAAACCTATTCCAAAAAATCCAGAGTTCCGGGAGGATCCTGCTGATAATACTGCAAGAGATTGCCTGATCAATGGGATTGCTAGAGCATCTTCTAACAATTACAGAAGTCTTAACCAATGCCTATTTCCAATCTGTCTTCTTTATCCGTTTACATTTCTGCTCTGTTATTTCTTTTGTTCCTGCATTATTCAAAACCCAATCAATTATTCTACTTTGAAATCACTACAAAGATTAAACAAAATAGGTAAAGTGAGACTGTTCAAGACCTCGTGGATACGATAAATTTCTTATCACTTGCTGCGGATTATGTGCACTTGCATAGTATTTTGGAGTCAATTTATCTCATATTTTTAACCACTCCAGAATTGCAACACCCTACCACCCTCCTTCTCCTGATCCGACAAAATACCATTGAAATATCATCCCATCAACCACGATGTCCCAGAATTCCCACACAAATGCTTCAGGAAAGACCATGTCATCGCCTAACCCTAAAATTTGTTAAGAATATATTTGATTATGTGAGAATCTACCTTTAAAAGCTCTTGGCAATAGATTTTGTGAATGGATGTGCTTTAAAAAATGATTTTAAAAAGATTCATCCATTTTACCAAACATTAAACAAGGTTAAGAAACAAAGGTTAATATTCTTTTGTAATCTCTTTTAACGCTCTAAAAATCAATTCTAAACTTAGCCTTAGTATACTCTTGAGCTCCTTATGATAGTTATCAATATTAAAAAAAACTATCAAATATAATTATTATAAATGTCCCATTCGAAGTTCAAGTTATTACTTTAAATTTGTGAACGATACATATTAAAAAATTAGGGAAATCCTTATAAATGACCAGTGTATTTTTGAAAAATGGTCAAACGGTGTTTTTCAATAAAAAATGATGAAGAGGAGCATGCAAAATATTTTGGAAGGTTTTCAAATTCTCCTCTTTATTATTTATTTCAATTTCTTTAGTTGAAGGAGTTAAATTGGTTTGATGTGCTTTAGCTGAATTTTCAGGTCCTTAATTTTGATGAAATTGTAGTCTCAACCGGTATGATTTTTCTTTCTCAATATACTGTATTTCTCTTATGTACCTTTATTTTCCGTCCATAAATCACGATTTTAATTTAGTATAAGATCTCTTAATTTAAATTCTCTTTTTCAAATTATTCCGTTAAGATAGATTAATATCAGTCTTATCCTTTTTTTTTTTTAATTTTTAAATCCGTTGATTTAATTAGGCTTCAATTAATCTGTAAATTCTAGATTCTCTCCCTATTTTATAGTGTAATTTAATTTAATTAGTGTATGGATTTAGATTTTGGTTGGAGGCATTTTTGTCCGATTCGTTGTAAAAAAAAACTTACTTTTAAAATGGTCATTTATCTAGTTGCCCCCAAAAATTATTATTCTAATGCATTTCTTAAATTTAGCGGTGATGAAATTTAGGCTCATTTGATAACCATTTATGTTTTTTATTTTTTTGCTTTTCTATTATTCTATTTTTGGTTACGTTGAATTTATGAAGGATACAAGTTAAGAGAGCACATTAACAGTATATTAAAGTCTGCTGTTATTTACCATTTTGTACAACTGATTTAGTTTGTTAATCAGTTTATATTTTCAGTTGTATCTTGTTTATTCTGGTTACAGATGGTCTATATAAAGACATATGCTTTAGCCTTCTTTTATCATCAATAATAAAGTCTATTTCTGGCCATTTCTCCTTGTACATTTCTGAAATTTATCTTGGTATCAGAGCCTAGTCTAACAACCAAAGGCTTTTCTTTGAATTTTTTTTTTCGCATACTGATGGAGTCTTCTACTCCAGAAAAGAACTCCAAGATTGTCAATCCTGGGAATATAAAATCACCACTGTGAAACTCGATGAGGACAACTTTCTTTTGTGGAAGTTGCAGGTCACTACAGCGCTATGAGGACATGGCTTGATGCATTTTGTTCTTGAAGAAACTGAAGCACCTTCGAAATTGATCTCCAATGGCGATCTAAAGGTACCCAATTCCGAATACGATCAATGGGTAAGGCAAGATAGTTTGATCACAACTTGGCTCTTGGGGGCGATGTCCAATTCATTCCTATCAGAGATGCTTGAGTGCGAAACGGCCAAGGCAATGTGGAAAACACTCAATGCTCGATTTTCTTCCAGAAATCTGGCAAGAATAATGGATCTGAAATCCAAATTAGAGACCACAACGAAAGGTAACCTTAAATTAGAGGAATATTTTGTGAAAATAAAGAATATTGTTGATTCTTTATCTGCTGCTGGACGAAAAATCAGTCATGAGGATCATGTACTACATCTTCTGAAAAGGTTAGGGCCTGAATATGATCCCACTGTCTCGGTTATCACGGAAAAAGAAGAAATGTGTTGGGACGATTTTGTACACCGCAAGCGTACGGGTCGTCACAAGTAATATAGTGATTTTGAGTATAGAGTATCGTCTCCACAGGGATTGGATTTATTCAATTAATTACCATAAATAATCTTGCTTAACTTTATTTAGAGAACAAAATCTAATGCCGAAAAAAAAATAAACTAAAAAGCTAATCTAGAAAGCAAAAGATAAATGGAGACACAATTTGGAAGGATAATTCTAGAGTGGTTGATTTCATCAATTGGACCTTTAATGCTTAATCAATTCACTAATATGGATTAACTAATCATTTGATTCATAAGTCTAGAAGCCTGATGACAAGGACTCTCCTGTCGGTCTCCTCCTATCTCATACCTTTCAATAAAGAATCTCCTTTCGGTTTCTTCTTTATTTACTTAGTATGACATTACGACCCTTCAATACAACCTCTAACCTTATTTATTCTATCCCGTGTCACCCGGGTAAATAGCGTTAGTCATGCATTCAGTTCTAGTCTAAGCTTCTCTCCGTCGAGTCTCCACTTAGTAACGATTCATTTAATCAGTGATCAGTTGATTAAAAGCATTACAGACAAAATGCACAAATGAACAATAATGACAATTAAACCAAATAAATTCATTAATCAAGCAAAGGTTCAACATCTAAATCAATCTCATAGAATTTAGGAATTTACTACTCATAATCACTAAAATTCAATAATTCCTAATCCCAACAATTCTAGAAACTAAAACATAAAGGAAAAGGGAAGAGAAATGCTCATAAAAGTGTCGATCTCCTCGATCCCGCGCCGACCTCCATTGATCCCGAGCTCCAAAGATCTTCAACAAAGCTCCAAAACTCTCCCAAAAATCCCCAATTTTAGTGTGGACTCTAGAATGGGGTGAAAACCCACAAATTGGCACACAAAACTTGGAAGCAAATGGCCCCTTTTATAGGCTCCCAGCAGGCGTAGCGTCGCAACGCTCTAACGTCATCTTTTCTTGGGCTCCAAGTCGTCGCAACGTCGCGACGCTACATGGACAACATCGCGATGCTACCCCATTTCTGGATCTTTCCGCGCGGCTGCCAAGCGTCGAGATTCTTCAGCCTAGCATCGCGACGCTAGGCCCTGGATCTTCTAGAATGGCCTGATTTTGACTCAATTTTTGGACCTCCAACTTTCTTTTGGCCCAAATGCTTCTTGTAATGGATTTTGGGCTCTTTTCTTGACCCAACTTGATAATTAAGGCTTTGGAATTCATGAATTGGGGCTTCTAACTCATTCTTCTTGGCTTTTTGGATTTGGATCTACAATGAACTTCTCCAAATTGCTCAAAAAGTCCCCAAAAATCATCCAAATTCTCTCAAAATCTTATTTTGCTTCCTTGGCTCGGTTTTCTGAAATTTAAACATAAAATAGCATTAAAGTATACAATTCATGCACAAAACTAGCTAACAATAATAGGAAAATGATGACATTTTTGCATGTCATCAAAATGCCTCCTCTGCAAAAGGTCTATTCGCTGCTAATGACTCAAGAAAACCGAATCAGTAGGAACCTAGCAATTAATGGTGATGGCTCTCTTCCTACTGTCAATTTTACTACTCAGGCGCCAACAAATTCATCCTTTTCTGTTCAATCACAGAATCAAAATGATACTACCAGGCGCAATCCCAATCCTGGAGGAAATTCGAATCCCAATCAAAGAGGGAGGCAAAATCGAAGACCATGGAATTCTAACGGCAAACCACAGTGTCAACTGTGTGCAGGAAGTTTGGGCATACTGTGTTGAAATGCTACTTCCGATTTGAAAAGTGGTATCAAGGACCCAATTCTAACAACCAGCAGCAACCTTCTTTTCCCAATATGGCAAGGCATCCTCATCCTTCTTCACAAACGCCTTATAATGCGTATCTAGTTCAACATGAACTCAATAGGGAGAATCAATGGTATCTGGATTCTGGTGCCTATAACCATGTTACGAGTGATTTTTCTAACATGTCTGTTTCCTCAGGATATCAAGGTGACAACAATGTGCTTGTGGGCAATGGAGCAGGTCTGGAAGTTCTTAATATCGGGTCATCTTTTCTTAAATCATCTTCCTCACCTGACACTGTATTTCACCTCAAAAACTTACTTCATGTACCTAAAATAACTAAGAACCTCATAAGCGTAAGCCAATTTGCCAATGACAATAATGTTTTCTTTGAATTTCATCCTTCTTTTTGTCTTGTGAAGGACCTGTCCAGTGGCCAAACTCTACTCCAAGGCAAGTTGGTTGATGGTATATACACTTTTACCATGGAGAAAGCTCATCCCAACAGTCTCACTTCTTCCAGTCAATCCAACTCCTCTGCTCAAGTATTCTACACTCATACTTCTTTACCTAATCATGTTTCTTGTTCTAATGTCACTGTATTTGACATATGGCATAATAGGCTAGGGCATCCAGCCATGAATACTGTTCGGTCCATCCTTGATTCCTGTAATATTTCTTACTCTCTGAATAAATTTTCTTTGTGTCATGCTTGCTCGATTGGAAAGTCTCATTGTTTACCATACATATCTTTATTTCTTTTTAAAAAAGTAGAAAACCAATCCTGTCGATAACCGGTCGATTGTTGCTCGTTTGTCTCTTAAGAAAGTTAGAGAAATAGAGAGTTATGTTAGAGACGAAAGAGAAATATATAGAGACGTGGAAATGTAAGTTTAGACATAGAGGTGAATTCTTTTGGAGAGAAAAAAATTGAGAGACAAAAGAAAAATATCTAGGAGAAACTTTTGTTAGAGAGACCGGTGAAAGAAAGCATATTAGTTAGGAATCTTTATAAATATATTAGATAGATAAAGCAAAAGAGAAACTAGAGGAAAAAAAGATAAATTGTAAAGAGAGAAGTAAAATTGATAGTAAAATGTATATTAGAGAAGTATAAAAAAATTGTAGTGAGAGAAAATTTATAGGGAAAAATTTTAGATAGAGAAAAATAAATGAGAGACATTGAGGATAAATTTTAGAGGTAGATATACTAGCTAGACAAAGATAAGTTTAGAGAGAAAAAGAGAAAAAAAGAAAAATAAATAGGTGAAAATTTTAAAGAGAGAAAATTGAAAGATAGGTTAGGAGAGAAACAAATGAAACTTTTTTTTTTTTTTAACCAGATATTATCATTGTTTTCTCTTATTGGAAAATCACCGAATATTACAATTATTAGAAAGTAAAACCACTAATCTGGAACTGATTTTCAGTACCATATATTTTCTATTATTCTATTTGCAAGCAGGGAGAACAATATTTGGTATGTGAATGAATACAATTGAAAAGGGGGCCACCATTATTGGTTTAGATGATTTTACATACTGAGGTTCCAATGAAGGTATGTTCCCGGATGAATTTACAGACAAAATCTTTCCATTTAGCAGCACTGTTTGACTATGCAGGTCCTCATCCTTGGCTGTTAAATGATATTCCTCTCTAAAGGCTTTGCTTCCAACGTTTGGTTTATGGCTGTAGGACTTGTTTCTATGGTGCAACCGTCTGGTTCTGTTCAATGCAATCTCGACATGAACTGTGGTGTTTCCATCTAGGTTGAGCAAAAGCAATGTGATTCCTTTAGATTGCTTAGAACAATGTGCATAGGCTCGTATTTTCTTCGTGCCGTTAAAGGTCGTGGATAGAACATTGCTTCCCATCAAGCGATGCCATAGGAGCGCACTGTAGTAGTCTGGATTCGGTTCAAAAGTTGTTGTGTTCAACAAACCATAGTTTCCACCAATCAATGTCTGCCGACAGTAGGTTTTTGTATCGAAAGTGGCTGACATACCGAGCTGGTCTAGGTACCAAAAACTAAAGACAAATGCCTTTGTGACCAAATTATGGCCACTATTGTAAGCCCCTCCCGCTTCCCCAACCCATGCTTTAGCTGAAGTTGGAGAGTTTTTAAGGATCTCATGGAGCTTGTAAAACGTATCGACCATGCCATCAAGATAGGACGGGTCAAGAATCCTTTCAACGAGATGTTCATCAACTCCTGGTCCTAGATTGTATATATGGTGTGACAAAGCATCTAGTGATTGGGTTGTTTTGTTTACGAATTGTTTGAACCAATTTTCATCAAAGAATCCTCCAGGTGCTATGATTAATGGCTTGGGTCCGACACCTCCGTAGATACTTTGGACCATGTTCTGAAGAGCAATTGTATCAGAAGCATACTGATCTACTGTAACTCTTGCTCCAATTCCATTCCCACTCAATTCATTTCCAAACTCCCAACCATGGATTGTGTAGTTCTTTTTGACAGTATAACGTATGAACGATTCAGCATTCGAGTAATTCCAAGCTCCTACAGCAGTCCCATCTGATACAATTTGTCGTCCATTGAGAGCGTTCAATCCAAAAATAATATTAGCTCCTCCTTTATTGAAGAAGTCATTTAGTTGATCCCATCTATCAGTGGGTAAGCAACCTTGACTGAAACCAAACAACTCTGAGGTGTTTCTTGAAAAAGAAAAATTGCATGGCTGCTGGTGATCTTCAGTATCATATATTAGCTTATCTTGCAAACTACCACCCAATCTAAGCTTGAGGGGTTTAAATTCTTTGATTGCATTTAATAGAATATTGTTGCTCAGGTCAAGATTCAACAAAGAGGCTCGGCCCCAACTACAAGTTCCATAATCGCATTTCTCAGGAGGCCACCAATCGAGCATAGCACAAACGAAATCTTCATCAATAGCTCCAATGGTAGATTTTCCATCGATTGAAACCCTCCCTCTCACAAACCCATCTTCTTTGAAACCCTTCGAGCTTACTGAACCAGAACAACAAAAGAAGAAGCAGATGCAAAAACAAAACCCCACAAACCAAACACGAAACCCCATTTCCAAAAACTTCCTCAAATGGCGAAAGATCTAACAATGAAACTTTCGGCCAATCTTGGAATTTGAAGTTGGTTTTGCAAGTGGACCCTTATATTGGCTTTTGCCCTTTTTCTGTTGATGGAGAGATTAGAAAGAATGCTTATGAAACACGCATTTTTCAAGGGAAGGGGTTTGAACAAAACACCAAATTTGGTGTTTACAAGTTGGCTTCAGGTTTTGGTTTTTGAGAAATGAATAGAAATAAAAATTTTAAGTTAAGTAGATATGAAAATTTTAAGTTAAGGATAAAATTTTTAGATAGAGATAAAATTCCGCTCCAGAGAGATATGTCAAGGATAACAAAAAAAGAACAAAAAAAGAGCTATTGAAGATAAAATGAGTAGTTGTTGAAAATGAGAAATATCATTTTTTTATGACTTATATTTTGACTTTTAGAATTTCGTTATAATTTCAATTTTTTTTAAAGATAGGAAATATAAAATTGGATTATTATCTAACAATTATACTCTCAAAAACTAAAAACAGCAAACCAAAGGGTTATGGACACTCGCTCCTTGAAGATGTCTTGCAACATGTTTTTATCTTTCATCCTATATAAATGGATTATTATTTCTAATATACATTTTTTTTTCCAAGTTGTTGTCTTAAGTATCACATAAGAAAGTACCTAAAACTAATGGGCAACCATGGTATAGACTCAACGAATACCTTTATTAAAATGTAAAACACTTAAAAAGTCATTTTTAGTAGTTGCCAAACACTAGATTTTTTTCAAAATTAAACACTTACAAAGTTAAACCAAACACACCTTAAGTATGAAATGTGTAAGAGCATCGCGAAAAGGAAGGAATTTTTCTCAAATAAATCTTCTATTCTTTAAATTTTTTAGTTTTAATTTAGACTTAAATAGACGGTTATTCGATAATTAAACATCATTATAACAATATTTGTTTTGTAGTTGAATCTCTCAGTCTCACATTTTATCTTTTTCTGCGAAACTAAATGATCAAAGAAGGAATGATATATTGTATTCCCGAGGGGAAGTTAACTATGAGAGATCATAGAACAATAGGAGACTACGAAAAATTATTGAATGAGACTGATGTGATTGTTTTTTAATAACCGTTCCATGGATTAAAACATATACTTTCCCTAATTAATCACCTTGATAGAAATGTTGTGGGTGTCCAGCCCACTTGTTGCACAAGCAAGAGTTTATTTTTAAACTTGTGTTTATGAGTCCAATATGTCATGGTATGTGTTTAGCCCAATTGGGGTTAAATGAATGAGTTTGTCTTGTAAGCCTAGGATTCTTCGTTGGATATGAGATGACCTAAGGGAAGTGACGACAGCAAGAAAAAATACAGGAAAAATACACAGAAAAACGGAGAGAAGCAGGGAGAGCAGTGCAATTCGGATTTTCAGCGACAACGTTCACAAAGTTGTCGTTTGAACCGTTGGATATTTCTGACATTTGGTCCGCCTGTTGGGGACCAATAGGGCCTCGTGTTGAACGGTTGGATCATCGTTTTGAGCTCGGGTTTGTTCGTAATCGCTGCTGGATAGAACTTGTAAAACTGAAGATATTTTCATCTTCTTTATCTCTTAAGTGTTGATCTCTTAGGTATGAAAGTATTGGTGGGTTGTGAATCTTTGTATGACTTATTTGGATTCTTTTTCCCTCAACTATCATAATAAGAGAAGGTGAGAAGGGTGGACTCCTGACAAGTCCCGTGGTTTTTACTTTTCACATCGAAGGGGTTTTCCACGTATAAATCGTGCGTGTTCTTGCGTTTTTAGTATTCTAAATTTTATGGTTGATTGCTGTCCGTTATTGGTTGATTTCTTGGTGATTGATTTGTGGTGTTTTTGGAGCACTATTAATTGGTTGCTTGTCTTGGAGGTGATCCTAGTGGGTTGTTAATATACTACTTGGGTCCTATCAGTTGGTATCAGAGCGAGGTTTTAATTTAATCCTTGTTATGGAGTCTACTCGTAGTAGTGGAGGTAGCTCAATCATTACATTGACATCAACCAATTATTCCATCTGGAAACCGATGATGGAGGATTTGTTATATTGTAAATATCCAATTGAAGCAACCACAGGAGCTGATGGTACCATTATTAAACCTGCAAAACCAGAGAAAATGGAAGAGAAAGATTAGGGAAAGTTAAAGAGGAAAGCTTTGGAGACTATTAGGTAGTGGGTTGATATTAGCATTTTCAACCATGTGTCTCAAGAGTCCGACCTATATGCGTTGTGGAAGAAATTGAAAGATCTTTATGAAAGGAAGACCGCGCATAATAAAGCTTCATTAATCAAGAGGCTTGTTAATTTGAAGTTTCAGGGTGGGAAGTCTGTTTTTGAGCATTTGAATGACTTCCAGGATATTATTAACAAGTTGACTACTATGAAGATTGTTCTTGATGATGAATTGCAGGCTTTGTTCTTGTTGAGTTCTTTGCCAGACAGTTGGGAAACTTTGGTTGTGTCTATTAGTAACTCTCCAGAAGGTGTTCTGTCTTTGAATGTTATTAAAGAAGCATGTTCAATGAAGAGATAGAAAGAAAGGAGATGGGAGTTGATAATTCACATGCTCTTGTTGTTGAGAATCGTGGAAGAAACAAGAGTAGGGGACCCAAAGGTCGTGGTAACTCAAAATGGAGGTCCAAGTCTAGAGACAAAGAGACTAGGACATGTCATTACTGCAACAACCCTGACAATATCAACAAGTTTTGCTATCGTTGGAAGAAAGAACAAGGTATGAATCAAGACTCACAAAAAGAGGGAGATGATAGGAATACTGCAGCAATCACTTCTAAGAGTGATGATGATGTCACCTTGATTTGTGCAACTAGTGAGTGTCATCATGTAGAGAGTTCAGATACAGAGTGCCTGGTAGATTGATAGGACCTAAATAGTCCTATTTTGTCGCCTCTAATCTAAGCTTGTTAGAGTCATTTTATGCTTTACTTGTCTTATTTATAGGTTAATTGAGCTTAGGCCATGTCGGGAGTCGATCACGCTAATTGGTGTTAATTCGGGCCAATTACGGAGTTTTTGGAGCCATCTCGATGTCTTGGACGGAGAGAAGGTGAAGAGAGCCAATTGTATTGTAGCGGGCCTGAAATGTGACATCGAAAGCCAAAGATTGAAGCCTCGAACTGAGAAGAAGTGAGACCGAGCCGAGAAGTAGAGCAGGAAGTCGAGTCTACAGGCTGGCGTCTCGACGCCGACGCGATTTCAGCCCGAAGACGAATGTTCGCAGCGTCGAGACACTGTGCCCTGGCGTCTCAACGCCGTCGTGTTTTCTATATATATGTAGCCTCGGTTTAGTCCGCCATTAGGTTAGAGTTTGGGTCCCTTTAACGATTTATTTGCCTCTTTTACTTTTCAGCACTTTTCTAGACCATTGTTGGTCATTTACTATGGATTCTTTCATGTTTATTATCGCTTTTACTTTATCTATGCATAGCTATACTCTTTTAGATCGTTGGATTGGATTTATGTCTTGATTCTAAATGATATTGGTTGAGTTTTCTGGTTTATACTTGCTGTTCTTGCTGAGATTTTATGGAGTTGTGCATGTAATCTCGTTTAAACCAATACATGAGGCTAGTCAATTAGGATTGACGCCCTATGCGATTACCCCTTGTGTATTCTATCAGTTATTTGAGATAGCCACTAGGTTGAGGCAAGCCACTCTCTACGCGAGACGGCGCTTGATAGGCCTAGGATACATGTTAAAGGTTGTAGGAATTATATTTAAATTGCTTTTGAATTTAGTTCTTATGATTCCGGACCCACGATCCCAAAGCGGCTAGTTTTAATAGGTGGTTGTAAAATTGCTTGTTAACAGTCTACATTAATTAATCTTGTTGATTGCTGAATTCACCATTAGCGAGTTAATTAACACAAGTTAGTGTAGGGGGTCCTCCGAGTAACCCAGAAGCCGACCGGACTAATAAAATCAGTTTAGAGCGATCATTAGAGAAAACTAGGAAGCCAATGAATTAAAATCAAGCATAATAAATCTCAATCCAATGATCTCCCTTTTATGTCATTGTTCCCTTCTAATTTCTCTTTGCATGTTTAGTTTTGTGCCATTTAAAATTCAGCATTCAATTATTTTATTTTATTTTATTTTCCTTGCTTGTCTTTCATCATAAAAAATCCCCCCAGTTTTCATAAGCACGAAATCCTACACTTATTAGATCCTCCTTCCATGTGTTCGACCTCGCCCGCTATTGCTACAAAATTAGTAGTAGTGATGTGGATTATAAATTTATTTGACGACTTAGGGAGAACTTGACACCCTCCTAGCGGTCCCGTCAAGTTGGCGCCGTTGCCGGGGAAGGACGTTTTCTAGTATTTATAAGATTTTGTGTTTTTGTGTCTTTTTGGTTTTTGTGGCTTTTCCTTTTTCCTTGCAGAGCTTAACGATGAAATCAACATAACCTCGGCACTGTAAGTTACAGTGCCATGGCCGAATGCATGATGTAGGACCTAATAGCTCCTGATTTGAGTCATCTCCCATATCTTGGAGACCTTGAAGTGACCAGAGAAATCATATACATCACCCAAGCGCCTGAGGAAGAATTTCACAAGTATTGGGATCGCTTCAAAAGGTTATGTGCACTTCCTCATCGCCGATTGTCTGAGGAGTCCTTGTTGTTGCACTTCATCAAAGGATTAGTGCCCGATGACATAACGATGTTAGATATACCGAGTGGTGGTGATGTGGTGGACAAGACACCGAGTGAGGCTAGAGAGATAATTTCGAGCTTGGCGACGTATGTTTGACTCATCATATGGCAAGCACGAAAGGTAAATTCTTCCCATTCCTCGATTAGCCAAACTCCCGATCAACTGTACGAAGGTAAGTCGATAGAAAATTCCACTGAGGTGAGTAAGCCTGGGCTTGAGCCTTCATTAGATTCCGAGTCTAGTTCATGCAATTCTTCATGCTTGATAGAAAAAATAAAAATAGGTGATGAGTTAGCTTCGGTTCGTTCTTTACCAATTTCTATTTCCCCTAAGTTTATTACTCCTGAATTGCATGAGTTAGATTTTGTCATTCCTGTAGCTGACCAGTTTGTTGCTCAAAATAAAGGTGTTTTGATTTATATGTTGGGGATGATGATTGATAATCAGTTTAAATTCTATTATACCTTGCACTCTGGGTGCAAGTTTAATTTATCTATGCAGGAGAAAATCAAAAAGAAGAAAAATAAAAAGGATGTAATGAAAATCAAAGAGGTTGATTTCGGATGAGAAGCGAGGAGAACGTGGTCGACCAAACGACCTTAAACATTTGCACCTTATAATTTTACTGCTTTCTGTTATTTCATTTCTTAGATAGGTTTTATCTTTTTCAGTTGCTTTTATGCTTGTTTCCTTGTTTTTATTTCTCTTTTAGGAATGGTGGTACCAAAGCGAAGCTTCTACATTTATAAGAAAACGTGATTCACCACCCAAGAGCTCAATATTCAGGGAAGTTCTACTCTTTCCCTATGCATTGTCCTAATTCTTCATGATTTATTACATATAGGACAATGTAAATTTTAGGTTGGCGGTGGGGAATCATACTTTTTACTTCTGTTGGGCCTTGAGCATCTGAGCGTCAGGCTAGCGTTTGCGCTTAATGAAATGTCTTGCATGCTTGTTGTGTGTATGCTTGTTTAAGTGATGATGATTTCCTAGGATTGACTCAAATTTTTTCGAAAATTTATTGCTTTCGATGAGTTGTGACCGAGAGTGTTAAAAACAGGAGCCATTTTAAAACTTTTCTTGGATATGTCTTGCACTTGTTGGGTGTCTATTTTGCTTTAAAAGTATGACTTGAATGCTTAGGAGCGAATTACTTAGTTCATATTCTTGTTGTCACCCCGATAGGTGTAAGGTTAAGTGAGAAAGTCTAATTTTTTTGCAAAATAGTGTGTAGAGTTTTGCCTAGGAGAGAAAAAGAAAATATGCTTGCAATAAAAAAAAAGAGTGGAAAAATAAGTAAGGGGTGGTGAGGCAAAAGAAAAGAAAAATCATATGCTCGCCATCTTTACTTTGAGAGAAAAGAAAAAGAGAGCATGCTTGCATTGAGCCTAAACGGTTATGGGTAAAAAGAGCTACCTGCAGTCTGATCAGTTAGGCCAACCAAGAGTAAAACTCGGGTTATGGGTCCTGCACTGTAGTGTGAAAGCTAGTGCCCTATCCAAAAGAAATGCAAAAAGAAAAAAAAAAGAGAGGGCAAAAGCAAAAGCAAAAAGAAAAACAAGTCCAAAGAAAAAGAAGAGTGAAAAAGGAAGAAAAAAATAGAGAGAAGAAAAAGGAATTCCTTGATCAGGCACTTAAGCAAGAGGAAGCAACCTAGTTTGTTCCATTTGGGTCTTTTAGCAAGACCTTAGTACCAGTGTAGGGGGAAGATAAGATGAGAGTTCAGTAAGCCAATCCCGGGATAGTAAAGTCTTCTTTAGGTGGGATGAAGCTCTCTTCTGCAAGATAATCTTTGAAAAATTTTGATTTGTCTCCTTATTTGTCTCTCTTGCGAATGTCTCTTGATTGCTTTAGTTTTTGGAATGTTTGAGTTTTGAGGATTAAATCACTTTTCAACTATATGCACAACGCCTTTCTCTTTGTTTTGTGTGTGCCTTGCTCGAGGACTAGCAAGATTTAGGTTGGGGGTATTTGATAGGACCTAAATAGTCCTATTTTATCGCCTCTAATCTAAGCTTGTTAGAGTCATTTTATGTTATACTTGTCATATTTATAGGTTAATTGAGCTTAGGCCTTGTCGGGAGACGATCACGCTAATTGGTGTTAATTCGGGCCAATTACAGAGTTTTTGGAGCCATCTCGATGTCTTAGACGGAGAGAAGGTGAAGAGACCCAATTGTGCTGTAGCGGGCCTGAAATGTGACACCGAAAGCCAAAGATTGAAGCCCCGAACCGAGAAGAAGTGAGACCAAGCTGAGAATTAAAGCAGGAAGTCGAGTCTAGAGGTTGGCGTCGAGACGCCAGTCTTGGCATCTCGACGCCGATGCGATTTCAGCCCGAAGAAAAATGTTCGCAGCGTCGAGGCGCTATGCCCTAGCGTCTCGACGCCGACGTGTTTTCTATATATATGCAGCCTTGGTTTAGTCCGCCGTTAGGTTAGAATTTGGGTCCCTTTTACGATTTCTTTGCCTCTTTTACTTTTCAGCACTTTTGTAGACCATTGTTTGTCATTTATTATGGATTCTTTCATGTTTAGTATCACTATTACTTCATCTATGCGTATTTAAACTCTTTTAGATCGTTGATATTGGCTGAGTTTTCTGGTTTATACTTGTTGTTCTTGGTGAGATTTTATTCAGTTTTGCATGTAATCCCGTTTAAACCAATACAACAGGCTAGTCAATTAGGATTGACGCCCTATGCGATTACCGCTTGTGTATTCTATCAGTTATTTGAGATAGCCACTAGGTTGAGGCAAGCCACTCTCTACGTGAGGCGACCCTTGATAGACCTAGGATACATGTTAAAGGTTGTAGGAATTAGATTTAAATCGCTTTTGAATTTAGTTCTTATGATTATGGACCCACGATCCCAAAGCGGCTAGTTTTAATAAGTGGTTGTAAAATTGCTTGTTAATAAACTAGTTAGATATAAGTAGTAACCGTTGCAGAGGTCTCGGATGGTTGCTACATTATGCATAAGGGGTGGCGAGCGATAGAGTCTACATTAATTAATCTTGTTATTTGTCGAATTCACCATTAGCGAGTTAATTAGCACAAGTTAGTGTAGAGGAGTCCCTCGAGTAACCCAGAAGCCGACCAGACTAATAAAATCAGTTTAGAGCGATCATTAGAGAAAACTAGGAAGCCAATGAATTAGAATCAAGCATAATAAATCCCAATCCAACGATCACCCTTTTATGTTATTGTTCCCGTCTAATTTCTCCTTGCATGTTTAGTTTTGTGCCATTTAAAATCCAGCATTCAGTTATTTTATTTTATTTTATGTTCCTTGCTTGTCTTTAATCATAAAAAATCCCCCTTGTTTACGTAAGCACAAAATCCTACACTTATTAGATCCCCCTTCCCTGTGTTCGACCCCAGTCGCTATTGCTACAAAATTAGTAGTAGTGTCGTGGATTATAAATTTATTTGACGACTTAGGGAGAATTCGACACCCTTCTCGCGGTCCCGTCATAGATTCAGGTGTTTCATACCTATGTGTTCCCAAAAGGGGGTATTTCATGAACTATCAATCTGGTGACTTTGGTAGTGTGAAGATGAGAAACCAGAGCTCAGCTTTCATTGTTGGGCTAGGTTATATTCGTGTGAAGACAAGTGTTGGGTGCATGCTTACATTAAAGAATGTGTGCCATATTCTGGATTTACGCCTTAACTTGTTGTCTGCAAATGTTCTTGATCAAGAAGGAGTTCGACATACCTTTGCAGATGGTAAATGGAAATTGTCTAAGGGTTCAATAACAGTTTCTCATGGTGAGTTGTGTTGCTCTTTGTATAAAACATACTTGAGTGTATGTTCTTCTGAGCTTAATGCAGTTGAAGAAAAGAATTCTCCTAACTTGTGGCATCGAAGGCTAGGGCATATGAGTGACAAGAGGATTAAACTGTTGGCAGGTAGATCTCTTATCCATGTTAATAAAACAGTTCCTCTTGACCCTTGTGATCATTGTTTGGCAGGCAAGCAGCATAGAGTTTCTTTTTCTAGGCAGTCCACCAAATGGCAAAGAAAGTTGGAGTTAGTTCACTCTGATGTTTGTGGTCCTATTGAGGTTGAGTCTCTTGGTGGCAATAGATATTTTGTCACTTTCATTGATGATGCTACTCGAAGAACTTGGGTGTATATGTTCAAGAAAAAAAGCCAAGTGTTCAAGATTTTCAAAAAGTTTCATGCCATGGTAGAAAGGGATACCGAAAGAAAGTTGAAGCATCTTCAATCTGACAATGGTTGTGAGTATACTTCGAATGAGTTAAGGTATTATTGTTCACAACATTGCATTAGACATGAAAAGACAGAGCCCGACACACAGCAAAACAATGGAGTTGCTGAGAGGATGAACAGAACCATTGTAGAGAAGGTGAGGTGAATGCTTAGAATGTCTGATCTTCTTAAGACATTTTGGGCTGAAGCAGTGCAATGTGTCGTGTATTTGATTAATCGATCTCCATCGGTTTCTCTTGGTTTAGACATTCCAGAGAGAGCATGGAAGGGACGTGATCCTACTTATTCACATACGAGAGTCTTTGGCAGCAAGGCATACATGCATGTGCCTAAAGAACAGAGGTCAAAGCTTGTTTCGAAGACCAATCCGTGCTTATTTGTTGGGTATGGGGATGAAGAGTATGGTTACAAGCTCTACGATCCAGAAAAGAAGAAGGTAGTGAGAAGCATAGATGTAGTATTCTTTGAGCACGAGAATGGTGCAAATCTTCTGAGTACAAGGTACACTTCTACTTCATAGTTGTTTCTTGATACTACTAATGGTTCTACCTCTATTCTCTCTATTATTCAACCAGCAAATGAGAATGTTGAAGATGTACTTGATGATTTACACGATAATGTTGGTGAGATACAACCTGATGGTAATGTACCAGATCATGTTGATAATGATAATCTTGACGAGTCTTCATTTGATGAAGAAATCAACGAGGAAGTGATTCATGAAGAGGTTCATGAGTAGGGGGAGCGACCTACCCCACAAGTGGAGGATACACAGGTTCGAAGGTCCACCAGAGAGCCTAAACCTTCAACAAGGTAGCCAAACTCAGAGTTCATTCTAGTTACTGAAGATGGAGAGCCAAAGCACTATCAAGAGGTCTTGTCTCATGATGAAAAAGACCAGTGGCTCGATGCAATGAAGGAAGAGATGAATTCCCTGAAAAAGAATGAAACCTATGAGTTAGTGAAACCTCCAAAGGGCAAGAAAGTCTTGAGAAATAGATGGGTTTTCAAGTACAAGAAGAATGGTGAGAAGAGAGTGAAGCTCAAATCCATATTAGTGGTAAAGGGATGCAACCAAGAAAAGGGCATTGACTTTGATGAGATCTTCTCTCCAATGGTCAAAATGACATCTATCAGAACAGTGTTGGGTTTAGCAGCAAGTCTTGATCTTGAGTTGGAGCAACTTGATGTAAAAACTGCATTTTTACATGGTGACTTGCATGAAGAGATCTACATGGAGCAACCAGAAGGATTTGAAGAAAAAGGGAAAGATAAACTTGTTTGCAGGTTGAAGAAGAGTCTTTATGGGCTTAGACAGGCACCAAGGCAGTGGTAGAAGAAATTTGATTCGTTTATGATAAGCAATGGTTATAAACGAACTACAGCTGATTCTTGTGTGTATTTTAGAAAGTTCTCTGGAGGTAACTTCATCATTCTTCTTTTATATGTAGATGATATGTTGATAGTTGGACAAGATGCAAATATGATTCAAAGTTTGAAGAAAGACTTGTCCAAGTCATTTGACATGAAAGATTTAGGTTCTATAAAGAAAATTTTAGGCATGGAGATTGCTCGTGACAGGAAAGCTGGGAAATTATGGTTATCCCAGGATAAGTATATTGAATGGGTGCTTGAAAAGTTCAATATGAAGCATGCTAAGCCTGTTAGTACATTGCTAGAAACTCACTTTAAGCTAAGTAAGACAACTTGTCCTACAACAGAGAAGGAGAAAGAAGTTATGTCATCCATTCCTTACTCTTCTGTTGTTGGTTCTTTGATGTATGCTATGGTGTGTACTAGACTTGATATTACACATGCAGTTGGTTTCGTCAGTCGTTTCTTATATAATCCAGGTAAGACTCATTGGGAAGTAGTGAAGTGGATTTTCAGAAACGTCCCTCCAAATTGAGTTTGTGTTATGAAGGTGGCAAACCGATACTTGAAGGCTATACTGATGCAGACATGGCAGGTGATGTTGATAATAATAGAAAGTCTACCTCAGGTTATGTGTTTACATTCTCAGAGGGAGCCATCTTATGGCAATCGAAGCTACAAAAATGTGTAGCATTTTCCACAACTGAGGCAGAGTATATTGCAGCAGTGGAAGCAAGCAAGAAAATGTTATGGCTTAAAAGGTTTCTTCAAGAGTTGGGTTTGAAGCAACATGAGTATGTAGTATTCTGTGATAGTCAGAGTGCTATGGATTTGAGCAAGAATTCAATGTATCATGCTCGCACCAAATACATTGACATTAGGTATCATTGGTTGCGATATGTGATTGAAGAGAAGAGAATGAAACTTAAGAAAGTCCACACTGACAAGAATAGTGCAGCTATGTTGACTAAAGTAGTTCCCGGAAGCAAGATTGAGCTTTGTAGTAAGGTTGTCGGGATAAGGTTCAAGTGATCATGGATGTGATTGTGTCTTCCCCGTGATGGGCTGGTGGGGGAGATTGTTGTGGGTGCCCAGCCCACTTGTTGCACAAGCAAGAGGTTATTTTTAAACTTGTGTTTATGAGCCCAATATGCGGGTTATGTGTTTAGCCCAATTGGGGTAAAATGAGTGGGCTTGTCTTGTAAGCCTAGGGTTCTCCTAGGGTTCTTCCTTGGATATGAGATGGCCTAAGGAAAGTGACAGTAACAAGGGCCAGCGTTCACAAAGTTGCCGATTGCTGAAGTTTTAACCGTTGGATTTTGCTGAAATTTGGTCAGCCTATTGGGGACACATAGGGCCTCGTTGTGAACAGTTGGATCGTTGTTTTGAGCTCTGGTTATCCTCCCCTCGAACAAAGTACCACCGAGCCTCCCCTCAACTAGTCATCTATCCGTCGAAGTCTCCTTTACTAAGAGTTCGTCCAACTCTCTAGGCTTTACCGAGAGTTTGCTCTTATCTAGGACAACTCCTCTTCTCCGGAGTATACCCGCCTGCCAAGAGCTCAACCAAGGACCTCCACCATGACTATTAAGGCCCATATCTTCTTTATTCGGCACCCGAGGATTCCACCCGACACGGCTACCATCTTGGGATATGGCTCTGATACCACATGTAAGGGATTATAGGACACTACACATATCTCCACAATGGTACGACATTGTCCACTTTGGGCATAAACCCTCATGGCTTTGTTTTTGGTTCACCCCAAAAGGCCTCATACCAGTGGAGATAGTTGTCCTCCCTCATAAACCCATGTTCAAACTACTTTTGCAATTTCTCATATATTTAACTGTGCAAAATCATTTATTTATTTTAAATGTTCTATCTTTTTTAGTACATCAACATTTCGGGGTGGGAAAATGCAAACCTCTGACCTCTTAGTCGAGTGTACATAACAATTACTGCTGAGCTAGACTCGTTTTAGCTTATTTTATTTACTCTTTTAGTCTCTAATATATATTTTTTAATTTATATCATTGTGGTCATGGTCATTAACATGTTTTATTTAAATAATAATATTTTTAGAATCTTTTCAGTTTGTTTGATTACATAACTCTGTGCATACCGATCGAATTACATGAACATAAGCAAAGGGACTTGCGCATGAAGGAACATTAATTCTCAAATTAATTAAAAAAAAAACATTAATTCTCAAACTTTATCATTAAAAGATGATGATAAGTTGAAATATTTTAAAGAAGGTTTAATGATAAGAAATACCTCCGAACTATGGGGTTTGTTTCAAAAATACCCTTGAACTTTAAAAATTTCGAAAATACCATGAGCTTTAAAAAATGTTAAAAAATACCCTTACCGTTAAGTTTTGGATGAAAACCGTTAAAATTTCAGTTTTATTAATACCCTTGATGGACTCTGATATCATATTACTATCTCAAAACCAATTGACAACAAAATGAGTAACTCTTTTTAAATGTTGAATCCTCAACAATCTCAACCTATTTTAAATCTGTAATTTGATGTGTGGATTTCTTTTTAGTTCAACAATACGGGAGTATGCGATTCGAACCTCTGACCTCTTGATCAAGACTATAAGTTATATGTTGAGTTATGTTCATGTTGGCATGTATGTTAAAGTTGTAGGATTAGCATGGAGGGTGTGATGAAGGAGAGAGATGTAAATTAAAATTGACAACCATGTCAGAGAGAAAGACGAAAAAAATACTCTTATGTTAAATATGTTTTAATCTTTAAATGTTCGAACATTTTTGTTTTAGTTCTTTTAGTTTATTTAAGAAACAATCTGAACATAGTTAATTTCAACAAAGAAGTTAGATGAAAAGAAAAAACTTTTCACAAGAAAAGGCGATGTTGTCTTTATTGTTAAATTTTCATACCATTTAATAAAAGCTACATTGCATGCATGTTTCATTTTTGTTCATATATATATATATAGAGAAAAAAGTTGTGCGTGGACAAATATTTAATGTCTTACCCACCATATAATATAGTTGGTTAGAATATAATTAAATGATTAAAACCTTAATAGGAAAGACGACTAAAATATTTTTATTGTTTTTTGAAAGTCTATAATATCTCCCTGTTTAAATTGTAATACTAAAACAAATTTCAAAACCCAAAACTTGTACAATATTACTATTTCTCCAACAAACACATGCTTGGCATTTGTCAATATAATAATAATTTCGTCCTTAAGTTTTTAGTTTACAATTATTTTATCTTAGCTTAACATTGAAATAAACATCTTTTAACTACTTTAGTGGTTTATAATGCAAATTTAACATCTTTAATTTAAATTTGAGACTTCAAGTGCGTTTAAACATCTAACTAAATTTGTCAACAAGAGCATGACTTAACTGACATAAAGCTTGTACTCTCAATCAAGAGGTCAGAGGTACAAATCTTCCAGTAACGCACATGTTGTCCAAAAAAAAAAACCATCTCATTAAATTCTAAAATAATAGAAATTAATTTAACTTGGCTAAAAATTGTGAACAAATTTCTAACACACCCTACCACACTTGTGGAGCTAGTATTAGTCTTATTTTAGAAGTGTTGTAGCTTCTAAAATAATTGTTGACAACTGTACTTTTAGAAGAATCAACCATAATATATACTAAATTAATTATGATTTAGCTATAATGACTAAAATAGATATACTGTGAAAATGTGCATGATTTTTTGTTTATAATTTATATATTTCTTAATAATTATTATTTGAAATGCTTAAAAATGCTACATGATTTCAATTTAAATTTATATTTTGTTTGCTCTAAATTACACGTTGAGAAACAATGGTTATAACATACCTATGGTGGTTTTAAAAGAAAACTAGTATTAATTGTATTTTTAAAAAAACAAAATGGTCGTTCAACTAATTAATTTGTAAATTTGTTTTCTTTTTTTGAACTTTCAATCACCGCAGAACTTCATTCGCACGCAAGAAGAAGAAACCCATTACAGAGACAATATACATCTTCCTCGACCAGAAGACAGGCACACGTAGGTATTGGTTCCAGCAACCAATACTCACAGCCTCTCTCTCTTAAAGAAAAACGAGCTAACACATGGGCGACCCGATTTCCGTCCCTTCTCGTGAAACTAAACCTGAACTTAACATGCGTCGGAACCTCCCTTCAAAAGTCAGAAACCAGAAAACCGAGCTTAGACACATCCACCGTCTCGGCATCTTGTAGCAGTTGAAAAACCCGTAAAGAATATGTCTCGATGATCACCGGAACTAAACCCACCTCCACCACAAGCCTCATTTCGTCCACCACCGCCAGCCCCTCTACCATATCCAAATTTCCCACATGATCATTACTAACGGCAGCCGACAACATTACCCGCCTTGCCTTGTCTCGAACAACAACTCCACCACCTGTCTTGCCTCGTCTCGAACAACAACTCCACCACCTGCCTGAAACAGATCTTCACAGAAGGCAGCGTCCACATTCACCTTATACCAACCCTCCTCCGGCGGGAACCATTTCACTGTACTTTGAGGAACCCCTCTAATCCCAGCTAAATAGACCCGAGAGGCCTATCGAAAAACAACAAAATAATTCACAGCCCAATCCAAAATTCTCGCTGAAGGAACCTGCCCTCTAAACTTCTGTTGGTTTCGACAACACCACACAACTCAAACACACCACAACAAGCTCCTCAAACTTAACCCAATCGACCCTATCCTTTACATCCCTATGAAAATTAAGAATAAAGTCTGCCTGAACATTATGCAACAAAATCTCCCATTCAGATCCCATCAACAATTCACGAAAAAATTTACACTGCTAAAACAAATGCATGCATGACTCCCCATGTCTACCACAATACATACACACATTCAAAACATCAATGCCTCTAATACTCAAATTATCAATGGTGGGTAAACGCTCCAAACAAAGTCTCCACAAGAAAATCTTGATTTTGTTTGGAACCCCCATTTTCCAGCACCCCTTCCACCAACTGGAAAGTGACTCATTCGAAGACGAAGATAGGGTTTGGGGAAGCAAAGCCGTTTGGCCAAGTCGAGACCCACTCTTAACCGAATACACATCACATTTCTCAAAATGTCATATGACCCAATCCTCAGACAACATATGCCACAAGGGAATAGTAAGGATAAAACGTATCACGCGAGGGCTAAAATGGTGCCGAAGAATCTCCTCACTCCACTGACCAGAAGCAGTAAGAAGATCAACCACTCGAGTATCAGAATCCACGGTAATCGGGGAACGCACCTTAAGGTAAGTGTCATTCGGAATCCAGTTAGAACCATACACACGAACTTTCTCACCATTTCCCTCCAACGAAAACCCTTTCCCAACACCTACCTCCCCAAAATCAGACTCCTCCAAATATACGAAGGATGGGAGCCTACCCCTGCATCCAGGAAAGCTCCTCCAGGAAAATACAGCCCCCTCAACACACGAGAGAGAAACGAAGTAGGATACTGAACAATTCTCCAACATTGTTTAGCCAGCAAAGCTTGGTTGAAAACCTCCAAGTCTTTGAAACACATTCCACCCAAACATTTTGGCTTGCATAAAGTCTTCCAGCTCACCCAATGGATCCTTCTATCCTGCTTATCCCAATTCCACCAGAATCGTGCCATGGCCCTACTAATGTCCTATATCAGATTTTTAGGCAAGCGAAAACAATTCATAGAGTAACACGGGATAGCCTGCACAATGGATTTTAGCAGAACTTCCCTGCCCCCTAAAAAAAAAACTTGCCCATCCATCTCTGAATCTGAGGCCATACCCACACTTTAATAAAGTTTAGAGTGTTCATTATGTTCTGAGGCACAAAAGACGGCAAGCCTAAATACTGCCGATGGCAGGCCGTTATTTGAACCTGGAAAATCTGACTTGCCTGAGTCTGAACACCCATTTCTGTGCTCGGACTAAAGGAAATGATAGACTTTTCAAAGTTTATAGTTTCCCTGGAAGCTCACTCATAGCACTGAAGGATGCACTGCACAGCCTGTGCTTCACCCACCTTAGCCCGAAAAAAGAGAAGACTGTCATCAGTGAAGAACAAATGGGAGATAGTAGGGCATCCACGCGTATCTTCAACCCCGTGATAACCTTCGACACCTCCGCCTCATGCAGCATACGAGAGAGCCCTTCAGCACTGATAACTCTCCAAAAGGGTGTTATTTAGGCCTTAATTCTATAGTGTTTTGTGTGTCATTTGTGCTAAGTAGGGTTGCTTTTAGATGATTATTGCATGTTCTAACTCATTTGGAAGAATGGATGCTTTGGAAGTTATTTTGTGCAGAATATATTGCTGCGCGACTTGAGGGAGCAAGATCTGCGATCCAGCAAAACAGGGAGCAAAACCTGCCACGTTACAGCTCGTTATCCATTTTAATGAACTGAAGTTAGTTAAGCTATTCTCGAATTTGAGGAGCAAGGAGAGCCATCCACGTGTCTAGGTCAACCTAATTTAGGCTTGTCTTCATTCTATAAAAGGGAAGAGCCATTCAAGTCAAAGACATTCCACTTTTGGGAAAGAGATCATTTCTCATTTCCATCTTGGGAGCCGAATAGAGGAGAAAGACTGGAGACTTCAAGAAGACCATCAATTACAGAATTGACCAAGGGAATTAGTATTTTCTTGTAATTTCTTGTAATTATGGATGTGCATACTGAGACTGTAGTGTGTTTTATCATGAGTGTTGTGAACTAAATCTCTTTAGGTGTTGGTTAGGAGTTATGTAATTGTTGTCCTTAATTCTCTATGCAATATAAGTTGATTTGAGCATCTTGATTATTTGTTGAGCTGATTTATATTTTGTGCCCGCTTGGCCAGCCGGTATGAATACCACTTCTTAGTTTCAGGGATGAATTGAGAAGTGTGTGACATTTAATCACACTAGATCATTGTGTATTGGTGAACGCCAGTGACTGAGCTAGGGATAGCCAGTTGCCTAGTGCTTGATCGGTAGTGCGTCATTGGAGTTGAAACACATTCTAAAAAATCCAGAGTTCCGGGAGGATCCTGCTAATAAGACTGCAAGAGTTTTGCTTAATCAATAATATTGCTAGAGCATCCTTTAAAACAATTACTGAATCCTGACCAATGCCTGTTTCTAATCTGTCTACTTTATTTGTTTACTTTTTGTTTTGCCATTTCTTTTGCTTCAGCATTTTAGCAAAACCAATCATTTTAACCATTCTTGAAACTATTAAAGAGTTATACAAAACAGATAAAGTGAGAGCTATTCAGACCCTGGATTCGATAAATACTTATTACTTGTTGCGGATTGTGTATGCTTGCACAGTGTTCTAGAGTTTATTTTTGCTATATTTTTACCCACTCTCGGAACCCAACAAGTTTTTGGCTCCGTTGCCAGGGAACTTGAATAAGTTTTTATCTGTTCTGTTTTATGTATGTGTTTTAGTGGTTTGGTGCTAGAACTTTTTGACTGTTTCTTTTGTTTTTGTAGGTGTGAGTTTGGTGCATGAGCGATCCGCCTGGGGTAAGGTTCGAGCTTGATCAAGAAATTGAAAGGACATTCAGGAGAAGAAGGAGAGAGCAGCGTATAAACCAAAATTCAATGGCTGATGTGTCGCGTCTCCCGCAGGGTCCAGAAAATCCAGTGAACCCCCAGCAGAGTCGTTTATTGCAGCAAAATCCACCGCTGGAGCAAAATGAAAAGCAAAATAATCAGGCTGAGAATCCTATCTTGGTAGCGAACGATAGGGTCAGAGCCATTCGAGCGTATCCTTTTCCAATATTTGATGAGTTAAATCCAGGAATTGCACGTCCTCAAATTGAGGCAGCAAATTTCGAAATGAAACCGGTAATGTTTCAGATGTTGCAAATTGTGGGCCAATTCCATGGTTTATCATCTGAAGACCCCCATTTACATCTTATGTCTTTTCCAGGAGTTAGTGATTCTTTTGTGATTCAGGGAGTGTCTAAAGATGCCCTTAGATTAACTTTGTTCCCGTATTCTCTTAGAGATGGAGCAAAGACGTGGTTAAATTATTTTGCTCTAGGATCAATTAGGACATAGAATGAGTTAGCGGAAAAATTTCTTAGTAAGTATTTTCCACCAACTAGGAATGCTAAATTGAGGAGTGAAATAGAAGGGTTTAGGCAACTTGAAGATGAGACTTTTAGTGAGGCTTGGGAGAGGTTTAAGGAGCTTTTGCGAAAGTGTCCCCACCATGGTTTACCTCATTGTATCCAAATGGAAACATTTAACAACGGGTTAAATGGAGTAACCCAAGGGATGGTTGATGCTTCGGCTGGAGGGGGCCTTTTGGCAAAAACTTTTAATGAAGCCCATGAAATCTTAGAAAGAATATCAACTAATAGTTGTTAGTGGTTAGATGTTAGAGGCTCAAATAAACAAGTTAAGAGTGTGTTAGAGGTTGATGGTGTGTCTACCATTAGGGCTGATATTGCAATGTTAGTTAACACTCTTAAAAATGTGACAGTGGTTAGCCATCAGCAGCCGCCAGCTGTGGAGCCTGATGCAGTGGTGAACCAAGTTGCAGAGGAAGGATGTGTCTATTGTGGTGAAGAGCACAACTACGAGTTTTGCCCCAACAATCCAACTTCTTTGTTTTTTGTAGGTAATCAAAGGAATAACCCTTATTCTAGCTTTTATAATCCAGGTTGGCGCAACCACCCCAATTTCGCATGGGGAGGACAAGGAAGTAATGTGCAAACACAACAAAAGGTGAACCAGCTAGGATTTGCTAAATCCCAAGTATTGCCCCAGCAAAATAAGCAGGCTTTGCCCTAGAAAAATTCAGAGAGTTCTCATGAGGCAATGGTGAAAGAATATATGACTCGTACAGATGCCGCAATTCAAAGTAATCAAGCTTCAATGAAGGCCCTGGAATTGCAAGTAGGCCAGCTAGCTAATGAGCTGAAGGTAAGGCCTCAAGGGAAACTTCCTTCAGATACTGAGCACCCTAGAAGGGAAGGTAAGGAGCAGGTACAGGCAGTGACTCTAAGGAGTGGTAAGCCATTAGAAGAAAAAAAAGAGCCTAGTAAACCCCAGGATGTAGAGAAGAAGAGTGATAAAAACGTTGATATTGAAAAAGAGTCGGAGTCTCGTCAAGGTGCTGGAGGCAGTAATAATAATGTTGGAGCATCTGCTTCTGTTCCAGATGTGGAACCACCTTATGTGCCGCTCCCACCTTATGTGTCGCCCCCACTTTATGTACCACCTCTACCTTTTCCACAAAGACAAAGGCCTAAGAATCAGGATGGTCAATTTAAGAAATTTTTAGAGATTCTTAAGCAATTGCATATAAATATCTCGTTAGTAGAAGCATTGAGCAAATGCCTAATTATGCTAAATTTCTTAAGGATATTTGAACTAAAAAGAAGAGGTTAGGTGAGTTTGAAACTATATCTCTTACCGAGGAATGTAGTGCTATTCTAAAAAATGGGCTACCAACCAAGGCTAAGGATCCAGGATCATTTACTATTCCTATCTCAATAGGTGGAAAAACGTTAGGTAGAGCACTTTGTGATTTAGGTGCAAGCATTAACCTTATGCCTCTTTCGGTCTATCGAAAGTTAGGTATTGGTGAAGCTAGGCCTACCACAGTCACACTCCAATTAGCTGATAGGTCTATCACGTATCCTGAGTGTAAAATTGAGGATGTCTTAGTGAAGGTAGATAAATTCATATTTCCTGTTGACTTTATTATCTTAGATTATGAGCAGATAAAATTGTTCCAATTATTCTTGGTCGTCGATTTTTGGCTACTGGTAGGGCGTTGATAGATATTCAAAAAGGGGAATTAACAATGCGGGTTTATAATGAGGAAGTGAAGTTTAATGTTTTTAAGGCCATGAAATATCCAGACGAAATGGAAGATTGTTCTTTCATTAGGATTCTGGCGAACACAATTGTTGAGACAGCAATACAGGATTTGGCAAATAAGCATTTGAAAGATCATGGAGATGTTAGTGTAGAGGATTTAGAAGTTTGTTCCTTAGAAAGAAAAAATGAAAAAAAAAAGTGTCTAGGTGTGAGGATGTTTTTGAGTCCTTAGAGTTAGATGAAAGGAAGGTTCCTCCTATTAAGCCATCCCTGATTGAGGCACCCACTTTAGATTTGAAGCCCTTGCCGGATCATCTAAAGTATGTGTATATAGGGGAGGGTGAGACGTTGCCCATTATTGTTGCATCAGATTTAATGTCGGAGGATGAAGAGGCGTTGATAAAGTTGCTGCAGCAATATCGTAAAGCAATAGGTTGGACATTGGCTGACATTCAGGGAATTAGCCCATCTTTCTGTATGCATAAAATCACTCTAGAGGAGGGATCCTTTAGGAGTATTGAGCAACAGAGAAGGCTTAACCCTACTATGAAGGAAGTTGTTAAGAATGAGGTGATTAAATGATTGGATGCTGGGATTATTTATCCAATTGCAGATAGCAATTGGGTAAGCCATGTCCAATGCGTTCCTAAGAAAGGAGGTGTCACAGTGGTATCTAATAAGGACAATGAGTTGATCCCAACCATGACGGTGACTGGTTGGAGGGTTTGCATCGATTACAGGAGGCTTAACAAAGCTACCCGTAAGGACCATTTCCCTCTACCATTTATTGACCAAATGTTGGATAGACTGGCTAGTCAGGCCTACTACTGTTTCTTAGATGGTTATTCTGGGTATAACCAGATTATCATTGCTCCTGAGGATCAGGAAAAAACCAATTTCACTTGCCCTTATGGGACGTTTGCCTTTAGGCGAATGCCTTTTGGCTTTTGCAATGCTCCAGCAACATTCCAGAGGTCTATGTTAGCAACTTTTTCTGATATGATTGAGTCCACTGTTGAGGTATTTATGGACGATTTTTCAGTCTTTGGAGGGTCTTTTCAGAGTTGTTTGGATAATTTAGGCAAGATATTAAAGAGATGTGAGGATACCCATCTAGTTCTTAATTGGGAGAAATGCCACTTCATGGTGAAGGAGGGCATTGTGTTAGGTCATAAGATATGGATTGGAGGCCGATAAAAAAGTTTAAGCATGATGCGAAATTTTTCTATTGAGATGAGCCATTTACGTATAAGCAATGCTTTGGTGGTATTATTCGTAGGTGTGTTTCAGGTGATGAAGCAGAGGAAATCCTTGAGCAATGTCACTCTTCGCCGTATGGAGGCCATTTCAGCGGTCAAAGGACAGCTATGAGGATTTTGCATTGTGGATTCTTCTGGCCTTCCTTATTTAAGGTTGCCCATTGATTCTACAAGCAATGTGATGCTTGCCAAAGGAGAGGAAATTTAGGGCCTAGAGATTAAATGCCTCTTACTTACATTTTAGAATTGGAATTATTTAATGTGTGGGGTATTGACTTTATGGGGCCATTTCCCCCTTCTAATGGCAATGTTTTTATCTTATTGGCAGTTGATTACGTGTCCAAGTGGGTGGAGGCCATTGCATGCCATCAGAATGATGCCAAGACAGTGTCAAGGTTTCTCCAATCGCACATTTTTGCGCGGTTTGGGACACCTAGAGCTCTAGTGAGTGATGAGGGTACACATTTTGTTAATAATGTCTTAACTAAGCTTTTAGCTAAGTATGGAATTAAGCATAGGATAGCTACCCCATATCACCCACAGGCAAATGGTCAAGCTGAGATAAGCAATAGGGAAATCAAATCTATTCTAGAAAAAGTAGTCCATCAATCTAGGAAGGATTGGTCTTTTAGGTTGGATGAGGCTCTTTGGGCTTATAGGACAACCTATAAGACTCCTCTAGGTATGTCTCCCTATAGGTTAGTATATGGTAAAGCTTGTCATTTACCATTAGAGCTCGAGCATAAAACATTTTGGGCTTTGAAATAATTAAATTTTGATCTGATTCGTACAGGGGCAGTAAGAATGCTGCAGCTTAATGAATTAGAGGAATTTCGTCAATTTCCATATGAGAATGCAAAAATGTATAAGGAAAAGACTAAGCTGTGGCATGACAAGAGGATTAAGCCTAATGAGTTTGTCAAAGGTCAGAGGATTTTGCTTTATAACTCTAGATTAAAATTGTTCCCTGGGAAACTAAAATCCAAGTGGTCGGGTCCATTTGTTGTGATGGAAGTTTTTCCCCATGGAGCAATTACTTTGCAGGATGAAAAAGATGGGAGAGTGTTCAAAGTTAATGGACAACGTGTGAAACATTATTCGGGTGAGGAGTTCCAGTCGAAATATCCTTCCCTAAAGTTGATTGATGAATGAGAAAACATGAGTTTTGTGGGAGCATTTTACAGAACAAAATTTTCGGTTCCCAGTGTTTGTGTTGATTTTATTCTCGCTGGTTTTTCTTAATTCGAATTATTTTGAATTAGATTTAGTCTGTTTGAATCTTATCTGATTTATTTTAAATTCATTGTTATTTTGTTCGGTTGATTTTATTTTCTGTGTATTTTTATTTTTGCCAGTTTAGTTTGTATTTTCAGTTATTTAAATTTTTGTATAGATTTAGGTTTTTAAGAAAGTTTTTCTAATTTATTTGACTTCGAATAAAAATAAAAGAGATTTGATTTAAGCGGATAATTTAAATTTCCTGATTTGATTTTTCTGGATTGATTTAAATTTGAAATCTTCCGTATCCAAGATTATTCTAGAAGAAAATATTTGCTCGGAGGTTTGTTACGGAAATTTTATAGAGGAATCAAATATCTCGTCCAAATAGAAAGGGGTTTTTGTTATGGATTAATTATTTTTACTGTTTGGATTTGAATTTCCTATGGGTAGGTTAATTGCATGAAGAGTCTGATACTGCCACGTGTCGCGCATGGGAAATGCAATGGTTTAGCCACTGGACAGCACACCATCAGTTACCATGGGCCGTTTGAACTTCAGATTATACCGTTTGATGGATTTAATTTTCCGATTGCATGGGATTTGAACGGTAATTTTAATTAATGAGGGGCAAAAATCTTTCGGTTATGATTCTATTTGTTGAAGCCCTATTTATTCAAAGCTCTCGGTAAGTTCTTTTCACTTCATCTTCTTGCTTTCATTCCTTGCCATTTTTGTTTTTCCTTTTGCTTCTGTTTACTGTAAAATCCTTTGAGTCCGTAATGGCGAAAATGAGAGGAAGTAAGGAAAAGGATAATGAGGAGGAAGGGGTGCCAGTTACTCCTGAGGCACCGAAAACAAAAGCAAAGAAAAAGAAAACACCAGAAGAGAGGGAAACCAAGAGGCGAAGAAGGCAACAGAGGGCTGAGGTTGAAGAGGTAGTACAGAAGGTAGTGGAGGATATTGCTACTGAGGTGGTTGTTGAGGAGAATCCGAAGGAACCTGAGGAACAAAACCCTGGACAGATTGAACCGACAATTGAGAATCTGTAAGAAGTTCAAGAAAAACAGACAGAAGATGTGCAAGAAAAAGGCATTCAGCAGGAGGTGCAAGAGCAAGAGGCTCGAGTTGAGGTTATTATGCCGGAAATGCCCCGTCGTCGCTGTCGGAAGCAAAAAGTCGGTCGAGTCAAGGTGATCCGGACTGATACTCCTTTACCGCCGACAACTGATTCTGAGAAAGAGAATATGGAAAGAGAAGAGCAGGAGAAAAAGGAGGCAGAGGACAAAGCAAGAGAGGAAGCAGCGAAAAAGGCAGAGGAAGAGATTTTGCCCAAACAGAGGGAAGACAAGGGCAAGGGTATTCTTGAAGCATCGCCGGAACCTGAAGATATGGAAACAGAGGAGCCATGATTGCCGTACAACCGTTTCATCAATCATCTTGCCTGAGCAAAGTATATAGAGATGTTGAAAAGAGACTTTATATTTGAACGAGGATTTGGCGATGATTTGCCACGCTTCTTAAGAACCGGGATAGCAAACCATGGCTGGAATCAGTTCTGTGCAAAGCCGGAGTCGGTCAATTCCAATATTGTCCGAGAATTCTATGCAAATATCGATGATCAATAGGGATTTCAGGCTATCGTCCGAGGGGTACCTGTTGATTGAATCCCAGGAGCTATAAATTCTTTATTCAACCTCCAAGACTTTCCGCACGCAGGTTTTAATGAGATGGTGGTGGCGCCATCAAATGATCAATTAAATGTGGCTGTCAGAGAGGTTGGCATAGAGGGAGCTCAGTGGAGACTGTCGAAGACAGAAAAACGAACATTCCAGGCGGCTTATCTGAAGAGTGAAGCCAATACGTGGATGGGTTTCATGAAGCTACGCTTACTGACGACAACTCACGATTCAACGGTGTCTCAGGACCGGGTATTGCTTGTGTTTGCTATTCTCCATTCGATGAGTATTGATGTGGGCAAAATAATTTCCATTGAGATTTATGAGTGTTGGCGGAAGAACGTAGGGAAGTTGTTTTTCCCTAACACCATAACGATGTTATGCCAAAGGGCAGGGGTTCCAATGAATGCGGATGATGTTACTCTAATAGACAAGGGAATAATCGACACACCAAACTTGGCTAGGCTTCAAAGGACACAGGAAGCACGCCAAGGAGGTTTGGTGTCTGGCATCCATCAAATGCAGAAGCAATTACAGATGTATTCCAGCAGGATGGAATTTGCTGAAAGGCAATTCCAAACCTTCTGGAATTATGTGAAGAGAAGGGATGTCGCGTTAAGGGGGTCTTGCAATCAAATTTTTCTAAACCATATCCGACCTTCCCGATATTCCATGATGACTTGTTGAATCCGTGGATCCCGTCACCGCCTGTCGAGAGAGAAGGAGATGAAGAAGAAGATCCTGGTCAGGAGGATTGAAGGAAGAGTTGGGCGCGCATTTCTTTTTGATGAAATATTTTTTTTGCTCGCCCATTTCTGACCACATCTTTTTCTGTTTTTTCTGTTAGCTTGTTTTGTTGTTTTTGCTTGTTTTTAATTTTTCTGCTGCTGGATCACCGAAGAAAAAAATATATCTGCTGATGTAATTTCTTTCTTTTATTTTCAAAGAAATTTCCAATAGTTGTTTCTATTCTATGGCACTGAGTAATTCTGACCTAACTAATTTTCTTCTGAATTTTTGAAGCAGGGGCTAGTTAAGCTTAATTAGATCAAGGTATTCCGATCTCTGGAAACCTTTTGCTTGAGCATTTCTTCTAGCCTGGTCGTTGCTGCGGTGAGAAGATTCTGAGGTAGTGTTGACTTATGTGATCCATTTTAAGCTTACTTCTAGTCTCACGCTTAGCTTAAAATTCAGATAGAAAAAATAAAGTTTGGGGGTATAATTTATCAATTAAATAATTCATTGGGGACAATGAATAATTCAAGTTTGGGGGACTTTTTGCTACTCCAATTGTTTTGCTCGAGCATTCCTCTCCTTCATTAAATAATTTTCTAGGTTATTGAGTAACCAGGGGCATTTTTGATACCCACAGTTTGTCTTTGCATCAAAAGATAACCTAGGAAATGTGAAAAATGATGAAAAATTATTATAGCTAGAAAAAATTGATTGTTGAAAATTATGCTGAGAACATTCATAGAGCAAAAGTTTTGAAGGATGAATGATAATCCAGCAGTTTTTCTGTCTCCCAGGACTTAGGTGAGCTTCATCATAAAATGTCGCCATTATGAGGAGCAAGGGATAGAATAACTAAGGATTTATGAGCTTAACAATGAGTAATTAGCTTGGTTGGAGATGAGTTTGAGGCAAGGGTATACTGCACCATAAAGTGGGTCATCCCATGCTTAAGCTTAAGAGCTTATGACTGTAGGGTTGCTTTAAGTCTGAAGAACAAAAAATATAAAAATAAACCCCTTAAAAAAGTGTTTTAATGTGTCTGACAATAAAGCTAGGCTGTGGCAAGTTCCTAGGATTGAGTTAAAAATGGTGACCATTTGTCCATGCCGGAAGAATTATTTTGCTACAGCAGAGCTCGATTTTGCCGAATGCTCAGGTAAAGGTTGAAGGTAGTGTTGGATTATCTGTTTTGATTGAGTTATGCTTTGTCTAAAGTTTTGAATTCTTAAGGGAAGGTTGGTTAGTATTGCTCGGGACGCGCAATAGTTCAAGGTTGGGGGTATGATAACTCTCCAAAAGGGAGTTATTTAGGCCTTAAATCTATAGTTTTTTGTGTGTCATTTGTGCTAAGTAGGGTTGCTTTTAGATGATTATTGCATGTTCTAACTCATTTGGAAGAATGGATGCTTTGGGAGTTATTTTGTGCAGAATATATTGTTGAGCGACTTAAGGGAGCAAGATCTGCGATCTAGCAAACATAAGGAACAAAAACTGCCACGTCACAGCTCGTTATCCATTTTAATGAACTGGACATAGTTAAGCTATTCTCGGATTTGAGGAGCAAGGAGAGCCATCCACGTGTCTAGGTCAACCTAATTTAAGCTTGTCTTCATTCTATAAAAAGGAAGAGTCGTTCAAGTCAAAGACATTCCACTTTTGGGAAAGAGATCATTTCTCATTTCCATCTTGGGAGCCGAATAGAGGAGAAAGACTGGAGACTTCAAGAAGACCATCAATTACAGAATTAACCAAGGGAATTAGTATTTTCTTGTAATTTCTTGTAATTATGGATGTGCATACTCAGATTGTAGTGTGTGTTATCATGAGTGTTATGAACTAAATCTCTTTAGGTGTTGGTTAGGAGTTATGTAATTGTTATGCTTAATTCTCTATGCAATATAAGTTGATTTGAGCATCTGGATTATTTGTTGAGCTGATTTATATTTTGTGCCCGATTGGCCAACCGGTATGAATACCACTTCTTAGTTTCAGGGATGATTTGAGAAGTGTATGAATACCACTTCTAATCTGTCTACTTTATATTGTTTACTTTATGTTCTGCCATTTCTTTTGCTTCAGCATTTTATCAAAACCTATCATTTTAATCATTCTTGAAACAATTAAAGAGTTATACAAAACAGATAAAGTGAGAGCTATTCAGACCCTGGATTCGATAAATACTTATTACTTGCTGCGGATTGTGTATGCTTGCACAGTGTTCTAGATTTTATTTTTGCTATATTTTAACCCACTCTGGGAACCCAACAAGAACACAACAAGAACAAGTATGGGGAAAGCGGATCTGTCACAGACCCATTCTCAACATCATCCTCTCAAAGAAGACCCATTCTACTCTGTCATAGGTCTTGCTCATGTCTAGCTTAAGCAAGACCCACCCTGTTCTCCCGACCTGCTTCGCTTTCAGTGCATGGATGCATTCATACCCCAGGATGGCATTATTAACTACACAACGCCATTGAATAAAAGCACTCTGATTATGGGAAATCAACTCATTAAGTATACCTTTCATCCGATTCACCAAAACCTTGGACACAATTTTGTACGATAAATTACACAACGAGATTGCCCTGTAATATGTAATGCGCTTGGGGCTCTTCTTCTTAGGGATCAACACAATCATCGTTTCATTCAAAGGTGCTGGAGAGGCTTTATCATTCAGAATGTTCAAAGAACAATTAACCACATTAGGCCCTACTACCGACCAGGCATGCTAATAGAAGGCTCCACACAGACCATCCGGTCCTGGAGCTTTACTGGGATGGATCTTTTTCAATGCTCGAAGTACCTCTTCTCGCTGAAAATGCCGCACAAGACTGTTATTGATCTCATCTGTAAAAGTGGGGGGAACTCTCGAGAGATAACCTGAACAATCTCTCCCTCAGATGGGAACGATGGCGAGAAAATGCCCTCAAAGTACCCTTCAATCAAGCCCAACACCATATTTGGTTCCTGTTGCCACACTCCATTACTATCCTCCAGTCCTCAGATCGTATTAACTCTCCTTTTGTGTGAGGCCTATGAATGAAACCAACGGGTATCTCTATCCCCCCATTTTAGTCAGCTATCACGAGATCTCTGTCTCCAGTACACCTCTTTCTCCACAAGGAGAGAATCTACATGCCCTTCTACCCTCTTTAACTCAACTCGGGAATCAGAAGATCCCAACCTACCCATCTGTTGCTTATCGCTACCGCAAGCACACGGGTCGCACAAGTAATATAAAACGGTAGTAATACCGAGTATCGAATCCACAGGGAAGCGAAGCGAAAATTAAGCAAAAATAAAATCTCTTGAGCACTAAAAGTACTTAGGCAAAATAATATTTAGGGAACAGCTCATGCAAATAAGAGAAATTTAAAATTCAAAGCAGGAAAATAATTTGATGAATCAAATTAAAAAAATATGGAGAAAGAGATTTCTTTTAATGGGAAGAGGGGTCTTGAAAATCAATTATGAGCTAAACAATTGTTATAATTATCCTATCTCATTGCCCAACTAATTATACTCCTAGAATCTCCGTTAATCACATAGGTTCTCCTGTCGGTTTCCCCTAATTGTAATTAATTCATTTTAACAACCTAAGTGTCCTTAGCGCCATTAAAAATCATTAATTATTACGCTCTGATTCATTTTAGGAATCTAAGTTTAATCAACTAATCCCGGTGTCACGACGAGCAATTAAACTAGTTGCATGGATTATGATTAAAGGTGTTTTGATTGATATGTTGGGGATGATGATTAATAATCAGTTTAAATTTTATTATGCCTTGCACTCTATGTGAAAGTTTAATTTATCTATGCAGGAGTTGATAAAAAAGAAGACAAATAAAAAGGATGCACTGAAAATAAAAAATGTTGATTTCGGATGAAAAGAGAGGAGAGCGTGGTCGAGAGAACAACCTTAAACAATTGCACCTTATAATTTTACTGTCTTCCGTTATTTCAATTCTTAGATAGGTTTATTTTTATCAGTTACTTTTATGTTTGTTTTCTTGTTTTTGTTTGTCTTTTAGGATTGGCGGTACCAAAGCGATGCTTCCATGTTTGTAGAGAAAACGTGATTCACCACCCATGAGCGCCATATTCAGGGAAGTTCTATTCTTTCCCTATGCATTGTCTTAATTCTTCATGATTTATTATATCGAGGGCAATGTACATTTTAGGTTGGGGGTGGGGAATCGTACTTTACATTTCTGTTGGGCCTTGAGCATTTGAGCGTTAGGCCAGCGTTTGTTCTTAATAGAATGTCTTGCATGCATGTTGTGTATATGCTTGCTTAAGTGATGACGATTTCCTAGGATTGACTCAAACTTTTTCGAAAATTTATTGCTTTCGATGAGTTGTGACCAAGAGTGTTAAAAAAATGAGCCTTTTTAAAACTTTTCTTGGATATGTCTTGCACATGTTGGGTGTCTATCTTGATTTAAAGTAGGACTTGAATGCTTAGGAGCGAGTTACTTAGCTCATATTCCTATTGTCACCCCGATAGGTGTAAGGTTAAGCGAGAAAGACTAATTTTTTTTTGCAAAATAGTGTGTGGCGTCTTGCCTAGGAGAGAAAAAGAAAATATGCCTGCAAATAAAAAACAAAAGAGTGGAAAAATAAGTTAGTGGTGGCGAGCCAAAAGAAAAGAAAAATCATATGCTCGCCATCTTTACTTTGAGAGAAAAGAAAAAGAGAGTAGGCTTGCTTTGAGCTTAAATGCTTAGGGGTAAAAAGAGCTACCTACAGTGTGATCAGTTAGGCCAAGCAAGAGTAAAACATGGGTTATGGGTCCCTGCACTGTAGTGTGAAAGCTAGTGCCCCATCCAAAAGAAATGCAAAAAGAAAAGAAAAAGAGAGAGAGACAACAAAAAAAAAAAAAAGAAAAAAAATAGAGAGAAGAAAAAGGAATTCCTTGATCAGGCACTTAAGCAAGAGGAAGCAACCTAGTTTGTTCCATTTGGGCCTTTTAGCAAGACCTTAGTGCCAGTGTAGGGGGAAGATAGGATGAGAGTTGAGTAAGCCAATCCCGGGCTAGTAAAGTCTTCTTTAGGAGGGCTGGAGCTCTCTCTTGTGCAAGATAATCTTTGAAAATTTTTGATTTGTCTCCTCATTTGTCTCTCTTGCGAATGTCTCTTGATTGCTTTAGTTTTTGGAGTGTTTGAGTCTTGAGGATTAAATCACTTTTCGATCATATGCACAACGTCTTTCTCTTTCGTCTGTGTGTGCCTTGCTCGAGGACTAGCAAGATTTAGGTTGGGGTATTTGATAGGACCTAAATAGTCCTACTTTATTGCCTTTAATCTAAGCTTGTTAGAGTCATTTTATGCTTTACTTGTCCTATTTACAGGTTAATTGAGCTTAGGCTATGTCGAGAGCCGATCACGCTAATTGGTGTTAATTCGGGCCAATTACGGAGTTTTGGAGCCATCTCGGTGTCTTGGACGACGAGAAGGTGAAAAGACCCAATTGTGCTGAAGAGGGCCTGAAGAACGACACTGAAAGTTGAAGATTGAAGCCCTAAACTGAGCGGAAGTGAGACAAAGCCGAGAAATTAAGCAGCAAGTTGAGATTTGAGGCTGGCGTCGAGATGCCGGCCTTGGCGTCTCGACGTCGACGCTAGATTTGGCCGAAGTGTAATGTTCGCGGCGTCTCGACGCCGACGTATTTTCTATATATATGTAGTCTTGATTTTAGTCTGCCGTTAGGTTAGAATTTTAGTCCCTTTTACGATTTCTTTGCCTCTTTTACATTCCATCACTATTGTAAACCATTCTTGGTCATATTCTATGGATTCTTCCATGTTTATTGTTGATTTTACTTCATCTATGCGTAGCTAATCTCGTTTAGATCGTTGGATTGGGTTTATGTCTTGATTCTAAATAAGATTGACTGAGTTTTTTGAGTTTTACTCTCTGTTCTTGTTGTATTTTCATTGAGTTTTACATGTTATCCCGTTTAAACCAATACATGAGGCTAGTCTATTAGGATTGACACCCTATGCGATTACCGCTTGTGTATTCTATCAGTTATTTTTAGCGCAAGACGACCCTTGATAGGCCTAGGTTGCATGTTAAAGGTTGTAGGAATTAGATGTAAATTGCATTTGAGTTTGGTTCTTGCGATTCTGGACCCACGATCCCAAAGCGGCCAGTTTTAATAGGTAGTTGCAAAATTGCTTGTTAATTAACTAGTTAGATATAATTAGTAACCGTTGCAGAGCTCTTGGATGGTTGCTAAATTATGTATAAGGGGTGGCGAGCGATAGAGTCTATATTAATTAATCTTGTTAATTGCAGAATTCACGATTAGCAAGGTAATTAGCATAGGTTAGTGTTGGAGGGTCCTCCGAGTAACCCAGAAGCCTAGCGGACTAATGAAATCAGTTTAGAATAATTATTAGAGAAAACTAGGACGCCACCGAATTAGAATGAAGCATAATAAATCCCAATCCAACGATCCCCTTTCATGTTATTGTTTCCGTCTAATTTCTCTCTTGCATGCTTAAGTTTTTGTCTTTTTAAATTCAGTATTTTATTATTCTTTGCTTGTCCTTCATTTTAAAAATCCCCCTTTTTTTCATAAGCACGAAATTCTATAACTGCTAGGTCCCCTTCCCTGTGTTCGACCCCGGGCGCTATTGCTACAAAATAGTATTAGTGTCGTGGATTATAAATTTTATTTGGCCAACACGACCTTCGACAAGTCGGACCCGTCAGTGTGTTATTAGTTGAATATAATGTGTTTTATCCTATTTATAAGAATTGATGCTTTGGATGTTCTTTTGCAAAGAAATTAATGTTGAGCGACTTGAGGGAGCAAAATCCATGATCCAACAAAGCTGTTAGCAAAACTGGCCAAGTGAGCTGCACGTGATTCATTAATGAGGTGGCGTTTCCAACAGTGATCTCGAATTAAAGAAGCTTGAAGAGAGTTCCACGTGTTATATTTGACCTAATTAGGGTTGACTTTACTCTATAAAAGGAAGTAGTCGTCTCAAGTCAAAATATTCTAGGAGGGAAGTTCAATTCTTTCCATCTTTGGAAGCCGAATAGAGGAGAAAACGATTGGCGACTTTAGAATACCATCATCTACGGATTTCCTCAAGGAGGGTCATTTCTTCTTGTAGAGTTTGTAGCTATGGATGCATTTAACTAGATTGTAGCGTGTGTTGTTTCCAATTCAATGAACTAATTTACTTTAGGTGTTTGTTGAGATTATGTAATTGTTATTCTTCAATAATCTAGCAATTCATATTAATTCTTGAGCATCTTGATTACTTGTTGTTTTTAATCTTATTTTGTGCCCGCCTGGCCAGCGAGTATGAATATCTTCTCTTAGTTTCAGGGATGATTTAAGGGATGTGTGGCTTGTACTCACGCTAGACCATTATGAGTTGGTGACCGCCAGCAATTGAGCTAGGGATAGCCAGTTGCCTAGTGCTTGATCGGTAGAACGTCATTGGAGTTGAAACCTATTCCAAAAAATCTAGAGTTCCAGGAGGATCGTGCTGATAATATTGCAAGAGATTGCCTGATCAATAGGATTGCTAGAGCATCTTCTAACAATTACAGAAGTCTTAACCAATGCCTGTTTCCAATCTGTCTTCTTTATCCGTTTACATTTCTGCTCTGTTATTTCTTTTGTTCCTACATTATTCAAAACCCAATCAATTATTCTACTTTGAAATCACTAAAAAGATTAAACAAAATAGGTAAAGTGAGACTGTTCAAGACCTTGTGGATACGATAAATTTCTTATCACTTGCTGCGGATTATGTGCACTTGCATAGTATTTTTGGAGTCAATTTATCTTTTATTTTTAACCACTCCAGAATTGCAACACCCTACCACCCTCCTTCTCCTGATCCGACAAAATAGCATTGAAATCTCATCCCATCAACCACGGTGTCCCAGAATTCTCACACAAATGCTTCAGGAAAGACCATGTCATCGCCTAACCCTAAAATTTGTTAAGAATATATTTGATTATGTGAGAATCTACCTTTAAAAGATCTTGGCAATAGATTTTGTGAATGGATGTCCTTTAAAAAATGATTTTAAAATGATTCATCCATTTTACCAAACATTAAACAGGGTTAAGAAACAAAGGTTAAGATTCTTTTGTAATCTCTTTTAACGCTCTCAAAATCAATTCTAAACTTAGCCTTAGTATACTCTTGAGCTCCTTATGATAGTTATCAATATTGAAAAAAACTATCAAATATAATTATTATAAATGTCCCATTCGAAGTTCAAGTTATTACTTTAAATTTGTGAACGATACATATTAAAAAATTAGGGAAATCCTTATAAATGACCAGTGTATTTTTGAAAAATGGTCAAACGGTGTTTTTCAATAAAAATGATGAAGAGAAGCATGCAAAAGATTTTGGAAGGTTTTCAAATTCTCCTCTTTATTATTTATTTCAATTTCTTTAGTTGAAGGAGTTAAATTGATTTGATGTGCTTTAGCTGAATTTTCAGGTCCTTAATTTTGATGAAATTGTAGTCGCAACTCGTATGATTTTTCTTTCTCTATATACTGTATTTCTCTTATGTACCTTTATTTTCCGTCCATAAATCACGATTTTAATTTAGTATAAGATCTCTTAATTTTAATTCTCTTTTTCAAATTATTCCGTTAAGATAGATTAATATCAGTCTTATCTTTTTTTTTTTTAATTTTGAAATCCGTTGATTTAATTAGGCTTGAATTAATCTGTAAATTCTAGATTTTCTCCCTATTTTATAGTGTAATTTAATTTAATTAGTGTATGGATTTAGATTTTGGTTGGAGGCATTTCTGTCCGATTCGTTGTAAAAAAACAAACTTACTTTTAAAATGATCATTTATCTAGTTGCCCCCAAAAATTATTATTCTAATGCATTTATTAAATTTAGCGGTGATGAAATTTAGGCTCATTTGATAACCATTTATGTTATTTATTTTTTTGCTTTTCTATTATTCTATTTTTGGTTACGTTGAATTTATGAAGGATACAAGTTAAGAGAGCACATTAACAGTATATTAAAGTCTGCTGTTATTTACCATTTTGTACAACTGATTTAGTTTGTTAATCAGTTTATATTTTCAGCTGTATCTTGTTTATTCTGTTTACAGATGGTCTATATAAAGACATATGCTTTGGCCTTCTTTTATCATCAATAATAAAGTCTATTTCTGGCCATTTCTCCCTTTACATTTCTGAAATTTATCTTGGTATCAGAGTCTAGTCTAACAACCAAAGGCTTTTCAACTTTGAATTTTTTTTCCGCATACTGATGGAGTCTTCTACTCCAGAAAAGAACTCCAAGATTGTCAATCCTGGGAATATAAAATCACCACTGTGAAACTCGATGAGGACAACTTTCTTTTGTGGGCGTTGCAGGTCACTACAGCGCTATGAGGACATGGCTTGATGCATTTTGTTCTTGAAGAAACTGAAGTACCTTCGAAATTGATCTCCAATGGCGATCTAAAGGTACCCAATCCTGAATACGATCAATGGGTAAGGCAAGATAGTCTGATCACAACTTGGCTCTTGGGGGCGATGTCCAATTCACTCCTATCAGAGATGCTTGAGTGCGAAACGGCCAAGGCAGTGTGGAAAACACTCAATGCTCGATTTTCTTCCAGAAATCTGGCAAGAATAATGGATCTGAAATCCAAATTAGAGACCACGAAGAAAATAACCTCAAATTAGAGGAATATTTTGTGAAAATAAAGAATATTGTTGATTCTTTATCTGCTGCTGGACGAAAAATCAGTCATGAAGATCATGTACAACATCTTCTCAAAAGGTTAGTGCCTGAATATGATCCCACTGTCTCGGTTATCACGGAAAAAGAAGAAATGCCACCTCTGCAAAAGGTCTATTCGCTGCTAATGACTCAAGAAAACCGAATCAGTAGGAACCTAGCAATTAATGGTGATGGCTCTCTTCCTACTGTCAATTTAACTACTTAGGCGCCAACAAACTCATCCTCTTCTATTCAATCACAGAATCAAAATGATACTACCAGGCACAATCCCAATCCTGGAGGAAATTCGA
The DNA here is from genome assembly GCA_017139565.1 of Luffa aegyptiaca. Classification (NCBI taxonomy): domain Eukaryota; kingdom Viridiplantae; phylum Streptophyta; class Magnoliopsida; order Cucurbitales; family Cucurbitaceae; genus Luffa; species Luffa aegyptiaca. The sequence continues at coordinate 7,688,246 of CM029397.1, forward strand.
ATCCCAATCAAAGAGGGAGGAAAAATCGAAGACCATGGAATTCTAACGGCAAACCACAGTGTCAACTGTGTGCGGGAAGTTTGGGCATACTTTGTTGAAATGCTACTTCCGATTTGAAAAGTGGTATCAAGGACCCAATTCTAACAACCAGCAGCAACCTTCTTTGCCCAATATGGCAAGGCATCCTCATCCTTCTTCATAAACGCCTTATAATGCGTATCTAGTTCAACATGAACTCAACAGGGAGAATCAATGGTATCCGGATTCTGGTGCCCCTAACCATGTTACGAGTGATTTTTCTAACATGTCTGTTTCCTCAGGATATCAAGGTGACAACAAGGTGCTTGTGGGCAATGGAGCAGGTCTGGAAGTTCTTAATACCGGGTCATCTTTTCTTAAATCATCTTCCTCACCTAACACTGTATTTCACCTCAAAAACTTACTTCATGTACCTAAAATAACTAAGAACCTCATAAGCGTAAGCCAATTTGCCAATGACAATAATGTTTTCTTTGAATTTCATCCTTCTTTTTGTCTTGTGAAGGACTTGTCCAGTGGCCAAACTCTACTCCAAGGCAAGTTGGTTGATGGTATATACACTTTTACCATGGAGAAAGCTCATCCCAACAGTCTCAATTCTTCCAGTCAATCCAACTCCTCTGCTCAAGTATTCTACACTCATACTTCTTTACCTAATCATGTTTCTTGTTCTAATGTCACTGTATTTGACATATGGCATAATAGGCTAGGGAATCCAGCCATGAATACTGTTCGGTCCATCCTTGATTCCTGTAATATTTCTTACTCTCTGAATAAATTTTTGTTGTGTCATGCTTGCTCAATTGGAAAGTCTCATTGTTTACCATACATATATTTATTTCTTTTAAAAAAAGTAGAAAACCAATCTTGTCGATAACCGGCCGATTGTTTCTCTCTTGTCTCGTAAGAAAGTTAGAGAAATAGAGAGTTATGTTAGAGACGAAAGAGAAATATATAGAGACGTGGAAATGTAAGTTTAGACATAGAGGTGAATTCTTTTGGAGAGAAAAAAATTGAGAGACAAAAGAAAAATATCTAGGAGAAACTTTTGTTAGAGAGACCGGTGAAAGAAAGCATATTAGTTAGGAATCTTTATAAATATATTAGATAGATAAAGCAAAAGAGAAACTAGAGGAAAAAAAGATAAATTGTAAAGAGAGAAGTAAAATTGATAGTAAAATGTATATTAGAGAAGTATAAAAAAATTGTAGTGAGAGAAAATAGATAGAGAAAAATAAATGAGAGACATTGAGGATAAATTTTAGAGGTAGATATACTAGCTAGACAAAGATAAGTTTGGAGAGAAAAAGAGAAAAAAAGAAAAATAAATAGGTGAAAATTTTAGAGAGAGAAAATTGAAAGATAGGTTAGGAGAGAAACAAATGAAACTTTTTTTTTTTTAACCAGATATTATCATTGTTTTCTCTTATTGGAAAATCACCAAATATTACAATTATTAGAAAGTAAAACCACTAATCTGGAACTGATTTTCAGTACCATATATTTTCTATTATTCTATTTGCAAGCAGGGAGAACAATATTTGGTATGTGAATGAATACAATTGAAAAGGGGGCCACCATTATTGGTTTAGATGATTTTACATACTGAGGTTCCAATGAAGGTATGTTCCCGGATGAATTTACAGACAAAATCTTTCCATTTAGCAGCACTGTTTGACTATGCAGGTCCTCATCCTTGGCTGTTAAATGATATTCCTCTCTAAAGGCTTTGCTTCCAACCTTTGGTTTATGGCTGTAGGACTTGTTTCTATGGTGCAACCGTCTGGTTCTGTTCAATGCAATCTCGATATGAACTGTGGTGTTTACATCTAGGTTGAGCAAAAGCAATGTGATTCCTTTAGATTGCTTAGAACAATGTGCATAGGCTCGTATTTTCTTCGTGCCGTTAAAGGTCGTGGATAGAACATTGCTTCCCATCAAGCGATGCCATAGGAGCGCACTGTAGTAGTCTGGATTCGATTCAAAAGTTGTGTTCAACAAACCATAGTTTCCACCAATCAATGTCTGCCGACAGTAGGTTTTTGTATCGAAAGTGGCTGACATACCGAGCTGGTCTAGGTACCAAAAACTAAAGACAAATGCATTTGTGACCAAATTATGGCCACTGTTGTAAGCCCCTCCCGCTTCCCCAACCCATGCTTTAGCTGAAGTTGGAGAGTTTTTAAGGATCTCATGGAGCTTGTAAAACGTATCGACCATGCCATCAAGATAGGACGGGTCAAGAATCCTTTCAACGAGATGTTCATCAACTCCTGGTCCTAGATTGTATATATGGTGTGACAAAGCATCTAGTGATTGGGTTGTTTTGTTTACGAATTGTTTGAACCAATTTTCATCAAAGAATCCTCCAGGTGCTATGATTAATGGCTTGGGTCCGACACCTCCGTAGATACTTTGGACCATGTTCTGAAGAGCAATTGTATCAGAAGCATACTGATCTACTGTAACTCCTGCTCCAATTCCATTCCCACTCAATTCATTTCCAAACTCCCAACCATGGATTGTGTAGTTCTTTTTGACAGTATAACGTATGAACGATTCAGCATTCGAGTAATTCCAAGCTCCTACAGCAGTCCCATCTGATACAATTTGTCGTCCATTGAGAGCGTTCAATCCAAAAATAATATTAGCTCCTCCTTTACTGAAGAAGTCATTTAGTTGATCCCATCTATCAGTGGGTAAGCAACCTTGACTGAAACCAAACAACTCTGAGGTGTTTCTTGAAAAAGAAAAATTGCATGGTTGCTGGTGATCTTCAGTATCATATATTAGCTTATCTTGCAAACTACCACCCAATCTAAGCTTGAGGGGTTTGAATTCTTTGATTGCATTTAATAGAATATTGTTGCTCAGGTCAAGATTCAACAAAGAGGCTCGGCCCCAACTACAAGTTCCATAATCGCATTTCTCAGGAGGCCACCAATCGAGCGTAGCACAAACGAAATCTTCATCAATAGCTCCAATGGCAGATTTTCCATTGATTGAAACCCTCCCTCTCACAAACCCTTCGAGCTTACTGAACCAGAACAACAAAAGAAGAAGCAGATGCAAAAACAAAACCCCACAAACCAAACACGAAACCCCATTTCCAAAAACTTCCTCAAATGGCGAAAGATCCAACAATGAAACTTTCGGCCAATCTTGGAATTTGAAGTTGGTTTTGCCCTTTTTCTGTTGATGGAGAGATTAGAACGAATGCTTATGAAACACGCATTTTTCAAGGGAAGGGGTTTGAACAAAACACCAAATTTGGTATTTACAAGTTGGCTTCAGGTTTTGGTTTTTGAGAAATTAATAGAAATAAAAATTTTAAGTTAAGTAGATGTGAAAATTTTAAGTTAAGGATAAAATTTTTAGATAGAGATAAAATTCCGCTCCAGAGAGATATGTCAAGGATAACAAAAAAAGAACAAAAAAAGAGCTATTGAAGATAAAATGAGTAGTTGTTGAAAATGAGAAATATCATTTTTTTATGACTTATATTTTGACTTTTAGAATTTCTTTATAATTTCAATTTTTTTTTTTTTTTTTGAAGATAGGAAATATAAAATTGGATTATTATCTAACAATTATACTCTCAAAAACTAAAAACAGCAAACTAAAGGGTTATGGACACTCGCTCCTTGAAGATGTCTTGCAACATGTTTTTATCTTTCATCCTATATAAATGGATTATTATTTCTAATATACATTTTTTTTTCCAAGTTGTTGTCTTAAGTATCACAGAAGAAAGTACCTAAAACTAATGGGCAACCATGGTATAGACTCAACGAATACCTTTATTAAAATGTAAAACACTTAGAAAGTCATTTTTAGTAGTTGCCAAACACTAGATTTTTTTAAAAATTAAACACTTAAAAAGTTAAACCAAACACACCTTAAGTATGAAATGTGTAAGACCATCGCGAAAAGGAAGGAATTTTTCTCCAATAAATCTTCTATTCTTTAAATTTTTTAGTTTTAATTTAGACTTAAATAGACGGTTATTCGATAATTAAACATCATTATATCAATATTTTTTTTGTAGTTGAATCTCTCAGTCTCACATTTTATCTTTTTTTGCGAAACTAAATGATCAAAGAAGGAATGATATATTGTATTCCCGAGGGGAAGTTAACTATGAGAGATCATAGTACAATAGGAGACTACGAAAAATTATTGAATGAGACTGATGTGATTGTTTTTTAATAACTGTTCCATGGATTAAAACATATACTTTCCCTAATTAATCACCTGGATAGAAATGTTGTGGGTGTCCAGCCCACTTGTTGCACAAGCAAGAGTTTATTTTTAAACTTGTGTTTATGAGCCCAATATGTCATGTTATGTGTTTAGCCCAATTGGGGTGAAATGAGTGAGTTTATCTTGTAAGCCTAGGATTCTTCTTTGGATATGAGATGACCTAAGGAAAGTGACGGCAGCAAGAAAAAATACAGGAAAAATACACAGAAAAACGGAGAGAAGCAGGGAGAGCAGTGCAGTTCGGATTTTCAGCGACAACGTTCACAAAGTTGTCGATTTCCGGAGTTTGAACCGTTGGATATTTCCGACATTTGGTCCGCCTGTTGGGGACCAATAGGGCCTCGTGTTGAACGGTTGGATCGTTGTTTTGAGCTCGGGTTTGTTCGTAATCGCTGCTGAACAGAACTTGTAAAACTGGAGATATTTTCATCTTCTTTATCTCTTAAGTGTTGATCTCTTAGGTATGAAAGTATTGGTGGGTTGTGAAACTTTGTATGACTTATTTGGATTCTTTTTCCCGCAACTATCATAATAAGAGAAGGTGACAAGGGTGGACTCCTGACAAGTCCCGTGGTTTTTACTCTTCACATCGAAGGGGTTTTCCACGTATAAATCGTGCGTGTTCTTGCGTTTTTAGTATTCTAAATTTTATGGTTGATTGCTGTCCGTTATTGGTTGATTTCTTGGTGATTGATTTGTGGTATTTTTGGAGCACTATTAGTTGGTTGATTGTCTTGGAGGTGATCCTAGTGGGTTGTTAATATACTACTTGGGTCCTATCAGTTGGTATCAGAGCGAGGTTTTAATTTAATCATGGTTATGGAGTCTACTCGTAGTAGTGGAGGTAGTTCAATCATTACATTTACATCAACCAATTATTCCATCTGGAAACCGATGATGGAGGATTTGTTATATTGTAAATATCCAATTGAAGCAACCACATGAGCTGATGGGACCATTATTAAACCAGAGAAAATGGAAGAGAAAGATTAGGGAAAGTTAAAGAGGAAAGCTTTGGAGACTATTAGGCAGTGGGTTGATATTAGCATTTTCAACCATGTGTCTCAAGAGTCCGACCTATATGCGTTGTGGAAGAAATTGGAAGATCTTTATGAAATGAAGATCGCGCATAATAAAGCTTCATTAATCAATAGGCTTGTTAATTTGAAATTTCAGGGTGGGAAGTCTGTTTTTTAGCATTTGAATGACTTCCAGGATATTATTAACAAGTTGACTACTATGAAGATTGTTCTTGATGATGAATTGCAGGCTTTGTTCTTGTTGAGTTCTTTGCCAGACAGTTGAGAAACTTTGGTTGTGTCTATTAGTAACTCTCCAGAAGGTGTTCTGTCTTTGAATGTTATTAAAGAAGCATGTTCAATGAAGAGATAGAAAGAAAGGAGATGGGAGTTGACAATTCACATGCTCTTGTTGTTGAGAATCATGGAAGAAACAAGAGTAGGGGACCCAAAGGTCGTGGTAACTCAAAATGAAGGTCCAAGTCTAGAGACAAAGAGACTAGGACATGTCATTACTGCAACAAGCCTGACAATATCAACAAGTTTTGCTATCGTTGGAAGAAAGAACAAGGTATGAAGCAAGACTCACAAAAAAAGGGAGATGATAGGAATACTGTAGCAATCATTTCTAAGAGTGATGATGATGTCACCTTGATTTGTGCAACTAGTGAGTGTCATCATGTAGAGAGTTCAGATACAGAGTGCTTGGTAGATTGATAGGACCTAAATAGTCCTATTTTATCGCCTCTAATCTAAGCTTGTTAGAGTCATTTTATGCTTTACTTGTCTTATTTATAGGTTAATTGAGCTTAGGCCGTGTCGGGAGCTGATCATGCTAATTGGTGTTAATTCGGGCCAATTATGGAGTTTTTGGAGCCATCTCGATGTCTTAGTCGAGTGTACATAACAATTACCGCTGAGCTAGACTCGTTTTAGCTTATTTTAATTATTCTTTTAGTCTCTAATATATATTTTTTAATTTATATCATTGTGGTCATGATCATTAACATGTTTTATTTCAATAATAATATTTTTAGAATCTTTTCAGTTTGGTTTGATTACATAACTCTGTGCATACCGATCGAATTACATGAACATAAGCAAAAGGACTTGCGCAAGAAGGAACATTAATTCTCAAATTAATTTTTTAAAAAAAAACATAAATTCTCAAACTTTATCATTAAAAGATGATGATAAGTTGAAATATTTTAAAGAAGGTTTAATGATAAGAAATACCCCCGAACTATGGGGTTTGTTTCATGAACTTTAAGAAGTTTCGAAAATACCATGAGCTTTAAAAAATGTTAAAAAATACCCTTACCGTTAAGTTTTGGATGAAAACCGTTAAAATTTCAGTTTTATTAATACCCTTGATGGACTCTGATATCATATTACTATCTCAAACCCAATTGACAACAAAATGAGTAACTCTTTTTAAATGTTGAATCCTCAACAATCTCAACCTATTTTAAATCTGTTATTTGATGTGTGGATTTCTTTTTAGTTCAACAATACGGGAGTATGCGATTCGAACCTTTGACCTCTTGATCAAGACTATAAGTTATATGTTGAGTTATGTTCATGTTGACACGTATGTTGAAGTTGTAGGATTAGCATGGAGGGTGTGATGAAGGAGAGAGATGTAAATTAACATTGACAACCATGTCAGAGAGAAAGACGAAAAAAATATTTTAGTTTTGAAATTCATGTTTACTATGCTTTAATCCCTAAATTTTCGAATATAATAAAACTTGGCATAAAATTTGACACAAAAATTTAATTTAATTTTTTTAAGGGCCGGTTGCAAATATAGCAAACGGGCCCAAAATATTTGCAGATTTAGCAGCCCGCGAAAAATTTTGCAAAAATGGCAAAATTTTAAGTTCTGGAATGTGTATTTACTAAAATGTCCTTTCTATCTGATAGAAAGTTTTTCTATCACTGATAGAATCTATCAGTGATAGAAAGAGATTCTATCTGATAGAAAGACTTTCTATCTGATAGAAAGTCTTTCTATCAGTGATAGAAGCTTTCTATCACTAATAGAGATAGATTCTATCTGATAGAAAGTCTTTCTATCAGATATAATCTCTTTCTATAAGTGATAGAAAGTCTTTCTATCACAGATTCTATCAGTGATAGAAAGTCTTTCTATCACTAATAGAGATAGATTCTATCCTTCTATCCTATTTCTATCAGTGTTTGATTGTTATATCCTATTTCTATCTGATAGAAAGTTTTTCTAATGTTTTTCTATCTGTGATAGAAAGACTTTCTATCACTGATAGAATCTATCACTGATAGAAAAACTTTCTATCACAAATAGAAAGTCTTTCTATCACCGATAGAAAGCTTCTATCAGTGATAGAAAAAGGTCATAGAAAGTTTTTTTCTATCACTGATAGAATCTATCTGTGATAGAAAGTTTTTCTATCACTATAAGCTTTCTATCAGTGATAGAAATCTTCTATCACTAATAGAATCTATCAGTGATAGAAAGACTTTCTATCATAGAAGATTTCTATCAATATATATATATAAAATGACGAGGAAGAAGAAGATGCGCGCCAATCAGTTTAGATTCTATCAGTGATAGAAAAAGTTTCTATCATCTTCTATCACTGATAGAAACTTTATTCTACCACTGATATAATCTATCACTGATAGAAATATCAGTGATAGAAACTTTGATAGAAAGACTTTCTATCATAGAAGATTTCTATCAAAATATATATATATATATATATATATATATATATATATATATATATATATATATATAATTTTCTATCAGTGATATAAAAAGTGATATAAAAAGTTTCTATCACTAAATCTTCTATCAGTGATAGAAAGTTTTTCTATCAGTGATAGAAATCTTCTATCACTAATAGAAAGCTTTTCTATCAATGATAGAAACTTTATTCTATTAGTGATAGAAACTGATAGAAAATATTTCTACCACTGATAGAATCTATCAGTGATAGAAATATCAGTTATAGAAACTTTATAGAAACTTTCTATCACTGATAGAAAATTTTTCTACCACTGATAGAATCTATCAGTGATAGAAAGACTTTCTATCAGTGATAGAAGACTTCTATCAATTATAAAAAAAAAAAAAAAAAAAAAAAAAAAAAAAAAAAAAAAAAAAAAACTGACGAGGAAGAAGAAATGTGTGCGCCAATGCAGGGGCAATTCAGGAATATAAAAAATAATTCAAAAATTTTGCCATATTTGCAAATATTTTTAAAAATTTCTATATTTGCCACTATTTACCCTCATGTTGCCACCCATTACAATTATCCTTTTTTTAATTTAACAACTCTTATGTTAAATATGTTTTAATCTTTAAATGTTCGAACATTTTTGTTTTAGTTCTTTTAGTTTATTTAAGAAACAATCTGAACATAGTTAATTTCAACAAAGAAGTTAGATGAAAAGAAAAAACTTTTCACAAGAAAATGCGATGTTGTCTTTATTGTTAAATTTTCATACCATTTAATAAAAGCTACATTGCATGCATGTTTCATTTTTGTTCATATATATATATATAGAGAAAAAAGTTGTGCGTGGACAAATATTTAATGTCTTACCCACCATATAATATAGTTGGTTAGAATTTAATTAAATGATTAAAACCTTAATAGGAAAGACGACTAAAATATTTTTATTGTTTTTTGAAAGTCTATAATATCTCCCTGTTTAAATTGTAATACTAAAACAAATTTCAAAACCCAAAACTTGTACAATATTACTATTTCTCCAACAAACACATGCTTGGCATTTGTCAATAATAATAATGTCCTTAAGTTTTTAGTTTACAATTATTTTATCTTAGCTTAACATTGAAATAAACATCTTTTAACTACTTTAGTGGTTTATAATGCAAATTTAACATCTTTAATTTAAATTTGAGACTTCAAGTGCATTTAAACATCTAACTAAATTCGTCAACAAGAGCATGACTTAACTGACATAAAGCTTGTACTCTAAATCAAGAGGTCAAAGGTACAAATCTTCCAGTAACGCACATGTTGTCCAAAAAAAAAACCATCTCATTAAATTCTAAAATAATAGAAATTAATTTAACTTGGCTAAAAATTGTGAACAAAATTCTAACACACGCTACCACACTTGTGGAGCTAGTATTAGTCTTATTTTAGAAGTGTTGTAGCTTCTAAAATAATTGTTGACAACTGTACTTTTAGAAGACTCAACCATAATATATACTAAATTAATTATGATTTAGCTATAATGTCTAAAATAGATATACTGTGAAAATGTGCATGACTTTTTGTTTATAATTTATATATTTCTTAATAATTATTATTTGAAATGCTTATAAATGCTACATGATTTCAATTTAAATTTATATTTTGTTTGCTCTAAATTACACGTTGAGAAACAATGGTTATAACATAACTATTGTGGTTTTAAAAGAAAACTAGTATTAATTGTTTTTTAAAAAAAAACAAAATGGTTGCGTTCAACTAATTAATTTGTAAATTTGTTTTTTTTTTTTTTTTTTGAACTTTCAATCGCCGCAGAACTTCATTCGCACGCAAGAAGAAGAAACCCATTACAGAGACAATATACATCTTTCTCAACAAGAAGACAGGCACACGTAGGTACCGATTCCAGCATCCAATACTCACAGCCTCTCTCTCTTAAAGCAAAACGAGCTAACACATGGGCGACCCGATTTCCGTCCCTTCTCGTGAAACTAAACCTGAACTTAACATGCGTCGGAACCTCCCTTCAAAAGTCAGAAACCAGCAAACCGAGCTTAGACACATCCATCGTCTCGGCATCTTGTAGCAGCTGAAAAACCCGTAAAGAATATGTCTCGATGATCACCGGAACTAAACCCACCTCCACCACAAGCCTCATTTCGTCCACCACCGCCAGCCCCTCTGCCATATCCAAATTTCCCACATGATCATGACGAACGGCAGCCGACAACATCACCCGCCTTGCCTCGTCTCGAACAACAACTCCACCACCTGCCTGAAACAGATTTTCACAGAAGGCAGCGTCCACATTCACCTTATACCAACCCTCCTCCGGCGGGAACCATTTGGCTGTACTATGAGGAACCCCTCTAATCCCAGCTAAATAGACCCGAGAGGCCTCTCGAAAAACAACAAAATAATTCACAGCCCAATCCAAAAGCCCCGCTGAAGGAACCTGCCCTCTAAACTTCTGTTGGTTTTGACAACACCACACAACCCAAACACACCACAACAAGCTCCTCAAACTTATCCCAATCGACCCGAGAGGCCTCTCGAAAAACAACAAAATAATTCACAGCCCAATCCAAAAGCCCCGCTGAAGGAACCTGCCCTCTAAACTTCTGTTGGTTTTGACAACACCACACAACCCAAACACACCACAACAAGCTCCTCAAACTTATCCCAATCGACCCGAGAGGCCTCTCGAAAAACAACAAAATAATTCACAGCCCAATCCAAAAGCCCCGCTGAAGGAACCTGCCCTCTAAACTTCTGTTGGTTTTGACAACACCACACAACCCAAACACACCACAACAAGTTCCTCAAACTTATCCCAATCGACCCTATCCTTTACATCCCTAAGAAAATTAAGAATAGAGTCTGCCTGAACATTATGCAACAAAATCTCCCATTCAGATCCCATCAACAATTCACGAAAAAATTTACACTGCTAAAACAAATGCATGCATGACTCCCCATGTCTACCACAATACACACACACATTCAAAACATCAATGCCTCTAATACTCAAATTATCAATAGTGGGTAAACGCTCCAAACAAAGTCTCCACAAGAAAATCTTGATTTTGTTTGGAACCCCCATTTTCCAGCACCCCTTCCACCAACTGGAAAGTGACTCATTCGAAGACGAAGATAGGGTTTGGGGAAGCAAAGCCGTTTGGCCAAGTCGATACCCACTCTTAACCGAATACACACCACGTTTCTCAAAATGTCATATGACCCTATCCTCAGACAACATATGCCGCAAGGGAATAGTAAGGATAAAACGTACCACGCGAGGGCTAAAATGGTGCCGAAGAATCTCCTCACTCCACTGACCAGAAGCAGTTAGAAGATCAGCCACTCGAGTATCAGAATCCATGGTAATCGGGGAACGCACCTTAAGGTAAGTGTCATCCGGAATCCAGTTAGAACCATACACACGAACTTTCTCACCATTTCCCTCCAACGAAAACCCTTTCCCAACACCTCCCTCCCCAAAATTAGACTCCTCCAAATATACGAAGGACGGGAGCCTACCCCTGCATCCAGGAAAATACAGCCCCTTCAACACCCGAGAGAGAAACGAAGTAGGATACTGAACAATTCTCCAACATTGTTTAGCCAGCAAAGCCTTGTTGAAAACCTTAAAGTCTTTGAAACCCATTCCACCCAAACATTTTGGCTTGCATAAAGTCTTCCAGCTCACCCAATGGATCATTCTATCCTGCTTATCCCCATTCCACCAGAATCGTGCCATGGCCCTACTAATGTCCTATATCAGTTTTTTAGGCAAGCGAAAACAATTCATAGAGTAACACGGGATAGCATGCACAATGGATTTTAGCAGAACTTCTCTGCCCCCTAAAAAAAAAACTTGCCCTTCCATCTCTGAATCTGAGGCCATACCCACACTTTAATAAAGTTTAGAGTGTTCATTCTGTTCTGAGGCACAAAAGACGGCAAGCCTAAATACTGGCGATGGTAGGCCATTATTTGAACCTGGAAAATCTGACTCGCCTGAGTTTGAACACCCATTTCTGTGCTCGGACTAAAGGAAATGATAGACTTTTCAAAGTTTATAGTTTCCCCGGAAGCTCACTCATAGCACTGAAGGATGCACTGCACAGCCAGTGCTTCACCCAGCTTAGCCCAAAAAAAGAGAAGACTGTCATCAGTGAAGAACAAATGGGAGATAGCAGGGCATCCATGCGCTATCTTCAACCCCGTCATAACCTTCGACACCTCCGCCTCATGCAGCATATGAGAGAGCCATTCAGCACTGATAACTCTCCAAAAGGGTGTTATTTAGGCCTTAATTCTATAGTGTTTTGTGTGTCATTTGTGCTAAGTAGGGTTGCTTTTAGATGATTATTGCATGTTCTAACTCATTTGGAAGAATGGATGCTTTGGAAGTTATTTTGTGCAGAATATATTGCTGAGCGACTTGAGGGAGCAAGATCTGCGATCCAGCAAAACAGGGAGCAAAACCTGCCACGTCACAGCTCGTTATCCATTTTAATGAACTGAAGTTAGTTAAGCTATTCTCGAATTTGAGGAGCAAGGAGAGCCATCCACTTGTCTAGGTCAACCTAATTTAGGCTTGTCTTCATTCTATAAAAGGGAAGAGCCGTTCAAGTCAAAGACATTCCACTTTTGGGAAAGAGATCATTTCTCATTTCCATATTGGGAGCCGAATAGAGGAGAAAGACTGGAGACTTCAAGAAGACCATCAATTACAGAATTGACCAAGGGAATTAGTATTTTCTTGTAATTTCTTGTAATTATGGATGCGCATACTCAGATTGTAGTGTGTGTTATCATGAGTGTTGTGAACTAAATCTCTTTAGGTGTTGGTTAGGAGTTATGTAATTGTTGTGCTTAATTCTCTATGCAATATAAGTTGATTTGAACATCTTGATTATTTGTTGAGCTGATTTATATTTTGTGCTCGCTTGGCCAGCCGGTGTGAATACCACTTCTTAGTTTCAGGAATGAATTGAGAAGTGTGTGACATTTAATCACACTAGATCATTGTGTATTGGTGAACGCCAGTGATTGAGCTAGGGATAGCCAGTTGCCTAGTGCTTGATCGGTAGTGCGTCATTGAAGTTGAAACACATTCTAAAAAATTCAGAGTTCCGGGAGGATCCTGCTAATAAGACTGCAAGAGTTTTGCTTAATCAATAATATTGCTAGAGCATCCTTTAAAACAATTACTGATTCCTGACCAACGCCTGTTTCTAATCTGTCTACTTTATTTGTTTACTTTTTGTTTTGTCATTTCTTTTGCCTCAACATTTTATCACAACCAATCATTTTAACCATTCTTGAAACCATTAAAGAGTTATACAAAACAGATAAAGTGAGAGCTATTCAAACCCTGGATTCGATAAATACTTATTACTTGTTGCGGATTGTGTATGCTTGCACAGTGTTCTAGAGTTTATTTTTGCTATATTTTTACCCACTCTGGGAACCCAACAAGTTTTTGGCGCCGTTGCCGGGGAACTTGAATAAGTTTTTATCTGGTTTGTTTTATGTATGTGTTTTAGTGGTTTGGTTCTAGAACTTTTTGACTGTTTCTTTTGTTTTTGCAGGTGTGAGTTTGGTGCATGAGCGATCAGCCTGGGGTAAGGTTCGAGCTTGATCAAGAAATTGAAAGGACATTCAGTAGAAGAAGGAGAGAGCAGCGTAACAACCAAAATTCAATGGCTGATGGTGTTTATCATCTGAAGACCCGCATTTACATCTTAAGTATTTTCTAGGAGTTAGTCATTCTTTTGTGATTCAGGGAGTGTCTAGAGATGCCCTTAGATTAACTTTGTTCCCCTATTCTCTTAGAGATGGAGCAAAGACATGTTTAAATTCTTTTGCTCCAGGATCAATCAGGACATGGAATGAGTTAGCGGAAAAATTTCTTAGTAAGTATTTTCCACCAACTAGGAATGCTAAATTGAGGAGTGAAATAGTAGGGTTTAGGCAACTTGAAGATGAGACTTTTAGTGAGGCTTGGGAGAGGTTTAAGGAGCTTTTGCAAAAGTGTCCCCACCATGGTTTACCTCATTGTATCCAAATGGAAACATTTTACAACGGGTTAAATGGAGTAACCCAAGGGATGGTTGATGCTTTGGCTGGAGGGGTCCTTTTGGCAAAAACTTTTAATGAAGCCCATGAAATCTTAGAAAGAATATCAACTAATAGTTGTTAGTGGTTAGATGTTAGAGGCTCAAATAAAAAAGTTAAGAGTGTGTTAGAGGTTGATGGTGTGTCTACCATTAGGGCTGATATTGCAATGTTAGTTAACACTAATAAAAATGTGACAGTGGTTAGTCATCAGCAGCCGCCAGCTGTGGAGCCTGCTGTAGTGGTGAACCAAGTTGCAGAGGAAGCATGTGTCTATTGTGGTGAAGAGCACAACTACGAGTTTTTCCCCAACAATCTAGCTTCTGTGTTTTTTGTAGGTAATCAGAGGAATAACCCTTATTCTAGCTTTTATAATCCAGGTTGGTGCAGCCACCCCAATTTCGCTTGGGGAGGACAATGAAGTAATGTGCAAACACAGAAAAAGGTGAACCAGCCAGGATTTGCTAAATCACAAGTATTGCCCTAGCAAAATAAGCAGGCTTTACACCAGCAAAATTCAGAGAGTTCTCTTGAGGCAATGGTGAAAGAATATATGACTCGTACAGATGTCGCAATTCAAAGTAATCAAGCTTCAATGAAGGCCCTGGAATTGCAAGTAGGCCAGCTAGCTAAAGAGCTGAAGGTAAGGCCTCAAGGGAAACTTCCTTCAGATATTGAGCACCCTAGAAGGGAAGGTAAGAAGCAGGTACAGGAAGTGACTCTAAGGAGTGGTAAGCAATTAGAAGAAAGAAAAGAGCCTAGTAAACCCCAGGATGTAGAGAAGAAGAGTGATAAAAATGTTGATGTTGAAAAAGAGTCGGAGTCTGGTCAAGGTGTTGGAGGCAGCAATAATAATGTTGGAGCATCTGGTTCTGTTCCAGATGTGGAACCACCTTATATGCCGCCCCCACCTTATGTACCACCTCTACCTTTTCCACAAAGACAAAGGCCTAAGAATCAGGATGGTCAATTTAAGAAATTTTTAGAGATTCTTAAGCAATTGCATATAAATATCCCGATAGTAGAAGCCATAGAGCAAATGCCTAATTATGCTAAATTTCTTAAGGATATTTTAACTAAAAAGAAGAGGTTAGGTGAGTTTCAAACTATATCTCTTACCGAGGAATGTAGTGCTATTCTAAAAAATGGGCTACCAACGAAGGCTAAGGATCCAGGATCATTTACTATTCCTGTTTCAATAGGTGGAAAAGAGTTAGGTAGAGCACTTTGTGATTTAGGTGCAAGCATTAACCTTATGCCTCTTTCAGTCTATCGAAAGTTAGGTATTGGTGAAGCTAGGCCGACCACAGTCACACTCCAATTAGCTAATAGGTCTATCACGTATTCTGAGTGTAAAATTGAGGATGTCTTAGTGAAGGTAGATAAATTCATATTTCCTGTTGACTTTATTATCTTAGATTATGAGGCAGATAAAAATGTTCCAATTATTCTTGGTCGTCGATTTTTGGCTACTGGTAGGACGTTGATAGATGTTCAAAAAGGGGAATTAACAATGCGGGTTTATAATGAGGAAGTGAAGTTTAATGTTTTTAAGGCCATGAAATATCCAGACGAAATGGAAGATTGTTCTTTCATTAGGATTCTGGCAAACACAATTGTTGAGACAGCAATACAGGATTTGGCAAATAAGCATCTGAAAGATCATGGAGAGGTTAGTGTAGAGGATTTAGAAGTTTGTTCTTTAGAAAGACAAAATGAAAAAAAAAAGTGTCTAGGTGTGAGGATGTTTTTGAGTCTTTAGAGTTAGATGAAAGGAAGGTTCCTCCTATTAAGCCATCCCTGATTGAGGCACCCACTTTAGATTTGAAGCCCTTGCCTGATCATCTAAAGTATGTGTATCTTGGGGAGGGTGAGACGTTGCCCATTATTGTTGCATCAGATTTAATGCCGGAGGATGAAGAGGCCTTAATAAAGTTGCTGCAGCAATATCGTAAAGCAATAAGTTGGACATTGGCTGACATTCAGGGAATTAGCCCATCTTCTGTATGCATAAAATCACTCTAGAGGAGGGATCCTTTAGGAGTATTGAGCAACAGAGAAGGCTTAACCCTACTATGAAGGAAGTTGTTAAGAAGGAGGTGATCAAATGATTGGATGCTGGGATTATTTATCCAATTGCAGATAGCAATTGGGTAAGCCCTGTCCAATGCGTTCCTAAGAAAGGAGGTGTCACAGTGCTATCTAATAAGGACAATGAGTTGATCCCAACCATGACGGTGACTGGTTGGAGGGTTTGCATGGATTACAGGAGGCTTAAAAAAGCTACCCGTAAGGACCATTTCCATCTACCATTTATTGACCAAATGTTGGATAGACTGGCTGGTCAGGCCTACTACTGTTTCTTAGATGGTTATTTTGGGTATAACCAGATTACATTGCTCCTGAGGATCAGGAAAAAACCACTTTCACCTGCCCTTATGGGACGTTTGCCTTTAGGCGAATGCCTTTTGGCTTTTGCAATGCTCCAACAACATTCCAGAGGTGTATGTTAGCAATTTTTTCTGATATGATTGAGTCCACTGTTGAGGTATTTATGGATGATTTTTCAGTCTTTGGAGGGTCTTTTCAGAGTTGTTTGGATAATTTAGGCAAGGTATTAAAGAGATGTGAGGATACCCATGTAGTTCTTAATTGGGAGAAATGCCACTTCATGGTGAAGGAGAGCATTGTGTTAGGTCATAAGATTTCAAAGAAAGGTCTAGAAGTTCATCGGGCAAAAATAGAGGTTATTGAGAGATTAGAACCACCGAGTTCAGTAAAAGGGATTCGGAGTTTTTTAGGTCATGTTGGATTTTATAAAAGGTTCATAAAGGATTTTTCCAAAATTAGTAAACCTCTTTGTAACTTATTGTGCACTGATCATATTTTTTACTTTAATGTAGATTGTAGGAAGACTTTTGAAACTTTAAAGGTTGCTTTAATCTCAGCACCCATTCTTTGTGCACCGAATTGGAGTTTACCATTTGAGGTAATGTGTGATGCAAGTGATGTTGCAGTAGGTGCCATGTTGGGGCAAAAGCAGGGAAAATTTATCCATCCTATCTACTAGGCAAGCAGGGTTTTGAATGAGGCACAAGTCAACTACACAACTACTGAAAATGAGTTGTTAGCTGTTGTGTTTGCTTTCGAGAAATTCCGCCCATATTTGGTTGGATCCAAAGTCACGGTTTTCACAGATCATGCAGCAATAAGGTACTTAATGTCTAAGAAAAATGCAAAGCCTAGATTAATTCATTGGGTTTTATTATTGCAGGAATTCGACTTGGAAATAAAGGACAAGAAGGGATCAGAAAATGTCATTGCAGATCATTTATCTCGTCTTGATCCAACATCATCTTTGCTAAAGCAATCTTCCATTTCAGATTCTTTTCCAGATGAGCAGCTTTTTGCTGTTGAGGTAAAGGTAGTCAAGGACATTCCTTGGTATGCTGATATTGCCAACTTTTTGGTAAAGGGAGTCACTCCTATTGATATGGATTGGAGGCAGATGAAAAAGTTTAAGCATGATGCGAAATTTTTCTATTGAGATGAGCCATTTATGTATAAGCAATGCTTTGGTGGTATTATTCTTAGGTGTGTTTCAGGTGATGAAGCAGAGGAAATCCTGGAGCAATGTCACTCTTCACCGTATGGAGGCCATTTCAGCGGTCAGAGGATAGCTATGAGGATTTTGCATTGTGGATTCTTCTGGCCTTCCTTATTTAAAAATGCTCATTGGTCCTACAAGCAATGCGATGCTTGCCAAAGGAGAGGAAATTTAGGGCCTAGAGATTAAATGCCTCTTACTTACATTTTAGAAATGGAATTATTTAATGTGTGGGGTATTGACTTTATGGGGCCATTTCCCCCTTCTAATGACAATGTTTTTATCTTATTGACAGTTGATTACGTGTCCAAGTGGGTGGAGGCCATCGCATGCCATCAGAATGATGCCAAGACGGTGTCAAGGTTTCTCCAATCGCACATTTTTGCACGGTTTGGGACACCTAGAGCTCTAGTGAGTGATGAGGGTACACATTTTGTTAATAATGTCATAACTAAGCTTTTAGCTAAGTATGGAATTAAGCATAGGATAGCTACCCCATATCACCCACAGACAAATGGTCAAGCTGAGATAAGCAATAGGGAAATCAAATCTATTATTCTGGAAAAAGTAGTTCATCCATCTAGGAAGGATTGGTCTTTTAGGTTGGATGAGGCTCTTTGGGCTTATAGGACAACCTATAAGACTCCTCTAGGTATGTCTCCCTATAGGTTAGTATATAGGAAAGCTTGTCATTTACCATTAGAGCTCAAGCATAAAACATTTTGGGCTTTGAAAAAATTAAATTTTGATCTGAGTCGTGCAGGGGCAGTAAGAATGCTACAACTTAATGAATTAGAGGAATTTTGTCAATTTTCGTATGAGAATGCAAAAATGTATAAGGAAAAGACTAAGCTGTGGCATGACAAGAGGATTAAGCCTAAAGAGTTTGTCAAATGTCAAAGGGTTTTACTTTATAACTCTAGATTAAAATTGTTCCCTGGGAAACTAAAATCCAAGTGGTCGGGTCCATTTGTTGTGATGGAAGTTTTTCCCCATGGAGCAATTACTTTGTAGGATGAAAAAGATGGGAGAGTGTTCAAAGTTAATGGACAACATATGAAACATTATTGAGGTGAGGAGTTCCAGTCGAAATATCCTTCCCTAAAGTTGATTGATGAATGAGAAAGCAGGAGTTTTGTGGGAGCATTTTACAGAGCAAAATTTTTGGTTCCCAGTGTTTGTGTTGATTTTATTCTAGCTGGTTTTTCTTAATTCGAATTATTTTGAATTAGATTTAGTTTGTTTGAATCTTATCTGATTTATTTTAAATTCATTGTTATTTTTTTCGGTTGATTTTATTTTCTGTGTATTTTTATTTTTGCCAATTTAGTTTGTATTTTCAGTTATTTAAATTTTTGTATAGATTTAGGTTTTTAATAAAGTTTTTCTAATTTATTTGGCTTCGAATAAAAATAAAAGAGATTTGATTTAAGCGGATAATTTAAATTTCCTGATTTGATTTTTCTGGATTGATTTAAATTTGAAATCTTCCGTATCCAAGATTATTCTAGAAGAAAATATTTGCTCAGAGGTTTGTTACGGCAATTTTATAGAGGAATCAAATATCTCGTCCAAATAGAAAGGGGTTTTTGTTATGGATTAATTATTTTTACCGTTTGGATTTGAATTTCCTGTGGGTAGGTTAATTGCATGAAGAGTCTGATACTGCCACGTCTCGCGCATGGGAAATCCAATGGTTTAGCTGCTGGACAGCACACCATCAGTTACCATGGGCCGTTTGAACTTCAGATTATACCGTTTGATGGATTTAATTTTCCGATTGCATGGTATTTGAACGGTAATTTTAATTAATGAGGGGCAAAAATCTTTCGATTATGATTCTATTTGTTGAAGCCCTAATTATTCAAAGCTCTCGGTAAGTTCTTTTCACTCCATCTTCTTGCTTTCATTCCTTGCCATTTTTGTTTTTCCTTTTGCTTCTGTTTACTGTAAAATCCTTTGAGTCCGTAATGGCAAAAACGAGAGGAAGCAAGGAAAGGGATAATGAGGAGGAAGGGGTGCCAGTTACTCCTGAGGCACCGAAAACAAAAGAAAAGAAAAAGAAAACACCAGAAGAGAGGGAAACCAAGAGGCGAAGAAGGCAACAAAGGGCTGAGGTTGAAGAGGTAGCACAGAAGGTAGTTGAGGATATTGCTACTTAGGTGGTTGTTGAGGAGAATCCGAAGGAACCTGAGGAACAAAACCCTGGACAGACTGAACCGACAATTGAGAATCTGCAAGAAGTTCAAGAAAAACAGACGGAAGATGTGCAAGAAAAAGGCAATGAGCAGGAGGTGCAAGAGCAAGAGGCTCGAGTTGAGGTTATTATGCCGGAAATGCCCGTCGCCGTCGGAAGCAAAAAGCCGGCCGAGTCAAGGTGATCCGGACTGATACTCCTTTACCGCCGACAACTGATTCTGAGAAAGAGAATATGGAAAGAGAAGAACAGGAGAAAAAGGAGGCAGAGGACAAAGCAAGAGAGAAAGCAGCGAAAAAGGCAGAGGAAAAGATTTTGCCCAAACAGAGGGAAGACAAGGGCAAGGGTATTGATGAAGCATTGCCGGAACCTGAAGATATGGAAACAGAGGAGCCACGATTGTCGTTCAACTGCTTCATCAATCATCCCTCCCGAGCAAAGTATATAGAGATGCTGAAAAGAGACTTTCTATTTGAACGAGGATTTGGCGATGATTTGCCACGCTTCTTAAGAACCGGGATAGCAAACCATGGCTGGAATCAGTTCTGTGCAAAGCCGGAGCCGGTTAATTCCAATATTGTCCGAGAATTCTATGCCAATATTGATGATCAATAGGGATTTCAGGCTATCGTCCGAGGGGTATGACACACCCCGCCCCAGCTCTCTCTTAACTACCTAGTGACGTGGTGTGCCGACAATGAATCCTAACTAACTATAGAACTCAAGGCCTTCTACATGTTCTTAACCATGCTTAGGCTCTCAAGGACCAAGAAAATTTGGGCAGAGTTTCCCCTAAAACTTGGCCAAAACACACCTGAAAAGAAACGACATGTATGCATATCTTATAAACTATATCACAACTAGAAACCAGATTGGAAACACAAGCGTCTCAACCACAATATTCAGCCCAACACTTCGAGATATGATATTTTACAACCAACTACTCTTCGCAACATATAACTTTTACATAACTTCCATCCCAAAACATCATATACATACAAGAGGTACTCAAAACACGGACTCGAGTGGCAAGATTGGCTTCTGTAGGCTTGTCGAAACTTAGTCGCTACCTGGTAGAAAAATTTAGAAGAAAAGAATGAGCAAACGCCCAGTGAGTGGTATTTACTTTCTATTATGAAAAATAGTTCTTGAAAATATTTGGCTCAACTAACGGAAGATCGTGTAAAACGTATAGCTCAAACACTTGTAAATATTTAGTTTGCAAAAGGAAAATGCAGTAATAACACTTTTGAAGCTTAACCAAAGAATCAATAAGAACTCACTAACCCTGTACCCTTATCTCTAGTCATACCGGCGTAGAGTCTTCTCAATACGCACAACAGAGCAAACTCTATCATACTAAGCATAGAGTACATTCCACACTTAGTAGAGCAATACTCTAGTCTTACGTGCATGCAGAACAATCTCTCTCAGGCTAACCACCCCAACACATGGCCCGGAGCCTACATGCACCGGAGTGGATCCCGAGGAACTCTCTCTATGTACTATGGAAACATATTCACACAGCACATGGGTAATCACCTAGGGTACGTAGAGCTAGCGACGTAAAAACTATTTTCTAGTATGAATCTCTTTATTCAAAACTCCTCTAACATCATTTTCTCTTATTAAGATAACGTTTCATAAACTCAAGCAATGCTTACAAATAACGATTATGTTCTAAAATTCTCAAGTGAGCGCACAATGTTTTGAACACTTCTAAAATGCATACTCCAACTAAGAGATCATAAAGCAAATGAAATGTAAATCATTTTCTTTAAAAAAAAATATGCTCAACTCTAGCTTTTCTCAAACTCGTACGTATAGTACTTTTGCTAGCGGAAAAATAATTATTAAAACAACCACTCACAGTCCTATTGATGAGAGAAATTCGGGTCGTAGGCCGTCCCGATCTCTGTTTGACCTGACATAATAATTAAATCAACGAATGAGTCTCCGTTCAACTAAAATGACTAACTAGCTTAATCACATACTTAAAACATTTCATGAATCCCATCCTTTCTCAATTTCTCATTCTAGGTACTTTTTTGTCTCATTATACAATTAAATACTATTCTCTTTCCAACTTCCCAAGCATCTTTCCCTCATTTCTCTCTCTTCATTTAACACAAAAGTACAATTCCATTAAATGTATTTTTCATTTTCCAACCAC
Organism: Luffa aegyptiaca; assembly: GCA_017139565.1. Lineage (NCBI taxonomy): Eukaryota > Viridiplantae > Streptophyta > Magnoliopsida > Cucurbitales > Cucurbitaceae > Luffa > Luffa aegyptiaca. Next base: position 7,710,402 of record CM029397.1, read on the forward strand.
ACCTCACTTCCTCATTCTCCTTATTTCAACCCACGGTTATCTCCTATTTTTTTTTCCCTTTTTTTTTCCTTTTTCCAACTTTTCCTTTTTTTTGGTTAACCAATTCTTCTCTCTCTCTACTGGTACATCTTCTTCCTCCATCCACTCTCAGTTTTCCCTCTTTTCTTTTCTTTTTTTTTGGTTCTTCCTTCAACAACCAACAACACCACAACTAAACTTCCTTCTTCTTCTTTTCTTACCCTCAAATTTCACAAAACACATATATACATATAAATTGATTTGTAACCATGGATGACCACCATTAGAACAACTCTTAAAACCCATTTCTTCCCAAAATTTCTCTAAAAAAAAACTTACCAAACTTGCTGTGGAAGCCTCTCGTTTGGATTCTAACCTCCAAAACTCGCGCCCATCTTCTTCTTCCCCAAGTTTCTCTTCACCGGCGCCCTCTCGATCTCCCTTTCTCTCTCCCCGAAGACCTCCCTTCTATCTTCTTCTTCTTTTTTTTTTTAACTTTCTCTCTCTTCGTGGGTGTTCCAGCCCTTTCATTTCTCTTTTCTTTTTTTTTATTTATTAAACACATTTGCCGCTTCAAAATTCCAACTTTTTTTTTTTTTTTTTTTTTTACTAAAATGAAAGAAAAACTCAAATGGGCTGGGCCTTACAGGGTACCTGTTGATTGAAGCCCAGGAGCTATAAATTCTTTATTCAACCTCCAAGACTTTCTGCACGCAGGTTTTAATGAGATGGTGGTGGCGCCATCAAATGATCAGTTAAATGCAGCTGTCAGAGAGGTTGGCATATAGGGAGCTTAGTGGAGACTGTCGAAGACAGAAAAGTGAACATTCCAGGCGGCTTATCTGAAGAGTGAAGCCAATACGTGGATGAGTTTCATCAAGCTACGCTTACTGACAACAACTCACGATTCAACAGTGTCTCAGGACCGGGTATTGCTTGTGTTTTCTATTCTCCGTTCGATGAGTATTGATGTGGGAAAAATAATTTCTACTGAGATTTATGAGTGCTGGCGGAAGATGGTAGGGAAGCTGTTTTTCCCTAACACCATAATGATGTTATGCCAAAGGGCAGGGGTTCCAATGAATGCGGATGATGTTACTCTGATAGATAAGGGAATAATCGACATGCCAAACTTGGCTAGGCTTGAAAGGACACAGGAAGCACGCCAAGGAGGTTTGGTGTGTGGCATCCATCAAATGCAAAAGCAATTACAGATGCATTCCAGCAGGATGGAATTTGCTGAAAGGCAATTCCAAACCTTCTGGAATTATGTGAAGAGAAGGGATGCCGCGTTAAGGGGGGCCTTGCAATCAAATTTTTCTAAACCATATCCGACCTTCCTGATATTCCATGATGACCTGTTGAATCCGTGGATCCCGTCACCGCCTATCGAGAGAGAAGGAGATGAAGAAGAAGGTCCCGATCAGGAGGATTGAAGGAAGAGTTGGGTGCGCATTTCTTTTTGATGAAATATTTTTGTTGCTCACGCATTTCTGACCACATCTTTTTCTGTTTTTTCTGTTAGCTTGTTTTGTTGTTTTTGCTTGTTTTTAATTTTTCTGCTGCTGGATCACCGAAGAAAAAAATTTATCTGCTGATGTAATTTCTTTCTTTTATTTTCAAAGAAATTTCCAATAGTTGTTTTTATTCTATGGCACTGAGTAATTCTAACCTAACTAATTTTCTTCTGAATTTTTGAAGCACGGGCTAGTTAAGCTTAATTAGATCAAGGTATTCTGATCTCCGAAAACCTTTTGCTTGAGCATTTCTTCTAGCCTGGTCGTTGCTGCGGTGAGAAAATTCTGAGGTAGTGTTGACTTATGTGATCCATTTTAAGCTTACTTCTAGTCTCAAGCTTAGCTTAAAATTCAGATAGAAAAAATTAAGTTTGGGGGTATAATTTATCAATTAAATAATTCATTGGGGACAATGAATAATTCAAGTTTGGGGGACTTTTTGCTACTCCAATTGTTTTGCTCGAGCATTCCTCTCCTTCATTAAATAATTTGCTAGGTTATTGAGTAACCAGGTGAAAGTGTTCATATAACACATGCGGAAGCAATTGAAGATCGAAAGCACTTAAGACATTCAATTTTACTCCTAAAGCATGCATGTTCTAGAAAGGGTAGAAAAGAGAGTAAATGAGTACCAACCTCTTTGATGCTCACTTGTAAGGAACTCCTTGTGATATTATCTTTCTCCAACTTCTCTTGGACAACCTTTAGTGTCTTCCCTACTATTCTCTTGAGCCTAGAAAGACTTGTGGGAGTCTATAGAAGAAAGAAATAGGAAGGGAATGCTTGATGGTACAAGCTTTTGGAAGGAGATGAAATGAGAGAGAATTTGAGGGAGAAAAATTGCAGCATAACACTAAATGAAAGCTTGCTCCTCTTGAATCTAATTCAAGCCCCTTTTATAGACCTCTCCCATGCAAAGACAAGCTTCATGACACTTAGCCACATGGTCAAGATGCAACTCAAAGTGGATTCTAGGTGTCTACTTCACAACACATGCATCTAATGCATGTTTGTGTTGTTTTCCACTATGTATCATTATGCAAGAGTGGAAAAACCACTAAATCCACTATGAATTGAATCCTAATTGTGAGTTTTCATCTTTCAATTCATTTCAAATTCAATTCAAAATTGAAATTGATTTCTAGGCAATTAATTGGGACATTTGCAAATAATTTTGATATGATTGATCCAATCAATCTTTATCACCTAATGCCATGAATTATATATGATTCCTAATACATATATATGGTATTTAAAACACTTTTAAATACCTCATCTCTCAATTCCTAATTTAATTCATAATTAAATCATTGTGTCGAACATGTTTTACGATAAAACCCTATTTCCCGTTTTTGAACGATTCAAAGTTTCCTATCAAAATATTCTAAGCTTTATTCCGATATGAGCTAGTAGGGGGACCTAATGGACCTATAGATCATGGGCTCCAACGATTCGAGGCTAACCGACTAATCTCATTATCAAAGTTATCCAACATTCGTTAACTACCGGGACACTCCACTATAGCCCGATAGTTGCACTCCCCTCACTATAGATATATTTCCGTCCACTTGATTTAACCATGTTTAGTAAGTCGTTCCTTCACAGGTTGTTCGTAGCTATAGCTAGGTCAAATAACCGTTACACCCATATAGTACTTCTTGTTCCTTAAGTTCCACTAATCCTCTAATGAACAATCGGTTTGCGGTCCAACCATCAAACCTAAGTTCCTCTCGATCCAACGAGAGGGTGGGGCCCCTTGTTCAAGTCCTGGAGTTAGTACTTAAGAGAACAACCTCTCTGCTATCCCTGAAATGGGTAGGAGTGAATTCCGTCTTGCGAAACTATGTCCCCAGTTATCTATTCGATCTTATCCCCAAAATGGTAGGCTTGTCGAGTCGGCGATGCTGGCCACTCTCACCCATGCAGATCAAAGGATAATCTCGCATAAACAGGAGTTCATAGATAGCTGAGGATTAAGAACGAGTTACCTAGGTCATCTATGAGAAATAGTCAGTTTCTTCAGTAAACGGCGTTATAAAGAGAAAGTGACTTATTTCCTTGTCCAGTCTTATGCAAACTCATTGCATAGGACGCCCCCACTCGCATGTCACCACATGAACGATTTAGGATCTCATCGTTTGTACTTAATACAAAGTGGGCCGCGTCCATAGTGTCTCCAGGATAAGGTACCCAACCTTATCCTTATACTATAGACTATTTTGACTATAAACTTGAACTTGATCCTATGATATGTCCCTACATATAGTTCAAGTATTCATTTTATAGCCAAGGATCTTAGTTTATTGGATTTAGGTTAATCATTCGCAATTTACATATTCAATAACATCTTTTGCTGAATAACCTCAATAACGTCTTTATTGGAAATAGAATATGTTTAATGATTTACAAACTACGAGTTTATAGGACATTAAACCCAACACCAGGGGCATTTTTGATACCCACAGTTTGTCTTTGCATCAAAAGATAACCTAGGAAATGTGAAAAATGATGAAAAATTATTATAGCTGGAAAAAATTGATTGTTGAAAATTTTGCTGAGAAAATTCATAGAGCAAAAGTTTTGAAGGATGAATGATAATCCAGCAGTTTTTCTGTCTCCCAGGACTTAGGTGAGCTTCATCATAAAATGTCGCCATTCTGAGGAGCAAGGGTTAGAATAACTAAGGATTTCTGAGCTTAACAATGAGTAATTAGCTTGGTTGGTGATGAGTTTGAGGGTATACTGCACCATAAAGTGGGTCATCTCATGCTTAAGAGCTTATGATTGTAGGGCTGCTTTAAGTTTGAAGAACAAAAAATATAAAAATAAACCCCTTAAAAAAGTGTTTTAATGTGTCTGACAATAAAGCTAGGCTGTGGCAAGTTCCTAGGATTGAGTTAAAAATGGTGACCATTTGTCCATGCCGGAAGAATTATTTTGCTGCAGCAGAGCTCGGTTTTGCAGAATGCTCAGGTAAAGGTTGAAGGTAGTGTTGGATTATTTGTTTTGATTGTGTAACGCCCCGCGTTTTCAGGTACGAATAACTCTGTTAAATGGTGTTTTAATTTGGAGTTTACTTACTGTTCGGCTGCTTAAAGTTACTTTTTTTGGTGGCTGTTTGGAGTGGGTTAATTTTATTTAAGCCAAGAAATTCTTTTTCTTCCGAGAATTAAATTTAAAAATGTGCTTAGGTCCTTATAGGTTTATTAAGATTTGATTCGGGTTTTTGAGACCTTAATTAAGTCTTTAAATATGAGGCTTAGGTCATTTGTTTTAATTCAAGTTTTTAGGAAAAAGAAGCAAGAAAACCCTAGGAATAAACTCTCTTTTCCCTTCCTTTTCTTGGTCAGCCGCCGCCCCCCCCCCCCCCTTCCGTGAAGCTCCAGCGCCGGCCAACCTTCCCCAGCCGCAGTCGAGTTCGCCGCCGCTGCCGCCTATGCGCGTCGCACTGCCGTCGTCAAGCCTAAACCGTGGAGTTGCCGTTGGTTCGCGAAGCCTTCGTCCCTCCCTCTCCGCGCGCGTCTCTCTCTCTCTCTTCCGTGGGTTTTGTCTGCGCCGTCCGCCCCTCCTCTAGCATGTGTTGCAGCCGCCGGCAGCCGAGCCGCCACCGTCTAAGTTGCCAGCCGTCGTAGCATAGCGCCGCCGCCGCGTGGGTCTTATTCTCCGCGCGTTTCTGTCCATTGGTTCATCAGATCCGTGGCTTCTTTTCTCCTTTCTCTGCGTTTCAGCCTTTAAAGCTCGTGGGTAGCAGTTCGGGGTCCCGTCATTTGCGAATTCGCTTCTGTCCAGTGGTGTTCGACCTCGTTTTGGCTCATGGCGACGTCGTTCAGCGTTTTCGAATTGAGTGTATTTTATCGCTGTCCAGCAACGTCTTGGGCTTGGAACTAGTGTTCGGTAAATCCCTTTGCTTTCTATTCCCTTATTTAATTCTCTTGCGTGCTCTAGGTCAATTCCTAAACTTTTGAGAGCCATTGATTGTGATTCAGGCTCATTCGAGCACTTTCGATCAAGACCCAATCCCGTAAGGGGTGAGTTGGTATTAGAGCATTCGAGTTGGGCCTTAAGAGTTGGTTTCAGGAAGCTTTAGTGTGGTTTAGGAGCGCTTTAGGAAGTTCGGTAAGTAGTTCTTACTTGCTGAGGTCTGTTTGACTGTGTGATGCATGCTGAATGTTTTCTCGCTTTATAACCATTCTTTTATTTCTGTTTCTTTAATATATATATGTATGTATATGAAACCGTGGAAAAGCATGAATTGTTGTTGCACGTTGATTGGATGTAAAGCATGTTGGTTTGTTTTTCATTCGTGAGTCAAGCATGAGTTGAGAGATGTAGTCATGTGAATGCTTAGTGGCCATGATTCATGAGTCTAGAAGCATGTTGCAGGGCATATGCATTCTAGTAGATGTGTGATGGGGGTCAGGGACCTAAAGTGTGAAAGAAAGGAAATTTGGGTCAGTGTCAGTGCACCTCGGGTACAAATGGTCGAGGGGTGGCACGTCACCATTGGTTTTAAGAGGAGCATCGAGGCCTTGGGTACAAATGGTCAAGGGTCGGTGTGATGAGTCTAGAAAGCAAGTGTTGGGTGCCTGGGGAAGGGCCAATACTTTGCTTAGTCATCGGTGCGCCTTGGGTACAAATGGTCAAGGGGCGATGCACAGTTCGAGGCCTTGGGTACAAATGGTCAAGGGTCGAACGCCGAGCTCCGTAGAGAGCATTGTGGCCCTGGGTACAAATGGTCAGGGGACAGTGCGACTCGAAGGATTAGTCTTGGAGAGCCATGTGAGGGCTAAATATGAGCGTTGAGTGGGCTCGTGGAGCTTGAGTGGTTAGCAAGTTGCATATAGAAAGATGCATGAGTTATGGCTTAGAAGAGTCACTCGTTTTACTAGCTTTTAAAAGCATGATGTTGTTGCACATGAATAGTATGTTGTTTGCTTGTTTGCTGTTTGGTGGCTTCTCAGGTAGGGGCTGCTTACCAGTACCTTAGTGTACTGACCCCCTCCCCTCTCTCTCCCCCCAACTACCAGATTTTGTAGGTTATGAGGACTGCACGGACCATGGTGATGTGGAGGAGTCATACGAGGAAGGACCTTAGCTAGTTGCGCTGTTTCCATTTTATTTCTCTTTCATGTCAGTTAGCTCGTTGTTCATCTTGGGTAGGATAGTATTGATTCCATTGGTTGGGCAGTTGTTGTCCTAATTGTTTTACTTTCAGATTTATTCTTGTTAATCTCTTGGACTAGTTGCCTTTGTTTAAAGAACTCCATTTATTCTTTTAGTTAGTGATTAAATAAGTTTGCTTCGTTTGAAATGTCGTTTCAAGATTTTGTTAAAGATGTGCTTGGGTTTAGCTAATAGTGGATTATGCGAGATCTGTCTGTCTGTTGGTTCTGTGGATGTTCTGTGGAGTTGTAGAGTGGGGAGTCGTTTAATATTGCTTTATAGAAGTGTTTTTATGCATAGCAGGTTGAAGGAAAATTTTGGGTTAGTCCTATGTACGCCGTTATGCTGCCGAAATTTTCGGTGCACACGGTTAGCTTGGGTTTGCGAGTTAGTAATGTCGCTAGGAAAGTTATTGGAATCCTGGGGCGTTACAGATTGAGTTATGCTTTGTCTAAAGTTTTGAATTCTTAAGGGAAGGTTGGTTAGTATTGCTCGGGACGCGCAATAGTTCAAGTTTGGGGGTATGATAACTCTCCAAAAGGGAGTTATTTAGGCCTTAATTCTATAGTTTTTTGTGTGTCATTTGTGCTAAGTAGGGTTGCTTTTAGATGATTATTGCATGTTTAACTCATTTGGAAGAATGGATGCTTTGGAAGTTATTTTGTGCAAAATATATTGTTGAGCGACTTGAGGGAGCAAGATCTGCGATCCAGCAAACAAAGGGAGCAAAAACTGCCATGTCACAGCTCGTTATCAATTTTAATGAACTGGAGTTAGTTAAGCTATTCTCGGATTTGAGGAGCAAGGAGAGCCATCCACGTGTCTAGGTCAACCTAATTTAAGCTTGTCTTCATTCTATAAAAGGGAAGAGCCGTTCAAGTCAAAGACATTCCACTTTTGGGAAAGAGATCATTTATCATTTCCATCTTGGGAGCCGAATAGAGGAGAAAGTCTATAGACTTCAAGAAGACCATCAATTACAGAATTAACCAAGGGAATTAGTATTTTCTTGTAATTTCTTGTAATTATGGATGTGCATACTGAGATTGTAGTGTGTGTTATCATGAGTGTTATGAACTAAATCTCTTTAGGTGTTGGTTAGGAGTTATGTAATTGTTGTACTTAATTCTCTATGCAATATAAGTTGATTTGAGCATCTTGATTATTTGTTGAGCTGATTTATATTTTGTGCCCGATTGGCCAGCCGATATGAATACGACTTCTTAGTTTCAGGGATGATTTGAGAAGTGTATGAATACCACTTCTAATCTGTCTACTTTATATTGTTTACTTTCTGTTCTGCCATTTCTTTTGCTTCAGCATTTTATCAAAACCAATCATTTTAACCATTCTTGAAATAATTAAAGAGTTATACAAATCAGATAAAGTAAGAGCTATTCAGACCCTGGATTCGATAAATACTTATTACTTGCTGCGGATTGTGTATGCTTGCACAGTGTTCTAGATTTTATTTTTGCTATGTTTTTACCCACTCTGGGAACCCAACAAGAACACAACATGAACAAGTATGGGAAAAGCGGATCTGTCGCATACCCATTCTCAACATCATCCTCTCCAAGAAGACCCATTCTACTTTGTCATAGGTCTTGCTCATGTCTAGCTTAAGCAAGGCCCACCTTGTTCTCTCGACCTGCTTCGCTTTGAGTGCATGAATGCATTCATACCCCAGGATGGCATTATTAACTACACAACGCCCTGGAATAAAAGCACTCTGATTATGGGAAATCAACTCATTAAGTATACCTTTCATCCGATTCACCAAAACCTTGGACACAATTTTGTTCGATACATTACACAACGAGATTGCCCTGTAATATGTAATGCGCTTGGGGCTCTTCTTCTTAGGGATCAACACACTCATCGTTTCATTCAAATGTGCTGGAGAGGCTTTATCATTCGGAATGTTCAAACAACAATTAACCACATCAGGCCATACTACCGACCAGGCATGCTAATAGAAGGCTCCACACAGACCATCCGGTCTTGGAGCTTTACTGGGATGGATCTTTTTCAATGCTCGAAGTACCTCTTCTATCTGAAAATGCCGCACAAGACTGTTATTGATCTCATCTGTAAAAGTGGGGGGAACTCGAGAGATAACCTGAACAATCTCTCCCTCATATGGAAACGATGTCAAGAAAATGCCCTCAAAGTACCCTTCAATCAAGCCCAACACCATATTTGGTTCTTGTTGCCACACTCCATTACTATCCTCTAGTCCCCAGATCGTATTAACTCTCCTTTTGTGTGAGGCCTATGAATGAAACCAACAGGTATTTCTATCCCCCATTTTAGCCAGCTATCACGAGATCTCTGTCTCCAGTACACCTATTCCTCCACAAGGAGAGAATCTACATGCCCTTCTACCCTCTTTAACTCAGCTCGGGAATCAGAAGATCCCAACCTACCCATCACCTGTTGAACATTCGTTGTAGCGGCCCGGATACGCTGACCAAAACTTCCACCCTTCGGCTTTCCCCATCTACTCAGATGTGACATGCATCGGGAAGTCACTGATGCCAACTCTGCTGGCGAACTAGTTGGAGGCCCAGACTTCCAGCTCATTGAAACTGCCTCCCCAAAATCATTTGCATGGAACCAAGTTTCCTGAAACCTCTGAATCATCTACCCTATGCTACAAACTGTCCGGACATCAACTGACATAGAAAGCAAAAAAGGCCTATGGTCTGATCGGCTAAAATCCAGATGAGTCACCACATGCATCGGAAACAAGGCCTCCCATGCCAAGTTGCTCATGCATATATCAATCCTCTCCCATACTGTTTCCACTCTCGGCCTCCCATTGCACAAAGTGAAAGCAACACCCCTGAAACAAGGATCGAGTAGCTCACACTCATCAATTGCACCCTCAAAACCTAACAACTCATCCTCCGCCTTAGCCCTATGATAACTCTCCAAAAGGGAGTTATTTGTGTCTTATTTCTATCATGATTTATATGTTATTTGTGCCAAATAGGTGTGTGATAGGACCTAAATAGTCCTATTTTATCGCCTCTAATCTAAACTTGTTAGAGCCATTTTATGCTTTACTTGTCCTATTTACAGGTTAATTGAGCTTAGGCTATGTCGGGAGTCGATCACTCTAATTAGTGTTAATTCAGGCAAATTACGAAGCTTTGGAACCATCTCGGTGTCTTGGACGGCAAGGAGGTGAAAAGACCCAATTGTGCTGAAGCGGGCCTGAAAAATGACACCAAAAGCCAAAGATTGAAGCCCCGAACTGAGAGAAATCGAGACAAAGCTGAGAAATTAAGCAACAAGTTGAGATTTCAGGATGGCGTCGAGACATCGGCCTTGGCGTCTTGACGCCGACGCGAGATCTGGCCGAAGTGTAATGTTCGCGGCGTCTCGACGCCGACGTATTTTCTATATATATGTAATCTTAGTTTTAGTTCGCCGTTAGGTTAGAATTTTTGCCCCTTTTACGATTTCTTTACCTCTTTTACATTCCAGCACTGTTGTAGACCATTCTTGGTCATATTCTATGGATTCTTCCATGTTTATTGTTGATTTTACTTCATCTATACGTAGCTAATCTCGTTTAGATCGTTGGATTGGGTTTATGTCTTGATTCTAAATAAGATTGGCTGAGTTTTCTTAGTTTTACTCTCTGTTCTTGCTGTATTTTCATTGAGTTTTACATGTTATCCCGTTTAAACCAATACATGAGGCTAGTCTATTAGGATTGACACCCTATGCGATTACCACTTGTGTATTCTATCAGTTATTTTTAGATAGTCACTCTCTACGCGAGACGACCCTTGATAGGCCTAGGATGCATGTTAAAGGTTGTAGGAATTAGATTTAAATTGCATTTGAGTTTGGTTCTTGCGATTCTAGACCCACGATCCCAAAGCGACTAGTTTTAATAGGTAGTTGCAAAATTGCTTGTTAATTAACTAGTTAGATATAATTAGTAACCGTTGCAGAGGTCTCGGATGGTTGCTAAATTATGTATAAGGGGTGGCGAGCGATAGAGTCTATATTAATTAATCTTGTTAATTGCAGAATTCATGATTAGCAAGGTAATTATCACAGGTTAATGTTGGGGGCTCCTCCGAGTAACCCAGAAGCCAAGCGGACTAATGAAATCAGTTTAGAATAATTATTAGAGAAAACTAGGAAGCCAACGAATTAGAATGAAGCATAATAAATTCCAATCCAACGATCCCCTTTCATGTTATTGTTTCGGTCTAATTTCTCTCTTGCATGCTTAAGTTTCTGTCTTTTTAAATTTAGTATTTTATTATTCTTTGCTTGTCCTTCATTCTAAAAATCCCCCCTTTTTTCATAAGCACAAAATTCTATGACTGCTAGGTCCCCTTCCTTGTGTTCGACCTCGGCCGCTATTGCTACAAAATAGTAGTAGTGTCGTGGATTATAAATTTTATTTGGCCAACACGACCTTCGACAAGTGGGACCCGTCAGTGTGTTATTAGTTGAATATAATGTGTTTTATCCTATTTATAAGAATTGATGCTTTGGATGTTATTTTGCAAAGAAATTAATGTTGAGCGACTTGAGGGAGCAAAATCCATGATCCAACAAAGCTGTGAGCAAAACTGGCCAAGTGAGCTGCACGTGATTCATTAATGAGGTGGCGTTTCCAGCAGTGATCTCAGATTTAAGAAGCTTGGAGAGAGTTCCACGTGTTATATTTGACCTAATTAGGGTTGACTTTACTCTATAAAAGGAAGTAGTCGTCTCAAGTCAAAATATTCCAGGAGGGAAGTTCAATTTTTTCCATCTTTGGAAGCCGAATAGAGGAGAAAACGATTGGCGACTTTAGAATACCATCATCTACGGATTTCCTCAAGGAGGGTCATTTCTTCTTGTAGAGTTTGTAGCTATGGATGCATTTAACTAGATTGTAGCGTATGTTGTTTCGATTTCAATGAACTAATTTACTTTAGGTGTTTGTTGAGATTATGTAATTGTTATTCTTCAATAATCTAGCAATTCATATTGATTCTTGAGCATCTTGATTACTTGTTGTTTTTAATCTTATTTTGTGCCCGCCTGGCCAGCCAGTATGAATATCTTCTCTTAGTTTCAGGGATGATTTAAGGGATGTGTGGCTTGTAATCACACTAGACCATTATGAGTTGGTGACTGCCAGTAATTGAGCTAGGGATAGCCAGTTGCCTAGTGCTTGATCGGTAGAACGTCATTGGAGTTGAAACCTATTCCAAAAAATCCAGAGTTCCAGGAGGATCCTGCTGATAATACTGCAAGAGACTGTCTGATCAATAGGATTGCTAGAGCATCTTCTAACAATTACAGAAGTCTTAACCAATGTCTGTTTCCAATTTGTCTTCTTTATCCGTTTACATTTCTGCTCTGTTATTTCTTTTGTTCTTGCATTATTCAAAACCCAAACAATTATTCTACTTTGAAATCACTAAAAAGATTAAACAAAATAGGTAAAGTGAGACTGTTCAAGACCTCGTGGATACGATAAATTTCTTATCACTTGTTGCGGATTATGTGCACTTGCATAGTATTTTGGAGTCAATTTATCTCATATTTTTAACCACTCCAGAATTGCAACACCCTACCACCCTCCTTCTCCTGATCTGACAAAATAGCATTGAAATCTCATCCCATCAACCACGGTGTCCCAGAATTCTCACACAAATGCTTCAGGAAAGACCATGTCATCGCCTAACCCTAAAATTTGTTAAGAATATATTTGATTCTGTGAGAATCTACCTTTAAAAGCTCTTGGCAATAGATTTTGTGAATGGATGTGCTTTAAAAAATGATTTTAAAAAGATTCATCCATTTTACCAAACATTAAACAAGGTTAAGAAACAAAGGTTAAGATTCTTTTGTAATCTCTTTTAACGCTCTCAAAATCAATTCTAAACTTAGCCTTAGTATACTCTTGAGCTCCTTATGATAGTTATCAATATTAAAAAAACTATCAAATATAATTATTATAAATGTCCCATTCGAAGTTCAAGTTATTACTTTAAATTTGTGAACGATACATACTAAAAAAGTAGGGAAATCCTTATAAATGACCAGTGTATTTTTGAAAAATGGTCAAACGGTGTTTTTCAATAAAAAATGATGAAGAGGAGCATGCAAAAGATTTTGGAAGGTTTTCAAATTCTCCTCTTTATTATTTAATTCAATTTCTTTAGTTGAAGGAGTAAATTGATTTGATGTGCTTTAGGTGAATTTTCAGGTCCTTAATTTTGATGAAATTGTAGTCTCAACCGGTATGATTTTTCTTTCTCAATATACTGTATTTCTCTTATGTACCTTTATTTTCCATCCATAAATCACGATTCTCTCCCTATTTTATAGTGTAATTTAATTTAATTAGTGTATGGATTTAGATTTTTGTTGGAGGCATTTTTGTCCGATTCGTTGTAAAAAAAAAACTTACTTTTAAAATGGTCATTTATCTAGTTGCCCCCAAAAATTATTATTCTAATGCATTTCTTAAATTTAGCGGTGATGAAATTTAGGCTCATTTGATAACCATTTATGTTTTTTATTTGTTTGCTTTTCTATTATTCTATTTTTGGTTACGTTGAATTTATGAAGGATACAAGTTAAGAGAGCACATTAACAGTATATTAAAGTCTGCTGTTATTTACCATTTTGTACAACTGATTTAGTATGTTAATCAGTTTATATTTTCAGTTGTATCTTGTTTATTCTGTTTACAGATGGTCTATATAAAGACATATGCTTTAGCCTTTTTTTATCATCAATAATAAAGTCTATTTCTGGCCATTTCTCCGTGTACATTTCTAAAATTTATCTTGGTATCAGAGCCTAGTCTAACAACCAAAGGCTTTTCTTTGAATTTTTTTTTCCGCATACTGATGGAGTCTTATACTCTAGAAAAGAACTCCAAGATTGTCAATCCTGGGAATATAAAATCACCACTGTGAAACTCGATGAGGACAAGTTTCTTTTGTGGAAGTTGCAGGTCACTACAGCGCTATGAGGACATGGCTTGATGCATTTTGTTCTTGAAGAAACTGAAGCACCTTCGAAATTGATCTCCAATGGCGATCTAAAGGTACCCAATCCTGAATACGATCAATGGGTAAGGCAAGATAGTCTAATCACAACTTGGCTCTTGGGGGCAATGTCCCATTCACTCCTATTAGAGATGCTTGAGTGCGAAACAGCCAAGGCAGTGTGGAAAACACTCAATGCTCGATTTTCTTCCAGAAATCTGGCAAGAATAATGGATCTGAAATCCAAATTAGAGACCACGAAGAAAGGTAACCTCAAATTAGAGGAATATTTTGTGAAAATAAAGAATATTGTTGATTCTTTATCTGCTGCTGGACGAAAAATCAGTCATGAGGATCATGTACTACATCTTCTCAAAAGGTTAGGGCCTGAATATGATCCCACTGTCTCGTTATCACGGAAAAAGAAGAAATGCCTCCTCTGCAAAAGGTCTCTTCCTACTGTCAATTTAACTACTCAGGCGCCAATAAATTCATCCTCTTCTGTTCGTTCAATCACAGAATCAAAATGATACTACCAGGCGCAATCCCAATCCTGGAGGAAATTCGAATCCCAATCAAAGAGGGAGGCAAAATCGAAGACCATGGAATTCTAACGGCAAACCACAGTGTCAACTGTGTGCGGGAAGTTTGTGCATACTGTGTTGAAATGCTACTTCCGATTTGAAAAGTGGTATCAAGGACCCAATTCTAACAACCAGCAGCAACCTTCTTTTCCCAATATGGCAAGGCATCCTCATCCTTCTTCACAAACGCCTTATAATGCGTATCTAGTTCAACATGAACTCAACAGGGAGAATCAATGGTATCTGGATTCTGGTGCCTCTAACCATGTTACGAGTGATTTTTCTAACATGTCTGTTTCCTAAGGATATCAAGGTGACAACTGAAGGGTTAAAATCCCTTTGGCAGCGGAAGCAAACAAGACCAATCTCGAATTAATTTTCAATTTTAGAAAAAAAACCGGTACGTTGGCAACAAGAATTACAGAAACTGATTTCTATAAAAATGATTAAGCATGCTATTAAAATCTAAAACTATTTTAGATATCGAAACCTTACTTGAATTTGGAGCAAACTACGCTATGCTCCCAAATGATGTTCTTGATCTTCCAATGGACACCACCACACGAATTCACCCACTATATCTCTTGGATCTATGAGGTTGGCTTGTGGGAACCCAAAATTCGTCTTGGAAGGGAAGAATTCCAGCAAGTTACTTGCTTTTTTTCTTTTTGGTAGAGAGAATCTGAGAGTTCAGAGAGAGTAAAACTTCCCTGTGTTCTAGCATGAATTGAGAGAATGGGAGGTTAGTTGGTTACCCCTCTCCACTTCACGATAAGTGGGGAGGGAGTTAAAACCCTACAAGATCTCAACCATTGGATCTAAGCCAAATGATCTGGACCCTTTAATTATTATCAAATAATAATTAATAAATTAAATAATTAATAATTATTTAAATAATAATTAATTATAATTAATTTAATTAAATCAATTATAACATATAGTTTTAATTCAATTAAATCATATTCAATTGAATTAAATAGGTCATTCAATTAATTTAAATTAATTGATCCCACATTAATTAAATATCAAATATCTAATTAATTTTATAATTGAATCATATTCAATTTTATCTCTCTCATTTAGCCTATAGTTCTAATGTGCATCATAATGTACATTAATATAAACTATAGTATTAATTTGATTAAATAACATTTAACCAAATTAAAATTAATTAATTCCCCAATTAATTAATTCATGAATTAATCAAATATCACATATTTAATTAAATTCATAATTCTCTCATTAATTAATTTTGAATCATATCCAAAATTAATTTTATTATAAAGTTTAATTCATTAATTAAACTTATGCTATAATGTATCTCCATACATTATATTAATTGCATCAAAATACAATTAACTTAAATTTCCTTTTAATATTCAAGACTATATTACCTCAGAACCCGTTATGAGCTAGCAGGTGGACCTAATGGACCTACAGATTAGAAGCTCCAACGATACGAGATTGATCAGCTAAACTCATTAATCGAGTCAATCAACATTCGTTAACTGTGGGTCACTCCACTAAAGACCCAAAGCTGCACTCTTCTCACTATAGAATATTTCTGTGTCCACGGATATCGACCAATGCAGTAAGTCAATCCTTCACGTGTGTTCGTAACACCAGCTGGGTCAAATTACCGTTTTACCCCTGGGTTACCTCTGGATCCTTAAGTACCACTGATCCCTCTAATGAACAATTTGTTTAGGGTCCAACCTCTAAACAAGAGTTCCTCTCGGGCCAGGAGAGGACGGCGCGCCTTTGTTCAAGACCTGGAATCAGCCCTTAAGGGAACACACATCTACTTGCCCCAATAGGGGAAGGAGTGAATTCCATCTTGTATTGTCATGTCCCCAGCCCCCCACTCGGTCTTGTCCCCAAGAAGGTAGGCTTATTGAGTCGGCGTGCTGGCCACTCTCACCCGTACTAATCAAAGGACAATCCCTCGTGAGAAGGAGTTCATGACACACTCAGGATTAAGATCGAGTTACCTAGGTCATCCTATTGAAACAGTAACCTAACTAGTCAACGGTGTTACATCTAGTGGTTTACTATTTCGTGGTCCGGTCTTATGCAAACTCATTGCATAGGATACACCTGCTCGCATGTCTCCTACATGGACGCCTCGGATCAATACGTCTGTATCGAATACAAAGCGGGCCGTATCACATAGTGTTACCAAGATAAGGTACCCAGCCTTATCCCTGTACTATAGACCTTTTAGGTTGTTACTTGAACACTGATCCCCGTATGTCCCCACATACTAGTTCAAGTTACATGTAAACAACCTAGGATCTTAGTTTATTGGATTTGGGTCATATTGTGCAATTCTAGACTTAATATGACAATAACACTTTATTGCATAAACCTCAATAACACTTTATTGATACAAGTGTATAATTCGTTAATCATTCACTATCTACGAGTTTTAGGACATAAAACCCAACAAACTCCCACTTGGACTAAAAATCTAGTTTAGTGGGAATGTACAATAATCTATCCCAGCAGTGGGTGTATAAATACATGTATAATACATAAAACGTATTTACAATGTACAAATACAATAAACTAGGGCATCACTATACCCATTACATAATGGTATCATTATACCCCATTAACATTCTCCCACTTGCCCTAGATTACATCTTTGTACATAACTCGTAGACCTAGACCATCTAGATGACCCTCATACACTTTAGCCGAGAGAGCCTTTGTGAATGAATCAGCAATATATTCTTTAGATTCAATGTGCTTGCTTGTCTTGCAATAGGCTAGTTCATATTTGGAACACCTTCCAAATTAGTCTTGAACTTCCTAAGTCCTACAGTCTCTATTGGTGCTTCATAAGCAACTACTTATTGGCCTATATGGTCGAGACTGCAGATAACTCGTACTATAGCTCCTCCATTAAGAGTGAAGACAGACACTGATATAGATTTCATCAAATCCTTATCAGTTAAAACATCTGTGTCAGTGTATCCTGTAAGGATCAAATCCTTAGTGCCATACACGAGCATATAGAACCTCGTTCTCCTAAGATACTGGAGGATGTACGTAACGACACTCCAGAGATCAAATCCTGGATTTGATTGATACTTACTGACAACCCTACTGCATAGGGCATATGTCTCATGTCCTCAACTTCTTGAGGTGTCTGAGGACACAGTTCCTTAGACAAAAGAATTCCATTCCTGAAAAGGTAGTAAACCCTTATTAGAACCTCATAAGCGTAAGCCAATTTGCCAATGACAATAATGTTTTCTTTGAATTTCATCCTTCTTTTTGTCTTATGAAGGACTTGTCCAGTGGCCAAACTCTACTCCAATTCAAGTTGGATGATGGTATATACACTTTTACCATGGAGAAAGCTCATCCCAACAGTCTCACTTCTTCCAGTCAATCCAACTCCTCTGCTCAAGTATTCTACACTCATACTTCTTTACCTAATCATGTTTCTTGTTCTAATTTCACTGTATTTGACATATGGCATAATAGGCTAGGGCATCCAGCCATGAATACTGTTCGGTCCATCGTTGATTCCTGTAATATTTCTTACTCTTTGAATAAATTTTCTTTGTGTCATGCTTGCTCGATTGGGAAGTCTCATTGTTTACCATACATATCTTTATTTCTTTTTAAAAAAAAGTAGAAAACCAATCCTGTCGATAACCGGCCGATTGTTGCTCGTTTGTCTCTTAAGAAAGTTAGAGAAATAGAGAGTTATGTTAGAGACGAAAGAGAAATATATAGAGACGTGGAAATGTAAGTTTAGACATAGAGGTGAATTCTTTTGGAGAGAAAAAAATTGAGAGACAAAAGAAAAATATCTAGGAGAAACTTTTGTTAGAGAGACCGGTCAAAGAAAGCATATTACTTAGGAATCTTTATAAATATATTAGATAGATAAAGCAAAAGAGAAACTAGAGGGAAAAAAAGATAAATTGTAAAGAGAGAAGTAAAATTGATAATAAAATGTATATTAGAGAAGTATAAAAAAATTGTAGTGAGAGAAATTTTATATTGAAAAATTTTAGATAGAGAAAAATAAATGAGAGAGATTGAGGATAAATTTTAGAGGTAGATATACTAGCTAGACAAAGATAAGTTTAGAGAGAAAAAGAGAAAAAAAGAAAAATAAATAGGTGAAAATTTTAGAGAGAGAAAATTGAAAGATAGGTTAGGAGAGAAACAAATGAAAGTTTTTTTTTTTAACCAAATATTACCATTGTTTTCTCTTATTGGAAAATCACCAAATATTACAATTATTAGAAAGTAAAACCACTAATCTGGAACTGATTTTCAGTACCATATATTTTTCTATTATTCTATTTTCAAGCAGGGAGAACAATATTTGGTATGTGAATGAATACAATTGAAAAGGGGGCCACCATTATTGGTTTAGATGATTTTACATACTGAGGTTCCAATGAAGGTATGTTCCGGATGAATTTACAGACAAAATCTTTCCATTTAGCAGCACTGTTTGACTATGCAGGTCCTCATCCTTGGCTGTTAAATGATATTCCTCTCTAAAGGCTTTGCTTCCAACCTTTGGTTTATGGCTGTAGGACTTGTTTTTATGGTGCAACCGTCTGGTTCTGTTCAATGCAATCTCGACATGAACTGTGGTGTTTCCATCTAGGTTGAGCAAAAGCAATGTGATTCCTTTAGATTGCTTAGAACAATGTGCATAGGCTCGTATTTTCTTCGTGGCGTTAAAGCTCGTGGATAGAACATTGCTTCCCATCAAGCGATGCCATAGGAGCGCACTGTAGTAGTCTGGATTCGGTTCAAAAGTTGTTGTGTTCAACAAACCATAGTTTCCACCAATCAATGTCTGCCGACAGTAGGTTTTTGTATCGAAAGTGGCTGACATACCGAGCTGGTCTAGGTACCAAAAACTAAAGACAAATGCATTTGTGACCAAATTATGGCCACTATTGTAAGCCCCTCCCGCTTCCCCAACCCATGCTTTAGCTGAAGTTGGAGAGTTTTTAAGGATCTCATGGAGCTTGTAAAATGTATCGACCATGCCATCAAGATAGGACGGGTCAAGAGAAGAGCAATTGTATCAGAAGCATACTGATCTACTGTAACTCTTGCTCCAATTCCATTCCCACTCAATTCATTTCCAAACTCCCAACCATGGATTGTGTAGTTCTTTTTGACAGTATAACGTATGAACGATTCCGCATTCGAGTAATTCCAAGCTCCTACAGCAGTTCCATCTGATACAATTTTTCGTCCATTGAGAGCGTTCAATCCAAAAATAATATTAGCTCCTCCTTTGTTGAAGAAGTCATTTAGTTGATCCCATCTATCAGTGGGTAAGCAACCTTGACTGAAACCAAACAACTCTGAGGTGTTTCTTGAAAAAGAAAAATTGCATGGCTGCTGGTGATCTTCAGTATCATATATTAGCTTATCTTGCAAACTACCACCCAATCTAAGCTTGAGGGGTTTAAATTCTTTGATTGCATTTAATAGAATATTGTTGCTCAGGTCAAGATTCAACAAAGAGGCTCGGCCCCAACTACAAGTTCCATAATCGCATTTCTCAGGAGGCCACCAATCGAGCGTAGCACAAACGAAATCTTCATCAATAGCTCCAATGGCAGATTTTCCATCGATTGAAACCCTCCCTCTCACAAACCCATCTTCTTTAAAACCCTTCGAGCTTACTGAACCAGAACAACAAAAGAAGAAGCAGATGCAAAAACAAAACCCCACAAACCAAACACGAAACCCCATTTCCAAAAACTTCCTCAAATGGCGAAAGATCTAACAATGAAACTTTCGGCCAATCTTGGAATTTGAAGTTGGTTTTGCAAGTGGACCCTTATATTGGCTTTTGCCCTTTTTCTGTTGATGGAGAGATTAGAAAGAATGCTTATGAAACACGCATTTTTCAAGGGAAGGGGTTTGAACAAAACACCAAATTTGGTGTTTACAAGTTGGCTTCAGGTTTTGGTTTTTGAGAAATGAATAGAAATAAAAAATTTAAGTTAAGTAGATATGAAAATTTTAAGTTAAGGATAAAATTTTCAGATAGAGATAAAATTCCGCTCCAGAGAGATATGTCAAGAATAACAAAAAAATAACAAAAAAAGAGCTATTCAAGATAAAATGAGTAGTTGTTGAAAATGAGAAATATCATTTTTTTTATGACTTATATTTTGACTTTTAGAATTTCTTTATAATTTCAATTTTTTTTTTAAAGATAGGAAATATAAAAATTGTCTAACAAAAATTTGTATTATTGACAAAGATACTAGTAAAGTATAACTAGATTTGGTTGATATTAAATGTACTAGTC
Source organism: Luffa aegyptiaca (assembly GCA_017139565.1). Taxonomy (NCBI): domain Eukaryota; kingdom Viridiplantae; phylum Streptophyta; class Magnoliopsida; order Cucurbitales; family Cucurbitaceae; genus Luffa; species Luffa aegyptiaca. Next base: position 7,731,025 of record CM029397.1, read on the forward strand.
AATCATCATCGGGATATATTGAATCTAATTGATTAAATAATCAGTATATGAACTAAAATACGTTGTTATTTGGCCAACTATTTAAAATCCAATGTAAAAAGGACTACTGGTGCAAATCTTTTCATGTTTAGTTAACATAATTGAAGTGTTTTTTTAATAAAAAAAATTAATAAAATTACAAATGATCATAGAACAATAGGAGACTACGAAAAATTATTGAATGAGACTGATGTGATTGTTTTTTAATAACCGTTCGATGGATTAAAACATATACTTTCCCTAATCAATCACCTGGATAGAAATGTTGTGGGTGTCCAGCCCACTTGTTGCACAAGCAAGAGTTTATTTTTAAACTTGTGTTTATGAGCCCAATATGTCATGTTACGTGTTTAGCCCAATTGGGGTGAAATGAGTGAGTTTGTCTTGTAAGCCTAGGATTCTTCTTTGGATTTAAGATGACCTAAGGAAAGTGACGGCAGCAAGAAAAAATACAGGAAAAATACACAGAAAAACGGAGAGAAGCAGGGAGAGCAGTGCAGTTCGGATTTTCAGCGACAACGTTCACAAAGTTGTCGATTTCCGGAGTTTGAACCGTTGGATATTTTTGACATTTGGTCCGCCTGTTGGGGACCAATAGGGCCTCGTGTTGAACGGTTGGATCGTCGTTTTGAGTTCGGGTTTGTTCGTAATCGTTGTTGAACAGAACTTGTAAAACTGGAGATATTTTCATCTTCTTTATCCCTTACGTGTTGATCTCTTAGGTATGAAAGTATTGGTGGGTTGTGAATCTTTGTATGACTTATTTGAATTTTTTTCCCTCAACTATCATAATAAGAGAAGCCCCGAACCGAGAAGAAGTGAGACCAAGCCGAGAATTAGAGCAGGAAGTCGAGTCTAAAGGCTTGCGTCTCGACGGCGACACGATTTCAGCCCGAAGACGAATGTTCGTAGCGTCTAGACGCTGTGCCCTAGAGTCTCGACGCCGGCGTGTTTTCTATATATATGTAGCCTCGGTTTAGTCCGCCATTAGGTTAGAGTTTGGGTCCCTTTTACGATTTATATGCCTCTTTTACTTTTCAACACTTTTCTAGACCATTGTTGGTCATTTACTATGAATTCTTTCATGTTTATTATCGCTTTTACTTCGTCTATGCATAGTTATACTCTTTTAGATCGTTGGATTGGATTTATGTCTTGATTCTAAATGATATTGGCTGAGTATTTATGTCCGTGCGTATTTGTTGGGTATGGGGATGAAGAGTATGGTTACAGGCTCTACGATCCAGAAAAGAAGAAGGTAGTGAGAAGTAGAGATGTAGTATTCTTTGAGCACGAGAAGGGTGCAAATCTTCTGAGTACAAGGTACATTTCTACTTCATAGTTGTTTCTTGATACTACTAATGGTTCTACCTCTATTCTCTCTATTATTCAACCAGCAAATGAGAATGTTGAAGATGTACTTGATGATGTACACAGTAATGTTGGCGAGATACAACCTGATGGTAATGTACTAGATCATGTTGATAATGATAATCTTGACGAGTCTTCATCTGATGAAGAAATCCACGAGGAAGTGATTCATGAAGAGGTTCATGAGTAGGGGGAGCGACCTACCCCTCAAGTGGAGGATACATAGGTTCGAAGGTCCACCAGAGAGCGTAAACCTTCAACAAGGTATCCAAGCTCAGAGTTCATTCTAGTTACTGAAGATGGAGAGCCAGAGCACTATCAAGAGGTCTTGTCTCATGATGAAAAAGACCAGTGGCTCGATGCAATGAAGGAAGAGATGAATTCCCTGAAAAAGAGTGAAACCTATGAGCTAGTGAAACCTCCAAAGGGCAAGAAAGTCTTGAGAAATAGATGGGTTTTGAAGTACTAGAAGAATGGTGAGAAGAGAGTGAAGCTCAAATCCATATTAGTGGTAAAGGGATGCAATCAAAAAAAGGGCATTGACTTTGATGAGATCTTCTCTCCAGTGGTCAAAATGACATCTATCATAACAGTGTTGGGTTTAGCAGCAAGTCTTGATCTTGAGTTGGAGCAACTTGATGTAAAAACTGCATTTTTACATGGTGACTTGCATGAAGAGATCTACATTGAGCAACCAGAAGGATTTGAAGAAAAAGGGAAAGATAAACTTGTTTGTAGGTTGAAGAAGAGTCTTTATGGGCTTAGACAGGCACCAAGGCAGTGGTATAAGAAATTGGATTTGTTTATGATAAGCAATGGTTATAAACGAACTACAGCTGATTCTTGTGTGTATTTTAGAAAGTTCTCTGGAGGTAACTTCATCATTCTTCTTTTATATGTAGATGATATGTTGATAGTCGGACAGGATGCAAATATGATTCAAAGTTTGAAGAAAGACATGTCCAAGTCATTTGACATGAAAGATTTAGGTCCTACAAAGAAAATTTTAGGCATGGAGATTGCTCGTGACAGGAAAGCTGGGAAATTATGGTTATCCCAGGATAAGTATATTGAATGGGTGCTTGAAAAGTTCAATGTGAAGCATGCTAAGCTTGTTAGTACACCGCTAGAAACTCACTTTAAGATAAGTAAGACAACTTGTCCTACAATAGAGAAGGAAAAAGAAGTTATGTCATCCATTCCTTACTCTTCTACTGTTGGTTCTTTGATGTATGCTATGGTGTGTACTAGACCTGATATTACACATGCAGTTGGTTTAGTGAGTCGTTTCTTATATAATCCAGGTAACACTCATTGGGAAGCAGTGAAGTGGATTTTCAGAAACTTGCGGGGCACCTCCAAATTGAGCTTGTGTTATGTAGGTGGCAAACCGATACTTGAAGGCTATACTGATGCAGACATGGCAGGTGATTTTGATAATAATAGAAAGTCTACCTCAGGTTATGTGTTTACATTCTCAGAGGGAGCCATCTTATGGCAATCTAAGCTACAAAAATGTGTAGCATTGTCCACAACTGAGGCAGAGTATATTGCAGCAGTGGAAGCAAGCAAGAAAATGTTATGGCTTAAAAGGTTTCTTCAAGAGTTGGGTTTGAAACAACATGACTATGTAGTATTCTGTGATAGTCAGAGTGCTATGGATTTGAGCAAGAATTCAATGTATCATGCTCGCACCAAACACATTGACATTAGATATCATTGGTTACGATATGTGATTGAAGAGAAGAGAATGAAACTGAAGAAAGTCCACACTTACAAGAATAGTGCAGATATGTTGACTAAAGTAGTTCCCGGAAGCAAGATTGAGCTCTATAGTAAGGTTGTCGGGATGAGGTTCAAGTGATCATGGATGTGATTGTGTCTTCCCCGTGACGGGCTGGTGGGGGAGATTGTTGTGGGTGTCCAGCCCACTTGTTGCACAAGCAAGAGTTTATTTTTAAACTTGTGTTTATGAGCCCAATATGTCGGGTTATGTGTTTAGCCCAATTGGGGTAAAATGAGTGGGCTTGTCTTGTAAGCCTAGGGTTCTTCCTTGGATATGAGATGACCTAAGGAAAGTGACAGTAACAAGGGCCACCGTTCACAAAGTTGCCGATTGCGGAAGTTTTAACCGTTGGATTTTGCTGAAATTTGGTCAGCCTATTGGGGACACATAGAGCCTCGTTGTGAACAGTTGGATCGTTGTTTTGAGCTCTGGTTATCCTCCCCTCGAACAAAGTACCACCGAGCCTCCCCTCAACTAGTCATCTATCCGTCGAAGTCTCCTTTACTAAGAGTCCGTCCAACTTTCTAGGCTTTACCCGCTTTACCGAGAGTTTGCTCTTATCGAGGACAACTCCTCTTCTCCGGAGTATACCCACCTGCCAAGAGCTTAACCACGGACCTCCACCATGACTATTAAGGTCCATATCTTCTTTGTTCGGCACCCGAGGATTCCACCCGACACGGCTACCATCTTGGGATATGGCTCTGATACCACATGTAAGGGATTATAGGACACTACACATATCTCCACAATGGTACGACATTGTCCACTTTTGGCATAAACCCTCATGGCTTTGTTTTTGGTTCACCCCAAAAGGCCTCATACCAGTGGAGATAGTTGTCCTCCCTCATAAACCCATGTTCAAACAACTTTTGCAATTTCTCATATATTTAACTGTGCAAAATCATTTATTTATTTTAAATGTTCTTTTTTTTAGTACATCAACATTTCGGGGTGGGAGAATGTGAACCTCTGACCTCTTAGTCGAGTGTACATAACAATTACCGCTGAGCTAGACTCGTTTTAGCTTATTTTAATTATTCTTTGTCTCTAATATATATTTTTAAATTTATATCATTGTGGTCATGGTCATTAACATGTTTTATTTCAATAATAATATTTTTAGAATCTTTTCAGTTTGGTTTGATTACATAACTCTGTGCATACCGATCGAATTACATGAACATAAGCAAAAGGACTTGCGCATGAAGGAACATTAATTCTCAAATTAATTTTTTTAAAAAAACATTAATTCTCAAACTTTATCATTAAAAGATGATGATAAGTTGAAATATTTTAAAGAAGGTTTAATGATAAGAAATACCCCCGAACTATGGGGTTTGTTTCATGAACTTTAAAAAGTTTCGAAAATACCATGAGCTTTAAAAAATGTTAAAAAATACCCTTACCGTTAAGTTTTGGATGAAAACCGTTAAAATTTCAGTTTTATTAATACCCTTGATGGACTCTGATGTCATATTACTATCTCAAACCCAATTGACAACAAAATGAGTAACTCTTTTTAAATGTTGAATCCTCAACAATCTCAACCTATTTTAAATCTGTTATTTGATGTGTGGATTTCTTTTTAGTTCAACAATATAGGAGTATGCGATTCGAACCTCTGACCTCTTGATCAAGACTATAAGTTATATGTTGAGTTATGTTCATGTTGGCACGTAGGTTGAAGTTGTAGGATTAGCATGGAGGGTGTGATGAAGGAGAGAGATGTAAATTAAAATTGACAACCATATCAGAGAGAAAGACGAAAAAAATATTTTAGTTTTGAAATTCATGTTTACTATGCTTTAATCCCTAAATTTTCGAATATAATAAAACTTGGCATAAAATTTGGCACAAAAATTTAATTTAATTTTTTTAATTTAACTACTCTTATGTTAAATATGTTTTAATCTTTAAATGTTCGAACATTTTTTGTTTTAGTTCTTTTAGTTTATTTAAGAAACAATCTGAACATAGTTAATTTCAACAAAGAAGTTAGATGAAAAGAAAAAACTTTTCACAAGAAAAGGCGATGTTGTCTTTATTGTTAAATTTTAAATGATGTCTTACCCACCACATAATATAGTTCGTTAGAATTTAATTAAATGATTAAAACCTTAATAGGAAAGACGACTAAAATATTTTTATTGTTTTTTGAAAGTCTATAATATCTCCCTGTTTAAATTGTAATACTAAAACAAATTTCAAAACCCAAAACTTGTACAATATTACTATTTCTCCAACAAACACATGCTTGGCATTTGTCAATATAATAATAATAATGTCCTTAAGTTTTTAGTTTACAATTATTTTATCTTAGCTTAACATTGAAATAAACATCTTTTAACTACTTTAGTGGTTTATAATGCAAATTTAACATCTTTAATTTAAATTTGAGACTTCAAGTGCGTTTAAACATCTAACTAAATTCGTCAACAAGAGCATGACTTAACTGACATAAAGCTTGTACTCTCAATCAAGAGGTCAGAGGTACAAATCTTCCAGTAACGCATATGTTGTCCAAAAAAAAAACCATCTCATTAAATTCTAAAATAATAGAAATTAATTTAACTTGGCTAAAAATTGTGAACAAATTTCTAACACACGCTACCACACTTGTGGAGCTAGTATTAGTCTTATTTTAGAAGTGTTGTAGCTTCTAAAATAATTTTTGACAACTGTACTTTTAGAAGAATCAACCATAATATATACTAAATTAATTATGATTTAGCTATAATGTCTAAAATAGATATACCGTGAAAATGTGCATGACTTTTTGTTTATAATTTATATATTTCTTAATAATTATTATTTGAAATGCTTAAAAATGTTACATGATTTCAATTTAAATTTATATTTTGTTTGCTCTAAATTACATGTTGAGAAACAATGGTTATAACATAACTATGGTGGTTTTAAAAAAAAAGCTGGTATCAATTGTTTTTTAAAAAAAAAAACAAAATGGTTGCGTTCAACTAATTAATTTGTAAATTTGTTTTTTTTTTTTGTTCTTTTTTGAACTTTCAATCACCGCAGAACTTCATTCTCACGCAAGAAGAAGAAACCCATTACAGAGACAATATACATCTTCCTCAACCAGAAGACAGGCACACGTAGGTACCGATTCCAGCATCCAATACTCACAGCCTCTCTCTCTTAAAGCAAAACGAGCTAACACATGGGCGACCCGACTTCCGTCCCTTCTCGTGAAACTGAACCTGAACTTAACATGTGTCGGAACCTCCCTTCAAAAGTAAGAAACCAGCAAACCGAGCTTAGACACATCCACCGTCTCGACATCTTGTAGCAGCTGAAAAACCCGTAAAGAATATGTCTCGATGATCACCGGAACTAAACCCACCTCCACCACAAGCCTCATTTCGTCCACCATCGCCAGCCCCTCTGCCATATCCAAATTTCCCAAATGATCATGACGAACGGCAGACGACAACATCACCCGCCTTGCCTCGTCTCGAAAAACAACTCCACCACCTGCCTGAAACAGATTTTCACAGAAGGCAGCGTCCACATTCACCTTAGACCAACCCTCCTCTGGCGGGAACCATTTGACTGTACTATGAGGAACCCCTCTAATCCCAGCTAAATAGACCCGAGAGGCCTCTCGAAAAACAACAAAATAATTCACAGCCCAATCCAAAAGCCCCGCTGAAGGAACCTGCCCTCTAAACTTCTGTTGGTTTCGACAACACCACACAACCCAAACACACCACAACAAGCTCCTCAAACTTAACCCAATCGACCCTATCCTTTACATCCCTAAGCAAATTAAGAGTAGAGTCTGCCTGAACATTATGCAACAAAATCTCCCATTCAGATCCCATCAACAATTCACTAAAAAATTTACACTGCTAAAACAAATGCATGCATGACTCCCCATGTCTACCACAACACACACACACATTCAAAACATCAATGCCTCTAATACTCAAATTATCAATAGTGGGTAAACGCTCCAAACAAAGTCTCCACAAGAAAATCTTGATTTTGTTTGGAACCCCCATTTTCCAGCACCCCTTCCACCAACTGGTATGTGACTCATTCGAAGACGAAGATAGGGTTTGGGGAAGCAAAGCCGTTTGGCCAAGTCGATACCCACTCTTAACCGAATACACACCACATTTCTCAAAATGTCATATGACCCTATCCTCAGACAACATATGCCGCAAGGGAATAGTAAGGATAAAACGTACCACGCGAGGGCTAAAATGGTGCCGAAGAATCTCCTCACTCCACTGACCAGAAGCAGTACGAAGATCAGCCACTCGAGTATCAGAATCCACGGTAATCGGGGAACGCACCTTAAGGTAAGTGTCATCCGAAATCCAGTTAGAACCATACACACGAACTTTCTCACCATTTCCCTCCAACGAAAACCCTTTCCCAACACCTCCCTCCCCAAAATCAGACTCCTCCAAATATACGAAGGACGGGAGCCTACCCCTGCATCCAGGAAAGTTCCTCCAGGAAAATACAGCCCCTTCAACACACGAGAGAGAAACGAAGTAGGATACTGAACAATTCTCCAACATTGTTTAGCCAACAAAGCTTGGTTGAAAACCTCCAAGTCTTTGAAACCCATTCCACCCAAACATTTTGGCTTGCATAAAGTTTTCCCGCTCACCCAATGGATCCTTCTATCCTGCTTATCCCCATTCCACTAGAATCGTGCCATGGCCCTACTAATGTCCTATATCAGTTTTTTAGGCAAGCGAAAACAATTCATAGAGTAACACGGGATAGCCTGCACAATGGATTTTAGCAGAACTTCCCTGCCCCCTAAAAAAAAAAAACTTGCCCTTCCATCTCTGAATCTGAGGCCATACCCACACTTTAATAAAGTTTAGAGTGTCCATTCTGTTCTGAGGCACAAAAGACGGCAAGCCTAAATACTGGTGATGGTAGGCCGTTATTTAAACCTGGAAAATTTGACTCGCCTGAGTTTGAACACCCATTTCTGTGCTCGGACTAAAGGAAATGATAGACATTTCAAAGTTTTTAGTTTCCCTGGAAGCTCACTCATAGCACTGAAGGATGCACTGCACAGCCTGTGCTTCACCCACCTTAGCCCGAAAAAAAGAGAAGATTGTCATTAGTGACGAACAAATGGGAGATAGCAGGGCATCCACGCGCTATCTTCAACCCCGTGATAACCTTCGACACCTCCGCCTCATGCAGCATACGAGAGAGCCCTTCAGCACTGATAACTCTCCAAAAGGGTGTTATTTATGCCTTAATTCTATAGTGTTTTGTGTGTCATTTGTGCTAAGTAGGGTTGCTTTTAGATGATTATTGCATGTTCTAACTCATTTGGAAGAATGGATGCTTAGGAAGTTATTTTGTGCAGAATATATTGCTGAGCGACTTGAGGGAGCAAGATCTGCGATCCAGCAAAACAAGGAGCAAAACCTGCCACGTCACAGCTCGTTATCCATTTTAATGAACTGAAGTTAGTTAAGCTATTCTCGAATTTGAGGAGCAAGGAGAGCCATCCACGTGTCTAGGTCAACCTAATTTAGGTTTGTCTTCATTCTATAAAAGGGAAGAGTCGTTCAAGTCAAAGACATTCCACTTTTGGGAAAGAGATCATTTTTCATTTCGACTGGAGACTTCAAGAAGACCATCAATTACAGAATTGACCAAGGGAATTAGTATTTTCTTGTAATTTCTTGTAATTATGGATGCGCATACTCAGATTGTAGTGTGTGTTATCATGAGTGTTGTGAACTAAATCTCTTTAGGTGTTGGTTAGGAGTTATGTAATTGTTGTGCTTAATTCTCTATGCAATATAAGTTGATTTGAGCATCTTGATTATTTGTTGAGCTGATTTATATTTTGTGCTCGCTTGGCCAGCCGGTATGAATACCATTTCTTAGTTTCAGGGATGAATTGAGAAGTGTGTGACATTTAATCACACTAGATCATTGTGTATTGGTGAACGCTAGTGACTGAGCTAGGGATAGCCAGTTGCCTAGTGCTTGATCGGTTGTGCGTCATTGGAGTTGAAACACATTCTAAAAAATCCACAGTTCCGGGAGGATCCTGCTAATAAGACTGCAAGAGTTTTGCTTAATCAATAATATTGCTAGAGAATCCTTTAAAACAATTACTGAATCCTGACCAACGCCTGTTTCTAATCTGTCTACTTTATTTGTTTACTTTTTGTTTTGTCATTTCTTTTGCTTCAACATTTTATCAAAATCGATCATTTTAACCATTCTTGAAACCATTAAAGAGTTATACAAAACAGATAAAGTGAGAGCTATTCAGACCCTGGATTCGATAAATACTTATTACTTGTTGCGGATTGTGTATGCTTGCACAGTGTTCTAGAGTTTATTTTTGCTATATTTTTACCCACTCTGGGAACCCAACAAGTTTTTGGCGCCTTTGCCGGGGAACTTGAATAAGTTTTTATCTGGTCTGTTTCATGTATGTGTTTTAGTGGTTTGGTGCTAGAAGTTTTTTGACTGTTTCTTTGGTTTTTGCAGGTGTGAGTTTGGTGCATGAGCGATCCGCCTGGGGTAAGGTTCGAGCTTGATCAAGAAATTGTAAGGACATTCAGGAGAAGAAGGAGAGAGCAACGTAGAAACCAAAATTCAATGGCTGATGTGTCACGTCTTCCGTATGGTCCAAAAAATCCAGTGAACCCCCAGCAGAGTCGTTTATTGCAGCAAAATCCACCGCTGGAGCAAAATGAACAGCAAAATAATCAGGCTGAGAATCCTATCTTGGTAGCGAACGATAGGGCCAGAGCCATTCAAGCGTATGCTTTTCCAATGTTTGATGAGTTAAATCCAGGAATTGCACGTCCTCAAATTGAGGCAGCAAATTTCGAAATGAAACCGATAATGTTTCAGATGTTGCAAACTGTGGGTCAATTCGATGGTTTATCATCTGAAGACCCCCATTTACATCTTAAGTCTTTTCTAGGAGTTAATGATTCTTTTGTGATTCAGGGAGTGTCTAGAGATGCCCTTAGATTAACTTTGTTCCCGTATTCTCTTAAAGATGGAGCAAAGACATGGTTAAATTCTTTTGCTCCAGGATAAATTAGGACATGGAATGAGTTAGCGGAAAAATTTCTTAGTAAGTATTTTCCACCAACTAGGAATGCTAAATTGAGGAGTGAAATAGTAGGGTTTAGGCAACTTGAAGATGAGACTTTTAGTGAGGCTTGGGAGAGGTTTAAGGAGCTTTTGCGAAAGTGTCCCCACCATGGTTTACCTCATTGTATCCAAATGGAAACATTTTACAACGGGTTAAATGGAGTAACCCAAGGGATGGTTGATGCTTCGGCTGGAGGGGCCCTTTTGGCAAAAACTTTTAATGAAGCCCATGAAATCTTAGAAAGAATATAAACTAATAGTTGTTAGTGGTTAGATGTTAGAGGCTCAAATAAAAAAAGTTAAGAGTGTGTTAGAGGTTAATGGTGTGTCTACCATTAGGGTTGATATTGCAATGTTAGTTAACGCTCTTAAAAATGTGACAGTGGTTAGTCATCAACAGCCGCCAGCTGTGGAGCCTGCTGCAGTGGTGAACCAAGTTGCAGAGGAAGCATGTGTCTATTGTGGTGAAGAGCACAACTACGAGTTTTGCCCCAACAATCCAGCTTCTGTGTTTTTTGTAGGTAATCAGAGGAATAACCCTTATTCTAGCTTTTATAATCCAGGTTGGCGCAACCACCCCAATTTTGCATGGGGAGGACAAGGAAGTAATGTGCAAACACAGCAAAAGGTGAACCAGCCAGGATTTGCTAAATCACAAGTATTGCCCCAGCAAAATAAGCAGGCTTTGCCTCATCAAAATTCAGAGAGTTCTCTTGAGGCAATGGTGAAAGAATATATGACTCGTACATATGCCGCAATTAAAAGTAATCAAGCTTCAATGAAGGCCCTGGAATTGCAAGTAGGCCAGCTAGCTAATGAGCTGAAGGCAAGGCCTCAAGGGAAACTTCCTTCAGATACTGAGCACCCTAGAAGGGAAGGTAAGGAGCAGGTACAGGAAGTGACTCTAAGGAGTGGTAAGCCATTAGAAGAAAGAAAAGGGCCTAGTAAACCCCAGGATGTAGAGAAGAAGAGTGATAAAAATGTTGATGTTGAAAAAGAGTCGGAGTCTAGTCAAGGTGCTGGAGGCAGCAATAATAATGTTGGAGCATTTGGTTCTGTTCCAGATGTGGAACCACCTTATGTGCCGCCCCCACCTTATGTACCACCTCTACCTTTTCCACAAAGACAAGGGCCTAAGAATCATGATGGTCAATTTAAGAAATTTTTAGAGATTCTTAAGCAATTGCATATAAATATCCCGTTAGTAGAAGCCATAGAGCAAATGCCTAATTATGCTAAATTTCTTAAAGATATTTTAACTAAAAAGAAGAGGTTAGGTGACTTTGAAACTGTATCTCTTACCGAGGAATGTAGTGCTATTCTAAAAAATGGGCTACCAACCAAGGCTAAGGATCCAGGATCATTTACTATTCCTGTTTCAATAGGTGGAAAAGAGTTAGGTAGAGCACTTTGTGATTTAGGTGCAAGCATTAACCTTATGCCTCTTTCGGTCTATCGAAAGTTAAGTATTGGTGAAGCTAGGCCTACCACAGTCACACACCAATTAGCTGATAGGTCTATCACGTATCTTGAGTGTAAAATTGAGGATGTCTTAGTGAAGGTAGATAAATTCATATTTCCTGTTGACTTTATTATCTTAGATTATGAGGCAGATAAAAATGTTCCAATTATTCTTGGTCGTCGATTTTTGGCTACTGGTAGGCCGTTGATAGATGTTAAAAAAGGGGAATTAACAATGCAGGTTTATAATGAGGAAGTGAAGTTTAATGTTTTTAAGGCCATGAAATATCCAGATGAAATGGAAGATTGTTCTTTCATTAGGATTCTGGCGAACACAATTGTTGAGATAGCAATACAGGATTTCGCAAATAAGCATTTGAAATATCATGGAGAGGTTAGTGTAGAGGATTTAGAAGTTTGTTCTTTAGAAAGAAAAAATGAAAAAAAAAAAAAGTGTCTAGGTGTGAGGATGTTTTTGAGTCTTTAGAGTTAGATGAAAGGAAGGTTCCTCCTATTAAGCCATCCCTAATTGAGGCACCCACTTTAGATTTGAAGCCCTTGCCGGATCATCTAAAGTATGTGTATCTTGGGGAGGGTGAGACGTTGCCCATTATTGTTGCATCAGATTTAATGCCGGAGGATGAAGAGGCCTTAATAAAGTTGCTGCAGCAATATCGTAAAGCAATAGGTTCGACATTGGCTGACATTCAGGGAATTAGCCCATCTTTCTGTATGCATAAAATCACTCTAGAGGAGGGATCCTTTAGGAGTATTGAGCAACAGAGAAGGCTTAACCCTACTATGAAGGAAGTTGTTAAGAAGGAGGTGATTAAATGATTGGATGCTGGGATTATTTATCCAGTTGCAGATAGCAATTGGGTAAGCCCTATCCAATGCGTTCCTAAGAAAGGAGGTGTCACAGTGCTATCTAATAAGGACAATGAGTTGATCCCAACCATGACGGTGACTGGTTGGAGGGTTTGCATGGATTATAGGAGGCTTAACAAAGCTACCCGTAAGGACCATTTCCCTCTACCATTTATTGACCAAATGTTGGATAGACTGGCTAGTCAGGCCTACTACTGTTTCTTAGATGGTTATTCTGGGTATAACCAGATTACCATTGCTCCTAAGGATCAGGAAAAAACCATTTTCACCTGCCCTTATGGGACGTTTGCCTTTAGGCGAATGCCTTTTGGCTTTTGTAATGCTCCAGCAACATTCCAGAGGTGTATGTTAGCAATTTTTTCTGATATGATTGAGTCCACCATTGAGGTATTTATGGGCGATTTTTCAGTCTTTGGAGGGTCTTTTCAAAGTTGTTTGGATAATTTAGGCAAGGTATTAAAGAGATGTGAGGATGCCCATCTAGTTCTTAATTGGGAGAAATGCCACTTCATGGTGAAGGAGGGCATTATGTTAGGTCATAAGATTTCAAAGAAAGGTCTAGAAGTTGATCGGGCAAAAATAGAGGTTATTGAGAGATTAGAAGCACCAAGTTCAGTAAAAGGGATTCGGAGTTTTTTAGGTCATGTTGGATTTTATAAAAGTTTCATAAAGGATTTTTCCAAAATTAGTAAACCTCTTTGTAACTTATTGTGCACTGATCATGTTTTTGACTTTAATGCAGATTGTAGGAAGGCTTTTGAAAGTTTAAAGGTTACTTTAATCTCAGCACCAATTCTTTGTGCACCTAATTGGAGTTTACCATTTGAGGTAATGTTGAAGGATTGGAATTCCATAATTCCGTAAAGCGGAAGCGTGATTGGGACCGATTCGTAATTAATTTTGTTTAATCTAAAATACCAATACATTGGCAATAATATTAGAACTATTCTAAATATATATTAAGTCGAAGCATACTAAAATATTAGATCTAAATCTAATTTATAGAGTAACAAATTACTTACTCTCGTTGACGACTCAGATTAAATTCACCAACTGCTTGTGAATTAATCACGAACTAGTGTGAACACCACCTCTATGGCTACATCGGTATGACTCTGAGACTTCCAGAGGCAGGAGACTTGTGGGAGCCTTTGGGAGAATTCTCTGAGAGTAGGAGAATGAATGGGATACCTTTCACCCCACCCCAGGGGTCCTATATATAGTAAAGGCCAAGATCTTTTTCCTAATAGGAAAAAGTCTCTAATTTTAATAAATAATTAATTAATTAAATAATTAATTAATTTCCCAATTAAATATCATATATTTAATCTTAGGGATTTTATTAAAATTAAAATTAATATGAATCCATTTCATATTAAATTTATTTGAACTCTTTCAAATATTTTCTTTCCTAATAGGAAAAGGTCTCTAATTTTAATAATTAATTAATTAATTCCATAATTAATTAATTTACCCAATTAAATATCATATATTTAATCTTAGGGATTTTATTAAAATTAAAATTAATATGAATCTAATTTATATTAAATTTATTTGAACTCTTTCAAATACTTTCTCTCAAGAATTATTTTTTTTTTTAAATTAATTCAAAAATTATATTATAAAGTTTCATAAACTTTATATTATAATGCATCAATATACATTATACGATTCCCCAAATAAATTGAACACTTTCAATTTACAATTTATACTTAATTGCCTCAAGTCTCTTTACGAGCTACCAGTGGGACCTAATGGACCTACAGATCAGAAGCTCCAACGATACGAGACTAATTGGCCAAACTCATTGACCAAGTTTAGTCAACATTCGTTAACTGTGGGTCACTCCACTAAAGACCCACAGCTTCACTCTTCTCACTATAGAATATTTCTGTGTCCACGGATATCGACCAAGCAGTAAGTCAATCTTTCACGTGTGTTCGTAACACCAGCTGGGTCAAATTACCGTTTTACCTCTGGTTCCTTAAGTACCACTGATTCCTCTAATGAACAAGTTGTTTAGGGTCCAACCACTAAACAGGAGTTCCTCTCAGGCTAGGAGAGGACGACGCGCCTTTGTTCAAGCCCTAGAATCAGCCCTTAAGGGAACACACATTTACTTACCCTAATAAGGGAAGGAGTGAATTCCATCTTGTACTGTTATGTTCCCAGCCCCCATTCGGTCTTGCCCTTGAAATGGTAGGCTTATTGAGTCGGCGAACTGACCACTCTCACCCATACAAATCTAAGGACAGTCCCTCCTGAAAGGGGTTCATAACAGACTCAGAATTGAGATTGAGTTACCTAGGTCATCCTATTGAAATAGAAACCTAAACTAGTTAACGGCGTTACATCTAGTGGTTACTATTTCGCGGTCCGGTCTTATGCAAACTCATTGCATAGGATACCCCCACCCGCATGTCTCCTACATGGATGCTTTGGATCATTGTATCTGTATCGAATACAAGGTGGGCCGTATCACATAGTGTCACCAGGATAAGGTACCCAGCCTTATCCCTATACTGTAGACCATTTAGGTTGTTACTTGGACACTGATCCCCGTATGTCCCCACATACTAGTCCAAGTTTCATTTAAACAACCTTGGATCTTAGTTTATTGGATTTAGGGTTTATTAATGCAAACTCGATTATTCAATAACCAAATTACTGAATTACTTAAATAACACTTTATTGAGATCGATTAATTTGTTTCATTTACTATCTACGAGTTTTAGGGCATAAAACCCAACAAATGTGTGATGCAAGTGATGTTGCAGTAGGTGCCATGCTGGGGCAAAAGTAGGGAAAATTTATCCATCCTATCTACTATGCAAGCAGGGTTTTGAATGAGGCACAAGTCAACTACACAACTACTGAAAAGGAGTTGTTAGCTGTTGTGTTTGCTTTCGAGAAATTCCACCCATATTTGGTTGGATCCAAAGTCACGGTTTTCACAGATCATGCAGCAATAAGGTACTTAATGTCTAAGAAAAATGCAAAGCCTAGATTAATTCGTTGGGTTTTATTATTGCAGGAATTCGACTTGGAAATAAAGGACAAGAAGGGATCAAAAAATGTCATTGCAGATCATTTATCTCGTCTTGATCCAACATCATCTTTGCCGAAGCAATCTGCCATTTCAGATTCTTTTCCAGATGAGCAGCTTTTTGCTGTTGAGGTAAAGGTAGTCAAGGGCATTCCTTGGTATGTTGATATTGCCAACTTTTTGGTAAAGGGAGTCACTCCTATTGATATGGATTGGAGGCAGATGAAAAAGTTTAAGCATGATGTGAAATTTTTCTATTGAGATGAGCCATTTATGTATAAGCAATGCTTTGGTGGTATTATTCGTAGGTGTGTTTCAGGTGATGAAGCAGAGGAAATCCTGGAGCAATGTCACTCTTCGCTGTATGGAGGCCATTTCAGCAGTCAGAGGATAGCTATGAGGATTTTGCATTGTGGATTCTTCTGGCCTTCCTTATTTAAAAATGCCCATTGGTCCTACAAGCAATGTGATGCTTGCCAAAGGAGAGGAAATTTAGGGCCTAGAGATTAAATGCCTCTTACTTACATTTTAGAATTGAAATTATTTAATGTGTGGGGTATTGACTTTATGGGGCCATTTCCCCCTTCTAGTGACAATGTTTTTATCTTATTGACAGTTGATTTCGTGTCCAAATGGGTGGAGGCCATCGCATGCCATCAGAATGATGCCAAGATAGTGTCAAGGTTTCTCCAATCGCACATTTTTGCGCGGTTTGGGACACCCAGAGCTCTAGTGAGGGATGAAGGTACACATTTTGTTAATAATGTCATAACTAAGCTTTTAGCTAAGTATGGAATTAAGCATAGGATAGCTACCCCATATCACCCACAGACAAATGGTCAAGCTGAGATAAGCAATAGGGAAATCAAATCTATTATTCTGGAAAAAGTAGTTCATCCATCTAGGAAGGATTGGTCTATTAGGTTGGATGAGGCTCTTTGGGCTTATAGGACAACCTATAAGACTCCTCTAGGTATGTCTCCCTATAGGTTAGTATATGGGAACGCTTGTCATTTACCATTAGAGCTCAAGCATAAAACATTTTGGGCTTTGAAAAAATTAAATTTTGATCTGAGTCGTGCAGGGACAGTAAGAATGCTGCAGCTTAATGAATTAGAGGAATTTGGTCAATTTTCGTATGAGAATGCAAAAATGTATAAGGAAAAGACTAAGCTGTGGCATGACAAGAGGATTAAGCCTAAAGAGTTTGTCAAAGGTCATAGGGTTTGGCTTTATAACTCTAGATTAAAATTGTTCCCTGGGAAACTAAAATCCAAGTGGTCGGGTCCATTTGTTGTGATGGAAGTTTTTCCCCATGGAGCAATTACTTTGTAGGATGAAAAAGATGGGAGAGTGTTCAAAGTTAATGGACAACGTGTGAAACATTATTGGGGTGAGGAGTTCCAGTCGAAATATCCTTCCCTAAAGTTGATTGATGAATGAGAAAGAATGAGTTTTGTGGGAGGATTTTACAGAGCAAAATTTCCGGTTCCTAGTGTTTGTGTTAATTTTATTCTCGCTGGTTTCTCTTAATTCGAATTATTTTGAATTAGATTTAGTTTGTTTGAATCTTATCTGATTTATTTTAAATTCATTGTTATTTTTTTCAGTTGATTTTATTTTCTGTGTATTTTTATTTTTGCCAGTTTAGTTTGAATTTTCAGTTATTTAATTTTTTGTATAGATTTAGGTTTTTAATAAATTTTTTCTAATTTATTTGGCTTCGAATAAAAATAAAAGAGATTTGATTTAAGCGGATAATTTAAATTTCCTGATTTGATTTTTCTGGATTGATTTAAATTTGAAATCTTCTGTATCCAAGATTATTCTAGAAGAAAATATTTGCTCAGAGGTTTGTTACGGAAATTTTATAGAGGAATCAAATATCTCGTCCGAATAGAAAGGGGTTTTTGTTATGGATTAATTATTTTTACCTATTTATTCAAAGCTCTCGGTAAGTTATTTTCACTTCATCTTCTTGCTTTCATTCCTTGCCATTTTTGTTTTTCCTTTTGCTTCTGTTTACTGTAAAATCCTCTGAGTCTGTAATGGAGAAAACGAGAGGAAGTAAGGACAGGGATAATGAGGAGGAAGGGGTGCCAGTTACTCCTGAGGCACCGAAAACAAAAGCAAAGAAAAAGAAAACACCAGAAGAGAGGGAAACCAAGAGGTGAAGAAGGCAACAGAGGGCTGAGGTTGAAGAGGTAGTACAGAAGGTAGTGGAGGATATTGCTACTGAGGTGGTTGTTGAGGAGAATCCGAAGGAACCTGAGGAACAAAACCCTGGACAGACTGAACCGACAATTGAGAATCTGCAAGAAGTTTAAGAAAAACAGACGGAAGATGTGCAAGAAAAAGGCAATAAGCAGGAGGTGCAAGAGCAAGAGGCTTGAGTTGAGGTTCTTATGCCGGAAATGCCCCGTCGTCGCCATCGGAAGCAAAAAGCCGGCCTAGTCAAGGTGATCCGGACTGATACTCATTTACCGCCGACAACTGATTCTGAGAAAGAGAATATGGAAAGAGAAGAACAGGAGAAAAAGGAGGCAGAGGACAAAGCAAGAGAGGAAGCAGCGAAAAAGGCAGAGGAAGAGATTTTGCCCAAACAGAGGGAAGACAAGGGCAAGGGTATTGATGAAGCATCGCCGGAACCTGAAGATATGGAAATAGAGGAGCCACGATTGTCGTACAACCGCTTCATCAATCATCTTGCCTGAGAAAAGTATATAGAGATGCTGAAAAGAGACTTTCTATTTGCACGAGGATTAGTTCTGTGCAAAGCCAGAGCCAGAGCTGGAATCAGTTCTGTGCAAACCATGGCTGGAATCAGTTCTGTGCAAAGCCAGAGCCGGTCAATTCCAATATTGTCCGAGAATTCTATGCAAATATTAATGATCAATAGGGATTTCAGGCTATCGTCCAAGGGGTACCTGTTGATTGAAGCCCAGGAGCTATAAATTCTTTATTCAACCTCCAAGACTTTCCGCACGCAAGTTTTAATGAGATGGTGGTGGCGCCATCAAATGATCAGTTAAATGCGGCTGTCAGAGAGGTTGGCATATCGGGAGCTCAGTGGAGACTATCGAAGACAGAAAAGCGAACATTCCAGGCGGCTTATCCGAAGAGTGAAGCCAATACGTGGATGGGTTTCATCAAGCTACGCTTACTGACGACAACTCACGATTCAACGGTGTCTCAGGATCGGGTATTGCTTGTGTTTGCTATTCTCTGTTCGATGAGTATTGATGTGGGCAAAATAATTTCTACTGAGATTTATGAGTGCTGGCGGAAGAAGGTAGGGAAGCTGTTTTTCCCTAACACCATAACGATGTTATGCCAAAGGGCAGGGGTTCCAATGAATATGGATGATGTTACTCTGATCGACAAGGGAATAATCGACACGCCAAACTTGGCTAGGCTTCAAAGGACACAGGAAGCACGCCAAGGAGGTTTGGTGTGTGGCATCCATCAAATGCAAAAGCAATTACAGTTGCATTCCAACAGGATGGAATTTGCTGAAAGGCAATTCCAAACCTTCTGGAATTATGTGAAGAGAAGGGATGTCGCGTTAAGGGGGGCCTTGCAATCAAATTTTTCTAAACCATATCCGACCTTCCTGATATTCCATGATGACCTGTTGAATCCGTGGATCCCGTCACCGCCTATCGAGAGAGAAGGAGATGAAGAAGAAGATCCCGGTCAGGAGGATTGAAGGAAGAGTTGGGTGCGCATTTCTTTTTGATGAAATATTTTTGTTGCTCGCGCATTTCTGACCACATCTTTTTCTGTTTTTTCTGTTAGCTTGTTTTGTTGTTTTTGCTTGTTTTTAATTTTTATGCTGCTGGATCACCGAAGAAAAAAATATATCTGCTGATGTAATTTCTTTCTTTTATTTTCAAAGAAATTTCCAATAGTTGTTTCTATTCTATGGCACTGAGTAATTCTAACCTAACTAATTTTCTTCTGAATTTTTGAAGCACGGGCTAGTTAAGCTTAATTAAATCAAGGTATTCTGATCTCCGGAAACCTTTTGCTTGAGCGTTTCTTCTAGCCTGGTCGTTGTTGCGGTGAGAAGATTCTGAGGTAGTGTTGACTTATGTGATCCATTTTAAGCTTACTTCTAGTCTCACGCTTAGCTTAAAATTCAGATAGAAAAAATTAAGTTTGGGGGTATAAATTTTATTTGGCCAACACGACCTTCGACAAGTCGGACCCGTCAGTGTGTTATTAGTTGAATATAATGTGTTTTATCCTATTTATAAGAATTGATGCTTTGGATGTTCTTTTGCAAAGAAATTAATGTTGAGCGACTTGAGGGAGCAAAATCCATGATCCAGCAAAGCTGTGAGCAAAACTGGCCAAGTGAGCTGCACGTGATTCATTAATGAGGTGGTGTTTCCACCAGTGATCTCGGATTTAAGAAGCTTGGAGAGAGTTCCACGTGTTATATTTGACCTAATTAGGGTTGACTTTACTCTATAAAAGGAAGTAGTCGTCTCAAGTCAAAATATTCCAGGAGGGAAGTTCAATTCTTTCCATCTTTGGAAGCTGAATAGAGGAGAAAACGATTGGCAACTTTAGAATACCATCATCTACGGATTTCCTCAAGGAGGGTCATTCTTCTTGTAGAGTTTGTAGCTATGGATGCATTTAACTAGATTGTAGCGTATGTTGTTTCGATTTCAATGAACTAATTTACTTTAGGTGTTTGTTGAGATTATGTAATTGTTATTATTCAATAATCTAGCAATTCATATTGATTCTTGAGCATCTTGATTACTTGTTGTTTTTAATCTTATTTTGTGCCCGCCTGGCTAGCCAGTATGAATTTCTTCTCTTAGTTTCAGGGGTGATTTAAGGGATGTGTGGCTTGTAATTACACTAGACCATTATGAGTTGGTGACAGCCAGTAATTGAGCTAGGGATAGCCAATTGCCTAGTGTTTGATCGATAGAACGTCATTGGAGTTGAAACCTATTCCAAAAAATCTAGAGTTCCGAGAGGATCATGCTGATAATACTGCAAGAGATTGCCTTATCAATAGGATTGCTACAGCATCTTCTAACAATTACAGAAATCTTAACCAATGCCTGTTATTTCAATCTGTCTTCTAACAATTCCAATCTGTCTTCTTTATCCGTTTACATTTCTGCTCTGTTATTTCTTTTGTTCCTGCATTATTCAAAACCCAATCAATTATTCTACTTTGAAATCACTAAAAAGATTAAACAAAATAGGTAAAGTGAGACTGTTCAAGACCCCATGGATATGATAAATTTCATATCACTTGCTGCGAATTATGTGCACTTGCATAGTATTTTGGAGTCAATTTATCTCATATTTTTAACCACTCCATAATTGCAACACCCTACCACCCTCCTTCTCCTGATCTGACAAAATAGCATTGAAATCTCATCCCATCAACCACGGTGTCCCAGAATTCCCACACAAATGCTTCAGGAAAGACCATGTCATCGCCTAACCCTAAAATTTGTTAAGAATATATTTGATTCTGTGAGAATCTACCTTTAAAAGCTCTTGGCAATAGATTTTGTGAATGGATGTGCTTTAAAAAATGATTTTAAAAAGATTCATCCATTTTACCAAACATTAAACAAGGTTAAGAAACAAAGGTTAAGATTCTTTTGTAATCTCTTTTAACGCTCTCAAAATCAATTCTAAACTTAGCCCTAGTATACTCCTGAGCTCCTTATGATAGTTATCAATATTAAAAAAACTATCAAATATAATTATTATAAATGTCCCATTCGAAGTTCAAGTTATTACTTTAAATTTGTGAACGATACATACTAAGAAATTAGGGAAATCCTTATAAATGACCAGTGTATTTTTGAAAAATGGTCAAACGGTGTTTTTCAATAAAAAAAATGATGAAGAGGAGCATGCAAAAGATTTTGGAAGGTTTTCAAATTCTCCTCTTTATTATTTAATTCAATTTCTTTAGTTGAAGGAGTTAAATTGATTTGATGTGCTTTAGGTGAATTTTCAGGTCCTTAATTTTGATGAAATTGTAGTCTCAACCGGTATGATTTTTCTTTCTCAATATACTGTATTTCTCTTATGTACCTTTATTTTCTGTCCATAAATCACGATTCTCTCCCTATTTTATAGTGTAATTTAATTTAATTCGTGTATGGATTTAGATTTTGGTTGGAGGCATTTTTGTCCGATTCGTTGTAAAAAAAAACTTACTTTTAAAATGGTCATTTATCTAGTTGCCCCCACAAATTATTATTCTAATGCATTTCTTAAATTTAGCGGTGATGAAATTTAGGCTCATTTGATAACCATTTATGTTTTTTATTTGTTTGCTTTTCTATTATTCTATTTTTAGTTACGTTGAATTTATGAAGGATACAAGTTAAGGGAGCACATTAACAGTATATTAAAGTCACCTGTTATTTACCATTTTGTACAACTGATTTAGTTTGTTAATCAGTGTATATTTTCAGTTGTATCTTGTTTATTCTGTTTACAGATGGTCTATATAAAGACATATGCTTTAGCCTTCTTTTATCATCAATAATAAAGTCTATTTCTGGCCATTTCTCCCTGTACATTTCTAAAATTTATCTTGGTATCAGAGCCTAGTCTAACAACCAAAGGCTTTTCTTTGAATTTTTTTTCCGCATACTGATGGAGTCTTCTACTCCAGAAAAGAACTCCAAGATTGTCAATCCTGGGAATATAAAATCACCACTGTGAAACTCGATGAGGACAACTTTCTTTTGTGGAAGTTGCAGGTCACTACAACGCTATGAGGACATGGCTTGATGCATTTTGTTCTTGAAGAAACTGAAGCACCTTCGAAATTGATCTCCAATGGCGATCTAAAGGTACCCAATCCTGAATACGATCAATGGGTAAGGCAAGATAGTCTGATCACAACTTGGCTCTTGGGGGCGATGTCCAATTCACTCCTATCAGAGATGCTTGAGTGCGAAACAGCCAAGGCAGTGTGGAAAACACTCAATGCTCGATTTTCTTCCAGAAATCTAGCAAGAATAATGGATATGAAATCCAAATTAGAGACCACGAAGAAAGGTAACCTCAAATTAGAGGAATATTTTGTGAAAATAAAGAATATTGTTGATTCTTTATCTGCTGCTGGACGAAAAATCAGTCATGAGGATCATGTACTACATCTTCTCAAAAGGTTAGGGCCTGAATATGATCCCACTGTCTCGTTATCACGGAAAAAGAAGAAATGCCTCCTCTGCAAAAGGTCTATTCGCTGCTAATGACTCAAGAAAACCGAATCAGTAGGAACCTAGCAATTAATGGTGATGGCTCTCTTCCTACTGTCAATTTAACTACTTAGGCGCCAACAAATTCATCCTCTTCTGTTCGTTCAATCACAGAATCAAAATGATACTACCAGGCGCAATCCCAATCCTGGAGGAAATTCGAATCCCAATCAAAGAGGGAGGCAAAATCGAAGACCATGGAATTCTAACGGCAAACCACAGTGTCAACTGTGTGCGGGAAGTTTGGGCATAGTGTGTTGAAATGCTACTTCCGATTTGAAAAGTGGTATCAAGGACCCAATTCTAACAACCAGCAGCAACCTTCTTTTCCCAATATGGCAAGGCATCCTCATCCTTCTTCACAAATGCCTTATAATGCGTATCTAGTTCAACATGAACTCAACAGGGAGAATCAATGGTATCTGGATTCTGGTGCCTCTAACCATGTTACGAGTGATTTTTCTAACATGTCTGTTTCCTCAGGATATCAAGGTGACAACAAGGTGCTTGTGGGCAATGGAGCAAGTCTGGAAGTTCTTAATATCGGGTCATCTTTTCTTAAATCATCTTCCTCACCTAACACTGTATTTCACCTCAAAAACTTACTTCATGTACCTAAAATAACTAAGAACCTCATAAGCGTAAGCCAATTTGCCAATGACAATAATGTTTTCTTTGAATTTCATCCTTCTTTTTGTCTTGTGAAGGACCTGTCCAGTGGCCAAACTCTACTCCAATTCAAGTTGGTTGATGGTATATACACTTTTACCATGGAGAAAGCTCATCCCAACAGTCTCACTTCTTCCAGTCAATCCAACTCCTCTGCTCAAGTATTCTACACTCATACTTCTTTACCTAATCATGTTTCTTGTTCTAATGTCACTGTATTTGACATATGGCATAATAGGCTAGGGCATCCAGCCATGAATACTGTTCGGTCCATCCTTGATTCCTGTAATATTTCTTACTCTCTGAATAAATTTTCTTTGTGTCATGCTTGCTCGATTGGAAAGTCTCATTGTTTACCATACATATCTTTATTTCTTTTTAAAAAAGTAGAAAACCAATCCTGTCGATAATCGACCGATTGTTGCTCGTTTGTCTCTTAAGAAAGTTAGAGAAATAGAGAGTTATGTTAGAGACGAAAAAGAAATAATAAGAGACGTGGAAATGTAAGTGTAGACATAGAGGTGAATTCTTTTGGAGAGAAAAAAATTGAGAGACAAAAGAAAAATATCTAGGAGAAACTGTTGTTAGAGAGACCGGTCAAAGAAAGCATATTAGTTAGGAATCTTTATAAATATAATAGATAGATAAAGCAAAAGAGAAACTAGAGGAAAAAAAGATAAATTGTAAAGAGAGAAGTAAAATTGATAGTAAAATGTATATTAGAGAAGTATAAAAAAAATTGTAGTGAGAGAAAATTTATAGGGAAAAATTTTAGATAGAGAAAAATAAATGAGAGAGATTGAGGATAAATTTTAGAGGTAGATATACTAGCTAGACAAAGATAAGTTTAGAGAGAAAAAGAGAAAAAAAGAAAAATAAATAGGTGAAAATTTTAGAGAGAGAAAATTGAAAGATAGGTAAGGAGAGAAACAAATGAAAGTTTTTTTTTTAACCAAATATTACCATTGTTTTCTCTTATTGGAAAAATCACCAAATATTACAATTATTAGAAAGTAAAACCACTAATCTGAAACTGATTTTCAGTACCATATATTTTCTATTATTCTATTTGCAAGCAGGGAGAACAATATTTGGTATGTGAATGAATACAATTAAAAAGGGGGCCACCATTATTGGTTTAGATGATTTTACATACTGAGGTTCCAATGAAGGTATGTTCCCGGATGAATTTACAGACAAAGTCTTTCCATTTAGCAGCACTGTTTGACTATGCAGGTCCTCATCCTTGGCTGTTAAATGATATTCCTCTCTAAAGGCTTTGCTTCCAACCTTTGGTTTATGGCTGTAGGACTTGTTTTTATGGTGCAACCGTCTGGTTCTGTTCAATGCAATCTCGACATGAACTGTGGTGTTTCCATCTAGGTTGAGCAAAAGCAATGTGATTCCTTTAGATTGCTTAGAACAATGTGCATAGGCTCGTATTTTCTTCGTGGCGTTAAAGCTCGTGGATAGAACATTGCTTCCCATCAAGCGATGCCATAGGAGCGCACTGTAGTAGTCTGGATTCGGTTCAAAAGTTGTTGTGTTCAACAAACCATAGTTTCCACCAATCAATGTCTGCCGACAGTAGGTTTTTGTATCAAAAGTGGTTGACATACCGAGCTAGTCTAGGTACCAAAAACTAAAGACAAATGCATTTGTGACCAAATTATGGCCACTATTGTAAGCCCCTCCCGCTTCCCCAACCCATGCTTTAGCTGAAGTTGGAGAGTTTTTAAGGATCTCATGGAGCTTGTAAAACGTATCGACCATGCCATCAAGATAGGACGGGTCAAGAATCCTTTCAACGAGATGTTCATCAACTCCTGGTCCTAGATTGTATATATGGTGTGACAAAGCATCTAGTGATTGGGTTGTTTTGTTTACGAATTGTTTGAACCAATTTTCATCAAAGAATCCTCCAGGTGCTATGATTAATGGCTTGTGTCTGACACCTCCGTAGATACTTTGGACCATCTTCTGAAGAGCAATTGTATCAGAAGCATACTGATCTACTGTAACTCTTGCTCCAATTCCATTCCCACTCAATTCATTTCCAAACTCCCAACCATGGATTGTGTAGTTCTTTTTTACAGTATAACGTATGAACGATTCAGCATTCGAGTAATTGCAAGCTCCTACAGCAGTCCCATCTGATACAATTTGTCGTCCATTGAGAGCGTTCAATCCAAAAATAATATTAGCTCCTCCTTTCGTAATCGCTGCTGGACAGAACTTGTAAAACTGGAGATATTTTCATCTTCTTTTTCTCTTAAGTGTTGATCTCTTAGGTATGAAAGTATTGGTGGGTTGTGAATCTTTGTATGACTTATTTGGATTCTTTTTCCCTCAACTATCATAATAAGAGAAGGTGACAAGGGTGGACTCCTGACAAGTCCCGTGGTTTTTACTCTTCACATCGAAGGGGTTTTCCACGTATAAATCGTGCGTGTTCTTGCGTTTTTAGTATTCTAAATTTTATGGTTGATTGCTGTCCGTTATTGGTTGATTTCTTGGTGATTGATTTGTGGTATTTTTGGAGCACTATTAATTGGTTGATTGTCTTGGAGGTGATCCTAGTGGGTTGTTAATATACTACTTGGGTCCTATCAGTTGGTATCAGAGCGAGGTTTTAATTTAATCATTGTTATGGAGTCTACTCGTAGTAGTGGAGGTAGTTCAATCATTACATTGACATCAACCAATTATTCCATCTGGAAACCGATGATGGAGGATTTGTTATATTGTAAATATCCAATTGAAGCAACCACAGGAGCTGATGGGACCATTATTAAACCTGCAAAACCAGAGAAAATGGAAGAGAAAGATTAGGGAAAGTTAAAGAGGAAAGCTTTGGAGACTATTAGGCAGTGGGTTGATATTAGCATTTTCAACCATGTGTCTCAAGAGTCCGACCTATATGCGTCGTGGAAGAAATTGAAAGATCTTTATGAAAGGAAGATCACGCATAATAAAGCTTCATTAATCAATAGGCTTGTTAATTTGAAATTTCAGGGTGGGAAGTCTGTTTTTGAGCATTTGAATGACTTCCAGGATATTATTAACAAGTTGACTACTATGAAGATTGTTCTTGATGATGAATTGCAGGCTTTGTTCTTGTTGAGTTCTTTGCCAGACAGTTGGGAAACTTTGGTTGTGTCTATTAGTAACTCTCCAGAAGGTGTTCTGTCTTTGAATGTTATTAAAGAAGCATGTTCAATGAAGAGATAGAAAGAAAGGGGATGGGAGTTGACAATTCACATGCTCTTGTTGTTGAGAATCGTGGAAGAAACAAGAGTAGGGGACCCAAACGTCGTGGTAACTCAAAATGAAGGTCCAAGTCTAGAGACAAAGAGACTAGGACATGTCATTACTGCAACAAGCCTGACAATATCAACAAGTTTTGCTATCGTTGGAAGAAAGAACAAGGTATGAAGCAAGACTCACAAAAAAAGGGAGATGATAGGAATACTGCAACAATCATTTCTAAGAGTGATGATGATGTCACCTTGATTTGTGCAACTAGTGAGTGTCATCATGTAGAGAGTTTAGATACAGAGTGCCTGGTAGATTGATAGGACCTAAATAGTCCTATTTTATCGCCTCTAATCTAAGCTTGTTAGAGTCATTTTATGCTTTACTTGTCTTATTTATAGGTTAATTGAGCTTAGGCCGTGTCGGGAGCCGATCACGCTAATTGGTGTTAATTCGGGCCAATTATTGAGTTTTTGGAGCCATCTCGATGTCTTGGACGGAGAAAAGGTGAAGATACCCAATTGTATTGTAGCGGGCTTGAAATGTGACATCGAAAGCCAAAGATTGAAGCCCCGAACCGAGAAGAAGTGAGACCAAGCCGAGAATTAAAGCAGGAAGTCGAGTCTAGAGGCTTGCGTCTCGACGCCGACGCGAATTCAGCCCGAAGACGAATGTTCGCAGCGTCGAGACGCTGTGCCCTAGCGTCTCGACGCCGGCGTGTTTTCTATATATATATAGCCTCGGTTTAGTCCGCCAGTAGGTTAGAGTTTGGGTCCCTTTTACGATTTATTTGCCTCTTTTACTTTTCAGCACTTTTCTAGACCATTGTTGGTCATTTACTATGGATTCTTTCATGTTTATTATCGCTTTTACTTCGTCTATGCATAGTTATACTCTTTTAGATCGTTGGATTGGATTTATGTCTTGATTCTAAATGATATTGGCTGAGTATTTATGTCCGTGCGTATTTGTTCGGTATGGAGATGAAGAGTAATGGTTACAGGCTCTACGATCCAGAAAAGAAGAAGGTAGTGAGAAACAGAGATGTAGTATTCTTTGAGCACGAAAAGGGTGCAAATCTTCTGAGTACAAGGTACACTTCTACTTCATAGTTGTTTCTTGATACTACTAATGGTTCTACCTCTATTCTCTCTATTATTCAACCAGAAAATAAGATTGTTGAAGATGTACTTGATGATGTACACGGTAATGTTGGCGAGATACAACTTGATGGTAATGTACTAGATCATGTTGATAATGATAATCTTGACGAGTCTTCATCTGATGAATAAATCCACGAGGAAGTGATTCATGAAGAGGTTCATGAGTAGGGGGAGCGACCTACCCCACAAGTGGAGGATACATAGGTTCGAAGGTCCACCAGAGAGCGTAAACCTTCAACAAGGTATCCAAGCTCAGAGTTCATTCTAGTTACTGAAGATGGAGAGCCAGAGCACTATCAAGAGGTCTTGTCTCGTGATGAAAAAGACCAGTGGCTCGATGCAATGAAGGAAGAGATGAATTCCCTGAAAAAGAATGGAACCTATGAGCTAGTGAAACCTCCAAAGGGCAAGAAAGTCTTGAGAAATAGATGGGTTTTCAAGTACAAGAAGAATGGTGAGAAGAGAGTGAAGCTCAAATCCATATTAGTGGTAAAGGGATGCAACCAAAAAAAGGGCATTGACTTTGATGAGATCTTCTCTCCAGTGGTCAAAATGACATCTATCATAACAGTGTTGGGTTTAGCAGCAAGTCTTGATCTTGAGTTGGAGCAACTTGATGTAAAAACTGCATTTTTACATGGTGACTTGCATGAAGAGATCTACATTGAGCAACCAGAAGGATTTGAAGAAAAAGGGAAAGATAAACTTGTTTGCAGGTTGAAGAAGAGTCTTTATGGGCTTAGACAGGCACCAAGGCAGTGATACAAGAAATTTGATTCGTTTATGATAAGCAATGGTTATAAACGATCTACAACTGATTCTTGTGTGTATTTTAGAAAGTTCTCTGGAGGTAACTTCATCATTCTTCTTTTATATGTAGATGATATGTTGATAGTCGGACAGGATGCAAATATGATTCAAAGTTTGAAGAAAGACATGTCCAAGTCATTTGACATGAAAGATTTAGGTCCTACAAAGAAAATTTTAGGCATGGAGATTGCTCGTGACAGGAAAGCTGGGAAATTATGGTTATTTCAGGATAAGTATATTGAATGGGTGCTTGAAAAGTTCAATATGAAGCATGCTAAGCTTGTTAGTACACTGCTAGAAACTCACTTTAAGCTAAGTAAGACAACTTGTCCTACAATAGAGAAGGAGAAAGAAGTTATGTCATCCATTCCTTACTCTTCTGCTGTTGGTTCTTTGATGTATGCTATGGTGTGTACTAGACCTGATATTACACATGCAGTTGGTTTAGTGAGTCGTTTCTTATATAATCCAGGTAACACTCATTGGGAAGCAGTGAAGTGGATTTTCAGAAACTTGCGGGGCACCTCCAAATTGAGCTTGTGTTGTGAAGGTGGCAAACCGATACTTGAAGGCTATACTGATGCAGACATGGCAGGTGATTTTGATAATAATAGAAAGTCTACCTCAGGTTATGTGTTTACATTCTCAGAGGGAGCCATCTTATGGCAATCTAAGCTACAAAAATGTGTAGCATTGTCCACAACTGAGGCAGAGTATATTGCAGCAGTGGAAGCAAGCAAGAAAATGTTATGGCTTAAAAGGTTTCTTCAAGAGTTGGGTTTGAAACAACATGAGTATGTAGTATTCTGTGATAGTCAGAGTGCTATGGATTTGAGAAAGAATTCAATGTATCATGCTCGCACCAAACACATTGACATTAGATATCATTGGTTGCGATATGTGATTGAAGAGAAGAGAATGAAACTGAAGAAAGTCCACACTGACAAGAATAGTGCAGATATGTTGACTAAAGTAGTTCCCGGAAGCAAGATTGAGCTCTATAGTAAGGTTGTCGGGATGAGGTTCAAGTGATCATGGATGTGATTGTGTCTTCCCCGTGACGGGCTGGTGGGGGAGATTGTTGTGGGTGCCAGCCCACTTGTTGCACAAGCAAGAGTTTATTTTTAAACTTGTGTTTATAAGCCCAATATGTTGGGTTATGTGTTTAGCCCAATTGGGGTAAAATGAGTGGGCTTGTCTTGTAAGGCTAGGGTTATTCCTTGGATATGAGATGACCTAAGGAAAGTGACAGTAACAAGGGCCACCATTCACAAAGTTGCCGATTGCGGAAGTTTTAACCGTTGGATTTTGCTGAAATTTGGTCAGCCTATTGGGGACACATAGGGCCTCGTTGTGAACAGTTGGATCGTTGTTTTGAGCTCTGGTTATCCTCCCTCGAACAAAGTACCACCGAGCCTCCCCTCAACTAGTCATCTATCCGTCGAAGTCTCCTTTACTAAGAGTCCGTCCAACTTTCTAGGCTTTACCCGCTTTACCGAGAGTTTGCTCTTATCCAGGACAACTCCTCTTCTCCAGAGTATACCCGCCTGCCAAGAGCTCAACCACGGACCTCCACCATGACTATTAAGGTCCATATCTTCTTTGTTCGGCACCCGAGGATTCCACCCGACACGGCTACCATCTTGGGATATGGCTCTGATACCACATGTAAGGGATTATAGGACACTACACATATCTCCACAATGGTACGACATTGTCCACTTTGGGCATAAACCCTCATGGCTTTGTTTTTGGTTCACCCCAAAAGGCCTCATACCAGTGGAGATAGTTGTCCTCCCTCATAAACCCATGTTCAAACAACTTTTGCAATTTCTCATATATTTAACTGTGCAAAATCATTTATTTATTTTAAATGTTCTTTTTTTTTAGTACATCAACATTTCGGGGTGGGAGAATGTGAACCTCTGACCTCTTAGTCGAGTATACATAACAATTACCGCTGAGCTAGACTCGTTTTAGCTTATCTTAATTATTCTTTTAGTCTCTAATATATATTTTTTAATTTATATCATTGTGGTCATGGTCATTAACATGTTTTATTTCAATAATAATATTTTTAGAATCTTTTCAGTTTGGTTTGATTACATAACTCTGTGCATACCGATCGAATTACATGAACATAAGCAAAAGGACTTGCGCATGAAGGAACATTAATTCTCAAATTAATTTTTTTAAAAAAACATTAATTCTCAAACTTTATCATTAAAAGATGATGATAAGTTGAAATATTTTAAAGAAGGTTTAATGATAAGAAATACCCCCGAACTATGGGGTTTGTTTCATGAACTTTAAAAAGTTTCGAAAATACCATGAGCTTTAAAAAATGTTAAAAAATACCCTTACCGTTAAGTTTTGGATGAAAACCGTTAAAATTTCAGTTTTATTAATACCCTTGATGGACTCTGATATCATATTACTATCTCAAACCCAATTGACAACAAAATGAGTAACTCTTTTTAAATGTTGAATCCTCAACAATCTCAACCTATTTTAAATCTGTTATTTGATGTGTGGATTTCTTTTTAGTTCAACAATACGGGAGTATGCGATTCGAACCTTTGACCTCTTGATCAAGACTATAAGTTATATGTTGAGTTATGTTCATGTTGGCACGTAGGTTGAAGTTGTAGGATTAGCATGGAGGGTGTGATGAAGGAGAGAGATGTAAATTAAAATTGACAACCATGTCAGAGAGAAAGACGAAAAAAATACTCTTATGTTAAATATGTTTTAATCTTTAAATGTTCGAACATTTTTGATTTAGTTCTTTTAGTTTATTTAAGAAACAATCTGAACATAGTTAATTTCAACAAAGAAGTTAGATGAAAAGAAAAAACTTTTCACAAGAAAAGGCGATGTTGTCTTTATTGTTAAATTTTCATACCATTTAATAAAAGCTACATTGCATGCATGTTTCATTTTTGTTCATATATATATATAGAGAAAAAAGTTGTGCGTGGACAAATATTTAATGTCTTACCCACCATATAATATAGTTGGTTAGAATTTAATTAAATGATTAAAACCTTAATAGGAAAGACGACTAAAATATTTTTATTGTTTTTTGAAAGTCTATAATATCTCCCTGTTTAAATTGTAATACTAAAACAAATTTCAAAACCCAAAACTTGTACAATATTACTATTTCTCCAACAAACACATGCTTGGCATTTGTCAATATAATAATAATAATGTCCTTAAGTTTTTAGTTTACAATTATTTTATCTTAGCTTAACATTGAAATAAACATCTTTTAACTACTTTACTGGTTTATAATGCAAATTTAACATCTTTAATTTAAATTTGAGACTTCAAGTGCGTTTAAACATCTAACTAAATTCGTCAACAAGAGCATGACTTAACTGACATAAAGCTTGTACTCTCAATCAAGAGGTCAGAGGTACAAATCTTCCAGTAACGCACATGTTGTCCAAAAAAAAAAACCATCTCATTAAATTCTAAAATAATAGAAATTAATTTAACTTGGCTAAAAATTGTGAACAAATTTCTAACACACCCTACCACACTTGTGGAGCTAGTATTAGTCTTATTTTAGAAGTGTTGTAGCTTCTAAAATAATTGTTGACAACTGTACTTTTAGAAGAATCAACCATAATATATACTAAATTAATTATGATTTAGCTATAATGACTAAAATAGATATACTGTGAAAATGTGCATGATTTTTTGTTTATAATTTATATATTTCTTAATAATTATTATTTGAAATGCTTAAAAATGCTACATGATTTCAATTTAAATTTATATTTTGTTTGCTCTAAATTACACGTTGAGAAACAATGGTTATAACATACCTATGGTGGTTTTAAAAGAAAACTAGTATTAATTGTATTTTAAAAAAAACAAAATGGTCGTTCAACTAATTAATTTGTAAATTTGTTTTCTTTTTTTGAACTTTCAATCACCGCAGAACTTCATTCGCACGCAAGAAGAAGAAACCCATTACAGAGACAATATACATCTTCCTCGACCAGAAGACAGGCACACGTAGGTATCGGTTCCAGCAACCAATACTCACAGCCTCTCTCTCTTAAAGAAAAACGAGCTAACACATGGGCGACCCGATTTCCGTCCCTTCTCGTGAAACTAAACCTGAACTTAACATGCGTCGGAACCTCCCTTCAAAAGTCAGAAACCAGAAAACCGAGCTTAGACACATCCACCGTCTCGGCATCTTGTAGCAGTTGAAAAACCCATAAAGAATATGTCTCGATGATCACCGGAACTAAACCCACCTCCACCACAAGCCTCATTTCGTCCACCACCGCCAGCCCCTGTACCATATCCAAATTTCCCACATGATCATGACTAACGGCAGCCGACAACATTACCCGCCTTGCCTTGTCTCGAACAACAACTCCACCACCTGTCTTGCCTCGTCTCGAACAACAACTCCACCACCTGCCTGAAACAGATCTTCACAGAAGGCAGCGTCCACATTCACCTTATACCAACCCTCCTCCGGCGGGAACCATTTGACTGTACTTTGAGGAACCCCTCTAATCCCAGCTAAATAGACCCGAGAGGCCTCTCGAAAAACAACAAAATAATTCACAGCCCAATCCAAAAGTCTCGCTGAAGGAACCTGCCCTCTAAACTTCTGTTGGTTTCGACAACACCACACAACTCAAACACACCACAACAAGCTCCTCAAACTTAACCCAATCGACCCTATCCTTTACATCCCTATGAAAATTAAGAATAGAGTCTGCCTGAACATTATGCAACAAAATCTCCCATTCAGATCCCATCAACAATTCACGAAAAAATTTACACTGCTAAAACAAATGCATGCATGACTCCCCATGTCTACCACAATACACACACACATTCAAAACATCAATGCCTCTAATACTCAAATTATCAATGGTGGGTAAACGCTCCAAACAAAGTCTCCACAAGAAAATCTTGATTTTGTTTGGAACCCCCATTTTCCAGCACCCCTTCCACCAACTGGAAAGTGACTCATTCGAAGACGAAGATAGGGTTTGGGGAAGCAAAGCCGTTTGGCCAAGTCGATACCCAGTCTTAACCGAATACACATCACATTTCTCAAAATGTCATATGACCCTATCCTCAGACAACATATGCCACAAGGGAATAGTAAGGATAAAACGTATCACGCGAGGGCTAAAATGGTGCCGAAGAATCTCCTCACTCCACTGACCAGAAGCAGTAAGAAGATCAACCACTCGAGTATCAGAATCCACGATAATCGGGGAACGCACCTTAAGGTAAGTGTCATTCGGAATCCAGTTAGAACCATACACACGAACTTTCTCACCATTTCCCTCCAACGAAAACCCTTTCCCAACACCTACCTCCCCAAAATCAGACTCCTCCAAATATACGAAGGATGGGAGCCTACCCCTGCATCCAGGAAAGCTCCTCCAGGAAAATACAGCCCCCTCAACACACGAGAGAGAAACGAAGTAGGATACTGAACAATTCTCCAACATTGTTTAGCCAGCAAAGCTTGGTTGAAAACCTCCAAGTCTTTGAAACACATTCCACCCAAACATTTTGGCTTGCATAAAGTCTTCCAGCTCACCCAATGGATCCTTCTATCCTGCTTATCCCAATTCCACCAGAATCGTGCCATGGCCCTACTAATGTCCTATATCAGATTTTTAGGCAAGCGAAAACAATTCATAGAGTAACACGGGATAGCCTGCACAATGGATTTTAGCAGAACTTCCCTGCCCCCTTAAAAAAAAACTTGCCCATCCATCTCTGAATCTGAGGCCATACCCACACTTTAATAAAGTTTACAGTGTTCATTATGTTCTGAGGCACAAAAGACGGCAAGCCTAAATACTGCCGATGGCAGGCCGTTATTTGAACCTGGAAAATCTGACTTGCCTGAGTTTGAACACCCATTTCTGTGCTCGGACTAAAGGAAATGATAGACTTTTCAAAGTTTATAGTTTCCCTGGAAGCTCACTCATAGCACTGAAGGATGCACTGCACAGCCTGTGCTTCACCCACCTTAGCCCGAAAAAAGAGAAGACTGTCATCAGTGAAGAACAAATGGGAGATAGCAGGGCATCCACGCGTATCTTCAACCCCGTGATAACCTTCGACACCTCCGCCTCATGCAGCATACGAGAGAGCCCTTCAGCACTGATAACTCTCCAAAAGGGTGTTATTTAGGCCTTAATTCTATAGTGTTTTGTGTGTCATTTGTGCTAAGTAGGGTTGCTTTTAGATGATTATTGCATGTTCTAACTCATTTGGAAGAATGGATGCTTTGGAAGTTATTTTGTGCAGAATATATTGCTGCGCGACTTGAGGGAGCAAGATCTGCGATCCAGCAAAACAGGGAGCAAAACCTGCCACGTTACAGCTCGTTATCCATTTTAATGAACTGAAGTTAGTTAAGCTATTCTCGAATTTGAGGAGCAAGGAGAGCCATCCACGTGTCTAGGTCAACCTAATTTAGGCTTGTCTTCATTCTATAAAAGGGAAGAGCCATTCAAGTCAAAGACATTCCACTTTTGGGAAAGAGATCATTTCTCATTTCCATCTTGGGAGCCGAATAGAGGAGAAAGACTGGAGACTTCAAGAAGACCATCAATTACAGAATTGACCAAGGGAATTAGTATTTTCTTGTAATTTCTTGTAATTATGGATGTGCATACTCAGACTGTAGTGTGTTTTATCATGAGTGTTGTGAACTAAATCTCTTTAGGTGTTGGTTAGGAGTTATGTAATTGTTGTCCTTAATTCTCTATGCAATATAAGTTGATTTGAGCATCTTGATTATTTGTTGAGCTGATTTATATTTTGTGCCCGCTTGGCCAGCCGGTATGAATACCACTTCTTAGTTTCAGGGATGAATTGAGAAGTGTGTGACATTTAATCACACTAGATCATTGTGTATTGGTGAACGCCAGTGACTGAGCTAGCGATAGCCAGTTGCCTAGTGCTTGATCGGTAGTGCGTCATTGGAGTTGAAACACATTCTAAAAAATCCAGAGTTCCGAGAGGATCCTGCTAATAAGACTGCAAGAGTTTTGCTTAATCAATAATATTGCTAGAGCATCCTTTAAAACAATTACTGAATCCTGACCAATGCCTGTTTCTAATCTGTCTACTTTATTTGTTTACTTTTTGTTTTGCCATTTCTTTTGCTTCAGCATTTTATCAAAACCAATCATTTTAACCATTCTTGAAACTATTAAAGAGTTATACAAAACAGATAAAGTGAGAGCTATTCAGACCCTAGATTCGATAAATACTTATTACTTGTTGCAGATTGTGTATGCTTGCACAGTGTTCTAGAGTTTATTTTTGCTATATTTTTACCCACTCTCGGAACCCAACAAGTTTTTGGCTCCGTTGCCGGGGAACTTGAATAAGTTTTTATCTGGTCTGTTTTATATATGTGTTTTAGTGGTTTGGTGCTAGAACTTTTTGACTGTTTCTTTTGTTTTTGCAGGTGTGAGTTTGGTGCATGAGCGATCCGCCTGGGGTAAGGTTCGAGCTTGATCAAGAAATTGAAAGGACATTCAGGAGAAGAAGGAGAGAGCAGCGTATAAACCAAAATTCAATGGCTGATGTGTCGCGTCTCCCGCAGGGTCCAGAAAATCCAGTGAACCCCCAGCAGAGTCGTTTATTGCAGCAAAATCCACCGCTGGAGCAAAATGAAAAGCAAAATAATCAGGCTGAGAATCCTATCTTGGTAGCGAACGATAGGGTCAGAGCCATTCGAGCGTATCCTTTTCCAATATTTGATGAGTTAAATCCAGGAATTGCACGTCCTCAAATTGAGGCAGCAAATTTCGAAATGAAACCGGTAATGTTTCAGATGTTGCAAATTGTGGGTCAATTCCATGGTTTATCATCTGAAGACCCCCATTTACATCTTAAGTCTTTTCCAGGAGTTAGTGATTCTTTTGTGATTCAGGGAGTGTCTAAAGATGCCCTTAGATTAACTTTGTTCCCGTATTCTCTTAGAGATGGAGCAAAGACGTGGTTAAATTCTTTTGCTCTAGGATCAATTAGGACATGGAATGAGTTAGCGGAAAAATTTCTTAGTAAGTATTTTCCACCAACTAGGAATGCTAAATTGAGGAGTGAAATAGAAGGGTTTAGGCAACTTGAAGATAAGACTTTTAGTGAGGCTTGGGAGAGGTTTAAGGAGCTTTTGCGAAAGTTTCCCCACCATGGTTTACCTCATTGTATCCAAATGGAAACATTTAACAACGGGTTAAATGGAGTAACCCAAGGGATGGTTGATGCTTCGGCTGGAGGGGGCCTTTTGGCAAAAACTTTTAATGAAGCCCATGAAATCTTAGAAAGAATATCAACTAATAGTTGTTAGTGGTTAGATGTTAGAGGCTCAAATAAACAAGTTAAGAGTGTGTTAGAGGTTGATGGTGTGTCTACCATTAGGGCTGATATTGCAATGTTAGTTAACACTCTTAAAAATGTGACAGTGGTTAGCCATCAGCAGCCGCCAGCTGTGGAGCCTGATGCAGTGGTGAACCAAGTTGCAGAGGAAGGATGTGTCTATTGTGGTGAAGAGCACAACTACGAGTTTTGCCCCAACAATCCAACTTCTTTGTTTTTTGTAGGTAATCAAAGGAATAACCCTTATTCTAGCTTTTATAATCCAGGTTGGCGCAACCACCCCAATTTCGCATGGGGAGGACAAGGAAGTAATGTGCAAACACAACACAAGGTGAACCAGCCAGGATTTGCTAAATCCCAAGTATTGCCCCAGCAAAATAAGCAGGGTTTGCCCCAGAAAAATTCAGAGAGTTCTCATGAGGCAATGGTGAAAGAATATATGACTCGTACAGATGCCGCAATTCAAAGTAATCAAGCTTCAATGAAGGCCCTGGAATTGCAAGTAGGCCAGCTAGCTAATGAGCTGAAGGCAAGGCCTCAAGGGAAACTTCCTTCAGATACTGAGCACCCTAGAAGGGAAGGTAAGGAGCAGGTACAGGCAGTGACTCTAAGGAGTGGTAAGCCATTAGAAGAAAAAAAAGAGCCTAGTAAACCCAGGATGTAGAGAAGAAGAGTGATAAAAATGTTGATGTTGAAAAAGAGTCGGAGTCTCGTCAAGGTGCTGGAGGCAGTAATAATAATGTTGGAGCATCTGGTTCTGTTCCAGATGTGGAACCACCTTATGTGCCGCTCCCACCTTATGTGTCGCCCCCACTTTATGTACCACCTCTACCTATTTTTAGAGATTCTTAAGCAATTGCATATAAATATCCCGTTAGTAGAAGCCATAGAGCAAATGCCTAATTATGTTAAATTTCTTAAGGATATTTTAACTAAAAAGAAGAGGTTATGTGAGTTTGAAACTATATCTCTTACCGAGGAATGTAGTGCTATTCTAAAAAATGGGCTACCAACCAAGGCTAAGGATCTAGGATCATTTACTATTCCTATCTCAATAGGTGGAAAAAAGTTAGGTAGAGCACTTTGTGATTTAGGTGCAAGCATTAACCTTATGCCTCTTTCGGTCTATCGAAAGTTAGGTATTGGTGAAGCTAGGCCTACCACAGTCACACTCCAATTAGCTGATAGGTCTATCACGTATCCTGAGTGTAAAATTGAGGATGTCTTAGTGAAGGTAGATAAATTCATATTTCCTGTTGACTTTATTATCTTAGATTATGAGGCAGATAAAAATGTTCCAATTATTCTTGGTCGTCGATTTTTGGCTACTGGTAGGGCGTTGATAGATGTTCAAAAAGGGGAATTAACAATGCGGGTTTATAATGAGGAAGTGAAGTTTAATGTTTTTAAGGCCATGAAATATCCAGACGAAATGGAAGATTGTTCTTTCATTAGGATTCTGGCGAACACAATTGTTGAGACAGCAATACAGGATTTGGCAAATAAGCATTTGAAAGATCATGGAGAGGTTAGTGTAGAGGATTTAGAAGGTGTGAGGATGTTTTTGAGTCCTTAGAGTTAGATGAAAGGAAGGTTCCTCCTATTAAGCCATCCCTGATTGAGGCACCCACTTTAGATTTAAAGCCCTTGTCGGATCATCTAAAGTATGTGTATATAGGGGAGGGTGAGACGTTGCCCATTATTGTTGCATCAGATTTAATGTCGGAGGATGAAGAGGCGTTGATAAAGTTGCTGCAGCAATATCGTAAAGCAATAGGTTGGACATTGGCTGACATTCAGGGAATTAGCCCATCTTTCTGTATGCATAAAATCACTCTAGAGGAGGGATCCTTTAGGAGTATTGAGCAATAGAGAAGGCTTAACCCTACTATGAAGGAAGTTGTTAAGAATGAGGTGATTAAATGATTGGATGCTGGGATTATTTATCCAATTGCAGATAGCAATTGGGTAAGCCATGTCCAATGCGTTCCTAAGAAAGGAGGTGTCACAGTGGTATCTAATAAGGACAATGAGTTGATCCCAACCATGACGGTGACTGGTTGGAGGGTTTGCATCGATTACAGGAGGCTTAACAAAGCTACCCGTAAGGACCATTTCCCTCTACCATTTATTGACCAAATGTTGGATAGACTGGCTGGTCAGGCCTACTACTGTTTCTTAGATGGTTATTCTGGGTATAACCAGATTATCATTGCTCCTGAGGATCAGGAAAAAACCAATTTCACCTGCCTTTATGGGACGTTTGCCTTTAGGCGAATGCCTTTTGGCTTTTGCAATGCTCCAGAAACATTCCAGAGGTCTATGTTAGCAACTTTTTCTGATATGATTGAGTCCACTGTTGAGGTATTTATGGACGATTTTTCAGTCTTTGGAGGGTCTTTTCAGAGTTGTTTGGATAATTTAGGCAAGATATTAAAGAGATGTGAGGATACCCATCTAGTTCTTAATTGGGAGAAATGCCACTTCATGGTGAAGGAGGGCATTGTGTTAGGTCATAAGATATGGATTGGAGGCCGATAAAAAAGTTTAAGCATGATGCGAAATTTTTCTATTGAGATGAGCCATTTACATATAAGCAATGCTTTGGTGGTATTATTCGTAGGTGTGTTTCAGGTGATGTAGCAGAGGAAATCCTTGAGCAATGTCACTCTTCGCCGTATGGAGGCCATTTCAGCGGTCAAAGGACAGCTATGAGGATTTTGCATTGTGGATTCTTCTGGCCTTCCTTATTTAAGGTTGCCCATTGGTTCTACAAGCAATGTGATGCTTGCCAAAGGAGAGGAAATTTAGGGCCTAGAGATT
This sequence comes from Luffa aegyptiaca, assembly GCA_017139565.1. Lineage (NCBI taxonomy): Eukaryota > Viridiplantae > Streptophyta > Magnoliopsida > Cucurbitales > Cucurbitaceae > Luffa > Luffa aegyptiaca. The sequence continues at coordinate 7,771,129 of CM029397.1, forward strand.
AAATGCCTCTTACTTACATTTTAGAATTGGAATTATTTAATGTGTGGGGTATTGACTTTATGGGGCCATTTCCCCCTTCTAATGGCAATGTTTTTATCTTATTGGCAGTTGATTACGTGTCCAAGTGGGTGGAGGCCATTGCATGCCATCAGAATGATGCCAAGACAGTGTCAAGGTTTCTCCAATCGCACATTTTTGCGCGGTTTGGGACACCTAGAGCTCTAGTGAGTGATGAGGGTACACATTTTGTTAATAATGTCTTAACTAAGCTTTTAGCTAAGTATGGAATTAAGCATAGGATAGCTACCCCATATCACCCACAGGCAAATGGTCAAGCTGAGATAAGCAATAGGGAAATCAAATCTATTCTAGAAAAAGTAGTCCATCAATCTAGGAAGGATTGGTCTTTTAGGTTGGATGAGGCTCTTTGGGCTTATAGGACAACCTATAAGACTCCTCTAGGTATGTCTCCCTATAGGTTAGTATATGGTAAAGCTTGTCATTTACCATTAGAGCTTGAGCGTAAAACATTTTGGGCTTTGAAATAATTAAATTTTGATCTGATTCGTACAGGGGCAGTAAGAATGCTGCAGCTTAATGAATTAGAGGAATTTCGTCAATTTTCGTATGAGAATGCAAAAATGTATAAGGAAAAGACTAAGTTGTGGCATGACAAGAGGATTAAGCCTAATGAGTTTGTCAAAGGTCAGAGGATTTTGCTTTATAACTCTAGATTAAAATTGTTCCCTGGGAAACTAAAATCCAAGTGGTCGGGTCCATTTGTTGTGATGGAAGTTTTTCCCCATGGAGCAATTACTTTGCAGGATGAAAAAGATGGGAGAGTGTTCAAAGTTAATGGACAACGTGTGAAACATTATTCGGGTGAGGAGTTCCAGTCGAAATATCCTTCCCTAAAGTTGATTGATGAATGAGAAAACATGAGTTTTGTGGGAGCATTTTACAGAACAAAATTTTCGGTTCCCAGTGTTTGTGTTGATTTTATTCTCGCTGGTTTTTCTTAATTCGAATTATTTTGAATTAGATTTAGTTTGTTTGAATCTTATCTGATTTATTTTAAATTCATTGTTATTTCGTTCGGTTGATTTTATTTTCTGTGTATTTTTATTTTTGCCAGTTTAGTTTGTATTTTCAGTTATTTAAATTTTTGTATAGATTTAGGTTTTTAATAAAGTTTTTCTAATTTATTTGACTTCGAATAAAAATAAAAGAGATTTGATTTAAGCGGATAATTTAAATTTCCTGATTTGATTTTTCTGGATTGATTTAAATTTGAAATCTTCCGTATCCAAGATTATTCTAGAAGAAAATATTTGCTCGGAGGTTTGTTACGGAAATTTTATAGAGGAATCAAATATCTCGTCCAAATAGAAAGGGGTTTTTGTTATGGATTAATTATTTTTACTGTTTGGATTTGAATTTCCTATGGGCAGGTTAATTGCATGAAGAGTCTGATACTGCCACGTGTCGCGCATGGGAAATGCAATGGTTTAGCCACTGGACAGCACACCATCAGTTACCATGGGCCGTTTGAACTTCAGATTATACCGTTTGATGGATTTAATTTTCCGATTGCATGGGATTTGAACGGTAATTTTAATTAATGAGGGGCAAAAATCTTTCGGTTATGATTCTATTTGTTGAAGCCCTATTTATTCAAAGCTCTCGGTAAGTTCTTTTCACTTCATCTTCTTGCTTTCATTCCTTGCCATTTTTGTTTTTCCTTTTGCTTCTGTTTACTGTAAAATCCTTTGAGTCCGTAATGGCGAAAACGAGAGGAAGTAAGGAAAGGGATAATGAGGAGGAAGGGGTGCCAGTTACTCCTGAGGCACCGAAAACAAAAGGAAAGAAAAAGAAAACACCAGAAGAGAGGGAAACCAAGAGGCGAAGAAGGCAACAGAGGGCTGAGGTTGAAGAGGTAGTACAGAAGGTAGTGGAGGATATTGCTAATGAGGTGGTTGTTGAGGAGAATCCGAAGGAACCTGAGGAACAAAACCCTGGACAGATTGAACCGACAATTGAGAATCTGTAAGAAGTTCAAGAAAAACAGACAGAAGATGTGCAAGAAAAAGGCATTCAGCAGGAGGTGCAAGAGCAAGAGGCTCGAGTTGAGGTTATTATGCCGGAAATGCCCCGTCGTCGCTGTCGGAAGCAAAAAGTCGGTCGAGTCAAGGTGATCCGGACTGATACTCCTTTACCGCCGACAACTGATTCTGAGAAAGAGAATATGGAAAGAGAAGAGCAGGAGAAAAAGGAGGCAGAGGACAAAGCAAGAGAGGAAGCAGCGAAAAAGGCAGAGGAAGAGATTTTGCCCAAACATAGGGAAGACAAGGGCAAGGGTATTCTTGAAGCATCGCCGGAACCTGAAGATATGGAAACAGAGGAGCCACGATTGCCGTACAACCGCTTCATCAATCATCTTGCCCGAGCAAAGTATATAGAGATGTTGAAAAGAGACTTTCTATTTGAACGAGGATTTAGCGATGATTTGCCACGCTTCTTAAGAACCGGGATAGCAAACCATGGCTGGAATCAATTCTGTGCAAAGCCGGAGTCGGTCAATTCCAATATTGTCCGAGAATTCTATGCAAATATTGATGATCAATAGGGATTTCAGGCTATCGTCCGAGGGGTACCTGTTGATTGAATCCCAGGAGCTATAAATTCTTTATTCAACCTCCAAGACTTTCCGCACGCAGGTTTTAATGAGATGGTGGTGGCGCCATCAAATGATCAGTTAAATGCGGCTGTCAGAGAGGTTGGCATAGAGGGAGCTCAGTGGAGACTGTCGAAGACAGAAAAGCGAACATTCCAGGCGGCTTATCTGAAGAGTGAAGCCAATACGTGGATGGGTTTCATGAAGCTACGCTTACTGACGACAACTCACGATTCAACGGTGTCTCAGGACCGGGTATTGCTTGTGTTTGCTATTCTCCATTCGATGAGTATTGATGTGGGCAAAATAATTTCTACTGAGATTTATGAGTGTTGGCGGAAGAACGTAGGGAAGTTGTTTTTCCCTAACACCATAACGATGTTATGCCAAAGGGCAGGGGTTCCAATGAATGCGGATGATGTTACTCTAATAGACAAGGGAATAATCGACACACCAAACTTGGCTAGGCTTCAAAGGACACAGGAAGCACGCCAAGGAGGTTTGGTGTCTGGCATCCATCAAATGCAGAAGCAATTACAGATGTATTCCAGCAGGATGGAATTTGCTGAAAGGCAATTCCAAACCTTCTGGAATTATGTGAAGAGAAGGGATGTCGCGTTAAGGGGGTCTTGCAATCAAATTTTTCTAAACCATATCCGACCTTCCCGATATTCCATGATGACCTGTTGAATCCGTGGATCCCGTCACCGCCTGTCGAGAGAGAAAGAGATGAAGAAGAAGATCCTGGTCAGGAGGATTGAAGGAAGAGTTGGGCGCGCATTTCTTTTTGATGAAATATTTTTTTTGCTCGCCCATTTCTGACCACATCTTTTTCTGTTTTTTATGTTAGCTTGTTTTGTTGTTTTTGCTTGTTTTTAATTTTTCTGCTGCTGGATCACCGAAGAAAAATATATATCTGCTGATGTAATTTCTTTCTTTTATTTTCAAAGAAATTTCCAATAGTTGTTTCTATTCTATGGCACTGAGTAATTCTGACCTAACTAATTTTCTTCTGAATTTTTGAAGCAGGGGCTAGTTAAGCTTAATTAGATCAAGGTATTCCGATCTCTGGAAACCTTTTGCTTGAGCATTTCTTCTAGCCTGGTCGTTGCTGCGGTGAGAAGATTCTGAGGTAGTGTTGACTTATGTGATCCATTTTAAGATTACTTCTAGTCTCACGCTTAGCTTAAAATTCAGATAGAAAAAATTAAGTTTGGGGGTATAATTTATCAATTAAATAATTCATTGGGGACAATGAATAATTCAAGTTTGGGGGACTTTTTGCTACTCCAATTGTTTTGCTCGAGCATTCCTCTCCTTCATTAAATAATTTGCTAGGTTATTGAGTAACCAGGGGCATTTTTGATACCCACAGTTTGTCTTTGCATCAAAAGATAACCTAGGAAATGTGAAAAATGATGAAAAATTATTATAGCTAGAAAAAATTGATTGTTGAAAATTTTGTTGAGAAAATTCATAGAGCAAAAGTTTTGAAGGATGAATGATAATCCAGCAGTTTTTCTGTCTCCCAGGACTTAGGTGAGCTTCATCATAAAATGTCGCCATTATGAGGAGCAAGGGATAGAATAACTAAGGATTTATGAGCTTAACAATGAGTAATTAGCTTGGTTGGAGATGAGTTTGAGGCAAGGGTATACTGCACCATAAAGTGGGTCATCCCATGCTTAAGAGCTTATGACTGTAGGGTTGCTATAAGTCTGAAGAACAAAAAATATAAAAATAAACCCCTTAAAAAAGTGTTTTAATGTGTCTGACAATAAAGCTAGGCTGTGGCAAGTTCCTAGGATTGAGTTAAAAATGGTGACCATTTGTCCATGCCGGAAGAATTATTTTGCTACAGCAGAGCTCGATTTTGCCGAATGCTCAGGTAAAGGTTGAAGGTAGTGTTGGATTATCTGTTTTGATTGAGTTATGCTTTGTCTAAAGTTTTGAATTCTTAAGGGAAGGTTGGTTAGTATTGCTCAGGACGCGCAATAGTTCAAGGTTGGGGGTATGATAACTCTCCAAAAGGGAGTTATTTAGGCCTTAAATCTATAGTTTTTTGTGTGTCATTTGTGCTAAGTAGGGTTGCTTTTAGATGATTATTGCATGTTCTAACTCATTTGGAAGAATGGATGCTTTGGGAGTTATTTTGTGCAGAATATATTGTTGAGCGACTTAAGGGAGCAAGATCTGCGATCTAGCAAACATAAGGAGCAAAAACTGCCACGTCACAGCTCGTTATCCATTTTAATGAACTGGACTTAGTTAAGCTATTCTCGGATTTGAGGAGCAAGGAGAGCCATCCACGTGTCTAGGTCAACCTAATTTAAGCTTGTCTTCATTCTATAAAAAGGAAGAGTCGTTCAAGTCAAAGACATTCCACTTTTGGGAAAGAGATCATTTCTCATTTCCATCTTGGGAGCCGAATAGAGGAGAAAGACTGGAGACTTCAAGAAGACCATCAATTACAGAATTAACCAAGGGAATTAGTATTTTCTTGTAATTTCTTGTAATTATGGATGTGCATACTCAGATTGTAGTGTGTGTTATCATGAGTGTTATGAACTAAATCTCTTTAGGTGTTGGTTAGGAGTTATGTAATTGTTATGCTTAATTCTCTATGCAATATAAGTTGATTTGAGCATCTTGATTATTTGTTGAGCTGATTTATATTTTGTGCCCGATTGGCCAACCGGTATGAATACCACTTCTTAGTTTCAGGGATGATTTGAGAAGTGTATGAATACCACTTCTAATCTGTCTACTTTATATTGTTTACTTTATGTTCTGCCATTTCTTTTGCTTCAGCATTTTATCAAAACCTATCATTTTAATCATTCTTGAAACAATTAAAGAGTTATACAAAACAGATAAAGTGAGAGTTATTCAGATCCTGGATTCGATAAATACTTATTACTTGCTGCGGATTGTGTATGCTTGCACAGTGTTCTAGATTTTATTTTTGCTATATTTTAACCCACTCTGGGAACCCAACAAGAACACAACAAGAACAAGTATGGGGAAAGCGGATCTGTCACAGACCCATTCTCAACATCATCCTCTCAAAGAAGACCCATTCTACTCTGTCATAGGTCTTGCTCATGTCTAGCTTAAGCAAGGCCCACCCTGTTCTCCCGACCTGCTTCGCTTTCAGTGCATGGATGCATTCATACCCCAGGATGGCATTATTAACTACACAACGCCCTGGAATAAAAGCACTCTGATTATGGGAAATCAACTCATTAAGTATACCTTTCATCCGATTCACCAAAACCTTGGACACAATTTTGTACGATAAATTACACAACGAGATTGCCCTGTAATATGTAATGCGCTTGGGGCTCTTCTTCTTAGGGATCAACACAATCATCGTTTCATTCAAAGGTGCTAGAGAGGCTTTATCATTCAGAATGTTCAAACAACAATTAACCACATTAGGCCCTACTACCGACCAGGCATGCTAATAGAAGGCTCCACACAGACCATCCGGTCCTGGAGCTTTACTGGGATGGATCTTTTTCAATGCTCGAAGTACCTCTTCTCGCTGAAAATGCCGCACAAGACTGTTATTGATCTCATCTGTAAAAGTGGGGGGAACTCTCGAGAGATAACCTGAACAATCTCTCCCTCAGATGGGAACGATGGCGAGAAAATGCCCTCAAAGTACCCTTCAATCAAGCCCAACACCATATTTGGTTCCTGTTGCCACACTCCATTACTATCCTCCAGTCCTCAGATCGTATTAACTCTCCTTTTGTGTGAGGCCTATGAATGAAACCAACGGGTATCTCTATCCCCCCATTTTAGTCAGCTATCACGAGATCTCTGTCTCCAGTACACCTCTTTCTCCACAAGGAGAGAATCTACATGCCCTTCTACCCTCTTTAACTCAGCTCGGGAATCAGAAGATCCCAACCTACCCATCTGTTGCTTATCGCTACCGCAAGCACACGGGTCACACAAGTAATATAAAACGGTAGTAATACCGAGTATCGAATCCACAGGGAAGCGAAGCGAAAATTAAGCAAAAATAAAATCTCTTGAGCACTAAAAGTACTTAGGCAAAATAATATTTAGGGAACAGCTCATGCAAATAAGAGAAATTTAAAATTCAAAGCAGGAAAATAATTTGATCAATCAAATTAAAAAAATATGGAGAAAGAGATTTCTTTTAATGGGAAGAGGGGTCTTGAAAATCAATTATGAGCTAAACAATTGTTATAATTATCCTATCTCATTGCCCAACTAATTATACTCCTAGAATCTCCGTTAATCACATAGGTTCTCCTGTCGGTTTCCCCTAATTGTAATTAATTCATTTTAACAACCTAAGTGTCCTTAGCACCATTAAAAATCATTAATTATTACGCTCTGATTCATTTTAGGAATCTAAGTTTAATCAACTAATCCCGGTGTCACGACGGGCAATTAAACTAGTTGCATGGATTATGATTTATCCTAACTTCTCTCCGTCGAGTTTCCATTAAGAATCGAATCATTACACAATTGGCCAGATTGAATAAAGCATTAAGCACATCCATACAAATAATTAGGAAAAAGGGCAAGAGACAGGTAATTATAACAACGTTTCAACTATAATTTCATTCCAAGACCCCAAATTGGGGTTTAGCTATACATGGCTAAAATATCCACAACATTTACAATAGAAAGCATAATTAAGAGCATAAAAGGAAAGGAATTGACCGTCGAAAAACCCCTTCACTGACGCTTGGAGCCCCGCCGAACACTCCTTTGAGCTTCCTAAGATGCTCCCCAAAAACTCCCCAAAATATTTCCCACTAAAGAATTCTCTCAAAAAGGCTAGAAAGCCTTGAGAGAGGCTCCAAAGGAGCCTAAGGAGGGAAAGGATGGATTGAAGAATGAATTGATTGATGGTAAATGAGGCACCCAAGGGTGCCTTTTTATAGGCCCGGAATGGGGGTAGCGTCGCGACGCTACATTGCACATCGTCGCGACGCTGCAACGCACGCGTCTTGTTGCCCAAGAAATGGGTAGCGTCGCGACGCTGCCTTACATAGCGTCTCGACGCTGCCCCAATTTTCAGAATTTCCAGCTTCGGTTTTGGGCTGATTTTTGGGCCTTCTCTTCACTTCTTTTGGGCATTTTCATCATGATTGGCTTCATTGGATCCCCTTTTGATCCATGCTTGGATTTGGGCTTCATTTGATTCATTTTTTGCACTTTTTCTCCCAAAATCACCAACTTTGCTCCTAAGGACCAAATAACGGAATTCATTAAATATTTTCATTAAAAACACGATTAAAGCACAGAAAAGCCTAATAAATTGGGACTAAAATAGCGACATTTCTGCTCGCTATCACCATCACCTGTTGAACATTCGTTGTAGCAGCCCGGATACGCTGACCAAAACTTCCACCCTTCAGCTTTCCCCATCTACTCAGATGTGACATGCATCGGGAAGTCACTGATGCCAACTCTGCAGGTGAACTAGTTGGAGGCCCAGACTTCCAGCTCATTGAAACTGCCTCCCCAAAATCATTAGCATGGAGCCAAGTTTCCTCCAACCTCTGAATCCTCTGCCCTACGCTACAAACTGTCCGGACATCAACTGACATAGAAAGAAAAAGAGGCCTATGGTTTGATCGGCTAAAATCCAGATGAGTCACCTCATGCATCGGAAACAAGGCCTCCCATGCCAAGTTGCTCATGCATATATCAATCCTCTCCCATACTGTTTCCACTCTCGGCCTCCCATTGCACAAAGTGAAAGCAACACCCCTGAAACCAAGAGCAAGTAGCTCACACTTATCAATTGCACCCTCAAAACCTAACAACTCATCCTCCGCCTTAACCCTATGATAACTGTCCAAAAGGGAGTTATTTGTGTCTTATTTCTATCATGATTTATATGTTATTTGTGCCAAATAGGTGTGTGATAGGACCTAAATAGTCCTATTTTATCGCCTCTAATCTAAGCTTGTTAGAGTCATTTTATGCTTTACTTGGCCTATTTACAGGTTAATTGAGCTTAGGCTATGTCGGGAGCCGATCACGCTAATTAGTGTTAATTCGGGTAAATTACGATGCTTTGGAACCATCTCGGTGTCTTGGACTGCGAGGAGGTGAAAAGACCCAATTGTGCTGAAGCGGGCCTGAAAATGACACCGAAATCCAAAGATTGAAGCCCCGAACTGAGAGAAAGCGAGACAAAGCCGAGAAATTAAGCAGCAAGTTGAGATTTCATGCAGGCGTCGAGACATCGGCCTTGGCGTCTTGACGCCGACGCGAGATCTGGCTGAAGTGTAATGTTCGCAGCGTCTCGACGCCGACGTATTTTCTATATATATGTAATCTTAGTTTTAGTTCGCCGTTAGGTTAGAATTTTTGTCCCTTTTATGATTTCTTTACCTCTTTTACATTCCAGCACTATTATAGACCATTTTTGGTCATATTCTATGGATTCTTTGATGTTTATTGTTGATTTTACTTCATCTATGCGTAGCTAATCTCGTTTCGATCGTTGGATTGGGTTTATGTCTTGATTCTAAATAAGATTGGCTGAGTTTTCTGAGTTTTACTTTCTATTCTTGTTGTATTTTCATTGAGTTTTACATGTTATCCCGTTTAAACCAATACATGAGGCTAGTCTATTAGGATTGATGCCCTATGCAATTACCGCTTGTGTATTCTATCAGTTATTTTTAGATAGCCACTAGGTTGAGGCAAGTCACTCTCTACGCGAGACGACCCTTGATAGGCCTAGGATGCATGTTAAAGGTTGTAGGAATTAGATTTAAATTGCATTTGAATTTTGTTCTTGCGATTTCGGACCCATGATCCCAAAGCGGCTAGTTTTAATAGGTAGTTGCAAAATTGCTTGTTAATTAAATAGTTAGATATAATTAGTAACCGTTGCAGAGGTCTCGGATGGTTGCTAAATTATGTATAAAGGGTGGCGAGCGATAGGGTCTATATTAATTAATCTTGTTAATTGCAGAATTCATGATTAGCAAGGTAATTAGCACAGGTTAGTGTAGGGAGGTCCTCCGAGTAACCCAGAAGCCAACTGGACTAATGAAATCAGTTTAGAATAATTATTAGAGAAAACTAGGAAGCCAACGAATTAGAATCAAGCATAATAAATCCTGATCCAACGATCCCCTTTCATGTTATTGTTTCCGTCTAATTTCTCTCCTGCATGCTTAAGTTTTATGTCTTTGTAAATTCAGTATTTTATTATTCTTTCCTTGTCCTTCATTCTAAAAATCCCCCTATTTTGATAAGCACAAAATTCTATAACTGCTAGGTCCCCTTCCTTGTGTTCGACCCCGGCCGCTATTGCTACAAAATAGTAGTAGTGTCGTGGCTTATAAATTTTATTTGACCAACAAGACCTTTGACAAGTTGGACTCGTCAAATTCGCGTCGTTGCCGGGGAAGAATGTTTTCTAGTGTTTATAGGATTTTGTGTTCTTTTTGTGCTTTTTATTTTTCTTTTTGTAGAGCTTAACGATGATATCGGCATAACCTCGACGTGGTAAGTTAGAGTGTCATGGCCGAGTGCATGATGCAAGACCTAGTAGCTCCTGATTTTAGTCATCTCCCATCTCTTGGAGACCTTGAAGTCACCAGAGAAATCATATACATAAACCAAGCGCCTGAGGAAGAATTTCACAAGTATTGGGATCGCTTCAAAAGGTTATGTGCACTTCCTCATCGCCCATTGTCTGAGGAGTCTTTGTTGTTGCACTTCATTGAAGGATTAGCACCCAATGACAGAAGGATGTTGGATATAGCAAGTGGTGGGCATGCACTAGAAAAAACACCCAGTGAGGCTAGAGAGATAATTTCGAGCTCTGAAACGTATGTTGGTCTCATCATATTTCAAGCACGAAAGGTAAATTCTTCCAATTCTTCGGATAGCCAAACTCTTAAGCTACAACAAGAAGATAAGTATAATGAGGTTTGTGAGCCTGAGCTTGAGAATTCTTTATATTTTGAGTCTGATTCGTGTGATTCCCCATGCGTGGTAGGAGAGATGGAAATAGCTAATGAGTTAGTTTCAGTTCATTTTGAGCAAAAATCTATTTCCCCTAAGCTTATTGATTTCGAATTGCATGAGTTAGATTTAGTTTTTCTGATGGCTGACAAGTCTATTGCTAAATATAAAGGTGTTTTGATTGATATGTTGGGGATGATGATTAATAATCAGTTTAAATTTTATTATGCCTTGCACTCTATGTGAAAGTTTAATTTATCTATGCAGGAGTTGATAAAAAAGAAGACAAATAAAAAGGATGCACTGAAAATAAAAAAGGTTGATTTCAGATGAAAAGAGAGGAGAGCGTGGTCGAGAGAACAACCTTAAACAATTGCACCTTATAATTTTACTGTCTTCCGTTATTTCAATTCTTAGATAGGTTTATTTTTATCAGTTGCTTTTATGTTTGTTTTCTTGTTTTTGTTTGTCTTTTAGGATTGGCGGTACCAAAGCGATGCTTCCATGTTTGTAGAGAAAACGTGATTCACCACCCATGAGCGCCATATTCAGGGAAGTTCTATTCTTTCCCTATGCATTGTCTTAATTCTTCATGATTTATTATATTGAGGGCAATGTACATTTTAGGTTGGGGGTGGGGAATCGTACTTTACATTTCTGTTGGGCCTTGAGCATTTGAGCGTTAGGCCAGCGTTTGTTCTTAATAGAATGTCTTGCATGCATGTTGTGTATATGCTTGCTTAAGTGATGACGATTTCCTAGGATTGACTCAAACTTTTTCGAAAATTTATTGCTTTCGATGAGTTGTGACCAAGAGTGTTAAAAAAATGAGCCTTTTTAAAACTTTTCTTGGATATGTCTTGCACATGTTGGGTGTCTATCTTGATTTAAAGTAGGACTTGAATGCTTAGGAGCGAGTTACTTAGCTCATATTCCTATTGTCACCCCGATAGGTGTAAGGTTAAGCGAGAAAGAATAATTTTTTTTTGCAAAATAGTGTGTGGCGTCTTGCCTAGGAGAGAAAAAGAAAATATGCCTGCAAATAAAAAACAAAAGAGTGGACAAATAAGTCAGTGGTGGCGAGCCAAAAGAAAAGAAAAATCATATGCTCGCCATCTTTACTTTGAGAGAAAAGAAAAAGAGAGCAGGCTTGCTTTGAGCTTAAATGCTTAGGGGTAAAAAGAGCTACCTACAGTGTGATCAGTTAGGCCAAGCAAGAGTAAAACTTGGGTTATGGGTCCCTGCGCTGTAGTGTGAAAGCTAGTGCCCCATCCAAAAGAAATGCAAAAAGAAAAGAAAAAGAGAGAGAGAGACAACAAAAAAAAAAGAAAAAAAATAGAGAGAAGAAAAAGGAATTCCTTGATCAGGCACTTAAGCAAGAGGAAGCAACCTAGTTTGTTCCATTTGGGCCTTTTAGCAAGACCTTAGTGCCAGTGTAGGGGGAAGATAGGATGAGAGTTGAGTAAGCCAATCCCGGGCTAGTAAAGTCTTCTTTAGGAGGGCTGGAGCTCTCTCTTGTGCAAGATAATCTTTGAAAATTTTTGATTTGTCTCCTCATTTGTCTCTCTTGCGAATGTCTCTTGATTGCTTTAGTTTTTGGAGTGTTTGAGTCTTGAGGATTAAATCACTTTTCGATCATATGCACAACGTCTTTCTCTTTCGTCTGTGTGTGCCTTGCTCGAGGACTAGCAAGATTTAGGTTGGGGGTATTTGATAGGACCTAAATAGTCCTACTTTATTGCCTTTAATCTAAGCTTGTTAGAGTCATTTTATGCTTTACTTGTCCTATTTACAGGTTAATTGAGCTTAGGCTATGTCGAGAGCCGATCACGCTAATTGGTGTTAATTCGGGCCAATTACGGAGTTTTGGAGCCATCTCGGTGTCTTGGACGACGAGAAGGTGAAAAGACCCAATTGTGCTGAAGAGGGCCTGAAGAATGACACTGAAAGTTGAAGATTGAAGCCCTAAACTGAGCGGAAGTGAGACAAAGCCGAGAAATTAAGCAGCAAGTTGAGATTTGAGGCTGGCGTCGAGATGTCGGCCTTGGCGTCTCGACGTCGACGCTAGATTTGGCCGAAGTGTAATGTTCGCGGCGTCTCGACGCTTTCCTTGGCATCTCGACGCCGACGTATTTTCTATATATATGTAGTCTCGATTTTAGTCTGCCGTTAGGTTAGAATTTTAGTCCCTTTTACGATTTCTTTGCCTCTTTTACATTCCATCACTATTGTAAACCATTCTTGGTCATATTCTATGGATTCTTCCATGTTTATTGTTGATTTTACTTCATCTATGCGTAGCTAATCTCGTTTAGATCGTTGGATTGGGTTTATGTCTTGATTCTAAATAAGATTGACTGAGTTTTCTGAGTTTTACTCTCTGTTCTTGTTGTATTTTCATTGAGTTTTACATGTTATCCCGTTTAAACCAATACATGAGGCTAGTCTATTAGGATTGACACCCTATGCGATTACCTCTTGTGTATTCTATCAGTTATTTTTAGCGCAAGACTACCCTTGATAGGCCTAGGTTGCATGTTAAAGGTTGTAGGAATTAGATGTAAATTGCATTTGAGTTTGGTTCTTGCGATTCTGGACCCACGATCCCAAAGCGGCAAGTTTTAATAGGTAGTTGCAAAATTGCTTGTTAATTAACTAGTTAGATATAATTAGTAACCGTTGCAGAGGTCTCGGATGGTTGCTAAATTATGTATAAGGGGTGGCGAGCGATAGAGTCTATATTAATTAATCTTGTTAATTGCAGAATTCACGATTAGCAAGGTAATTAGCATAGGTTAGTGTTGGAGGGTCCTCCGAGTAACCCAGAAGCCTAGCGGACTAATGAAATCAGTTTAGAATAATTATTAGAGAAAACTAGGATGCCAACGAATTAGAATGAAGCATAATAAATCCCAATCCAACGATCCCCTTTCATGTTATTGTTTCCGTCTAATTTCTCTCTTGCATGCTTAAGTTTTTGTCTTTTTAAATTCAGTATTTTATTATTCTTTGCTTGTCCTTCATTCTAAAAATCCCCCTTTTTTTCATAAGCACGAAATTCTATAACTGCTAGGTCCCCTTCCCTGTGTTCGACCCCGGCCGCTATTGCTACAAAATAGTAGTAGTGTCGTGGATTATAAATTTTATTTGGCCAACACGACCTTCGACAAGTCGGACCCGTCAGTGTGTTATTAGTTGAATATAATGTGTTTTATCCTATTTATAAGAATTGATGCTTTGGATGTTCTTTTGCAAAGAAATTAATGTTGAGCGACTTGAGGGAGCAAAATCCATGATCCAGCAAAGCTGTTAGCAAAACTGGCCAAGTGAGCTGCACGTGATTCATTAATGAGGTGGCGTTTCCAACAGTGATCTCGAATTAAAGAAGCTTGAAGAGAGTTCCACGTGTTATATTTGACCTAATTAGGGTTGACTTTACTCTATAAAAGGAAGTAGTCGTCTCAAGTCAAAATATTCTAGGAGGGAAGTTCAATTCTTTCCATCTTTGGAAGCCGAATAGAGGAGAAAACGATTGGCGACTTTAGAATACCATCATCTACGGATTTCCTCAAGGAGGGTCATTTCTTCTTGTAGAGTTTGTAGCTATGGATGCATTTAACTAGATTGTAGCGTGTGTTGTTTCCAATTCAATGAACTAATTTACTTTAGGTGTTTGTTGAGATTATGTAATTGTTATTCTTCAATAATCTAGCAATTCATATTAATTCTTGAGCATCTTGATTACTTGTTTTTAATCTTATTTTGTGCCCGCCTGGCCAGCGAGTATGAATATCTTCTCTTAGTTTCAGGGATGATTTAAGGGATGTGTGGCTTGTACTCACGCTAGACCATTATGAGTTGGTGACCGCCAGCAATTGAGCTAGGGATTAGCCAGTTGCCTAGTGCTTGATCGGTAGAACGTCATTGGAGTTGAAACCTATTCCAAAAAATCTAGAGTTCCGGGAGGATCGTGCTGATAATACTGCAAGAGATTGCCTGATCAATAGGATTGCTAGAGCATCTTCTAACAATTACAGAAGTCTTAACCAATGCCTGTTTCCAATCTGTCTTCTTTATCCGTTTACATTTCTGCTCTGTTATTTCTTTTGTTCCTACATTATTCAAAACCCAATCAATTATTCTACTTTGAAATCACTAAAAAGATTAAACAAAATAGGTAAAGTGAGACTGTTCAAGACCTTGTGGATACGATAAATTTCTTATCACTTGCTGCGGATTATGTGCACTTGCATAGTATTTTTGGAGTCAATTTATCTTTTATTTTTAACCACTCCAGAATTGCAACACCCTACCACCCTCCTTCTCCTGATCCGACAAAATAGCATTGAAATCTCATCCCATCAACCACGGTGTCCCAGAATTCTCACACAAATGCTTCAGGAAAGACCATGTCATCGCCTAACCCTAAAATTTGTTAAGAATATATTTGATTATGTGAGAATCTACCTTTAAAAGCTCATGGCAATAGATTTTGTGAATGGATGTCCTTTAAAAAATGATTTTAAAATGATTCATCCATTTTACCAAACATTAAACAGGGTTAAGAAACAAAGGTTAAGATTCTTTTGTAATCTCTTTTAACGCTCTCAAAATCAATTCTAAACTTAGCCTTAGTATACTCTTGAGCTCCTTATGATAGTTATCAATATTGAAAAAAACTATCAAATATAATTATTATAAATGTCCCATTCGAAGTTCAAGTTATTACTTTAAATTTGTGAACGATACATATTAAAAAATTAGGGAAATCCTTATAAATGACCAGTGTATTTTTGAAAAATCGTCAAACGGTGTTTTTCAATAAAAATGATGAAGAGAAGCATGCAAAAGATTTTGGAAGGTTTTCAAATTCTCCTCTTTATTGTTTATTTCAATTTCTTTAGTTGAAGGAGTTAAATTGATTTGATGTGCTTTAGCTGAATTTTCAGGTCCTTAATTTTGATGAAATTGTAGTCGCAACTCGTATGATTTTTCTTTCTCTATATACTGTATTTCTCTTATGTACCTTTATTTTCCGTCCATAAATCACGATTTTAATTTAGTATAAGATCTCTTAATTTTAATTCTCTTTTTCAAATTATTCCGTTAAGATAGATTAATATCAGTCTTATCTTTTTTTTTTTAATTTTGAAATCCGTTGATTTAATTAGGCTTGAATTAATCTGTAAATTCTAGATTTTCTCCCTATTTTATAGTGTAATTTAATTTAATTAGTGTATGGATTTAGATTTTGGTTGGAGGCATTTTTGTCCGATTCGTTGTAAAAAAACAAACTTACTTTTAAAATGATCATTTATCTAGTTGCCCCCAAAAATTATTATTCTAATGCATTTCTTAAATTTAGCGGTGATGAAATTTAGGCTCATTTGATAACCATTTATGTTATTTATTTTTTTGCTTTTCTATTATTCTATTTTTGGTTACGTTGAATTTATGAAGGATACAAGTTAAGAGAGCACATTAACAGTATTTTAAAGTCTGCTGTTATTTACCATTTTGTACAACTGATTTAGTTTGTTAATCAGTTTATATTTTCAGTTGTATCTTGTTTATTCTGTTTACAGATGGTCTATATAAAGACATATGCTTTGGCCTTCTTTTATCATCAATAATAAAGTCTATTTCTGGCCATTTCTCCCTTTACATTTCTGAAATTTATCTTGGTATCAGAGTCTAGTCTAACAACCAAAGGCTTTTCAACTTTGAATTTTTTTTCCGCATACTGATGGAGTCTTCTACTCCAGAAAAGAACTCCAAGATTGTCAATCCTGGGAATATAAAATCACCACTGTGAAACTCGATGAGGACAACTTTCTTTTGTGGGCGTTGCAGGTCACTACAGCGCTATGAGGACATGGCTTGATGCATATTTTTCTTGAAGAAACTGAAGTACCTTCGAAATTGATCTCCAATGGCGATCTAAAGGTACCCAATCCTGAATACGATCAATGGGTAAGGCAAGATAGTCTGATCACAACTTGGCTCTTGGGGGCGATGTCCAATTCACTCCTATCAGAGATGCTTGAGTGCGAAACGGCCAAGGCAGTGTGGAAAACACTCAATGCTCGATTTTCTTCCAGAAATCTAGTAAGAATAATGGATCTGAAATCCAAATTAGAGACCACGAAGAAAATAACCTCAAATTAGAGGAATATTTTGTGAAAATAAAGAATATTGTTGATTCTTTATCTGCTGCTGGACGAAAAATCAGTCATGAGGATCATGTACAACATCTTCTCAAAAGGTTAGGGCCTGAATATGATCCCACTGTCTCGGTTATCACGGAAAAAGAAGAAATGCCACCTCTGCAAAAGGTCTATTCGCTGCTAATGACTCAAGAAAACCGAATCAGTAGGAACCTAGCAATTAATGGTGATGGCTCTCTTCCTACTGTCAATTTAACGACTCAGGCGCCAACAAATTCATCCTCTTCTATTCAATCACAGAATCAAAATGATACTACCAGGCGCAATCCCAATCCTGGAGGAAATTCGAATCCCAATCAAAGAGGGAGGCAAAATCGAAGACCATGGAATTCTAACGGCAAACCACAGTGTCAACTGTGTGCGGGAAGTTTGGGCATACTGTGTTGAAATGCTACTTCCGATTTGAAAAGTGGTATCAAGGACCCAATTCTAACAACCAGCAGCAACCTTCTTTGCCCAATATGGCAAGGCATCCTCATCCTTCTTCACAAACGCCTTATAATGCGTATCTAGTTCAACATGAACTCAACAGGGAGAATCAATGGTATCCGGATTCTGGTGCCCCTAACCATGTTACAAGTGATTTTTCTAACATGTCTGTTTCCTCAGGATATCAAGGTGACAACAAGGTGCTTGTGGGCAATGGAGCAGGTCTGGAAGTTCTTAATACCGGGTCATCTTTTCTTAAATCATCTTCCTCACCTAACACTGTATTTCACCTCAAAAACTTACTTCATGTACCTAAAATAACTAAGAACCTCATAAGCGTAAGCCAATTTGCCAATGACAATAATGTTTTCTTTGAATTTCATCCTTCTTTTTGTCTTGTGAAGGACCTGTCCAGTGGCCAAACTCTACTCCAAGGCAAGTTGGTTGATGGTATATACACTTTTACCATGGAGAAAGCTCATCCCAACAGTCTCAATTCTTCCAGTCAATCCAACTCCTCTGCTCAAGTATTCTACACTCATACTTCTTTACCTAATCATGTTTCTTGTTCTAATGTCACTGTATTTGACATATGGCATAATAGGCTAGGGAATCCAGCCATGAATACTGTTCGGTCCATCCTTGATTCCTGTAATATTTCTTACTCTCTGAATAAATTTTTGTTGTGTCATGCTTGCTCAATTGGAAAGTCTCATTGTTTACCATACATATATTTATTTCTTTTAAAAAAAGTAGAAAACCAATCTTGTCGATAACCGGCCGATTGTTTCTCTCTTGTCTCGTAAGAAAGTTAGAGAAATAGAGAGTTATGTTAGAGACGAAAGAGAAATATATAGAGACGTGGAAATGTAAGTTTAGACATAGAGGTGAATTCTTTTGGAGAGAAAAAAATTGAGAGACAAAAGAAAAATATCTAGGAGAAACTTTTGTTAGAGAGACCGGTGAAAGAAAGCATATTAGTTAGGAATCTTTATAAATATATTAGATAGATAAAGCAAAAGAGAAACTAGAGGAAAAAAAGATAAATTGTAAAGAGAGAAGTAAAATTGATAGTAAAATGTATATTAGAGAAGTAAAAAAAAATTGTAGTGAGAGAAAATTTATAGGGAAAAATTTTAGATAGAGAAAAATAAATGAGAGACATTGAGGATAAATTTTAGAGGTAGATATACTAGCTAGACAAAGATAAGTTTAGAGAGAAAAAGAGAAAAAAAGAAAAATAAATAGGTGAAAATTTTAGAGAGAGAAAATTGAAAGATAGGTTAGGAGAGAAACAAATGAAACTTTTTTTTTTTTAACTAGATATTATCATTGTTTTCTCTTATTGGAAAATCACCAAATATTACAATTATTAGAAAGTAAAACCACTAATCTGGAACTGATTTTCAGTACCGTATATTTTCTATTATTCTATTTGCAAGCAGGGAGAACAATATTTGGTATGTGAATGAATACAATTGAAAAGGGGGCCACCATTATTGGTTTAGATGATTTTACATACTGAGGTTCCAATGAAGGTATGTTCCCGGATGAATTTACAGACAAAATCTTTCCATTTAGCAGCACTGTTTGACTATGCAGGTCCTCATCCTTGGCTGTTAAATGATATTCCTCTCTAAAGGCTTTGCTTCCAACCTTTGGTTTATGGCTGTAGGACTTGTTTCTATGGTGCAACCGTCTGGTTCTGTTCAATGCAATCTCGACATGAACTGTGGTGTTTCCATCTAGGTTGAGCAAAAGCAATGTGATTCCTTTAGATTGCTTAGAACAATGTGCATAGGCTCGTATTTTCTTCGTGCCATTAAAGGTCGTGGATAGAACATTGCTTCCCATCAAGCGATGCCATAGGAGCGCACTGTAGTAGTCTGGATTCGGTTCAAAAGTTGTTGTGTTCAACAAACCATAGTTTCCACCAATCAATGTCTGCCGACAGTAGGTTTTTGTATCGAAAGTGGCTGACATACCGAGCTGGTCTAGGTACCAAAAACTAAAGACAAATGCATTTGTGACAAAATTATGGCCACTATTGTAAGCCCCTCCCGCTTCCCCAACCCATGCTTTAGCTAAAGTTGGAGAGTTTTTAAGGATCTCATGGAGCTTGTAAAACGTATCGACCATGCCATCAAGATAGGACGGGTCAAGAATCCTTTCAACGAGATGTTCATCAACTCCTGGTCCTAGATTGTATATATGGTGTGACAAAGCATCTAGTGATTGGGTTGTTTTGTTTACGAATTGTTTGAACCAATTTTCATCAAAGAATCCTCCAGGTGCTATGATTAATGGCTTGGGTCCGACACCTCCGTAGATACTTTGGACCATGTTCTGAAGAGCAATTGTATCAGAAGCATACTGATCTACTGTAACTCTTGCTCCAATTCCATTCCCACTCAATTCATTTCCAAACTCCCAACCATGGATTGTGTAGTTCTTTTTGACAGTATAACGTATGAACGATTCAGCATTCGAGTAATTCCAAGCTCTTATAGCAGTTCCATCTGATACAATTTGTCGTCCATTGAGAGCGTTCAATCCAAAAATAATATTAGCTCCTCCTTTGTTGAAGAAGTCATTTAGTTGATCCCATCTATCAGTGGATAAGCAACCTTGACTGAAACCAAACAACTCTGAGGTGTTTCTTGAAAAAGAAAAATTGCATGGCTGCTGGTGGTCTTCAGTATCATATATTAGCTTATCTTGCAAACTACCACCCAATCTAAGCTTGAGGGGTTTAAATTCTTTGATTGCATTTAATAGAATATTGTTGCTCAGGTCAAGATTCAACAAAGAGGCTCGGCCCCAACCACAAGTTCCATAATCGCATTTCTCAGGAGGCCACCAATCGAGCGTAGCACAAACGAAATCTTCATCAATAGCTCCAATGGCAGATTTTCCATCGATTGAAACCCTCCCTCTCACAAACCCATCTTCTTTGAAACCCTTCGAGCTTACTGAACCAGAACAACAAAAGAAGAAGCAGATGCAAAAACAAAACCCCACAAACCAAACACGAAACCCCATTTCCAAAAACTTCCTCAAATGGCGAAAGATCCAACAATGAAACTTTCGGCCAATCTTGGAATTTGAAGTTGGTTTTGCAAGTGGACCCTTATATTGGCTTTTGCCCTTTTTCTGTTGATGGAGAGATTTGAAAGAATGCTTATGAAACACGCATTTTTCAAGGGAAGGGGTTTGAACAAAACACCAAATTTGGTGTTTACAAGTTGGCTTCAGGTTTTGGTTTTTGAGAAATGAATAGAAATAAAAATTTTAAGTTAAGTAGATATGAAAATTTTAAGTTAAGGATAAAATTTTTAGATAGAGATAAAATTCCGCTCCAGAGAGATATGTCAAGGATAACAAAAAAATAACAAAAAAAGAGCTATTGAAGATAAAATGAGTAGTTGTTGAAAATGAGAAATATCATTTTTTTTATGACTTATATTTTGACTTTTAGAATTTCTTTATAATTTCAATTTTTTTTTAAAGATAGGAAATATAAAATTGGGTTATGGACACTCGCTCCTTGAAGATGTCTTGCAACATGTTTTTATCTTTCATCCTATATAAATGGATTATTATTTCTAATATACATTTTTTTTCCAAGTTGTTGTCTTAAGTATCACATAAGAAAGTACCTAAAACTAATGGGCAACCATGGTATAGACTCAACGAATACCTTTATTAAAATGTAAAACACTTAAAAAGTCATTTTTAGTAGTTGCCAAACACTAGATTTTTTTCAAAATTAAACACTTAAAAAGTTAAACCAAACACACCTTAAGTATGAAATGTGTAAGAGCATCGCGAAAAGGAAGGAATTTTTCTCAAATAAATCTTCTATTCTTTAAATTTTTTAGTTTTAATTTAGACTTAAATAGACGGTTATTCGATAATTAAACATCATTATATCAATATTTTTTTTTTTGTAGTTGAATCTCTCAGTCTCACATTTTATCTTTTTCTGCGAAGCTAAATGATCAAAGAAGGAAATATATATTCTATTCCCGAGGGGAAGTTAACTATGAGGGATCATACAACAATACGAGACTACGAACAATTATTGAATGAGACTGACGTGATTGTTTTTTAATAACCGTTAGATGGATTAAAACATATACTTTCCCTAATTAATCACCTGAATAGAAATTCAAACTACTTTTGCAATTTCTCATATATTTATTGTGCAAAATCATTTATTTATTTTAAATATTCTTTTTTTTTAGTACATCAACATTTGGGGGTGGGAGAATGCGAACCTCTAACCTCTTAGTCGAGAGTACATATCAATTACCGCTGAGCTAGACTCGTTTTGGCTTATTTTAATTATTCTTTTTTTCTACAATGATTTTAATTATTCTTTTAGTCTCTAATATATATTTTTTAATTTATATCATTGTGGTCATGGTCATTAACATGTTTTATTTCAATAATAATATTTTTAGAATCTTTTCAGTTTGGTTTGATTACATAACTCTGTGCATACCGATCGAATTACATGAACATAAGTAGAGGGACTTGCCCATGAAGGAAAATTAATTCTCAAATTAATTTTAAAAAAAAAATATTAATTCTAAAACTTTATGATAAGTTGAAATATTTTAAAGAAGGTTTAATGATAAAAAATACCTCCGAACTATGGGGTTTGTTTCAAAAATACCCTTGAACTTTAAAAAGTTTCAAAAATACCATAAGCTTTAAAAATGTTAAAAAATATCCTTACCGTTAAGTTTTGGATGAAAACCGTTAAAATTTTAGTTTTATTAATATCCTTGATGGACTTTGATATCATATTAGAGAAGCACGAGGTTCTATCTCAAAACCAATTGACAACAAAATGAGTAACTCTTTTTAAATGTTGGATCCTCAACAATCTCAACCTATTTTAAATCCGTTATTTGATGTGTGGATTTCTTTTTAGTTCAACAATACGGGAGTATGCGATTCGAACTTACCTCTTGATCAAGGCTATAAGTTTTATGTTGAGTTATGTTCATGTTGGCAAATAGGGTGAAGTTGTAGGATTAGCATGGAGGGTGTGATGAAGGAGAGAGATGTAAACTAAAATTGACAACCATGTTAGAGAGAAAGACGGAAAAAATATTTTAGTTTTGAAATTCATGTTTAATATGCTTTAATCCCTAAATTTTCGAATATAATAAAACTTGGCATAAAATTGGCACAAAAATTTAATTTTATTTTTTAATTTAACTACTCTTATGCTAAATATGTTTTAATCTTTTGTTCGAACATTTTGTTTTAGTTCTTTTAGTTTATTTAAGAAATAATATGAACATAGTTAATTTCAACAAAGAAGTTAGATGAAAAGAAAAAACTTTTCATAAGGAAAGGCGATGTTGTCTCTATTGTTAAATTTTCATACTACTCATTTTTGTTCGTATATATAGAGAGAGAAAAAAGTTGTGTGCGTGGACAAATATTTAATGTCTTACACACCATATAATATAATTGGTTAGAATTTAATTAAATGATTAAAACTTTAATAGGAAAGACAACTAAAATATTTTTATTTTTTTTTTAAAGTCTATAATATCTCCCTATTTAAATTGTAATTGTAACGCCCCAAGTTTTATTAATATCTAGCCTAGTGACATTACTAAATTCCTATTCAACTAACCGAGAGCTCCGAAAATTTCGACAGCATAACGACGTACATAAAACGAAACCAAAATTTTTAATCACCTGTTAAACTCAAAACGACACTTCTATATCATTCTATTCTACTCCACAACTCCACAGAAACAACTTCAATTAGAATCCGAGTCAAACCTCGCATCTTCAACCAACAACAGAACCTAAATTCTTCTAGTGCAAGCATACTCTTAACTTTCTAAAAACAGTTCGACTTTATTAATCATAAACATATTTACAACCTAGTGGGAAACATGAAATCTAAACATGCTCAACAACAAGAAAAACTAAACCAACCTAGCTACAAATAATAGATTCAACCTATCAACAGTTGATTGAGAACTACCCTATCCAGCAGAAAAAAATATAAACAAACAATGGACCCCTGTGGTCATCCCTCGTGAACCTCTTTGTCTACATCACCAGGCACATAATACTCGTCACCTGCATAATCTGAAAATGTTGGGGGGAAGGAAGGGGAGGGGTATCAGTACAACCACAGTACTGGTAAGTAGCTCACACCCGATGAGCCACAAACAACAAGCAACCACAATAACATGCTATCCACACACATCATGCTTGTAAAGCGATAAACAATCCAACATGCTCTTAAACATGAAAATAGCAACGCCAACACATGCTCATGCAAACAATGGGACGATAACATGAATCCACACATCATGCTATGCACCCCCACATGGTTTCCGCGCCATGCCCGCACACTCACACGTGATTTCCGCGTCACGCTCCGCACTCACATCCCACACTTGATTTCCGCGTCACGCTCCGCAAACCCACCCAACACATGTATTATTACATGCCATGCGCAGCACCACTCACACGTGATTTTCGCGTCACGCTCCGCACTCACACCCACATGTGATTTCCGGGTCACGCTCCGCACACACACCCAACACATGATTTACGCGTCATGCTCCGCCTCTCCCCAATGAACACACACTATGTAGACACAACTCATGCAACATAGCCAACAACAATAGTATCTCATGCTCATGAATTAAACAAACACCATACTTATGAATCATCAAGCAACATGCTTAAGAATCCAACAAAGCATCATGCTTGTTCACAAAGCGAGCTACAAACATACTAAACACAGCATATAGTAACAAAGCAAGTAAAGCAATAGCATGCTCAAACAAACAAACAAGCCCAACCAGATAGAAACTACTTACACAGGATAAAAAGCGCTCCTAAACCACTACCGATTGCTGGAAAATTTTAGAATATGCTCAAAACGGACCTACAGGCACAAAAGAGGCCTTCTAAGGTTAGGGAAATAACAAAACAACCTTTTCAACACCGAACATGGATTAAAAGGGACCTAAGGTGCTGAAAAACTTACCGAACAGGGGCGGAAAGCTTGCTGGAAATTACCAAACAGCACTGAAATCCCTTGAATAAGTGTTGTCCCGAGCCCGAAATGAGTTAAAAACTGAAACTAACGAATGCCCAATGATTAGAGGTTATTCTAAAGCTAATTTAGATGAATTCTAAAGTCCCAAGGGTGCTGGAACTTACCGTTCAACACCAAACAGAGATGCTTACGTGTTGTACAATGTTCGAAAGTGGCCAAAATCTGTGATTTAAGGCACGATAAAGCATGGGTAACTCAGATTAACACTACTTGAATCACGGGTAACTTAAATTTGAAGCCAAAAGCGAATGGGTCAAGATAAAACTTACTGAAATCTCCCAATAACGCCGAAAGAGGGCTATAACCACGCCGAAACACACTGGCAGAAGCAAGATTGCGAGGGAAACGAGATCTAAGATGCAGGTTGCACAGGATCTAACCAAGGCGAGAAAGAGGAAGGTCAGACCAAGATTAATCAACCAAGAATGAGAGAAAAATTTAGATCTTACCCACTGCTGGCCGAAATCGAGGAAAGACGACGACCCTCGCAGGTGATTCCAAATCTACTGAACCGAGAGGAAGGAATGGCGGCGACGACTCGGCTTGCTGGGTCGCTCGCGTGCTTGGGCGCCGGAGAGAGAACAACGGCGACGGAAAAGAACGGGGCAACGGCGCGAGGAGATCAACGGCGGGCTGAGCGAGGCAGCTGGGCGGTGGCTGTGCGAGACGGAACCGACGGCGCGAGGAGGACGGGGTAAAGGGCGGCGGTGCGAGGCAGCTGGGCGGCGTGACTGACGGAAAGAAGGGACGGCGACGGCGGCAGTTGGTGCGGCTGGGAGAAGAAAAAAAACGGGAGAAGAGATTTGGGGGGGTCTGATGCTCGTGAGGGAGGGAGAGAGAGAGAGAGAGATTTTCCTTCTTTTCTCTTTTTTTTTAAACCAATTAACTCCAATTAACTACCACCAATCCGAGAAAAACGCATACCCACTTTTCCACTAACCACTTAGCACTAAAGCACAAGAGAGAAATAAAATATCACGATTGGCCAAAAAATATCGATTACAAACCAAACTTAAATTCCAAGTTTTGTCAAACTAGAATTTAAACATTGATTAATCCAACATGGCATAATTTTTGAAACACGGGGCGTTAAAGTAATACTAAAACAAATTTCAAAACCCAAAACTTGTACAATATTACTATTTCTCCAACAAACACATGTTTGGCATTTGTCAATATAATAATAATGTCCTTAAGTTTTTAGTTGACAATTATTTTATCTTAGCTTAACATTGAAATAAACATCTTTTAACTATAGTGGTTTAAAATGCAAATTTAATATCCTTAATTTAAATTTGAGACTTCAAGTACGTTTAAACATCCAACTAAAAATTGTGAACAATTTTCTAACACATGCTACCACACTTGTGGAGCTAGTATTAGTCTTATTTTAGAAGTGTTTTAGCTTCTACAATAATTGTTGACAACTGTACTTTTAGAAGGATCAACCATAATATATACTAAAGTAATTATGATTTAGCTATAATGACTAAAATAGACATACTCTGAAAATGTGCATGACTTTTTGTTTATAATTTATATATTTCTTAATAATTATTATTTGAAATGCTTAAAAATGCTACATGATTTTAATTTAAATTTATATTTTGTTTGCTCTAAATTACACGTTGAGAAACAATGGTTATAACATACCTATGGTGGTTTAAAAGAAAACTAGTATTAATTGTTTAAAAAAAAAAATGGTTGCGTTCAACTAATTAATTTGTAAATTTGTTTTGTTTTTGTTTTTGTTTTTTTTTTTGAACTTTCAATCACTGCAGAACTTCATTCGCACGCAAGAAGAAGAAACCCATTACAGAGACAATATACATCTTCCTCAATTAGAAGACAGGCACACGTAGGTACCGATTCCAGCATCCAATACTCACAGCCTCTCTCTCTTAAAGCAAAACGAGCTAACACATGGGCGACCCGATTTCTGTCCCTTCTCGTGAAACTGAACTTATACTTAACATGCGCTGGAACCTACCTTCAAAAGTCAAAAACCAGCAAACCGAGCTCAGACACATCCACCGTCTCGGCATCTTGTAGCAGCAGAAAAACCCGTAAAGAATCTGTCTCGATGATTACCGGAACTAAACCCATCTCCACCACAAGCCTAATTTCGTCCACCACCGCTAGCCCCTCCGCCATATCCAAATTTCCCACATGATCATAACTAACGGCAGCCGAAAACATCACCCGCCCAGCCTCGTCCCGAACAACAACTCCAGCACCTGCCCGAAACAGATCTTCACAGAAGGCAGCATCCACATTCACCTTATACCAACCCTCCTCCGGTGGGGACCATTTGACTGTACTCCGAAGAACCCCTCTAATCCCAGCTAAATAGACCCGAGAGGCCTCTCGAAAAACAACAAGATAATTCACAGCCCAATCCAAAAGCCCCGCTGAAGGAACCTGCCCTCTAAACTTCTGTTGGTTTCGACAACACCACACAGCCCAAACACACCACAACAAGCTCCTCAAACTTAACCCAATCCACCCTATCCTTAACATCCCTAAGCAAATTCAGCATAGAGTCCGCCTCAACATTATGCAACAAAATCTCCCATTTAGATCCCATCAACAATTCACGAAAAAATTTACACTGCTAAAACAAATGCATGCATGACTCCCCATGTCTACCACAATACACACACACATTCAAAACATCAATGCCTCTAATACTCAAATTATCAATAGTGGGTAAACGCTCCAAACAAAGTCTCAACAAGAAAATCTTAATTTTGTTTGGAACCCCCATTTTCCAGCACCCCTTCCACCAACTGGAAAGTGACTCATTCGCAGACGAAGATAGGGTTTGGGCAAGCAAAGCCGTTTGGACAAGTCGATACCCACTCTTAACCGAATAGACACCCCATTTCTCAAAATGTCATATGACCCTATCCTCAGACAACATATGTCGCAAGGGAGTAGTAAGGATAAAATGTACCTCGCGAGGGCTAAAATGGTGCCGAAGAATCTCCTAATTCGACTGACCAGAAGCAGTAAGAAGATCAGCCACTCGAGTATCAGAATCCACGGTAATCGTGGAACGCACCTTAAGGCAAGTGTTATTCGGAATCCAGTTAGAACCATACACACGAACTTTCTCACCATTTCCAATCCTCCAACGAATACCCTTTCCCAATAGCTCCCTCCCCCAAATCAGACTCCTCCGAATATACAAAGGACGGGAGCCTACCCCTGCATCCAGGAAATCTCCTCAAGGAAAATACTGCCCCTTCAACACACGAGAGAGAAACAAAGTAGGATACTGAACAATCTCCAACATTGTTTAGCCAGCAAAGCTTGGTTGAAAACCTCCAAGCCTCTGAAACCCATTCCACCCAAACATTTTGGCTTGCATAAAGTCTTCCAGCTCACCCAATGGATCCTTCTATACTCTTTATCCCCATTTGACCAGAATCGTGCCATGGCCCTACTAATGTCCTATATCAGTTTTTTAGGCAAGCGAAAACAATTCATAGAGTAACACGGGATAGCCTACACAATGGATTTTAGCAGAACTTCCCTACCCCCCACAGAAAAAACTTGCCCTTCCATCTCTAAATCTGACGCCATACCCACTCTTTAATAAAGTTTAGAGTGCTCATTCTGTTCCAAGGCACAAAAGACGGCAAGCCTAAATACTGGCGATGGCAGGCCGTTATTTGAACCTGGAAAATTTGACTCGCCTGAGTTTGAACACCCATTTCTGTGCTCGGACTAAAGGAAATGATAGACTTATCAAAGTTTATAGTTTCCCCGGAAGCTCACTCATAACACTGAAGGATGCCATGCACAGCCTGTGTTTCACCCACCTTAGCCCGAAAAAAAAGAAGACTGTCATCAGCGAAGAACAAATGGGAGATAGCAGGGCATCCACGCGCTATCTTCAACCCCGTGATAACCTTCGACACCTCTGCCTCATGCAGCATACGAGAGAGCCCTTCAACACACAAAAAGAACAAGTACGGGGAAAGCGGATCTCCCTGTCGCAGACCCCTACTAGGAATGACATCCCCACACGTCACACCATTCACATTAAATGAATACCGGACCGATGATATGCACCGCAATATTAACTCCACCCATTCTCAACATCATCCTCTCCAAGAAGACCCATTCTACTCTGTCATAGGCCTTGCTCATGTCTAGCTTAAGCAAGGCCCACCCTGTTCTCCCGACCTGTTTCGCTTTCAGTGCATGGATGCATTCATACCCCAGGATGACATTATTAACTACACAACGCCCTGGAATAAAAGCACTCTGATTATGGGAAATCAACTCATTAAGTATACCTTTCATGGGATTCACCAAAACCTTGGACACAATTTTGTACGATACATTACACAACGAGATTGGCCTGTAATATGTAATGCGCTTGTGGCTCTTCTTCTTAGGGATCAACACAATCATCGTTTCATTCAAAGGTGTTGGAGAGGCTCTATCATTCAAAATGTTCAAACAACAATTAACCACATCAGGCCCTACTACCGACCAGGCATGCTGATAGAAGGCTCCAGACAGACCATCCGGTCCTGTAGCTTTATTGGGATGGATTTGTTTCAATGCTCGAAGTACCTCTTCTCGCTGAAAAGGCCACACAAGACTGTTATTCATCTCATCTGTAAAAGTGGGGGGAACTCGAGAAATAACCTGAACAATCTTTCCCTCAGATGGGAACGATGTCGAGAAAATGCCCTCAAAATACCCTTCAATCAAGCCCAACACCATATCTAGTTCTTGCTACTACACTCCATTACTATCCTCCAGTCCCCAGATCGTATTAACTCTCTTTCTGTGCGAGGCCTGTGAATGAAACCAACGGGTATTTCTATCCCCCCATTTTAGCCAGCTATCACGAGATCTCTGTCTCTAGTACATCTCTTCCTCCACAAGGAGAGATTCTACATGCCCTTCTGTCCTCTGTAACTCAGCTCGAGAATCAGAAGATCCCAACCTACCCATCACCTGTTGAACATTCGCTGTAGCGATCCGGATACGCTGACCAAAACTTCCACCCTTCGACTTTCCCCATCTACTCAAATGTGACATGCATCGGGAAGTTACTGATGCCAGCTCTGCAGGTGAACTAGTTGGAGGCCTAAACTTCCAGCCCGTTGAAACTGCCTCCCCAAAATCATTAGCCTGGAGCCAAGTTTCCTCAAACCTTCGAATCCTCTACCCTACGCTACAAACTGTCCGGGTATCAACTGACATAGAAAGCAAAAGAGGCCTATGGTCTGATCGGCTAAAATCCAGATGAGTCACCTCATTCATCGGAAACAACTTCTGCAATTCCAGGTTGCTCATGCATATATCAATCCTCTCTCATACTGTTTCCACTCTCGGCCTCCCATTGCACAAAGTGAAAGCAGCACCCCTGAAACCAAGATTAAGTAGTTCATGCTCATCAACTGCATCCTGAAAACCTAACAACTCAACCTCCGCCTTAGCCCGATGATAACTCTCCAAAAGGGAGTTATTTGTGTCTTATTTCTATCATGATTTATATGTTATTTGTGCCAAATAGGTGTGTGATAGGACCTAAATAGTCCTATTTTATCGCCTGTAATCTAAGCTTGTTAGAGTCATTTTATGCTTTACTTGTTCTATTTACAGGTTAATTGAGCTTAGGTTATGTCGGGAGCCGATCACGCTAATTGGTGTTAATTTGGGCCAATTATGGAGCTTTAAAGCCATCTCGGTGTCTTGGACGGCGAGGAGGTGAAAAGACCCAATTGTGCTGAAGCGGGCCTGAAGAATGACATCGAAAGCCAGAGATTGAAGCCCCAAACCAAGAGGAAGCGAGACAAAGCCGAGAAATTAAGCAGCAAGTTGAGATTTGAGGCTGGCATTGAGACGCCAGCCTTGGCGTCTCGACGCCGACCCAAGATCTGTCTGAAGTGTAATGTCTGCGGCGTCTCAACGCTTCCCTTGGAATCTCGACGCCGACGTATTTTTTATATATATGTAGTCTCGGTTTTAGTCCGCCGTTAGGTTAGAATTTTGGTCCCTTTTACGATTTCTTTGCCTCTTTTACATTCCAGCACTGTTGTAGACCATTCTTGATCATATTTTATGGATTCTTTCATGTTTATTGTTGATTTTACTTCATCTATTCGTAGCTAATCTCGTTTAGATCGTCGGATTGGGTTTATGTCTTGATTCTAAATAAGATTGGCTGAGTTTTCTGAGTTTTACTTTCTGTTCTTGCTGTATTTTCATAGAGTTTTACATGTTATCCCGTTTAAACCAATACATGAGGCTAGTCTATTAGGATTGACGCCCTATGCGATTACCGCTTGTGTATTCTATCAGTTATTTTTAGATAGCCACTAGGTTGAGGCAAACAACTCTCTACGCGAGACGACCCTTGATAGGCCTAGGATGCATGTTAAAGGTTCTAGGAGTTAGATTTAAATTGCATTTGAATTTGGTTCTTGCGATTTCAGACCCACGATCCCAAAGCAGCTAATTTTAATAGGTAGTTGCAAAATTGCTTGTTAATTAACTAGTTAGATATAATTAGTAACCGTTGCAGAGGTATTGGATGGTTTCTAAATTATGTATAAGGGGTGGCCAGCGATAGAGTCTATATTAACTAATCTTTTCAATTGAAGAATTCACGATTAGCAAGGTAATTAGCACATGTTAGTGTAGGGGGGTCCTCCGAGTAACCCAAAAGCCAACCTGACTAATGAAATCAGTTTAGAATCATCATTAGAGAAAACTAAGAAGCCAACGAATTAGAATCAAGCATAATAAATCCCAATCCAATGATCCCCTTTCATGTTATTGTTTCCGTCTAATTTCTCTCCTGCATGCTTAAGTTTTCTGTCTTTTTAAATTCAGTATTTTATTATTCTTTGCTTTTCCTCCATTCTAAAAATCCCCCCTGTTTTCATAAGCACGAAATTCTATAACTGCTAGGTCTCATTCCCTGTGTTCGACCATAGCCGCTATTGCTACAAAATAGTAGTAGTGTCGTGGACTATAAATTTTATTTGACCAACACAACCTTCGACAAGTCGGACCTGTCAAATTGGCGTTGTTGCCGGGGAAGGGCATTTTCTAGTGTTTATAGGATTTTGTGTTCTTTTTGTGCTTTTTATTTTTCTTTTTGCAGATCTTAACGATGATATCGGCATAACCTCGGCATGGTAAGTTAGAGTGCCATGGCCGAGTGAATGATGCAAGACCTAGTAGCCCCTGATTTGAGTCATCTTCCATCTCTTTGAGACCTTGAAGTCACCAACGAAATCATATACATCACGCAAGCGCCTAAGGAAGAATTTCACAAGTATTGGGATCGCTTCAAAAGGTTATGTGCACTTCCTCATCGCCCATTGTCTGAGGAGTCCTCGCCGTTGCACTTCATTGAAGGATTACCACCCGATGACAGAAGGATATTGGTGTTGGGTTTTATGCCCTAAAACTCGTAGATAGTAAATGTACTTTTGACCGAACATTAATAAAATGATGTATTATTCATTTATCTATGTTTGTATTATGCAATCTTGTCTTATTAACTCTAATCCAATAAACTAAACATCCTAGGCTAATACAACGGACTTGAACTAGTATGTAGGGATTGTTGGGTTTTATGCCCTAAAACTCGTAGATAGTAAATGAAACAAATTAATCGATCTCAATCAAGCGTTATTTGAGTAATTCAGTAATTTGGTTATTGAATAATCGAGTTTGCATTAATAGACCCTAAATCCAATAAACTAAGATCCAAGGTTGTTTAAATGAAACTTGGACTAGTATGTGGGGACATACGGGGATCGGTGTGCAAGTAACAACCTAAAAGGTCTATAGTATAGGGATAAGGCTGGGTACCTTATCCTGGTGACACTATGTGATACGACCCACCTTGTATTCGATACAGATGCAATGATCCAAAGCATCCATGCAGGAGACATGCGGGTGGGGGTATCCTATGCAATGAGTTTGCATAAGACCGGATCGCGAAATAGTAACCACTAGATGTAACGCCGTTAAGTAGTTTAGGTTTCTATTTCAATAGGATGACCTAGGTAACTCAATCTCAATCCTGAGTCTGTTATGAACCCCTTTCAGGAGGGATTGTCATTAGATTTGTATGGGTGAGAGGGGCCAGTTCGCCGACTCAATAATCCTACCATTTCAGGGGCAAGACCGAATGGGGGCTGGGAACATAACAGTACAAAATGGAATTCACTCCTTCCCCTATTGGGGTAAGTGGATGTGTGTTCTCTTAAGGGCTTATTCCGGGGCTTGAACAAAGGCACGTCGTTCTCTCCTGGCCCGAGAGGAACTCCTGTTTAGTGGTTGGACCCTAAACAACTTGTTGATTAGAGGGATCAGTGGCACTTAAGGAACTAGAGGTAACCCAAAGGTAAAACGGTAATTTGACCCAACTGGTGTTACGAACACTCGTGAAGGATTGACTTACTGCATTGGTCGATATCCGTGGACACATAAATATTCTACAGTGAGAAGAGTGCAGTTATGGGTCTTTAGTGGAGTGACCCACAGTTAACGAATATTGACTAACTTGGTTAATGAGTTTAGCCAATTAGTCTCATATCGTTGGAGCTTCTGATCTGTAGGTCCATTAGGTCCCATTGATAACTCGTAAAGAGACTTGAGGCAATTATGTATGAATTGTAAATTGAAAGTGTTCAATTTATTTAGGGGAATCATATAATGTATATTGATACATTATAATATAAAGTTTATGAAACTTTATAATATAATTTTGAATTAATTTCAAAATTAATTCTTGAGAGAAATTATTTGAAAGAGTTCAAATAAATTTAATATGAATTGGATTCATATTAATTTTAATTTTAATAAAATCCCTAAGATTAAATATATGGTATTTAATTAGATAATTAATTAATTATGAAATTAATTAGTTATTTATTAAAATTATAGACCTTTTCCTATTAGGAAAAGGCCCCTTTCCTATTAGGAAAAAGTCTTGGCCTTTACTATATATACCCCTGGGGTGGGGTGAAAGGTATCCCATTCATTCTCCTACTCTCAGAGAATTCCCCTCAAGGCTCCCTCTAGACTCCCACCAGTCTCCTGCCTCTAGAAGTCTCAGAGTCAAACCAGTGTAGCCATAGTGGTGGTGTTCGCACTAGTTCGTGATTATTTCACAAGCAATTGGTGAATTTAATCTGAGTCGTCAACGAGAGTAAGTAATTTGTTACTATATAAATTAGATTTAGATCTAATATTTTTGTATGCTTAGCCTTAATATAAATCTACAATAGTTCTAAGTTTATTGCCAATGTACTGGTATTTTAGATTAAACAAAAATTAATTACGAATTGGTCCCAATCACGCTTCCGCTTTACGGAATTACGGAATTATGGAATTCCAATCCTTCAGGGACATACGGGGAACAATGTTCAAGATTTACCCTAAAGGGTCTATAGTATAGGGATAAGGCTGGGTACCTTATCCTGGTGACACTATGGATACGACCCGCTTTGTATTTTGATACAAACGTAATGATCCAACGCGTTCATGTTGTTGACATGCGACTGGGGATATCCTATGCAATGAGTTTGCATAAGACCGGACCGCGAAATAGTTACCCACTAACTGTAACACCGTTAGCTAGCTTGGTTTCTATTTCACTAGGATGACCTACGCAACTTAATCTCAATCCTGAGTGGATTATAGACTCCTATCCGTGAGGGATTATCCTTTGATTTGTACGGGTGAGAGTGGCCTGCACGCCGACTCAATAAGCCTACCATTTTGGGGACAAGATCGAATGGGGAGCTGGGAACATAATCACACAAGATGGAATTCACTCCTTCCTGACTCTAGGGTAAGTAGAGGTGTGTTCCCTTAAGTGGTGTCTCCGGGTCTTGAACAATGGTCCCTGCATTCTCTATGGAACGAGAGGGACTTCTGTTTGTTGGTTGGACCTCAAACAGGTTGTTCATTAGAGGAGCACTGATACTTAAGGATAAAGAGGTAGCACAGTGGTAAAACGGTAATTTGACCTAGCTGGGATACAAACACACGTGAAGGGCTGACTTGCTGTTGATGGTCGATATCTGTGGACACAGAAATATATCTGCAGTGAGAAGAGTGCAGCTGTGGTTCTATAGTGGAGTGAACCACAGTTAACGAACATTGATTAACTTGGTTAATGAGCTTAGCCAATTTCATATTGTTGGATCTTCTGATCTGTAGATCCATTAGGTACCACCGGTAGCTCACTATGGGCGTTGAGGTAAATTTCTAAGGGAGAATTGAATATTCAAAGGGGTTCGAATATTAAATGTGAAGGGTTAAAATCCCTTTGGTAGCGGAAACAATCAAGACCAATTCGTTTCACAATTTCGTTTATGAAAAACCAATACATTGGCAATTAAAATTCATAAACAAATTTCTAAATTAAAAACGATTAAG
Source organism: Luffa aegyptiaca (assembly GCA_017139565.1). Lineage (NCBI taxonomy): Eukaryota > Viridiplantae > Streptophyta > Magnoliopsida > Cucurbitales > Cucurbitaceae > Luffa > Luffa aegyptiaca. Next base: position 7,805,987 of record CM029397.1, read on the forward strand.
CATGCTAAAATTGATTCAAGCACTTACCGGATTTCGAAGAACACTGCGCAATGCTCCCAAATAATGTTCTTCATCTTCCAATGGACACCGCCACACAAATTCACCCGCTATATCTCTTGGATTTCTGAGATTGGTTTGTGGGAACCAAAAGATCATCTTGGAAAAAGGAATTTTCAGCAAGAAACCATTCTGTATTTTTGAGAGAGGAAAAGAGAAAAGAAAGAACTTTCTTTCTCTGTCAAAATCGTGAATGAGAGGAATGAGTGATTTCTTGGGAACTCCCTCTCCCCTGTACGATAAGTGGGGAGGGAGTTATTGCCCTACTAGATCTAGACTGTTAGATCTTAATGAAAACGATCTCGGCCATTAACTAATTAAATAATAAATATTTAATTAATTAATTAATTATAATTAATTTAATTAAATCAATATTAATTAAATGAATTATAATATAAAGTTTTTAATTCAATTTGAATCATATTCAATTGAATTAAATTGGCCATTCAATTAATTCTATTAATTGAATCCACATTAATTAAATATCAAATATTTAATTGATTTTATAATTGAATCATATTCAATTTTATCTCTCTCATTTAACCTATAGTTTTAATGTGCATCAAAATGTACATCAATATAAACTATAGTTGTAATTTGATTAAATCACATTTAACCAAATTAAAATTAAATTAATTAATTCCCCAATTAATTAATTCATGAATTAATCAAATATCACATATTTAATTAAATTCATAATTCTCTCATTAATTAATTTTGAATCATATCCAAAATTAACTTTATTATAAAGTTTAATTCATTAATTAAACTTATACTATAATGTATCTCCATACATTATATTAATTGCATCAAAATACAATTAACTTATATTCCCTTTAATAATCAAGACTATATTATCTCAGAACCCGTTATGAGCTAGCAGGTGGACCTAATGGACCTACAGATCAGAAGCTCCAACGATACGAGATTGATCAGCTAAACTCATTAACCGAGTCAATCAACATTCGTTAACTGTGGGTCACTCCACTAAAGACCCACAGTTGCACTCTTCTCACTGTAGAATATTTCTGTGTCCACGGATATCGACCAATGCAGTAAGTCAATCCTTCACGTGTGTTCGTAACACCAGTTGGGTCAAATTACCGTTTTACCCCTGGGTTACCTCTGGTTCCTTAAGTACCACTGATCCCTCTAATGAACAATTTGTTTAGGGTCCAACCTCTAAACAAGAGTTCCTCTCGGGCCAGGAGAGGACGGCGTGCCTTTGTTCAAGCCCCGAAATCAACCCTTAAGGGAACACACATCTACTTGCCCCAATAGGGGAAGAAGTGAATTCCATCTTGTATTGTCATGTCCCCAGCCCCCCACTCGGTCTTGTCCCCAAGAAGGTAGGCTTGTTGAGTCGGCGTGCAGGCCACTCTCACCCGTATTAATCAAAGGACAATTCCTTGTGAGAAGTTGTTCATGATGTTGGGTTTTATGCCCTAAAACTCATAGATAGTAAATGTACATTTGACCGAACATTAATAAATGTGATGTATTATTCAATGTTTGTATTATATCTTGTCTTATTAACCCTAATCCAATAAACTAAACATCCAAGGCTAATAGAATGAGGCTTGAACTAGTATGTAGGGACATACGGGGATCAATGTTCAAGTTTTAGCCTAAAGGGTCTGTAGTATAGGGATAAGGCTGGATATCTTATCCTGGTGACACTATGGATACGGCCTGCTTTGTATATTGATACAAACGTATTGATCCAATGCGTTCATGTAGTTGACATGCGAGTGGGGGTATCCTGTGCAATGAGTTTGCACAAAGACCGGACCGCGAAATAGTTAACTACTAACTGTAACACCGTTAGTTAGCTCGGTTTCTATTTCACTAGGATGACCTAGGCAACTTGGCCTTAATCCTGAGTGGATTATGGACTCCTGTCCATGAGGCATTGTCCTTTGATTTGTACGGGTGAGAGTGGCCAATTCGTCGACTCAATAAGCCTACCATTTTGAGGAGAAAACCAAGTGGGGAGCTGGGAACATAGTCTTACAAGATGGAATTCACTCCTTCCCGACTTTAGGGTAAGTAGAGGTGTGTTCCCTTAAGTGGTGTCTCCGGGTCTTGAACAACGGGCCCTACCCTCTTTATGGCACGAGAGGGACTTCTGTTTGTTGGTTGGACCTCAAACAGGTTGTTCATTAGAGGAGCACTGGTACTTAAGGACAAAGAGGTAGCCCAGGGGTAAAACGGTAATTTGACCTAGCTGGGGTACGAACACACGTGAAGGGCTAACTTGCTGTTGACGGTCGATATCCGTGGACACAGAAATATATATCTGCAGTGAGAAGAGTGCAGTTGTGGTTCTATAGTGGAGTGAACCACAGTTAACGAATATTATTAACTTGGTTAATGAGTTTTGCCAATTAATCTCATATCGTTGGAGCTTCTGATCTGTAGGTCCATCAGGTCCCATCGGTAGCTCTATAAGGGCGTTGAGGTAAATTTCTAAGGGAGAATTGAATATTCGAAGGGGTTCGAATATTAAATTAAAATATGAATTTGATTCATATTAAAAACTATAGGTTATAATTAATACACATATGATGTATATTAATTCTATAGTTAATTTGAGAGATATAAATATATAATTAAATATATGATATTTAATTATGATATTAATTAATTGGTGAATTAATTAATATTTTGGTTTTAATTTTTAATTAAATTTGATTTAATTAAGTTATATTAAAACTATAGGATAAATGGAGTTTATTTTGTATAAATAGGTTTATACAAATAACTTTTAATTTAAATTAATAGTTAATTTAATTAAAAGTTTAATTAATATTATTTAATATTAATTAAATTATTTCCCATCAGTTAGGGTAACTGATGGGAACGTGTGCTCTATTTTTCCTCAGTCTTGCGTGAATGGGAGGGTTTTAAGGAGGCAGTTGTGCATTTTACGGTAACTCTCCATTCTTCAGTTTTTGCACTCTCCCTGGGATTCACGCAGAACACTCTCAATCCCTCCAATCCAAGAAGTCTCTCTGCAATTCTCTCTAAAAAGAATACAGAGAACTTTATTCACCAAAACCCTTAGAGATTGTGCTCCCACAAGCCCCTAACGCACATCCTTCAAGAGAATACTGGTGCAACTTTGGTGGTGGTGTTCGTGACGTTTTTACAGCGAAATCAAGGTCTTCTTGCTGCTGGTTTTGGGCGAATTTTCAGGAGTTTTGGCGAAACTAATCGAGAATTTCAGCAAAGGTATAGTTTTTCTTGATCTAGGATCAATAGGATCCAAATTAGATGAGATCTAGTTTTTCCTTTTTGATTATAGCATGTTTTATAACTGTATTACAGCATGTTATATTTATTTTCTGCTGTAAGTTGGTTTGCCGTCGTATTGGTATCCCAATCGGCGTTTTAATTCGAAAAAGGTCTCTGACGTCTTCCGCTGCCTAGGGCTTTAATCCCTACACATGACACACTCAGGATTAAGATTGAGTTACCTAGGTCATCCTATTGAAACAGTAACTTAACTAGTTAACGGTGTTACATCTAGTGGTTTACTATTTCGTGGTCCGGTCTTATGCAAACTCATTGCATAGGATACCCCCGCTCGCATGTCTCCTACATGGACGCCTTGGATCAATACGTCTGTATCGAATACAAAGCGGGCTGTATCACATAGTGTTACCAGGATAAGGTACCCAGCCTTATCCCTGTACTATAGACCTTTTAAGTTGTTACTTGAACACTGATCCCCGTATGTCTCCACATACTAGTCCAAGTCTCATGTAAACAACCTTGGATCTTTGTTTATTGGATTTGGGTCATGTTGTGCAATTCTAGACTTAATATGACAATAACACTTTATTGCATAAACCTCAATAACACTTTATAGATACAAGTGTATAATTCGTTAATCATTCACTATCTACGAGTTTTAGGACATAAAACCCAACAAACTCCCACTTGGACTAAAAATCTAGTTTAGTGGGAATGTACAATAATCTATCCTAGCAGTGGGTGTATAAATACATGTATAATACATAAAACGTATTTACAATGTACAAATACAATAAACTTGGGCATCACTATACCCATTACATAATGGTATCATTATACCCATTACACTTCTCCCACTTGCCCTAGATTACATCTTTGTACATAACTCGTAGACCTAGACCATCTAGATGACCCTCATACACTTTAGCCGAGAGAGCCTTCGTGAATGAATCAACAATATATTCTTTAGATTCAATGTGCTTACTTGTCTTGCAATAAGCTAGTTCATATTTGGAACACCTTCCAAATTAGGCTTGAACTTCCTAAGTCATACAGTCTCTATCGGTACTTCACAAGCAACTGCTTATTGGCCTATATGGTCGAGACTGCATATAAGTCGTACTATAGCTCCTCCATTAAGAGTGAAGACAGACATTGATGTAGATTTCATCAAATCCTTATCAGTTAAAACATCTGTGTCAGTGTATCCTATAAGGATCAAATCCTTAGCGCCACACACGAGCATATAGAACCTCGTTCTCCTAAGATACTGGAGGATGTATGTGTAGGTAACGACACTCCAGAGATCAAATCCTGGATTTGATTGATACTTACTGACAACCCTACTGCATAGGGCATATGCCTCATGTCCTCAACATCTTGAGGTGTCAGAGGACACAGTTCCTTAGACAAAGGAATTCCATTCCTGAAAAGGTAGTAAACCCTTATTGGAATTCTACATCTTATATCTAACTAACATCTTGTAGACATAAGACACTTGAGACAAGGCTAGCTCAGCTTCTCCCATATTTTCATTTGGAAATGAGCTGCTAGCCTCTTTTAATGTCAGTAAGATAACCTACATCATTCCCAATGATTAGGATATCAATCATATACAACACTAAGTGAGCTACTGAATTGTTGGTGATTACTTGCAAACACAAGACTCATCAATATTCTGATTAAAGCCAAAAGATTTGATCACCGCATCAAATCTTACATGCCAAGACCGAAATGCTTAGGTCAATCCATGAATGGACCACTTAAGCTTACAAACCCTTTTGCTTTAGATCTTGCTCAATAGACCCTTCTGGTTGAGACCTTAAATGTCTCGTTTCCTCTTGTAAATCCACTTGTAACCTATAGGTGTTACCCATCAAGCAGACATACAAGATCCCAGATGGAATTGAAATGGAAAGATTTCATTTCCAAGTAAATGGCTTTAATCCTCTGATCGTTATCAACATCATTCATTTCTTTTGTAAAAGACAATGAATCCTCTATGACATCATTAAGAATGACGACTTGAGCTTCAAATAAGCCCATGTAACGGTCAGGTTATAAAACAACCCTCCCACTACATCAAGGCATTCTTAACTCTTGAGATGGATGTGACTGACAAAAAGCACTGGCCTTATCAACAACTCTTGTTGAATAACCAATCTTATCAACAACTTTTGTTGATTCATCAACAACTTTTGTTGATTCATCAACAACTCTTGTTAATGTTTCCGTAGCTCTATTAGTTAATTCACTTAAACCGACCTTACTTTATGGCTTATGATTTCTCATATGTTCTTCTTCTGAGAATGAAGCATTTTTCGATACAAATTCTTTATTCTCTTATGGATTGAAGAAGTATCTTATCCTCGTTTCCTTTGGGATTGCCTACAATTAGGCATAATTTTGAACGGTATTCCAATTTATTTTGGGTTAGTCACAAGCACAAGTGCTGGACACCCCAAAATTTAAAGGAACGTAAACAATCTTTACGTCCAATCCACAACATAGAAGGTGTTTCAGAAACACTTTTGATGGAACATTGTTCAAAATACACGCTGGAGTCACACTGCATGACCCCAAAACGAGTCAGGCAATTGAGCATAGCTCAACCGGGATTGAATCATATCCAATAGGGTTCTATTACTCCTAACTGAGATTTAGGATGTGATTCCATGAACTATCAAGTAGTCCTAGAATCTCAAGTCCCTATACTCAACACATTGATCAGATCAAAGTGTTTTTATTATCTCAACTAACAAGTTTTCAACTTCAGTCTTAAGCCCCTTCGAATATCTCCAGAGCTTCAGACTGAAATTGCATTAGATAGAGATACTCATACCTTTAAATAATCATCCATAAATGAGATGATTTATTCATGCCCTTCCACTGCTTTAACATACTGGACCACAAGGATCCAAATGTACAAGCTCCAAGGGCTCTTTGGCTCTTTTAGCTCTTTTCCAGTAAAAATAGCCTAACCTTAAGAACCAAAGAAAGGTATTTCCTTTAGGAGATATCCTTTGCCTTTATTTCTCTGAGTATAAGCAATCTTAAACAACTCAGTGCTCATGACTTGCTTTACTCTCGATTAGTCTTAAAACACATAAGTTGTTTTCAGTAATGCTGAACAAATGTCAACTCCCTTTCTTAAAATAAAACTGCGTTAGCAGGGAAAGGTATTGAGTAACATTGTTCCAACATAAACGATACAGAAATCAAATTTATGTTAATCTTTAGGAAATTCATATACATTATCTAATAATGTGTATTTTCTCCCACTGGATAAAATAACTTAATGTTCCCTCTGCCAAAGCCGAGACATATTCTCCAGATCAAAATCTGAGAGTCATCTCACCTAATTGCAACTGTTGTCATGAGCTTCTTCCTTAAAAGGAAAAGCAAACGTGACAAGTGGCACCTGAATTAAGGATTCAGGCTGTATCCTCATTTTCCACTATGCACGTTTCAATGAACAATAAATCATATTTATTGTCATTGATATTGGCTAGGCAGTTAATGTCATAATCATCATGAACGATTCAAGATGAACTAGACATTTGGGCCTGAGGACATTCCTCACAAAAGACTAATCTTAAATCACTTACCAAAAGTTTCGTTTAAGCTAGTTGTATCTTAAACCGTTATTAATAAAAAGATGTAAGACAATGCACATAAAATTTATATAATTGTCGAAGTAACAAATTACTTGTATTATTAATCGCACTAACCCATTACAAATAATCCAATCAAATTCTACAAAAACAAACAAGCAATCAAAGAAACCCTATAAAACTATTGATTTAGTTTTTGCAACGATACTTCAGAGGTTTAGAATAACAGCCACCGAAGGGTGGTCAGCTACTCCTCTGAATTGAGACAATCTCAACCAAACCCTAACACTAGAATAACTCATATTCTGTTAGCATTTAGTTACCATTGTTCGGTCAAGGATTAGTTAACACACTTAACTCATCCCTGTAAGTGTAACCCTCCCACTTTCAGATCCTAGAGGTACGGACCAACAGGCTACCAAAAGGAAAGACAACTGTTGGTAATTAACCTAAGTGACCCTATCCATTTCTGGAGTTCGCGATGTTCCGAAACATATGATCAGGCCCTCCGAAGGGATGGTCGCTCCAGGACGACACGCAGGCGGATCATAAGAATCTCACGATGCGACCTAGGGGTGGAGACCGTAGGATACGTATACACGTGTCCTGCTCCCACTTACTATAGACTTTCTCCCCATTCACCTTGGTATTGACCCATGCAAACACTTTCCGAAGGGAGGCCGCGCTAAAACGACACGAAGCCAAGCATGGATCTCACGGTTTGAACACAGGAGGACGTGAGAGTAAAAACTCGATATGAAAAATCTTGTTTTTATATTTTTCCTCCCACTGAAATGTCCTACTGTATTTCAGGGTTATTAAACTTAGATAAACCCGGCTAAGTCAATATATCTAAGTCTATGCCTATTATAACTCTTATATATAGGTCTTTACTCTAATGTCTAGGTGAATTAAACCCTTTTAATTACCTAGTGACATTGCATGCTAACATTAGACTATGATTAATTCAACTCAGGTTTCGGATCTGTTCCAAGGTAGGAGGTGTTCCCTAACCGTCAACTTAAGTACCCCCAGCCTAGACAGAACTTCACCGGGAGAGTTCCCTTATAACCATAGCAATGTTTTTCCTACTTAGTGCATTAAAACTATTTTAATCCTAATTAAGAAAATAATTCTAATCCTATTAGAATTAAAATGAGCTTAGGTCTAATTAATTTTAAACATTTTAAAATTAATTCAATTTAAACCTAAGGTCCTATGTTTGCATGCAACTCTTTGTTATAGGTTGACGGTTTCTAATCAATTTTATAACTATTATAAAATTTTAATAATTAGCCCTATAACATGCTTCTATGGTGTTTCCAAATAACAATCTAATTCAAATTATTAAACACCATAATGCTCATGACGCCGATAATATAACGATTATATATACCTAAGGTGGTGTCATGCTTCATGCAATTTCAATTTCATTTAATTAATATCGATTATATTAATTAATCATCAGCGAAATTAAATCACATGAAATTAGACATTAATATAATATAACTCTTATATAAATCTAATTAATGTCATGCTCAATGCTATACCATTTTCATTTAATTAATATAACAATTTATATTAATATTATACATGAAAATCAAGCATTGAAATTTATTTCCATTCATAATATAACTATTATATTAATACTCATAAAAATAAATCTAAGCATGCATGCTACATTAATAAAATATAACATTTTATATTTATCTAATTAATGTCATGCATCATGCTTTTCCAATTTCATATATTTAATATAACAATTATACTAAATAACTCATGAAATTTAAATTCATGCATAATTATCATATACTATAACATTTATAACATAAAAATGCATGAAACATGCTTAACCTATGGTGGGATCTAGCTAAATGACATTCATAAAGCAATAAATAGCTAAAAAACCGGTATATTGGCCCCTAGGATAATTAAAATAAACAAAAATTACAATAATTTCAATTTAATTATCCTACTGAGTCTTGAACCGCTCCAGAACCGGCCCGAAACAGCTTGAACCGCTTCAAACTGGGCCCATAACACTCTAACCGGACCAATATTCCAGCGAACCGGACTAAACCAGCTCAAACCGGACCGCCCACGAAGAAAACCGCATGCAAAAAAAAAAACTGTTATTAATTGCCCACGATGAAACTCGAACACAGGACCTCACGGACACCAGGCACACGCACAGACCATCTCGTCCAACACCCGTGTTCGACATAGTTTACGCATAAAAACCTTATTTCGTAATCGCTTCAAGGTACGTTCCGCACGATGCGTTCCACGCTTCGCAAATCCAAAACCTTCCGTCAGCGTCGAGACGCTGTAGGCAAAGCATCCCGACGTGGGCCCGATTTTTTCCATCCTTTGTACTTCAGCGTCGCGACTCCGTTGAGCAGGGTCGCGACGTTACGCCTCTGGACAGCGTACTGCCTTACGATTCCAGCAACAGATTTTCACCAAAATTGATCCTGATTCGAACACCGATCAACAAATTGATCCTAAATCTCTAGACACGGACTTACAAGACTCGATTTACTGAATTAATTGCCCAAAAACGCAGGGGCCTTTACAATTTTGATCAAATCAAAACACAGTAAATCTATGGCCAAATATACCAAAACAATTTTTCAGCAAACCAACATTCATAATGCAGAATAAATCCCACCAATCCAACCAATGCAATTTTCGAAAAAAACAAAATTGATTAAACGATTTGGCCCTGATACCAATTGAAGGGTTAAAATCCCTTTGGCAGCGAAAACAATCAAGACCAATTCGTTTCACAATTTCGTTTACGAAAAACCAATACATTGGCAATTAAAATTTAGAAACAAATTTCTAAATTAAAAACGATTAAGCATGCTAAAATTGATTCAAGCACTTACCGGATTTCGAAGAACACTGCACAATGCTCCCAAATAATGTTCTTCATCTTCCAATGGACACCGCCACACAAATTCACCCGCTATATCTCTTGGATTTCTGAGATTGGTTTGTGGGAACCAAAAGATCATCTTGGAAAAAGGAATTTTCAGCAAGAAACCTTGCTGTATTTTTTAGAGAGGAAGAGAGAAAAGAAAGAACTTTCTTTCTCTGTCAAAATCGTGAATGAGAGGAATGAGTGATTTCTTGGGAACTCCCTCTCCCTTGTACGATAAGTGGGGAGGGAGTTATTGCCCTACTAGATCTAGACCGTTAGATCTTAATCAAAACGATCTCGGCAATTAACTAATTAAATAATAAATATTTAATTAATTAATTAATTATAATTAATTTAATTAAATCAATACTAATTAAATGAATTATAATATAAAGTTTTTAATTCAATTTGAATCATATTCAATTGAATTAAATTGGCCATTCAATTAATTCTATTAATTGAATCCACATTAATTAAATATCAAATATTTAATTGATTTTATAATTGAATCATATTCAATTTTATCTCTCTCATTTAACCTATAGTTTTAATGTGCATCAAAATGTACATCAATATAAACTATAGTTTTAATTTGATTAAATCACATTTAACCAAATTAAAATTAAATTAATTAATTCCCCAATTAATTAATTCATGAATTAATCAAATATCACATATTTAATTAAATTCATAATTCTCTCATTAATTAATTTTGAATCATATCCAATTTTTTTAGCTTTCAATTCTTCATGAAAATGTAATTGCTCAGAAATGTAAGAGCGTTAATGTGTGTACAAGGGTTTGTAATTTTTATAGAGTCAATAGAGTCCAGATAGGCTGTAAAATCGAAGAAAACTGGAGAAGATGCAAGCAGAAAACAGCAGCAGAGGCTGCTGGTCGCGAGAGCGTCGGGATGCTCTGCATGTAGCATCCCGACGCTGTAGAACAAAATTCCAGCAAAACAGTTTTTTTCCAGATTTTTGGTTCGGTCCAGCTGCTGTCTTTGGTCCGGTTCGGTCTGCTGCAGTTGGTTCAGCCTCTTCATTCACATTACATGGTCGGTTCACTCCATGGAGGGTCGGTTCGGGATGGTTCGTGAAGCTCAGGATCGCAACAAGCAATTTTAAATAATTATTATTGTAATAATTAGTTAATTGTTTGTTTTAAATTGCCAAACCAATCCATTTTAGCTTGATTTAATTTCTTTATGCATTGTGAATGTATGTTTTAATTAGATTAATTGTATGTGCATTATGAGCATGCCATATAGTTTTAAAATCCCACCATAGGAAAGCATGATCATGCATTTATTTATTTTTAATAAGTGTTATTAATTATATCAAATGCATGATGGAAATTTCATGATTAATTAGTATAAGTGTTGTATTAATTTAGGAAGATTCATGCTTGAATGGTTATCTTAAAATTGTTTAATTGATATAAAAGTTATATTAATTAAAAGATAAAATTAACCTAGCATGAAGCATGAAATTTCCTTAGTTTTGTTTATAAGTGTTATAATCAAATTAGAAAGCTTGTTATAGATTAGATTTATAATTGTTAGAAATTTAAACTCTATAACAAAGAAAAGGTGCATGCTCACTTAGGGTTAAATTGAATCCAAATTCTCGATTGATTTCAATTAGATTCAAATAGGTCGATAAGCTTGTAAAACATAGGTTACAAGAGAACTCACCCGACAAGATGTTGTCTAAGGTTGGAGGTATTTAAGTTGACGGTTTACGGAACACCTCCTACCTGGGCATCGAGTCGTTCTTGAGTTAAAGTTAACTCAGTTTTATGAGCATGCACGTGTGTGATGTGAGGTTTTAATCGTTATCACCTAGACATCGTAAGATTAAATGAACTTAGACTTAGGGTTATTCAATTAGCCGGAATTCGCCTAAGTATAAGTATACCCAAAACCGTTTAAAATACTTAGTGGGAAGGGAGAGATATATCAAATCCATTTCCCTTTCACGTTCTCCCTTTTGTTCACAACGTGAAATTTATGTTTGGCCTCGTGTTGATTATACCTCAACTGCTCCATTCGGAAGGTGTTTGCATAAATCAATAACAAGGTGAATGGAGAAAGTATTTATAGTAAGTGAGTGAAGGAAGTGTGTCAACACATCCTGCGGTCTCCTCCGTTAGGTTGCATCGTGAGATTTCCATGTTGCGCCTGCTTGTATGCCCTGGAGCTACTAACCATTCGGAGGGTTGTAACATGGAGATCAGAACAATGCAAACTCTAGAAATGGATAGGATTACTTAGGACCATTTCCAACATTAGCTTTTCCATTCGGTAGCATTGTTGGGGCCGTTCTCTGTAATCTTAAAACGGCGGGTCACACTGACATGGGTTACTAAGTGTTAGTATATTCCTGACCAAATGTAACAATAACTAAACCACTATAGGAATAAGAGTTATTCTGGAGTTAGTATTTAGTCAAGAACGTCTTGCTTTAGTGAAGGAGTAATTGACTGCCCCTCGGTAGCCGTTGCTCTAACTCACTAAAGTGTCGTTGCAAAATAATAATCCTGGGTACATTATTACTTTTGCTAAAACCTGATTGGATTTTTGTAAAAAATGATTAATAAGCAAATTACTAATAGTTTTGTTTAAATTTTTCAGCATGAATAGCTCACTAGTACAATTACTCGCTTCGGATAAGCTTAACGGAGATAATTATGGAACTTGGAAGTCTAATCTGAATACCATACTAGTAATCGAGGATCTTAGATTTGTCCTTACCGAAGAGTGTCCAACTGAAGTAAACAGTGCTACCATTGACGAGGGTAGTCAAGTTAGTTTCATAATGGAGTCTCTTCCGAAGAGCTTCATTCAGTTCAGGACAAACGCTGTCATGAACAAAATAGACTTTAACTTGACTACCTTGCTAAACAAGCTCCAGACCTACCAAAGTCTCACCAATAGGGGACAAGAAGGGGAAGCAAACGTTGCCTCCACGAAGAGGTTCCAAAAAGGATCATCCTCAGGAACCAAGTCTGGACCTTCCACTTCAAGGAATATGAGTATTCAGATGAAGAAAAAGAAGGAAAAAGGGAAAGGAAAGATGTAATCTAGGGCAAGTGGGAGAAGTGTAACGAGTATAGTGATACCATTATGCAATGGGTATAGTGATGCCCTAGTTTATTGTATTTGTACATTGTATATGTTTTATACATGTATTTATACACCCGCTGCTGTATAGATTATTGTACATCCCACTAAACTAGAGTTTTAGTTCAAGTGGGAGTTTGTTGGGTTTTATGCCCTAAAACTCGTCGATAGTGAATGTAAACAAATTGTATACTTGTTTCAATAAAGTGTTATTGAGTTTCTACAATAAAGTGTTATTGTTAAATATTGCACAATTTGACCCAAATCCAATAAACTAAGATCCAAGGTTGTTTACATGTGACTTGAACTAGTATGTAGGGACATACGAGGATCAGTGTTCAAGTAACAACCTAAAAGGAATATAGTACAGGGATAAGGTTGGGTACCTTATCTTGGTAACAATATGTGATACGACCCGCTTTGTATTCGATACAGACGTATTGATCCAAGGCGTCCATGTAGGAGACATGCGAGCGGGGGTATCTTATGCAATGAGTTTGCATAAGATCGGACCTCAAAATAGTAAACCACTAGATGTAACACCGTTAAGTAGTTAGGTTACAGTTTCAAGAGGATGACCTAGGTAACTCAATCTTAATCCTGAGTGTGTCATGAACTCCTTCTCACGAGGGATTGTCCTTCGATTAGTATAGGTGAGAGTGGCCTGCACGCTGACTCAATAAGCCTACCATTTTGGGGACAAGACCGAATGGGGAGCTGGGAACATAATCACACAAGATGGAATTCACTCCTTCCCGACTCTAGGGTAAGTAGAGGTGTGTTCCCTTCAGTGGTGTCTCCGGGTCTTGAACAATGGGCTCTTCCCTCTCTATGGCACGAGAGGAACTTCTGTTTGTTGGTTGGACCTCAAACAGGTTGTTCATTAGAGGAGCACTGGTACTTAAGGATAAAGAGGTAGCCTAGGGGTAAAACAGTAATTTGACCGAGATAGGGTACGAATACACGTGAAGGGCTGACTTGCTGTTGATGATCGATATCCGTGGACACAGAAATATATTTGCAGTGAGAAGAGTGCAGTTGTGGTTCTATAGTGGAGTGAACCACAGTTAACAAACATTGATTAACTTGGTTAATGAGTTTAGCCAATTAATCTCATATCGTTGGAGCTTCTGATCTGTAGGTTCATTATGTCCCACCGGTAGCTCACTAACGGCGTTGAGGTAAATTTATAAGGGAGAATTGAATATTCGAAGGGGTTCGAATATTAAGTTAAAATATGAATTTGATTCATATTAAAAACTATAGGTTATAATTAATTTACATATGATGTACATTAATTCTATAGTTTATTTGAGAGAAATATAATTAAATATATGATATTTAATTGTAATATTAATTAATTAGAGAATTAATTAATTATTGTTTTAATTTAGTTTAATTAAATTTGATTTAATTGAATTACATGAAAACTATAGGTTATGTGGTTTAATTTATACAAAATTGTTTTATATAAATGTTATTAAATTAAATGTTGATTTAATTTAATTAAATTAATTAATAATTTAATTAGTTATTAATTTAATTAACTATCAGTTATTTTAACTGATAGAAATCTGGTCTCCCCACTAACCTATCATAACGTGTGAAGGAAAGGGTTTTTAGGCAGGGAGTTTGTCCATCCATTAGATAACTTCCTCAATTTTCATTCAGCAAACGCTAACTCTCATTCACGCAATTCTCTCTCAATCTCACGAGTGCTCTCTGCGTTTTTCTTCTTCCAAAATCACAGAGAACCAATTTTCTCTCCAGAAATCCCTTAGCAATTCATAGTTCCCACAAACAACCTCAAACATTGTTCCTGTGAGGATACCGGTGCAACCTTATTGGTGGTGTTTCTGGGCAAATATACAACAAAAGGAAGGTTCTTTGCTGCTGGTTTTGGGTCAATCTATCAAGGGAATTTGGCGAAAACGGTCGAGATATTCAAGCTAAGTAAGGTTTTCCATTCCCTTAATCTCTAGGGTTTATTAGAATTATTTTAGAGTATATTCTAATAAATCTAGCATGATTTATAACACTTTTACAACATGTTTATATTCTGTTTTGTTGCTGTAAAATGATATTTGTGAACCGTATTGGTATTTTAATCGTGACCTAAAAACAGTGTGGTTCTTTGATTGTTTCCGCTGCGCTATGGCTATAATCCATGCAGTTGGATATAGCAAGTGGAGGGATGCACTAGACAAAACACCCAGTGAGGCTAGAGAGATAATTTCGAGCTTGGCAACGTATGTTGGTCTCATCATATTTCAAGCACGAAAGATAAATTCTTCCAATTCTTCGGATAACCAAACTCTTAAGCAACAACAAGAAGGTAAGTATAATGAGGTTTGTGAGCCTGAGCTTGAGCCTTCTTTATATTTTGAGTCTGATTCGTGTGATTCCCCATGCGTGGTAGGAGAGATGGAAGTAGCTGATGAGTTAGTTTTAGTTCATTTTGAGCAAAAATCTATTTCCCCTAAGCTTATTGATTTCGAATTGCATGAGTTAGATTTAGTTTTTCTGATGGCTGACGAGTCTGTTGCTAAATATAAAGGTGTTTTGATTGATATGTTGGGAATGATGATTAATAATCAGTTTTAATTTTATTATGCCTTGCACTCTATGTGAAAGTTTAATTTATCTATGCAGGAGTTGATAAAAAAGAAGAGGAATAAAAAGGATGCACTGAAAATAAAAAAGGTTGATTTCGGATGAAAAGAGAGGAGAGCGTGGTCGAGCAAACAACCTTAAACAATTGCACCTTATAATTTTACTGCCTTCCGTTATTTCAATTCTTATATAGGTTTATTTTTATCAGTTGCTTTTATGTTTGTTTTCTTGTTTTTGTTTGTCTTTTAGGATTGGCGGTACCAAAGCGATGCTTCCATGTTTGTAGAGAAAACGTGATTCACCACCCATGAGCGCCATATTCAGGGAAGTTTTATTCTTTCCCTATGCATTGTCTTAATTCTTCATGATTTATTACATTGAGGGCAATGTAAATTTTAGGTTGGAGGTGGGGAATCGTACTTTACATTTCTGTTGGGCCTTGAGCATTTGAGCGTCAAGCCAGCGTTTGTGCTTAATAGAATGTCTTGCATGCTTGTTGTGTATATGCTTGTTTAAGTGATGATGATTTCCTAGGATTGACTCAAATTTTTTCGAAAATTTATTGCTTTCGATGAGTTGGGACCAAGAGTGTTCAGAACATGAGTCTTTTTAAAACTTTTCTTGGATATGTCTTGCACATGTTGGGTGTCTATCTTGCTTTAAAGTAGGACTTGAATGCTTAGGAGCGAGTTACTTAGCTCATATTCTTGTTGTCACCCCGATAGGTGTAAGGTTAATCCAGAAAGTCTAAATTTTTTACAAAATAGTGGTGGCGTCTTGCCTAGGAGAGAAAAAGAAAATATGCCTGCAAATAAAAAACAAAAGAGTGGAAACACAAGTCAGTGGTGGCGAGCCAAAAGAGAAGAAAAATCATGCTCGCCATCTTTACTTTGAGAGAAAAGAAAAAGAGAGCATGCTTACATTGAGCTGAAATGCTTAGGGGTAAAAAGAGCTACCTGCAGTGTGATCAGTTAGGCACACCAAGAGTAAAACTCGGGTTATGGGTCCTTGCACTGTAGTGTGAAAGCTAGTGCCCCATCCAAAAGAAATGCAAAAAGAAAAGAAAAAGAGAGAGAAAAAGCAAAAAAAAAAAAAAAAAAATAGAGAGAAGAAAAAGGAATTCCTTGATCAGGCACCTACGGAGTTTTGGAGCCAATTACGGGCCAATTAATTGGTGTTAATTCGGGCCAATTACGGAGTTTTGGAATTAATTGGTGTTAATTCGGACCAATTACGGAGTTTTGGAGCCATCTCGGTGTCTTGGACGGCGAGGAGGTGAAAAGACCCAATTGTGCTGAAGCGGGCCCGAAGAATGACACCGAAAGTTGAAGATTGAAGCCCTGAACCGAGAGGAAGTGAGACAAAGCCGAGAAATTAAGCAGCAAGTTGAGATTTGAGGCTGGCGTCTCGATGCCGACGTGAGATCTGGGCGAAGTGTAATGTTCGCTGCGTCTCGACTCTTTTACATTCCAGCACTGTTGTAGACCATTCTTGGTCATATTCTATGGCTTCTTTCATGTTTATTGGTTATTTTACTTCATCTATGCGTAGCTAATCTCGTTTAGATCATTGGATTGGGTTTATGTCTTTATTCTAAATAAGATTGGCTGAGTTTTCTGAGTTTTACTTTCTGTTCTTGTTGTATTTTCATTGAGTTTTACATGTTATCCCGTTTAAACCAATACATGAGGCTAGTCTATTAGGATTGACGCCCTATGCGATTACCGCTTGAGTATTTTATCAGTTATTTTTAGATAGCCACTCTCTACGCGAGACGACCTTGATAGGCCTAGGATGCATGTTAAAGGTTGTAGGAATTAGATTTGAATTGCATTTGAGTTTGGTTCTTGCGATTCCGTACCCACGATCCCAAAGTGGCTAGTTTTAATAGGTAGTTGCAAAATTGCTTGTTAATTAACTAGTTAGATATAATTAGTAACCGTTGCAGAGGTCTCGGATGGTTGCTAAATTATGTACAAGGGGTGGCGAGCGATAGAGTCTATATTAATTAATCTTGTTAATTGTAGAATTCACGATTACCAAGGTAATTGGCACAAGTTAGTGTAGGGGGGTCCTCCGAGTAACCTAAAAGCCAACCAGACTAATGAAATCAGTTTAGAATAATTATTAGAGAAAACTAGGAAGCCAACGAATTAGAATCAAGCATAATAAATCCCAATCCAACGATCCCCTTTCATGTTATTGTTTCCGTCTAATTTCTCTCTTGCATGCTTAAGTTTTCTGTCTTTTTAAATTCAGTATTTTATTATTCTTTGCTTGTCCTTCATTCTAAAAATCCCCCCTTTTTTCATAAGCACGAAATTCTATAACTGCTAGGTCCCATTCCCTGTGTTCGACCCCGGCCACTATTGCTACAAAATAGTAGTAGTGTCGTGGATTATAAATTTTATTTGGCCAACACAACATTCGACAAGTCGGACCCGTCAGTGTGTTATTAGTTGAATATAATGTGTTTTATCCTATTTATAAGAATTGATGCTTTGGAAGTTCTTTTGCAGAGAAATTAATGCTGAGCAACTTGAGGGAGCAAAATCCATGATCCAGCAAAGTTGTGAGCAAAACAGGCCACGTGAGCTGCACGTGATTCATTAATGAGGTGGCGTTTCCAGCAGTGATCTTGGATTTAAGAAGCTTGGAGAGAGTTCAACGTGTTATATTTGACCTAATTAGGGTTGACTTCACTCTATAAAAGGAAGTAGTCGTTTCAAGTCAAAATATTCCAAGAGGGAAGTTCAATTCTTTCCATCTTTGGAAGCCGAATAGAGGAGGAAACGATTGGAGACTTTAGAATAACATCATCTACGGATTTCCTCAAGGAGGGTCATTTCTTCTTGTAGAGTTTGTAGTTATGGATGCATTTAACTAGATTGTAGCGTGTGTTGTTTCCAATTCCATGAACTAATTTACTTTAGGTGTTGGTTGAGATTATGTAATTGTCATTCTTCAATAATCTAGCAAATCATATTGATTCTTGAGCATCTTGATTACTTGTTGTTTTTAATCTTATTTTGTGCCCGCCTGGCCAGTCGGTATGAATATCTTCTCTTAGTTTCAGGGATGATTTAAGGGATGTGTGGCTTGTAATCACACTACACCATTATGAGTTGGTGACCGCCAGTAATTGAGCTAGGGATAGCCAGTTGCCTAGTGCTTGATCGGTAGAACATCATTGGAGTTGAAACCTCTTCCAAAAAATCCAGAGTTCCGAGAGGATCCTGCTGATAATACTGCAAGAGATTGCATGATCAATTAACAATTACAGAAGTCTTAACCAATGCCTGTTTCCAATCTGTCTTCTTTATCCATTTACATTTCTGCTCTTTTATTTCTTTTGTTCCTGCATTATTCAAAACCCAATCAATTATTCTACTTTGAAATCACTAATAAGATTAAACCAAATAGGTAAAGTGAGACTGTTCAAGACCTCGTGGATACGATAAATTACTTATCACTTGATTCGGCATAGTATTTTGGAGTCAATTTATCTCATATTTTTAACCACTCCAGAATTGCAGCACCCTACCACCCTCCTTCTCCTGATGTGACAAAATAGCATTGAAATCTCCACCCACCAACCACGGTGTCCCAGAATTCCCACACAAATGCTTCAGCAAAGACCATGTCATCGCCTTCAACTCTGTTTGAGGAAAGCCATAAATCCCTAAAAACCGCCATGGGCTCACCCCCTCCATCAACCCACCCATCGATGTAATTGGGTGAATATGATATAAGGCTAAAACGAACCTCCGAATTCCACAACAGCACCAAACCTCCACTTCTCCAAACACTGTCCACACAAAAACAGTTAACAAAACGCAATCTAACTTTAAGAGTATCAAAACATGACGAGTGTACCTTTGTCTCTGACAGGAACACCATGTGAGGTCTATGTTGTACCAGCTTGTACAACCGCTAAAATGCATGAGGCAACCCCAAACCCCACACATTCCAAAATAGAATATTCATGGCGACCGGCGTGGCTGGGAGTCAGCCGCTGCCGAACAAATCAGTCCAGTCACATCGATATTTTAAAATTTGATTGTGGTGAAGTTTATACTAAATTTATGAAATCATTGATATTTTAAAATTTGTTAAGAATATATTTGATTCTATGAGAATCTACCTTTAAAAGCTCTTGGCAATAGATTTTGTGAATGGATGTGCTTTAAAAAATGATTTTAAAAAGATTCATCCATTTTACCAAACATTAAACAAGTTTAAGAAACAAAGGTTAAGATTCTTTTGTAATCTCTTCTAACACTCTCAAAATCAATTCTAAACTTAGCCTTAGTATACTCTTGAGCTCCTTATGATAATTATCAATATTGAAAAAAAAAACTATCAAATATAATTATTATAAATGTCCCATTCGAAGTTCAAGTTATTACTTTAAATTGTGAACGATACATATTAAAAAATTAGGGAAATCCTTATAAATGACTAGTGTATTTTTGAAAAATTGTGAAACGGTGTTTTTCAATAAAAAAAAATGATGAAGAGGAGCATGCAAAAGATTTTGGAAGGTTTTCAAATTCTCCTATTTATTATTTATTTCAATTTCTTTAGTTGAAGGAGTTCAATTTATTTGATGTGCTTTATGTGAATTTTCAGGTCCTTAATTTTGATGAAATTCTAGTCTCAACTGGTATGATTTTTCTTTCTCAATATACTGTATTTCTCTTATGTACCTTTATTTTCCGTCCATAAATCACGATTTTAATTTAGTATAAGATCTCTTAATTTAAATTCTCTTTTTCAAATTATTCCGTTAAGATAGATTAATATCAGTCTTATCCTTTTTTTTTTTTTAATTTTGAAATCCGTTGATTTAATTAGGCTTGAATTAATCTGTAAATTCTAGATTCTCTCCCTATTTTATAGTGTAATTTAATTTAATTAGTGTATAGATTTAGAATTCGGTTGGAGGCATTTTTGTCCGATTCGTTGTAAAAAAACCTTACTTTTAAAATGGACATTTCTCTAGTTGCCCCCAAAAATTATTATTCTAATGCATTTCTTAAATTTAGCGGTGATGAAATTTAGGATCATTTGATAACCATTTATGTTTTTTTATTTTTTTTTCTTTTCTATTTTTCTATTTTTGGTTACGTTGAATTTATGAAGGATACATATCTTTATTTCTTTTAAAACAAGTAGAAAACCAATATTGGGCTGATTGTTGCTCTCTTGTCTCTTAAGAAAGTTAGAGAAATAGAGAGTTATGTTTGAGACGAAAGAGAAATATAGAGGCGTGGAAATGTAAGTTTAGACATAGAGGTGAATTCTTTTGGAGAGAAAAAATTGAGAGACAAAAGAAAAATATCTAGTAGAAACTTTTGTTAGAGAGACCGGTCAAAGAAAGCATATTAGTTAGGAATCTTTATAAATATATTAGATAGATAAATCAAAAGAGAAACTAGAGGAAAAAAGATAAATTTTAAAGAGAGAAATTTTAGAGAGGGAAAGTAAAATTGATAGTAAAATGTATATTAGAGAAGTATAAAAAAATTGTAGTGAGAGAAAATTTATAGGGAAAAAATTTAGATACAGAAAAATAAATGAGAGAGATTGAGGATAAATTTTAGAGGTAGATATACTAGCTAGACAAAGATAAGTTTAGAGAGAAAAAGAGAAAAAAAGAAAAATAAATAGGTGAAAATTTTAGAGAGAGAAAATGGAAAGATAGGTTAGGAGAGAGAGAAATGAAAGTTTTTTTTAACCAAATATTACCATTGGTTTCTCTTATTGGAAAATCACCAAATATTACAATTATTAGAAAGTAAAACCACTACTCTGGAACTGATTTTCAGTACCATATATTTTCTATTATTCTATTTGCAAGCAGGGAGAACAATATTTGGTATGTGAATGAATACAATTGAAAAGGGGGCCACAATTATTGGTTTAGATGATTTTACATACTGAGGTTCCAATGAAGGTATGTTCCCGGATGAATTTACAGACAAAATCTTTCCATTTAGCAGCACTGTTTGACTATGCAGGTCCTCATCCTTGGCTGTTAAATGATATTCCTCTCTAAAGGCTTTGCTTCCAACCTTTGGTTTATGGCTGTAGGACTTGTTTTTATGGTGCAACCGTCTGGTTCTGTTCAATGCAATCTCGACATGAACTGTGGTGTTTCCATCTAGGTTGAGCAAAAGCAATGTGATTCCTTTAGATTGCTTAGAACAATGTGCATAGGCTCGTATTTTCTTCGTGCCGTTAAAGCTCGTGGATAGAACATTGCTTCCCATCAAGCGATGCCATAGGAGCGCACTGTAGTAGTCTGGATTCGGTTCAAAAGTTGTTGTGTTCAACAAACCATAGTTTCCACCAATCAATGTCTGCCGACAGTAGGTTTTTGTATCGAAAGTGGCTGACATACCGAGCTGGTCTAGGTACCAAAAACTAAAGACAAATGCATTTGTGACCAAATTATGGCCACTATTGTAAGCTCCTCCCGCTTCCCCAACCCATGCTTTAGCTGAAGTTGGAGAGTTTTTAAGGATCTCATGGAGATTGTAAAACGTATCGACCATGCCATCAAGATAGGACGGGTCAAGAATCCTTTCAACGAGATGTTCATCAACTCCTGGTCCTAGATTGTATATATGGTGTGACAAAGCATCTAGTGATTGGGTTGTTTTGTTTACGAATTGTTTGAACCAATTTTCATCAAAGAATCCTCCAGGTGCTATGATTAATGGCTTGGGTCCGACACCTCCGTAGATACTTTGGACCATGTTCTGAAGAGCAATTGTATCAGAAGCATACTGATCTACTGTAACTCTTGCTCCAATTCCATTCCCACTCAATTCATTTCCAAACTCCCAACCATGGATTGTGTAGTTCTTTTTGACAGTATAACGTATGAACGATTCAGCATTCGAGTAATTCCAAGCTCTTATAGCAGTTCCATCTGATACAATTTGTCGTCCATTGAGAGCGTTCAATCCAAAAATAATATTAGCTCCTCCTTTGTTGAAGAAGTCATTTAGTTGATCCCATCTATCAGTGGATAAGCAACCTTGACTGAAACCAAACAACTCTGAGGTGTTTCTTGAAAAAGAAAAATTGCATGGCTGCTGGTGATCTTCAGTATCATATATTAGCTTATCTTGCAAACTACCACCCAATCTAAGCTTGAGGGGTTTAAATTCTTTGATTGCATTTAATAGAATATTGTTGCTCAGGTCAAGATTCAACAAAGAGGCTCGGCCCCAACTACAAGTTCCATAATCGCATTTCTCAGGAGGCCACCAATCGAGCGTAGCACAAACGAAATCTTCATCAATAGCTCCAATGGCAGATTTTCCATCGATTGAAACCCTCCCTCTCACAAACCCATCTTCTTTGAAACCCTTCGAACTTACTGAACCAGAACAACAAAAGAAGAAGCAGATGCAAAAACAAAACCCCACAAACCAAACACGAAACCCCATTTCCAAAAACTTCCTCAAATGGCGAAAGATCTAACAATGAAACTTTCGCCCAATCTTGGAATTTGAAGTTGGTTTTGCAAGTGGACCCTTATATTGGCTTTTGCCCTTTTTCTGTTGATGGAGAGATTTGAAAGAATGCTTATGAAACACGCATTTTTCAAGGGAAGGGGTTTGAACAAAACACCAAATTTTGTGTTTACAAGTTGGCTTCAGGTTTTGGTTTTTGAGAAATGAATAGAAATAAAAATTTTAAGTTAAGTAGATATGAAAATTTTAAGTTAAGGATAAAATTTTTAGATAGAGATAAAATTCCGCTCCAGAGAGATATGTCAAGGATAACAAAAAAATAACAAAAAAAGAGCTATTGAAGATAAAATGAGTACTTCTTGAAAATGAGAAATATCATTTTTTTTATGACTTATATTTTGACTTTTAGAATTTCTTTATAATTTCAATTTTTTTTTAAAGATAGGAAATATAAAATTGGGTTATGGACACTCGCTCCTTGAAGATGTCTTGCAACATGTTTTTATCTTTCATCCTATATAAATGGATTATTATTTCTAATATACATTTTTTTTTCCAAGTTGTTGTCTAAAGTATCACAGAAGAAAGTACCTAAAACTAATGGGCAACCATGGTATAGACTCAACGAATACCTTTATTAAAATGTAAAACATTAATGAATGACACAACGAATTCAATGGTGAAACTTAAAAAATTGTCTAACAAAAATTTGGATTATTGACAAAGATACTAGTAAAGTATAACTAGATTTGGTTGATATTAAATGTACTAGTCAATCATCATCGGGATATATTCAATCTAATTGATTAAATAATCAGTATATGAACTAAAATACGTTGTTATTCGGCCAACTATTTAAAATCCAATGTGAAAAGGACTACTGGTGCAAATCTTTTCATGTTTAGTTAACATAATTGAAGTGTTTTTTTAATAAAAAAAATTTAATAAAATTACAAATGATCATATGCTGAATTGCAAAGTATGATCTCCCTATATTTCTCCACTGCCATAGATTGATTCCTAAAATTTTAAATTAAAACAATTTCATTCTTATATTAAAAAAAAATAGGACATTCATCCATTCTTAGGCGGCCTATGTTTCCGACAAGTTCCACAAAAAATAAGGGTCCGTTTGGAATGCATTTTAATTAAAAAAATTTCAAGAATGCATTTTTTGAAAAGCATTTTGTATAAAAATTTTCATTACGCCACTTGGGCAAAATTTGAACGGTCAATATCGACCAAATAACTTATCCAACCCGAGATAGATTCCACCCAAATTTCACATAAGTGAAATGCAACCGCATTTCTGGGCAGATGCAGACAGTTCCGAGTCCGTCGCTGGTGGTTTTGAACGAATGTTTTGCGTACCTAACCGGCTGATTTGACTTCGAAACTGACTGGACCACCTGCAAGCATCATTTTCGTGACTCCTCAACCACTCCCCACGCTATAAAAGGTCGTGATTCGAAATAAAATTCAAGCATAACTCATGGGGAAGAAGAGGGTAGTGACAGAACCCTAGTAGACACCCATGAGTAGGGATGCCCGAGGTCCTTGCTAGAAGACGAAATTCTAACCTTAGTTAGACATCAAACCTTAGCGTTTGTAGAGATTTCACCCTATTTCCACCTTGTAAAAGGAGAGTAGAGTGTCGTGAGAACTCTAGAAGGATTGGATAAAGTGAAAAAACCCTAGTTTTAGCTACTGCACTTTAATTTTCTAGCACTTGTTTCTTTTCATTTTTTTGTATTTCTTATTCATTATTTCAATGGAAAGTTATTTGTTTGCATTATATTCCATCATCTGTAGCTAAATTCCATTGAGGGGTTCGGTATAGTGTATTCCCTTTATTTGCCTAAGTTCTATTTATTGCATGTCATCATTTATCGATTATCACTCTTATCTTGCTGAGTTTAATTTGATCAGTTAGACTTTGCATGCTATGTGAGTTTGGTACTGAAAGGGTCAAACAACATCGGTTCTCATAAAGGTGATATAGGAGAAAAGGCTTGAAAGAGTGTATTCGGTGTTATAGGAGATGGTCGCTTATAACAACTATAGGGTTATAGGTTGCATGCATGAATAATCTATGTCAAAGTCGAGTCACAAAAATGTGCATAACGGTACTCATTTAGTCTTCTAACGGTTCTTGGGAGCAAGGCCAAATAGGAGTTAAACCTGGCCCAATGCATATTGATAACTCTCCAAAAGGGAGTTATTTAGGCCTTAGTTTTATATTGATTTGTGTGTCATTTGTGCTAAATAGAGTTGCTTTTAGATGAATATTATATGTTTTAACCCATTTGGAAGAATGGATGCCTTGGAAGTTATTTTGTGCAGAATATATTGTTGAGCGACTTGAGGGAGCAAAATCTGTGATCTAGCAAAGCAGGGAGCAAAACTGCCACGTCACAGCTCGTTATCCATTTTAATGAACTGAACTTGGTTGAGCTATTTTCGGATTTAAGAAGCAAGGAGAGCCATCCACGTGTACAGATTGACCTAATTTGGGGCTTGCCTTCATTCTATAAAAGGGAAGAGTCGTCCAAGTCAAAAACATTCGACTTTTGGGAGATATCATTTCTCATTTCCATCTTTGGGAGCCGAATAGAGGAAGAAAGATTGGAGACTTCAAGAAGACCATCAATTACGGATTTGACCAAGTGAATTAACCTTTTCTTGTAATTTCTTGTAATTATGGATGCACATACTCAGATTGTAGCGTGTGTTGTCATGAGCTTTATGAACTAAATTTACTTAGGTGTTAGTTAGGAGTAATGTAATTGTTGTGCTTAATTCTCTATGCAATATTTGTTGATTTGAGCATCTTGATTACTTGTTGTGCATATTTATATTTTGTGCCCGCCTGGCTAGCCGGTATGAATACCACTTCTTAGTTTCAGGGATGATTTGAGAAGTGTGTGGCATTTAATCACACTAGATCATTGTGTATTGGTGAACGTCAGTGACTGAGCTAAGGATAGCCAGTTACCTAGTGCTTGATCGGTAGAGAATCATTGGAGTTGAAACACATTCCAAGAAATCCAGAGTTCCGAGAGGATCCTGCTAATAAGACTGCAAGAGTTTTGTCTAATCAATAATATTGCTAGAGCATCTTTTAAAGCAATTACTAAATCCTGACCAACGCCTGTTTCTAATCTGTCTGCTTTATTTGTTTACTTTCTGTTCTGTCATTTCTTTTACTTCAACATTATATCAAAACCAATCATTTTAACCACTTTTGAAACCATTAAAGAGTTATACAAAATAGATAAAGTGAAAACATTTCAGCCCCGTGGATTCGATAAATACTTATTACTTGCTACGGATTGTGTATGCTTGCACAGTGTTCTAGAGTCCATTTTTACTATGTTTTTACCCACTCTGGAAACCCAACAAGTTTTTGGCGCCGTTGCCCGGGACTTGAATAAGTTTTTATCTGATCTGTTTTGTGTATGTGTTTTAGTGGTTTGGTGCTAGAACTTTTTGATTGTTTCTTTTGTTTTTTCAGGTGTGAGTTTGGTGCATGAGCGATCCGGCTAGGGTAAGGTTCGAGCTTGATCCAGAAATTGAAAGGACATTCAGGAGAAGAAGGAGAGAGCAGCGTAGAAATCAAAATCTAATGGGTGACGTGCCACGTCTTCCGGAAGGTCCAAAAGATCCAGTGAACCCCCAACAGAATCGTGTGCTGCAGCAAAATCCACCGCTCGAGCAAAATGGACAGCAAAATAATCAGGCTGAGAATCCTATCTATGTAGCGAACGATAGGGCCAGAGCCATTTGAGCGTATGCTTTTCCGATGTTTAGTGAGCTGAATCCAGGAATTGCACGTCCTCAAATTGAGGCAACAAATTTTGAAATGAAACCGGTAATGTTTCAGATGCTACAAACCGTGGGTCATTTCCATGGTTTGTCATCTGAAGACCCCCATTTACCTCTTAAGTCTTTTCTAGGAGTTAGTGATTCGTTTGTAATTCAAGGAGTGTCTAGGGATGCCCTTAGATTAACTTTGTTCCCGTATTCCCTTAGAGATGGAGCAAAGGCATGGTTAAATTCTTTTGCTCCAGGATCAGTTAGGACATGGAATAAGTTAGCGGAAAAATTTCTTAGTAAATATTTTCCACCAACTAGGAATGCCAAATTGAGGAGTGAGATAGTAGGGTTTAGGCAACTTGAAGATTAAACTTTTAGTGAGGCTTGGGAGAGGTTTAAGGAGCTTTTGCGAAAGTGTCCCCACCATGGTTTACCTCATTGTGTCCAAATGGAAACATTTTACAATGGGTTAAATGGAGCAACTCAAGGTATTTGATGCTTCGGCTGGAGGGGCCCTTTTGGCAAAAACCTTTAATGAAGCCCATGAAATTTTAGAAAGAATATCAACTAATAGTTACCAATGGATAGATGTTAGAGGCTTAAATAAAAAAAGTCAAGAGTGTGTTAGAGGTTGATGGTGTGTCTACCATTAGGGTTGATAATGCAATGTTAGCTAACGCTCTTAAAAATGTGACAGTGGTTAGTCATCAGCAGCCGCCAGCTGTGGAGCCTGCTGTAGTGGTGAACCAAGTTGCAGGAGAATCATGTGTCTATTGTGGTGAAGAGCACAACTACGAGTTTTGCCCCAGCAATCCAACTTCTGTGTTTTTTGTAGGTAATCAGAGGAATAACCCTTATTCAAACTTTTATAATCCAGGTTGGCGCAACCACCCCAACTTCGCATGGGGAGGACAAGGAAGTAATGTGCAAGCACAACAAAAGGTGAACCAGTCAGGATTTGCTAAATCGCAAGTATTGCCCCAGCAAAATAAGCAGGCATTGCCCCAGCAAAATTCAGAGAGTTCTCTTGAGGCAATGATGAAAGAATATATGGCTCGTACAGATGCCGCAATTCAAAGTAATCAAGCTTCAATGAGAGTCCTGGAATTGCAAGTGGGCCAGCTAGCTAATGAGCTGAAGGCAAGGCCTCAAGGGAAACTTCCTTCTGATACTGAGCACCCTAGAAGGGAAGGTAAAGAGAAGGTACAGGCAGTGACTCTAAGGAGTGGTAAACCACTAGAAGAGAGAAAATGGCCTAGTAAAGCCGAGGATGTAGAGAAGAATTGTGATAAAAATGATGTTGAAAAAGAGTTGGAGTCTGGTAAAGGTGGTGGAGACAGCAATAATGATGCTGGAGCATCTGGTTCTGTTCTAGATGTGGAACCACCTTATGTGTCGCCCCCACCTTATGTACCACCTCTACCTTTTCCACAGAGGCAAAGGCCTAAGAATCAGGATGGTCAATTTAAGAAGTTCTTAGAGATTCTTAAGCAATTGCATATAAATATCCCTTTAGTACAAGCTACAGAGCAAATGCCTAATTATGCTAAATTTCTCAAGGATATTTTAACTAAAAATAAGAGGTTAGGTGAATTTGAAACTGTATCTCTTACTGAGGAATGTAGTGCTATTCTTAAGAATGGGTTACCAACCAAGTCTAAGGATCCAGGGTCATTTACTATACTTGTGTCAATAGGTGGAAAAGAGTTAGGTAGAGCACTTTGTGATTTAGGCTCAAGCATTAACCTTATGCCTCTTTCGGTCTATCGAAAGCTAGGTATTGGTGAAGAGAGGCCTACCACAGTCACACTCTAATTAGCTAATAGGTCTATCACATATCCAGAGGGTAAAATAGAGGATGTCTTAGTGAAAGTAGATAAATTCATATTTCCTGTTGATTTTATTATCTTAGATTATGAGGCAGATAAAGATGTCCCAATCATTTTTGGTCGTCCATTTTTGGCTACTGGTAGGGCAACAATAGATGTTCAAAAAGGGGAATTAACAATGAGGGTTTATAATGAGGAAGTGAAGTTTAATGTTTTTAAAGCCATGAAGTATCCAGACGAAGTGGAAGATTGTTCTTTCATTAGGATTCTGGAGAACACAATTGTTGAGACAACAATGGAGGATTTGTCAAACAAATTTGGAAGATCATGGAGAGATTAGTGTAGAAGATTTAGAAGTTTGTTCTTTATAAAGAAAAAGTGAAAAAGAAGTGTCTAGGTGTGAGGATGTTTTTGAGTCTTTAGATTTGGATGAAAGGAAAGCTCCTCCTATTAAGCCATCCCTGATTGAGACACCCACTTTAGATTTAAAGCCCTTTCCAGATCATCTAAAGTATGTGTATCTTGGGGAGGGTGAGACGTTGCCCATTATTGTTGCATCAGATTTAATGTCGGAGGATGAAGATGCCTTAATAAAGTTGCTGCAGCAATATCGTAAAGCAATAGGTTGGACGTTGGCTGACATTCAGGGAATTAGCCCATCCTTTTGTATGCACAAAATCACTCTAGAGGAGGGATCCTTTAGAAGTATTGAGCAACATAGAAGGCTTAACCCTGCAATGAAAGAGGTTGTTAAAAAGGAGGTGATCAAATGGTTGGATTCTGGGATTATTTATCCAATTGCAGATAGCAATTGGGTAAGCCCTGTCCAATGTGTTCCTAAGAAAGGAGGTGTCACGGTAGTGACTAATAAGGACAATGAGTTGATCCCAACCAGGACAATAACTGGCTGGAGGGTTTGCATGGACTACAAGAGGCTTAATAAAGCCACCCGTAAGGACCATTTCCCTCCACCATTTATTGACCAGATGTTGGATAGATTGGCTGGTCAGGCCTACTACTGTTTCTTAGATGGTTATTCTGGGTATAACCAGATTACCATTGCTCCCGAGGATCAGGAAAATACCACTTTCACCTGCCCTTATGGGACGTTTGCTTTTCAGCCAATGCCTTTTGGCCTTTGCAATGCTCTAGCAACATTTCAGAGGTGTAAGCAATTTTTTCTGATATGATTGAGTCCACTGTTGAGGTATTTATGGACGATTTTTCAGTTTTTGGAGGGTCTTTTCAGAGTTGTTTGGATAATTTAGGTAAGGTGTTAAAAAGATGTATGGATACCCATCTAGTTCTTAATTGGGAGAAATGTCACTTCATGGTGAAGGAGGGCATAATGTTAGGACATAAGATTTCAAAGAAAGGTCTAGAAGTTGATCGAGCAAAAAATAGAGGTTATTGAGAGATTAGAACCACTGAATTCAGTTAAAGGGATTCGAACTTTTTTAGGTCATGCTAGATTTTATAGAAGGTTCATAAAAGATTTTTTAAAGTTAGTAAACCTCTTTGTAACTTGTTGTGCACTGATCATGTTTTTTACTTTAATGCAGATTGTAGGAAGGCTTTTGAGACTTTAAAGGTTTCTTTAATCTCAGCCCCCATTCTTTGTGCACCTAATTGGAGTTTACCATTTGAGGTAATGTGTGATGCGAGTGATGTTGCATTAGGTGCCATGTCGGGGCAAAAGCAGGGCAAATTTATCCATCCTATCTATTATGCAAGCAGGGTTTTGAATGAGGCACAAATCAACTACACAATTACTGAGAAGGAGTTGTTAGCAGTTGTGTTTGCCTATGAAAACTTCCGTCCATATTTGGCTGGATCCAAAGTCAGAGTTTTCACAGATCATGTAACAATAAGGTACTTAATGTCTAAGAAGGATGTTAAGCCTAGACTGATTCGTTGGGTGTTGTTATTGCAGGAATTCGACTTGGAGATAAAAGACAAGAAGGGATCAGAGAATGTCATTGCAGATCATTTGTCTCGTTTTGATCCAACATCATCTTTGCTGAAGCAATCTGCCATTTCAGACTCATTTCCAGTTGAACAGCTATTCGTTGTTGAGGTAAAGGCGGTCAAGGATGTCCCTTGGTATGCTGATATAGCCAACTTCTTAGTAAAGGGAGTCACTCCTATTGATATGGATTGGAGGCAAATGAAAAAGTTTAAGCATGATGCGAAATTTTTCTTTGGGAATGAGCCATTTATGTATAAGCAATGTTGTGATGGTATTATTCGTAGGTGTGTTTCAGGTGATGAAGCAAAAGAAATCCTAGAGTAATGTCACTCTTCGCCGTATGGAGGTCATTTCAGCGGACAGAGAACAGCTATGAGGATTTTGCAATGTGGATTCTTCTGGCCTTCCTTATTTAAGGATGCCCATTGGTTTTACAAGCAATGTGATGCTTGCCAAAGGAGAGGAAATTTAGGACCTAGAGATGAAATGCCTCTTACTTACATTTTAGAATTAGAATTATTTGACGTATGGGGTATTGATTTTATGGGGCCATTTCCTCCTTCTAATGGTAATGTTTTTATCTTATTGGCAGTTGATTACGTGTCCAAGTGGGTGGAGGCCATTGCATGCCATCAGAATGATGCTAAGATAGTATCAAGGTTTCTTCAATCACACATTTTTGCGCGGTTTGGGACACCTAGAGCGCTAGTGAGTGATGAGGGTACACACTTTGTAAATAATGTTTTAACTAAGCTTTTAGCTAAGTATGGAATTAAGCATAGGATAGCTACCCCTTATCACCCACAAGCAAATGGTCAAGCTGAAGTTAGTAATAGGGAAATCAAATCAATTTTAGAGAAAGTAGTCCATCCATCTAGGAAAGATTGGTCTTTTCAGTTAGATGAGGCTCTTTGGCTTATAGGACAGCCTATAAGACTCCTCTAGGTATGTCTCCCTATAGGTTAGTGTATGGAAAAGCTTGTCATTTACCATTAGAGCTCGAGCATAAAACATTTTGGGCTCTGAAAAAATTGAATTTTGATCTGAGTCGTGCAGGGGCAATAAGAATGCTGCAACTTAACGAATTAGATGAGTTTCGTCAATTTTCTTACAAAAATGTGAAAATTTATAAAGAAAAGACTAAGTTGTTGCATGATAAGAAAATAAAACCCAAGGAATTTGTCAAAGGAACAGAGAGTCTTACTTTATAACTCTAGATTGAAATTGTTTCCTAGAAAATTGAAATCTAAATGGTCGGGGCCATTTGTCGTGATTGAAGTTTTTCCTCATGGAGCAATTACTTCGCGAGATGAAAAGGATGGGAGAGTGTTTAAAGTTAATGGACAACAAGTGAAACAATATTGGGGTGAGGAATTCCAGTCGAAATATCCTTCCCTAAAATTGGTTGATGAATGAGAGAGCAAGCGTTTTACGGGAGCAGTTTACATAGCAATATTTTGAGCTTCCAGTGTTTGTTGCGATTTTATTTTTCGCTGATTTGGTTTGATTTTAATTCAAATTATTTTGAATTAGATTTGGTTTGTTTAAATCTTATCTGATTTATTTTAATTCATTGTTATTTTTAAATTCCGAAGATTTTATTTTTGGTGTATTTTTATTTTAGCCAGGTTAATTTATTTAATCTAATTAGTTTAAATTAGATTTTATCTTAGTTTATATTTTCGATTATTTTAAATTCTGTTTAGATTAGGTTAATATTTTTTTGATTTATTCGGTTTTAAATAAAAAGGAGATTTGATTTAAGCGGTTTTAATTTAAATTTGAAATCTTCCGTATCAAAGATCCTTCTAGAAGAAAATCTTTGCTCAGTGGTTTGTTGCAGCAATTTTATGGCACGATCAAATAGTTCG
Organism: Luffa aegyptiaca; assembly: GCA_017139565.1. Taxonomy (NCBI): domain Eukaryota; kingdom Viridiplantae; phylum Streptophyta; class Magnoliopsida; order Cucurbitales; family Cucurbitaceae; genus Luffa; species Luffa aegyptiaca. The sequence goes on from CM029397.1 coordinate 7,838,554, forward strand.
TCCGAATAGTAAGGAGTTTGTTGTAAATGAAATATTATTACCGTTAGGATTTGAGTTTCCTGTGGGCAGGTAAATCGCGTGGGAGATCTAATGCTGCCACGTGTCGCGTAGGGGAAATCCAATGGTCTAACCGTTGGACAGCCATTAGCAATTACCATGGGCCGATTGAACTTCAATTTGTTACCGTTTGGTGGATTTAATTTTTTCGATTGCATGGAGCTTAAATGGTAAGTTATTTAATTAGGGGCAGAATCTTTCGGTTACGATTTTTAATTGCTGAAGCCCTATTTATTCGAAAACCTTTGTTCGTTTCTTTTCACTTCATTTTCTTGTTTTCATCTCTTGCCATTTTCGTTCTTTTTCTTTGCCTTCAATTACTGTAAAACCCTTTGAGTTTGAGATGGCGAAACGAGAGGAAGGAAAGAAAGAGACGCTGAGGAAGAAGAGGTGCAGGTTACACCTGAAGCACCGAAAACTAAAACAAAGAAGAAGAAGACGCCGGAAGAAAAATAAGCTAAGAGGAGGAGACGACAACAGACAACAGAGGGCTAAAGTTGAAGAGGTAGTGCAAAAAGTAATGGAAGATGTTGCTGACGTTGTGATTGAGGAAGACAACCCGAAGGAACAAAATCCTAGACAGAGTGAGCCGACAATCGAAAATCCACAAGAAATTCAAGAAAAACGAGCAGAGGATGTGCAAGAAAGAGGAAACGGGCAGGAGGTTCAAGAGCAAGAAGCTCAGGTTGAAGTTATTATGCCGGAAGTTCCACGTTGCCGTCGGAAGCAGAAAGTCGATCGTGTCAAGGTAGTCCGGACGGATACTCCTTCGCCGCCGACAACTAATTCTGAAAAAGACAATACAGAAAAAGAAGAGTAGGAGGAAAAGGGGTCAGAGGACTAGGTGAGAGAAGAAATAGAAAGAAAGCAAAGGAGGAAATTTTGCCCAAGCAGAGAGAGGACAAGGGAAAAGGTATTGCTGAAGCGACGACAGAGGCTGAGGATGTTGATGTTGAGGAATCACGGTTGTCGTACAATCGCTTCATCAATAATCTTGCCCGAGTAAAATATATCGAAATGTTGAAAAGAGACTTTTTGTTTGAGAGGGGATTTGGTGATGATCTACTACATTTCTTGAGGACTGGAATAGCTAATCACGGGTGGAGTCGGTTCTGTGCGAAGCCGGAGCCGGTTAATTCCAATATTGTCTGCGGATTTTATGCAAATATAGATGATCAAGAAGGATCCCAGGTCATAGTCCGAGGGGTGGCCGTTGATTGGAGCCTAGGAGCAATAAATTCTCTCTTCAACCTCCAAGATTTTCCGCATGCAGGGTTCAATGAGATGGTGGTGGCACCATATAACGATCAGTTAAACGCAGCTGTTAGGGAGGTTGGTATCGAAGGGGCTCAATGGAGATTGTCGAAGACAGAAAAGCGCACGTTCCAAGCTGCTTATCTGAAAAGTGAAGCCAATACATGGATGGGCTTCATCAAGTTGTGCTTGCTTCCGACAACTCATGATTCAATGGTGTCTCGAGATCGGGTGCTGCTGGTATTTGCTATTCTTTGTTCTATGAGTATAGATGTGGGCAAAATTATTTCTAGTGAAATTTATGATTGCTGGCTGAAGGTGGGGAAGCTGTTTTTCCCAAACACCATAACTATGTTATGTCAAAGGGCAGGGGTTCCTATGAATACAGGCGATGTCACTCTAATGGACAAGGGAATAATAGACACGCCGAACCTGGCTAGGCTTCAAAGGACACAAGAGGCATGCCAAGGCGGTTTGGTGTGCGGCATCTATCAAATGCAAGAGCAATTGCAAATGCATTCCAGCAGAATGGAATTTGCCGAAAGACAGTTCCAAACCTTCTGGACTTATGTGAAGAGAAGGGATGTCGCGTTGAGGAGGGCTTTGCAGTCTAATTTTTCTAAACCATATCCGGCCTTCCCAGTATTCCCTGATGACCTATTGAACCCTTGGATTCCGCCACTGCCACTATAGAGAGAAGGAGATGAATAAGAAGATCCTGGTCAGGAGGATTGAAGATGAAAAAGTTGGGCGAGCATCATTTTTGTTGAAATATTTTTGTTGCTCGCGTATTCCTGACCGCAATCTTTTTTTCTGTTTCTGTTTTTCTTATTTTACTTTTCTGCTTCTAGGCCACAAAAATATCTGCTGATGTAAATTTCTTTTTCTATGCTTTTAATGAAATTTCCAAGCATTTATGTTCTATAAGCACTGAGCATTTCTAACTTAACTAATTTTCTTCTGAATTTTTGAAGCTTGGACTAGTTAGCTTAATTAGATCAAGGTATTCTGATCTCCAGAAACCTTTTGCTTGAGCATTTCTTCTGGCCTGGTCGTTGCTGCGGCAAGCAGATTCTGAGGTAGTGTTGACTTATTTGATCCACCTTAAGCTTCATTCTAGTCCCATGCTTAGTTTAAAAATTCAGATAGAAAAATTTAAGTTTGGGGGTGTAATTTATCAATTTAATAATTCATTGAGGGCAATGAATAATTCAAGTTTGGGGGACTTTTTGCTACTCCACTAGTTTTGCTCGAGCATTCCTCTCCTTCATAAATTATTTGTAGGTTGTTGAGTAACCAGGGACATTTGTGACACCCACAGTTTGTATTTGCGTCAAAAGATGACCTAGGAAATAAGAGAAAAAAGAGAAAGAAAAAATGAAAAAAAATGATTTGCTGAAAATTGTTGAAAATTTTTGCTGAGAAAATTCATGGAGCAAAAGTTTTGAAGGATGAATGATAATCTATCAGTTTTTCTGTCTTCTAGGACTTAGGTGAGCGTCATCATAAAATGTCGTCATTCTGAGGAGCAAGGGATAGAATAACTAAGGATTTTTTAGCTTAACAATGAATATTTAGCCTAGTTGGTGATGAGTTTGAGGCAAGGGTATACTGCACCATAAAGTGGGTCATCCCATGCTTAAGAACTTATGACTATAGGGCTGCTTTAAAGAACAAAAATATAAACCCCTTAGAAATGTGTTTTAATATGTCTGATAATAGAGCTAGGCTGTGGCAAGTTCTTAGGATTGAGTAAAAGGTGGTGATTATTTGACCATGCCGGAAGAATTATTTTGCTGCAGCAGTACTTGGTTTTGTAGAATGCTCAAGTAAAGGTTGAAGGTAGTGTTGGATTATCTGTTTTGATTGAGCTATGCTCTGTCTAATGTTTTGAATTCTTAAGAGAAGGTTGATTAGTATTGCTCGGGATGTGCAATAGTTCAAGTTTGGGGGTATGATAACGCTCCAAAAGGGAGTTATTTAGGCCTTAGTTTTATAGTGATTTGTGTGTCATTTGTGCTAAATAGGGTTGCTTTTAGATGAATATTATATGTTTTAACCCATTTGGAAGAATGGATGCCTTGGAAGTTATTTTGTGCATAATATATTATCGAGCGACTTGAGGGAGCAAAATATGTGATCCAGCAAAGTAGAGAGCAAAACTGCTACGTCACAGCTCGTTATCCATTTTAATGAACTGAACTTGGTTGAGCTATTTTCGGATTCAAGAAGCAAGGGGAGCCATCCACGTGTACAGATTGACCTAATTTGGGCTTGCATTCATTCTATAAAAGGGAAGAGCCGTCCAAGTACAAAACATTCCACTTTTGGGAGAGATCATTTTTCATTTCCATCTTTGGGAGCCGAATAGAGAAAGAATGATTGGAGACTTCAAGAAGACCATCAATTACAGATTTGACCAAGGGAATTAACCTTTTCTTGTAATTTCTTGTAATTATGGATGCACATACTCATATTGTAGCATGTGTTGTCATGAGCTTTATGAACTAAATTTACTTAGGTGTTGGTTAGGAGTAATGTAATTGTCGTGCTTAATTTTCTATGCAATATTTGTTGATTTGAGCATCTTGATTAATTGTTGTGCATATTTATATTTTGTGCCCGCCTGGCCAGCCGGTATGAATACCACTTCTTAGTTTCAGGGATGATTTGAGAAGTGTGTGGCATTTAATCACACTAGATCATTGTGTATTGGTGAACGCCAATGACTGAGCTAGGGATAGCAAGTTGCCTAGTGCTTGATCGGTAGAGCATCATTGGAGTTGAAACACATTCCAAAAAATCCAGAGTTCCGGGAGGATCCTGCTAATAAGACTGCAAGAGTTTTTTCTAATCAATAATATTGCTAGAGCATCTTTTAAAGCAATTACTAAATCCTGACCAACGCTTGTTTCTAATCTGTCTGCTTTATTTGTTTACTTTCTGTTCTGTCATTTCTTTTGCTTCAGCATTATATCAAAACCAATCACTGTAACCACTTTTGAAACCATTAAAGAGTTATACAAAATAGATAAAGTGAAAACTATTCAGCGTCGTGGATTCGATAAATACTTATTACTTGTTGCGGATTGCGTATGCTTGCACAGTGTTCTAGAGTCCATTTTTACTATATTTTTACCCACTCTGGAAACCCAACACATATCTAGACTTAGGTTAAATAAGCCATTACTAGAGTTATTTGCCTTAGGGTTGAAGATTTACTGAACACCTCGCTTTTATTATTGTTGTTATTTCTTTCACTTGTTTGCTCATTTATTTTCCAAAACCCAATCATCAATTATTTTCTTTGGTTACCTTTTAAAGCAATTTAAGAGCAGTTTCTTCTTCAAATCTGTGTTCAAACTTAGTCTCTGTGGGATCAGTACCTTTGGAATATTTCAAGAGTTTTTATTACTACATGCGATAGTGTATACTTGCACTTGGTTGGCTGAATTCATCTTTAATTTCTATTTTCCATATTTCCCAACATCCACCTTCAGTCCACATCGCATCAAGTTTTTGGCGCCGTTGCCGGGGACTAAAAGTGAAACCAGTTTTTGTTTGTTGAAATGTTGATTCGATTGCGACCGCATTTCTATCTTAAGAGAATCTAACTTTGATTTGCAGTTTCTTTTGCAGGTTGAAGTTGGTGCATGAGCATAGGGTATCAACTCTTCGAGCTAGATCCTGAGATAGAAAGAACCTTTTGTCGTCGCCGTAAAGAGCAAAGGCGAAAGAAACGGGAACAACAGGAGTTGAGCGCATGGGAACATCTTGAAGAAGTTGCTTATATTCAAGAACTTCCAATGGACCAGCCCGAAGTCGATCCTCCTGTTGACCAACAGAATCGTGGAATGGATCAAAATGGTGGGAGAATACCTCCAGCACCACCAGTTCCACCAGTGCCACAAAATGAAAATTCGATCTATATTGCAGAAGATCGTAATAGAGCAATAAGGGATTATGCCTTACCCGTTTGCCAGGCTCTGAATCTAGGAATACTTGAGCCACCGATAGAAGGGCCACAGTTTGAGCTGAAACCTGTGATGTTTCAAATGCTCAACACTATGGGCCAGTTTTCAGGACTTCTAAGTGAAGACCCGCATAAACATATCAAGCAATTTTTAAGAATTTGTAGTTCATTTAAAGTAACAGGAGTACCAGAAGACACATTGAAGCTAAAACTTTTTCCTTTCTCATCACAGGGAGATGTTGAAGCTTGGCTAGATTCATTTCCACCAAACTTCATCACATCCTGGAATGACTTGGCAGAGAAGTTCGTAGAGAATTATTTTCGTCCAATAAGAATGATAAGTATGGAGCAGAAATTATTTCCTTCAGACAATCTTACAATAAGCCTTTAGATGCAGCATGGGAGAGATTCCAAAGGCTGGTCCGAAAGTGTCCTCATCATGGGTTGCGTGCTTGCATCATTATTGAGCATTTCTACAATGGGCTCGATCAAGCTTTAAAAGCCTTAGTCAATGCGTCTGCAAATGGATCTTTCCTGAAGAAATCTGCGAACGAAGCACATGCCATACTAGATACAATAGCCACAAATAACCGACATTGGGGGGAGACTGAACCTACAATTTTGAAAAATCCAGTAAAAGTTGTGGAGACAGAAGCAAACTCAACCATGCAAGCTCAGATTAAAGTTATTCATAACATGATGATGGGCTTGACTATGGGAAATCAAGAAAACATCGCTCCCGCGAATGCTATTTCTTCTCCTTTTTGTGATATTTGTAGTGAAGAGCATATCACCAGATAATTGTCCACTAAACCCTGCATCTATTTTTTATGTAGGACAACAGAGAAACAAAAACCGTTGGAATTCGTATGCAGACGTACAACCCAGGGTGGAGTCAACATCCGAACTTCTCTTGGGGAGGACAAGCTAGTACCAGTAATACCGGTACAAATCAATTCGGAAAAGCTTCAAAAGGATTTAATTCCTAACCTACACAACAACAGCAGTGGAAAAATTTTCAACCAGTACAAGCTCAGAACACTAACCAAGAGTCCAATCTAGAGGCTCTAATGAAAGAATACATGGCAAGGAATGATGTCACTGTAAGGAACTTGGAAGTACAGATAGGACAAATAGCTCAAGAGATCAAGAACAGACCCCAAGGAACATTGCCTAGCAAAACTGAAAATCCTCACCGTGAAGGCAAGGAACAACGCAAAGCAGTTACCTTGAGGAGTGGATTGGAGTATGACGGACCAGAATACCCAATTAATCAAGAAGTTATTAGAATCCCAGAAGAAGTGTCAGAAAAATCTACAGAAAAAAAATTAGAAGTCAACACAGAAGTTGGACAGAATAAAGAAATTTCAGAAAAGACCAAGGAGCCAAAAGCCTTGGAAGAAACGATGGAAAGTTCGAGTACAGGTAAAAAGTATGAAAATGCAACCGCAAATGCAACCGCAAAACCAAAAAAATTCATCATTGATCCAGATTTTAGACCACCACCACCTTATTCTCAAAGATTCAAATACGCGTCACAAGATACACAGTTCAAGAAGTTCTTAGACATTTTAAAGCAACTCCACATCAACATCCCGTTGGTGGAAGTGCTTGAGCAAATGTCGAACTACATGAAATTCCTGAAAGACATCTTGTCCAAAAAGAGACGATTGAGAGAATACGAGATAGTTGCATTAACAGAGTGCTCCAGTGCACTAGTTAAAAGCAAGGTTCCACCTAAATTAAAAGATCCAGGAAGTTTTACTATCCCTTGCTCCATAAGAGGACGGAACGTCGGCAGAGCACTATGCGATCTTGGAGCCAGTATCAATCTGATGTCGTATTCAGTCTTTAAACAGTTAGGAATAGGAGAAGCCAGACCAACTACTGTCACTTTGCAACTAGCAGACCGATCATTAACACATCCTATTGGCAAATTAGAAGATGTGCTAGTCAAAGTGGATAAGTTTGTTTTTCTAGCAGACTTTATTATATTGGATTGTGAAGCAGACAAGGAATGCCAATTATTCTAGGTCGACCTTTCTTAGCGACGGGTAGAACATTGATCGATGTACAGAAGGGAGAATTGACCATGAGGGTCAATGATCAACAAGTCACATTCAACTTCATGAATGCGCTCAAATATCCAGGTGATTTTGAGGAGTGTTCGGTAGTTGACGAGATTGATGAACTTTCCTTAGCTACTTTGCAAGATTACTAAAAGGAGAAACGCTGGAAGAATTGCTAAAGACGAAGAACGGTAGGAGGTAGGTGGGAAAAAGATTGAAGAAATAGAGACAACTAAGGAAGAATCAACCAAGATTGGCTCTGCAGTAGCACGAATAAAAGCATTGGAGTCAAGCCAAGAAAAAATCAAGCCGCTGCAACCATCCGTGATTGAACCTCCAGAATTAGAACTTAAACCATTACCAGAACATTTGAAATACAATTACCTTGGAGAGAATAAAACTCTACCAGTTATTATCTTAGCTTACCTCACCGACGAGGATGAATTGCCTTTACTGCAGGTCTTATCTAGCCACAAAAAGGCGATAGGATGGACAATTGCAGACATACAGGGAATCAGTCCTTCATTTTGCATGCACAAGATCAATCTAGAAGAATGTGATAAAAATTCCATTGAAAGTCAACGAAGGTTGAACCCTATAATGAAAGAAGTCGTCATAAAGGAAATTCTCAAATGGCTGGACACGGGAGTCATATATCTTATATCAGACAGTAGCTGGGTCAGCCCAGTGCAATGCGTCCCCAAGAAAGGTGGGATGATTGTAGTCGAAAATGAGAAGAATGAATTGATTCCAACTAGAACAGTTACGGGGTGGCGAGTCTGCATCGACTACCGCCGACTAAACAAAGTAACCAGAAAGGACCATTTCCCATTACCGTTCATCGACCAAATGTTGGACAGATTGGCAGGGAAAGATTATTACTGCTTTCTTGATGGATACTTAGAATACAACCAAATTACGATAGATCTAGAAGACCAAGAGAAGACCACATTCACATGCCCATATGGGACGTTCGCTTTTCGAAGAATGCCATTTGGACTCTGTAACGCTCCAACCACCTTCCAAAGGTGCATGATGGCGATCTTCTTAGATATGGTGGAGCGAACGTTGGAAGTTTTTATGGATGACTTCTCCGTCTTTGGAGAAACTTTTGCAATTTGTTTAAAGAATCTTGACCGTGTACTAGAAAAATGTGAAGAGACGAACTTGGTCTTGAATTGGGAAAAGTGCCATTTTATGGTGCGAGAAGGTATAGTCCTTGGACACAAGATTTCCAGAAATGGAATTGAAGTAGACAAGGCAAAGGTTGAGCTTATATCCAAGCTTCCTTTTCCCAAGACAGTACGAGACGTCAGAAGTTTTCTAGGTCATGCAGGTTTTTACCGAAGATTTATTAAAGACTTTTCTAAAATCTCTAAACCTTTGTGCAGGTTGCTTGCAGTTGACAGACCTTTTAAGTTTGATGAAGACTGTGAGCAAGCTTTTGAAACCTTGAAGAGTGCACTTAGTTCAGCATGATTGAACCAGACTAGACTCAACCGTTTGAACTAATGTGTGACGCTAGTGATTTTGCAGTAGGAGTTGTGTTAGGCCAGAAGAGAGGCATGATTGTACAACCAATCTACTATGCAAGCAAGGCACTCAATGAAGCACAGTTGAACTATATAGTAACAGCAAAAGAACTACTTGCAGTAGTTTATGCATTTGACAAGTAGATCCTACTTAGTGGGAACTAAAGTTGTAGTTCATACTGATCATTCAGCCCTTAAATACTTGTTATCCAAGAAAGATGCTAAACCCCGTCTCATCCTCTGGATTTTACTCTTGCAGGAATTTGATATTGAGATCCAGGACAAGAAAGGGACCGAGAATCAAGTTGCAGATCTTTTGTCAAGGCTTGGGGAAGAGGCGCAGGTGGAGAAGAGGGTAGACATTCGAGAGTCATTTACAGATGAACAGATATTGGCGGTAAGGGCAATTGAGATTCCATGGTTTGCGGACTATGTGTATAACCTAGTTAGTGGACTAAAGCCTGCTAAAGCCATAGCTCAACAACTAAAAAAGTTTTTAAAAGATGTGAAGGAATATTATTGGGATGAACCATACTTATACAAGCTTGGACCAGATCAGATACTCAGAAGATGTGTAACAGAGGAAGAAGTAGCATTCATTTTGAAAGCATGTCATTCAGCTACATATGGAGGGCACTTCGCAAGTCTAAAAACTGCAGCCAAAGTCCTCCAATTCGGGTACTTTTGGCCGAGTCTTTTCAGGGATGCACATCTATTTGCAAAGAACTGTGATCAGTGCCAAAGAACAGGGAATTTGACAGCTAAGAGTGAAATGCCCTTAACTTCATACTTGAAGTAGAGATTTTTGACGTATGGGGCATAGACTTCATGGGTCCATTCCCTCCGTCCTTTGGAAATATCTACATTCTACTTGCAATTGATTATGTATCAAAGTGGATCGAAGCTATAGCTACATCGTCCAATGATGCGAAGGTAGTGAAGAAATTCTTTATGAAGAATATTTTTACAAGATTCAAGACTCCCCGATTTATCATAAGCGGTGAAGGTACACATTTCTTAAACAAGATGATAGCAAATCTGTTTTCCAAATATAACATCAGGCATAGAGTTGCAACTTCTTGCCATCTCCAGACGAATGGGCAAGCATAACTCTCTAACCGAGAGATAAAGGCAATTTTGGAGAAAACAGTGGACCCTTCTCGGAAGGATTGGTCGTTACGTCTGTATGAGGCACTATGGGCGCATAGGACAGCATATAAGGCACCCTTGGGAATGTCTCCGTACCGGATTATATTTGGAAAAGCTTGCCATCTACCTCTAGAACTGGAACACAAAGCATATTGGGCACTGAAGAAATTCAATTTCAATATAGACAAAGTGGAATTAAAAGGAAATTGCAATTAAATGAGTTGGAAGAGCTCCGTCATTTCTCCTACGAAAATGCAAAGTTATATGAGGAGAAATTCAAGAGATGGCATGATCGGAGGATAAATCCAAAGGAATTTCACTAAGGCCAGCAAGTGTTACTTTTCAATTCAAGACTGAAATTGTTTCCAAGTAAGTTGAAGTCGAGATGGTCAGGACCCTTTAAGATTGTGAGAATTTTTAATTATGGAACTGTAGAATTGATGGATCACCAAGGTACACATTTCAAAGTAAATGGTCAAAGGATTAAACCGTATTGGGGAAAGAGTTTTCGGGCTGAAGAAGCCCTTGTGTCAGTGATAAATCTGGTATTATTTCTATTTCTATGAATTTTTTGTATACTGTATGGATTAATATGATTTGAGAAAAACAATAAACCAAAATAGGCAAGAGTAAACTCTGTCTAGGAAAAGGTACTTAAGATGACCATAGGGAACACCTTTTCCTGGGGATTTACCTAGGAGTTGAAATGCCTAAGTTATTTTGAATTTTTCTCAAGAATAATCATGTTTAAATGTATGAACCTTTTAACAAGTTTGTTATTGTTTCAGCCGTATAAGGAAAGAAGAAATCAAAAAAATAAATAAATAAAAGGCAGTGAAATGGAGGAATTGCGACTGCATTTTTCCTAGTGTATTTGGGAATGCGGTCGCATTTTCTTTAAGACAGAAAGCAGTGACGTCATTTAAATGACAGTCATGTGACCTAATTTTGGAAAACCTATAAATAGCGTGACTCATGCTTTCTTCTTCACGATCACTTGGACTTCTTTTGCATTCAAGTCAACCTACCTACCATTCATACTCTCTTGAAGCCGAGAAGACCCACAAAAGAAGAACTATGAAGAACACACAACAATCTTCGATTCCTCGCAAGATTACTCGTTCTTTGAGTAATCGAAGTGCCCAACGTATAGAACAAACCGATCAATGCCAGGAAGAAGGCCCCAATCCACACATGCAAAAAGAAAGAGCCGAGAGAACCACGGGATCTTCAGGAACCACCATGGAAAGAAGACCCACGCTTCAAGCTCCATCATCCGCGCGAATGCTGACCTCTACGGGTGATAATTTGGGTGCTTCACGGTAAAAGAAGGCATCACCCACCGATAGCCTCCACCACACGCAGAAAACCGTGGAGAAACCTCTCAAGAAGTGTTCCAAGGAGTGGTACGCAATGATTCGGAATATGGGAGAAAAGCGGCGTGCGGCCATAAAAGAGGAAGCAAGGTTGCGTGAAGCTGAAAAATTATTTCCTGTTGCGTGCGAAAGCTCATGGCAAGGAGGATCTTCAACGGGTAAAGATTCAAGTTCTTTAATTTATTCTACTGTGTGCAGGGAAAAGCCAGTCATGACCTACCATTCAAAGAAAAATAGTGCCAAGAGTCGACTAGCAAAATTGAGACTGAAAAACCCCTGGAAATTCAGCCCCTTATGAAGGCGAGAATGCCGACAGATGTCTTTGAGAACATGATTCGGCTACCTGTGGCACAAGCCCTTGTGATTGCTGAAGGATACCGAGCTGAACAGGATGCTCTGAACGAATTGAGGGCTGAAAAAGAAGAGCAGTTAAGAGAAATTTAGTGCATGAAGGCTGAAGAGGAATTGACTAAAAAGAGAGATGAAGAGAATGAGAAGAAAAAGAAGGAAAATGAGAGAAAAGAAGAGGAAGAAAAGCAAGAGACCCAGAGGGCCATCAGAGAAGAGAAAGAAAGAATTGAGGTTGAGAAAGCAAGAAAAGAAGATGAAGAATTTAGGAGATTGGCTGCTGAACTCCAACTTCTTGAGGAAGAGAAAGCAAGGCAAGAAGCCCTTCAAGAGGAAGAAAATCGAAGGAATGAGGCCGAAGAGTTTCTTGCAGCCTTTGAGTCTCTGCACAATGCTCAAAGGGAAGGGGAAGAGTTGCAAAAAGAAGAAGCAAATGCCCCTGAAGGCTGATTGAAGAAGAACCAGAAAAAGAAGAAGAAGAAGACAGCAGGGTGTAAAATGCGACCGCATTTGGGCGACATTCTGAAGAAGGCCAAGCTGAGGCTGTAGATGACCAGCAAGGTGATGATTCCCTCGATCCATTATTTGAATATGATACCAGGGTTTTTCTATCAGCTGCTGAAAGCTTTTCTTCGGAAGAAAGAGAAAATGAAAAGAGGAATGAAGAAAATGAGGCCGAAACCTCCAGTGAGAGTGAAACAGAAACAGACTCTCAAGTGAAAGAATTGGATGATGACCAAGTTCCATTTTCTTCAACTCTAAGGAGAAAGAGGAAAAGAGAAATTCAAGTTGAGCAGAGGACCAAAAACAAGAATTATCCAATATTTGCGAAGAGGCCAAGGACTAGGTCTATGGACGCCTCTCCTGTACCACCCACCACCACAACCACCAAGCCAAAACAAACACCACCAAAGAACCTGTTTCCCAAGGTTTTCAAAGATGTGAATTTCGAAGAAAGAATGGAGATCATGAGGAAGCAGGAATTCTTGAACGAGAAGGGGTTCTCTAATCGAGCTGGTACCTTGCCCGACTTTGTGACCATAATCATTTCACAATACAAGTGGCAGGAGTTCTGTGTTCACCCTCAAGAGGTTGTGGTGCCTCTATTCCAAGAGTTCTATGCAGGGCCGAGGGAGGAGAGTTTAAGCTTGGCGGTAGTATGTGCGAAGATGGTGAGTTTTCCCTCCGTTGATATAAAACATGATCTATCGGGTCAAAGCTCCTTTGCACCCGAGAGGGAATGATGCTATAAAGAATCCTTCGGCCAAGCAATTGAAGGAAGCACTTAAAGTAGTGGCCAGGAAGGGAGTCTAGTGGAAAGAATCTCAGACTAAAGTGAAGTCTTTAGTGCCAAACGACCTAAAGCCTGAACCGGAAGTTTGGCTTCATTTTTTATCTGTCTAATTTTTTTATACACTTAGAATCTCCCAATTTGCTTATCTTAGTTGAATTCCTTGTCAAAAATGCTTTAAAATGAGTATAATATGTCTATAGGTCCTCACCAGAGCTTTGGAAGCAATTCGGGGCTTAAACGAGCGAAACCGGAGCGTAAAATGACCATTCTGCCCCTGGAGCCTCATCAGCGTCGAGACGCTCATCATTAGAGTCGAGACACTACAACGTCGCGACGCTAGGGCAATCCGAGAGATATTTTCCAAAATTGAAGGGGACAGCGTCGCGACGCTAGGCAATTTTCCAGAATCGATTTTTTCCCAATTTGGCTGGAATTTTTCCTTGTTTGAAGATCCAATTCAGCACCATTCTACCATGAATTGAAGGCCAAGAAACACTATAAATAGAGGGTCTTGGTGTAGGTTTAGAATCATCCCTCAATACAAAATTGTAGCCACCTTTCTCTTTACTTTTCTAGAGTTCTTTTAAGTTTTCTTAGTTCATGGGTCGGTTGATCGAACCTCGAGCTTGGAGGTGCTTGTCTATGGCTAACTAAGCTCGGATCGTTGTAATCGGGACCTCGGTTTATAAGTTTGGTTCAATTTTATGAGATTTCCATTCTTCATTACTTAGTTAATTGTCTTTGTGATTTTAGTTCTTTGCATACAAGTTTATATTGTGGTAGGAAAGATTGACAACCTTGACCGCGCCCTGTCTAAATTTACTTGCTAATTCTAAGTAGCAAATAGGCTAACGTTATGATTTTACGCATGCGTCCCTAGAACTAAATGATTTAATCAATTGTAATTGTGGTTTGTTGCCGTTGCATGTGAATTAAGTACAAACAATGAGGTCCTGAATCGTTCATGTGGAAACATGTGAGTGGGGGCGTCCTATGCAATGAGTTTTCATAAGACCGGACCGCGAAATAAGTCACTTTCTCTTTATAACGTCATTTACTGTAGAAACTGACTATTTCATAGGATGACCTAGGTAACTTGATCTTAATCCTGAGCTAATTATGAACTCCTGTTTATTCGGAATTGTCCTTTGATTTGCATGGGTGAGAGTGGCCAAACATCGCCGACTTAATAAGCCTACCATTTTGGGGATAAGATCGGATAGATAGCTGGGGACATAGTCTCGCAAGATGGAATTCGCTCCTACCCATTTTAGGGATAGATGAAAGGTTGTTCCCTTAAGTACTGACTCATGGACTTGAACAAGGGGCCCCACCCTCTCATTGGCCCGAGAGGGACTCGGTTTGATGGTTGGAACACAAACCAATTGTTCATTAGAGGATTAGTGGAACTTAAGGAACAAGAAGTACTATAGGGGTAAAACGGACATTTGACCTGGCTATAACTACGAACAACCTGTGAAGGATCGACTTACTGAACATGGTTATATCAAGTGGACGGAAACGTATCTAAGGTGAGGGGAGTGCAGCTACTGGGCTATAGTGGAGTGTCCTTGTAGTTAACGAATGTTGGTTAGCTTGGTTAATGAGATTAGTCGGTTAACCTCGAATAGTTGGAGCCCATGATCTGTAGGTCCATTAGGTCCCCAGGCTAGCTCACATTGGAATAAAGCTTAGAACAATAAGATAGGAAAGTTTGAATTGTTCAAAATCGGGAAAGGGAATTAGTGTCAATTATATTTTATATTATTGACACAATAATTTAATTATGAATTAAATTATTAATTGAGACATAAAAGTATTTAAATATGAATTAAATACAATATACATGAATAAAGATTCATGATTAGTGGATTGCATTAGGTAAATTGGATTAATTTGATTAATCACATGAAATTGATTAAAAATTGTTTCAAATCAATTGCTAAATTAAAATGCAATTTGGCATTGCAATTTTAATTAAAATACAAGATGAGATTTTACTCTTGCATCAAATGGGGAGATAGTGGAAAATCCTAGAATCTCACTCTTGCATGAAATTGAATAAGTGGAATTACACCACATTCATGCAACTGTGCATGTAGTCTCATAAGCACACCTAGAATCCACTAATTCTTTGCTCTTCACCATGTGTCATTCAAATTGAGAGTCTTTGATGCATGGATACCCTCTATAAGTAGATGAAAATCAGATTGAGGAGCCAAGAGAACATTTTCCATACTGTTATGTTGTTGGATTTGTCTCTCATATTCACTCAAAAGAAACTCTCTAGAGCTTGATACTTCAAGCACTCACTTTCCAATCCCTATCTCTATAGCGGGGAAGACACTAGCGGTTGTCCTGAGTTTATTGGAGAAGAAAAAGAATCCACGGAGGTCCATCCACTGAGCTACAAAAGGTTTGTGTTTCTCTTCTCTCTGTTTCTGGATGTTTAGAACAAGCATGCTTTAGGTCTAAAATTGATGTAGTTAAGTGCCCTCGATCTCTAATTGCTTCCGCATGTGTTATAAGAACACCTACAATTGAGTAACCAGGGGTATTCATGACACCCATGGTTTGCCACTGCATGAAAGGTTGACTTAGGGAAGTGAGTATTAGTCCAAGTTTGTGATCTTTGCTCGTAGTTAGATATCTTCACCACAAAGTGTCGATAAGCTGGAACGAAGGTAGAGGTGACAACGAGAATTCTCTTGGGAGAAAAAAAAGTTGAATAAAAAGAGCACTAGCAGTTAAACAAGTTTGGGAGAGATAGAAAAGGACTAGAAAGCACATGTATGCTCAAATACCTCAAGATTAGTTTTTCTTAACTAAAAGGACCACACTAGGCTCCATGAATAGGAGCTTGGTAGTTTAAACATAGTGGTTAGGATGGATTACAGAAAGTTTTGCTTTGAAAAAGAAAGGTAGAAATCTTCATGCCTAGGAAACTTAGAAACCTCTCCTGAAAGGCAACTTTTTAGAAAACGATCTTGAGAAGCATGTTTACTTGATTCCATATGGTTTATTCATAACATTTTGATTTACAATTAAAGTTAAGCTCTAACATTCTGCTTGGCAATGAGATTTGATCTTTAACATTCTGATTTGCTATTGCTTGAGGACAAGCAATGAGTTAAGTTTGGGGGTATGATAAGGGCCAAAAATATACCTATTTTACCCTTATATTTAGCTCATTTTCTTGTGAAACTTGCATGTTTTAGATCTAAATCACTATTCCTGAGCTTAAAAAGTGTTAAAGTTGATGAGTTAGGACTTTGAGAGTCGTGTGTGTCAAATTACACATATTTGTGCTTAAAAGAACTCATTTTGGTGTGAATTTGACATGTTTTGGTGTTTTGCAAAAAACAGGGGAAACTGGACAATCTCCAGAAATGCAACCGCATTTCTGCCAAGGCCAAAGTGAAATGCGACTGCATTTCTAAGCAGATGCAGACAGTTTCGAGTCTGTCGCTGGTCGTTTTGAACGAGCGTTTTGCTCACCTTACCGACTGATTTGACTTCGAAACTGACTAGGCCCCCTGCAAGCATCATTTTCGTGACTCCTCAACCACTCCCCACACTATAAAAGGCCACGATTCGAAGGCAAATTCAAGCAGAACTCACTGGGAAGAAGAGGGTAGTGACAGAACCCTAGTAGACGCCCATGAGTAGGGATGTCCGAGGTCCTTGCTAGAAGGCGAAATTCTAACCTTATTTACACATCAAACCTTAGTGTTTGTAGAGATTTCACCCTCTTTCCACCTTGTAAAATGAGAGTAAAGTGTCGTGAGAACTCTAGAAGAATTGGATAAAGTGAAAAACCCTAGTTTTAGCTACTGCACTTTAATTTTCCACCACTTGTTTCTTTTCATTGTTATGTACTTCTTATTCATTATTTCAGTGGAAAGTTATTTGTTTGCATTATATTCCATCATGCGTAGCTAAATTCCATTGAGGGGTTCGGAATAGTGAATTCCCTTATGGTTTAAATGGCTTGAAAGTTTCTTATTTGCCTAAGTTTTATTTATTGCATGTCATCCTTTATTGATTATCACTCTAATTTTGTTGAGTTTAACTTGATCACTTAGACTTTGCATGCTATGTGAGTTTGGTACTGAAATGGTCAAACAACATCGATTCTCATAAAGGTGATACAGGAGAAAAGACTTGAAAGAGCGAATTCGATGTTATTGGGAATGGTCGCTTATAACAACTATTGGGTTATAGGTTGCATGCATGAATAATCTATGTCAGAGTCAAGTCACAGAAATGTGTATAACAGTACTCGCTTAGTCTTCTAACAGTTCTTCGGAGCAAGGCCAAATAGGAGTTAAACCTGACCCAATGCATATTTAGACTTAGGTTAAATAAGCCATTACTAGAGTTATTTGTCTCAGGGTTGAAGCTTTACTGAACACCTCGCTTTTATTATTGTTGTTATTTCTTTTACTTGTTTGCTCATTTATTTTCCAAAACCCAATCATCAATTATTTTCTTTGGTTACCTTTTTAAGCAATTTAAGAGCAATTTCTTCTTCAAATCTGTGTTCACACTTAGTCTCTGTAGGATCGATACCTTTGGAATATTTCAAGAGTTTTTATTACTACATGCGATAGTGTATACTTGCACTTGGTTGGCTGAATTCGTCTTTAATTTCTATTTTCCATATTTCCCAACATCCACCTTCAGTCCACATCACATCAGTGGCTCTAAAATTATTCCTCTGTAACTTCTTAAGTACTGTGATATACATCAATTTCATGCATATCTTAGACACATCAATTTCATGTGTCGCCTATAGAGGAACGTTAATTCCACGAACCTCAACTCAGGTACATCAATTTCATGTTCCTAAGTCCTATGTAGGCATCTCTTAAAGTACATCAATTTCATGTACCCCTTTCAAAAATTAAGACTCTCAAATCTCATTTAAACTCATACATATTCAAGAGACTACCAACTCAGAAAATTTCAAAACTCAACATTCATAAACATTCGTAATAAATTTCCCACCTAAATAACTTCATGCTTTAACAATTTTACATAAACATGTACATATTCAAATAACTCATGAAACACATGGAAGATCAAACCTGCGCTCCCGATTAAAAACTTCAACAGTAAAACTGTTGGATATTTATACAAATAATGTTGGATATTTATACAAATAAATGTGAAAGAAAGTGTTTAAATTCAATTTTTCAAGAGTTTCAAGATGGATTGAAACATCAAATTCAATTTGAAGTTTCAATTACAAATTTAACATATGAAAGTTAAATTTGGTGTTATAACTCAATTGAGTTATATTTTTCTTATGTTTCAATTTTATTTAATTTGTTCTTTGGAGTTACTAAGTTGCTAGCCTATAAATAGCAACTTGTTTCTTCATTTGAATCATCCCATTCCATTTGGAGCATTCTTCCTTCTTTCTTTGTTTCTTTTGATCTTGAGTCGAGTTGAGAGCAAGTATCCAAGAGTTCTGCCAGATCCGAGTAGTTCGAGGTTGCTGTTCTACCGGAATTAGTCGTTGTATCCTGCTGAGACGATCGCTGTAGCCTGCTAGCAACCTGTGCAGAGCGAATAATTGTCTTCAGGACAGCGCTTTGTAAGCGTGCCTCGACTATTTATTTTGCAGCATTTGTCATATATACAGTGTTTGTATTGTTATTTCCACTGTAATTGTTAGTATCCAGTTAAGGTGTAATCAGTTTGCTAGTGTAACTCAGTTCTTATTTGAGCATATCTCCAACAAAAACCACTTACCTTATCTTTAAACCCAAAGCAAACCAAATAGCTACAAGTCTTTAGCAGAACGAAAGGTACAGAGAAATTTTCCAAAACATCCTATGACCGAATCTGCCTTTAAATCCTCCATCTACACCAAAATGCACAAACAAATCTTAGAATTAAATTGGAACCTCATGGCGGTATTTGATTATTCTAAGAATGGCTCTTACCTATGAAACTTTCTAAAATTGGGTCAATCCTTCAAGCTGGACAGCACCCTTAATCACCAAACACCTTGAAATTAAGTGGGTAACGTTGAAACATATGAAATTAGTCATGGGTCAAAAGCTAAATACCAATGAACGCTAACGGGGAAGAGCTCACTCAAACTTGATAAACCCCTTTGCTGGACAGCAATCGAATTGGCCTAAATGCTCGAAGTTAATTGTCGGAGAAAGCCAACGAGCCTAAACTTGATTCGAAGAACGTAAGGGTTAAACTTAATTCTTTGAAAAAAAAGATCAAATAAACTACATTGAGCAATGGGTCTCACTGAAACTCACTTGAAAGACACTCAAGCCACGACCATAGACTCCCGCAACCCACCACTAATGGCGACGACAGTAAACTGCAGCGATGGTGGCTGAATATAAGCTTGGATCGACGTTGGGTGTGGCCGAATCTCCTTGCGACAGGCTCGAGACGCGACAAATGGGTCTTCTAGAGGTGTGAAGATGTTGCTTCGGTGACCTGCTACTGTCGAAGAGCTCGTCGAGGACGCCGGACTAAGCAGAGAAAGAGGGAGAGAGACGGTAAGAAAGGAGAGGGAAGGAGACGGCTGGGAGAGGGAAGGAGACACGAGGGAGACTTACGGTTGGGAGGGAAAGGAGATTCAATTTTCTCTTTTTATATATATATATATAACTCTTTAGGATTTCATGGGTTTTTATTAGAAAAAGAGAAAAGGGGAAATTCAATTACAAATTTCCAAATTTTAATTTCTTAATTCCCCATAATTTACCTTAATCCAACTAATAAGCTCCACATTAATTGAGAAGCCCCCAAAATTTGAATACAAAAAATCTAATTTTCCTATCAATTACTTAATTCAAGAACTCTAAAAATCAAATAGACCTCGAGAATAATTTTACTAGTCTTAATACAAAATTAATAAAACCTGAAATTAACCCAAGATAGGAAAGAAATTTCACCTGGAAATTTGTGGCGTTACATTAATTATATACGATATTATTAATGTAATAGTTTAATTATGAACTAAACTATAGGAAAGAAAGTTGGAAATATTTAAATGTGATTTAAATATCGTTAATATGTATATTATACATATCTCGGTTTGGATTTTACATATGAATAGGGATTCATATTCAATTTATCGATTTTGAGAGAAATTGGGATTGGCGTAATTACTTAATTTGGTATTTGATATTAAATTAAATAATCATAAATTAATTAAAATATTTAATTAATTATTTAAATTAGTTTTGATTTAAAAATTAATTAAATTACATTCAATTTTTGGAGGTGGCTTGTGACTAAACACCCTTGCATGGTCTCACTTCAAGACACCTAATACCTCACCAATTCAATCCCATTTTGCTGTCTTCTTTTCATGGCTTTGAGTGGTATGATTTACTCTTTATAAAGGTGATAAATAGATGGAAATGGTGGGTGATTTTTCCATAAGAAGATGATGTGTTTTTTCTCTCAAATGAACCAAACTTCAAACATTCTTTCAAACTCTTTTTCTCCCTTCAATTTCGTCATTAATTATTTGAATCCCACAATCTGTTCTAAAGTCGAAGAATAGTGGGGAAGACTCCAGCGATCGTCCATGACAAGTTCGTGGTTCAAAACATTCAAATGAATCTCTTGAATTCGAGCTATAAGAGGTTAGTGTTTTGTCCCCTGTTTTCGGTTTGAATAATAGCATGCTTTTGATTGAAAAATTCATGTAAATTGAGTGCCTAAGATCGAAATTGCTTCTCCACGAGTGTTTTACACTCCTTGTTTGAGGTCTAATCGAGGCTCGAATCGTGACAGATCGAGGGTGCAAGCAAGGGATTTTTCATCAGTTTAGTCTTTTTATCCCTTTTTGTTGTTCATTTACTGTTAAGTTTATGAGAATGCTGGAAATGTTGTTATATATATCGTGACAATTTGTAGCTAATTTCCCAGCATTTGGATCTTGAATAAAGAAATGTGATTATTTTGTTATGCAGATTGTATAATTATCTTCTGATGCACTGGTTATTTACATGAATGCTCATAATGCTTTATAAATTCTTGGCAAGTTTATAATGAATTGTTTCTTGGTAGAAACTCTACCGAGAGAAACTGAGAGTGAACTTGTTCATATAACTAAGTTTAACTGTTCGTAGTGACAGCAAGAGTAGTTGGTTAGGCTTAGATATCAAAGATGAACTGGAGCTTAATTAATTAGCTTATCAAAGATGAACTGGAGCTTAATTAATTAGCTTGATTAATTGTGCTAAGGACACTTACGTTCTTAATTAAAGCTAGTTATAATTAGGAGAAACCAAAAGGAGATCCTATGTATGTAAGTAGGTTCTAGACTTATAATCAGATCAGAAAGATAATTAACAATCAGGATATAAAAGGTAATTGCATTTTGGCATTCAAGACGCAACCTCTCTAATCTGTTTGACTTCCACACACGCACTTTTATTGCTTTGTTTAAATTTTGATTTGCAACCTTTTCTTTTATTTGAATGATGCCCCTAGATAATGCATGTCTTAATTATTTCCAGTGTTCGGTTTTAAAATTCATCTAATTTCATATACAACTCCATGAGGATTCGATACTTGGTAAATACTTACCATTTTATATTACTTGACTCGTGCACTTGCGACCTTGCTTCATCTGAACGCACGTCAACCCTCTTTCTTCTACCTCATCCTCTTCAACTTGTAGATGTACATCTATAAATCTACATATATACAGGCATGTATACATGTACACACACATATATATGCATATGCATATGTATGTATATATATCTCTCTTTTTCTTCACCTTTCTCGGGGAGTAATGCCCCCTTCGCATCCAACGGTTTGGAGTTGGAGATTCCAACCATTATCTAGGTGTCCCCTCCACTGGTCCATGGCGACGACGTCATCGAAACCTTCTCCAACTTTGTGGATGATGATATCCTCATCTCTGAAGGGATTGAATCCCTAGCGGAGGCGTATGCAATCGCGTGTGATTCAATTTAATTTTAGAAACTAGTACACAGTGCAATATAATTAAACTTAGAACCATTCTATGGACTTATTAGACTAAACATGCTTTTAAGGGAAAAGAAAACTCATGTTTTGCAGACCAAAAACAACAAACTCCTTCTCCCTCGTACAAGTGGTCACAAACCAATAACGAACAGGTTATCCGATTGAACACCACCACTATGGAAACCCCGAAATTCTCTGAGTAATGGAGATCGAGATGGTGGGATCTCTTCTTCTTGAATGGCAGGGAATAGATTTACAGAAATAATTTTTCTATAAAACTCGAGAGAGAATTTTTCGGAGAGAGATTTTTCTTGGAAAGAAAACTTGAGAGATTGCTTGATTAAAGGATGAAGTTGTTGGGTTTTGTGCCCTAAAACTCGTAAATAGTGAATGTAAACAAATTATATACTCGTTCAATAAAGTCGTTATTGAGGTTTATTCAATACAGTTGTCATTGAATAAAACTACACGTTAAATAACTCAAATCCAATAAACTAAGACCCCTGGCTATAGTATGTATACTTGAGCTTTATGTGGAGACATAAAAGTGGATCAAGCTCGAGTAATAGCCAAAACGGTCTATAGTATAGGGATACGGTTGGGTACCTTATCTTGGGGACACTATGAGACGCTACCCACTTTGTATTTAGTACAAACGATGTGATCTTGAATTGTTCATGTGGAGACATGGGAGTGGGGGTATCCTATGCAATGAGTTTACATAAGACCAGGACCAAGAAATAAGTCACTTTCACTTTATAACGCTGGTTACTATTGAGATTGACTAATTTCATACAATGACCTAGGTAACTCAATCTTAATCCTGAGCCAACTATGAACTCCTATTTATTCAGGATTATCCTTTGATTTACATGGGTGAGAGTGGCTCAACATTTCCGACTCAATAAGTGTAATGGCCCTACATTTCATGTCTAGATCCTAGGGTCATTACCACATGCATTTCATTTTACTTACAAAGAATGACGTTGGAACAACATTTAGAGTAAAACATGCTTAGAAAATCAGTAAAACTTTTCAGCTTGGGATCCTAGTTAAAACAAAACAAGAAGAAATTTTAGCCATTCCAACAAAAATCTCAAACCGGAATAAGTCCTAAAAACATCACATAACAAATGCAAAAAAAGAAGAAGTTCGAAAACATAATAAGCAGAAGTCTATCCTAAGGAAATCCATGGCTCGTTCAGCAACATTCTGTCACGTGTTCTGTACACCTTTGCCTTTACCTGCAATTACATGTTAGGGAAAAGAATGAGTATTTAAGAAAAATACTCAGTAAGTAACAATGTTGCTAGACATGCAACAACCAAGGCTTCAAGAGGTTATTTGGGCTAAGGGCCTAAGGGTGAAGTCATCTCGTTCCATTCCATCTCATTTCATTTCATTATGTAGTTTGGGTCTCGTGATCAATTAATTCACCTACTTAAGTTTGCCAACTCACTGAAGGTGCACAGGTGGGTATTTTGGGAGATCTCTACTCCTACTAATAGTAGAAGGCACCCAGTCAGTAGAGCCGAGTCTCACCCATCAAGGCACTAATGTGCGCGTAGCGCTCTAAACTACCATTTCACTGGTGGGGCGTCCATGGGTTTTAAGTCGGAATTTAACTTCCACAGTTAGTAAATGGACCTAGTTTGTGAAGCTAAGTTCTGCCCATCTAGCTCCTCATTTCAGTCTAATACATCTCAGTCCTAGGTGATTAACTGACACGACCCCATACTAGAGTAACTAGCCTATTCTTTTCCCTTTCTTGCTATTTTCCCTTTAAGGCCTCTTAGCATGCAGGCTAATTTAAACTGCAACCTAGTTAATAAAAGTTCTTTTCTTTTTCAGAGATTACTGACAGGCTAAACCGATATGCACCATCCCAACTTAGTCAATTTCAGGAACAAGAACGACAAACAACACTTCTAAACGGGGAAACCACAAACTTCTCACTGTCTACATACATTGCCAGCCAACTATAATGAATCACTATCATGCTCTCGCATCTATATCATAGCACAAATTACACAGCAGCCATACTCTTGAAAAAAAGTGTTCATAACATCTCAGTCTCAACTCAAACATATAACAAAAGTCTCATGCCTGGAGCACAACCAATACATACATTATAGGTAGTTCAGCAAGTTAACTTACCTTGAGGTAACTATGCTTGATTGAAAACACCAAACAACTTGATATAGCGCCAACCACGTTATGCGAAGAAGTAAACTATTAACACACATAAAAGGTTCTCATATCAGAGGCATTCCCATCTCAATAATTTTTCCTAAAGACACAAGACTTGAGAGGGTCGAAAACTCACCCAAAAGAAACTAATGCTTGCTGCCTAGTTTCCAAATTTCGCTCCGTCTTTAATGATTCGACCACCACTTACTACGGATACCTTAGATTAAGATCCAACGTTAATGGGTATTCCATTAAGGCATAAAAGACCAATAAATCTTAACTTACAAATTCCTTACCCACTAGCTGAAATCGTCGAACATTCAAGATGCGTGAGGCTGTTTATCTTAAGGTGATAGCGGCGGCGATCGATTCTAAGCGACATAAACGAACAGATTTAAACGGCGGCAGCATACAGAGTCGTGCGGCTGCGGTGGCATGCGACTGAACGTGGCGGTGACAGTCCCTGGTGCACGGCAGCAGCTTGCACGGCGCGGCGGCGGAGCTACACAGAGAGAGAGAGAGAGTAAAGCCGAGAGAGAGAGAAACGGGAGTGGTGAAACCCACGGAAGAGAGAGAGAGAGGGAGAAAACTCACCGGCAGCGATGGCGGCGATTCACGACGACGGTGGCGGCGATTCGCGGCAGTGAGAGAAGACCGAGGGCGACGACGGTGGCGGTGCGGCTGAAACTTACAGTAGAGAGAGAAACAGAGAGTGAGGCCGAGAGGGAGAAAGAGACGAGAGAGAGAGAAATCTGAGAGGAAGATGAAATTTACTGACGGCAGCGTGGAACGACGAACGACGGCGCAACAAGAATCGATGTGCGGCGGCGAGCGGCGTGCGACGTGCGACGGCGAGCAGACGGGAAAAAGAGAGAGCTGAGAGGGAGGTGAGGCGTGAGGAGAGCACGAGAGAGAAAAAAAATCTGATTTTCTTTTTTTAAAAAAAAATCGGTCCTTTGACCGAAATTTTGGAGGGAAGTTTCCCCCCTTCCTCCTTGACTGGGTCACATGAAGACCCAAAAAAAAATATCCCCCTTTTCCTTTTTTTTTTCTTTTTTTAAAAAAAAATCAGGCTGCTACAATAAGCCTACCATTTTGGGGATAAGACCGAGTAGATAGCTAGGGACATAGTCCTGCAAGATGGAATTCACTCCTATCTACCTTTACGGATAGTAGAGAGGTTGTTCCCTTAAGTGCTAACTTTGGGGCTTGAACAAAGAGATTCCGCCCTCTCATTGGCCCAAGAGGGACTCGGTTTGATGGTTGGACCACAAACCAATTGTTCATTAGAGGATTAGTGGGAGCTAAGGAGCAAGAGGTAACTTCAGGGGTAAAACGGACATTTGACCCAATTGTAGTTACGAACAACCTGTGAATCATGGTTATATTGGGTGGACAAAAATATATTTATAGTGAGGGGAGTGCAACTATTGGGCTATAGTGGAGTGTCCCGGTAGTTAACGAATGTTGGTTAATTAGGTTAATGAGTTTAGCCGATTAATCACGGATCGTTGGAGCCCATGATCTGTAGGTCCATTAGGTCCCCCTGCTAGCTCATACGGACTAAACCTTAGAACAGAGTGATGAGAAAATTCGAAGCATTCAAATTCAATTTAGGGAGTTATCGTTAATTATATACGATATACTTAACACACAATAGTTTAATTATGAATTAAACAATATTAGAGAGAGTTGGATATATTTAAATATGATTTAAATATTATACACGTTAATAGGGATTCATGTTCGAGAGATCAGGTGTTGAAAGATACCGGAATTGGTGGAATTATTTAATATAATATTTTATACTAAATTAAATAATTATAATTAATTAAAATGTTTAATTAATAGTTTAAAATTAATTTTATTCAAAATTAATTATTTGAATTAATTTTGTATTAAATTAGTTATAGGAAATTCATGAAATTTATTTTCAAATTCAAATTTTTCTCTTAAATAAATTCAAGGGGTAAAAACATGGGAGTGACACCTTATTACATGACTCAATTTTCCATCAATTTCGTGTCTCTTCTTGGTTTATTTAATTTGCATGAATGGCCTCTTTAAATAGGATTGAAGAGGTGAAGTTTATAGAGGTTGAGCTTCACAAAATCATGTTGGTTGTTTTCTTGAATTCTCTCACAAAAACCCAATACATAAACTCTCTCTTAGCTTGAACAATCAAGCGTTTTTCCCAAAATTTATCATGATATCGGCTCCCACAAGCCATTCTAAGGCCGAAGGATAGCGGGGAAGACACTCGTGGTCATCCACAGCGTGTTCGTGTTCAGAATTCATCCACGGAGTGCTTGAATTTGTTCACCAAAGAGGTTGATATTTAGTACTCTGTTTTTTGGTTTTAAAACTACATGTTTTTCTTAAGTAAAATTAATGAAATTGGAGTGTTTTCGATCCAAATCACTTTCGCGTGAGTGTTCTACACTCCTTCAGAAGTAACACATAACTCTTCTGTGTTTTCATCAGTTGGGAGGGGAGTCACATGTTAACTCTCCACTCATTCCAAATTTCTCTCTCCAGTACCCAAACACACATCTCGGTAGTTAGTTTTTTTTAATTAATTAATAATAATAATATTACTATTAAATATTAATTTAATTTATAATTAATTAAACCATTCATTTAACTATTATACATTATATTAATCAAATTAATATAACCTAAGGTATTAATTTAGGCCCCATTTAATAACCATTTGGTTTTTGGTTTTTGAAAATTATGTTTGTTTTTCCTTAATTTCCTTACAATGGTTTTCATTTGTGTTAAGTAGACTTTTGAGTTGTTAGCCAAATTCCAAAAACAAAAACTACTTTTTGAAAACTACTTTTTTTTTTTTTTTTCAAAATTGGACTTGGTTTTTGAAAACAAAGGAAGGAAGTAGATAACAAAACAAAGAAAGTTGTGGATGGAAGTATTGTTTATAAGCTTAATTTTCAAAAACCAGAAACCAAAAACGAAATGGTTATCAAACGGGGCCTTAATTAACTTAATTAAATCACATTTAATTAAATTAAATTAAATTAATCAGTTAATTAACCAATAAATTAATTCCTTAGTTCATTAATTTAATATCATATATTTAATTAACCTTACATTTGAATCATATTTAAATATACATCTCTCTCATAACTTATCGTCTTAATATAAATCCAATCATATTCAAATGTACATCTCTCTCATAACCTATAGTCTTAATATGAATCCAAATTTCACATTAAATTTAATCTATAGTTTCAATGTGAATCCAATACACATTTAATTAATATTTGAATCCTTTCAAATATTTAATTCTCTCAAAAATTTATTATTTTTTTATGAGTACATCACCATTTGGGGGTGGGGGGATTCGAAACCTCTGACCTCTTGGTCGAGAGTACATGTCAATTACCACTAAGCTAAGCTCGCTTTGGCTCAAAAATTTATTTTGAATCATATTCAAAATTAACTTTATATTATAATGTATCATCATACATTATATTAATTGTATCACATACAATTAACCTAAATTCCCTTAATGAAATTGAACAATTCAAATTCTTATTCAAGACTAATTGACCTTAATACCCTTTACGAGCTAGCAGGGGGACCTAATGGACCTACAGATTAGAAGTTCCAACGATACAAGATTAATTGGTTAAACTAATTAACCACATTAATCAACATTCGTTAATTGTGGGTCACTCCACTAAAGACCCACAACTGCACTCTTCTCATTGTAGAATATTTCTATGTCCACGGATATTGATCATTATCAGTAAGTCAATCCTTCACAAGTGTTCGTAACACCAGCTGGGTCAAATTACTGTTTTACCCTGGGTTATCTCTGTATCCTTAAGTACTAGTGATCCTCTAATGAACAACCTATTTATAGTCCAACCAATAAACAAAAGTCCCTCTAAGGCCAGTTAGAGGGTGGGGCCCCTTGTTCAAGTCCCGGAGTCACCACTTAAGGGAACACTCATCTACTTATGCTAAAGACGGGAAGGAGTGAATTCCATCTTGTGATGTTATGTTCCCAACTCCCCGCTCGGTCTTGTCCCAAAATAGTAGGCTTATTGAGTCGGCAAATCTGGCCACTCTCACCCATACAAATCAAAGGACAATCCCTAGCAGATAGAAGTTTATAACAAACTCAAGATTAAGATTGAATTACCTTGGTCATCCTATGAAATAATAACCTAATTAGTTAACAACGTTACATCTAATGGCTATTATTTCGCGGTCCACTCTTATGCAAACTCATTGCATAGAATACCTCCACTCGCATGTCAACTACATGAACAATTTGGATCAATTCGTTTGTATCAAATAAAAAATGGGTCGTATCCATAATGTCACCAGGATAAGGTACCCAACCTTATCCCTATACTATAGACCCTTTAGGTTATTACTTGAACATGATTCCTTGTATGTCTCCACATACTATTCAAGCCTCATTAAACAATCTTGGATGTTGTTTTATTGGATTTAGGGTTAATAATGCAATTCTAAAATAAAATTCAATAACTACTTTATTGAATAACCTCAATAACAACCAAGGAGTAAAATTTCGAACGATATGTCGACATTTCGAGATTTCGTGGACATTTCGATGAGATTTGAGTAATATTTTTTTAAATAATGTCAAATGTCATTCAATCACCATTTTCGTCATAGCATAGGTGTGACACCTAAGGTTAGAAAGGGTACATGAATGAACCGAGATCACATCCGAATGAGAGGGATTCTGAGGAGATGAAAACATGGTCAAGATAAGCTTAAAATAATTGATAGATACCACCTATACCAACAAGGTGCACCTTCCTTTTCGGTGGCTCAATCATAGGAACTTTGAAGTTAAGCGTGCTTGGCTTGGAGAAGTTCTATGTTTGGTGACCTCCTAGGAATTTTCCTAGGAAGCATGTGAGTGAGGACAAAGCATGCTAAAAGGACCCCGTGTTGGTTTGTGGGGACAGTCTTCACTCTTAGAAGCAGTTTCAGACAAGTATGGTGACGTCGCCAGGCCGCAAGGGATGTAGAGGAATTCCAGGGTCGTGAGGTGCCGAATCCAGATTCCCAATCTTGGGCTTAGGGCGTTACAGTTGGTATCAGAGACCAGTTAATGGTTCTGTAGACTACTTACATCGTAAGCTTATTTGTCCCCATGGCTAAATAACAAGATTCTCATCATCGCAAGGTATGCCCTTGTACTAAATTATGTTTTAAATAATTATATGTTTAAGTAATTACTATACCATGAGATGCATGATTTCCCTTTCCATTTAGTTTTCGGCTAGATTATTAAATAGGCTTAGTTTGGGTGGGGAGATTAGAAAGGATGCCTCCACGTAGAAGAGAATCAGGTAGACATGGTAGACCAGACGGAGCAAGAGTTAATCTTGATGCAGTGAATCCACCCTTGGAACAACTGATGAACGATGAGGAACCACCGGTAGCACAACCTAAGGAACGTACCACGATGACACTGTTACTATAGGACCTCGAGAGACCAAAGGTTTTTTTTTTAAAAAAAAAAGAACTAGATAATCAAGGTGGTCTCTTGAGTAAAGCTTCAAAGGAAACTTTTATGGGTATGCTTGAGGAGTTTAAAGTTGGTGAGCTAAGTAAGGTATTTTGATTTTCTCGGATTGTGCCAAAAGAATAAAAAGGTACAAAATGAAGTAGGTGATTATAGGAATAACTGTTACAAAATACCTAGCTTAGTCATTATGATCAATAAGTAAGTCCAACTAGTTTGGGAGAGACTTGAGACTTAAAGATAAGATTGAGTTACTGAGGAGCTTTACTATTTTTACAAGTCAAGAGCAATCGATAGTTGAGACTCCAAGTGCATGTGTAAAGCTTAATCCATATTGATTTGACTGATGTTCAGGAGTCTTTAGGATTGTTGAAGAAATTTTTGTGACTATTTGGATCTGAGAATTAAGTGTCTAAAGCTCTTCCAAGACTAACAACTTTCGAGGACGAAAGTTCTTAAGGGGGGAAGATTGTAACGTTCGTAATTTAAGGAAAAAAATTTCAAATTTCATTAGTTTTGGAGTTAATTTGGTTTAAGTTGTGCAAATTTGGAGTTGGAGGGAAATTTAAAAGTGTTGGAGTTTATGTCCTAGAACTCAAGTTTTTTTTATCTTTTATATAAATAAAGATGTTATTCAGTGAAATTGTTTATGTATAACTTATAATCCAATAGAAACATCCATGGTTATAACATGAGATACTCGAACTATATAGTGAATATGGACAGGGATCAAGTTCGAGTATATAACCTAAATGGTTTATAGTAAATGAATAAGGTTGGATACCTTGTTCTGGTAACACTATGGATGCAGCCTACTTTGCGAATAAGGCAAACGACGTGATCCTGGATCGTTCATGTAAAGACTTGCGAGTAGGGGCATCCTGTGTAAAAGAAGTTTACACAAGACTGGACCAAGAAATAAGCCACTCTTACTATATAACACCATTTACTGTTAAGACTGATTATTTCATGCGATGACTTAGGTAACTCGATCTTAATCCTGAGCTTACTATGAACTCCTGTTTTTTTAGGGTTATCCTTTGATCTGCATAGGTGAGAGTGGTCATAAAATTCCGTTCAATAATCCTGCCATTTTGGGGATAACACCAGATGGATGGCTGGGGACATAGTAATTGTTGGGTTTTATGCCCTAAAACTCGTAGATAGTAAATGAAACAAACTAATCGATCTCAATAAAGCGTTATTTGAGTAATTTAGTAATTTGGTTATTGAATAATCGAGTTTGCATTAATAAACCCTAAATCCAATAAACTAAGATCCAAGGTTGTTTAAATGAAACTTGGACTAGTATGTGGGAACATACGGGGATCGGTGTCCAAGTAACAACCTAAAAGGTCTATAGTATAGAGATAAGGTTGGGTACCTTATCCTGGTGACACTATGCGATACGGCCCACCTTGTATTCGATACAGATGCAATGATCTAAAGCATCCATGTAGGAGACATGCGGGTGGGGGTATCCTATGCAATGAGTTTGCATAAGACCGGACCGCGAAATAGTAACCACTAGATGTAACGTCGTTAACTAGTTTAGGTTTCTATTTCAATAGGATGACCTAGGTAACTCAATCTCAATCCTGAGTCTGTTATGAACCCCTTTTAGGAGGGATTGTCCTTAGATTTGTATGGGTGAGAGTGGCCAGTTCGCCGACTCAATAATCCTACCATTTCAGGGGCAAGACCGAATGGGGGCTGAGAACATAACAGTACAAGATAGAATTCACTCCTTCCCCTATTGGGGTAAGTAGATGTGTGTTCCCTTAAGGGCTGATTCCAGGGCTTGAACAAAGGCGTGTCGTCCTCTTCTGGCCCGAGAGGAACTCCTGTTTAGTGGTTGGACCCTAAACAACTTGTTCATTAGAGGGATCAGTGGTACTTAAGGAACCAGAAGTAACCTAGGGGTAAAATGATAATTTGACCCAGCTGGTGTTACGAACACATGTGAAGGATTGACTTACTGCATTGGTCGATATCCATGGACACAGAAATATTCTACAGTCAGAAGAGTGCAGTTGTGGGTCTTTAGTGGAGTGACCCACAGTTAACGAATGTTGAGTAACTTGGTTAATGAGTTTAGCCAATTAATCTCGTATCGTTGGATCTTCTGATATGTAGGTCCATTAGGTCCCACTGGTAGCTCGTAAAGAGACTTGAGGCAATTAAGTATAAATTGTAAATTGAAAGTGTTCAATTTATTTGGGGAGTCGTATAATGTATATCGATGCATTATAATATAAAGTTTATGAAACTTTATAATATAATTTTTGAATTAATTTCAAAAATTAATTCTTGAGAGAAAATATTTGAAATAGTTCAATTAAATTTAATATGAATTGGATTCATATTAATTTTATTTTTAATAAAATCCCTAAGATTAAATATATGATATTTAATTGGATAATTAATTAATTATGGAATTAATTAATTATTTATTAAAATTAGAGACCTTTAGGAAAATGCCTTCCTTTTCCTATTAGAAAAAAGTCTTGGCCTTTACCTATAAATAGGACCCCTGGGATGGGGTGAAAGGTATCCCATTCATTCTCCTACCCTCAGAGAATTCCCCTCAAGGCTCCCTCTAGACTCCCACCAGTCTCCTGCCTCTAGAAGTCTCAGAGTCATACTGGTGTAGCCATAATGGTGGTGTTTGCAGTAGTTCGTGATTATTTCACAAGTAGTTGGTGAATTTAATCTGAGTCATCAACGAGAGTAAGTAATTTGTTACTTTATAAATTAGATTTAAATCTAATATTTTTGTATGTTTAGCCTTAATATATATTTAGAATAGTTCTAATTTTATTGCCAATGTATTGGTATTTTAGATTAAACAAAATTAATTACGAATCGTCCCAATAACGCTTCCGCTTTACGGAATTACGGAATTTCAATCCTTCAGTAATGCAAAATGGAATTCACGCCTACCCTATTCAGGGATAGTAGAGAGGTTGTTCCCTTAAGTGCTGAATCCAAGACTTGAACAAGGGGCCCACCCTCTCATTGGCCCAAGAGGGATCTTGTTTAATTGTTGGACCATGAACAAAATTGTTCATTAGAGGACCAGTGGACTTAAGGAACTAAGATGTGCTATAGGGGTAAAACGGACTTTTGACCTATCTATAGTAACGAACGACCTGTGAAGGATTGACTTACTAATCATGGTTACATCGAGTGGACACAAATATATCTACAGTGAGGGGAGTTCAACTACTAGGCTATAGTGGAGTGTCCCGGTAGTTAACGGATGTTGGTTAACTAGGTTAAAAGAGTTTGACTAGTTTAACCTCGTACCGTTGGAGCCCATGATCTGTAGGTCCATTAGGTCCCCTTGATAGCTCGAGACTCACCTTTGGAACAATATGATGGATAAAATATGAATTGCTTTAAGTTCATGTTGAGAAAGATAAGTAGAGGTGATAGGCGTTGTCGGTACAACTGGTTTTTGTAAAAACCGTGTAGGTGAGTATTTAATATTTAAATATGATTTAAAATACCAAAAACATGAATAGGGATTCATGATTGAAAATAACATTTAGGAAATGTTCGGGATTGGTGAAAAAAATATTAATTTAATATTTAATATTAAACTAATTATTTAATAATTATTTTAAATTAATTTTGAATTAATTTAAAATTGAAAAATTGAAATTGAAATTTTAATTTTTCAGATTATTAGAATTCAAATAATTATCCAACTAATTAAGGATAATTATGGATTTAATTAAAATTCAAAAAGAATTGAATTTTTGGAGGTGGAGTGCATGGTGACTAAACTCATGCACTCACCTCATGTTGGACACCAAAATTCCCACTAATCTTTGGTCGATTGAGTGTCAATTGTTGGAGTTTTTCTTCATCTCTAATCCCTCTATAAAAGGCAAGGAGATGGCTGAAGAAATTAAGCTTGAAACATAAGGAAATGCTGCCAAATTGAAAACTCACCAAAACCCACCTTGCAAGCTTGTTCTTCAAGCTTTCTCTCTCAAATTCCATTACTTGAGGATCCCACAATCCGTTCTAAAGGCTTGAGGATAGGAAGGAAGATCCTTTGGTCGTTCGTGACTCGTTGGTGAAGAAAAACAACAAAGAAATCCAACCAATTTCTCCATTGATTCAAGGTTGGTAAACATACTCTGTTTTTCTTTAAATGGACAGCATGCAATGTTTGATCAAATTGAACAAATTATGTGCCTAAAGTCCAAAATTGTTTCTGCTTTTTAGATATTAACACTTTCAAAAAGTTTTAACCGAAATTTGTTTGGATTTCAAATTAAATAGGTTGAGTGGCAAATCTTGTAATTTTGAAGATCTATAAGCCAAGCCCATTTAAACCCTAGTTTGTCTTTAAATCAACCACACGTAGCCCAAAAACCCCCATTTGAGCCATCTTCTTTAACCTTCTCCTCTCCTTCCTCTTTACCCGTCGGCCAGCAGACCCAAAAACAACCTTCTTCAGATTTTTTTTTCCTTTGTTCGGCCAGCAGCAGTCCATCACGCACTGTCTCCGACGACTTCTCCGGCAAGCAGTTGGCAAGATTTTTCGACGGTACCGAGCGGCATATCTCAAGCGTTTTTGTTTCCGACGTTTTCTGTACTCGATTCAGCAGCTCTCTTCAGTAGCAGGTTGTGGCGGGCGGTGACGAGCACTCCGACGACGTCACGTTCGATCCTCCGACGTCATCCACGGTGGTTCAACGGCTGGGCGTTTTCCAATGAGTTCAGACTGATTTTTCGGAGTGCAGCGGCAGTTAGGGGGCGCGAGCAGCGACGTGGTTGTGGCAGTGGCTGTTTTCTGGCGAACAGCTGCTGTTGGGTAGTTTTCCAGCAAGATTCCGACACTTTTGGGCGAATCCTCCTTGTGTAAGTTAGATTGATGATTGTGTGGGTTGATTTTAGCGTTTGGTTGAATACCCATTCAATTTTTTTTTGTCCTTCAAGCTTATTCTTCGTTTTTCCAGCGATTTCTAGCATGGGTAAGTGAGATAAATCAAGTTTTGGTTAACTCAAGTATGTAGGAAGGTTACCCATTAGTTTTCATTTTTGTTTTCAAGGTTCTCTTGGCATTGGGAGTTTTAATTATCGAATTGGAGCAATTTTGGATTTCCCGATCAGCCGCTGATTGGAGTTTTGTAAAGTAATCGGTCGATTAAGGTCGAGGTTGGATTTGCTGGAATTAATCAGAATTCTAGATCGAGAATATTTAAGCCAATGTAAGTGGCTTTACTGTTGAAATTTTTAAATTGGGTGCGCTTGTTTGATTTTCCAAAATTCCTATGCTTTATGAATTGTTTGATTATGTTTCCGTTTATGAAAATTATTGAAAGCATGAAATTTATTATTATTGTTTCCAATCGTTAATGGTTGTAATATTGAGTTGGTGGTCTCTCAAAATTCCATTAAAGGAATGAGTTTAAATTATTTATGAGTTTTATAAGTGTACATGAAATTGATGTACATTCAGAGATGCCTACATAGGACTTAGAGACATGAAATTGATGTACCTAAGTCAAGGTTCGTGAAATTGACGACCTCGAGGTTTCGTGAAATTGACGGCCTCCATAGGAGACACATGAAAGTGATGTGTATAGGATATGCATGAAATTGATGTATATCATCTTTCATTAGTAAGTTAAAATAAAGTTTAGAGCCACCAAAAAGATATTTGTTGTTGATTTTTTTAAAATGTTTTTAAAGCGTGACCCAACCTCAATAGTAGGGTCACTTACTAAGTATTTAAAATACTCATTCTTTTCAAAAGTATTAATACTTAGTGTTTATGTTTCAAAATATTTTTATTTAAAAAGGCCTCCAAAGCATGCATTGTCGTAACGGTCCCTTAAAGACTATTTAAAAAGTTGGGTCGTTACAGTTGGTATCAGAGCGGAACCTCTCCTAATAGGATGTGGTTCGAGGACGAACCAAGACAGAAGCTGGTGGACATGTGACACCCGAGGTTAGAAGGGGTACATGAATGAACCGAGATCACATCCGAATGAGAGGGATCCTGAGGAGATGAAAAACATGGTCAAGATAAGCTTAAAAAAATTGATGGATACCACCTATACCAACAAGGTGCACCTTCCTTTTCGGTGGCTCAATCATAAGAACTTTGAAGTTAAGCGTGCTTGGCTTGGAGAAGTTCTATGTTTGGTGACCTCCTAGGAATTTTGTGGGGACAAAGCATGTGAGTGAGGACAAAGCATGCTAAAAGGACTCCGTGTTGGTTTGTGGGGACAGTCTTCACTCTTAGAAGCAGTTTCAGACAAGTATGGTGACGTTGTCAAGCCGCAAGGGATGTAGGGGAATTACAGGGTCGTCAGGTGCCGAATCCAGATTCATAATCTTGGGCTTGGGGCGTTACAATAGGTAAATCACACCTGTAGTTGTGACAGCACCGCCTACAGTGCCAGGAAGCTTTTTATTTATTTATTTTTAAAATTTTCTCTTCCTTTTATTTCAGTTTCCTTTTTTACTTTCTATATTTCTTTCTTTATTAGTTCCCAAGATTCTCTTTCAGCGTTCCCCCTTTAATTTTTATTTTATATTTTTTTTTATTTTTCACTTTTTTTTTCTATATTTACATTTAGATAAGTCACATTTCATTTACAATAGTGAATTATATTTTAATTTATCAATAAATACCATATAATATAATAATATCCCATGTTAAAATAACTATATAATATTTATAATATCATACATATTATTTTTAATATAAAAAAACTATGATCTCTCAAAAAAATAATATTTATGGTCGTTGTATATTTATTAACGTATTTGCACTCTATATTATTTTTTAAAATTAAAATATTATTGTTATTTCCAAATGATCTAAATTTAATGTTTTAGTTGTTCATTCAAATATATTTTTCATTTAATAATTCAAATATTTTTTTTCGTTGGACATAATTTTTCCAAAGCATTGACATTTTAATAGAAATATTATATATATTTTAGATAGGATTATTAAAAATAATCAATTATAATGTAATTTTTTTTTTTTTTTTTTTGACAACATGTGGGGGTGGGAGGATTCGAACCACAGATCTTTCGGTCATTAGCACAAGCCTTATGCCAGTTGAGCTATGCTCATATTGGCAATTATAATGTAATTGAGTCACAATTAAAGTTTCATTTAATAATTCAAACAATTTTAATCTATTTCCATTTTCTTTCAAATTTATGCACCTATCAACATTTCAATCGACATTTTCATATAAATATTGTCTTAATTTTTAGATATGATGATTAAAAATTATCAATTATAGTCTAGTTAAGTCATAACTAAAATTTTATTAATGAATTCAAACAATTTCCATCAATTTCACGATTTCCATAAAACTTCCCGAAATGTCCATCGACATTTCCATAAATTTTGGACCGCGATATTTCCATCGACATCGACATTTTAATCCTTGATGATAACAACTTTATCGATAAATTAAATTTGTTTATATTTAGGGAAAAATACATTTTTGGTCCCTGAGGTCTGTGTTAGGTTTCATTTTGGTCCCTAAGTTTTCAAACGCGACAATTTAGTCCCTGAGGCTTGGATTTTGTTTCATTTTGGTCCCTCCATCCACTTTTTTCGTTAAATATTAACGAATTGCTAACGTGACATTATTTTTTATTAAAAAAATTATTTTTAATTTTTTTTTAAAAAAATAATAAATTAATTTAAAAATATATTTTTTTAATTTTCATCTTTCCCTCCCACTTTTTCCTCCCTCCTCCTTCTTTTCTTCTTCCTCCTCCCCTTCTTCTTCTTCCTCCTCCTCCTCACCATGACCACCACCTTGCAACTACCGACGGCGGTTGGCAGCCACCGTCAGCTTTTTTTTTTTCCTCTCTTCTTCTCCCTCGTTTCTCTTTTTCTTCTCCTCCATTCCTTTCTCTTTTTTTTTAAACGCCGATTTTTTTTCTTCTTCTCCTTCCTTCTTACTTCTTTTCTTTTCTGTTTTTTATTTAAAAAATATTATCTCCAAAGCCTCACACATCGACGACAATTTACCATCCCCAAATGCTTTTGCAAAGAATGCTGCCACGCTCTCATTTTTGCCGCTGAGGATACAGTTCAATTTGATTTTTTTCACTCTGTTTCTTTCACATTTCCTCACGTGAAACCAAAAGTGAAATATAAAACAAAATTTCTAGAAATTCAAAAAGTAGGGGTGAGCAATATTAACCGAAAAACCGAGCCGATCGACCGAAACTGGCCAAACCGACTTCGATCGATGGGTTTTGGTTGAGAATCGATCGAGGTTTTAGAAAAACCGACCAGTCGGTCGATCGGCGAGCCCAAGAAAGCTCAAACTGACCGAACCGACCGAAATTGATTATTAAAAAAAAATAAGGGAAATGTGGGCTTATCACATTAGACAAACCAGCTAGAACCAGCTAGTGGTTTTCTAAAACCACCAGCTGGTTTCTAGGTAATGATTACCTATTTTATAGGTAATCATTACCTATTATTTTTTTAAAAAATTATTATTTGATTTTTTTTCCATCATTCTCTTTCTCCTCTCTTCATCAACGCCATCTCATCTCTCCCTTCTCTCGTTCCCTTTTCCTTTCTCCCTTAATCTGTTTCCATTTCTTTCTTCGATTCTCTTCTTTTTTTTTTTTTGTTCAAACGGAACTGTTCCTAGCCTCGAAGAAAGCTGTTATCGGACAATGTTACACCATCTACACGCCATGGACCATTTTTTTCCTCCTTTCTTCTTTTCTTCTCGTTTTCTCTCTTTTCTCTCCGATTTTATTTCATCTAAATAGATCTCTTCGCCGAAGCTCCCATAAACTAACACTTTTTTTCTCTTCTCCATACAAACTCCCATAACCGACCGAAACAGACTGATTTTTTCTTATAGTCGGTCGATCAGTTTTTGTAATAGCTCCCAAAACTGAGACCACCGACCGATCAGAATCGACATGTCGGTGGTCGTCGTCGGTTTTTGCTCAAAACCGATGCCGACCGATTGATGATCACCCCTACCAAAAAGAAATGGAAAGAAGAAAAACTAAATAAATAAATAAAAAAACCAACCTGATTAATCTCCCCTTCAGATCCCTGCTCCAAATTTCCAATTTTCCCTCGAAATCCATCGAGTTTTTCTTCAATTTTGCTTCCTGTTTGGCTCTCAAACCTTGCAAAACATCTATCCTAGAGCAAGAAATTAAGAACCCAGTTTCGAAATCAGCTGAATTAATTAAAGAGTTAGAGAATTGAAGAGTTAAAGACAGACCTTGGGTTGTGACAAGGCAGTAAATTTGGCCAAGAACGAGGGAATCGGTGGAATTGAAGAGTTCTCATGGGTTCTTCTTCTTTTTTTTCCCGATCTGCTTTTCGTGGGTTCATTTTTTCCTCTCTCTCCCTTGTTTTTCCTCTCGGTTTTTTCTCTCAGGTTTTCCTCTCTCTCCCCGTTTTCTCGCGAATTCATTTTTTTCCAGATTTGCTTCTCTAGGTTTTTCCTCCCTCTGTTTCAGTGCTTAATA
This sequence comes from Luffa aegyptiaca, assembly GCA_017139565.1. Lineage (NCBI taxonomy): Eukaryota > Viridiplantae > Streptophyta > Magnoliopsida > Cucurbitales > Cucurbitaceae > Luffa > Luffa aegyptiaca. The sequence continues at coordinate 7,877,833 of CM029397.1, forward strand.
AAAAAACAGAAAGAAAAGAAAGAAGAATGAAGGAGAAGAAAAAGAAAAAAAGGACAGAGAGGGAGGAGGGAGGTCCCTCATCTCTCTCCCTCCTCTATTTTTTTTAAGAAAAAAACTTGGAGAAAAGAGGAGAATAAGAAAAGACGAGAAGGAAGAAAAAGAAAAAAAAATATAGTCAGCGACGGCCGGTCACCGACGAGCAGTGGGTGTCGGCCGCCGCCCGCTGTCAGTGTGGTGAGAAGAAGAAGGAGGAAGAGAAAAGTAGGAGAAGAGAAAAAGGGGGGAAAGAAATAATAATATTTTTTATTATTTTAATATATTTATATTTTAAAAATTCAAAAATAATTTTTTAAATAAAAAATTAGTGCCACGTCAGCATTCTGTTAATTATTAACTGAAAATTGGATGGAGGGACAAAAATGAAACTAAAACCAAACCTTAGGGGCTAAATTGTTGAGTTTGAAAACTCAGGGACCAAAATGAAACCTAACCCAAACCTCAGGGACTAAAAGTGTATTTTTCCCTTATATTTACTATCCACAAGTTTTACGGCATAAAACCCAACAATCTCATCAGACTCAGACGAAGAGTAAATGACGGAGGTGAGAAAAGGATGAAAGAGTAGGAAAAGAAGAAGAAAAAGAAGAAGTAGAAGACGACGACTGATGTAGAATTTTCCTACCTCAAGCGCACGGGTCAAGTAATAATATAGTGAATGTGATATTTGAATGTCGTCCTCTGGATTGGATTTCTAATCAATTTTAATTAACGAAAATACTCTTGCCCAATTTTATTTAGGGAACCAATCAAAGTGAAAATGAATGTAATCAAACACAAAACAATGAAAAAGTATGACAATCTAATGGAGTCAACGGTCTTAGGGATTTGATTTCACCAATTGGGATTATGGATTAATTCATGGTTTCATGACATGCTATGATTCATAAATCTTGGGAAACTAAAATCACACATATCTCTCCCGAGCATACAAGATTCTCCCACATGCAATGAACCCGATAATCCTATCTAAATTCATTAAACATACAAGGCATTAAGGTTAACCTTTTTAATGATTTCTAGAATTAACTATTATCTCCCGATTTCTAGCTAAATCCTAGTTATGCATAATGATTTCTAAGCTAAATCTTCTCTCCCGAGTTAGATTCAAGGACAAACAACAATCAATTTATGGCCGGTAAATTGAAAGCATTAAGAACACAATTATGCATAAATGACATCAATAGCAATAAAACCATTAAATCAATCCATAAAGTGTCCAACGGCTACATCAATCCCTAAGAATTAAACTTAGCTACACATAATCCAAATTACAATATAAACTATAAACAAGCCATAAAAACTACAAAAGCAAAGGGTAAAGAGAATTAAACGCTAGGTAGGCCGAGACCGCACGTCCCCGTGACGATCCCCACGAACAATGGTTTGATTCCCACTTTTCCTCCACTTGTTTCAGCTTCAAAAGTCCTTTTTTTCTCTGTTTTACTGCTCCAAATCGTCCAAAAGAAGTTCCCCAAAAGGCCCTAATCGCAAAATACTTATAGGGAAAATTTTGGTCGTAGCGTCGCGACGTTGTAGAGGTAGCGTCGCGAAGCTACCGCGATTTTTCAGATTCTGGGATTTTCGACCGAGAGCGTCGCAACGCTGTGATTTTTTTTTTTTTTTAATTGCGAACTCCAAATATAGAATGTTAGCGTCGAGACGCCCAGAGAGCAGCGTCGAGACGCTGGTCTGCGGATGGGCCTATCTTCAATCTTCCAACTTTGATTCTTTTTCATTCTTCGGCTTCTTTTCGCATCTCGAACATCCAATTGGCTCAAAACTATATTTCCTACAAATACAACACATAAATGCATAATTTTGGCCAATAAATTATAAAAGACTAGCTAAATTAATTAGGGAAAACTAGCTAGCTTTGCTCGCTATCAAACACCCCCAAACTTAAGCTTTTGCTAGTCCTCGAGCAAACTAAAAATCAAGCATACAATGGAAGAATGGATGCAACAAACATGACTCAATCCTCAAGGCTCAAAAGTCAATAATCAAACAATCAAGAAACATGCACATAAGGACCAATGTGGGAGACAAATCAAAAGTTTTCCAAAATTAACTTGCACATGCGAGATCTAACTTAACGAGATCAGACTCTACTAGCCCGGGACTGGATTACTAAACTCTCAACTCATCTTCCCTCTACACTGGCACTAAGGATTCACTAACGAGTCAATGGAACAAATTAGTTTGTTTTCCTCCATACTTAGGTGCTTATAATTGAAAATTACAACATGCATTTTTATGTGGCACTAAATTTCACACACCTATTGCAGAGACCCTTAACCCGAGTTTTACCCTTTGGTTGGCCTAACTGATCACAACATGGGTAGCTCTTTTTGCCAAAACTTTATTAAGCATTGCATTGCGCGCATAAGTCATGACTTTCTCTCTTTTTTTTTTCTTTCAAATTGTAACAACAAGAATGATTTTTCTTTATGAGCATGATAAGCATATATTCATTTCTTTTCTCCTAAGCAAGATCAAACATGCTAATTTGCAAAAAATTAACTCTTTAGCTCTTCCCTACCCCTATCGAGGTGACAACAAGCATATGAACCTAATAATTCACTCCTAAGCATTCAAATCCAAATCTAGCCAAGACAAATACTCTACTCATGCAAGACATCTCCTAGAAAAAGTTTAAAAAGTCTCCCTTTTTGGGCACTCATGCTTATGACTCATCGAAAGCTTGAAAATTGACAAGAAAGCCTATCCTAGGAAATCATAGTCATGCAGAAATATCATCCAGAAAACAACCATATGCTCAATTCAAAGAAAGCTCAAAACTATAGCTCGAACTCAGATGCTCAAGGGCTCCACAAACATGTTATTCCACCCCCAAACTTAAAACATGCATTGTCCTCAATGTATAAAGAAAATAAGGCATAACCAAGCATGAGAACAATAAAAGAGTAGGAGGAGTGAACAATACTGCCCTAGAATGACGATGTCCTCTTTTATTGAAGCTTGCAAGCAAAGGAGAAACCGGAACCAAGACCTACAAAAGAAAAACAAACAATAAATCAAAAGCAAAAAGAAAAACACAACTGGACTTACTTGGGTTGCCTCCCATAAGCGCTTGTTTAACGTCTTTAGCTCGACGTGCTCATCCAGTCTGTCAAGGCACATAAAAATTCTCGTATTTCTTTGGGCCCTTCTTTCTTGAATCAATAAATCTCACAATCGCTAGCAAGCTTACTAGCTTCTCATGGGCCCCTAAAACGAAATTATTTTTGGTATTTTTGAATAAAATAAGCATAAAGGGAGAAAGATCAAAATAAAGAGACTCTGACTCTAAAACTGACTCATGAGAATAGAAAAAGGAACAATCATATTCTACAAAGGATGGAGAAGATAAAACAGATGAAGGTTGTTCAACCTCAAACTCTACCTCCTGAACTTCCTCTGACACTACAAGCTCATTTTCTTTTCCTTCCTCACAAACATGTTCTTGATAGGTGCTACAACTCTCCAATTCTTCTCCTCTATCTATGCTACTCACCCCTAAATGCTCATCCTTAGCCAAATCGAAAGAACTAAGCTCTTGAATGGGTGCCAATGATTCATCTGCCACATTACTCACTAGACAACCTAGGGAAGTGGATCCCACCTCACTAACTTCCTTTGGGGTTTGAAGTCCTTTTATAATTTCACCAAATTTTAAACACCTCGCTCTAGACTCCTCAATATAATTTTGAACTAAGCTTTTTAAGGAAGAATTTTCTTTTAAAGGGGTATAACTTGAAGATGAAAAATTGGAATATGGAGTTGAATAAAAAGTCATTCAAATCAATTAAAGCAATGATGATAATTAGGCTTCCAATCAAATAATAACCCAACAAGAACAAAGGTCTAAGACTCAAACAAAAAAAATAACGAAAAAATAAGAACAAAGAAAACAAAATAGAAAAGGAAAACAAAAACAAAAAAGGAAAAACTAAATATGGCAAGAAAGCAAATATGGAAAAAAAACAATCTACATAAAAATAAAAATATCAAAAATAAAAATACACCCTAAATTAAGACCGGACAATTTTTCTACGATATTAAATTGATTAAATATGCCAATCCCCGGCAACGGCGTTAAAAACTTGATGTGGAATTTTCCTATCGCAAGCGCACGGGTCAAGTAATAATATAGTGAATGTGATATTCGAATGTCGTCCTCTGGATTGGATTTCTAATCAATTTTAATTACCGAAAATACTCTTGCCCAATTTTATTTAGGGAACCAATCAAAGTGAAAATGAATGCAATCAAACACAAACACAATGAAAAAGTATGACAATCTAATGGAGTCAACGGTCTTAGGGATTTGATTTCACCAATTGGGATTATGGATTAATTCATGGTTTGATGACATGCTATGATTCATAAATCTTGGGAAACTAAAATCACACATATCTCTCCCGAGCATACAAGATTCTCCCACATGCAATGAACCCGATATCCCTATCTAAATTCATTAAACATACAAGGCATTAAGGTTAACATTTTTAACGATTTCTAGAATTAACTATTATCTCCCGATTTCTAGCTAAATCCTAGTTATGCATAATGATTTCTAAGCTAAATCCTCTCTCCCGAGTTAGATTCAAGCACAAACAACAATCAATTTATGGCCGGTAAATTGAAAGCATTAAGAACACAATTATGCATAAATGACATCAATAGCAATAAAACCATTAAATCAATCCATAAAGTGTCCAACGGCTACATCAATCCCTAAGAATTAAACTTAGCTACACATAATCCAAATTACAATATAAACTAAGTCTAAACAATCCATAAAAACTACAAAAGCAAAGGGTAAAGAGAATTAAACGCTAGGTAGACCGAGACCGCACGTCCCCGTGACGATCCACACGAACAATGGTTTGATTCCCACTTTTCCTCCACTTGTTTCAGCTTCAAAAGTCCCTTTTTTCCCTGTTTTATGGCTCCAAATCGTCCAACAGAAGTCCCCCAAAAAGCCCTAATCGCAAAATACTTATAGTGAAAATTTTGGTTGTAGCGTCGCGACGTTGTGGAGATAGTGTCGCGACGCTACCGCGATTTTTCAGATTCTGGGATTTTCGACCGAGAGCGACGCTGTGACTTTTTTTTTTTTTTAATTGCGAACTCCAAATTTAAAATGTCAACGTCGAGACATCCAGAGAGCAGCGTCTCGACGCTGGTCTGCGAATGGGCCTATCTTCAATCTTCCAACTTTGATTATTTTTCATTCTTCGGCTTCTTTTCGCATCCCGAACATCCAATTGGCTCAAAACTATATTTCCTACAAATACAACACATAAATGCATAATTTTGGCCAATAAATTATAAAAGACTAGCTAAATTAATTAGGGAAAACTAGCTCGCTATGCTCGCTCTCAACGACTACTGGGTTTTATGCCCTAAAACTCGTAGATAGTAAATGTATTGACTGTTATCAATAAAGTAATATTGATTATTATTCTATAAAGAGCTATCGAATTATTGTATTGGTTTTGTCTTAAATAACCCTAAATCCAATAAACTAACATCCTAGGTTGTTGTATGAGTCTTGAAGACTGTAGGGATTAAAGCCCCACGCAGCGGAAGACTTATCAGAGATCCAACCTCAAATTAAACAACGAATGGAATACCTGTACGACGACAAAAATTTACAGCAATTTAAATCAAATATAAGCTACTGTAACGAGGTTATAAGCATGCTGAATTTAATGAAAAACCTAGATCTAATCTAGATCAAAGCCCTAGAGATCAAAGGATTAATGAGAGACTTACTCACGGTGCGATCTTGATCGATTTCGCCAAATCCTTGCCTTTTGACCTGAAATTACAGTAGCCCAAAAGAAATCTTCTTTGTTAGAAAAAACCACGAACACCACCACGCTTGAACAACTGGTATTCCCAAAAGGATAATGGAAGAGGTTTCTTGTGGGAGAAAACCTTGCTAAGGAATAGAGAAGGAAGATCTCTAGAACTTTTTTCTCTGGAATTACTGATTGTATAAGAGAGTGAGAGAGAAGCAAATAACCACCTTTGCTTATCGATAGGAAAGAGGTAGACGCCTTCGTCAACTCATGCCCACACGTTCAGGTAACTGATCAAATCAGTTACTTGATAATTTTAATTTTAAAATTATTAAAATCAAAATTAATTTTAATTTAATTAATAAAATTAATTAAATTAATATTAACCAACTTAAATCATATTTAAATTAGTTTATTCATTTAAATGATTATTTAAATGAACTTCCCTCTTTACCCTATAGTTTTAACGTCATTTAATTAAACTAAATTAAAACTTATAATTAATTAATCATAAAATTGAATATCACATATTCAATTTTTTTTCTCTCATATAAACTATAGTATTAATGTGCATCCAATGCGTATTAATTTTAACCTATAGTTTTAATATGAATCCAATTCATATTAAATTTCCTTAGTAAATTTACCTCAACACCTTATATGAGCTACCGGTGGGACCTAATGGACCTACAGATCAGAAGCTCCAACGATATGAGATTAATTGGCTAAACTCATTAACCAAGTTAATTAATATTCGTTAACTGTGGTTCACTCCACTATAGAACCACAACTGCACTCTTCTCACTACAGATATATTTATGTGTCCATGGATATTGATCAATAACAGCAAGTCAGTCCTTCACGTGTGTTCGTAACTCCAGTTGGGTCAAATTACCGTTGTACCCCTAGGTTACCTCTACTTCCTTAAGTCCCCAATTCTCCTCTAATGAACAACCTGTTTGAGGTCCAACCAACAAACAGAAGTCCCTCTCGTGCCATAGAGAGGGCAGTGCCCTTTGTTCAAGACCTAGAGACACCACTTTAGGGAACACACATCTACTTACCCTAAAGTCGGGAAGGAGTGAATTCCATCTTGTGTGATTATGTTCCCAGCTCCCCACTCGGTCTTGTCCCCAAAATGGTAGGCTTATTGAGTCAGCGTGCAGGCCACTCTCACCCATACAAATCAAAGGACAATCCCTCGTGAACAGGAGTCCATAACCCACTCAAGATTGAGACTAAGTTGCCTAGGTCATCCTAGTGAAATAGAAACCTAACTAGTCAACGGTGTTACAACTAGTGGTTAACTATTTTGCGGTCCGGTCTTATGCAAACTCATTGCACAGGATACCCTCACTCGCATGTCCCATATACGAACGCGTTGGATCATTGCGTTTGTATCATAATATAAAGCGGGTCGTATCCATTGTGTCACCAGGATAAGGTACTCAGCCTTATCCCTATACTATAGACCCTTTAGGTTGTAACTTGAACAACGATCCCTGTATGTCCTCACATACTAGTTCAAGTCTCATACTAACAGCCTAGGATGTTTAGTTTATTGGATTAGAGTTATTTAGACAAGATATACACAATACTAACAAAATAAATAAGCAATACATCAAATATATTTTATTAATGTTCGGTCAAATGCTTACATTTACTATTCACGAGTTTTAGGGCATAAAACCCAACAAAGACATACGGGGATCAGTGTTCAAGATACAGCCTAAAGGGTCTATAGTATAAGGATAAAGCTGAGTACCTTATCCTGGTTAACACTATGGATACGACCCACTTTGTATTTGATACAAACACATGATCAAACGCGTTCGTGTAGGGGACATGCGAGGGGGGTATCTTATGCAATGAGTTTTCATAAGACCGAACCGCGAAATAGTAACCACTAGATGTAATACCGTTGACTAGTTAGGTTTCCATTGCACTAGGATGACCTAGGCAACTTAGTCTCAATCCTGAGTGTATTATGAACTTCTATTCGCGAGGGGTTGTCCTTTGATTTGCATGAGGGACACAAAAATATTCTGTAGTGAGAAGAGTGCAGTTGTGAGACTTTAGTGGAGTGACCCACAGTTAATGAATATTGGTTAAATTGATTAATGAGTTTATTTAGTTAACCTCATATCATTGGAGCTTCTGATATGTAGGTCCATTAGGTCCCCATGCTAGCTCACATAAAGGGTAATGAGGAACAATTAGTCTTGAAAGAAATTTGAATAGTTCAAAATCCATTATGGGAAATCAAGTTAACTGTATGAGATACAATTAATATAATGATTGTGATACATTATAATATAAAGTTTAATTTGAGATTAAGCTTTATTAATTGAGAGAAATACAATTAAATACTATTTAATTGTAGGCTTAAATTAAATATGAGATATTTAATTTAGTAATTAATTAATTATTTAATTAAATTAAATTTGATTTAATTTAAAACTATAGGTTGTGTGGGAGATGTTCATTTAAATATGATTTAAATGGCCAAAGCGAGCCTAGCTCAGTGGTAATTGGCATGTACCCTCGACCATGAGGTTAGAGGTTTGAATCCCCCCACCCCCACATGTTGATGTTCTAAAAAAAATGATTTAAATGAAATTAATTAAATTTGATTTAATTAATTAATTAATATTAATTAATTAAATTTGATTTAATTAATTAAATGAATCCCCGTCCTATTACGATTGAGAAAAGTAATTAATTATTAATTAATTAAATCCATATCTTATTATGACTAGAAAATGGATATGACATTCAGAATGCCTTCCCAATTGGCACAATTCAAGACTTTGCTCTCAAGCAAAAATTGAAGGGATAAAAGCCCTATGCAGCTGAAAGAATCACCGAACCTTACCGAAAAACTACCTTTTTCACGATCTTGCAGAAAATTCCAGCAACCTTCTCTTGTGCGAACACCACCAATTGGTTACACCAATATATCTCTAAGACTTCTTGAAGCAGGAGAGGTGGGAGTCTTTTAGGAGAGATTTCTGAGAGAAGGAGAATGAATGAGATGTCTTTCACCCCACCCCAGGGGTCCTATATATAGGTAAAGGTCTATGAATAAGTTCAAATCTATTATCTTATTCATATCTAATTTTAATAAATAATTAATTAATTTCATAATTAATTAATACCCAATTAAATATCACATATTTAATCTTTGGGATTTTTTTAAAATTTAAATTAATATGAATCCAATTCATATTAAATTTATTTGAACTTTTTCAAATATTTTCTCTCAAGAATTAATTTTTGAAATTAATTCAAAAATTATATTATAAAGTTTCATAAACTTTATATTATAATGTATCAACGTACATTATATGAATCCCCTAAATAAATTGAACACTTTCAATTTACAATTTATACTTAATTGCCTCAAGTCTCTTTACGAGCTACCAGTGGGACCTTATGGACCTACAGATCAGAAGCTCCAACGATACGAGACTAATTGGCTAAACTCATTAACCAAGTTAGTCAACATTCGTTAACTGTGGGTCACTCCACTAAAGACCCATAGCTGCACTCTTCTCACTGCAGAATATTTCTGTGTCCACGGATATCGACCAATGACGGCAAGTCAGTCCTTCACGTGTGTTTGTACCCCAGCTGGGTCAAATTACCGTTTTACCCATGGGTTACATCTGTAGGGATAATAACACTAGGCAGCGGAAGACGTCAGAGACCTTTTTCGAATTAAACGTCGATTGGGATACCAATACGACGTCAAACAAATTTACAGCAGAAGAACAAATTAAACATGTTGTAAAACAAGTATAAAACATGCTGAGAAACATTAGACAATTTCTAGATCTAATCTAAAAAAGATCCTAATGATCTAGAGATTTAAGAACACTTACTCTAGAAGTCGTTCTTGATGGATTCGCCTAATTCCCTTCGAAGTGTACTAAAAAACCAGCAGCAAAACACCCTTTTTCTTATTGAAAAATTCCCACGAACACAACCAAAATAGGTTACACCGGTATCCTCTTGGGGCAATTGATGAAGGTGCTTGTGGGAGCAAGATTTATAAGGTAAGGAGAATTTTCTTCTCTGTTTTCTTGAGAGGAAAAACATAGAGCTCTTGGAGAATGAGAGAGAGAGATTCACGTGAGGAGGATATATGGGGATTATCGTGAGAGTGAAGAAGACTTGTAAAGGATGAAAACCTAATCACCCTAAAATAACTCCCCATCGTGAAAAGACCTCGGTTAGTGGGGTGGAATTGATCAATCAGTTACTTTAACTGATTGATTAAAAAATAATATTAATAATAAATAATTTAATATTAATAATTAATAATATAATTAATTTAACAATTAAACTAATTATTATTATTAATGTAAATCATATTCACATAATATTCCCACATAACCTATAGTTTTAATGTAATTCAATTAAATCAAATTTAATCAAATTAAATTAAAACAATAAAATTAATTAATTCACCAATTAATTTTTTTTTTTGAAACAATTCACCAATTAATTAATCTTATAATTAAATATCATATATTTAACTATATTTCTCTCCAATAGACTATAGTATTAAAGTACATCAAATGTGCATTAATTATAACCTATAGTTTTAATATAAATCTAATTCATATTTTAACTTAATTTTCGAACCCCTTCGAATATTCAGTTCTCCCTTAGAAATTTACCTCATCACCCTGATAGAGCTACCGGTGGGACCTAATGGACCTACAGATCAGAAGCTCCAACGATGTGAGATTAATTGGCTAAACTCATTAACCAAGTTAATCAATATTCGTTAACTGTGGTTCACTCCACTAAAGAACCACAGTTGCACTCTTCTCACTGCAGATATATTTCTGTGTCCACGGATATCGACCATCAACAACAAGTCAGCCCTTCACGTGTGTTCGTATCCCAGCTAGGTCAAATTACTGTTTTACCCCTGGGTTACTGATAAGGGTAAAAAATATACCTATTTTACCCTTATATTTAGCTCATTTCTTGGCCAAATGTTGTATGTTGTGATCAATCTACTGTTCCCAAGCTCAAAATATGCTTATTTTGATAAGTTAGGGTGTTGAGAATCACTTTTGTCAAATTTAACTTATTTGTGCTTAAAAAGACTTGATTTTAAGAGAATTTGACTTAGTTTGTTGTTGTGCAGAAAAACAGAGGAAAAGCTGGAATTCCCCAGAAATGCGAGAAGGCAAAAATGAAATGCGATCGCATTTCTGGAAAAATCTGAAGTCGTCCGCGGGTCGTTGTTGACGAGTCTTCTTCGGACCTAACTGGCTGTTTTGACCCCGAAACTGACTAGACAACCTTCCAGCACCTATTTCGCAGCTCCTCAACCATTTTCTACACTATATAAGCTCGAGATTCGAAGTCAAATTCAAGTAGAACTCACTTGGAAGAAAAGGGTGGTGACAGAACCCTGGCTTGACGCCAATGAGTAGGGATGCCCGAGGTCCTTCTTAGATGACCAAATTCTAACATGAGTTAGACATCAAACCTTGTGGTTTGTAGAGAGTTTCACCCATTCCCACCTTGTAAAAGTGAGAGAGTGGAGTGTCTTAGCGAACTCTAGAAGGATTGAGTAAATAGAAAAACCCATAATATTTAGTTATCTCCTTTATTTCCAACTCTTGAATCTTTTCATTATTCTGTATTATTTACATTCTTATTTCAATGAAAATGTGTTCAATTGCTTTTTTATCCCATCATGAGTAGCTAAATCCTGTTGAGGGGTTCAATGTGGTGAATTCTCTTAGGGTTTAATGGCTTGAAAGTGTTTTATTTGCTTAAGTTGTGTGCAATGCATGTCATTCTTTATTGATTATCACTCTAATCTTGTTGAGTTTAATTTGATCACTTAGACTTTGCATGCTATGTGAGTTTGATCTCGAAAGGGACAAACAATATCGGTTCTCATAAAGGTGATATAGGAGAAAAAAACTCGAAAGAGATTGTTCGGCGGTATATGGCAAGCTGCCTAAGGCACCCTATATCGACTATAGGGTTATAGGTTGCATTCGTGAATTATCTATGTCGGAGTCGAGTCACAGAAATGTGCATAACGGTACTCGATTTGCCTTCTAACGGTTTTTGGGAACAAGGGCCAAATAGGAGTTAAATCTGACCCAATGCATTGAATACACTTAAGTTAGATATTGCATGATTATGGTTATTGCCTTAGGGATGAATCCATGTTGAATACGTCGTTTATTTATTATTGTTATTCTTTATTATTTGCTTGCTTATTTTATTTATCTTTTCAAAAACCCAATCAATCAACTTATTTTCTTTGGTTACCATTTTCAAAAACAATCATTTGAGCAGTTTCTTCATCAAATCTGAATTTCCAATTTAGTCCTCGTGGGATCGATACCCTTGGAATACTTCTAAGGTTTTTTTATTACTACGTGCGACAGTGTATACTTGCACTAAGTGTTAGCTGAATTATTCTTTATTCTTATTAATCATCTTATCTCACATTCCATCCATTCAGCTGACGACGCACCAAGTTTTTGGCACCGTTGCCGGGGACCAAAAGTGAAACCAGATTTGTTTTTGAAATTGCGATCAGATTGCGACCGAATTTCTGTCTCAAAGGGAATTTAACTTCAGTTTGCATTTGTTTTTCTTTTGCAGGTTGGAGTTAGTGCATGAACAAGGGGTATCCACTCCTTGACATTGATCCAGAGATAGAAAGAACCTTTCGTTGTCGAAGGAAGGAACAGAGATGAAAGAAGAAGGAGCAACAAGAGTTGAGCGCACGGGAATCTCTAGAGGAAGCATCTTACATTCAAAAGTTTCCAATGGAACCTCCTGGAGTCGATCCTCAAGTTGATCCACAAGATCGTGGAAGGGAGTAGAATGGCGGGAGAATTCCTCCTGTTCCTCCAGTTCCACCGGTGCCACAACAAGAAAATTCGATCTACATTGCGGAAGATCGCAACCGAGCAATAAGGGACTACGCTTTACCAGTTTTCCAGACATTGAATCCAAGAATTTTGGAGCCACCGATTGATGCTCCACAATTTGAACTTAAACCAGTGATGTTCCAGATGTTAAATACAACGGGCCAATTCTCTGGACTTCCAAACGAAGATCCACACAAGCATATTAAGTTATTCTTGAGAGTTTGCCATTCTTTTAAAGTAACAGGAGTGCCGGAAGATACTTTGAAGTTAAAACTTTTTCCATTTTCTTTGCAGGGAGATGCTGAAGCCTGGTTGGATTCATTTCCTCCAAACTCCATCACCTCTTGGAATGATTTGGCAGAGAAATTTCTGGAGAAGTTTTTTCCCTCCAATAAAAATGCCAAGTACAGAGCAGAAATCATTGCTTTCAGACAGTCTTACAATGAACCTTTGGATGCAGCTTGGGAAAGATTCTAGAGGCTGGTTCGAAAGTGTCCACACTATGGATTGCCTGCTTGCATTATTTTGGAGCATTTTTATAGTGGGTTAGATCAAGCTTCAAAGGCACTAGTAAACGCATCTGCAAACGGATCTTTTCTGAAGAAGTCTGCTAATGAGGAGCATGCTATTTTAGATACCATAGCCACCAACAATCGACATTGGGGAGAAAATGAACCAACAACCATTTTGAAAAATCCAGTGAAAGCAGTGGAAACAGAGGCTAACTCTACGATGCAAGCCCAGATCAAAGCCATCCATAGCATGATGATGGGCATGTCCATGAACAATCAAGCCAATATAGCCCCTGCCAATGCTGTCTCTTCTCTCTGTTGTGATATATGTGGTGAGGAACACATCGCTGACAATTGTCCACTAAATCCAGCATCTGTTTTTTATGTAGGTCCACAAGGAAATCGGAACCAGAATAGATGGAATCCTTATTCGGCCACGTACAACCCAGGATGGAGAGAACATCTGAATTTTTCTTGGGGAGGACAAGCCGGGTCGAGTAATTCCAACACTCATCAGTTTGGAAAGCAACCTACACAACAACAGTCGTAGAAAAACTTCTAACAAGTTCCAGTGCAGAGCCAAGAGTTAAATCTAGAGACTCTTATGAAGGAGTACATGGCAAGGAACAATGCTGCAGTAAGGAATTTTGAAGTTCAGCTTGGACAAATTGCTCAGGAGATTGAGAATAGACCTCAAGGGACGTTGCCTAGCAAAATCGAGACCCACTGTTGTCACAGTATAATGTAATGGGCAAGTTCATGTTTGGAACAACTTCCAAATCAGTCAAGAACTTCTTTAGCCAAACAACTTTCTTAGTTGCTTCACAAGCAGCTACATACTCAGCCTCCATGGTGGAATCTGCTATGCATCCTTGCTTTATACTTCTCCAAACTACAGCTCCCCCGTTAAGAGTGAGCACTGACCCTGACGTGGATTTCCTAGAATCCTTGTTAGACTGGAAGTCAGAGTCGGTGTTGAAGGAATTGAATCCTTAAAGCGGAAGCGAATTGAATCGAGCGTGATTTAATTTCAATTATTTCGAATACCGGTACGTTGGGCAAAATAGAAAATTATTTTCTAAACTAGATTAAGCATGCAATTACTAATTCTAAATGATTTAGAATTTTAGGAACTGAAGACCGTTCTTCACAGCACTATGCTCCTCAATGAACACTTCGTCACGATCTCTTGAACACAACCATCAAAGAGCACCCGCTATCCTCTGAATTCATGAGGCTTGGATTGTGGGATCCAATCTTGAGTTGGGAATAAGTTTCCAGCAGAATGTTGCTGGAAAAATTTTAGAGAATCTCAGAGAGGGAGAGCTTGAGAGAGAATTTCACTTCTCTGAAAAGAAATGAGAAAAGTAAGTAGTGTATGGGTAACCCCTCTCCACTTTACGATAAGTGGGGAGGGAGTTATTACCCTACTTAATCTCGATCGTTGGATCTAATCCAAACGATCTTGGTCGTCTATTAATTAAATAATAATAATCATTTAATTAATTAATTAATTATAATTAATTTAATTAAAACAATATTGATTAAATCAATTATAACATAAGATATTTTAATTCAATTTGAATCATATTAAATTGAATTAAATTGGTCATTCAATTAATCTCATTAATTGAATCCACATTAATTAAATATCCAATATTTAATTAATATTACAATTAAATCATATTCAATTTTAATCTCTCTCATTTAACCTATAGTTTTAATGTGCATCATAATGTACATTAATATTGACTATAGAATTAATTTAATTAAATCACATTTAATTAAATCAAATTAATTAATTCTCCAATTAATTAATTCATTAATTAAATATCATATATTTAATTAATTTACTATTTGAATCATTATTCAAATAATTCTCTCATATACTATAGTTTAATATGAATCTCATTCACATAAAATTTAACCTATAGTTTCAATATGAATCTAATTCATATTTAATATTTGAACTCTTTCAAATATTTAATTCTCTCATTAATTAATTTTGAATCACATCCAAAATTAATTTTATAATATAAAGTTTAATTCATCAATTAAACTTATATTATAATGTATCTTTATACATTATTTTAATTGTATCAAATACAATAAAATTCCCTTAACGAATTTGAACATACTTCAAATTCTATTCAAAACTATTTAACCTCAGAACCCTTTACGAGCTAGCAGGTGGACCTAATGGACCTACAGATCAGAAGCTCCAACGATACGAGACTAATTGGTTAAACTCATTAACCAAATTAGTCAACATTCGTTAACTGTGGGTCACTCCACTAAAGACCCACAGCTGCACTCTTTTCACTGTAGAATATTTTTGTGTCCACGGATATTAACCAATAACAGTAAGTCAATCCTTCACGAGTGTTCGTAACGCCAACTGGGTCAAATTACCGTTTTACCCCTGGGTTACCTCTGGATCCTTAAGTACCACTGATTCCTCTAATGAACAATCTGTTTATGATCCAATCAATAAACAGCAGTTCCTCTCGGGCCAGGAGAGGATGGGCGCCCTTGTTCAAGACCCGGAATCAGCCGTTAAGGGAACACACATATTCTTGCCCCAATAGGGGAAGGAGTGAATTTCATCTTGTATTGTCATGTCCCCAGCCCCCCACTCGGTCTTGTCCCCAAGAAGGTAGGCTTATTGAGTCGGCGTGCAGGCCACTCTCACCCGTACTAATCAAAGGACAATCCCTCGTGAGAAGGAGTTCATGACACACTCAGGATTAAGATTGAGTTACCTAGGTCATCCTACTGAAACAGTAACCTAACTAGTTAACGGTGTTACATCTAGTGGTTTACTATTTCGTGGTCCGGTCTTATCAAACTCATTGCATAGGATACCCCCGCTCGCATGTCTCCTACATGGACGCCTTGGATCAATACGTCTGTATCGAATACAAAGCGGGCCGCATCACATAGTGTTACCAAGATAAGGTACCCAGCCTTATCCCTGTACTATAGACCTTTCAGGTTGTTACTTGAACACTGATCCCCGTATGTCCCCACATACTAGTTCAAGTTACATGTAAACAACCTTGGATCTTAGTTTATTGGATTTGGGTCATATTGTGCAATTCTAGACTTAATATGACAATAACACTTTATTGCATAAACCTCAATAACACTTTATTGATACAAATGTATAATTTGTTAATCATTCACTATCTACGAGTTTTAGGACATAAAACCCAACAGGTGTATCTAGTGAGAACTAACTCTTTAGCCCCAAACATCAGCATGTAGTCCCTCGTTCTCCTAAGATACTTGAGGATTCCTTTAACGGCGGTCCAGTGGTCTAACCCTGGATTTGACTGATATCTGCTGACAATCCCTACAGCATAACAGATGTCAGGCCTCGTGCAGAGCATCGCATACATTAAGCTACCCACTGTAGAGGCGTAGGGAATCCGTCTCATATCCTCAACCTCTTGAGGTGTCTTAGGAGACTGTTCCTTAGACAGGTGAACCCCATGCCTGAAAGGCAATAAGCCCTTCTTGGAGTTCTGCATCGAATATCGGGCCAACATCTTGTCGATATACGTTGCTTGAGACAGAGCTAGCGTTTTGTTCTTTCTATCCCGAATAATCTGGATTCCAAGAACATATTGGGCCTCACCCAAATCTTTCATTTAGAATTGGCTGCTAGCCATTCTTTTACGTCAGACAGATACCCTACATCATTCCCAATGAGTAGGATGTCGTCAACATAAAGTACAAGGAAAGTTACTTTATTCTTGTTGATTTTCTTGTATACACAAGGCTCATCAACGTTTTGGTCAAAGCCAAAAGATTTGATCGCTGTATCAAATCTAATATTCCAAGATCTGGAGGTCTATTTCAACCCATAAATGGATCGATTCAGTTTACAAACCTTTTGCTCCTGACCTTGGGTTACGAACCCTTCGGGCTGAGACATAAAAATACTCTCTTCAAGTTTTCCATTCAGAAAAGCAGTCTTGACTTCCATTTGCCATATTTCATAGTCATAAAATGTGGCAATGGATAAGAGAATTCTTATGGACTTAAGCATAGCAACTGGAGAAAAGGTTTCTTCATAGTCCACCCCTTCTCTTTGGGTATAACCCTTTGCTACAAGTCATGCTTTAAAAGTTTGTACTTTCTCAGCAGCATCTCTTTTCCTCTTATAGATCCATTTACACCCAATGGGTTTGACCCCTTCAGGTGGATCTACAAGTTCCCAAACTTGATTGAAGTACATAGACTCCATCTCAAGGTCCATGGCTTTGGCCCATTCGTCTTTATCTACATCATTCATTGCCTAACGATAAGACAATGGATCTTCTACGCCGTCATCAGGTATGACTACTTGTGTTTCCGTTAAACCCAAATAGCGGTCAGGTTGAATTACAACCCTCCCACTGCGTCGAAGCTCTCCCACTACGTGAGGATGACTAGATTGACGAGAAGAACTGGCTTCTCCAACAACTCTTATTGAAAGACCAAGTTCATCAACAACTCTTGTTGATCCTTCTGTAGCTTCTCCTAATACTAACTTACTTTGTGGTTTATGATCTCGAATGTGGTCTTCCTCCAAGAAAGTGGCATTTGTCGATACAAAAACTTTATTTTCTTGAGGGTCGTAGAAAAGACCACCTCTCGTTTCTTTCTGGTATCCAACAAATTGGTATATTCTAGTACGTGGTTCAAATTTCTTAGGATTTGTCACTAGCACGTGTGCAGGACAACCCCAGATATGGAAGTAACACAAACTAGGTTTACTCCCCCTCCATAGCTCAAAAGGAGTTTCAGAAACACTTTTTGAGGGAACGTTGTTAAGAATATATACTGCAGTCTCAACTGCATACCCCCAAAACGAGCTAGGCAATTGAGCATAGCTCATCATAGAACGAACCATGTCTAACAGGGTTTTATTTCTCCTTTCTGATCCACCATTCTGCTGAGGTGTACCAGGTGCTGAGAGTTGGGATTGCATTTCATGTTCTATCATATAGTCCTGGAATCTCTGATCCAAATACTCTCCACCTCGATCTGATCAAAGTGTTTTAATTGTTTTACCTAATAGGTTCTCTACCTCAGTCTTAAACTCTTTAAACTTTTCAAGAGCTTCAGACTTATGCCCATTAGGTATAAGTAACCGTATCGAGCATAATCATCTATGAAAGAGATGAAATATTCATAACCACCTCGAGTTTTTACATTCATTGGACCACAAAGATCCGAATGTATCAGTTCAAGTGGTTCTTTGGCCCTATAACCTATTCCAGTAAAAGGTCTCTTGGTCATTTTACCCTCGAGACACGATTCACAGGGTGGTAAAGATGTATCTTCTACATCAGTTAGAAGTCCATTTTTAACCAAACGATCGATTCGATTGATGTTAATATGACTGAGACGAAGGTGCCAAAGATACGTGTTGTTACTTAAAGGAGAAATCTTTTGCCTTTTGTTTTGAGTTTCAACTGTTTTAAACATCTCATGACTTAAAATAGCTTTAGTGTCGGTAGGTCTTAACACATACAAATTATTCTCACGCTTAGCAGAACAAATAAAAATACCATTTCTTGAAATAATAGCTTCATTAAGCAGAAATGAAATAGAGTATTCATGTTCCATCAAAGCTGAAATAGAAATAAGATTCCTTTTAATTATAGGAACCAAATACAAGTCTTTTAGAATTAAATACTTATTTCTAAAAAATAATTTGGCAGCTCCCACTGCTCGCGTTGAAATGACCTCTCCCATTCCAACCTTAAGAGTCATTTCGCCATCAGCCAGCTGCTGGAAATCATTTCCCTGAAAAGAATAGCAAACATGATTAGTGGCTCCCGAATCCAATATCCAGGCGAACTCATCATGTTCTACGAGACAAGTTTCTAAAACCAGTAAATCGAATTTACCTTCTTTCTCTCTCTTCTTCTCAGCGAAGTAACGGGGACAGTTGCGCTTCCAATGACCATCCACATTGCAGTGGAAGCATCTGCCTTTGTCGGCCACGACCTTGGCCTTTCCCTTACCTTGCACAGCTTGCGCAGGAGCCTTCCCCTTGTCACCCTTCGTTTTCTGGATTTGCTTCGATGAAGAAGCCTGAGGTATAGATTTTGTTCCTGAGGATGAACCCTTCAGGAATTTTTTCTTGGAATGGGCCACATTGGCCTCTCCTTTCACCACATTTTTGCCCTTGCTTTTCAGCATGGACTCATAAATATGTAACTCATTAAGGAGGGTGGTCAGGTTGAACTGGATCTTGTTCATACTTGCATTCGTCCTGAACGACTGTTGGGTTCCTAGAGTGAGTAAAAATATGGTATAAAAGGACTCTAGAACTCTGTGCAAGTATACACAGTCCGCATCAAGTAATAAGTATTATCAATCCAAGGCCTGAATTCGCTTTCACTTTATCTATCTTGTGTAACTCTCTAATGGTTTCAAAGATGGTAAAAATGATTGGTTTTTATAAGAATAATGCTGAATCAAAATAAATGACAGAACAAAGAATAAGCAAATAGGTAGACAGATTAGAAACAGGCGCTGGTCAGGATTTAGTAATTGTTTTAAAAGATGCTCTAGCAATATTATTGATCATGCAAACTCTCGCAGTATTATTAGCGGATTCCTCCCGGAACTCCGGATTTTTTGGAATGTGTTTCAACCCCAATGAAGTACGACCGATCAAGCACTAGGCAACTGGCTATCCCTAACTCAGTCACTGGCGTTCACCAATACACAATGATCGTAGTGTGATTAATCGCCACACACTCTCTAAATCATCCCTGAAATTAGAGAGAGGTATTCGTACCGGCTGGCCAGGCGGGCATAAAATAGAAACAAGTACAACAATTAACCAAGATACAGTAATCAATTTATATTACTAAAGTTAAGCACGGCAATCACATAGTTCCTAACCAACGCCTAAGCTACTTAGTTCATAATACGCATGGAGACGCACGCTACAATCTGAGTAGGCATGTCCATAATTACAAGATAATAAAAGGAGATACTAATCTCCTTGATCAGCTTGCAATGATGGTCTTCTAGGTGGTCTCCAATCTCTCTCCTCTATTTGGCTCCCAAAGGTGGAAGGAATGTCCCGAGAATGGAATGTTTCTCCCAGAAGTGGAATGACTTTGACTTGGGCTGCTACTTCCTTTTATAGAGTTGAGGAAGGCTTGAATTAGGTTGACTTAGACACGTGGATGGCTCTCCTTGCTCCTTTAACCCGAAAATAACTCAACAGAATTCGGTTCATTAAATTGGCTAACGAGCTGTGACGTGGCAATTTTACTCCCATCTTTGCTACAGCACAAAATTTGCTCCCTCAAGTCGCCCAGCAACAGATTCTGCACAAAATGATTTCCAAAGCTTCCATTCTTCCAAATGGGTTAAAACATGTAATATATATCTAAAACCAACCCTATTAAGCACAAAAGACACACAAATCAATATAGAAATGAGGCCTAAATAACTACCTTTTGGGCAGTTATCAACGACATATAGCTCGGAGGAAGCGAATGAAGAATGAACGCAACCTGACTGCGCTCGCAGACTACCCCACCGTTCGCCTCAACAATGTTAAATTGGTTCATCATGTCCAGGACATTTTCCCGGACAGGATGTCCCTCTTGCATTCTGGCGTTGAAGACGTTCTTCAGGGCGTCGTGGTGGAGTTGATAGGACGGGAGTCCAAACATCTCCTGTAGGGAATTTATAACCTCCCTTGCAGTTTCCACGTTTTCATATCGCTTGGCTAAAACTTCATTTAAGCTAGCCAATATATAGACTCAGGCTTTTTCATTAGCCTTCGTCCAGCGATCATGGGCGTCTTTCACAGCTTGCGCTGCGTTACGAGGAGGGGCAGGAGGACATTCCTCCGTTAAGACAAACCTCAGATCCTCGACCACGAGTATAGTATTTAAATTTGATTTTCACATGGAGAAATTCTCGCCAGTTAGTTTTTCATTCTTTAGCAAGACAATAACTGAGGAAGA
The DNA here is from genome assembly GCA_017139565.1 of Luffa aegyptiaca. Classification (NCBI taxonomy): domain Eukaryota; kingdom Viridiplantae; phylum Streptophyta; class Magnoliopsida; order Cucurbitales; family Cucurbitaceae; genus Luffa; species Luffa aegyptiaca. The sequence continues at coordinate 7,899,129 of CM029397.1, forward strand.
CATTGCTGAAAAACAAACAATTGACCGTATTAGTTATCTTTGCCTTAACCCATCACACAAGCAATACAAACAATTGCATGCATCTAATCAATTTTGCAAACAAGCAATCAAAGAACCCTAATAAAACTATTGATTGTGTTTTGCAACGATGCTTTAGAGGTATAGAAGAACAGCCACCGAAGGGTGATCAATTGTTCCTCCTCTAAAATGAGACTCTTCTCAGTTAATCTCTAATCCCATAGTAACTCATATTCCATTAGATACTGACCACCGTTGTTCGGTCAAGGATTTGTTAACCAATTAACTCATCCCCGTAAGTGTAACCCTCCCACTTTCAGATCTCAAAGGCACGGACCAACAGGCTACCGTTAGGAAAGACAACTGTTGGTAATTAGCCTAAGCGATCCTATCCTATTCAAGAGTTCATGGTGTTATGAATCCTAGGATCAGGCCCTCCGAAGGGATGGTTGCTCCAGGGCAACACGCAGGCAGACCATAGGAATCTCACGTTGTGACCTAGGGGTGGAGACCCAGGGATACGTTGACACGCGTCCCGCTCCCACTTACTATGGTCACTTTCCCCATTCACCTTGGTATTGATCAATGCAAACATTTTCCGAAGGGAGGCCGAGCTAAAACGACACGAAGCCGAGCATGGATCTCACGATGTGAACATACAGGGACGTAGGAGCAAAACTAGGTTTAAATCAAGTTTTGAAATTTTCCTCCCACTAAAGTAACCTATCAGGTATTTTAGGGTTTGATTAAACCTAGATAAATCCGGGTAAGTCATTTATCTAAGTCTAGTCCTATTATAACTATTATAGTAAGACCTAATGTCTAGGTGCATTAAACAAATTTAATTAACCTAGCGACATTAATCTAACATTAACCTGTGATTAATTCAACTCCGGTATTCCAAATCAGTTCCCAGGTAGGAGTTGTTCCGTATACCGTCAACTTAAATACCTCCAATCCTTAGACAGAACTTCACTGGTAGAGTTCCCTTATAATCTCAGGAATGTTTGTCCTACTTAGTTTATTAAAATTATTTTAAAACTAAGTAAGCATTTCTAATCCTATTAGAAAATGACCTTAGGTCTAATTAATTTTAACTCATTTAAAATTAATTCATTTTAACCTAAGATCTTATGTGTGCATGCATATCTTGATTATAGATTGACGGTTTCTAATCATAAATTTTAAACTATGTCAAAATTTTAATGATTAGCCCTATAATCATGCATACTATAGTTTAAATCAATTAACAATCATATTCGAATTAATCAAATTTAAACTATACTATTTGCATTGCATGAAAATTAATATAACACTTACATTAATCTACGGATGTTTCATGCTCAATGCAACTTTGATTTCCATTTTTAATAAATTAACAATTAATTATTGCCAAAAATGGTAAATCATAGTAGCATGCTGCAAACAATTCATTTTAAATATAACTCTTATATTAAAACTGTGTAATTGTATGCATCATACTATTCCATTTTCATGATTTTAATATAACTCAACTATATATTAAAACACTCATGAAAATAAACCATGCATTTCAAACATATATTATAATCTAATTATAACATACTTAAATGCATGAGCATGCTTTATAACCTAAGGTGGGATTAAAATTTAAATGACATCCACAAAGCATTTAAATAGCGAATAAACCGATTTAATTGGCCCCTAGGATAAATTAAAGCAAAATTACATTAATAAAGCTTTAAAACTATCCTATTACAAAAATCTGTAGCTCCAAATTCGGTCTAGAACCCTCGAACCGACCAGAACCGGTCTTGAAAACCTCGAACCGCGCCCAAATCGGGTTGAACCAGACCAAACCGGTCCCAGCTCAACCGTTTCACACGAACCGGACCGGCCAATTAGGGTTTCAGCCCACGTCTACACGTAAATCCAATTGCTGCAAGAAATCGCGACAACGTCGAGACGCTTTAGGAGCAGCGTCCCGACGCTGGAGCGATTTCAACCATCTGGAGCGTGAAATCGCGACAGCATTGGGACCCGCAACGCCAAGCGTCCCGACGCTGTTGCGTCTGGAGCTCTTTTTTAGGCAAATCTGCCGCTGTTCTTTGCATTTTTTGTCAAATTCCGCTGCGATTCTCACCGATTTTCAAGCCTAATCTAGACCCAGACTTTACAGACTCAATTTACAGTATATTGCCCAAAACGCAGGGGCCCTTACACGATCAAATCATTGAAAAACTGTAAATCTAAGGTCAAATTAAATCAAAACAGTTTATCGCAAACCATACATTCATAATGCAATAATCCCACCGATCAAAGCCAATTGCAAATCTCAAAACAACGTTTAAAAAACGATAAGGCTTTGATACCAATTATAGGGATAATAACCCTAGGCAGCGAAAGACGTTAGAGACCTTTTTCGAATTAAACGCCGATTGGGATACCAATACAACGACAAACAAATTTTCAGCAGAAGAACAAATTAAACATGTTGTAAAACAAGTATAAAACATGCTGAGAAACATTAGACAATTTCTAGATCTAATCTAAAAAAGATCCTAATGATCTAGGGATTTAAGAACACTTACTCTAGAAGTCGTTCTTGATGGATTCACCTAATTCCCTTCGAATTGTACAAAAAAACCAGCAGCAAAACACCCTTTTTCTTGCTGGAAAATTCCCACAAACACAACCAAAATAGGTTACACCGGTATCATCTTGGGGCAATTGATGAAGGTGCTTGTGGGAGCAAGATTTCTAAGGTAAGGAGAATTTTCTTCTCTGTTTTCTTGAGAGGAAAAACACAGAGCTCTTGGAGAATGAGAGAGGGTGATTCACGTGAGGAGGATAGGGATTATCGTGAGAGTGAAGAAGACTTGTAACGAATGAAAACCTAATCACCCTAAAATAACTCCCCATCGTGAAAGACCTCGGTTAGTGGGTGGAATTGATCAATCAGTTACTTTAACCGATTGATTAAAAAATAATATTAATAATAAATAAATTAATATTAATAATTAATAATATAATTAATTTAACAATTAAACTAATTATTATTATTAATGTAAATCATATTCACATAATATTCCCACATAACCTATAGTTTAATGTAATTCAATTAAATCAAATTTAATCAAATTAAATTAAAACAATAAAATTAATTAATTCACCAATTAATTTTTTTTTTTGAAACGATTCACCAATTAATTAATCTTATAATTAAATATCATATATTTAATTATATTTCTCTCCAATAGACTATAGTATTAAAGTACATCAAATGTGCATTAATTATAACCTATAGTTTTAATATAAATCTAATTCATATTTTAACTTAATATTCGAACCCCTTCGAATATTCAGTTCTCCCTTAGAAATTTATCTCATCACCCTGATAGAGCTACCGGTGGGACCTAATGGACCTACAGATCAGAAGCTCCAACGATGTGAGATTAATTGGATAAACTCATTAACCAAGTTAATCAATATTCGTTAATTGTGGTTCACTCCACTAAAGAACCACAGCTGCACTCTTCTCACTGCAGATATATTTCTATGTCCACGGATATCGACCATCAACAGCAAGTCAGCCCTTCACGTGTGTTCGTACCCCAACTAGGTCAAATTACCGTTTTACCCCGGGGTTACCTCTTTGTCCTTAAGTACCAATGCTCCTTTAATGAACAACCTAATTGAGGTCCAACCAACAAACAGAAGTCCCTCTCGTGCCATAGAGAGGGTAGGGTTCATTGTTTAAGACCCAGAGACACCACTTAAGGGAACACACCTCTACTTACCCTAATGTTGGGAATGAGTGAATTCCATCTTGTAAGACTACATTCCCAGCTCCCCACTCGGTGTTGTCCCCAAAATGGTAGGCTTATTGAGTCGGCGAACAGGCCACTCTCACCCGTACAAATCAAAGGACAATCCCTCATGGACAGGAGTCCATAATCCACTCAGGATTAAGGCCAAGTTGCCTAGGTCATCCTAGTGAAATAGAAACCGAGCTAACGGTGTTACAGTTAGTGGTTATCTATTTTGCGGTCTGGTCTTTGTGCAAACTCATTGCACAGGATACCCCCACTCGCATGTCAACTATATGAACGCGTTGGATCATTGCGTTTGTATCAAAATACAAAGCGAGTCGTATCCATAGTGTCACCAGGATAAGGTACCCAGCTTATCCCTATACTACAAATCCTTTAGGCTAAAACTTGAACATCGATCCCCGTATGTCCCTACATACTAGTTCAAACCTCATTCTATTAGCCTTGTGATGCGCAATTTGCATACCGCAAGTGTATGGGTCAAGTAATAATATAGTGTTTTCGTGATTAAACGAGTGTCGTCCTCTGGATTGGTTTTCTAGCAAATTAAGTACCGTGAATACTTTTGTCCAATTTTATTTAGGGAGCAAAACTTCATGAAAAAGATAAATCTAAAGACAAAAAGCATAAAATAAAGGGTGGAGACTCAAATGGAAAGACTCTTAGGGAATTGATTTCATTATTTTAGATTGAGGATTGATTAATAGGAATGAATTGATCGTGCAATTATTCTACCAAGTCTAGGAACCTTTTATCACAACTATCTCTCCCGAGCATAATTGATTCTCATGCATGCAACCAACTTGATATCCCTATCTAAGTTCATTAACATGCAAGGCTTTGGGTTTAGTTCTTCAAGCAACTTCTAAAGTTATTCCAAATCCCGTCACAAACTTAGAATTTCTACTTTAGTCATGCAATTAAATAAAGTAAGTCTTAGGCCAAATCCCCTCTCCCGAGCAAGATTCAACACTCGAATCATTCAACTAGTGATCAAGTAATTGAAAGCATTTAACCATAATTGCATAGGTAAAATAAATGCATATTCATACCACAAAATCAATCCAACAAACTAAAACAACTACATCAATCCCTAAGACAAACAACTAGCAATTCATAGTCTTTAAACTACAAACACTAATTGAAAGAAAAGCCATAAAAACTACAAGAGTTAAGGGAAAGAGAAAGGAAAACTCGAATCCGCCGACACCGCACGTCCACGTCACGATCTCCACGTCTTCTCGCTTGATTCTCACTCCTTGGCCTTGCCTTTAGCTCCCACAAAAGGTCTCTAGTCAAAATTAGGGCTAAAATCTAACCAAGTGGACTCCCCCAATCCGTAGCACAAAATGATGAATTTATAGAAAATCTGCCAACAGCGTCGAGACGCTATAGACAGCGTCGCGACGCTGTCGCGATACTGCGGATTTGGAAAATTCGCCGAGAGCGTCGCGACGCTATGAATTTTTTTTTTTTTTAAAGAATGAAAACTCCAAATATAGAATGTCAGCGTCGAAACGCCCAAAGAGCAGCGTCTCGACGCTGGTCTGCGGATGGGCCTATCTTCAATCTTCCAACTTTGATTCTTTTTTCATTCTTCAGCTTCTTTTCGCATCCCGAACATCCAATTGGCTCAAAACTATATTTCCTACAAATACAACACATAAATGCATAATTTTGGCCAATAAATTATAAAAGACTGGCTAAATTAATTAGGGAAAACTAGATAGTTATGCTCGCTATCACCTTGGATGTTTAGTTTATTGGATTAGGGTTAATAAGACAAGATATAATACAAACATGAATAATACATCACTTTTATTAATGTTCAGTCAAAAGTACATTTACTATCTACGAGTTTTAGGGCATAAAATCCAACAACATCTTTGTCCTTAAGTCCCCAGTGCTCCTCTAATGAACAACCTGTTTGAGGTCCGATCAACAAACAGAAGTCCCTCTCGTGCCATAGAGAGGGTATGGCCCATTGTTCAAGACCCGGAGACACCACTTAAGGGAACACACCTCTACTTACCCTAGAGTCGAGAAGGAGTGAATTCCATCTTGTGTGATTATGTTCCCAGCTCCCCACTCGGTATTGTCCCCAAAATGGTAGGCTCATTGAGTCGGCGTGCTGGCCACTCTCACCCATACAAATCAAAGGACAACCCCTCGTGAACAGGAGTCCATAATCCACTCAGGATTGAGACCAAGTTGCCTAGGTCATCCTAGTGAAATAGCAACCAAGCTAACTAACGGTGTTACAGTTAGTGGTTAACTATTTCGCTGTCCGGTCTTATGCAAACTCATTGCATAGGATACCTCCACTCGCATGTCAACTACATGAACGCGTTGGATCATTGCGTTTGTATCATAATACAAAGCGGGTCGTATCCATAGTGTCACCAGGATAAGGTACCCAACTTTATCCCTATACTATAGACCCTTTAGGCTGTAACTTGAACATTGATCCCCATATGTCCCTACATACTAGTTCAAGCCTCATACTAACAGCCTAAGATGTTCAATTTATTGGATTAGTGTTAATAAGACAAGATCTACTCAATACAAACAAGATAAATCATTTTATTAATGTTCGGTTAAATGTTACATTTACTATCTACGAGTTTTAGGGCATAAAACCCAACAAAAATTTCTCTCTAAGAATTTTCACAACATTCTAGTGAAATTCTTTTCCCAAAATTCAAGAACATCAAGTCTCACGACTTGGTTCCTAGTCCTAGTTATATAGCAGTGGAAGATCTCAATGGTAGTGTCCTTACTATAATCATATTGTTCTTGGTGGAATTCATTGAAGAAAGTCTTCAACAAGTAAGTATTTCGTTCTTTCAATTATTAGATTTAGATCTAATGCATGCTTAGCCTAGTTCATATATAGAATTGTTCTGTATGGTTTGCCAATGTACTGGTATTTTAGAAAACTTAATTAAAATACGAATCGGTCATATACGCTTCCGCTGGGAATTTAGGAATTCCAATCCTTCAACGACAACGTAAATATGAAGCAACTGATCAATTAGAGTTAGAAATAATTAGAGAGACCATGGAAACAAGTCGTCTCTCAGCATACTTTAGAAGTAAACTATACAAACATCAAGAAAATGAAATGCAGTGCTATGTTCCGACCATTTGAACGCTAACATGAGTTACGTTGTCTGGAAAAAGTTTAGCCAACCCGAAGTCTCATATTTTAGGATGAAAGTTTTTGTCAAGAAGTATATATATTGCTAGCCTTGATATCTCTATGAGCAACAAATGGTTCCAAGACAAATCTTAGCTCTCTTTGGCCAATCTAGAATGACATGCTTACTCATTGTACTTGAAATAATAGTTGATTGTGATAATTATATATCAATGATAATTTAAACATTAGACATTATTATGCAATTAATTCTACTAATATACATACATACATCCATAAGGATATTCCAAAGGAAATTCTTTGAAAAGTGTCTCTAACTATCTAAATCAGATAATATGTGAAAATGGAGATGAAAAAGTATTTCCTTTAATGGGAACAAATCTTCCCAAATCTTTATCATTTAAATTTTAAAAAATTGATATATAATATATCTCTAACAACAAAAGAAAATGTAGAAAAAAACAACAAACATAAACACAAAATTTTTAGAACTCCATGCTAAACAACTCAACACCCCAAATATAGACTTTCTTTAACTCAGACTAAAAAACTTTGCACCCCAAACAAAGACTATTTAACTAACAGACTAGTTAACTCGATAAACTATTTTAACCACAGATTATTATAACTCATCCCCCAAATGGTCTCTAATATTCAAGGATTTTTCAAACTCAAAATCATGAGGTTAAGCCAACCTCAACATACTTCAACTATTTTTTTTTTTCAAAAAAAGAAACCGACACTAAACTTGTAGCAGCCTTAAAAAAAATAGGAGGTTTTTTTTTTTTTTTTGGCTCCATCAGTTATGGGGAGGAAAAGGGGGGAAATCACACAACTTTCCCCCCCCCCCCAAATTCGGTACAGTGGGCTGTTTAAAAAAAAAAGAAAAGAAAAAGAAAAATCAAGTCTCTCTCTCCCCCGATTTTTCCCCTCCCTCACACTCTCCCTCTCAACATTCTATCTCTCTCTCTAGCGTAGGTCTGCAGCGCTGTCGTCGACTTTCGCCGCGCCGCCACTGTCGACAGCCACCCACGAGTCCACGCCGCCGCAAGCCTCCGGTATGCTTTCTTTTCCTCTCTCTCTCGTCTCTTATCCCCGCGACCCTCATTCTCTCTCTCGTCTCCAGCATTACCGCTGCTCCGATCTGCCGCCGCCGTCAAGTCCAGCCACATTTTTTTTGGGATTTGATTTAAAACCTTTCACCACGTTCCTAGTGTTCAATCGACATAGTTGGTGATCTAATGGTGTCGTCCAATGGGTGAAGAATTGAATTGGGTGAGTTTCTTGCTCCATTTGAGTCTCAATTAGCAATCATTCTAATATTTAGTGTTGACCCATAATGCCCCTAACTTTGACCATTCAATTTTCAGCACAACATTGATGAAAGTTTGTAAAATTTGGAGATTGTCCAGCAGTGGATTGGGTCGATTCAGTGAACTGTTGTGGGTTCGAATTGTTCGGGTAAGGCCTAGAGCGGCCTTGGGTAAATTGCTCATAATTCAAATTGAGTCTTGAGAATTTTAGTATTGATTTTAGAACCACTGTAGGTGTTGGCCAAGGTCTCTATTAGGACAAAAGAAAGTGTTTAATCGGTTAAAGACATCCTAAAAAGGTAAGTGGCTCCCCTACCAACATGTTGAATTTAATGCTTAAATGAAAATTTGTTAGTGGCCACGATAATTGTAAAATTGTTGGGTGCTTATTTGTATTGAATGTGGTGCTTGTATGAAAATTGATTAGGTGAAATTTACTATGATTTATATGTTTTGTATTTGGAGTGTTGTGCATATAAATTTGATATTTGTTATGGAAAAGTTATTAGAGTGAAATGTGAATTTCCATGTGTTAGATTATCATAAAGCTAGTTAGGGGACCTCACATTGCATATGTATGACTCATGGTAACAAACGTTCTTGAAAGTTTTAAAACTGAAAAACTTGGCGATATGGTCAAGATATGATTTTTAATAATTTTCTTGAATTTTTAATAATTTTCTTGAACCTTGGCGATATGGTCAAGACATGATTTATATTAATTTTCTTGAAACTTGGCGATACGGTCAAGAGAATGATTTTAGTGCCTATTTTCAAAACTTGGCGATATGGTCATGGTGACAGGTGGCGATATGGTCACGATAAAGTTTTAGTGGTGATAAGGTCACAATATAGTTCGTGGCGATAGGGTCACGTTTGGCGTTATGGCCAAGAAGTGAAGTTGTTATAAAACAAAGTTTAGGTCCCCTCATAAATGTTTGTGCTTGCATAACCAACCCTGGTAGAGGGGTTACTTACTGAGTATTTTTAATACTCATTCTTTGTTTATTTTAATTTTTTTTTTAGGCAAGGGCGAGAACGTGTTAGGCGACTGATCAAGAGCACTTGCTGGTGGTGCCATGGTGGATGGTGTCAGCATATTTTACTTTTGCATATATCAGTTTTCATTATTGGAATTTTCTATGTAAATATTCAAAGACTTATTTATCTTGTTGCATTTTGAGGCGTTCAAATATTTTCATGTTTTATAATTTTTCTTGGGATCCCAAATAAACGTTTTACTAAAATTATTTACCTATTTTATGCATCCTAGACTTCTAGGAAAAACTTAACTTCATAGTTCTTGAATCATTCATGCATGTGTTAACGTCCCTAGTCAGTCTTTAGGTTTTAAAAAGTCGGGGCGTAACAAAACTTGTGAAGTTGTATCAATTTGGACCTTAGATTTTCGATTTTTTCAAATTAAATTCTAAATAAGTGTTACTATTTTTACCCTCGATACAATGTCCATTAATTCACCCACTAATTTTTACAAAAAAAAAAAAGTGCAAAAATATTCATAAACTCATTAATTTCAATAAAATAAAACTTTGCAGAAAGATAAATTTATAACGAATGCATAAATTAACTATTGAATAACTTTGCCAAAATTCATATATTTAACAAAAAAAAAGTTTAGTTCAAATTTCGTTTTCTCTAAAATTTTATGAATTTCATACTGTATATATGGTTTATAATTCATTGAATGCATAAAACTTTTTTTTAACGATATTTGAAGTGAGAACTTATTAGAGGGTTGAAACTGTAACACCCGTTTAAAGTTAAGATTCAAACATTTATCTAAGTTTGATGTGCAATTTTATGAAATTGAAAGTTTATGGTGAAAATCCATACAAACTTGACAAATTTAGGGGTCAAAATTGATGTTTCCTTTTTTTAGATATGAAAAAGGAAATAAATAGCAACATAAAGGAAATTAAGAAATGTGAAAACTATCCAAATGATCCCAAATTTGATCTTGCTCGAATTATACTAGGCTAGATATGTGGCGGATCCAAAACTTTATGTTATGGGGCACAAGTTTATATGAGGTTAAAAATAATTGTCTAATAATTTTTTAAAGTTTCAATTTTGTGTTTAATAGATCTCTAAAATTTCAATTTTATATCTAATAAGTCTCTTACCTATTTGAAAAATTTTTAAATTAAACGTTATATTAGACATAAAATTTAATTTTGTGTCTAACAAATCCTATTTGTCACACCCCCTCCCGGACCACCTACTAGCTTAGCCCGAAAGATGGTGTGAAGCCAACGGACATCGTCCTCCTCTAACGATACCCGCTTACCCTCCTGAACGTTGAACCTGATAAACATACTAATCATAGATATAAAGCATTCTACATGAAACAGAACACAGCGGAATCCCTGAAAAAAAAACTTCCAACAAACACGAGGTGCCGCCCTGACATAACTTGGTTCGGATAATAACCTGATATAGATGTCACAACCAAAAACATATACAACTAGGGTTTATACAACCACGACCTCTAAGACTATATTATCCAATCCTTCCAAAACATTTACAATATGAACAGACTCAATATACAACTCCACCCACGTACTGGAGCTTGTTCTGAAACTTTCAGCAGACGTTGGCAGTGTATCAGGCACCGGGAGCTCGATCTCTACCTGAAAGTGGAAAAACATTTTGAAAGAATGAGCTGCGAAGCCCAGTGAGTGACTAACTTTAAAACTCTAAATCCGGAAGTCAAAACACGTGATAAACCTGTAAACGTATAAATATGCTCAATTCAAGCGTTTAACATGAACATGTAATGAAAAAGGCTTTCTAAAATATCTCACAAGTTCGTCATTAAAATCTAGCAAGGCATATCAAGTACATCAAACGTTTTAACTAACATGACCGATCTACGTTGTGTAGGGCACGCCCAGTACAACCAACGTTTACTAGTCCTACGATGTAGTGGGGCCCGCCCAGCACTCCCATCGTCTTTGTCGTAGTGGGGCCCACCCAGCACTCACGACAGCATCGTTGTCACGGAGTACACTCAACGTCAACAACGGAATATAACCTGTGTGCACGCGGTACCATATAGCCTCGGGCTCAATATCTCAGTCATGTAGTCAATAGAAATCTCAGAAAATTACATGAAAACATTAAAACATGCCTGCTTATCGCTATCTTTCGAAAAACTTAAGCTTACTCAGCTTGCTCGTGAAAAACTGGAAATCGTTTAAAAGTACTTGCTAATCCAAACTTTGCTTTAAAAGATATCGTTTCAACTACTTTTCATAAAGTCATTAGCCACGTGCTCATATATAAACCTCGTTAGAAAATCTGAGCTCAAAACTTATGCTTGAAACTGTTCATAAAAACTATGTATCATTCATAGAAAAGCATGTAAACATCTAAACATGAACAACCGTTGGAAACCATTTTCGAAATTCATTTTGTCACTCACTGTCTTATCTAGTTCCCCGGTTTGTAGACTCGACCTATTTCCTTTTGGCCTGTCAAATAACCAAAACCGAGCATTAGAACCATAGATAGCCTTGTCTTTCCATGCTCATGAATTTTTAAACAATTGGATTAAGAATCACATTCACATTCTACTTTCCAGATTTTCCAGATTCTATACCCTAACTTCCAACACCCATAACTTCCTCAGTACTTAACCAATATTAATGAAATACACATCAAACTCTTCATTTTCGAACACTCTACAACTTACCTGAAGAAATGAAAATGAGATTCCCAACCCATTTGCCCAGAATTGCCCCGAACACAGACAACACAGATTCGAGGTTCTCTGCTACTCTTTATCTAACTCCTGAAATTAACCCTACTTAAAGTCATTTTTGGCTCACGAAATCTTCATGAAAGTTGTAGGAAATTGTATAAGCTTTGCAACTATACCAAATGGAGCTTCTGATTCGACTTGTACACCCCCGAATGCTCAAAACAACAGAGAACACCAGAGATCCTCCTGGTTTGCTCGAGAATCCTGTGCTCTGTTTTCCATTCAAAAATCCATTAACTTCTCATACGATTTAACTCAAGCTTCCTTCATGAAGTTTGCTAGAAAATGAACTAAATTTCAAGAAAATCAAACCTCACCTCTTAGTTCCTTCTGTGTAGCTCAAACCGAATAAAAAACCAGAGGTTGACAGGTTGAACACAGATTCTGCTATGGCTGGCTTTGCATGAGCTTTTCCTATCTTCTTCAACCTCAAAACCACGAAATTCTTCTTCTTCTTCTTCCTTCACTCTCTCCTTAAAGTGCTCTGAAATTTTGGATGTAAAATGATGAGGAATGATGGGAAAATGGGCTGAAAATAAGTTAGGCGGTGGTGGGTTTGCTTGCTGTCAATTTCCCATTTCCTTTCCTTTTCTTTTTTTTTTTTTTTTTGGTTTTTCTTTTCCCCATTTCATTTTCTTTTTCCTTTTCTTTCCCTTTTTTTTTTCTAAAAAACTCCAAAGTTATAAAAAAACAACTTGAACTAAAAGCTTGCCATTTTCCTTCAACAATGAAACAACACAACTTAGGTCCAACTTCCACAGTAGATGACAAGAGTAAATGATCCAAGGAAAGTCTCGGGTTTACACTATTGGACAATTTAAAAAATTAATATATCTATTAATTACAAAATTAAAAGTATGAGATTCAATTAAACACAAAGTTCAATTTTATGTCTAATAAAACAATTAATTTTTAAAAACTTTGAATATGTAAGAGACTAATTAGATTCAAATTTGCAAGTTCAATAATCTATTATGAATTTTTAAAATACTCATTAGACACAAAATTGAAAGTTAAAAACCTATCAAACACAAATTTAAAAATTTAAGGACTAAACTTCTTTCATAGTACTATAATTTTTTATTTTTTTTTATCGTTAGTACAAGTTTTATGCAGTTAAGTTATGCTCATATTGACATAATTTTAAACGTAATTATATATAATATTTAGATTAAGTAATATTAATTATAAAATTATAATAATCCATTGTAGAATTATCAACCTAAATATATAAGTAAAAAATGAAACTTAGAGATACTAAACAATTTTTTAAAAAAAAAAAAATAGAATTATGTTCTTTTCATTTCATTAGTTTTTCTATAATTTACTAAATATTGAGAAATATTTATGATAATCTATAAACAAAATTAAACATTAGAACTCAAACTAATCTATAAACAAAATTAAAAAATAAAATTCAAATCTAAAACAAACAAGTCTTATATATATATATATATATATATATATATATATATATATATATATATATAATTCAAAAATTGAGAGGGGCACGCGCCCCTTTGGCGGCAACGTAACATAGATTCGCGCCTGCTAGATACCCAATGCAGTATTCCTTCAATCCACACCGATTTGTACTTACATGAATGGTCATGCCACAAGTCATACCATTTGAATGTGTGAGGTCTTGAAAGAATCATGGACGACAATGCTTATTCCAATTATAGGTTTGATTTCCCTTTGATAATATAATAAACTCATAACCAACTTCCATACATTTTTTTTTTTTTTTGAAAAGAACTTCCATACAATTTAGGAGTATATCTCTATCTTGGATCATACACGTGTCTATCACTAATTGAATTCCATCTCTCAATGTCATGGTCTGGCCCAGTGACAAATCCAGAACTTTACATGGGGCAGAAGTTCATATTAAGTAAAATTACAAATTTAGCCTATGTGCTTTTAGAGTTGTGTCTATGTGGTCTCTAAACTGGAAAAAAAAAAAAAAAAAAAAAAAAAGTCTAATAGATTTGTGAATTTTCAATTTTGTGTCCAGTAGATCCATAAAGTTTTAATTTTGTATCCAATAAGTCATTAACTTATTAGACATATTTTTAAAAACTAAATGTTCTATCAGATATAAAAAAAACTTAATTTTTTGTCTGATAAGTCACTGACTAATTCAAGATTTTTTTAAAAAAAATTAATGTATTTAATAGTTACAAAATTGAAAGCTTAAGGTTCAAATATATATAAAATTAAATTTTATGTCTAATAGTATAGTTAGTTTTTTTATTAAAAAAAATCATATATTTAATTTCCATTAGATTCAAAATTGAAGGTTTATGAATCTATTAGACATTTTTAAAGTTAAAAGACTCGTTAAACGATAAAAATGAAAGTTTAAGGACTTATCAGACACATTTTAATATTTAGTAACTAAACTTGTAATTTAACCTTCATATAAATATAATTTTAAATACATTGGTAAAATATTTAAATTAAGTAATGTTATTTAAAAAATTAAAATAACCCTAGAACTATCTACCTAAATATACAAGTAAAGAATGAAATTTGTAATATTTAAGATTTTTTAAATAGGATACAACTTATTTTATACAATTAATTTTTCTAAAATAATTTACTAATGATTTTACTTTTGGTTTTTGTTTTTATTTATATTTGTAAGGTGCATAAATTGAAAAGGATAAACTAAATGCTAACCAATTTTAATTAATAACGTGGAATGTGCGCCCATCGTGCCCCTGCCAACAATCCAAGCAGCAAATATATGATCTCACACGAAATATATAATACATATATGTAATTTTCATAATTTCATGGGGCACGTGCCCCCTTGTCCCAACGTAGATCCGCCCCTGGCCTGACCTATTTCGACCGGTCCAGATATGGGTTTCTTGCTTGTCGCTACTACCATGGGTCATGTCATGTTTCAAATATAACTTTTTTTAGGAATCAACATTAAGTTTATAATTGTGTTATTGAGGCGATTTTCAAATAATTTGAAGCTTTCCATCAAAATTGACATAGTGGTTAGATTATTACATGTTCCATCAAAAGGTAAGAAGTAGAACTTCTAGTGCACATGTGGTTGAACTTTAAAAAAAAGAATCTTGAGGTTCAAAATTGAAGCTTCAAACCAACCCACACCCTCCATCCCACACAATTACAATTTGCAAATTGAATTAATTAAAACTAACCAAAGAAAAATTAACGAAATCCAAAAAGGCCATCTCTCTTCCATCAAAATTTCAGACAGCGCTTGATTAGCGATATTATTCTCCCTACCAATAACCAATCTGACGGTCCAAATTTCAGATAAAATATACAGTGGGTTTCGTTTTTTCTCTTCCCCATCCCCAAATCCTTCTTCCCTTTTTTTATGTATCTTTGTCTGAACCAACAACAAAAAAAAAAAAAAAAAACATCTTCCTCTCTCTCTTACATCTTTGTTCTTCAGAAATTCTCTCCTGTTTGTTCACCCCCTTGTTTCTCTTGCTTTTGATTCAAGGAACACCCTTTTCTTTTTCCCCTTTTCCACTTCCTTTCTTTCACCAATTTCCCACCTTGACTGGAAACTCAATTTCTGTTTTTGGGCAACGATTTGTTTGGTTTTTTCCTGTTTCTGTTCTTCGATTGGTGGATTAGGGTTTTTAGATTTGTGATTATTACATGGGGTTGGGTAACGACGACGATGCCGTGGCTGAAGATGGCGATTATGGCGACGGAGGATGTGGCGCCGGTGGTGGCAAGTCCTTTGGTTCTGTCCCATGTTCGATCTGTCTCGATGTTGTTGCCGACTCTGGGGATAGATCTTGGGCTAAGCTTCAATGTGGCCATCAATTTCATCTTGGTTAGTTTCTGACTTCTAATCGGAGTTTTCAAAAGGAATCCCCTCTTTTTTGTTCCCCACTTGCTGTTGAAATTTTGTCTGTTGAGATTTGTGTGTTCTGTTCTTCAATTTTGTTGGGATGTAGTGTTGGATTTTGGGTCCTTGTAGTTTTAGATCTGTTCTTTTTTCTTTTGCTGAAATTACATCTCTTAAAGTTTGTGCTTTTGTTGTTTTAATTGGTGTTGTCTGAAAGGAGATGGTTTAGATACCAATATTTGCCTTTTCCTGCTTTTTAGTTCGTTTGTTGATTGTTGATGGTATTTCTTTTGTTTTCTTAGATTGCATTGGTTCAGCATTCAACATTAAAGGGGCAATGCAATGCCCCAATTGCCGGAAGATTGAAAAAGGTCAATGGCTTTATGCTAATGGCTGTAGGTCGTTTCCAGATTTTAGTATGGATGATTGGACCCACGAAGAGGATCTTTATGATCTAAGCTACTCGGAAATGGTAAGCAATTGTCTTTTGTTGATTGATTCATGTGTCGTTGTGGGTGTCGGTGGTAATTTTTCGATCATCGGGGAATCAAGTTAAGAAGAAGAAGAAGTTAAATTAACCAGGAAATGATAATTGTGATGAAAATGTTTCCTTTCACTTTGGAGAATGTTCTTCGCCAATTTTGGATTTTAAATTGCATACTTGATAGCAGTGTCTCGTGGGGAGATGGTTGATAATTGAAGTTCTTGGTGTTGAAAAGGAAAACCAGTTCCCTCTCCATTAGCACACAAGCAAATTGAATATTGATGTTAGGTTGCTTGCAATGTTCAAGGACTTTTTTTTAGGTTTCCTGAATTCATTTACAAAAGTTGGTTTTTACAATCTGAACCAGTTTCTTTACCACATTATCAGATAAAATTGGAAGATCTTTCTTTTGAATTATTTTATGCTACTAAAATAGGTGATGCTAGTTTTTCAATTAAAAAATAAAAATTTTCTTTCGTTTTTCTCCGTGCTCTAACAATTTCATAGGTGCATTTATGCATTTGAAACACCAAATATGTGTAGCATTAAATTACACCAAGCATGAGAAAAGAGAGAACGTATTGTGATATGGAGTCTGGGCCTATTTGTAACATGTGTCTTTACTCTTTTTTCCCTTACTAGATAAAACTTTTGATAACTTTCAACTCCAGTATCTTTTTTTCAACAAATGGATACGTTTTTGCACTAAAGCACATTCCACCTCTGGTAAAAAAGATGGGTTCTTCATGTCTATGGTATGGCACACATATCTTTTCTTCACTCCAGGTGTTAATCACTATCCCTATTTTGAGGAAGGATTAGGAAGAATTGGGAAACTAGATCATCTAGGGAATCAAAAAAATGTTTATAATTATGAATGGTAGTTCAGTCAACTACTAAAAAGCTTCTAAACTTTGTCAAGGAAGTTAGGAACTAGACCAAATTTGAAAATGGAAATTCTGGAGAAAGAAAGGTTCTTTAATTGCTCATTCCCTTTGGGAGGATTAACTCTAATTTTTTCGTTTAGAGATCCTTAGCTTTCATGTTTGGTCCTTATTGGTGTTTTTAATTTTTTAAGAAAAAACTTTAAAAAATGTGAATCATTTGTTATGGTAGTGCTCAAATACTACTAGACTTTTGATAGTTCCTTGGCTTAAACTTTTGAGTGTCACAAGATGATCAAGGAAATTCTCCTACATCCTCCTTTTGATTCGTGCAAGAAGATTGTTTTTTATATATCATTTTGTGGAGCATTTGGTTGGGAAGAAATAGGAGTATGTTGGGCATTAAGGGATCTTAGGTGGTGGGTGTTTGGAAGTCGTCCCATTTTAATGCATCCTTTGAGACCATACTTTGAGTTGTTCTTTTAATTTTTTATTACCAAAAATTCTGGCTCCTTTTTAAATCACTTATTATTTTTCTTTTCTTTTTAATTACTTATTGTTCCTTTTTTTTTCTTTTATGGTTGTGACATGTGTTAGGTTGACCAATCTTTTTGTGGCCTTCTTAGGTAGTTTCACATGTCTTAATGAAAGCAAGTTTTATGATTTAAAATGGAGCCTACTGAGTGAGAGTAAATTATTGCCTTTTTTTTAATTGATTTGAAATGTGCTTGAGGCTGATGCTCATAAACCACGTGCTTAACTTCCATAGGCTCCCAATTCATGTTTAAACAGTTGGGTTTTGTTATAGATTATGTTTATATTTATCTTGCAGGAGTTCATATTCAAAATGGGTCAATGACCTGCTTGTTTACTCGTAGTATTAAGTTTTTTTACACCTAATTTTAGTTTATTTGGTTTGTTGCAGGCCTTTGGAGTTCAATGGTGTCCTTTTGGCAGCTTAGCTCGACTTCCTTCTTCATTTGAGTAAGTTTTGATTTACTCATTAAAGATCTAGGAAAATTGACGCTCCAGATTTTATGTTGATGTCTTCTTTCTTGGTTCTATTCCTGTTCTCTAAATTGGTTGTGTTATCAGTTATGCCTCAATACTTATTAGTAGGTAATACGATTCCTATCTAAAACTTTACCACTTGGGTTTGGAAACTAAAGACATTTTTTTGCAGTAGGTGTGAGGAGGGAGAGAAAATATGTCATTTCCTTCTAAATGCTGAGACATCCATTTGAGTTTTGAAAACTTAGAAACATCCTTTCCAATAAGAGGTGCGAGGAAAGAAACAGATCTCATCGAGAAATCTAAGGACTTGATAGTTACATGATTTTAGTGAATAGAATTAAATGTAAGTATGTTCATGGACAGCGAATTGGTGCTTTTTTTCTTTGGCGTGGGTGGCATCTCATTTATTGTTCCCCAATAAATTCTGTTCAGAACTACCATTTCTGCATTACAGTTCTTGTTCTGTTCTAATATAATTTCATTGATGTGAATGAAGGAAAATTTACCAAGGAATTACAGAAAAGGCATACCAATTGGAAGAAATAGTAGATGGAGAATAACTACTAAATTCTCTAGATGGAGGGCTCAATAAGGAAGCACCCCAAACAATAGCATCCCATATTTCCTTCCAATCTCAAAATCTCTTGAGAAGTATATTCTCGTCACACAAAATGTTCCAAAAAGTGGCTCTAGTGGCATTAGATTATAAGACCTTGGCTTGCTTTGTTAACAAGGAGCAATGGAACAAAGAGTGTGATTTATGGTGCACTGAGTTGGGGAGGGACAGATTCATGTTGAAGCTTTGAAGCAGTTTCCACTGAACATGGAGAGAGCAAGGGCAGCTTTAATAAAGATGATCACTACTCTTACAAATTATTCCAGAATATGCACCTGTTTGGTGGGAGGAAACAATTTGGAAATGTACTTTGGACTTGATCATTAGTGCCTAGACCGCTGCCTTGAAAAATAGTCCATAAAAATTCCTTTTTCCTTTGGATGTCTTTCTTTCCAGTCAAAGCTTGGAGGATAGCTTTAGTGAGATCACCAGTGCCACATAAGTCTCCAGAGACAGAGAGCTTGTCAGAAAGGCCCTCAAGTTATCAAGAATTCAATCTCTTCTATTCTTTTATTATTATAAGAAACAGAAGGCTGTATTATAAACAAAAGAAGTAGGACAGCCTAAAGGCCAAGGGATGAGAAATCCCCTGCCAAACAAAAACTTAGCCAACAAAGCCCTCTAATCATTCAGATCACGAGGAGGCTGTAATTACAAAAGAGTTTTTTTTTGTGGTTTTTACACCACCAAGAGGTTGTATACTGTACATCTTTCCAAAAGGAGTGACCATGATTATTTTCATGCTTACTCCCTCTTAGAATTTCTAAGTCTCTTGAAAACACATCTGAACTCTTCTATCCTTATTAGTAGTTAGGGAGTGACTATGAATATAGAGCTTAGAAGTTCTAAAGCTCACACTCTTTTGAAATTGACGTAGTAAAGGGATGCATTGGATAATGGGCTAGCTTTATGTGGATATGTGCAGTTTGTGTTGAATTAATTCCAAAAAGAGACATGAGAACAACTCCTTTGATTCCTCCTACATTTGGTAAGTTCCAGTCATATGATCTTTCTTTACTCAGTGTATTTTGCACTTGTGGAGAGAATCTAATGGTGTTTCACAAGTTGCGTGTCTTTATCATTGACTTGCCATTTAAGATTATGACTTCCTTCCGGGTATTTATAAAAATAGGAAAAACTAGCACCTGACCTATCATGGAATTAAAATAATAAATTTTTATTTTTGACGCAATTTTATTATGTTTTCATACTAGCTGCAAACAAATATGTTGATTTGGAAATTTTCATTGAAGAAAGTAAGGGTTTTGAAGACTTATCTTCTGTTTATTTGTTCAATCACTCTTTGTTTATCTATATTTGATATTTGGATCTTCATTAAAGGGGGGCCATAGAGCTTCTTGAAGAAATATGAAAACAAATAAAAAAAAAACGTGTCACGCAGCTCATACAATATCATATAGACCTTTGAGTAGGCTTTGCAAGAACAGCCATAGTTGCACAACTAGTATGGTCGAATTTCTTAGTTTAATTGGGAAGTCCCTCTGAGGATGACTCCCCCGCAATGCTTGCGACTGATGTAAGAAAGATCTGTATCCATGTGATACTAGCCTCTTATGTTCCACTGTCAATCCAAGTTTTAGCTCTCTCCTGAAATGCTCCTTAGGTTTCAAAAGTTTCATAGTAGATCAAGATGAGAATGAATTCCGGAGTCTAGGATGATACTGATTCTGGAGTTTCTGCTCTTCTCAAAGAGAGGATGGCTCTTGCAAATACCAACCAAGAGAGGAGAATGAATGGCTCAAAAGTAAACTATTCCCCGGCTGACTAATGAGACTGATTCTTGGATTGTTGTAGAATAAGTAGGTTTCTTTACTTTGGAAAAAATGACTAACTTGAAAGATCGTTACCAGGAGGCAAGGACATTACTTGTTAGGTCTACCTCGTCAAATGGTCTTTGTTTGGTTATCAGTTCACCACTTTGCAGGAGAAATTCATTGAATAATGAAATTTTCTTTGCCTACCTTACAAAATGTTGTTAGGGAAGAAGAGCCTTTCCCTTTCTCTGGTGATCCTTCTCATCAACAGTGAAGGACTACAACTGCTGAGGATGACGAGATTCATGTATATAATTTATAATTTCTCAGGTTCCATATATATGGGCTGTTCTGTGCTGCTAGCTAGCGGAAATTTTCACAGATTTTTGTTGCAATTAGAAAATTACTTTCATGGTTTAACCTTTTGAATGATGGAAGTCTCTTGGCTTTTTTTTTTTACTGTTGCGAAGTACAGAATCTTCCTTCTCAATGTCTTGAATCTTTTTCATTTTTAACTTTTTCAGGGACGGTGACTTTTCCTCAACTGCTTGTAAGAATTCCCTTCCCCACAGTAATTGTTGATCCATTTTAACTTCAGTTTGGGGAAGCAACCAAATTTGACTGGGTTGATATGTTGTAATGCAGATCATGACCTTTTGGGACAACATGCTATTTTCGCCGAACATACAGCAGTATCGTCTGCGACTCATCCTTGCCCGTATATTGCTTACTTTGGACCTATTCATCCCTCTTCGTCAAGTTCAAGTGCTTCTGAAGCTTCGAATTTCAGCGGTCATTGGAATGGCCCATCAGTACCCAGTGAAATACCATCTTCTTATGCATTTCCTGCAGTGGATCTTCATTATCAAAATTGGGAACACCATTCACCGCCCTTTTCCACAACGAACAATCGTGTTGCCGGTGCTGATCAGTCATCGGTTGCTTCCGTTGCCCAAAGATCTGCTACTAGAGTCGGTTCTGAACTACCAAGATCTGGGAGTGTAATGCATCCCTTCCTTGTTGGTCATAGGTATGTCTTAACATAATTGGATGTAACCAGTTGAAATTCCTCTTACATTACAGAAACACAATGCAGCTGTCTGCCTTGTGGAGGCACTTTCCCTTCCTCGAGAAGAAAAGGTCCTTTCCTTTTTGGTGGGTTGTGGGTGAGGAGGGTTGGAACCACTTTATTATTTGCATGTTGTAGGAGTAGGACTTAATCTTCTATGTTACTAAATACAACCTTTTAATTAACAAAAGTATTAAGTGATACAGTCTCTTTGCTCTTCTCTCAAACAGAAAGAACGGTTGGGTTTGAATTAAATCCTCATTACCTTTGAAATAATGGTGGCTTGTGAACACGATCTTCTTTTGATTCATGCAGTTCCGGAGCAAGGGTTGGGAGCTCAGTCGCTTCCTCAATGATTCCGCCCTATCCCGGCAGCAATGCACGTGCTCGTGACCGAGTTCAAGCTCTACAAGCATATTATCAACAACAACCTAGCACTACGGGAGCCATTCGCACACCTGCAATTTCTGGTGCCAGAAGATCCAGTAGTCACAGAGGGCTATCACAAGCGCCCATGGCCTCATCATCTGACCAACCCAGCGGCTTCTATTTCTACTCATCAGCATCGTCAGGTCGTAACTTCCAACCGGAAAATGCCGTACCAAATCGCTTTCACACATGGGAAAGAGAACACTTGCCTTCTTTTGGGTTGAGCCCGATTGAAAGAGATCCAGGTTGGGGAGAGATTCATCAGGGTGCCAGTGTTTCTGATCCAAGCATCAGGTCCAGCAGCTTTCGTCAAAGGCATGGTCCCGAGAGGACATCGTCACAGAACTGGTCATAGACCAACCATCATTTACTTATCGTTTTCCGGTGAAGCAAAAACTATCACTATGATGACTCGAAACTGAAATTTATGTAATGATTGAGATGATATGTAATGGCTGAGTCTTTGATGTGTTGATAGACTCTAAATGCTGTGAGAGCAGCCGATAAAAAAAAAAAACGCTCGGTTGGGGCTGCTGATATGGTTAGTGTGATGATGGACTTGGCTTCCTTGAGTTTGTCTGCCCTGGAGGTTATAGAATAACATTATGAATTGGATGAGGAAACTGAGATTTGTAGGTCACATCCCTTCCTGTTCCATCCAATTCATAAGATGTTGGACTTATTTGGGTACCTCCACAGGGTCAGATTATTAAATTTGGTAAATGTATTCTTGCAGTGATAGTTGAAAATATTCAGTGTTTATTTGTAAACAATGAAATGTGGTGGTTTCAGTAATGTATGAGCAGGGCCAGCCTTTGGTTTTGGATTCTTCAGATATATATATGTATTATCTACTCTCACACTTTTCCTTTTGAAAATTAATTTTTGTCAGTTCTCAACTTGTTTTTAAGAACAAAAGAACTCTTTTGGGATGAACTGATGTGCTTCAGATTTGAGGGATGTGAAACAATCTTTTGGATTCAATCATATTATTTAGAAATGCATTTTGGAAATATGCAATAAGGTGTCACATCAAAGTTTATGATCTAAGGTTTATTTGGAACAATTTGGTAATTTGACATTAAAATATAATGTCATATTTTTTTTTTTAACATTTGCAAGTAGGGGATTTGAGCCTCTATTACCACTGAATTATACTTGCAGATGTCTTTTCACGTTTGGTCGATTTAACTAGTTAGACTCATAATAATTTGTTAACTAGTTAGACTCATAATAATTTGTTAATTAAGTAAAACGATTCTGGTCACAGCTCATCATTTTATTTTTGAAATCCACAGTTCATCAAATATCGATTGTAAATTATAGTCACAAGGTTAAGTAATTTTACAAATTTGTAAATCCTTCACAAATTTATAGATAAAGTGAACAATCTAGGTTCAAATTCAAAACTTGCAAAGTTGTATTTATTTATCTATATTCCATTTCTTAATATATTAAAATACTTCAATTTCTCAACTCAAAAGATCAACTTATACTTTTAAATTTGCATGAAAATTATCAAAATCTTAGGATATAATTGAAAGCTACGCCAAGAATATTTTGTATTATTTAATCAAAGATAGTCAATTTATTTGAGGAAGTTGGGGTTTCTTCCTTACCTAAAAAAGTTTATTGGCGAAAAATGAACTTTTTTCAAATTATTGAACTCGATTAAAGACAGTAACTCGCTTAAACTTTTAACTTGAAAAATTCTGTAGGAAATACACTTACAAGATACAAGTAGGCCATCTAGAGTGAAATAACCAAGCAAATGCCAACATACAAATTATACTGAAACATGGGTTGGGTTAATACAAGTCACTAACATAACACATACACCAATTAAAGCCAGCCCTCTGAATATACCCAACTCTACTTTCTCCTACGCTTTACTATCCCATCTGAGAGCCACCACCAAGAACAATGTCCTATTCTGAATATCGGTCCCTGGAATCAACAGATCGGCTTCGGCTTCGGCTTCTATTGGATCTCGCCTGGTGAAGTCAAAATTCACATTTGTTAATATAAGCTATGGGAAAACATGTTATCTAAGTTTAAAGAAATATGTGAGTCTGCATCAGGATATACATTAGGTGAAAGAGATCTGGACATGCTTCTGGACTTGGAACAGGATCTGCTCCGACTCCGATGTTTGCTCCCATGGCGAAGCTGAAATCAATGAAACAATGAGAAACAGAAGGGAAGTCTTTTCCTAAGATAATCCTGAGAAAGAGGAAAGTTATATATATTTTTCCAAATCCCCACTTACAGATGAAATTGGTGATCCTGATCTCGATCTCGATCTTGATCTGGATCTCGACTTTGACCTTGACCTAGACCTGGGTCAAGTAAACAAAACAACATCAAAATTCTGGGTCTACAGGTAAAAGTGCAAATAGTGTCCACAAAAACAATGTAGCTAAACAGAGAACTGGTTTCCAATCTTAATTCTTTTGTCCTAGGTCATCATTAAGAGTTGATTAGAAGTACAGAATTCAAGCGAATAAAAAGTCAGTAGCAAAACAGGGAGAGGGAAGAACATTCAAACTATAACCCAAAATAATGTAGAATTGATGTGGTCCAAAGTTTTAGGCACCATGTGCAGCACGTTTCAGAGAGAAATCATTTTCTCAAATGACCCGACAAGAATATTGCAACAACTCAATGGGCTTCTCCATTGTGGTAGCAACAATTGGGAAAACATGCATAAGGGAAAGAATTATTCGGTTGTCGGGGTGCTCATCAACAAAACTGTATTACCTCAACAACCAAAGAGTTGAAAGAAGCACATTGAGCACCACATCCCTCAAGTCCCTAACATGAAGTCCCAATTATTCCGCAAAAGCCCATATCTAGCAAAACATAAACAAACAATGATGACTGCCCAAACCAACAAGCCTCTATTTTGTTAACCCCGAGCATACCCCAAAGGAAAAAGAAAAATATTTTTTAATAAAAGAAAAGGGAAAAAAGTCCTAGGAAAACAATAGCTTATGTAAATCATGAAAATTGCACAAGTGCATGGTGGAAGGAGCAAGGGTTCTCAAAGAACATTAATACATTTTTCCTCTTTTGAAAGCTAAAAAACCACAATGAAATTCACAAATCTTTGCATAAAAAACAATGTCCTACAGGCAGATTCTCCATAACCATATATGACTAGGAAGATTTGGAGCCCAATTGATTATACCTTTTAGTTTTCTTTCTTCCTTTCCTCATTTCTTATTTCCTTCTCTCTTTTAGTTCTCTAAACTTTCTTTTTCAGAAAAGGAAAGTTTACTAGAAAATTAATTTTTGAACTGTGTGTGTATATATAAACAAACATTTTGCGACTTCATAACACTTCTCTTATTTCCAAAATCCACATACAATAGTGAGAACATTTCAAAAAACCGAGGAACAAGAAACAACAAATGATACCACACATATTTCCCAACAAGATACAAGAAATAAAAAATCACTAAACGGTCATAGTGTTCCATAATGTAGACTTGATGTGAATAAGGAAAAAGAAAAGGAAACATGACGGCCACAAAAGCAACGTGTTCATTACAAGAAGCAGTCAGTAAGCACAACGTGTAACATATTTGAAGAGCTGTCAACACATTAAAATTTTCATATTAAAGAGATATGGAAACCAAGCCTTCCACATCTTTATCAATGGGAACAACACACAAGCCCAGACTTGACGCCCATTTTATAAAGAATAGCACCAAAGCAATAGTGAAAATTCATACACTTTTTAGTAAAGGAATATCGAATCATGGGAGGAAGGAATTCTGCAAACCTTGAAAGAGACTTTGATTGTGATTGTTCAGAAATTGACTGTGACCGACGAGAGTGCTTGAGCCTTGGAGACAGACTACAAAACAACATAATATTGTTTTAATTAGCATGATTCAACATTTGAGTTTTTATTTTGCAACAATACCAAAACGTACCTTCTGCTCCTGCCACTATGACTACGGCTACGACTACGACTAAGGCTTTGGCTTCGACTTCTGCTTCGGCTCCGACTCCGGCTCTGGCTTCTTTCCCTGTGAGGACTACGACTAGGACTTCTAGAATAATCACTTCGTCTAGAATCACGAGATGGGCTTCTGGAGTACCTGCGTCTAGAGTCATATTCCTTCACCTGTGTGTATTGTTACAAAAATTATTAAAAGAAGATAAAATAAAATTGATTTCTTTAAAAAAAAAATAATAATAACAGAATTCCACACAATGATAAACTTCCAGTCCACATACCCGTACATATGCTCGAGAAAAGGCATTTCGAAATTCAGAATCATCAAGTTTCCTTATCTGCATCAATAAGCCAGATTACAATTTACAGACATAATTAAAATACACTAGCACATGAACGTGAAATCTAAAACAGACACTGTCACCATTAAACATGAAGCATATCTCCCAGAAAATACATTAGAAGTCAAGCCATCCAACAGGAAACTTACAGCATATTTCATGTCATCGTAGTTTGTATAATCCACTATTCCTGCCATCCCTGCAAATATTGCCATAAAAATAATTTTTTAAAAAATAGTTATGTATTTCTTTTAACATATTTATAAAAATAAATAAATATATTATATAAAAAAATCTATACAAAAGAGAACAGGACTGAAACCTTCACAGAAAACATGCGTGAGACTGAAAACACTGTACACAAGACCATCCACCTATCTAAGCTCATAAAGTGAAATAGATCCTTCAACTCAATCTACCATCATAATAGCAGGATGGAAAAATAAAAACAAAATCCAGAATAGGACATCAATAACCTGGTGGACCGGTTAAATGCAAAAGCAATTTCTAGCAATGTTTTAAAAGACTATAGAGGCTTACGCCTTGAGGCTCACTTCGAGGCAAAGCTCTAACTTTTAGCCTTGAGACTTAAGCCTTCTTTGGACCGAGGCTTACGCCTTTATAAAAAGGCATTGAGGCTTAGTCTCTATGCCTCATATAATAGTTAGAAGAATAGTATTGATTTCCCCATTCTTTAAAAATATAAAGATCTGAGTTGTAAAAATTTGAAATATTACTACTTTTACCACTTAGGCTCTAAAAATAGTGAAAATAAAAATTTATAGAATAAGTCAATCCTATAAGTGATAATAGTAGTGATGTTAAAGATATACTTATAGACTTTTTGTTCAAGTAGCAATTCAAGGGGGCGACTTTTCTTATACTTTTATATAAGTATTATGTTCAGCATTACTTGTTCACCCAAATTTAGGATTTGTGTAATGTTTTTAATTAAAATTGAGGCTTACGCCTCATACCGCCCCGAGGCTTGCACCTCGCCTCTTCGAGAGGAAAAGCCTCGAGGCCGCCTTTAGCCTTTTAAAACATTGATTTCTAGAGGATCCGAACTTGACTAAGGGGGAATTTTGTAATCTGTTTAATGAGTTCTATGAGAGAGAGATATTACTAATATAAATATTAATAAAACTTTTACTTTTCTTGTCCCATGTACTAAGAGAGTAGAAGATTTTAGACCTATCAATCATGTCACTAGCCTCCTGTATGCTGTATATCATTGATCTGCATTCCTTTTCATATAGAACCAGTCAGACAAGCCCAGGCTGACCTCATCTTAATAAAGGATATACAAGATACTTGGAAGTCAGAATAATATTTTCTTAAAAAGAAAATCAGGGAAAGATATGAAGGTTGCTACAGACATATTATCATCAATTATCAATCTGCAAAGTTCCTGCATGAAGCTATCTAAGAAAGGTCAAACATGCACTTTCATTTCAGCAAAAAAGATGATACCACGAGTTCAAATGAAACTCGTACAGAGATAGATGTAAGGGTAAATAGAAGGAAAAATAAGTTAATATGACATACCACCACGATCATGGAAAACTTCAGAGAAGCAGACATCACCAGCACGACGCATGTGATCCTGAACATTAAATTCACAAAATAAGCAATCAATTAACAGAAAAAAGGGTGGAGTCATATACTAATCTCCAATTAACAAGGATGCTATATAATCGAGCAAAGAAATCGAAAACTTACTAAATTAGTGGGCTATTTCCAGAAACAGAAATATCGTGCTTACCTTCAGGTCTTGCCATGAAGCAGAAGGAGGTAATCCAGTGACCAAAACTGCACAAACAAAATACCGTCACAATCGTATCATCAGACTTTCACACTAGAAGTAAATAAAATACATACCACGATAGTCAGTTCGCCGAGAAACACCACCACGGCTACTCCCACTACGACTATAACGATCAATTGAAGAGGAATGTCCCCTTCCACCATGCGCAAATTCGACCTACAAAGGCAGGAAAAGCAACCATTGCAACGTTATATTCCGATAGGTGGATAAGGAGAATAACATCAGCAAACATGCATTGCAGCTAGTACCCGTAATCGACATCCGTCAAACTTATATCCATCTCGGCCATAAATTGCATCTTCAGCATCACGAACATCTTCAAACTGAAAAAGTATGAAGACAATAAAAGTTATCCGTTAACGACCACCAACAGCCCAGTGCAACTACTAGAATTCTTTAAACACCCAAAACGATAAAAACACAATTTGAAGGAACTCAGATGAAAAAGGTTCCAGCCACAGAGCCAGTGTTCCAATTTCGTCAATATTCAACCTCACCTCCACAAAAGCATAGCCCGGTGGGCGTGGGGGAATCTTCAAATCAATGTCGACAATGGGTCCATACTGCAAAATTAAACTAGAATTAGTCGGGAAAATCTCAACATAACAACAAGAACTCTGGAATTATTAAACACCATTTTACCAAAATAAGTATATGATTATTTGAGGAAATCGAACCTTGTAAAACAGATCTTCTACTTCTCTCAAACGAATGTCTCCAGGAAGGTTACCAACATAGATGGTGCGACTATTTCTGCTGCTCATCTTCTCCTTTCTCGGGTACAATAAAAACAAAATCTTGAAAAGGATGAGAATAGATGTTAATAAAAATTGCATCATACAATGAAACAACATCGTACAGATTGAAAAAGGGATGGAGGAGAATAACCTATCGAGCCATAACCATAGTCATCAACCATCACCATGGCTATCAAAATTAACACAAAATCGAAATGAAAAAGAAAATCAACACGCGAAATGACGAGATTTTTTTGCTTTTTTTGCTTGTTCTTTCTTCTATCAAGAATCGAAAACAACAATTTGAAAGGAAGAAGGCAAATCGAAAGGGAGAAATACATACCTGGTGATTTTAGGGCTAGAGAGAAAATAGAGGAGCAAATTCTTGAAGATTTCTGAGCTTCTGGAAAAATCTAGAGTGCAAAGCGAAAACCAGGATTTTATAGTGCCACACGAAGTTGGGCTAGAATCCTGTGCTATCAGTCCCATGCTTCTTTTTACGGGCTTGATGTTTTTACTCTTTTGCCCTTTCGTCTGGAACTTGCCGACCTCTGTTCAAAAGGTAATTTCACCTCACCACGTGTCCAAAGTATACTTATTAAACTTGGATAAAAGTAAATAATTAATAATAATTTTGTGGGTTTTTCAAAAAAAAAATAAATAAATAAATAAATAGCCTAAGTGAGCATAGCTCAGTCGTAATTGACATGTATTTTCGAGAGATTCGAATTCCCAATCCTCAAATGTTGATGTAATAAAAAAACATAATAAAATAAATAAATAACAATTTTATGAGAAAAAAAAATTAGATCCCATTGTTATACCTAAACTTTTTTTTTTGTTCATATTCATCTTTGAACTTTTAGGGCATGTTTGGGGGCCCAACTTCGGAAGCCCGGTGTTTCTAAAACACCCCGTTTTTAAGAAACATGCGTTTGGGCCGCTGGTTTGGGAAAACGCTTGATTAGGTTTTCCAAACCCCCGTGTTCGTTTCGTTATCCGCCGCTCTCTCACTCCCCACTTTCGGTAACACGCTTCCCTTCTCTCTCCGTTTTCCTTCGTTCGTCCGATTTCCTCTCTCGCCCGATGGTTTGTAATCTCAATTCTTCCTTCGTTCTTCACATGTTCTTGCCCTCTCTCCTTCTCCTCTCTTCTGGGTTGGCAGATCTGAAGGTTAGGTGAGTTTGTTCCCCTTTTTTTTTCGCCATCTGAAGGTGTTCTTCATTTTTTTATTCCGATCTGACCTCGAATTTGTGTTCTTTCTTCAAGTTTTGTTCGGATCTGAACATCAGACTCCCGTCCCGTTACGTCTTAGGGTCTTGGATGAACTGCATGTGATATCCGTCTTCATCAATCTCGGTTTAAGTTTGTTTCCTCCTCGCCCCTTCTTTTAGATCTACGACTGTGGGTAATTTTTTTTTAGTTTTTAGTTTTTTTTTTTTTTTTTTTTTACCATTCGGTCATTTGGTTTTGTTCTTCTCCTCTGTTTTTGTTCTTCGGGTTTAATCTTTTTGTTGTTTCGTTTTTTTTGTTTTTACAGAAACCCATCCCATGCGCTTCAACTTGCCGTGGGTGTCGACGATATGAATCGGTATACGCCTGGTAGATTGGGGCACAGTGAGGGATGGGACGAAGGTAAGGGGTAACCGGCCAATGATGTTTTGGAAGCAAGCAACCTGAAAACATGTTTAATTTCTTTTTTGTTTTTTGATCTGTCTTGTTGTTGTAGTTTGTTCCTCTTCTGATTTACCGTTTGTTAATTGGTTTTGTTTGTAGGTTGGTTTTTCCTTTTGTGTTAATGCTGTTAAAATTTGTTTGACTTCATGTTTAATTTCTTTTGTGTTTATGTTGTTGTGTAAATTTCATTCCTCTCATGACCCCCCCCCCCATTCGTATTTTGTGTTCATGCTGTTGTGTAAATTTGATTCCTCTCATGACCCCCCCCCAATTCGTATTATGTGTCCATGCTGTTGTGTAATCTGTGTTGCATTCTTGTTTTTTCCGTGTCGTTTTTTTTCCTGATCTGATTCCGTCTTATTTACCCTGTTCTGCGCACATAATTTGAGTTAAGTTTGTTTGTTTGTTGGACACATTATTTGGTTTGATTTTGTCTTCTTTTGCCCACAATATTTAATTCAAGTTTGTGTTCTTCATTTTCAAGTCAGTGTTCAATAGACTGTGTTTTTTCCACTTCTTTCTTATTTTATACTTGTTTTGTCAATTTCTTTTTTGCCATATTTGTTTGACTTCCATGGTCTTTTTTGTTCATTCATGTCAATTTCATGTTGTTTTCCAAATTTTGAAATGTTTTCTGCATTGAACAAAACCATAGTTGAAAAAAAAATTCCAACTGAGGCCGGTTACATTTTTTTCAGTATTTAAATATTTTTTGGTTCTTAGTTTCTGATATTTGGTTACTTTCTAACTAATCACATTGTGGTTGAACCAATGTTTTGTAAATCAAGTTTATTTGTGATGAGAAAAGTCTGATGTTGCATTTATTTCACCTTACTCATCATATCTTTCCATTTAAAATATTAGACTTGGTTGCATTTATGTTGACTTTATAAATGCAACCAACCTTCTGAGTTAATAAATAAAGGCAGCTGGCATTTATATTTCGTGGTTTAATTATGCAACCACTGCTTGTAACTTTCATTCAACTACCTCCTTCAATCCTTTTCTTATTTAAAGAAGAC
This sequence comes from Luffa aegyptiaca, assembly GCA_017139565.1. Classification (NCBI taxonomy): domain Eukaryota; kingdom Viridiplantae; phylum Streptophyta; class Magnoliopsida; order Cucurbitales; family Cucurbitaceae; genus Luffa; species Luffa aegyptiaca. The sequence goes on from CM029397.1 coordinate 7,930,909, forward strand.
CAACCATTTCTAATTTCTTTGAGGAAAGTCTCCACTGCATTGGATAGTCCCTCTAAACGGTGAGTCGTTTTCCAACTTGCATACTTTTCTTTCTTTGTGTTGCTATGTATCCCAAGTTCTTCCTTTCACTAACTACAATCTCTTCTTATCTTTCGCCCTTGAAGACAAATCTAAACCTGATCTCCACCTTCTTCCGTTTCGTTTCACGCATCCCGATCTCGTATAACGGTAAGTTTTCATTCTCTTCATTCGTTCATTTCGTTTGTACTTGGTCTACATTCATACGGTCATATCTTAATAACCTTCTCCCTTTATGTGATATGCTTGCAGGTTTACTCCAAAGAACACCGTTATATTCGAGGTTCGTTCGTTCGTTCAATTTAAATACCCTTATACTGTTCTGAAAATTGTGTATATTATTTGTTGTGGACATTAGAAACTGCTTCATTTGTATTCTTTAAGTTCGGACATTTCGTTGGTTTTTTTCTGTTTTTTCACGTTGTATTGTTCATTGCGTTACGATTTTAGCTTATGTAATGATACCATTTTCTGTATAAATGAAAATTTTCTTATGAAATTGACATATATTTTAAATAAATCGACGTAAAAAATATGTCACGTTGTTTGAACGAATATTTAGTTGCTAAAATTCATCATGCTTTTACTATCATTTTCTATTTTGAATGTTGAAAAAAATATGCAGTAGCAATTTTGTTCACTAAAATGTTGAAACAAAGAAAAAAAAATGGAATTTGAAGTTTACTATAACACAAAATTTCAATACTATGAACATTTGCTTTAAAGAAGTTAAAATTTGTTTGACTACATCTTCCTTGCTTCTGGGATTTTAGTTTTAAAAAAATTGAGACCTCACTATAATATGAAAAAGGTTTGGTTTTTTTTTTTTTATCTACAACACTTTGGTGAAAAATTTATTTCAAGTGGATAAATCATATTAAAAGAAATTTAATTTGGATTTCAGTTTTCATTCAAGTTTTTAAACACATAGATTAATATCATATTCGTACTAACAAGTGAAAAAGGAATGAAATTGTAAATTAACCACATTGATGTAATTAAAATGAATAAAAGTTATTTCATAAGAAAAGAAATAAACCAGCACCCCTCATGTTAAAGTAATATGTTTTATTTTATTATTATTTTTTTTTTACAAAATTGAAGTCATAAAAATAACATTTTCATATGGTTTCAAAAAAAGCCACGGAATGAACTGTTGAGTACATTTTTTTCCTCCAATTAGAGTTATTACGTTCAAAATTGTAGGAAAATAAATTTTATAACTTCAGTGAGTTAAGAAGTACAACATCCAAGTCAAATGATTTTTTTTTTCCATTAGAGTTAATAATAGGAAAATTAAGGTAAAACAGATTTCCTAATTCTTTCATATTATTATCTTTATTGAAGTGTTTTTTATATACAATTATTTTCATTTTTCATGAGTTTAATTGCACAAAGAATTTCAAATAACAAGTATTGAAAATGTTACTATTATATATATGCTCAATTTATATCTTATCACATCCTTCGATTTTCATTAAGCTTACTTTACTTTAATTGTACTTTGATACTTGTCTATGAGCTAATCTATCTTAGTTTAGTCTAGGGGTTATTGTGCATTTCGAGCGTATACTTCTAAACCCCAAAAGATAGATTCAATTATTTGGTAAAATAATACACAATTGTTTTGCGACGAAAGAACCAATTATAGAAATTACCTTTTCACCCAAAACCTCAAGTCATAAACCCTAAACTTACCAAACCCTAGATCATAAACCCTAAACCATAAACGACTTAAGCATTAAACCCTAAACCACTAAACCACTCAACCTTAAACCCTAAACCCTAAACCAGTTAACCACTAAACCGTAAACTAGTAAACCCTAAACCACTCAACCTTAAACCCTAAACCCTAAACCACTCAACTATAAACCCTAAACCCTAAACCACTTAACCACTAAACTGTAAACCAGTAAACCCTAACCCCTAAACCACTTAATCACTGAACACGAAACCGAAAAGTTTGTAACCTAAATCACGAACCTCAAACTTACCGAACCCTAAAACCTAAACACTAAACCCTATACCCTAAATATTAAACCCTAAATCGTTGACCCTAAAACAGGAAACCATAAACCCTAATACCATGTACCCTAAAACCACTAGGACTAAAATCCGGATTCTTGTAATCATAAAACGAAATAACACGCTTTAAATATAGACAATAGGTGATTGCTTGACTTGGTACATTTTGAATAATAGGACTATGGGGGCAACGAAATTCTATGTCGTGTTTGTTGGTCGCAACCCAGGAATTTACACCTCGTGGGTTGAATGCCACAGACAAGTAAACCAGTTTAAGGGAGCACTACACAAGTCATATCCAACATTTCAAGAAGCAGAGTATGCATTTAGGCAGTACGTTGCGGGCACCCAGGGCGAAGCAAACCTCGTTGACCAACATGATGCGTGTCGTAACCTTCCTGTAGGGGGCTATGGAGCCGTAGGAAAATGTTACAGTATTAGTCGGATGTTTGTAGGGTTCCTATTCGGAATAATTGTAACGTACGTCATCGTTCACTATCTTTAGAATGCTAGCATATCCCCTTGTAAGATGAGTAATGCTTTGCACTAAATAAAAGTCGGTTTATGTTTTGTCTAGGCTGAAGTAGTACCTCATAATGGATTCCATTAACCCAAATGAACTTCTTTCCGTACTTTCAATAATGGCTGACTCTCAGCGCCAACTATTCAACCTGATTAACTCCTTCATGAACAACCACCCTAGGATAGAAAACCAAACTCCATACCTCAGACACCAGATAAGGCAGTTAGCCTGCTTCCGGTTGATTCATGAAAGGGACCTATGCTGTCAAGAAAGCACCAGGATGGATAGAAGATGTTTTGCCATTCTATGTAGTCTGTTGAGAACGACGTCCGGGTTGGTGGGAACGGAAATCGTAGACGTGGAAGAGATGGTCGCGATGTTCTTGCACATCGTTGCTCATGATGTTAAGAATCGAGTCATTAGAAGACAGTTTGCACGGTCGGGCGAAACCGTTTCTCGACACTTCAACGCGACTTTGAGTGCCGTACTACGATTGTACGACGTTCTACTTAAGAAACCTGAACCGATCACGACTTCTTGCCAAGATGGGAGGTGGAAATGGTTTGAGTATGGACACTATACGTTTGCACACATCGTTAAGATTTTACAAAGTCCTTCTGACATTTGTAATGCGATGTGGAAACAGAATTGTTTAGGTGCATTGGACGGTACGTACGTAAAGGTCCATGTTAGTGCAGCTGATCGACCAAGGTATAGGACGCGAAAGGGTGAGATTGCAACAAATGTATTGGGCGTCGTGTCCCCAAAAGGTGAATTCATTTTTGTTATGCCGGGATGGGAAGGTTCGGTTGTTGATTCTCGTGTACTCAGAGATGCTATATCACGCCCCAATGGACTAATAGTGCTGAAGGGTATGGAAAGAAATATGAATGTAAAATAGGATCGATTACGTCATCCTTTGGTATTAAACATCTTTTATGAACAGGTTACTACTACCTTTGTGATGCCGGGTACCCAAACGCAGAGGGTTTCTTGGCACCTTATAGAGGAGAGCGGTACCACTTAACCGAGTGGCGTGGGGGAGGCAATCCACCTACTACACCAAGAGAGTTCTTCAACACGGAATGTTATCGAGAGAGCATTCGGTGCTCTAAAAGGACGGTGGGCGATACTTCGGGAGAAGTCCTACTACCCTGCTCGAACCCAGTGTCGAATCATAACAGCGTGCTGTTTACTCCACAACCTTATCACCCGGGAGATGGGTCTGGATGTTGGATTGGATGAAGGTGATGTTGGTCGATCTGAACCCGTACCTCTAGATGGTGAGAACATAACCTTCATTCAAAGCTCCACTGAATGGACGCAAAAGCGAGATGACCTAGCGAACAGGATGTTCAACGCGTGGGGGCAACATAATCCCTAATCCAGTTTCGACATACGACTATCTGCTATGTTGTAATTTATATAGTTTTGACATTTCTTCGGCCGTACATTTTTTCTACAATCTAAACGATCTATTCCATGTAACTCAGTTTAGATTTATGGAAAACAATCGTTCATGTTGTTATTCTACATTATGTTTCTAACTTCTTGTCTGCGATTACTTCATAACTAACTATTCTACATTAGGTCGCCGATTGTGTGAATTGATCAGAATACATACTTACAAAATCTGATGACACAATACTTTATCCATGTAGACTAATGGCAGGTGCAGATAAACAACAAAAGCACATCTGGACGAGGCAAGAGGAGGCACGGTTGGTGGAATCCCTCGTGGAGCTCGTCCACGAAGGTGGATGGAGAGGGGACAACGGGACCTTCAGGGCCGGATACCTAGCCCGACTGAAGCGGATGATAAAAGATAAAATGCCGACCTGCACCATAGAGTCAACGTCCGTAATAGACTGCAAGGTGCGGTCCTTGAAACGGCAATACAGTGCCATCTCGGAGATGCTGGGTCCGGGCTGCAGTGGATTTGGTTGGAATGATGAGTTTAAATGCATCCAGGCTGAGAGGGAGGTATATGATGCATGGGTGAAGGTACGATCATTAGTCATTCATTGATGTAACTCATGTACAATATCGTTGATAAAACACTCTTCAATACATGCAGTCACACTCGGCCGCGAAGGGGCTGCTGAACAAGCCATTTCCTCATTACGAGGATCTTGCTTTCGTTTTCGGCAAAGACAGGGCGAGTGGCGGCGCGTGTAATGTTCCAGCGGAACAGGCAGACAGCACCCACGGGGACGACGAGGGTGATCAGAATGTCCAGGCGGAACAGGATTGTTACGTCCCCGCCCCTCCAGACATTAATCTGGCCGCGGACATGGAATTCGAGGACGTCCCCATCACACCGACAAGCCGACCAAGCACTGCAGGGTCCTCCCAGAGTCGAAAGCGGAGCAGAGCTTCATATGAAGCTGAAGCCCTTGATATTATGAGGCAGTCAGTGACTATGCAGGAGGCACAGTTCACTAAGATCGCTGACTGGCCGGAAGCCCAAGACGCGTGAGAGTTCAAGAGGCGGGACACGGTCGGAGAGATGCTCCTGGCGCAGCATGAGCTATCGGACGATGAGAGAGGTTCTCTTATGCGCATCCTCTTCACCAAACCGAAGATGACAAATATGATGTTGTCTGTGCCACCGAACCTCAGGCTTCGCTTTCTACGAGGACTACTGAATGAACGCCGGTGACTTCCGACTTTCCTCCACCATACTTTTGATTTGTAATTACGAAAATATGTACCTTCGATTAACATTTCACTATTTTTTGTTAACTGTAATATAGTCAACCCATCGTCAATTTTTTGTATAGGGTTGATCATTATGTTCCTAATGTTTATGGAATCAATCAACTTACAAATGTCAATGAAATCAGTCCACGAAGTTTCTGCAGTATCACTTATCCCATGTACATTTTTCACTTTAAAATGTTTTGCAATTCATTCTTCTCGTCTAATGTCACCAATAACACACGAATGTGTGTAAGTCTAACTTAAACAAATTAGAATGGTAATAATTGTTATTAATTTTCGAACATTTTTTAACCATCTTAACCATATATGGTTATGCATTTCAGGACGTGTCTAACATTAATCTTTTTTGTTATAACGATCATACTTTAGCGATCTACGACCGAATGGCATCAATGGCGACAAATGAAGTGGATGAGGATATGTCTGACACGAGCAGTAAAATCGAGCCAGAATATGCATCATCAGCACGGAGTAGTAGGAGACGATGTTCCTACAAGAGAGAGATAACTGAGGTCATAAAGGATGCAATGGACAGTCAAATTACCAGTCTTCATAGAATCTCATCGTGGTCGGATCGAAAGAACGAACGGGACGCTGCACGCCGTAAGTTGGTAGTCGAGGACATAGAAGAAATGGTATACTTCGATGAACGAGATAAAACTCAACTTCTCAAAGTGCTGCTCGCTGATATGCATCAAATCGAGACTTTCCTATCAATGCCCATGTCTTTGAGAAAAATACATTGCATGCATCTTCTTGGAAGGAATGAATGATGTAAAATTGCTGCCAATATTATTCTGTGCCTGTTGTAGGTACTATGTTTCATTGTTGCTTGCACTTACTTCGTCATTTTCATGGAACTTAGTTTGTATTAACAAATATTTTCTTCATGTAATATGTACCAAAGACAAAGGTCTACATGCTTCCAGTGAATTTTGTAATGACAAGACAATATCGTTTTGCAATGCTTATTTTAAGAATGGAGAATGATTTTTACTTATTTTCCGTTTATGAGGTTTTGATAAAAAGTGACTTATAAATCCAATTTTCCAATTAATAGAATGGTCATTTACATTACTCCATTTTATAACAATTGTGTAGCATTGAAAAGTTAAAAAAAAAAACCAAAAAAAAAAAAAAAAACAACACAAAAAAGCAAGTAGTAAAATAATTGCAATGCTTATTTTATTATTTTTTTTAACCAAAATAGAAAATTGACCAAAAGTAAAATTGGAAAAAAGAACCATGAAACAGAGACTCAACCTAGAAAACTAGATTTAGAGGAAATATATGAAGAGCAACAAGTGTGTAAATAAATTGAAGAACGGAGATTCATTTCTTTTATTTTTCTTTCTATCCAATTTTGTATTTTTCATCAAAATTGTGTCCTAAATAACCATATTTACAATTAATGGAAAGAATATTTGAAATTATTAATTTTCAAAAAATTGTATAACATTGAAAAAAAAAACAAAAACAAAAACTCAGACTTCAGAAACCAGCACCCCAAACACAGACTTCCTAAATCAGATTTCAGAAACCAGCACCCCAAACACAGACTTTCTAAATCAGACTTCAGAAACCAGCGCCCCAAACACAGACTTCCTAAACCCACAGATTTCAGAAAAACACCCTATTTCCTAAACCCCAACTTCCAAAACTCAAACCCTTGCCCCAAACACACCCTTAGGGCCCGTTTGGTTTAAGGTTTTATAGATGCCTGGGAATACATGATGCCTGGGAATACTATGCCTGGGAATAAGATTGCTGGGAATCAAAGATAACTGTGTTTGGTTGTGCATGAGAATGTCATCAGGATTTTATGAGAACAAATTATGTCTGTATTTATTTTTTAGAATTAATCAGGTAAACTTTATGTAATTTTAATAAATTAATCAATAAAATAATCAAAATTAATTCAAACTATTAATAAAAATTAATGAAATAATAATCATGAAATGATTTTAATGGGATAAACTATGTTAATTTAACAAACTAAAATTATTTAATTAATTTTTTAATAAATATCTTTAACTACAATAATTTAATATATTGTATCCATAAAAATTAATTAGATAAATATTTAATAATAATATGATTATTTATTTATTATAAGGAAATTTAAAAAAGTAATTAATTGATTATAAATAATCGATACTAAATTGATTTAAATGATTTTAATTCAATAATTAAATATATTTTCGATAATATTGACTAGTTAATTATAATTTTAGGAAATATGTAATTACATCCCTTTAATAAACTTGGACTAAGTATTTGTTTAAAAGTCCTAGAAAAAAGTATTTGTTTAAAAAAAATGAAATTCTTGACAAATTATTATTTAATCTAATTAAATAATTTATTATATTATTTTTAATTTAGTATCCATTAGTTAATTAATTAACTATATTCAAAATAAAATTGCATATAAAAATAAAAAAGAAGAGATGGGAAAAGAGAAAACTCATGCCTTTGCAAGGGCATAGAAAACCCTTGCTTATGGGCATAAATGATGCCTGGGAATGCGTTATTTCCTGGGCCCACCACAGAAATCTTGAAATAACGCATATGAACAACTATCTCATAAGCACAGTTTTAAGTTCAACATCCATGGAAAAATAAAACAAAGCACCTAACAACATATCTTCGTAGATCAAGAACTACGAGATCACCCTTTCATTTTGGAGTGACAAAGACATTGTACCATTCGAGTCATTTTTTCATGCTTTTCCTAGAGGTTTGGAGAAAGTTGTAATCAATAGGATTTTCTTAATCCTCTCTTCTCAAAAGTGAAAGGAAGAACATGAAATTCTTTTTCCTTTCTTCCGCAGGGACTTGGAGATTGAATCTAGCCATAAGAGGAATGTTTGACTAATAAATAACTCACTTCTTGATCGAACTATTTCGCAGATGTCCATGATCAATAAATTTTGCATCTTTAGTTTTTAATGAATTGTTTGGAACTTTTCTCTTAGAAAGAATACTCTTCCACAAAATAGTCAATCCACATTTAATATGATATTTTATTTTAATTTACTTACCTAATGAACGTTTAAGTTTAAGATAAATAAGTGCATCATTAATTTGAATTAATTATATTATTATAATATATCTAATTATTACATACTTAAAATTTTTGCAATTACATTATTTTAAATTTTTAATTTAATTAATGTTTTTTTAGAACATAATTTAATTAATGTTAATATATTACAATACAACACTTATATTATACAATTAGATTTAATATTCATTTTCCATTTGTATGTCACCATAATATATTCTTTTACATTTTAGATTTAATTACAAGTTTAGTCTCTAAATTTTCGGGATTGTGTCAAATAATTTTACAAGGACTTGTTAGACAAAATTGAAAGTTTAGAGACCTATTAGACATTTTTTTAAAGTTTAGGAGCCTAATTGATATAATCTTGAAAGTTTAAGGACTAAACTTGTAATAAAGGTTACGCACCATAGTATTATTTTCAATTTTTTTTTCTTTTGATTGTTAAATTGTATTTTCACAATTTCATTTTTCAAGGTTCTGAAGTATATATTTTGCATATCTAATTTCTTTAAAAGGAAACCTACCAATTTCAACAAATTTATATATTTCATCACTTTGGTCTTAATATAATAAGATGATAATGCCAACTTCTGTGGAAAGAAGAAAGCAGTTGGAACAATTACGAATTTAGGGACAGTGAGTGTGGGAAAGAAATGGTAATTCATGTGGATGCAGCGTTTGATACAAGAGATCATATCACCAGGTTTGGGGTGGTGGTTCGGGATATTAAAGGGTGGTTGCAATTATGCATGGCCACAACTCGTCGTTTGTATTGCCCTTGTGTGCGGAGGCACAGACTATTCTAGAAGGCCTTCATCTAGCTCACAGAATGGAGTTTCAACAGGTTCGTCTGATTTCAAATTCTCTAAATTTGATTTCTATCAAAAAAAGAGAGGACGAAAGTGTAGCTGAAGCGATTCAATTCTATGGGATATAGAGAAGATAAAAAGCAGGTTTCAAGATGTGAAATTTGTCTATGCAATTCGTAGTTTAAATGAGATTGCCCATAGCTCGAATGGTAAATTCAACTCCGATGCTTTAGATACAAGATTATCCACAATGGTTTTTGAATTTGGTTCATAGTGAGAATTCCCCTTTTGTACCCCAAGCTGTTTAATGAAAGTATTACCTAGTTAAAAAAAAAAAAAAAGTCTAAAAAATCCATATATTTCCATCATTTTTTTTTTTGAGAAAAATATATTTCCATCACTTTTTTTTTTTTGAGAAAAATATATTTCCATCGCTTTGTAAATATTATTCTTAAAACCAAAATCCTTTGGTAATTATTTTATCACTCCGTAACTTTCATTTAAATGTAAAAAGATACAAAAGCTTAGTCAATTCTAAATTTACACTAATTGTGTGACAACATGTTGAATGTTTGGTCCACATAGTAATTTTGACTTGAGAATGAACTTTTCTTTCCTTTCACTAAGCTAAAATCCGAAGTGAAAGGTAATCTCAATATCTTCAACAACATAACAACTCTATATTCACCCTTTCTTAGTGGTTGTTCAACATTCGCACCTTCCTTATTTTGTTCCTTCTCAAACAAACCAGCCTCTCTTAGCTGTAAAATAATACATATATACCAAATATAACAAGTTATATTACATATATATATAATATATATATCACAAACATTGCCAAGACAAACATTTACAACATATGCTCAAAAAAAAAAAAAAAAACATTTACAACATGTATATATGCAAAATTAGCATCAATTTGAAGTGCTTTCTTCAATTCATGTTTATTCTAGAACAATTATGTATATCATATTTCAACATCTGATTGCTTAGACAACATTAGAGCACATTGCAAAATAGATTAATTTTAACAACATTGCTCATAGTTTTCTCAAGTGTACCCTAGACAATATTAATATTTTTAATGTTAAATACATGATACAATATTGTATATACAATAAAATTTGGGGACACAATTCTTGTACAAAGACACATAAACTATACCTCCCAAAAACTATATATTTAATTCATAAATAGGAATATATACATAGAATGTATCATATACATCATAATCAATTGTCACAGTGAACATTGCTCAACTGACATAAAGTATGTATGATCGACCAAGTGATTAGAAATTTGAATTCCACCATTTCCACTATTATTGAACTCAAATAAACAAAAAAAAAAAAAAGAAACAACAAAAAAAAAAGATCACTATATATCAATTGTAACTATTACATGTTCCTTTTTTTCATCAATGATATTTCTACTTACTCCCCTGTTAATTATTAACTTATTTGCTTGGAAGCAAGATTTTTTTTTTCTTTCTATTTCTTAGAATGATATGCATATACATAGAAAGCATATACCTTATTCTAATCGACATATCACCTACGTTTTGATACAATATGAGACATATATGGGTGTGTTTGGGGCAAGGGTTTGGGTTTTGGAAGTTGGAGTTTAGGAAATAGGGTGTTTTGTGAAATCTATGGGTTTAGGAAGTCTGTGTTTGGGGTGCTGGTTTATGAAGTCTGATTTAGGAAGTCTGTGTTTGGGGCGCTGGTTTCTGAAGTCTGATTTAGGAAGTCTGTGTTTGGGGTGCTGGTTTCTGAAGTCTGAGTTTCTGTTTTTTTTTCAATGTTATACAATTGTTCTAAAATTAATAATTTCAGATCTTCTTTCCATTAATTGTAAATATGGTTATTTAAGACACAATTTTGATAAAAAATACAAAATTCGATAGAAAGAAAAATAAAAGAAATGAATCTCCGTTCTTCAATTTATTTCCACACTTGTTGCACTTCATATATTTCCTCTCAATCTAGTTTTGTAGGGTGAGTCTCTGTTCCATGGTTCTTTTTTCCAATTTTACTTTTGGTCAATATTAAGTCACTATTTCGAAAAAAATAAAATAAAATAAGCATTGCAATTATTTTACTACTTGTTTTTTTTTTATTATTTTTGTTTTGTTTTGTTTTTTTTTTTAACTTTTCAATGCTACATGATTGTTATAAAATGGAGTAATGTAAATGACCATTCTATTAATTGGAAAATCGGGCTTCTAAGTCACTTTTCATGAAAACCCCATAAACGAAAAATAGGTAAAAATCATTCTCCATTCTTAAAATAAGCATTGCAAAACGATGTTGTCTAGTCATTACAAAATTCACTGGAATCATGTAGACCTTCGTCTTTGGTACATATTACATGAAGAAAATATTTGTTAATACAAACTAAGTTCCATGAAAATGACAAAGTAAGTGCAAGCAACAATGAAACATAGTACATACAACCCGCACAGAATAATAATGGCAGCCATTTTACATCATTCATTTCTTCCAAGAAGATGCATGCAATGTATTTTTCTGTTTCCACACGACATTACAAATGTCAGAAGGACGTTGTAAAAACTTAACGATGTGTACAAACGTATAGTGTCCATACCTCAAACCATTTCCACCTCCCATCTTGGCAAGAAGTCGTGATCGGTTCAGGTTTCTTAAGTAGAACGTCGTACAATCGTAATACGGCATTCAAAGTCGCATTGAAGTGCCGAGAAACGGTTTCGCCCGACCGTGCAAACTGTCTTCTAATGACTCGATTCTTAACATCATGAGCAATGATGTGCAAGAACATCACGACCATCTCTTCCACGTCTACGATTTCTGTTCCTACCAACCCGGACGTCGTTCTCAACAGACTACATAGAATGGCAAAACATCTCCTATCCATCCTGGTGCTTTCTCGACAACATAGGTCATTTTCATGAATCAACCGGAAGCAGGCTAACTGCCTTATTTGGTGTCTGAGGTATGGAGTTTGGTTTTCTATCCTAGGGTGGTTGTTCATGAAGGAGTTAATCAGGTTGAATAGTTGGCGCTGAGAGTCAGCCATTATTGAAAGTACGGACACAAGTTCATGTGGGGTTATGGAATCCATTATGAACGGTACAACTTCAGCCTGGACAAAACATAAACCGACTTTTATTTAGTTCAACGCCTTACTCATCTTACAAGGGGATACGCTAGCATTCTAAAGATAGTGAACGATGACGTAAGTTACAATTATTTCGAACAGAAACCCTACAAACATCCGACTAATACTGTAACAGTTTCCTACGGTTCCATAGCCCCTACAGTAAGGTTTGGTGCGCACTTCATGTTGGTCAACGAGGTTTGGTGCGCCACTGGTGCCCGCAACGTAATGCCTAAATGCATACTCTGCTTCTTGAAATGTTGGATATGACTTGTGTAGTGCTCTCTTAAACTGGTTAACTTGTCTGTGGCATTCAACCCAGAAGGTGTAAATTCCTGGGTTGCGACCAACAAACACGACATAGAATTTCGTTGCCCCCATAGTCCTATTATTCAAAATGTACCAAGTCAAGCAGTCACCTATCGTCTATATTTAAAGCGTGTTATTTCGTTTTATGATTACAAGAATCCGGATTTTAGTCTTAGTGGTTTTAGGGTTTATGGTTTCCGGTTTTAGGGTCAACGGTTTAGGGTTTTAGGGTTTAATCTTTAGGGTTTAGGGTTTAGTGTTTAGGTTTTAGGGTTCGATAAGTTTGGGGTTCGTGATTTAGTGGTCTACGGTTTAGAGTTTAGTGGTTAACTTGTTTACGAGTTAGGGTTTAAGGTTTAATGGTTTAGGGTCTAGTGGTTAAGTGGTTTAGGGTTCAGTGCTTAAGTGGGTTTAGTGGTTTAGGGTTTAGTGGTTTAGTGTTTAAGTGGTTTACGGTTCAGGGATTAAGTGGGTTTAGTGGTTAAGTGGTTAAGGGTTTAGGGTTTAAGTGGTTTAGGGTTTAGGGTTTACTGGTTTACGGTTTAGTGGTTAAGTGGTTTAGGGTTTAGGGTTTAAGGTTGAGTGGTTTAGGGTTTATGATTTGGGGTTTTGGGTGAAAAGGTAATTTACATAATTTGTTCTTTGGTCACAAAACAATTGTGTATTATTTTACCAAATAATTGAATCTATCTTTTGGGGTTTAGAAGTATAGGTTCGGAATGCACAATAACCCGTAGACTAAACTAAGATAGATTATTAAGCTCACATAATACAGACAAGTATCAAAGCACAATTAAAGTAAAGTAAGCTTAATGAAAATCAAAGGATGTGATAAGATATAAATTGAGCATATATATAATAGGAACATTTTCAATACTTGTTTTTTGAAATTCTTTGTGCAATTAAACCAATGAAAAATGAAAATAAAATCATATAAAAAAACTCTTGAATAAAGATAATAATATGAAATGTACTTCAATGACAAAACATGATATTTTGATTACTTCAATTTTAAGCTTCTCTAACTCAAATTGGAATTAGGGAATGTATTTTTTACTTCAAATTTGCACTTCTTACCTCTAACACAAATTAGGAAATCTGTTTTACCTTAATTTTGTTATTATTAACTCTAATGGAAAGTACAAAATTCATTTGACTTGGATGTTGAACTTCTTAAGTCATTGAAGTTATAAATTTTATTTTCCTACAATATTGAACAAAATAACTCTAATCGGAAGAAAAAAATGTACTAAAAAGTTAATTCAGTGGCTTTTTTTGAAACCATATGAAAATGTTATTTTCATGACTTCAATTTTGTAAAAAAAAAAATAAACAGATTACTTTAACATGATGTATATTGTTTATTTCTTTTTTTTTTCTGAAATCACTTTTATTCATTCTAATTACATGAATGTCGTTAATTTTTAACTTCATTCCTTTTTCACTTGTTAGTACAAATATGATATTAATCAGTGTGTTGAAAAACTTGAATGAAAACTGAAATCCAAATTAAATTTCTTTTAATATAATTTATCCACTTAAAATTAATTTTTCAGCAAAGTGTTGTAGATAAAAAAAAACCGAACATTTTTCATATTATAGTGAGGTCTCAACTTTTTTAAAACTAAAATTCCAGCAAGAGGGAGTCAAACAAATTTTAACTTCTTTAAAGCAAATATACATATTATCGAAACCATTTTTCCACAATTGATACTAAATTTAACTTGTGTTATAGTAAACTTCAAATTTCTTTTTTTTTTTGTTTCAACATTTTAGTGTACATGTCATTACAAAATTGCTATTGCATCTTTTTTTCAACGTTCGAAATAAAAGATGATAGTAAAACCATGATGAATTTTAGCAACTAAACATTCATTCAAACAACGTGACATATTTTTTACTTCCATTTATTTAAAATATTCGTCAACATTTCATAAGAAAAAATTCATTTATACAGAAAATGATATCATTACATAAGCTAAAATACTAACGCAATGAACAATACAACGTGAAAAAACAAAACAAAGCAACGAACTGTCCGAAATTCAGTAATACAAATGAAGCAGTTTGTAATGTCCACAACAAAGAATATACACAATTTACAGAACAATATAAGGGTATTTAAATTGAACGAACGAACCTCGAATATAACGGTGTTTTTTGGAGTAAACCTGCAAGCATATGACATAAAGGGAGAAAGTTATTAAGATATGACCGTATGAATGTAAACCAAGTACAAACGAAGTGAACGAAGGAAGAGAATGAAAACTTACCGTTATATGAGATCGGGATGCGTGAAACGAAACAGAAGAAGGTGGAGATCGGGTTTAGGTTTGTCTTCAGGGGCAGAAGATAAGAAGAGATTGTAGTTAGTGTAACGAAGAACTTGGTATACATAGCAACACAAAGAAATAAAAGTATGGAAGTTGGAAAATGACTCACCGTTTAGAGGGACTATCCAATGCAATGGAGACTTTCCTCAAAGAAATTAGGAAAGGATGATCTTCTTTAAATAAGGAAAGGATTGAAGGAGGTGGTTGAATGAAAGTACAAGCAGTGGTTGCATAATTAAACCACAAAATATAAATGTCAGCTGCCTTTATTTATTAACTCAGAAGGTTGGTTGCATTTATGAAGTCAACATAAATGCAACCAACTCTAATATTGTAAATGGAAAGATATGGTGAGTAAGGTGAAATAAATGCAACATCAGACTTTTCCCATCACAAATAAACGTGATTTACAAAACATTGGTTCAACCACAATGTGATTAGTCAGAAAGTAACCAAATGTCAGAAACTAAGAACCAAAAAATATTTTAATACTGAAAAAAAATGTAACCGGCCTCAGTTGGATTTTTGTTTTCAACCATGGTTTTGTTCAATGCAGAAAACATTTCGAAATTTGGAAAACAACATGAAATTGACATGAAGGAACAAAAAAGACTATGGAAGTCAAACAAATATGGCCAAAAAGTAACGGACAAACAAGTATGAAATAAGAAAGAAGTGGAAAAAACAAAATCTATTGAACACTGACATGTAAATGAAGAACACAAACTTGAATCAAATATTGTGGGCAAAAGAATACAAAATCAAATCAAATAATGTGGCCAGAAGAGGAACAAACTACAACAACAAGGCAGATGAAAAAACATGTTTTCAGGTTGCTTGCTCCAATACATCATTGGTCGGTTACCCCTTACCTTCGTCCCACCCCTCACCGTGCCCCAATCTACTAGGCGGATACCGATTCATATCGTCGACACCCACGGCAAGTTGAAGCGACATGGGATGAGTTTCTGTAAAAACGAAAAAAACGAAACAACAAAAAGATTAAACCGAAGAACAAAAACGGACGAGAAGAAAAAACCAGATGACCGAATGGAAAAAAAAAACGAAATCCTAAAAAAAAATTACCCACAGTCGTAGATCCAAAAGAAGGGGCGAGGAGGAAATGAACTTAAACCGAGATTGATGAAGACGGATATCACATGCAGTTCATCCAAGACCCCAAGACGTAACGGGACGAGAGTATGATGTTCAAATCCGAACAAAACGTGAAGAAAGAACACAAATCCGAGGTCAGATTGGAATAAAAAAAATGAAGAACACCTTCAGATCGCGAAAAAAAAAAAAAAAAAAAAAAAAAGAAGGAACGAACTCACCTAACCTTTAGATCTGCCAACCCAGAAGAGAGGAGACGGAGAGAGGGCAAGAACATGTGAAAAACGAAGGAAGAAATGAGGTTACAAACCATCGGGCGAGAGAGAAAAGTGGACGGACGAAGGAAAACGGAGAGAGAAGGGAAGCGTGTTACCGAAAGCAGGGAGTGAGAGAGCGGCAGATAATGAAACGAAAACGAGGTGTTTGGGAAACCTAATCAGCCGTTTTCCAAAACCAGCGGCCCAAACACATTTTTCTTAAAAACGTGGTTTTTAGAAACACCGAGCTTCCGAAATTGGGCCCCCAAACACGCCCTATATGATTTTATTCACCAAAATTTTAAGTTTTCACCATAATGTACAATATTAGGATGGAAATGTCACACTTTTATAAATACCAAAAGAAAGCAAATTTCATTCTTCCTTTCATGCTCTACCAATATACAACATATTCCCAAAAAGCCCTAGACCTTAATCCACAACTACAAAAATCTCAAAAAAAAAAAAAAAAAAAAAAAAAAAAAACTCTGTAATAAATCAGTAGTATTGAAAGCACAAAACAAAATGAAAAACTTAGGAGCAGTTGTGTTGTTATCCATTTATTTTATTTTAGTTCTTGAACTTTTAAAATGTCTATTTTAGTCTCAGAATTTTAGAAAAATAATCATTTTGATCTTTACTTTTTTTAACAAATAAATCATGTAACTTCAAGTATGTATGTGTAAAAAAAAAATAACACTTCAAGTATGTGTGTGTGTATATATATATTTATTTATATTTATATTAATTTGAGTATGATTTTAAGACATGTAAGTTAGAGAAGAGTATTAAGCAAGTGAATATTGATAGAAAAATAATATAGCAATGACCAAAATGATTATTTTTTAAAAGTTTAAGAACTAAAACATATTACCTCCCAGTCGAGGTTGTAATATCTTAACCAATTGTATTATGCTGAAGTTGATAATATATATATATATATATATATATATATATATTAATAATTTATTTACACATATTTGAACACATCTATAGCTATATATCTATATATCTATTATATCTATCTATCTATACAATCTATTATTTATGTACATATACATATACATATACATATATATACACTATCTAAAACGGGCTTAAAGGGAGAAACTTTTGATTTCCCCTTTTGTCCTTCCTTAATTTGAAGATTCCCTTTTTGCACTTTTAATTAATTTATTAATTATATTAAACAACATTTGAATATATGTTCTAAAATCTCTACATATATCTCCAATTTTCAAACTCGATTTTGATTGAAAAAATAATAAACTAATAAAACCTAAAAAATATTTGAACAAATTAATATGATATTAAACAATATTTGAATAAAATTTCTGAAATCCCTACCTATATCTTCTAAATTTGAAATTAATATCATGATTTATTAAAAAATAAAAAATAAATTAACTACCCAATCTTCTAAATTGGAAATTAATATTATGGTTTATTTAAAAATAATAATAAATTAATGCATATATATCACAATTTGTTAAAAATAAATAAATTAAAAATTAATGCATATTTCAAATCGAGATTATGATTATTTAGAAAAATATAAAAATTAAAGTATATTTTAAAACATCTCACAATTTATTTTAAAAAAAAATCAATAACTATATATTTCAAAACATCTCACAATTTATTAAATAAATTAAGGGAAAAATACACTTTTGGTCCCTGAGGTTTGGGTTAGGTTTCATTTTGGTCCCTGAGTTTTCAAACTCGATAATTTAGTCCCTGAGGTTTGGATTTCGTTTCATTTTAGTCCCTCCATCTATTTTTCCGTTTGATTTCAACAGAATGCTGACGTGACACCTATTTGTTATTTAAAAAATATATTTTTTTTATTTTGAAAAATAAAATAATATAAATTAATTTTAAAAAATATTATTTTTAATTTCTTTCTTCTTCTTCTTCTTCACCAGTCCACCGGAATGTCGCCACAGCCGCCGTTGCCGTCACCGGATCGCCGCCGCCGTCGCCATTGTCGTCGTGGGAACGCCGCCACCTTATTCCTTTTTTTTTTCTCTCTCTCTCTCTTTTTCTCCTTTTTTCTTCTTCATCTCCTCCCCTTTTTCTCTTCTTCTTCCCTCTTCCTCCCTCCCCTTTCTTCTTTCACTGATTTAAAAAAAAAATGAAGGGGGAAACCCCCTTTGAATCCGACTGTTCGTTCAGTCGAATTCGAAGGGGTTTCCCCCTTCATTTTTTTATAAAGCTTGTGAAAGAGGGTTGGAACAAACTGCGTGCAGAGATGGTCTCGATTCGTGGGTCATTGCACAAAGCTTCCGTAGATGTTGCTCGGAGGTAAAGAAGATGCTCGTTTGAGATGTGCTGCTGGAGGTCTCGATTCGTGGGTTGTTGCGCAAAGCCACTGAAGCTAAATCTGGGTCTCGTTGCTCGGAGGTGAAAAAGATGTCCGTCGGAGATGTGCTTACTGTAGGGATTGAATCCCAAGCGGAAGCGGTTTTTCACCATTCGTGATTTAATTTCAATTAAAGAAAACCAATACGTTGGGCAATAAAATTCAGAAACAATTTCTAAATAAAAATAACGATTAAGCATGCTGGAAATTTATTTAAGATTAAGAACACTTACATGAACTAGAAGAACAATTAGCACAATGCTCCAATTCGCGTTCTTCTTCCTCCCAATGGACACCACCACCACGGATCACCCACTATCCTCTAGGATCGCTGAGATATGGCTTGTGGGAACCCAAAATTCGGTCTTGGAAGGGAATTTTCAGCAAGGTGCTTGCTGTTTTTGAGAGAAAATTATCTCTGTTTTGCGTGAGAATGCGAGAGTGAATCTGAGAATGGCCCAACCCCTCATGCCACTACGTAGGATTAGGTTAGGAAGTTATCTTTAACTCCCTAACCAATCCTGTCCATTGATCTAAACCAATTAGATCTGGACCGCTTAATTATTATCAAATAATAATTGATAAATTAAATAATTAATAATTATTGAAATAATAATTAATTATCTAATTAATTATAATTAATTTAATTAAACCAATTTTAATTAAATCAATTATAACATATAGTTTTAATTCAATTAAATCATATTCAATTGAATTAAATAGGCCATTCAATTAATTAAATTAATTGATTCCACACTAATTAAATATCAAATATTTAATTGATTTTATAATTGAATCATATTCAATTTTATCTCTCATTTAACCTATAGTTTTAATGTGTATCAAAATGTACATTAATATAAACTATTGTATTAATTTGATTAAATCACATTTAACCAAATTAAATTAAATTAATTAATTCCCAATTAATTAATTCATGAATTAATCAAATATCACATATTTAATTAAATTCATAATTCTCTCATTAATTAATTTTGAATCATATCCAAAATTAACTTTATAATAAAATTTAATTCATTAATTAAACTTATACTATAATGTATCTCCATACATTATATTAATTGCATCAAAATACAATTAACTGAAATTCCCTTTTAATATTCAAGACTATATTATCTCAGAACCCGTTATGAGCTAGCAGGTGGACCTAATGGACCTACAGATCAGAAGCTCCAACGATACGAGATTGATCAGCTAAACTCATTAACCGAGTCAATCAACATTCGTTAACTGTGGGTCACTCCACTAAAGACCCACAGCTGCACTCTTCTCACTGTAGAATATTTCTGTGTCCACAGATATTGACCAATGCAGTAAGTCAATCCTTCACGTGTGTTCGTAACACCAGCTGGGTCAAATTACCGTTTTACCCCTGGGTTACCTCTGGTTCCTTAAGTACCACTGATCCCTCTAATGAACAATTTGTTTAGGGTCCAACCTCTAAACAAGAGTTCCTCTCGGGCCAGGAGAGGACGGCGCGCCTTTGTTCAAGCCCCGGAATCAGCCCTTAAGGGAACACACATCTACTTGCCCCAATAGGGGAAGGAGTGAATTCCATCTTGTACTGTCATGTCCCCAGCCCCCCACTCGGTCTTGTCCCCAAGAAGGTAGGCTTATTGAGTCGGCGTGCTGGCCACTCTCACCAGTACTAATCAAAGGACAATCCCTCGTGAGAAGGAGTTCATGACACACTCAGGATTAAGATTGAGTTACCTAGGTCATCCTATTGAAACAGTAACCTAACTAGTCAACGGTGTTACATCTAGTGGTTTACTATTTCGTGGTCCGGTCTTATGCAAACTCATTGCATAGGATACCCCCGCTCGCATGTCTCCTACATGGACGCCTCGGATCAATACGTCTGTATCGAATACAAAGCGGGTCGTATACATAGTGTTACCAGGATAAGGTACCCAACCTTATCCCTGTACAATAGACCTTTTAGGTTGTTACTTGAACACTGATCCCCGTATGTCCCCACATACTAGTCCAAGTCTCATGTGAACAACCTTGGATCTTAGTTTATTTGATTTGGGTCATATTGTGCAATTTTAGACTTAATATGACAATAACACTTTATTGCATGAACCTCAATAACACTTTATTGATACAAGTGTATAATTCGTTAATCATTCACTATCTACGAGTTTTAGGACATAAAACCCAACACTTACTATGCTGTTGGAGGATGCTCGTGGGTCTCGATCCGTGAGTTGAGGCTGTCGGAGGAAGCTGCTTATTGTGCTATCGAAGGATGCTCGTGGGTCTCAATTCGTGAGTTGGGGCTAGGTAAAAACAGTAAAAGAAGAAAGAGAAGGGAGAATGAGGGAAGAAGAAGAGAAACCCCCCCTTTTTTAAAAAAAAAAACCAGTGAAACAAAGCCGGTGGCGATGATAGAAGAAGACGGTGAAAGAAGGAGATGGTGAGAGGGATGATGAGAGAAGAAGATGCTGAGGGAGAGAGAAAGAAAGAAGAAAAAATAGAAAACAAAATCTCCGGTGACGGCAGTGACCGACAAGAAGCGGCGGCCGGCAGCGGCAAATGGACCTACAGATCAGAAGCTCCAATGATATGAGGTTAACCGATTAAACTCATTAATCAGGTTAACCAATATTCATTAACTGTGGGTCATACCACTAAAGACCCACAGCTGAACTCTTCTCACTGTAGAACATTTTTGTGTCCACGGATATAGACCTATACCGGTAAGTCAATCCTTCACGAGTGTTCGTAATCACGGTTGGGTCAAATTATCGTTTTACCCCTGTGTTACATCTGTCTCCTTAAGTACCAGCTCTCCTCTAATGAACAACCTTTTTATGGTCCAACCATTAAACAGAAAGTCCCTCTTGGGCCAGTGAGAGGGCGGGATCCCTTTGTTCAAGTCCCGGAGTCACCACTTAAGGGAACACTCATCTACTTCTCCTAGAAGTGGGAAAGAGTGAATTCCATCTTGTGTTGTCATGTCCCCAGCCCCCCACTCGGTCTCGTCCCCAAGAAGGTAGGCTTATTGAGTCGACGTGCAGGCCACTCTCACCCATACTAATCAAAGGACAATCCCTAGTGAGAAGGAGTTCATGACACACTCAGGATTACGACTGAGTTACCTAGGTCATCCTATATAAACAGTAACCTAACTAGTTAACGGTGTTACATCTAGTGGTTTACTATTTTGTGGTCCGGTCTTATGCAAACTCATTGCATAGGATACCCCCGCTCGCATGTCTCCTACATGGACGCCTTAGATCAATACGTCTGTATCAAATACAAAGCGGGTCGTATCACATAGTGTTACCAGGATAAGGTACCCAGCCTTATCCCTGTACTATAAACCTTTTAGGTTGTTACTTGAACACCGATCCCCGTATGTCCCCACATACTAGTTGAAGTCACATGTAAACAACCTTGGATCTTAGTTTAGTGGATTTGGGTCAAATTGTGCAGTATTTAACAATAACATTTTATTGTAGAAACTCAATAACACTTTATTGAAACAAGTATACAATTTGTTTACATTCACTATCTACGAGCTTTAGGGCATAAAACCCAACACTATCATTGTAAACAAGATGCTAAGATGCATGACATAATGTGCTCAAGCTGAAATCACCATGGCGGAAAATTTGGTGTTTGACAAATTCACCTTTCCTTCTCAGCAACCAAGCAAAACATCAAGTCCTGATGTGATGTCCATTATGATGACTGATGTAGGAACTAGTGAAGAATAGATGACTGAAGTTGAGAAGAAGATCAATATGTTACTGAAGATGGTCGAAGAGAGAGACTACAAAATCACCTCTCTCAAGAACCAGATGGAAAGTCACGATGCTGCTGAATCAAGTTAGATCCCTGTCATCAAAGACAAGGGAAATATCAATGTACAAGATCAATCTCAACATTCCGCTTCAATTGCTTCACTATTCATCCAACAACTCTAGGATATGATCATAAACTCCATCAAAGCTCAATATAGTGGACTGACTCAAAACTCTCTCTTGTATTCCAAGTCATATACTAAGAGAATCGACAATCTGAGAATGCCTAATGGATACCAGCCACCAAAGTTTCAACAATTCGATGGGAAGGGCAATCCCAAGCAACACATTGCTCATTTCGTCAAGACATGTGAAAGTGTTAATACTAAAGGAGACCTACTGGTCAAGTAGTTTGTTCAAACATTGAAGAGAAATGCTTTCGACTGATATACTGACCTTAAGCCTGGAACAATTTGAAAAGGAGTTCCTCAACCGATTCTACAACAAAAGGTGAATCGTCATTATGATGGAGCTCACCAACGCCAAACAATGAAAAGGTGAATCTATCGTTGGCTACATCAACCGTTGGAGAGCTTTGAGCCTAGATTGCAAGGACCGACTCACTGAAATATTTGCTGTTGAGATGTGCATCCAAGGCATGCATTAGGAACTCCTCTAAATCCTGCAAGGAATAAAGCCCTGCACTTTTGAGGAATTAGCAACCCACGCTCATGAAATGGAATTGAGCATTGCTAATAGAGGGAATAAAAATCTTTTTGTTTCTGATGTCAATAAAGAAAAGAAAGAAGTAAAGAATATAGGGGTGAGCAAAATATTCCGATAATCCGACCGACCAAAACCGACCGAACCGACGTCGGTCGATCGATTTTTGCAAGAATTCGGTCAGAATCGTTTTTTATCTTAGAAAAATCGATTCGTCGGTCGGTCGACGAGCCCAATGAAGGCTCAAACCTACTAGACCGACCAACATTGACTAATATGGTATATATAAAAAAAAAAAAAAAGAAATTTGAAACGTTGGGAAGACCATCTAGTAGCATTAATGGTTGCTGCACATGCAGCCACCTATGGTAGGTCTTCCCAAGGAATATGAAAAAAAAAAATTATTATTCTTAATTTTTTTTTACTTTCTTCCCTATCAACCACGTTTTTCTTCTTCTTCTTCAAGTTTCTTCTTCCTTCCTCTTTCTCTTCATCTCAATCTCTCTTTTTTTCTTTTTTTTCCCTGAATCAGCTTCCTCTCCATTTCTCTTCTCTCTTCTTCTCTTTTTTCTTTTCATTTTTAATCAGCTGGGAACAAACTTCTTTCCTCTATTTTATTTCTATTTTTTTTTGTTCTCTAGCTTGCCGGAGTAACAAAACCCTCCATTTCTCTTTTCTTTTTCTCTTTTCTTTTTCTCTTTTTTCTTTTCTTTTTCTGAATCGATTGCAAACAGACTTCTTCCTTCTATTTTATTTCCATTTTTATCGTTCTCTAGCTCTCCAGAGTAACAGAACCCACATTTTTTCGTTCTCAAGTTCGTTGGAGCACAAAACCGACAAAATCCGACCGACCGTTGGTGTAGTCGGTCGGCGTCACCCACCCATCAAGAACTGACGACCACCGACCGACCGACCGACCGCTGCACACCCCTAAAGAATACTGAAAAAACTACCAAAAGTACTACCAAAGAGTCAATGGTAGTCAATGCAGCTCCTTTCAAGTTTTCTTTGAAAGGAAAAGAAAAGAAGGTGGAGAAACGACAAGAGGGAGGTGAGAAACATCGTCTGACCCTAAAAGAAAGAGAAGAGAAAGTTTACTCTTTTCCAGATTCTGACATCCTAGATATGTTAGAACAACTCCTAGAAAAACAACTGATTGAACTACTGTTGCTCACCGCAAGCGTACGGGTCGTCACAAGTAATATAGTGATTTTGAGTATAGAGTATCGTCTCCACAGGGATTGGATTTATTCAATTAATTACCACGAATAATCTTGCTTAGCTTTATTTAGCAAACAAAATCTAATGCCAAAAAGATAAAATAGACATAAAGCTAATCTAAAAAGCAAAAGATAAATGGAGACACAATTTGGTGGGATAATTCTTAGAGGGGTTGATTTAATCAATTGGACCTTTAATCGCTTAATCAATTAACTAATATGGATTAACTAATCATTTGATTCATAAGTCTAGAAGCCTAGTGACAAGGACTCTCTTGTCGGTCTCCTCCTATCTCATACCTTTTAATAAAGAATCTCCTTTCAGTCTCATCTTTATTTACTTAGCATGGCATTACGACCCTTCAGTACAACCTCTAACGTTATTTATTTTATCCCGTGTCACCCGGGTAAATAACCGTTAGTCATGCATTCAGTTCTAGTCTAAGCTTCTCTCCGTCGAGTTTCCACTTAGTAACGATTCATTTAATCAGTGATCAGTTGACTAAAAGCATTACGGACAAAATGCACAAATGAACAATAATGACATTTAAACCACATCAATTCATTAATTCAACAGAGGTTCAACATCTAAATCAATCTCATAGAATTTAGGAATTTACTACTCATAATCACTAAAATTCAATAATTCCTAATCACAACAATTCTAGAAACTAAAACATAAAGGAAAAGGGAAGAGAAATGCTCATAAAAGTGTCGATCTCCTCGATCCCGCGCCGACCTCCATCGATCCCGAGCTCCAAAGATCTTCAACAAAGCTCCAAAACTCTCCCAAAAATCCCCAATTTTAGTGTGGATTCTAGAATGGGGTGAAAATCCACAAATTGGCACCCCAAACTTGGATGCAAATGGCCCATTTTATAGGCTCCCAGCAGGCGTAGCGTCGAGACGCTACGTCACAGCGTCGCGACGCTCTGACGTCATCTTTTCTTGGGCTCCAAGACCTAGACAGCGTCGCGACGCTATAGCGATTCTAGAACTCTCCACGCGGCTGCCTAGCGTCGGGACGCTCCAGGCTTAGCGTCTCGACGCTAGGCCCTGAATCTTCAATAATGGCCCGATTTTGACTCCATTTTTGGGCCTCCAACTTTCTTTTGGCCTAAATACTTCATGCAATGGATTTTGGGCACTTTTCTTGACCCAACTTGATAATTTAAAACTTGAAATTCATGAATTTGGGCTTCTAACTCATTCTTCTTAGGCTTTTGGACTTGGATCTTCAAGGTAATTCTTCAAAATGCTCAAAAAGTCTCCAAAATCATCCAAAATCTCTCAAAATTCCGATTTTGCTTCCTTGGCTCGGTTTTCTGAAATTTAAACATAAAATAGCATTAAAGTACACAATTCATGCACAAAACTAGCTAAAATTAATAGGAAAATGATGACATTTTTGCATGTCATCAACTACCAGAATGTAAGCGACTAGAAGAGATGAGGAGAGTTAATGATCCCAACTACTACAAGTATCACCAAGCCATCAGCCACCCGGTGGAAAAGTGCTTCATTCTAAAGGAGCTAATTTTGAAGTTAGCTAAAGAAAAAAAGATTGAGATAGATCTTGATGAGATAGCTCAATCAAACCATGCATCAATGGTAAAAAATATCAATAATCAAGTATCTTCAAGCCCAATCCATAATTTTTAATTCAGTTTGGCATATTAGAAGTTGTTGTTATTTGGCTTCAACAAGAATCCCGAGTGACATCTTCTAAGATAGAATCGAGTCTATTGAAAATGAATATGAAGGATGGACTCCGGTAACTCGTCGAAAGAAGAAAAACAAACATTTCTTTTAGAATGAGCCTCACATGTTTCGAAACTATAGAAGAAAGAACATGAGACAAAAGAAGAAGAAAAAAATAAAAGGTTCAAGAAAACCCAAACTGGTTGTGGAAGAGAATCAAGATTTTGTTTGATCTCGACACCCAATAACCCTTAAAGAATTATTTCCAAGGAACTTTCTTAATGATGATCATGAGGATATCCATGAGATAGTCGCGTGTCATGCTGTCAATGCCTTCGAAGAAGGTGATTCTTCCTCAAGTCCGTCTCAAGTGATAACAAAGCTAGAAGATTCGCCTTCATTCATTATAGATGATTTATTGTCACTTTCTCAAGCAACCAAAGATGCTATTGTTGAAACATTAAAAGGTTCTAATGTTTCAAACATTTCAGACTTTCAAGTACATAGATGTGCCTCATGTTAGCTTTATGAGCTTCAATCATACCATATGTTTTGATCATAAAAACCCTTTAATTTACTAGCATTTTCAGTGTTTCAAAGTATCTATCTTGTAGAGCTCGAAAAAACAATTCCAATGCAATTTGAATCACTCAAATCAGAGTTCAAACGAGAAAGTTACAAGCAAAGGAAGATTGGATGAAAAAACCTACATGGCAGTGACATGGCATCCCATGTGGCAGTTGACATGGACCTCATTTTGAATGGTTGGCTAAATCATTTCTTTCATTTGACAACTAATTTTAAATCCTCATTGTAATTCCAATTTTCATCCTCAAATCAATCCTTTTCAAATGTTGGGGTTGGTGCCCTAAAACTCGTAGATAGTGAATGAAACAAATAGTGATATACTTGTTCGATAAAGTTGTTATTGAGTTTTAGTTCACTCAAGTTATTAAATGAGTGAATTGCACGTTAAATAACCTTAATCCAATAAACTAGAATCCTTGGCTATAATATGAATGCTTGAACTATATGTAGTGACATAAACGTGGATCAAGTTCAAGTAATAGCCTAAACGGTCTATAGTATAGGGATAAGGCTGGGTACCTTAATCCTAGGAAAACTATGTGATGCGGCCCACTTTATTTGAGTACAAACGACGTGATCCTGGATCGTTCATGTATAGACATGCGAGTGGGGGCGTCCTATGCAAATAAGTTTGCATAAGACCAGGATCGAGAAAAAGTCACTCTTGCTTTATAACGTCGTTTACTGACAAGACTGACTATTTCAATGTAATGACCTAGGTAACTCGATCTTAATCCTGAGCTAACTATGAACTCCTGTTTGTTTAGGCTTATCCTTAGATTTGCATGGGTGAGTGTTGGGTTTCCAGAGTGGGTAAAAATATAGTAAAAATAGACTCTAGAACACTGTGCAAGCATACACAATCCAGGCAAGTAATAAGTATTTATCGAATCCAGGGTCTGAATAGCTCTCACTTTATCTATTTTATATAACTCTTTAATGGTTTCGAAAGTGGTTAAAATGATTGATTTTTGATAAAATACTGAAGTAAAAGAAATGACAGAACAGAAAGTAAGCAAATAAAGCAGACAGATTGGAAACAGGCGTTGGTCAGGATTTAGTAATTGTTTTAAAAGATGCTCTAGCAATATTATTGATTAGGCAATTCTCTTGCAGTCTTATTAGCAGGATCCTCCCGGAACTCTGGATTTTTTGGAATGTGTTTCAACTCCAATGACGTACTACCGATCAAGCACTAAGCAACTGGCTATCCCTAACTCAGTCACTGACGTTCACCAATACACAATAATCTAGTGTGATTAAATGCCACACACTTCTCAAATCATCCCTGAAACTAAGAAGTGGTATTCATACATGTTGGCCAGGTGGGCACAAAATAGAAATATGCACAACAATTAATCAAGATGCTCATATTGCATAGAGAATTAAGCACGACAATTACATAACTCCAAACCAACACCTAAGTAAGTTTAGTTCACAAGATTCATGATAACATGCGCTACAATCTGAGTATGCACATCCATAACTACAAGAAATTACAAGAAAAAGGTAAATTCCCTTGAAGAAACCCGTAGTTGATGGTCTTCTTAAGTCTCCAATCTTTCCTCCTCTATTCGGCTCCCAAAAGTGGAAATAAACTTTCCAAGAGTGGAATGTTATTCCCAAGAAAGGAATGCATTTGACTTGAGACGGCTCCTCCTTTCATAGAGTGATAGCAAATCCTAATTAGGTCAAATTGTACACGTGGATGGCTCTCCTTGCTTCTTAAATCCGAGAATAGCTCAACAAACTTCGGCTCATTAAAATGGGTAACGAGTTGTGACGTGACAGTTTTGATCCCTGCTTTGCTGGATCACAAATTTTGCTCCCTCAAGTCGCTCAGCAATATATTCTACACAAAATAACTTCCAAAGCATCCATTCTTCCAAATGGGTTAAAACATATTATATTCATCTAAAAGCAACCCAATTTAGCACCAATGACACACAAATTACTATAAAAATAAGGCCTAAATAACTCCCTTTTGGAGAGTTATCAGTGAGAGTGGCTCAACATCGTCAACTCAATAAGCCCCCCATTTCATGGACAGGAACGGGTAAATATCTGGGGACATAGTCTTGCAAAACGGAATTCACTTCTACCCAATTTAGGGATAGTAAAGAGGTTGTTCCCTTAAGTGACTGACTCCGGAACGTGAACAAAGGGATCCCGTCCTCTCATTGGCCCAAGAGGTTTTAGGTTTAGTGGTGGGACCACAAACCGATTGTTCATTAGGGACTCAACTAGAGACTTAAGGAACAAGATGTAACTTCAGGGGTAAAAAAATCATTTGACCCAACTTTAGTTACGAACAACCTGTGAAGGGTCGACTTACTAATCATGGTTATATCGGGTGGACATAAATATATCTACAGTGAGGGGAGTTCAACTATCAGGCTATAGTGGAGTGTCCGGTAGTTAACGAATGTTGGTTAACTAGGATTAAAAGGGTTTAACCAGTTAATCTCGGATCGTTGGAGCCCATGATCTGTAGGTCCATTAGGTCCCCCTGCTAGCTCATACGGAATAAACCTTAGAATAAATCTGATGAAGAATTTGAAACGTTCAAATTCATTATAGGGAGTTATCGTTAAATTATGTTCGATAAATTTAACGTTAAAGTTTAATTACGAATTAAACTATAAAATATTTAGAGAGATTGGAAATATTTAAATACAATTTAACTATTTATCATACGAATAGGGATTCGTATTTATCGGGATTAAAAGATAACGGGATTGGTGAATAATTCAATATTGGATATTGAATTAATAATTAAATAGTTTAATTAATTTAAATTTTATATAAAAATAGTTTTATATAAAATTAATTTGAAATTAAATTCAAATTTGAAAAATTGAATTTAGATTCAATTTTGATCCATTAATAAAATGTAAATTAATTTCATTTTTAGGAGGTGGTGGCTTCTTATGACTCAAAGCAAAAACCCACTCTTTTTGCATACCTAATCCCCTCAAATGTGTGTTGTCTTCACAAGATGAAGAGGTGCATCTTTTCCTCTTCTATTTAAGAAGAAGAAAACACAAGATCAAGGGTTGATCGGTTGGGAATTTGCTGGAATTTTGATTCCAAACACCCAAAGCACAAAAACTCTCTCATACCTCCATATGCTCTAAAATTCATCACCATAGGAGTCCCACAACTCGTTCTAAGGCCAGAGAATAGCGGGGAAGACTCTCGTGGTTGTCCTAGAAGTGTTCGTGATCTCAATTCATCCTTAGAGCTCTCGAATTTCTCATCCAAAGGTTGGTTTCGCGAAACTCTGTTTTTCGGTTTAATTTTCAGCAAGTTTTCTAAAGCAAAATTAATGAAATTGAGAGGTTCTAGATCCAAATTTCTTCCGCTAATGTCTTGTACACTCCTTTATCAAATCCAAAATTTAATTTCAATTTTCTCATAATTTCCATCGTTTTTAAATCCCTTTCAAGTCCCAATTTTAACTCTAATTTCATCCTAATTTCAATCCTTTTCAAATTTCTATTTTAATTCAAATTTTCTCCTAAATTTTATCTCTTCAAATCCAAATTTTCAATTCAATTATTCTCCTAATTTTAATCCTTTTTAAATTCAAAATCCATTTCTTTTTTATTAAATCAAATCTCCACCATCCATTTCAAATTAAATCCAATGGCTAAAATTTCACCTCCTCACCTATAAATTTGAGCCAAATTTCTCTTTTCAAACACACTCAATTATCAAATTTTAAAAGCTCCAAAATCTCCCTACTCTCAATACTTGTCCAAAAATCCTCCTTTACTCTTAATCGACCTAGTGAAAGTTTGTGAGGTAATCTTAGAGTGAGTGCTAAATTTTGTGTAATTAGCCTTCAAGAGGTATTTTTTGTGAGGTTTTCCTGTTTCTTTTCGGGAATTGTATTAAGGTGTGGGTACCACCTTGGCTTGTGAGAAAAAGAATTTGGTTTGATCCTGAACCAGTAAAAAGGATCTTGGATTTTTCTTTAGCCTAAGAAAAGAGGGTCATGTGTCGGTCACTTTTAATACCAGTTAAAAGTGACTGTTGTTCTATCTCGACACCCAGTAACCCTTAGGGGCCGTTTGGTGCACTGGAATTGAATAAGTTTTGAATGGAATGGAATGTGATTTCCATGGGAATATTTTGCTGGCATCTGGATTCCTGGGAATCATGATGCCTGTGTTTGGTGCGCTAGATTTGGGTTGGAATTAATGGAGAGAGAAATAGTGGGACCCACCAAAATGTGGAAAAATAGAAAAAGAAATGGTGAGTCCCATCAAAATTATGAAGAAAAATGGAGAGAGAAATAGTGGCACCCACCAAAATGTGGGAAATGGGTTGGAATCCACATGCCCACAATTTCATTCCAATCCCACCCAAATCCGACCCACCAAACATGGGTATCACATGTCATTCCATTCCAGCCCAATCCATTCTCACGCACCAAACGACCCCTTGAAGAATTCTTTCCAAGGAACTTTCTTAATGAAGATCATGAGGATGTCCATGAGATAGTTGCGTGTCATGCTGTCAATGTGTTCGAAGAAGGTGATCCTTCCTCGAGTCTCTGAAAAAGGATCTTGGGTTTAAAAGTATATGAGTGTCATGGTTGACGTGTATTCTAACGGTCACTTTTTTGCTGATGTGGCAGCTTACGTGGCGGATGATGTGGCATCCAACGGTCAACTTTTGTTGACATGGCAATAACGTGTCGAACAACATGGAAGATGACGTGGCACTCATGGATGAACCAAAGTTTGACATGTGGCAAGCTGATAACATTCAAAAGAAAAAGGGAGGAGGAATCATCGATTGACGCGCAACACTCCTAGAACGTGACACGTGGTAGCGTTTGCAATTTGGATATTAAATCTATTTATTAAAAAAAAATGCCATCTTCTCAACAAAAAGCGTGCGTGACGCTCAATTTCTCCTTCTACGCGTGGAAGTCTCATGATCTGGATGGTATCTTTAATTTCTCTTATTTCATCTCAATTTTTTTAATTCAAATTTCCTCCTAAATTCCATCCTTTTACACCTCATTTTCAATTTCAATATCTTCCTAAATTTAATCCCTTCAAACCAGAGTGTTCGATTGATTTGGTTCTCACACGTAAGAGAGTCATTACAGTAAAATACCCAAGAAGGAGTCTTGGGGAGTGGAGTAGGAAATTCCGAACCACTATAAAATTTTCGGTGTTATCTTTTTCTCTCTACTCTTCTAATTTTCGCTTTTTTTGATTTTTTTTATCTAAGTAGATTGCATCTTAGGAAAATTATTCTAATATTTCCAGCATATTGTATATTTTAGAGTGCTTATTAAATTAATATAGTTCAATTTGGCAAAAAAAAAAAGTTTTAAATTTTATTAAACAACCCTATTCACCCCCTCTAGTGTTGTCATACGATCCTACAATTGGTATCAGAGCGAGTAGCTCGATTTTTTATTTGATAAAGTGTTGTGTTTAGAAGAAATTTTCTAAAATTATTTATCTTAAAATTCTTTTTTTTTAAATAAACGTGAAATTAATGCTCAAACGTTTTTACACCTACCCTCATTAAAGAGAGGGAAAAACCAAAAAGGTAAATTGGGAGCCCAAAATACATGCCCCAACTCCCGCGAATACCAACAACCTTGAAAGATCTCATGATCAATAGAAAAATTCGCTACCTTCTTCGCAACACAATGCAATACTATGTTCAAAAGTCTACTGTAGTGACAAAATTCCACCCCATGTAAGCTTGAAGATATAGAGAGAATTTGATCGGTGATGGTCTTCAAGTTCGAGAGGTCTTCTGAGGCACCAGTGAGGACATTAATTACCTCCAACGCGTCTGATTCAGCTACCAAGGGGATTGATCAGCTTCTACAGGTACTCGAGATTTGTTTTAATCCCAATAGCATAGCTTTTGCCTCCAAAGCTTTGACGGTCCATTTTCTTGTGATTTGCTGCATTCCGAAGCAGACCACGGATCCTTTCGAGTCAAGCACCACCCAACCTAGCCCTCCCCGTCCCAAATTCTCGTTTCAGGTGGCATCGAACTTTATTTTCCAGCCTATCTAATTGGGAACTTCTCACGGAACCTGACTCGCAAAGCTCCCTAGTCTCTTCGATGGTTGGATCTTGAGGTAAGAGTCTTCCCATTCATTTATACTTGAGCCAATGCTTTGGAAAAAGGATCTCTGCTGCTCTCTTTTGGTTGTGATCTGTCATTTTGTTGCGAAGATTCCATGTCTGCCACATTATTATAGCTCCTTTTGCAATCTCTTCCTTGCTTAAATTCGCCTCCATCCAACTCCAATAGTCTTTTGTTGTCCACTATTTCCTGCATGTAGAGAAGATTTTGAGTTCTAGGCACAAACCACATCCACCCTTCCCTCGGAATTTACAATCCCAAATGAGGTGGGTGGTAGATTCCAACTTTTTCCTACATAAACAGCAGAGAGGATTTAAAGCAACTCCCTTCTTAAGGATATTGGCCTTTGTTGGGATTATGTCATTGATAATCTTCCACACACACACTTTGCTCCTAGGAAGCACATTCGTTTTCCACAAGCACTTCCAAAAAGATGCCACAGGACTACTGTTCGATTTAGAGGCATTTTGATGGTCGTTGATCTCCATTGCTAGGTGGTATGCACTCTTCATCGAGAACGTGCCTTTCTTGTTAGGATGCCAAATGATTTCATCCTTAGTATCTTTGTCTTCTGTGGGCATATTGAGGTCCACGTCTTGGGGAATAAAATTTTGGTTTATGATATCTTCCTTCCATTGATTGTTCTCATCCAACAGGAGCTCCACCCTTTGGCCTTTAACTAGATCTTTCGTGGAAAATGGTCTTGTGTTTCCCTTTCTGCAAATCCAAGGGTCTTTATCTAAGTGAATATGCTTCCCATTGCCAACTCTCCATCTGTAGCCCTTAAGGGAGGTTTGGCCCATGGGTTTGGAATGAGGATGCCTAGGAATGTGAAGCCCATGGGAACATTTTTCTGGAATCTAGATTGCTGGGAATGCAGATGCCTGTGTTTGGTGTGCTGGATTTGTGTTGGAATTAACCTGATGCCTGTGTTTGGTGCACTGGATTTGGGCTGGAATCATGCTGATGCCTGTGTTTGGAGTGCAGGGTTGGGATTGTGCTGGAATTGAATAGGTTGCTTAATTGCAAGCTGTTGTATAGGCTATTTTTTTAATTTTTTTCTTTTAAAAAGATTTATAATTTTTTTTTACCAATTATACACATGTATGTCCTTTATCACTTTGTTCGTTTCTAAGAGTCACGCGTTGAACCAAGTTCGCTCTTGGAATTTTAGAAGTTCATGTAGTTCAAAACGACTTATAATATGAAATTGGTTTCGTGGAGGAATTAAAAAACAAAGGGAAACAGTTGCATATGCATGAAAGCACATGAATGTCTAAGATAAGGCCATAACAATGAGATAGATTCTTTGATAGCATAAACCATACACAAAATCAAAGATAAATTGTCCTGAGAAATTAAAAAGACATAAAGCATACAAGAAGTGAAAGATAGATGGTTCTAAGAATTAAAAAACACATAAGTAGTAGTAGTCTCCAACAGAAAGACAGGAGGTCGAAGTCTTTGGAAAGCGATGAGAGTGATCATGGCTGCGGGGGCTGTCTTGGTGCCCTACCGAGGATTTCCATACAGTAGTCGAACTTCCATTCTGGAGGGAAGTCCATAAAGTGAGTCATCATGTTCTCATCAGAAAGTAGGGCCCGTGCGACCACCAAGCTGTCCTCCACAGACACTCCAGGTATGGACTGTAGCTCCGCGTACAACTCTTTTCGACGACTCCTCTCCAGCTCATCCTTTCTGGTCAGCCAGAGCGCAATCTTTTCGACCTGTTGTGCAGTCAGTTGGAATCCATTCTCCAGTACCTCTGCCACGTTCCCAATGGACGGACGTCTCTTATGTGCTGCCCTAGAAGGTCCTGCACCACCTGTCCTACCAGTCGGTGTCCCACAGAATTCCTCTCCAAGTGTGGGATCAATAACTGGGGGATTGGGGACATAGCAATCCTCGTAGTCCACGTTCATGTCTTCTTCAAGATCGGCTATCGGTTCCGGTTCTGGTGTGATCTCAATTGGAGTTCTGGCTCTCGCTCCTCTAGCGCTGTCCTTCCTGAAAACCAGCGCCAACTCATTGAACCAAGGGAATGGCCGGTTACGGAGGCCCTTAGCCTGTGGATGTCCCTACAGGTGGAAGATAAATGTTCTGTTAGCGGACATAAGGCAGATAGGTTTATCAAATGAATATCATAAGTATGATCGTTCTTCGCTTACCTCCACCCACAAATCGAAAATCTCCTTCTCCGCCTCAATGCACTTCCTCTCCTCGTTCCAACCAAATCCACTACGCGCTGGTCCCATCATCTCAGCTATCACCATGTATTGTTTTTTCAGCAACTTCACCCTAGACTCAATATGCGGGCTCACGACGATATTGCATCCTGGTAGTCTTTCTCTCATCATCTTACCAATTTGATTATGGAATCCAGGGCGAAACGTTCCATTATCTCCCGCCATCCTCCCACTTGCACAAGGTGCACTAGGCATTGCACAAGGACTGCGTCCTCATCCGCTGTCCACACATGTTTCTCTTTCTTCGAAGCTGAGGCAGGCGCGACCATCTGCATTTTTAACAATGAATTAGATGCAGAGTTGGAGGACATAAAGAACCAAGAAAATTCACAAAGTTCGTGCAAGTCAATGGTTGTAGCAAGAGTTGTTGATTCTTTAAATATCTTCTTAAGGTGGAATTTTTTGTATTTTTTGGCAAAATATTAGAAGTGAATAGTCCCACATCAAAAAGGTTCAAGGAAGTGATTTTTGGCTCCAAGTACTATAAAAGGAGCATATGGCTTTGGTTTCAAATCATCCCAACTAGAATCATTTTAAGCCTAGTATACTAACTCTAGTTATGTGTGATGGTATAAAGCTTTGAGAGAGTGTTTCTTGTAATTGGGTTTGGAGAGAGAATTTTGTTTGATTGTAAAAAAAATTCACATAGTGGATTTCTTTCTGTGGGTCGTGGTTTTTCTCCAGTTTTGGAGTTTCCACGCAAATTCTTGCATTTCTTGTTTTGTTGCTTTATTTTAATTTTTTTGTTTGTTTTTTCTTATTCCTACGGTAGAATTGGGTGGTTTTCCCGCAACAAATTTAGATTATCAAAAAATAATAATAATAATATGAAGTTTGTGAATATTATATGCAAGCAACAACTCTTAAGAGAAAGTGATAATTAATTAAGTGTATTAAAGGCACATCATATTCAAATTTAAAGTTTAATTTGATAAACTGAAAAATTCTAAAGTTAAAAATGATAAATTAAGTCAAGTATAGGTTAATTCGCACATCAATAATGCTCATAATGAGCCACAACTCTTTAAAAAAAAAAAAAGTTTAAATTAAATGAAGTGTATTAATTGCACTTGCATATCATATCCAAGTTGTTTAATTGATAAATGGAGAACTTTAAAGTTAAAAGTGATAAACTTAAGTCTATGCATAAACTATTGGTTATAAATCACTTTTAGTCCCTGAACTTTTATGAAAGTAACAATTTGGTCTCTGAACTTTTATTTGTAATGATTTAGTCCCCGTACTTTCAATTTCGTAACAATTTAGTCCCTGAACTTTAATAAGTATCAATTTAGTCCTTATACTTTCAAATTTGTAACAATTTAGTCCCTGTACTTTCAAATTTGTAACAATGTAATCCTTTTTGCAAAAAAATCATCAAAATTATATGTCAATTTTTATTATTTAATGATTAAACCTTGTAGCTTTATAAACATATTGGGTCACAAATTAGTTTATTGATCTATCTATGTAAGAAATTTCATTAAATCTTTACATTAATTTTCACGATAGGGACTAAATCGTTACAAATTTGAAAGTATATGGACTAAATTGTTACTCATTGAAGTTCAGGGACTAAATCGGTACAAAATTGAAAGTATAGAGACTAAATCGTTACAAAATGGAAAGTACGAGGAC
Source organism: Luffa aegyptiaca (assembly GCA_017139565.1). NCBI lineage: Eukaryota > Viridiplantae > Streptophyta > Magnoliopsida > Cucurbitales > Cucurbitaceae > Luffa > Luffa aegyptiaca. The sequence goes on from CM029397.1 coordinate 7,967,674, forward strand.
TAAATTGTTAAAAATCAAAGTTCGGAGACCAAATTGTGTTACTTTCATAAAAGTTTAGGGACTATTTTAAGGTTAGAAGTGATAAACTAAGTTAAGTAGAGAGGTAAAAAATTATTTTTCATTGAAAAGAAATTGTAATGAGAATTTTACATAATTATTAATTTATTAATATTTTTATGAATAGTTATTTGAGCCCTACAAAAACCTTAATTTATTTCAATCTGATTAAACACAGATAAGATTATGACTTAACCCTAATTATATATGGTCCAAATATTTTGTTTCTTAAAAAGTACTTGTTTGGTTTGTATTAGCATCTATCCAAGGTTAGACTTGTGAATCTCCTCGCTCCAAATGTTGTTGAATTAAAAAAAAAAAACAAAAAAACAAAAAACATCGGTTGGAAAAATGCCTACATGACCTTCATTAAATTAGTTAAATTATAAATTTAGTCTTGAACTTTCAAGATTATGTCTATTAATTTAGTCATGCTTTAAAAAGCTTTTAATAAGTAATCGAACTTACAAAATTGCGTTTATATAGCTTCTCAAACTTTGAAAAGTTCATAATAGGTACCTAAATTTTGATTTTGTGTCTAATAGATTTTTTATGTTAACTTCAATTCAATGCTTACTCGACATCATGATCGTATCATCTAAAAGTGACGTGGAAAAGCCAATTTTGGATAGATTTAGATCTTTGATGACATAAACATTTAGCTAACAAAGTTTATACCAAACACATATTACACAAAATTACAAGTTTAGAAGTCGATTAGAAACTCATGAGAGAAAGAGGGTCCTTATTAGAAACTTAAAAAAGATACCGGGACTAAATAAACACTAATACTAAAAAATAATTCAACCATAAATTATTATGAAATAATAACACCTAAAATATCTTTTATTTATCATTTTCTTCCCCTTTTTTGTGATCCTTAATCATACAGTTCCTCAATATAGAAATTAGACAGGATAATCAATTAAGAGTTTCAAAAACTTGGCCAATTCAAAATTATCTTTCCAACTTTCAGACTTGTCTGGTTGACTTTCATTCACCACAGCCAATAAATATACTTCAAAGTTTGACTTTTGAGTATCATGTTTGCACTTTCAGTCAAAACAATCCTACTCCAAGAAATCCCTGTGAATTCCCAAATTTATAAAGCTCATTTTCCTTCACTTTCCCATGAAAATTTATTTTCCTTCACACTTGTTTTTTCTCAACAAAAATTCTCACAGATCCTTTGTTCATTCCAAAGCCTCAAGATCCTCATGGAGGCAGCAGAAGAAATTCAACTTCATAGAAGAGGTAGAATCTTTTTTCACTTTTTATGGGTTGAAGATAGAAAGAAAGATTTTTTTAACTCATTTGGATTTTGATCAGGTAACCAGAGAGAGCAGAATTCAAGCAAAACTCGAAAGCTCAAACGATACACGCGGCGGATTCGTATCGGTCTCTACACCATTTTTCTTGTGTGTGGCCAATCTGCTGCCACACTCTTGGGAAGACTTTATTATGACAAAGGAGGGAATAGCAAATGGATGGCTACATTGGTTCAATCAGCTGGCTTCCCAATTCTCCTTCCCCTCCTTTGCTTTTTTTCCCAACCCACAAAATCTTCCTCCAAACAGCCAAATTTCCTCACAATTGCCTTCATTTGCTTTGCTTTTGGCCTTCTTTTGATAGGAGACAACATGATGTATTCTTATGGCCTTCTCTATCTCCCTGTCTCTACTTACTCACTTCTTTGTGCAACCCAATTGGCTTTCAATGCACTTTTCAGCTTCTTCCTCAATGCTCAGAAGTTCACTTCTTATATACTCAACTCCCTCGTCCTCCTCACGGTCTCGGCTGCCCTTCTAGCATTCAACTCCGAGTCTGACACCACGGCTCGCTCCTCTAAAGGGAAGTATGTGATCGGGTTCCTTTGCACCCTCGGCGCATCGGCTGCTTATTCGTTGTATCTTTGCCTTCTCCAGGTGTATTTTGAGAAGGTTTTGAAGAGGGAAACGTTCTCCATGGTGTTGGATATGCAAATATATCCTTCGTTCGTGGCGAGCTGCGGTTGTGTGGTTGGACTTTTTGGAAGTGGGGAATGGAGAGGTTTGGGAGATGAGATGAGGGGATATGGAGAGGGGAGAGTTTCCTATGTGATGACTCTGGTTTGGACTGCAGTGGCATGGCAGGTCTCCTCCATTGGTTTGTTGGGGTTGATTTTTGAGGTGTCTTCATTGTTCTCTAATGTGATTAGCACTTTGGCTTTGCCTGTGGTTCCAATTCTGGCAGTGATATTTTTCCATGACAAAATGAATGGGGTGAAGGCCATGTCTTTAGTGTTGGCTCTTTGGGGATTTGTTTCCTATATTTATCAGAATTATCTTGATGAGTCTGAAGCCAAGCCAAACCAACAGAATGCTACTGATGTCAATGCAGTTTGAAAATATGGTAAGTCTGATTCGAGTGGATGACCTCCTCAATGCCAGGTCTCGAGCAGCGAGGGAGATGACGCATCTCCCTCCTTCCCGAAGATGAGAAAGAAGATGTCGACGAGAAAGAAGATGAAGAGAAGCTTTCAATCATAGTTCATTTATCAGTGTTATTGTTTACTATCTTTCATATTAGCTATTTGATTTTTCACATGTAGGTATTTTAAACAATGTCCTTGAATGCGTATGTAATTTAGCATCCAAAGAAGAGATTTAATCCTATTTCTCATATCAAAACTTGCAAGACTAGAAACCATTCATCAACTTTCTATAAGTATTTTTCTTTTATAATTGGTTTTCATGAATGTCCTATGTGGTTCTTCCTTACAGAAACATTAGTATTAATTGTAGATTTGAAGTATAAATAATCACAAAACTTCTTAAAAACAGAACCACTTTTCAAAAGAACTCCCAGCAACAAAAACATTGAAGGTAACTTTGTTTCTTTTTGCTTTCAGAGCAATGTTAGTTAAATGTCGGTTCAATTTCAATGTTCTCTTCTGGAGAATGCAAAAACATACATCCGAAAGTAAAAGAATTATTCACAGACCAAGCTTAAAGAACGAATTACTTCAGCGATCATTACATTAACACAATTATGTTGAACTTTAGGTTCTTAAAGAGGAAAAAAAACTAGAAGATGATGTTATCGACTCCGGTGTATCTCTGACAGCTTCATCCATGGAAAGATAGGTTTATGCCCAACCATCATGGGTCTCTTGGTCATTTTTTAATCTGCTTATTTTGAGCTGCCAACCCCAAGGAATTGGTCTACTATTTTCGCTACCGAGCTAGCTAGACTATCTGCTGCTTCCTGCGTGGATGCCTCTGCATAGACACGAATAACGTCCTCGGTTCCTGATGGCCTGATGAAAGAACGTCCTTGAGGATATTTTGCTGCGACAACAAACAAAACCAATCGTGGACATTATTGTTTGAAGAAAAGGTATGAAAACTAGAGCTGATCAAGGGGATATCATGTAATGCAGTTTCAAAGGAGAAAAGGATCTCATATCTAAAGGAAACCATCTATCTAGTTTAGCTGAAATGAAATATAAGAAACAGATCTTATTGAAAAGGATGAAACATACAAAAACACCAAAGGAGATGCCAAAAAAGTCCAACGGAATTAACAGGAGAGGTGGAATAATTATAAAACAATTTTAGAGTTTAACTTTCAGAGAGAAACGAAGAAAAAACAACACAATCACAAATCTCACTAGGATCTTCTCAAACGTATGAATCACATGGCTGTTGTTAAAAGTGAATTTCGGAACTTAATGCCTAGATAAATGGAAAAACTTAATGGATTACATCAACTTAAGACATGTTCCTTTTGATTTTGGTTTTGGGTAGGGTGACAATGTTGGGGATATCTTGCTATTGAAGAGACCACGTATTACTCTACATCTTGGACTACTTTCCATTGTGTGAATTATGAATTCTTGGACCACTTCCTATCATGCAAATTAAGAATTTTTTTTTTTATTATTATTTTTTTTTTATAATAACACCAGCTTTCATTGAGAAAAAATGAAAGAATACAAGGGCATACAAAAAAAACCAGCCCACAAAAAGACCTCCCTTTAAAGGAAAGGTCACCAGTCCAAAATAATAGAACCTAAGGAGTAATTACAAAAAGCCTTAGACACCGAATCCTAGAGAGAAACATAGAATCTAGTGAGAGCCCATACATCAGAAGGACTCCTCTCAAGATCTCGAAACACCCTATTATTCCTCTCACCCCAAAGACCCCATAAAACAGCACACACCCCAGATAACCATAAAAACCTCCCCTTATCGCGGAACGGTGGACGAAGGAGGAACTTCAGGATCATCTCCCTGTAGTCTCTGAAGTGTCTCGCCTGTAGCCCAAATGCGTTGTGAAACAAACCCCATATCAAACAAGCAAACTCACAGTTCCATAAAATATGGTCCAGATCTTCCTCCGCCTTCCGACATAAAATACAACAAAACGGACCAACCAACGAAGTCATCTTCCTCGAGAGCTTATCAATCGTATTAAATCTTTCGTGGATGACTTGCCAGATAAAGAACCTTATCTTTCTCGGGATTTTACTCTCCACAGAATAGAAAAAACCGACTCGCTAGGGGAAGAGGGATTAAGAAACCACCGAAAAAGGGACCGACAAGAGAAACTCTCAGATGGGCTAAGACTCCAAGAACGAACATCCCTTCTTTCCACCCTAAACTGACAATCCCCTATCAAAGATAAGAGATTAGTAACCTCCGTTGTTTCCCTATTGGTCCAAGATCGACGAAAACCCAACGAGGACATTGAGCTCCCACTCTGATTAAGAACATCGACGATCGATCGGTTTTTCATCAAGGACAAGCGATAGAGATTAGGAAATTTAGAGTAGAGAGAACTATCCCCCACCCACTTGTCCTCCCAAAAATAAATATTATTACCATCTCCAACGTGACATTGAAGAAGACCCGAAAAAGAAGGGAGCTCGAAAGCAATCTCTCTCCACGGATTCCTAGACATACCATTAACCCCTCCCGACATCCATTCATGGGGGTGAGTGCCATATTTACTCACAATAATACGGTGCCATAAGGATGTAGACTCAAGGGGGAACTGCCACAACCATTTAGCTAACATGGGTCTGTTACGGATCCTTAAGTTACCTATTTCTAGCCCGCCACTCCACAAAAGGTCTACCAACTATCAGGGCCCATACAAACTCGAGAAGAACGAAAGAATTTCTACCTCAATAGCCCTAGGATCTCTCACCTCTTCCCCTTCCCTCGTAACCAAGGAATTGATGATATTCTTACTTTTCCTACCACTAGCCACCCGATGAAAGAAAGCCGAGTTGCAATCCCCTTGGCTCAATTTATCTTGGCTTTTTGCCTCCAACCACTAGTTTCTTTCCTAACCACCTCCACAAACTCCATTTTTAATCTCAAGCGCTCCTCTTTAAGACTCTCCTCTAAACTCCCCCTTTCTTCTAGATCATCTAAAGCTTTGATCCTTCCTAGAATCTCCTGTTTCTTTCTCTTGACATCCCTGAACACCTCCCGATTCCACACTTTAAAAGCCCCTTTCAAAACTCTCAGCTTGCCCATAATCCTTCCCAATTACCACTAATTTCCGAGTTCCACCAGGACGGGAAAGAGGATTTACAGGACGGGTGGTCCAACCACATATTTTCAAACCTAAACGGGCAAGGGCCCCAATTAACAGCTCTAGCCTTACAGATAAGGGGCCAATAATTCGAGGTTACCCAGGGACCCACCTCTTGTCTCACAAACCCAAACGCCTCCATCCAACCTCTAGAAAACAAAAATCTATCAATTCTGCTTCTAGCCCTATTGTTGGCCCAAGTAAACCGCCCATTGACCAGAGGAGGGTCCACTAATTGACTACCTTCTATGAAATCATTGAACCTTCTCATGGATTTCGTCTCACGACCCCCCGAAGCTTTCTCAAGGGGAGAACGAATAACATTAAAATCACCGGCCATGCACCAACACGGACCACATAAACCAAAAAGACCACCCAACTCCTCCCAAAGCCCCCCTACCTCTCGGTCTAGGAGGGCCATAAACCCCTGAAATCCACCTAGAATCACCATTCACAGCCTGGAACTGGATAGAAACAGAGAATTGACCCTTAACTACATATTCTTAAGAATACAGATCATTTTAGTTAAGAATGCTAAGGGAGTGTTTGGCCCAAGGAGTCGAGGGGAGTTAGAGTTGAGTGGAGTTATTAACTTCACCCAACTCCTTGTTTGGCCCAAGAACATATAACACCCAATTGTGGAGTCCACAAACTTATTAACCAATTACAACACTCTATTGTGGACCCCACAAACTTATTAACTCCTATTCCAACACTTTATTATGGGCCCCACAGACCTAAGAAGCATGGACACTTTAGTTTGGCTAGTGTGTCCGTGTCGGAACAAAATTAACTAAGATCATTTATGCAGTGTGTGAGTTGAAACTTGCAACAAAATTAACTAAGCGAATAAAGATCTCAGTATTTCCATTACCTATTTCCGAATTGATCGCTTCTTGTATCCCAGGTGGCTTCACAACCTCAGTTTCTGCGTTGGTTGTTTCGACTGTTGTTCTGTCAAAGACTTTCACCTGCAAGTTAATGAAGAAAGAGTCAATATTCAAGTCAAAGAAGTGAAAGATGAATCTTCTTCAAATAGTTGCAAACAAAGACAACAAACAAGCATGCTCCCAAGTCTTACAATCTGACATACTACAATAGTTGAATTAATAACGTTATTTTGTTTTATTTTATTATTATTTTATTTTATTTTATTATTATTATTATTATTATTTTTTTTTTTTTTTGAAAGAGAAACATATATCATTGATATGAAATAAGGGTTGGTGGAAAAAACCCAACACCTAAAGATGAATTAGAATAAAGTTCTCCCATTAGAAATTACAGTAGCAAGACCATAGTTAGCAAAATGGTATTTATGTTTACACCATTACAAAGCATGAAAAAGAATTAAATCAAAAAATTCATCAAAGGTTGAAGAGACATCCCTGAAAAGTCTTTCATTTCGCTCACACACACCATAGATACAAGAAGAAGGCTCTATTTATAGCTAACCATAATAGTTTTTTCACGCCATGAAAATGATGTCCCATAAAAACGGAGTCAAGAATACTAAAAATATTATCTGGTAGACTCAATTGCCAACCAAGTGCTTCCATCATAATGAGCCAATACTGAGAGCCATAAGAGCAAACAAGTAGCAGTGATTCTCAGAAGATGAATAACACATCAAGCAACATAATGGAGAGAGAGTCGAATGTGGCATTCTCCATTGCAATCGCGGTATTAATATCTCCCTGGCTAAGTTTCAATAAAAATATTTTGATTTTCTTTCCAAATCCCCAAATAAAGGCACTTGGATGAAGAATCAGAATCATCAACAAATCAGACATGAGAGGAACAACAATCGCGGTATCAATATCTTCGTGGCTAAGTTTCAATAAAAATATTTTGATTTTCTTTCCAAATTCCCAAATAAAGGCACTTGGATGAAGAATCAGAATCATCAACAAATCAGACATGAGAGGAACAACACCAAGAATCATTTATTAACTTTTTTTTGGGCTTACTATTCTCATTTGTGACAACAAGAATGCTATCCAAATAGCACACAATGATGTGTTTCATGAGCGAACAAAACATATCAAAATAGCCGTACTCACTAAGGACACTTCGTTCGCCATCACTTTCTACAGGGTTCAATGTCATACATTTCCTCAGAGCTTCAGATCGCGGGATCTCAATGTTATAGATGAGAGAAGATTGAAAAGATTTGACTATTCAATCACCTCCAAATCATTAGGATGACGACGAGGACTCAAATCCCAAGCCTCTTTTATGTTATTCAATGCTTGATCAATTGACATATTAGGGCGAGTAGTTAGGCGAAATAATCTTGGAAAAGCATCTGTTATAATTCTGTAAGGTAACCATGAATCATGCCAGAAAGATATATCTGGATCATTTCCAAGAACTCTTTGAGCCAGATTTTCATTTAGATCAGTGGTGTTGCAAATAAAGCTCCAGGAAGATTTAATAAGGACCTCTAACAATGTGTTTTGGCCACAAACATTTATCATTAGATGAATAATATTTACTCACAATAATGTTGTACCAAAGAGATCCTTTCTCAGGCAGTGTTATTGAGGCGACCCCAGGCGCTCGCTTATGGCGAGAGGCGAGGCGCCCAGGGGCCTATGCGCCTCGTAGGTAGCTGAGGCGAGTAGATTCAATCAGGCGAGCGCCTTTTTGCGCCTTTGGTCGCCTGTGACACAGGCGCTCGCCTGATTGAAGTTGCCGTTTGTGATCTTTTTTTTTTTTAATTATGTTGACATAACTTAATAAAGCTATTGTTTATCAGGCGAGTTTCATTTCTCAGGGGGAGACGTAGCTCGTGCTAGTATCTAATGGATATTGAAGAAGATAATGGCCAAAGAGGAGCAGTAGATGAGGCCTTAGATTTGGAAGGAGAGGAGGATGATGATTTTGACATTTAATGTTTTACTTTTGGCTTTTAGACTTTTAGTTTTTGTTCACTCTTAAGTCTTGTCTTCATTTTTTCAAAAAAACAAAAAAAAAAAAAAGTCTTGTCTTCATGGTTTTTTGGAACTACTAGAAATTGTTTCTTGTTTGATGTTTTGGCCATTATATGTTTTTACTATTCAATATTAATGTGTAAGGAGGATAAGAATTTGACACTTTATGTAATTATATTTACTATAGAAATTTATGCTCTATATATATATATATTATTTATTTATATTTCTATTTATTGCGCCTCACTTCACTCGGGCGTCGTCTTTTTGTCGCCTCTCGCCTTGAGGCGATCAAGGGGCTTGTCGCCTTGAGGTGCGCCTTGCGCTTTGAAAACACTGTTCTCAGGTAAGAATCTCCATATCCATTTAGCCAAGAGAGACAAGTTTCTTTCCTTAAAGTGGTCACTGGTCAATAGTCAATCCAACCAAGAGAATAGGAAGCTTAGTTTTCTACCAATTAATATGATGCATACCACAATCCCCTCTCGCTCATTCCCAAAAAAAAGTTTCGAACGAGTTTATCCAATATCTTGGCAACCTTCGTTGGAAGTTTAAACAAAGAAAAGTAATATATAGGCATTCTTGAAATAGTTGCTTGTGAAAGAGTATGTCTACCACCTTTTGAGATAAAGACATACTTCCAATTATGAAGTTTAAACTGAATTTTCTCCATCACAGGCTGCCAGGAGGAGATAGATTTTGAATTTCACCCAAAGGAACAACAAGATATGTTGTAGGCCAATATTCTTGTTTACATCCAAAGGTTGTCCTCAGCCAATTCATCTCATTATCGTCAACGTGGATTCCGAAAATCTCGCTTTTATCAAAATTAATATTCAAACCAAAGGCCAATTCAAAGAGCTTGATAAGATCAAACATATTTTCCAGAGCTTTCACATCAAAAATGGAAAACAGTAACATGTCATCAACAAATTGCAAATGGTTTAGCTTGACAGGAGAGTTACAAACTCAATGAGCCAAAATTCAACTCAACTATGCACCATGCGATAATAATCGACTGAGACAATCAGAAGCCAGAATAAAAAGAAAAGGGGAAACCGGATCTCCCTGCCAAATACCCCTTGAGGCTAGAATTATACCTCAAAGGCCTCCCATTAATAATAATCGAATCGAAAATAGAAGAGATGCATCCATGGATCCAATTTCTCCATTTTGAACTGAAGGCTTTAACATATAATATCGCATCCAAAAAGTCCCAATCTACTTTATCAAAAGCTTTTTCCAGATTATTAAACCTTTCCTTTTAGAGGTTTTCCAGTCGTCAATCACCTCATTGGCAATTAGCGATGCATCCAAAATTTGGTTTTCAGCAATAGTGTGAGATAAAACCTGCTTTAATCAATTAGATAGGACTCTAGTAGTAATCTTGTAGGCACGAGGAATAAGGCTAATAGGGCAATAATCAGTCACTGATTTCGCATCCAATTTCTTGGGAATTAAGCATATATATGTTTCATACAGTGCATTGTTAGAAACACCTAAGTTAAAAAATTCTTCAACCATGGACATAATATCAGATTTGATAGTAAGCCACGAGTGTTTAAAGAATTCAGCAGTTAAACCATCCGATCTTGGAGACTTACTTGATCCCAAAGATTTAACAACAAGAAGAACTTCCTTAGTGAATTCTTTTTCTAAATCATCAGCCATTTCTGCCTTTATAAGGCACCAACCTATATTACTAGGAAGGAAGCAAGGACTATCATCCTTGGTATAAAGAGCTTGATAAAAAGCAATAAACTCTTTTTCAATATCCCCAGATGAGAGCAAACTATAGCCATTGCGGGAAAGAACTTCTGAAATCATATTTTTCCTTTCACGGGCTGCTAAAATGCGATGAAAGAATTTAGTATTACGCTTTCCTTACAATTTATCCCTCTAAATTTTTATTTTAGGACTGCCTTAGAAAGAAATTTGATTCCGGCACTGTTGAAACAAAAACAAAGTGTTGCCTGGTGGTAACAGAAGGATAAAAAAAATATATCTTGTATCATATGAAGAGGTAAAAATGCTTCAGTCTACCACCAGCTACGGATTTTTGCATTTGCATTCCAGACAAGCAAAAGGGTTACTTTAAAAAATAGGACCATGGATACTAGTATGCTATAAAGCACGGACACCTCTAAAATGATGAAGTGTGTCCGACACCGACACACTTCGACACGTGTCCGACACACCATTTGGCGTGTCTTATTTTTTTATTATTATTTTTTTTATTTTCCGACACACAGGGGACAAGTGGGGGACACGCGGAGGACACACAGAGACATGTTAAAAAAAAAAAAAAAAGCCCACCTATGGCCCAATTTAATTTGGGCTTTGTTATTTGTTTTTTTTTTAAGTTTTAATTTTCAACTAGGGCATTTTTATTTCTTCCCCATGAGAGCCCTGAGACCACACTTTCAAACAAAAGCACGAAGTGGCCACACACTCGATCTCCATCACAATTGACAATCAATCAATCCCTCTTTAGAGCCCCCTGTTCAATATGTAAGGCTCTCGAGAAGCTGATGAGGGACTTTCTGTGGGAAGGAGTGGATGAAGACAAGTCTGTGCATTTGGTGAGCTAGGACTTAGTGGGGAGGCCTTTAAGATGGGGGGAGGGGGGGCTTGAGGTGGGTAATTTGAGAATCCGTAACAAAGCTCTTTTGGCTAAATGGCTATTCCGAATCCAACACCCTGTGGCATAGGATTATTGTTAGCAAATATGGTCCTCATCCTTCTGAATGGGTGATGGAGGGATCAAAGGCACTTCTAGAAATCCCTGGAAAGAAATTTCTCATGAACTCCCTTCTTTGACCTCTTTTATTCGGTGTTCTGTGGGGAATGGGGAGGATACATATTTTTGGGAAGACAGGTGGGTGGGAGATAAACTCCCTTGTGCTACTTTTCCTCGACTTTGTCATTTATCTTCTATGAAAAATCACTCTATGGCTGAGGTTTTGCATCCTTCAGGGAGCTCTTTATCCTATTCTTTTGGCTTCGTGCATTCATTGTCTGATAGAGATACTACAGACCTCCTGTCTCTTTTGTCCTTGATTGAGGAGATCACTTTTAGTGCGTCGAGAAGGGATTTCCGTATGTGGAGTCCCAGCCCTTCCATTGGTTTCTCTTATCGATCCTTTTTCCATTGCTTGCTAGACTCATCTCCTACCGATTTGTCCATTTTTTCCATGTTGTGGAAGGTGAAAGTCCCAAAAAAAGGTGCATTTTTTCATTTGCCAGGTAATCCATGGAAGAGTTAGCACTCTTGATCGACTCTCCAGAAAGATCCCTTGCTTGATCAGGCCTTTTTGTTGCATTCTCTGTCGTATGGCGGAAGAAGACCTCGACCATATTTTGTGGAGCTGCAGTTTTGCTAGGGCAGTGTGGGACGAGTTTTTTGCCTTGTTTGGTTTGCATTAGCCAGACACAGGGGTCTTAGAGAGATTATCGAGGAGTTCCTTCCCCATCCTCCTTTTCGGGATCAAGGGAAATTCTTGTGGCAAGTGGGGATCTGCGCTATTATTTGGGGGCTTTGGGATGAGAGAAACAATAGGACGTTTAGAGGGTTTGAGAGGGATTCGGTTGAGGTTTGGTCCCTTGTTAGATATAACGTTTCTCTTTGGGCGTCGGTGACGCATTTATTTTGTAATTATTCCATCGGTCTTATTATTTTGGATTGGAGCCCCTTTATCTAATGGGGTCTCTCTCTTTTTGTGGGCTGGTTGTTTTTGTTCGCCCTTGTATTCCTTCATTTTTTCTCAATGAAAGTTTGGTTATTCATAAAAAAAAAAAATCATTCCTTCTCGAGCAGCATCTTCAACTGCAAGAGGGGTTGGTGTTTCACCATCACGACTGGTGACTGGCGACACAACTTCTCATCCCTTCTTTACCCACCAACAAATTTACATTAAAAGTATTACATATTCACAATATGTCAAAATATGCACACACACACATATATATAATAAAAAAATTAACGTGTCCCTAACGTGTCGTATCCTACTTTTTTGGAAATTGACATGTTGTCGTGTTTGTATCGTGTCGTGTCCGTGTCACGTGTCAGTGTTCGTACTTCTTAGCTAGTATGAAGATTTATGAGGGACTCTACAGCGAAGAGCATAACCAAACCACCCTAAAGAAAGATCTAAATACAGAACACCAATGAAAAGCTTCCCAACAAACGTAGTCTTGCTTCTTTCATCTCAAAAATAAAAAATAGAAAACAACAATAAACTTGCTTCAAAGAGAGGAAACCAACAAGCAAACCTTGAGCTGCCTACTCGGTAGGTCCTCATAAAGCTCACTCCATTTATGTATTGACCATTTTTTGTGCAGTAGAATAGCCTCAACTAGGAGCAAATCACTCAGAGCATCTCCCACAGCTTGGTTGATCAATTTGCTGACTGCCAGTAATCTCATGGCTGCCTTTTGCTGCTCCGAACCTGAAACATACCATAAAGTGACTTTTACACTAAATAATAAATAATATAGTGGTTAGGATCCTGATTATAAGAAAATAACACTGAAATTATATGGTAATATCAAAGAGATTACGAGAGTTCTATCTCTTTCCCACATAAAATCAATTCCTAATATGTTTCCTCTCCCCCAAAATTATTAACTTCCTCTCCATTTATAACCATTTCACCGTAGCGAACTCCTCAAGCAATTATTAATATGTCACCCCCCAACATTCCTAATATAACTTCCAACAGTGAACCAACCAGCATAATCAATACCATGTCAAATATTACCATTAGATACACTGGAGAGCTCCCAATAAATGGGCTGTAACACGGCATTGCAGTAATCTGAGAACAAGACTGTCCCATGACCATTTGCTTCAAAATAGATCCCAATATCATATTCAGCAGCTTTCTCATGCAAGTACTTTACTCCTGTTGGAGTGAGCACTACATCCAGTCCCAACTCTTTAAGATACCGAGTTGATGCTCCATTCGCATAAGCCGTTTGCACAACACCAAGGCGGGGTTGAAAATCAATTTTGGAGGCTTTACCCCTTGATGCCAAAATTGTTAATTGTTCCTTGATGAATAAAGCAAATAAAGATAATATTTTGTCCCCATCAACAAGATTGATCTTCTTGCTACTTTCTGATGGAACGGTAAAATATACAAGTCGATCAGCATCTCCATCGAAACTAACACACCTGAAAAGCTAGAAGCATCCAAGCATTCAATACTACCTCCTACTAAGCATAATATCATTCTCAACCATAAAAGATATATCAATCAAAAACGTCCCTAATTTCATATATTAAACTTGCTACCACTAAAAACTGATCTCTATCCCAAAAGGTCCATCATGATGATGATGGGAAAAAAATAAAGGCTATTCTGTATGACACAATGCTAGAGTGCTAGTGAAAAGTTATCTCCTATCAACAAACTATAACCAACCTCACAGTTACCTCCCTATAAAAAGGATATCATTGCACCTACCAGGCTGCCATGTTGACCAAACATTTGTTCACAAAATATAAGATTATTTCTATGCAGTTGAAGATCAAGATATTTCTTAAGTGATATGATGTGCAAGTGTAAGCAATATCATAAAATCTGTCGTAACCACAATAAGCTCTATTAACCAACAACATAGCAATGACAAACCTGATCCCAACATCTTGTGAACCAAAGTTACATGGAACTATCTTCTCTTTCTGAACAAAATCGGCACCTACTCCTTCATTGAGTACACCTTCTCCTTTTCCTGAATTACGAATCTTAATAGCCAGACCATTCAACTTTTCCTTCAAAACTTCTAACTTCTGTCCACCAACACCATTAGCCCCATCAACAACCAACTGGTTGTTATCCCAATCATTCAGTTCACTATTATTTGGGTCATCCAACAAACACCTATCAAACATAAAAGTCGTTTCACAAAGTATTCCAAATAAGTCAATTTCTACATTTGGTAAATAAGATAAAACAACCTGAATGAGTTTGAAAGCTCATTGAAGTAATCGAGTTCTGATGCTTTCAAGCCTTTATTTCGAACACGAACCATCCAATGTAACTGTGGGGTCGTCAAAATTCCCATATCATCAGCAACAGCCCCAATGATTGAACCAATTCCCTTCAATCAAATTTAACAGTTCAAGTGAACCACCATTTCAACCCAGAATAGAGGAAAAAAGGTAACAACACAAGAAACAAATTGAACTACTATTTGAAATGATGAAGGACAAGTACATGTTTAGCAGCATCAAGTAGCGCTTCTCCACTTGGCCTCGTATCTCTTGCCATCAGAATTTGAGCTGAGTTTGATCCATCTAATAAGATATTTTCCTTCTCCGCAAATTCATTGATTAACTGTTTATCAATCAAATTACATTGCACATCTTAGATTCCTGTCCGGTTATATTCAGGCAAACATATGAGAAAAAATAACAAACTCACTCTAAATAAAGTAACAAATCTAGCACAAATAACAAAAAAAATCAACTTTCTGGTAAAACAATTCCTCCCTAACTCTCTTCCTCCATGTCCCAGTCTTCAATTTCACCCTCATCAATCATTAACCAAATAAGAAGAAACTAAGACAACCAGGGCACCGTAATTGATAGTCATACTCGAACGAGATCTTGCGAGGAAGACGCATTGGCGAGGGCTTCGGCGAAGGGCTCCCACTCTTGGGTGAGCATCCCACCACTCGGGTCAGCGATTTTCACCCCATTATCAGATACTTTATTGTGAGAGGCCGTAATCATCAACCCGATCACTGCCTTGGTTTTCAATGCTCTCAAAGCCGCCAGAATTCCCACCCTATACACCGTCGACAGAAGCAACGATGCATCTTCCCTAAAGCCTGACGTTCCATAAGATAACCTCACTCCTAACAACACAAAATACACAAAAACAAGAATCAGAAGCTTTGAACAGTAGTAGTTGTGGTAAAAGAAGATGGTAAAAATGGGGAAAGGCAACCTTGAGGAGGTGGGAAGCGATCAGATGAGCTAAGAAGGAGATTACGTTGCTCTTCGTTCATGACCTCTAATTTGTAATAGAGCCTAAGAAAATTGGCTTCACTACTATTGTTGTTCTCACTGAACGAGGCAACAGTACAATGAAACAGAATCAGGTAGCAATACAGTACAGAATGTAAATAACGATAATTCAAGAAGCAATGACTATAACTGCCCTAAAAGATTCCAAATAACAATATAACATAAGCACCAAGTTTTCGATTCTTAAACTAATGCAAATCAAAGATTGTAGTTGTTTATAAACAACCACACCATCAAACTAAAACCCAACAGGCAGAGAGTGGCAAAATGATGAATGGTAGATCCAATTCAAATTTAAATTAGAAAACACGAGGAAGTGGGTATTGATTATCATAGAGCAAAACGATCGGATCTGAAAGAAAGGAATTTAAAATAAGAACTTGAAGCTTACCAATCCAAAGCGGAGAAATGAAAGAATTGATGGAGAGCGTTGTAAGAAAATTCTGAGAGAGTGGTCTCCTAACTAACCTTTTTTCTTCTTTTTTTCTTGGGTCGAACCGAATACTTCGATTGTAATGGTCCGAACCGAACCGGGCCCATTGGTTTTCTATTTTTGAAAGCCATCAACGTGCAACAAAGTTTCACCTTTGGAAAAATACACTTTTGGTCCATGAGGTTTGGTTTAAGTTTCGTTTTGATCCTTGAGTTTTCAAACTCGACATTTTAATCCCTGAGGTTTGCATTTAATAGCATTTTGGTCCCTCCATTCAATTTTCCGTTTATAACTGACGGACTGCTGACGTGACAAACATTTTTTTATTAAAAAAATATTTTTTTTTTAATTTTTAAATAAAATAATATAATAAATATTTTTTTTATTATTTTTCTTTTTTCTTTTTTCTTCATCTTCTTCCCCATCGTCCTTCTTTTTTTTTTTGAACAACTTCCCCATCGTCCTTCAACTCCATCTTCTTCCTTACCATCCTTCATATCTTCTTCAACCTAATTCAGCCTTCACCGCCGGCGACTGTCGTCCACCGCCGGCGGCCGACCCCTTTTTTTTCCTTCCCATTTTCCTTCTTTCTTCTCCTTTTCTTCTCTCTTCGTTTTCTTTTTTGGGATAAGACTAGACAGTGGCGGATCCAGAACTTGATGCTAGGGGGCACAAGTTCATATAAGATGGAATTACAAATTTAGTCGGTAAAATTTTAGATTTGAGTCTATATAGTCCCTAAACTTTAAAAAATATCTAATAGGTCCTTGAATATTCAATTTTTTGTCCAATATTGATCTCTAAAGTTTTAATTACCTATCCAGTAAGTCTTTGACATATTCAAGATATTTATAAATTAAATGTTCTATCAGACGTAACATTTAATTTTGTATAGTACTCCATCTATTCGACATTTAAAAAAAATGTATTTATTAGTTAAAAATTTGAAAGTTTCTATTAAACTTGATGTCTAATAGAGCAATTAATTTAATTCTTTTAAAAATACGTTTAAGACCTATTAGATACAAAATTGATAGTTCATAAATCTATTAGACATCTTTAAGGTTTAAAATCTTATTAGACACAAAATTGAAAGTTTAAGAACCTATTAAACCGAAATTATAAAATTCAAGGACTAAATTTGTAACTTAACTTTCATATAAATAAATCTTTTTTGTTTTTTTTTGAAACAACATATAAATAAAATTTTAAATGTGTCGTTATTTATTATTTAGATAATTAAGTAGTATTAATTATAAAATTAACCATGGTGGAATTATCCATACAAAGAATGAAATTTTAAATATGTAGATAAGATTTTTAAAAATAGAATTAACTTTTTTAAAGAAAAAAAAAACAAAATTCAAAGCTGCGTTCAAAAATCGTTGCATGTATGTATATAAGCGAAAGAAACCAAAAAGAATTTTGAAGTTGCGTTCATCGAGTTTCGAACGCCGATGTGCCAAGCCAAAAGCACGGTCTTGTATCCCCACAAACCAACAAACCAACTTACAATTTTAGACTGTCCTATGAAAAATACTATAAATATATATTAAATCTATAATAACAGGGGGGCACATGGCCCCGGACCTCATGTAGATTCGCCCTTGAGACCAGATCTGAAAAAAAGGAATAGATCTAGAAAATAGGTGGGGTTTTTACAAAAATGACCCTTCAAGTTTTCTGTTTGAAATTTTAACCCCCTATAAGAAAAAAGTTTTTTTTGACCCCCTTGATGATGAATATGATGTAAGCATGCATAGTAATTTACTTTTATACCCTCAATTCATTAAAACCCACTAAAATTAATTATTTCACCAATTTTTCACCCACTTTCACCAACTTCCCATATCATAATTACCATCCATTACTCTTAACCATCCATTAAACCCATTTTTGAAAAAAAAACACATCCTACAATCACCCAACCCCTCATCTTCTCTCTTGAATCCACAACAAGGTGTTCACTAAAGTGCGTTTGATCCATAGCAAGTGTTCATTTTTTAACCAAGGTACGTTGCTTGTCATTATTCTATCTTTTTTGTTTCAAAAAATCCAATAGAATGTGGTTGAAATTATTTTTTTCGTCAAAACTGTGTCGAACCCGGTCCAATCTCGGCCGGATAGCTTGAAAATCCCGGCCGAACCATTAATTTTCTCGGCCGGGATTCACGCATATTGAAGACCGAACGAACCGGTATTTTCCCGACCAAACCACGTTTTCCAGACCGAGCCGTCACCGGGATTGGACCGAGATGAGGGTTATTTTTTGTGTTTTTTTGTTTGTTATTATTTTTTTCTTAATGTTTATGAATTTCCCGTGGTTGCATACATTTATTTATATATTATTTTGTATTTGTGCAGATGCCTCGTGTTTGGGTATGTTTTGGTGGTGTGTGGAAGGAGAGTGAAAAGGAGTACGATGGTGGAGAGGTGAGGGCCTTAGACGTGGATGTGGGAATTTCTTATAACGAGTTCTTAGGTCAGGTGTATGAAATAAGTAGTATAATTCCGAATGATAACGACATTGTTTTGAGGTGTCTGCTTCAACTGAGGTCTAAATCTCCTGCTTTTGTGATTAGGAACGATGTAGATTTGCATAGTTTTTTGACTTGGGAGTTAGTGTCTGCAAGTCCCCTTTATGTATCCACTGTGCCGAAACCATCCTCACTGTCCAGTAACCAAGGGTTTCGTCCATATCCCATTTCATATATTGTACCAAATACCCCATATATGGGAGTGCAGTACTTTTCATATATGGATCCAAATCATCAATCATACCATTATACGTCTGTCCCACCATATATTCCACATTACATGAGTCAAGAAATACCATCCCGAGCCACGCCCTTTCCACACAATGAAGATCATCACAATCCCTCGACCTCCACATCCTTCCCATACAAAGAAGAGTAAGAGCAAGAGCAACACATCCCCTCCGTTTCCACACACATGCCATTTACACCCATTTATAATGAGCCAATGTCACTGAGTCCAATACGTGACAACGAGGGGGCATATAACCTTGGGGATGATGTTGACTACGTTACCCCGCAGAATGATTTCCATGACTGGGGAGAGTATGGAGACGATGTTATCCCGGACAGTGATTTTCAGGATTGGGGAGATTACGGAGAACAGGAGTCGGGGACATATACAGATGGAGCACATGAGAGTGGCGAGGAAGATCTGTACGAAGTTGATGTAACTGTCCAGGAGATGGAGAACATCGGGGTTCATCAGGAGGTACTTGGAACTGCACAAAATGTCGATACTCCTGCTATGCCGGTTAATATGACACCTGGCCCTTCTACGACAACTCGTGCATCTAATTCAGCAGTAATGCCGGGTCAGTACTCTAATTACAAGGATATAGAAGTGGGAGAGATATTCTTGTCTAAGAAGGACTTGCAGATGAGACTGTCTGTTTTAGGAATGAGAGAGAACTTTGAATTTAGGGTTAAGAAGTCTAACAAGAAAATATTCAAGGTTCGGTGTGTTGTTGAGGAATGTAAATGGAGGGTCCGAGCTACGGTCCTGAAAGGCTCCAATGTCCTTACAGTTACCAAGTATTCTAACATTCACACGTGCAAACACTTGATGCTAACCCACAGACATAGTCAGGCCAAAAGTTGGGTTGTTGGCAATATTGTGAAGACAACATTTTTGGAGGTTGGTCGTTCCTACAGACCAAAGGACATCATAAGTGATATCCGGCAAAAGTTCGGGGTGAATCTGAGTTATGACAAGGCATGGAGGGCTAGAGAACATGCCTTGGTCCTTGCCAGAGGCTCGCCTGAAGAGTCCTACAGACAGTTACCACGGTTTGGAGAAGCGTTGAAAATTGAAAATCCTGGTTCATTTTTCGACTTGGAAGTGGAAGAGGGTGGTTACTTCAAGCACGTGTTCATGGCAATTGGGTCCACGATTAGAGGGTTCTTGAACTCTATTCGTCCGATTTTGGTTGTAGATGGGACCCACATGAGGGGAAAGTTCAGTGGAAAGCTCCTAACTGCAGTAGGCATCGATGGAAACAACCAAATATACCCAGTAGGGTTTGGCATTGGGAGGGGGGAAACCGATGAATCGTGGACCTACTTTTTCCGGCAAATTGAGCGTGCTATTGGTCAACTTAATCCCCTAGTGATTGTATCTAACAGACACAAGAGCATATCGAAGGCAGTACAGACTGTGTTTCCTGATGCAGCCCACGTTTACTGTATCCACCATCTACAAGAAAACTTGAAAACAAAGTTCAAGGATCACGGCTTTATTCCACTATACCTTAAAGCAGCGAAGGCATATCGTGATACAGAATTTCAGGAATTTTGGAGCCAAATTCCAATACGTGTCCAAAAATACTTGGAAGAAGTCGGACTTGAACATTGGTCACGTGTTTATCAGTGTGGGATGAGGTACAATCAAATGACCACGAACATTGCGGAAAGTTTTAACTCCCTCTTGAAAGATGCGAGAGAGTTACCAATCACGGGCCTTCTTGATCACATTAGGGGATGGTTGCAAGCCACCTACTACGACCGTCGTACCGGTGCAGCGAAATGGGATGCACCAATATCAAAATATAGTGAACAAATTGTTCTAGCAACGGAGAAGAAAGCGAGAAGGCACGTGGTTAGGCCAATTGAAAGGTACGAATTCCAAGTCGACGATGGACACTTGGGTGGTCGCGTCAACATCCACACGAGAACGTGTACTTGTCGTGAATTTGACTGCTTCCAACTTCCGTGCTCCCATGCAATCGCAGCCTGCATATACCGGAATGTGCCGTACTTGGATCTCTGTTCTCCATGCTACCGTGTTGAAGCAGTCCTAGCTGCTTACGCGGAACCCGTCTATCCGCTAGGTCACGTGTCGGAGTGGAAAACATCCGAAAATTTTGTGGATTTCGAAGTCTTGCCGCCGAAGAGGGTTCCAAGAGTTGGTCGACGACAAACCTTGAGGATACCATCCACGGGAGAGGTTAGACAAGTTCACAAATGTACTCGCTGTGGAGGAAGAGGTCATAACAGGAAAACATGCCGTCAACCACTCAACACCGCATAGTTTTATGTTTTTTTTTTTATCATGAAATTTGATCTCATGTACCTATCAATGTATCGAATGTTGGTTTGGATATAAGTTTTCATCCATTCTTATATTATATACAGATGTAGGTTGGTATTTTCTGCGTGCAGGAAGATTATGCAGGTACTATTAGGGAAGGTCTGTTTTACGAAGTCCCACGGTTTTTTTTCTCGGTCATATCCCGGCCGAACCCCCGCAACGGGAATCCCCAACGAGACGACGTAGCCGCTAACGTGGACCAATCTGATTTCAATATGTTTCTCGGCCCGGACACGGCCGGGTCAACCAACCGGGACCCTCGAACGGGCTCTTATTAAGTGTTCTTATTTTTCTCGGTCGAGGCTCGGCCGGGCCGGAACGGGGAAAACACACGGTGGCAATCTTTTGACCTCGCTCGAGGATCCCGGTCCAGATCCCGACCGGGCCGAAACGGGGAAAAAACACGGTGACAATCTTTTGACCTCGCTCGAGGATCTCGGTCCAGATCCCGGCCGGGCCGTAACGGAGAAAAAACACAGTGGCAATCAAGGCCTCGCTCGAGGATCCCGGTCCCGATCCCGACCGGGCGCTCACCGGAAAAAAGGCAGTGGCTATTCTTGTATTTCTATTCAACCCGTTCGAGTTCTCGGTCTAGTTTCTCGGCCGGGATGTAGCCGGGAAAAAAAACAGTATACATTTTTTGAACTACGAATTTTGTTTACCGCAACCGTTCGAGTGTCTCGGTCTAGGCACCCGGTCGAGATATTACCGGGAAAAAAAAACAGGATAGTCTTTAATAACTACGAATTTTGTTTACTTTAATGTAATTTTCCACGTTCAATTTTTCATAAAGTTTTTATTAACCATTTTTTCGGTATATGATTCGTTATATGATTACACTAGAGTGTGGTTCCTTAAGTTTGCATGGAATTGCATGGGATTGCATGGGTTTGCATGGGACATGAAAAATTGAAGATATGAACTATTTCATTTTAGATGAAATCAATATTTACAAATGACTAAAAAAGTGGCATATTGGCCCACAATTGTACAGCATATTGCCTTCGAAATTCAGGCATCATATCTTGAGTAAGGGTGTCGAATGACGACCCTGTTACATCGTACTCTAAAAATTTACATACAAACACCCCACAGTCACCACTATCACGCTGCTGCGGCCTTGATTTTTCCAGACGGAGAGGCCATCTTCTGACAGGGAGTTCCTTCCTTGAATCCATAGCCCCGATCTTCCAAAGTACACTGGGCACGACGTGGCAAAGGACCTTGAACTCCTGCTCGACCACCTCTTCCTTGTTCAATGCTCTGAGCGAATCTGACACAACCACCTCACCGGCCTCCAAATCAATGCACACCAAAACCCAATGGAGACCACCGAGATTATAAGGCAAGTACACCGCATCAATAGTGGTCCATGGGATGTTGTGGTCTGAATGCTCACCCCTCGCGTACCTTAAGACGTTTGATGCCTTGGTCCATTCGTATGTCAAGTCCCGGGGGTGTACGCCGCTGCTTAGCTCTTTGTACGGCCCGTCTTCATTTCTCAAAAAATTCTAAACATAAAAAAAAAAACATATCAAACACTATGACATGAGCAAATTAATTAACAACTTAGACTGATACACACCGAAACAAATAGATCCGCAGTTGTGAACTTTCTACGGCACAGTTGTGGTCGTTGTTCGAACTTCTTTTGAACAAACATGAAGATCGAATCGATAACCTACATACAGTTACGGTGTTAGTAATCTATATCATACAAATATTGTTTCATTATGACATAGTTTTAGATCATACCTCATCGGTCATCCATTTGGATGGAGTTAGAAGGTCTACGAACCACGACTTGTCTCTAACAGCATATTCGGTCCTTCGGACACGATCTTTTGGGTCCTCACTGTCTAGCCATGTCTTGAATTGCATAGACAAATCTTCAGGGATCTCCGGGATAGGATTGTACGTCAGGACCTTTCGCCTCTTCCCGTCTTCCCTTGTGTCTTTCCATGGAGTTCTCAACTTCCATGCAGTCTTCCTCTTCCGAGTCCCCCGTCGTTCAATGGGCTCGTTTTGTTGTGAAGTAGACTGGACACCCTGTAAAATAACATAGAAGTGTTAAATACACTAAGTACGAATTTTATTAAAAAACTACACTAAGAATAAATACCAAAATCCATACCAGGGCAGCCTGATCCTCGGTGACTTGTAGTTCCTTGCCAACTACAAGTTCAGCACTATCAGTGTGTTCCTGTGAATTAAAAAAATAATAGAAGTCAATTATAAAATTATAAAAACATAGAATACGAACATTATACACACTACACTTACCCGATCTTTACCATTGTCCCCCTCATCTATAACAATGATTCCCTTCTCCACCACTTGAACTGGAGCACCACCACCACCAGTGGTCCGTTCCACTACTGGAGATTTTTGTTGTGTGTCACTCTGGACAGCTGAACCAGTAGCCACATTCAAGGGGGTGTCTGCTCCTTTCGCGCTAGGTCCAGGTCCTGTACCATCGTCTGGACCTTCATCTCGCACGGGATCCAGATACTTGCATGCGTCAACGAACTTTCCCTGTATGAAACACAACACATATTAACCTAGTATGTATACAATACAATACAATATAAGGTGAAGAAGTGCACAATTCATACCTTAGACAATCGACGCATGAACTTCTTTATTGCCTTCAGGTCTCTTTCTATTCCCTTCATATTTCCATTTAACTCCTTGACAACATTTTCAATGCCCTCAACACGGCTATCAAGGAGTCTACACTTCTGGCAAGTTCGGTCGGGAGCCTCAGAACTAGTCCCAACATCCTCCGTTCTATCATGAGTCTCAACATCTGCATCGTCAACATTCATACCAGGAAGTTCTGGAGCTGGAGGAGGAGGTGGGGCATGGGGTGGCTCCATCACACGGTTCATAAATTGAACCTCTTCCTCTGTGGCCACAAGTTCCAATGTGACCCTTGCCTACACAGAACAATAAACTACAATACTGAAAACCCTAAAACTCATGAGTACCTACAGAGATAAAAAAAAAAAAATAATGCTTAAACATACCGTGTCTGATGCAAAAACTTCTTTACTGAGCACGACCAAAGTGGGCGAGTGGGAACATGACCATCTAAGAATCCGTGGGATGGCATTGTCTCTGACGCGGTTAGCAACACGTCCAGTTAATGATGAAACAGTCTCATACGTCCATACCTATATGAATAATTAAAATATAGTGTTAGTAACAATATAAACATTAAAATGAAACCCTAACAATGAGGATAGTTTGCTAACCTGAAATGCGTATGGGAAGCCGTAAAGACTGTACGTCTCTTGTTTACCATCCGACCTCTCCTTGTAAGACGCCGCTTTACCAGACAAAGCATTCTTCAATGACTTAATGGTCTTATCAAATATGATTTTGCTCCAATCTTCATTGCAAAATCTCTCCCACTCATCAATTATACCTAGCAGGCTTGTATCCATTTGTTGTTTCCTCTCTCTCCCCATCATCGCAAGCTCGATGAAATAAAACAACGCTATCTTAACTGCGTCCTCATCACTCTCAAATCGAAGGTTGGGGAATAATCTATCTAACTCAAATCCTTTCATTGTCGTGCTATCATCCAAGTACAATCTTCTAAGCCTAGTACTATTGATATTGCTCCTAATGTGTCTAGTACTATGCTTAATCCCAGTTATGATATTGAATTCACGCTGTCCAAATGAAACTTTGTTCCCTAGAATATCAAAACTAATCACGTTTGCCCTATCCTCATTTACTTCTCTCAAAAGAAAGTAATGGATTAATTGGCCATTAAACATTAAAGACAAATCCAATAGATGACCAAAACAAGTCTGTCTAAACATTGCCAACTGGGCATCAGTTAATTTCTTCTTAATAGCTGTGATTGTTTTTCCTAAATGAGAACAACATGTTAATGCAGCTGGAAAATGGTCAGCAAGTGGAATTTTTGGAACCATTGCCATGATGATTAAACCTATAAAAAAAAACAAAGTACAATTGAATGGGAAAAAAAACCAAACAATTTTTATAATTAAAACAAGAAAATTTAAAAAAAAAAAAAAGTCCCCGGTCTATCCCCGGCCTGGTGGCCCGGCCAGGATCGGGCACAAGCAAAACTGACATTACATGAATCCCGACCGGGATGCTTAAAAAAACAAAACAATTTTTTATAATTAAAACAAGAAAATTAAAAAAAAAATCCCTGGTCTATCCCCGGCCTGGTGGCCCGGCCGGGATCGGGCCCAAGCAAAATTCATATTACATGCATCCCGGCCGGGATGCTTCGTCTGCGCACAGAAAACCTAGCAGCTCTAGCACGAATCCGACGCTGTTTTTCAACCCAAACTACTCAGAACTCGCCGAAAAGTGTGTGTATGGACTTAAATCATGTTAAACTTCAACAAATTTCAACAGAAAGACCTCCAATCTACTTTATGCTTCAAAACCCTAGAAAACTCAAAAAAAAAAAAAAAGGAAAAACGTACCTTCGACAAGCACGAACTGATTATTGATGGTTTCGGAAGCAAACGCGGGCACGAAGTTGAACAAAGTTTGAACGGAGAGAAGATAGGAATATAGCCGTTGAGAGAAAAACCAAACGCCGTTTGAAAAGAGGGGGAAAGAAGTTTTGTAAAAACTTTCAAGGGTCAGGGGTAAATCCGTAATTTCACATTCAATCTGAAATTAAAAAAGGTTAGAAAAAACATTATTTTCAAAAGGGGTCAAAATTAGAAACCAATAAGTGAAAGGGGTCATTTTTTACAAATTCCTCAAAATAGGTCGGCCGGCGACTTTATTTGAACAGATCTGGAAAAAACCCACCTACAAGCATCGTTTCGACAATTCGATTTGAAAATAGGTTGGCTGCTGTGCGGCTCTATTTGATGGCTTCGTCCAATGATTCGATGGGGCTGTGCGAAATCACGAAAAAACCCACGTGCAAGCTCGCGAAAAACCCACGCGCTGCTGTGTCAAAATTGCAAACGCTGCTGCATCGCCGTTGAAGAGGTTGCTCACTGGAAGGACGCTCGACTGGAGAAGACACGGTCGCCGCCGGTGCTGTGCCGAGACCTCCTTCGTTTCAGATCTACTTGCCGGAAGAAGAGAGAGAAGGAAAATAAAAGAAAAATAAAAAATAGAGAGGATCTACTGTCTGTTTCAGATCTACTCGCTGGAGGCTTGCTGTGCTCGTCGGAGAGGACGTCGG
The DNA here is from genome assembly GCA_017139565.1 of Luffa aegyptiaca. NCBI lineage: Eukaryota > Viridiplantae > Streptophyta > Magnoliopsida > Cucurbitales > Cucurbitaceae > Luffa > Luffa aegyptiaca. The sequence continues at coordinate 7,994,043 of CM029397.1, forward strand.
AGACGGAGGGGGCCGACGGCTTGAAGGAGAAAAAGATGAGGGAGGTCTTCGTTAACAAGGAGATGGAAGAAAAGTGAGGAAGAAGAGAATAAGAAGAAGAAAAAAAAAAGTGGTCGCTGCCGGTGAGCGGCTGTCAACGGCGGCAGGGCTGCAACTAGGGTTGTGGTGATGTGAAGGTGAAGAAGGTGATGAAGGTGAATAAGAAAAAAGAAAATAATAAAATATTATTAATCAAATATTATTTTAGTTTAAAAATTTTTAAAATAATTTTTTTAATAAAAAATATGTGTCACGCCAGCATTCCGTTAAGTTTTAACAGAAAAATGGAAAAATGGATGGAGGGATCAAAATGAAACTAAAACAAAACCTCAGGGGCTAAATTGTTGAATTTGAAAACTCAAGGACTGAAATGAAACCTAACTCAAACCTCATGAACCAAAAGTGTATTTTTTCCTTTTTCTTTTCATTCTATTTCAAAAAAAAAGTTTTCCTTTGCATTCTAAATAGTAAATAAAAAGAAGAAAAATTATATATTGCTTCCGGATGAGAATGAGAGAGTAAAAAAAAAAAAAAACCATTGATGAGTTGAGAATTTTGATCTTACTCGACCTAAATCATATAAGCTTGTTTGAATTGGATATGATTCTAACCTTTAAAATCTTATGAATTTGATTGATTTATATGTTCCTAAAAAGTAGTTTACCTTATTATTAATTTTAAAAAGTATATAATTATCTTATAAAATGAGTAATAAGTAATTTTTTTATATTAAATATTCACTCCCCACTTAGAAAATAGTTTTTTGTTGTACAATTTTTCAAATATTCAAGTAATGAGTTACTAAATTAATTTAATGTTTGGAAACTTTTGAACCATGACCTCCAAGCTTGGATTGGGTTAGTTTATCATAATTTAGGTAGGGTTGTTTGGATTAGACAAATTGACAATTCAAACACTTGAGTTAAAGAAATATAGGGAAAAATACACTTTTAGTCCTTGAGGTTTGGGTTAAGTTTCATTTTGGTCCCTAAGTTTTCAAACTCGACAATTTAGCCTCTGAGGTTTGGATTTTGTTTCACTTTAGTCATTCCATCCATTTTTCCGTTAGATATTAACAAAATGTGACGTGGCACCTATTTTTTATATTAAAAAATATATATTTTTAATTTTTAAAATAAAATAAATATTAAATTAATAAAAGTATATACTTTTTTTATTCTTTCTCTCTCTCTTCTTCCTCTTCTTCTTCTCCTCATTCTCCTTCTTCTTCCTCTCCAACCACCCTCAGCTGCCGATGACCGCCTCCCGTCAATCATCGCCTGCCACCACCGTTGCCGGAGAATTTTTTCCCTTTTCTTTTCTTCTTCTTCCCTCTTTTCCTCCCTTCCCTTCCTTCTTTTAGTGTTTAAAAAAATGATTTTCGAGCTAGAATGCCACGAAATCAGGCTGAAACGGGTTGCAACGCCATATCTGGAATCGGGCTTGAACGTCATCCTTAACGACCACGCCATCCGATCAGATCTTTACGCAGCTAGATTTCTTCAACCTAAACCCACGACGTCGTCATCGCCAGATTTCTTGAACCTAAACCCACGAAGCCGTCAAATTTCTTTCACTCTAAAAAAAAAAGAACGTAGTTGCTACGTTGTCTTCAAAAACCGTCGGAGAAGAGGAACCATGAGAAGGATGTGGGTTCGTGGGTTTGTGGGTGTGTTGTCTTCGAAAGACCGCCGGAGAAGACAAACCACTGCTCTTGGGTTCGTGGGGTCTACTGCGTTGTCTTTGATTTTGTGATTTTGTCGATTGGATGATTTCAAAGCCTCTCTGTTTTTTGGGGTCTCCTTGAGTGATTCCGTTGAGCTCTGGAGATGTTGAGATTAAGATTGAAGGATGAATGTTTTAGTTTCATATCCAGATGGGTTCTTCTTCCTCATATTAAGGGTAAATCCATATGGGTTCAGTTATGCAGCGTTTTGTTTTGGTTTGGGAGTTTTCTTTGAGCTTTTTGAGGAAAAAAAAAGAAAATTAGGAGAAGGAAAAAATGAAGAAAAAGAGAGAAAGATTGGAAACTAAGATGTCGCTGGCAGCGGTGGCGGCCGCTGGCGATCGGTGGATGGCGGCAGGTGGTGACTATTGGCAGTAGGTTGCAACCGGTTATGGTGAAGAAGAAATGATGGAGACGAAATGGTGAGGGAGAAGAAAGGAGAGAGAAAAGAAAAATAATAATAATAATATTTTTATTATTTTAATATATTTTTATTAAAAAAATTTTTAAAATAATTTTTTTAATAAAAAAAGAGTGTCACATCAGCAATCCGTTAATTATTAATGGAAAATTGGATGGAGGGACCAAAATGAAACGAAATCCAAACCTCAAGGACTAAATTGTCAAGTTTGAAAACTCAAGGACCAAATGAAACTTAACCCAAACCTCAGGGACTAAAAATGTATTTTTCCCAGAAATATATTAAAAAAGTAATGAAAGCTTGTGTGTATATTTTATGAATGAAGTATATTGTATTCACGAAATATATATATGATATACTATTTTTTTTAATATACTTTGTTGACGTATATACTCAATTTAAAGTAGATCAATTGACTAATATACCAAATATCAATTATATCGGTCACACTAAATATCTTGGATACACTTGCATAATATTAGGTCTCGTTTAATAACCATTTGGCTTTTGTTTTTTTTTTTTTTTGTGAAAACTAAGCTTATAAATACTACTTCCACCTATATGTTTGTTAGTTTTGTTACTTGTTGCCTTCTAGAGTGAGATAAAAATATGACAAAAATGCTCTCTAGAATACTATGCAAGTGCACATAGCCTGCAGCAAGTGATAAGTAATTTATCGTATCCACGAGGTTTTGAATAGCTTCCACTCTACCTATTTTATGTAACTTTTTAATGGTTTCAAGATTGTTAAAATGATTGATTTTGAAAAAATGCTGAAGGAAAAGAAATAACATAGCAGAATGTAAACGGATAAAGCAGACAGATTGGAAACAGGCGTTGGTTAAGATTTCTGTAATTGTTTTAAAAGATGCTCTAGCAATAATATTGATCAGACAATCTCTTACAGTCTTATCAGCAGGATCCTCCCGAAACTCTGGATTTTTTGGAATGTGTTTCAACTCCAATGTCGCTCTACCGATCAAGCACTAGGCAACTGGTTATCCCTAACTTAGTTACTGGCGTCCACCAACACATAATGGTCTAGTGTGATTAATTGCCACACACCTCTCAAATCATCCCTGAAACTAAGATGTGATATTCATACCGGCTGGCCAGGTGGGCACAAAATAGTAATATGCACAACAAATAATCAAGATGCTCAAATTGATATATATTGCATAGAGTAATAAGCACGGCTACTACATAGATCCTAACCAACACCTAAGTGAATTTAGTTCATGGAGTACAAAATAACACACGCTACAATCTGAGTATGTGCATCCATAACTACAAGTTATTTACAATAAAAGGTTAATTCTCTTCAATAAATCCTTAGTTGATGGTATTCTTGAGGTCTCCAATCATTCCTCATTTATTCGGCTTCCAAAGATGGAAAGTAAGCCTCCACGAATGGAATAAAACTTTCCTTTCTCGAAATTGGAATGTTTTGGACTTGAGATGACTACTTCCTTTTATAGAGTGGAGTCAACCCTAATTAGGTCAAACTCTACACGTGGAGGGTGATAGCGAGCATAGCTAGCTATCTTTATTTATTTAATTTAGCTAGTCTTTGATGATTATTGGCCATTTTATTGCACTTTATTGTTTATTTTGTAGGAAATGGTTGATTGGAGCTTTAGCGCAATATTAGAGTTAATCGGGTGCTCGGGACGTGAAAAGAGGCAAAGGATTGAAAAGATTTGAAGAGGAAAAAAGTCAAATTTCGGTCAACAGCAGGCTAGCGTCGAGACGCTAGCTCTTGAGCGTCTCGACGCTCACATTCCATATCTGAATAGGCGCAAAAAGGTCACAGCGTCTCGACGCTGCGACCTTAGCGTCTCGACGCTGTGTTATTTCGCTTACTAAAACGCGCGTTTTGAAGGCAGCGTCGAGACGCTGTCTTGACAGCGTCTCGACGCTATGACGAAAAAACAGAATATAAGCTTCTTTTCGGCTAGGTTTTGGGGGAACCAATTTTGGGGGGACTTCTTGGAGCCGTAAACAGAGCAGAAACAGAGAGGATTAAGGCGGAAGCAAAGGGAGCAAAGCGGAAATCAACCCATCGTTCGTGGGGATCGTGACGGGGACGTTCGGTCTCGGCCTACATTGAGTTTTCTTTTCCCTTTCTTTTTCTTTAGCTAGACCTTATGGCTTTATTATGTTTAGTTGAGCTTGTAATACAAATCATGAGTAGCTAAACTTGTAGCTTAGGGATTGATGTAGTTGATTGAGTTTATGGATTGATTTATGGTTTAAGTTGTGCAATGTTTATTATGTTTGTAATCTTGATTTAATGCTTTCAATTAATTGGCCATTAGTTGGATGATTTATGTTTTGAATCTAGCTCGGGAGAGGGGATTTGATATAGACATACTCAAGATTGCATGACTAAAGTTTATTTTCTAATTCGTGACGGTTTTAGATTAACTTTAGAATTGGTCAAAAGATCTCATTGCCTTGCATATTAATAAACTTAGATAGGGATATCAAGTTGGTTAATTTGCATGAGAATCAATTATACTCGGGAGAGGTAGTTGTGATTAAAGGGTCTTTGGCTCATAATTTCATTGTGCATAATAACTTACTCTAATAAATCAATCCTAGACTAAATCGGCGAAATCAATTCCCTAAGTGTTTTTCCCAATTGAATTTCCACACTTTTTACTTGCTTTGATTTAGATTTCATACGATTCATTCATCACTTTTTGATCCCTAAATAAAATTGAGCGAGATAATTCACAATACTTGATTTGCTTAAAAATCCAATCCAGAGGACGACACTCGTTTTTACGAACACTTTATTATTACTTGACCCGTGCGCTTGCGGTAAGGAAAAGTCCACATCAGAGGGCTCTCCATGTTGGGTTTTATGTCCTAAAACTCGTAGATAGTGAATGTAAACAAATTATATAATTGTTACAATAAAGTGTTATTGTTAAATATTGCACAATTTGACCCAAATCCAATAAACTAAGATCCAAAGTTGTTTGTATGTAACTTGAACTAGTATGTGGGGACATGCGAGGATCGATGTTCAAGTAACAACCTAAAAGGTCTATAGTACAAGGATAAGGTACCCAACCTTATCCTGGTAACACTATAAGATACGACCCGCTTTGTATTTGATATAGACGTATTGATCCAAAGCGTCCATGTAGTAGACATGCAAGCGAGGGTATCCTATGCAATGAGTTTGCATAAGACCGGACCATGAAATAGTAAACCACTAGATATAACATCGTTAACTAGTTAGGTTACTGTTTCAATATGATGACCTAGGTAACTCAGTCTTAATCCTGAGTGTGTCATGAACTCCTTCTCATGAGGGATTGTCCTTTGATTAGCATGGGTGAGAGTGGCCAATACGCCGACTCAATATGTCTTCCTTTTTGGGGACAAGACCGAGTGGGAGGCTGGGGACATGACAACACAAGAAGGAATTCGCTCCTTCACACTTCTAGGAGAAGTAGATGAGTGTTCCCTTAAGTGGTGACTCCGGGACTTGAACAAAGGGATCACGCCCTCTCACTGGCCCGAGAGGGACTTTCTGTTTAATGGTTGGACCATAAACAGGTTGTTCATTAGAGGATCACTGGTACTTAAGGAGACAGATGTAACAAAGGGGTAAAACGGTAATTTGACCCAACTGTGATTACGAACACTCGTGAAGGATTGACTTATTGGTATAGGTTTATATCCGTGGACACAAAAATGTTCTGCAGTGAGAAGAGTTCAGTTGTGGGTCTTTAGTGGAATGACCTACAGTTAATGAATATTGGTGAACCTGATTAATGAGTTTAATCAGTTAACCTCATATCATTGGAACTTCTGATCTGTAGGTCCATTAGGTCCCCCTACTAGCTCGTAAAGAGTAATTAGGAACAATTATATCTTGAGAGAATTTGAATAGTTCAAATTCATATTGGGAATTAAGTTAATTGTATGAGATACATATTAATATAATTAGTGATACATTAAAATGTAAAGTCTAATTTGAAATTAAACTTTATTATTATGAGAGAAATAAATATTTGAAGAAGTTCAAATATTAATATGAATTTGATTCATACTAAATTTATAGGATATAAGAGAATTTGAAGGAGTTCAAATTTTAATATGAATTTGATTCATATTATAAAATTAATTAATTGAAGGCCTGGAATTAAATATATGATATTTAATTGGACAATTAATTAATTAACTAAAAGAAGGTCTGAAATTAAATATATGATATTTAATTGGTGATTAATTAATTAAAGAATTAATTAATTGGAAATTAATCAATTATTGAAATGATTAATCACTTATGGAAGTGATCAATCATTTATGGAAAAGATTAATCAATTATGGAATTGATTGATTGTGGAATTGATTAATTATGGAACATATTAAATCAGTTATGGAAATAATCGATTTTAAATGAATATTTTATTCATGACCTTTCACCTATAAATAAAACACTAAACCTAGGGTTTTAGGTAACACAACATATGGTCACCATAAGGTCCTCTCATATTCTCTCAACTCAAGAACTCTAGGGAGAATTTTCTCTCTAGAGTTTTTCCCATTCAAGATTAGGTAGTCCCACAACTACGTTCCTAATCTCAGAGTTATAGCGGGGAAGATCAATTGGTGGTGTCCTAATTGTTGACGCTTGGTCCAAAATCAAGAAAGACGTTCTTGATATTTTAGAGACGACAACGACGGTATGTTTGCTTCTCCCCTTTAGATTTAGATCTAATAATTTTTGTATGCTTAGCCTTAAGCTTGTATAGAATTTGTTCTATGTTTTTTGCCAATGTAATGATATTTTTGGATAAACAAAATTAACTACGAATCGGTCCCAGTTACGCTTCCACTTTAACGGAATTAGGGAATTCCAAATCCTTCACTCCAAGCTTCCTAGATCCGAGATTAATTCAGCTAATGCCACCTCATTTAATGAATCACGTGCGGCTTGAAGGGGATGAAAGCCCCGGCACAGCAGAAGCGCATCGATAGGACCTTGCGTCGTATATTAATTAATATTAAAATACCGTTACGAAAAGGCAAAATAAAACTTTAAACATACTTTAAAGCCGCTGAAAACGCTATAAACATGCTGAAAAAAGTTTGAAAATAGAACTATTTTTATTCTCATGCTTTTCTAAAGAAAAGGGGAAAGAACCGTTACAAACCTTCGTTGTAGACTTGACCGTTCTTCGCCAACGATGCTCCAACGAACGAAAACGCAGCGACTCTTTCTTGATTTCTTCGCTGGAAATTTTTCTTCAAAGACACAATAACCACAGAGGTTACACCGGCATGTCTCTAAGTCTAGGAGACAAAAGACTTGTGGGAGTCTTTCTCTAAGAGGGAGGCTAGAGAGAATTCTAGGGTCTTGTCTTGTGAGTCTAAGAGCAAGAGGGCTACCAAACCAATTAGGTCTAGTGTTCTATTTATAGAAGAGTGACCATGAATAAAATATTCAATTAAATCAATCTTTTCCAAAATTGATTCAATCTTATTCCTTATTTAATCAATCCAAGATCAATCAATTCCATAATTGATTAATCTTTTCCACAAATGACTAATTACTTCCATAAGTGATTAGATCATTTCCATAAATGGTTAATCACTTCCTTAAGTGATTAATTATTTCCATAATTAATTAATTCCCGATTAATGAATTCTTTAATTAATTAACCACCAATTAAATATCACATATTTAATTTCCGGTCTTGAATTAATTAATTGCCCAAATAGATTTTAGGCCTTAAAATTAATTAATTCATATTTGAACTCTTTCAAACTTCCATAAATTTAATTTGACTCAAATTTATATTAATATTTGAATTTCTTAAAATATTAATTTCTCTCATAATAATATATCAATATATATTATATTGTTTCCCTTAGTAAATTGAACACTTTCAATTTACATTTATTACTTAGTTGCCTCAAATTACTTTATGAGCTACCAGTGGGACCTAATGGACCTGCAGATCAGAAGCTCCAATGATGTGAGATTAATTGGTCAAACTCATTAACCAAATTAATCAATATGCATTAACTGTGTGTACATTCCACTATAGACTCACAGTTGCACTCTTCTCACTGCAGACATATTTTCTGTGTCCACGGAAATAGACCAATAACGACTAGTTAGTCTTTCACGAGTGTCGGTAACACCAGCTGGGTCAAATTACCATTTTACCCATGGGTTACTTCTATTTCCTTAAGTACCAGTTCTCCTCTAATGAACAACCTGTTTGTGGTCCAACCATCAAACAGAAAACCCTCTTGTGCCATTGAGAGGGTAGGGCCCTTTGTTCAAGACTCGGAGTCACCACTTAAGGGAACACTCATCTATTTCCCTAAAGTCGAGAAGGAGTGAATTCCTTCTTGTATGATTATGTTCCCAGCTCCCCACTCGGTCTTGTCCCCAAAATGGTAGGCTTATTGAGTCGGCGTATTGGCCACTCTCACCCATACAAATCAAAGGACAATCTCTCATGAGTAGGAGTCCATAATCAACTCAGGATTAAGACCAAGTTGTCTAGGTCGTCCTAGTGAAATAGAAAACCAACTAGTTAACGGTGTTATAACCAGTGGTTACTATTTCGTGGTCCGATCTTATGCAAACTCATTGCATAGGATACCCCCACTCGCATGTCTCCTATACGAACGCGTTGGATCATAGCGTTTGTATCAAATACAAAGTGGGTCGTATCGATAGTGTCACCAGGATAAGGCACCCAGTCTTATCCCTATACTATAGACCCTTTAGGCTGTTTCTTGAACAGTGATCCCCATATGTCGCCACATATAGTTCAAGACTCATATTACATCCTAGGATGTCTAGTTTATTGGATTAGGGTTATTTTAGGCAAACACAAATATAAAATAACTAATAACATTTAATGGAAAAATATATCAATGTTATTTCATTAATATTCGGTCAACGGTTACATTCACTATCTACGAGTTGTAGGGCATAAAACCCAACACGGCTCACGTGGCAGTTTTGCTCACTACTTTGCCGGATCACAAATTTTTCTCCCTCAAGTCGCTCAGCATTATTTTTTGCACAAAATAACTTCCAAAGCATCCATTCTTCCAAATGGGTTAAAACATATAATATTCATCTAAAAGCAACCTATTTAACACAAATGACACACAAATCACTATAGAAATCATGCCTAAATAACTCCCTTTTGGAGAGTTATCAGTTACCTACCTCATTCCCATGTTTTCAAAACCCAAGTCAAGTTTTGAAAACTGGAAAAAGTAGTTTTTAAAAACTTGTTTTTTTTTTTTTGGAATCTGACTAGGCATTCAAATGTGCCCTTAATAAAGATGAAAACAATGACAAGAAAATTGGATGAAAACAAGCATAATTTTCAAAAACCCAAAACTAAAAATCAAATGGTTATCAAACGGGGCCTTGTCCTTTTGTTTTGGACAATATGTGTGGTGGTTGATTCAAACATCTAACCTCTTGGTGGAAGGTACATGCCTTATGCTAGTTGAACTATGTTCATGTTGGAAACTATGTCATCGCTATACTATATATCATCTTAATGATGTACTACTGATACATTAATGATATATTTGAAATTGAATTTTTAGTGAGTATTGATATACTACTGATACACCACCAATGATATACTTGAAAATGCATCTTATTGATTTACTTATAATAATTTTGCATTTCACGATCTGTTGGGTTTTATGCCCTAAAACTTGTGGATAGTAAATGTAACAAATTAATTAATATCAATAAAGAGTTATTGAAATTATTCAATAAGGAGTTATTGAATTTGTTATTCTTAGTCTTGCAATAATTAATCTTAAGTCCAATAAACTAAACATCCAAATGCAATGATCCAACGCATTCATATTGTAGGTGACACGTGAGTGGGGGTATCCTATGCAATGAGTTTGCATAATACTAGACCGCGAAATAGTAACCACTAGATGTAACTTCATTGACTAGTTAGGTTTCCATTTCAATAGGATGACCTAGGCAACTTAGTCTTAATCATGAGTATTTTATGAACTCCTGTTCACGAGTGATTGTCCTTTGATTTGTATGGGTGAGAGTGGCTAGTTTGTCGACTCAATAAGCCTACCATTTTGGAGACAAGATTGAGTGGGGAGTTGGGAACATAATCACACAAGATGAAATTCAATCATTTCCGACTTTAGAGAAAGTAGATGAGTGTTCCCTTAAGTGGTGTCTCCAGGACTTGAACAAAGGGCCCTACCTTCTCTTTGGCCCGAGAGGGACTTCTGTTTAATTGTTGGACCATAAACAAGTTGTTCATTAAAGGAGCACTGGTACTTAAGGACATAGAGGTAACTCAGGGGTAAAACGGTAATTTGACCCAGCTGGTGTGACCAACACTTGTGAAGAATTGATTTACTGTTGTTGGTCTATATCTGTGGGCACAGAAATATATCTATAGTGAGAAGTGCAGCTATGGGTCTTTAGTGGAGTGACCCCACAGTTAACGGATGTTGATTAATGTGGTTAATGAGTTTAGCCAATTAATCTCGTATCATTGGAGCTTCTGATTTGTATGTCCATTAGGTCCCGCTGCTAGCTTGTACAGAGTAATCTAGTACATTAGTCTTGAATGGAATTTAAAATGTTCAAATTCACTAAAGGATGTAATATGATGTACGGTTGGTAACGCTCATTTATGTGCATTATTTAGCCTTAAAAACTTAGGTTATTGCTAGAAAAGCAAAGAATTTATGCTTAAATTCATATCATTTAGAGTCAATATTAGCAAAAGTCTATGGATCATGATAGAAATCTTAAAAATATAGAATTTATGCTTAAAATGTTGAAAAAAGAGTATTTTTGTAAGAATTTATCATAGTCAATGGTTTTGTGCAGGAGTCCATATTTGCGTTTGAAATGCACCCACAAATGGATAAGGAAAGTTTCACGGAGTAATGAAGTTGAAGATTTGCGCCCACATTTAGAAATGAAAAATTTTGGCAGATGTGGAAAATGCATACAAGATGCGCCTGCAAACTGATAAGGAAAGTAGTCTCAATTTAAGGCAAAATGCTTCAAAGTAGTGCATTGAAGAAAATTTGCGCCCCATTTGCGGCCGCAACTGGGCTTTCCGACAGAATTCCGAGATTCATGGGATTTGTATAGAATCTTCTGAAGATAAAAAATCTTGTACCAAATCTCCAAGGATCGTGGATTTTCACTCTCACGGGACTTCTCACACTGATCTCGACATCCAACTCTACCTTCCATGGTCTATATAAGGCGATCAAGGTGCAAGAAGCAAATGGAGCTCAAATTTTCATCCTAGGTAGTCCTTATGTTTTCCTTTCTTCTCATCTTGTAACCAATCCGAATTTCGATTCTTCTAGCATCTGTCGACTCCTCCGTTAGAAAGAAGATGACGGAGCCTGTCGTGGGGCTCGTGTCAAATAAATTTATAATCCACGATACTATAACTATTTTGTAGAAATAGTGGTCGGGGTCGAACACAGGGAAGGGGATCTAGCAGATGCAGAATTTTGTGTTTATGTAACAGGGGGGTTTTGGAAAGAGAACTAAATAAGATAAAATAAAATATGGAGTGTAAAGAAAACAGAAATAAGCATGCGATGTAGAAAAATAAAGAGAAAATGAATATCATAAAAGGGACCGCTGGATTGAGATTTCTTATGCTTGAATGCTATTTCACTTGGCTTCCTAGTTTTCTCTAAAAATCATTTTATGCCGATTTTTATTAGTCCGATTGGCTTCTTGGTTACTCGGAGGACTTCCTACATTAACCTGTGTTTAATTAACCCGTTAACCCAAAACCCTGCAATTAACATGATTAATCAAATTAACATTATCGACCGCCACCCCTCATGCATAAAGTAGCAACCATCTGAAACCTCGCAATGGCTACTAAATCATGTCTAACTAATCTAAAATAAGTAATCCAAAACCCGCAATTGCCTACTTAAACTAGCCGTTTTAGGATCATGGGCCCGGAATCGTATTAACTAAACATAAATTCAATTTAAATCTAATTCATACAACCTTTTAGCATGCATCCTAGGCCTATCAAGGGTCGTCACTCCGTAGAGATTGTCTTGCCTCAGCATAGTGGCTATCTAAAAATAACTAATATAATACACAAGTAGAAATCTCCTAGGGTCGTCAAGCCTAAGAAACTAATCTCATGTATTGGTTTAAACGGGATTACATGCAAAACTTAATGAAAATTTAGCAAGAACAGAACTGAAATACCAGAAAACTCAGCCAAGATTCAATAAAATTCAGAACATAATCTCAATCCAACGATACAAAAGCGTTTAGCTACTCATAATTGAAGTAAAAGCATAAACAAATACAAAAGATTGCATAAAATATGACTGTTGCCTTCTAGAGTGGGTTAAAAATATGATAAAAATAAGCCCTAGAATATTGTGCAAGCATACACAATCCGCAACAAGTGATAAGTAATTTATCGTATCCATGAGGTTTTGAATAGCTTCCACTTTACCTATTTTATGTAACTTTTTAATGGTTTCAAGATTTTTAAAATGATTGATTTTGATAAAATGCTGAAACAAAAGAAATAACAGAGCAGAAAGTAAACAGATAAAGCAGATAGATTGGAAACAGGCATTGGTTAGGATTTCTGTAATTGTTTTAAAAGTTGCTCTAGCAATAATATTGATTAGGCAATTCTCTTGCAGTCTTATCAGAAAGATCCTCCTGGAACTCTGGATTTTTTTGAAATGTGTTTCAACTCCAATGACGTTCTACTGATCAAGCACTAGGCAACTGGTTATCCCTAACTCAGTCACTAGCGTCCACCAACACATATTGGTCTAGTGTGATTAATTGCCACACACCTCTCAAATCATCCCTGAAACTAAGAGGTGATATTCATATCGGCTGGCCAGACGGACACAAAATAGGAATAGACACAACAAATAATCAAGATTCTCAAATCAACATATATTGCATAGAGAATGAAGCACGACAATTACATAGATCCTAACCAATACCTAAGCTAATTTAGTTCATGGAGTACAAAACAACACACACTACAATCTGAGTATGTGCATCCATAACTACAAGAAATTACAAGAAAAGATTAATTCCCTTGAATAGATTCGTAATGGTCTTCTTGAGGTCTCCAATCGTTCCTCCTTTATTCAGCTCCCAAAGATGGAAAGTAAGCCTTTACGAATGGAAATAGACTTTCCTTTCTCGAATTTGGAATGTTTTGGACTTGAGACGGCTACTTCCTTTTATAGAATGGAGTCAACCCTAATTAGGTCAAACTTTACACTTGGAGGGCTCTCCAAGCTTCCTAGATCCGAGATTAATTCAGCTACCGCCACCTCATTTAATGAATCACGTGCGGCTCACGTGGCAGTTTTGCTCCCCGCTTTGCTGGATCATGGATTTTTCTCCCTCAAGTCGTTCAACATTATTTTGTGCACAAAATAACTTCCAAAGCATCCATTCTTCTAAATGGGGTAAAACATATAATATTCATCTAAAAGCAACCCTATTTAACACAAATGACACACAAAACACTATAGAAATAAGGCCTAAATAACTCCCTTTTGGAGAGTTATCATACCCCCAAACTTGAACTATTGTGCGTCCCGGGCAATACTAACTCACCTTCCCTTGAGAATTCAAAACTTTAGTCATAGCATAACTCAATCAAAGCAGATAATCCAACACTACCTTCAACCTTTACCTGAGCATTCTGCAAAACCAAGCACTGCTGCAGCAAAATAATTCTTTCAGCATTGAACAAATAATCACCACCTTTAACTACACCCGAAGAACTTACCACAACTTAACCATATTATCAGACATATTATCAGAAGGTTTGGGCTTGCCTTTCGGTGAACTCTTGGCAGCTGGCTGAAAGTGTGAGTTGTTCTAAGATCTGGTGAACGCCACAGACCAGCCCCCCTTGACGTGCCTCTTGCGTTCGTTGAAGTCGTGCCAAGTTAGGCTTGTCAATTAGTCCCTTATCCAGTAGAATCACATCTTCTGCGCTTTCTGGAACCCTTGCTCTCTTACATAACATTGAAATTGTGTTTGGAAAGAACAATTTCCCAACCTTCTTACGCCAACATCCAAAAATCTCACCCGCGATAATTTTACCCACGTCGATGCTAAGAGACCTTCGAATTGCAAAAGCTAGAAGAACTCTTTCCCGAGAGACCGTGGAGTCATGAGTTGTTGGAAGCAGCCTCTACCTGATAAATCCCATCCAAGTATTGGCTTCCTTCTTCAAATAAGCAGCCTGGAAGGTCCTGTTCTCAGTTTTCGATAGTCGCCACTGTGCTCCTTCTATTCCTACTTCCCGAACAGCAGCATTTAACTGCTCGTTAGATGGCGCTGCCGCCATCTCATTATAACCAGCATGTGAGAAATCTTGAAGGTTGTACAGTGAATTGATGGCTCCAGGACTCCAGTCGACAACCACTCCACGAACAATCACTTGAAAACCTTCTTCCTCGTCGATGTTCGCATAAAATTCGCGCACCACCTGCGAGTTCACGGGTTCTGGCTTGGAACAGAAAAACTCTCAGCCATGGTTCGTGATACCTGCTCTTAAAAAGTGCGGAAGATCATCACTAAACCCCCTCTCGAACAAAAAGCCTCTCTTTAACATCTCTATATATTTTACCCTCGCAAAATGATTGATAAAGCGCTCATATGGCAACCTCCCTTCCTCTGGCCTTGCCACCTCTGCTTCACCCTCTGCGCCTGCAATACCTTTGCCCTTATCCTCATGAATCTTCTTTTCAGTCTCACTCCTTGATTTTCAGGTTCTTCTTTTTCCGATTCAGTCGAAGGAGGAGATGGAGTGTCGATCCGAATCCCTTTTGATCCGCCCTGCTTTCTTTTTGCGACGGCGACGATGCGACAGATCTTGCACTATATCTTCCAAGACCTCTTGAACTACTGTTTCATTATTACCTTGCTCTTGCAAACCCGTTGCTGCATTTTCATGACCCTCTTGCTCTGCTTCAACCATCTTCTCAGGATCTTTTTCTTTTTTAGAATCTTTCGGTTCTTCCTCAGCGACTACTTCTTCTGCAATGTCCTCGATGACCTTTTGTAAAACTTCAGAAACTTCAGCCTCTTGTAGTTTTTTAAGCCGTTTGGCTTCTCTTTCTGCAAGCGTTCTTTTCTTCTTCACCTTGTTCTTCAGAGCTTCAGGCGTAACAAGAATATCCTCATCCACTTCTTTATTTGTAGTGTCTATTCCTATTTTGTGCCCGTCTGGCCAGCCGGTATGAACACCATCTCTTAGTTTCAGGGATGATTTGAGAGGTGTCTGACATTTAATCACACTAGACCATTATGTGTTGGTGGACGCTAGTGACTGAGTTTGGGATAACCAGCCACCTAGTACTTGATCGGTAGAACGTCATTGGAGTTGAAACACATTTCAAAAAATCCAGAGTTCCGGGAGGATCCTGCTGATAAGACTGCAAGAGAATGCCTAATCAATATTATTGCTAGAGCATGTTTTTAAACAATGACAGAAATCTTAACCAACGCCTGTTTCCAATCTGTCTACTTTATCCGTTTACATTCTGTTATGTTATTTCTTTTGCTTTAGCATTATTTCAAAATCAATCATCTTAACAACCTTGAAACCATTAAAAAGTTACACAAGATAGGTAGAGTGAAAACTAATAAAAACCTCGTGGATACGATAAATTACTTATCACTTGCTGCAGACTATGTGCACTTGCATAGTGTTCTAGAGATCATTTTTATCATATTTTTTAACCCACTCTAGAAGGCAACAAGTTTTTGGCGCCATTGCCGGGGACTTGAATAAGTTTTTATTTGATCTGTTTTGTGTATGTGTTTTAGTGGTTTGGCGCGAGAACTTTTTTATTGTTTCTTCTTGTTTTTGTAGGTGTGAGATTGGTGCATGAACGATCCTCCTGGGGTGAGATTCGAGCTTAATCCAGAAATTGAAAGGACATTCAGGAGAAGAAGGAGAGAGCAGCGAAGAAATCAAAATCCAATGGATAACGTACCGCGTCTCCTGGAAATTCCAGAAGATCAAGCTGATCCCCAGCAGAATCGTGTGTTGCAGCCAAATCAACCGCTGAAGCAAAATGGACAGCAAAATAATCAGGTGAGAACCCTATTTTGGTAGCAAATGATAGGGCCAGAGTCATTCGAGCGAATGCTTTTTCGATGTTTGATGAGTTAAATCTTGGAATTGCACGTCCTCAAATTGAGGCAGCAAATTTTGAAATGAAACCGGGTAATGTTTCAGATGTTGCAAACCGTGGGTCGATTCCATGGTTTATCTTCTGAAGACCCCCATTTACATCTTAAGTCTTTTCTAGGAGTTAGTGATTCGTTTGTAATTCAGGGAGTGTCTAGAGATGCCCTTAGATTAACTTTGTTCTCGTATTCTCTTAGAGATGGAGCAAAGACGTGGTTAAATTCTTTTGCTCCAGGATAAATTAGAACTTGGAATGAGTTAGCGGAAAATTTTCTTAGTAAGTATTTTCCACCAACTAGGAATGCCAAGTTAAGGAGTGAGATAATGAGATTTAGGCAACTCGAAGATGAAACTTTTAGTGAGGCTTGGGAGAGGTTTAAGGAGCTTTTGTGAAAGTGTCCCCACCATGGTTTACCTCATTGTATCCAAATGGAAACATTTTACAATGGGCTAAACGTAGCAACCCAAAGTATGGTAGATGCTTTTGCGGGAGGGACCCTTTTAGCAAAAACCTTTAATGAAGCCCATGAGATTTTAGAAAGAATATCAACCAATAGTTGTCAGTGGTTAGATGTTAGAGACTGTTGATGATGTGTCTAGCATTAGGGTTGATATTGCAATGTTAGCTAACGCTCTTAAAAATGTAATAGTGGTTAGTCATGTTCCACAGGCACCAGTGGTGGAGCCTGCTGCAGTTTTGAACCAAGTTACAAAAGAATCATGTGTCTATTGTGGTGAAGAGCACAACTATGAGTTTCGCCCCAACAATCCAGTTTCTGTGTTTTTTTTTAGGTAATCAAAGGAATAACCCATATTCTAATTTTTATAATCCAGGTTGGCGCAACCATCCCAACTTTGCATGGGGAGGGTAAGGAAGCAATTCGCAAGTCCCCCAAGCACAGCAAAAGGTGAACCAGACAGGATTTGCTAAATCGCAGGCATTGCCCCAGCAAAATAAGCAAGCTTTGCCCTAGCAAAATTCAGAGAGTTCTCTGGAGGTAATGATGAAAGAATATATGGCTCGTACTGATGCTGCAATTCAAAGTAATCAAGCTTCAATGAGAGCCCTGGAATTGCAGATGGGTCAGCTAGCTAATGAGTTTAAGGCACGACCTCAAGGGAAACTTCCTGTGGATACTGAGTAGCCTAAAAGGGAAGGTAAGGAGCAGGTGCAGGCAGTAACTCTAAGGAGTGGTAAGCCACTAGAAGAGAGAAAAGAGCCTAGTAAACCCCAGGATGTAAAGAAGAATAGTGATAAAAATGTTATTGTCGAGAAAGAGTTGGAGTCTGATAAAAATGATGGAGGCAACAATAATAATGCTGGAGCATCTGGTTCTGTTCCAGATGTAGAACCACCTTATGTACCGGCCCCACCTTATGTACCACCTCTACCTTTTCCACAAATGTAGAAACCTAAGAATCAGGATGGTCAATTTATGAAGTTTTTAGAAATTCTTAAGCAATTGCATATAAATATTCCTTTAGTAGAAGCTATAGAGAAAATGTCAAATTATGCTAAATTTCTTAAGGATATCTTGACTAAAAAGAAGAGGTTAGGAGAATTTGAAACTATATCTCTTACTGAGGAATGTAGTGCTATTCTTAAGAATGAGCTACCAACCAAGGCTAAGGATCCAGGGTCATTTACTATTACTTTTTCTATAGGTGGAAAAGAGTTGGGTAGAGCACTTTGTGATTTAGGCGCGAGCATTAACCTTGTGCCTCTTTCGATCTATTGAAAGCTAGGTATTGGTGAAGCTAGGCCTACCACAGTCACACTCCAATTAGCTGATAGGTCTATCACATATCCAGAGGGTAAGATTGAGGATGTCTTAGTGAAAGTAGATAAATTCATATTTCCTGTTGATTTTATTATCTTAGATTATGAGGTAGATAAAGATGTCCCAATTATTCTTGGTCGTCCATTTTTGGCTACTGGTAGAGCATTGATAGATGTTCAGAAAGGGGAATTAACAATGAGGGTTTATAATGAGGAAGTTAACTTTAATGTTTATAAGGCCATGAAGTATCCAGATGAAGTGGAAGATTGTTCTTTCATTCGAATTCTGGAGAACACAATTGTTGAGACAACAATTGAGGATTTGACAAGTAAACATTTGGAAGATCATGGAGAGATCAGTGTAGAGGATTTAGAATTTTGTTCTTTAGAGAAAAAAAAATGAAAATGAAGTGTGTAGGTGTGAGAATGTTTTTGAGTCTTTAGATTTGGATGAAAGAAAGGCTCCTCCTATTAAGTCATCCCTGATTGAGGCACCTACTTTAGATTTGAAGCCTTTTTCGGATCATCTAAAGTATGTGTATCTTGGGGAGGGTGAGACCTTGCCCATAATTATTGCATCAGATTTAATGTCGGAGGATGAAGAGGTCTTAATAAAGTTGCTGCAGCAATATCGCAAAACAATAGGTTGGACATTGGCTGACATTCAGGGAATTAGTTCATCTTTCTGTATGCAAAAAATAACTCTAGAAGAAGGATCCTTTAGGAGTATTGAGCAGTAGAGAAGGCTTAACCCTACAATTAAAGAAGTTGTTAAGAAGGAGGTGATTAAATGGTTGGATGTTGGGATTATCTATCCAATTGTAGATAACAATTGGGTAAGCTCCGTTCAATGTGTTCCTAAGAAAGGAGGTGTACGGTAGTGACTAATAAGGACAACGAGTTGATCCCTACTAGGACAGTAACTAGCTAGAGGGTTTGCATGGATTACAGGAGGCTTAACAAAGTCACCCGTAAGGACCATTTCCCTTTACCATTTATTGATCAGATGTTGGATAGGTTGGCTGATCAGGCTTACTACTGTTTCTTAGATGGTTATTATGGGTATAACCAGATTACCATTGCTCTTGAGGATCAGGAAAAAAACCACTTTCACCTGCTTTTATGGGACATTTGCTTTCAGATGAATGCCTTTTGGCCTTTGCAATGCTCTGGCAACATTTCAGCGGTGTATGTTAGCAATTTTTTCTGATATGATTGAGTCCACTGTTGAGGTATTTATGGACGATTTTTCAGTTTTTGGAGGGTCTTTTCAGTATTGTTTGAATAATTTAGGTAAGGTATTAAAGAGATGTGAGGATACCCATCTAGTTCTTAATTGGGAGAAATGTCACTTCATGGTGAAGGAGGGCATTGTGTTAGGTCATAAAATTTCAAAGAGAGGTCTAGAAGTTGATCGAGCAAAAATAGAGGTTATTGAGAAGTTAGAACCACCAAATTTAGTCAAAGGGCCTAGAGCTTTTTAGGTCATGCTGGATTTTATAGAAGGTTCATAAAGGATTTTTCCAAAATTAGTAAACCTCTGTGTAAATTGTTGTGTGCTGATAGTGTTTTTGACTTTGATGCAGATTGTAGGAAGGCTTTTGAGACTTTAAAGGTTGCTTTAATCTCAGCCCCCATTCTTTGTGCACCCAATTGGAGTTTTCCATTTGAAGTGATGTGCGATGCCAGTGATGTTGCAGTAGGTGCAATGCAAAGTTAGTCATCCTATTTATTATGCAAGCAGGGTTTTGAATCAGGCACAAATCAACTATACAACTACTGAAAAGGAGTTGTTAGCAATTGTGTTTGCCTTTGAGAAATTCCGCCCATATTTAGTTGGTTCCAAAGTCACGATTTTCACGGATCATGCAACAATAAGGTACTTAATGTCTAAGAAAGATGCAAAGTCTAGATTAATTCGTTGGGTTTTGTTATTGTAGGAGTTCGACTTCGAGAGGGACAAGAAGGGATTGGAAAATGTTATTACAGATCATTTGTCTCGTCTTGATCCATCATCATCTTTGCTAGAGCAACCTGTCATTTCAGATTCATTTCCAGATGAGCAGCTTTTTGCTGTTGAGGTAAAGGTAGTGAATAGTACTCCTTGGTATGCTGATATAGCCAATTTTCTGGTAAAATGAGTCACTCCTATTGATATGGATTGGAGGCAAGTGAAAAGATTTAAGCATGATGCAAAATTATTTTATTGGGATGAGCCATTTTTGTATAAATAGTGTTCTAATGGTATTATTCGAAGATGTGTTTTAGGTGATGAAGCAAAGGAAATCCTGGAGCAATGTCACTCTTCCCCGTATGGAGGTCATTTCAGTGGTCAGAGGACAGCTATGAGGATTTTGCAATGTGGATTCTTCTGGCCTTCATTATTTAAGGATGCCCATTTGTTCTACAAGCAATGTGATGCTTGCCAAAGGAGAGGAAATTTAGGACCTAGAGATGAAACGTCTCTTACTTATATTTTAGAATTAGAATTATTCGATGTATGGGGTATTGACTTTATGGGGCCATTTCCCCCTTCTAACAGTAATGTGTTTATTTTGTTGGCAGTTGACTACGTGTCCAAGTGGGTGGAGGCTATTACATGGCATCATAATGATTCTAAGACGGTGTCGAGGTTCCTTCAATCACACATTTTTGCACGGTTTGGGACACCTAGGGCTCTTGTGAGCGATGAGAGCACACACTTTGTGAATAATGTTTTAGCTAAGCTTTTAGCTAAATATGGAATTAAGCATAGGATTGCTACCCCTTATCACCTGTAAGCAAATGGTCAAGCTGAAGTTAGTAATAGGGAAATTAAATCTATTTTAGAGAAAGTAGTTCATCCATCTAGGAAAGATTGGTCTTTTCGGTTAGATGTGGCTCTTTGGGCTTATAGGACAACCTATAAGACTCCTTTAGGTATGTCTCCCTATAGGTTAGTTTATGGAAAAGCTTGCCATTTACCGTTAGAGCTTGAGCATAAAACGTTTTGGGCTTTAAAGAAATTGAATTTTAATTGAAGTCGTGCAGGTGCAATACGAATGCTGCAGCTAAATGAGTTAGAGGAGTTTCGCCAGTTTTCTTATGAAAATGCTAAATTGTATAAAGAGAAAACAAAGCGGTGGCATGATAAAAAGATAAAACCTAGGGAATTTGTTAAGGGTCAAAGAGTCTTGCAGTACAACTCTAGATTGAAATTGTTTCCTGGAAAATTAAAATCTAAATGGTCTGGACCGTTTATTGTGATTGAAGTTTTTCCTCATGGAGCAATTACTTTGAGAGATGAAAAAGATGGGCAAGTGTTTAAGGTTAATGGACAACGAGTGAAGCATTATTGGGGAGAGGAATTTCGTTCGAAATATCCTTCCCTAAAATTGGTTGAAGAATGAGTGAGTGAGAGTTTTGCGGGAGCATTTCATATTGCAATATTTTTAGCTCCCAGTGTTGTTGCGATTTTATTTTTCTTTGATTTGATTTTATTTCGATTTGAATTATTTTGAATTAGATTTTGTTTCTTTTAATTTTATCTGAGTTATTTTTAATTCGTTGGTATTTTTAATTTCGATTAGATTTTATTTTTCAGTTTATTTTGGCCGATTTAATTTTTAATTTAATCGGATTATTTTGATTTAGTTGTATCTTTGTTATTTTAATTTCTGTATAGATTAGGGTTTCCTAATTTATTCGGTAAAAGAAGATTTGATTTGATTTTTGGCGGTTTAAATTTTGATTTGAATTTTTCCGGATAAAAGATTCTTCTAGAAGAAAATCTTTGCTGATCAGTTTGTTTTTGCAATCTTTTGGTTAGGATCAAATATTTCGTCAGATTCTAAGGGGATTGGTTGTGAATTAAATATTTTTACCGTTTGGAATTTAATTTTTCTGTGGGCAGGTAAAACGCGTGGAACATCTGAAGCTTCCACGTGTTGCGCAGTGGAGATCCAATGACCTAGCCGTTAGACAGCACATCAGGCATTTACCACGGGGTGAATTTTACCGTTCTTTGGGATTTATTTCTCATGATTACATGCAAGATTAAACGGTAATTTTATTTATTGAGGGGCAGATCTTTTCGGTTAGGATTCTTAATGCTGGAGCCCTATTTAACCCAATCCCTGGTACGTTTTCTTTTCACTTCATCTTCATCTTGCATTTGTTCTCCACTTCCTATTTTCTCCTACTTTTTTTCCGTTACTGTGAGTATTATGCATGAATTTAATTTTCATGGGTATTTAATATAAGTTGTTATGATTAAATGGATGAAAATTAGGAAGCATTGAGCATGAAATTACTTTAGAAAAAATATAAAAAGTTATATTTATGAAAGTAATTTATATGCTTATTTATTTTCATGAGCTATTAATATAAAGTGTTATGTTAATGTATGAAAATGTGAATGCTTATTTTAATTTTCTTAGGTAATTAATTTAAGAGTTAGATTAATTTAAGAAAATTAATTTGCATTGAGCATAAAATTACTTTAGTTTAAAAAATATAAGAGTTATATTTATATAAGTAATTAACATGCTTAATTAGTTTTCATGAGCTATTAATATAAATGTTATGTTAATGTATGAAAATGGTAATGCTTAATTTTAATTTTCTTGTATAATTAATTTAAGAGTTAGGTTAATTAAAAGAAAATTAAATTGCATTGAGCATGACATTACCTTAGATTAATATAATTGTTATATTTTTGGTATGTCATGTATGCTAATGTATGGTTTTATAAATTAATTAAAATTTGATTGTTAATTTATTCACCATAGTAGCATGTTATAGGGTTAATTCATTAAAATTTATAATAGTTATAAAATTAATGAATAGAAATTGTTAACCTATAACAAAGAATTGCATGCAAACTTAGGATCTTAGGATAAATGAATTAATTTTAAAATGTTTAAAATTAATTAGATCTAAGATCACATTTCTAATAGGATTAGAATTATTCTTACTTAGAATTAAAATTAGTTTTAATTGACTAAGTAGGAAAAACATTACTATGATTATAAGGGAACTCCACCGATTAAGTTCTGTCTAAGGCTGGAGGTATTTAAGTTGACGGTTTACGGAACACCTCCTACCTGGGAACTGACCCGGAATACCGGAGTTGAATTAATCATAGTTAAATGTTAGCATGCAATGTCACTAGGTTTATTAAAAGTATTTAATACACCTAGATCTTTAGAGTAAAGACCTTACATTACTGTGGTTATAAGGGAACTCTCTCGGTAAAGTTCTGTCTAAGGTTGGGGGTATTTAAGTTGACGGTTTACGGAACACCTCCTACCTGGGAACTGACCCGAACCTTGAGTTGAATTAACCATAGTAATGTTGACTTGCAATGTTGGGTTTATTAAAAGAAGTTTAATTCACCTAAAACATTGCGGTTGAATCCTTTCCATAATTGTTATAATAGGATCAGACTTAGATAGATTGACTTAGCCGAATTTTATCTAAGTTAAACAACCCTAAATTAACCTTAGGACATTTTCAGTGGGAGGAAAATTACAAAACGAGATTTAAATCAAGTTTTGCTCCTACGTCCCTATATTCACAACGTGAGGTTCATGCTCGGCTTCGAGTCGCCCTAGGAGCGGCCTCCCTTCGGAAAGTGTTTGCATGAATCAATAACAAGGTGAATGGGAAAAATGTCTAGAGTAAGTGGGAGCGGGACACATGTCAACGTATCCCTCGGTCTCCGCCCCTAGTTCACACCGTGAGAGTCCTATGATCAGCCTGCAGGTTGTCCTGACGCAACCATCCCTTCGGAGGGCCTGATCATAGGATTCGGAACATCGTGAACTCCTGAATGGGATAGGAACTCTTAGGCTAATTACCAACAGTTGTCTTTCCCTTCGGTAGCCTGTTGGTGCGTGCCTCTGAGATCTGAAAGTGGGAGGGTTACACTTACGGGGATGAGTTAAATGTGTTAACTAACCCTTGACCGAACAACGGTAACTAAACGCTAACGGAATATGAGTTATTCTGGTGTTAGAGTTTGGTTGAGATTGTCTCAATTCAGAGGAGGAGTAGCTGACCACCCTTCGGTGGCTGTTGTTCTAAACCTTTGAAGTACCGTTGCAAAAACTAAATCAATAGTTTTATAGGGTTTCTTTGATTGCTTATTTGTTTTTGCAGAATTTGATTGGATTATTTGTAATGGGTTAGTGCTATTAAGTAATTTGTTACTTCAGCAATTATATAATAATTTTATGTATTGTCTTACGTCATTTTATAAATAACGGTAATACAACAAGCTTAAACGACAAATTGTGGTAAATAAGTCTAGGATTATTCTTAACTGAGGAATGTCCTCATGCCCCATATGTCTAATTCATTAAGAATTGGTCTTGGTGAATATGACATAGAACCCTGCTTAGCAAAAAGAGAACTTGTTCAAGACCGTAATTTTTATTTACCTGTCTTGAAAATGTGATTAGTGAAGAATAGTGATTCTCCCTGAATACTTGATTCAGGGGCCACAAATCACGTGTGTTCTTCTTTTAAAGGAATAAGTTCCTGGCAAGAGCTTGCTGCTTGTGTAATAACTCTCAAAGTTAGAATTAGAGAGATTATTTTGGCTATATCAGTGGGGAACATTAAGTTATTTTTCCTCAGTGGGAGAAAATACATATTATTAGATAATGTGTATGTAATTCCTAAGATCAAAAGAAATTTGATTTCTGTGTCTTATTTGCTGGAACAATGTTACTCTTTAACCTTTCTCTGCTAACACAGTTTTGTTTCAAGAAAGGGAGTTGACATTTGTTTAGCTTTACTGGAAAGTAACCTAAATGTTTTAAGACTAATCAAGAGTAAAGCAGTCATGAACACTGAGTTGTTTAAGACTGCTACTACTCAATGTGAAAAGAGGCAAAGTTTCTCCTAAAGGAAAATACATTTCTTTGGTTTTAAGGTAGACCATATTAATCTCAATATGATTGGGAGATTGGTCAAGAGTGAACTTCTAAGCAAGTTAGAAGATGACTCTCTACTACCTTGTAAGTCATGCCTTATGGGCAATATGACTGATAGGTCTTTTATTGGAAAAGATCTAAGAGCTAAAGAGCCCTTGGAGCTTGTACATTTGGATCCTTGTGGTTCAATATGTTAAAGCAGTGGGAGGGCATGAATAATTCTTTTTTTTGGATGATTATTCAAAGGTATGAGTATCTTTACCTAATGCAACTTAAGTCTGAAGCTCTTGAGATATTCGAAGGGGCTTAAGACTGAAGTTGAAAACTTGTTAGGTGAGATGATAAAAACACTTCGATCTGATCAAAGTGTTGAGTATAGGGATTTGAGATTCCAGGACTATTTGATAGTACATGGGATCACACCCTAAATCTCATTTAGGAGAAATGGAACCCTATTGGATATGGTTCATTCCATGTTGAGCTATGCTCAATTGTCTGACTCGTTTTGGGGTCATGCAGTGTTGACTGCGTTGCATACTGCAGTAGGCAACCCCAAAGAAAACGAGAAGTGGATACTTCTTCAATTCACAAGAGAATAAAGAATTTGTATCGACAAATGCTAAATTCTCAGAAGAAGTCCACATCAAAAATCATAAACCACAAGAGTAAAGTCGGTTTAAGTAAGTTAACTAATGAAGCTACAGTAACATCCACAAGAGTTGTTGATGAGGTTGGCTGTTCAACAAGAGTTGTTGATGGATCAATGCATCTAGTCAGACACATCCATCTCAATAGTTGAGAGTGCCTCGATGTAGTGGGAGGGTTATATTATAACCTGAACGTTACATGGGCTTGATTGAAGCCTAGGTCATCATACTTGATGATGGCATTAGAGGATTCATTATCTTTTAGAAAGAAAATGAATGATGTTGACAACGATCAGAGGATTAAAGCCATGAACCTAGAAATGAAGTCTTTTGTATTTCACTTCCATCTGGGATCTTGTAGATCTGCTTGATGGGTAACACCTATTAGTTACAAGTGGATTTACGAGAGGAAACGAGACATTCATGTCTTAACCAGAAGGGTTCATACAACAAGATCAAAAGCAAAAGGGTTTGCAAGCTTAAGTGATCCATTCATGGATTGACCTAAGCATTTCGATCTTGAAATATAAGATTTGATATAGTGACCAAATCTTTTGGCTTTAATCAGAACATTGATGAGTCTTGTGTTTACAAGTAATCATCAATAGTTCAGTAGCTTACTTAGTGTTGTATATGATTGATATCCTAATCATTGGGAATGATGTAGGTTATCTTACTGACTAGTAAAATGAGCTAGCAGCTCAATTCCAAATGAAAATTTTGGAGAAGCTGAGTTTGTTCTTGGGATTCAAATTGTTTAGGAACCGTAAGAACAAAAAGCTAGCCTTGTCTCAAGTATCTTATATCTACAAAATGTTAGTTAGATATAAGATGCAGAATTCCAATAAGGGTTCACTACCTTTTAGACATGAAATTCTTTTGTCTAAGAAAATGTTTCCTAAGACACCTCAAGAGGTTGAGCACATGAGACGAATGCCCTATGCAATAGGGATTGTCAGTAAGTATCAATCTAATCCAAGATTTGATCACTGGAAAACCGTTAAGAATATCCTCAAGCATCTTAGGAGAACGAGGAACTATATGCTCGTGTATGGGACTAAGGATTTGATCCTTACAGGATACATTGGCATGGATTTTAAGACTGATAAGGATTTAAGGAAATCTACATCAGCATCTATGGTCAATCTTTACAAATGAGCTATAGTATGACATAGTTACAGTCTTGACCATATAGGCCGAAAATATAGCTACTTGTGAAGCAGCGATAGAGACTGTATGGCTTAAGAAGTTCTTGAATGATTTGGAATGTGTTCCAAATGTGAACTTGCCCATCACACTTTATAGTGATACAGTGGTGTTATGGCAAATTCAAAAGAACCTCGCAGCCCAAGACAAACAGACACATTGAATTGAATGGGATTTTGCTGATTAATTCACGAAGGCTCTCTCGGCTAAAGTGTTTGAGGGTCATCTAGAAGGTCTAGGTCTACGAGTTATGTACAAAGATGAAATCTAGGGCAAGTGGGAGAAATGTAATTGGTATAGTGATACCATTATGTAATGGGTATAGTGATGCCCTAGTTTATTGTATTTGTACATTGTATATGTTTTATACATGTATTTATACACCTGCTGCTGTTTAGATTATTGTACATCCCACTAAACTAGAGTTTTTAGTTCAAGTGGGAGTTTGTTGGGTTTTATGCCTTAAAACTCGTAGATAGTGAATGTAAACAAATTGTATACTTGTTTCAATAAAGTGTTATTGAGTTTCTACAATAAAGTGTCATTGTTAAATATTGCACAATTTGACCCAAATCCAATAAACTAAGATCCAAGGTTGTTTACATGTGACTTGAACTAGTATGTGGGGACATACGGGGATTGGTGTTCAAGTAACAACCTAAAAGGTCTATAGTACAAGGATAATGTTGGGTACCTTATCCTGGTAACACTATGTGATACGACCCGCTTTGTATTCGATACAGACGTATTAATCCAAGGCGTCCATGTAGGAGACATGCGAGCGGGGGTATCCTATGCAATGAGTTTGCATAAGACTGGACCACGAAATAGTAAACCACTAGATGTAACACCGTTAACTAGTTAGGTTACTGTTTCAATACGATGACCTAGGTAACTCAGTCTTAATCCTGAGTGTGTCATGAACTCCTTCTCATGAGGGATTGTCCTTTGATTAGCATGGGTGAGAGTGGCCAATACGCCGACTCAATATGCCTTCCTTTTTGGGGACAAGACCGAGTGGGTGGCTGGGGACATGACAACACAAGAAGGAATTCACTCCTTCCCACTTCTAGGAGAAGTAGATGAGTGTTCCCTTAAGTGGTGACTCCGGGACTTGAACAAAGGGATCCCGTCCTCTCACTGGCCCGAGAGGAACTTTCTGTTTAATGGTTGGACCATAAACAGGTTGTTCATTAGAGGAGCGCTGGTACTTAAGGAGACAGATGTAACACAGGGGTAAAACGGTAATTTGACCCAACTGTAGTTACGAACACTTGTGAAGGATTGACTTACCGGTATAGGTCTATATCCGTGGACACAGAAATGTTCTACAGTGAGAAGAGTTCAGTTGTGGGTCTTTAGTGGAATGACCCACAGTTAATGAATATTGGTTAACCTGATTAATGAGTTTAATCGGTTAACCTCATATCATTGGAGCTTCTGATCTGTAGGTCCATTAGGTCCCCCTGCTAGCTCGTAAAGAGTAATTAGGAACAATTATATCTTGAGAGGATTTGAATAGTTCAAATTCATAATGGGAATTAAGTTAATTGTATGAGATACAAATTAATATAATGTATAATGATACATTAAAATATAAAGTCTAATTTGAAATTAAACTTTATTATAATGAGAGAAATAAATATTTGAAGAAGTTCAAATATCAATATGAATTTGATTCATATTAAATTTATAGGATATAAGAGAATTGGAAGGAGTTCCAATTTTAATATGAATTTGATTCATATTATAGAATTAATTAATTGAAGGCCTGAAATTAAATATATGATATTTAATTGGGTAATTAATTAATTAACTAATAGAAGGTCTGAAATTAAATATATGATATTTAATTGGTGATTAATTAATTTAAAGAATTAATTAATTGGAATTAATCAATTATGAAAATGATTAATTACTTGTGGAAGTAATTAATCATTTATGGAAATGATTTAATCACTTATGGAGGTGATCAATCATTTATGGAAAAGATTAATCAATTATGGAATTGATTGGTTTTGGAATTGATTAATTATGGAAAAGATTAAATCAATTATGGAAATAATTGATTTTAAATGAATATTTTATTCATGGTCTTTCTCCTATAAATAGAACACTAACCCTAGGGTTTAGGTGATACAACATATGGCCACCATAAGGCCTTCTCATATTCTCTCAACTCAAGAACTTTAGGGAGAATTTTCTCTCTAGAGTTTTTCCCATTCAAGATTAGGTAGTCCCACAACTACGTTCCTAATCTCAGAGTTATAGCGGGGAAGATCAAATGGTGGTGTTCTTCGTTGTTGCAGAGCAATCAAGAATCATGTCCGTTGAAGTATTCAGAGTCGTCAACGGAGGTATGTTTTTCACCGCTTAACCTTTTGCCAATGTATTGGTATTTTGTAGAACAAAATTAATTTACGAACGGTCCAATTGCTTCCGCTGTAATGGAATTGGGAATTCCAATCCTTACAATTGTACGGGTATTATGATCTTTTAGCCCTTTTTCATGTCCCGAACACCCAATTGACTCCAAAATCACGTTTTAGCTCCAATCAACAATTTCCTACAAAATAAACATTAAGTGCAATAAAATGGCCAATAAATCATAAAAGGCTAGCTTAATTAATCAGAGAAAAATAGCTAGCTATGCTCGCTATCAAATACCCCCAAACTTAAGCTTTTGCTAGTCCTCGAGCAAACTAAAAATCAAGCATACAGTGGAAGAATGGATGCAACAAACAAGACTCAATTCTCAAGGCTCAAAAGTCAATAGTCAAGCAATCAAGAGACATGCACATAAGGACCAATGAGGGAGACAAATCAAAAGTTTTCCAAAATTAACTTGCACAAGCGAGATCTAACTCAACTAGATCAGACTCTACTAGCCCGGGATTGGATTATTAAACTCTCAACTCATCTTCCCTCTACACTGGCACTAAGGATTCACTAACGAGTCAATGGAACAAATTAGTTTGTTTTCATCCATACTTAGGTGCTTATAATTGAAAATTTAATCAAGCATTTATATGTGGCACTAGCTTTCACACACCTATTGCAGGGACCCTTAACCTGAGTTTTCTCTGGTTGGCCTAACTGATCACAACAGGGGTAGCTCTTTTTGCCTAAATCTTTATTACTCATTGCAAACTGTGCACAGGCCATGACTTTTTTTTTTTCTTTCAAATTGTGACAACAAGAATGATTTTTCTTTAAGAGCATGATAAGCATATATTCTTTTCTTTCCTCCTAAGCAAGATCAAACATGCTAATTTGCAAAAAATTAACTCTTTAGCTCTTCCCTACACCTATCGAGGTGACAACAAGCATATGAACCTAATAATTCGCTCCTAAGCATTCAAATCCAAATCTA
Source organism: Luffa aegyptiaca (assembly GCA_017139565.1). Classification (NCBI taxonomy): domain Eukaryota; kingdom Viridiplantae; phylum Streptophyta; class Magnoliopsida; order Cucurbitales; family Cucurbitaceae; genus Luffa; species Luffa aegyptiaca. The sequence continues at coordinate 8,024,401 of CM029397.1, forward strand.
GCCAAGACAAATACTCTACTCATGCAAGACATCTCCTAGAAAAAGTTTAAAAAGTCTCCCTTTTTGGGCACTCATGCTTACAACTCATCGAAAGCTTGAAAATTGACAAGAAAGCCTATCCTAGGAAATCATAGTCATGCAAAAATAGCATCCAGAAAACAACCATATGCTCAATTCAAAGAAAGCTCAAAACTATAGCCCGAACTCAGATGCTCAAGGGCTCCACAAACATGCTATTCCATGGTTCCGTTGCCGGGAACCAATTGCTTCCGCTGTAGGCGTGCGTTTTTAGCTTCCGTGAGGTCGACGGTTCGATCCAGACGTGGGGCATATTTTTTTTAATTTCGCGTGCAGCTGTTGAATGGATAGTTGCGGTCCGGTTCACTGAGGGTTTGGTCCGGTTCAAAGCTGGTTGGTCCGGTTCATGGAGAATTTGGTCCGATTTGAGAAATTTGGGTCCGGTTTGGGCTGGTTCTAAGCGGTTCGAGGCAGTTCAAACCAATTACAAGGCGGTTTAGGGCTAGATTTTGAATTATTAATGTAATTTTTCATTATTTTTGCCCTAGGATGCCAAAATACCGGTCTTTATAGCTATTTATTGCTTTATGAATGTCATTTAGCTAGATCCCACCATAGGTTAAGCATGATTCATGCAATTTTATGTTATAAATGTTATAATATATGATAATTATGCATGAATTTAAATTTCGTGAGTTATTTAGTATAATTGTTATATTAAATATATGAAATTGGAAAAACATGATGCATGACATTAATTAGATAAATATAAAGTGTTATATTATATTAATGGAGCATGCATGCTTAGGTTTATTTTCATAAGTATTAATATAATTAGTTATATTATGGATGAAAATAAAAGATCAATGCTTATTTTCATGAGTATTTAATATAAATTGTTATGATTAAATGGATGAAAATTGAGAAGCATTGAACATGAAATTACTTTAGTTTAAAAATATAAAAGTTATATTTATATTAGTAATTTACATGCTTAATTTTCATGACCTATTAATATAAAGTGTTATGTTAATGTATGAAAATGTGAATGCTTATTTTAATTTTCTTGGGTTATTAATTTAAGAGTTAGATTAATTGAAGAAAATTAATTTGCATTAAGCATGAAATTACTTTAGTTTAAAAATATAAGAGTTATATTTATATTAGTAATTAACATGCTTATTTTTTCATGAGCTATTAATATAAATGTTATGTTAATGTATGAAAATGGTAATGCTTAATTTTAATTTTCTTGTATAATTAATTTAAGAGTTATGTTAATTAAAAGGAAATTAAATTGCATTGAGCATGACATTACCTTAGATTAATATAATTGTTATATTTATGGTATGTCATGTATGCTAATGTATGGTTTTATAAATTAATTAGAATTTGATTGTTAATTTATTCACCATAGTAGCATGTTATAGGGTTAATTCATTAAAATTTATAATAGTTATAATATTAATGAATAGAAACCGTTAACCTATAACAAAGAATTGCATGCAAACATAGGATCTTAGGATAAATGTATTAATTTTAAAATGTTTAAAATTAATTAGACCTAAGATCACATTTCTAATAGGATCAGAATTATTCTTACTTAGAATTAAAATTAGTTTTAATTGACTAAGTAGGAAAAACATTGCTATGATTATAAGGGAACTCCACCGGTAAAGTTCTGTCTAAGGCTGGGGGTACTTAAGATGACGGTTTACGGAACACCTCCTACCTGGGAACTGATCCGAACCTTGAGTTGAATTAACCATAGTAATGTTGACTTGCAAAGTTGGGTTTATTAAAAGAAGTTTAATTCACCTAAAACATTGCGGTTGAATCCTTTCCATAATTGTTATAATAGGATCCGACTTAGATAGATTGACTTAGCCGAATTTTATCTAAGTTAAACAACCCTAAATTAACCTTAGGACATTTTCATTGGGAGGAAAATTACAAAACGAGATTTAAATCAAGTTTTGCTCCTACGTCCCTATATTCACAACGTGAGGTTCATGCTCGGCTTCGAGTCGCCTTAGGAGCGGCCTCCCTTCGGAAAGTGTTTGCATGAATCAATAACAAGGTGAATGGGAAAAATGTCAAGAGTAAGTGGGAGCGGGACACGTGTCAACGTATCCTTCGATCTCTGCCCCTAGTTCGCACCGTGAGAGTCCTATGATCCGCCTGCAGGTTGTCCTAGCGCAACCATCCCTTCGGAGGGCCTGATCATAGGATTCGGAACACCGTGAACTCCTGAATAGGATAGGAACTCTTAGGCTAATTACCAACAGTTGTCTTTCCCTTCGGTAGCCTGTTGGTGCGTGCCTCTGAGATCTGAAAGTGGGAGGGTTACACTTACGGGGATGAGTTAAATGTGTTAACTAATCCTTGACCGAACAACGGTAACTAAACGCTAACGGAATATGAGTTATTCTGGTGTTAGAATTTGGTTGAGATTGCCTCAATTCAGAGGAGGAGTAGCTGACCACCCTTCGGTGGCTGTTGTTCTAAACCTTTGAAGTATCATTGCAAAAACTAAATCAATAGTTTTATAGGGTTTCTTTGATTGCTTATTTGTTTTTGCAGAATTTGATTGGATTATTTGTGATGGGTTAGTGCAAATAATAATGCAAGTAATTTGTTACTTCAGCAATTATATAATAATTTTATGTGTATTGTCTTACGTCATTTTATAAATAACGGTAATACAACAAGCTTAAACGACAAATTGTGGCAAATAAGTCTAGGATTATTCTTAACTGAGGAATGTCCTCATGCCCCATACGTTTAATTCATTAAGAATTGTTCTTGGTGAATATGACATAGAACCCTGCTTAGCAAAAGAGAACTTGTTCAAGACCGTAATTTTCATTTACTTGTCTTGAAAACGTGATTAGTGAAGAATAGTGATTCTCTCCGAATACTTGATTCAGGGGCCACAAATCATGCGTGTTCTTCTTTTAAAGGAATAAGTTCCTGGCAACAACATGCTGCTTGTGTAATGACTCTCAAAGTTAGAATTAGAGAGGTTATTTTGGCTATAGCAGTGGGGAACATTAAGTTATTTTTCTCAGTGGGAGAAAATACATATTATTAGATAATGTGTATGTAATTCCTAAGATCAAAAGAAATTTGATTTCTGTGTCTTATTTGCTGGAACAATGTTACTCTTTACCTTTCTCTGCTAACGCAGTTTTGTTTCAAGAAAGGGAGTTGACATTTGTTTAGCTTTACTGGAAAGTAACCTAAATGTTTTAAGACTAACCACGAGTAAAGCAGTCATGAATACTAGGTTGTTTAAGGCTGCTACTACTCAATGTGAAAAGAGGCAAAAGATTTCTCTTAAAGGAAAATACTTTTCTTTGGTTCTAAGGTAGATCATATTAATCTCAATTTGATTGAGAAATTGGTCAAGAGTGAACTTCTAAGCGAGTTAGAAGATGACTCTCTACTACATTGTAAGTCATGCCTTGTGGGCAATATGACTGATAGATCTTTTACTGGAAAAGATCTAAGAGCCAAAGAGCCCTTGGAGCTTGTACATTTGGATCCTTGTGGTTCAATATGTTAAAGCAAAAGGAGGGCATGAATAATTCATCTCTTTTGGATGATTATTCAAAGGTATGAGTATCTTTACCTAATGCAACTTAAGAATGAAGCTCTTGAGATATTTGAAGGGGCTTAGGACTGAAGTTGAAAACTCGTTAGGTGAGATGATAAAAACACTTTGATCTGATCAAAGAGTTGAGTATAGGGATTTGAGATTCCAGGACTATTTGATAGTACAGGGGATCACACCCTAAATCTCATTTAGGAGAAATAGAACCCTATTGGATATGGTTCATTCCATGTTGAGCTATGCTCAATTGTCTGGCTCGTTTTGGGGTCATGCAGTGTTGACTGCATTGCATACTGCAGTAGGCAAACCCAAAGGAAACGAGAAGTGGAGCCTTTTTCAATTCACAAGAGAATAAAGAATTTGTATGGACAAATGCTAAATTTTAAAAAAGAAGTCCACATCAAAAATCATAAACCACAGAGTACAGTCGGTTTAAGTAAGTTAACTAATGAAGCTACAGTAACATCTACAAGAGTTGTTGATGAGGTTGGTTGTTCAACAAAAGTTGTTGATGGACTAGTGCATCTGGTCAGACACATTCATCTCAATAATTGAGAGTGCCTCGATGTAGTGGGAGGGTTGTTTTATAACCTGAACGTTACATGGGCTTGATTGAAGCCATGAACCTAGAAATGAAGTCTTTGTATTTCACTTCCATCTGGGATCTTGTAGATTTGCTTGATGGGTAACACCTATTAGTTACAAGTGGATTTACAAGAGGAAACGAGACATTCATGTCTTAACCAGAAGGGTTCATACAACAAGATCAAAAGCAAAAGGGTTTGCAAGCTTAAGTGATCCATTCATGGATTGACCTAAGCATTTCGATCTTGAAATATAAGATTTGATATAGTGACCAGATCTTTTGGCTTTAATCAGAACATTGAAGAGTTTTGTGTTTACAAGTGATCATCAATAGTTCAGTAGCTTACTTAGTGTTGTATATGATTGATATCCTAATCATTGGGAATGATGTAGGTTATCTTACTGACTAGTAAAAGGAGCTAGCAGCTCAATTCCAAATGAAAATTTGGGAGAAGTTGAGTTTGTTCTTGGGATCCAAATTGTTAGGAACCGTAAGAACAAAAAGCTAGCCTTGTCTCAAGTGTCTTATATCTACAAAATGTTAGTTAGATATAAGATTCAAAATTCCAATAAGGGTTCACTACCTTTCAGACATGGAAATATTTTGTCTAAGAAACTATTTCCTAAGACACCTCAAGAGATTGAGGACATGAGACGAATGCCCAATGCAATAGGGATTGTCAGTATCAATCTAATCCAAGATTTGATCACTGGAAAACCGTTAAGAATATCCTCAAGTATCTAAAGAGAAAGAGGAACTATATGCTCGTGTATGGGACTAAGGATTTGATCCTTACATGATACACTGACACGAATTTTAAGACTGATAAGGATTTTAGGAAATATACATCAGTATCCATGGTCAATCTTTACGAAGGAGCTATAGTATGACATAGTTACAGTCTTGACCGTATAGGCCGAAAACATAGCTGCTTGTGAAATAGCGATAGCGACTGTATGGCTTAGGAAGTTCTTGATTGATTTGGAATGTGTTCCAAATGTGAACTTGCCCATCACACTTTATAGTGATATAGTGGTGTTGTGGCAAATTCAAAAGAACATCGCAACCTAAGACAAGCAGACACATTAAATTGAATGAAATATTGCTGATTCATTTACAAAGACTCTCTCGGCTAAAGTGTTTGAGGGTCATCTAGAAGGTCTAGATCTACGAGATATGTACAAAGGTGTAATCTAGGGCAAGTGGGAGAAATGTAATGGGTATAGTGATGCCCTAGTTTATTGTATTTGTACATTGTATATGTTTTATACATGTATTTATACACCCACTGCTGTATAGATTATTGTACATCCTACTAAACTAGAGTTTTAGTTCAAGTGGGAGTTTGTTGGGTTTTATGCCCTAAAACTCGTAGATAGTGAATGTAAACAAATTGTATACTTGTTTCAATAAAGTGTTATTGAGTTTCTACAATAAAGTGTTATTGTTAAATATTGCACAATTTGACCCAAATCCAATAAACTAAGATCCAAGGTTGTTTACATGTGACTTGAACTAGTATGTGGGGACATACGGGGATTGGTGTTCAAGTAACAACCTAAAAGGTCTATAGTACAAGGATAAGGCTGGGTACCTTATCCTGGTAACACTATGTGATACGGCCCGCTTTGTATTCGATACAGACGTATTAATCCAAGGCATCCATGTAGGAGACATGCGAGCGGGGGTATCCTATGCAATGAGTTTGCATAAGACCGGACCACAAAATAGTAAACCACTAGATGTAACACCGTTAACTAGTTAGGTTACTGTTTCAATACGATGACCTAGGTAACTCAGTCTTAATCCTGAGTGTGTCATGAACTCCTTCTCATGAGGGATTGTCCTTTGATTAGCATGGGTGAGAGTGGCCAATACGCCGACTCAATATGCCTTCCTTTTTGGGGACAAGACCGAGTGGGAGGCTGGGGACATGACAACACAAGAAGAAATTCACTCCTTCCCACATCTAGGAGAAGTAGATGAGTGTTCTCTTAAGTGGTGACTCCAGGACTTGAACAAAGGGATCCCGCCCTCTCACTGGCCCGAGAGGGACTTTCTGTTTAATGGTTGGACCATAAACAGGTTGTTCATTAGAGGAGCGCTGGTACTTAAGGAGACAGATGTAACACAAGGGTAAAACGGTAATTTGACCCAGCTGTGATTACGAACACTCGTGAAGGATTGACTTATCGGCATAGGTCTACATCCATGGACACAGAAATGTTCTACAGTGAGAAGAGTTCAGCTGTGGGTCTTTAGTGGAATGACCCACAGTTAATGAATATTGGTTAACCTGATTAATGAGTTTAATCTATTAACCTCATATCATTGGAGCTTCTGATCTGTAGGTCCATTAGGTCCCCCTGCTAGCTCGTAAAGAGTAATTAGGAACAAATATATCTTGAGAGAATTTGAATAGTTCAAATTCATATTGGGAATTAAGTTAATTGTACGAGATACAAATTAATATAATGTATAGTGATGCATTAAAATATAAAGTTTAATTTTAGATTAAACTTTATTATATTGAGAGATTGATATATTTGAAAGAGTTCAAATATATGTCTAATTAAATATATGGTATTTAATTAGAAGATAAATTAATTAATTATGAATTAATTAATTATTCAATTTAGTTTAAATTAAATGAGATTTAATTAAACTATAGTCTATGAGAGAAATAAATATTTGAAGAAGTTCAAATATTAATATGAATTTGATTCATATTAAATTTATAGGATATAAGAGAATTTGAAGGACTTCAAATTTTAATATGAATTTGATTCATATTATAGAATTAATTAATTGAAGGTCTCAAATTAAATATATGATATTTAATTGGGTAATTAATTAATTAACTAATAGAAGGTCTGAAATTAAATATATGATATTTAATTGGTGATTAATTAATTAAAGAATTAATTAATTGGAAATTAATCAATTATGAAAATGATTAATCACTTATGGAAGTAATTAATCATTTATGGAAATGATTTAATCACTTATGGAAGTGATCAATCATTTATGGAAAAGATTAATCAATTATGGAATTGATTGGTCATGGAATTGGTTGGTTATGGAATTGATTAATTATGGAAAAGATTAAATCAATTATGGAAATAATTGATTTTAAATGAATATTTTATTCATGGCCTTTCTCCTATAAATAGAACACTAAACCTAGGGTTTAAGTACAATAACATAAGGCCACAAGAATGCACTCTTGCATTCTCTCTAGCCTCCCTCTCATATTCTCTCAACTCAGGAACTTTAGGGAGAATTTTCTCTCTAGAGTTTTTCCCATTCAAGATTAGGTAGTCCCACAACTACGTTCCTAATCTCAGAGTTATAGCGGGGAAGATCAAATGGTGGTGTTCTTCGTTGTTGCAGAACAATCAAGAATCATCCGTTGAAGTATTCAGAGTCGTCAACGGAGGTTTGCTTCTCTTTTCTTTATTATAGATTTAGATCTAAATTTTGTATGCTTAGCCTTAAGTTTCTATAGAATTTGTTCTATGTTTTAACCAATGCAATAGTATTTTTGGATAAACAAAATTAACTACGAATCGGTCCCAATTACGCTTCCGCTTTAACGGAATTGGGGAATTCCAAATCCTTTCACTAGCTTAATTAGATCAAGGTGTTCTGATCTCCAGAAACCTTATGCTTGAGCATTTTTTCTAGCTTGGTCATCGCTGCGGCAAGAAGATTCTGAGGTAGTATTGTCTTATTTTGATCCACCTTAAGCTTAATCTTAGTCCCACGCTTAGTTTAAAATTCAGATAGAAAAAGAATTAAGTTTGGGGGTATAATTATCATATTACTAATTCATTGGGGACAATGAATAATTTAAGTTTGGGGGACTTTTTAGCTACTCCGCTTGTTTTGTCCGAGCATTCCCCTCCTTCATAATAATTTTTCTAGGTTATTGAGTAACAAGGGACATTTGTGACACCCACAGTTTGTCTTTGCGTTAAAAGATGGCCTAGGAGAATATAAAAAAATTATTTGCTGTAAAAATTGAAAGAGCAAAAGTTTTGAAGGATGAATCATAATCTGGCCGTTTTCTATCTCCTAGGGCTTAGGTGAGCTTCATCATAAAATGTCGCCATTCTGAGAAGCAAGGGATAGAATAACTAAGGATTTTTGGGTCTAACAATGAGTATTTAACCTAGTTGGTGATAAGTTTGAGGCAAGGGTATACTGCACCATAAAGTGGGTCATCTCATGCTTAAGAGCTTATGACTGTAGGGCTGCTTTAAGTCTGAAGAATGGAAAAATAAATCCCCTAAAAAATGTGTTCAAATATGTCTGATAATATAGTTAAGCTGTGGTAAGTTCATAGGATTAAGTTAAAGGTGGTGATTATTTGTTCAATGTTGAAAGAATTATTTTGCTGCAACAGTGCTTGGTTTTGCAGAATGCTCAGGTAAAGATTGAAGGAAGTGTTGGATTATCTGTTTTGATTGAGTTGTGCTATGACTAATGTTTTAAATTTTCAAGGGAAAGTGAGTTAGTATTGCTCAGGACGCGCAATAGTTCAAGTTTGGGGGTATGATAACTCTCCAAAAGGGAGTTATTTAGGCCTTATTCCTATAGTGATTTGTGTCTTTTGTGCCAAATAGGTTTATTATTAGATGAATATTATATGTTTTAACCTATTTAGAAGAATGGAGGCTTTGGAAGTTATTTTGCAGAGAAAATAATGTTGAGCGACTTGAGAGAGCAAATTCCATGATCCAACAAAGCTAGGAGCAAAACTGGCCACGTGAGCTGCACGTGATTCATTAATGAGGTGGTGTTTTCTGAATCAATCTCGGATCTAGGAAGCTTGGAGAGCCTCCACGTGTAAAGTTTGACCTAATTAGGGTTGACTCCACTCTATAAAAGGAAGTAGCCGTCTCAAGTCAATTCATTCCATTTTTGGGGAAACTTACTTTCCATTCTTGGAAGCTGAATAAAGGAGGAATGATTGGAGACCTCAAGAAGATCATTAGCTATGGATTTCTTCAAGGGAATTAATCTTTTCTTGTAAAAAGTCTTGTAGTTATGGATGTACGTACTCAGATTGTAACGTGTGTTGCTTTTTACTCCATGAACTAAATTTACTTAGGTGTTGGTTAGGATCTATGTAATTGTCGTACTTCATACTTTATGCAATTGATATTGATTTGAGCATCTTGATTATTTGTTGTTCTTATTATTATTTTGTGCCCGTTTGGCCAGCCGGTATGAATACCATCTCTTAGTTTCAGGGATGATTTGAGAGGTGTATGACATTTAATCACACTAGACCATTATGTGTTGGTGGACGCCAGTGACTGCGTTAGAGATAACCGGCTTAGTGCTTGATCGGTAGAGCGTCATTGGAGTTGAAACACATTACAAAAAATCCAGAGTTTCGGGAGGATCCTGCTGATAAGACTGCAAGAGAATGCCTAATCAATATTATTGCTAGAGCATCTTTTTAAACAATTACAGAAATCTTAACCAACACCTGTTTCCAATCTGTCTACTTTATCCGCTTACATTCTGTTTTGTTATTTCTTTTGCTTCAACATTATTTCAAAATCAATCATCTTAACAACCTTGAAACCATTAAAAAGTTACACAAGATAGGTAGAGTGAAAGCTATCCAAAACCTCGTGGATACAATAAATTACTTATCACTTGCTGCAGACTATGTGCACTTGCATAGTATTATAGAGATCATTTTTATCATATTTTTTAACCCACTCTACTGACAATTTTCCTATAAATGCATCCTTAATTGTTACGACCAAGGGGAGTCCATTTGGTTAGATTTTAGCCCTAATTTCGACTAGAGACCTTTTATGGGAGCTGAAGTAAGACCAAGGAGTGGAAACCAAACTTGAAGACGTGTAGATCGTGACGGGGACGTGTTGGTTTCAACGGATTCAAGAGTTTTCCCTTACCTCTTGTTGTTTTTATGACTTTTCTTTCAATTAGTGTTTGTAGTTTCAAGACTATGAATTGCTAGTTGTTTGTCTTTGGGATTGATGTAGTTGTTTAGTTTGTTGGATTGATTTTTGGTATGAATGTGCTTTTTTTTTTTTTTTTTTTTTTTTTTTTTTTTTTTTTTATCTATGCAATTATGATTAAATGCTTTCAATTACTTGATCACTAATTGAATGATTTAAGTGTTGAATCTAACTCGAGAGAGAGGATTTAGCCTAAGACTTAATTGCATGACTAAAGTAGAATTTCTAAGATCGTGACGAAATTTAGAATTACTTTAGAAGTTGTTAGAAGAACTAAACCCAAAGCCTTGCATGTTAATGAACTTAGATAGGGATATCAAGTTGGTTGCATGCATGAGAATCAATTATGATCGAGAGAGATATTTGTTATAAAAGGTTCCTAGACTTGATAGAATAATTGCATGATAAATTCATCCCATTAATTAATCCTCAATCTCAATAATGAAATAAATTCCCTAAGAGTCTTTCCATTTGAGTCTTCACCTTTATTTTATGTTTTTTGTCTTTAGATTTATCTTTTGCATTAAGTTTTGCTCCCTAAATAAAATTGAACAAGATTATTCACGGTAATTAATTTACTAGAAAATCAATCCAAAGGACGACACTCGTTTTACACGAAAACACTATATTATTACTTGACCCGTACACTTGCGATAAGCAAATTGCGCATCAAGCCCACGTAATTAACTAATATATTAATATAAAATTGCGCCCGCTACTCCTCATGCATTAGATCACTAGCCCACGAATTTAATTCTAATTAACCGAACAAACAACTCATTAGCCCACGTAATTGTTTATCAAATTAATTACATTACATACAAGGGTCCAAAATTTAAAAAATCAAATAAAAAAAACGTAATTTCTAAATCAATTGAATAATTTCTCTATGCAACCTAGGCCCTATCAAGCAAGCTATGCAAATTCATATAGAGATAAGCAAAGGACATGATTCAGACCTATTGGCTATCTAAAAATAACAATTAGATTGCATACGAAAGCATTCATACACAATGGTTTAAACAGGAATGCATAGATGAACAAAGAAATCCAAGAAATTCAGTGTAATAATTCACCAAACTCAATCAAGTTTAGCAAAACAATCTAGCTACATCCAATAATCCGACAAAAAGAGTATTAGCTATCATAATCGAAGAAAATACAACAAAAGTATAAAATAAATACATGCTAAGAGGTCTAAGAATCAAGGAAATACAATAAGAACAAGAGAAAATGACTAAAGAACAGAAACAATCGGAAGATTCTAACCTACGACGCTAAAAATCGTAACCTAGTATTTATAATATAGTCGAAGCATCAAGACGCTAGGGTTAGAGCGGCTTGACACTCAGACCTCAGTCTTGCACGTGCCTCAGATTATCGGGGTAGCGTCGAGACGCTAAGGCCATCGTCTCGACGCTACGCCTGATTCCAGCGTACTGTGCATTTTTCCTACGTTGAGACGCCACTGTGGTTGCGACTCAACGCTATGCCCTCAGGTTTCTTGACTTGGAGCTTCACTTTCACTAGTTCTCGGGGTCTCCATGGTTTGCTCAGGTCTTTTCACCTCCTCTTGATCCATGGATTCCAAGATGGCTCAAAAACTCTCCGAATTCCCTGATTTTAATGTCAATTTGTAAAATCCGCTCCCGAAGCCTCTAATGTATTCCAATCAGCATCGGAAAATTCCTCAACAATAACAAGATATTTTTTATAATGTAAACCATAGTCTTTCGTTCCCAATAAATATTCCATAAAATGTTCAATAGCATGCAATGTTCTTTACCTGACTTACTCGTAAACCTGCTAAATACTTCTACTGTATATGCAATGTTAGGTCTAGTACAATCGATTGCATATCGTAGGCTACCAATCACTCTAGTATACTCCTTCTGATTAATTATATCATGTTCATTTTCAATGGGAAACAAGTGACCACTTGAATCAAATGGAGTACATACATGTCTACAATCAAAATAACTGTATTTTCTCAGTATTTTCTTAATATAAGGTGATTGGTCAAGAAAAAACCCATCTAAGGTTTTAGTTATTTTCATATCCAAAATAAAATTACTCACCAAGATTTTTCATGTCAAAATGGTTTCTCAATAATTTTTTTTTTGTTTCATTTATAACAAAAATATTTGAACCAAAGATCAACAAATCATCAACATATAGGCTAATAATGACACGTGAATCTTCCCATGATTTATAATAGATAAATTTATCACATTCATTTGGTTTATAACCATTATTTAGTAGGCAAGAAGCAAATTTCTCATGGCAACGCTTTTATGAGGTCCATTTGTAATTTTAGCTTTACTGCAAACTTCAGATTTCTCAATTTTTTTTAGATTAGAAATTTATCCAAGACTACTCATAATTCCCACATATTTACTATTTATATGACATAAACGACCATGCCAAAAATTTAAAGAAGAGACCATGTAAATTGAACTGTCATATGCTTTATTAATATTTTCGATGTTCAATTTGAACATTCCATCACAAGTATAACCTTTTCAAACAAAAATTCCGTTTTTAGTTATCATATATTGATCAGATTCCATAGTTTGCTTAAAGCCAACTTTATTAAGAATATAACTCGACATTAAATTCTACCTCATGGAGGGTGTATGCAACACATCTTTCAATGTTAAAACCTTCCAGAGGTGAATTTTAATTCAATCCTCACCAGTTCCCATAATTTGGATAGTATGGGAATCACCAAACATTATTGTTTTAGGCTCTTAAAAGAAGTATAAACTTTGAACCAATCTTTGTCATAATAGGCATGTTTATTGGCTCCAAAATCAGCCCACCATCCTTCAACACTTTGAACCATACAAATATCAGTTTTCATTGCCACAAACAACTCTTCGGTAACATTGGCCTGATGTACAAGTTCTTATTTTCAGAATTTGCCAATTCAAGCAATATGTCCACTTTTGCCACAAACAAAACAAACTGATCTTGAGTGTTAAGGATGTATTTGGTTTTTATTCACTTGGCTTGGTTTTTTCTTATTAGAAAAGTGAGTTTTATTATCTGTTTTCATATAATTCTTCTTCGGCTTTAAGTGACTATTTTTTGGAATATGACCATTATGTAAATTATCATTAGAAAAGATTAGGTTTACCTTAGTGGAATTTTCATTGCCTTTTTGAATCAATGCATCTTGCCCTCTTGCCTCTTCCTCCACACAAGTGCGAGTAATTAGCATTTCTAGAGAGATTTCTTTTTGCTTATGGTGCATATTCTTTTGAAATTCTCTTCAAGATGGTGGAAGCTTGTCAATTATGCCCAAAACAATAAGATTGTCGCCAATCTTAATTCCTTTGGTTGCTACTTCAGCTACTATCATCTGAAAGTCTTGTGCTTGCTCTACTACATACTTTCCATCTACCATTTGAAAGCAAAGGAAGTGACTAGTATATTTTTTTAACATCTGCTTCTTCAGTATCATATTTAATTTGTAAGGCTTTCCATATTTTCTTGGCAGATGTGAAAGTAGTATCATAATAATCATGAAAATGATTAGTAAGACAATTTAGAAGATAGTACTGACATTTGTACTCTTCTTTTTCTCATACTTATCGATTTTCTCTTGGTATTCCACTAACTCTTCAATGCTCATGCTTTCAATATCGATCTTCTTTGGGTTCTTTTCTGTGAGGACATAGGCCACATTGACAAGATTAAGATAAAACAACACTTTTCCTTTCTATCTCTTAAAGTGTGTTTCCTTAAATCAAAAGAGCTTGATAAGATCTCCAACATCATCATTTGGCTTCTCCTTAATAGACTCCATGTTTGAGTCTCCTTAAAATTCTTGGGGGGAATTACAAGTAACAGAGGAAAATGGAGTAAATATTGAGAAACAAACATGTAAACAATAAGGTTGAGGTGCAGGTATCTCATTCTCTTTAAGAAAATTCAAGTCCTCTACGACGTGTAGTTATATTTATCAACCACCGGTACAACAAATCTTCTTTGGCTTGTCCCCTCCAGGATACAATCCAATTGAAACGTTGTGTAGCTCAAACCACTCAACACTAAAAGGTTAAGCTTAAAGCTCCATAACAAATAACATCCCTCCTTTCGGCCAATTGCTCTCTTAAAAGAGCAAAGAGAGAAATATGAGAAAGTAGAAAGAAGAGAAGATGGAAAAAGTTGTCTAATTTGAGAGTGTTTGAATGAGAGGTATTTGTATAAGAATTTTAGATCTACGAATTTAATACAAAACTAAGTAACCACTCTTACCAAATACTTTTTCTCTCATTTAAAAGAGAAAACCTTCAAAAATTGACATAAAAAGTGAAACTCATATTTAAAATCCAATTAAATATTAAAACGTTACAACACTAACTTTAGGTGCTAAATGCACATTAGTTAAGTGCATGTTTGGGAGTGATTTTGAAATTGCTAAAATCACCTTTGTCATGTATAAAAATCACTCTTAAACATATTTTTCATTATTCAAAATCAATTTCATGTTTTATTTTGCACATTTAAATATGTTTTTCATATCATCAAAATTGATTTTGAGTTTTTAAAGACATGTTTCAGAGTGGTTTTGAATATGACAAAATTGCTTTTAACCATTTCAAAATCACTCCCAAACATGCCATTACTTGGCAGACTAAAGTCTCATTATGTAGGTCCTAAATCTAAATCCACCAACCAAAAACTAGTGCACCTAGCATAGTTCAAATGAAATAGGTGATATTTACCAATTAGTAAATAATTATTGTACATGATGAATTTTTTTTTTTTTTTTTTTTTTTTTTTTTTTTTTTTTTTTTATTTTAATGACAAAGCAACAAAATTGATACAGAAAACTAAGACTATGTTTGATAACCCATTGGTTTTTTTTTTTTTTTTTTTTTTTAAAAAAAATTATTTCATAACCTATTCAGTTTTTATATGTTGTTTTTCAATCTTACAAAGAGAATGAAAAACTGGAAAAAAAAAAATCGTTTTTAATAACAAATTTCTATTAAAAAATCACACTGATTGTTAGGACAAATTATTCAATGAGATCGTCTCAATGTGGCTGTCTCTTTAAAACCGTCAAAAGTAAATCTTTAAAATTATCTGTCCCTAATAATCGTTGGATATAAAATCGAGGTACTTTTACAATTTATGTCTCTTACATCAAATGATGCAAAACTAACAGCCTCATCCAATAATTTCTCAACAACCACGGGTGTTGGTGTGGGGTTGTTGGAGCCTAGAAGATGTGTTGAGTGAGTTGTGAATTGTGATTTGAGTATTCCTTGTAAATGACCATTAAAAAAAAAAACAAGTTTAGAAATATAGACAAAATCGAATGAAAAATGGCCAAACAGTGGTTGTCGCATGACTGTATTTGTGCCCTCGATTTCCGTTTTTACCCTCATCTAAAATTCCAATCTCTTTCATTCTAAAATTAAGGAGGGTGCATCTAAACAATCACTCTCTCCTAATTTAATTATGTTTCCCCTATAATTTTGAATAAAAAGATTATCTTTTCACAAAAAATTCAAATCCAAATATTTTTCCTCCACGAGATCAACCAAATTCGAACTCAAATCTTCCTCCTTCTTCTTCCCGAGACCAATCGACGTCGACCAAGAGGTGGACAAGGGCCAAGTCAATATTTATTGGCTTCATGTTGTATGATTCTTCTTCTTGTTTCTTGTTTTTTAAGAACTAAAAACAGAAACATGTTTGATAATGGCTTGTTTGATAACCAATTGGTTTTCTGTTTTTAGTTTTTGGTTTTCTATTTTTGAAAAACAGGTCTGTTTGGTAATCAATTGAGTTTTTTGTTTTTATATTTTTTAAAACGTTTTTAGAACGGTTAAGAAATTTCAAAAACAAAAAAAAAAAATCGTTTTCAAAAACGGGTTTTCAGTTTTCAAAAACACGTGCATGGATTTTTAAAAAACGTTGGCCTCCACCTCAGGCGAACAACCTTCAAATTTTCGTCTTTTTTTTTTTTTTTACAATAATTTTCGTCATTTGTCTACTGCCATATAAATACAATAATTAATCTACTTTTTTTAGAAAATATAATCTATATGTTGAAGTCTGTATTTTCGATATGTCATCTAACTTTTTTCCTTTCATTTATTTTTGAATTTATTTTGGCACTTTCATTCCTTACTTTAAAGTAAATATCAATATCATTATTTCTTTTTTCTTAAAATAAACCAGATCATATCATTATATATATATATATATATATATATATATATATATATATATATATATATATCCTGATCAAGTAAACTTTTTTTTTTTTTTTCAAAACGATGGTAAATTTTAAAAATTAAAGTATATTTTTAAAAGAAATTTTTTTGCAAGCTTTTAGTTTAGGTATTGAATATATTTACAATTCAATATTTACGGAGTTTACTGTGAAAAAATTGTTATCGCTATGTTTACAAAATATTTAAGAACAAAATATGATGGGACGTGGTCTTCTAAAAATGAAATCCTACAAATAATGTTCCAATGCCCAAAAGAGGTATATATCTTGTAAATTTTTTATTAATAATATTGTAAAAAGGGTTCGTTTTATTATAAAACATATATATATATATATACCCACACAAAAAAAAATCTTTATCAATTTTCTTTTGATTTTTTAAAAAAATAAAAAACAGTTATCAAACATGTTTTTGGTTTTTTGTTTTTAAAAAACAGAAAACCAAAATCAGTTACCAAACATGTATGGTTTTTGTTTTTAAAAAACAGAAAACCAAAAACCAAAAATCAAAAACCAAAAACTAAAAACAAAAAATTGAAATGGTTATCAAATGAGGTGTTTCTTGTTTCTCTAAAAAAAAGAAACAGAAATAGATATGTGGTTGGTAATTGTTCCTCGTTTCTTGATTTTTAGTTGAAATAAAATTTGGTACATATAATATAAAAATTATATATAGCATACATTAAAATTATAGTTAGAGGTTTTCGGTGACGGCCGGTAGTCGGAGGTCGACGGTGGCTTGTCGGTGTAGGTTAACGACAGTCGGTAGTCAGGGGTCAACGGTAGCGACCGACTGGCGGAGGTCGACAACGGCCAGTTGTCGGAGGTCAACGGTGACGGTCGATCGACAAAGGCTGGTCAGTGGAGGTCGACGGTGGCCGTTTGGTGGAGGTTGGCGGCGGTCGGTGTTATGCAAATTGCTAACCGCAAGTGTGCGGATCAAGTAATAACATAGTGATATGAAATCGAATGTTGTCCTCTGGATTGGTTTTCTAGTTAAACTAATCACAGTAAATACTTTTACCCAATTTTATTTAAAGATCAAAAAGGAATGATGATATGGAATCAAAGGGTATGAAAATTAAGGTTTGGAAATTCAATTGGAAGAATTCTTAGGGGCCCGTTTGATAACCATTTCAGTTTTTGGTTTTTGATTTTTCTGTTTTTGGTTTTTGGTTTTTGGTTTCCTGTTTTTTAAAAACAAAAACCACATATGTTTGATAACTATTTTTTGTTTTCTGTTTTTAAAAAACAGAAAACCAACCTTGTTTGATAACTGTTTTTGGTTTTCAGTTTTTTAAAAATTAGAAAGATGAAAAGATATTTTAGAGAGAGAAAAATGTGTAAAGACGTTGAAAAAAAAATTTAGAGAAACAAATATAAATGTTTTCAAGAGTTTTTTTTTTTGAAAAGACGAGAGAGAAGTTAAACATAGAAAATTTAGAGAGATGAAAGAAAATGTTTAGAGAAAGAATATTAGTTAGACTTGAGAAAAGATATTAGTTAGATAAAAAATAGAAAATAAGTTAGAGTAAAAGCGATAAATTTTAGATTAAAAAAATTAAACAAAAAAAAGAAAATTTAGAGAGATAGTAAAGTTAAGAGTAAAAGATATGCTAAAGAACTAACGATAAATTAGAAAAATAAAGAAAAGTTGTAGCAATAGAAAATGTTTATTGAGGAGAGAAAAGGTATTGACAAGTTTTTAGAAATAGACAAGTTATAGAGAAAAAAAAAGTTTTGAGAGAGAAAATTTTAGAGAGAGAAAATTTTAGAGAGAAAAAAATAGAGAAAGAAATTTGTTGGAGAGAGAAGTAAAAGAGGAGAAAAGTAAGCATTAGAAAAAAAATGAGTTTTTGAAAAACAGAAATCTGTTTTTAAAAACTATTTTTTTGGTTTTTGAAATTTACTTATAATTTCAAAAACGCTTTTAAAAAACAAAAAACAGAAAACATAAATGGTTATCAAACACTCCTGTTTTTTAAAAATGAAAAACAAAAACAGAAAACAGAAAACGAAATGGTTATCAAACGGGCCCTAGGGAATTGATTTCATCAATTTATATTAGGATTGATTAAAAGGAATGAATTAATAACGTGCAATTAATTTAGAAGTCTAAGAACTGTAAATCACAACTATCTCTTTCGAGCATAATTGATTGTCATGCATACAATAAACTTGATATCCCTATCTAAGTTCATTAACATGCAAGACTTTGAGTTTAGTTCTTTTAACAACTTCTAAAGTTATTCTAAATCTCCCGATCTTAGAATTTTACTTTAGTCATGCAATTAGTAAAGTATAAGCTAAATCCCCTCTCTTGAGCAAGATTCAACACTTAAATCATTCAATTAGTGGCCAATTAATTGAAAGCATTTAAACATAATTGCATAAATAAATTAAAAGCACAAAACATCCCAATAATCAATCCATAATCATAAACGATTACATCAATCCCTAAGAAACACGTCTAGCTATTCATACACGGCGTTACGATATAAGCTAAACAAGAAAAAGCCATAAAAACTAACTAGAGATAAGGTAAAGAAGGGAAAAACTCTTAAATCTGTTGAAACCGCCACGTCCCCGTCACGATCTCCACGTCTTCGAGCTTGGTTCCCACTCCTAGGCCTTGCTTTAGCTCCCACAGAAGTCTCCAATCGGTTTTAGGTCTAAAATCTCTCCAATTGAACTCCCTTGGCTGTAGAACAAAGTGTTGTCTTTATTGAAATCTGTCGACAGCGTCGAGACGTTGTCCCTTGCCGCCCAATCTGACATGGAAAATTCTTGGCAGCAACGACGTCTCGACACTGTCCTCATTACCGCCCAATTCAGATTAGGGAATTTTTTCAACGTCGAGACGTTGAGCCTCGAGTCTTCCACTTTTGACAAGCCTCCAACTTGATTCCTTTTCATTTTCTTAGCCTCTTTTAGTGCCCCGAACACCCGATCAACTCCAATTTCTCTAATTTAGCTTCAATAATAAATTCCTACAAAAAGAACATGAAAGTGCATTAAAATGGCCAAATATTAATCAAAGACTAACTACAATTAACCGGGAAAAATAGTTCGTTATGCACGCTATCAAACACCCCCAAACTTAAGCTTTTGCTAGTCCTCGAGCAAACTAAAAATTAAGCATAGGTTGAAAAATAGATGCAACAAACATAACTCATTCCTCAAAGCTCACAAGTCAATAGTTAAGCAATTAAGAGACATGCACATAAGGCCCAATGAAGGAGACAAATCAAAATTTTTTCAAAATTAACTTGCATAAGAGAGATCTAACTTAGTTAGATGAGACTCTACTAGCTCGGGATTGGATTATTAAACTCTCAACTCATCGTCCCTCTACACTGTCACTAAGAATTTACTAATGAGCCAATGGAACAAATTAGGTTGTTTTTATCCATACCTAGGTGCTTTAAATTTAAAATTAGATCAAACATTTCTATGTGGCACTAGCTCTCACACACCTATTGTAGGGACCCATAACCCAAGTTTAACCCTTGGTTGGCCTAACTGATCACCACAGAGGTAGCTCTTTTTCCCTAAAACATTATTAAACATTGCATATTGTGTACACAAGCCGACATTATTTTCTTTCAAATGTAAAGACAAGAATGATTTTTTTCTTTATGAGCATGATAAACATATTGATAACTTGAAAATATCAAGTTATTTGGCATCTAATTTAAGCTTATTGTGAGCCTCAAGAGAGTGAAAATACCCAAGTTTTAACTAATTTATATGCTAGATGCAGTAATATTGATTTATTTGTATTAATGTGCTCATATTGATTATTATCTTTGAAATTCGTATAAAACTGCACTGATTCTAATTTATTGTTGCATCAGGAAAAACTTGGCCAATTATGCGCTAGAGCATGACAAGCATGGAAAGCTTGTTGTTGTAGCAGCTGCGCATGGAAAGCTTGTTGCTGAAGTAGTCTGGTGCATGGGATGCATGATGATGCTACAACAAGTTTCTATCCATGAGATGATGCTTTGGCTCCATGCAACACCCTTTGGCTCCAAGCAACATACATGCTTTGGCTCCAAGAAACACATGCCTTGGCTCCAAGCAAGAAAGGATTATAAATAGAGGGGAGATGTGGAATATGGCCATCCAGGGGGATCCAAGGATCCAAGTCTTTCTTAGAGTTTTATGTTTTATTGTATGCTGTAGCATGAACTAATTTCTTTTTATCAAGGCTTAGCCTAGGCGCCCATATGACATTAAGATTATTTTTGTATGCAATGCAATGAATCAATGATATTGATGCTTTCTACTTAGATGTGATAATTCTTTCATTACTAATATCCGTCTGATCAACTGATAGAGGTAGAAGCATGATAAATCCCGGAAGGGTAATGCATGTAGAAATATCTAAGTAGAGCAAGATAATGGATTACATGTAGTCTGGTTGTGTTAGGAATAGCTTAGCTGCTTAGGATATTTCATGAATGTGTTTGGGTTGCTTTAGGGATAATTCAACCACTTGCAAGCATAAAGAGAACTGATTAAACACATGAATTAAGCAATAGGAATATTCTTAGTTCATCGCATGTGTAATACGGGAAGGGAATCACATGTTTATTTCTCGCTTAGGCATCAATATTCTGTCGATTCATTGTTATGCGCTACATTAATATCTTATCTGTCGCATGTGGTTGATGAGACGAAAGTCTTGATAACTCATCATCCATCTTATCTTTCTATCAAATTATTATTGCTTTTCTTTATCGCATGTTCAACCTGTCGCATCCATATTTTATTCTTATTACCCCAGCACAACATCATTAGAATATGATTTAATTTGAGATATTTTTACTATTCATTCCTTCCTGTGGATTCGACCCTGGAATACTCCAGGTATTACTTGGTAGTGCATAATTTATACTTGGATTAATGCACAACAACGATACATTCTTTAGTTAATTCAAGATAATTAGAAGCGATTAAATTTTCCATCAAGTTTTTGGCGCCGTTGCCGGGGAAGGCAACAGTAGTTTAGAATGTCTTTTATTATTTCTTATTCTGTGTATTGTGCTATTACAACTATTTGACTTGAGTGGGTCTTTTTCAGGTGTGTTAGGTGTGCACCCAAGAAATGGTTGCGCTGAACCCACAAAATCCTCCCGTAAATCCAATACAATTGGTTGATGATAGAGAACGAGGCATTAGAGACTATGCAGCCCCAAGGATGTGCAATTTCAACCCTGAAATTGTACGTCCCAAGCTTGACATTGAAAGGTTTGAACTTAAGCCTGTTATGTTTCAAATGCTTACTGCAGCAGGACAGTTTGGAGGACGTGCATCAGAAGATCCTCACTCTCACCTCAAATCATTCCTCGACATTTACAACAAGTTCATCATTCTAGGAGTTATCCCAGAACAACTTCAAGTCATATTATTTCCTTACTCGCTACGAGATGCTACTAAGGTATGGTTAAATCAGCAACCTGCGAATTCCATTGCTACATGGAACCACCTGGTAGAAAAATTTTTGAAGAAATATTTTCCACCAACAACAAATTCCAGATTGCGCAAGAAGATTATAACTTTCTCACAACAAGAGGATGAGTCACTGAGCGATGCGTGGGAACGATTCAAAAATTTATTACAAAGATGCCCCCATCATGGATTGCCTCACTGTATTCAATTGGAGACATTTTATGTGGGGCTGAACAAGAACTCTCAAGTGTTGGTTGACTCTTCAGCCAATGGCGCATTACTAAGGAAAATATATGTTGAAGGGCATGAAATCCTTGATCGCATTGCGAGGAACAATTATGAATGGGGATCAGCTGAAGACAAAAGGAAGCACCCAATGAAGACAAGTTCTGGAAGTTTTGAAGTGGACCCCATGACAGTAGTTAATTCAAAGATCGATGCGCTAACCACACGAATGGACGAATTAGCTGCAAATCAAGCTCCCATTGTAGCGCATCTAGCTACGTTAGGATGTGTCATCTGCGGCGGTAGCCACACATATGATCAGTGGCCATCAAATCCAGAATCATTTTTCTATGTGGGACCCCAAGGTAACGCACGAAATAATCTCTTTCCAAACGCCTACAATTTCGGTTGGGGAAATCATCCAAGTTTCTCATGGAGCGGTAATGTCGACGCATCTAAGCAACCGCAGCAGCAAGGGAGTAACAATTCTGGCCCTCAACTCTTTAACGCAATCAATGATCAAGTTTTGCAGGGACCATTTCAAGGAAACTTCCAGCATGGAAATTTTCATCGCATCAACAATGCAGGTGGTGGTGAATCTAACGCATCGTCCTCAAACTCATTGGAGACCATGCTGAAGGATTTTATGACCAGTCAACAGGAGTTATATGGCAAAGAATGATGCGTTAGTGCGAAGCCAGGCCGCATCACTCAGAAATCTTGAAGTTCAACTGGGGCAATTAGCATCAGAACTGAAGAACAGACCAGTAGGAACTCTTCCAAACAGTACTAAAGCGTCAAGAGGAAAAGAGCACTGCCATGCGTTAACCTTGTGAGATGGTAAACAAGTTCCAAGTAATACAACTACTCATGTGCCAGAAGATGAGGTAGTAAATTCAGAAGATTCAAAGAAGTGTCTTGAAGAACCCAACATGGCTAAATCAGGCAAGGAAGGCACTGTGAAGGAAAAAGAAGAAGAAAAGACAAAAGAGCCTGACGCATACAAGCCACCTATTCCCTTTCCACAACGCCTACAAAGGAATGATGACACAAACTTCAAGAAATTTCTAAATGTGCTGAAGCAGTTGCATATCAACATTCCCCTAGTTGAGGCGCTTGAAAAAATGTCAAAGTCCTTAAAGGACATCCTTTCGAACAAGCGCCCGTGGAGAGAATTTGAGATCGTTAA
Organism: Luffa aegyptiaca; assembly: GCA_017139565.1. NCBI lineage: Eukaryota > Viridiplantae > Streptophyta > Magnoliopsida > Cucurbitales > Cucurbitaceae > Luffa > Luffa aegyptiaca. The sequence goes on from CM029397.1 coordinate 8,047,753, forward strand.
CAAATGAGTGTAGCGCAATCCTCAGTAGCAAAATTCCCCCAAAATTAAAGGACCTAGGAAGCTTCACCATTCTATGCTCCATTGGTGGAATTGATGTGGGGAGAGCCCTATGCGACCTTGGCGCAAGCATTAACTTAATGCCCTTATCAGTATTCAAGCGCCTTGGTATTGGCGAAGCACGTCCAACAACAATCACTCTCCAGCTTGCAGATAGGTCGGTGGTGCATCCAGAAAGAAAAATTGAAGATGTACTGGTAAAAGTAAATAAATTTATCTTTCCAGCTGACTTTATCATTCTTGATTATGAAGCAGATAGAGAAGTCTCAATCATTTTGGGAAGACCTTTCTTGGCTATCAGACAAACTTCGATTGATGTGGAAAAAGCGAGCTAACCATGCAGTTCAATGATGAACAAGTAACTTTTAATGCTTTCAGCTCATTAAAATTCCCTGATAAAGTAGAAGAGTGCAATGCGTTAGAAGAAAAAGTTGGGCATCCTAAAGAAGAAGTTGCGCCCAAACGGAAGGTGAAAAAAGGAAAAGGAGTTGAGTTGGGGAGTAGCGCATCAAAGAAAAAAATCTCATCGCGTCAAAACACAACTACAAATGGCACTTCTACAGAAAAGGAAAAACACAAAAGCTGTCAACCTTTGTCTTGGATAGAATGCAAACTTCGAGGGAAAACCCAACATTGCAAGGTGTGGCAGAAAGTCCGACAGCGCAAATCAAGAATAAAATCTCATGAAGGGAAAGAGATGCAGTGGGGCAATGCGCCCATCATCTTTTTGGACAACACATGAAGGAAGAGCATGTTGACGCCTCGGAGCATTGAAGTCGCATCATTTTAAGGCAATTAAATCAGGTTCTATGTGCTAACTTTGAGTCATGAGTAGAAAGCATGCGTTAATGTTACATTTTGGATGTTTGATATGGTTTCTCAATGCGCTTGCTTTTAGTTCAGCATGTCTCTTTAGTGCTTAAATCTCCCATGAGTTGATTTGCATGCGTTTAATATTTGTTTAATGCTTTAAATTTTTGGGTTTTTCCTGCTGCAATAGTGCTATTGCATCAAATTGTTATTGCCCTGCCTCGCCTGTGTTTCCCCTGCGTTGCTTTACATAAACCTATGATGATAATATGCGCTAGAACTGACAACCAATTTTTCTTTGCTTAAGTTCTTCCTTGCCTTAGCTATTGATAAATGTCATTTTCTCCTTATTTAGATTTGTCTCAGAGTATCTTATGCTTCATTACTTCTTCTCTACTAGCCAATGCGCCAAATTTGCTTGTGTAATGTGACTAACGCATTCTTAGAAACTCTTCCCCTACCGCATAGTGCAAAACAAGTTTGGGGGTCCAATGAGGACATTGTCCATTTTAAGTTTAGGGGGGGGGTGCATAGCGCATGTTTCTGTATTCCATAGTTGTTCAGCTTAGAAAGTAAAAAAAAAAAATGTTTCACTTTCTTGAAGGCGTTAGTAACCAGGGGCATTCATGACACCCATCGTTTGCCTTTGCAAGAAAGCGCTGGAAAGAAATGAGCATGCCTCGGCAACCTGAAAGATGAGGCGCTCGTAGTTGGATGCTTTCATCACCAATGTTTGCAAACCAGAACGAAGGCGCTACATCTAAAAGGATTCTCATATGAGAAGAAAAAAAATTTGTTGGCAACGTGAGCGCTATGAGTAAAAAAAGCGTTAGTGCATCCAAGTTTTGATTTAGAAGTAAGCTAGTAAAGAGGAAGAAGTGTAGGAAGGAGAAATGAGAGAAATCCATTTAAGTGAGAAAAAGACATTTTGAGGTAGTAAAAGCAAAGTTGACCTTAGGTTTAGAAAGTTGGATGTTGGTATTTCGTGCTGCTGAGGTAAATTTTTGTAGAGTGCGCTAAGGAATTGTAGTGAGGCATGAGACATTGTGGCAATCTGAGTAGCAAAAAGCATTGTTGCAGTATTGCTTGAGGACAAGCAATAATTTAAGTTTGGGGGTTTGATAACTTGAAAATATCAAGTTATTAGACGTCTAATTTAAGCTTATTGTGAGCCTTAAGAGAGTGAAAATACCCAAGTTTTAACTAATTTATATGCTAGATACAGTAATATTGATTTATTTGTATTAATATGCTCATATTTATTATTATCTTTGAAATTCGTATAAAATTGCACTAATTCTAATTTATTGTTGCATCAGGAAAAACTTGGCCAATTATGCGCTAGAGCATGACAAGCATGGAAAGCTTGTTGCTGTAGCAGCTGGCGCATGGAAAGCTTGTTGTTGTAGCAGCTGAAGCATGGAAAGCTTGATGTTGTAGTAGCTAGCGCATGGAAAGCTTGTTGTTGTAGCAGTCTGGCGCATGGGATGCATGATGATGCTACAACAAGTTTCTATCCATGAGATGATGCTTTGGCTCCAAGCAACACCCTTTGGCTCCAAGCAACATACATGCTTAGGCTCCAAGCAACACATGTTTTGGCTCTAAGCAATACATGTTTGGCTCCAAGCAAGAAAGGATTATAAATAGAGGGGAGATGAGTAATATGACCATCCAGGGGGATCCAAGGATCCAAGTCTTTCTTAGAGTTTTATGTTTTATTGTATGTTGTAGCATGAACTAATTTAGAGTTTTATGTTTTATTGTATGCTGTAGCATGAACTAATTTCTTTTTATCAAGGCTTAGCCTAGGCACCCATATGACATTAAGATTATTTTTGTATGCAATGCAATGAATCAATGATATTGATGCTTTCTACTTAGATGTGATAATTCTTTCATTACTAATATCTGTCTGATCAACCGATAGAGGTAGTAGCATGATAAATCCCGGAAGGGTAATTCAAGTGGAAATATCTAAGTAGAGCAAGATAATGCATTACATGTAGTCTGGTTGTGTTAGGAATAGCTCAGCTGCTTAGGATACTTCATGAATGTGTTTGGGTTGCTTTAGGGATAATTGAACCACTTGCAAGCATATAGAGAACTAATTAAACGCTTGAATTAAGCAATAGGAATATTCTTAGTTCATCGCATGTGTAATACCGGAAGGGAATCACATGTTTATTTCTCGCTTAGGCATCAATATCTTATCTGTCGCATGTGGTTGCTGCAGCGAAAGTCTTGATAGCTCATCATCCATCGTATCTTTCTATCAAATTATTATTACTTTTCTTTATAGCATGTTCAACCTGTCGCATCCATATTTTATTCTTATTACCCCAGCACAACATCATTAGAATAGGATTTAATTTGAGATATTTTTACTACTCGTTCCTTCCCTGTGGATTCGACCCTGGAATACTCCAGGTATTACTTGGTAGTGCATAATTTATACTTGGATTAATGCACAACAACGATACATTCTTTAGTTAATTCAAGATAATTAGAAGCGATTAAATTTCCCATCACATATACTATTTTCTTTCCTTCTAGTCAAGATTAAACATGCTAATTTGCAAAAAAAAATTAACTCTTTAGCTCTTCCCTACACCTATCGAGGTGACAACAAGCATATGAACCTAATAATTAGCTCCTAAACATTCATGTCCAATTCTAAACCAAGGAAAATACTTCACTAATGCAAGACATCTCCCAGAAAAATTTTAAAAAGTCTCCATTTTGGGGCACTCATGCTTACAACTCATCAAAAGCTTAAAAATTGATAAGAAAGCCTATCCTAGGAAATCATAATCATGCAAAAATAGCATTAAAAAACAACGACATGCTAAATTCACAATAAGCTCAAAAAAAATATAACTCAAACTCAGATGCTCAAGGGCTCAACAGGCAAAGCATCCCACTCCCAAACTTAAAACATGTATTGTCCTCAATATATAGAAAAGTAAAGCCTAAACAAGCACGAGAACAAAAAAAGAATGGAAGGGGTGAACAATACTACTCTGGAATGATGACCATCTCATGAAAGCTAGCAAAGATAAGAGCCACGGGAACACCTACAAAACAAAAACAACAAACAAATCAAAAGCATAAAAGCAAAAACAAACTCACTTGGGTTGCCTCCCATAAGCGCTTGTTTAACGTCTTTAGCTCGATGTGTTGACCGTGTCTGTGTCAATGAGGTCTAATGTCAGGAGATCCACCAATGGTGCTCTTGCTTACACCCTTTCTGTATCCTGCCACTAGTGCCTCTGAATGATTCTTAGAGTCCTCAAATGCTTTAAGAACTTATTTCTCCTGTTGAACTCTAATGATGAGCTCCCTACGCTCAATATCAATGATTACTCGTCCAGTAGCGAGGAATGGTCTCCCTAAGATGACAGGCACTAAAGGATTTTCTTTAATATCCATGATAAAGAAATCAACAAGGAGAAGAAATTTTCCTACTTTAATTAAAACATTTTCTACAACTCCATATAGGCTAACCACAGATTGATCAGCTAGCTGGAGTCTAACAGATGTATGCTTAATCTCTCCTATATTTAATTTCTTACATAGAGATAAAGACACGATATTAATACTAGCACCTAAATGACACAATGCTCTACAGGAATAAGTACCAAAACTACAAGGAACAGAAAAACTCCCTGGATCAGTCAATTTATCGGGCACTTTTTGTTGAAGGCGAGCACAACATGTAGATGCAAGGTACATTGTGTCCATTCTTTTCTCATTTTTCTTCTTGGATAGTCATTCATTCATGAACTTTACATTAGGGGTGTTCAAAAAACCCGACAACCCGAATAACCCGGACTACCCAACCCAAACCGTAAGGGTTGGGTTGGGTTATGATTTTTTTCGGTTTGGGTTGGGTTGAATTTTTATAAAACCGAAAATTCGGTTCGGTTCACAGGTTTGAGAAATTTTGGCTCGGTTCAACCCGAACCGAACCGAAATATATATAATATATGCCATATCGTTTTCATATCAACTGTTTGGTGCAGCGGTTAAGCTTCTCTCTGTGTTGGTTGGCGTCCTGTGTTCCAGCCCCAAAAGATGCAAAATGAAAATTACTTGTTCTTAGCTAAAAAAATTGTCTTTTTTATTTTACTTATTTATTCAAACTTCAAATAATTATATAAACTTTTTTTTTTCCTTCAAACTCCATAACGTCAAATATTATTTTTTCCTTTTATATTTTGTTTTTTTTAACTTCTTTTTTATTTAATCTAAATAATTTAGACTTTTATGCATTGAGGTTTAACATTATAGTATTATGGATAAGCATAAACATTTTTTTAAAAATAATTAAAAAAAAAACAACCCGACAACCCAACCCAACCCAACCCGAAAATAGAAGGGTTGGGTTGGGTTGGGTTGGGTTGCCATTTATGTTCGGTTCATTCGGGTCGACAACCCGACCAACCCGAATTTTCGGGTTGGTCCAAAAAATCACCCCAACCCAACCCAACCCAACCCGTGTACACCCCTACTTTACATAACTGGACATCTGTTCCAAGGCCTCTGCAAATGGTAAATTAATATTTAAACTCATAAAAATAACAAGAAATTTCTTATATTGGGTTGCACAATTCTTTTTCCTCTTTTTCTTATGGTTGGGAATTAAAACAGTAGGAGAAGGAATAAATGGCTCAGGATTAAGCTTTCTAGCTTTGTTTGAGGAAGGGCCCTCTTCAGCTTCTCCATTGGGACCTTCTGGTTCAGTGATCTCCTGCTCCTCAGCTACTTTAATCTCCACCTCATGATGCACAGTGATGGCTTTGCAGTACTCCATCTGGGATCGCTCCTGCTCAGCTGGGGCTTTACCTTTCTGCATGGTGTTGACAACACTTACCAATTGTCCCAGCTAAGTCTCAATGTTTTTTATTGTTGCACTGTGGCCAATTACTGTGGTGTTGATGGCGATCAATTGCCTCCTCGAGCTTATTGGTCTTGTTACTTGTTTCTGGAATAAAGGCTCCAACAAGATCCTCAAGAGATTGTTTATTTTCTTGCTTTTGAGGGGCAAAATCGGGAGGACTTAAAACATTCTTATTATTAGCATAAGAGAAATTTTCATGGTTTCTATTGTTAGGGTGATAATGTGTAGGTATAGAATTATTATAACCCCTAAAATTAGAATTGGATATGTACTGAACCTGTTCTAAAGTCTCCTCTTTAGACTGGGATGCGATGACAGCAGCTGACTCAATAGACTGTGCACTCCTTGTACCTTAAAACTTTAAAAGAGCATTAGCTAGGGGAGGACATTTGAGCTTGTAAGGCACTTATGTTATCAATCTCGAGCACTCCAGCTGTCACTTTCTTTGGTGTAAATCATTCAGATGGCCACTGGTAGCTGTTTGTGGTCATGTCCTCCAGTAAAGTTCGTGCGTTCTCCATGGTTTTGGACAACAGAGTCCCACCTGCAGCTGCATCAACAATAGTCTTAGTACTTGGATTTAAACCATTATAAAAGAGTTGAATTTGCAACCAATCAAGATTTCTAGCTGCATCAACAATAGTCTTAATTGCAAAAATAAATTAAAAGCACAAAACATCCCAATAATCAATCCATAATTATAAACGACTACATCAATCCCTAAGAAACACGTCTAGCTATTCATACATGGCGTTACTGAAGGGTTAAAATCCCTAACACAGCGGAAACCATCAGAGAACCAAATCGATTTAAACATCAATTGGAATACCAATACGACGAAAAAAATAATCACAGCAGTAAAAACACTTTTAAACCTACTGTAAAGGGCTATAAGCATGCTGGATTTTTAATAAAAGTCTAGATCTAATCTAGAGATAAGATCCTAATGATCAAGGGAAAGAAGAAGACTTACTGCCGTTGTAGACTTGACCAAATTTCACCAAATTCTCTTAGTTTTCTTCTTTAATTTGCAGCAGCCCCTTGATCTTTGATTCGCTGTAAAATTCCCACGAACACCACCAAGTTGGAAACACAGGTATTCTCACAAGGATCTTGCGTTGGTTGCTTGTGGGAACAAGAAACTCTAAGAATGGGAGAGTTCTTCTCTATGTTTTTTGCTATGGGAAAAACGAGAGAGAGTGGAGAAAGAGAGAGTCTCAAAATGATCGATTGAATGAGAGTGAAGGGCTCAACGGATGAATAACCCCTTTCCTAAACCAACTCCTCCAATCGTGTGATAGGTGGTTAGTGGGAAGACCACGTTTAATCGGTTATTAAAAACTGATAAGAAAATTAATTAATTAAAAAATAAAATTAATAATTAATCATATAATTAAATTAAAAAATAATTTAATATTATTTATATAAATCATATTTATATAAATATCCCACATAACCTATAGTTTTAAGACAATTTAATTAAATCAAATTTAATTAAATTAAATTAAAACAAACGATTAATTAACTCAATAATTAATTAATGCCATATATTTAATTATATCTCTCTCATATAACCTATAGTATTAATGTGCATCCAATGCGCATTAATTTTAACCTATAGTTTTAATAGGAATCCAATTCATATATTCGAACCCCTCCGAATATTCAATTCTCCCTTAGAAATTTACCTCAACGCCCTAAATGAGCTACCGGTGGGACCTAATGGACCTACAGATCAGAAGCTCCAACGATATGAGATTAATTGGCTAAACTCATTAACCAAGTTAATCAATGTTCGTTAACTGTGGTTCACTCCACTATAGAACCACAGCTGCACTCTTCTCACTACAGATATATTTCTGTGTCCACGGATATCAACCAATAACAGCAAGTCAGTCCTTCACGTGTGTTCGTACCCCAGCTAGGTCAAATTACCATTTTACCCCTGGGTTACCTCTTCATCTTTAAGTCCCAGTGCTCCTCTAATGAACAACCTGTTTGAGGTCCAACCAACAAACAGAAGTCCCTCTTGTGCCATAGAGAGGGTAGGGCCCATTGTTCAAGACCCGGAGACACCACTTAAGGGAACACACCTCTACTTACCCTAGAGATGGGAAGGAGTGAATTCCATCTTGTGTGATTATGTTCCCAGCTCCCCACTCGGTCTTGTCCCCAAAATGGTAGGCTTATTGAGTCGGCGTGTAGGTCACTCTCACTCATACAAATCAAAGGACAATCCCTCGTGAACAGGAGTCCATAACCCACTTAGGATTGAGACCAAGTTGCCTAGGTCATCCTAATGACATAGAAACCTAACTAGTCAACGGTGTTACAGCTAGTGGTTAACTATTCCGTGGTCCGGTCTTATGCAAACTCATTACACAGGATACCCCCACTCGCATGTCCACTGCACGAACACGTTGGATCATTGCGTTTGTATCAAGATACAAAGCGGGTCGTATCCATAGTGTCACTAGGATAAGGTACCCAACCTTACCCCTTTACTATAGACCCTTTAGGTTGTATCTTGAACAGTGATCCCCGTATGTCCCCACATACTAGTTCAAGTCTCATACTAACAACCTAGGATGTTTAGTTTATTGGATTAGGGTTATAAAGACAAGATTACACAATACAAACAAAATAAATGAATAATACATCATTTTATTAATGTTCGGTCAAATGTTACATTTACTATCTACGAGTTTTAGGGCATAAAACCCAACAATTACTATATAAGCTAAACATGAAAAAAAGCCATAAAAACTAACTAGTGATAAGGTAAAGAAGGAAAAAACTCTTAAATCCGTTGAAACCGCCACGTCCCCATCATGATATCCACGTCTTCAAGCTTGGTTCCCACTCCTAGGCCTTGCTTCAGCTCCCACAGAAGGTTTCCAATCGGTTTTAGGTCTAAAATCTCTCCAATTGAACTCCCTTGGTCGTAGAACAAAGTGTTGTATTTATAGGAATCTGTCGACAGCGTCCCGACGCTATCCCTTGCCCCCCAATCTGATATAAAAAATTCTTGGTAGCGTCGAGATGCTAGGGACAGCATCTCGACATTGTCCTCTTCACCACCCAATTCAAATTAGGGATTTTTTGCAGCGTCGAGACGTCAAGATGGCAGCGTCGAGACGTTAAGCCTCGGGTTTTCCATTTTTGACAATCCTCCAACTTGATTCATTTTTGTTTTCTTAGCCTCTTTTAGTGCCCCAAACACCCGATCAACTCCAATTTCTCTAATTTCGCGTCAATAATAAATTCCTACAAAAAGAACATGAAAGTGCATTAAAATGGTCAAATAGTACTAAGAAACTAACTACAATTAACTGGAAAAAAAAAGCTCGCTATGCACGCTATCAACCGGTAGTCGGAGGTCGACGGTGGTGGTCAGTTGGCAGAGGTCGGCAATGCCCAGTAGACAGAGGTCGACGATGGCGGCTGGTAGTCGGAGGTCGACAATGGTGGTCGGTCGACGGAGGTTGGTGGCGACCGATAGTCAGAGGTCGATGGGGACTGTCGTTCGACAGTGGTCGGTAGTCAGAGGTCGACGGTGGCGGTTGGTCGGTGTAGGTTGACGACAGCCAGTGGTCAGGGGTTGACGATAGCGACCGACTGGTGGAGGTCGACAGCGGCAAGTTGTTGGAGGTCAACAGTGGCGGTCGGTTGGCAAAGGCCAGTCAGCAAAAGTTGGCGATGGTCGTTCGGTGGAGGTTAGCGGTGCCCAGTAGACAGAGGTCGACATTTGACTGAACATTAATAAAATGACATTTGATGTATTATTCACTTATTATTGTCAGTATTATGTTTGTTTTGCCTAAATAACCTAATCCAATAAACTAAACATCCTACGCTGTTAGTATGAGACTTGAACTGTATGTGGGGATATACGGGGATCACTGTTCAAGTTACAGCCTAAAAGGTCCATAGTATAGGGATAAGGTTGGGTACTTTATCCTTTTGACACTATGGATACGACCCACTTTGTATTTGATACAAATGCAATGATCCAATGCGTTCGTGTAGGGGACATGCGAGTGGGGGTATCCTATGCAATGAGTTTGCATAAAACCGGACCGCGAAATAGTAACCGCTAGTTGTAACACCGTTAACTAGCTAGGTTTCTATTTCACTAGGATGACCTAGGCAACTTAGTCTCAATCCTGAGTGGGTTATGGACTCCTGTTCACGAGGGATTATCCTTTGATTTTTATAGGTGAGAGTGGCTTGCACACCATTTTGGGGACAAGACCGAGTGAGGAGTTGGGAACATAATCACACAAGAAGAAATTTACTACTTCCTGACTTCAGGGTAAGTAGATGAGTGTTCCCTTAAGTGGCGAGAGAGATTTATGTTTGATGGTTGGACCTCAAACAGGTTGTTCATTAAAGAAGCGCTGACACTTAAGGATGTAGAGGTAACCCAGGGGTAAAACGATAATTTGACCCAGCTAGTGTTACAAAAAACACTCGTGAAGGACTGGCTTGCTGTTATTGGTTAATGGGACACATAAATATATCTGCAGTGAGAAGAGTGCAGTTGTGGTTCTATAGTGGAGTGAACCACAGTTAACGAATATTGATCAACTTGGTTAAAGAGTTTAGCCAATTAATCTCATATCGTTGGAGCTTATGATCTATAGGTCCATTAGGTCCCATTGGTAGCTCATAAAGGTGTGAAAATACATTATAATATAAAGTTTTAATATTATTAAACTTTTTAATATAAATTTATTTTGAATATTGATTCAAAATTAATTTATGGGAGAATTAAAAATTTGAAGGACTTCAAATATTAAATTTAATATGAATTGGATTCATATTAAAACTATAGGTTAAAATTAATGTACATTAGATGCACATTAATACTATGGCTTATATGAGAGAAATATAATTGAATATGTGATATTCAATTTAATAATTAATTAATTAAAGAATTAATTAATTATTTATTTTAATTTAATTTAATTAAATTTGATTTAATTAAATTACTTTAAAAACTATAGGTTATGTGAGGGACATTCGTTTAAATATGATTTAAATGAATAAGATTATTTAATTAATTAAATTCGGTTTAATTAATTATTAATTATTAATTTAATTCATTAATTGTTAATTAAATTTAATTTGTTAAATTAAATTCTTATTTATCAGTTATCGTAACTAATAAACACGTGGTGCTACCACAAACAGACTTCCCCTCCATAACCAACTCCTGCACTATAGGGAAGTGGGAAAACTTCCTCTGTCTTCTCTTTTAGGCGTGGTACGGCTGAAAAAGGGGTTACACTTTTTAAATGGCTTGTGCATTCTCTCTGCCTAGATTACAGAAACCAATTCTCTCCAATTTGCCCTACAGAAAATTCCCACAAATTTTTCCTTGATCTCAAAGACCCTTGGAGAATACTAGTGTCATCCTTGTGGTGGCGTCGCTTGGAATTTCAAAAAGCCAAGTTGCAAAGAAGATCTTCCTCCCAAAGGCGTTGGTGAAGCCCTCCAGAGCCAACAATGAAGGTTTGGGATTTCTACTTCTCTGTATAAATTTGAATCTAGGATTAGATCTTAGTTTTTAATTAACTCAAAGCATGCTTAGCCTAATTTTTATAGCAGTCAATTAAATTGTTTGTTTGTTGTGAATTACCAACGTATGAGTATTTTATTCATGATTAAAAACTGAGTTAATGGTCTGATAAATTTTCGTTGCGCAAGGGCTTTTATCCTTGCGGGCAGCTGGTAGTCGGAGGTCGACAGTGATGGTTGGTCGACAAAGGTTGGCGACAGCCGGTAGTCAGAGGTTGACGGGGGTGGTCGGTCGGAGGAAGGAACTTAGCGGAGGTCGACGACAGTCGGTAGTCGGAGGTCGACAGTGACGGTCAGTCGACGGAGGTTAATAGTGGTCGGTAGTCGAAGGTCGACAGTGGCAGTCGGTAGTCGAAGGTCGATGGTGGCGGTCGGTCGACGGAGGCTGGTAGTCGTAGGTCAATAGTGGCAGTTGGTCGGTGCAGGTTGGTGGCGGCCGGTAGTCAGAGGTTGACATGGGCGGTTGGTCGGCGAAGGGGCGATCAGCAATGCTCGGCGTCGATCGGTAATCGGAGGTCGACGGTGGTTGCCAGTCAGTAGCGGTCAGTAGTCAGAAGTCGATGGTGACGGTCAATAGTCAGAAATCGATGGTGACGGTCAATCGACGGATGCCGATAGTCATAGGTCGAAAGTAGTAGTCAGTCGACGAAGGTCGGTCTGTGGAGGTCGCGACGACCAGTAGTTGGAGGTCAATGGGATCGGTCGGTTGGTGGAGGGCGATCAACGGAGGTCGGCGGCTGTCAGTAGTCGGAGGTCAACGGTGGCGGTCAGTTGGCGGAGGTTAGCGACGACCGGTAGATGGAGGTCAACGGTGGCGATCGATCGCCAGAGTTCTATAGCGACTGGTTGTCGGAGGTCGACGGTGGCGGTCGGTCGACGGAGGTCAATAGCGGGCAGTAGTCGGTGGTTGACGATTGCGGTTGGTCGGCGGCTGTCGGTAGTTGGAAGTTGACAGTGGCAGCTGGTCAATGGAGGTCGGTGGCGACCAGTAGTTGGAGGTCAACGGTGGCGAACGATTCGATAGAGGTCAGCGGCGGCTGGTAGTTAAAGGTCGACGGTGGCGACTGGTCGGCGGACGTCAGCGGCGGCCGGTAGTTAGAGGTCGACGGTGGCAAGAAGAGATTGGTGCAGGAATGAGAGAGAGAAATAAATACATGCATGAAACATAGAAAAAAAACAGAAACAGAATTTGAGAAACAACTTTTTGTAGTTTCTCAAATTTTGCCTCTTTTTTAGAAACGTTTCTAGAAATTTAAAAACAAGAAACATGGATGAGTTATCAGACACGGCTGTTTCTTAAAAAAGGAGAAACGAGAACAAGAAACAGAAAACGGAAACGCTATCAAATGAGCCCTACATGTCAAATTTCTTTTTGGGTTGCTTTATATTTTTTTTTTCTTTTTTGAATAATGCAGGTTTGTTTTAATCTCATTACATCTGCACTCCTTCCTCGAAGCGACTGTTCTTGTTGTTAGTTCCACCATTGTCAACATGGTCTTCTTGTTAGTTCCAAATCATTCTATTTTCCGTGGGGCATGAAATGGGACAGTATTGCTAATTAAATATTTTTAACTTTTTATTTCTTTGCCAACAAAATCATATTATCAATTAGATAGATTTTTAATTATTCTCTATTTTCAATTTTTTTTTTGTTGACTAACAATTCCTTGATTTAACGGATTTATGTTTAATTGATTTTATTTGAAGTTTAGATTTGATACAACATTTTTTAAGGGAATTTCAAATAAATTTAATTTATTTGATTTAAATCGCAGTATAACTACCGTGCAATTCGAAATATTTGGATATATTTTTGCACCGAAGACATTTTTGTAAGTTGATAAGATTTCTAAATTTACAAAATTGATTCGTTCATTTATCTAAAATATGGACCATTGTCATTTTTCAAGACTTTTTTTTTTTTTTTTTTTTTACTTTTCTTTTGGCTATTCTTGTTGCCGTGTGATTTTCTTTTCCTTTTTCTTTTTAACAAGATAATATTTTCCTTCCTAACCAACAGCTTTCATTTTAATATGTTATTTTAATATTCTTAAGTATAATGTGTAATATTTATTTTTCTAATAAATTATATGTATTAAATATATTATGTCATATTATAAAAACCACATTCCAAATTTGGAACCAAAATTATAATTTGATAGTTAAAAAATACTTTAGCTATTTTAATTGAAATAATGATCTAGTTCTTAAACTGTAATATATCACCATTATTTAGTTTTTTATTTTTAAGCTGGTAACAATTTAATCATGTAATTAAAAATTATAACAATTTAGTATCTATAACGAAAAAATCAGATCAAATTGAAGTGTCAATTTTTATTATGTCACTATTTAGTTTTGTGATATAAACAAATTTGATCTTTAATCATTTTGTCAATCTGAACATAATAAAGTGGATAATGCATCAATTACCATTTCAATCGATATATATTGAAGTTCGTCAACTAAATAATAACAAAATTAAAAAAAAAAACTAATTTATTACCGACTAAAGTTTTAGCAACTAAATTGTTGATTCAATAAAATTTTAAATTTAATTTGACACTGAATTAATCCAGATCCTATCCTTCTATTAAGACCAATTTTAAAACTAATTATTATTTTGTGAGTGTTATTTAAACGAAAATTTGCTTGAAATTTGTATGGGGAGGAAGAAGACAAATAATAAAATAATTAGTCAACTCGGTTGAATGAGTAAAATGCAATTGACTTTCAAATAATAAAATAATTAGAGAAAGAGAAAAAAAAACATTTCAATGTGTGAATGTTGAACAAATCAATTGGTCAACTATGTACAACATATTTCATTTGAATAAAGTCAAAGCACCTTCCTTTAAAACACAACTTCTAAAATAAAAGAAAAATTGTAATGGGTGGTTAAATTCTAATGGTTAATTGCAGATATAGCAAGTTTTATAAAAAATTACAAATATAACAAAAAATTTAAATCATTTTTTTAAATTCCCGTTTTTCCCTTGTTTTGATTTCTATCCGTGATAAATTTCTATCAATGATAGAATCTATCACTAATAGAAATCTATCGCTGATATAGAATCACAGTGATAAAAATCTTGATAGAAATTTATCGCTAATAGAAATCAATAGTGTATTTGATAAAAACCAATAGTGTATTTGATTACCTGATAATTTTGTACATATCTTTTGTTTTTGTTTTTGTTGAGGTTTCCCTTCTTTAAATTTCAACTTCTGCTTTGTGTTTTTTTTTCTCCTGGTTCAATTTCCATGTTGTTTTGCTTCGATATTTATAAAAACAAAATCAAAACAAAATCAATGACATAGGTTTTAGAAATAAAAATTATAATTTTCTATCAGTGATAAGTTTCTATCATTGATAGAAACCTAACACTTATAGATTTCTATCACCGAAAGAAATCTATCATTGATAGGTCTATCAATGATAGAAATCTTCTATCACTGATAGAAATCTATCAGTGATAGAAAACCTTTTATCACTGATAGAGAACAATAGCAACTTCCAAACAAAATGCAGAAATCTTCTATCTATTCTATAAGTAATAGAAAGATAGAAATCTGTTAGTGATAGGTTTCTATCACTAATAGAAATCTATCTTTTTATTACTGATAGAAATCTATTAGTGATAGATTCTATCACTATAGAAACCTATTATGATATTTTGATATTTTTCAAATAATATTTTTATGGTTTTTTATTATGTTTTTTTTCCAGGTACATCCTATTAGAATGTACAGTACAAAGTAATTGACGGATATAACTATTTCTATCACTGATAGAAACCTTTAGATCTGTATTGTTGGTGCAGAGAATGCAAGAGAATCTGAAGGATGTGAACCGAAATCTCTAAAATTTAATTGATTATTATTAGAAGATAATTAGAATATAAGGTAAATTAGTGTGTTGAATCTATCGGTGATAGAAATCTATCAATGATACATTTCTATCACTGATAGAAACATTTCTATTAGTGATAGAATGATAGGGATTTATATCATTGATAGAAATCTATAAGTGATATGTTTCTATCGATGATAGCATGATAGAAAATTAGATTGCTATCACTGATAGAAAACTATTTAGTGATACGTTTCTATCAATGATAGATTCTATCACTGATAGATTCTATTAGTGATAGGAAAGGTAATTTAGTAATTTAGACTCCCTGAGTATAATATTTTGCCATTTTTGTAATTCTTTTTGCAGGCTGCCATTTTTCCTAATATTTTGGTCAATTTTATTATATATGCAATCGGTCCAAACTAAAACCCTAAACATCAAACTTTATAGTTTTTAAACTCTAAACCATTTTGATTATTCCTATTATTTTGTTACTTATTTCAACCTGTAGTATTTTAATACACATATTTGAAGTCACTTTATTCATTTATTAAACAACTAGTAGTAAAATAGTTGCAAGAATAGAAATGATTATCTTTTACAAAATTAAGAAGTTAAAATAGATATTAAAAAGTTAAGAATTAAAAATAGATAATTTAAAAGTTTATGAACTAAGATAAAAAAAATGAAATCTATTCAGAAGTTCAAGTACTAAAATAGAATTTTATTTATACCCTAACATTCATTCTTAATTTCATAAAACCAATAAACTATAAAATTAATTAAACCAATAAACTATAAAATTAAGAGCATGTTTCGCCATCTCATGTTTCATATTTAAAACTTTACGTTATATCTTTGTCAAAGAAAAAAAGTTATTTTATACAAATTAAAATCAAGAACTTGTTAAAAATTTGTTTTCAAAATGGATATTTTTTTCTTTTTTTTTTTTGCTTTAAATCATATGAAGATAATAATTTTTTAAAAGAAATATTTTCAATTATTTTCTAAACAATGATAAGAAGAAAGAAGAGGAAGAAAACCGTACAACCTCTTGAATTGAAGAATGTTGTCTGCTATTACAGTAAACCATTACAACATAAATAGCAAAAGAGAATTACAGGTGGAATAAGCTGATAGGCTACCCACATAACAAACTTTACATATGGAAAATGGAGAAATGGCCTAACTAATGATAAAGATAAATGACATTCTATCATCCACCCGCAAGCGAAACCGGTCGTGGATGGACTGTGAGCTTGGTATGAAGACTTTGAAATCGAGCAATGGCTAGCGGTTTGGTGAGGATATCTGCAAGTTGATCTTCAAATGGAACAAAACGTACAAGAAGCTATTTACGCATGACTTTTTCCCTTATAAAATGATGGTCTATCTCTATATGCTTAGACCGACTGTGTAGAATTGGGTTGACAACAAGATAGGTGGCACTAATGTTGTCACAAAGAAAAAGTGGAGGAGAGGATAGCTGAAAACCAAGTTCTGACAGCAACGACTGTGTCCATGTAAGCTCGGCTACAACATTAGATAAACCACGATATTCAAACTCTGCACTAAACCATGAGACAACCTTCTGCTTTGCTGATGACCAAGAAACAAGATTAGAACCAAGAAACACACAATAACTGCTTGTGTTGCGCCTGTCATCTAGGCAATTGGCCCAATCAGCATCCGTGTAACTTGTTAAGGAAAACGTCCCCAAAATATGTAAAGGAGAGACCAAGATTGCTAGTGGTTTTGAGGTACCTGAGGATCCTTTTAACCAAATTCTAGTGTGTAGTAGTTAGGGCATGAAGATATTGACAAGCCTTATTTACAACAAAACTTAAATCAGGTATTGTTAATCAAAACAACAATGCTCCAACTATGCTCCTATAATGTTTTGGATCAACAAAGAGTTCACCATCTCTAGCCAAAACTGATGAGCCCGTAACCATTGGTGTACCCCTAGACTTGCACAAGTTCATGTCAGCATGCATAAGTAAATCTTGAAAATATTTGTGTTGTGAGATATGTAAAGAAGTCAAACCACGATATACTTTAATTCCAAGAAAATATTGAAGGATTGGAATTCCTAAATTTCCAACGGAAGCGTAGAGGACTGATTCGTATTTTAATTAAGTTTTCTAAAATACCAGTACATTGGCAAATCATACAAAAAAATTCTATATATGAACTAGGCTAAACATGCATTAGATCTAAATCTAATAATTGAAAGAACAAAATACTTGTTGAAAACTTTCTTCAATGAATTCCACCATGAACAGTATGATCGCAGTAGGGACACTACCACCGAGATCTTCCATTGCTATATCTCTCGGACTAGGAACCAAGTTGTGGGACTTGGTGTTCTTGAATTTTAGAAAAAGAATTTCACTAGAATGTTGTGAAAATTCTTAGATAGAAATTTTTGCTTGAGAGCAAAGTCTTGAATTTGGGTCAATTGGGAAGATATTCTGAGCTTTATATAGAATCCCATATCCCTTTCCTAGTCATAATAGGATAGGGATTTAATTAATTAATAGTTAATTACTTTTCCCAATCGTAATAGGATGGGGATTCATTTAATTAATTAATAATAATTAATTAATTAAATCAAATTTAATTAATTTCATTTAAATCATATTTAAATGAACATCTCTCACATAACCTATAGTTTTTAATTAAATTAAATAAAATAAAATAAAATAATTAATTAATTCTTCAATTAATTAATTACTAAATTAAATATCTCATATTTAATTTAAGCCTACAATTAAATACGATTTAATTGTATTTTTCTCAATTACTAAAGTTTAATCTCAAAATTAAACTTTATATTATAATGTATCACATACATTATATTAATTGTATCTCATACAATTAACTTGATTTCCCATAATGGATTTTGAACTATTCAAATTCCTTTCAAGACTAATTGTTCCTAATTACCCTTTATGAGTTAGTAGGGGGACCTAATGGACCTACAGATCAGAAACTCCAATGATATGCGGTTAACTGACTAAACTCATTAATCAATTTAACCAATACTCATTAACTGTGGGTCACTCCACTAAAGACCCACAACTGCACTCTTCTCACTACAGAATATTTCTGTGTCCATGAATATAGACCAATAACAACAAGTTAGTCCTTCATGACTGTTCGTAACACCAGGTGGGTCAAATTATCGTTTTACCCCTAGGTTAACCTCTATATCCTTAAGTACAAGTGCTCTTCTAATGAACAACATGTTTATGGTCCAACCATTAAACAGAAACCCCTCTCGGGCCAGTGAGAGGGTAGGACCCTTTGTTCAAGACCTAGAGACACCACTTAAAGGAACACTCATCTACTTACCCTGGGGTCGAAAAGGAGTGAATTTCATCTTGTGTGATTATGTTTCTAGCCACCCACTCAGTTTTGTCCCCAAAATGGTAGGCTTATTGAGTCGGCGAACTGGCCACTATCACCCATCACCCATACAAATCAAAGGACATTCCCTTGCGAACAGGAGTTCATAATACAGTTAGGATTGAGAATAAGTTGCCTAGGTCATCCTAGTGAAATAGAAACCTAACTAGTCAAGGTGTTACATCTAGTGGTTACTATTTCGCTGTCCAGTCTTATGCAAACTCATTGCATAAGATACCCCCACTCGGATGTCAGCTACACGAACTCGTTGGATCATTGCGTTTGTATCAAATACAAAGTGGGTCGTATCCATAGTGTTACCAGGATAAGGGACCCAACCTTATCCCTATACTATAAACCCTTTAGGTTGTATCTTGAACACTAATCCCCGTATGTCTCCACATATAATTCAAGACTCATGCAACAACCTAGGATGTTAGTTTATTGGATTTAGGGTTATTTAAGACAAAACTAATACAATAATTCAATAACTCTTTATAGAATATTCATCAAGAGCGCTTTATTGATAACAGTCAATAGTTTACATTTACTATCTATGAGTTTTAGGGCATAAAACCCAACAAATATGACAGATTTTAAAGATCCTTAAGAGCAAACAACTTGTTCAAAGACATAATGAAGTTTTGAATAAACTTTGAATCATTACTGGTCACAATAATATCTGTTGGGTTTTATGCCCTAAAACTCGTGGATAGTAAATGTAACATTTGACCGAACATTAACAAAATGATGTATTATTCATTTATCTTCGTTGTATTGAGTAATCTTGTCTTGTTAACCCTAATCCAATAAACTAAACACCCAAGGTTGTTAGTATGAGGCTTGAACTAGTATGTGGGGACATACGGGGATCACTGTTCAAGATACAACCTAAAGGGTCTATAGTATAGGGGTAAAACTGGGTACCTTATCCTGGTGACACTATGGATACGACCCACTTTGTATTATGATACAAACGCAATGATCCAACGCGTTCATGTAGTGGACATGCGAGTGGGGGTATCCTGTGCAATGAGTTTGCATAAGACCGGACCGCGAAATAGTTAACCACTAGCTGTAACACCGTTAGCTAGCTAGGTTTCTATTTCACTAGGATGACTTAGGCAACTTGGTCTCAATCCTAAGTGGGTTATGGACTAATGTTCATGAGGGATTGTCCTTTGATTTGTATGGGTGAGAGTGACCTGCACGCCAACTCAATAAGCCTACCATTTTGGGGACAAGACCGAGTGGGGAGTTGGGAACATAATCACACAAGATGGAATTCACTCCTTTCAGACTCTAGGGTAAGTAGAGGTGTGTTCCCTTAAGTGGTGTCTCCGGGTCTTGAATAATGGGTTCTGCCCTCTCTATGGCACAAGAGAGACTTCTGTTTGTTGGTTGGACCTCAAACAGGTTGTTCATTAGAGGAGCACTGGGACTTAAGGATGAAGAGGTAACCCAGGGGTAAAACGGTAATTTGACCTAGCTGGGGTACGAACACATGTGAAGGACTGACTTGCTGTTATTGGTCGATATCCGTGGACACAGAAATATATCTGTAGTGAGAAGAGTGCAGTTGTGGTTCTATAGTGGAGTGAACCATAGTTAACGAACATTGATTAACTTGGTTAATGAGTTTAGCCAATTAATCTCATATCGTTGGAGCTTCTGATCTGTAGGTCCATTAGGTCCCACCGGTAGCTCACTTAGGGCGTTGAGGTAAATTTCTAAGGAAAAATTAAATATTCGAAAGGGTTCGAATATTTAGTTTAAAATATGAATTTAATTCATATTAAAACTATATGTTAAAATTAATGCGTATTAGATGCACATTAATACTATAGGTTATCTGAGAGAGATACAATTAAATATATGATATTTAAGTATTAATTAATTGTTGAATTAATTAATCATTTGTTTTTAATTTAATTTAATTTAATTTGATTTAATTGAATTAAATTAAAACTATAGGTTATGTGGGAATATTTATATAAATATGATTTATATAAATTTATATTAAATTAAATGGTTAATTTAATTATTTGGTTAATTAATTATTAATTTTGAATTATTAATTAATTATCTTATCAGTTAGATTAACTGTTTGAAGGAGTCTTCCCACTAACCTAGGGAGTTACACGTTAGTGAGGGATTTTAGGAGAGGGTTAGCTGATAGTTAAGGGCTCTCTCTCTCTGTCGATTAATAGGTCAATCGTACTCCCTCTCTGTAACTCTCATTCTCTCGTTTTCTCTCATTGCAAACACAGAGAAATTCTGCTAAGAATCCCTTAGAAAAATTGCTCCCACAAGCCCCTCAACCAAAATCCTGTGAGAATATCGGTGTCTCTATTGTGGTGGTGTTCGTGGGTGAATTTTCCAGCAAAGGAAAGGTTCAAGTTGCTGTATTTTCTAGTTTATAGCAAAGGAATTGGCAAAATTCGATCAAGAACGAATCCGGTAGTAAGTATCTCATCCCTTGATCAATAGGATCATATCTAGATTAGATCTAGGTATTTTTTCCATAATTTAAAGCATGTTTTATAGCATTATTCAGTAGTATTAAATATGTTTTACTGCTGTACGTCTTTTGCCAACGTATCGGTATTCCGATCGTTGTTTAAATTGAGTTGGTCCTGTGATGGTTTCCGCTGCGCAAGGGCTTTTGATCCCTTCAATTGGTATCAGAGCCATCTCAATTTTTAAACTTCGTTTTGGAATTTGTGTTTGGCTTGATCGGTGGGATTTTGCATAATGTATAATTATGGGTTTTGCGTATGAATGTTTATGATTAAATTGGCCATAGATTTACTGTTTTAAATTGTTCAAATGTAAAGTCCCCTACGTTTTTTGGGCATTAAAAGTAAATCGTTCATCCTCTGTAAGTCCGGGTCTAGATTAGGATTTTTTGAGATGAAGATTGATGAAAATCGCGTCCAAAACCGAGGCCAAAATCGAAGAACATTGTTGTTTCTTGCCCAGATTTTCGTTCCAGGCGTAACAGTGTCGGGACGCTGTCGCGAGTTCGTGCGGCGTGTGGTTAGGGCTTTAGACGTGCACGCGGTTCAGTTACTTCTTCGGTCCAGTTTGACCGTCTAGGCTGGTCTGGGGTCGGTTTGGCCCGGTCCAGCCTGGTTTCAACTTGGTTTAGCGTTTTGGGGTCCAGTTCGAAGCGGTTCGGGTCGGTTCGTGAGGTCTAGCTCGGTTCTGAAGCTGCAGAAGGATAGTTTAGGATAAAATAGCTTAAATTAATGTAATTTATATGCTTTATTTTATCCTAGGGGCCAATTAATCGGTTTATACGCTGTTTAAATGCTTTATGGATGTCATTTAGATATAATCCCACCTTAGGTTATAAAGCATGCTCATGCATTTTTATATATTATAATTAGTTATAATGTATGGATGAAAATGCAAGTATGATATTCATGAGAAATTTGATGTATATGAGTTATATTAAATTCATGAAAATGGAAAAGCATGATGCATGAAATTACTAAGTTAAATATAATTAGTTATATTTAATAAGTTGTTTGCAGCATACTACTTTGATTTACCTTGATTGGCAATAATATAATTGTTATTTTATTAATAAAAGGAATCAAAGTTGCATTGAGCATGAAACATCCATAGATTAATATAAATGTTATATTAAATTCATGCAATGCAAAATTGATATGGTTTAATTTATTAATTTGAATATGATTGTTAATTATATTAAACTATAGTATGCATGATTATAGGACTAATCATTAAAATTTGAATAGTTTAAAATTAATGATTAGAAACCGTCAATCTATAATCAAGATATGCATGTAAACATAGGACCATAGGTTAAAATTCATTAATTTTAATGAGTTAAAATTAATTAGACCTAAGGTCTCATTCTAATAGGATTAGAATAATTTCTTACTTAGTTTAAAATAGTTTTAATTAACTAAGTAGGACCAACATTACTATGATTATAAGGGAACTCTACCAGTGATGTTCTGTCTACGGTTGGGGGTATTTAAGTTGACGGTATACGAAACACCTCCTACCTGAGAACTGATCTGGAATACTGGAGTTGAATTAATCATAGTTTAATGTTAGATAATGGTCACTAGGTTAATTAAATATGTTTAATTCACCTAGACATTGGACTAAAGATCTTATTATAATAGTTATAATAGGATTAGACTTAGATAGATTGACTTAGCCGGATTTATCTAAGTTTAAAAAAACCCTAAAATATACAATAGGTCACTTTAATGGGAGGAAAATTTCAAAACTTGATTTAAATCGAGTTTTTCTCCCACGTCCCTATATTCACAACGTGAGATCCATGCTCGGCTTCGTGTCGTTTAAGCGTGACCTCCCTTCGGAAAGTTTTTGCATGGATCAATAACAAGGTGAATGGGGAAAGTGTCCATAGTAAGTGGGAGCGGGACACGTGTCAACGTATCCCTCGGTCTCCACCCCTAGGTCACCACGTGAGATTCCTATGATCCGCCTGTGTGTTGCCCTGGAGCAACCACCCCTTTGGAGGGCCTGATCATAGGATTCAGAACACCGTGAACTCCTGAAAAGAATAGGGTCACTTAGGCTAATTACCAACAGTTGTCTTTCCTAACGGTAGCCTGTTGATGTCTACCTCTGAGATCTGAAAGTGGGAGGGTTACACTTACAGGGATAAGTTAATTTGTTAACAAGTCCTTGACCGAACAACTGTGGTTAACGTCTATAAGAATATGAGTTATTCTGGAATTAGAGTTGACTGAGAAGTGTCTTATTTTAGAGGAGGAGTAGCTGATTATCCTTCGGTGGCTGTTCCTCTAAACCTCTAAAACATCGTTGCTAAACACAATCAATAGTTTATTAGGGTTCTTTGGTTGATTGTTTGCAAAATTGATTGGATTTGTGCAATTGTTTGTATTGCTTGTGTGATGGGTTAAGGCAAAGATAACTAATACGGTCAATGTTTGTTTTTTTTTTCAGCAATGTCTTCCTCAATCATTGCTTTATTAAAAAAATGAGAAACAAACCAATGAGAACTTTCCTACGTGGAAATCCAACCTTCATACGATTTTGGTTGTTGAAGATCTCCGGTTCGTCTTAACGGAGGAGTGTCCTCCAGTTCCCCCTCGCAATGTAGCCCAAGCAGTAAGGGATGCATACGACCGCTGGACTAAGGCCAACAAAAAGGTCCGTGTCTGCATCTTGGCCAGCTTAACTGAAGTTTTGGCCAAGAGATATGAGAACGTGGAAACTGCAAGGGAAATTATGAGTTCCCTTCAGGAGATGTTTGGCTTACCATCCTACCAGCTCCACCACGAAGCTCTGAAAAATGTTTTTAACGCCCGCATGGAAGAGGGACAATCTGTTCGAGAACACGTTCTCGACATGATGAACCAATTCAACCTTACGGAGGCCAATGGCGGGGTCGTCTGCGAGAGGAGTCAGGTTGTGTTTATAATGGAGTCGCTTCCACAAAGCTTCATGCAGTTTAGAACAAACGCTAGCATGAATAAGATTCAATTCAACCTGACCACCCTTCTGAATGAGCTACAGGTTTATGAGTCCATGTAGAAAAGCAAGGGCAAAAGTGTTGTTAAAGGAGAGGCCAATGTGGCCCATTCCAAAAGAAAGTTCCTGAAGGGTTCATCCTTAGGAACCAAACCTGTACCTCAAGCTTCTTCATCGGAGAAAATTCATAAGAAGAAGGGTGACAAGGGGAAGGCTCCTGCTAAGGCTGTACAAGGCAAGGGAAAGGTCAAGGTCGTGGCCGATAAGGGCAAGTGTTTTCTCTACAATGTGGATGGTCACTGGAAGAGGAACTGCCCTCGATACCTTGCTGAGAAGAAGAGAGAAAAGGAAGGTAAATATGATTTACTTGTTTTAGAAACCTGCCTTGTTGAACATGATGAGTATGCCTGGATATTAGATTCGGGAGCCACTAATCATGTTTGTTCTTCTTTTCAGGGAAATAGTTTTCAGCAGCTTCAAGATGGTGAGATGCACTCAAGGTTGGAACGGGAGATGTCATTTCAGCAAGTGCAGTGGGAGCTGCAAAGTTATTTTTCATGAATAGATTTCTTGTTTTAAAGAATTTGTATATAGTTCCTAAGATAAAGAGGAACTTGATATCTATTTCATGTTTGCTAGAACAATAATAGACTATTAATTTTCTTGCAAATGAAGCGTTTATTTACAGAAATGGTGTATATTTGTTCAGCAAAGTTAGAAAATAACTTATATGTGTTAAGACCAACCGACACTAAAGCAATTTTAAATCATGAAATGTTTAAAACTGCTGAAACACAAAATAAAAGGCAAAGAATTTCTCTAAAAAGTAACAACACATATCTTTGACATTTACGTCTTGGTTATGTTAACATCGATCGGATCGGTCGTTTGGTAAAGAATGGACTTCTAACCGAGTTGGAAGATGATTCATTACCACCTTGTGAATCGTGTCTCGAGGGTAAAATGACTAAGAGACCTTTTACTGGAAAAAGTTATCGTGCCAAAGAACCTCTAGAGTTGATACATTTGGATCTCTGTGGTCCAATGAATGTAAAAGCTCGAGGAGGTTATGAATATTTCATCTCTTTCGTAGATGATTATTCTCGATATGGTTACTTATATCTAATGGGTCATAAGTCTGAAACTCTTGAAAAGTTTAAAGAGTTCAAGATTGAAGTAGAAAACCTATTAGGTAAGACTATTAAAACACTTCGATCAAATCGAGGTGGAGAGTATATGGATCAAAGATTCCAAGAATATATGATAGAACATGGAATCCAATCCCAACTCTCAGCACCTGGTACACCTCAACAAAATGATGTATCAAAAAGGAGAAATAGAACCTTGTTAGACATGGTTTGTTCAATGATGAGCTATGCTCAATTGCCTAGCTCGTTTTGGGGGTATGCAGTAGAGACTACAACACATATTCTGAACAATGTTTCCTCGAAAAGTGTTTCTGAAACACCTTTCAAGCTATGGAGGGGGCATAAACCTAGTTTGCGTTACTTCTGTATCTGGGGTTGTCCAGCACACGTGCTTGTGACAAATCCTAAGAAATTGGAACCTCGTTAAAAAATATGCTAATTTGTTGGATATCCTAAGGAAACGAAGGGTGGTCTTTTCTACGACCCACAAGAAAATAAAGTGTTTGTATCGACAAATGCTACTTTCTTGGAGGAAGACCACATTAGAGATCATAAATCACGTAGTAAATTAATGTTAGGAGAAGCTACTGAAGAGTCAGCAAGAGTTGTTGATGAAGCTGGCCCTTCAACAAGAGTTGCTGTAGGAGCCAGTTCTTTTGGTCAATCTCGTCCTCCTCACATAGTAGGAGAGCCTCGACGCAGTGGGAAGGTTGTTATACAACCTAACTATTACTTGGGTTTAACTGAAACTCAGGTCGTCTTACCTGATGATGGTGTTGAGGATCCATTATCATATCGTCAGACAATGAATGACGTAGATAAAGACCAATGGGTCAAAGCAATGGACCTTGAGATGGAGTCTATGTACTTCAATCAAGTTTGGGAACTTGTAGATCCACCTGAAGGGGTAAAACCCATAGGGTGTAAATGGATCTATAAGAGAAAAAGAGATGCAGCTGGGAAAGTACAAACTTTCAAAGCTAGACTTGTAGGAAAGGGTTATACCCAGAGGGAAGGGGTTGACTATGAGGAAACCTTTTCTCCTGTTGCTATGTTAAAGTCAATAAGAATTCTCTTATCCATAGCCACATATTATGACTATGAAATATGGCAAGTGGATGTCAAGACTGCATTTTTGAATGGTAATCTTGAAGATAATATCTTTATGTCTCAGCCTGAAGGGTTCATAACCCAAGGTCAGGAGCAAAAAGTTTATAAACTGAATCGATCCATTTATGGGTTGAAACAGGCTTCCAGATCTTGGAATATTAGATTTGATACTGCGATCAAATCTTTTGGCTTTGATCAAAATGTTGATGAGCCTTGTGTTTACAAGAAGATCAACAAAAACAAAGTAGCTTTCCTGATACTATATGTTGATGACATCCTACTCATTGGGAATGATGTAGGATATCTAACTAACGTAAAAGAATGGCTAGCAGCCCAATTCCAAATGAAAGATTTAGGAGAGGCCCAGTATGTTCTTGGAATCCAAATTATTCGGGATCGAAAGAATAAAACGCTAGCCTTGTCTCAAGCAACGTATATCGACAAAATGTTGTCTCGATATTCGATGCAAAACTCCAAGTAGGATTTATTGCCTTTCTCGCATGGGGTTCATTTGTCTAAGGAGCAATGCCTAAGACACCTCAAGAAGTTAAGGATATGAGACGGATTTCCTACGCCTCAGCTGTGGGCAACTTAATGTATGTTATGCTCTACACTAGACCTGACATTTGTTATGCAGTAGGGATAGTTAGCAGATATCAGTCAAATCCAGGGTTAGACCACTGGACCGCCGTTAAAGGAATCCTCAAGTATCTTAGGAGAACGATGGAGTACATGCTGGTGGTTGGGGCTAAGGAGTTAGTTCTAACAGGATACACCGACTCTGACTTCCAGTCTGACAAGGATTCTAGGAAATCCATGTCAGGGTTAGTGTTCACCCTTAATGGGGGAGCTGTAGTTTGGAGAAGCATCAAGTAGGGATGCATAGCGGACTCAACCATGGAGGTTGAGTATGTAGCTGCTTGTGAAACAGCTAAGGAAGCGGTTTGGCTAAGGAAGTTCTTGACAGATTTGGAAGTTTTTCCAAATATGAACTTGCCCATTACATTATACTGTGACAACAGTGGGGCTGTAGCCAATTCTAAAGAACCCCGCAGCCACAAACGAGGAAAGCACATAAAGAGGAAGTATCACCTGATACAGGAGATTGTGCAACGAGGAGATGTGATCGTTACCAAGATCGTTTCGGAGCACAACATTGCTGATCCATTTACGAAGGCTCTCTCGGCTAAAGTGTTCGAGGGTCATCTAGAGAGTCTAGGTCTGAGAGACATGTATATAGTATAATCTAGGGCAAGTGGGAGATGTGTAATGGGTAAGGATGCCCTAGTTTATTGTATTTTGTATGTTTGCCTTTTATGTAATGTACAGTATACAATTACCATTTCCAACTTTGGATTATTTTGTATATACTTCCCATTATCTTGAGTTTTAGTTCAAGTGGGAGTTTGTTGGGTTTTATGCCTTAAAACTCGTTGATAGTAAATGTAACATTTGACCGAACATTAATAAAATGATTTATTATTCATTTATCTTGTTTGCATTGAGTAATCTTGTCTTGTTAACCCTAATTCAATAAACTAAATATCCTAGGCTGTTAGTATGAGGCTTGAACTAGTATGTGGGGACATATGGGGATCACTGTTCAAGATACAGATATGTGTAATGGGTAAGGATGCCCTAGTTTATTGTATTTTGTATGTTTACCTTTTATGTAATGTATAGTATACAATTACCATTTCCAACTTTGGATTATTTTGTATATACTTCCCATTATCTTGAGTTTTAGTTCAAGTGGGAGTTTGTTGGGTTTTATGCCTTAAAACTCGTGGATAGTAAATGTAACATTTGACCGAACATTAATAAAATGATATATTATTCATTTATCTTGTTTGTATTGAGTAATCTTGTCTTATTAACCCTAATCAATTAAACTAAACATCCTAGGCTGTTAGTATGAGGCTTGAACTAGTATGTGGGGGCATACGGGGATCACTGTTCAAGATACAGATATGTGTAATGGGTAAGGATGCCCTAGTTTATTGTATTTTGTATGTTTACCTTTTATGTAATGTATAGTATACAATTACCATTTCCAAATTTGGATTATTTTGCATATACTTCCCATTATCTTGAGTTTTAGTTCAAGTGGGAGTTTGTTGGGTTTTATGCCCTAAAACTTGTGGATAGTAAATGTAACATTTGACCGAACATTAATAAAATGATGTATTATTCATTTATCTTGTTTGTATTGAGTAATCTTGTCTTGTTAACCCTAATTCAATAAACTAAACATCCTAGGCTGTTAGTATGAGGCTTGAACTAGTATGTGGGGACATACGGGGATCACTGTTCAAGATACAGATATGTGTAATGGGTAAGGATGCCCTAGTTTATTGTATTTTGTATGTTTACCTTTTATGTAATGTACAGTATACAATTACCATTTTCAGCTTTGGATTATTTTGTATATACTTCCCATTATCTTGAGTTTTAGTTCAAGTGGAAGTTTGTTGGGTTTTATGCCCTAAAACTCGTGGATAGTAAATGTAACATTTGACCGAACATTAATAAAATAATGTATTATTCATTTATCTTGTTTGTATTGAGTAATCTTATCTTGTTAACCCTAACCCAATAAACTAAACATCCTAGGTTGTTAGTATGAGGCTTGAACTAGTATGTGAGGACATACGGGGATCACTGTTCAAGATACAGATGTGTAATGGATAAGAATGCCCTAGTTTATTGTATTTTGTATGTTTACCTTTTATGTAATGTACAGTATACAATTACCATTTCCAGCATTCGATTATTTTGTATATACTTTCCATTATCTTGAGTTATAGTTCAAGTGGGAGTTTGTTGGGTTTTATGCCTTAAAACTCGTGGATAGTAAAAGTAACATTTGACCGAACATTAATAAAATGATGTATTATTCATTTATCTTGTTTTTATTGAGTAATCTTGTCTTGTTAACCCTAATCCAATAAACTAAACATCCTAGGTTGTTAGTATGAGGCTTGAACTAGTATGTGGCAACGTGCGGGGATCACTGTTCAAGATACAGCCTAAAGGGTTTATAGTATATGGGTAAGGCTGGGTACCTTATCCTGGTGACACTATGGATACGGCCCACTTTGTATTATGATACAAACGCAATGATCCAACACGTTCATGTAGTGGACATGCGAGTGGGGGTATCTTGTGCAATGAGTTTGCATAAGACCAGACCGCGAAATAGTTAACCACTAGTTGTAACACCGTTAGCTAGCTAGGTTTCTATTTCACTAGGATGACCTAGGCAACTTGGTCTCAATCTGAGTGGGTTATGGACTCATGTTCATGAGGGATTGTCCTTTGATTTGTATGGGTGAGAGTGGCTTGCACGTCGACTCAATAAGCCTACCATTTTGGGGACAAGACCGAGTGGGGAGCTGAGAACATAATCACACAAGATGGAATTCACTCATTCCCGACTCTAGGGTAAGTAGAGGCGTGTTCCCTTAAGTGGTGTCTCCGGGTCTTGAACAATGGGCCCTGCCCTCTCTAAGGCACAAGAGGGACTTCTATTTGTTGGTTGGACCTCAAACAAGTTGTTCATTAGAGGAGCATTGGGACTTAAGGATGAAGAGGTAACCTAGGGGTAAAACGGTAATTTGACCTAGCTAGGGTACGAACACACGTGAAGGACTGACTTGCTGTTATTGGTCAATATACATGGACACAGAAATATATCTGCAATGAGAAGAGTGCATCTTTGGTTCTATAGTGGAGTGAACCATAGTTAACAAACATTGATTAACTTGGTTAATGAGTTTAGCCAATTAATCTCATATTGTTGGAGCTTCTGATCTGTAGGTCCATTAGGTCCCACTGGTAGCTCACTTAGGGCGTTGAGGTAAATTTCTAAGGAAAATTAAATATTCGAAAGGGTTCGAATATTAGTTTAAAATATGAATTTAATTCATATTGAAACTATATGTTAAAATTAATGCGCATTAGTTGCACATTAATACTATAGGTTATCTGAGAGAAATACAATTAAATATATGATATTTAAGTATTAATTAATTGTTCAATTAATTAATCATTTGGTTTTAATTTAATTTAATTTAATTTGATTTAATTGAATTACATTAAAACTATAGGTTATGTGGGAATATTTATATAAATATGATTTATATAAATTTATATTAAATTAAAGGGTTGATTTAATTATTTGGTTAATTAATTATTAATTAATTATCTTATCATTGTTTAAATTGAGTTGGTCCTCTGATGGTTTCCGCTGCGCAAGGGCTTTTGATCCCTTCAATATCATCTGCATAAACTAGAACCACAACAAAGGTAGATTGCTTGTTGAAATAAAACTGAGAGGTGTCTAATTTGGAGGCCTTAAATTCCCAATTTAAATGACAAGAGTTGAGCTTCACAAACCATTCCATTGGGCTTTGTTTTAAACCATATACGGCCTTTTGATGTTTACACACATAATTTGGTTTATCCTTATCCACAAAGTCTTGTGGTTGCATCATAAACACATCTTCTTGAAGGTCATCATTAAGAAAGGCATTATGCATGTCTAATTGTTTAATAACCCAATTGTAACGAACAACAAGAGATAGAATAATCCTAATGGTGGCAGGCTTAATTACGGGGCTAAAGGTTTCAAAATAATTGATCACATGTGTTTGGTTAAAACCATGAGCAACCAAGCGAGCCTTGTACCTTTCAACTGAACCATCTAGTTTAAGCTTTATTCGATAAACCCATTTACAACTCAAAAGCTTGTATTCAGGAGAATGAAGAACAAGAATCCATGTGTTGTTCTGAATTAAGGCCTTATATTCTTTATCCATAGCATCTCGCCACTCATCACTTTTAATCGCCATTTTAAAGCTAATGGGTTCAACTAAGGGCAATGTGGAAGTGGAGGAAGATGCTAGCCAGCATTTGGGTTTATGAATGGCAGCCTTAGCTCTTGGGATCATTGGATGAACATTATTGATAGGAGAAATTGGAGAAGTAGATAAAGGTAAAGGTGAGGGAGGAACAGAGGGTAAATGCGGAAGGGTGGAAGGAGATGATGCTACTGTGTTGTTTAATTGTTGAAGAAAAGAGGTAGGGGAAGAGCATGGTGATGATGACTTGTGTTCTGCTAATGCAACACCTGCTCGAGTGCAAGTATACACTATCAAGTAATAAAGTGGAAAGTATTTCAGATATCGTACCCAAGAGAAATGGTGACTAGTCAAGTTAACACACGACTCTGCAAAATAGGAACCTCCTCTAAATTTGCGGCCACAATTGGTAACCAAGAAAAATAGTTTGATTGAGGTTTTTGTTTTAACACAAAATTGGATTGAGAAAGACAATAAAGATAGATAAAATCTATGAGATAAATAGGGGAATTCAAATAATTTCAACCTTGAGCTTTGGGTTACACCCACCTATGTGCCTGCAATTCACTCAGGCATTGCAGACGGCTGAGAAACATAACTATGTTGGCCACATAGACATGGTGCAGATAGCTTCTCTCAGTTGCGCCGGCAACTACCCTGACAACTAGATTGTGAGTTAAGTCCAACTTCTATTCAGCTCCACTGTAGGTGCCTTTAGAAGACTAAGCCAACTAGACATCTATTTCTAGGGCTAGTTGAAACTTAGATGAATAACGCTCACGACTCTTAAAACCCTAGTGGTTCCAGTCCTATTTCTAGGATGCAAGAAATCAAAGTCCTATTTCTAGGATCTTTTCTACTATTGTTTTTGTGAACCCGCACATTAACCTCCAACCTTTCGGCTATCAGCTAAATACAAACTATGCTAACCTAAGTGACCAATTTAAGATAACAATAAACATTAATTTTTGGCAAGAACAAACAATGCTACGAAGGAGCAAAGTTGCTTTTGCATAGGTAGGGTTCTCTTCCACTCAAGGAATCTACATCTTTAAACCCCCAAGTAGAAGCTTAGCTCATAATTAAAAATAAAGTGCTCAACATAAAAGAAAGAAAAATCAACATATAAGAACAACGCGAATTTATATTAAATAAAGACTTGAATACAAAATTTAATGTACAATTGAAAAGTACAGAAAAACGAGTACAATTATGTTGGAATTAAAAGAACAGAAAGTACAAAACATAAAGACAAGATTACTATGGATTTTCTCCTCTCTATTTAGCTTGCTATTGTCCTCTTTCGAGGGGAGACAAACCTTTCTCCTCTACTTCTTTCGAATATAGGAGCCGATCACTACAACAAATTATAGTTTTAATGTCGGACAGAAAAATAGGCACAGAGGCTTTAATGTCAGACAAAAAAACGCACGGGCTTTTTAATGTCGGACGTGCGTTTTTTAAAATTTTCAAACTTTTAATGTCGGGCAATGCCCAACATCAAAAGTAGCCTTTAATGTCGGGCTGCCCGACATTAAAAGGTATTTTAATTTTTTTAAAAAATTTTTAAAAACAGTAAAAAGGTAAAGTGTTTTCTCTCTCCCCGACAGCAGCTTCGTTCTTCCCTCTCTCTTCGAAAACGAACCCAAACCCTCGGCGCCGCTTCCTCCCTCGCAGCACCCTTGTTCCCTCATCGACGACGCTTCCTCCCTCATCGATGGCAACCCTTGACGGCGAGCTCACCGACGGCGTCCGAAGATTTCTCCCTCACCAACGTCGACTGTCGTCTCGCGTGTGTGGGTTTCTTTGCTTGAACTTTTCTCGACCGTCGGCCACAATATTTCAGATCTAGCTTTGGTTTTTCGGCAAGGGGAGTTTTTTTAGCTCAAACTCGGCAAGGGGGTTTTCGGCAAGACCGTGGGTTTTCTCCAGCAAGTGGGTCACTGTTCGTGGGTTTTCTTCTAAAGACCGTGGGTTTCAGATCTCTAGCAAGTGGGTTTTCGGCAAGACCGTGGGTTTTCTCCAGCAAGTGTGCTCAATCTCTGTTTGTGGGTTTCAGATTTAGCTTCGGTTTTCTTCTAACCTTACAGACCGTGGGTTTCAATTTTGTGTGCTTTTGTGGGTAGCAAATCAGTGGTGTTCGTCACTGTTCGTGGGTAGATCTGAGGTGGTGGTGGTCGTGGGTAGCAAATCGGACACCGAATTTTTAAGATTTGAGTGAGATTACTTGGTAAAATTCTTTGCCTCTTTTTAATTTTATAAAAATGGAGAGCTAAATTTAATTGATTAGTTGCTTAGGTTTATTTTGGTCTTGGATTGAGTGATGGATAGAAAAGATTGTTTGAAAAATAGTTGAGAAATTATCATGTTGAAATTGTTGGTGTTAGTTTATAAACTCAGTGGTGGATAATGTTAGATTATGCTATTACATCATATTATTAAATTAGGTTATTTAATTTAGATTTATTTCACTAAACATATACTTCAATTAGTTACTAAACTAAAAAATAGAATTCATTTCAACTCATTTTTAAAATTGAATAATTAAGGTCTTGGTGGATAATTTATCTTTGATGTAAAGTAACTCATGAATCGTTTGTCAAAATAAAAGAATGGTCAATTATTTAGTGAAAGGAAATAACTAGATGTTGTAAACTATTATTGTACGTAAGGGACGCTCTATTACTCATTGGGTAAATTGTGTTATGGTTTGAAGGTGTTTGTGAGTTAATGTTTTTAGTTGGATTTATTGGGAAGTTGATGGATACTGAAGTCCTACTTTGAAATGGTTTGTTTGAGTTTATGGTTTTTGTTTAGTTTTTTGGGAAGTTGATTGATACTTAAGATATCTCTTCAAATTGTTTGTTAGAATTCGTTATTTTACTTGAGTTTAGTGGGGGAGAAGTTGAGAAATGCTTTAATTAAGATTTTAAAGTTGGTTGTTTTAATTTATGTTTTTAGTTGAGTTTAGGTGGAAGTTGATAAATACTTGAATTAAGTTTTGAAATTATTGGTGTTAGTTTGTAAGTTTAGATAAGTTGAGGGTTGAAAAATACTTAGCTATGGTTTGAAATTGTTTGTTTGTGTTGGTTTATAAGTTTAATTGAGTTGGGGGGGGGGGGGGGGCGGTTGAGAAATACTTGTGTTATGGTTTGAAGGTGTTTGTGAGTTTATGTTTTTAGTTGGATTTATTGGGAAGTTGATGGATACTCAAGTCATGCTTTGAAATGTTTATATATCTCATGAATGTATGTTTTGTGTCTTTCTTGCAGATTGTTACAATGAGTGAATGAAGCAGTAGCAGTGGAGATGAAGGAAATGTGTTTATTCAACCACGGGTGCCAGGACGAGGGCCTACTACGATGCATCGATTGGCACACCTCAGAAATAATGGAGAACGCTTGACGATTGTTTACAACAACCAAGGTCAAGCTGTTGGAGATAATGCTAACCAGATGCAGAGTTACATAGGGGTTGTGTGAGACAACAAATTCCAATAACATACGAAAACTGGAAGGATGTGCCTAAGGAACTGAAGGATAAGATTTTTTATTGTATAGAGGTAAAAAGTTTATTGATCTATAGGAGTGAATAACTTATTTAGTTTACTTGTTTTGCTAACTACTTTGGTATTTTTTTTATGCAGATGTTGTTCGTGGTGGACCCTAGGTCCAAGATTAGTATACTTCAATCTGCGTCTAGAAAATTTCGAACATTCAAGATGTATCTAATGCAGAAGTATGTCAATCCATTGAAAGATGAACCAGAGCGCTTGGCGACTCATCCTTCCAAATATTCACACATTGATCAAAAGGATTGGGAGACATTTGTTAGTAGTAGACTAACATCAGAGTGGGAGGTAAATAAACTTTAGATTAGTGAAATTATTTTGTAAATTAAATATTCATGCATTCACTTAGTTGTTTTGTCATTCAAATTAAATATACAGGCGTTAAGTAAGGCTCAGAAAGAAAGACGAGAGAGATGCATGTATAATCATCATATCTCTCGTAAGGAATATGCAAATCTTGCCAAAGACTTAGTAAGTATGGCTATTTAAAGTAAATGACTTATGAAAATTTGTTCATACCTTTAATAATATGTATGTTTCTACAGGAATTGACCGACGATCCTTCCAATCGTGCAATTCTATGGAAGGAAGCACGAAAGGGAAAAAATAAAGAATATTGCGATGAGGTCACTATAGCACGTGTCAATCGAATTGTAAGTTTATATATATATTTGAAAGAAGTTTTGGATTATGTGATACTTTAGTAATTGAAAAATTCTTATTGAAATGTTTATGATAGGACGAATTAGCTGCATTGAATGAAGGTAAGGACATCTTGACTGAAGCGTTGGGCACACCAGAAGACAGAGGGCTTGTAAGGGGAGTGGGCGAGTTCGTAACGCCCTCTGTGTACTACAATGTTGCAAGAGATAAGTCAAAATTGAGTCAGCAACCACAAAGCGACGCTTCGAGTGTCAAGACCGAAGCCCCTCGACGAAAGCAACCACAAAGCGACGCTTCGAGTGCCACGCATAAAAAGTCAAAAGGAAAAGATGTCGTTCGTGAGATACCTGAGAATAAAGAGGTAAATTATTATTATCCTTGTTGGAATTTTGTATATATATATATATACTTAGCTTCGATGTTTTAAACTTTTGTAGGCTGGAACACCTTGGTCACCTAGCGATGGGCTCTATGGATAACATTGTTGCCGTAGGCACAATGTATGAGTCGCCTTCACAAAATGCAACCATCCATGGAGTTCCATTAGGAGTCGAGAATGTTCGAGTTGTGGTGGACATGGTCATAGGTGATGATTGTGCATTACCGGTTCCTGTGAACGATGAACTACAAACGTTGCATCAAGCGGTCGGTAATTTTGTGGGATGGCCTCGCAGGCTTGTTATTACTATAGATGACAAAGAGGTATGTTTATTTTCAATTGAAATAATTTTTTTAAAAGAAATATAATGACTTGATATTTTTTATAGGAGCCTCCAGCCAAAGCTAAGCCCATAGTACAATCAAGCAAACATACAGATGTTCATGTTACTATTAGACTCCTAAATAGATACGCGATGCTTTCGATGCAACAAGAAGATACACTAATGATCAATATGCACGAGCGTATCTTGGGAAGGAAGCATCAGTATTTTTACATCACGAAGACATCATGCAATATTGTGGGAATGTTGAGATAGGTTACCCATGCATATTCACGTATATTACATAAGTAAACAAAGTTATTACACATTTTGATTCATGAGTTTTCTATTTTCTTAGTAGAATGAGATTTTCTTAATATTTAAGACTTGAAGTTGTTTTTGTTAGTTTAGGGGGTGATAAATACTTGTATTATGTTTTGAAAGTGTTTGAGTTATGTTTTGGAAGTGTTTGAGTTGATGAATACTTGTATGTCTTAAATTCAATCGTCCATTATGTGTACTTTTCATTATACACTATTGCATGTAGGTGAGAATTTAAAACATGTAATTCAAGCTTATTTTGAAATATTATTAAGAGGAAATAGTTATACTTTTTTTAGTTCAACAATTACAGAGACAAGAGGCTGAATCATTGATATTAATGATAATAATAGGTGTATTTGTCTAATAAACTATTCTTGAATTAACAAGAACAGAGCTACAAATTAAAGTTGCATCTAAGTCTAAAGATTATTAAGGTTATGTTTGGTTTAACTTTTCAAGTGTTTAATTTTGAAAAAAAAAAAAATCATTTGAAAAAATTCTAGTGTTTGACAACCACTAAAAATGACTTGTTAAAAATGAGATTGAGAAATAAACCATGTTGAGAAAAACACTTGAAAGTAATTTTTTTAAAAAATAGTTTTTAAACATATAATGGGTATGTTTGGTTTAACTTTTCAAGTGTTTAATTTTGAAAAAAAAAAATCTAGTGTCTAGCAACCACTAAAAATGACCTATTAAAAAATGAGATTGAGAAATGAACCATTTTGAGACAATTAATTTTTTAAAAAAGAGTTTTTAAGTATATAATAACTTGTGTATCGCCAAAATGAGCATAGCTCAACGGTGATTAGTATATACATTAACCAAGAGGTCAAATGTTCAAATCCGGTAATTCCAAATGTTCAACTCCAAAACTTGTGCCTATAAGTTGGCATTAAAAAAAATGCATTAATTAATTAGGTAAAAAGAAAACTACGGAACTATTTTATGTTTATTCTTTGAGCTACGTGGTTTCGCCCGCCGCCCACCGATTTTCAGGCGTTTGCCAATTTCGCCTTTTCTTCCTTTCTCCCGTAAATCTCTTCGTATAAAACCGCCATTCTCCCAATTCCGAAACCTCTGCGGTTCTTTCTCTCTGTCTTCCTTCTCTCCTTTTTCGCTTCCTCTTCCTTCGCCGATCTCTCTTCCCCTCTTCCATGGCCGAATCCAAGGGCAAACTCGAATCTCTCAGGGAGTGGGTTTCCGAGCACAAGCTTCGCACCGTCGGTAAATCTACTCATTCAATCGTCTCGTCTATTTCAATTTTTTTGGTTTCTGATTTTCGATTGATTTTTTGTAATCTTCTTATTACAAGGAGATGTTTCGTTTTGGGTGTACGGTTTTGGGTTATAATTGAATTGTTCTTGTTGTTTGGGGTGAAGGGTCTCTGTGGCTTAGCGGAATTGCGGGTTCTATTGCGTACAATTGGTCTCAACCTAATATGAAGACCAGCGTGAAGATCATCCACGCTAGGTGAGTTTCTGATTTTGTGTTTAATTGTTGATGTTTTTCCATAATTCTGGATTTCGGGTTCTGCTTATGCGCTGCATATTTATGGAGATTTTATTCTGGAATGAATGATTGAAATAACCTAATTGGATGAAAGTCTGTAAAAGTCATCCCTCTTTTGGGGATCTTGCTGAGTTTTGAAATATTGAGGCTAAATTTCTTGGACGAGATGCTTTGGATGGCTTGGAATTGGAATGGTTAAGGTTGTCGTGTACTTAATTTTCAAGTCTATGATTTTGAAAGAACAAACAGCTATTAGCTTATGTTTTTTTTCTTAAGATTTTGTTTTAAAATTCTGAAAACTGTATTTGGGAACATCTTTTAGGCAGCATCCAGTCCTTTTTTCCCTCTCCTTATACCTTGTTCTATGATTCAGTGCTTTGTTTGGCTGATGAACAGAAAAACACTCTTATCTTTTGTGCTTTTCTTTTAATTGATTAAGGACACAATTTTAACATCTTTTCTTTTCAACATCTTTGGCTACGTGATAAGAAGTATTTACATGTATGTTACTAATCATCTTTCATCTATTAAATGTATCATATCCATATTTGATATTACCACCTTTATGATAAGGATTAAACATTCAATTGAGATATCAAGCATAGACGACCAAGAATAGAAAGCCTATAAAAGTTCAAGAAAGATCAAATATTAGGGATCAAAATGAAAAACTTGACAGAAGTTTTTGAGGACGAAAACCACATTTAAACCATTTGTTTTATGTTTTTCTTTTGATATTTTATTTTGGTTGCATTCCAAAAGTAGGAGAAATCAGAGGTCTTTGTTTAAGGGGCAGATGCATAGAAGTTTTTCTATAACACAATGTTTTAAATGTCTTATATTGGCATTATTTTCCATGTTTTTCTGTATGATTTCTGATCCTGATGTGTGGTTCTTCAAAATCACGGTTAGGTTGCACGCACAGGCTTTGACCTTAGCTGCTCTTGCTGGCGCTGCTGTCGTTGAATATTATGAACACAAATCAGGAGCGAAGGCTGAGCGATATGCCAAGTTCCTTCCAATTGATAACTACTCACACAAAGACTAAGTCTTTTTATGTTTCTACACTGGAGAGTAATAAAGTAGTTTCATTCTGAGGCCTAGAATTCTTACTTCTCCATTCTTTTTTTTTTTTTTTTTTACTATTTTGGAAAATATCAAAATTGGGGCTGTTATTCTGCTCAATTCTTGTAAACAATATCTTTGTAAACATGGAGGTGACTGCTCTTGTATTATGAATGAAATGTTGGCTGGTTTCTGAGTGAATCAGTTTTGAGAATGGCTTTTATTTTGCCTTGTTTGGTCTTCCCCTTCCATCAGGAGTTAAGCCAGCATCATCATCATTTTTCTGATTGTGTGTGTGCTTTTGCCAAGTAGTGTCTATTCTTTTATAGAGACTGCATCTATAAAAGAATAAACCTATCTAGCAATTTTGATTGGTAAGCAAGAGAAGACTTTCTTGCTGACCATTATTAACCTCTTGGTGAGGAAGAGAGTGACATGCAAATAAGGAGAGAAAGTAGATATTTTTATTTTTTATTTTTTAAATATAAATAGTTGGCAGATTTTTAATGGTGATTCCTCAAGACTTTTGTGTGAAAGAATGGTTTTTGTTGAACGAAGTTTTCTAGGGTTTGCATGTAAGCTTTTCGTTATTCTCTTATTCTCTCCCGGTTTCTTCTTCTTCTTGCGTTTGGGAAAAAATCAATTTTGACCCCTCAAACTTTCAATTTGAACCTCAAACTTACATAAATGTTGCAATGTAGACCTTTGGTCAACTTTTAATTTGAATTGCTATTAAAGTATGTAATTGAAAATTCTATTTTCTTTTTTTAATTCACATTGCACGTGAGTTAGTGTTCTGTAAGATTTTTTTTCTTTTTTTGGAAAAACAGAAGAAATCAAATATCCCAAACTATTCTTCTCATTATTATCCAAAAAAGAATCAGGAACTTATTGGCAACAAGAAAAATCGAACAAATATGAGAAATTTAAAACTCGAAATTTCTTTATTTTTGTTTTCTACATTTTTCAATTCTTCTAATTAGCAAGAAAAAAAAATCGTAAAAGAAAAAAATCCCACAAAGTTCTTAGCAACAATAAAAAAACCAGCAAATATTTGAAGATAAAACCTCTAAAGTTTCTTCGCGTTCGTAATCTTAAATAGCAACGGAAAAGCTCTCACAATTAAAGTTCTCAACAATAAGAAAAAGTCATCTAAAATAAAGTTTCTCCAATATTTTATTGATAAGAAACCAATTCAGGTGCAATGTAAATAAAAAAAAAATAATAATCAATTATGTATGGTGGTTCAAATGGAAAGTTAACCAAAGGTATATGTCGTAAGACTTATGCAAGTTTGAGGTTAAAATCGATATGATCTGATAAGTTCGAGGTTCAATTCGATGAATTTGAAAGTTCAGGGTTAAAATTGATACAACTTGTTAAGTTTAGGGTTCAATTTGATGAAATTGAAAATTCAAAGTCAAAATTGATACAACCCCCAAAGTTTAGAGTTAAAAATGATTTTTTCCCAAATTACTGGTAGTAACTCCATCTTGTTTTTATTATTAACTCATAAATATATTTGGTAATTATTTGTTTTTCTCAAATCTTGAATTATGAGACCAGAAATGAGAAACCAATTCTTTAAAATAAAATATTCAATATTAATATGTTACATTTATTTTATTTTATTTTATTTTTATGGGATATATTTAATTTTTTTAATATTTATTACATATTTAATATATATAAATCTTAAAAACTAATTCTGTGAATCATTTTCGTTTTTATCTTTTTGAAAATGGATACAGGTAAAATGATGAAAATACGTTGTATGGTTTAAAAAAGTTTTGTCGTGTTAAATCTTTTTTTTTTTTTGTTATAAATACACTGTAAATGTATTAATAGATATCCATTTATAGGGCATTCAACCCTACTATTTTAGGACTCTCCCCATGACTCTCCTCAACTTTAGGTATAAGACTCTGTCTCCCTCCTATTTTAGGTCTTTTAAGGTTGTAACCATCCCTATTGTATTAGTATAGATAGAGAGGTGTATGAAGGGTTAAACAACAACAATGGAATGCAATTCATTTGTTCTCTTTTCTCCCTACTTTTGCTCTCTCAATTTCTCTCTTAGTGTTGTTATTATTCTTCACGTTTTATACCATGTTATCAGCACGAGTCTCTACTATTTTTGTTCAGTTGAAGGTAGGGTTTATTTTAATTTGCATTATTAGTTGCACTTGTCTTCGGTACGTTTCACATATACAGTATATATGTATTATATGTACCTCGTACATACACTGTATATTAAACGTTGACAACATATGTTTTATGCAAGATTAACATGTTCTTTGTTATTGTGCATACTATATGAGATTAGTGAGTATCATATTTTTTTATGATGATATTAACATTTGAATCATTTTTATTGTTCATGATTTTATATTTGCCAATGATATTTATGATATTTACATTATCCAAATAATTGGAATGTTGATAGTATGCTTATATCCTTATTATTTCTTTAATAATCTAGAATGTTTAATGCATATTTGATAAACATGATGCACATATATACCCTGTATATATCTCAATTTTAAATCATGTGCATCATATAAAATTTTTCACTTTGGTACTATATATTGATCTCGTTAGTTTATGTATTCTTTGTTCGGTATAATTTTCACATGATTCTCTGTATATTTTATATCATGTGCATTTAATATATATACAGAGTATTTGCTATACTGTCACAACTTTATATACAAAACATGTTATATATACTGTTATATATCTTATACAAGTATTGCAACATGTTGTTTACAAACAATTTTTTCTTATTTCGGTTCCATACGTATGTTTGAATATTTTTTGTTTGTGTTGATTAACTTCTGAAATTCATAATAGACACATGCATTAGTTCAAATTTTCCTATGACAAAGTTTGCAAGACTTGTATAGTAGTTAGTTGCTCTTCCTAAAGTAAATTTTGATGTTATGCACACGAAGTTACATAAAAATGCTTGTAGACACCGTATTTGGCATGACTTAATTTTTAGTAATAATGTTTTGGTTTTTTTTTTCAATATTTGATATTCAATTTGTTAGTTTTCATTGTTTATTTCATTTTCATTTTTCATTTTCATTGTTTATTTAATTTATTATTTTTATTTTTATTTTCTTAATTTCATTTTATTTATTTTCTTTTCTTTTTCCCATTCTTCCACTCCCCTCTCCTTCTCCCCCTTTTTCTCTAACTTTCTAACCTCACTCCCCTTTTTCTCAACTCCCCACCCCTATTCTCTCCAACCACTCTAGAAGCTCTCCTATAAAAGGAGAGCTTGTGGAGGAGAGCAGAACAGGAACTACTTGGGAGAAGAACTACATGGAACAAGAGCAGATGGGTGAGGAGAAACCATTTGGAGGAGGAAAACAAGTGAAAAGAGAGTTTTGAAAGAGTGATTTAGAGAGAAGTTAGAAAGTTTTGAGAAGAAATTTTTAGAGAGATCTAAAAAAAACTCCAAATCCCCGTCACTTGTAGCATTACCACCGTCACCGCCCATATCTCTCCGCTGCCGCTGCTTGAGGACCCACGTCGTCGCTCACCATTTCGTTGCCGCCACATACCGTTTTGTTGTTGCTGCTCGAGGACCCACGCGCCCAACAATTTTTCAACACGCTCACTCCGAACTCAGAAAATCTGCAACAACAAGCTCCATTTGCAGCAGGAAACACGCCAAAAAAAAAAAAGGAAGAAATGAGGATTCAAGGAGAGAGAAAGAAGGTGAGGAGAAGAAAAAGTGAGTGGGTCCCATTTTCTTCTTTAATTGTTTTAAAGGTTTTTTTAAATTTTATTTTTTCTTTTTAATCTTATCTATTTTTTTTTTAAAAAAAAATCAAAGTTTATTTCTTCCTATTTCATTTATTTTTTTTATTATTGTCTTTCATTAATTTTAAACTTTTTATCTTTAATTTCAATTGATTTGCAGTTTGGATTTCTACCAAATTGGCTTTACTTTGAAATTCTTAAATCATATTCAAATTTGCTTTTAAATTGAATTTTCTATCTATTTCACTTAGATTCTAATTTGAAGGCCAATCTAACATTGCTTTCAAACTGGATTTAATTTGGAATCTCAAATTGGATGTCATTTTCCCCTTAAATGGTTTTAATTTCAAGTTCAAATGAGTTTCCAAGTGGGCGAACTGGCCACTCTCACCCATACAAATCTAAGGACAATCCCTCCTGAAAAGGAGTTCATAACAGGCTCAGGATTGAGATTGAGTTACCTAGGTCATCCTATTGAAATAGAAACTTAAACTAGTTAACGGCGTTACATCAAGTGGTTACTATTTTGCGGTCCAGTCTTATACAAACTCATTGCATAAGATACCCCCACTCGCATGTCCCTTACATGGATGCTTTGGATCATTGCAT
The DNA here is from genome assembly GCA_017139565.1 of Luffa aegyptiaca. Classification (NCBI taxonomy): domain Eukaryota; kingdom Viridiplantae; phylum Streptophyta; class Magnoliopsida; order Cucurbitales; family Cucurbitaceae; genus Luffa; species Luffa aegyptiaca. The sequence continues at coordinate 8,091,217 of CM029397.1, forward strand.
CTGTATCAAATACAAAGTGGGTCGTATCACATAGTGTCACCAGGATAAGGTACCCAGCCTTATCCCTATACTATAGACCATTTAGGTTGTTACTTGAACACTAATCCTCGTATGTCCCCACATACTAGTCCAAGTCTCATCTAAACAACCTAGGATCTTAGTTTATTGGATTTGGGTCAAATTGTGCAATTTCAGAAACAATAACTCTTTATTGTAAAAATCTTAATAATGACGTATTGATACAAGTAAACAATTTGTCACCATTCACTATCTACGAGTTTTAGGGCATAAAACCCAACAATTTATTCAAAATCATCTATTGACTCAAACACCCCTTACGATTACCATGTAGGAGTTGTGGCGCGCCTGAAAAAAAAACTGCCTTGGCCTTAAGCATAAAGTTCTGACTCTGATTGAAGTAGAATGACTAAAATTTTAAAGTGTCAATCACTAGGGTTTGGAGTTTATGTTTCGAGGAAAGAAATATCCAGTGTACATGATTATGAAATCAATGTAATATATTGTCTTTCTTCATCATCAATAAAGTTTACTTCCTTTTGATTATTTGTGAGAATATGAAATTTCAAAGGCGAAGAATAACTCCTAGCTTTATAGTGAACCACGAAATCTCATCAAATCATGACTTAGCTAAGTATTGGAAAGAATATGAGTATGCGAAAATTGAGTTATTCTGCTTTTGATAAAGGGGTCATAGTTTCATCATACATGCATGTATGCATCATTCATTTCACATGAGTTTTCAAAAGTGATTTTTTGTGTTGCAAACAAAAATAAAGTCACATGTTTCTCCCATTATTTGAAAGTTTTGAGATTTTAAAGGTTTACCTTGATCATTTTTGTCAGTTAAGACATTCGCAAAAATCTTGGACAATTATAATGGGTCATCATTAGGAGGAAATGAAAAAAAAGCAAAGAAAAGAAAAGAAAAAAGAAAATGAATGATCACTGAAAAATGGGAAAATGGTCAAGTCTCAACCATTTTATCACCTTATTATGATCTCCATATTTGTCAGGTGCTGAAACATCATATTATCATGCCTTTTTTTTAATAAGGTTTCAATTATCACACTGGGGCAAATACCCTCTTGAAGTGAGAATCCAAAATTACTCACTATGAAACCCTAAGCCTAGTCCACCACACATGTGATTTTTGTGGTAAACCAACTTGAATTACCAAATCACTGTCAAACTATTTGTTAAGCTCATCGAGTACAACCATGGTGAATCTACATATATTGGTTAGCCCACCTAAAAGCCTTTTGTTAAGCCCGTCACATTTAACCATGTGGCAAACATTCCAAAATTATCCACCCAATGTCACCGAGAGGGTTTTGATGGTAATGAAATAGTATTGAACTCTTATGATTCACTGCTTCATCATCAAGTCTTGTAGTTCTTTGAATAATTTCTATTTCAACTTCTTTGATACACATTTTTTTCCATCTCTATCTTTTCTCTTTCCTTGAATAGAAAGTGGCTCCAAGACTGAGGATAATAGTTTTGAGAACTAAGAAGTTTGTAACTTGAGAAATAGTGTCGAAGTCTCAATTTCTTTCAATGAGTTTTGCTCGAAGGACAACCTTATCATGATACTAAGCAGCATTGACAAAGAAACATCATGAAGTGACTATTGGAGTTGCAAAAGATGATTTACACATGATCAATCTTCTATATGTGATCTACACCTTATTTTGCTAATCATGTAACAAGTATGTCTGGCTTAAAGAAAAAAAGAGTTATGAAAAGAAAAGAAAAAAGAAGTACGAAAAAAAAAAAAAGATAAAAATGAAATATTTAAGGCCATGACAAGTCTTAGGTTGCAAGATTTGAGCAATCAATATAGATCGAGAAGTTACACAGTTTCAAATGCTTTAAAGATCTTCTGTGTAAATCACCACACTGGGGCAAAGCCATTGACAATGCACTGGGGAAAAGCTTTCATTGCTATGCTGAAGGAAAGTTGTCATTATTAAATTGGAGCAAGAGCCTTTATCACTTCACTGGAGCAAAGTCATTTCACCGTTTATGTAAGTTGTTTTAAACTGGGGCAAAGACCAAGTTAAGAGAATCACACTTCTCTTATGAAGAATCTTTCAATTTCGAGTGGTTCTTCACGTTCAAGAATAGAAAACTAAACCATATTTTCATAGAAGAATTGCATGCAGAGAAAGAATAAGGACAGTAAAGAGGATTTTTCATCAAAGACCTTGAGCTTGCTTAAAGAAAGAATGAGATATATGAGATGAACTCTTGAAGAGCTACTCCTTGTTCTCATACTTATTGTCCAAAGAAATGGGTCACTTCAGCTCATATTTCCATTTGATTCATATTCTAATTATTCAAATTCTAAAAAATATGTTCAATCTCTTATTGTTCAGGAGATTTTTCGTAAAGGCATTTGTGAACCATGTATTCCTTTTTCATTCTTTTCTCTTTGAAAGTGACTTGGTTTCTTTCTTTGTCGAATATCACCCCTATTTGTCTCTAAGCCAAATTCATCTTCTTGTATCCAACATTCTTGTCGACTACAAGGCTAACGATATGAAGAAATTTAATCAAGTAAGATGTTCAATGCTATGAATTACCTTTGATAATTCTCTAGAGTAGCACATGAGACACTTCCAAAAAACTTACCATGCCTGATATGGTCGAGCAATCTATAAGTGATATCCACAATCCCTTTCAGGTGAAAGCATTCAAACAAAAACAAAAAAAAAAGGAGAAAAAGAGAAAAAGAAAGAAAAGAAAAGAAAAGTGGAGGGAAGGGGAATGAGAAAAAAAAAATACATGTTTCCTCCAATGATGACAGTACTTTTGTTCGTTGATTATTTGCTAAATGTTAGCTGATAAGAAGGATGAAAGTAAGCAAAAATGATCAGTTTGTCAAGTATGAAAAAGCATTTTGTTATCATAATTTTACAAATCAAGCTCTTCTTGACCAATTCAACATCATTTGCGTCACTATTCCTTATGAAAAAATCATTCTCATATCATGGTCAAATGGGAAAATAGGTCATATGAACATCATGCATACATGTTGCATCCACGACACTCGTTAATCTACCTTTAGCATGCATATGCATTACTGCATCATGACTTAGAGTCAAATTTATTTACTTAGCCAATTCATCATCGGGGCATAAGTCGTCATACATGGTTAGTTGCATTATCATTGAATAGAATGATCAATGAGCATGTTTAATCCATGACACTGGGGCAAATGCACTCATGTATTTTATATGCATCATATCCATGGGATCTTGCATAGCAACATTTGCATAAATATTGTAGCTTGCATTTTCATTTCTACTCAACCTCTTTCGAGTGTTGTTTAACATTTCAAAAAATGGTTTCCAAATCTTGTGGAAATATTCACATCTCAAGCATGTAGCATCCTCCATTCGTGAGAATTTTAAATAAGTTCACACAAACTCTGTCTTCTTGGCAACTAAGTTTTGAAATAAAAATTGTTGTCTCTTTTAAAACAAATTTATGGAATATGAAATCCCTATTTTTGTTTTAACGAAGATTTGTCATCAGTTAAATCGAACCCGACTATTCAGTTGAGGTCAAAGCCTGTGTCAATCTAGGTCCGTTTTCAGTTTTGCTATCGGTTAAATCGAACCCGACTATTCAGTTGAGGTCGAAGCCTGTGTCAATCCAGGTCCGTTTCAGTTTTGCTTTCGGTTAAATCGAACCCGACTATTCAGTTGAGGTCGAAGCCTGTGTCAATCCAGGTCCGTTTCAGTTTTGTTTTCGATTAAATCGAACCCGACTATTCGGTTGAGGTCGAAGCCTGTGTCAATCCAGGTTCGTTTTCAGTTTTGCTTTCGGTTAAATCGAACCCGACTATTTAGTTGAGGTCGAAGCCTGTGTCAATCTAGGTCCGTTTTCAGTTTTGCTTTCGGTTAAATCGAACCCAACTATTGAGTTGAGGTCGAAGCCTGTGTCAATCCAAGTCCGATTTCAGTCTTTCTTTCGGTTAAATCGAACCCGGCTATTCCGTTGAGGTCGAAGCCTGTGTCAATCCAGGTTCGTTTTCAGTTTTTCTTTCGGTTAAATCGAACCCGACTATTGAGTTGAGGTCGAAGCCTCTGTCAATCCAGGTCCGTTTTCAGTTTTGCTTTCGGTTAAATCGAACTCAACTATTCAGTTGAGGTCGAAGCCTGTGTCAATCCAGGTCCATTTTCAGTTTTTCTCTCGATTAAATCGAACCCGACTATTGAGTTGAGGTCAAAGCCTGTGTCAATCCAGGTCCGTTTTCAATTTTTCTCTCGGTTAAATCGAACCCGACTATTCAGTCGAGGTCGAAGCCTGTGTTAATCCAGGTCCGTTTTCAATTTTTTTCTCCCAGTTAAATCGAACCCGACTATTGAGTTGAGGTCGAAGCCTGCGTCAATCCAGGTCCGTTTTATGTTTTTCCTCTAGTTCAATCAAACCTGACTAGTCAGTCAAGGTCAAAGTCTAATCAAGTCAGGTTCATTTTCCTTTCCAAATGTATGTTTAATTATCAAGTTAAACATGAAACCCTTTTGCATTGTTACCGAACAAATCTTCGCCTCCCCAATACTTTGTCTCTTTCCTTTATCTACCCTTTCAATCCTTCAAGGATACACAAAGGGGGGCAAACTGTAGACACCGTATTTGGTCCTGCTTAATTTTTACTAATAATGTTATAATTTTTTTTTCAATATTTGATATTCAATTTGTTATTTGGTTTTCATTGTTTATTTCATTTTGATTTTTTATTTTCATTGTTTATTTAATTTATTATTTTTATTTTTATTTTCTTTTCTTTTCTTTTTCCCATTCTTCCACTCCCTTCTCCTTCTCCCCATTTTTCTCTAACTTTCTAACCTCACTCCCCCCTTTTCTCAACTCCCCACCCCTATTCTCTCCCACCACTCTTGAAGCTCTCCTATAAAAGGAGAGCTTGTGGAGGAGAGCAGAACAGGAACTACTTGGGAGAAGAACTACATGGAACAAGAGCAGATGGGTGAGGAGAAACCATTTGGAGGAGGAAAACAAGTGAAAAGAGAGTTTTGAAAGAGTGATTTAGAGAGAAGTTAGAAAGTTTTGAGAAGAAATTTTTAGAGAGATCTAAAAAAAATGCCAAATCCCCGTCGCTTGTAGCATTACCACCGTCACCGCCCATATCTCTCCGCTGCCGCTGCTCGAAGACCCACGCCGTCGCTCACCATTTCGTTGCCACCACATACCGTTTTGTTGCTGCTGCTCGAGGACCCACGCGCCCAACAATTTTTCAACACGCTCACTCCGAACTCAGAAAATCTGCAACAACAAGCTCCATTTGCAGCAGGAAACACGCAAAAAAAAAGAGGAAGAAATGAGGATTCAAGGAGAGAGAAAGAAGGTGAGGAGAAGAAAAAGTGAGTGGGTCCCATTTTCTTCTTTAATTGTTTTAAAGGTTTTTTTAAATTTTATTTTTTCTTTTTAATCTTATCTCTTTTTTTAAAAAAAAAAAATCAAAGTTTATTTCTTCCTATTTCATTTATTTTTTTTATTATTGTCTTTCATTAATTTTAAACTTTTTATCTTTAATTTCAATTGATTTGCAGTTTGGATTTCTACCAAATTGGCTTTACTTTGAAATTCTTAAATCATATTCAAATTTTCTTTTAAATTGAATTTTCTATCTATTTCACATAGATTCTAATTTCAAGGTCAATCTAACATTGCTTTCAAACTGGATTTAATTTGGAATCTCAAATTGGATGTCAATTTCCCCTTAAATGGTTTTAATTTCAAGTTCAAATGAGTTTCCAAGTGATTTTGGATTTTTTTCAAATTAATTTCAAATTGTATCTAATTAGTTTGGAATTTTGAAGCAAAATTCAAAATAGATTTTGTTTAGAATTACAAAATCAATGTCAATTTGGTAAAATGAGATTTCAAATCAATGTCTTTTGGTTTTAGATTTAAAGGTAATTTCAATTTTAATTAGATTTGAAATCAATCAATGACTATGATTTTTTTTTTAAATTAAATTGGAAATCAATTTCAATTGTTGAAAGGTTAAATCAAATTTCAAAAACATTATTTAATATTTTGAATGGTTAAAATAGATTGATTATGAAAACTTTAATGCTAATTTTGTCTAAGAACGGGTACTTAAGCTGACCGAAAGGGAACACCCTGCCTGGAAATTAGTCTAAAGTTTAACTAGTCAATTATTTTGGCAATCAAAATTTCAATTTGATCTTAATTTAGAATTTTTCAAATCAACTTCAACTTGATTCTAAATTGGATTACCAAATGAATTTCAAAATAGTTTTACTTTAGTAATTCCAAATGAGTTTCTAATTGAATTTGATTTAAAAATGAAAAAATATGTTGTTCCATTGAATGGTGTCATACCACTCATGATTATTATTTCACATTTTATTTTTGAAATGTGAAATAATAGATGTGAGACAAAATAACTCATGTACAACCTATGACAGAGTTGAGATAACTTCTCAAATTCTTGAGGTGACAAATTTTCTTTTAATTAAAATAAGATTTCAACATGACAAGTAATTATTGGGTATAACCTCACTCACTACATCAGATCCTTACTTTATTTTTTAAAGCTAAGGTAAGATCAAGTGAGACATTTCTTTTATTTCTTTTATTTCTTCAAAATAAAGGACCGTTTCATGTTATAAAAGGATAATTTTTAAAATAAAATGTGGTAACCGTTTTTAAACGGGTGTTGTAGGGGTGCTAACACCTTTCCTACACTCAATCGACTCCCAAGCCAAATTTTTGGTTTTCAAAGACCGGTTTTTCTTTAAAACGGGTGACCAATCACACCTCAAGATGATTGGTGGCAACTCCAAACCTTTAACCTCAAAAGAGACTCTTAGGAAAGGACGTCGGCCGCTCCGCGTCACGAAGACGTTGCGACAATGCTCATTTTGATTTAATGCACCTGAAGTTGCATCATTTCAAATCAAGAATTGCTCATGATTAAATGCACCTGTAGTTGCACAAGTGTAAATTAAGAAATGTTCGCTTTAGTTAAATGCACTTGTAGTTGCATAGTTTTAATCAATAAGTGATTTTAAACAAGTGAGCATATGTTAAGAATGATGTTGTTTATCTTTCTTTTCAATTATAGAATATGCTCCTGTAGTAGCAATATTGAGAAAGAAAGTTTTTAAATATTGTGATGAGCAAACACCATGTCTTCTTGAGATTAAAGAAATCAAATGAGCATTTGATGAAAAATCTTGAATCTCGACCAATTATTTTAAGATCATTCCCTCAAGTGAATATGGTAATATCGAATAATAATGGTGAATGTCGAGATCATGATCAATAATAAAGGAAGAAGAAATTACTCATCTAGTGGTGGTCGTGGACCATTCGAATTTCAAGAAAACCATACATAAATGGTTACTAAAAGAAAATGTTTCATATTTTAGAGCATTAATTTTGTACTCGTTGTACGAAAATTGAAACCATGTGTGAAAGCAAACTTTAGAAATCTCTTGAAGAGATAATTAATTTTGGAAATATGAAATAAATGTTGCAAATCTCATTAAAGCTCCTGAAGAGAAAATGAACATCATTAAATGAGCAACAAATGTTATATTAGATTATGTGAATATCCTTTTATTTATTAAGTCCGATTTTATATTCAAGTTCTTATTTTGGGGCTCATTATGCGTTGTTTTTATTTTACTGAAGAAACATGAATATTTCACATATTTTGGTTGACTCCAAGATGAACAATGAAGATTTATGTTTGGCAGATAGCGCAACAACACACACTATCCAAAAAAGTAGAAAATATTTTTTAGAATTGACAATGCTAGAACCAATGTAGGATCGTATGGCAACACTAGAGGGGGGGTGAATAGAGTTGCTTAATAAAATTTAAAATTTTTTGCTAAATTAAAAGGAATTGATTTAAACTAAATAAATTTAATAAGCACTATAAAGCATAAAGTATGCTAGAAATATTTGACAATTTTCCTAGGCATGCAATCTACTCATAAAAATGAAATAGCGGAAATTAAAAGAGTAGAGAGAAAGAGATAGCTCCAGGAAATTTTATAGTGGTTCGGAAATTCCTACTCCACTCCCCAAGACTCCTTCTTGGGTATTTTACTGCAACAGCTCTCTTACGGGTGAGAACCAAACCGACTCTTTTTCAGGTTCAAGAGTAAACCTTTACCGATCCTTTTACAGGTTCAGGACCCAACCTATACCGATCTTTTTAAACGGGTTCAAGATCAAACCACTAGGATCCTTTTTAACTGGGTTCAGGATCAAACCACTACAAATCCTTTTTCGGGTTCAGGATCAAACCACTCACTCAATTCCCAAGGTGCACCCACACCTTATTACAAGTTCCCAATGATAAAAGAAGAAAAGAAGCTCACAAAATAAAATACCTCTTGAAGGCTAATTACACAAGGTTGAGCACTCACAATAATAAAACCTCACAAAATAACAATAGGCCAATTTAGGAGCAAGGGAGGAATTTTGACAAGAATGGAGAGTAAGGAGACTTGAGAGTTTAAGACTTTGATGTCTTTTGAGTGTGTGTTGGAGGAGAAGAAAATAGCTCAATTTATAGATGGAGGAATTGAATTTCGGCCATTGGATTAATTTCAAAATGGATGGTGAAGATTTAATTTTATAAAAAAGGAAATGATTTGAATTTAAAAATGAGATTGAGAATATATTAAGAGATTTTGAAATTAAGAATGAAATTTGAAAGATTGAAATTGGGAGATTTGAGAATAAAATGGGGATTTGAAAGGTTATGAAATTTGGAAAGAATTCAAATTTGAATGAGGTGTAATTTATGAATTTTGGAGAAATTTGGATGAAGGAAAATAAAAAAAATGAAGCTAAAAAATTTCTCAAAAATAGTTGAAATGCTCTCCAAGATGAGTAGAATTTTTCAGAATTTTTTCACATTTTTTTCGGAATTTTTTCGAGCCTTAAATAGACTAAAAATGGCTAAACTAGTCGTTGGCTGCCACGTGTCGCTCTCTGATTGGCTGCAATAAAAGAAAATCAAAATTAATAATAAAATGATATTATATTCAAGAGTTGACCATTTGACTTTCTTTATTATTAAAGAAATTCGACTGCCACGTGTCACAACATCATTGGACCACGCATCGACACGTCACCGCCACGTCAGCAAAATGGATCGTTTTGGATTGCCACATCATCCGCCACGTCAGTGCCACGTCATCAATTGTGACCGTTTGTGTGCCACGTTGGATGCCACGTCATCATGGTGCCACGTGTCATTGCCACGTAGGATTTTCTCTTCCAATCTTCTTTTGCTTATAACTTTCTCGTTTGAACTCCGATTCGAGCGATTCAAGATGCGTTGGAATCATCTTTCCGAGCTCTACATTATGAACACTTTAAAACACTAAAATCATTAGTAAATTAAAGTTTGTTATCATCAAAACATATAGTATGATTGAAGCTCGTAAAGCTAACAACCAAAAGTCAATACAATATCAGGTCCTGCAGACTTGATTGAAGGTTTTGAAAAAGCAAATATTATTTTGCCTAGAGGAACAAAATTTGCAATTGATATAATGCTTTGTTCTCTAGTAAATCAAAAGAAACCCTACTGAGTTTTAAAGATATACGTGCTAATGGTTATCATATAGAGACTGGTAAGAAGAATAATATAGAGTATCTTTATATTATATCTATTGTCTCACATGAAAAACGTATATTAGAAATGTTGTCTGCTTTTTCTTCTAGATTATATTACACACATATTCGTGTTATTGAAATATATGTAACAATGAACCTGAAATTCAATGATCCAGATATATTTTCTGTTTGGCATGATTGATTGGGTCATCCTAGGTCAATAATGATGAGAAAGATTATTGAAAACTCACATGAACATCCATTGAAGAACCAGAAAATTCTTCAATCTAATGAATTGCCATGTGTTGCTTGCTCTCAAGAAAAATTAGTTATTAGACCCTCACCAGCTAAAACTGGGACTGAATCCCCCACATTTTTAGAACGAATTCATGGTGATATATGCAAACCTATAAATCCACCAAGTGGACCATTTAGATATTTTATGGTTTTAATTGATGCATCCAGTAGATGGTCACATGTGTGTTTATTATCAAGTTGAAACCTTGCATTTGCAAGATTACTTGCTCAAATAATTAAGTTAAGAGCACAATTTCCTAATTATGTAATTAAGAAAATTCGTCTTGATAATGCTGGTGAGTTTACATCCCAATCATTTAATAATTATTGTATGTCAATTGGGATAAGTGTTGAACATCTTGTAGCTCATGTTCATACACAAAATGGTCTAGCTGAATCATTTATAAAACATCTGCAATTAATTGCTAGATCGATGCTTATGAGAGCAAGGCTTCCAATATTTGTATGGGGTCATGCAATTTTACATGCTGCATCGTTTATACGCATTAGGCCAGCAGCCTATCATAAATATTTTCCAATACAATTAGCTTATGGCCAGCAGCCAAATATATCTCACTGAAGAACTTTTGGAACTGCAGTATATGTTCCAATTGCTCTACCAAAACATACTAAGATGGCTCCTCAAAGGAGGCTAGGAATATATGTTGGATTTGACTCCCATCAATTATTAGATATCTTGAACCCCTGACGGGTGATGCATTTACTGCACGATTTGTTGATTGTCATTTTAATGAGACAAATTTTCCAACATTAGGGGAAGAGATATTAAGAAGTTGGAAAATGAAATTACATGGAATGCATCGTCATTGTCTCATTTAGATCCCCATACAGATCAATAATGTGAACTAGAAGTTCAAAAAAGAATTCATTTGTAAAATATTGCAAATCAAATGTCAGATGCATTTACAGATGCTAAGAGAGTGACCAAGTCACATATACCAGCTGCAAATACACCATCGAAAATTGATATCCCGACGCAGCAAGTTATCATAACTAATGATTCTGCGACACGTCAGAAGCGTGGTAGACCAATGGATTCCAAAGATAAAAATCCTCGAAAAAGAAAAGTAGTAAATAATCAATATGACTTAATTGATAATGTGGATATTCCAGAAGAAATCCCGAATGTGACTACTCATAAGAATATCGAAGAAGGTCCCTGAGGATAATAATGAAATTTCGATAAATTATGTAATGTTTGGAAAATGATGGAACCGAAACAATATAGTTGTTGATAGCATTTTTGTGTATAATGTTGCTTATGACATCATTTCTAAAAATGATGATTATGAACCAAAATCTGTCGAAGAATGTCGACATAGAAAGGATTGGCTAAAGTGGAAAGAAGCAATCTAGACAGACTTAAACTCACTTTCAAAACGTGAGGTTTTTGGACCAGTAGTTCAGACACCAGAAGATGTCAAGCTTGTGGTATACAATTGGGTATATGTAAGAAAAAGAAATGAAAATAATGGGGTCACAAGATATAAAACGAGACTTGTTGCACAAGGATTCTCGCAAAGGCCTGGTATTGATTATGAGGAGACATATTCTCGGATGCAATAACATTGAGATATTTAATTGGTCTGACTGTGTATAAAAAACTTGACATGTACCTTATGGATGTAGTTACAGCATATTTATATGGATCTCTTGATAATGATATTTATATGAAAATCCCTGAAGGATTAAAAATACCAGAGTCAAATAATTCAAATCCTAGAGAATTATATTCGATCAAATTACAGATATCTTTATATGGATTAAAACAATCAGGACGAATGTGGTATAATCGCCTGAGTGAGTATTTATTGAAAGAAATGTATCAAAATAACCCAATTTGTCCATGTGTTTTTATAAAGAAATCACAGTCAAGATTATATTTGTTGTTATTACTGTATATGTTGATGATTTGAATATAATTGGAACTCTTGAAGAGCTTCCAAAGACAATAGAATATCTTAAGAAAGAATTTGAGATGAAAGATCTCAGGAAAACAAAGTTTTGCCTTGGCTTACAAATTGAGCATCTAGCAGATGAAATATTTATTCATCAATCAACTTATACAGAAAAGATCTTAAAGAGATTTTACATGGATAAAGCACATCCATTGAACATTAATCCAATGGTACATAGTTCGTTCACTTGATGTAAAGAAAGACATTTTCCGACCTCGAGAAGATAATGAAGAACTTTTTGGTCTAGAAGTACCATATCTTAGTGCAATTGGTGCACTTATGTATCTTGCTAATAATACACGACCTGATATAACATTTTCAGTAAATTTATTAGCTAGATATAGTTCTTCTCCAACAAAAAGGCATTGGAATGGAATTAAACATACCCTTCGTTATCTTCAAGGGACAATTGATATGAGTTTATTTTATTCTAATAAATCAAACTTTGATCTAGTTGGTTATGTAAATGCAGGTTATTTATCTGACCCACATAGAGCTAGATCTCAAACAGGTTATTTATTTACATATGGAGGAACTGCTATATCATGGCGATCTATGAAGCAGACAATAACAAATATTTCCTCAAACCTAGCTGAGATCATGGCGATTCATGAGGCTAGTCGAGAATGTGTATGGCTAAGATCAATGACTCAACACATTTGTGAAACATGCGGATTGTCCTCTAACAAACATTGTCCAACAACATTATATGAAGACAATAAAGCATGTATAGCCCAAATCAAAGGAGGATACATTAAAGGAGATAGAACGAAGCATATCTCACCAAAGCTCTTCTACAGTCACGATCTTGAAGAAAATGGCGATATCACTGTTCAACAAATTTCTTCAAAAGACAACTTGGTAGACTTATTTACGAAGGCATTACCTACTGCAACATTTGAGAAGTTGGTGCACAACATTGGAATGCGACGACTCAGAGATCTCAAATGATATTTTCATGAGGAGGAGTAAATATACTGCACTCTTTTTCCCTTCGCTATGGTTTTTTCCACTGGGTTTTTGATATGAAAACCCTAGCGAATTGGAATTAAGAACCCTATGGGTATTTGAACCCTTAATTCACCAACGCTAAAAAACCCTCAATCTATTTGATTTCAATCCCAAGGGAAGGATTAGACAGAGATTACCTTGTTGATCAAAGACCAAGAGGTAAAGAGAACTAGTTCCCTACTCAAGGTTTGAACACTCCACAAGCAAGTTGATCAAACCTACCTGAATGTCCAAGCTTGCAACCCTGGTTTCAAGAATTCCAAAGAGAGTGATGTGGCTCCTTCATCAAGAAGACATAAAATTCATTCCAAGAACTACCTGCTGCACACAACACCTAATTCATCCTTTAAACCTAGTCTGCTTAGCTATTGAGCTAAAAAGACCAATCTACCCTCAAGCCTACTTAATTAAAATAAACCATTCTAAAATAACTAATAAACCTAAATAAAGTCATAATGTTGATTCAAAACATAAAAACACCAAAAAATTCCTAACAAAAAACTCTATTTTCATCTTGTAGTGACATTTGACATAATATATAGAGCTTCTGTTTAGTTTCCCCTCCTTGACCTTCCTTAATTGAGTTCACCACTGTTTGTATGTGGGAATCAAAGGCCAATTGTAGTTCCTTAGCCCTTGAGCGTGTGATTGGTCCTGGAGGTAAAGCAATGATGTCTTGGTTCATATCATCTTCTCCCCCTTTTGAAGGATTCGTCCTCGAATCAAATTCTGCACCTGCGTCGAAAGGAATCAAGTCAGAAACATTAAAAGTAGCACTCACACCATATTTACCTTTTAGGTCAATTTGATAGGCATTATCATTGACTTTCTTCATCATTTGGAAAGGTCCATCACCCCTTGGGTTTAGCTTGGAATCTCGTAAATGTGGAAATCTTTCCTTTCGAAGGTGGACCCAAACCCAATCTCCCTCCTTGAATATCATAGGTTTTCGATGTTGGTTGACCCTCGCAGCTACCTTGGAATTTTTCCTTTCAATTCTTTCTTTAACCTCTTTATGTAACTCTTGTATGATTGTCACCATGTTGTCAGCTTGAAGATTCACAACCTCGTTAGAAGGCAAAGGTAACAAGTCAATAGGTGATAAAGGATTAAACCCATAAACAATCTCAAATGGAGTACATTTAGTGACACTATTGACAACCCTATTGTATGCAAATTCAATAAATGGTAGACAATTCTCCCAATTTTTGGTGTTTTTATCTATGATAGCCCTAAGCATAGTCACCATTGTTCTATTAGCTACTTCAGTTTGTCCATCAGTTTGAGGATGACATGTAGTGGAGTAAACTAATTTAGTACCAAGTTTTCCCCAAAGGACTCTCCAAAAATGGTTTAAAAATTTTACATCCCATTCACTAACAATACTCTTAGGAATGCCATGCAATTTAACCACATCTTTAAAGAACAAGTCAGCCACATGTTTAGCATCATTAGTTTTATTACATGCAATGAAGTGTGCCATTTTGCTAAACCTGTCGACGACTACAAAAAATGCTATCGCTCCCTTTCTTAGATTGAGGCAACCCAAGAACAAAATCCATTGAAATATCTAGTCATGGTCCACTACGAGTTGGCAAAGGTAAATAAAACCCATGTGGTTTTGACTTAGACTTAGCTTCCTTACATGCAATACATCTCTCACACTCCTTATGTACGTCATGTCTCATTCTAGGCCAATAGAAGTGTTCATTTAACATGTCATATGTATTAGCGATCCCGAAATGTCCCATTAAACCACCCTCATGAGCTTCTTTAACTAATAATTCACGAATAGAACAAGTGGGAATGCAAAGTTTATTCTTTCTAAACAAGAAGCCATCAAACATCATATAATCAGGAACAACTCGTTTGTGCATGAGAGATTCAACAATAGATGCAAAATAAGTGTCCTGTGAATACAACGTTTTAATGTGTTCGAAGCCAAGTAACTTAGTATGAAGTGCGTTTAGCAAAACATACCTCCTAGATAGAGCATCAGCTACCACATTTTCTTTACCTTTTTTGTACTTGATCACATAGGGAAATGTTTCGATGAATTCTAACCATTTAGCATGTCTTCTATTCAGCTTGGTTTGGCCCTTCAAATGTTGCAAACTCTGATGATCTGTGTGAATGACAAATTCTTTTGGCCACAAGTAATGCTGCCATGTTTGCAGCGCTTTCACTAAGGCATAAAGTTCCTTGTCATATGTAGGATACTTCAAGGTTGCTCCAGTCAGCTTCTCACTAAAATACATTAATGGCCTCTGATTCTGCATTAAAACAGCTTCTATCCCTATTCCACTGGCATCACACTCAATTTCAAATGTTAGCTCAAATCTTATCCTTCAAATCAGTGAAAGCTCGTTCTTGAGCTTTTCCCCACTCAAATTTTACATTTTTCTTTATAAGTTCATTAAGTGGTGCAGCTATGGAACTGAAGTCTCTAATGAACCTATTATAAAAACCAGCTAGCCCATGAAAGCTCCTAATCTCACTAGCATTCCTAGGTGTGGGCCACTCCCTAATAGCTTTAACCTTCTCAATATCAACTTCCACTCCATGTTTAGACACTATAAATCCTAGGAAGTTTACCTTTTCCATGCAAAAACTACATTTTTTAAAATTGGCATAAAGCTTTTCCTTTCTTAGTGCAATCAGGACACACCTAACATGCATAACATGATCCTCTAGTGTCTTAGAATATATTAGGATGTCATCAAAATAAACCACAACGAAATCTCCAAAAAAGTCACGCAGTATATGGTTCATGAGTCTCATAAAAGTACTAGGTGCATTAGTCAAACCAAAGGGCATAACCAACCATTCATATAAACCATGCTTAGTTTTGAAAGCAGTTTTCCATTCATCTCCAACATTCATCCTAATTTGATGGTATCCAGATTTTAAATCTATTTTTGTAAATAGGCTACAACCATATAATTCATCAAGCATGTCATCCAACCTAGGAATAGGGTGTCTATACTTAATTGTAATTTTATTTGTAGCCCTACAATCGACACACATTCTCCAAGATCCATCTTTCTTAGGTACAATTAAGACAGGGACACTGCAAGGACTTAAACTCTCACGTACATACCCTTGGGCGAGTAACTCATCAACCTGCCTTCAAATCTTTTTGGCCTCTTGTGGATTGGTTCGATAGGCTGGTCGATTTGAAATCTGAGCACCTGGAATGAAATCAATCTTATGCTCTATGCCCCTCAAAGGTGGTAACTCCTTAGGCAACTCCTCGGGAAAAATTCCTCTGAATTCCTACAAAAGAGACACAAAAGCACTAGGCAAAGAGGATTCAAGTTCCTCAGTTAGTAGGGAAGCTTCTTTAAATTTAACCATGAGTATGGTTCTTTTTGGGAGAGAGAGATGCGTTAGAGTGAGAGATTGAGAGATTGATCAATCAACCTAACTGAACAAGAGAGTTATGGTGAAATACCCAACTCCCTCCTATTTTTCCTCTCCAACGTGCAACTCCCTAAGTTAGTGGGACGAAGGTTTCTTATCAGTTACCATTAACTGATAAGATTATTAATTAATTATTAAATAAATTAAATAATTAATAATTAATTAAATAATAATAAGATTACTAATTAATCTTAATATAATTTACATAAATCACATTCATGTAAACATCCCACATAACCTATAGTTTTAATGTAATGTAATTAAATCAATTTTAATTAAATTAAATTAAAACTAAAATATTAATTAATTCAACAATTAATTAATATTATAATTAAATATCATATATTTAACTATTTCTCTCTCACATAAACTATAGTATTAATGTACATCAAATGTGCAATAATTATAACCTATAGTTTTTTAATATGAATCCAATTCATATTTTAAACTTAACATTTGAACACCTTCGAATATTCAATTCCCCTTTAGAATTTTATCTCAACGCCCCTAGTGAGCTACTGGTGGGACCTAATCGACCTAAAGATCAGAAGCTCCAACGATATGAGATTAATTGGCTAAACTCATTAACCAAGTTTATCAATATTGTTAACTGTGGTTCACTCCACAATAGAACCACAATTGCACTCTTCTCACTACAGATATATTTCTATGTCCACGGATATCGACCATCAACAGCAAGTCAGCCCTTCACGTGTGTTCGTACCCCAGCTAGGTCAAATTACCGTTTTACCCCTGGGCTACCTCTTTATCCTTAAGTACCAGTGCTCCTCTAATGAACAACCTATATGAGGTCCAACCAACAAACAGAAGTCCCTCTCGTGCCATAGAGAGGGTAGGGCCCATTGTTCAAGACCCGGAGACACCACTTAAGGGAACACACCTCTACTTACCCTAAAGTCGGGAAGGAGTGAATTCCATCTTGTGTGACTATGTTCCCAGCTCCCCACTCGGTCTTGTCCCCAAAATGATAGGCTTATTGAGTCGGCGTACAGGCCACTCTCACCCGTACAAATCAAAGGACAATGCCTTATGGACAGGAGTCCATAATCCACTCAGGATTAAGGTCAAGTTGCCTAGGTCATCCTAGTGAAATAGAAACCAAACTAACTAACGGTGTTACAGTTAGTGGTTAACTATTTCGAGGTCCGGTCTTTGTGCAAACTAATTGCACAGGATACCCCCACTCGCATGTCAACTACATGAACGTGTTGGATCATTACGTTTGTATCAAAATACAAAACGGGTCGTATCCATAGTGTCACCAGGATAAGGTACCCAGCCTTATCCTTATACTACAGACCCTTTAGGCTAAATCTTGAACATTGATCCCCGTATGTCCCTACATACTAGTTCAAGCCTCATTCTATTAGCCTAGGATGTTTAGTTTATTGGATTAGGGTTAATAAGACAAGATAGCAAAATACAAACATAGACAAATGAATAATACATCACTTTATTAATGTTCGGTCAAAAGTACATTTACTATCCACGAGTTTTAGGGCATAAAACCCAACAGCTCCTTCATCAAGAAGACAGAAAATTCATTCCAAGAACTACCTACTGTACACAACACCTTATTCATCCTTTAAACCTAGTCTGCTTAGCTATGTAGCTAAAAAAACCAATCTACCCTCAAGCCTACTTAATTAAAATAAATCATTTTAAAATAACTAATAAACCTAAATAAAGTCATAATGTTGATTCAAAACATAAAATCACCCAAAAGTTCCTAACAAAAAGCTCTATTTTCATCTTGTAGTGACATTTGACATAATATATAGAGCTTCTGTTTAGTTTCCCCTCATTGATCTTCCTTAATTGAGTTCACCACTGTTTGTATGTGGGAATCAAAGGCAAATTGTAGTTGCTTAGCCCTTGAGCGTGTGATTGGTCCTGTAGGTAAAGCAATGATGTCTTGGTTCATATCAGTTTTCCTAGCAGGTTTTTAATGAGGCAGTTGTTAATGTATATGAAAAATGTACTCTTTTTCCTTCACTATGGTTTTTTCCCATTGGGTTTTTCCTAGTAAGGTTTTAATGAGGCATATATTTCATATACAATGGATATCTAAGGGAGAGTATTATAAATACACTGTAAATGTATTAATAGATATCCATTTATAGTGCATTCAACCCCACTATTTTAGGACTCTCCCCATGACTCTCCTCAACTATAGGCATAAGACTCTCTCTCCCTCCTATTTTAGGTCTTTTAAGGTTGTAACCATCCCTATTGTATTAGTATAAATATAGAAGTGTATGAAGGGTTAAACTATAGGGATTGAATCCCAAGCGGAAGCGGTTTTCACCGTTCGTGATTTAATTTCAATTAAAGAAAACCAATACGTTGGGCAAATAAAATTCAAAAACGATTTCTATTAAATTGCGAATTAAGCATGCTGGAAATAAATCTAAAACCCTTTTAGATGCCGGAAACTTACTTGAATTTGGATGCAAACTGCACTATGCTCCCAAATGATGTTCTTGATCTTCCAACGGACACCACCACTCAAATTCACCCGCTATCCTCTCGGGATTTCTTGAGATATCGATTGTGGGATCGATCTTGGTCTTGGAAGGGAAAAATTCAGCAAGAAGATGCTGATTTTTGGTTGAGAGATAGAGAGAACTCAGAGAGAATTTTTCTCTGTACTTTGCGTGAGAAGGGAGAGAATGAACGATCAGTTGGGTAACCCCTCTCCACTTCACGATAAGTGGGGAGGGAGTTAAAACCCTACATGATCTCAACCGTTGGATCTAATCCAAATGATCTGGACCGTTTAATTATTATCAAATAATAATTAATAATTATTTAAATAATAATTAATTATCTAACTAATTATAATTAGTTTAATTAAACCAATTTTAATTAACTCAATTATAATATATAGTTTTAATTCAATTAAATCATATTCAATTGAATTAAATAGGTCATTCAATTAATTTAAATTAATTGTTCCCACATTAATTAAATATCAAATATTTAATTAATTTTATAATTGAATCATATTCAATTTTATCTCTCTCATTTAACCTATAGTTTTAATGTGTATCAAAATGTACATTAATCTTAACTATAGTATTAATTTGATAAAATCATATTTAACCAAATTAAATTAATTAATTCCCAATTAATTAATTCATGAATTAATCAAATATCATATATTTAATTAAATTCATAATTCTCTCATTAATTAATTTTGAATCATATCCAAAATTAATTTTATTATAAAGTTTAATTCATTAATTAAACTTATACTATAATGTATCTCCATACATTATATTAATTGCATCAAAATACAATTAACTTAAATTCCCTTTAATAATCAAGACTATATTATCTCAGAACCCGTTATGAGCTAGCAGGTGGACCTAATGGACCTACAGATCAGAAGCTCCAATGATACGAGATTGATTAGCTAAACTCATTAACCGAGTTAATCAACATTCGTTAACTGTGGGTCACTCCACTAAAGACCACAGGTGCACTCTTCTCACTGTAGAATATTTTTGTGTCCACGGATATCGACCAATGCAGTAAGTCAATCCTTCACGTGTGTTCGTAACACCAGCTGGGTCAAATTACCGTTTTACCCCTGGGTTACCTCTGGTTCCTTAAGTACCATTGATCCCTCTAATGAACAAATTGGTTTAGGGTCCAACAACTAAACAGGAGTTCCTCTCGGGCCAGGAGAGGACGGCGCGCCTTTGTTCAAGCCCCGGAATCAGCCTTTAAGGGAACACGTATCTACTTGCCCCAATAGGGGAAGAAGTGAATTCCATCTTGTATTGTCATGTCTCCAGCCCCCCACTCGGTCTTGTCCCCAAGAAGGTAGGCTTATTGAGTCGACGTGCAGGCCACTCTCACCCGTACTAATCAAAGGACAATCCCTCGTGAGAAGGAGTTCATGACACACTCAGGATTAAGACTGAGTTACCTAGGTCATCTTATTGAAACAGTAACCTAACTAGTTAACGGTGTTACATCTAGTGGTTTACTATTTTGTGGTTCGGTCTTATGCAAACTCATTGCATAGGATACCCCCGCTCGCATGTCTCCTACATGGACGCCTTGGATCAATACATCTGTATCGAATACAAAGCGGGCCGTATCACATAGTGTTACCAGGATAAGGTACCCAGTCTTATCCCTGTACTATAGACCTTTTAGGTTGTTACTTGAACACCAATCCCCGTATGTCCCCACATACTAGTTCAAGTTACATATAAACAACCTTGGATCTTAGTTTATTGGATTTGGGTCATATTGTGCAATTCTAGACTTAATATGACAATAACACTTTATTGCATAAACCTCAATAACACTTTATTGATACAAGTGTATAATTCGTTAATCATTCACTATCTACGAGTTTTAGGACATAAAACCCAACATAAACAACAACAATTGAATGCAATTCATTTGTTCTCTTTTCTCCCTACCTTTACTCTCTCAATTTCTCTCTTAGTGTTGTTATTATTCTTCACGTTTTATAACATTTTTCAAACTTTAATCATAAAAATTTAGGTTAAATTATGAGTTTAGTCCATGGACTTGATTGTGTCAATTTGGCTTTTGAACATTAAAAAGTGTCTAACAGGTTCTTGAACTTTCAATTTTGTGACTAATAGGTCCTTAACTTTAAAAATATCTAATAGATCTCTAAATTTTTAATTGTGTATAATAGGTCCTTGACATATTCGATATTTTTAAAAATTAACCAACCTACTAGATATAAATTTGAATTTATGCCTAATGGATCCCTAAACTTCCAATTTTATATCTAGTAGGTTTGTGAATTTTAAAAAATGTCTAATAAGTCAGGAACTTATTAGACACAAAATTGAAGTTGAGAGGCTTATCAGAGTTGAAAGTGAAAGTTTAAGGGTCTATTAAATACTTTTTAAAGTTTAGAGACTTATTCGGTATAAAATTGAAAGTTTGAGGATCTATTTTGAAACTTTTTAAAGTTGAAGGACCAAATTGACCCAACCCTGAAAGTCCAGGGACCAAATTTGTTATGTCTTTCTTTTTTACAGAGGATTTCTTTATTTATTTATTTTTTTCTTTTGGTTGAAAAAGATTTATTTTTCATTCTCAAGAATTCTTTCATATTCTTATAATTGTTTGCATTTTAAGAAACAAAAAATATTTTTCTCCTTTCATTATCTTCACTATCTTTCTTCATGTTCTTGACAACAACTTTCTCTCTTTTTTCCATTTTTTTTTTCGTTTCACTCCAAAATTGGTTGTTTTGCTGTAAAGTCAAATTGTAGTCTCGATACAACCTCTTGTATGCCTTTGCATTATGCTTTTTATGAACAAAAAGAGGTGAAAAGTATGATGTAATTTGTGTCTAATAAATTATTAGGTTTTCTTTTTAGAATATCATATTACTAAGTTGGTTTTTTTTAAAAAAATAAAATTGCTCAATTACATATGTTAGTCCTTTAATTTTTATAGTGTGTCTATTTGGTCCCTAAATTTTACAGTGTCAAATAGGTCCTAAAACTGTTCAAATTTGAACCGAAAACCAACTGAACTTCGGTTTTCTTCCATGTACGATCAGAGTTGATTTTTTCTTTGAAAAAACTGACCTTCAGTTGGTCAATTTGGTGTACATTTTAATTGAAATGTTTTTCAAGAATGCATTTTTTTAAAAACATTTTGTATAAAAATGGTTTAAAATCTAAACACTCATATGTTTAGTTACATTTCCTCATAAGTGTTTTTATACACAAGTTATTGTATACTTAAAAACTCTTTTTAAAAAAGTTGGTTTCAAGTGTTTCTCTCAAAATGGTTTATTTCTCAATCTCATTTTCTAATAAGTCATTTTTAGAGGTTGTCAAACACTAGAAATTTTTTCAGAATGATTTTTTTTTTTCAAAATTAAACACTTGAAAAGTTAAACCATACACATCCTTAACCGTAGAAAATTCGCTTGGGATAGAATTTCCCCGGAGATATTTTAGATTAATTTAATGAATTCTTTTAGAAGAATTTCAACTAAATAGTTTCTTCCAGAAATCCTCATTTTTGCCTAAAAAAGAGAAGAAATTCTCATTTAAATAGTTAATTTTCATGGAAAATTATAATAATGGAAACAAAATTAACAACAAAATTAACTAACATGTGGAGATCATGGTTATAGTAAGTATTTGTTTTTTATATAAAAAAAAAGTAGGACAAAATACACTTTTAGTCCCTGATGTCTATTTAGTCCCTGAGATTTGAAAAATAGTTTTAAAGGGTCCTTGAGTTAATTTTTTTTTTTTTTTTTTTTTTTTGAAGAGGGTCCTTGAGTTAATTTGACCGTTAGTTGACTAACGGAAAAATGACTTGGCTTGTTGAGGTGGATACATTTTATTATTTTATATTAAACGTTTTAGATTACATGACATTTCTTTCTTTTTTTTTTCCTTCACCATACTTCTTCACCCATTTTTTCTCTCTCTAAAAATTCACTCTTCAAATCTCTCCCCCTCCTTCCCAAATCTCTCCGAAAACAATCTCTCTCCTTCCCAAATCTCTCACTCCTCATCTCTCTACAACAATCTCTCGCCTCCAAAATCTCTCGATAACAAATGGCCAACAATTTCATCATCCTTCTTTCATCCTTTCTTCGTTCTCTCTCCCCCACCCTTCCTTTTCTTCTTCTTCATTCTCTTCCTCTTCATCTTTTTAGATTTGTATTGTACTTGCAATGTAACGCCCCAGGATTTTAAAACTAATCCTAACGACATTACTAACTCCCAGACCAAACTAACTGATTGCACCGAAAATTTCGGCAGCATAACAGCATACGTAGGACTAAACAAAAATTTTTACAACACCTGTTAGGCATAAAACACACTTCTATAATTCAACAACCCACAACTACACTGTAAGGGTTAAAATCCCTTTGGCAGCGGAAACAATCAAGACCAATTCGTTTCACAATTTCGTTTACGAAAAACCAATACATTGGCAATTAAAATTCAGAAACAAATTTCTAAATTAAAAACGATTAAGCATGCTAAAATTGATTCAAGATCAAGAACACTTACCGGATTTTGAAGAACACAGCACAATGCTCCAAGATTCTCATTCTTGATCTTCCAATCGACACCACCAATAGTGAACACCCACTATATCTCTTGGATCACTGAGATAGGGATGGTGGGATCCAAAATTTGTCTTGAAGGGAAAATTCAGCAATATGCTTGCTGTGTTTTTGAGAGAAAAACTAGAGAGAAAAATCTTCAAGACTCTCTCTGTATTTTTTTTTTTTTTTTTTTGCGTGAATGAGAGGAATGAGAGATCTCTTGGGAACTCCCTCTCCCCTGTACGATAGGTGGGGGGGAGTTATTGCCCTACTAGATCTAGACCGTTAGATCTTAATCAAAACGATCTCGGCCATTAACTAATTAAATAATAAATATTTAATTAATTTAATTAAATCAATATTAATTAAATGAATTATAATATAAAGTTTTTAATTCAATTTGAATCATAGTCAATTGAATTAAATTGGCCATTCAATTAATTCTATTAATTGAATCCACATTAATTAAATATCAAATATTTAATTGATTTTATAATTGAATCATATTCAATTTTATCTCTCTAATTTAACCTATAGTTTTAATGTGCATCAAAATGTACATCAATATAAACTATAGTTTTAATTTGATTAAATCACATTTAGCCAAATTAAAATTAAATTAATTAATTCCCCAATTAATTAATTCATGAATTAATCAAATATCACATATTTAATTAAATTCATAATTCTCTCATTAATTAATTTTGAATCATAGCCAAAATTAATTTTATTATAAAGTTTAATTCATTAATTAAACTTATATTATAATGTATCTCCATACATTATATTAATTGCATCAAAATACAATTAACTTATATTCCCTTTAATAATCAAGACTATATTATCTCAGAACCCGTTATGAGCTAGCAGGTGGACCTAATGGACCTACAGATTAGAAGCTCCAACGATACGAGATCGATCAGCTAAACTCATTAACCGAGTCAATCAACATTCGTTAACTGTGGGTCACTCCACTAAAGACCCACAGCTGCACTCTTCTCACTGTAGAATATTTCTGTGTCCACGGACATCGACCAATGCAGTAAGTCAATCCTTCACATGTGTTCGTAACACCAGCTGGGTCAAATTACCGTTTTACCCCTGGGTTACCTCTGGTTCCTTAAGTACCACTGATCCCTCTAATGAACAATTTGTTTAGGGTCCAACCTCTAAACAAGAGTTCCTCTCGGGCCAGGAGAGGACGGCGGGCCTTTGTTCAAGACCCGGAATCAGCCCTTAAGGGAACACACATCTACTTGCCCCAATAGGGGAAGGAGTGAATTCCATCTTGTATTGTCATGTCCCCAGCCCCCCACTCGGTCTTGTCCCCAAGAAGGTAGGCCTATTGAGTCGGCGTGCTGGCCACTCTCACCCGTACTAATCAAAGGACAATCCCTCGTGAGAAGGAGTTCATGACACACTCAGGATTAAGATTGAGTTACCTAGGTCATCCTATTGAAACAGTAACCTAACTAGTTAACTCATTGCATAGGATACCCCCGCTCGCATGTCTCCTACATGGACGCCTTGGATCAATACGTCTGTATCGAATACAAAGCAGGCCGTATCACATAGTGTTACCAGGATAATGTACCCAGCCTTATCCCTGTACTATAGACCTTTTAGGTTGTTACTTGAACACTGATCCCCGTATGTCCCCACATACTAGTTCAAGTTACATGTAAACAACCTAGGATCTTAGTTTTATTGGATTTGGGTTATATTGTGCAATTCTAGACTTAATATGACAATAACACTTTATTGCATGAACCTCAATAACACTTTATTGATACAAGTGTATAATTCGTTAATCATTCACTATCTATGAGTTTTAGGACATAAAACCCAACATACACATCACCACAGCTCCAAGGCAACTCAACAAGCCCAAAACAACACAAACATAAGCAAGTCAGATCTCGCATTCACAATCGACATCAGATTCACAACTTACTAGGTAAAAGCATGCAACTCAATTGCTAGAACAACTTAACTTTATTAAAAATAAGGGTTCGAACTTCAAATAAAACTACTCAAAAGCTAAACCTAACTTCTCGAAATAAAACAACTAAACGAACCCTTGAATGAAGAAACATAACACTATCCTATACAACCAGAAGAGTAAAATAACTTTATAACATAAACTATATAACAAAAATGTCTAGGTCAGTGGATTCACTCCTCGTGTGCCTCCTTGTCTGCATCACCAGGCTCATAACACCCATCATGTAACGACCCTACTTTTCATGACTAGATCCTAGGGCCATTACTACATGCATATCATTTTACTTCTAAGAACAGCGAGGAAATGACATTTAAAGTAAAACTTACTTAGAAATTTTGCGAAACTTTTCAGCCTAGGATCCTAGTTAAAACAGAACAAAAGAATCTTTAGCCATACAAGCAAATCTTAAAGCGGAATAAACCATAAAACATCGCAATACAAGTTCAAAAGAAGAATTTCGAAACATAAAATGCGGAAGACTATCCTAAGGAAATCCATGGCTCGTTCAGCTGCACTCCGTCACACGTTCTGTACACCTTTGCCTTTACCTGCAGTTACATGTTAGGGAAAAGAATGAGTATTTAAGAAAATACTCAGTAAGTAGCAATACTGCTAGACACTTGCAACAACCAAGGTTTCAACATTTTATTCGAGCTAAGGGCCTAAGGGTTAGGTCATCTCATTCTCATTCATTTCATTTCATTTATCTGAAGTTCGGGCCTCGTGATCAATTAACTCACCTATATATAGGTTTGGCCAACTCACTGGTAGTGCACAGGTGGGAGTTTTGGGAGGTCTCTACTCCTACTGATGGTAGAAGGCACCCAGTCAGTGGAGCTGAGTCTCACCCCTCAAGGCACTAATGGGCGCGTAGTGCTCTAAACTACCATTTCACTGGTGGGGGATTCATGGGTTTAAGTCAGAAATTAACTTCCACAGTTAGTAAATGGCACCTAGTCTGCGAAGCCAAGTCCCGCCCATTAAGCCCCTCATTTGAGTCTATTACATCTCAGTCCTAGGTGTTTAATTGACACGGCCCTCATCCGAGGCATCTAGCCTATTCTTTTCCTTTTCTTAATCCTTTACCCTTTAGGTCCCCTTAACACTTACTAATTTTAACTGCAACCCAGTTAACAAAATTCTTTTCTTTTACGGAGAATATTGACAGGCTAAACCGATAGGCACTATCCCAACTCAATCAAACTCAAGAGCAAGAAACGAAGGCAACAACATCACTCCTGAACAGAGAAAAAAAACCACAAACTTCCCATTGTCCACAAACAATGCCAGTCAACTTATAATATAAAACAGTCAAGCACCTTCACCTATCACATAGCACAAGCACACAACAACCAAATTCTTGAAGACAACCGTATTCATAGCATCTCAATCCCAGTCCAAATATTTAATACCAACTCATGCTAGAAGCAACAGTCATTTCAAAGCATCAACATTTCATCCCAATGCAGCAAGTTACTTACCATGTTCAGCTACCACACAATGTATCTAAAACATGGAATTTGAATCCAAATAGCTACTTAAATTCAAAGGGGCAACTTAAGGATTAAATCCAACTCATGCTAGCATAAACTTTTCTCAACAAAAAATGGGTTTAAAGCATAAAATTCATTCCAAATGGCTACTTACTTTAGTGAAGGAGATATTTGATTAACCTTCAAGAAATTCCTTAACTCCAAGGTTCTTAAGCAAGCTACAACAAGGAAAGAAACTCTCAAATAAATAGGAACTCTAATCCAAGCATTCAACTAAGAACCCATTAAATTTGGGGGTAATTTAACACCCAAAACAGAACACAGCTTGCTGTCCAGCAGTCCAAAATCGCTCAAATTCAACAATTCGATCTCCAAACGCTACGGGCACCTTGAAATTGGAAGCTAAAATCAATGGGTATCCATGAATAAACATTAAATTGACCAAAACACCTTAAATCTCACTTACCCACCAACTGAAATCGTCGAACATACAAGTTGCGTGAGGCTGTTTATCTTAAGGTGGTGGCGGCGACGATCGATTCCAAGACAACGTAGGCGGCGACTGAGCTACGGACAGCGGCGAGGCTACACGCAGAGAGAGAATACAGCCGAGAATGAGAGAGAGAAACAGAGAAAACAAATCCGAGAGAGAGAGGTACGACGGGAACTCACCGGATGCGGTTATCAACGTGCGGCGACGGACCTGCAAACGGTGACGATGTGGAACAGCGGCGGCGGCGCGGCGACGTGAAGACAAGGGTGCACAGACGGGCGGCGGTTCACGGCTGAAGGCGACGACGTGTGGCGGGTTGTGTTGCAGACGGAGAGAGAGACGACTGAGATAGAGAGAGAGAGAGAGAGTTGCGAGGGAGAGAGGGAGAAATCTGAATACATTTTTTTTTTAATAACAATTGGTCAACTTGACCGAATTTTGGGGGGGGGAAACGTGAAAGTTTCCCCCCCTTTTTTGCCTCCTTTTGACCGGCTGAAAAGCCACTTCCATTTTCTTTTTCTTTTTTTTTTTTAAGCTTGTCATTACATCATACTAACCTTAAAAGAACTTTCGTCCTCGAAAGTTGCTAGTACTGGAACAACTCTGGATACTTGGCCATCATTTCATCTTCTCTCTCCCACGTTGCCTCTTCCGACAAATGGTTTCGCCAAAGGACCTTTACGAGTGCTATCTCGCGATTACGAAGGACCTTCACCTCTCTATCAAGAATTAGCATACGCCTCTCCTCATAAGTCAAGTTCTCGCTAAGTTGCAAGGGTTCATAGTCCACTCTGTGGGCTGGATTTGCCAAATACT
This sequence comes from Luffa aegyptiaca, assembly GCA_017139565.1. Lineage (NCBI taxonomy): Eukaryota > Viridiplantae > Streptophyta > Magnoliopsida > Cucurbitales > Cucurbitaceae > Luffa > Luffa aegyptiaca. The sequence goes on from CM029397.1 coordinate 8,119,505, forward strand.
TCCGTAACATAGAAACATGGAAAACGTTGTGAACCGCTGAAAGAGAAGGCGGTAAGGCTAAACGATAGGCTACCGAACCAAACCGTTCTAAAATCTCAAACGGACTGATGAAACGTGGACTGAGCTTGCCTTTTCTTCCAAACCTCAAAACTCCTTTCATTGGAGCAACCTTCAAGAAAACATGATCACCCACGTCAAACTCTAAATCCCTTCTCCTTGTATCTGCATAGCTCTTCTATCGGCTTTGAGTCGTTAACATCCTCGTTCTGATTGTGCTTATAGCCTCACTGGAGACTTGGATCAATTCAGGCCCCAACAACTGACGTTCTCCGACTTCATCCCAATAAACAGGGGACCTGCATCTCTTCCCATAGAGGGCCTCAAACGGTGACATACCGATGGTTGCTTGATAACTATTGTTATAGGCAAATTCCATTAAGTGCAGGTGTGCATCCCAACTACCCGAGAAATCCATAACACATGCTCGCAACATATCCTCTAAAGTTTGGTTCAGTCGCTCAGTTTGTCCATCTGTCTGAGGGTGAAAAGCTGTACTGAAACGCAACTGAGTACCCAAGGCTCTTTGCAGACTCCTCCAGAAGTTAGACGTGAACCGAGGGTCTCTATCTGACACGATTGATACCGGCACCCCATGAAGCTTGACTATCTCCGTCATATACAATTGTGCCCACTTTTCAACAGTGTAAGTAGGCTTTCCAAGAAGAAAATGCGCTGACTTGGTGAGTCTGTCGATAATGACCCAAATCACGGTGTAACCCTTGGTCGTTCTAGGCAATCCTGTAATGAAGTCCATGGATATATGCTCCCACTTCCACTCTGGGACACTCAACGGCTGTAACAAACCCGCTGGTTTCTGTCTTGGGGCTTTCACTTGTTGGCAAACAAGGCATTTACTGACAAAATCCGTTATCTCTCTTTTCATACCCTGCCACCAGTAATACTGTTTTAAATCATGGTACATCTTCGTACTTCCTGGATGGATTGAAAAAGGCGAACTATGTGCCTCCGCTAATAACTCCTGTTTGAGATCGGCATTCCCAGGTACGCATAAGCGACCCTAGTAACACAAGCCGAGGTCCGAAGATAGGGAGAACTCGTTCACCTGCCCCGCCTCTACTTGACTGCGCTTAACAACAAGGTCAGGGTCACTTGGTTGTGCATCTATGATCCTCTGTCTCAAGCTCGACTTAACTGTCAATTGAGCTAGGCGTGCTGTAACTTCGCCCACTGCAACCATAATCTCTGCACGTTCCAAGTCATCCAATATATGAGCCTGAGTAGTAATCAAAGCAGACGCATGAGCAGTCTTCCTACTGAGGGCATCTGCAACCACATTTGCCTTGCCCAGGTGGTACTGGATGTCACAATCATAATCTTTCACTAACTCTAACCATCTCCGCTGCCTCATATTTAACTCCTTTTGGGTGAAGATATATTTCAAACTTTTGTGGTCCGTGAAGATTTGGATCTTCTCTCCGTACAGATAGTGCCTCCAAACCTTCAAGGCAAAGACCACCGCCGCTAATTCCAAGTCATGGGTCGGGTAGTTCTTCTCATAATCTTTCAACTGACGCGATGCATAAGCAATGACCTTACCATGCTGCATTAACACACAACCCAGTCATTTCTTTGAAGCATCACTGTAAATAACAAATTCTCCTGAGCCATCAGGTACTGTAAGTACTGGTGCTGAAACTAGCCTTTGCTTAAGCTCTTGGAAGCTTGCCTCACAAGCTTCGTTCCACAAAAACGGAGTACCCTTTCGAGTCAACTGAGTTAGGGGTGCGGCAATACTGGAAAATCCTTGCACAAAACGACGGTAATATCATGCTAACCCCAAGAAACTCCGAATCTCGCTGACTGAAGTGGGTCGAGACCAATTGGTCACTGCCTCTATTTTGGCTGGATCTACTGTGACACCTTCCTTCGACACCACGTGTCCCAAGAAGGAAACTCGTTGTAGCCAAAACTCACATTTAGAGAATTTGGCGTACAACTTGTTCGTTCTTAAGGTGATTAGAACTCTCTTGAGATGATCCTCATGTTCCTCTTCTTTCTTGGAGTAGATAAGAATGTCGTCGATAAAAACAATCACAAACGAATCAAGGAACTCCTTAAATACCCTGTTCATCAAGTCCATGAAAACTGCAGGAGCATTAGTAAGCCCAAAGGACATTACGGTAAATTCGTAATGCCCATACCTGGTCCGAAAAGCTATCTTAGGTATATCTTCCTCTCTAATCCTCAACTGATGATAACCTGACCGTAGATCTATTTTAGAGAATACTGCTGCACCCTGAAGCTGATCAAAGAGGTCATCAATCCTGGGCAGGGGGTATTTGTTCTTTATTGTCACTTTGTTCAGCTCCCGATAGTCATTGCACAAACGCATTGTCCCATCCTTCTTTTTTACAAACAAAACTGGAGCACCCCACGGCGAGACGTTGGGGCGTATATAGCCTTTGTCCAACAGCTACTGAATCTGCACCTTAAGCTCTTTCAATTCCGCTGGAGCCATCCGATATGGAGCTTTAGAAATCGAGTTAGTCCCTGGCTCAAGCTCAATGCAGAAGTCAACCTCTCGTGCTGGCGGTAGTTCTGTCAGATCCTCAGGAAATACATCTGTGAATTCCCTCACTATCGGTATTGAGGTCATCGATGTCTCGGTTTTCCTTGTGTCAACCACGCTAGCCAACAAGCCCCAAGCTCCTTTGCTAATCAATTTTCTCGCCTTCATTGCTGAGATCACTTTAGGAGCACTTTTGATCATCGATCCTTTAAACTTGAAGCTTGCCTCTGACGGAGGGTTAAAGATAACCTCCTTACGATAACAATCTATGTTGGCATAATTAGAAGCCAACCATTCCATTCCCAAGATGACATCAAAATCACTCATATCAAGGGCGATCAATGTCACGTCCATCGATCGATCAGACACTAACATTTGGCAGGCTTTCACCGCTTCACTAGCTAGTAACGTTACCCCCGCAGGGGTTGAGACTGACAACACATAGCCCAGCGGCTCTAGTTCTAGGTTGGCTTGACTTACAAATGATGCAGAAATAAAAGAATGCGTTGAACCCGAATCAAACAACACAAAAGCATAATGGCCGAGAATAGGGATGGTACATGTCACTACTGCGTTAAGGTCCTCTGCCTCTTGTCGGGTGGTGGCAAATATCTTGCCCTGATGTCTCACCCCGGATGCCTGATTTGAACTGGACGGCTGGTCGGCATAATTAGCTTTCTTCTTATTACAATTCGGAGCAATATGCCATTCTCGGCCACACTTGAAACAAACACGGGTCCCTGCCAAGCAACGACCCCAGTGGTACTTCCTACACGTCTGACATAACGGCCTATCCTGATTAGGCCCTGGCTGATTCTGTGCTTTCTGTAGACGGTCCTAGGTCGGACCTCGTCTAGGGTAGCGGTGGCCCCGCTGTGTGTTCGAGCTCATTTGATCGTACCTTCGCTTATGGCCTGAGGAAGGTTCTGAAGAGACCACTGACGGTCGTCGATCAATCAGCTCTGCCACCCTAACTGCTGTGGCATAGTCTTGGGGTTCATGGGCTGCCACACTGCCCTGAATCTCTTCCCTTAAGCCTGTGATGAAACGTTCTACCTTATCAGCCTCTACAGCTACCAGGGCAGGAGCAAACCGAGACAGTCTTGCGAACTCTGTCTCATATTCCTCTACAGTTCGGTTTCCCTGCGTAAGAGCCACAAACTCTGCTTGCTTCTTGAATCAGGAGGCTGCAGGGTAATATTTCCTAAAGAACTCTCCCCTGAACTGAGTCCATGTGACAGGTCCGTTGTTGACGTCTATAGTCCTTTCGATCGATTGCCACCAAATCAAGGCGTTATCTCGTAACAGGAACACGGCGCAGTAAACTTTTTGGTCCTCCGGGCAGTTCATGTGGCGAAAGACAGTCTCAATGGAGGACAGCCACAACTCTGCCACCGTGGGGTCCCTCGAGGCTCCATCGAACAGACAGGGGTCCCACTTCCTAAAATCTCTTAAGCACCTAGCCTCCCGCGATAGGGCTTCGTTGTTCTGAGGCGCTTGGGCCTGTCGTCCCGCAAGCACACCCGCAACTGCCGCCTGAACTGCGGTCTGAACTATTGCCACGATATCCACTGTGACAGGTCCTACCGCAGGCCCCGGCTGTTCCACTGGTGGGTTTTCTGGTAGATTTTCTCCATGCCCCATAGGTGGCACAACTTGCTCAGGGGTTGTACGACCCCTACCACGACCTCTTCCTCGACCTCTTCCACGACCTCGTGCACGGGGAGGCATGATCTATTACAGAAAATTTTTATCATCTTACTAAACAGGCTTGAATCCTTTAAACAATTCACAGTTACAAAACCTTATTCATACTTCTCCACAACATGAGTCTTTTCGAATATATATAACATTTACAGGCTACAAAGTAAACAAACGTGTACCTGGCGTGATCGGATGCTTGCTGATAAGCCATGGACATACCTACGGTTTACGATGTAAACCAATCTACAGAACCTATAACCTAGAGCTCTGATACCAACTGTAACGACCCTACTTTTCATGACTAGATCCTAGGGCCATTACTACATGCATATCATTCTACTTCTAAGAACAGCGAGGAAATGACCTTTAAAGTAAAACTTACTTAGAAATTTTGCAAAACTTTTCAGCCTGGGATCCCAGTTAAAACAGAACAAAAGAATCTTTAGCCATACAAGCAAATCTTAAAGCGGAATAAACCATAAAACATCGCAATACAAGTTCAAAAGAAGAATTTCGAAACATAAAATGCGGAAGACTATCCTAAGGAAATCCATGGCTCGTTCAGCTGCACTCCGTCACACGTTCTGTACACCTTTGCCTTTACCTGCAGTTACATGTTAGGGAAAAGAATGAGTATTTAAGAAAATACTCAGTAAGTAGCAATACTGCTAGACACTTGCAACAACCAAGTTTTCAACATTTTATTCGAGCTAAGGGTCTAAGGGTTAGGTCATCTCATTCTCATTCATTTCATTTCATTTCATTTCATTTATCTGAAGTTCGGGCCTCGTGATCAATTAACTCACCTATATATAGGTTTGGCCAACTCACTGGTAGTGCACAGGTGGGAGTTTTGGGAGGTCTCTACTCCTACTGATGGTAGAAGGCACCCAGTCAGTGGAGCTGAGTCTCACCCCTCAAGGCACTAATGGGCGCGTAGTGCTCTAAACTACCATTTCACTGGTGGGGCATTCATGGGTTTAAGTCAGAAATTAACTTCCACAGTTAGTAAATGGCACCTAGTCTGCGAAGCCAAGTCCCGCCCATTAAGCCCCTCATTTGAGTCTATTACATCTCAGTCCTAGGTGTTTAATTGACACGACCCTCATCCGAGGCATCTAGCCTATTCTTTTCCTTTTCTTAATCCTTCACCCTTTAGGTCCCCTTAACACTTACTAATTTTAACTGCAACCCAGTTAACCAAATTCTTTTCTTTTACGGAGAATATTGACAGGCTAAACCGATAGGCACTATCCCAACTCAATCAAACTCAAGAGCAAGAAACGAAGGCGACAACATCACTCCTGAACAGAAAAAAAAAAAACCACAAACTTCTCGTTGTCCACAAACAATGCCAGTCAACTTATAATATAAAACAGTCAAGCACCTTCACCTATCACATAGCACAAGCACACAACAACCAAATTCTTGAAGACAACCGTATTCATAGCATCTCAATCCCAGTCCAAATATTTAATACCAATTCATGCTAGAAGCAATAGTCATTTCAAAGCATCAACATTTCATCCCAATGCAGCAAGTTACTTACCATGTTCAGCTACCATACAATGTATCTAAAACATGGAATTTGAATCCAAATAGCTACTTAAATTCAAAGGGGCAACTTAAGGATTAAATCAAACTCATGCTAGCATAAACTTTTCTCAACAAAAAATGGGTTGAAAGCATAAAATTCATTCCAAATGGCTACTTACTTTAGTGAAGGAGATATTTGATTAACCTTCAAGAAATTCCTTAACTCCAAGGTTCTTAAGCAAGCTACAACAAGGAAAGAAACTCTCAAATAAATAGGAACTCTAATCCAAGCATTCAACTAAGAACCCATTAAATTTGGGGGTAATTTAACACCCAAAACTCACCCAAAACAGAACCACAGCTTGCTGTCCAGCAGTCCAAAATCGCTCAAATTCGACAATTCGACCTCCAAACGCTACGGGCACCTTGAAATTGGAAGCTAAAATCAATGGGTATCCATGACTAAACATTAAATTGACCAAAACACCTTAAATTTCACTTACCCACCAACTGAAATCGTCGAACATACAAGTTGCGTGAGGCTGTTTATCTTAAGGTGGTGGCGGCGACGATCGATTCCAAGACAACGTAGGCGGCGACTGAGCTACGGACAGCGGCGAGGCTACACGCAGAGAGAGAATACAGCCGAGAATGAGAGAGAGAAACAGAGAAAACGAATCCGAGAGAGAGAGGTACGACGGGAACACACCGGATGCGGTTATCAACGTGCGGCGGCGGACCTGCAAACGGTGACGATGTGGAACAGCGGCGGCGGCGCTGCGACGTGCAGACGAGCGTGCACAGACGGGCGGCGGTTCACGGCTGAAGGCGGCGGCGTGCGGCGCGAGGTCGGCGGCGGTGTGCTGCGGGTTGTGTTGCAGACGGAGAGAGAGACGGCTGAGATAGAGAGAGAGAGAGTTGCGAGGGAAAGAGGGAGAAATCTGAATACATTTTTTTTTTTAATAACAATTGGTCAACTTGACCGAATTTTGGGGTGGGAAAACGTGAAAGTTTCCCCCCCTTTTTTCCCTCCTTTTGACCGGCTGAAAAGCCACTTCCATTTTTTTTTTTTTTTTTAAGCTTGCCGTTACACATCAACACTTGCATAATCTAAAAATGTTGGGGGGAAGGAAGGGGAGGGGGTCAGTACAACCACGATACTGGTAAGCAGCTCACACCCGGTGAGCCATCAAGCAACAAATAACAAAATCAACATGTCAGGCACACGCATCCAACATACTTTCAAAACAATAAACAACTAATCATGCTTCTTAAAGCAAAAACTCAACAACGAGACTCATGCTAACTCAACAGGATGACTCATGCATACACACAACATGTTATGCAACCCCACATGGATTCTGCGCCATGCTCGCTTTCTTAGCACATGATTTACGCATCATGCCACGCTCCAATACACATGAATTACGCGCCATGCAACGCAACTTAACACGTGATTTTCGCATCACGCTCCGCACCAAAACATGATTTCCGCGTCATGTAACGCACTCACACCAAGCACATGAATTACGCGCCATGCGCAGCGCACTCTCACACATGATTTACGCGTCACGCTCCGCACCAATAACATGATTTCTGCGTCATGTAGAGAAATCTTACCACGTGATTTCCGCGTCACGCTCCGCCCTCACAACCCATACGTGATTTACGCGTCTGCTCCGCACCAATAACATGATTTCTGCGTCATGTAGCGCAATCTTAACACGTGATTTTCGCGTCACGCTCCGCACGCACAGCCCAGCTCACCTCTCTATGAGCACACAGGACTAATGCAACTTGACTCTTATGCAACATAGCCAAAAACGATAAAAACAACATGCTCAAGAAATAAACAGTTCAACATGTTTTCCATAGACAACAAGTCGACATGTCTCATATCAATCAAAACATACTTTTAAAGCAGATAAACAAGCAACATACTTCATGCAGTCAAACAGACTCAACGGATAGAAACTACTTACCAAAAAGCTTACGAGCGTTCCTAAAGAACTCCTTAAATAGCTCAAAAGATCCAGATAAACTCCTAAACAATAAGGATAACTTCTAAAAATTAGAACCAACCTACTGAATACTGCAAACATGCTAGAAAGGCCTAAATCAACCAAGAAAGATCTATTTCCTTGCTTGACAACCACTCAAAATTCCCCAAATCAACAACCCAAAACCTTTAGACCATGGGCAACCACGTCTAAGGCACAACGGGCAATGAGTATTCATTGAATGGTCATATTTAAGGCTTTTCAGCTGCTGGACAGCAAGTAAAAAGACACAGTTTGGGATTCTAAGGGCTCCTAGAGATTGGGCAACGCTACTAGAGTCTAGACAATTGATAGATGATAATTTAGCATGCTTTTTAAACCACGACCAGCGAGCAAAACCCCTTTATTTTCATTCTAAGGACTCCAAAGAGGTTGGGCAATGCTAACAAGGCTTAAACAATTAATGGGCATTGATTTAAACATGCTTTTAAAGCTTAACACCTAACGGCAACTCAACTTAAAGCTAACTATCTAAGGGACAACGATGAAACTTACCCAAACATACCCGCTTTCACGCTAGACGGGTTATTCTAACCTCAAACAGCGTGTTAGAACGCTCCTTGGGCAGTGGGTATTCAAGCTTACAGTGATTCGAACCCAATCGATCACTTAGACGACGATGCAGAATAGAAACTCATCGCTAAACTAAATTTCCAGCACATAAACCATTGGGCATTTTAGTTCTAGCACTAACCAAGAATAGGTAAGTGCCTAAACTTACCGGAACTGCCAATCGTTGCCGGAAACACCCAAGAATGTTGCTGGACAGAGGCAAAAACGCGAGAACAAGACACTCCGAGAGGCTAGTCACGCAAGATCTAACCAAAATAGAACAAGGGAACCTTAGATCGGCCTTAAATCACAAGGAATGGGAAGGAAAGAAGCTTACCCACGAGTTTATTCTCTTCTTGGCGAAATCCCACAAGAAACGAACCTAAAACCGCAGATCCGAACAGCGGTGAAGCGGCGGCGGCGACACACCTTGTTGCAGCAGCGGCAACGCGTCAAGGAGGCGACGGCTGGACAGGCGGCGCGACTCGAGAGGGAGAGAGACCAACGGGAGAGAGAGTTGCGAAAGAGAGAGAGAGATTCACGCGAGGGAGGGCGGCGCGAAGGCTACACGGCGAAACGACTCATGGGCGACACTGCTCGATGACAGCGGCGGTCGGAACTCCGGCATTTCGTGGGTGATGGCCGGCGGCTGGAAAAGAACGCAAAGAGTGGGGGTCTGCTGCACGCGGTTTTGAGAGGGAGAGAGAAGGGATGTGGGTTTTCTTTTTTTGATTTATTTTCTTTTTAAATAAACCCTAAGAATGAAATCTCATCTTAATTAGGATTTAGGGCTTATCTAAGATTTAATTTTAAACCCAATCTTAGCTCCTAAAGAATTTGGGAAGAAATAACTCAATTGATTAAGGATTTGGGTCTTTTGATATTTAAAATAAATATCGAATATTAAACCTCCAAACTTTATGAAATTAAAGATTTAATTAAAAATCTATTTTCCCTAAATTATAGAAATTTAATTTAACGACCCAAGGCTAAGCTTAAATTCTAATTATCCAAATTAGAATAATAACGCTCAACAATTCTCCAAAATGGCTTGATTTCGAAATGCGGGGCATTACATGCAATCATCTATGGTTGACCAGAGAACAAAACTCATTTTGTCAAACAAATACAGCAACGAAAAAAAAATCAAAATCTACCAAATTTAATTAATCCATTGAAGATTACTTTTTGGTTTAATAAAAACCATATCTTGGAGTTGGAATCCTATCAATTATTTTTCAAAAAACCAAAAACCATGTTAGGAAAAATCAACAATGGAGAAATCTAATTTTGGTTACAGTTTTCAAACAAAACCATGGGAGAAAAGTGCAATTTCCTACACCTCTTAAAACTCTCTCCCTAAAATTGTCTTGTTTGTGTCTATCTTGTCTCTCTAGAGGTTTTATCTCTCTAGATTGGGAAAATTGAGGTTGCATTGCATTAATTTGAGATTACAATAAGTCAAACTTAGCAAATTGTCGAGATGAGAAAAAAAAAATAGAAAAGAAAAAAGTTCATGGACTACAAACAGATGAATAAAAGGAGAAAGAGAAAATGAAGGATGGGAAAATTACGGAGAGATGAGTGAGAGATTTGGGGAGGAGAGAGATTGTGACAGAGATGAGGAGTGAAAGATTGTTACGGAGACATGAGGAGTGAGAGATTTGGGGAGGAGGGGGAAAGATTTGAAGAGTGGATGTTTTAGAGAGAGAAAAAATGGGGGAAGAAGGATGGTGAAGGAAAAAAAAGCTAAATTATAAAAAATACCTCTGAACTATGGGGTTTGTTTAAAAAATGCCCTTGAACTTTGAAAAGTTTCAAAAATACCCCTGAACTTTAAAAAATGTTTCAATAATACCCTTGCCGTTAATTTTAGATGGAAACCATTAAAGTTTCAGTTTCAAAAATACTCTTGAACTTTGAAAAAAAATTCAAAAATACCCTTATTGAAAAACGATTCTTCTTTTTTCCCCTCCCATCGTAAATTCTTTCTCCATGGAAATCAATGCAAAAATTTGCTTATAAAGGTTGTGTGCAACTCAATACCATATATATATATTATTTCATTTTTTGCACTCTCTGTTTGTGTATGTTAATGATAAGAAGAAGAAGTGTTTATAAGACTGTGGGTTTAGTCCAATTTATAAGATTAATTAATCAAAAGTCTTATATATGATTTTGTTCTTATTAATATTTAAGAATTGTTAGAATCCGTATACAACAATAGTTTCATTTATTTTTCATAAAATGAATATAGAGAAAGCTAATGGGGGTAATAGTTGGTGAGTAAATAATATTGAAAAAACTACCAACAAATGCAGTCAAGCACGTGTAGAATTTCAAGAACAAAACAAAAGTCATCTCGAAGCTTTGATACAAAAATCTAGCCAAGTGCTTTGGATGTGCTGAAAGAGAAAAAAACTCCTAGATTATGAATACAGGACAAATAAGTAAAGTTTCTCATTAATTTTTGGAAGAAGAGTTAATTTACAGTGGGAGAAGGAAAAAAAACATTTTTTAATAAGGGTATTTTTTTTTTTTTTTTTTTTAAGTCCAAGGGTATTTTTAAAACTGAAACTTTAACGGTTTCCATCCAAAATTAACGGCAATGGTATTTTTGGAACATTTTTCAAAGTTCAAGGGTATTTTTGAAACTTTTGAAAGTTCAGAGGCATTTTTTAAACAAGCCCCATAGTTCTGGGGTATTTTTTACAAGGGGCAGTTGCATAGATGGCAAAGTGGATCAAATTAATAGCAAATATAGCACAATTGCAAACTAATTGCATATATAGCAAAATTAATTGTACAAGACCAAAAAGCTGTTGTCAGATTCTATCCGTATCTATCACTGATAGACTCTGATTATTCAAAGTCTATCAGTGTCTATCGTTGATAGACTCCGATTAATCAAAATCTATTAGTGACTATCACTAATAGAATTTGATTAATCAAAGTCTATCAATGATAGTCACTAATAGATTTCGATTAACCAGAGTCTATCAGCGATAGGCACTGATAGACTCTGAATAATCGGAGTCTATCGGTAGACGGATAGATTCTGATTAATCAGAGTCTATCACTGATAAACTCTGATAATCGAACTCTATCAGATAGATTCTAATTAACCAGAGTCTATCAGTGTCTGTCAGTAATATACTCTGATACATTTTTCTATATTTGCAATTTTTTTTTACATTGTGCTATATTTGCAATTATATAATTCTTATTTGCCACCCACTACAAATTCTCTTTTTATAATTTAGCAAAAAAAAAAAAAAAAAAAAGAAATGTCATGTAATCTAAAAAGTTTAATATAAAATAATAAAATTTATCGAACTCAACAAGCCACGTCATTTTTCCGTTAGTCAACTAACGGTCAAATTAACTCAGGAACCATTTAAATCTATTTTCCAAACCTGAGCGACTAAAGTATAGTTTTTCAAGCTTCGAGACCAAATAGACATCAACTCCAAACTTCAAGGAGCAAAAGTGTATTTTGTCCAATAAAATATTTTAACTTATTTTACAAATGTAAAACATTATTTATTAATTTAAATATATTTATTTTAATTTTTTTAAGACTTTTTTCTATAAATATCCATCACATTCAATATTTCCATACATTTTAACTCTTGATGATTGTGGTTACATACTTACATCAAAGAATTTTTCCAACCAAACGGCTTCAAAATGTTTTAATTTCAATCCCTCTTTAAAACCGAGTTGGAGAGAGACCTCTCCTGCCGCCGGAATTTCACTTCTTTCGCCGGAAAACTGTGTTCGATTGACCGACGGTAAAGTTCTATTTCTTCTTTTCTATGCGTTTTATGTTTCTTTTTATCACTGTAATTTCAACATAACTGTGGGCTTCGAATCATAGAGCTTGATTTCCACCTTTCTTATATCATGAACCCGAATTTTCTTCTCTGAAAACTGAATGAATTTACTTATTGATTTTTATTTTTCTGGGGAAAAGTCTATTGAAGGAATTAGCTTTTACAGATGGCCATCTTTGAAGCGTCCTCCACCTGTTTGTAGAAATGACTGAATTAAGTTTTTGAAACCTATGGTGTATGTTAGCTTTACTTTTAGACTATGCTTAATATAATCATAGTTCCAATTGCATTTCCCAACTTTAGATTATATTTTCTTTCCCAAAAAAATCAATTTATACCTTGAGCTCATTGTGATGCGTCAATTTTTACTTTAAACTTTTAATTTCATCAAATTGCGCTTTAGACTTAGGTAAACGTTGTAATATTTACCTTAAACTTGAAAGCGTATTGCAATTTTTATCTTGTGACAAGTTTTCGGTAAAATTAAAGGGTAAGTTAGGGAATATTGATCAAAGGATAAAATTTGCAACACTTGTCTAAGTCTAGGGTTTAATTTGATGAAATTGAAAGTTTCGCCTAAAGTTCGATACAACTTTCACTTTTAGGAATGAATGATTTTCTTTCTCATATTTTTATTAATCTACTTTTTTTTTCTTTTTTGAGTCCAATGGCATGTGGGGTGGGAGGATTCAAAGTCCTAACCTCTTCGTGGAGGATATATGCCTTGATCAATATATTGAACTATGTTTGGGTTTGCATTATTTTACCATCCTTTACATAAATATCTCTAATCCAACTTAACAGTAAGATTGGAGACCATTAAAATTCAGATGAATGATGATATCTCTCAAGGACTTGGTGCCAGCAGCCCAGAACAATGTGAATACACAGTTCATAGTTTTGGAGAAAGGCAAGACAACAATGGAAGGACAAAACAAGGCATGCCAATCACTGGTGGCCGACGAAACAGCAGCGGTTCACTTCCAGCTATGGGGAGAGGAGTGCGACGTCGTCGAGCCGAGCGACATTATACGCTTGACGAATGGGATATTCTCCTACAGTCGAAACAATAATCTGGTGCTGAGGGCAGGGAAGAGAGGGAAGATAGAGAAGGTGGGAGAGTTCAACATGGTGTTTGTAGAGACACCAAATATGAGCGAGATCCATTGGGTTCCCGACACGACTGACTCGAAGAAGTACATGAAGGAATCTGTTCTATCTCCCTATTCTCGCATCTTTCCGCCGAACCATTGATATGGTTGTGGTTGTGGACCAAATTTGAGTAAATGTGTTTTTCAAATAATGCAAAGAAAGGTGAAGAAAAGAGTAGATTTTGAAGATGCAATTGGCACTATGCTACACAATCATCTTAAATGGAAATGGTATATTGCAAAACCTTTGTTACAAACTAGAAAGCAGAACAAGAGGAATAAAGCACAAATCTTTTGTGGTTCACAATAATCAAACAGATTGAGGAGGACTGGGAGCATCTATGGTGGGAGTGCTAATACGCTAACTTCCTTTGAGGCTGTTGGAGATCTTCGTTTGGGGTTAGCAGGGTGCATCGATCTTTGATGGAGGAGGTGCTCTTGCAACACGCCAGTTTCTTTGCTGTCTTGTAGGGTATTTGGCTCGAGAGGAACAATAGGATTTTTTTAACACTTTTTGTTAAAGGCATATTTGAAAGATATAGTATGAATTTTAATTGAAATTCAATGGGTCTAAACCAAACCATCCTAAAGTTTGTGAATAAATTTGGGTTAGAATTCATAACTTAATAATGGTTGTTCTATAGGAGTATAAAACCGAACAATTGAATTGAGTCTAAAATATCACAAAACTCGACCCAACTCATGAATATCAGTTATTACTACCTAGAAGTGGAGATTTGTAGGGCATGAAAGCTACTTTGAATTCGAAACCAAACCATTATCATTCAAAAAACCTTTGTTTTCATAGTTTTTGAAAACAAAATTCGAAAAAAAAAAAGGTTGGTGTTTGAAAATAGACTATTGTAAGAGTTAGTTTAAAAAAATTGAAAATAAGTATAAACATATTTTCAATAATTTCCTTGTATTTTTTATTTTAAAAAATAAAAGAGAAATAGAACCTGAACTACATGGGGTTATAGTCTCTTCACAAGATTTCACAGAAGTGAACCCGACGCGAAGTTAGTGAAACCTGAGTGTAGCTATGTCACGTGAAGTGAAGAACCTCGACTTTCACTCCTTTCATTGGAGTGATTGATTGTCGGGGTGATGGTTTGTTCCTGTTATTTATGCTACTAAAGTTTTTTAAATTAAGCATTGTCTTTTTTTTTTTTTTCGTTTACTTTATTTAAGTAAATGTAACACATAAACTAAGCAGTAATGAATTCTCTTCACTTAGTGTCAATTAATTGATGGAAAATGGTATAATTATAACACAACAATCTGATTTCAACTCAAATTTGTATAAATGATTTGTATTCATTACATTATAAAGGAGACAAACTCTAGTCTCATTTAATAATATTACATGTTTTAATTTGACAATTTCATAATATTTAGGTTAATTACAATTTTAGTTCCTAAATTTTCAGGTTAGTGTCTAATAGTTCCTTGAACTTCAAAAGGTATCTAATAGGTTCTTGAACTTTGAATTTGATGAAAAAAGAAAGTTCTAAATTCTAAAATAAAAGCTCAAGCCCCAAAAATAGAAATGAAAAATAAAAACCATAGACAAAAACATGACAAGCACTACAAGTACCGAAACTCAAAAGGATCCGAAAACTCACGAGAACAAATCAAGAAACCAATACGATCTTGTATGTTAATAATGCAAGAAACAAAAAACAAGAGCATATGCAAGTAGGGGTTGATGGGAGAAAAGTGAGTGAGAGATCAGTTAAAGTTTCAATCGAACAAAAACCTGTATAGTAGAAACACCCACAGATCTCCACAATAGTATGATATTGTCCACTTTGGGCATAAGTCCTCATGGCTTTGCTTTTGGATTACCCCAAAAGGCCTCATACCAATGGAGATACTTGTCCTCCCTTATATACCCATGATCTTCCCCTCATCTAGCCGATGTGGGACTTTGGTCGCACTCCCAACAGCATGCTTATAAACTAAGTAAAAATTTAAAAGAATCTACCTTTAATGGTCCAAAAACCACTCAAATTTGAGTTGAAACTTTGAGAGGCCATAACTTTGAGCTCGATTGACCTAAATAAATGAATTTTTGTTTATTTGATTTAATCAATGGAAAGCAAGTTCAAAAGAGCATTTTTTGTTACACCATATGCTGCTCAATTCAGATTGAATGAAATGTTTTAAGGGTTTTTTCTTCTATGTTTTTCCATTACTTTTAGTAATTTAAGAAATGAGGGGATCATATTGATTGGTAAATATTTTGGTATACAAATCAAAATATTAAACCAGGCATTATTGTGGCAATAGAGAGAATATTAACAATGGCAACTGTCATTCTTATAACTACCATGAGAATTTAGGTTTGAAGGTCAGCTTATAAAGTTGAAACAATGATTTTGGAAAAGACATTAGCTCAAATTGAAGCAAAAGTTATAGTTTGAACGAGCTGAAGTTCAAGGTGCCGCTGTTCTAAGAAACCTATCGATAGCTGCTGTTGAACCAGTTAAAAAATCACCCTTGTGATAATCAAGGAATATTTTATCTAATTTGAATCTGCGAAATAGAAAGGATTTAAACACCAGAACATCATGGAGGCAATTGGTTTTTGCCATACATGCACCAAGAGGACATTAGACATATGTAGCAGATGTAATGCCTCAAGTTGCTGTTTCAAATGTAAGGACTAAGGTACAAGAAAAACAATGGCATTGTAAGGTGCTGCAACACCCACGAGCGCCTATCGTGCCATGTTTCTTTCGAGTTTTATTTGAGCGATCAGTACGAATAGAATTGTTACAAAATCAAATTCAACGCAGAAAGCGAGAACACCGAACACCAAGTGCAGCATGTTTGAAAGGTGGATGACTTCATAAAGAGTTGAGACAAAGAATATAGTATCTTTTTAACGCCTCCCAGATGCCACCGATTCAGTAGAAAACAGGTTCTTTACTCGCGAAAGAATTGAATCATGTGCAGGGTCATATGGATGATCCTTGGAAGGAATCTCCAATATTGCAGGAATTGGCTTGTTATAGCTGTCTACCAGAAACCTGATCATGTTTGCGACCTGAAACTCAAAAAATAATTGTATTACAGTTTGATGAAACAGATATAGAAAACAGAAACCACAAACAATGTTCCTAATGGCAGGAGAGGAATATCATGATGCAATCATGAAGAGAAGGCAACTGGTCAACAGATTATCATAAGAAAGTTCAAGTCATATGACACTTGCATTGGAAAGAAAGGGATTTTAGCAAACAACTTACATATTGACTAATCATCACTATTGCAATATCCTCCCTTGTAGTGAACTCTTTGAAAGCATCTTCAATTTGTTTAACAGTTGTCTCTGAGACATTACAGTTCAAACTTTTGAGACATAAAAAGCGGATAGAAAGATGAGTGGAAATGCATATTTGAGTAAATGAAAAAAGTGTAATCACACAAAATGGCTCGGTAAACCTATGGGGTAAGATGAACAGATTCCTATCAAGTAGTGAAAAAATTGTTTTTGGTTCAATCATAGCATCATCGGTCAAGGCTATTGAGCTACCAATGACGTGGCATCAAACCAAAAGTTGTCTCTGAGACATCAGTGCAATAGTCCATGAGAACATTTTAAATACACTTCATTTGCAATAAATATTCAAAAACAGCTATCCTTACTACAAAAATGTCAACTGTTAGCCATTTTTCACACACACAAAGACAAGGATATCATATCTTTTTTACTGAATTTTCATAGGGGATTTTGTATAATGCAAGCTAGATTCCAGTGCTAGGTCGGTAAATCTGGATTCTGGCTCAAACAATCCTATAGTTTGAGAGGGGAGGGGGTGTTCTGGTTCAAAGGAAAAATCTCTTGATGTCCCCCCAAGAGGTGCATCTTTATTTAAAAAAAATAATAATAAAAAAGGAGAGACAAGGATAAGATCTATTTCTCACTGAATTTTCGTCCTTAAAAAGAGAACTGATCAAGAACAGCACCCAAACAACCCTTGGCATTTCGTTCTTTCAACCCTCCTATACTGCAAGATGCTGGAATTAATTGCTCAAAGTATTTTTCTTGTCGTTTGTCTGTAGTGATGCTTTCTAATTAAAGCTGCTTAGAACATCTTTGTGGTCACCCATTGAACAATGTGGAAAAGAAAAAAAAGGGAATGGGTGTGAGGAGAGTCCGGGTGTTGAGTGATTTACTGATTCCATTGGGCCCTTGTAACTGGCTAGGAAGAACTGTGATATAAATGAGGCAGATCACATAGGAAGTATATAAAGGATTATGTAAATAACATATGGTAGATTTTGGAATCTCAATTGAACTGGGCAAGCTTGGGTCTCTCAAATTACCCCTGGTCTATTTGTTTTCTTTAATAACTGTAGCTAGTTTTCATCACTCTGGTATCAGAGCAAAGGAGATTGTTGGAGGGAATGGGCGCTAATGAAAAAATAGATATAGGGTTGCAGTTGAATGTAGTAGAGCATGAGCTCTTGAATATTACAGGAGATCCAACAAGGTGATGGAGAAGAGAATGAAGGTGGTGGTCAAGTAGTAGGAGGGAATGTGGAGGCACGAGGAAATATCGATGTTAGTTGAGACGAAGAGAGGATCATAAAAAGGAACCTATGGGTGCACTAGCTACTGAGGCAGGAGGAAAGCATTAGTAGTGCAATGGGAGTTTGACAATGGAAGTCTGAGTTCCTTTTGTAGAATTTCAGTGGCTTGAGTGAGCAAACATATCATACGGACCTACAATCCTCTCTTTTTTATTATTCCTATTTTTTATAGGAAACAATTTCATAGAAGATACGATATCACAAAAAAAGAGGAGGAAAGCCAAGTCCCTAGCCAAAGAAGACTGCAAAAGTCTCTTCCAATGGGCAAAAGGGGACAAACATTCACATCAAGAAAGAGTTACAACAGATAGAGAACCTAAGAAATGATAAAAGGACTTCTCTATTGATGAAGATTCTAGTATTTCTTTCAAGTCAAAGGATCCCAAAAATACTAGTGAATTGAAGCCAAAGGATCTTCTTTTCTCTTCTGAAAGATGCCCTACCAAAATTGCTGATAAAAGAATGTTGATGTCCAAGGGGTGGACCACAACCACTTGCACGTGGAATTTGGAAAGAATAGAATTCCAAGAATTTCCTGCATGGGAGCAATGGAGGAAGAGATGACCTTGAGATATTTTTTGCATAGAGGACACCATCTCAGAGACAAGAAAACACAAAAGGCCCCTCTCATACATCTATTTCAATTAATAAAATTGAGTTTTTTTTTTTTTTAATCTAAAAGGAGGAGGAGGAGGATGAAGAACACAACCATTAAATGGAGGATTATTTTCTAACATACCATGTCGAAGAACAGCCTAAGAATTACGAAATGTTTGAGGTAAAACATAACATTAAATTTCTTACAGAAATATTCAAGTTCATATACTAATAATCTTTAACAGGAAAATCATTAGTCGCGCTTTCTTCAACAAGTAGTCACTTACACTACATATGGTACCTAGCATTAATGAATAAGAATGCTAAAAAACTCTATAAAAAGTTAAGAAGGCTAAATGATTCTTCATGTTTTGTTATGAAGTCATCATCCCTGCCTTACATATTCCAATAAAAATAACAATAATAAGACATATTTGTTGCATATAAAACCATATTTTTCAGTATACACGATAAAAACAGAAAGAAAAACACACACACGCACACACGAATCACAACGCAAGAAAAAGTGTAACTCAATAGGCTATAACATGAATTTTATGCTACTCTTTGTAATGACTAAAAAAAACTACACTGGTTGAGTATTTTGCCAATGCAAATGTACAGATCTTAGCAGCCCAGCAGACACCGTCCTTTTGGACAGGCAGATGAAGAATATTGATGATGAAGAGGTGACTAGAATGGCTTCAATGTGGGGCTTTGAGCCCGGGAATTGGCCACTGACATAACTGGGGGCTCCTATAGGAGGATATCCTAAGTGTGAGGCTTTTTGGGTGCCAGTGGAAAAAAAAGTTGAGAGCTACATTAATGTGGAAGAGCTTTATTTGCTCAAGAGGGGAAAGGCTCACGCTAATGAAATCTGTTCCAAGTATCCCCTTATATTTTTTTTGAACAAGAAACAAAGTTTTTCATTCATTGATATAATGAAAGAGACTAATGCTCAAAAATACAAACACCACCAAAGAAAGAAAAAGATACAACTCAAAGAGAAAAAAGAACTAGAAAAGAAGACCATCAGAGAACCAAGAGAACCACAATAAAGACTCCATAAGGAAAGCTACAACTGAAAAACCAACAAAAAAACAACCAGCAAATCGATCAAAATCAGAGAAAAGATCAAAACCACCAAACGGCTGAAAAGAAAAAATCATCTATATAGAGGTTAGAAAAGAAAAAAAGATCATTAGATATTTCTTATGGAAAGGAGCTACAAATGATAATGGGAAGAATCTTGTTAATTGGAAAATCAACTCCGCCAATGAGCAAAGAAGGTTTGGGTCTTAGTAACTTAAAAGGGAAAATTTTGAGTCTTCATGCAAAATGGGGGTGGCACTTCATGACTGAGGAAAATGCTTTGCGGAGATTTGTGATTGCTAGTGAATACAACTTTACAAATGGTTTCCTAATACGAATATTGGCAGCAAGCTTAATGGGTCGTGGATCCAAATCTCTAAATGTTGTGAGTTGGTGGGTAAGGTTGGTAGAGTCGACAAGATATTGTTTTGGGAGGACCACTAGATTGGAGACTGACACCTTAAAGTCAAGTTCAGCAAACTATATAATGTGGCCAATTCAAAGGGGTTTGGAGTCCGGCAGTGCTGGTCTGAAGAGTCAAGCACCTAGAATCTGTGTTTCAAAAGAAGCCTCACTAATCTTGAGAGTGAGGAATGGGTTAATTTGCTCGCTTTAGGCTTGCAATGGTGCTTTCCTAACTCCATTAGTGAGGTGATAATTCAGCTGGGGAGCGGTTGTCCCTTCAAGGGTAGAGCTAGGATTTTGTGGACTAATGCATTTATGGCCATTATTTGGGGCCTATGGTTTGAGAGAAATCAGAGGGTCTTCAAAGAGAAGTTTTCAAGACAACAAGATTTGAGATTTTATTTGTCTCTTTGCTATCATCTGGTGTTCTCTTTCAAATTCCTTTGCTAATTACGATTTTGTACATATCTTAACCAATTGGGTCTCCTTTTAGTATCCCTTTGGTCCTTAAAGAGATTCCTCATCTCTTTTGTTTAGCCTTGTTCAGTAATATATTCTCCGTTTCCTATCAAAAAAAATATTCTAATAGGTAAAATTTGGAAACAAGAATTATTGCTTAGGGGAAAGTATTCGCTGTTTAGTGAATTCCATCTTGGTTATGATGATTCTCTTAAACAGGGAAATTTTGCAACGATAAAATAAAGCATAAAATTCGAGGGAAAACAATGTTCATCTTGGCTTCAACCAATTCCTCTTTTTTGTCAAAATAGAATACTACACCAACTTTTGAAAGCTGATTCAGAATATCATATATATCACTGGAAAATTATTTATGAAAAGCTAAACTTCAAAATAGACAATCTTAAATAACAAGGATTTCAGCAATTGGAACTTCACAGGATTTAGACACAGAGGATGAGCCTAACGAAATAGGATGCCAGAGTTACAAGTCAAATGGCAAATCAGAGTTGCAAGCAATTTGCATCAGAGGGATACTTACTTGAGTCCACTATAAGGTAATTAGTTTTTCTTCGCAGGTCAACATTACCAACTCCAGCAAGAAGAAATCCAACCACCGTATCCTATTATGAAGAAAATTTAGTTTAAACATAGAACCAAAACTCACATAATTCACGATGCACAACACAACAGAATGAGCGGGAGCCCAATCATTATCATTATCCAGATGCTTTAATATGCCTTGCGAATGGCAATGAACTGAAGAAAATATTCCTAAAATCACAGAAGCAAAAAATTGAATGATGGATGTTTATTGAGCAAAGTTGACAATTTCATGGAAAGACTAATAATAAAGAGTTTACTCTAGGGCTCAAGACTAACTACTTATGTAAACGTGATTGACAAGCAGATTTTCTTTGACATACACATACATGTAATGTAAAACCCGATTACGACAAGGGTTTTTGAGGTACTTCAATGACATATGACATAACAATAAGATCACATGAGTAGATGATTTATCTGTAGAAAGAAAACCAAACACCAAAATCACATAACAATAAGATCAAATAAGCATGTAATATTAACTCCTATCGAACCTCAAGTCAATTTAATAGTTTAAGGTACCCAGAAAAGCTGTTGCAGTATGGAAGTATATTGGGCGTACCTCATCAGCAATCATAGAAATAAGCGCTGAGCTTTTGGTAGGGATTTGAGCTTTACCAGCCATTTACGAGATGTAGCTACAAAAATATAAATATAAATAATTATACTACTAATCTCAATTAACAAAAAATGAAAAATATTTTAATCACAAATTAACCGGGATCAGGGGCGGGGAAAATTATCCCAACTAGGGTCAAATTCCAATTCACAGCGTGATAGGCAGAAGCAAAGAACTGAAAACAAACAAGGAAACGAGACTAAAACCCATGAAATTGAGAATTTACAGCTCGAAAATCGAAAATTGGGGTTTAGGGTAATAGTTGGAAGCGATCGTAGCACTGAAAACTCAAAGATTGTAGGTGAAAATCAAGAGTAGAAGGAAGTGAAGCTAGGAACCAAGATCGGGGGAAAAAGGAAAGGAGGAAGAGGAAGTGGAGTTAGAATAAATACCTAGAAGGTGGAGTTATGATCAGAGGATTTTTGTTCGTCGGACTCAGATTTGTCTAAGATCTGAAATTCGAACGCAGGCAATCGAGGCAAGTCACTATCCAATTCGATGCTAGATTTGGCATAAAGTCCTTCCCTTTAATATGGGAAACTTTAAATTTACAGTAATGTACACAGATCATCTCTTTTTTTTTTAAATGAAAACACAGGGGGTTACCTCAATCAGATGGTGGCGGCACTGGCTGAAGAACGGCGGGGGGCGTGAGGATTAGGGCTGCCGGCGGGAACCTTCAGACGAGGAAGATTGAAGAAGAAAAAGAAATCGCATTGTTCATGCACAACAAAAACCCCAACATACCCTCTAAACATAAGAAAAATAATTGATCATTTTTAATAACAAAAGTGTAAATACTATTTTTACCAATTTATAAAAATATCTTCTACAACATAAAAATTATTTGAATTTGCCCTCATCGTCCATATAATTTATATGTTAAAAAATGTAAAATTGTTGATAAATATAAAAACATAAATACACTAGGTATAATGAGTAATGTGTGTATACACAATGTTTAGGATGAGCCAACAAGAGCGTAGCTCAACTGGCGTACTAATAATCACAAGGTCTGTGGTTCGAATCCCCCCACCCACATGTTGTCAAAAAAAAAAAATGTTTAGGATGATGTTTTTCAATTAAAGTCACATAAAATAGGAGATAAGAAAACCCTAAAAAAATAGTTTTTTTTTTTTTTTTTCTAAAATAGTACATTTTTTCTAAGGAAAGAAGCCATCAATACTTTTTTCTTAATAGAAAAAATGAAATCTCACGTTAGTTGTGCCGATTGGTTGGCTGAGAATGAGGTTCGATCGGCAATCCATACTTTTTTCTTGGCACGATTGGTGTCGGCATCAAGGCTACTAGCAGTAGAATTGCTCCTTCACGGGCCACCATTATATGGTAAAGGACGTTGTCCTCACAAATTTGCAGCAAAATCCCCGCGCACGATCTCTTTTTGTCGTTGCGTCTTGTCTTCCACTAATTCCACCAGTACTGGAATTCTACCTTCGTCTACTAGAGTCGTCCTCGCCTCTGATACATCGATACCAACACGCTCAACACGAACGCCGTAAGAAGATTTGGCAGGATAGATTTATTATTTGATTTTATTAAAATCAAATAACTAGATTTGATTTTTTGGAATATACACTATCCTTAAAACAAGGAAAGGAATTCCTCCTTTAATGCAGTGTAGGGGCAGATTGGAGATTCAAAAAAAAAAGATTGTGTCATGCATTTCTCACGTGTGGCTATATTTCAACTACTTTTAGTTTTTGGCTTTTTTTTCAAATCTGTGCTTTTAAATTGACTATTGATCGCTGGACAGAAGGTCGATTAATTAATACGGAATTTGTCGCAGATATGCATTAACCCAAGTATAAATTAACACAATCAAGTAGTACCTAGAGAGTTCTAGGGTCGAATCCACAAGGAAGGATGATTTAAGAATTTTAATATCTTGCAGACTAAACTCTTGTACGCATGATATTATGGTAATTAAAAAAAAAATTGTTATTTGGGGTTGATTGATAAAACAGTAGCGTAAACATGAAATATGCGATGAGAGTTAAGGAAAATATCAGATGACAAGGTTATCGAGGCTTTTGCTGCGACGACCGCATGCATTCATAAGTAATGTTGTATCGCATACTTTGACTAATTGATCCATTAATGCCTAAGTGAGAAATAATCACAAGATTCTCTTCCGGTACTACTTATGCATTTGGCGTAGTACTAACAACTGTTTTGTTTAATTAGCTCATGCGTTGGCCCAGTTCTCTAACAACTTGCAAGTGACTGTGTTAATCCTAAAACAGTGTAAGCCCATTCATGCACTATCTTATTGTGGTGGTATTTTAACACTACCAAGACTACATGTAATGCGCTAACTTGCTCTACTTAGATAATTCCACATGCGTTACCTGTCAGGAATTTATCATGCTGCTACCGCATCCAGCTGGCCAGACGGGAGTTAGTAATGAAAACATTGTTACATCTAAGTAGAAAGCATTAATTTCTCATTCAATCAAAGTATGCGTATACAAGATAAACTTATCACCGCATGGGTGCCTATGCTAAGCCTTGATAAAATAAGTTTAGCTCATGTTGGAATAGAAATACATCAAGCAATACATTCTAGCGCAATACAAATCTACCCTGCAGTGGTATCCTTTTCTTCTAATTTCTTTCTCCTTGCTTCTGGTCTTGCCCTCCTCCTCGTCTCCGTCCCTCTTGGACAGATGAATGTTTTTTATAGGCTGAGGAGGCTGACCTCTCCAAGAAATTGGCATGCGTGCCCTAGTTATCTTTCGCCAGCTTGCACATCAGTCACAAGTCAGCACGATCTCTTCATCCAGTTTTCATCGTACGAATGCTCTGGGATCTGCGCCTGCGCTGAAGAAAACTTGGGCAACAAAACAACTATACTTTTTATGCGTTAGCGCCTTAAAAACCTCTAATTTTTAGCCTTATTTAGTTTAACTTTAAAAGAGAGA
Organism: Luffa aegyptiaca; assembly: GCA_017139565.1. Taxonomy (NCBI): domain Eukaryota; kingdom Viridiplantae; phylum Streptophyta; class Magnoliopsida; order Cucurbitales; family Cucurbitaceae; genus Luffa; species Luffa aegyptiaca. The sequence continues at coordinate 8,144,256 of CM029397.1, forward strand.
TAACTTGTTTTTTGCAAGTTATCAGCTATATGGATCAGTTTTTTTTTTTAAATATTTGGTCGGTTCGGTCTGTTCGGTCGGTTCTTGACACTCTAAGGGAACCGACCGACCGACATTTCGATTTTGCAGGAAGCAAAACCGAAACCGACCGACCTACGTCGATTCGGTTGGTTTCGGCTGGTCGGAGTTTTCTGCTCACCTTACACAGATGGTTATTCAGCGTTGCCTTATAAACCTTGGATGTCGTTTTAAATTACAATTTTTAGTTCCTCTATGGATATAAAATTGGAGGAATTATTGTAGATAGCCACCTTTTAGTTATCTGTTTTAGATTCGCCTATCTGTAATAAATATATAATGTGGCTACAAGGGAAGAATCTTTAGATCCCCTTTGAGTTTTCCACTTCTTAAAAAATGTCTATTTTACCCTAAACATTTCAACTTTTTAAATCAAGAAGATGAAGTACAAAGCATATGGACAACTCTTATTCCAAGTAAGTTCAAAGTTGTCACTAATCTCACAAGACAACGTGACATCTAATTCTAATCCATTTGGTTGTCAAGGTAACTCATAAGATACTAAATTCTAGACAGCCATCATGACTTGAATTCATTCCCTTCGAGTCAATTATTATTTTATGACCCTTTAACCATTAAGTCAACTCTTGATAGTTAAGATTGAGTGTCTTCTTCTCAACTATAATATACAAATATACAAATATAAATATGGTTGAGGTTGTTCGGTCGATCAAAATAACTCCTACAAGCTAGGGATTAAAGAAGAATTGGATAATAGGATAGATTACTTCGATCGATTCTCTAAGAAGAATAGATGCTAGAAAATTCATGGTCACCAAAACAGGGTAATTTTCAGCGGAGATCAAATACATATATAGCTGATAAAATGCCTCAATCAAAGGCAGTTCGAAAAGTCCCAAGTGAGAATAGAGACATAGATGGAGATTAGGAGAATACCAGTAACAAGCGAGTAGAAAATCAGAAAAACCCACTAGGAGAGAGACTGCAGCGACACGAGGTAATGGGTAGCAAATGGCAAGCGAAAGCACTAAGCCCTAAACGAAAAAAAGAAGTAATAAAATGAAACCCCACAAAATCCTATACAAATCAACCGTATGTAGAGTAAGAAGAACATAATTGACCTGAAATTAGCAATCATCCATGGATCATTCAACAAACATTCCACACCATATCTGTTGGGATTTATGTCCTAAAACTCGTGGATAGTAAATGTAACAAAGTTAATTATAAAACGTTATTGAAATAATTCAATTTTTGGTTGTCGAATGGTTGTGTTTAATTATGCATTAAATAACCCAAATCTAATAAACTAGAATCCTTGGCTATGATATGAACATTTGAACTTTAGGTAGTGAGATAAAGATGGATCAAGTTCAAGTAATAGCATAGGGATAAGATTGGGTACCTTATCCTAGGAAAACTATGTGGCGCAGCTCACTTTGTTTTAGTACAAATGATGTGATCTTGAATCGTTCATGTAGAGAGCGAGTGGGGGCGTCCTATGCAAAAGAGTTTGTATAAGGTCGGACCGCAAAATACAATTTTGAGAATTTTGGGTGTATGGCCAAAATCTAGGGGCAGTTTTGAAATATGGCTAAAAAAATAAAAACACTGAAATATGGCCACCGATTTTTTTGAAAAATCTGGTTTATCGTATTTATTCCATTTTTACCCTTCTTCCTAAAGAGGCAATCAATCTCCTAAATATATGGAAGACTAATTTTTCAGGTTTTATCTAACTTTAAATCTATATCTTAAGATCATGCTATATTTGAATCTAATATTTACATCTGAGTTCTTATATTTTCTTTTCTTTTAATCTATTTTAGGCTCATGGATGTCAGATTTGAACATGATCAAGTCAAGCATTTTATTGTTAAGTTGGGGACGACACCAAAAACGGAAGGACAAAAAATGTGATGAATCTCATGAGTGTGCTCTTGATCAATTTGAGTGTCTGAAAGTGCAGAGGTTGAGAGGAAGAAGTGAGTTGAAAGGAAGAAATGCTAGTAGAGTTGAAGAATGTTGAGAAAAGAAATGAAAATAGAGAATGAAGAAGAAACATCGATGTAACTTTGTGGGTGAGGGATCAATACGAAGGTTATTTCGTTATTGTCGCACACTCTTCGACTTCGTGTTCTTTTTGCTTTCGGTGCCTTTTTTTTCTTTTAACAAGTGTCTTTCTATTTTTAATACTCGAGGTTTTTCATTGTCTAACACATTTGAAAAATTATTTTTATGAGATTACGGAGTATGGGATTAGACAGTATTTGTGTAATTTGGAAGAGATTACATAGTATTTAGAACACTTAATTTAAGAAGGGATTACATAGCATTTAGAGCACTTTATATGGGATTACATGGTATTTTTTATCTGTATTTTTTATTGGATTACATAGTATTTGCATTGGAAGGGATTGGGATTAAAGCACTTTTATGAGATTACACGGTATTTTTTTTATTGGATTATACAATATCTAGATGGCTCACACTTAAATCAAGTTGACATTTAATTTGAATTTCGATATCTATAAGCAACTCTTCGTATTTGTGTGACTCAAAACTCACTTTCAAAATTTTCTTAATTTTTTAGGTTGATTTTGTTCAAAGATTTTATTTTTAATGTTGATTTTGTAGAAAATAAGTATAATGTATTGTTTTTAGTTTCCAGTATTTGATTTGTAATTATTTGTTCTGACATCTTTATAGCTTTTTTAAGTTTATTTTGTTTTTGAGATATGAATTTTGATTTGATATGTTATTTTAAATTTTTTTTTTTTTTTTTTTTGTTATTCCTAGATTTTTAGGAAGTTGGTTCATTAGATTTGGAAAGATTTTTTTTGTCTTAGAGGTTTTAGGTTGTTATGATTTGAATTTGAGATTTGCTTTAATTATTCAATAATTATAAAATGATAAGATTTTCCTAGTTGGATTGTCTAGGGGCATTTTAGTCATTTGATAAATTCTAATTAATATTATTCAAATATATCATTTGGTCATTTATACGATAAAAAAGTTTTTTGGACATATTTCAAAACACACAATTAAATTTGGCCATTTTTCTAGTTAACCCTTAAATTAATCAAAAGTTTGATACATCTTTCTCTTTTTCTTCTTTTTTGTTTTTTTTTTTTTTTTTTTGAAGAAAGATACATGATCTTCTTTTTAATATTTAAGAAGTGTTAGATCCACTATATATGACAAAATTTTCCTTGTTCAATTTAAATTGGATAGTAATAGGTGAGAAAATAGCTGTGAAAAGACTGTCAATAAAATCAAGAGAAATTTTGTTGGATGGGCTAATTTGAAATCCTATTTTCAGATTTGTCAAAAGATTTGAAAATTTACAAGATTAGATTTTCGTGTGAATTTTCTTACCATATTATCCTTGTTTTGATTCTCTCTCCATAATCAAATAATGAAAATATTTTGTCAATTATCTTTCCTAATTAAAATTCAATACATATATATCAATCTTCTTAATTCTCTCCAAGTTCCACAATTTTAGCAATTTGATTAAGTTTTATTTGTTGATTTCTCAATTTCATCTTCTTCCCTCTCTATAATAAATTCATTGATTTTATTTATTTTCTTCCCTATATTATACCTAATAATTAAGGCCCCGTTTGATAACCATTTGGTTTTTGAAAATTAAGCTTATACACACATACTCCCACCCATAAGTTTCTTGGTTTTAGTATCAATCTTCTACCTTGTTTTCAAAAACCAAGTCCAATTTTAAAAACAAAAAAAATAGTTTTCAAAAACTTGTTTTTGTTTTTAAAATTTGGCTAGGAATTCAAATGCAACCTTACTAGGATGAAAGCATGGTAGGAAATCTAGGAGAAAACAAGCATAATTTTCAAAAACCAAAAACCAAATGGTTATCAAACGGTGCCTAAATGTCTTACATTTGATTTGAAAATTTTAATCTTTTTTTCATGATAATCTCACATGATTTTCATTGATTTTGTATAACACGATTTTTTTTTCAAGATTTTTTCATTTTACAAAAAAAAAAAAAAAAAAAAAAATCGATATTTGTTTATAATTTCATATATACCCTATATAATTTCATATATACTTTATATATACCATGTATGTGTTGGGTTTTATGCCCTAAAACTCGTAGATAGTAAATGTAAACAAATTGTATACTTGTTTCAATAAAGTGTTATTGAGTTTCTACAATAAAGTGTTATTGTTAAATATTGCACAATTTGACCCAAATCCAATAAACTAAGATCTAAGGTTGCTTACATGTGACTTGAACTAGTATGTGGGGACATACGGGGATCGGTGTTCAAGTAACAACCTAAAAGGTCTATAGTATAGGGATAAGGATGGGTACCTTATCCTGATAACACTATGTGATACGGCCCGCTTTGTATTCGATACAGACGTATTGATCCAAGATGTCCATGTAGGAGTCATGCGAGCGGGGGTATCCTATGCAATGAGTTTGCATAAGACCAGACCACGAAATAGTCAACCATTAGTTATAACACCGTTAACTAGTTAGGTTACTGTTTCAATAGGATGACTTAGGTAACTCAGTCTTAATCCTGAGTGTGTCATGAACTCGTTCTCATGAGGGATTGTCCTTTGATTAGCATGGGTGAGAGTGGCCAATACGCCGACTCAATATGCCTTCCTTTTTGGGGACAAGACCGAGTGGGAGGCTGGGGACATGACAACACAAGAAGGAATTCACTCCTTCCCACTTCTAGGAGAAGTAGATGAGTGTTCCCTTAAGTGGTGACTCCGGGACTTGAACAAAGGGATCCCGCCCTCTCACTGGCCCGAGAGGGACTTTCTGTTTAATGGTTGGACCATAAACAGGTTGTTCATTTGAGGAGCGCTGGTACTTAAGCAGACAGATGTAACACAGGGGTAAAACGGTAATTTGACTCAGCCGTGATTACGAACACTTGTGAAGGATTGACTTACCGGTATAGGTCTATATCCGTGGACATAGAAATGTTCTACAATGAGAAGAGTTCAGCTGTGGGTCTTTAGTGGAATGACCCACAGTTAATGAATATTGGTTAACCTGATTAATGAGTTTAATCGGTTAACCTCATATCATTGGAGCTTCTGATCTGTAGGTCCATTAGGTCCCCATGCTAGCTCATAAAGAGTAATTAGGAACAATTATATCTTGAGAGAATTTGAATAGTTCAAATTCATATTGGGAATTAAGTTAATTGTATGAGATACAAATTAATATAATGTATAATGATACATTAAAATATAAAGTCTAATTTGAAATTAAACTTTATTATTATGAAAGAAATAAATATTTGAAGAAGTTCAAATATCAATATGAATTTGATTCATATTAAATTTATAGGATATAAGAGAATTGGAAGGAGTTCCAATTTTAATATGAATTTGATTCATATTATAGAATTAATTAATTGAAGGCCTGAAATTAAATATATGATATTTAATTGGGTAATTAATTAATTAACTAATAGAAGGTCTGAAATTAAATATATGATATTTAATTGGTGATTAATTAATTTAAAGAATTAATTAATTGGAAATTAATCAATTATGAAAATGATTAATTACTTATGGAAGTAATTAATCATTTATGGAAATGATTTAATCACTTATGGAGGTGATCAATCATTTATGGAAAAGATTAATCAATTATGGAATTGATTAGTTATGGAATTGATTAATTATGGAAAATATTAAATCAATTATGGAAATAATTGATTTTAAATGAATATTTTATTCATGGCCTTTCTCCTATAAATAGAACACTAACCCTAGGGTTTATGTGATACAACGTATGGCCACCATAAGGCCCTCTCATATTCTCTCAACTCAAGAACTCTAGGGAGAATTTTCTTTCTAGAGTTTTTCCCATTCAAGATTAGGTAGTCCCACAACTACGTTCCTAATCTCAGAGTTATAGCGGGGAAGATCAAATGGTGGTGTTCTTCGTTGTTGCAGAGCAATATAGAATCATTCTTGAAGTATTCAGAGTCGTCAACGGAGGTATGTTTTTCACTGCTTAACCTTTTGCCAATGTATTGGTATTTTGTAGAACGAAATTAATTTACGAACGGTCCAATTGCTTCCGCTGTAACGGAATTGGGAATTCCAATTCTTCAGTATGTGAAGGTGTTAATATCTAACATGCGGAAGCAATTTTGGATCTTAGGCACTTAATAACTTCAATTTAATCAAACAAAGCATGCTGTTCATATGAAGAAAAACAGGACAGTGTGTACCAACCTCTTTAATTCAACAAATTGGCTGAATCGATTGCTTGTTTTTCTTCTCCAAATTGTCACAAACCACCACTTGATCTTCTTTGCTATCCTCAAGCCTTTGGAACGGATTGTGGGATCCTTTAGTGATGAAATATGGAAGGGAAAGAGCTTGAAAACCAAGCTTCAATGGAGGTTGGATGTTCTTGAGTTTTGGAGAGATTTTGGCAGCATTTCCCTAAGGATTCAAGCTTTTTTTTCTTCAGCAAATTCTTCCTCATTTATAGAGGAATGCATGCTGATGAGAAACACCACAAATTGACACTGGAGTAATTTGGTGGCTAAATGAGGGGGAGTGCATGGGTTTAGTCACCATGCACTCCACCTCCTAAAATTCAAATTAATTTGGATTTTAGTTTTATTTAATTTTATAATTAATAATCTGAAATTTTAAAATCCAATTTTCAATTTTCAATTTTAAGTTAATTCAAAATTAATTTAAAATAATTATTAATTAATTTAATATCTAATATTAAATTAATATTTTGCTACCAATCCCGAACATTTTCGAAATGTTATTTTTCAACCATGAATTCCTATTCATGTGCTCAATATTTAAATTATATTTGAATATATTAAATCTCTCATAGCTTGGTTTATCTAAAAACCCGACGTGTCGGTAACGTCAAATATGTCTAACCATTTCTCTAAACCGAATTCGAACTTATTCTAATTCCTTCCATCATATTGTTCCAAAGGTTATTCTCAAGCTAGCAAGGAGACCTAATGGAGCTACAGATCATGGGCTCTAACGGTTCGAGGTTTAACCAGTTAAACCCTTTTAACCTAGTTAACCAACATCCCTTAACTACTGGGTCACTCCACTATAGCCTAGTAGTTGAACTCCTCTCACTGTAGAAATATTTTCGTCCACTCGATATAATCATGATTAGTAAGTCAATCCTTCACAGGTCGTTCGTTACTATAACTAGGTCAAATGTCTGTTTTACCCCTATAACACATCTTTGTTCCTTAAGTCCATTGGTCCTCTAATGAACAATTTTTTTTATGGTCCTACCACTAAAAAAAGTCCCTCTTGGGCCAATGAAAGGGTGGGGCCCCTTGTTCATGTTGGGTTTTATGCCCTAAAACTCGTAGATAGTAAATGGTGACAAATTGTTCACTTGTATCAATACGTCGTTATTGAGATTTGTACAATAAAGAGTTATTGTTACTAAAATTGCACAATTTGACCCAAATCCAATAAACTAAGATCCTAGATTGTTTAGATGAAACTTGAACTAGTATGTGGGGACATACGGGGATCAATGTTCAAGTAACAACCTAAATGGTCTATAGTATAGGGATAAGGCAGGGTACCTTAGCCTAGTAACACTATGTGATACAACCCACTTTATATTCGATACAGATGCAATGATCCAAAGCATCCATGTAGGAGACATGCAAGTGGGAGTATCCTGTGCAATGAGTTTGCATAAGACCGGACCGCGAAATAGTAACCACTAGATGTAACACCGTTAACTAGTTTAGGTTTCTATTTCAATAGGATGACCTAGGTAACTCAATCTCAATCCTGAATATGTTATGAACCCCTTTCAGGAGGGATTGTCCTTAGATTTGTATGGGTGTGAGTGGCCAGTTCGCCGACTCAATAAGCCTACCATTTCAAGGACAAGACCGAGTGGGGACTGGGAACATAACATTACAAGATGGAATTCACTTCTTCCCCTATTGGGGTAAGCAGATGTGTGTTCCCTTAAGGGCTGATTCCGGGTCTTGAACAAGGGCGCCCATCCTCTCCTGGCCCGAGAGGAACTGTTGTTTATTGATTGGATCATAAACAGATTGTTCATTAGAGGAATCAGTGGTACTTAAGGATCCAGAGGAAACCCAGGGGTAAAACGGTAATTTGACCCAGCTGGCGTTATGAACACTCGTGAAGGATTGACTTACTGTTATTGGTCAATATCCGTGGACACAGAAATATTCTACAGTGAGAAGAGTGCAGTTGTGGGTCTTTAGTGGAGTGACCCACAGTTAACGAATGTTGACTAACTTGGTTAATAAGTTTAGCCAATTAGTCTCGTATCGTTGGAACTTCTGATCTGTAGGTCCATTAGGTCCACCTGCTAGCTCGTAAAGGGTTCTGAGGTTAAATAGTCTTGAATAGAATTTGAAGTGTGTTCAAATTCGTTAAGGGGATTTTATTGTATTTGATACAATTAAAATAATGTATAAAGATACATTATAATATAAGTTTAATTGATGAATTAAACTTTATATTATAAATTAATTTTGGATATGATTCAAAATTAATTAATGAGAGAATTAAATATTTGAAGGAGTTCAAATATTAAATATGAATTAGATTTATATTAAACTATAGGTTAAAATTAATATGAATAGGGATTCATATTAAAACTATAGTATAAGAGAGAAAATGAAATTAATTAAATATGTGATATTTAATTAATTTACGAATTAATTAATTTTAATTTATTTTGGTTAAATATGATTTAATCGAAATTAAAACTATAGTTTATAATTAATGTACATTTTGATGCACATTAAAACTATAGATTAAAATGAGGGAGATTTATTTGAATATGATTCAACTCTAAAATTAATTAAGTATTTGATATTTAATTACTATGGGAACAATTAATTGAGAATTAATTGTATGGCCTATTTAATTCAATTGAATATGATTTAATTGAATTAAAACTATATTATACTTGATTTAATTAAAATTGGTTTAATCAAATTAATTATAACTAATTAAATAATTATTTGTTATTTAATTAACGGTCTGGATCACGTTGATTATGATCAACGGTGGAGATCGTGTAGGGAGGTTAACCTCCCTTATTCCCACGTATCAGTGAGGGGTTGGAAGATCTCACTTTCATTCTAACATTTTCACATAGAAGAAAAAGAACTCTCTCTCTCTAAAAAATTCTCCCATCCCAAAAGAAAAACACAGCAAGGTTGGCTGTAATTTTCAGATTCCCAATTTCAAGAAGTGATCCCACAATCACAACCTCGAGAACTCAGAGATTAGTGGGTGCTCTTTGATGGTGGTGTCCGTTGGAGAGAGAGGCTCGGTACGAATTGTTCGTTGAGGAGCATAGTGCTATGGAATTGGTTCTACAACAAGTAAGTTCCTAAAATTCTAAATCGTTTAGAATTAGTAATTGCATGCTTAATCTAGATTTAATTTGAGAATCGTTCTAAAATTTATTTTCCCAACGTATCGGTATTCGAAATAATTGAAATTAAATCACGCTCGATTTAATTCGCTTCCGCTGAGGATTCAATTCCTTCAAATGGTATCAGAGCCATTTCGTGATTTCAATTTCGATTTTCAAATTTGCGTTGTGGTTTTTGGTGGGATCGATTTGCATTATGAATGTGGTTTGCTTTAAAGATTGTTTTGGTATTTTTTGGCATTAGATTTACATTTTTTTTATGATTTGATCATGTAAGGGCCCATGTTTTTGGGGCAAAATTAATGTAAATCGAGTCTTGTAAGTCTGTGTCTAGAGATTTAGGATCAATTTGTTGATCGGTGCTCGAATCGGGGTTGAAATCGGAGAAGAACGGCTGCTGGAATCGAAAGACAGAGGCTGTCCAGAGGCGTAGCGTCGCGACCCTGCTCATTGAGTCACGACGCTGAAGAGCAGGCATTGGAAAAATCGGGCCAGCGTCGGGACGCTTTGCCTACAGAGTCTCGACGCTGATGGTAGTTTTCGTATTCACGGAACGTTGAACAAAACGTGCGGCCAGCGGTTTCTTCAGACAGTTACGAAATATCAATATTTTGCGTCTACCAAGTTTTGAACGCGAGTTCTTGGGCAGGTGGTGCACGCGAGTGCCTAGCATCTTCTTAGTCAGAGGTTCGAGCTGGACATGGGGAGTCTTTTTTAATTTTTGCGTGCAGCTGCTGAGTGGTCAGTTATGGTTCGGTTCAGGAGGTTAGCAGCCCGGTTCATGATGGTTCGGTCCGGTTCGTTGGGCAGTTGGTCCGGTTCAAGTGTTATGGGTCCGGTTTGGGCCATTCTGACACTGTTCGGGCTGGTTCTGAGCGGTTCGAGGCGGTTCAGACCAAATTACAAGGCAGTTTAGGGCTAGATTTTGAATTATTATTGTAATTTTTCATTATTTTTGCCTTAGGATGCCAAAATACCTGTCTTTATAGCTATTTATTGCTTTATGAATGTCATTTAGCTAGATCCCACCATAGGTTAAACATGTTTTCGTACATATTTATGTTATAATTGTTATAATGTATGGTAATTATGCATGAATTTAAATTTCATGAGTTATTTAGTATAATTGTTATATTAAATATATGAAATTGGTAAAGCATGATGCATGACATTAATTAGATAAATATAAAATGTTATATTTTATTAATGTAGCATGCATGCTTAGATTTATTTTCATTAGTATTAATATAATAGTTATATTATGAATGGAAATAAATTTCAATGCTTGGTTTTCATGTATATTTTTAATATAAATTGTTATATTAATTTAATAAAAATGGAATAGCATTGAGCATAACATTAATTAGATTAATATAAATGTTATATTATATTAATGTCAAATTTCATGTAATTTAATTTCGTGGATGATTAATTAATATAATCGATATTAATTAAATGAAATTGAAATTGCATGAAGCATGACACTACTTTAGATTAATATAATCGTTATATTATCGGCGTCATGAGCGTTATGGTGTTTAATAATTTGAATTAGATTGTTATTAGGAAACACCATAAAAGCATGTTATAGGGCTAATTATTAAAAATTTTATAATAGTTATAAAACTGATTAGATACCGTCAACCTATAACAAAGAGTTGCATGCAAACATAGGACCTTAGGTTAAAATGAATTAATTTTAAATTGTTTAAAATTAATTAGACCTAAGCTCACCTCAATTCTAATAGGATTAGATTTATTTTTCTTACTTAGTATTAAAATAGTTTTAATGAACTAAGTAGGAAAAAACATTACTATCTATATCTATAATCTATAATACTATATTAAAAGGCAGGATTCCTGAAAAACATTTTTAGACCAGAATACCCCTCTAAATTTCAGTTAATTACATAATTAGTTTTCAAATTCTAGAATCAAATTTCGTAATCTATATCTATATCTATATCTATACTATATTAATTGTTTTAATTAGAAAAAAATAAAAGATAAAAAAATCAAATTTCGTAATTGCTTTAATTAAAAAAAATAAATATAATTTTTTTAATTAAAAAAAAGAAAAGATAAAAAAATAATTATTTTAATTAAAAAATATAAATAAATAAATAAATTTGGTATTTTTTTAATTAATTAATTAGAAAAAGAAAAAATAGAAAAAAATCAAATTTTGTAATTTTGTAATTAATTAATTAAAATAAGATTAAAAAAATAAATTTCATAACCGTTCTAATTAAAAAAATAAATAAATTTCGTAATTTTTATAATTAATTAATTAGAAAAAGAAATCAGATTTTGTAATTTTTATTAAAAAAAGAAAAGATAAAAAATAATTATTTTAATTAACAAATATAAATAAATAAATAAATTTCGTAATTTTTTTAATTCATTAATTAGAACAAGAAAAAATATATAAAAAATTAAAATTTTTAATTTTTTAATTAATTAATTAAATAAGATTAAAAAAAACAAATTTCATAACCGTTTTAATTAAAAAAAAAAAAATAAATTTTGTAATTTTTTTAATTAATTAATTAGAAAAAGAAAAAATAGAAAAAAAAATCAGATTTTTGTAATTTTTTAATTAATTAATTAAAATAAGATTAAAAAATAAATTTCATAATCGTTTGAATTAAAAAATAAATAAATTTCGTAATTTTTTTAATTAATTAATTAGAAAAAGAAAAAATAGAAAAAAATATCAGATTTTGTAATTTTGTAATTAATTAATTAAAATAAGATTAAAAAAATAAATTTCATAACCGTTTTAATTAAAAAAAAAAAGGAAAGAAATAAAGGAAATTTTTTTAATTGACAAAATCTAATATTTTTGTTTTCAAATTTGAAATTTAATAACCTAGAATAATATCTTTCCCTCTATAAATATTTCATGTTCTTCCATTGGTTTTCACATCGATGAAACTTCACAAACATGGTGAAACTCTTGCAACTTCTTCGTCTAGAGCCGTTGGTATTTACCTCCCATACTCAAATACCTCTATATTTGAATTTTCCTGCTAAATCTCTTATTTCTCACACTTTAATTTTGTTATGTGATTTTATATTCAAAATATCCTAATGTATATCTTTTTAATTTTTAAACATAAATGTTTTTTTTTTTTAGATTTTCCATTTTCTTGCAGCACCTCGAACCGTTAATGTCTAATCACCTCTATTGTTTCTTTATTGAATTAGTTACATCATTATTGACTATCGATCTTCATCACCTCGCTTAATCCACGGACAAGTTTTAGATACTGGGCATCTAGGTAATATCAGACTCTCCACTTTTTGAAGCTAAGACAATCTACTATCAAATTTAAGTACGCTATACTTTTTATATTGCATTTGCATGGTTAAATCAAATTTTGTAATTAAAATTGGTGGACAATGAGTGATCAAGGTTAGGGGCGAAGTGTTGCAGGGAAGTATGAGAAAGAGTATTGTGAGATTTCAATGGTGAATATAAAAAATAGAAAATAAAAGATAAAAATCTTATAAAAAAAATCTTATTATGTTTGTTTTTTTTTTTTTTTTGAAATACTTATTATGTTTGTTTTTATTAAAAAGATAAGAAAATCAAATTTTATAATTGCTTTAATTAAAAAAGAGAAGATAAAAAAAGAAAAATTACTCAAATTTTTGTAATTGTTTTAATTAAAATAAGAGAAGATTAAAAAAAATCAAATTTCGTATTCCGTTTGTTTTTATTAAAAAAAAAAGATAAAGAACTAAAAAAAAAAAAATCAAATTTCGTATTGTATTTGTTTTTATTTTAAAAAAGAAAAAGGTAAAAAAAAAAAACAAACAAACAAACAACACAAATTTCCTAATTGTTTCAATTAAAAAAAGATAAGATAAAAAAAGGGAAAATTTCGTAATTTTCAAAATCTAATATTTTTTTTATATTATGAAATATGAAATTTAATAACCTAGAATAATACTATGGTCTATATATTTTATCGATTTGTAGATTTGATCCAAAATCTAATCAACTTTGAATTTGAATCTCAATTCCTTCTATAAATTGTTCACCTATCCTCCTCCTATTGGTTTTCACATGAAAGACTAATCATTTCCTCCATTGTTGGTTTCAGGTAGCTCTCTCAATTATAATTATAATATTTTTGTTTAATTTTATCAATTTAATTGAAAGAATGTCATTCTCAAATATTATATGTTATAGACTGACTATAATTTCTTTTTCCCCTCAAAATTTATTTTTCGAGTCTAAAATTAGTTATCTCTTCCAATTGTTCATTTGTATTTTATGTATTATTTTTTTATTTTTTTGTTATAATCGGTAATCGTATAAAATATAAGTATGGTGGAGTGTAATAACCTACAACAATTTTTTTTTCCTAGCAAAGTATCAACTATGTGTCAATATTTTCTAAAATATTTTTTGTTAGTTTGATTAAGCACCAATAATGAAACAGATGCTTCAACAAAACTATCTCAATCATAGGTATGAATACCTCTTATAAGTATTCTCAAATTACTTTATTTAATATTGTTGTGTTGTTATTCCAAAAGTTTATGCAAGGTGCGTAAAACTCTTTTAATTTTTATATAAATTTTAATATTATCACTCTAATTTGATTCAAAATCATATCAAATTAGAATTCGAATCTAAATTTCCTCTCTAAATTGTCCATCTTCTGCAATTAGTTTTCACATCTAAAACTATGCATATCTCTCAATTGTTCGTTTCCTCTTGAAATTATCCCTACATGAATTAAAATTTAGAGACTAAATTATCCCTACGTGAATTAAAATTAAAACTATGCAATTGGTTTTTAAACATTTTTAAAATATAACTTAGTAATTAGAAATTTAATTTTTTTTCTTTTTTTAAAGGATCAATTTTGAATAAAAATTCTATTAAATTTATCACTACACCATGATACATTGATATCAATATTTTTTATGTATTAGGAAGAAATCTTTTTGTTATAGATTCTTCATGGTTTTCTTTAAATTACATTTTTAAAAAATAATTTAGTAATTAGAAAATTAATTTTTTTAAATATCAATTTTGAATTAAAATTTTATTGAAATTATCACTACACTATGATATCAATATTTTTTTATGTACTAAGAAGAATTCTTTTTGTTTTAGATTCTTCACGGTTGTTTTAAAATTACATTTAAAAAAAAAATAGTTTGGTAATTAGAAAGTCGATTTTCTATTTTTTTTAAAGATCAATTTGGATTAAAATTTTATTAAAACTATCACTATACCATGATATCAAGCTTTGTTGTGTACTTGGAAGATTTTTTTTGGCTTTCAATTCTTCACAATTGTTTTTAAATTACATTTTTTAAAAAATAATTTAGTAACTACAAAATCGATTTCTTTTTTTTTTTTTTAAAAAAAAAGATATATTTCAATTAAAATGTTACTGAAATTATCACTATACCATAATATCAAGTCTTTTTGTGTATTGGAAAAAATTCTTTTGGTTTTGGATTCTTCACGGTTGTTTTTAAATTACATTCTTAGGAAATAATTTTGTAATTAGAAGATTGATTTTTTGTTTTATTTATTTTTTTATTTTTAAGATCAATTTCAATTAAAATTTGATTGAAATTATCACTACACAATGATTCTTAAATTACTTTTTATATGGTTATTTTTAAATTACATTTTAGAAAAATAGTTTTGTAAGTTTAAAATCGTTTTTTTAAATATATATCGACTTCTATTAAAACTCTCTTCAAAATATTCCTACATGATTTTCAAATATTTTTTTTTACAGAAAATATTTATAGATATTTGTTATTATAATATTTTTGTCTTTAATTTTATTTTATTTTTTCCTTTTTACCACTATTTTAGTTTGAATATATTGGTCACTATTTGAATTTGAATTTTGTCAATTTAATTAGTCGGTGATTCTCGAATATCATATTATAATTCACAAGCTACAAATTTTTTGATATAATATTTTTTAATAGCCATTGATTTAAATTTATTAATATAAAAACAAAAATTCATGTGTTGTAAACTAATCAAAAAAATTTTGTGTACTAGGAAGAAATTCTTCACAATTATTTTTAAATTACATTAAAATTTTTTTTTTTGTAATTAGAAAATCAATTTTTTTTAAAGATAAACTTCAATTAAATTTTTATTGTAATTATCACTACAATAATGGTATCACACATTTTTGTGTAGTGGGAAGAATTCTTTTTGTTTTGGATTATTCATGGTTGTTTTTAAATTATCACTACATTGATTTTTTTTTTTTTTTTATTGAAATTATCACTACACCATGATTATCAAATAACTTTATATAGTTGTTTTTAAATTACATTTTTAAAATTAAAATCGATTTTCTTTTTTTTAAAAAAATATCAACTTTTATTAAGACTCTCTTGAAATTATCTTAGCTTGAATTTCAATTTTTTTTTAAGAAAGTATTAATAAATATTTTTTATTCTAATGATTTTGTTCTTAATTTTATTTTTCGTTCTTGCTTACCACTGTTTTAGTTTGAATATAGTGAACCAAGTTTGAATTTAAATTTGAATTTTGTCAATTTAATTAGACGTTGATTTTTGAATATCATATTTAAATTAACAAGCCACCAATTTTTTGATATAATATTTTTGAATAGTGAGCCAAATTTGAATTTAAATTTAAACTCATTTTATTTCAAATATATTTTACTAAAATTATTACACGTGCAACGCACGTGGTAAAAACCTAGTATATTAAAAAGCAAGGATCCGTGAAAAACATTTTTAGACTAAAATACCCCTTTAAATTTAAGATAATTACTTTAGTTAAAATCTAATTATTTTAATTAAAAAATAAAAGATACAAGAATTAAAAAGTGGTAATTTGTAAAAAATTAAAACACAAATATGAAATTTTGAGAAAAATTCTTTTCCTATAAAAAGAAGAAAAAATAAGAAAAAAACAAACATAATGATAAAAAACAATTAACTTTCACCATTGGATAAAATTTTTTTAAAACCAATATGAAATTTTGAAAACAAATCTTAAGATAATTATTTTAGTTAAATCTAATTATTTTAATTAAAAAGAAGAAAAAAATAAGAAAAAAACAAACATAATGATAAAAAACAATTGACTTTCACGATTGGATAAAAATTTTTTAAAACCAATATGAAATTTTGAAAACAAATCTTAAGAAAATTGTTTTAGTTAAATCTAATTATTTTAATTAAAAAGAAGAAAAAATAAGAAAAAAATAAACATAATGATAAAAAACAATTGACTTTCACGATTGGATCAAAAATTTTAAAAACCAATATGACATTTAATATGAAATTTTGAAAAAAAAAATCTTAAGATAATTATTTTAATTAAATCTAATTATTTTAATTAAAAAGTAAAAGATTAACAAATAGGGTATTTACTGATCCGTTCCCACTATTCGTATATAAATTTTAATAATTTACTGATCGGTTTTTTTTTTTTTTTTTTTAATAAAAACAAATAAGGTATTTTTTTTTATCATATGATCTATATACACTCTATCCAAAATCTAATCAAATTAGAATTTGAATCTAAATTCCCTCTATAAATTGTTCACCTTCCCCCATTAGTTTTCACATAAGAAACTATTCATCTGCTCCATTGTTGGTTTCAGGTACATCTCTTGAATTCTAATTATAATATTTTTGTTTAATTTTATCAATTTAATTAGAATAAAGTCATTCTCAAATATTTTATGTTAAGACTGACGAACTTTAATTTCTTTTTCCCCTCCAACTTTTTTTTCAGGTGTAAAATTACTTATCTCTTCCAATTTCTTCCAATTGTTCGTTTATATTTTTCAAATTTCTTCCAATTGTTCGTTTATATTTCAAGTATTTTTTTTAGTTTGACTTTTAATAGTTTATTTATTCAAATATAAATGTAATATATGCTGAGAATGCGAGTCCATGAATTCAGGTATTTTCTTTTTGGGACGCGTTAAATTTTGCTGCTCTACCTTGATAGTCTCTTAATATATTTGTTCTATAAAAACTTTAAATAACAATTAAGTAAAATTTTAAAACTTAAAGCTTATAGATTTAATATCTCCCATAACTTCACTTTTTGCAAAAAAAATAAAAAAATAAAAAAAAATGATCACAGTTATTTTAGATGATTACTTTTATTAAAAAAATATAAATAAAATTTACAAAATAATATTGAAATAAACTCTGGATTCTTCGAAAACGAGTATTGAAAATAAAAAAAAAACACTTTTAAGTTTTTATGAATTATGAATATAGCATATATTTAATTTTTCTCACTGCAATCTATGGCTAAAAATATTAAAGTTGGTATAAAATACTAATTATTTATAAACATTTAGATCTTTTAGTCTCAACTATAACAATTCTTCCAAATTTTTTATTTTTCAACAATTGGGCATTAACCGAACCATTAATTTTTGAGAGAAAAATTAAATTTTTGAATATAGCATAAACTCTAGATTCTTAAAGACATTTGATTTTCACGATTGGATCAAAAATTTTAAAAACCAATATGAAATTTAATATGAAATTTTGAAAAAAAAAATCTTAAGATAATTATTTTAGTTAAATCTAATTATTTTAATTAAAAAGTAAAGGATAAAAAACAAATAGGGTATTTACTGATCCATTCCCACTATTCATTTATAAATTTTAATAATTTACTGATCGGTTTTTTTTTTCTTTTTTTTTTTTAATAACAAAGGTATTTTTTTATTTTTTAATTAAAATAATTACGAAATTCGATTTCCACTTTTTGATTTTGTTATCTTTTATTATCATTTTGGTTTGATAACTTAGAATAATATTATGGTCTATATTTTTTATCTTATGATCTATATCATATTATTTTTTTCTATGGTCCTTATTGACCATTAGGGCCAACCCATGATGGTTAATCAAATTGAGTAATTGTTTTAATTAAAAAATAAAAGATAAAAAAAAGTAAACCAATCTAATTAGTTTTCAATTTTCGAAATCAAATTTCACAATTGTTTTAATTAAAAAAACTAAAGGATAAAAAAATTAAAAAAAAATCTAATTAGTTTTTAATTTCTTAAATCAAATTTTGTAATTGTTTTAATGAAAAAAATAAAAGATAAAAAAAATCAAAACTCTAATTAGTTTATTCTGTTTGTTTTTATTAGAAAAAAAAAAGAAAAGATAAAAAAAAAATCAAATTTTGTATTCGGTTGGTTTTTATTGAAAAACGAAAAGATAAAAAAAAATCAAAATTTCTCATTGTTTTAATTAATTAAAAAAAGAAAAGATTAAAAAAAAAAGGAAAATTTCATAATTTTGAAAATCTATTTTTTTTAAACATCAAAATCTAATATATATATTTTTTTATCTTTTGGTCTATTTATTTTAGATTTTTTTTTTAAGAGTTATGATTTGAAGATTTGATCCAAAATTTAATCAAATTAGAATTTGAATCTAAATTCTCTCTGTAAATTGTTCGCCTTCTCTCATTGGTTTTCACGTCAAAAACTATTAATCTCCTCCATTATTGTTGGTTTCAGGTACCTCTCTTGAATTATAATTATAATATTTTTGTTAATTTTATCAATTTAATTAGTTATTTCTTCCAATTGTTCATTTGTATTTCAAGTTTTTTTTTTAGTAAATCACCTGCTCTCTAAATTTATTTTATATGTTTTCGCATTGAAATTATCCTATATTACTTACTTTTTCGTATTCTGTTTGTTTCTCGAGATTCTTCTTCTGGAAAATATAGGATTTCATCTTCTTTTTCGTGCTTAATTGACTTTTATTCGTTTTCAATACTTTGTAGAATTTGGTTGTGAACCAATTTGATGGATTGGTTAATCGTGTTTGGGTATAAGGGTTTAACTAAATTTGGTCCTTGAGGTTTGGGTTAAGTTACACTTTGGTCCATGAGTTTTCAAACTCAACAAAATTACCCCTGAGGTTTGAGATAAGGAGCAATTTGGTCCCTACCATCCATTTTGCCATTAAATCCTAACGGGTTGCTGACGTGGTACTATTATTTTAATTAAAAAATAATTTTAAATTTGTTCTAAATAAAAATATATTAAAATAATAAAAATATTATTATTTTATTATAAAAAAAAAGAAGAAAGAAAAGAAAGGAGAAGAAGAGAAGAAGGGAAGAAGAAGAAAGAAGAAAAAAAAAAATTCTGGCGACCGGCCACCGGAGTTGAAGAAGAAGGAGATGGGGAAGAAGGAAGAAGGAGATGGAGAAGAGAAAGAAGAAGGAGAAGAAAGAGGGAGGGAAAGAATTAAAAAGAATAATAAAATAATAATATTTTTATTATTTTAATATATTTTTATTAAAAAAATTAAAAAAATAATTTTTTTAATTAAAATAATAGTGCCACATCAGCAGCCTATTAGGATTTAACGACAAAATGGATGGTAGGGACCAATTTGCTCCTTATACCTCATGGGTAATTTTGTTGAGTTTGAAAACTCAAGTACCAAAGTGTAACTTAACCCAAACCTTAGAGACCAAAAGTGTATTTTTCCCAAATAAAAACAAGAGGTCACCATTATTTAGTTTTTTTTTTTTTGTTATAATCTGTATTTATTTTTTAAAAAAGATTTGGTTTGTATTTTGATTCTGTCAATTAAAATCAAATATGATACTTTCATTGAAAATTGCTTTTATAAAAAAGATAATTTCATTGAAGATTCTCCTGATGGTTTTTATTAGAACACTTGAATGGTAGTGAAAATCATGGTAGTGAAAAAAAATACGATTCAATGTTAATTTATATCTTAATAGCTAAATTAATATTAATTTGAAAAAGTATAATATAAAACATTTAAAATAATATGATAATTTATGTTTATTTAGCTAAAATGTGTAACCACCATCATTTATATGCCATGTTTGAGAACTATGTAACTATAAATTATTAAAGCAGATAAAAAAAATACTAAAAAATATTTTACTCCATAATAATTTAGTCAAATTATTACACGAGCAACGCACGTGGTAAAAACCTAGTGGTTATAAGGGAACTCTCCTGGTAAGGTTCTGTCTAGGCTGGGTATTTAAGTTGACGGTTACAGAACACCTCCTACCTGGGAACAGATCCGGAACCTGAGTTGAATTAATCATAGTTTAATGTTAGCATGCAATGTCACTAGGTAATTAAAAGGGTTTAATTCACCTAGACATTAGAGTTATATAAAAGTTATATACAGGCATAGACTTAGATAGATTCACTTAGCCGGAATTTACCTAAGTAATAGACCCTTAAATTATAAAAAAACTTAGTGGGAGGAAATATATCAAAACAAGATTTTCATAAATCAAGTTTTGCTCTCACGTCCTCAAGAGTTCACAACGTGAGGTCCATGCTTGGCCTCGAGTCACCCTGGGAGTGACCGTCTACTGATGGTGTTTGCATGGATCAATATCAAGGTGAATGAGGGAGTATTTTATAGTAAGTGGGAGCAGGACACGTATCAACGTATCCTATGGTCTCCTCCATTAGGTTGCACTGTGAGATTCCTATGATCTGCCTGTGAGTCGCTCTGGGAGCGATCACCCTACGGAGGGCTTGATCATGGAAATCGGAACAACGCAAACTCCAGAAATGGATAGGGTTTCTTAGGTCCATTCCCAACTTTGACTTTCTCTACTGTAGCATTGCTGGGGTCGACCTCTGGAATTTGAAAATGGAGGGTCACACTTACGGGAAATTGTTAAGGTGTTAATGATTTCCTGACCGAAAAAACGGTAGCTAAGAACTATTGGAATATGAGTTATTCTGGTAATAGGGATTGACTGAGATTGTCTCAATTCAGAGGAGGAGTGGCTGACTGCCCTACGGTGACTGTTGCTCTAAACCTCTAAAGTATCGTTGCAAATATGTATCATACATTTGGGTCGATGATTACTTTTGCTAAATTGATTGGATAATTTATAATGGGTTTAGTGCAATTAGCTTATACAAGTAATTTGTTGTTTCAGTGATAATTTCTATGTGCATTGCCTTACGCCAATTTATTGATAACGGTTTTAGATACAACAAGCTTAAACGACAAACTTGTGGTAAATGATTTAAGATTAGTCTTGAGTGAGGAATGTCCTCAAGCCCAAATGTCTAGTTCATCTTGAATTGTTTAAGATGATTATGACATTAACTACCTAGCCGATGTCGATGACAATGAATGTGATTTATGAAGGGATAACAGAACCTTTTCTCAGATTTTAATACGGATTAAAATACCAATACGTTGGAATAAAAAATTACAGCAGTATACAAAATTTAACATACTGTACAACAATAATAAAGCATGCTTAAAATCATTAGGAAGAATCTAGATCTAGTCTAAATTGGATCCTAATGATCCTAGATCAAGAAATACCTACCGTAAGTGAAATTCTTGATCGATTTGCCAATTTCCCTTCAAATTGCACTAAAAAACAGCAGCAAAACACACCCTTTTGTTGCTGAAAAAATGTCACGAACACCACCACTTGTTCACACCGATATCCTCGTAAAGGATTGCACGTTGGGAGCTTGTGGGAGCAATATATCTAAGGGAATAGGTGAATTTTTGGTCTTTGTACTCTTAGGAAAAAGTTGCAGAGAATTCTTGGAATGAGAGCTTTTTCGTGAGCTTGAGAGAGATCTAACCACTGAATCAAGAAGTTACCGTAAAAATGCCAAAACTTCTCCTAAAAAACCTTTCAACCCACGCAATTCTTGAGAATAAGATGGAAGACACGTTCCCATCAGTTAACCTAACTGATGGGAAAAATGAATTAATATTTAAATAATATTAATTAATCTTTTTAATTAAATTAACTCTTAATTTAATTTAATGTGATTTGCATAAACATATTTATACAACACTTCCATTTATCCTATAGTTTTAATAAAAATTAATTAAATCAAAATTAAATTAAATTAAATTAAAACGGAAATATTAATTAATTCACCAATTGACTAATATTATAATTAAATATCATATATTCAATTATATTTCTTTCATATAAACTATAGAATTAATATACATCATATGTGCATTAATTATAACCTGTAGTTTTAAATATGAATCAAATTCATATTTTTACTTAATATTCGAACCCCTTCGAATATTCAATTCACCCTTAGAAATTTACCTCAACGCCCTTGTAGAGCTACCGGTGGGACCTAATGGACCTACAGATCAGAAGCTCCAACGATATGAGATTAATTGGCTAAACTCATTAACCAAGGTAATCAATGTTCGTTAACTGTGGTTCATTCCACTATAGAACCACAGCTGCATTCTTCTCACTGCAGATATATTTCTGTGTCCACGGATATCGACCAAGTTAGCCCTTCACGTGTGCTCGTATCCTAGCTAGGTCAAATTACCGTTTTACCCCTGGGCTACCTCTTGATCCTTAAGTACCAGTGCTCCTCTAATGAACAACCTGTTTGAGGTCCAACCATCAAACAGAAGTCCCTCTCGTGCCATAGAGAGGGTAGGGCCATTGTTCAAGACCCAGAGACACCACTTAAGAGAACACACCTCTACTTACCCTAAAGACGGGAAGCAGTGAATTCCATCTTGTAAGACTATGTTCCTAGCTCCCCACTTGGTATTGTCCCCAAAATGGTAGGCTTATTGAGTCGGCAAACAGGCCACTCTCACCCGTACAAATCAAAGGACAATCCCTCATGGACAGGAGTCCATAATCCACTCAGGATTAAGGCCAAGTTGCCTAGGTCATCCTAGTGAAATAAAAATCGAGCTAACTAACGGTGTTACAGTTAGTGGTTAACTATTTCGCGGTCCGGTCTTTGTGCAAACTCATTGCACAGGATACCCCCACTCGCATGTCAACTACATGAACGCGTTGGATCAATGCGTTTGTATCAAAATACAAAGCGGGTCGTATCCATAGTGTCATCAGGATAAGGTACCTAGCCTTATCCCTATACTACAGACCCTGTAGGCTAAAACTTGAACATCGATCCCCGTATGTCCCTACATACTAGTTCAAGCCTCATTCTATTAGCCTTGGATGTTTAGTTTATTGGATTAGGGTTAATAAGACAAGATATAATACAAACATAGAAAAATGAATAATACATCACTTTTATTAATGTTCGATCAAGAGTACATTTACTATCTACGAGTTTTAGGGCATAAAACCCAACAATTTATTGGTCATTGAAACGTGCATAGTGGAAAATGAGGATACAACCTGAATTTTTAATTCAGGTGCCACTTATCACA
Organism: Luffa aegyptiaca; assembly: GCA_017139565.1. Lineage (NCBI taxonomy): Eukaryota > Viridiplantae > Streptophyta > Magnoliopsida > Cucurbitales > Cucurbitaceae > Luffa > Luffa aegyptiaca. Next base: position 8,167,996 of record CM029397.1, read on the forward strand.
TTTGCTTTTCCTTGCAAGGAATAAGCTCATGGCAATAGTTGCAAGTAGGTGAGGTGACTCTCAGATTTTGATATGGAGAGTATGTCTCGGCTATGGCAGAGGGGCACATTAAGTTATTTTATCTAGTGGGAGAAAATACACATTATTAGATAATGTATATGAATTTCCTAAAGAATAACAGAAATTTGATTTCTGTATCTTACATGCTGGAACAATGTTACTCTATACATTTCTCTACTAACGCAATTTTATTTTAAGAAAGGGAGTTGACGTTTGTTCAGCTTTACTGGAAAATAACTTATGTGTTTTAAGACTAATTGAGAGTAAAGCAAGTCATGAGCATTGAGTTATTTAAGATTGCTTATACTCAAAGATATATAGGCAAGGGATATCTCCTAAAGGAAATACCTTTCTTTGGTTCTTAAGGTTAGGCTATTTTGATCTCAATATGATTGGGAGCTTAGTCTAGAGTATACTTCTAAGTTAGTTAGAAGAAGACTCTCTAATACCAATTAAGTCATTGATGACATGCATAAATGTCATCATTTTCCTATTAATTTTAGCTAGTTTTGTGCTTGAATTGTGTGCTTTAATGCTATTTTCTGTTTAAATTTCAGAAAATCGAGCCAAGGAAGAAAAACTAGAATTTTGAGAGAATTTGGATGATTTTTGGAGACTTTTTGAGCAATTTGGAGAAGTTCATTGTAGATCCAAGTCCAAAAGCCCAAAAAGAATGAGTTAGAAGCCCAAATTCATGAATTCCATGCCTTAAATTATCAAGTTGGGTCAAGAAAAGAATCCAAAATCCATTACAAGAAGCATTTGGGCAAAAAGAATGAAGAAGGCCCAAAAATTGAGTAAAAATCGGGTCATTCTAGAAGATCCAGGGCCTAGTGTCGCGACGCTAGGCCGAAGCGTCTCGACGCTAGGCAGGCACGCGGAAAGATCCAGAAATGGGGTAGTGTCGCGATGCTGTCCATGTAGCGCCGCGACGCTGCGACGACTTGGAGCCCAAGAAAAGATGACGTCAGAGCGTCGCGACGCTGCGACGTAGCATCGTGACGCTACGCCTACTGGGAGCCTATAAAAGGAGCCTATAAAAGGAGCCATTTGCATCCAAGTTTGGTGTGCCAATTTGTGGGTTTTCACCCCATTCTAGAGTCCACACTAAAATTGGGAGTTTTTGGGAAAGTTTTGGAGCTTTGTTGAAGATCTTTGGAGCTCGGGATCGATGGAGGTCGGCGCGGGATCGAGGAGATCGAAACTTTATGAGCATTTCTCTTCCCTTTTCCTTTATGTTTTAGTCTCTAGAATTGTTGTGATTAGGAATTATTGAATTTTAGTGATTATGGGTAGTTAATTCCTAAATTCTATGAGATTGATTTAGATGTTGAACCTTTGCTTCATTAATGAATTAAATTGGTTTAATTGTCATTATTGTTCATTTGTGCATTTTGTCCTTAATGCTTTCAATCAACTGATCACTGATTAAATGAATCGTTACTAAGTGGAGACTCGACGAAGATAAGCTTAGACTAGAACTGAATGCATGACTAATGTTATTTACCCGGGTGACACGGGATAGAATAAATAATGTTAGAGGTTGTATTGAAGGGTCGTAATGCCATACTAAGTAAATAAAGAAGAGATCGAAAGGAGATTCTTTATTGAAAGGTATGAGATAGGAGGAGACCGACAGGAGAGTCCTTGAAATTAGGCTTATAGACTTATGAATCAGATGATTAGATTATCCATATTAGTTAATTGATTAAGCATTAAAGGTCCAATTGATGAAATCAACCTCTCTAAGAATTATCCCTCCAAATTGTGTCTCCATTTATCTTTTGCTTTCTAGATTAGCTTTTATTTTTCGACATTAGATTTTGTTCTCTAAATAAAGCTAAGCAAGATTATTCATGGTAATTAATTGAATAAATCCAATCCCTGTGGAGACGATACTCTATACTCAGAATCACTATATTACTTGTGACGACCCGTATGCTTGCGGTATAAAAATCGTCCGAACAAGTTTTTGGCGCCGTTGCCGGGGTTTGGCTAATTTCATTCAATTAATATTGTGAAGAAATTGCTTGCTTTAATTTAGAGGTTTTATTTTGCTTTCTTTATTTTTATTTTTGGTCCATTGTTCTTGTTGTGCATTTAATTGGTGTTTGCATCTGGCTGAAAGCCTGATTATTGTTGATTAATTGTTTTAAATGGCTTTTAATAGTTTTGGGAGGCCCTTTAGGGAGTCTGAGCCCGAAGAACCAACACCATCTTTCAATTTTTCCTTTTCAAATTATTCCCCTTTAAAAGAAAAATCTCCGTTAGAGGGCTTGCTTCAAGATTATATCAAGGATACTAGAGCCACTAAATTAGCTCTAGAAAAATCCTTAGGGAGATTGCATCCCCAAGAGGATGAGAGAGAAGTGCAATCCTCTTCCATAGAAGAAAAAACTTCCTTAGAAAGCTTGCTTGAAAATTTTATTGAGGAGTCTAGAGCCATGAATTTAGAATTAGAAAAATCTATGGAGAGACTCCAGACCCGAAGGGATGATAGGGAAGTAGAATCCACTTCCATAGGATGTCTAGTGAGTCATGTGGCCATTGATTCATTAGTGCCCATTCAGGAGCCTAATTCTTTCAATTTTGCTGAGTTTGAGCACATAGGGGTGAGTTGTGTAGATTGTGAGGAAGAATTGGATAGTTCTAGCACCCATCAAGAACAAGTTTGTGAGGAAGAAAAAGAAAATGAGCCCATAGTGTTTGAGGAGTTTCAAGAGATAGAGTTTAAGGTTGAAAGGCCTTTGTCTATTCTATCCTCTCCATCCTCTCTTGATAATGAATGTTCTTTTTCTTATTCTCACGAGTCAGCGTTAGTGTCAGAGTCCCTTTATTTTGATCTTTCTCCTTTTATGCTTTTATTATTAAAAAATCCCAAAAATATTTCTGCTTCAGGGGCCCATGAAAAGCTAGTAAGCCTGCTAGCGATATCATGCTTCATTGATTCAAGGAAGAAGGGCCCGAAGAAATACGAGAATTTTTATGTGCCTTGAAAGCCCGCACAAACTCGTCTAGCTAAGAGACGTTAAAAAAAGCGCTTCTTGGGAGGCAACCCAAGTTTAATTTCAGTCAATTTTCTTTTCTTTGTTTTTCAGTTTTTTTTTTTTTTTTTTTTTTTTTTGTAGTTAGAGCTTGTTGATCTTTCGTTCCTGTTGATCAATTTGAAGCAGCTTGAGACCACGATTTCTTCCAAATCACCCAATGAATGTTGAAGGCTGACATCCATGGTTTCTCTCGCACTTCAGGGCAATACCGTTCTCCCTTTATCTTTTTTAATTGTCCTTATGCATGCTTAATTAGTTGAATAATTAATACATTGAGGACAATGTGTGATTTAAGTTTGGGGGGGAGGCTTTGCTGTTCTGATCTGAGCTGATTGAAAATTTTTCATGATGATTCTATTGCATCTGTTTTGATGAGGACGGTCTATGGTATGATCTAGATAATGAATTTTGTTCAATTTTTGTGAAATATGAAAGCATGTTCAAGATTCATGTAAATTTAAATTTTTTCTTTGATTTCCTTGCACATGTTGAGCACGTAGCCTACTTATATGGTTTTGAATGCTTAGAACTGGATTATATTATCTAGATGTTTGTTGTCACTCCGATAGGCTTAAGATCTGATTTGAAAGTTGAACTGCATGAGAGTTTGTAATGTTTTACTTGGGAGAAAAATCATGATTATTAGCCTGCAAAGAAAAAAAAATGAGAAAAGAAAAGTGTAAATATATATATATATATATATATATATATGAAAAAAAAATGCTCCACTTTCTTGAGAGCGTTAGTAACCAGGGGCATTCATGACACCCATCGTTTGCCTTTGCATGAAAGCGCTGGAAAGAAATGAGCATGCCTCGGCAACCTGAAAGATGAGACGCTCGTAGTTGGATGCTTTCATCACCAATGTTGGCAAGCTAGAACGAAGGCGCTACATCTAAAAAGATTCTCATAAAAAAAATTGAAAAAAAATGCAAGTTTGGGGGAGGCATACCCCGTTGTTTCAGGCACCTTAGTGGGATACTGCTTTCTTGATTGTTGGGAAGCTGGATAATTAGAGCTTTGGGCTAGTGTAGGGGGAAGATGAACTGAGGATTTTATAAACCTTTTCTAGGCTAGTAAAGACCTAATAAGGAAGCTCGCACACACACACGCAAGGGATGAAGAGTTTAAATTTAAATTTCGTGATGAATGAATGTGTTTTAATATTTCCTTAAATTGTTAGTGTTCATTATTTTGATCATTGAGCTTAGAGTCATGCAATTGCAATAGTTGATTCATATATTAATGGTTTTAGCTTTGCTCGGGACTAGCAAAGGTTTAAGTTTGGGGGTGTGATGACATGCATAAATGTCATCATTTTCCTATTAGTTTTAGCTAGTTTTGTTCTTGAATTGTGTGCTTTAATGCTATTTTCTGTTTAAATTTCAGAAAACTGAGCCAAGGAAACAAAACCAGGATTTTGAGAGAATTTGGATGATTTTTGGAGACTTTTTGAGCAATTTGGAGAAGTTCATTGTAGATCCAAGTCCAAAAACCCAAAAAGAATGAGTTAGAAGCCCAAATTCATGAATTCCAAGCCTTAAATTATCAAGTTGGGTCAAGAAAAGAATCCAAAATCCATTACAAGAAGCATTTGGGCAAAAAGAATGAAGAAGGCCCAAAATTGAGTCAAAATCGGGCCATTCTAGAAGATCCAGGGCCTAGCGTCGCGATGCTAGGCAGGCGCGCGAAAAGATCCAGAAATGGGGTAGCGTCGCGACGCTGCGATGACTTGGAGCCCAAGAAAAGATGACGTCAGAGCGTCGCGACGCTACGCCTGCTGGGAGCCTATAAAAGGAGCCATTTGCATCCAAGTTTGGTGTGCCAATTTGTGGGTTTTCACCCCATTCTAGAGTCCACACTAAAATTGGGAGTTTTTGGGAGAGTTTTGGAGCTTTGTTGAAGATCTTTGGAGCTCGGGATCGATGGAGGTCGGCGCGGGATCGAGGAGATCGAAACTTTATGAGCATTTCTCTTCCCTTTTCCTTTATGTTTTAGTCTCTAGAATTGTTGTGATTAGGAATTATTGAATTTTAGTGATTATGGGTAGTTAATTCCTAAATTCTATGAGATTGATTTAGATGTTGAACCTTTGCTTCATTAATGAATTAAATTGGTTTAATTGTCATTATTGTTCATTTGTGCATTTTGTCCTTAATGCTTTCAATCAACTGATCACTGATTAAATGAATCGTTACTAAGTGGAGACTCGACGGAGAGAAGCTTAGACTAGAACTGAATGCATGACTAATGTTATTTACCCGGGTGACACGGGATAGAATAAATAACGTTAGAGGTTGTATTGAAGGGTCGTAATGCCATACTAAGTAAATAAAGAAGAGACCGAAAGGAGATTCTTTATTGAAAGGTATGAGATAGGAGTGTTGGGTTTTATGCCCTAAAACTCGTAGATAGTGAATGTAACTGTTGACTGGATATTAATGAAATAATATTGATATATTTTTCCATTAATTGTTATTAGTTATTTTATATTTGTCTTTGCCTAATAATAACCCTAATCCAATAAACTAGACATCCAAGGCTGTAATATGAGTCTTGAACTATATGTAGCGACATATGGGATCATTGTTCAAGAAACAGCCTAAAGGGTCTATAGTATAGGGATAAGACTGGGTGCCTTATCCTGGTGACACTATGGATACGGCTCACTTTGTATTTGATACAAACGCTGCGATCCAACGCGTTCGTGTAGGAGACATGCGAGTGGGGGTATCCTATGCAATGAGTTTGCATAAGACCGGACCGCGAAATAGTAACCACCGGTTATAACACCGTTAACTAGTTGGTTTTCTATTTCACTAGGACGACCTAGACAACTTAGTCTTAATCCTGAGTTGATTATGGACTCCTGCTCATGAGAGATTGTCCTTTGATTTGTATGGGTGAGAGTGGCCAATACGCCGACTCAATAAGCCTACCACTTTGGGGACAAGACCGAATGGGGAGCTGGGAACATAATTGTACAAGATGGAATTCACTCCTTCCCGACTTTAGGGAAGCAGATGAGTGTTCCCTTAAGTGGTTACTCCGAGTCTTGAACAAAGGGCCCTACCCTCTCAATGGTACGAGAGGGTTTTCTGTTTGATGGTTGGACCACAAACAGGTTGTTCATTAGAGGAGAATTGGTACTTAAGGAAATAGAAGTAACCCAGGGGTAAAACGGTAATTTGACCCAGCTGGTGTTACGGACACTCGTGAAGGACTAACTAGTCGATATTGGTCTATATCCGTGGACACAGAAAATATGTCTGCAGTGAGAAGAGTGCAACTGTGAGTCTATAGTGGAATGAACACACAGTTAACGAATATTGATTAATGTGGTTAATGAGTTTGACCAATTAATCTCACATCGTTGGAGCTTCTGATCTGCAGGTCCATTAGGTCCCACTGGTAGCTCATAAAGTAATTTGAGGCAACTAAGTAATAAATGTAAATTGAAAATGTTCAATTTACTAAGGGAAACAAATATAATATATATTGATATATTATTATGAGAGAAATTAAATATTTGAAGAAGTTCAAATATAGATTTATGGAAGATTGAAAGAGTTCAAATAATGAATTAATTAATTTAAGTCCTAAAATGTGTTTGGGCAAAATTAATTAATTCAAGGCCGGAAATTAAATATGTGATATTTAATTGGTGGTTAATTAATTAAAGAATTCATTAACCATGAATTAATCAATTATGTAAATAATTAATCACTTAAGGAAGTGATTAATCATTTATGGGAATGATCTAATCACTTATGGAAGTAATTAGTCATTTATGGAAAAGATTAATCAATTAGGGAATTGATTGATCATGATTGATTAATTAAGGAATAAGATTGAATCAATTTTGGAAAAGATTGATTTAATTGAATATTTTATTCATGGCCTCTCTTCTATAAATAGAACACTAGACCTAATTGGTCAAGACTTGACACTCTTGCTCTTGCTCTTAGACTCTCAAAGACAAGACCTAGAATTCTCTCTAGCCTCCCTCTTCGAGAAAGACTCCCACAAGTCTTTTGCCTCCTAGACTTAGAGACATACCGGTGTAACCTCTGTGGTGATTGTGTCAATCAAAGAAGAAATTTCCAGCGAAGAAAAACAAAGGCGGCTGCTGCGTTTTCGTTCGTGGAGCGTCGTTGGCGAAGAACGGTCAAGTCTTCAACGAAGGTTTGAAACGGTTCTTCCTCTTTTCTTTAGAAAAGTATTAAAAATAAATTTAGATTTATTTTAGCATGTTTAAACCAATTTTACAGCGGCTTTAAAGGTTGTTTAAAGTTTTGTTTGAGTTATCGTAACGGTATTTTAATGTTAATTAATATACGGCGTAAGGTCCAATCGATGCGCTTCCGCTGCGTGGGGACTTTTATTCCCTTCAATCGGCATCAGAGCCATCGCTGTCCCTATTAATTAATATTAAAAGTTGCGATAGGCTCTAATAGGTGGGATTTATGCATAATGTATGTTCGGTTTGCGTTGAACTGTTTAGGTTAATTTTATGGCCATAGATTTTATTTTTTATGTGATTTTGATCATGTAAGGCCCGGTGTTTCGGGTATTTTATGTAAAATCGAGTCCTATGTAAGTCCGGGTCTAGAATAGGTTTTTATGAGATGAAAATCGAAGCAATCGCCGCTGAAATCGAGGCCAAAATCGGAGAATCGATGCTGCTGCCGCCCAGATTCTGCCTCCAGACGCAACAGCGTCGGGACGCTACCTCAACAGCGTCTCGACGCTGTCTCGATACCGCAGACGCCAGATATGGAAAACGCACAGCGTCGGGACGCTATCAACACAGCGTCTCGACGCTGTCACGATGGAGGCGCGCATTAGGGTTTCAACAGGCGCGGTTCAAGGCGTGGCCGGTCCGGTTCGGACCGGTTCGGCTGGGCTGGGACCTATTTGGTCCGGTTCAGCCAATTTTTGGCATGGTTCGTGATTTTGGAGGCCGGTTCGAGGTGGTTCGGGGCGGTTCGTGCTGTCTGGACCAATTCCGGAGCTGTAAATGGATTTTTTAGGATAGAATTTAGCTAAATTAATGTAATTTAATGCTTTATTTTATCCTAGGGGCCAAAATTAACCGGTTCAATTGCTATTTATATGCTTTATGGATGTCATATAGAATAATTAATCCCACCTTAGGTTATAAACATGCTCATGCATTTTTTATATATTATAAATAGTTATAATGTATGTTTAAATGCATGGAATTGTTTTCATATTTTTAAATATAAGTGTATATTGATTATATGAAAAATTTGGAAAGCATGATGCATGTCATTACTTAAATTAAATATAAATAGTTATGTTTAATGTAATGAATGAAGCATGCTTGATTGATTTTCTTGATTGGCTTATAATTGAAAATCAATATTGCATGAAGCATGAAACATTCATAGTTAATAATATAATAGTTATATTATTCATGCAATAAGTGTGGTTTAATTTTTTAATTTGAATGAGATTGTTAAGGCCCCGTTTGATAACCATTTGGTTTTTTGTTTTTTGTTTTTGGTTTTTAAGCTTATAAACACCACCTCCAACTCTAATTTCTTTGTTTTTTCACCTACCTTCTCCTCATGTTTTCAAAAACTAAGCCAATTTTTGAAAACTAAAAAAAGTAGTTTTCAAAAACTTGTTTTTGTTTTTAGAATTTGGTTAAGAATTCAAGTGTCTTTAACAAAAATGAAAACCATGGTGAGGAAATTTAAAGAAAATAAGCTTAATTTTCAAAAACCAAAAACCAAAAACCAAATGGTTATCAAACGGGGCCTAAATGAATTAAACCCTAGATTCTTGATTATAGGATTAATCATTAAAATTTGAAATAGTTCTTTAATATTAATGATTAGAAACCGTCAATCTATAATCAAGATTTGCATGCAAACATAAGATCATAGGATAAATTGGATTAATTTTAATTTGTTTAAAATTAATTAGACCTAGATCGATTTCTAATAGGATTAGAATCTTTTCTTACTTAGGATTAAAAATAGTTTTAATTGACTAAGTAGGAAAAACATTGCTATGATTATAAGGGAACTCCACCGGTAATGTTCTGTCTAAGGCTGGGGGTATTTAAGTTGACGGTTTACGGAACACCTCCTACCTGGGAACTGACCTGGAATACCGGAGTTGAATTAATCATAGTTAAATGTTAGCATGCAATGTCACTAGGTTTATTAAAAGTGTTTAATGCACCTAGATCTTTAGAGTAAGGACCTTACATTACTGAGGTTATAAGGGAACTCTCTCGGTAAAGTTCTGTCTAAGGCTGGGGAACTGACCCGAACATTGAGTTGAATTAACCATAGTAATGTTGACTTGCAATGTTGGGTTTATTAAAAGAAGTTTAATTCACCCAAAAGATTGCAGTTGAATCCTTTCCATAATTGTTATAATAGGATCAGACTTAGATAGATTGACTTAGCCGAATACTATCTAAGTTAAACAACCCTATATTAACCTTAGGACATTTTCAGTGGGAGGAAAATTACAAAACGAGATTTAAATCAAGTTTTGCTCCTACGTCCCTATATTCACAACGTGAGATTCATGCTCGGCTTCGAGTCGCCTTAGGAGCGGCCTCCCTTCGGAAAGTGTTTGCATGGATCAATATCAAGGTGAATGGGAAAAAAATGTCTAGAGTAAGTGGGAGCGGGACACGTGTCAACGTATCCCTCGGTCTCCGCCCATAGTTCACACCGTGAGAGTCTTATGATCCGCCTGCAGGTTGTCCTGGCGCAACCATCCCTTCGGAGGGCCTGGTCATAGGATTCGGAACACCGTGAACTCCTAAATAGGATAGGAGCTCTTAGGCTAATCACCAACAGTTGTCTTTCCCTTCGGTAGCCTGTTGGTGCGTGCCTCTGAGATCTGAAAGTGGGAGGGTTACACTTACGAGGATGAGTTAAAAGTGTTAACAAATCCTTGACCGAACAACGGTGGCTAATGTCTATAGGAATATGAGTTATTCTGGAATTAGAATTAGCTGAGAAGTGTCTCATTTCAAAGGAGGAGTGCCTGATCACCCTTCGGTGGCTGATATTCTAAACCTCTGAAACGTCGTTGCAAAACTAAATCAATAGTTTTAGGGTTCTGTGATTGTCTGTTTTGCTAAATTGATTGGATTGTGTGCAATTGTTTGCTTGTATGATGGGTTAAGGCAAAGATAACTAATACGGTCATTGTTTGTTTAAATTTCAGCAATGTCTTCCTCAATTGTCTCTCTGCTTAAAAATGAGAAATTAACCGGCGAAAATTATGCTACGTGGAAGTCGAACCTGAATACGATTCTTGTTGTCGATGATCTGCGGTTCGTCTTAACGGAGGATTGTCCTCCAGCCCCTGCTCGTAATGCATCCCAAGCAGTTAAGGATGCTTATGACCGCTGGACAAAGGCCAATGATAAGACTCGCGTCTATATCCTAGCCAGCTTATCTGAAGTTTTGGCTAAAAGGCATGAGGGCATGGTAACAGCGAGGGAGATTATGAACTCTCTCCAGGAGATGTTTGGACAACCGTCCTACCAACTCCACCATGACGCTCTCAAATACGTTTATAGCTGTCGCATGAAAGAGGGCACGTCTGTTCGGGAGCATGTCCTGGATATGATGGTCCAATTCAACGTGGCAGAAGCAAACGGGGCGGTCATAGATGAGCGTAGTCAAGTTGCATTCATCTTAGAATCTCTTCCGAAGAGTTTTCTGCAGTTTCGAAGCAATGCAATGATGAATAAAATAACATTCAACCTGACTAGCCTCCTGAATGAGCTACAGCTCTATCAGTCTCTTCTTAAGAACAAGGGACAGATAGAAGGAGAGGCAAACGTTGTTCACTCTAAAAGAAAGTTCGAGAAGGGTTCATCCTCTGGAACTAAATCTGTAGCCACTTCTTCAAAGAAAACTAAGAAGAAGAAAGGAAACAAGGGGAAAGCTCCCAGTACTGCTGCTAAAAGCAAGGGAAAAGCCAAAGCTATGGCAGACAAGGGCAAGTGTTTCCACTGCAATGTAGATGGACATTGGAAGAGAAACTGCCCAAAGTACCTTGCTGAGAAAAAGAAGGAAAAGGAAGGTAAATTTGATTTACTTGTTTTAGAAACATGCCTGGTAGAACATGATGAGTTAACCTGGATACTTGATTCAGGAGCAACTAATCATGTTTGCTCTTCTTTTCAGGAAAATAGTTCCTTTCGGCAGTTAAACGATGGGGGAAATGACACTCAGGGTCGGAACTGGAGAAGTCATTTCAGCTAAAGCAGTGGGAGCTGCGAAGTTATTTTTTAGAAATAGATTCTTACTTTTAGAAAGTTTGTTAATCGTTCCCAAGATTAAGAGGAACTTAATTTCTATTTCATGTTTGATTGAACAATCGTATACAGTTACTTTTGATATGAATGAAGCGTTCATTTATAAAAATGGTGTACTTATTTGTTCAGCCAAATTGGAAAATAACTTGTATGTTTTAAGACCAACCGAAAACAAAGCACTTTTAAATCACGAATTATTTAAAACTGCTGAAACTCAAAGTAAAAGGCAAAAGATTTCTCCATCAAGTAACAATACTCATCTTTGGCATCTCAGACTTGGTCATATAAACATCGATAGGATCGATCGTTTGGTAAAGAATGGATTTCTAAGCAAGTTAGAAAATGATTCACTACCACCTTGTGAATCTTGTCTCGAGGGAAAAATGACCAAGAGACCCTTTACTGGAAAAGGTTACAGAGCAAAAGAACCCTTAGAGTTAATACATTCGGATCTATGTGGTCCAATGAATGTAAAAGCTCGAGGAGGGTACGAATATTTCATCTCATTTATAGATGATTATTCTAGATATGGTTACTTGTACCTAATGGGACATAAGTCTGAAGCCCTTGAAAAGTTTAAGGAGTTTAAGGCTGAAGTTGAAAACCTATTAGGTAAATCTATTAAAGTACTTCGATCTGATCGAGGAGGGGAGTATATGGATCAAAGATTCCAGGATTATATGATAGAACATGGAATCCAATCTCAACTCTCAGCCCCTGGTACACCTCAGCAGAATGGTGTGTCAGAAAGGAGAAATAGAACCTTGTTAGACATGGTTCGATCAATGATGAGCTATGCTCAATTGCCTAGCTCGTTTTGGGGGTATGCAGTGGAGACTGCAGTATACATCTTGAACAAAGTTCCCTCGAAAAGTGTTTCTGAAACACCTTTCGAATTATGGAAGGGGCGTAAACCTAGTTTGCATCACTTTCGCATCTGGGGTTGTCCAGCACACGTGCTTGTGACAAATCCTAAGAAACTGGAACCTCGTTCAAAACTGTGCCAATTTGTTGGTTACCCTAAAGAAACGAGAGGTGGTTATTTCTACGACCCACAAGAAAATAAGGTGATTGTATCGACAAACGCCACTTTCTTAGAGGAAAACCACATGAGAGATCATAAACCACGCAGCAAAATAATATTAGGAGAAGCTACTGAAGAATCATCAAGAGTTGTTGATGAAGTTGGACCTTCAACAAGGGTTGATGAAGGAACTAGTTCTTCAGATCCATCCCGTCCATCTCAAACGTTGGGAATGCCTCGACGCAGTGGGAGGGTTGTATTACAACCTGACCGCTACTTGGGTTTAACTGAAACTCAGGTTGTCATACCTAATGATGGCATTGAGGATCCATTGTCCTATCGACAGGCAATGAATAACGAAGATAAGGATGAATGGGTCAAAGCCATGAACCTGGAAATGGAGTCAATGCACTCCAATTCTGTATGGGAACTTACAGATCTACCAAATGGGGTAAAACCCATAGGGTGCAAATGGATCTATAAGAGAAAAAGAGATGCAGCTGGAAAGGTACAGACCTTCAAAGCTAGACTAGTGGCAAAGGGTTATACCCAAAAGGAAGGGGTTGACTATGAGGAAACCTTTTCTCCTGTAGCCATGTTAAAGTCCATAAGAATTCTCTTATCCATAGCCACATATTATGACTATGAAATATGGCAAATGGACGTCAAGACTGCCTTTCTGAATGGTAATCTTGAAGAGAATATCTTCATGTCTCAACCCGAAGGGTTCATAGCCCAAGGTCAGGAACAAAAGGTTTGTAAGCTCAATCGATCCATTTATGGATTGAAACAAGCGTCCAGATCATGGAACATTAGATTTGATACTGAAATCAAATCTTTTGGCTTTGACCAAAACGTTGATGAGCCTTGCGTATACAAGAAAGTCAACAAAAGGAAAGTAGCTTTTCTAATACTTTATGTAGATGATATCCTACTCATTGGGAATGATGTAGGATACCTCACTGACATTAAAAAATGGCTAGCAGCCCAATTCCAAATGAAAGATCTGGGAGAGGCTCAATACGTTCTGGGAATCCAAATCATTAGGGATCGTAAGAACAAAACGCTAGCTCTGTCTCAAGCAACGTATATTGACAAGATGTTGTCTCGATATTCGATGCAAAACTCCAAGAAGGGACTACTACCCTTCAGACATGGGGTACACCTGTCTAAGGAACAATCTCCTAAGACACCTCAAGAAGTTGAGAACATGAGACACATTCCCTACGCCTCAGCTGTGGGCAGCTTAATGTATGCTATGCTCTGCACTAGGCCTGACATATGTTATGCAGTGGGAGTAGTCAGTAGGTATCAGTCTAATCCAGGGTTGGACCACTGGGGAGCGGTTAAGAATATCCTCAAGTATCTTCAGAGAACGAGGGACTACATGCTTGTGTATGGAGCTAAGGATTTGATTCTTACTGGATACACTAACTCTGACTTTCAAGCTGATAAGGATTCAAGGAAATCCACATCGGGGTCAGTATTCACCCTCAATGGAGGAGCAGTAGTGTGGAGAAGCATCAAACAAGGATGCATAGCAGACTCAACCATGGAGGCTGAGTATGTAGCAGCTTGCGAAGCAGCTAAGGAGGCAGTATGGCTCAGAAAGTTCTTGACTGATTTGGAAGTGGTTCCGAATATGAACGTGCCCATAACACTATACTGTGACAACAGTGGGGCTGTAGCCAACTCAAAAGAACCTCGAAGCCACAAACGGGGTAAACACATCGAGAGGAAGTATCACCTGATACGGGAGATTGTGCAAAGAGGAGATGTGATCGTCACTAAGATCGCCTCAGAGCACAACATCGCTGATCCATTTACGAAGGCTCTCACGGCTAAAGTGTTTGAGGGTCATCTAGAGGGTCTAGGTCTACGAGATATGTATGCCATCTAATCTAGGGCAAGTGGGAGAAATGTATAATGGGTATAAGGATGCCCTAGTTCATTGTATTATATACATGACATTTCCAGCTTTAGATTATTGCATTTACATCCCACTAACTAGTGTTTTAGTTCAAGTGGGAGTTTGTTGGGTTTTATGCCCTAAAACTCGTAGATAGTGAATGTAACTGTTGACCGGATATTAATGAAATAATATTGATATATTTTTCCATTAATTGTTATTAGTTATTTTATATTTGTCTTTGCCTAATAATAACCCTAATCCAATAAACTAGACATCCAAGGCTGTAATATGAGTCTTGAACTATATGTAGCGACATATGGGATCATTGTTCAAGAAACAGCCTAAAGGGTCTATAGTATAGGGATAAGACTGGGTGTCTTATCCTGGTGACACTATGGATACGGCTCACTTTGTATTTGATACAAACGCTGCGATCCAACGCGTTCGTGTAGGAGACATGCGAGTGGGGGTATCCTATGCAATGAGTTTGCATAAGACCGGACCGCGAAATAGTAACCACCGGTTATAACACCGTTAACTAGTTGGTTTTCTATTTCACTAGGACGACCTAGACAACTTAGTCTTAATCCTGAGTTGATTATGGACTCCTGCTCATGAGAGATTGTCCTTTGATTTGTATGGGTGAGAGTGGCCAATACGCCGAATCAATAAGCCTACCACTTTGGGGACAAGACCGAATGGGGAGCTGGGAACATAATTGTACAAGATGGAATTCACTCCTTCCCGACTTTAGGGAAGCAGATGAGTGTTCCCTTAAGTGGTTACTCCGAGTCTTGAACAAAGGGCCCTACCCTCTCAATGGCACGAGAGGGTTTTCTGTTTGATGGTTGGACCACAAACAGGTTGTTCATTAGAGGAGAATTGGTACTTAAGGAAATAGAAGTAACCCAGGGGTAAAACGGTAATTTGACCCAGCTGGTGTTACGGACACTCGTGAAGGACTAACTAGTCGATATTGGTCTATATCCGTGGACACAGAAAATATGTCTGCAGTGAGAAGAGTGCAACTGTGAGTCTATAGTGGAATGAACACACAGTTAACGAATATTGATTAATGTGGTTAATGAGTTTGACCAATTAATCTCACATCGTTGGAGCTTCTGATCTGCAGGTCCATTAGGTCCCACTGGTAGCTCATAAAGTAATTTGAGGCAACTAAGTAATAAATGTAAATTGAAAATGTTCAATTTACTAAGGGAAACAAATATAATATATATTGATATATTATTATGAGAGAAATTAAATATTTGAAGAAGTTCAAATATAGATTTATGGAAGATTGAAAGAGTTCAAATAATGAATTAATTAATTTAAGTCCTAAAATGTGTTTGGGCAAAATTAATTAATTCAAGGCCGGAAATTAAATATGTGATATTTAATTGGTGGTTAATTAATTAAAGAATTTATTAACCATGAATTAATCAATTATGTAAATAATTAATCACTTAAGGAAGTGATTAATCATTTATGGGAATGATCTAATCACTTATGGAAGTAATTAGTCATTTATGGAAAAGATTAATCAATTAGGGAATTGATTGATCATGATTGATTAATTAAGGAATAAGATTGAATCAATTTTGGAAAAGATTGATTTAATTGAATATTTTATTCATGGCCTCTCTTCTATAAATAGAACACTAGACCTAATTGGTCAAGACTTGACACTCTTGCTCTTGCTCTTAGACTCTCAAAGACAAGACCTAGAATTCTCTCTAGCCTCCCTCTTCGAGAAAGACTCCCACAAGTCTTTTGCCTCCTAGACTTAGAGACATACCGGTGTAACCTCTGTGGTGATTGTGTCAATCAAAGAAGAAATTTCCAGCGAAGAAAAACAAAGGCGGCTGCTGCGTTTTCGTTCGTGGAGCGTCGTTGGCGAAGAACGGTCAAGTCTTCAACGAAGGTTTGAAACGGTTCTTCCTCTTTTCTTTAGAAAAGTATTAAAAATAAATTTAGATTTATTTTAGCATGTTTAAACCAATTTTACAGCGGCTTTAAAGGTTGTTTAAAGTTTTGTTTGAGTTATCGTAACGGTATTTTAATGTTAATTAATATACGGCGTAAGTCCAATCGATGCGCTTCCGCTGCGTGGGGACTTTTATTCCCTTCAAGGAGGAGACCGACAAGAGAGTCCTTGAAATTAGGCTTCTAGACTTATGAATCAAATGATTAGATTATCCATATTAGTTAATTGATTAAGCATTAAAGGTCCAATTGATGAAATCAACCTCTCTAAGAATTATCCCTCCAAATTGTGTCTCCATTTATCTTTTGCTTTCTAGATTAGCTTTTTTTTTTTTTTTTTTTTTTTTTTTTTTTTTTTTTTTTTTTTTTTTTTTTTTTTTTTTTTTTTTTTTCGGCATTAGATTTTGTTCTCTAAATAAAGCTAAGCAAGATTATTCATGGTAATTAATTGAATAAATCCAATCACTGTGGAGACGATACTCTATACTCAAAATCACTATATTACTTGTGACGACCCGTACGCTTGCGGTATAAAAATCGTCCGAACAGTCATGCCTTATGGGCAATATGACTGATAGATCTTTTACTGGAAAAGAGCTAAAAGAGCCAAAGAGCCATTGGAGCTTGTACATTTAGATCCTTGTGGTCTAGTATGTTAAAGCAGTGGGAGGGTATGAATAATTTGTCTCTATTATAGATGATTATTCATAGGTATGAATATCTCTACCTAATGCAACTTAAGTCTGAATCTCATGAGACATTCAAACGGGCTTAAGACTAAAGTTGAAAACTTGTTAGGTGAGATAATAAAAACACTTTGATCAGATCAATGTGTTAAGTATAGGGACTTGAGATTCCATAACTATTTGATAGTACATGGGATCGCATCCTAAATCTCAGTTAGGAGTAATAGAACCCTATTTGATATGGTTTAACCCATATTGAGCTATGCTCAGTAGCCTGACTCGTTTTGGGGTCATGCAGTGTGACTGCAGCGTGTATTTTGAATAATGTTCCATCAAAAGTGTTTCTGAAACACCTTTTGCGTTGTGGATAGGACGTAAATATTGTTTACGTTCAATTATATTTTGGGGTGTCTAACACTTGTGCTTGTGACTAAGCCAAAACAAATGGGAATACCGTTTAAAATAATGCCTAATTGTAGGCAATCCCAAAGGAAATAGGGAGAATATACTTCTTTAATCCATAAGAGAATAAAGAATTTGTATTGACAAATCCTACATTCTCGAAAGAAGACCAAATGAGAAATCATAAGCCACAAAGTAAAGTCAGTTTGAGTGTATTAACTAATGAAGCTACAGAAAAATCAACAAGAGTTGTTGATAAGACTGCTTATTCAATAAGAGTTGTTGATAAGGCCAGTGCTTTTGGTCAGTCACATCCATCTCAAGAGTTGAGAAGGCCTTGATGTAGTGGGAGGGTTGTTTTATAACCTGACCGTTACATGGTCTTATTTGAAGCTCAAGTCTTCATTCTTGATGATGACATAGAGGATTCATTATCTTTTAGAAAGAAAATGAATGATGTTGACAAGGACCAATGGTTTAAAGCCATGGACCTGGAAATGAAATCTTTGTATTTCAATTCCACTGGGATCTTGTACATCTGCTTGATGGGTAACACCTATTGGTTACAAGTGGATATAATAGAGGGAATGAGACATTAAGGTCTTAACTAGAAGTGTTTATACAACAAGATCAAAAGCAAAAGAGTTTGCAAGCTTAAGTGATTCATTCATGGATTGACCTAAGCATCTCGATCTTGGAATGTAAGATTTGATTCGGTGGTCAGATCTTTTTGGCTTTAATAAGGACATTGATAAGTCTTGTGTCTGCATGAAGATCGTCAATAGTCCAATAGCTTTCTTCATGTTGTATGTGATTGATATCCTACTCATTGGGAATGAGGTAGGTTAACTTATTGACATTAAAGGTGACTAGCAGCTCATTTCCAAATAAAAGTTGGGAGAAGCTTAGTTTGTTCTTAGGTTCTAAATTGTTTGGAACAGTAAGAACAAAATGCTAGCCATGTTTCAAGCGTCTTATATCTATAAATGTTATTAGATATGAGATGCAGAATTCTAAGAAGGGTTCACGACCTTTTAGGGTAGAATCCTTTTGTCTAAGGAACTGTGTTCTTAAACACCTTAAGGAGTTGAGAAATGCCCTATGCAATAGGCATTGTCAGTGAGTATCAATCTAGTCCAGGATATGATCACTGGCGAGCCGTTAATTATATTCTCAAGTATCTTTGGAGAATGAGGAACTATATGCTGGTGTATGGCGCTAAGGATTTCATCATTACAGGATACACTGACACAGATGTTTTAACTGGTAAGGATTTGATGAAATCTACATCGGTGTCTGTCTTCACTCTTAAATAGAGGAGATATAGTATGACATCGCATCAAGCTAGGATGCAGTGCAACCTCGACTGTATAGGCCGAAGACTACGCTACTTGTGAAGCAGCGATCGAGGCTATAAGACTTGGAAAGTTTGAGGCTGATTTGGAAAGCGTTCTAAACATGAACTTACCTAATGCAAGTCAAGCATCCACATTGAATAGGATGGAAGAATTGGCTGATTCATTCACGAAGGCTCTCTCAGTTAAAGTGTATGAGGGTCATCTAGATGGTCTAGGTCTACGAGATAAGTACAAAGATGTAATCTAGGGCAAGTGGGAGAATTATAATGGGTATAGTGGATGCCCTAGTTTATTGTATTTGTACATAGTATATATACGTTTTATGTATTATACATGTATCTATACACCCATTGCCATGATAGATTATTGTACATCCCACTAAACTAGAGTTTTAATTCAAGTGGGAGTTGTTGGGTTTTATGCTCTAAAACTCGTAGATAGTGAATGGTGACAAATTGTTCACTTGTATCAATACGTCGTTATTGAGATTTGTACAATAAAGAGTTATTGTTACTAAAATTGCACAATTTGACCCAAATCTAATAAACTAAGATCCTAGGTTGCTTAGATGAAACTTGAACTAGTATGTGGGGACATACGGGGATCAATGTTCAAGTAACAACCTAAATGGTCTATAGTATAGGGATAAGGCTGGGTACCTTATCCTGGCAACACTATGTGATACGACCCACTTTGTATTCGATACAGATGCAATGATCCAAAGCATCCATGTAGGAGACATGCGAGTGGGAGTATCCTGTGCAATGAGTTTGCATAAGACCGGACCGCGAAATAGTAACCACTAGATGTAACACCGTTAATTAGTTTAGGTTTCTATTTCAATAGGATGACCTAGGTAACTCAATCTCAATCCTGAGTATGTTATGAACCCCTTTTAGGAGGGATTGTCCTTAGATTTGTATGGGTGAGTGGCCAGTTCGCCGACTCAATAAGCCTACCATTTCAAGGGCAAGACCGAGTGGGGGTTGGGAACATAACATTACAAAATGGAATTCACTCCTTCCCCTATTGGGGTAAGCAGATGTGTGTTCCCTTAAGGGCTGATTCCGGGTCTTGAACAAGGGCGCCCATCCTCTCCTGGCCCGAGAGGAACTGCTGTTTATTGATTGGATCATAAACAGATTGTTCATTAGAGGAATCAGTGGTACTTAAGGATCCGGAGGAAACCCAGGGGTAAAACGGTAATTTGACCCAGCTGGCGTTATGAACACTCGTGAAGGATTGACTTACTGTTATTGGTCAATATCCGTGGACACAGAAATATTCTACAGTGAGAAGAGTGCAGCTGTGGGTCTTTAGTGGAGTGACCCACAGTTAACGAATGTTGACTAACTTGGTTAATGAGTTTAGCCAATTAGTCTCGTATTGTTGGAGCTTATGATCTGTAGGTCCATTAGGTCCACCTGCTAGCTCGTAAAGGGTTCTGAGGTTAAATAGTCTTGAATAGAATTTGAAGTGTGTTCAAATTCGTTAAGGAAATTTTATTGTATTTGATACAATTAAAATAATGTATAAAGATACATTATAATATAATTTTAATTGATGAATTAAACTTTATATTATAAATTAATTTTGGATATGATTCAAAATTAATTAATGAGAGAATTAAATATTTGAAGGAGTTCAAATATTAAATATGAATTAGATTTATATTAAACTATAGGTTAAAATTAAAATGAATAGGGATTCATATTAAAACTATAGTATATAGTATAAGAGAGAAAATAAAATTAATTAGATATGTGATATTTAATTAATTTACGAATTAATTAATTGAAGAATTAATTAATTTTAATTTATTTTGGTTAAATATGATTTAATCGAAATTAAAACTATAGTTTATAATTAATGTACATTTTGATGCACATTAAAACTATAGATTAAAATGAGAGAGATTTATTTGAATATGATTCAACTGTGAAATTAATTAAGTATTTGATATTTAATTAATGTGGGAACAATTAATTGAGAATTAATTGTATGACCTATTTAATTCAATTGAATATGATTTAATTGAATTAAAACTTTATATTATAATTGATTTAATTAAAATTGGTTTAATTAAATTAATTATAATTAATTAAATAATTATTTGTTATTTAATTAACGACCTTGATCACGTTGATTATGATCAACGGTGGAGATCGTGTAGGGAGGTTAACCTCCCTTATTCCCACGTATCAGTGAGGGGTTGGAAGATCTCACTTTCATTCTAACCTTCTCACAGAGAAGAAAAATAACTCTCTCTCTCTAAAAAATTCTCTCATCCCAAAAGAAAAACACAACAAGGTTGGCTATAATTTTCAGATTCCCAATTTCAAGAAGTGATCCCACAATCACAACCTCGAGAACTCAGAGATTAGTGGGTGCTCTTTGATGGTGGTGTTCGTTGGAGAGGCTCGGTACAAATTGTTCGTTGAGGAGCATAGTGTTGTGGAATTGGTTCTACAACAAGTAAGTTCCTAAAATTCTAAATCGTTTAGAATTAGTAATTGCATGCTTAATCTAGATTTAATTTGAGAATCGTTCTGAAATTTATTTTCCCAACGTACCGGTATTCGAAATAATTGAAATTGAATCACGCTCGATTTAATTCGCTTCTGCTGAGGATTCAATTCCTTCAATTCAAGCCTCAGAGTTAGCATTTAAGGGAACAACCTTTCTACTACTCCCTGATTTGGGTAGGAGTGAATTCCGTCTTTCAGTACTATGTCTCCAGCTATCCATCCAGTCTTATCCCAAAATGGTAGGCTTATTGAGCGGTGTTGTTGGGTCACTCTCACCCATGCAGATCAAATGATAATCCTAAACGAACAAGAGTTCATAGTAAGCTCAAGATTAAGATTGAGTTACCTAGGTCATCGTATGAAATAGTCAGTCTTAACAGTAAACGACGTTATAAAGTAAGAGTGACTTATTTCTTGGTCCGGTCTTGTGTAAACATCTTATACACAGGATGCCCCTACTCGCATGTCTCTACATGAACGATCCAGGATCACGTTGTTTGCCTCATTCGCAAAGTAGGCCGCACCCATAGTGTTACCAGGATAAGGTACCCAACCTTATCCCTACATTATAGACCATTTAGGTTATATATTAGAACTTGATCCCTGTCCATATCCACGATATAGTTCGAGTATTTCATATTATAACCATGGATGTTTCTATTGGATTAAATAAAGTATAAAATAATTCACTGAATAACATCTTTATTGTAAAAGGATTACAAACTTTGAGTTTTAGGACATAAAACCCAACAGTATGTATGTGTGTGTGTATATATACAATTCGTTTTTATTAAAATGTCTCACAATCTTAGCATTGATTTTGTATCATATACTTTTTTTTCTAGATTTTTGCATTTTGCGGAAAAACATTTATATTTAGAGTTTTTATTTATTTTTTTAATCATTATTGTAGCCACATATACTAACGATAGTTTAAACATACATTTGTTATATTCAGTTACTTGCTAATATTTATATATACCATATATATATATATATATTTTTTTTTTAAAAGAAAATATACCCCTACATTAAAATTGGAAAAATCAATATACAACCATAAAAACTCTATTGTTTTAAATAATAATAAAAAATCTTCTCCTATTATAGATTTTATCAAATACACTCGATATATTCCGTTATTTGCAAATATATACCCCATATATTTGTTTGTCACCACTCATTTGCATAAATATATACACATATATATATCTTTTCCAAAAAAAAAAAAAGTTATATACAAAATATAATCCTCATATTATTAAATATACTACTACATTAGGAAATATATACCTTATGAAACAAATATACAACTATATATATATATATATATAAATCATGGTATGAAACAAATATACAACTATATATATAAAAAAAAACTTTACTATTTTTCAAAAACTCTCTTCTCCAACACCATGAGACTTCTCATTGAGTTCCTTCTAGCAGCGCAACGACAATCGATTGTTTGGGATGTGGCTAGCTTGAACAACAACGACAGTTGCGAAATCTGGCAATATCCACGGTGGGTTAGCGAGCTTGCAGCATCCATTGATGTGTGAGTATTGGTTCAAGTTAGCGATGATGGTGGCGTCTCCGATGATGGTTGGTCGTCAACAACAAGTGACAAAGAGAAAGAGAGGAGATCGGAGATGAAGAGGGAGAGGGAAGCGAGAGAAAGGGAGAGAGACCGAGGAGATCAGAGATGAAGAGGGAGGCTGAGAGAAAGGGAGAGAGATCGTGAGGAGGGAGGAATGAGCCATGTGGGAAAGATGAGTAGTTTTAGGGATTTTTTTTTAAAAGATGGGGAGTGAGGGGAGTAGTAAATTAATGGGTTTGATTTTTTTGTAATAGAAAAGAATAAAATATGATTTTTCCTATTTTTTTTATATTTTAAATACAAAATTATGAAAGAAGGCATATAATTGAATAACAACTTATTAAAAACTCTAGGCTCTAAGGCTATTTGCATAAAAAATGGTGGGTTTGAACAAAAAACGAAATATAATATCCATTTATAAGTTATCCCTAAAATCAAGTCAAAAATAGAAGTCAAGAATGGAGCAAAAGTCATCTTGAAGTTTCGATATAAGAATCTAATCAAGTTTTTGAAATGTCGTGGAGGAGAATAAAAATTGAATGTTTTCAAGTATGAACATTTTTTAATTTTTTTTTAAAATCAACGATTTCCACCTTAACAATAATTGTATTATTAACTTTTCTTAAAGATCAATGATATTTTTTAAACTTTTCAAAGCTAAAAAGGTATTTTCCATAATTTAGCCCATATCTTAAGAAGATAGTGAGAAACTTCTTTTTGACAATTATTCAAACGTTGATACCGTGTAGTGTTGAAACTTAGGGGGCGTTTGGCCCATAGCCTAGGGTTGGAATGGTTTTGGGTTTGAAATCCAAAACCATGTTTGGCCCACTGTGTTTAAATGGGTCGGTTTTAAAACACAGCCCCACCGTTTTCTTTTAGCCGGTTTTGAAACACAGCCTCCTAGGTTTTTTCATCTTCTCTCTCCCTCTCCCTCACGCGTTTTCTGCTCTTCCATTATTGCATTTCTCTCTCTCTCCCTTCACACTTCACTCATTTTCTGCTCCTCCATTTTTTCATCGTCTTCCTTTTTCCCTTCACTATTCCTTTTTTCGCCGAAGAAGCCCTAACCCTAATCGCTCCTCGTCTTCTACTCTCTCTTCCGCCCTTCTCTCCATTAGTATGCCTCCAGAAACGAGTTGTGTAACAGATCGAACATTGGATCGATCGGAACGAGGAACGAGCGGGATTTGTTGACTCGGGTTTGTATTCTCTCCACCCTGTCTCATTTTCTTGTTTTTCTGTCCATTCTGAGATGGGATTTTTGTTCGTCTCTGATTGTTGCTGATTTGAACCCATTTTTTCACTCTCTGCCTCTCGTTCCTCTGTTTTTTGACATGCGGTATTTGCTAACGATGGAGGAAGGGAGAATTATTGCGGGCATTGGAGTGGGGAGGGGGATTGTGAAGCATGTAGTAGACGTGATTCCATCTTGCCGCTCCATAAACTCGACCCTCTCTCTTGCTGCCTCCAAATTTCCATCAATTTTCTTGTATCGTGGCTTCCTCCCATTCAAAAACAGTGTTCTCTGTTCTGATTGTGAGATAGCGTCTGAGGCCTGGTATGAGGGAGGTGGTCGGATGAGTGGAGCTTGGTGGGGGGCTTTCATTGTCCAATGAACAGGTTCATTTCTTTACCCTTTGGCCGATGATGATGAATCTGTTTAATGTGTTGAGGTTTTTTTATGCCAATGATATTCTTTAACACCTGAGGCCTCCTTGATTTTGTCACAAACTTTTTTATTTCTTGTATTGTTGGTTCTGAATTTTTCAATGTTAGGCTTATTTGATTCTGACAAAATGTATAATGTTGGCTCTGTTTTGTACCCTCTAAATGAGAATATTGTGGCTTAATGTTTGTTTTGTGGATCGAGTTCGAATGAAGATACAATGACAATCTATATAATGTTAGTTCTGTTTTTTCCTTTGTGCAAACAAATTTTTTTCTGAGTCTAAGATCTGAGGCCTCCAACTATGCAATTTTATTCAATTTTTTTTTCTATATTGGATGTTGTAGCTTGATATGTTCACTGTTTGGTTGGTATTATTTGTTTCAATTCAAGAAAATGGCAAAATGTTGGTTCTGTTCTTTTCCTTGTCAAACAAATATTTTTTTTATGAGTCTAATATCTAAGACCTCCAAGTATGCAATTATATTGAATTTGTTGTGGTTGTTTTTGTTTTAAAAAAAAAATAATTGGATGTTGCATCTAGATATGTTCTGGTAAAAGAATTCAAGTCATTGTTCATTATATTTAGTTGAAATGACCAGGTGGTTGAGTTTATTGTTTCTACTGTTCTTACCTTTCCTTTAATTAATGGAATAGAATGATGAGGAATATTTAGTTGAAATGACTAGATAGTTGAGTTCTTACTTTATAGCCTTCTTTTAATTAATGAAATGGAATGATGAAGAGTATTTAGTTGAAATGACTTGTTGGTTGAGTTCATTGTTGTATAATCCTTTTGTTTTAAACCTCTCCTAATGATACTAATGGTAGTTGGTGAATTAATACCTACCTTCTTCCTCTCTGTTTATAAAATTGCCACTCTTCATACCTAAATACGTGCACTGTCCTCTCTCACCAAAGGAGTGCTCTCTTTGGTAAGTCTTTCCCTCCCTTACATGAGTTCATTGTGTTGTATTAATGGTACTAATGGTAGTTGTATTCTTTAGATGAGGTTTACCTTCTAATTAAGGTTTTTTTTTTGTTGTTGTAAACTAATGTCTTTGTGTTCCTTTTCTTTTGTTTATCTCCAATGTCTTCATGGTACGTGGTCTAATCTTGAACGCTCTTTGGTGTGCATTTCATATGTCCACGATCACGAATCCTAGAGGTATCTTTCCCTTGACTGTTTTATATACATTTGTTTTACTTCTTTTTTCTTATGCAATATCGTTACTTCTACTTTGGTTCCTAATTTATTTACTTTATTTTGTAGGTCTTCTTTCTTCATACTCTAGGCCAGGCCGGTCAGTGCATCTTGAAGCCCGTCAACGTAATTTTTATTTCCATTCACTCTGTTTTATGTTTTTTTAAGTAGAACATTGTTCTTTACGGAATTTGCTAAGAACTTCAACTTTTGTATGTTATGGAATTTGTTAGGTTTCATTTTTTAGAATGTTTGTTTTGGTGGATTTTTCTTCTTTTACCAATTTTAATGATATTTACATTTGAGTTCTCTCTGTATGTTATAAGAATCACAAATTTTTGTTTTGTATGGATGTACATTTGTGTTATGTTTTTTTTTTTTTTTTTTAAATAATATTCACAATTGTGATTAGGTTATGTTGACTTAAAAAAAAAAAAGTAGATGGAAATATGTTTTTAGCCTATTCAAATGGACTTAGGCAATATGTTTTTAGATTAAGTTTTAACATAAGGAATATAAAGTATATTAAATCCAAACTGTGGGCATTGAAAATTTAGGACTAGTTGTGAAAAAAATTATTGCACTCCAACCCAAACAATTTAGGACTACTCTCTAAAAAAGAAAAACTTACTGCTAAAAAAAAAAAATCTATTGTTTTAAACATAAAAAAAAATAGTTGGAAATACGTCTTTAGATCTATGGAAGTTGGAAATATGCCTTAAAAAAAAACTATGACTAAATTCCAAAACTTGGTTAGTTAGCATTGAAAATTGATTTTTTTTTTATAAACTCATTGCTATTGTTTTTTTTTTTTTTTCAATTCAATTGTTTTAAAGCAAATTAAACTATGACTACATTTTTGTAATGAATTTTATTGCTACTGTTTTTTTTTTCAAAATTAAAAATTATTGCTTTTTAAAGGTACACAACTGTTTTTAAAAAATAATTATATTATCAAACATATAAAATAACCAAAGTACACAAACTAAACTAGGACTTCAAAAAATGTATTTGAAAAATTAATACATGATTACACTTTGTTTTGTATCGATGTATTTGGAATCAAATTTTTTCTAAAGCAATGGATTCAATTAGTCGAAAATATGTTTTTAGCCTATTAAAATGAATTTTAGATTAAGAACTTAGACAATATACAGCTAACTTCGATACAATAACCCTCATGTTAATACAGATGGCATCATCCACTTCGAAAGTCCGTAAACATATTTGGACACCAATGGAGGATGAAGTTTTGGTCCAGTGCCTGTTACAGTTAGTTCAAGTAGGTGGTTGGAAGGCTGACAACGGGACCTTTAGATCGGGGTATTTGCAACAAGTACTGAAGTTGATGAAAGAGAAATTTCCAAGATGCGACATACAAGTGACCCCGACCTTGGAGTACAGAGTGATGATCCTAAAAAGGCAATACGGTGCCATTGTCGAAATGATGGGCCCCACTTGCAGTGGTTTTGGGTGGAATGATGAGTGAAAGTGCATTGAGGCGGAGAAATCAGTCTTTGATGATTGGGTCAAGGTAAAAATTCGAACATGATCCACATAGAATTCAAAAATATTATATGATTATATAGGTTAATTGTGTTAACATATTGAATATAGGTACACCCACATGCTCGAGGGATGAGGAACAAGTCATTCCCCTACTTCGACGACCTAGCAATTGTGTTCAAGAAGGATAGGGCTAATGGAGAGGTGTTTTGACTCCGAAAGATGTGGCTACCGATCTGGATAAGTACTGCATGTGTATCTTGGAAAGGCAACCATGACCCTATTACCTCTGAAATCTGCTTGATAACTTTTGTTGGATCATCATATTTACTATTTCCTTGACTTAATTTCACATGTAATGTTTATCTATCTTCATCAGAATTTTCGTATGTATTTTTGTGTTACAAACTTTTTTACCTTTTTTCGGGTCTAACATTGAAATATTACTTTTTTTGTGGGATGGTTTGATTGTTCGAACTTGATTAAATTCTTCATTGATAATACCCTTGAAAAATTCATTAAGTTAAATAAGGTCTTCTACAGTTCACCAATATCCTACAAAATTTAAAACAAAAATAAGAGAGTAAATAACTGAAGAAAAAAGTGGAAAAAGAAAGCTACACAAACCCAAGATTCAGAACACAGTACATCACCCCAAACGTTGTTTTCTGATTCCCAGGGTTCAGAACACAGCACCCCAAACACTGTTTTCTGATTCCCAGGCTTTCAAACACGCCAGAACAAACCCCCTAGGGTTTTGATTCCCAGGGTTTTGATTTCGAAACCAAGGACCAAACAGCCCCTTAGTGTATAACTTTTAACTGATTTTTGTGCATATAGCCTGATTTCATTGAAATTAGTGAAATTTTAAAAATTTAAGAAATCTTTTACATTTCTGGGTGATTTAGCAACACTTGTTCAACTAGATCCAAAAACTAAGTTGATAGTTCAAACCCAATCCAAACAATTAAGATTATTTAAAATAAAAAATTCAAACTATAGTGTCTAAAACAATTAAGTTTCACTAAAGAATTCGTGAAGCTAATTAAAACTAAAATAAAAAACAGAGGGAGAAGAGAAGGAAGATAAAGAGGAAATATAAATAAAATCTCTTATCCAAAAAAGTATATATATAAATAAAAACCAAGACAAACAAAAACAATTGATGCAAATGCTAGTGAAAAAATGTAAAGGAGAACCTTGAAATGCTAAAATTGGAAGGAAAGAAAAAAAAGCTTATTCGGGCAGGTCTCACTTGTGAACCTTATTTCATGACGGAAACTAGAAAAGAAGCTACTTAGTAACGACGCTAATTCAAAATGTTAGTCAAACATTTCCATCCGCGTTGATTCCATAAGGTATGTGAAATGTTGCTGATTATAAGTGAAAAATTGTTGGTCTTACTCAAATATGACACAAAAAAATAACAGCAATCTAAGTCTGTAAACGAAAACAAAATTGCTAAACTGCATTAGTTCGAATAAAAATAGAGCATCACACGAGCAACACTAGTAAACAAAACATGACAGTGTCAATTGACATAAAGACGCCTGTTCCTTGAATGCAATGTCTAAATTGATAAATTTAATCCTCTTCCTCTCCCTCATTCTCGGCTATGTTGAAGTACCTGAGTTCGTAAACATTCCTATCTTTGTTGGCAGCAATCACTCGTAGCCAATCTCTCACGTTGTGTTTCTTCAGGTACTTCTTCGTCAAGTACTTCAAATACCTAACCAAACAAACACGAGATAAAATCAGTCATAATTATTTTGCCTTAGCTAATTTAAAAGTTATTATTAGGAGTTCAGCATGGTTCTCCAAGGCCCAACGGCTGATGGCAGGAGAACAGATAGAAAAACTAATGAAATTCAGATATTACATTTCTACAGCTGCCTGAGATCGGCAAACATCACCAATGAGTACATAGGTTGTCTGATTTGTGAATTACTATATCCTTATATCTTTATAATAAAGAAGTTCCCATATCTTTCCGTGTTGGAATGAACATATCATTAAAATCAGAAACCTAGACTTAAATATAAACTCCAAGAACCATGTAAACAGAATACTATGATAAGATTAGCTTATTTAGACCACATCACTCCATTCAGGGAAGAGAGGGAAATAAGCTAAATCAATCGCAAACCACAAATCACTAGAACTACGTACCCAACATAAATACTATGACAAAAATGAACATCCTAAGCTAAATAATTGATTCTAAAGAACAAATCACTAGCACAGTATTGTATTTATGTGTGTCATATTCACAAACAAACCTATGCAATGAGCATAAACATAACAAGCTCACTGGGTTTAGGTTACAAGCTAAACAATGAAACTACAAGCACTGTGTTTTCAACACGAGAGCAGAACAGAACTACCAACCACCAATGTTCTAATATGAACAACCAACTTCATCCCAAACTTCAAAAATAGAAATAGAAAACCACCCAGAACTTCTATAACCAGAGCCCTCCAAAATGATGCACTGGTAAATCGAAATAGCCCTCATGCCCACCCTAGAGTTCTACAAATGGAATTCACTGCCTTCAATTATTCTCATTATACAGAACCATTATCAAACATAACATGCCTATCCTTTCCTTTACTTTGACATATCTAAACTATCTCCAGGGCAAAATCTAAATGCGGCCTTTGGATTTATCTCACAAACACGCTAACAAGTAACAAATCTTAAACCTAGCGACTCCTTTTCATATTTCGTCCATAAACATAACATAAAATTCATGTCAACACTACAATTAAAATACGAAAAAATTCCAGCTTAAACCAATGATTCAAATGGGAAAAAAAGAACTTATACCTCTTGGAGAAATTACTGTCAGAAGTGACGGTAATTTTACTCTTCTCACGAGTAACAGAGACAGCATCGCCAAGAGCTCCAGCCTTGCCTCCGACCTTAATCCTCTCCAGAAGAAACTTCTCCAGCGAAGCAATGTCCATAATCTTATCTTCCACCGGCTTCGAACAGTCGATTGTGAAGGTTACTCCCTTCTTCTTCCCCTTGGGACCGGCTGCACCTCCTCGACTCATTTTCGATCAAAAATCTCTGCAACCAGAAAGAAAAATCAATGTATTGATGCACAAAAACAAACAGTTTCAGATCATTGGCAACAATATATCAGAGAGGAAGATACAATTACCGGTTGCTGCAGAGAAGTTGAGGATTCAGATATCGACGGCCGCCCAGTGAAGCCCTAAATGAGCTAGGGTTTATATTATATAGAAACGACAGACTGGGCCACCGATAGACTCCATGGACTTGTGGGCTTTAAGATTCATGACGAAAATTTTCATGGGCCGTTGAAATTGGCCCATTTAAATTTCGTTTGCAGTAGGAATTTTAAATTTTATTTTATCCTTTATTTCTTACCTTTAAATTAAAATTTTAGCAACTTTTTTTTTTTTTTTTTTTTTTTTTTTTTTTTTTTTTTTTTTTTTTTTTTGAGAATCCTTTATTTATTACCTTTAAATAACAAATTTAGCATATGAAATTTCATGTTTGTGAATTCTGCCTAATACTAGGAGGGTTCTTTTTTCCTGTGAAACGGATCCTTGGAGCAAGGAACGGGAGAGTGAATGAAGAAGAATTTCTAGAAAACTTCATTGAACTCAATTAAGATTAAAAAAAAGAAAGAAAAAATTTAAATTTAAATTAAACAAAAACTAAACTAAACTAAATGGGATATAACTATTCATAGAGAACCCCATCCCTGCATATTCTTCATGAGGAATTCTTTGCTCGATCCCCACAAAATTTAGTAAGGAATTTCTCATACTTCACCTCGTGGTCATCCCTAACAGGTTTCCGAACTTTAAAAGACTAGTTTTTTAACCCGTGTTTTGCACATGGTAGTTTTCATTATTTTATCATATTCCTAGTATATTTTCATTTCATTTTGTTATATATTAATATTATTTGTTTTAAAAAAAAGTTTTACAATATAATAAATGATTAATAAATTATATTTTTACACGCTTACGAATTTTTAAAATATTAAAATTTTGATAAACTTTTAAATTTTCATTATATAATTAAGGAGAACTTCATAAATTTTATAATTTATTTTTAGGAATAAATTGGCAAAAATTTTAATATTCTAACTTTTCATGTTCGTGTATTAAAGAAAAGTAGGAGAAAGTTATTTATATAGTGGTAGAAGATAAAAAAAATACAAAACTTGTAAAATTTCATTATTCATGGTAATTAAATATAAATTCATAAAATTTAAAGATAATTAAACTCATACATTTTTATAGTTACTTTATAAAATATATGATAAACTTTTCATATTGACGTTATTCATATTTTGACGCTTCATGTTCTAAGGGTTCACAATCAAACTTTTTAATTATCAAATAATACTTTCGCAAGAGTTAGAGAGAGAAATAATGAGAAGAATGAGAAAGAGAACAAAAACGGAATTTGAAGAATTTGAGAAAACATTTCAAAAAGTGGGGTGAGAAAATAAATAATCATAAGCATGAGAGAGATTAAAAAAAAAAAGTGGAATTTGAAGAATTTGAGGAAGTACCATTTTTTTAAAATTATGTTAATGAATTTATTCATTTACTACCAACAATTTTTTTTTTTTTTAAAAAGTGTATATTTCTAATAACAATAATATTTCTTTTGGCTTCTCTTTTGGATATCTTCAAGTCTTTTCTTAAATTACAAAGGATCAATATTGCGACAAAAGAAAAGCAAGAAGAAGTTTAGATTAAGTAATTCAACAAAAGTTATAAGACAAAGCAAAAACAATGAATAAAAGAAGAAAAGCAAACCTAAATATAAGAGAAAACTCAAAAGCTTATAAAAGAAATTGTTGAAGAGAGCTTTATACATAGTTATAGGAGATAAAAGTTACAAAACCTTTGGAATTTCACTATTAAACATAATTAAAAATAAGCTCATAAATTTTGGGAATTAAATTATAGAAACAATGATATAGAGCTTTTCATATTCTAACTTCTTCATCTTTCATATATACATGGGGTATTTTTTTTTTTTTTTTGAGAAACAAAGAATTTCATTCAATACAAAGACTCCCTCGGGGGTTACAAAACAACACAACTCTCTACTAGCCAAATCTAATGCCCAATTTGG
Source organism: Luffa aegyptiaca (assembly GCA_017139565.1). Lineage (NCBI taxonomy): Eukaryota > Viridiplantae > Streptophyta > Magnoliopsida > Cucurbitales > Cucurbitaceae > Luffa > Luffa aegyptiaca. The sequence continues at coordinate 8,200,429 of CM029397.1, forward strand.
AAAGTTCCTACTCCAAACTCGAGTAGAAGAAAATATGCCTAAACTAGCCAACTCATGAGACAGTAAGTTGTATTCACGATTGATAAGACAAAAGTTAATCTTTTCGAAAGATCCTATCAAAAGTTGTATATCTGCCACAAAGGGGAAGCAATCCGCTTGACACTGATCTTCCTTAAGAAGAATGGAGATCAACGATAGGGAATCCGAACAAACCGTTACCTTACGAATATTCCTTAGAGTTGTCAATTTAAGACCCTCAAGAACTGCTATCGACTCAGCACATAATGGAGATGAGGGTAAAGGAATCTCTTTTTGCATAATGGCCACCAAATGCCCTATCTTTGTACGCAGAACTGCCCCCACTCCACCACTCATGTTGTCTTTGGTCCATGCCACGTCAACATGTAAAATGATCTCCTCCCCCCCTGAAATCATATCTGAAACCATACCCAACAATTGGATCCGACGTCCACTGGTTTTGTTGATTGTGTGGTATTCAGAAAGATACTCCAATATCCAATCACATTGGACCCCCACCGAGGGAATTGGACACTTATGGATCATACTATTCCGATCGTTCCAAATAGCCCATGAACCCATACAAATCCGTTCAAGGGTCATTGTTGAGACATTATTGCAAATATGAATCCACCGGTCCTGAATATCCATAGTGAGCTCTGATCTCACTGCCTCCCAAAGGCCCAAAGTCGACCATACTTCTTGCGCTCTAGAGCACGTAAAAAGAGCATGAGATGTATCCTCGTATGCCTCCGAACACACCGGACACCTATCGGCAACTAGAACATGATGCTTACGTAAACTGGCTATACAAGGAATACAATTATGGAAAGTTCTCCAGACAAAAGTTTTAACTATTGGTGGAATTTTTAATTTCCATAGTCTCTTCCACCACCTTATACAAACATCATTATTATCCTACTCATCGGGAATGATGTAGGTTATCTAACTGACATTAAACTATGGCTAGCAACTCAATTCCAAATGAAAGATTTGGGTGAGGCACAATTTGTTCTAGGGATCCAAATTGTTCGAAACCGAAAGAACAAAACGCTAGCCCTGTCTCAAGCGTCTTATATCGACAAATTGTTGGTTAGATATAAAATGCAAAATTCCAAGAAAGGACTATTACCTTTCAGGCACGGAATTATTTTGTCTAAGGAACAGTGTCCTCAGACACCTCAAGAAGTTGAGGACATGAGATGTTTTCCCTATCCCTCTGTAGTAGGTAGCCAAATGTATGCCATGCTGTGTACAAGGCCTGACATTTGTTATGCAGTAGGGATTGTCAGTAGATATCAATCAAATCCAGGATTCGATCACTGGACAGCCGTTAAAAGTATCCTCAAATATCTAAGGAGAACGAGGGACTATATGCTTGTGTATGGTTCGAAGGATTTGATCCTTACAGGATACACTGATTCTGACTTTCAAACCGATAAAGATTCGAGGAAATCTACATCGGGGTCAGTATTCACTCTAAATGGAGGAGCAATAGTATGGCGCAGCATCAAGCATGGATGCATTGCAGACTCGACCATGGAGGCCGAATATGTAGCCGCTTGCGAAGCAGCAAAAGAGGCAGTATGGCTCAGGAAGTTCCTAACTGACTTAGAAGTCATTCCGAATATGCATCTGCCTATCACCTTGTATTGTGATAATAGCGGCGCAGTTGCAAACTCAAAGGAACCTCGCAGCCATAAGAGAGGCAAGTACATTGAAAGGAAATACCATCTCATTAGGGAGATTGTGCACCGAGGAGACGTGATCGTCATGAAGATAGCGTCGGAGCACAACATTGCTGATCCATTCACGAAGGCTCTCACGGCTAAAGTGTTCGAGAGTCATCTAGAAGGTCTAGGTCTACGAGAAATGTACGAGAAATAATCTAGGTCAAGTGGGAGAATTGTAACCGGTATATCGATGCCTCAGTATACTGGGTATTTAGATGCCCTAGTTTATTGTATTTTTACTTTGTTATTAATACAAGTATTTATTCACCCACTGCTGTTATAGATTATAGTACATCCCACTAAACTAGAGTTTTAGTTCAAGTGGGAGATTGTTGGGATTGGTGTCCTAAAACTCGTAGATAGTGAATGTTAAACGAATTATATACTTATTCGATAAAGGCGTTATCGAGACTAATTCAGTAAAGTTATTACTGAATAAAGTAAATTGCACATATAATTACCCAAATCCAATAAACTAAGATCCATGGCTATAGGATGAACACTTGAGCTTTATGTAGAGACATAAAAGTGGATCAAGCTCGAGTAATAGCCAAAACAGTCTATAGTATAGGGATAGGGCTGGATACCTTATTCTGGGGACACTATGAGACGCGACCCGCTTTATAGATGGTATAGACGATGTGATCCTAAATCGTCCATGTAGAGACATGCGAGTGGGGGCGTCCTATGCAATGAGTTTGCATAAGACCAGGACCGAGAAATAAGTCGCTCTCGCTTTATAACACCGTTTACTGATGAGACTGACTATTTCATATAATGACCTAAGTAACTCGATCTTAATCCTGAGCTATCTATGAACTCCTGTTTATTCGGGCTTATCCTTAGATCTGCATGGGTGAGAGTGGCTCAGTACCGCCGACTCAATAAGCCTCCCATTTCAGGGATAGGAACGGGTAGATAGCTGGGGACATAGTCGTGCAAGAAGGAATTCACTCCTATCCGAATTAGGGATAGTAGAGAGGTTGTTCCCTTAAGTGCTGACTCCGGGGCTTGAACAAAGGGATCCCGCCCTCTCATTGGCCCGAGACGGACTCGGTTTATTGGTTGGACCATAAACCAATTGTTCATTAGATGATCAGTGGGACTTAAGGAACTAGAAGTACTATATGGGTAAAACGGGCTTTTGACCTAGCTATAGCTACGAACAACCTGTGAAGGATCGACTTACTAATCATGGTTAAATCAAGTGGACAAAAAAATATGTCTATAGTGAGGGGAGTGCAACAATCGGGCTATAGTGGAGTGTCCCGGTAGTTAACGAATGTTGGCTAGCTTGGATAATGAGATTAGTCGGTTAGCCTCGAATCGTTGGAGCCCATGATCTATAGGTCCATTAGGTCCCCCTACTAGCTCATATCAGAACAAAGCCTAGAACAAAAAGATAGGAAGCTTTGAATCGTTCAAAATCGGGAAAACGGGTATTATCGTAAATTATGTTTGACACAATAATTTAATTATGAATTAAATTAGAAAATGAGAGATGGAGTATTTAAAAGTGTTTTGAATACCATATATATGTATTAGGAATCATATATAATTCATGGCACTAGGTGATAAAGATTAATTGGATTAATCATGTAAAAATTACTTGGAATTGTACAAATTAATTGCCTAGAAATCAATTTCAATTTTGAATTGAAATAGGAATGAATTGCAAGCTGAAAATTGAGAATTTAGATTCAATTTTAAGTGGATTTAGTGGCATTCCCATTCTTGCATGTTGATGCATAGTGGAAAACAACACAACCATGCACTAGTTGCATGTGTTGTGAATTAAACACCTAGAATCCACTTTGAGTTGCAATTTCACCATGTGTCTAGTGTCATGAGGCTTCTCTTTGCATGGAAGATGTCTATATAAGGAGTATGAATCAGATTCAAATGAAGTAGAGCCATTTTCCATATTGTTATGCTGCTGGATTTTGGTCTCAAACTCACTCATCTCCATATATCTCTCTAGTGCTTGAACCTTCAAGCATTCCCTTCCCATTCCCTATCTCTATAGACTCCCACAAGTCGTTCTTGGCCCGGAGAATAGTAGGGAAGACACTAGAGGTGGTCCACACACCGTTCGTGATCAAAGGAATCAAAGGGAGTTGTTGAATCGGTCTCCAAAAGGTTGGTAAAAATTCTGCTCTCACCTTACGGTATTTGGACAGCATGTTTTCATTTTCTAAAATTGATGTAGTTAAGTGCCTCCGATCCTAAAATTGCTTCCGCATGTGTTATATGAACACCTTCACACGAGGGATTGTCCTTTGATTTGTATGGGTGAGAGTGGCCAGTACGCTGACTCAATAAGCCTACCATTTTGGGGACAAAACCGAGTGGGGAGCTAGGAACATAATCACACAAGATGAAATTCACTCCTTCCCGACTTTTGAGGAAGTAGATGAGTGTTCCCTTAAGTGGTGTCTCTGGGTCTTGAACAAAGGGCTCTACCCTCTCACTGGCCTGAGAGGGGTTTCTGTTTGATGGTTGGACCATAAACAGGTTGTTCATTAGAGGAGCACTGGTACTTAAGGAACTAGAGGTAACTCAGGGGTAAAACGATAATTTGACCCAGCTAGAGTTACGAACACTCGTGAAGGACTAACTTGCCGTTATTGGTCGATATCTGTGGACACAGAAATATTCTACAGTGAGAAGAGTGCAGCTGTGGGTCTTTAGTGGAGTGACCCACAGTTAACGAATGGAGACTAACTTGGTTAATGAGTTCAGCCAATTAGTCTCGTATCGTTGGAGCTTCTGATCTGTAGGTTCATTAGGTCCCACTGGTAGCTCGTAAAGAGACTTGAAGCAATTAAATATAAATTGTAAATTGAAAGTGTTCAATTTATTTGGGGAATCGTATAATGTATGTTGATGCATTATAATATAAAGTTTATGAAACTTTATAATATAATTTTCGAATTAATTTCAAAAATTAATTCTTGAGAGAAAATATTTGAAAGAGTTCAAATAAATTTAATATGAATTGGATTCATATTAATTTTAATTTTAATAAAATCCCTAAGATTAAATATGTGATATTTAATTGGGTAATTAATTAATTATGGAATTAATTAATTATTTATTAAAATTAGATATGGTTCAGATAATAGATTTGAACTTATTCATAGACCTTTTTCTATTAGGAAAAGGTCTTAGCCTTTACCTATATATAGGACCCCTGGGGTGGGGTGAAAGACATCTCATTCATTCTCCTTCTCTTAGAGATCTCTCCTGAAAGACTCCCACCAGTCTCCTGCTTCAAGAAGTCTTAGAGATATACCGATGTAAACAATTGGTGGTGTTCGCACAAGAAGGTTGTTGCGTTTTCGATCTTACTAGCAAGAAAAGGTGAATCGATCAAGGCTTTCTACAAAAGTAAGTTTTCTTTGAAATCCTTTATCACTAGGATCATCTAGATTAGATCTAGTTAATTATTTAGCATGTTTATAGCCGTTGTACAGCCCATTAAATATAGATTTATTGCTATAATATTTTGCAAATTGTATTGGTATTTCAATTAAAAATCAAAGACTATGAGTAGGTTCGAAAATTCTTTCTGCTGTGCAGGGATTTTTATCCCTTCAGTTTACTGTTAAGATTGACTATTTCATGTGATGACTTAGGTAACTCGATCTTAATCCTGAGCTTGCTATGAACTTCTATTCGTTTAGGATTATGTTTTGATCTGCATAGGTGAGAGTGGCCAAATAGTGCCACTCAATAAACCTACCATTTTGGGGATAAGGCTAGATGGATAGCTGGGGACATAGTGTAGCAAGACGGAATTCACTCCTACCCAAATCAGGGATAGTAGAGAAGTTGTTCCCTTAAGTGTTGACTTCAAGTCTTGAACAAGGGGCCCCACCCTCTCATTGGCCCAAGAGGGACTCTATTTAGTGGTTGGACCATAAACAAATTGTTCATTAGAGGACCAGTGGCCTTAAGGAGCAAATATGTGATATAGGGGTAAAACGGACATTTGACCTAGCTATAGTAACGAATGACCTGTGAAGGATTGACTTACTAACCATGGTTATATCGAGTGGATGGAAATATATCTATAGTGAGGGGAGTTCAACTACTAGGCTATAGTGGAGTGACGCGGTACTTAACGGATGTTGGTTAACTAGGTTAAAAGGGTTTAGCTGGTTAAACCTCGTACTGTTGGGGCCCATGATCTGTAGGTCCATTAGGTCCCCTTGCTAGCTCGAGATTAACCTTTGGAACAATATGATGGATTGAATTAGAATAAAGTTCAAATTCGCTTTGGGGAAATGGTTGGATAGGTTTGACGTTGTCGATACGTCGGGTTTTGTGTAAACCAGGTTGTGAGAGATTTAATATTTAAATATGATTTAAATACCGAGAACATGAATAGGGATTCATGATGGAAAATAACATTTCGGAAATGTTCGGGATTGATGGCAAAATATTAATTTAATATTAGATATTAAATTAATTAATTATTATTTAATTAATAATTATTTAAAATTAATTTTGAATTAATTTAAAATTGAAAATTTAAAAATTGAATTAGGAATTTTTTAGATTATTAAAATATAATAATTAAAAACTAAAAATCAAGATAATTTTGAATTAGGAAATTCAAAATTAAAATGATTTTTAAGAGGTGGAGTGCATGGTGACTAAACCCATGCACTCCCCTCAAATTAAGTTGGGTAATTTGGTGTCAATCCCTGGGCAAAACCTTCGGCTATCTTCCCTCTATAAAAGGGAATAGATTTGTTGAAGAACATGATTACTCACCTTAAGGAATTGCTGCCAAAATTATCTCACACCAAAACCCACCTCCATAGTTCTTCAAGCTTTTCCCTTTAAATTCCATCACTAGAGGATCCCACAATTTGTTCCAAAGGATTAAGGATAGCAAGGAAGATCAAGTGGTGGTTCGTGATTGATTAGAGAAGAAAAACAACAAAGGGATTTAGCCAATTCCACGAATTAAAGAGGTTGGTGTTGCTGTCTCTGTTTTTATCTTCTTTAGAACAGCATGCAAAGATTGATAAAATTGAGTTTATTAAGTGCCTAAGATCCAAAATTGCTTCCGTAATTTAGATATTAACACTTTCACCCTGCAGGATACTACAGCCATCAAAGTGATTGGTCTAGACAGGTGGTGAAGTCACTGCAAATGAAGTTGATGACGACCATTGTAGGCGAGTCTAGTGACCATCCCTGTAGGATACTATATGTTGGGTTTTATGCCCTAAAACTCGTAGATAGAAATGAAACAAATTAATCGATCTCAATAAAGCGTTATTTGAGTGATTCAGTAATTTGGTTATTGAATAATCGAGTTTGCATTAATAAACCCTAAATCCAATAAACTAAGATCCAAGGTTGTTTAAATGAAACTTGGACTAGTATGTAGGGACATACAAGGATCAGTGTTCAAGTAACAACCTAAATGGTCTATAGTATAGGGATAAGGTTGGGTACCTTATCCTGGTGACACTATGTGATACGGTCCACCTTGTATCTGATACAAATGCAATGATCCAAAGCATCCATGTAGGAGACATGCGGGTGGGGGCATCCTATGTAATGAGTTTGCATAAGACCAGACCGCGAAATAGTAACCACTAGATGTAACGCCGTTAACTAGTCTAGGTTTCTATTTCAATAGGATAACCTAGGTAACTCAATCTCAATCTTGAGTCTGTTATGAACTCCTTTTCAGGAGGGATTGCCCTTAGATTTGTATGGGTGAGAGTGACTTGCTCGACGACTCAATATTCCTACCATTTCAAGGACAAGACCGAATGGAGGCTGGGAACATAACAGTACAAGATGACATTCACTCATTCTCCTATTGGGGCAAGTAGATGTGTGCTCCCTTAAGGGCTGATTCCGGGGCTTGAACAAAAGTGCGATGTCCTCTCCTGACCCGAGAGGAATTTCTGTTCAGTGGTTGGACCCTAAACAGGTTGTTCATTAGAGGGATCGGTGGTACTTAAGGATCCAGAGGTAACCCAGAGGTAAAACGGTAATTTGACCCAGCTGGTGTTACGAACACACGTGAAGGATTGACTTACTGCATTGGTCGATATCCGTGGACACAGAAATATTCTACAGTGAGAAGAGTGCAACTGTGGGTCTTTAGTGGAGTGACCCAAAGTTAACGAATGTTGATTGACTCGATTAATGAGTTTAGCTGATCAATCTCGTATCGTTGGAGCTTCTGATCTGTAGGTCCATTAGGTCCACCTGCTAGCTTATAACGGGTTGTGAGATAATATAGTCTTGATATTAAAGAGAATTTAAGTTAATTGTATTTTGATACAATTAATATAATGTATGGAGATACATTATAGTATAAGTTTAATTATTGAATTAAACTATATAATAAAATTAATTTTGGATATGATTCAAAATTAATTAATGAGAGAATTATGAATTTAATTAAATATGTGATATTTAGTTAATTCATGAATTAATAAATTAGGAATTAATTAATTTAATTTAATTTGGTTAAATATGATTTAATCAAATTAATACTATAGTTTATATTAATGTACATTATGATGCACATTAAAACTATAGGTTAAATGAGAGAGATAAAATTGAATATGATTCAATTGTAAAATTAATTAAATATTTGATATTTAATTAATGTGAATTCAATTAAGGGAATTAATTGAATGACCAATTTAATTAAATTGAATATGATTCAAATTGAATTAAAAACCTTATATTATAATTTATTTAATTAATATTGATTTAATTAAATGATTATTATTATTTAATTAATAGACAGCCAAGATCGTTTGGATTAGATCCAACGATCGAGATTAAGTAGGGTAATAACTCCCTCCCCACTTATCGTAAAGTGGAGAGGGGTTACCCATACGTGCTCTCTCATTCCTCTGATGCACGCAAAACACAGAGAAGTTATTCTCTCCAAAAAGCTCTCATCCCAAAAAGTTACAGCAAGTTTTCTTTGCTGTATTTTTTCCCTTTCAAGACAACAATCGGTTCCCACAAGCCGAATCTCGAGTCCCAAGAGTCATAGCGGGTGATCCGACGTGGTGGTGTTCGTTGGGAGGAAGAAGAACGTATATTGGAGCATTGTGTTGTGTTCTTCAAAATCCATGTAAGTTTCTTGATCCAAATAGTTTAGGTCACAAAATTTCCAGCATGCTTAATCATAGTAATTATAGAAATTGTTTCTATATTTTTATTTGCCAACGTACCGTTTTTCTAAAATTGAAATTAAAAACGAGATCGTTCTTGATTGCTTCCGCTGCCAAAAGGGATTTTAATCATTCACTATAGTCATCAAAGTGACTGGTCTAGACAGGTGGTGAAATCACTGCAAATGAATCTGATGACGACCGTTGTAGGCGAGTATGGCGACCACCCCTGCAGGATACTACAGTCATCAAAGTGACTGGTCTAGACAAGTGGTGACATCACTGCAAGTGAATCTAATGATGACCGTTGTAGGCGAGTCTGGTGACCACCCCTGCAGGATACTTCAGTCATCAAAGTGATTGGTCTAGACATGTGGTGAAATCACTGCAAGTGAAACTGATGACGACCGCTATAGGCAAATCTGGTTACCATCCCTACAGGATACTACAATCATCAAAGTGACTGGTCTAGACAGGTGGTGAAATCACAACAAGTGAATTTGTTGAAGACTGCTGTAGGCGAGCTAGGTGACCACAGTCATCAGAGTGACTGGTCTAGACAGGTGGTGAAATCACTGCAAGTGAATTTGGTGATGAGTGTTGCAGGATGCTTACACATTCAAGCAAGAGAGGAACAAATTGCAATAATATATGTGCAAAAAAAAAAAAAACAGAGAAGCTATGGCACAATCCAAGCAGTTCATATGTACACATCCAATAAGGCCACCAATGGAATATATATGCATATTCAAAATTTGGGCAAGCAAAAAAAAAGTTTGAATATGTATATACCTTTCAAGTGGTGGACAAAGGTTGAGGTTGTATCCAAGGAGATCGTCAAATAAATTTGTTAATTCCAAATCCTACAAAGAAAGGACGGTAATTAGCAAACCAGAAAAAACACCAAAAAAAAGTAATGGTAAAACAAGTTTTCAGAAAAAAAAAAGCAAGTAGGCAAAATAAAAATAAAAATAAAAATCAAAACCAAAGTGCTTTACAAAAAAAAAAGGGCATGTAAAGAAAAACCTCGACAACAAAAATAAAAAAATAAATAAGGAATCCAAAAATATATATATACAAGCAGCAACAATTTCATTAACTAAAAAAAACAATAGATGTTCTTAAAAAACATATATATATTGGTTATGATGCTACAATTTCGTTTAAAGGAAGCCCAAGTTCTTGCGACTAGGGTACAAACAAAAAAAAATCAACAAAAAAAAAGGTTGTGGCGTTGCGGCGATGTTTAAAAAAAAAAAAGAAGGAAACGCAAGCGTAACTCGTGATTTTTTGAGGTCTGACAATATTAAAAAAAAATGTTCACAGAGGTTGCGACAAGCTAAAACACAAGTATTCGTGTTTGAAATATATATAAGATGCAAGCAAAGTTCATTGGTGTTAAAAAAAAAAAAAAAAGAAAAGAAAAGCATCAGTATTTTGCTTGAAATAAAAGGTACAATGCATGAAATATTGAAACATGGGGCAAAGATTGATTTTTTTTTTTTTTTTGAAATCCTAGGTGATGGCAAAATAAAAGGATGTTTGGATTTTTTTTCTTCACGGCAAATAGGATAATTAAGAAGCTAAAAGAAGATTCAAAGTTTGATTTTTTTTTTTTTTACTTACCTACGGCGCGAGAAAGAAGCATGAAAGGAGGCTATTGCTCGAATTCAAGGCCTACACAAAGAAGAAAATACATGAAAATTTGAAGTCAAATGAAAGAAAGAAAAGAGAAATTAAAGAGGAGAATTTTTCTTACCTAGGCTTCTTGCTTGAATGACTTTGTGTCTTGCCCTATGCAACCTCTCATATTTATAAAAGAGAAATTAGGTCAAACACATAATGGAAAGCCTTGATTTTGGCCAAGGAAATTTTGGCCTAATCAAATATGGCAAGGAATTTTCTACAATTGCTATTAAGGTAAAAAAAAAAAAATTTGCCTCCAAATTATATGAATCAAGAGAGAAATTTTTGCCTAATAAAATTGGAAGCCAAAAGACCTCCAATTTTTGTTCAAAGTACCTACCTCCAAACTCATGTCCAAGGTAGAGAAAAAAAAAATTGTCACAATTTTGGCTAAAATTAATTTTACAATTTCAAAGAAAAAAAAAGTATTGGAAATCAAAATTGTGGTTCAAGATTTTGATTATTAAAAAAAATATTTAAAAAAAATCTTAAAGTTTGGCTGAAATTAATGTTGGTAGGGAAAAAGAAATTATTTGGAATTATAAATTAATATTCTTATTAGTTTTGCCTATCGACACAAGTTAAAATTATGACTAAACGTCATATTTTTTTTTTTTTTTTACAAATCATGCTTTTCAAAATCCATGCACGCATATAGGTGCATAAGTTTCGAAAAGGGGGCATTTGTTGAGTAAGAAATTTCGATCAATCACATTTTGTCAGGTCATTAATTTAAATTAACGATAAAATAAATTTGGGACTAATTACAAATTTATGTGTGTCCCTAAATTAAATTAATAGACATTAAAATTCGGCAAATCAAACGATGCCTCTTGAAGACTGAAATAATTATAATTTTAATAGACATTAAAATTATAATTATTTGTAATTAATGACGAAATTACAAATAATTATAATTTGGGACCAATTATAAATATGTTGTTCGAGATTCACTCACACATAGCTTCCTTTCTTTGATGCTTTCTCTCACAAACTCAAGTTAGTTTGATCTACAGATTCTTCAGGAAGCTTTAGTCTTTAGAGTCCTGAAGGTTTGTTCTTTGGAAGGATTTGAATTCTTCCGGATGGATTGAGGTAGACTTCAGTCTTCAGGTTCGCAGGAGGTTCTAAGCTTCAGTCTTCGGTTTTGCAGGAGGATTTGGATGATCTGAGCTTCGATCTTCAGTTCTGCAGTGAGATTTGAAGAGGATCTAAGCTTCGATCTTTGGTTCTGCAACAAGATTTGAAGAGGATTTGAGCCTTGTTCTTCAGTTTTGTCGCTGAATTTGGCGAGGATCTGAGCTTCGATCTTCGATTCTGTAGCGGGATTTGAAGAAAATCTGAGCTTCGTTCCTCAGTTCTGTGGTGGGATTTGAAGATGATTGGAGCCTTGTTCTTCAGTTATGCAGCTGAATTTGACGAGGATCTGAGCTTCGATCTTCGATTTTGTAGGAGGAGCTTCAATCTCCAAAGTCTTCTGAGAGCTTTCTCTTCTTCCTTTCTTTATGTCGTCCTCCAAATGAGAGGTCATGCCTCCTATTTATAGAGTTTCCCAAAGGCCTTCATGGGCTTGGGCTTGGGCTTGGTTGCATTTGGTCCCATCCATGGGCTTGGGCCTGAAATGCATTTGGGCTCATCCATGGGCTTGGGCCTGAAATGCATTTGGGCCCATTCATGGGTTTGGACTTGAAACTTTGGGCTTCTGACCTAATTACCTTAATGAATTTGGGTTTAAATTGAACCCAATTCAATCTAATTTCATGAAATTAGCATATTTTAATTTCATGAACTTAGACAATTACTTGAAGAAAATTTTCTATGCCAACAATGCCACTTGTCTATTATTGATCCATAAGATGACATAAGCCAAGTCCAATCAAATTACGTCACATGGCAATTGGACCCGAGACTAATGTAACCCGAGGTCATTGAAGAAAATTGATTAAATTAAAATAATCCAACCTTATTAAAAAAGATTGGATTAAAGCCCAAATGTAGCTCAAGCCCAAAAGTTGGGCCCAAAACCAACAAAGTCCAAGCCCATATGAGATCCATCAAACTCTATAAATAGAGGAGGCCACCATTCATTTTGGGCATTCAGACAAAGTCAGAGAACACAGAGTCCAGAGCATTCTCCCAAAGTCCAAAGTCGTCAGAAGTCAGAGAGTCCAGAGAATTCAGAAGATCCAAGATTTAGAATTCGGCCAGCTCAAGATTTAGAAGATCCAACAACTAGAAGACTCCAAAGAATCAACCGTCTCTTCATCAAGATACAAATTGAAGATTCAACCTCCCTCCGTCTGAGATCAAGCTCACAAGCCCTCAGATCAGACTCTACATTTTGAGAGAAAGCATCAGAGGATAAATATTAGAGATTGTAACACTTTCTACATTCAAATTCAATAAAAGCAAGTTCATTTACACGAATTAAATTTTCTCTATCGGAATCTCGTGTGAACAGGAATATAAGATAATACAATACCTAATTGTCTTATTCAAAAAATGAAATTACTAACAAAAAAATTCTACCCACTAATACCTTTTTAAAATAAAAAATTATTATATATTTTTATTATTTTTTTTTCACTTATTATTATTTTATTTAAGTTTAAATATATACAATAAAATCAACATTAATGGTTGAACTTCTTTTCACATTCTCACATCCATAAATAACCTACCTATATAAGTATTTTTTTAGTAAATACCCCATGTAAAATTCTCAAATGATGTTTGGACCATGATGTGATTTCTGGCGATTTCCGACGGTTTATTTAGCGATTCATGACTTTTAAAGTCATGATCTCAAGGAGCCTGATTGTGGTAGTTTTGGACGGATTTTCCGTCATTTTGCGATTCTTGTTTCAGATTTTATTGCGTTTATATACGTTTTGCAATCAGCCAGCCTAGGGATGTTGTTCTTTCGCGTGTGGGCTGCTATATTAGGTGGGTCAAGGGCAGTGTTACTCATCATCTCTAGTGTTTATCTCATTTCTCTTGCTGTCCTGTTTTTCTGTTATCTGCTTCAAAGCTCGACTTCTCGATATGGATCCCAATTCACTCATACAAGATTGGTCAAAGCTCAACCTTACCCAGGCAGAAAATGCGGTGGTTGTGGCGGCAGTTAGGGTAGCGGTGGAGTGAACAGGCCTCATGTTATGTTGCTGTTTGTTGGGGAAATTGCAGTCCCACCGTTTCCTCGCAGCTGAAGTTATGTGCCAGACCTTTGCATTGGCATGACGAGTTGCACAAGGTTTGCGAGTGGAATTGTTAGGTAAAAATTTATTCATTTTCAGGTTTGATAACGAGGATGACAGTAGGCAGGTCTTAAAACAAGGTCTGTGGTTTTTCGACAAATTTCTTATGATTCTGGAATTTCCGATTCGGGGTCAAAAGCCTTCGGATTATGGCTTTTCGCTGGTTTCATTTTGGATCCACTTCTATGACCTTCCACTGGATTGGTATATCCAAGAGATGGCTGAACGACTAGGGAACGCCATTGGAGCTTTTGAAGATGTCGACAGCCGCAATGACTTCCATCATATGGGTGCGAGTTTGCGTATTCGTATTCGTGTGGATATTACTCGACCCTTACGTCAAGTGTGAAAATTACCTTGGAAGATGCTACTTGTAAGAGTTGGATTCCCATTCAATACGAGAGATTACCAGATTTCTGTTTCTTTTGCGAAATCATTGGCCATCAACATAAGAACTGTGGCCAATTTTATTCCTCGGATAGATCACATAGTGTGGTGCTGAATTACTGTGAATGGCTTCGATTTGATCCCAAAGGAGTGGTGTTGGCAAGCTTATCGGTGTCGGATGTGGTGTTGGAGCAGAATATTATCCCAGGTTTTGGGCATGTCCCTATGACGGCGCCGCGGTTTGATTCTTTATTCTCAAGACACAGGCATTCGGTAGGTATCTCAATCTCTGACCATACTGCTCAGGATCACCTTTCAAACCCAGTTTCAGATTTCGGTGCAACGAAGAAGGGAGCGGCGTGGTATTCTTTGTCCGGCGGTATTCATCCTCCAAACAAAGGGAAAGCTAAAATGTTTGAAGATTTTACTGATTCACCCATGGATGGTTGGAACAATCTCCGAAATTCCCATTGGAAGGCATCTTCCTACCACACGACTCAGATTCCGGTGAGCGATTTTTCCGTTCCGGCGATCTCAATGCAGTCGGCAGTTACTCAGGCGGAGGCATAACGATTTGGAACTCTCGATTTTCTGGGGCACTATCACCGCAAATTAAAGAACTTTAATGCAGGTTTTAAGGAGTCGTTCAATTCGCCAGAAATTTCGAATATCCATCAAATTAAATCTTCCAATGTCTCTGAACGTAAGTTTGAGGCTTCTTTAGGTGTTGGGCTTGACACTTATGAGGGAGAGTCCAATGTCAATGCAGTGGATCTGCTTCCAAAGGCCCATTGTTAAAAAGAAGTTGGATCTGGACAGTGAGATGCATGGCAGCCCAATTTCAACGGTGGAGCAAGATGTTGGATTTGATAGTCTGGACGGTGTGGGTCTTCGGATTGGAATAAAGAAAGATGGGCCTGTGGACTCCTCTTCAAAGACCAAAGTTGTTGGGTCGGTTTTCTCTTGGAAGAAACGGGCACGCACGGGATTTGTCCCCTCTGGGCTAAACCTCTTGGTGCTGGAAGAATTCAATAAGCGTAAGAATTGTCCTGTTTTTATTTTCTCCTGAAAATTTAAAGCGTCCTAAAATTACGCATGTTGATGTAGTGAGGCGGGGTCTGCCGAGCATTCCCGCCAGGAACCATGATTACTCTATGTTGGAATTGTTGGGTTTTATGCCCTAAAACTCGTAGATAGTGAATGTAAACGAATTGTATACTTGTTTCAATAAAGTGTTATTGAGTTTCTACAATAAAGTGTTATTGTTAAATATTGCACAATTTGACCCAAATCCAATAAACTAAGATCCAAGGTTGTTTACATGTGACTTGAATTGGTATATGGGGACATACGGGGATCAGTGTTCAAGTAACAACCTAAAAGGTCTATAGTACAGGGATAAGACTAGGTACCTTATCCCGGTAACACTATGTGATACGGCTCGCTCTGTATTCGATACAGACGTATTGATCCAAGGCGTCCATGTAGGAGACATGCGAGCGAGGGTATCCTATACAATGAGTTTGCATAAGACCAGACCACGAAATAGTAAACCACTAGATGTAACACCGTTAACTAGTTAGGTTACTGTTTCAATACGATGACCTAGGTAACTCAGTCTTAATCCTGAGTGTGTCATGAACTCCTTCTCATGAGGGATTGTCCTTTGATTAGCATGGGTGAGAGTGGCCAATACGCCGACTCAATATGCCTTCCTTTTTGGGGACAAGACCGAGTGGGAGGTTGGGGACATGACAACACAAGAAGGAATTCACTCCTTCCCACTTCTAGGAGAAGTAGATGAGTGTCCCCTTAAGTGGTGACTCCGGGACTTGAACAAAGGGATCTCGTCCTCTCACTGGCCCGAGAGGAACTTTCTGTTTAATGGTTGGACCATAAACAGGTTGTTCATTAGAGGAGCGCTGGTACTTAAGGAGACAGATGTAACACAGGGGTAAAACGGTAATTTGACCCAACTGTAGTTATGAACACTTGTGAAGGATTGACTTACCGGTATAGGTCTATATCCGTGGACACAGAAATGTTCTACAGTGAGAAGAGTTCAGCTGTGGGTCTTTAGTGGAATGACCCACAGTTAATGAATATTGGTTAACCTGATTAATGAGTTTAATCGGTTAACCTCATATCATTGGAGCTTCTGATCTGTAGGTCCATTAGGTCCCCCTGCTAGCTCGTAAAGAGTAATTAGGAACAATTATATCTTGAGAGGATTTGAATAGTTCAAATTCATATTGGGAATTAAGTTAATTGTATGAGATACAAATTAATATAATGTATAATGATACATTAAAATATAAAGTCTAATTTGAAATTAAACTTTATTATTATGAGAGAAATAAATATTTGAAGAAGTTCAAATATCAATATGAATTTAATTCATATTAAATTTATAGGATATAAGAGAATTGGAAGGAGTTCCAATTTTAATATGAATTTGATTCATATTATAGAATTAATTAATTGAAGGCCTGAAATTAAATATATGATATTTAATTGGGTAATTAATTAATTAACTAATAGAAGGTCTGAAATTAAATATATGATATTTAATTGGTGATTAATTAATTTAAAGAATTAATTAATTGGAAATTAATCAATTATGAAAATGATTAATTACTTATGGAAGTAATTAATCATTTATGGAAATGATTTAACCACTTATGGAAGTGATCAATCATTTATGGAAAAGATTAATCAATTATGAAATTGATTGGTTATGGAATTGATTAATTATGGAAAAGATTAAATCAATTATGGAAATAATTGATTTTAAATGAATATTTTATTCATGGCCTTTCTCCTATAAATAGAACACTAACCCTAGGGTTTAGGTGATACAACATATGACCACCATAAGGCCCTCTCATATTCTCTCAACTCAAGAACTCTATGGAGAATTTTCTCTTTAGAGTTTTTCCCATTCAAGATTAGGTAGTCCCACAACTACGTTCCTAATCTCAGAGTTATAGCGGGGAAGATCAAATGATGGTGTTCTTCGTTGTTGCAGAGCAATCAAGAATCATTCTTGAAGTATTCAGAGTCGTCAACGGAGGTATGTTTTTCACCGCTTAACCTTTTGCCAATGTATTGGTATTTTGTAGAACGAAATTAATTTACAAACGGTCCAATTGCTTCCGCTGTAACGGAATTGGGAATTCCAATCCTTCAGGAATGTCCATGGATTGGGGAGTCCTTGGGCATTCCGGAATGTCTGTAACGAGTTAAATCGTTTAAGTCCCCGACTATGTTTCCTTTCAGAGACCAAGTGTTCTTCTGTTGTTTTGAATAAGTTGAAAGTACGTTTGAATTCCTATGGGTGCTTTGTTGTTGATAGGATTGGGTTGAGTGGTGGTCTATGTCTATTATGGAAGGATGATGTTGATGTGTCTATTCGTAGTTTTTCCATACATCATATCGATGCATCTGTTAAATGGAATAATTTATGCAGGCGTTTTACTGTATATATGGACAACCGGATGCTACTTTAAGATCACATACATGGGATCTGATTCGTCAAATCTATAATAATGATGACGCCCCATGGGTTATAAGTGGGGATTTTAATGAAATTTTGTGGGATGAGGAGAAATCGGGCGGGCCACCAAGGGGTATGCGTTTAATTCAAAATTTTTGTGATACTCTTGATTCTTGTGGTCTTATGGATTTGAAATTCAAGGGCGATATATTTACTTGGTGTAATCGGCGACAAGCTGGGGATCAAGTTAGTCTTCGCGTGGATCATTATGTGGCAAACTCTGCCTTCTTAGATTGTTTTCCAGATTGCCTTGTCACTAATCTTGAATGGGCAAAGTTGGACCACAAACTAATTGAACTGTGTCTGGACGACTACCGAGGGCATCAAAACAGTCACATATCGGGGAAAGCGTTCAAATTCGAGGAATATTGGTCCAAGGATGACGAATGTCTCCAAATTATTTCTTGGGTAGGGCAATGGTCCAAGAGGGAGAGTATAAACCAGTCTCTTCATCAGAAGCTGTCTAAGTGTGCAACAGCACTGAAGGATTGGGGTTACAGGAAAAACAAGGCAAGGTGGGCTAATATCCGTCAGGTTAAGGACAAAATTAAATCAGTATACAAGAGACCTTTACCAATTGATTTCACGGTTGTGCATCATCTCGAGCGTCAACTGGATAACTTATTGCTAGAGGAGGAAATGTATTGGAAACAGCGTTTGCATGAGAACTAGCTAAAGTGGGGGGACCGCAACACATAATGGTTCCATCATCGCGCATCTTATAGACGAAAACGAAACACTATTCATGGTGTGGAGGATGCAGTTGGGACGTGGCATACAGAGACTGATCAGATTCACAAGGTCTTTGAATTGTATTTCAAAGATATTTTCAAATCCCAATCACCTTCTGGTGCGATATTTGATAAGGTGTTGAAGTACATTCCTAGACGAGTTACCCCAGGCATGAGTCAAATTCTCACCCAGGATTATTCTCGAGATGAGGTGGAACGGGTGGTTCGCAATTTCCATCCTTCAAAAGCCCCAGGATCGGATGGTTTTCCAGCTTTATTTTACCAAAGATACTGGGACGTGGTAGGCCCTCAGACGGTGGACGAATGCTTAGCAATACTCAATCAAGAGTGATTTATCAAAGACTGGAACCATACTAACATTGTTCTCATCCCAAAGGTTCCAAATCCAAGGCTAGTGACTGACTTTCGCCCTATTAGTCTGTGTAATGTGTATTATAAGATTGTAACAAAGGTGATTGCCAACCGGTTGAAAAAGTTCTCAATAATGTCATTGATGACTTCCAGTCGGCATTTCTTCCTGGTAGATCTATTTCGGATAATATGATAGTGGGTCATGAATTGCTTCATTTTCTTAATTCACACAAGAATGGTCAACAAGGCTATGTCGCCCTTAAGCTTGATATGAGTAAAGCTTATGATAGGGTCGAATGGTCTTTCATTAGTTATGTTATGGAAAAACTGGGCTTCCCATGTGAATGGATAGATCTGGTTAATGAGTGTATATCCACTGCATCTTTTTCTATTCTTATTAACGGTGAGGCGATCGGGAATTTTTCTCCTTCGAGGGGATTGCGGCAAGGTGACCCATTGTCACCGTATCTGTTTTTGTTATGCATGAAAGGTTTGTCTTCTATGCTTTGTCATGCCAGGAGCAACTGTATCACGGGGATTGCTATGTCTCCGTCATCCCCGAAAATCTCCCATCTGTTTTTCGCAGATGATAGCCTTATCTTTCTGAAGGCTTCAGCAGAGGAATTTGGATATTTCAAAGTCATCATGGCCGACTATGAACATGCGTCTGGCCAATGTATTAACCTGGAAAAATCGCAAATATGTTTCTCGAAGAATGTGCCAAGCGATACTCAATACTGTCTCAGCTCACTTTTGCAAATGAAGTCTGTGGATCATTTGGGTTCTTATCTTGGATTGCCTTAGTCTTTCCAACGCAGTAAGAGCAAGGATTTTAAGCGCATTCTCGATCGTGTGTGGTCCTATCTTCAAGGATGGAAGAGGAATTTTTTCTCTGGTGGTGGGAAAGAAATTAACATCAAAAGTGTGGTTCAGGCAATACCAACATATGCAATGAGTTGTTTCCGTTTACCTAAAGGTCTTTTAGACAAAATTTCGTCTTTATGTGCTAGATTTTGGTGGGGATTGACAGAAACTAAAAAGCGCATTCATTGGAAGAGATGGCAGGAGTTATGCAAGCCAAAAGACCAGGGAGGACTAAATTTTCGTGATTTAGAGGTTTTCAATCAAACGTTGCTTGCCAAACAAGCATGGCGGGTCCTGGCTAAGCCAGATTCTATAGTGGCTAGAGTTCTTTAAGGGAGGTACTTCCCCTCATCAGACCTGTTGGAGGCAGAGGTGGGCTGAGAGTTGGGACGTAATTCCATGCTCTATCAAATAGTCTTGAAAACTTGAGTCCATATACTCTCCACCTTGATCGGATCGAAGTGTTTTTATCGTCTTACCTAATAGGTTCTCAACCTCAGCCTTGTACTCTTTGAACTTTTCAAAAGCCTCGGACTTATGATGCATTAGGTAGAGATAGCCATACCTCGAATAATCATCAATGAAACTGATGAAATATTCGTACCCTCCTCGAGCTCTAATGTTCATTGGTCCACAGAGGTCCGAATGAATGAGCTTTAGGGGCTCTTTGGCACGATAACCTTTTCCGGTAAAACGTTTTGTCATCTTGCCCTCAAGGCATGACTCACAAGGAGGCAACGAGTCGTCTTCTAACTTGTTTAGAAGTCCACTCTTGACCAATCTCCCAATCCTATTGAGGTTGATATGGCCTAACCTCAAGTGCCAGAGATAGGTATCTTGAGAAACTTTTCGCTTTTTAGGTTGAGTCTCAGCGGTTTTAAACATCTCATGATTTAAAATAGCTTTAGACTCAATTGGTCTCAAAACATACAATTTATTCTTCAAGTTTGCAGAGCAAACATCAATACCTCTTTTAGTTATGAACGCTTCATTAACAGAAAAAGAAATTGAGTAACCTTGTTCTAATAAACAAGATAAAGAAATCAAATTTCTTTTAATTTTCGGAACTATGTATACATTATCTAATATCATGTAACGTTCCTTGGTGAAGAATAATTTTACATCTCCCACTGCAATAGCCGAGATGACTTCTCCTGTTCCAACTTTAAGAGTCATCTCTCCAGCTATTAGCTGTTGCCAGGAACTCATTCCTTGAAATGAAGGACATACGTGATTAGTGGCACCTGAATCGAGTATCCAGGCAGAATCGTCGTTTTCCACTAAACACGTTTCCAAGACTAATAAATCACATTTAGAGTCGTGGATCATGTTTTTCTTGGCTATGCAGTTAGTTTGAGGACATTCCTCAGTTGAGACCAAACCTAAATTCTTTGCCACGTGTTTAGCGTTTAAGCAAGTATTCTTAGTTGTATGTACTAAACCGTTTAATTTGGCATTTGACAAAGCACATACGTTTTTCGACATATTGCTGAAACAAACAAATTAATCTCTATTAGAAACATGCACTAAACCCATTAATCACATTTATCCAATCAGATTTAGCAAAAGCAATCATCGACCCATATATACAATTGATTTATTTTGCAACGATACTTCAGGGGTTTAGAATAACCGCTACCGTAGGGCAGTCAGCTACTCCTCCTCTGAATCGAGACAATCTCGGCCAAATACTATTCCCAGAATAACTCTTACTCCAATAGTTATTAGCTAACGTTAATTTGGTCAAGACCATCTTGTAAGTGTTACCCATCATTTTCAGATCGCAGAGGACGGCCCCAACAATGCCTCCGTAGGGAAGAGCTAATGTTGGGAATGACCCTAGGAAACCCTATCCATTTCTGGAGTTTGCGTTGTTCCGAATCCCATGCGCAAGCCCTCCGTAGGGTGATCGCTCCCAGGGCGACTCGCAGGCAGCGCATAGGAATCTCACGGTGCAACCTAATGATGGAGACCGTAGGATACGTTTGACACGTTTCCTTCTCCCACTTACTATGAACACTTTCCCCATTCACCTTGATATTAACCCATGCAAACACCATCCGTAGGGGGACGCTCCCAGGGCGCCTCGAGGCCAAGCATGGATCTCACGGTGTGAACTCAGAGGGACGTGAGAGTAGAAACTTAATATGAATATTTCGTTTCTATACTTTTCCTCCCACTAAAGTGTTGTAAAGTTTTAGGGTCTTATTACTTAGGTAAATTCCGGCTAAATGAATCTATCTAAGTCTATGCCTTATTAAACAAGGTCTTTACACTAAATGTCTAGGTGATTAAACACTTTTAATAACCTAGTGACATTGCATGCTAGTAAGACTATGGTTAATTCAACTCAGGTTCCGAACCATTTGTCGGGAGAGTTCCCTTATAACCAAGGTCTTATGTCCTACTTACTCGAATTTCAAAACTATTTTAAAAAACTAAGTAAGACATATTTCTAATCCTATTAGAAAAAGGCGATCTTAGGTCTATTTCATTTTAAACCATTTAAAGAATGATAAGATCCTAAGATCCTATGTTAGCATGTGATAACTGCCCAAAAGGTAGTTATTTAGGCCTCATTTATATAAGGATTTGTGTGTCTTTAATGCTTAATAGGGTTGGTTTTAGAGAGATATTACATGATTTAACCCATTTGGAAGAATGGAAGCTTTGGAAATCACTTTGTGCAGATTATGCTGCTGGGCGACTGGAGGGAGCAAATTATGTGCTGCAGCAAAACTGGGAGCAGAAACTGCCACGTCACAGCTCGTTAGCCAACTTCATGAACCGACTTCTGTTGAGTTATTTTCGGGATAAAGGAGCAAAGGAGAGCCTTACACGTGTCCTAGTTGACCTAATTCAAGCCTCCTATCACCTCTATAAAAGGAAGGAGCCGCCCAAGTCCAATTCATTTCACTTTTGGGAGAAAATATTTCAAGTCTTCCCGTGGAAGCCGTATAGTATAGAGAGATTGAAGATCATCAAGAACACCATCATCCGCAAGTTGATTAGGGAGTTTATTTTCTTTATTAACTTGTGGTTATGGACATGCATACTCAGATTGTAACTCATATTCCTTTGCCTGTTATGAACTAAGTAGCTTAAGGTGTTGGTTAGGAATAATGTGATTACTGTGCTTCATCTCTAATAATATATTGACTATCGCATTTTGGTTAATTGTTGTGCTTATTCTCATTTTACTCCCGCCTGGCCAGCCGGTGTGAATAGCTCTCTCTAGTTTCAGGGATGATTTAGAGAGTGTGTGGCAATTCTCCACACTACGATCATTGTGTATTGGTGAACGCCAGTGACTGAGCTAGGGATAGCCAGTTGCCTAGTGCTTGATCGGTCGTACTTCATTGGGGTTGAAACACATCCCAAAAGATCCGGAGTTCCGGGAGGAATCCGCTAATAATACTGCGAGAAATGCATGATCAATAATATTGCTAGAGCATATTTTATAACAATCACTAAAACCTAACCAGCGCCTGTCTTTAATCTGTCTATCTATTTGTTTACTTATTGTTCTGCCATTTATTTTGCTTCAGCATAATTCAGATAAAACCCAATCATTTTATTATTCTTGAAACCATTAAAAAGTTACACAAAAATAGGTAGAGTGGAAACTCATTCAGGGCTCGGATTGACAGTATTACTTGCTGCAGACTGTGTATACTTGCACAGGAATTCTAGAGTATTTTATACTAAATTTTTACTCACTCTAGGAACCCAACAGCATGCAACTCTTTGTTATAGATTTTACGGTTTCTATTCATCAACTTTTATAACTCTTATAACTTTTAATGAATAAACCCTATAACATGCTTTCTAATGGTGTTTTAAAGCATATAACAATCAATCATTCAAGTTATAAGAAAAGCACCCTTTAGAAACAACCTATGTCTAGGTTTGTATAACTCTTTATACTACGATGTCTAGGTGATAACACTTTAAAACCTCACACCGTTCACGCATGCTCATAAAACTCGAGTTAACTTAACTCAAGAACCGACTCAATGCCCAGGTAGGAGGTGTTCCGTAAACCGTCAACTTAAATACCACCAGCCTTAGACAGCATTTTGTTGGGTGAGTTCTCTCGTAACCGTTGTTTTACAAGATATCGACCTAAACTATGCAAGTTGATCGAATTGTTGAAGGTTCATTAACCTAAGTGAGCATGCTCTTTATCTTGTTATAGATTTTAGATTTCTATCTCTTTTATAACAATTATAAAACAAATCCATAACAAGCCTAATTTGAGTATAACACTTATAATCAAACTAATGAAATTTCATGCTTCATGCTTGGTTAATTTTATCATTTAATAATTATAACTATTATAAGAATTAATCAATTTTAATTAACCATTCAAGCATGAATCTCCCTAAATTAATACAACTCTTATATTAATAAAACATGAAATTTCCCTCATGCATTTGAATTAATAAATAACACTTATTCAAATTAAACAAATGCATGAACATGCTTTCCTATGGTGGGGTTTTAAATATAAATGACATACATTATGCACATAAAATACTATTTAATTAAAACATACATTCAATAATGCATAATTAATTAAATTTACTAAAGTGAATTGGTTTTGGGATTTTTAATCAAGCAAAAAAAAAACTAAAATTATTACAATAATAATTTCAAATAGGGCTTGGACCGCTTCCGAACCATTCGAACCGACCCGAACCACCTTTGGATTTCTTGAACCGGACCATTTTACCGTTACGTGAAGAACGTACTTGAGCTGGAACTAAAAAAACAGCATGCTGGAATTTTCGGCCAGCAGCGAGCAGTCTCCGAATTTCTTCAAATTGACGGCCTAAATGGACTCTATTGACTCTCAAATTTTACAGACTCCATATGAACACATTAAAACCCATAAACATGTAGGCAATTACAATTAATTCCAACGAATTGACTGAAAATTAAAATCAATCCCAAAACCAATTTTCTTTAGTTTTTACACAGTTTCATCATATGAAAAGCTACCCACCAAGCTAAAATTAATGCATGTTAGGTGCCTTAATCATGCTCTGATACCAATTGATGATGTTCATATAACACATGCGGAAGCAATTTTAGGATCGGAGGCACTTAACTACATCAATTTTAGAAAATGAAAACATGTTGTCCAAATACCGTAAGGTGAGAGCAGAATTTTTACCAACTTTTTGGAGACCGATTCAACAACTCCCTTTGATTCCTTTGATCACGAACGGTGTGTGGACCACCTCTAGTGTCTTCCCTACTATTCTCCGGGCCAAGAACGACTTGTGGGAGTCTATAGAGATAGGGAATGGGAAGGGAATGCTTGAAGGTTCAAGCACTAGAGAGATATATGGAGATGAGTGAGTTTGAGACCAAAATCCAGCAGCATAACAATATGGAAAATGGCTCTACTTCATTTGAATCTGATTCATACTCCTTATATAGACATCTTCCATGCAAAGAGAAGCCTCATGACACTAGACACATGGTGAAATTGCAAGTCAAAGTGGATTCTAGGTGTTTAATTCACAACACATGCAACTAGTGCATGATTGTGTTGTTTTCCACTATGCATCAACATGCAAGAGTGGGAATGCCACTAAATCCACTTAAAATTGAATCTAAATTCTCAATTTTCAGCTTGCAATTCATTCCTATTTCAATTCAAAATTGAAATTGATTTCTAGGCAATTAATTTGTACAATTCCAATTAATTTTTACATGATTAATCCAATTAATCTTTATCACCTAGTGCCATGAATTATATATGATTCCTAATACATATATATGGTATTCAAAACACTTTTAAATACTCCATCTCTCATTTTCTAATTTAATTCATAATTAAATTATTGTGTCAAACACAATTTACGATAATACCCGTTTTCCCGATTTTGAACGATTCAAAGCTTCCTATCTTTTTGTTCTAGGCTTTGTTCCGATATGAGCTAGTAGGGGGACCTAATGGACCTATAGATCATGGGATCCAACGATTCGAGGCTAACCGACTAATCTCATTATCCAAGCTAGCCAACATTCGTTAACTACCGGGACACTCCACTATAGCCCGATTGTTGCACTCCCCTCACTATAGACATATTTTTTTGTCCACTTGATTTAACCATGATTAGTAAGTCGATCATTCACAGGTTGTTCGTAGCTATAGCTAGGTCAAAAGCCCGTTTTACCCCTATAGTACTTCTAGTTCCTTAAGTCCCACTGATCCTCTAATGAACAATTGGTTTATGGTCCAACCAATAAACCGAGTCCGTCTCGGGCCAATGAGAGGGCGGGATCCCTTTGTTCAAGCCCCGGAGTCAGCACTTAAGGGAACAACCTCTCTACTATCCCTAATTCGGGTAGGAGTGAATTTCTTCTTGCACGACTATGTCCCCAGCTATCTACCCGTTCCTATCCCTAAAATGGGAGTCTTATTGAGTCGGCGATACTGAGCCACTCTCACATATGCAGATCTAAGGATAAGCCCGAATAAACAGGAGTTCATAGATAGCTCAGGATTAAGATCGAGTTACCTAGGTCATCATATGAAATAGTCAATCTCATCAGTAAACGGTGTTATAAAGCGAGAGCGACTTATTTCTCGATCCTGGTCTTATGCAAACTCATTGCATAGGACGCCCCCACTCGCACGTCTCTACATGGACGATTTAGGATCACATCGTCTATACCATCTATAAAGCGGGTCGCGTCTCATAGTGTCCCCAGAATAAGGTATCCAGCCCTATCCCTATACTATAGACTGTTTTGGCTATTACTCGAGCTTGATCCACTTTTATGTCTCTACATAAAGCTCAAGTGTTCATCCTATAGCCATGGATCTTAGTTTATTGGATTTGGGTAATTATATGTGCAATTTACTTTATTAATTCACATTTTAACGACAGAAATGTAAATTAACAACTTATGAGTGATAAAATCATTCAAAATCATGATTTAATACTTTGAAGCATTTTGAAATTTTAATTTAAAATTAAGACAAAATTGACATTCAATTCAAATTTTCAAGTTAAACTCAATTAAGCATTACAAATCAAAATTCACTCTTGAAAGACAATTGAAATTCAAACTAAAATTCCAAACCAAAGTAAATTGAAATTAATCTCAAAACAAAACCTTAGGCTATTTTCCTTAAATACCCTTTTAAACAAAATTAGCTAAAACTTTCCATAATCAATCCTCTTTTTTAATTTAAGATATTAAGCAGCCAAAATAAATAATGATAAAAAAGAAGATGGGTTGAACCTCATTTAAAAAAAAACATTTTGATTTTTGACTTTTGCAATTTGACTTAATCTTCCAGAAATTGAAAATTATTTGCAATTTAATTTAAAAGGGGGAAAAAAAAATAGTCATCGATTAACTTCCAATTTAATTAAAATTGAAATTACTTTTTAATCTAAAACCATAAGACATTGGTTTGGAATCTCACTTTAACACGATATTGACATTGATTTTTAAATTCTAAAACAAAACTCGTTTTGAATTTTGCTTCAAAAATCCAAACTAAATAGATACAGTTTGAAATTCATTTGAAAGAAAAAATCCAAAATCACCTTGAAATTCATTTGAACTTGAAATTAAAACCATTTGAGGGGAAATTGACATCTAATTTGAGATTTCAAATTAAATCCGGTAAGCAATTATTAAATTTGCCTTCAAATTAGAATTTAATTGAAATAGATAAGAAGTTCAATTTTAAAGCAAATTTGAACATGATTTAAGAATTTCAAAGTAAAAACCAATTTGAGATAAAACTTCAATTAGAAATCCCAACTACAAGTCAATTGAAATGACAAATAAGGATTTGAAAACTAATAAAAGAGAATAAAGAAAATGAGAGAAAAAAAAATGAAAGCAAAATATATACCAAAAAATAAAATTAAAAGAGAAAATAAAATAAAAAAAATGTGAAGACAATTAAATGGGGAGGGACCCACTTACCTTTTCTCTCTCTCCCACTCTCCCCTTCTTCTTCTTCTTCACGAAAATGTCCACCTTTTTTTTATTTTCCTTCCCTCTTTTTTCCTTTTAACTCTTCCACCTTCCCTCCTCTTTTATCTTAAACCTCACTTAAGAACTTCGTTGGAATCAACGGGCAAGCGGCGGCGGCGAGTTGCGGCGTGAGCGGCGGCGGTGGTGAACTTAGATCTTTGAAAATCCTTCTAAAATCTCTATTTTTCCCTCTCAAACTCACTTTCTCTCTAAGCACTTTCACTCTTCTTCTTTTTTTTGTGTGTCCCTTTTCTCACTCTACAATTTCTTCCCTTTCTCTCTCTAGGCTCTTTCACTCTTCTTCTCTTGTTTCTTTGTGTGTTCCCCTCATCCTCCATAAGCTCTCATTATATAGTAGAGTTTGGAGGAAGGGGTTGAGAAAAAGGGGAGGAAGTTAGAGAGAGTGGGGGAGTGAGTTGAGAAAGAGGGGGAAAGAATGGGTAGTTGGGAGAAGGAGGGGGGAATGGAGAAGAAGGGGGAAAGAATGGGAAGTTGGGAGAAGGAGAGGGGGAATGGAGAACGTGGGAAGTAGAAAAAAAAAATAATAATAACAATAATAATAATAAAAAATAATAATAAAAAAAATAAAAAATAAATAAAAATAAAAATAAAAATAAAATAAATAAATAAAAAAACAAAATAAAGAAATAAATTAAATAAAAACAAAAAGAAAATAAAATGAAAATGAAAATAAAAAAAAACAAATTTTTTGATAATATGCGGGGAGAGGGATTCAAACCAAGGACCTCGTGATCATTGATACAACTTTATGCCAGTTGAGCTATGCTCTTGTTGGCATACCAAAAACAAATTGACTACCAAATATTGAAAAACTTCAAACATTATTACTAAAAATCAAGCCGGACCAAATACGGTGTCTATAGTTTGCCCCCCGTTGTGTATCCTTGAAGGACTGAAAGGGTAAACAAAGGAAAAAGACAAAGTATTGGGAAGGCGAAAATTTTTCGTTTAAAAAAAGGAAAGGGCTTCATGCTTAAACCAAGCATAGCCTAAAATTGGAAAAGGAAAATGGACCTTACTTTGACCAGACTTTCATCTCTAATCAAAGATAAGGTTTGATTTAACCAAAAGGAAAGGAAATGGACCTGACTCTGACCAGACTTCGACCTCTAAACAAGAATAGGGTTTGATTTAACCAAAAGAAAAGATGAATGGACCTGGCTCTGACCAGGCTTCGACCTCTACTAGCTAGCAAGGTTCGATTTAACCAACCAAAATAAAACATGAAATGGACCTGACTCCAACCAGGCTTCGACCTCTACTGACTAGCAGGGTTCGATTTATCCAAAAGAAAAGGGGAATGGACCTGGCTCAGACCAGGCTTCGACCTCTACTAGCTAGCAGGGTTCGATTTAACCAACCAAAATAAAACATGAAATGGACCTGACTCTGACCAGACTTCGATCTCTAAACAAGAATAGGGTTTGATTTAACCAAAAGAAAAGGAAATGGACCTGGCTCAGACCAGGCTTCGACCTCTACTGACTAGCAGAGTTCGATTTAACCAAAAGGAAAAGAAAATGGACCTAACTCTGATTAGGCTTCGACCTCTACCAACTAGCAGGGTTCGATTTAACCAACCAAATAAAACAGGAAATGGACCTGACTCCAACCAGGCTTCGATCTCTAAACAAGAATAGGGTTTGATTTAACCAAAAGAAAAGGAAATGGACCTGGCTCAGACCAGGCTTCGACCTCTATTGACTAGCAGAGTTCGATTTAACCAAAAGGAAAAGAAAATGGACCTAAATCTGATTAG
The DNA here is from genome assembly GCA_017139565.1 of Luffa aegyptiaca. Lineage (NCBI taxonomy): Eukaryota > Viridiplantae > Streptophyta > Magnoliopsida > Cucurbitales > Cucurbitaceae > Luffa > Luffa aegyptiaca. Next base: position 8,229,998 of record CM029397.1, read on the forward strand.
GCTTCGACCTCTACCAATTAGCAGGGTTCGATTTAACCGACCAAAATAAAACATGAAATGGACTTGACTCTGACCAGTCTTCGATCTCTAAACAAGAATAGGGTTCGATTTAACCAAAAGAAAAGGAAATGGACCTGGCTCAGACCAGGCTTCGACCTCTACTGACTAGCAGAGTTCGATTTAACCAAAAGGAAAAGAAAATGGACCTAACTCTGATTAGGCTTCGATCTCTACCAACTAGCAGAGTTCGATTTAACCAACCAAATAAAACAGGAAATGGACCTGACTCCAACCAGGCTTCGACCTCTACTGACTAGCAGGGTTCGATTTAACCAAAAAAATAAGTGAATCATAGACTTGCAAAATCTCAAAATGTAGAGTTTGCTTAAATGCATGAGATGCAAATTTACATGCAGCATGAAAATGTGCAGGGCACAAGTTTCAAAAACACAAACTTCAAAATTAGTGAGTTTTGAAAACCAAAACTATTAAATAGCTCATTTCTTGCGTTCCGCCTTTATAGATTGAGACATAGACGAAGTGAATTAGGCTGCTTTGCTGACGATGAACCAAAACACTTTGAGGTCTTGATTTAAAGACTTCTGAACGTTTCATAGCAAATCGTTTTGTGAGTGGAATTTTCCAATGTTCTTCCCACTAAATCCTCTGCACTTCAGATTCTCTTCTATCGAAGTCTATTGAATAAACGTCATTGCTTTACATGTCGTAGACATCGAACACTTTCAATTGGTATTGCATTGACAATAAAGGCATTAAGCTATCCACGAATCTAATGAGAGGAAATGAAGATTTATCAGTTAAGGAAGCTTTCAAAGTAGATAACAATAGACATCTTCGGATCTTAATTGCCTCTCTTTCTCTTTCTTTTCCTTTTTCTTTTCCTTTTCTTTTTTCCTTTTTCTTTTTCTTTTTCTTTTCCTTTTTCTTTTATTTTCCTTTTTCTTCTTTTCCTTTTCTTTTTTTTTTTTGATGCTTTCAACACTCGAGAGAAATTGTATGTGTCAATCAAGGTTGCTCAACCTAAAAGAGATCATGTATGTTAATCAAAGATTGCTCAATCCGAAAGGAAACATATATGTCAATCTTAGATTGCTCAATCATCGGGTATGTCAGGTTTTTTAGAAGTATCTCATGTGCTAGTTTAGAGAACTATCAATGGTAATTCATAGCGTTAAACATCTTACTTGATTTAATTGCTCCCTAACCTTAGCCTTGTAGTGGACAAAAAGATTGGATACAGGAAGATGAATTTGGCTTAGAGACAAACGAGAATGATAGTCGAACAAAGAAAGAAACCAAGTTTCTTTTTCGAAGAAAAAGGGATGAAGAAGGCCAACATGGATCACAAATGCCTTTATAAAGAATCTCTAGAACAATAAGAGATTGAACATAATTTTGAACATTCACATAATCAGAATATGATTCAAGTGAAAATATGTGCTAAGGTGACCCCATTTCTTTGGACAACCACTATGAGAATAAGGAGTAACTTTCTCAGGAGATCATTATCTCGTTCCTTCTTTAAGTCAGCTCGAGATCTTTGATGAAAAAAAAACCCTTATTACTGTAATCGCCCTTTCCTTACATGTGATTCTTCTATGAAAATGTGATTCAGCTTTCTATTCTTGAATGTAGAGAACTGCTCGAGATTGGAAGATTCTTCATAAGAGAAGTGTGATTCTCTTAACTTGGCCTTTGCCCCAGTCTAAAACAGTTTACATAAATGGTAAAATGATTTTACTGTAGTATAGTGGTGAAGGCCCTTGTCCCAATTTAATAATGACGGTTTTCCCCCAGTATAATGATGAAAGCTTTGCCCCAGTGTAGCAATGAAAATTCTTGCTCCAAATGATGATTGACAAAGAAAATCTTCAAATCGTTTGGAGGTGTGACCTCTTGATCTACATTGATTGCCCCAATCATGCATTTCAAGAATTATCTTGGCCTTGTACATTTCTTTTTCTTTTTCTTTTTCATTTCCTCTTTTATTTTTCTTTTCTTTTTCATAACTTTCTTTTTTTTAGGCCAAATATATTTTTTCATGACTGGCAAAATATAATGCAATCACATGTAGAAGATCAAACACCTGTAAGCCATCCTTCGCGACTTCAATAATCACTCCATGTTGTTTCTTTGTCAATGTTCCTCGGTACCATGATAGGGTTATTTCTCAAACAAAACTCAATGAAAGAATTTGAGACTTCGAGATAATTTGTCCAGTTACTAAGTCCAAGTTCCCAAGATTATCATCCTTAGTCTTGGAGTCACCTTCCAAAAGGAGAGAAGACAAAAGCTAGAAATGGTATAGGAAAAGTGTAGATTGAAAAAAAGTTGAAATATAGGAATACTCAAAGAACTACAAGTCTTAATTATGAAGAAGTAAATCATAAGAGTCCATCTCTATTTAATTACCATCGAAACTCTCTTGGTAACATGGGGTGGGTAGTTTTAAATTTTTGCCACATGGTTAGATGTGACAGGTTTAGCAAAAGGCTCTCAAGTGGGGTAAACAAATATGGAGATTCACTACAGCTATACATGATGAGTTTAGCGAAACAATGATGAATCGGTAATTCAAGTTGGTTTACCACAAAAATCACGTGTGGTGGGTTAGGTTCAAGGTTTTATAGTAAGTAATTTCGAATTCTTACTTCACGAGGGGGTGTTTTGCCCTAGTATGATAATTGGAACCTTGTCTAGGGAGGAATGGTAATATGAAACTTTGCACATGAACGACGGTCAAAATAAAGGTTGCAGTTGATTGAGAGTATAGTTGATAATAACGAACATACTTTTCATGAGAAGGGTAAAATAGTCAAGAATTGACCAATTTTCCTCAACGATTATCGTGAAAGCATCTATTTTCTTTCTTTTTCTTTTTCTCTTTTTCTTTTTCTTTTTGAAAGAGAGCGAAAAGGCTGGACAATGAAATACCTGAACTTGAGATGTAACATGCATAATTTGCATTTGTGATTGGCGTAAAAATAACAACTATACTGGTCAAAAATGGAGGAAACAAATCCTTTATTAATCACCAAAGTACACAATGAAGAAAAAGAAATATCTCCAAATTGAGAGGGTGGAGATGGTGAGGGATAAACAACTGTTTTTAAACAAAATACTGAGACTGAAATGAAACTTTCCAAAACACTTATTGAATACTCTACAACTTTGTCTAGCCTCCTTAGGAAAGATAGCCATACAATCTATGCATAATACTTCCGAACATAGTCTGAATTGACTGGGCTTGATAATTCACAGCCATCCATATTGGTTAAGATTAATGCCCCTCCAGAGAAAGCCTTTTTCACCACAAATGGTCCTTCATAATTTGGAGTCCATTTTCCTCGATGATCCTTTTGAAATGGAAGGATCCTTTCAACACCAGATCTCCCTCTCTGAATCTTCTTGGGCGAACTTTCTTATCATATGCTCTCATCATCCTTCCTTGATAGAGCTGACCTCTACTCAATGCTATTAATCTCTTCTCTTCAACGAAATTGAGCTGTTCATAGCGATTCTGGACCCATTCAGCCTCTTCCAATTTAGCTTCCATAAGAACTCTTAGCGATGGAATTTCTACTTCAATTGGGAGCACAACCTCCATACCATATACTAAGGAAAAAGGCGTTGTCCCAGTTGATGTACGAACTGACATGCGAAAGCCATGTAGAGCGAAGGGAAGCATTTCTTGCCAATCTTTGTACGTTGCAGTCATCTTTTCAACAATTCTTTTTATGTTTTTGTTTGCAGCTTCAACAACCCCATTCATTTTTGGTCTGTAGGGGGTGTAATTGAGATGTTTAATCTTGAATTGCTCACATAGCTCACTCATCATCTTATTGTTCAATTTTCTAGCGTTATCTGATATTATGGTCTCAGGGAGGCCGTATCGACAAATGATCTCCTTCTTGATGAATTTGATCACGACCCCTTTTGTCACATCACGATAAGAGGCTGCCTCTACCCATTTGGTAAAGTAATCTATGGCCACCAAGATAAACCGATGTCCATTTGAAGCTTTAGGATCAATGGGTCCAATCACATCCATTCCCCACATAGAGAAAGGCCAAGGAGCAGTTAAAATGTGTAACTCGGATGAAGGAGCATGAGTCTTGTCTGCATAAATTTGACATTTATGACATTCTCTTGCATACTTGATGCAGTCTGTTTCCATAGTCAGCCAATAATAACCTGCTCTCAAAGCTTGTCGAGCCATCATATGTCCATTTGCATGGGTACCACAAATTCCCTCATGGATTTCCTTCATAATCTGATTAGCTTCTGTGGCGTCCACACATCTTAACAGTACCATGTCATAGTTTCTTTTGTAAAGTATCTCCCCATTCAAGAAAAATTTCACTGCCAATCTTCTCAGAGTTCGCTTGTCATTTTCTGTTGCATTAGGAGGATAGGTTCCGCATTTCAGATATTGTTTGATGTCTTGAAACCACAGCTTGTCATCTGACTCATTCTCAATATTCATGCAGGAGGCAGGAACATCTCGCTTTTCTATTTTAATTGGCAGGACCCCTTCATCGAAATCCACATTGAACATGGCTGCTATAGTAGCCAATGCATCCGCTATTCGATTATTCTCTCTTGGGGAATAATCAAAAGTAATTTGATCAAACTGCTGAGATAATCTTGTTATAAGTTGCTTGTAAGGTAATAATTTAGCATCTCTGGTTTCCCACTCTCCTCTTAGCTGATGAATTACTAGCAAAGAGTCCCCCAAGACCTAAAGCTTTTTAATCTTCATATCTAGAGCAGCTTGAATGCCCATTGCACAAGCTTCGTATTCAGCCATGTTGTGCGTTGATGGAAGAGATTGTCGAGGTCTCTTATCAAATAAATTTATAATCCTCAACCTCTGAAGCTAACTTGTAGTAGTAGTGGCCAGGGTCGATCACAGGGAGCAGCGTAATTAATTAATTTAATTAGATTTCTCTATTAGTAACTAAAAGGGGGGGTTTTTGAAAGATGGATTGATTGGAAACGAATAAATTGCAATAACGTAAAATAACAGGAAAGTAAAGGTTGTTTAGTTAATCTCACCTCGGTATCGCGCAATTGGTTATTCTAACTTGGGTTTGGCTACTCAATCATTGACACTTAAATTTAAAGAATTATTATTGATTACTCAACATTCATTGGAACCAATGATTAAGATCTATAACCTTCCAACTCGACAAAAACATCAAAGTTAGAATCTAATTAGAATTCATAAACATGAACCTAACCGCATTAAGTGAATTGGATCGTTGAGTAAACTCACATAAACTAGGAACAAACTAAATTCATGCAATTCTAAGCTCAAATTCCTAAATCTATCTTGCAAATATATCAAATGAGATAACACTCCATTCAACACAATCACACAATAAATTTATCACTAACCAATTAGTAAAGCAATTACTTTAAATCAAGCAAATAGTTTGTCAAACCATTCTATCAAGCAATTGTAATTTGAGAATGGGAATTCAAGACATAACCAACAATAATTCAACTAAAACCATAAATAAGGTCTCAAGAGTATGCCTAACTTACATTAGAAGTCCCCAATTGCAACGACGTGAACTTAGCCGGTCATCGAAACGCTCCAACTAAGCTCCTCGGCTTGATTAACCATCCCAAAATATAATAAAACTCACTAAAATTACAAGGGAATTCAGAATAGTATAAGGAAGAAGAGGGAGAAATCGGATCTAGGGAAAAAAGCCAAGAAGAAACGCAAAAATCTGCAATATACATTTTATACCCAGTCGCAGCGTCGCGACGCTAGGGCAATAGCATCGCGACGCTGCCCCCTACAGAATAGGAAAAAGTCTCGGGTTTGCCCTAGCGTCGACGCTAGGGCAACATGTCTCGACACTCTCGCCTCGCGCGCGAACTTTAGGATCTTTTCCTAATTTGCGCAGCGTCCCGACGCTCTGACGGTAGCGTCTCGACGCTGTGACGGCTCCAGGGGTAGAATAATCATTTTACGCTCCGGTTTTGCTCGTTAAAGCCCCGAATTGCTTCCAAAGCTCCGACGAGGACCTATAGACATATTATACTCATTTTAAAGCATTTTTCGCAAGGAATTCAACTAAGATAAGCAAATTGGGAGATTCTAAGTGTATAACAAATTGGACTTATCAAATACCCCCAACCTAAACCTTGCTAGTCCTTGAGCAAGCTAATATTATAATGGGAGAGATTATTATGCAATGCAATATTCATGACTCAATTTCTCAAAGACAAGCATGATCAACATTTTTCCCAAGAGAATTAAATGCGAGACTGGTATAGTTAGAGACAAATTAAAATTAGCCAAATTCTTTCTTATGCAAAATACGAGCCAAGTCTTCCTTAGAGATGCTTTGAAAAGTTCGAGAAGGACTTTTAAAATTCCCTATTCCATCTTCCCTCTACACTGGACAAAGGCATAATGCATTAAAGGAAAGGGACAAACTAACTTGTTTAAGGAAGCAAAAGGGGATTTTTTTTCAAGACATACTCGAACAAACTAAAGGATATTTATGATTTTTTTTTTCAAAAGGGTACTAGCTTTCACACAACTAATGCAGGACCACATTTCCCGAGTTTTCTCTGGACGGCCTAACTGATCACACTAGAGGTAGCTCTTTTTACCTCGGCAAGCTAAACAAAAAATATATATATATATATATATATATATATATTTTTTTTCTCCCCAAGCATTAAACAAGCTATTTTGCAAAAATTTCCTCTAAACATGCTACCTATCCTATCGAGGTGACAACAGAGGCGTGAATCTTAAAAAGCCATCTAAAACCAACGAAACTACGCTAGGAAAGACTCATGCTCAATTTTGTTTAAGGAAGATTTCGAAAATTTTTAATGAAGTCTCTAAAGATGATAGAATGCATGCAATTCAACTATAGGAAAAATATATATTCATGCTTTTCTCATCCTAGAAATCTCATAATCAATCATAGAGCAATGCATACAATCTCAAAATTATAGTGCTCAAAATGATCATACATGCAAAATGATAAGCAAAATGATAAAACGTGCATATGCTCATGCTCCCACCCCCAACCTAAACATTGCATAGTCCTCAATGTAAACTAAGCATGCAACCTAAGGACAAAGTAAAAAGGGAACATAAAACCTCCCCTGAATCTTTTGTTGGGATGGGAACGTGCAATAATTCTCGGAGGGCTACGTGACTCCCTTAATAGGGCATTCTAAACGTGCGAGAACTGGAGGAGGAATATGTGCGCGCTCACTGAATACCTTTAACCTGTGTCCATTGACCTTGAGGGATTTGTTTGAATTCAAGTCTCTGATATCAACTGCACCATGAGGATAAACGTGAGTAATAACGAAGGGGCCAAGCCATTTGGAGAGAAACTTACCTGTTCGCAGCTTAAAGCGGGAGTTAAAGAGGAGAACTTTCTGACCAACACTGAATTGTTTCCTGGCAATCATGTTGTCGTGGAACAACTTAGTCTTTTCCTTGTAGATCCTGGAGTTCTCATATGCATCTAATCTCATCTCTTCGAGTTCCTGCAACTCCAGAAGTCTCTGTTCTCCTGCTTTTTCCATGTCTAGGTTGCACTGCTTAACTGCCCAAAACGCTCGATGTTCTATTTCCACGGGGAGATGGCATGCTTTGCCGAAAACCAACCTGTAGGGAGACATTCCTATAGGAGTTTTATAGGCCGTTCGATATGCCCATAGAGCATCGTCTAACCTTAGACTCCAGTCTTTCCGTCCAGGATTTACAACTTTCTCAAGGATAGACTTGACTTCCCGGTTTGAGAGCTCGGCCTGGCCGTTCGACTGAGGGTGATAAGCTGTGGCAACTCTATGCTGGACTCCATATTTCTTCATAAGAGCATCAACAGACCGATTGCAAAAGTGAGTGCCTTGATCGCTAATGATGGCTCGTGGAACTCCATACCTGCTAAAGATGTTAGTTTTTAAGAAATTTACAACGGTCTTGGAGTCGTCAGCTCTGGTGGCCTTGGCTTCCACCCATTTCGATACATAATCCACTGCCAAAATAATATAAAGATATCCACAAGAGGATGGCAAGGGACCCATGAAATCAATACCCCAAACATCAAAAACTTCTACAACTAAGATTGGCATCTGAGGCATCTCGTATCTACGAGTCAATGATCCTACTCTCTGACATCTATCACAAGCTCTACAATAATCATGAGCATCCCTAAACAATGTAGCCCAATAAAGACCTGAATCCAAAATCTTCCTAGCAGTCCTCTTAGGGCCGAAATGCCCTCCACATGCATATTCATGACAAAACGCTAAGATAGACTAAATCTCATTATCAGGTATACATCTCCTAATAATTTGATCTGAACAATATCTCCACAAATTAGGCTTATCCCACACATAAAACCTAGACTCACTTATCAGTTTATCCTTCCTGAATTTACTATAGTCGTCAGGTATGCTCCTAGTTACTAAATAATTAACAATGTCAGCGTACCAGGGGGTGTTATCCTGCATTCTGAATAAATGTTCGTCAGAGAATTCATCGTTTAGAGGTAGGTCATCCTCCTTCCTTACCAGGCGACTGAGATGGTCAGCAACTGATTTTTCGGATCCTTTGCAGTCCACAATCTTCAAATCAAATTCCTGGAGCAGCAAGATCCAACGGATGAGGCGAGGTTTCGACTCCTTTTTCGTCATCAAGTGCCGTAGAGCTGCATGATCAGAATAAACAACAACTGGTGAGCCAAGAATATAAGAGCGAAACTTATCTAAAGCAAACACAACAGCCAGAAGCTCTTTTTCTGCGTCGAGTAGTTGCACTGTGCAGGATTCAGAGTGCGAGAGGCATAATAAATGACATGGCTTCTTTTGTCAATGCGTTGACCCAAAACAGCTCCAACAGCGTAGTTGCTTGCATCACCCATGATTTCGAAGGGAAGGTCCCACCTAGGAGGATGGATAATCGGTGCACTGGTCAGCATCTTCTTTAGAAGGTCAAATGCTACCTGGCATTCTGCCCTAAACTTGAAGGCGACGTCCTTCTGCAATAGGTTCGTCATGGGCAATGCAGTCTTGCTGAAGTCTTTAATAAACCTGCGATAGAAACCTGCATGGCCAAGAAAGGATCTAACCTCCCGAACATTCGTAGGGTAGGGTAGGTTAGCCATAACATCAATTTTAGCCTTATCAACCTCTATGCCTCGCTCAGAAATCACGTCCTAAAACAATTCCCTGGTCAGCCATGAAATGACATTTTTCATAATTAAGAACTAAATCAGAATCGATGCAACATCTCAAGACTTTAGCTAAATTAGATAAGCAATCATCAAAGGACTCCCCATAAACCGTGAAATCATCCATAAACACTTCAATGCATTTTTCAATATATTCAGAGAAAATGCTCATCATGCATCTCTGAAACGTACCTGGGGCATTACACAATCCAAAAGGCATCCTTCTAAAGGCATACGTTCCGAAGGGACAACTAAAAGTTGTTTTCTCTTGATCTTCCTGTGCAATAAGGATTTGATAGAAGCCTAAAAAACCATCTAGAAAGCAGAAAAAAGGCTTACCAGCTAACCTTTCTAGCATTTGATCTATGAAAGGAATAAGGAAGTGGTCCTTCTTGGTGACAGTGTTAAGCTTCCTGTAATCTATACACATCCTCCATCCATTTTGTACTCTCATGGGTTCTAGTTCATCATTTTTATTCCTAACTACAGTCATGCCCGTTTTCTTAGGAACTACATGAATAGGACTTACTCATTTACTATCAGCTATGGAGTAGATAATACCTGCAGCGTGAAACTTATCGATTTCTTTCTTTACCACTTCTCTCAGAATTGGATTCAGGCGCCTCTGAGGCTCCCTTGACAGTTTTGCGTCCTCCTCCAACTGAATCCTATGCATGCAAGTGGCTGGGCTGATCCCACTGATGTCAGCTAAGGTCCACCCAATGGCTTTCTTATGCTCCCTCAGTACGTTTACCAGTCTTTCCTCCTGACCTGCAGTTAACTTTTTAGAAATAATAACTGGTAATGTATTACCTTCCCCTAGATAGGCATACTTTAAATGCTCTGGTAACGCCTTCAGCTCCAACTTGGGTGCCTGCACAACAGAGGGCAACATTTCACCAGAAGTAACAGATATACCAAGATCAAAGGGAATAAGATCAGAGGAAGAATCAGGAACCAACTCCCCTGTTTCATCAATGTCGACATCTGGGGTGCCGTCCTCCAAACCCATATCAATCATGTCACTCACTATGACATCCTGTACTACAGAGTCAACAGTCTCCACATGGTAAAGGGAAGCAGAAACATCAGGGTATTTAGCCACTTGTGGAATATTAACCTTAACGATCTCCTCCTGATACTTTATAGACAGTACATCCCTATGAAGATTTATCATGGTCCTAGTTGATTTCACAAACGGTCTCCCCAACAAAATAGATGCAGCACTAGGGGGAAACCTCTATCAATATGCACGACATAAAAATCAACAGTGAATAACACATCTCTAACCTGAACTAGAACATCCTCTACAACCCCTAAAGGGTGCATATAAGATCTGTCAGCTAACTGAAATACATTACCAGTAGTTCTTAGGTCATTCAACTTAAGATCCAGATAGACAGAGTAAGGCATGACATTAAAAGATGCACTCAGATCAAGCATGGCATACTCTATACTCTTACTACCTATCACACAGGGTATGTAAAACAAACCTGGACCTCCAAACTTTTATGGCATATTACTCTGTAGAAGTTCCGAAACGATCTTACTCACTTCAATTCTTCCATGCTCCTTCGCCTCTCGCTTGGGACTACATAACTCTTTCATAAACCGCGCATACCTAGGAATACGTTCTACGTCCTTTAGCAGGGGTATGTTGATTTCGAAGCCTCTGAAGAATTCTTTCACCTCCTGCTCAAAGTCTCTCTCCTTTTTGCTTTTCAGCCTGCCAATAATATTATCCTTAGGGACAAAATGAGGATACATACGAGGAGTAACACATACCTGTGGTGCTGAAGTAGAACATTCCTCAACGTATGCCCTTGATTGAAGCTCAGTCTCTAACTAGACCAGACGATTACTCAACAGGGTAATTTGGTGTTCCTGATTTTGCATACTATTTCGCACATCCTGCTGAAAAGATGGAGTGGTTTCAGATATAGTTTTGATGAGATTTTCCCAGGAATTACCTGTCTGCTGATCCTCGGGGTGGTGGCCTGATGAATCACCAATGGTTGTACAACTGCTACAGTTTTCCCTCACCTCGAGTCTATATGCAATAGAATGAACCAATTCAATTAGCTTGTTTAACTTGACCTCGAAATTATTTACCTCCTTAGCTAGGGATGCTATAGGGCCATCTTGTTTAATGCTACTCTGGCGTTCACTTTCTGCAAGGTTGATTATGATATCTCTCACTTGCTTTGGTGACTTGTTCATCGTAGAGCCTCCACTAGCTGCGTCGATCCACATCCTACTATTTGGAAGCATACCATCGTAAAATCCTTGGAACAATAGGTGATATGGAATCTGATGATCAGGGAAGCTCGAGCACAAACGATCAAATCGCTACCAATACTCCTACAATGCCTCTCCTGATGCTTGGGTGATGCTGTAGATCTTTTTCCTGATCTCTGAAGCTCGTGAAGGTGGAAAATATTTTTCAAGGAAAAGTCTTTTCATCACTGTCCACCTTGTTATAGAACCTTGAGGGAGGAGGAAAAGCCACTCTCTTGCCTTACCCTTGAGGGTCAGAGGAAATGCCCTTAAACTGATGGGGTCTTCAACTATTCCTTGAGTGGAACAAGCTAGGTAAAACTCTTTTAAGTGCAAATAAGGGTCATCACCTGCATTACCATAAAAAGTAGGAAGTAAGTTTATTAAACTAGCCCGAATGTGAAAATTACCTTCAATTTCTGGATAACAATACACAAAGGCTGCGAACTGAAATCAGGGGCCAACAACTCTTTCATTGTGCGCTCGGCCATCATGGTAGAAAATAATTATCGACCGAGGATATGCTGGATATGACTCTGTCGTTCTCTTTCCTTTTCTCGCCTTTCTCTTGAGATTCGGTTTGTACTTGGAAATACAATGATCAACTAAAAATCCTACAAGACACAAACTAAAACAAAGAGACAAAGTGGAGGTGAGTGGAGGCGAAAAAATCTAAATTAAAGTAATTAATTGACCGTGCTCCTCGGCAACGACGCCAATTTGATGGAAGAGATTTTCGAGGTCTCTTATCAAATAAATTTATAATCCTCAACCTCTAAAGCTAACTTGTAGCAGTAGTGGCCGGGGTCGATCACAGGGAGTAGCGTAATTAATTAATTTAATTAGATTTCTCAATTAGTAACTAAAAGGGGGGGGGGGTTTGAAAGATGGATTGATTGGAAACGAATAAATTGCAATAACGTAAAATAACAGGAAAGTAAAGGTTGTTTAGTTAATCTCACCTCGGTATCGCGCAATTGGTTATTCTAACTTGGGTTTGGCTACTCAATCATTGACACTTAAATTTAAAGAATTATTATTGATTACTCAACATTCATTGGAACCAATGATTAAGATCTATAACCTTCCAACTCGACAAAAACATCAAAGTTAGAATCTAATTAGAATTCATAAACATGAACCTAACCGCATTAAGTGAATTGGATCATTGAGTAAACTCACATAAAGTAGGAACAACCTAAATTCATGCAATTCTAAGCTCAAATTCCTAAATCTCTCATGCAAATATATCAAATGAGATAACACTCCATTCAACACAATCACACAATAAATTTATCACTAACCAATTAGTAAAGCAATTACTTTAAATCAAGCAAATAGTTTGTCAAACCATTCTATCAAGCAATTGTAATTTGAGAATGGGAATTCAAGACATAACCAACAATAATTCAACTAAAACCATAAACAAGGTCTCAAGAGTATGCCTAACTTACATTAGAAGTCCCCAATTGCAACGACGTGAACTTAGCCGGTCATCGAAACGCTCCAACTAAGCTCCTCGGCTTGATTAACCATCCCAAAATATAATAAAACTCACTAAGATTACAAGGGAATTCAAAATAGTACAAGGAAGAAGAGGGAGAAATCGGATCTAGGGGAAAAAGCCAAGAAGAAACGCAAAAATCTGCAATATACATTTTATACCCAGTCGCAGCGTCGAGACGCTAGGGCAATAGCGTCGCGACGCTGCCCCCTACAGAATAGGGAAAAGTCTCGGGTTTGGCCTAGCGTTGCGACGCTAGGGCAATAGCGTCTCGACGCTCTCGCCTCGCGCGCGAACTTTAGGATCTTTTCCTAATTTGCACAGCGTCTCGACTCTCTCACGGTAGCGTCTCGTTGCTGTGACGGCTCCAGGGGCAGAATAGTCATTTTACGCTCCGGTTTTGCTCGTTAAAGCCCCGAATTGCTTCCAAAGCTCCGACGAGGACCAATAGACATATTATACTCATTTTAAAGCATTTTTCGCAAGGAATTCAACTAAGATAAGCAAATTGGGAGATTCTAAGTGTATAACAAATTGGAATTATCATGCGTACAATCAAAACACAACTTAGCAGTGAGAGGAATAATTCTCCTCGAGGCGATATTAATATTGCGCCTATTCCGTGACCCAATTCATTCGAAGCCCCATCAAAGAACATGGTCCACATATCTGGATTTGATATTTCTTTCTCTGTTGCTATAGTGAAGATATGCTCATCAGGGAAGTCGAACTTCATCGGCTCATAATCCTCTATAGGTTGTTGTGCCAGATAATCAGCTAGAGCACTCCCCTTTACTGACTTTCGAGTCACATATGTGATGTCATACTCGGATAAAAGAACTTGCCACCTTGCAATTCGTCCCGATAAAGATGGCTCCTCGAAGATGTATTTCACAGGATCCATTTTTGAGATAAGCCATGTCGTGTAATACAACATGTATTGCCTTAAGCGACGTGCAGCCCAAGCTAGAGCACAACAAGTCTTTTCCATCGAGGAGTACCTAGTTTCACAACTGGTAAACTTTTTGCTCAAATAGTATATAGCTCGTTCTTTCCTACCAGAGTCATCATGCTGCCCCAGTACACATCCCATTGCACTTTCTGTTACAGTGAGATACAAAATGAGCGGACGTCCAGGCATTGGTGGTACGAGGATCGGTGGGTTTCGTAAATACTGCTTAATTTTATCAAATGCTGTTTGACAATCTTCATTCCAAATGCCATCATTATTTTTGCGAAGCAACTTGAAAATAGGTTGACATGTTGTGGTCAATTGTGCTATGAACCTAGCAATATAATTTATCCGACCCAAAAATCATCTAACTTCTTTTTGTGTTTGCGGAGGCGACATTTCCAAAATTGCTTTAACTTTGTCAGGGTCGACCTTGATACCTTCTTGGCTAACCACAAATCCTAACAATTTACCAGAGGTTGCCCCGAATATACATTTGCTCAGATTGAGCTTGAGCTGGAACTTTCTCAATCGATCGAACAACTTGCGGAGAACAATTGTATGTTCTTCCTCCTCTTTCGACTTGGCAATCATATCATCTACATACACTTCAATTTCCTTGTGCATCAAATCATGGAATAAAGTAACCATGGCTCGCTGGTAGATGGCCCCAACATTTTTCAAACCAAACGGCATAACTTTTTAGCAAAATGTTCCCCACAATGTAATAAATGTAGTTTTTTCCTGATCTTCAGGTGCCATTTTTATTTTATTGTAGCCCGAAAAACCATCCATAAAAGAGAAGGTAGAGAAACCAGCAGTGTTATCTACCAACACATCAATGTGAGGGAGTGGAAAATTATCTTTAGGGCTTGCTTTGTTTAAATCCCTATAATCCACACACATCCTAACTTGCCCATTCTTCTTTGGCACAGGAACAATGTTTGCAACCCATTCAGGGTAATTGGACACAGTAAAAAATCCAGCATCAATTTGTTTCCTGACTTCATCCTTTATCTTAATTAACATGTCCGGCTTCATCTTTCGCAACTTTTGCCTTACTGGTTTGCACTCAGGTTTGAGTGGTAAATGATGCATTACAATATTCGTGTCTAGCCCAGGCATGTCTTGATAGGACCAAGCAAAAATATCAACATATTCTGTGAGCAAATCAATAAGCTTTTTGCGAGTTTCTGTAGAGATATTAGTGCCAATTTGAACCTCTTTGACTTCCGCTTGTGATCCCAGGTTAATTATCTCTGTTAACTCTTCATGGGGGCCCAACGTTTTTCCCCTTCCTCTATCATTTCTAACAACTCAGCACTAGGTTCAAAATCTTCTTCTTCCTCGTCAGACTCAACATTGTGTATAGGAATATCAAGTTCGTATTGAGAATTGTTTGCACATTCAATCTCAGTATTACTGCTTAAGATGTTGATAATTTGACATAGAGAGAAAAAGAGAAGAAAAGAAGAGTAAATATTTTGCCATGGAGAGTGTAATGTGCAATAGTAAAAGGAAATGAACTAAAATCTTCATTGAATGATGAAATTTACTTGAACACATAAAAGGAAATCTGGAAAATGAAAATGAGTAAAATGACTAACCTAACTTGAAATTGAAAATTGAAATTGCAAAAAACAATAAAAAGTGGTCAATTACTTTGACATCTTAACAGCAAATGATGGTAATTCAATAGTACTCCAATTGTTGAGCTCGAAGTTTTCTGGGCACAGGTAGATCCATGGACCCAATTCTTCCTCTTTAGTCACTAATGCAATTGCAAAATCTCCTGGACGAATTATACCAACACTTTCAAATGAGTGGTAGAGATGAGGAATGACTTTTTCTCCATATTCTAGTTCGCGACTTTCAAATCTGGCCAAATGCCTCTCTTTTTCTCGCTTCTGTACCCTGATATCTGCTTTATTCGGCTTATACCCAAGCCCAAATCTTTTTGCATTTTTTGATAGGCTTAAAACATCATCTAAACGACTGTTGCTTTCCTTGAATGTCATGACTGAAGATCGGGACTTAGATTTCTTGCTTTCTCCATATAGAGTCGTGGCACTTGCCACCTCAAATGTTTGAAATGATGACTCAAAAGCTTCCTCTGCTGCATCAATATATGGCATTGAAGCTGGCCTAGAAACCAAGATATCTCTTGACCAGATACAATCACTAGGCTTCGTCCAATTGAAAATTTGAGTTTCTGGTGCAACGATGATGGGACAGCTCCTGCAGAATGTATCCAAGGTCGCCCTAACAAGAAACTGTAAGCAGAGGGGATATCCATAACTTGGAAGGTTATGTTAAATGTGCATGGGCCGATTTGTATTGGAATCTCAATGTCACCAACCACTTGACTGCGTGCCCCATCGAAGGCCCTTACTAATACGGTACTTGGCCTCATATGGGATATATCAACTGGCAATCTTTCCAACGTTGATTTTGGCATTATGTTCAAAGAAGACCCATTATCCACCAGGACTTTTGCTACTAAAAAGTTCTTGCACTTGACTGAAATGTGAAGTGCCTTCGTGTGTCCTGTGCCTTCGGGCGGTATCTCATCATCAGTGAAAGTTATGGTGTTGTGAGCAGTTATATTCCCCACGATATTATCTAGACCATTTGAAGTGATGTCCTTTGAAACATATGCTTGATTCAAAGCTTCCAATATCGTATCTCGATGTGAATCAGAGGATAACAACAAAGATAATATGGAAATCTTAGCAGGCGTTTGAGCTAGTTGTTCCACTACTTTGTATTCACTTTGCTTAACCAACTTTAAAAATTCCTGAGTTTCTTCTTCGGACACAGTCTGTTTGCCCCTTGATTTCTTAATCACTGTTGTTTCTTTGGGCTTGACATTGCTATTTGTATTACTTTCAACTTTCTCATTCTTTTCTTCTATTGTATTCTTTGAGCACTTCAATAACTGATCTGGAGTGTAACATTTCCCACTCCGTGTTACGCCTCATGTTCCGAAAATGTTGTCAACTGGAAGTGGTGGCTTTTCTGAGTTAATAGTTACTTTGTACTCATAACTCCATGGTACTGCCTTTGAACTCTTGTACTTGAAAGGAGTCGGCACCTGAATGGTGATCGACTTTGGATCATGAGTAGTAGTCTTCTCACGGTAATAGATCGTGAGTGGCTTCAGTTTGAAAGATGAATTCAAACTTTCTTTAGGCAGCAATTCTTCCACGGCGTCTATTTCATCATCCTGGTGATGGGCTTGGGCAACCACAAGAAATTTTGAATCCACCAGTTCTTGGACCCTTTTATGAAAATGATGACATTGTTCCAAAGAATGTCCCTTTGCCCCAGCATGAAATAGGAAAGTCAAATTATCATTGAATCCTTCTTGAACAAGGTCCTTGTGTGCATACTCTATTGATACATATCCGTTAACGAGGAGAATCTCAAAAAGCTTCTCCTTAGGAGTCATGATCTCTGCAACATCTATCTTCTTGATAATATCCTGACATTGATCTATTGCATTCACCTGATGATTTGGTAAAGGATTATTATCAACATTGGGTCCCTCCTCTTTTTTGAAATTTAACCATCCGGCCTTAATGAGCTCTTGCACCCTATACTTCAAAACAGTGCAATTTTCTGTAGAATGCCCAACAGCACCTGCATGGTAATCACACCTTGCATTAGGGTCATACCATCTTGGATAAGGGGGTTGCAGTGGAGCAATAGGCTTGGGTGCCAACTGATGGTTATGAATTAACTGAGGCAAGAGCTCAGTATATGTCATCGGAATCGGATCAAATTGTGCTTGCTTATAAGGTGCTCGATTATTTTGTCGACCTGGAGTGATTGTTTGTTGTTGTCTACGAGACTAAAAATTCTGATTCCTTTGGGGTCGGGTATTTTGGCCATAAAATGGGGAGTACTGCGCTGAAGCTTTATTCACCTGGTGTGGATAGTATCCGTATGTAGGTAAATAATTCGAAGGATATTGTGCCATGGGTTGGTGGATTTGTCGATGGGACTTATCCACCTTCCCTATCATCTGTACTTCTCCCTCTTTCTTCTTTGAAGTGTTGCCCTTCTTTGTGCTTGAGGATTCAGCGGTTTTGGCTATTCTACCATGTTTGATCCCGTACTCAATTCTTTCCCCAATTGTCATGATATCGGAGAAATTGGTCGACGCACTTCCAACCATATGTTCATAGAATGGGGACCTTATGGTATTGATGAACATGGCAGAAAGCTCTTTATCTGTTAAAGGGGGTTGGACTTGGGCTGCCGTATCCCGCCACCTTTGGGCGTAATCCTTGAAGTCTTCAGTACTCTTCTTTTCCATCCTCTGTAAGTCCAGTCGGTTGGGAGCCAAATCAATATTGTGCTTGTACTGTTTGAGGAAGGAATCAGCCAAGTTCTTCCATGTGACAACATGTGAACTATCCAACTGCATATACCAACGGGCGGCTGGACCTTTCAAGCTGTCCTGAAAGCAATGTATAAGCAACTTATCATTATGAACGTGCGCTGCCATCTTCCTACAGTACATAACAATGTGACTTTTAGGGCATGTCGTCCCGTCATATTTTTCAAATTCAGGAACTTTGAATTTCGGTGGGATCACAACGTCTGGAACCAAACATAATTGAGTGGCATCCATGTTTCCAAAAACACTTGTGCCCTCAACCGCCCTCAACCTCTCATCTAAAACTTCAAGTTTTTCATTAGAGGGCGCGACTAACTCCTTCTTTACTTCTGGGTCATCCAAGTTAGGGACCGCAAAAGGTATTTTTGAAAATTCTGGCTTGAAATAAGAAGCACCGGCTTGGCTAGCCATGGGGATTTGGGGGATTTGGCCTTCTTTAAATGGTGGAAAAGGGTATTGCCCAACAGGTATGTCATATAAGGGGTTATAGGTAGTATGTTGTGGCATGGACGTTTCTGCTGTCGTACGAACATGTGAAGCGAAACTAGGTGGAAATGGTAGGCCAGCCTGGGGGTTTCCAATTGGAGTGTCTGGTGCAGTCGTATCTGCAACCATTTTGCCCTTTTCTAAAGCGGCAATGATTGCATCAACCTTTCCCCTGATTTCCTCGATGTCTCGCTTAGTCTTCTCTTGTTCACCCTTTTCTTCCATAATCCTTGTTCTACGCCTAGTGTTGTAAGCGTGGTAGACTCTTGTTGAACGAGCTATTTTACTGTTCTGTTTTTATTTTTAAAAGAAAAGTCTTAGAGTAAGTAAAAAAAGAAATAGAAAAGAGAACAGTATGAGATGCATGAATGAATGAAATTTTATTATTGAGGGAAAAAAATGAATATATCTACAAAATAAACAATTGGGGAATTAGAAAACAATGAGACAGGGAACATTGATGAAAGTGACCAAAGTACCCAAGGTCTCTACGAATCATCCCTAAAAACTCAAACAACTCCTCCGCATTAGAGGCCATATGTGATGTATTCTCTCGCAGATCCCTTGCCCATTCTGCAAATCCTCGGGCTCTCCTAGCCATGATCTTGATAGTGTTCATGGTTCGATTTACTTTCTCAAGAATTATCTGCATGTCATATTTCATAATGGCAAAATCTCCCCTTAATGAGGAGTATTTTCCTCTAGTTGTCCTCTCTCTAGTGACAACTGTTCGCTTGCCCTTTGAAATGCTTGGAGCTGACGTTCCAACGAGCTTGAATAACTTTTAAAAGCTTCAAACTCTTCTGATTGAGCCTGCATATTCACGCGTAGATTGTCCAGCGTTCGCCTTAGAGCAGTATTGGCTTCTTCAAACTCGATAAGTTGCGTTTTCTGCTTGTTGATGGTTTCGTTTAGTTCTGCAACTAACTCTAAGAGAGTCACTTTGCCTCTTGAAAAGTCTTTGATCCTGTCCTCTTGTGAACGAGTTGCCCTTCGTAATGCAGTATTTTCATTCCTCAGAGCATGATTCTCCTTAATCAACCTCATCCAATATATCATAATCTCTTTCTCGCTTGGCTCGATTTTTTGAAACTCTCTTTACTTCTTCGAGTTTGCCACTAGCTTGAGTTACCTGGTTCATCAAATGTTTGACCTCTTGCTGTAACTTTTCATTTTCTAGCTTCAATGTTTGATTTCTTCCCACTAACTCTTTCCGCTCTGTCGTTAGCTGGTTAGAATTATCTACTGCTCTATTAGATGATTATCCCACATTGTCATGAGTCGTAATTGGGATCTTGCTCCTCTTAATGCCCCATTGCAAATATTCTGGAGTAACTCCCTCAGAATGACTATTGCCATTTATCCTTCTAACTATTCTCCAGGAAGTCAGCACTTGTCGCTTCTTTTCGTTAGAATCCTCGCAACTGTAGGAAAATTCTAATTTATGCAGACCATGAGTTGCTGGTATGAACTACTTAAACCAACTTTGTCGCAAGGCCAACAACGGAGCATAATGGACGCAACCCCAAGGGCCTACTAGAGGGACTGTGTGGAAGCTCCCGCATCTATAGATTAAGGCTTTTAGGGGCATCCAATGTGCCTTCCAAATCACATGTTCTAACTTGGAACTCGAAAAGAAGGACACCCATGCCTCTTTCCTTGGAAAACTTGAGTTCCATGGGGCCGTGCCAAATTCTGCAATTGTACTCCTTGTTAGATTCCAGGTGCTGCTGAAGTTGATTTTTGGACAGCCAAAATCTTCTGGGAACTTAAAATGGCTGTGCACCCAAATATAGAGTAAGGGCACACAACATCTCAACTTCCCGCCTTTGTTGGACTTACAATAATTGAGCTCCTGAACCGTTTCTTCTAGAAGAGGTATGGCTGGATCCACCCCTTGCTGAATGCTGAAGAATAGCTTCAAGACATCACTATCCACATATCCTTTAACTCTGGGATACAAGACCATCCCGTAGATGCACAAAGCTAACAGAACTAGGCCCTTTTCTTCATTTATGTGTTTGCGAGCGAGTTCTGTTAGATAATCTGCAGATATAGACTCTTCGACCCCTTTCACTTTCACATTTTTCTGCACTCCCTTCAGGTGTACAACTAGAAATTTGGATAAAGTTCTCTTTGCAGTTAACTGTGGGTTGAAACAATAGATCATTTCTCCACCTTTTTCTTCAATGTTCAGCATCGTGTGGTACTCCTCAATGATCGGGACCAAGTCATAATATTGGAATATGAAACACCTGTAGGCCAGGTCCCAGAATTCTAACAAAGCCTGGATGGTGAATCGATTAACTGGAATATACATGAGGTCTGCAATATGGTTGTATCTCTTTGAGAAGAGAAATCTTCTTTCCAACGTTAAACCTTCCCAAATGGCCTTCAACTCCCCTAGCTCATTAGCAATGACTTGAACTTGACTCGAGAAGGATGATGACACGAGGCTTTTATAAGGCAGATTATCCCCATGTTTTAGTTGTGTCTGCTCTGCCCATTGTGCACAGTACTCAGCTCATCATATTCAGAGGAGGATGACCGTATCGACTCTATGGGTACGTTGGCATTCATTTTGTTCCCTTTTTAGAGGAAAAGAAAATGTAAGGAAATAATAATTAACTACCGCTTTAAATTAAAATAGATTTTTCATGCGCCTACACGAGAGCATTCACAATCTCCTCGAAGGTCGACATTACTTCATCTAAAAAAGTAAGATAATGCCATGGAGAAATGGAAAAAATGCGAGAAAACTACTTTAATGCTATGAAAAATGAGGACCTTTCATGTGCCTACACGAGAGCATTCGCAATCTCCTCGAAGGTCGACACTACTAATTCCAAAACCATGATGCATGACTAAACTAAACATTAAATTCAACTTCAAATGGAATAAGAAAAGAAAAAAAAAAACACAACATAAAAACAACCAAAAAGGGAAGAGAAAAACGCTCCTTGGGATAAATTCCATTTTAGGAAAAACAAAGATTGAAAAGAAGATAAAAGGGGAAAAATGAAAAGAATGAAAATAGAAAGACTTTTTTTTTTTAAAGAAAACAAGCTTCTTCTCTTTCTAAAGAAAGTTTCTTGTTTTGGCAAGACTTAAATTTCTTAAAACCCCCTTTTTTAAAAACAAAAATTGAACTCTCTAGTCCTTTTTTTTTAAATAATCTCTTTGTCTCGAAAAAATTTAAATCCTCTTTCAAAACAAAAATTAAGCTAAAAAAAAAAGAAAAAAAAAGATTTTTTTTTTAAAAAACAAATAAATAAATAAACAAACAAAAACTCAAACTCTTTATTTAAAAGAAAAAATTTTCTCTAAACAAAAAATTGAACTTTTATTTTTCAAAGATTTTTTGTGTCTTGACCGAACTTAAACTCTTTAGAAGAAAACTTTTTCAAATGAAGTCTAAACTTTAGTTTTCAAAGAATTTTTATTCTTGACAAAAACTTAAATCCTTGAAAAGAAAACATTTTTTTAAACAAAGTTTAAACTTTTTTTTTTAAAGAATTTTTCTTGACAAAACTGAAATTCTTTTAAAGAAAACCTTTTTTAAAACAAAGTTAAACTTTTTTTTTAAAGAATTTTTCTTGACAAAAACTTAAATTCTTTGAAAGAAAACTTTTTACAAAGTCTAAACTTTTTTTTTAAAGAATTTTTCTTGATAAAACTTAAATTCTTGAAAAGAAAACTTTTTTAAAACAAAATTAAACTTTTTTTTAAAAGATTTTTTCTTGACAAAACTTAAATTCTTGAAAAGAAAACATTTTTTTAACAAAGTTAAACTTTTTTTTAAAGAATTTTTCTTGACAAAACTTAAATTCTTTTAAAGAAAACTTAAAGTTTAAGCTTTTTTTTTTAAAAAAAGAAAATGAAGGGGAAAAAAAAACAAAAAAAAAAAAAAAAAAAAAAACAAGTGACACTAAGAAGAGTGAAATTTGAAACCTATTTTCCATGATTTACCCTTTTATTCAAACTAAAGATGACAATACAAAATGATGACATGAATTTGAAGTGAGGTAGAGAAATTCTAACCCTAATGGATAAAAAGGTCCCCAAATTAATCCAAGTGTTATAAAATAACAAATGAACTAACTTGAGTGAGGATTTTTCATGCGCCTACACGAGGGCAATTATGTCCCTTCGAAGGTCGACACTACTACATCCTCAATCCTAATCCTAAAGGTAAAGCCCGGGTATAGAGCTGTGGTTGTGTGTGATATGCATGACAATAATATAAATTAACAATGCACTCATTAAAGCACAAAATATATTCACACAAGTCACTCCAACAATAACTATGCAGAAAATAAGATGGACCACACAATAAATAAATAAATCAATAACAAAATGAATTGAATAATAAAAAAAAAATGAAAACGGCTTTGACCCTCTTAAGAAAAGTCCCCAGTGGAGTCGTCAAGCTGTCGCAACGTCATAGCGATGCGGAGCGGCCGACGTCCTTTCCTAAGGATCTCTTTCGAGGTTAAAGGTTTGGAGTCGCCACCAATCATCTTGGGGTGTGATTGGTCACCCGTTTTAAAAAATTAACTGGTCTTAGAAACCAAAATTAGGTTCGGGGGTCAGTTGTGTGTAGGGAAGGTATTAGCACCTTACAACATCCGTTTGAAAACATTTTATTTATTACTCAAATTCATTAATCGAAGGTCCACATCTTAACAAAAATAAACAAATAAAAAAAAAATTTAAAAAAAATTTTAAAAAATGAAAAATGAAAATTAAATGTCTCACTAATTTCACCTTATCTTTAAATAAAGTAAGGATTTAATCTTGTGAGTGGGAAGAACCCATGACTTTATTATCATGTAGAAATTTCCTAATTAAGGGGAAGAAAAAAAAAATTACCTCAAGAATTTGAAAATTATTTCAACTCCGTCATAGGCTTTACATGAATTATTTTGTCTCTTATTAATTCACATTTTAACGACAGAAATGTAAATTAACAACTTATGAGTGACAAAATCATTCAAAATCATGATTTAATACTTTGAAGCATTTTGAAATTTTAATTTAAAATTAAGACAAAATTGACATCCAATTCAAATTTTCAAGTTAAACTCAATTAAGCATTACAAATCAAAATTCACTCTTGAAAGACAATTGAAATTCAAACTAAAATTCCAAACCAAAGTAAATTGAAATTAATCTCAAAACAAAACCTTAGGCTATTTTCCTTAAATACCCTCTTAAACAAAATTAGCTAAAACTTTCAATAATCAATCCTCTTTTTTAATTTAAGATATTAAGCAACCAAAATAAATAATGATAAAAAAGAAGATGGGTTGAACCTCATTTAAAAAAAATATTTTGATTTTTGACTTTTGAAATTTGACTTAATCTTCCAGGAATTGAAAATGATTTGCAATTTAATTTAAAAGGGGGAAAAAATAGTCATCGATTAACTTCCAATTTAATTAAAATTGAAATTACTTTTTAATCTAAAATCATAAGACATTGGTTTGGAATCTCACTTTAACACGAAATTGACATTGATTTTTAAATTCTAAAACAAAACTCGTTTTGAATTTTGCTTCAAAAATCCAAACTAAATAGATACAACTTGAAATTCATTTGAAAGAAAAAATCCAAAATCACCTTGAAATTCATTTGACCTTGAAATTAAAACCATTTGAGGGGAAATTGACATCTAATTTGAGATTTCAAATTAAATCCGGTAAGCAATTATTAAATTGGCATTCAAAATAGAATTTAATTGAAATAGATAAGAAGTTCAATTTTAAAGCAAATTTGAACATGATTTAAGAATTTCAAAGTAAAAACCAATTTGAGATAAAACTTCAATTAGAAATCCCAACTACAAGTCAATTGAAATGACAAATAAGTATTTGAAAACTAATAAAAGAGAATAAAGAAAAGGAGAGAAAAAAAATGAAAGCAAAATATATACCAAAAAATAAAATTAAAAGAGAGAATAATAAAAAAAAATGTGAAGACAATTAAATGGGGAGGGACCCACTTACCTTTTCTCTCTCTCCCACTCTCCCCTTCTTCTTCTTCTTCACGAAAATGTCCACCTTTTTTTTCTTTTCCTTCCCTCTTTTTTCCTTTTAACTCTTCCACCCTCCCTCCTCTTTTATCTTAAATCTCACTTAAGAACTTTGTCGGAATCAACGGGCAAGCGACGGCGGTGGTGCGGCGGTGAGCGACGGCGGCGGTTGTGAACTTAGATCTTTGAAAATCCTTCTAAAATCTCTATTTTTCCCTCTCAAACTCACTTTCTCTCTAAGCTGTTTCACTCTTCTTCTCTTTTTTTTGTGTCCCTTTTCTCACTCTACAATTTCTTCCCTTTCTCTCTCTAGGCTCTTTCACTCTTTTTCTCTTGTTTCTTTGTGTGTTCCCTAATAATAAAAAATAAATAAATAAAATAAAATAAAATAAAATAAAAATAAAATAATATAAATAAAAAAACAAAATAAAGAAATAAATTAAATAAAAACAAAAAGAAAATAAAATGAAAATGAAAATAAATCAACAAACAAAAAAAAAACAAATTTGTTGATAATATGCGGGGAGAGGGATTCGAACCAAGGACATTGTGATCATTTATACAACTTTATGCCAATTGAGCTATGCTCTTATTGGCATACCAAAAACAAATTGACTACCAAATATTGAAAAACTTCAAACATTATTACTAAAAATCAAGTCGGACCAAATACGGTGTCTACAGTGTACATATTCATAAAGGTAAATATGTATCATGGTATGCGAATCACCCTCCCCGCAATAAAGGCATGGTTCTGACAGATGATGTCAAGCTCTCATTTTGGCATTCCTCATTCTTTATAAGCATTCGATCATGCTTCTTATCTTCACGATGTGGGTCTTCGAAGGTCATTGAATCTTATAATCCTTGTCGATTTAGAGGACAATTTGGCTTTTACCAAGAAGTGCCAAACGATCCAAGTGAAAAAGTTCCTGAAGCCAACTTAGATAATGTATTGCGCCTTTGGATGATATGTGTTCGAGCAAAAACATTGTCTCAAGCTTATCTCCCTACACACGCGATGAAGCCACACATCTAAATTTCCCAATGCTACCGGAGTTGGTGGTTGGCAAAAAATGGAAATTATCTTGAAGAAGGCATAGAAAAGTTGTTGGCTAGTGCTATTCCTCTTCCTCCCAAGTCGAAATTTCCCAAAAAGGTTGGTGATGATAACGGAGGTAAAAGGATTTGTATGTTTGAACCTGGTGAGTTTCGTTCTACGGATAATTATGGTAGTTAGAGCAGTAGCGATGATCATCATTGGAAAAGGCCTAAAAAGTCCGATAAACCATCAATATGTGAAGATGAATTTTTTTTATGGGGTTCCTAGTGCATCACAATTTCCTGAACTCCCTGCACCATTGGTAAGTGTTCTCATCTCTTCTTCATTATAATCTTTTACTATTATTATCATCATTATTATTTACCGTTTTTTTTGCAGTCGCCTTTAAATGATCCCCTTATAGAAGCTGGGGGGCATCATAGTCCTCCTTCTTTTGTGAGTCCAGACATTTTTTATTCTGTGGCTGCGGGTGTGGGCAATTTCAAAGCGCCGATGGATAGAGTTGTGACACAATCTTGTCATCTTGTAACTAATGAAATTCCTAGACAAATGAAGACAACAATGTTGGGGTTGGTGCCCTAAAACTCGTAGATAGTGAATGAAACAAATAGTTATATACTTGTTCGATAAAGTCGTTATTGAGTTTTATGTTCACTTAAGTTATTAAATAGGTGAATTGCACGATAAATAACCCAAATCTAATAAACTAACATCCATGGCTATGTGGTTGATAAGGGTAAAAAAATTTTACCCTTATATTTAGCTCATTTCTTGGTCAAATATTGAGTGTTTAGGTCAATTTTACTATTTCCGAGCTCAAAATATGTTAATTTGATAAGATAGGGTGTTGAGAGTGACTTGTGTTGAATTATGCTTATTTATGCTTAAAAAGACTTGATTTGAAGCAAATTTGACTTAGTTTGCTGTCGTGCAGAAAAACAGAGTTGAAGATGGAATTCCCCAGAAATGCGACCGCATTTCTGAAAAAACAGAGGTTGTTCCGAGTCACACGCGAGTCGTTGTTGACGAGTCTTCTTCGCACCTAACCGGTTGTTTTGACCCCGAAACTGGTTGGGCAACCTTCCCGCACCTATTTCGCAGCTCCTCAACCACTTTCTACACTATATAAGCTCGAGATTCGAAGTCAAATTCAAGCAGAACTCACTTGGAAGAAAAGGGTGGTGACAGAACCCTAGCTCGACGCCAATGAGTAGGGATGCCTGAGGTCCTTCTTAGATGACCAAATTCTAACCCGAGAGAGAGAGAGTTAGACATCAAACCTTGTGGTTTGTAGAGAGTTTCACCCATTCCCATCTTGTAAAAGTGAGAGAGTGGAGTGTCTTAGCGAACTCTAGAAGGATTGTGTAAACAAAAAACCCATAATATTTAGCTATCTCTTTTATTTCCAGTTCTTGAATCTTTTCATTACTTTGTATTCTTTACATCATTATTTCAATGAAAATGTGTTCATTTGCTTTTTATCCCATCATGAGTAGCTATATCCCGTTGAGGGGTTCAATGTGGTGAATTCCCTTAGGGTTTAATGGCTTGAAAGTGTTTTATTTGCTTAAGTAGGGTTTAATGCATGTCATTCTTTATTGAATATCATTCTGATCTTGCTGAGTTTAATTTGATCACTTAGACTTTGCATGCTATGTGAGTTTGATCTCGAAAGGGACAAACGATATCGGTTCTCATAAAGGTGATATAGGAGAAAAAGCTCGAAAGAGATTGTTCGGCGGTATAGGGCAAGCTGCCTAAGGCACCCTATATCGACTATAGGGTTATAGATTGCATTCGTGAATTATCTATGTCGGAGTCGAGTCCTAGAAATGGGCATAACGGTACTCGCTTAGCCTTTTTACGGTTTTTGGAAACAAGGGCCAAAAGGAAGTTAAATCTGACCCAATGCATTAAACACTCTTAAGTTAGATATTGCATAAGTATGGTGTTTACCCTAGGGATGAATCCATGTTGAATACCTCGTTTTATCTTATTGTTATTCTTTACAATTTTATTGTTTGTTTTATTTATCTTTTCAAAAACTCAATCAATCAATCCTATTTCGTTTGGTTACCTTTTCAAAAACAATCATTTGAGCAGTTTCTTCATCAAATATGAATTTCCAATTTAGTCCTCGTGGGATTGATACCCTTGGAATACTTTCTAAGGTTTTTTATTACTACGTGCGACAGTGTATACTTGAACTTAAGTGTTGGCTGGATATTTCTTTATTATTTCATTTATCATCTTATCTCACATTCCATCCATTCAGCTAGCCACGCACCAAGTTTTTGGCGCCATTGCCGGGGACCAAAAGTGAAACTAGATTTGTTTTTTGAAATTGCGATCAGATTGCGACCGCAATTTCTGTCTCAAAGAGAATTTAACTTCGGTTTGCATTTGTTTTTTTTTCTTTTGCAGGTTGGAGTTAGTGCATGAGCAAGGAGTATCCACTCCTTTCGTTGTCGAAGGAAGGAACAGAGACGAAAGAAGAAGGAGCAACGAGAGTTGAGCGTACGAGAATTTCTAGAGTAAGCATCTTACATTCAAGAGTTCCAATGAAACCTCCTGGAGTCGATCCTCAAGTTCGTGGAAGGGAGCAGAATGGCGGGAGAATTCCTCCAGTTCCTCCAATTCCACCGGTGCCACAACAAGAAAACCCGATCTACATAGCGGAAGATCGAAACCGAGCAATAAGGGACTACGTTTTACCAGTTTTCCAGACATTGAATCCAGGAATCTTTGAGCCACCGATTGATGCTCCACAATTTGAGCTTAAACCTGTGATGTTCCAGATGTTAAATACGATGGGCCAATTCTCAGGACTTCCAAACGAGGATCCACATAAGCATATTAAATTATTCTTGAGAGTTTGCAATTCTTTTAAAGTAACAGAGTGCCGGAAGATACTCTAAAGCTAAAAAAATTTCCGTTTTCTTTACAGGGAGATGCTGAAGCCTTGTTGGATTCATTTCCTCCAAACTCCATCACCTCGTGGAATGATTTGGCAGAGAAGTTTTTGGAGAAGTTCTTTCCCTCCAATAAAAATGCCAAGTACAGAGCAGAGATCATCACTTTCAAACAGTCATACAATGAACCATTGGATGCAGCTTGGGAAAGATTCCAGAGGCTGGTTCGAAAGTGTCCACACCATGGACTGCATGCTTGCATTATTTTGGAGCATTTTTACAGTGGGTTAGATCAAGCTTCAAAGGCACTTGTAAACGCATCTGCAAACGAATCTTTTCTGAAGAAGTCTGCTAATGAGGCGCACGCTACTCTAGATACCATAGCCACCAATAACCGACATTGTGGAGAAAATGAACCAACAAGCATTTTGAAAATTCCAGTGAAAGTAGTAGAAACAGAGGCTAACTCTACGATGCAAGCCCAGATCAAGGCCATTCATAGCATGATGATGGGCATGTCCATGAACAATCAAGCCAATATAGCCCCTGCAAATGCTGTTACTTCACTCTGTTGTGAGATATGTGGTGAGGAACACATCGCTGATAGTTGTCCACTAAACCCTGCATCTGTTTTTTATGTAGGTTCACAAGGAAATAAGAATCAAAATAGATGGAATCCTTATTCGGCCACGTACAACCCAAGATGGAGACAACATCCGAACTTTTCTTGGGGAGGACAAGCCGGATCGAGTAATTCCAACACTCAGTTTGGAAAGCAACCTACACAACTGTTGGGTTTTATGCCCTAAAACTCGTAGGTAGTAAATGAAACAAATTAATCGATCTCAATAAAGTGTTATTTGAGTAATTCAATAATTTGGTTATTGAATAATCGAGTTTGCATTAATAAACCCTAAATCCAATAAACTAAGATCCAAGGTTGTTTAAATGAAACTTGGACTAGTATGTGGGGACATACGGGGATCAGTGTCCAAGTAACAACCTAAATGGTCTATAGTATAGGGATAAGGCTGGGTACCTTATCCTGGTGATACTATGTGATACGACCCACCTTATATTCGATACAGATGCAATGATCCAAAGCATCCATGTAGGAGACAGGCGGGTGGGGGTATCCTATGCAATGAGTTTTCATAAGACCGGATCGCGAAATAGTAACCACTAGATGTAACGCCGTTAACTAGTTTAGGTTTCTATTTCAATAGGATGACCTAGGTAACTCAATCTCAATCCTGAGTCTGTTATGAACCCCTTCTAGGAGGGACTGTCCTTAGATTTGTATGGGTGAGAGTGGCCAGTTCGCCGACTCAATAAGCCTACCATTTCAGGGGCAAGACCGAATGGGGGCTGGGAACATAACAGTACAAGATGGAATTCACTCCTTCCCCTATTGGGGTAAGTAGATGTGTGTTCCCTTAAGGGCTGATTCTAGGGCTTGAACAAAGGCGCTCGTCCTCTCCTAGCCTGAGAGGAACTCCTGTTTAGTGGTTGGACCCTAAACAACTTGTTCATTAGAGGAATTAGTGGTACTTAAGGAACCAGAGGTAACCCAGGGGTAAAACGGTAATTTGACCCAGCTGGTGTTACGAACACACGTGAAGGATTGACTTACTGCTTTGTCGATATCCGTGGACACAGAAATATTCTATAGTGAGAAGAGTGCAGCTGTGGGTCTTTAGTGGAGTGACCCACAGTTAACGAATGTTGACTAAACTTGGTCAATGAGTTTGGCCAATTAGTCTCGTATCGTTGGAGCTTCTGATCAGTAGGTCCATTAGGTCCCACTGGTAGCTCGTAAAGAGACTTGAGGCAATTAAGTATAAATTGTAAATTGAAAGTGTTCAATTTATTTGTTGAATCGTATAATGTATATTGATGCATTATAATATAAAGTTTATGAAACTTTATAATATAAATTTTGAATTAATTAATTCTTGAGAGAAAGTATTTGAAAGAGTTCAAATAAATTTAATATGAATTGGATTCATATTAATTTTAATTTTAATAAAATCCCTAAGATTAAATATATGATATTTAATTGGGTAAATTAATTAATTATGGAATTAATTATTTATTTATTAAAATTAGAGACCTTTTCCTATTAGGAAAGAAAATATTTGAAGGAGTTCAAATAAATTTAATATGAATTGGATTCATATTAATTTTAATTTTAATAAAATCCCTAAGATTAAATATATGATATTTAATTGGGAAATTAATTAATTATTTATTAAAATTAGAGACTTTTTCCTATTAGGAAAAGGTCTCCCTTTTCCTATTAGGAAAAAGGTCTTGGCCTTTACTATATATAGGACCCCTGGGGTGGGGTGAAAGGTATCCCATTCATTCTCCTACTCTCAGAGAATTCTCCCAAAGGCTCCCACAAGTCTCCTGCCTCTAGAAGTCTCAGAGTCATACCGGTGTAGCCATAGTGGTGGTGTTCGCACTAGTTCGTGATTAATTCACAAGCAGTTGGTGAATTTAATCTGAGTCGTCAACGAGAGTAAGTAATTTCTTACTTTATAAATTAGATTTAGATCTAATATTTTTGTATGCTTAGCCTTAATATATATTTAGAATAGTTCTAATATTATTGCCAATGTATTGGTATTTTAGATTAAACAAAATTAATTACGAATCGGTCCCAATCACGCTTCCGCTTTACGGAATTACGGAATTCAAATCTTTCAATTGGTATCAGAGCCGATCGTAGATCTAATTTTGTTTCTCTAAAATTTGCATTGGCTATTGGTGAGATTGATTAATACATAATGTATGTATGATTTGCATTGAACTGTTTAGGTTAATTTTATGGCCATAGATTTTACTGTTTTTATGTGATTTGATCATGTAAGGGCCCGGTGTTTCGGGTATTTTATGTAAAATCGAGTCCTATGTAAGTCCGGGTCTAGAATAGGTTTTTATGATATAAAAATCGGAGAAATTGCGACGCTGTCACGATTACAGCACGCGCTAGAAATTCGCAACAGGACGGTTCAAGGCTGTTGGGCGGTCCGATTCACGCGGTCTGGCTGGGCTGGGACCAATTTGTTCCGGTTCAGCTGGAATTTAGCTCGGTTCGTGATTTTTGTAGCTGGTTCGAAGTGGTTCGGGTTGGTTCGGGCGGTCTAGACCAGTATTTGGAGCTGCAGAAGGACTTTAAGGATAGAATATAGCTATAATTATTGTAATTTATGCTTTATTTTATCCTAGGGGCCAAAATTAACCAGTTCAATTGCTATTTATTTGCTTTATGGATGTCATATAGCTTAAATTCCCACCATAGGTTAAGCATGTTTCATGCATATTTATGTTATAAATGTTATAATATATGATAATTATGCATGAATTTATATTTCATGAGTTATTTAGTATAATTGTTATATTAAATATATGAAATTGGAAAAGCATGATGCATGACATTAATTAGATAAATATAATTGTTATATTTTATTAATGTAGCATGCATGCTTAGCATTATTTTCATGAGAATTAATATAATTAGTTATATTATGAATGAAAATAATAAATATAAATCAATGCTTGTTTTCATGTATGACTTAATATAAAATGTTATATTAATTAAATGAAAATGGAATAGCATTGAGCATGACATTAATTAGATTAATATAAGAGTTATATTATATTAATGTCAAATTTCATGTAATTTAATTTCATTGATGTTTAATTAATATAATCGATATTAATTAAATGAAATTGAAATTGCATGAAGCATGACACCACTTTAGATTAATATAATCGTTATATTATCATTATCGGCGTCATAATAATATGGTGTTGAATAATTAGAATATAATTGTTATTTTTCCAACACCATAGAAGCATGCTATAGGGCTAATCATTAAAATTTTATAATAAATTATAAAATTGATTAGAAACCGTCAACCTATAACAAACAGTTGCATGCAAACATAGGACCTTAGGTTAAAATGAATTAATTTTAAAATGTTTAAAATTAATTAGACCTAAGCTCTTTATAATTCTAATAGGATTAGAATTATTTTCTTACTTAGAATTAAAAATAGTTTTAATTGACTAAGTAGGAAAAACATTACTATGATTATAAGGGAACTCCACCGGTTAAGTTCTGTCTAAGGCTGGGGGTACTTAAGATGACGGTTTACGGAACACCTCCTACCTAGGAACTAACCCGGAATACCGGAGTTGAATTAATCATAGTTAAATGTTAGCATGCAATATCACTAGGTTTATTAAAAGAGTTTAATTCACCTAGATCTTTAGAGTAAAGAGTTTACTTTACTATGGTTATAAGGGAACTCTCCCGATGAAGTTCTGTCTAAGGCTGGAGGTACTTAAGATGACGGTTTACGGAACACCTGCTACCTGGGAACTGACTCGGAACTTGAGTTGAATTAACCATAGTTATGTTAGCATGCAATATCACTAGGTCAATTAAAAGAGTTTAATTCACCTAGATCTTTAGAGTAAAGATTTATCATAACTATTGGTTATAAGGGAACTCTACCGGTAAAGTTCTGTCTAAGGCTGGAGGTACTTAAGATGACAGTTTACGGAACACCTGCTACCTGGGAAATGAGCCGGAACTTGAGTTGAATTAACCATAGTTATATTAGCATGCAATGTCTCTAGGTAATTAAAAGTGTTTAATCCACCTAGACATTAGAGAAAAGACCTATATATATAAAAGTTATATATAGGCATTGACTTAGATAGATTCACTTAGCCGGAATTTACCTAAGTAATAAACCCTATAATTATAAAAATACTTAGTGGGAGGAAATATATCAAAACAAGATTTTCATAAATCAAGTTTTGCTCTCACGTCCTCAAAAGTTCACAACGTGAGGTTCATGCTTGGCCTCGAGTCACCCTGGGAGTGACCCCCTACGGATGGTGTTTGCATGAATCAATATCAAGGTGAATGAGGGAGTATTTTATAGTAAGTGGGAGCAGGAACGTGTCAACGTATCCTATGGTCTCCTCCATTAGGTTGCACCGTGAGATCCCAATGATCTGCCTACGAGTCGCCCTGGAAGCGATCACCCTACGGAGGGCTTGATCATGAGAGTCGGAACAACGCAAACTCCAGAAATGGATAGGGTTTCTTAGGTCCATTTGCAACTTTGACTTTCCCTACGGTAGCATTGTTGGGGCCGACCTCTGAAATCTGAAAAATGGAGGGTCACACTTACGGGAAATTGTTAAGGTGTTAATAATTTCCTGACCGAAAAAACGGTAGCTAAGAACTATTGGAATATGAGTTATTCCGGGAATATGGATTAGCTGAGATTGTCTCAATTCAGAGGAGGAGTAGCTGACTACCCTACGGTAGCTGTTGTTCTAAACCTCTGAAGTATCGTTGCAAAATGAATGTTTATTCTATGGGTTGATCATTACTTTTGCTAAATTGATTGGATTAAAATAATAATATTATTTTGTGTAATGGGTTAATGTAACAATACTTATTAAGTTAGTTTGTTTGTTCTCAGCAATGAAACGTTCTTTATATGCCTCGAATAACGCCAACTACAAAACTGGTATTTCTAATACAACTAAGAAAATGAACCTAAACACTAAATGCGTGGAATTGGTCTTAACTGAGGATGGTCCTCAAGCCCATATGTCTAATTTATCCGAAATTGTTCATGATAAATATGACATAGACTGCTTAGCACATCTCAATGAAAATAAATTTTAATTAATTATTTATTAAAATTAGAGACTTTTTCCTATTAGGAAAAAGGTCTTGGCCTTTACTATATATAGGACCCCTGGGGTGGGGTGAAAGGCATCCCATTCATTCTCCTACTCTCAGAGAATTCTCCCAAAGGCTCCCACAAGTCTCCTGCCTCTAGAAGTCTCAGAGTCATACCGGTGTAGCCATAGTGGTGGTGTTCGCACTAGTTCGTGATTAATTCACAAGCAGTTGGTGAATTTAATCTGAGTCGTCAACGAGAGTAAGTAATTTGTTACTTTATAAATTAGATTTAGATCTAACATTTTTGTATGCTTAGCCTTAATATATATTCAGAATAGTTCTAATATTATTGCCAATGTATTAGTATTTTAGATTAAACAAAATTAATTACGAATCGGTCCCAATCACGCTTCCACTTTACAGAATTACGGAATTCCAATCCTTCAACAACAACAACCGCAGAAAAATTTTCAACAAGTTCCAGTGCAGAGCCAAGAGTCAAATCTAGAGACTCTTATGAAGGAGTACATGGCAAGAAACGATGCTGCAGTAAGGAATTTGGAAGTTCAGCTAGGACAAATTGCTCAGGAGATAAAGAATAGACCTCAAGGGACGTTGCCTAGCAAAACCGAGACCTCACACAGAGAAGGCAAGGAACAATGCAAGGCAGTGACCCTAAGAAGTGGATTAGAATATGATGGACCAAAGTATCCAGGAAGTTTAGAAGCAGAGATCCCTATTGAAGCTCGAGAAAAGATTTGTGAAAAGAAGTCAGACAATACCACAGATATTTCAAAGAATAAAGAAGAAAAAGAAAAGACCAAGGAGCCTGAAGCCTTGGCAGAAAAAGAAGAAAAAACAAGGAAATGCGACCGCAAAACCTCAGAAGTTTGTGATAGACCCAGATTACAGACCACCTCCTCCGTACCCACAGATATTCAAACATGCCTCACAAGATGTACAGTTCAAGAAGTTCTTAGATGTATTGAAGCAGTTGCACATTAACATACCATTAGTGGAGGCACTTGAACAAATGCCTACATACGTGAAGTTCCTAAAAGATATTTTTATCGAAAAGAGAAGGTTGGGGGAGTACGAAACGGTTGCACTCACGGAATGTTCCAGTGCACTAGTCAAGAATGAGATTCCTCCCAAGCTTAAAGATCCAGGAAGCTTTACAATTCTATGCTCTATAGGAGGCAGGGATGTAGGCAGAGCATTGTGCGACTTAGGAGCAAGCATCAACTTAATGCCATATTCGGTTTTTAAATAGTTAGGAATAGGTGATGCACGACCAACAACTGTAACCTTGCAGTTGGCAGACCGATCACTTACACACCCCATTGGAAAGCTTGAAGACATATTAGTTAAAGTTGATAAGTTAGTTTTCCCTGCAGATTTCATTATCTTAGATTGCGAAGCGGACAAGGATGTACCGATCATCTTGGGACGGCCATTCCTTGCCACAGGCAGAACCTTGATCGATGTCCAAAAGGGAGAATTGACCATGAGGGTCAATGATTAGCAAGTCACATTTAATGTGATGAATGCGATAAAGTACCCTGGGGATTTCGATTAATGTTCGGTGATCGATGAAATTGATGAACTCACTCAATCTACTTTGCAGGAGATAATAAGAAGAGAAACCTTGGAGGATGTACTTGGACATGAAGAATTAGACGAAAAAGGTGGGAAAAAGATTGAAGTTGAAGGAAGCAGTCAAACCATGAAGCGACAAAAGATAAAACCATATTGGGGAATAGGCTTCGAGGATGAGGAAGCCCATGTCTCCGTCATTGATTTGGTATGACTACTACCTTGAACTAATTTTTGTACATTATCTGGGTTTAAAAATAATAATCTAGACTGGAGTTCCAAAATATAGGGACAAGAGTAAAAACTCTGTCTAGGAAAATCTTGTCTAGGAAAGGGTATTTAAGATGACCATTGGGAACACCTTTTCCTGGGGATTTACCTGGGAGTTTTGAAAAGTCCATCTTATTATGTTGAGCTCTGTCTGGTGTTTGAAATTGCAAGTTTGTTTTTGAATAAATGATTTTTAATCAAGAGGGAACTTTGTCTAAGGCAAGTCCTGACTAGGCTGAGGTACTTAAGCTGACCATAGGGAACACCTCTACCTGGGGACTTACCTGGAAGTTGAATTGATCAGAACATTTCCTTAAATTCTTTTTAAAATTGAGAAAAATGAAAAAATAGAAATAAATCATGATTAAAATTGAGAGTGTTTCAGAGAAAAGGAGAAAGCAAAGGAAAAATAAAGGCAGAAAAACTAGGCGAAATGCGACCGAATTTCTCCCCAGTGTATTTGGGAATGTGATCGCATTTGCCCGAATAAAAAGAGAGTCATGATTTTCGTTTGACCTGCACGTGACCTAATTAGAAAAGTATAAATAGCTTGACTTAAGTTCTTTTTCTCCTCACTAAACACCAAACCATTGCATTCAAGTCAAACCTTCAACTCTCCATATTCTTCATCGTGAAACCGAAAGACCCACGCTCAAGGAAGATGAAGAACACGCAAGGATCATCATCCTCACGCAAAAACACTCGATCTCAGAGTGTACGAGCAACCCACGAAGCTGAGGCTAACGTCCGACGGCAAGAAGAGAACCCTGTTACGCCCATGCAAGGCACGCAAAGGACGAGACCCACGGGATTCTCGCCGGCGGTCGTGAATCGAGAGCCCAACGCTCCAGCTCCATCCTCTTCGACAATGCCAGCTAGTTCGAAGGAGATGCCGAGCTCATCTACACCGAAACGGTTCACGCGCGCCACTGCTGTCCACCAAACCCAAAAACCTCCCACTCAACAATTCAGAAAACGTTCGCGGGAGTGGTTTGAGATGATCCGAGAGATGGGTTCCAAGAGAAGAGATGCCCTTGAAGAAGAAGGGAATCGGCAAGATGAAGAAAAGGCCTCCAAGGAAGCTGGAAGCTCTCGGCAAGGAGAAACTTCGATGGGTAAGGTTTCCGAACCTTCAACTAACACCTCTCTATCTTGCAGGACCAAACCCATGGTTACTTACAGCGCAAGGAAGAAGAGCCCAAAGAAAAATGTGTCTGAAAAGCCGCTTGAAGTTCAACCCCTCAAAATCGCAAAGATGTCGCCCGATGTATTCGAAGGAATAATCCGCCAAGCAGTGGCAAAGGCCCTTGAGATTGCAGAGGGAAAGCTGAACAGGATGCTTTGAAAGAAGTTGAAGCGGAGAGAGAGATGGAAAATCAAAAGATGGCTGAGGAGGATGAGTTTGCAAAGGAAAGAGATGAGAAGGATGAGAAAAGAAAGAGAGAAGAAGAGCAAGAGGCCGAGAGGGCCTTAGAAGCTGAGGAAGAGCGAAAATATGAGGAAAACCTCAGGAGGGCAGCTATGGATTTGCAGCTCCTTGAGGAAGAGAAAAAGAGAAGAAAATAAATAAAAGAAAACGAAAATAGAAGGAAAGAAGTTGAAGACTTCCTTGCAGCTTTTGAGCCACTTCACAAGGCTCAAAGTGAGGCTAATGTGCTGCAAGGAAGGGTAGAAGAAGAGGCCCAACAGGGGCCAAGAGAAGAAAATTTAGAAAAAGAAGAAGAAACAGAAAAAGAAGTAGAAGGCCAGAATGCGACCGCATCTGGGCCGCATTCTGAGGAAGGCCTAGCCGAGGCCAATAGAGAGCAGCCAGCTGAAGAGGTTTTTGAGCATCTATTCACACATGACCCACCAGCTGCTGACAGCACCTCTTCGGGGGAGAAGAGGGATGAAAAAGAAAAAGAAGACGAGGAGGCCGAGACCTCCAGTGATTCTAACTCTGATACAGAATCTGATTCAGAGGTAAGGGAGCTCGATGAAGACCAAGTCCCTATCTCTGCAGCATTGAGAAGAAAAAGGAAAAGAGAGATAAAGGCTGAGAGGAGGACAAAGAAAAAGAATGACCCAATCTTTGCCAAGAGGCCAAAAACAAGGTCCATGGACGCCTCTCCTGCAGTTCCTCCGACCATCTCACCCGCCAAGCCTAAGGGCAAGTCACCAAAGGCCGCATCTCCCAAAAATCCATTCCCTGAGGTATTTAAAGATATTAATTTTGAGGAACGAATGGAGATCATGAAGAAAAGAGATTTCCTCAACGAGAAGGGATTCTCTGACCGAGCAGGAGCACTGCCAGAGTTCGTAAGCAAGGTTATCTTCTAGTACAAATGGCAGGAGTTTTGTGCTGACCCTCAGGAGGCTGTTGTGCCCCTAGTTCGTGAATTCTATGCTGGCCTGAGGGATGAGAGTATTAGCATGGCGGTGGTGAGGGGGAAGATGGTTAGTTTCTCCTCAGTCGACATTAACAGGGTGTACAGGATCAAGGCACCCCTGACCGAGCAGGAGCACTGCCAGAGTTCGTAAGCAAGGTTATCTTCTAGTACAAATGGCAGGAGTTTTGTGCTGACCCTCAGGAGGCTGTTGTGCCCCTAGTTCGTGAATTCTATGCTGGCCTGAGGGATGAGAGTATTAGCATGGCGGTGGTGAGGGGGAAGATGGTTAGTTTCTCCTCAGTCGACATTAACAGGGTGTACAGGATCAAGGCACCCCTGAACCCAAGAGGGAATGATGTTATTAGGGACCATTCGGCCAAGCAAATGAAGGAAGCACTTAAACTTGTGGCCAACAAGGGGGTCCAATGGAAAGAGTCGCAGACGAAAGTGAAGTCTTTAGTGCCAAGCGATTTAAAGCCAGAATCGGCAGTTTGGCTTCACTTCATCAAGGACCGCTTGATGCCAACCACCCACGACAGCACAATTTCAATAGATAGAGTGATGCTACTCTATTGTCTTATGAAGGGGTTAGAGATCAACGTAGGGAGCATTATAAGGGATGAGATATTAGCCTGTGGACGGAAAAGGGCAGACAAGCTTTTCTTTGGCTCACTCATCACCCAGCTCTGTCAGAGGGTGAAGATTGTGCCAGGCAAGGACGAGGAGCGCCGTTTCTTTAAACCAACCATTGACTTGTCCTTGATAGGAAAGCTTCAGCAGAACAACATCCAGAGGAAGGATAAAGCCTCCACATCACAGGCCACACCTCAATCAGGGCCGAATGTAGCCTCTCCATCCGAGCACACTCCTTTACAGGGCCTTCACCAGCATCAGAAGCCCTAGGCATGGTCCACCACCAGCTTGATCGAATCAGGGAGAACCTGAAGACATACTGGACATATGCCGAGGAGAGGGATGAAGCTATTAGAGAGTTCTATCTCTCTATTGCCCCAAGCATTGCTCCGGTCTTTCCAAATTTCCCTCAGTCGTTGCTGCCCCATGAAGAAGAGGATTCTGATGAAGAGGAAGATGAAGAGAATGAAGAGAAAGAGAGTTCCTCGGACGAGGAATAAGGGAGTTTTTCTGATCCCCTTTAACTGAAAGTTGCTGTGAATAATACTGTTTGCTGTTTTTTGTTGCTTGCTTTTTTTTTTTTAGTTTAGCATGTTTAAATTCTGTTTTTAGTAGTTTAGTTGATGTTTAATGGATTTAAATTGTTTAGTTTGTTAATAGTTTTGATCATAGGGTAGTTTTAGATAGCTTGTGGATAGTTTAGGATAAGTTAAACTTGGGTTTTTAGCTTTTCTTTGAAAAAATCTGCTTGCTGTTTTTTGAGCTTTACCTATGAACTTTTTGGAAGAACAAATCAACTTTTAAAGAAAAAAGTGCTTAAAAAAAAGTTTTCGAAGAAAAAGCATGTTTCAAAGGAGTTTTCTTTTAAGCCCTTAATGATGAAAACTAGAGCTTTGTTCTATCTCAAAAGTGTCACCGTCTCAAGTGAGTTGTTTTCTAGTCATAGGCTTTCCATTAGTATTTTTCTTTACAAGATTGTCTTAGAGTCTAAACTTCCTCGTGTTTAACCTTTCTAACACTCTAGGAGAGTTTAGCCTTGAAGTTTTGAAAACAAAAAGCCTCATGTTAAGCCCATGCCTAAAAAACAAGCCAATGAGGACATTGTCTACCTTTAAATTTGGGGGGGGGGGGGGGGGGAGCTTTATGCTTTATGTAAATATATTTTGTGAATTTGTATTGCTGGAAAGAAGATGTGCTCAGTATATGAAAAAAAAAAAAAAGGAAAAAACCGAGAGTTACTCCTCCTTCCTAGGGTTTACTGAGTAACCAGGGGCATTCATGACACCCATGGTTTGCCACTGCATGAAAGGTTTGCCTAGGGAAGTGAGTATCACTCCGAGCTTGTGAACTTTGCTCGTAGCTAGATATCTTCACCACAAAGTGTTGATAAGCTAGAACGAAGGTAAAGATGACAGCAAGGATGCTCTTGGGAGAAAAAAGAAGTTGAATAAAAGGAGCACCAGAAGTCAAATAAGTTTGGGGGAGATGGGAAAAGGTCTAGTAATTCATATATGCTTTTGTTTTCCTAAAGATTGTTTTCTTAGACTAACAAGACTACACTAGGCTCTATGAGTAGAAGTTAGGTAGTTTAAGCATGTTGGTTAGGATGGATGAGAGAGAGTTTTTCTTTGAAAAAGAACAGTAGAAATCTTCATGCCTAGGAAACTCAGACTTTGTGACTGGCACTAGAGTAGAACCCTCTCCTGAAAGGCAAACTTTTTAGAAAACGATCTTGAAATACATGTTACTTGATTCCATGTCACTTGATTTGAAATGAAAAGTTGATACTAGTACCATGATTCATTACTATACATGATCTCTAACGTTTTGATTGGCAATTAAAGAGTTGATCTCTAACATTTTGATTGGCAATTGCTTGAGGACAAGCAATGAGTTAAGTTTGGGGGTATGATAAGGGTAAAAAATATACTTATTTTACCCTTATATTTAGCTCATTTCTTGGTCAAATATTTAGTGTTTAGGTCAATTTTACTATTTCCGAGCTCAAAATATGTTAATTTGATAAGATAGGGTGTTGAGAGTCACTTGTGTTGAATTATGCTTATGTATGCTTAAAAAGACTTGATTTGAAGCAAATTTGATTTAGTTTGCTGTTGTGCAGAAAAACAGAGTTGAAGCTGGAATTCCCTAGAAATGCGACTGCATTTCTGGGAAGGCAAAATTGAAATGCGACCGCATTTCTGGAAAAACAGAGGCCGTTTCGAGTCACACGCGGGTCGTTGTTCACGAGTCTTCTTTGCACCTAACCGGTTGTTTTGACCCCGAAACTTACTGGGCAACCTTCCAGAACCTATTTCGTAGCTCCTCAACCACTTTCTACACTATATAAGCTCGGGATTCGAAGTCAAATTCAAGCAAAACTCACTTGGAAGAAAAGGGTGGTGACAGAACCCTGGCTCGACGCCAATGAGTAGGGATGCCCAAGGTCCTTCTTAGATGACCAAATTCTAACCCGAGAGAGAGAGTTAGACATCAAACCTTGTGGTTTTTAGAGAGTTTCACCCATTCCCATCTTGTAAAAGTGAGAGAGTGGAGTGTCTTAGCGAACTCTAGAAGGATTG
Source organism: Luffa aegyptiaca (assembly GCA_017139565.1). NCBI lineage: Eukaryota > Viridiplantae > Streptophyta > Magnoliopsida > Cucurbitales > Cucurbitaceae > Luffa > Luffa aegyptiaca. Next base: position 8,272,048 of record CM029397.1, read on the forward strand.
TGTAAACAAAAAACCCATAATATTTAGCTATCTCTTTTATTTCCAGTTCTTGAATCTTTTCATTACTTTGTATTCTTTACATCATTATTTCAATGAAAATGTGTTCATTTGCTTTTTATCCCATCATGAGTAGCTAAATCCCGTTGAGGGGTTCAATGTGGTGAATTCCCTTCGGGTTTAATGGCTTGAAAGTGTTTTATTTGCTTAAGTAGGGTTTAATGCATGTCATTCTTTATTGAATATCATTCTGATCTTGCTGAGTTTAATTTGATCACTTAGACTTTGCATGCTATGTGAGTTTGATCTCGAAAGGGACAAACGATATCGGTTCTCATAAAGGTGATATAGGAGAAAAAGCTCGAAAGAGATTGTTCGGCGGTATAGGGCAAGCTGCCTAAGGCACCCTATATCGACTATAGGGTTATCGATTGCATTCGTGAATTATATATGTCAGAGTCGAGTCCCAAAAATGGGCATAACGGTACTCGCTTAGCCTTCTTACGGTTTTTGGAAACAAGGGCCAAAAGGAAGTTAAATCTGACCCAATGCATTAAACACTCTTAAGTTAGATATTGCATAAGTATGGTTGTTACCCTAGGGATGAATCCATGTTGAATACCTCGTTTTATCTTATTGTTATTCTTTATTATTTTATTGCTTGTTTTATTTATCTTTTAAAAAACCCAATCAATCAATCCTATTTTCTTTGGTTACCTTTTCAAAAACAATCATTTGAGCAGTTTCTTCATTAAATCTGAATTTCCAATTTAGTCCTTGTGGGATCGATACCCTTGGAATACTTTCTAAGGTTTTTTATTACTACGTGCGGCAGTGTATACTTGCACTTAAGTGTTGGCTGTATATTTCTTTATTATTTCATTTATCATCTTGTCTCACATTCCATCCATTCAGCTTATATTTAGCTCATTTCCTTGTCAATAGTTGTATGTTTAGATCAATTTTACTATTCTCGAGCTCAAAATATGTTAAAGTTGATGAATCACTACTACAAAATTGGGTTTCTATGACACCAAGGATAAAGCAAAACAAAGGGAATGATGAAAAAAAATGTCATAAATAGCTAGAGGCGCGTTTTTGGCGGGAAAAAATGGAAATTTTCGTATTTTCGGAGATTCTTGACATTCTTTCAATGTCATAAATATATGACTTTGATTTAGTGTCATTAATTAGAAATAAGTGAAATTGGGCCTTATCTTTGGAAACCCTAAATCCACTGTTAAAGAAAAAAAAGAAAAGAAAAAAACAAAAGAATAAAGTTTTCAGCGTTGTCACGATTTCCAGCACCTTCGTCTCCCGTCTTCTCTCAATAGCTAAACACAAATTTTCCCTCGCTCCTTTCGGCGCCGCTTCAGGCAATCCCTCTCCCTTTCCCTTGCTCCAGCGCCGTCGTCTCTCTCTCTTTCTCTCGCTCCAACGCTGCCGCAGCTTCAAGTCGTCGCTCTCTTTTTCTCTCGCGTAAAGAATCGCCGCAGACTCAGGCGTGTCTCTCTCTTTCTTTTGCTCCAGCGTCGCTGCAGACTCAGCCATTTCCCTCTCTTTCTCGCGCTTCACCGTCAGTCTATAGGAGAACCAGGTCGCAGCGTCAGTCCCAGCTACAGTCGCAACTTAGTCTCGCCGGTGGTTCCTCGTCGTTCAGAAGTTCCTTTCCTCGAATTAGTTCAAGTAAGTTTGTTTTTGGGTGAGTTTTTGGTTCGTTTCAGCGTTGGATTGAAGTTAGGGTGAAATTTTTCTTTTAGTTAGGATAACCCACTGTTGTTGCACTTTAGATTCCAGCCACGTTGTTCATTCTGTTGGGTTTTATGCCCTAAAACTCGTAGATAGTAAATGAAACAAATTAATCGATCTCAATAAAGTGTTATTTGAGTAATTCAGTAATTTGGTTATTGAATAATCGAGTTTGCATTGATAAACCCTAAATCCAATAAACTAAGATCCAAGGTTGTTTAAATGAAACTTGGACTAGTATGTGGGGACATACGGGGATCAGTGTCCAAGTAACAACCTAAATGGTCTATAGTATAGGGATAAGGCTGGGTACCTTATCCTGGTGACACTATGTGATACGGCCCACCTTGTATTCGATACAGATGCAATGATCCAAAGCATCCATATAGGAGACATGCGGGTGGGGGTATCCTATGCAATGAGTTTGCATAAGACCGGATCGCGAAATAGTAACCACTAGATGTAACGCCGTTAACTAGTTTAGATTTCTATTTCAATAGGATGACCTAGGTAACTCAATCTCAATCCTGAGTCTGTTATGAACCCCTTTCAGGAGGGACTGTCCTTAGATTTGTATGGGTGAGAGTGGCCAATTCGCCGACTCAATAAGCCTACCATTTCAGGGGCAAGACCGAATGGGGGCTGGGAACATAACAGTACAAGATGGAATTCACTCCTTCCCCTATTGGGGTAAGTAGATGTGTGTTCCCTTAAGGGCTGATTCTAGGGCTTGAACAAAGGCGCGCCGTCCTCTCCTAGCCTGAGAGGAACTCCTGTTTAATGGTTGGACCCTAAACAACTTGTTCATTAGAGGAATCAGTGGTACTTAAGGAACCAGAGGTAACCCAGGGGTAAAACGGTAATTTGACCCAGCTGGTGTTACGAACACACGTGAAGGATTGACTTACTGCTTGATCGATATCCGTGGACACAGAAATATTCTATAGTGAGAAGAGTGCAGCTGTGGGTCTTTAGTGGAGTGACCCACAGTTAACGAATGTTGACGAAACTTGGTCAATGAGTTTGGCTAATTAGTCTCGTATCGTTGGAGCTCTGATCTGTAGGTCCATTAGGTCCCACTGGTAGCTCGTAAAGAGACTTGAGGCAATTAAGTATAAATTGTAAATTGAAAGTGTTCAATTTATTTGGGGAATCGTATAATGTATATTGATGCATTATAATATAAAGTTTATGAAACTTTATTTTTGAATTAATTTAAAAAAAAATTAATTCTTGAGAGAAAGTATTTGAAAGAGTTCAAATAAATTTAATATGAATTGGATTCATATTAATTTTAATTTTAATAAAATCCCTAAGATTAAATATATGATATTTAATTGGGAAATTAATTAATTATGGAATTAATTAATTATTTATTAAAATTAGAGACTTTTTCCTATTAGGAAAAGGTCTCCCTTTTCCTATTAGGAAAAAGGTCTTGGCCTTTACTATATATAGGACTCCTGGGGTGGGGTGAAAGGCATCCCATTCATTCTCCTACTCTTAGAGAATTCTCCCAAAGGCTCCCACAAGTCTCCTGCCTCTAGAAGTCTCAGAGTCATACCGGTGTAGCTATAGTGGTGGTGTTCGCACTAGTTCGTGATTAATTCACAAGCAGTTGGTGAATTTAATCTGAGTCGTCAACGAGAGTAAGTAATTCGTTACTTTATAAATTAGATTTAGATCTAATATTTTTGTATGCTTAGCCTTAATATATATTTAGAATAGTTCTAATATTATTGCCAATGTATTGGTATTTTAGATTAAACAAAATTAATTACGAATCGGTCCCAATCACGCTTCCGCTTTACGGAATTACGGAATTCCAATCTTTCACATTCTCGGTATTTAGATTCAATTGTTTAGTTGTTTAATCAGTTGCCAACCAAGGAAAGTGTTAAGTTGGGTGAGATTTTTGTTTGTTTGAGTTCCAAATGAGATTTTTGTGTTAATCGAAGTTGACCCATTGTGTTTTGGACTCATTTCAGCGTTACCCACTCAATTTCATGTTCATAAGTGCAAATTTGTGTGTTTTCGGAAGTGCTTTGTGTTTGTGTAATATTGCTCTTATGCAATGCCATTGAAATGGAGGTACTTGAATTGATTGGATCCGAAATTGTTTTCTGAGTGCGTAAAAGACAGGGGCATTCTTCATTTCTTTTAAAATGAGGCTTAAATTTAGGTGGAGGAATTAGTATGGATAATTTTAGAATTTATCAATGAGAGTCTAATGTTACTCCTTAATGTATTCGTTCTAGTGTTAAGAATTCCTACATTTGAGTTTTTGGTATAGCTTTTTACTCCTCTCTAGGAAAATACCCCGATCTGTTTCTGGCATCAAGGTGATGTTTCGTCTTCATCAGTCTAATCTGCAAATTCCTTTTTACTTAATACTTTCCAAATGTGTTTAAAATCTATTCAAATTTTCATTTATATGTAAGTATCTCATAGCTTCATAGAAGCGTGCTTCAAAGCTTTGGTTGCTGCTTTATTATTTAAATTGTAATTCTACATTTTACTATACTAACACTCACACATTTTCTTCACAGGAAGCTTGCAGATTTTATCTGATAGAGAGTGGCTTTCCTCTTATGATGGCTTTCCTCATTAATGTGTTAGTCATTTCTGTTAGTGGTGCAGTTTGCAATTCCCCAGATCTAAATAAGGAAGACCAAATGAGCTACAGTGACTTGGACTTGAATAAAGCTTCATTTTTATTGAGAGTATGTGTGATCTAGCAACTTTTGCCTATATCCTTCTTGTTTACCTCATGGGATTTGGTTCCTCACCAATGGTGTGCTAGTTTCATACAGAGGTATTCTATACTTTTTTCAGAATGTATTGGGTAAATGGAGTTCAAAACTTTTTGCCATTGCTTTGTTAGCATCTGGTCAGAGTTCTACCATAACAGGAACCTATGCATTACAGTATGTTATGCAGGTACTATACTGGTCCTCTTTCTATGTTGAAGCTCCCTTTTCTTTACATTTCGAACTAATGCTCTCATCTATTTATATTATTGGTATTGAGTAAATCAGAAATAGCATGGTTATGAAATTTTCTGAATGTTCATGGTCATAAACAGGACCTTCTTGTGGGTACTCCATAATGCTTTGATTTCAAGTAGTTTCTTTTGAATTTTCTTCATTTTTGACACATTCCTGTTTGTACCACATTTATTTTGTAGGGGTTTCTTGATTTGAAACTGACGCCATGGATCAAAAACTTTTTAACCCGAAGCTTAGCAAATGTTCCTAGTTTGATTGTTGCAATCATTGGTGGGTCTTCTGGGGCTGGGAAGTTGATTATTATTGTGTCGGTAAGGATATATACTTCCCCATGAATGTGATTGAGGTTGAACTTCCAGTCAGTGTATGCATGGCCAATACCTCCGTCTTTGTTCCATGCATGTTATTTAACGAAGTCAACGAGGTAGAAGTTGATAGAAAATGATAGTGAAATTCACTTTGAAACTTGTATCATCGTTTATCGAAGTGGTATACCGATCAACAACCCTAGTCATTGAATAGATTTCTTATTTCATATGTTTAGGATTTAATGTTGTTCCACCATCTTTTTCACAGATTTCACTGAGGGCCCAAGTTTTTTGGCATAGTTCAATTGTAGTGTGCTGATCAATTACTGCTTTAAATTGAAGGCAAAGCGCTTTGACTTCCTGCAATCTTCCCTTTTGGCAGATGATTTTGTCATTTGAACTCCCTTTTGCTCTCATTTCCCTTCTGAAGTTTACAAGCAGCAAGACCAAGATGGGAACGCATGTCAACTCCACTGCAGTAATTTTGACTGATCCAAGTAACTTCTTTATAACATTTGCTCTTTCCTTTTGTTAGATGATCCCAAACAAAGCTTGAGCTAAACATCATTCAAATCCATACAACAAAAAAGTTTGGATTAAAAATTGTACTCCCTAACCTCCACCAACATCATGAAGAAAATAACACTTAATTATTTGTTGAAGTAGTTCTGTCTTGAAGGGTGCACATTAGAGTTGAATCTGAAGCCTTATATGAATAATTTTTAATTAATCTTCAAATAAGCATTCATAACATTTTTATCATACTAATCCTTATAACCAAAGAAAGGCTGGATTATTCTGATTGAAATGCATTCTCCTTTTAGTTTTATCTTCAAGGATGAACTGATGAATGACATGAAATGAGTCTCACACTCCTGACAAAACCAACCTGATCATCATAGTTTTCTGATCATTTTGGTCAATTTTCATTATATATTTTTGAAATGCAGATTACGATACTGACATGGATCCATCTACAACTAAATATCTTGAGGTCATTGTAAGTAGGTATTTCCTTATACAATCTTGGTGAGGAGTAAATCTTTAGGTGACTTCCATACTTGATTGGTGAAGAGGCATAGCAAGGACATCTTCTGTTATGGTCCCAAGTAACAAAGAAGTCAACAACCCATCTTTGTTTATCCAAATGGGATAATGAGTACTCTCAGCTTCATTTGCATCTGTGACACTAGTTTCTTCTACAAGTTTGTTATTCATGAGGTGTTTTTCCAACCCCAAATTCCCTTATTAAAGGAATGACTAGAGATTTTCACAGTAGGTAATTGAAAAGAAAAAAAAATTGGATAAAGGACTCAACTAAAAGAAAAAAAAATCACAAAATTGGAATGCACCTAAAATCTTTTTTATATTAATATCATAACTTGGAATGTGATTTTCTTTTGAGTTGTTTTTCTTCCATTACTACTTTTTTCAGTTTGTTCAATTTCCATTTTTGTGCCAAACTTCATTACCAGGCTTTGACAAGTGAACGTGTCACTGAAGAACACTATGCCTTAGTAATGTCAGTTGTGAGTTTCTTTGCCTGCAAACTCTGAGTTCCTTCTCATGGCTGTTAGCCTTATAATCTCACTATTTCATTGAGAAAACAATCATGACTTGATTTCAGATAGGTACAACTTGGGGAACAGGATTCGTTATTGTCCCTGCTGTGGGAGGCTTTTTGGCTCAGGTACTTTTCACTTCATTTGTCTCTTGTTTCTAAAGTTTTTGTTTAGTCCCTAAGTTCTTATTGTCACATTGTATTGAAATTGATATTTTCCTCTAGGTATGAATCCTTAAGGTTGTGTTGCTCCTCTAAAATCTCTGTGTTTTTCCTTCCATTTTTGGGTTGCTTTCTCGATTAATCTCTCCTAGATCTAGTTTCTTCTTCCCTTTTTATTTCCTTTGGACATGGTAGTTGTTGCTTATTTTAGTTGAGTTTTAGTTGTGAATACTCCTTTTAATTGATTAATGATATTGTGAGGCTTGACTCGCTTGTTCTCTGGAGTTCTGTTGTGTTGTAGCATGATGGTATTGTTGAAAATGTTATGTTTTTGTTCTAGCAGGTCTAGAAACATTTTGGGTTAGTCCTATGTATGCAGTTATGTTGTCGAAATTTTCGGAGCGCTCGGTTAGTCTTAATTTGTTGTATTGACTCTCATAAGTAACCTCTTTCTCTTAATTTGTCCATTTTCATAGGTAGACTTATTTTGATCTTACAATGGAAAGCACACAAAAGGGACCCTTCAAACTAGGTATTGATGATTTCTCTAATGTTATAAAATCATTATGAAACTTATTGGATTTATGTGTTTGGTTGTATGTTGATATTGTGTCTTACGTTTAATTATTAACTTGTATGTGTTTAGAAGTTTAGGTAGCCATAATTAGGTTTAGAAAGGTTTTTCCTCTAGTTTCATAGTTTACTTGGTTGTATGGCTATCCTGCAGTTACGGTAGCCATATAAATAGATGCGTTTGTGTGATTTGAAGTGTGTTTGGATGAATTTATGGGATGTTGACTAAGTGAGTGAATTAGGCCGTCTTTTGGCTTCTAAAGGTTAGTTTGGGTGAGGTTGTGTGATTTGAAATGTGTTTGGATGAGTTTGGAGGATTTGAATTTTGTTTGGGTGGCTTGGGTACGTGTTTGACTTTTAAGGGTTAGTTAAGGTGAGTTTATAGGATTTGAAATGTGTTTGAGTGAGTTTATTGAATGTGGATTGAGTATGAGTAAATTAGGAAATTTTGGATGAGTTTGTGGGATTTAAAATTTGTGTGGGTGAGTTAGGCACCTGTTTAACTTTTAAGGGTGAATTTAGGTGGGATTGTAAGGTTTGAAATGTCTTTGGGTGAGTTTGGGGTGAATTAGACACATTGGAGCAAGTTTGTGAAATTTGAAGTGTGTTTAGGTGAATTTGTGGGATTTGGGAGTGTGTTTGGATGGATTGTAAGATTCACACAAGATCAAATGTATTGAGTTGGGAATATTGTCACCATTTTAAAGGTATATATACCTTTAAAATTGTTCAAACGAGTTGTGAGTTATATAACTCATACACATTGTTAAAATGAATATTATTGTTTTTATCTTGATGTAAGAAATATTGCATTCAACTCTAAAATGAATATTGTTTGGTTGGTTATGTCTTGCAGGAACTCAACGAAGTCAAGAAAAACCATATTATGGATAGCAATTGATGTATGACATTTTTTGTTAGGTTAGTGACAAAAAAACACATAGTATATTCCTTCATGGTTGAAGTCCAGTGTAGGAATTGTTGTGGTGTACAAAATCTATTACACTTAGTTTGTATGTACATATATGACAAAATTTGACCAATTTGGGTTCAATGATATATAAAAATTGTTATTTATATATATATTTATTTTGTGTCAAGATTTGAGTGTTTTATTTTGGAAACATATGTTTATTCACAGGTATTAGACAAAATAATTTCTATGGTTTTGATGAACCAATATAAATAAATAAATAGTGATGTATCACTACTTATGACAGTGCATTCAAGTCATAGAAATTATTTGGGTGACAATTATTTAGCATCATTATAACAATTTTTTTGACAGTTTTGTGACTATCATGACATTTTTTTGGTTGACAACAAAAAATTGTCAACGAAATGTTTTGTTTGACAATAAAACCATGTCGTTATTGAAATTTTTGTGACGTTGATACGTTGTCATCAATAACGTTTTGTTGACAGTAATTAAGTGTCATTAGTATATATATCTTGACAGAAACATGATTTTCAGAACATATTTATTGACAATGTTCAATTGTCATAAAAAAATTTATTGTGACAATTAGTAAATGTCATTAATATGTTTTTTTTTTTACAGTTGTTAAGTGTCATGAAAAAAACAATTATGACAGTTTTTTTAATATCGTCATGTATACACTTTCCTTGATGGGGGCTTCTAGGACGCAAAAAAAATGTCATGAAATGTGGTTGTGACAATTTTTCAATGTCATAAAAACCCAAATTTGTAGTAGTGAATTAGGAAGTTGAGAGTCACATTTGTCAAATTATGTTTATTTGTGCTTAAAAAGACTTAATTTGATATGACTTTGACTAAGTTTGTTGCTGTGCAGAAAAACAGAGGAAGCTGGAATTTGCCCAGAAATGCGACCGCATTTCTGGGAAGGCAAAAATGGGATGCGACCGCGTTTCTGGAAAAATAGAGGCAGTTCCGAGTTTGTCGTGGGTCGTTTTGAACGAGACTATTGCGCACCTAACCGACCGTTTTGACCCCGAAATCGTCTGAGCTACCTACCAGCACCATTTTTGCAGCTCCTCAACCACTCCCCACATTATATAAGGCCTCGATTCAACGTCAAATGCAAGCAGAACTCATTTGGAAGAAGAGGGTGGTGAATTCTAACCTTAGTTAGACATCAAACCTTAGGGTTTGTAGGGATTTTCACCCATTCCCACTTGTAAAAGCGAGAGAGTGGAGTGTCGAGCGAATTCTAGAAGGATTAGATAAAAGAAAAAACCGTAGTATTTAGCTACTGTCATTATTTCCAGCACTTGTCACTTTTAATTCATTTGTATTCTTTACATTATATTTTCAATGGAAAGTCATTCATTTGCACTTTATTCCACCATGCTTAGCTAAATTCCGTTGAGGGGTTCAATATGCTGAATTCCCTTATGGTTCAATAGCTTGAAAGTGTTTATTTGCTTAAGTTTTTATTCAATGTATGTCATTCTTTATTGATTATCATTCTGATCTTGCTGAGTTTAAATTGATCACTTAGACTTTGCATGCTATGTGAGTTTGATCTCGAAAGGGACAGACGATATCGGTTCTCATAAAGGTGATATAGGAGAAAAAGCTCGAAAGAGATTGTTCGGTGGTATAGGGTAAGCTGCCTAAGGCACCCTATATCAACTATAGGGTTATAAATTGCATTCATGAATTATCTATGTTGGAGTCGAGTCACAGTAATGTGGATAACGGTACTCGCTTAGCCTTCTAACGGTTCTTGGGAGCAAGGCCAAATAGAAGTTAAATATGACCCAATGCATTGATTAGGCTTAAGTTGAATAATCTATGATTAGAGTTATTGACCTTTGGGATGAAAATATATTGAATACCTCGTTTTGTTTATTGTTGTTATTCCTTTATTTATTTGTTTTATTTATCTTCCAAAAATCAATCATCAACTATTTCTTTGGTTACCTATTTTAAGCAATCATTTGAGCAGTTTCTTCTTCAAATCTGTGTTTTCCAATTTAGTCCTCGTGGGATCGATACCCTTGGAATACTTCTAAGGTTTTTATTACTACGTGCGATAGTGTATACTTGCACTAAGGTTGGCTGAATTTATCATTATTATTATCTATCATCTTATCTCACATCCATCATTCAGCCTCTGCAACACCACTAACCTGAGTGAGGATTTTTCATGCGCCTATGCGAGGACAATTATGTCCCTTCGAAGGTCGACACTACTACATCCTCAATTCTAATCCTAAAGGGTATAGCCCAAGTATAGGACTTTGATTGTGTGTGAGATACATGGTGACATATAACTTAAATCTTCATAAAATAATAAAATATCTTTTTCGAATCCATAAAATAATAGAATAAATGAAAATATAAAATAAATGACATTAATTGGATAGAATAATAAATTAATGAAATATCAATATAAATACATGAAATAACTTCCGGATACAAAATGATGAAGTGTTGGCATGTCTAAATCCCTAAATGGATAAGGCCCTCAAATCAATCCTGATATTATAAAAAATAATAAAAGGATTAATCTGAGCGAGAATTTTTCGTGTGCCTGCACGGGGGCCGGAACCCCTCGAAGGTCGACACTACTACATCCTCAATTATAATCTTAAAGGGTATAGGTCGGTTAGGAGGCTTGTGAATTTGTGTGAGATGCATGATAACATGTAACTTAGATTTACATAATAAACAAAATAAAAGCAATAGGAAGATCATTTACAATAAACTAAACAACACAATATAAAATAATAAATAAATAAAAAATTATTTAAAAAAACAAACAAACAAAATGGACCAACAAAGAAAATTAAATATAAGTATTTGGATAATAAAGAAAAGATAAAAATTCAGTAGTTTAGACTCACATGAAGCGGTCCCGAGTGGAGTCGTCAAGCTGTCACAACGAGATCGCGATGCGGAGCGGCCGACATCCTCTTTTAAGGGTCTCTTTAAAAAGAGTGGTTTGGAGTCGCCACCAATCATCTTAGGGTGTGATTGGTCACCCAATTTAGCAAAAAATCAATTTGGTATGCGTAAGTCAAATTCGAGTTTGGGAGTCATTTGTGTGTGGGGAAGGTATATTAGCGCCCTACAACACCCGTGAAAACGGTTACCAAATTTTATCTTTTATCATCCACTTTAAAAATAAGTAAATAATGGTCCACAAAATTTTATTTTCTTTTATTTTTAAATGTCCCATATTTATTAATCCATATTTCGGAGACAAAATATGAACCAATGAGTATGAGTGGCACAAAAGCCATTAAAAAAATATTGAAAATTTATTTTGGTTTCCCAAAATAACTTTTCCTCACCTCAAGAATATTAGAAAATCAAAATTTTAATTTTCTAACCTTCATCATTGGATATTGTGAGAAATTTCATGTATTTAAGGAATTTAGTAAAATAAATTCCAAAAAGAGAACACTACTCAATCCCGTTTTTAGAAAAACATAATGAGTTAGAAAATCAATTTCAGAAATTTATGGAAAACACCCCAAATTTGAAAATTCACAATTAATGAGAAATTTCATGTATTTATGGAATTGGAAGGTCCATAAAGAGAACATTACTTTTTCCTCAAAATTGCTTTATTTGGATGAGAATTTTCATGTATTTAAAGAATTTATTACCATAAATTCTTAAAAAAGAACACTATTCAATCTCAAAATTGGTTGATGAAATTCGATTTTGGTAAATTTATGAAAAAGAAAGCTCCTAATTTGAAGATTCACAATTAATGAGCAATTTCATGTATTTATGGAGTAAAGTGTCCATAAAGGAAACACTACTTTTCCTCAAAAATTGCCAAGAATTTTCATGCATTTAAAGAATTTATTCAAACAAATTCTAAAAATGAAACACTACTCAATCTCAAATTTAAAACTATATTCTTCCCTTTTAAAAAAGAGTTGAAATTATTTTGGATTGGAAAATTCATGTTTTTATGGAATTTTAACCAAAAAACCCAAAAAGAAACACTACTTAATCTCCTAAAATCATAAAAGCGTATTCTCAAATTTTCAAATTGGGAAAGGACCATTGGTTATTTAAAACTTTAGAAATTCTAAAGTAGGGACACATGAAATTAAATTAGATTAAAGACTATAAAACTAAACACAAAATTTAGAAAAAAAATAATAAAAAAATAATAATAAGAAATTGAAATAACATTGGTTTATCCATATTATTAGGAACATGAAGATTATAGAGAACAACAATGAGTGCCAAATTGTTTTAATTAAAAACAAACATTCCTTCATAGTAACCAATTAAATAAAATAATTTGTTATGCACAACTAATGCCAAAATCAAATATAATCCTTCCATTTTTCAAATAATAATAATAATATTCACACTGCAGGATTCCACAGAACTACACAAAAATTGCAAATCAAATCACAACTAAATAATACATTTTTTTTAAGTTATACCAATTTTAAAACACAATTTTAATATTCAAACTAAATCTACAACCTGATGTACAATCAAATCTAATAAAACAAAAAAAAGATTGATAAATATAAAAAACAAAATAAATAAAATTATAATAGCTAGATCTTTTTAAAGTTTTCTGCAAAACAAATGGTAAATAACTATCGGGATAATAATAAGTTGCAAATCAACAAGGTCCCATTAAACACAAATTCAAATATGTGATTGAATTTAACTAAATCTAATTAAGAAATTTTATGCATATTACAAAAGAAGGAAAAGAAAGAAAAAAGACGGCAGCATGTTCCACAATAAACAAACAATTGCCAATTAATCAATTATTCTAACCTTGCGAAAATTTCAGATTAAAAGTAAATAAAAAAAGGGCAGTATTTTCCACAAAATACATAACTCCAAATCAACTAAACCTATTCTAAATCTTATTTCCATGCAATCAAATCTATCCCAATTCACAGAATACAAAAAGCTGCAAACCAACTAAACCTACTCTAAACTCGCAATAAACATGAAACAAATGGAATTGACTTATGCTATTAAATTACAAAACAAAATTCCATTATTAGGCAGAATAAATTCCCAACCTTTAGTGACAGTGCAGTTTAAACACTTTGGGTTGCCAAAAATTATCTGCACCAATTGGACAGAAAAAAAAAGGAATGATGAAAAATGAATTTAGCCAAGAGTCTTACCTCCCCCCCAGGAAATCAATTGATCTAAATAGGCCAGGGAAAGCTTCAACCAATATTTTGATAGGTAAGGAAAGTGTCGTTTAATTGAGAGGAGGTTGAGGGGAGGAGAAACTAATGGGCAAGACCAAATCATCAGAGAAGACTACAGATAATAAAAGACATTAGATCGAGAATGGGAAGAGAATAAAAGACATTAGGGAAAAAAAGTGGTTATGAGAAATATATTTTAAAAGATAATAATAATAATAATAATAATAATAAACAAACAAACAAACAAAATAAATAATAACAAAAATAACAATAACAACGATCTTATACAATATAATAAAATAAACATAAACATAAACTAAAATAATAAGAAAAATAAGAAAATGAGCCGGACCAAATACGATATCTACACTTTATGTAGACGATATCCTACTCACTTATGGAAGTAATTAATCATTTATGGAAATGATTTAATCACTTATTAAAGTAATTAATCATTTATGGAAAAGATTAATCAATTATGGAATTGATTAATTATGGAAAAGATTAATCAGTTATGGAAATAATTGATTTTATGTGAATATTTTATTCATGGCCTTTCCCCTATAAATAGAACACTAGACCTAAAGGTTAGGGAGCCCAAGACTCTTAGATTCACAATACAAGACTCTTGTATTCTCTCAAGCCTCTCTCTTAGAGAAAGACTCCCACCAGTCCATTGCCTCCTAGACTTAGAGATATACAGGTGTAACCTCAGTGGTTGTGTGTTTTTGGAGAAGAAAATTCCAGCGAAGAATCTTAAGGGGCTACTGCATTTTTCGACACAAGAACGGAGTTGGTGAAAATCATTCAAGTCTACAACGAAGGTTTGTAACGGTTTTCTATTTTCTCTTTGAAAAGAATGTAAATAAAATAGTTTTATTTTATTGTTTTTCTAGCATGTTTAAACCAATTTACAGCAGCTTTAATGTATGATTAGTAGCAGTTTTGCCTTTCGTATCGGTATTTCAATATAGATTAATATACGGTGTGAGATCTTCTCGATGCGCTTCCGCTGCGCTGGGGCTTTAATCCCTACACGTACATGAGGAACGTCCTCAAGAAAATTGCTTAGCTTACGAGAACATAACCAAAGACTTGCTAGTCTTAGCGACATGCATAGTAGAGAACGATAGTTCGGCCTGGATACTCGATTCAGGGGCTATTAGTCACGTTTGTTCTTCGTTTAAAGGAATCAGTTCCTGGGAACAACTTGAAGCTGGTGAGTTGACTCTCAAAGTTGGAACTGGAGAGGTTGTCTCAGCTATAGCAGTAGGAAACGTAAAATTATTTTTCCAAGATAACAAGTATATATTATTAGAGAATGTATACATAGTTCCTAAGATCAAAAGAAATTTGTTTTTTGTATCTTGTTTGATCGGACAAACTTATTCCGTATCTTTTTCATTAAATGAAGTTTTCATTTCCAGAAAGGGAATTAATGTTTGTTCACCGATAATGGAAAATAATTTATATGTTTTAAGACTTATCGAGAGTATAACAGTTAATAATACTGAAATGTTCAAGACTGCTACTACTCAGAATAATAAAAGGCAAAGGATTTTTCCTAAAGAGAATACCCATCTTTGGCTCTTGAGGTTGGGCCATATTAATCTCAATAGGATTGGGAGATTGGTCAAGAGTGGGATTCTAAGCGAGTTAGAAGACGATTCATTACCTCCCTGTGAGTTATGCCTTGAAGGCAAAATGACTAACGATCTTTTACCGGAAAAGGTTACAGGGCCGAAGAACCTATAGAACTTATACATTCAGACCTCTATGGTCTAATGAATGTTAGAGCACGAGGAGGATTTGAATATTTCATCAATTTTATTGATGATTATTCTAGGTATGGTTATCTTTACCTGATGCATCATAAGTTTGAAGTCCTTGAAAAATTCAAGGAATATAAAGCAGAGGTTGAGAACTTATTAGGTAAAAAGATAAAAACACTTCGATCTGAACGAGGTGGAAAGTATATGGATTACGAGTTTCAGGACTATCTGATAGAACATGGAATAACATTCCAACTCTCAGCACCTGGTACACCTCAGCAGAACGGTGTATCAGAAAGGAGGAATAAAACCTTATTGGATATGGTTCGTTCTATGATGAGCTATGCTCAGTTGCCTGACTCGTTTTGGGGACTTGCAGTTTTGACTGCTATTTATATTTTGAACAATGTTCCATCCAAGAGTGTTTCTGAAACACCATTTGAATTGTGGAGAGGGCGTAAAACTAGTTTACGTTGCTTTAGAATCTGGGGTTGTCCAACACACGTGTTAATGACTAACCCAAAGAAATTGGAACCTCGTTCAAAACTATGCCTATTTGTAGGCTATCCCAAGGAAACGAGAGGTGGATACTTCTTCGATCCACAAGAGAATAAGGTATTTGTATCAACAAATGCCACATTCTTAGAAGAAAACCACATGGGAAATCACAAACCACGAAGCAAGATAGTGTTAAGCGAGTTATCAAACGAAGCTAGGGAAACATCAACAAAAATTGTTGATAAAGTTGGCACCTCAAGTCAGTCGTGTCCTTCTCAAGAAATAAGAGAGCCACGACGTAGTGGGAGGGTTGTTAGACAACCAGATCGCTATTTAGGTTTAGCAGAAACTCCAGTCATACCTGATGACGGGGTCGAGGATCCATTAACCTTTAAACAGACAATGGATGACGTGGACAATGACGAGTGGATTAAAGCCATGGATCTAGAAATGAAATCCATGTATTTTAATTCAGTTTGGGATCTTGTAGATCAACCTGAAGAGGTTAAGCCCATAGGATGCAAATGGATCTACAAGAGAAAACGAGACGCTGCTGAAAAGGTACAAACCTTTAAAGCTCGACTTGTGGCAAAAGGTTTTACCCAGCGGGAAGGGATTGACTATGAGGAAACCTTCTCCCCGGTTATCATGATAAAGTCGATTAGGATACTTCTATCCATTACCACATTCTATGATTATGAGATATGGCAAATGGATGTCAAGACTAAGTTTCTAAATGACACTCTTGAAGAAAGTATTTTTATGTCTCAGCCAGAAAGGTTCATTGCTAAGGGTCAAGAGCAAAAGGTTTGCAAGCTCAAACGATCCATTTATGGATTAAAACAAGCATCAAGATCCTGGAATATAAGATTTGATACTCCAATCAAGTCTTATGGCTTTGAACAGAATGTTGTCGAACCTTGTGTTTATAAAAGGATTGTCAAAAGTTCAGTAGCTTTCTTAGTTTTGTATGTGGACAATATCCTACTCATCGGGAATGATGTAGGCTATCTGACTGACATTAAAAATTGGCTAGCAACTCAGTTCCAAATGAAAGATTTGGGTGAGGCGCAATATGTTCTAGGGATCCAAATTATTTGGGACCGAAAGAACAAGACGCTAGCTCTGTCTCAAACATCTTATATAGAAAAGTTGTTGATTAGATATAAGATGCAGAATTCCAAGAAAGGTTTGTTACCTTTTAGGCACATAATTGTTTTGTCTAAAGAACAATGTCCTCAGACACCTCAAGAAGTTGAGGACAGGAGACGGATTCTCTATGCCTCTGCATTACGCAGCCTAATGTATGCCATGTTGTGTACAAGGCCTGATATTTGTTATGCAGTAGGGATTGTCAGTAGATATCAATCTATTTCAGGATTCGATCACTGGACTGCCGTGAAAAATATACTCAAGTATCTTCAGAGAACGAGGGACTATATGCTTGTGTATGGTGATAAGGATTTGATCCTTACAGGATACACTAATTCTGACTTCCAAACCAATAAGGTTCGAGGAAATCCACATCAGGTTCAATTTCACTCTAAATGAAGAGGCTCAAACAAGGATGCATAGCAGACTCTACTTTGGAGAAGAGGAGTTGTCCTGGATAAGAGCAAGAACTCTCGGTAAAGCGGTGAAGTGGGCCCATCGCCTAGAGAGTTGGACAGACTCTTGGTAAAGGAGAGTTCCGAGTTTGACGGATAGATGACTAGTTGAGAGGAGGCTCGGTGGTACTTTGTTCGAGGGGAGGATTGTTTGGTGTGCGACCAAAGTCCCACATTGGCTAGATAATGGGGGGATCATGGGCTTATAAGGGAGGACAAGTATCTCCATTGGTAAAAGGCCTTTTGTGGTGAACCAAAAGCAAAGCCATGAGGGCTTATGCCCAAAGTTGACAATATCATACCATTGTGGAAATCTGTGTCGTGTCCATTGTCCCTTACAGTTTAGTGTCGTGGACTATAATCATTTTTGGGCAGAAACAGAAAAGTTCGAGTCCGTCGCATGTCGTTTTGAACGAGCTTTTCATGCACCTAGCCAGTTATTTTTACTTCAAAACTAACTAGACTACCTACTAGAATGGATTTCATGACTCCCCAACCACTTTTCACTCTATAAAATAAGGGTGCAAGGGAAAATCGAAAAAACTGAAAAACCGCTAAAACCGACCGAAAAACCGATGGTTCAGGTTTAGATCGGTTCGGTTTGCGGTTTCGGTTTGAAAATAGTGAAAACCGGTTAAAATAGATCGATTTTGGTTTTTGGAAGGGCTACCGAAAATATATACATATATTAACCAGTTATGTATTTAAAAACCTTCAGTGGTTCGCACAGTTATACATTCAAGCTACTATATAAGAGGGCATGTGTTCAATGAATGCCAGGCCCACTCCCATATCCAATGACACATACACGAGTGTTACGTTAGAATCAAATCATCGGTGAACAGCCAAACCGAACCGAAAAACCGGTGGTTTATTCAGTTCGGTTATGAGATAGCGCGATTCGATTTCGATTCTTTGATATTCTGTATTATATTATCGGTTCGGCTTTGGTTTTGTACAATAAGGGGCCCCACCCAACCTAGGGGTAAAACAGTAATTTGATCTAATTAGAGTTACAAACATTTGTAAATGACTGACTTACTGTTAATGGTCAATATCCATGGACACAAAATATTCTACAATGAGAAGAGTGCAGTTGTGGGTTTTTAGTGGAGTGACCTACAATTCAGTTAACAAATGTTGATTAATATGGTTAATAAGTTTAATTAATTAATCTTGTATCGTTGGAGCTTCTAATAGGTAATTAGAAATATTATGTCTTGAAAGAAATTTGAATTGTTCAAATTAATTAAGGGAATTTAGGTTAATTGTATAAGATACAATTAATATAATGTATGGTGATACATTATAATATAAAGTTAATTTTGGATATGATTCAAAATTAATTCATGAGAGAATAATATATTTGAATAAGTTCAAATATAAATTTAAGGGAAAAATACACTTTTGGTCCTTGAGGTTTGGCTTAGGTTTCATTTTGGTCCCTGAGTTTTCAAACTTAACAATTTAGCCCCTGAGGTTTGGATTCTGTTACGCTTTTAGTCTCTCCATCAATTTTTTTGTCAAATATTAACAGATTGCTGACGTGACATTAGTTTTTATTAAAAATATATTTTTTTTATTAATTTTTAAAATAAAATAATATATTAAATTTATTTTTTATTTTTTTTTCTTTTCTTTTTTTCTTTTCTTTTCTTCATCCATCTTCTTCCAATATTCTTCTTCTCCACCAATGAAACCCTAATCTAACTTTGTAGCCATCATCGCCGCTGACAGCCAGCCGCCACCGTCGACAATCGCTCGCTGGCTGTCGATCGTCGGATTTTTTTTCTATTTTTTTCCTATTCTTTCTTTTTCTCTTTTCCCTTCTTTCTTTCTTCTTCTTCTCCTATTTTTCACTAGTTTTTTTTTAAAAAAAAAAAAAAATTGAAGGGGGAAACCCTTATAACAGCTTGACGAAAACAGAAACGGAGAAAATCCACTATTGTTCTCAGTCTCGGGTTCCTCACTCTCACTGTCGCCCTCTAAATTTTTTGTCACCGTTCCGCATGTAGCAACTTGATGGCACGGGCAGATCTGGGCTCGATTTCTAGTCACTCTCACCATTCCGAGAGGGAGAGGGAGACGAGCGGACTCGTTCTAGAGAGGGAGAGGGTTTCCCAGATTTGGTCACTCTCGTCGTTCTGAGAGGGAGAGGGTTTCCTAGATCTAGACTCGTTCTAGATCTAGGCTCGCTGGATGCACGAGAATCCAAGAGGGAGAGGGAGACGAGCGGGAATCCGAGAGAGAGAGAGAAAATCGAGTGGAGGAGATGGAGAAAAGCTATTGTTAGTTCGTTGCTACTCGTCGGAGACGTTCGCCGGAGCTTGTCGTGCTCGTCGAAGAGGATGTCGGAGTTGGCGGTTGAAGAAAACCGAGAGGGAGAGAGGTCTCTTCTCCCTTTCCGACACCAGTGACGAGAGGAGGGAGCTCCCTCCTCCCTCTCCCTCTTTTTTATTAAAAAAAATAGAAAGGAAGAAAGCGAGAAACAAAAGAAGAATGAAAGGAGAAGAAAATTTTAAAAAAAAATATTGTCGGCAGCGACAGTCGGTCGATGGCGAGCGGTGGTTGCCGGCGACAGGTTGGTGGTGTGAGGATGGTTCAAAAAAAAGAAAGAGGGTGGTGGTGAAGGGGTTGAAGAAGAAGAAAGAAAAAATAGTTAAAAAATAATTAAAAATATATTAAAAATTAATATTTTTATTATTTTTTATTTTAAAAAATGAAAAAATAATTTTTTTCATAAAAAATTAGGTGCCACATCAGCGGTCTGTTAAAATCTAACGGAAAAATGGATGGAGGGACTAAAATGAAACGAAATCCAAACCTCAAGGACTAAATTGTCGAGTTTGCAAACTCAGGGACCAAAATGAAACCTAACTCAAACCTCAGGGACTAAAAGTGTATTTTTCCCTAAATTTAATGTGAATTGGATTCATATTAAACTATAGGTTAAATTTAATGTGAATTAGGTTCATATTAAAACTATAGGTTATGAGAGAAATGTACATTTGAATATGATTCAAATGTAAGGTTAATTAAATATATGATATTTAATTAATTTAGGAATTAATTAATTGGTGAATTAATTGATTAATTTAATTTAATTTGCTTAAATGTGATTTAATTAAATTAATTGAATTAATACTATAGGCTATAAGAGAGATATTTATTTGAACATGATTTAAATGATATAATTAATTAAATATAATTTAATTAATATTGTAATTAGTTAAATTAATTTTAATTTAATTAAAATTAAATTAACTCCTCAACTATTCTGCTGTGGAGTGGGCAGGTACAAGTTAGTGGGGAGTTACTACGTGTAACTCCCCTTCCTCCCTTTGAAATACAGACAGTCTGTATTAGGGAAAAAGTTGTTGCATGTGTGATTTTGTCTAGAAGATCTCTCTATCTCCCAATATCTCTCTACCAAAAAGAAAACTATAGAGACCATTCACTCTATGTTTTTTCCTTGTATTTTCTAGAAGGAGTTCCCACAAACTCATTCCTAATCCCAAAGAATAGTTGGGAAGATCGTTTGGTGGTGTCCTGTTCAATTGGATATTTTGTTCGTGGTGAACTGTTCATGAGAGAGGAGACTTTGTTCGTGCTGTATTTCGGTCTTCTAACGGTCTCTTAATCCCTTAAAAAGTATGCTTAGCCTATAGAAATATAGAATGGTTTTGTATTTTTCTTCATGTTTCCTATACTGTGTATGTTTGGTTTCTAAATTAAATTGAAACAAACGCGATCACACGTGCTCCCATTGGGGATTCGATCACTTCATTCAAATCTTATGAGTCTTAAATCTTTTGGATTTTGAATCTTAGATCCTTCTGAATTCTCTAGACTCTTTATCTTCTGACTCTTCTGGATTTCTCTGACTGAACTTGAAGGTTCTAAATTTTCTCTCTGAATTTTGAATTATCTGAATGCCCGAATACTTTTGAGTCTGCCCTAATACCTCTGAGTGTGGAAAATGGAGGGTGGTCTCCTCTATTTGTAGAGTTTGATGGACCTTGTATGGGCTTGGGCTCGATTGACTTTGGGTCCAATTTTGGGCTTGGACTTATTTAGACTTTAATCCAACTGCCACATGACATGATTTGATTGGACTAGTCTATGTCATCCAATGGATCGATAATAGACATGTGACATTTATCGCAACGTCATCGCGACACGGAGCACCCAAGGTCTTTCCCTAAGGGTCTCTTTCGAGAGGAAATGTTTGGAGTCACCACTCATCATGGGGTGTGATTGGTCACCCATTTTAAGATAAAACTAGTCTTAGAACCTAGAAATTAGGTTCGGGAGTCGATTGAGTATAGGGAAAGTATTAGCACCCCTACAACACTCGTTTAAAAACGGTTACCATATTTTATTTTAAAATTATCCTTTTATCCTATCATAAAATGGTCCTTTATTTTGAAAAAAAAAAAAAGAACAATTAAATGACAAATGTCTCACTTTATCTTACCTTAACTTTTAAAATAAAGTAAGGAAAGGATATGGCGAGTGGGGTTATGCCCAATAATTAAATTGATCATGTTGAAATTTTCCTTTAATTAAAAGAAAATTGATCACCTCAAGAATTTGAGAATTACATGATCTCAACTCCATCATAGGTTTTATATGAGTTATTTTTGTCTCATATCAATTATTTTACATTTTAGAAATAAAATGTGGATTAATAATTATGAGTGATGTGAGACCATTCAACGAAGAATAAATTCTTTTTCCAAATCATTTAGGCCTCGTTTGATAACCATTTGGTTTTTTGTTTTTGGTTTTTTAAAATTAAGCTTAAAAACACTACTCCCACACATAAGTTTCTTGATTTTGTTATCTATCTCCTTCTTATGTTTTCAAAAACCAAGCCAAATTTTGAAAACTAAAAAAAGTAGTTTTCAAAAACTTGTTTTTGTTTTTGGAATTTGGCTAGGAAGTTAAATGTGTTATTGACAAAAATGCAAACCATGATAAGAAAAATGGGGAAAAACAAGCATAATTTTCAAAAACCAAAAACCAAAAATTAAGGCCTCGTTTGATAACCATTTGGTTTTTGGTTTTTGAAAATTATGCTTGTTTTCTCCTAAATTTCCTACAATGGCTTTCATCCTAGTTAAGGTTGCATTTGAATTCCTAGCAAAATTTTAAAAACAAAAACAAGTTTTTGAAAACTACTTTTTTTTGTTTCCAAAATTGGACTTGGTTTTTGAAAACAAGCTGGTAGAAGATTGATACTAAAACCAAGAAACTTATAGGTGGAAGTATGTATGTATAAGCTTAATTTTCAAAAACCAAAAACAAAAAACAAAATGGTTATCAAACGGGGCCTAAATGGTCATCAAACGGGGCTTTAGAAATTCAAACTAAAATCAAATTGGAATTCAATTGAAAATCCCAGTTTAAAAGTCATTTTGAAATTCATTTGGAACATCAGTTCTATCGGTTTCAATTGATCAAGTCGGTTTTCAGTCCAATTTTGAACCACCCTAACAACAATCCAACTCACCTTTGCACATATCATCAAGGAGGTACTATCATAGAGGAATTGGTGTTGGATCTCCCACTAATAAACGGCCAACTTATTGGCTCAACTCAATATGGGTTCTCAAATGAAAGTTATTATGAGGCTACCTTAGCAGGCTTTGTTTACTTTATTTTTTTAACATGGTTTCAGATTAAGAATGTTGAGAGGGGCGTCTGAGAAAGTGTGAGAAACTTGCTTGGAGAAGCTGTAAGTATTTGATGCTTAATTTGGAGAGAAGAATCAGTGTGATTTGTGGCATTTGAGCAGTCTGTATAGCAGTCAAAGAAGAAGAAAAGTTCATTTTCTTTGTTGGTTTGTAGTCACAAATCGGTTCGTTTCTCCTTGAGTCATATTCGTGGATGCTTACGTTCCATCCTTAACTTCATGAAGGGTATTTCTATGTACAGTTTTGTAAGCTAATGATGTATTTTGTTAATGATTGTCGTATCCTCTAGTTCCAACTAGGGAAGAAACTGTTGTAAACCATTATCTTTATAGTGGAATATTTTCGGAATTGTCCCTTGTAGTTTTTCGCCTTACATGCATCCAGAGGGGTTTTCTAGGTAAATCTTGATGTCACTATTTTTCTTTTGGGAAAATTACTTTTTTTTGGTGCTTGAGTTTTGAGGGATTGGTGCATTTGGTCCTTGAGTTTTCAAAATGAACCTTTTTAGTTCATAAGTTTTGAGAAATAGGTTTAAAAGGTCCTTAAGTTTTCAAAATGAACCTTTTTAGTCCTCGAGTTTTGAGAAATAGATTTAAAAAATCCCCATATTATTTTTTTTAATTTTTTTAAATTAATACTTCTTAATTTTGTTAATTTTAAAAATCATTCAATATTAAAATATAATAAAAATTATTAGTTTAAAAAAGTTGAAAAAAATAAAATGAAGGACTTTTTAAACCTATTTCTCAAAACTCAAGGACTAAAAAGGTCCATTTTGAAAACTTAGGGACCTTTTAAACATATTTCTCAAAACTCATGGACTAAAATGGTCTATTTTTAAAACTCAAGGACCAAACACACCATCCCTCAAAACTCAGGGACTAAAAATGTTTTTTTTTTTTTCCTTTTCTTTATTTTGTGCTTGTGATTTACTTTACTTTAAATTATGCTTAAAAAACACTTTTAGTACCTAAACTTTCATAAAAGTAACAATTTAGTCCTTGAACTTTAAATGATAACAATTTACTCCCTACAATTTCAAATTTGTAACAATTTAATCCCTAAACTTTAATATATAATAATTTAGTCCCTATACTTTCAAATTTGTAACAATTTATTCTCCGCCATGAAAATTTCTATCAAAATTAAGTATCAATTTTATTATGTAATAATTTAGCTAGTCTTTGTCATTCATAAAGATAGTTTGATCTCTAATCAATTTTTCAATCTACATATGTAAGAACTCATTACATTCTAACAATAATTTTCATGATAGGGAGGAGAAAAAGTCGTTACAAAATTCAAAATTTATAGACTAAATCATTATAAAATTCAAAGTGCATGGCTTAAATTGTTACATACTAAAGTTCAAGACTAAGGCCGAGTTTGCTTCATCGTAAACGCAATGAATCAATGGAAATGAAGGAAGTGGGTCCCAATTAATTGTGTTTGATGTTGTTTATGTAGGTCTGTGTAGGTCTGTAATAGGGCGAGTAAAATGGAGCCCATGCGAAATCCTTCAATCTCATTCCCATTTTTTATTACACCCTTACGCGGGACCCACACTTACTTTTTGGGTTATATTACACCAATTGTTCTTTCTCCCTCCTTTAACCTCCCGGACCTTTTCTTTCTTCTTCCTCTTTCCTTCTCCTTCTTTCTTCCTTCTTTTTCTCTCTCATTCCACCAATGACTCTCTTTTCTTTTTGATATACTTCCATCTCTTCTCTATCTTTTCCTTCTCCCTCTATTCTTTCATCCCACTATGGTTGAAGCAGTGACAAACTAAAAGATGAATTAAAAAAAAAAAAAAAAAAAAAAAAAAAAAAAAAAAAAAAAAAAAAAACTGTGTAATCAAAATTTAGGGCTAAAACAGTAGTTTCTGGGTAAAAGAATTGAACAATCTACCTTCTAGCATGTAGATCTCAAAAAGTTACACAAAATTAAAACAAAAAAAATATTATCTAATTTAATCAAGTGTGAACTCTAAGTTATGTCCTCTCAAAGTTCAAATTTGATAATTTCGACTTTCGGAGTATTGAAAATGAATATTCGTTAAGATTTTGCTCAATTTATAGTTACAGTTGTAAATAACATGAAAAAGCATATGAAAACGAGTAGCTATATTAGCTAAAACAAAGTTATATTGAGGGAGATATGATCGAAATACGATTGTCACCTGACAATAAATGGTCAACGCGTGTAATCGACGATCAATAATGCAATTGCTTACTGGCATCATCTACAATTGTATTTTGATCATATCTCTCTCGATAATATATATAAAAGTACGAATGTAGAAGAAACTTTTTTTGGACGATATTAACCTCAACTTTTTTGAAAATACCTAAATTATCCTTATTTTTTTTTTATTAAAAAATACATTACAATAAAGTCTTTAGAACCTTTCACTACCCATACTCACACACACGTTTATAATTTCTATTTTGAAAGGTTACTAAATGTTAATGGTTTTTTTTTCATTTATTATCATTCTTTATAATTATTTTATTATTTATTAGCATTTAATTAAGATATAAAATCCAATGAACATTCATTGCCATAGTCCTTATTAAATTGTGTTCAATTTTTTTTAAAAAAAAAAAACTATTAAATAATTTTTCCTTTCCACACCTCACACCCATCCACGTAAACTATATTGTCTTTTTTTTTATTTATTTTTTTAGTTGTTTTATTATTAATTATCATTTAATTAACATGTATGTATTTGAGATAAGAGTTAGAATATCAAAAGTTTTGTTGTAAAAAAAACAAAAAAGAATATGAAAAGTTTTGTACCTTTATTTTTATAAATTAATTCTAAAAATTTATGAGTTTAACTTTAATTCTATTTAACGATGAAATTGAAGAGTTCGATAACTATTTATGTTCTATGACTATATAAAGAGCACTCTTCAACATTTTCCCACAAACATTTGAGTTCCTCTCCTTCGGTTTTTTTTTTCTTTCTTCTTGTGTTTTGAAGGTTTGCTTTTTTTCATTTGTTCATTGTCTTGCTATATTGATTTTCCTTTTCTTTTTTTTTTCCAATTGCTTAATCTAACATTCATCTTTAGTTTGTGTTTTGATGCAATGTTGATGCTTTGCAATTTAAAAGAAGACTTAAAGTTATGCAAATAAGAGAGTGCTAGCCAACAAGAGCATAATTCAATTGACATAAAGTTTGTATTATTTCAATAGGTCAGAGGATTGCACCTGACATGTTGTCAAACAAAAAAAAAAAAAAAACAAAAGAGAGAGAATTACAACTTCCAAAATTTTCAAATATAGCACTAGTTGTGAACTTTCTTATTGTTTCTAATATTACACTTAGAATTTGATTTTATTTCAATTATACTATTTTTGTAAAATTTCAAATAATTTTTTGATAAAATTTGTGTCTCGTTAAATGGTAGCCAAATTATACTCCATCAAACAAATGGAAATGAGAATTAAATAGTTTATTTTTCTTTCTTTCCATGAAAGAACATGAAACTCAATAGTTAAATAGTTTTTTTTATTATTAAATTTAGTTTTAAAAAGAATAAGCCACGTGCAAGGCACGTGAGAAAAGACTAGTTAGCTAAAACAAAGTTATATTGAGGGAGATATGATCGAAATACGATTGTCACCTGACAATAAATGGTCAACGCGTGTAATCGACGATCAATAATGCAATTGCTTACTGGCATCATCTACAATTGTATTTTGATCATATCTCTCTCGATACAACTTCGTTTTAGCTATATGACCACTCGTTTTCATACGTTATTTCATGTTCTTTATAACAATATGTATGTAGATAATTTTAATTTTTAGGACACTAAAAAATGAAGATCCTTTAAGATTTTGCTAGTATATGTGCATGATTTTTATTAGCCAATGATGTATTTTGCTAATGGTTGTTGTATCCTCTAGTTTCAACTAGGAAAGAAGTTGTTGTAAACCACTATCTTTATAGTGGAATATTTTTCGGAGCTGTTCCATGTGGTTTTTCCCCTTACACCGAAGGATTTTCCATGTAAATCTTGGTGTCACTATTTTTCTCTATTTTGTGCTTGTGATTCTTTACTTTAAATTATGGTTAAAAAATGTTTTTAATACCTGAACTTTCATGAAAGTAATAATTTTCCTATTTCTTGTTCTCGTTTCTCCTTTAAGAAACAGACTTGTTTGATAACTCATCCATGTTTCTTGTTTCTAAATTTCTAGAAACGTTTCTAGAAAAGAAGCAAAATTTGAGAAGCTACAAAAAGTTGTTTCTCAAATTCTGTTTTTGTTTTTTTTCTATCTTTCATGCACGTATCCATCTCTCTCTCATTCCTACACTCATCTCTTCTCTTTCTCTCTTTTTTTTTTTTACCACCTCCGCTGACTAGCCTTCGCCGACCGACCACCACTGTCGACCTCCAACTACCGAGCACCACTGACCTCTGTCGACCAGCTGCCACCATTGACCTCTGACTATCGGTCGTCAGCAACCTCTGCTGACCGGCCTTCGCCGACCGACCGCTACCGTCGACCTCCGACTACCGGGCATCGTCGACCTTCGTCAACCAGCCACCACCGTCGACCTCTGACTACCGGCCGCTGCCGACCTCCGTCAACCTTCGACTACCGGCTACCACAGACTTCCGCTCACCAGCCTCCATCGACCGACCGCCAGTGTCGACCTTAGACTACCTCCAAGTTTTTGTAGATTTCATTTTAGTTATTATGTGTTGTTCTTGATGCTCCTGTATGATCGATCCTTATGCAGGAAGCTCGTGAATTCTTGCCTAGCTTCTCAATCTCTCTCTAGTCGACAAGACGGTTCGGATTCCCTCGCTTTTTCAGGGCAGTATCGATCTCTCTTTATCTGATTAAATGTTCATACATTGAGGACAATGTATATTTTAAGTTTGGGAGGGAAGTCTGCTCTGCTTTGGTTTTGCGTTGGTAATGCTTGTGATGAATTAAATATAATGCATGTTGATGATGATGACGTCTGATGATTTGCTTTTAGCCATGATTCTCTCTTATTGTTGCAAATTTAAAAGCATGTCTAAATTCAAGAAAATTTTAAAAAAAAATTCTTTGAATCCCTTGCAAATAAGAAGATTCACTTGTTTTATTATGATTTTGAAAGCCTAGATGAGATTTATATGCTTTTGAAGTTTGTTGTCACTCCGATAGGTGTAAAGTTTGTCTAGATAGCTTTCTTGCATAATAGTAAGTAATGTTGAGCTGTGGAAAACGAAATGCTTTGATTCATCCATTAAAAAAAAAAGCTTTAGTTCAGCTTGCAATATGCTTAAAAGTCTAAGGCAAAAAGAGTTACCTCTGTGTGATCAGTTAGGTCATCCAAGGATAAAATTCGGGATATGGGTCCGTGCAGTAGTTGTGTGAAAGCTAGTGCCTTTAGGAAAATGCAAGTTTGGGGGATGCCCCATGAATTATGGGCACCTCAGTGAAGTAGTACTTGCTAGATAAGTGAGATAGCTATAAGGCGAGCTTTAGGGCCAGTGTAGGAGGAAGATGAATGGAGGAGTGTAGAAATTATTCCGAGCTAGTAAAAATTATGATAAGGCTTATGATGATTCATTTTGTAGGGAAGATAGGATTGAATTTTAAACTTCTTGATGGTTGATCATGCTTACTTATTTGTTTCAATGGTTTGCATTCATAGCTGGAAAGATTGAGGGTAGAGTTATTAGCATGCAATTTATGAGGCATATGCATTACCTTACGTTGCTCGGGACTAGAAAAACTCTAAGTTTGGAGGTATTTGATAGCATACATTTATGCTATCTTTTTCCTAGTTATTCTAGCTAGTTTTGTGCATTAATTGTGAGCTTTAATGTCTTTTTATGTTAAATTTTTAGAAAACCGAGCTCATGAAGCAAAGCCAGGAATTTTACTAAATTCGAGATCAAAATGGAGATTTTGGACCATTAATGAAGAAAAGAAAAGAAATCAATTGAAGAGGAGGCCCAAAAGCCCAAAAGAATGGAGAAATAAAGACCAATTGCGCGTCCAAGGATTGTTTCTAGAAGGCCCAGTGTCGAGACGCTGTCCTTAGAGCGTTTCGACATTGGTTGGAGTAAGCGGCAAGAATAATACGTCACAGCATCGCAACGCTGTCGTCTTGGGCAGCAAGTCACCTTCGGTTCCCCTCCTATAAATAGGCCTCTTTTCATTGGTGAAAGACATCCAATTTTGGGGGTTCTCCCCTAGCTCAATAGAGAGAAAAAGTGAGTAGAATTGAGAGAAGAGAGGTGGAGTTGATCGGGATTCCAAGGCTCAAGACTCGAGATGATCGTGATGGGAGCTTTGGATCAACACAATGGTTATTTCTTCTTTATGTCTCTGTGATTTTGTATTATTGTTGAGTTAGGACCATGGATCAAGATTGTTGGGCTAAAATCCATCCCATTTGTGAGTAGATCTTGAGACCTAGGGTTGTTAATTTAGCTAATTGGATAATGTAGGTTAATGATTTGGATATTGTAATGAATATCTTCAAATTTCATCTATGCAATTTATGCTTAATGCCTTTAATCCCTTGATCACGGATTGATCGATTTGTTGGTCTAAATTGAAACTCGATAGAGAGAAGTTAGATTAGATCCTAATTGCATGGCTAACGATTGCTTGGAACACGAAAGTGAAAGAGAATTGTTAGAAATTCATGATGAAGTTGCTTAATGGCATACTATAATTAACTAAGGAAATGGACACATAAATTAGTTAGGTTAGTATGAGATGTGGAGGAGCTTGAAAGAGAAATCCACTTAAATTACTTCTAGATTTATGAAATTGAAGATTAGTAATTACATATGTCCATTCAAATTGAGCTACAAGTCCAAAAAGCTAGTTAACACCCTAGGTCAAGTCCCCTTAATAGGAAATTTCCATTTATTTGCATGTTTCTTTTTCTATTTGTTAGTTTCTTTAAACATTAGAGTTGAGATTCTAAATAAAATTGAGAATGATAGTTCTTGGTAATTAATGGATAGAATTCAAATTCCCTGTGGATTCAATACTCACTAATACCTACCGTTTTATATTACTTGTGGTATGTGCGCTTGCGGAATGTCGGATTGCACCCAACAACCAGCCGCCACCGTCGACCTCTCACTACCAACCGTCGCTGCCCTCTGCTGATCGGCCTCCGCCAACCGACTGCCATCGTCGACCTCCAACTACTGGGCGCCGCCACTGTCGACCTCTTATTATCGGCTACCACTGTCGATCTCCGACTATCAGCTGCCGCCGACCTTTGCCGACCGACCGCCACCATCGACCTTCGATTAACGACCGCCACTATCGACCTCCGACTACCAGCCGCCACTATCGACCTCTGACTACCGGCCGCCACCATCGACCTCCGACTACAAGTCGCCATCGACCTCCAGTGACCGGCCACAACCTTCGACCTTCAACTTCTGGCAACCGCCGACCTCCAACTTCCGACTGCCACCATCGACCTCCGACTACAAGTCGCTGCCAACCTCCACCAACCGACAGCCACCGTCAACCTCTGACTATTGGCAGCCGCCGACCTCCAACTACCAGCTGCCACCGTCAACCTCCAACTACCGACCATCGCTGACCTCCGCCGACCGACCACCTTCGACTACTTATTTTCATTTCAAAAATATACAAAAAAAAAGAACAAAATTTTCAGTCGTCGGGAAAGTAGAAGGCAGCAGGGGAGGTCGCCAGAAAAGTTGCCACTAGCGACGGCTAGTTGTCGGAGGTCGGTAGTGGTGGCCGATGGTCGACGACGATGGGGGATCGGCAACAATGGTGGTAGTGGTGGGGAAGAAGAAGGATAAATAAAAAATAAAAAAAATAATCATTGAAAATTAATATATTTTTATATTATATGTACTAAATTTGATTTTAACTAAAAAACAAGAAACAAGAACCAATTATCAAACACATTTGTGTTTCGGTTTCTTTTTTCAGAGAAACAAGGAACAGAAATAGTTATCAAACATATTTTTGTTTCTAGTTCTTAAAAAACAAGAAACAAGAAATAGGAAACAGGAAACGAGAAACGAGAAACGAGAAACAAGAACGTTATCAAATGGGGTCATAGTCCCTGATTTAAATTGTAACAATTTAATCTCTATATATACTTTCAAATTTATAACAATTTTAATCCCTAACATAAAAAACTCTATCAAAATTGAATATCAATTTTATTATATAACGATTTAGTTAGTCTGTGTAGTCCATGAAGGTGTTATTACAACACATGCAGAAGCAATTAGGATCTTAGGCACTTAATTAACATTAATTTTGTGACTAAACTAAGGATCGATAAACATGCTTTTGAAACAGAGGAAAAACAGAATTCGAGTACCTGTTGGGTTTTATGCCCTAAAACTCGTAGATAGTGAATGTAACCGTTGACCGGATATTAATGAAATAATATTGATATATTTTTTTCATTAATTATTATTAGTTATTTTATATTTGTCTTTGCCTAATAATAACCCTAATCCAATAAACTAGACATCCAAGGCTGTAATATGAGTCTTGAACTATATGTAGCGACATATGGGATCATTGTTCAAGAAACAGCCTAAAGGGTCTATAGTATAGGGATAAGACTGGGTGCCTTATCCTGGTGACACTATGGATACGACCCACTTTGTATTTGATACAAACGCTGCGATCCAACGCGTTCGTGTAGGAGACATGCGAGTGGGGGTATCCTATGCAATGATTTTGCATAAGACCGGACCGCGAAATAGTAACCACTGGTTATAACACCGTTAACTAGTTGGTTTTTTATTTCACTAGGACGACCTGGACAACTTAGTCTTAATCCTGAGTTGATTATGGACTCCTGCTCATGAGAGATTGTCCTTTGATTTGTATGGGTGAGAGTGGCCAATACGCCGACTCAATAAGCCTACCACTTTGGGGACAAGACCGAATGGGGAGCTGGGAACATAATCGTACAAGATGGAATTCACTCCTTCCCGACTTTAGGGAAGCAGATGAGTGTTCCCTTAAGTGGTTACTCCGAGTCTTGAACAAAGGGCCCTACCCTCTCAATGGCACGAGAGGGTTTTCTGTTTGATGGTTGGACCACAAACAGGTTGTTCATTAGAGGAGAATTGGTACTTAAGGAAA
The DNA here is from genome assembly GCA_017139565.1 of Luffa aegyptiaca. Lineage (NCBI taxonomy): Eukaryota > Viridiplantae > Streptophyta > Magnoliopsida > Cucurbitales > Cucurbitaceae > Luffa > Luffa aegyptiaca. Next base: position 8,304,258 of record CM029397.1, read on the forward strand.
TAGAGGTAACCCAGGGGTAAAACGGTAATTTGACCCAGCTGGTGTTACGGACACTCGTGAAGGACTAACTAGTCGATATTGGTCTATATCCGTGGACACAGAAAATATGTCTGCAGTGAGAAGAGTGCAACTGTGAGTCTATAGTGGAATGAACACACAGTTAACGAATATTGATTAATGTGGTTAATGAGTTTGACCAATTAATCTCACATCGTTGGAGCTTCTGATCTGCAGGTCCATTAGGTCCCACTGGTAGCTCATAAAGTAATTTGAGGCAACTAAGTAATAAATGTAAATTGAAAATGTTCAATTTACTAAGGGAAACAAATATAATATATATTGATATATTATTATGAGAGAAATTAATATTTGAAGAAATTCAAATATAAATTTATGGAAGTTTGAAAGAGTTCAAATAATGAATTAATTAATTTAAGGCCTAAAATGTGTTTGGGCAAATTAATTAATTCTAGGCCGGAAATTAAATATGTGATATTTAATTGGTGGTTAATTAATTAAAGAATTCATTAACAGGGAATTAATCAATTATGGAAATAATTAATCACTTAAGGAAGTGATTAATCATTTATGGAAATGATCTAATCACTTATGGAAGTAATTAGTCATTTGTGGAAAAGATTAATCAATTATGGAATTGATTGATCATGATTGATTAATTAAGGAATAAGATTGAATCAATTTTGAAAAAGATTGATTTAATTGAATATTTTATTCATGGCCTCTCTTCTATAAATAGAACACTAGACCTAATTGGTCCAAGAGACTTGACACTTTGCTCTTGCTCTTAGACTCTCAAGACAAGACCTAGAATTCTCTCTAGCCTCCCTCTTAGAGAAAGACTCCCACAAGTCTTTTGCCTCCTAGACCTAGAGTCATACCGGTGTAACCTCTGTGGTTATTGTGTCATTCAAGAAGAATTTTCCAGCGATCACAAGACAAAGGAGGCTGCTGCGTTTTGTTCGTTGGAGAATCGTTGGCGACGAACGGTCAAGTCTACAACGGAGGTTTGTAACGGTTCTTCCCCTTTTCTTTAGAAAAGCATGAAAATAAATTTAGATTTATTTTTAAGCATGTTTAAACTGATTTTCCAGCAACTTTAAAGAGTGTTTAAAGTTTGTTTGAGTTTTCGTAAAGGTATTTTAATGTTAATTAATATACGGCGTAAGGTCCAATCAATGCGCTTCCGCTGCGTGGGGACTTTTATTCCCTTCAGTACCAACCTCTTGAAGCTCCTAATTGATGCACCTCGTTGATTGTTTTTTTTCACGAACCAATCACAGACAACCTCTGGAGTCTTTCTCGCTATTCTCCAGCCTTAGAACGGATTGTGGGATCCAATTGAGATGGGAATTTGGGAGGAAATGCTTGAATGCTCAAACTTTTGAAAGAACTTGGTAGTTTGATTTGAGAGACTAAATTGGCAGCATAACACTAAATCCAGAATCCTTTCTTTTGCATCTTTGAATCATCTACTTAAGGATTTCATGCAACTTAATTTCACCAACAAAAGACAGCAAGAAGGGATCAATTTTAGGTGTCATTTGGTGGGTTTCTTATGAGATTAGTCACTAATCCACCCCACCTCCTAAAATTAGGTAATTAATTTGATTTTAAATTAAAATTTAATTTCACAAATTAATTTCTAAAATCAAAATAAAAACCTTCATTTAATTTTAAATAAAATTAATTCAAATAATTAATTTTAAATAATCAATTAAACATTTTAATTACTTATATAAATTTAATATCTAATATTAAATTAATATGTTCAATCGATCCCGACTTCTTTCATAACCAATTTCTTGAACATGAATCCCTATTGATGTGAATAATATTTAAATCATATTTAAATATATTCGATTCTCTCAAATTATAGTTTAATTCGGAATTAAACTAATATGTCAATAATATTGTATATAATCGACGTTAACTCCCTAAACCTAATTTGAACGATCCAAACTTTCCTATCACATTGTTCTAAAGTTTATTCCTATATGAGCTACCAAGGGAACCTAATGGACCTACAGATCATGGGCTCCAACGATCCAAGATTGACCGACTAAACTCGATCATTAACCTAGTTAACCAACATTCGTTAGCTACCGAGACATTCCACTATAACCCAGTAGCTACACTCCCCTCAATGTAGATATATTTCTGTCCACTCGATATAACCATAATTAGTAAGTCAATCCTTCACAGGCTGTTTGTAACTATAGCTGGGTCAAATGTTCATTTTATCCTTGTAGTATCTCTTGCTCCTTAAGTCTCACTGATCCTCTAGTGAACAATAGGTTTGTGATCCAACCAACAAACCAAGTTCTTCCCGGACCATTGAGAGGGTGGGGCCCTTTGTTCAAGACCTGAGTCAACACTTAAGGGAACAACCTCTCTACTATCCCTAAAACGGGTAGGAGTCAATTCCGTCTTGCAGAACTATGTCCCCAGCTATTTATCCAGTCTTATCCCCAAAATGGTAGGCTTATTGAGTCAACGAAGTCAGACCACTCTCACCCATGCAGATCAAAGGATAATCCCGAATAAGCAGGAGTTCATAGTTAGCTAAGGATTAAGATCGAGTTACCAAGGGCATCGCATGAAATAGTCAGTCTCAACAGTAAACGGCGTTATAAAGTGAAAGTGACTTATTTTGCGGTCCAGTCTTATGCAAACTCATTGCATAGAACGCCCCCATTCGCATGTCTCCACATGAACGACTCAGGATCACATTGTTTGTATTAAATACAAAGTGAGTTGCATCAATAGTGTCCCCATCATAAGGTACCTAATCCTATCCATATACTATAGATTGTTTTGGTTATATACTTGAACTTGATCCACTCTTATGTCTCTATATATAGTTCGAGTATTCATACTATAGCCAGTGAACTTAGTTTATTTGATTTAGGTTAAATAATGTGCAATTCACTTAATAACCTCAACAACAACTTTATTGCAAATGAATATGTTTAATGTTTACAAACTATGAGTTTTAGGACATAATACCAAACAGTTCATAAAGACAATTGATCTCTAATCAATTTATCGATCTACATATGTAAGAACTCATTAAATTTTAACCATAATTTTCATGATATGGACAAAATCATTCCAAAATTCAAAACATAGAGACTATCATTACAAAATTCAAAGTGCATGAATTAAATTGGGGAAATTTTCTAGTACTACGGTACTATGAAAAAAAATTTCATATTACTTTCATTCATTGTTTGCCATGAAAGAATCATTTAAGAATAGTGTGGGATCCCTGAAATAAAATATTATATCATTAAATGACGTGTCAAATGTTGAATGAAAGGAGTATGTACTACCGTAGTACTAAAAAATTTCTCATTAAATTGTTACATACTAAAGTTCAAGACTAAGGAGTTGGAGTGATGAAATATAGATTTATAGTAGTAGTTAATAAGTTTGTAGGGCACATAATAGAGTATTGAAATAAGCGTTAATAAGTTTATAGAACACATGTTCAAAAATAAATAAATAAATAAAATAATAAGTTTATAGACCTTATATGTCTTTAGGCCAAACAAAGAGTTGTGTGGAGTTATTAACTCCACTCAACTCCACTTAACCCAATTTCTCAATCCAAACACTTCTAAATTGTTACAAAATTTGAAAATAGAAAGACTAAATTGTTACAATTTAATCTGACTAAATTATTAGTCCAATGAAAATTCACAAGTTAATATACGTAGAACAATAATTGGAATCAATCGGATAATTTTGAAAACATTGACATAATTTAGACATTTTTTGAACATACCTCACATAGGGAATATGATTATGGTTTTTTTTGTTTTTTTTTTTTGTTTTTTTTTTTTTACCTTGGAAGTTGGAAAAACAGCTCTGTGTTGTGTCTGTGTGGATAATGGAGGAACATAGCAATTAAAAAAAGGTAGTTTCCGGAACACGCAAGAGGCAACGTGCACTGTCTTTTGCACTGCATTTCCCTGCGCCTGCTGCTGTCTCCTCTCACCAACATCAACACTTTCCCACTATCACCCGGCCCCCACCAAAAACACACCAAATCTTCCTCCTACAAAAATATCCATTTTAAATCAAATTCACCAAAAATCTCTCAAAACCCACAATTTTTCAATTCCAACCTTGTCAATTTTGTATTCACAATATATTTTGTAATCTATTGCACAAAATCAAATTCACTCATCCCACAATTTTGTTCATATAATTACAATATTTAATTGATTTTGAACTTTCAAGATTGTACCAATTAGATTCATGAAGTTTCAATTGTCTAATAGGTTTCTGAATTCCAATTTTGTATTTAATAGATCCCTGAACTTTAGAAATGTCTAAAAGCTAGGTAGTTGAACTTTTAATTTTGTGTCTAGTAGGCCCCTAACACATTCGAGATATTTAAAAATTAACTAATCTATTAGATATAAAATTGAATTGTATTCTTATTGGGTTCCTAAACTTCCAATTTCGTATCTAGTAGATCTATGAATTTTTAAAAATATCGAATAGATCGAAGACTTATTAGACACAGACTAAAAAGTTAAAATACCTAATAGATACAAAAAGTAAAAGCTTAAAGACTTATTGAATACTTTTGAACGTTCATGAATCTATTGAAAACAAAATTAAAAATTTGAAAACCTATTTGACATCTTGTAAAGTTCAATGACTTGACACAATTCTAAAAATTGATTAATTAAACTTATAATTTTAGAGTTTTAGGTAGGAAAAGGAAAATTTTTTTTTTTTTTTTTTTTTTTTTTTTTTGAGAGAGAAATGAGATTTGATTTGAAAGGGAAGATGGTGGTAAAAGCTAAAGCTGAATATATATCATATGATGCTGCTGTGTGTCTGGTCTGGTCTGCCTTGTCTAAGCAAAACAACAAACCCCACATTTGGCGGCACCAACGCATTATTGTTCATTTCCAATTCCAAAAAATAGTTAAAAAAGAAAAAAAAAAATATTCATTTCCACTTTTTCCAACATTTCCCTCTCTCTTGCGTAATCCAAACATCCTCCCTTCTTTTGAGTGCTTAACCATTTTCATCCTCTCTCATAGGAATAACCTTCGTTCCTCCCAATATTCACAACCTTCCATTTTTATTCTAATAAGTCTTTATCGTTGTTAGTTTAACAATTGTGGGATGGAATATCAAACCATTCATCGAGTCATGTTTTCAAATTGACTATTAAATGGTGGGCGTCATACGATTGAGAATCAATACCAAACAACTAAGGTTTTGTTTGATAACGATTTATGTTCACGAACACTGCTTTCGATCTTCAACTTTCTTTGTTTTGTTCATTTTCAAAATCCAAACTCAGATTGTAGTTCAAATGTTTTCCTAAGTTTTGTTCATTTGGCTCTATATATATTGTTATAGGTCATTTTGGACTACTCTGGGTTGACGAGGACAACACAATACCAGCCCAAGGAGACAACCAAGAAACGGACTCCAGAGGGAAAATAGGCCGAAGGATTGGGCCAAGGCCGAGGCCGAGTCCTTTCCCCCCTCGCTCGGTCCCTAATGTCGTGGGTCAGCCTGGTTTGACTTGGTTCAAACCTAGAACGCCTAGAAACCCTAAGGGAGGAATAGGTTTATAAACCCTTCTTCGCCATTGAAGAAGGGATTCTGAAACTCATTCTCTGAACTCTACTCCTTCTTTTGCTCTCTCTGGCTTTCTTCCTTCAGCTTTCTGACTTAAGCATCGGAGGCGGTGTGACAAGCACCACACAGGTGTGCAGGTTTTCCTATCTTGTAGGCCACGTCTTTCTCCCTCTCATATAAATTCACTGCTGGTGTCACGTGAAGGTCAAATGAGTTCTACCTGTCCAAATTTTGGCATCAACAGTTGGCGTCGTCTGTGGGGAAGAAAGCTTTTCTAGTTAAATCTGTGCATCGGTCATTCAATGAGTAAGAGGATGGAAAAGGGAAACGAGAATCTAAACACATAAACTTTAGAAAATAACCGTCAACCGCAGAAATCGCGAGAAGATGATAAGACGCAGAGGTCACCAAGACGAACAGGCTAGGGAGCCGAGGCCGAGGAGAAGAAGCTGATGCAAAAATTGCCGCCTTTAAGGATAAGGTGAGGGGAATGGATCAAAGTTTGTCCAGGATACTTCAAATCTTGGATAAACCTGGTCCTAGCACCAAACTCGAGAGAAAGGCTTGATTAGAGACCCGAGGAAGGGGAAGGAGCCAATTGAATACGTTGAAGAGTCGAAGACAGGATCGAAGGGAAAAGAGACCAACAGTGCCACCAGCAAGGTCGGGGGGCTGAAGCATGCAGAACGTACGGTTCTGAGGAGCCCATAACCAAGTCTTAGCCGCAAAATAGACTTGCGAAATCTGATTGAGGAAAAGCGCATAATGGCCAAGAAGGACAATCTCCCTTGGAAGATTGGGCTTCTGAACACACTAAAGGAGCTCGGAAATCCTCAGGGAGACCTGTAGAGATCAAAGGACTCTGGAGAACAAGATTTGGAATAACTGATTGACCAGGTCAACCCACCCTTCACTGAAGAAGTCATGAAAGCCGAGGTGTCCCAGAAGTTCAAGGTACCTACATTCAAACCGTACGATGGCAAGAAGGACCCCGTACAACACCTAGACGCCTACAGAAACTGGATGGACTTCCACGGCGTCTCAGATGCAATCAGATGTCGCGCTTTCTCTTTCACTCTGACAGGATCAACCAAGTAATGGTTTCAGAGGTTGAAAAGGAGATCCATCAGCTCTTTCAAAGAATTAGCCCGAGCATTCCTCTCGCAGTTCATGGGAGCCAGAGAACAGTGCAAGCCTCACATCAACCTCCTAACTGTCAAAAAACAGCTAAGTGAGAGTTTGTGTGATTATATAACACGTTTTAATGAAGAAGCACTACAGGTTGAGGGGTACAGTGAGGGAGTAGCCTTGGTAGCCATAACCGCCGGACTGGAAGACGATAGACTTCTTAATTCGATAGGTAAGAGATACATGAGCGCGAAGGAGTTGCTCAAGTCAAAGAAGTCGGAACGAGAATACAAGAGGTCTTCTTTATTCGACCACGACAGTAAGAAAGACAAAAGACTGCGGACAGACGAAGGAGGTCAAGGCCAAGCAGACCCTAGCCATGGCCGAGGTCGACCAGACCGAGGAGACTACACAAGAAAGTTTGAAAAATATACTTCTACATCAGTCCCACAGGAGCAAATCTTGATGGAAATTTGGAATACGAACCTGCTCAACGTACCTAGAAAGCTGAAGTCAAATCCTGACAAAAGAGACAAAGGCCAGTATTGCCTTTTCCCCCTCGCTCGGTCCCTAATGTCGTGGGTCAGACCGGTTTGACTTGGTTCAGCCCTGGATCGCCTCCGAACGCCTAAAAACCCTAAGACAGGAACAGGTATATAAACCCTTCTTCGCCATTGAAGAAGGGATTCTGAAACTCATTCTCTGAACCCTACTCCTTCTCTTGCTTTCTTCCTTTTGCTTTCTGACTTAAGCATCAGAGGCGGTATGGCAAGCACCATAACGGTGTGCAGGTTTTTCTGTCTTGCAGGCCACGTCTTCCCCCTCTCCTCTCATATAAATTCACTGCTGTTGTCATGTGAAGATCAGGTGAGTTCTTCTCGTCCAGATTTTTGCATCAATATATATATTTTTTGTATCAGGCTCTATTTATACTTTATAAACCAACAAAAATGAGAAAACAATGTGCACATTTTAATACGTCGTTGATATGGAATTTGGGGAAAAGATTGGATGGAGGGCCTTGTTCGTTAATAGTAAATAGAAAGTGAAAGAAAAACACGAAGAATCTTTTGGCAAATCTTTGCTAAAAATTCGAGCATTGAATATCAATTTTCTTTTGGTTGTCATGTCTCCTCCTCATCAACATTTTCACTAATGAATTTAGTGATATATTTTTTTTTAAAAAAAAAAAGATAATATATCTAGCATCATCTACTCCAAACCTCATTAATTTTGTATCATACGCTAAATGCACGTAAAAATAACCTTTTAATTGTTCAAAAAAATATATAATAGAACATAAAACTATAACATTTACCAAAATTCAGAGTCTAATTCAATCTAAATAAAATATGTTATATTATAAAAAGAAAAAGAAAAAAAAAAAATGAGAAGGGTACATTAATAAGGAAAAATAAAGACACAGCTTTTGAAGGATCATAAAAAAAAATTGGTGTGTCACAAGAAGCCATTAAAGAATACCCACTTTCAGACTCAATCTTTTTTCTCTTTTCCCCTCTCTCTCTTTCTCTAAATTTCCTATTTAAATGCTTCTTCTTCTTCATCTTCTATCTTCAAATCCAAGAAAAAAGCTTCAAATTCTTCATCAATGGCGGCCGCCTGGGCGAGAGAATCCTGCTGGAGAAGCAGGGCACGTGCAAGGCACATGCCTTTACCATCCCCACCCCCTCTGCACGTGCTCCCTTTCTCCAACATGCCTCTCTCGCTCTTACTCTCTCACAGAATCACCAAGATCTTCTCACCTTCTTCTCATACATTTTTTTTTTTTTTTTATAATTTTATGTTTGAAAAATATATTTGTTGAATTTAGAAAAAACAAATGAAATTGTTTTTTTTTTTTTCATCTTTTTAAATTTTGGTCTCTCTCTTCTGTTCATTTTCTATCCATTTTAACCTTCTAACTTTCTTTAAAAAAAAAAAATGAAAATTTGAAATCTAAGGCCCGATGATTATTTGGTTTTTGAAAATTAAACTTATAAACCCTATTTCCACCTACAAGTTTTTTTGTTTTTCTAATACCCATCTTTCCATGTTTTAAAAAACCAAGCCAATTTTTGAAAACTAAAAAAAGTAGTTTTCAAAAACTTGTTTTTGTTTTTGGAATTTGGTTAGGAATTCAAATGTGTCATTGACAAAGATGAAAACATAGTAGGAAAATTAGGAGAAAACAAGCATAATTTTCAAAACCCAAATGGTTATAAAACGGGCCTAAATTACAACGTTTTATATATACAATTTCTAGTCAAAGAATTTTAAGTTTTAATTTTAATTTTTTATTACGAAATTGAAGATATTTTTTCCTTTTCTAACTAGTTCATAATCTCCATGCAGGGAAAATGACAGATTTAATTTTGGAGATCATGGAGAAGAAAGCCTATGCTTTATATTGGATCTTCCAGATGATTTTTTTTTTTTTTAGAAGAAATATAATATTGTAATATTAATTTGCATGGTGGGTGAAAATTTATAATTATGACCATTATTCTTGTATTCAAATTTGTAAAACTAATAAATATGGCTGCCAATTTGGAATGATTATCAGTATTGCATTGTAAAATTTTGAAAAATAGTTTGAATTGTAAAAATATTATGTATAAATAGAGTTTCATAATAGTTGCACATTTCATTGACTTTCTATAATTTCTATGAGTTATAATTATAATTTTTCTATTTATATAGATACTTGTAATATTCTATGATCCTATAATCCTATAAATAGAGGCTTTGGAATAAAGAATGAATTAAATAACAGATGCATTTAATCTATGGTGCTTTCTTATTTATTGTTATTTTGTTTAGAGCTGTTTATGATATGAACTATTTAAGAAATTTTATTGTTTATTTAATAAAGTAAATATCTTTTCTGTTATAGGCACATATAGGTTGGGTGTATTTAAGAAATTTTATTGTTCATTTAGGCATATCATTTATTTACCATGTTTTTGTTTTCTTAAGAAAATATTCGAATTCTTAGTTCAATTTTAAAAATAAAACAAATTAAATTTTTTTTTTAATTTTGAAAAGTTTGTCAAAAATAGATAACAAATCAAAGAATTAGATGAAAGTAGCGTTTAGAAGCTTTTTTCAAATACCAAAAAATAAGAAATCAAAGGGTTAATCAAACTGTGCCTAATTTTTTACTTTCTAAAGATGTATTTTAAAATTTAGAATTTTAAAGATTAAAAATTGACTTTTGATTTTTTGAAAAAAAAAATAATAAATTTTCTTTATAATGATAGTTATATTTTGAGGGATGAATTTTCAAAATATCTTTTTAATTTCTCACATCTAAAAAGTAACTATTTTTTTCCAAGTCATTATTACATTCTCACCATTTAATATCCATCTACTCAATATAACTTGTAAAACACTTAAAAAAAAAAAAAAAAAAAAAAAAAAACCTTATGAAACACTTATCTATATTCATGTTAGTACATTAGTACACATGTTCAAAGTCATGTTATCTTTACACACAGTTAGATAATAATTAGAGGCACAATAACTTCAATAACATATATTTGATATTTTATATAAATTCAAACGCCAAATATAAAATAAAATTAAAAGTTTAAAAGCTAAAATAAATATTTTGAAAGTTTAAAAGCCAAAATAGAATTATTTTTAAAGTTTAGGAGGCCACAATAATCTTTAGACTAGATAATTTCTCTTGGTTCCTAATATTTGAGAGCTTTTTCAATTTAGTCTATAGAATTAAGTTACTCAGGAGAGGCAAAGACATTTTGAGAAAAAAAAAAAATCTAACTTCTAGCTTTTTATATATACAAATCTCTCTAACTCAAAAGTTGAAAAGAGGACAATAATTAGAGTGCTTTAAAATTTAAATTTTTTTTCATATAATTTTTAATATGTTAAACAATAAAGAGGGAGAAAATCTCTTCACTCTGCCTTTAAAGAGAAAATTGAAAATCGAAATTTCTATCAATTTGTTAAAAATTTAAAGAATAAACTGGAAAATTTCAGTTCTGGAGTAACCTAATTCTTCTCTTAAATCTCCACTAACTGATGGTAATACATAGGCTTGTTTAACACTATTAGATAACATGAGTTCTATCTCAAATTTTGTGATGAACGAAATTGATAATTTGGCCTCATTCTGCAACGTGATCTCCTTCGTAAAATGCCCAAGGGCTGGGAACAAAATTGCGCACCATCTTGTGCGAGCGGCGGCGAGATTTTTGCCGGCAGGAAACCTGTCGTCCGAAGTTGTCAATGGGGAATTTGCTTTTTGGGTTTCTTCCACACTGGAAGATCATCTTTTTTTTTGTAGGGATGTAAATATCCCAACCTGGCCGTCGTCTTTGATTAATGAGGAAGTGGTTGTAAACTTTTAATCTTTCTTTAACGCAATTAATTCCTTTAAAAAAAAATTAATTGACAATAAGTGAAGTAATCCATCTATTAAGGTTTCCAGTTATCTTTTCAATATGTGATTCTCAACAAACACCAATCAATTTTAACATTAACCTATGGAAAGAATATAGTTAAAATATTAAGATGCAAAAGATTAAATTGAATTTTTTAAAAATAATATATAGCTCAACGTTGCAAAATTTAAAAGATAATTAGAAAAAGAGGAATGGGAATGAAAAATTGTGGGTTAAAAATGAAAAAGTAAAAAAGAAAAGAAAAGAATGATGTAATAGAGAAAGAGAGGATAGGGCAGAGACATAAATAGAAGATTATGTCAGAAAGAAAGATGGCGTAAACAAATGAAATGGCTGATATGGTTTCTGAGCCAGGTGAATTTTTTTGACAGTCAAATTTAACCTCTCCCTCTAACCTTGCTTAAACCCTAAGTCATCCTTTTACTCTGCCTTAAAACATGGGGGATTCTTCTCCCTCTCTCACTCTCCTTTGGGTTTTGTTTTAAATTAACTTCATCCATTTTTCAATTTTGTGTATTTGTTTAGGCCTTCTAAATTAAAATCTTATTTTATTTTTATCCATTCAAATTATTAACACATAACATTAAGGTTGTTCATTCGTCAATTGGTATCGGTTTTGGATGATGATCAAAATTGAAAACCAACCTATCGATTTTCCGCCAGTCGGTGGTCAGTAATGCTCCATGAAACCGACGATTTTATGGCTTATAAACATATTAGGTTCAAAATTAGTGGTCACTAATTTTTTTTATCTAATTTTGAACCTCCCTACCTAACATTACCAACATAAGTAAAATTCAATGTTTAGAAACTATTTCCTCCAATAAAGTTGGAAGTTCAAATCTCTACTCCACATTTGTTGTAGTAAAATATATATATATATATATATAACATGCTCACATGACATACCTATTAGATATATGTGAGGTTCCGACCAGATTTACAATGTCTTAACTAATTATACTATGTTCATGTTGAACAATATCTGGTACTAGTGCAGTACATATTCATCCCTAAACTAATCAATATTGATTAATTGATAAGTTAAAAATCACTTTTGGTCCCTGAACATTCATGAAAGTAATAATTAAGTCCATAAACTTCGATTTGTAACGATTTAGTCCCTATACTTTAAATTTTGTAACAATTTAGTCATTGACTTTCATATGTAACAATTTAGTCTCTGTACTTTAAAAATTTGTAACGATGTAGTCCCTATCATGAAAATTAATATCTTAATGAAATTTCTTACCTAGAAAGATTCATAAACTAAATTGGAACCTAATATGTCTATAAGTTATAAAATCTAATCATTAAGTAATAAAAATCAACATTTAATTTTGATGATTTTTTTTTTCAACAAGGATTAAATTGTTATAAATTTAAAAGTACAAGAAGGACTACGTTATTATTTATTAAAGTTTATGGACTAAATTATTATAAAATTGAAAGTACATGAATTAAATCGATACAAATCAAAATTGAGGGACTAAATTTTTATTTTCATAAAAGTTAAAGTGTGATTTTTAACCTTAAAAAGATGTTATGATGGAATACAAGTTAGCTGAGATTTTCAACTTGATTGTGTCTGTCTAGATTTCTTTTGGAATTATTGTTTAGTTGATGTAATATGAGTCATATCAGAATCACTATGCCTTAAAATGTGGGGGATTCCCCTATTCTCTCTCTAGTTTTAGGACATTTTAAAGGGATAAAAGGAAGGGGTTTAGGGCATATATAAGGGTATTAGGGCATTGGAAATTGAAGTAAAAGAGAGAGAGAAAGGGAGACAAAAGGCCTGCAAGTGGAACTGAGGACGAAAAGAGGAATTGATGATGAAAGAAGGGGTTTGGCTTATATTGCAAGTAAAACACAAGTGATATTTTCTGAGATAGAATAAAAAGGAAGGTTTTCACACGCAATGCACGAATATAGAGGCTTCTAAATTCAATTCAATTAAATTATTATTTACAAAGACCCATCTCTCTAGGGTCATGGCCTTTGCTACACGTGGCCTTATTAAATGAGGACTCATCTATATATATATCTTCGGTTATGCAACTATTTAATTGCATGAATTTATTACCCCTCCCAATAATGCAATCTTTATGAACATATTCTCATGTTTGACTCACAAAAATTTGAATTTAGTCAAGGGTAGGAGGATTCAAATTCATTTATTCAACCAAATCAGATTTGGTATTATTACGAGTTTAGTGACTTAACTTTCAACGTCGTACCAATTAAGTCCCTAAACTTTAAAAAGTTTCTAATAGATTCCTGAACTTTTAATTTTGTTTCTAATCTAATAGGTTCATGAACTTTAGAAATGCATGTCTAGTAGATCCTTGAACTTTCAATTTTGTGTCTAATAGGTGCAATCTGCTATGTATAAGATTGAATTTTATGTTTATTGATACTCTAAACGTCCAATTTTGTATCTAGTAAGTAGACTTGTGAATTTTTAAAAATATTGAATAAGTCAAGGACTTTTTAGACATAATTAAAAGTTGAGGGACCTATTGGACACAAAAGTGAAAGTTTAAGTATCTATTGGATACTTTTTAAAATTCAGAGACCTATTGAAAACATGACCTATTTGGAACTTTTTAAAATTCATAAACTAAATTGATACAACTTTGAAAGTTCAAGGACTAAACATGTAATTTAACCTGTTATTTTATATTTTCACTTGATCGATTGTATTTGGATTATGCAATTTGGAAACTAAAGTCATGAGAAAATTTTGTAAATAATATTCAAGCATTTACTGAGTTTTCAAATTTTTAAACACCTCTTGAATTCTCATTAAACTTCATCTTTTACAATTTTCTGTTTTATTGAGCCACTAATAAAACGCATCTAAAGAGAGTCGAAAAATTGACAAGTTTGAGTTTGTATAATTTATATTTGGATGGTTAAAAAGATCATATGGAAAGAAAACTAAATTTTAAATAACCTTTGTTTGGTTCTTCTTCTTTCTTTCTTTCTTTCTTTCTTTCTTTCTTTTTTTTTTTTTTTTTTATTTTTGAAAAGCTTTGTGTTGAAGAATTGATGCTCATATCAGAAGGATCAATATAGTCACAAACTTATGAGAGTGTTATCTCTCTTTACTCCTTCGGTCAAGGGCAGAGAAAAGGAGTCACGTGCTTCCAGCAAGCAGTTAGTTAATTACTCTGTTATAAGTAAACAGCCTGACTAAGCTTTGTTAGAATAGCCCACTAAAGCCCATTTTTTTTGTCATTCTTTTTGTGTAATATTGGACTTGTGTTTTAGCCCATTTTATTCCCAGCGTTCCCTTATTCATTTGTTAAGAATTTGTTATTAGTGCATCGTCTTCCTTGAGTGCTCAGCATGCGCCTCAAGCAGAGTTCGTTAGGGTATAATCTTCCAGAGAAAGGAAATTATTTTTCATTATTTTTTTTGTATTAGTTTTTTCTCCCCCAGGTCTTTATATATGGCTAATTTCTTCATCATTTTCATATATAAAAAGCATAGGGTTTTCTCCTGCATATTTGAGATGTTCTTCTCTATTTTCTTCTTGCTTTTGTGTGAAAGTTAACTTGGTATCAGAGCTTCGTCAAGCGACTAAGCTATTGATTTTTTTTTTCTCGATTCTGGTTCTAAATGTCGACTTCTCAGAGTGCTCTCAGCGGAGCAACGGAAGATTCTACCTCTTCATCTGTTCATGCATTTAGCCCTGGTAACAAAATTTCAATTGTGAAGTTGACTGATGATAATTTTCTGCTATGGAAATTTCAGATTCTCATAGCATTAGAAGGCTATGATCTTGAATCGCATCTCGAAGATGACCCTCCAGCAAAATTTATTGAAACCACGACCGCGACATCCTCAGGCGAAACAACAACGGAAACAACGACAACTGTGAAAACCCCGAATCCGATTTACACGCAGTGGAAGAGGCACGACAAGGTAATTTCGCCATGGCTCGTTGGTTCCATGACCAAGGAAATCCTGCATCAGATGATACACTGCACTTCAGTTAAAGAAATCTAGACTTGCTTGCATCAAATTTTTACAACTCGGAATCTTGCCCAGATGATGAAAATTAAGACGAAACTTCAGACCATTCAAAAAGGAGGTATGTCCTTGAAGGATTATTTTGCAAAAATACAACAACACATTGATGCTTTAGCTGCTGTGGGTAAACCTGTTGACATAGAAGATCATATTCTCTTTATACTTGCTGGTCTTAGGTCTGAATATGAGTCCATGGTTTCTGTAATTTCGGCTAAGGCTGGACCTCAATATGTACAAGAGGTAATGTCTCTTATCCTCACTCAGGAGAATAGAATCGAAAGCAAGCTCACCTGAGATATCGGTTCCTTCAGTTAATCTAACGGTCAAATCAACTGAACCTGAAACTCCTAAATCTAACAATTCTCAGTTTTCTCAGTCCAATAATTACAGTAACAGAGGTGGTCGCGGTGGCCGTGGAGGTTCTTACTCTAATCGTGGCGGTCGTGGTGGACCTTGGAACAACAGAAACAAGGTTCAATGTCAATTGTGCAGCAAGTTTGGTCACTCGGCTCCCAAGTGCTACTTTCGATATGCACCTCAATCATCTCAAAATGCTCCAGGTTCGTACAATTCTAATTTCAGTCCTTTTAACAGATCTGCTCCATTTCCTCAGATGGCTGCAATGGTGACAACTCCTGATTTGAATCACGATACCAACTGGTATCCCGATTCTGGTGCGACAAACCACCTCACTCATAGCTTTAATAACATGTCTGTTGGATCTGAATATGGGGGAGGAAATCAAGTCTATGTAGGCAATGGAGTAGGTTTGCCCATTCTTCACCTCGGTTTCTCATCTTTTAACTCTCCCTCTTGCTCTAGTCGTGTTTTTTATCTAAATAATCTATTACATGTTCCGTCAATTACCAAAAACTTAATTAGTGTTAGCCAGTTTGCCCGTGATAATGGAGTCTTTTTTGAATTTCATCATACTCTCTGCTATATGAAGGATCAAGTGTCTGGTCAGGTGCTGCTCCAAGGGACTCTCCGTGATGGTTTATATAGTTTCAATCTATCTCCTACTTCAAAGCATCAAGATACTACAGTAGCTCAAACTCTTACCTCAACTTTGTCCTCCCATTCCAGTGTTTTTACTTCTCATAGTTTACCTTGTTCTAATTTAGACTTATGGCAACGCCACCTTGGCCATCCCTCTTTTTCTGTCAAAAATGTCTTGCGGATGTATAAGCCAAGCATGTCTATAAATAATGAATTTCACTTTTGTAATACCTGTGCTATGGGGAAATATCACAATCTTCCCTTCAATGTTTCCAGTAATGAATACAATGGACCTTTACAGTTAGTTGTCTCAGATCTATGGGGCCCAGCTTATATACCATCCAAGAATGGCTACAGATACTATATCAGTTTTGTTGATGTTTATAGTCGTTACACCTGGGTTTACTTCTTAAAATCAAAATCTGATGCCCTTTCTGCCTTTATTAAGTTTAAAACTTTGGTTGAAAAATTGCTTGGTGTTCCCATAATTAGGTTTCAGTCGGATGGTGGAGGAGAGTTTCAGGCTTTTAAAAATTTTCTTACAACCAATGGCATAACTCATAGAATTTCCTGCCCTTATACATCCCAACAAAATAGGATTGCTAAACGTAAACATACGCACATAGTAGACATTGGATTATCCCTTCTATCTCAAGCATCAATGCCCTTACATTTTTGGGATGAAGCCTTTTCCACTGCTGTGTATCTCATTAATAGATTGCCAACTACTATTCTCCATCATGTTAGTCCCTTGGAAAAGCTTTTTAAGACTAAACCTGATTATTCCACCCTTAGAACCTTCGGTTGTTTATGCTTTCCATGTTTAAGGCCTTATAACAACCATAAGCTTTCCTATAGATCTCTTCCATGTACCTTCCTTGGTTACAGTCCCTCACACAAAGGCTATAAATGCTTAAACTCATCCGGACAGCTTATTATCTCCAGACATGTCCTATTTAATGAGTCAAACTTTCCCTTTAGCCTTCAACAAAACCTTCTGCCTGCCTCTTCTTCACCTTCCATATTTATGCCTCATCCTCCTATTATTTCCCATCCCACCGAAACTACATCCACACAATCTACAATTCCAACCTCTGCCACTCCAAGTCTGGACACTCCTGCTCCTATGCCTACTGATAATGCTTCCTCACCCCAAAGGTCTCCCTCTTTGGCTAATGATCAATCTCCTTCTTCAACTCCTACTCTAGCTGCACCTATTGGTAACAATCATCCAATGGTGACTCGGGCCAAAAGTGGGATATTCAAACCCAAAATTTACGTGTCTGAGGTTAATTCCTATGTGGGTTGTGAACCTCCAAATGTGAAGGAGGCTCTCAAATGTCCTCACTGTCGTAAAGCCATGCAAGATGAATATGATGCATTAATGAAAAATCATACGTGGGATGTTGATCCTTCTCCTGCTAATAAAAAGATTGTTGGCTGTAAGTGGATTTTCCGAATTAAAAGGAACTCCGATGGAACAATTTCGCAATATAAAGCCAAGCTTGTCACCAAGGGCTTTCACCAAACAGCTGATCTTGATTACACAGAAACTTTCAGCCCTGTAGTCAAACCTATAACTATTCAGGTCTTATTAACTTTGGCCTTAAAATTTGGTTGGTCCATTCGGCAGATAGATGTTAACAATGCCTTTTTACATGGAAATCTAACAGAAACAGTGTTTATGGAACAACCTAGTGGATTTAAAGTTGCAGGGAATCATGACATGGTTTGCAAACTTCGAAAGGCTCTCTATGGCTTGAAGCAAGCCCCCCGTGCGTGGTATGATCGTCTTAGTCTCTTTCTTAAAACTCTTGGGTTGAAAACCTCCAAGGCTAATTCGTCTCTCTTAATACATCATTCTGCTACTTCATGTTGTTACATCTTAATTTATGTGGATGACATAATTATATTGGGAAGCTCCTCTTATGATATTGATGCTCTGGTTAAGTCTCTTAATGCTCAGTTCTCCTTAAAGGACTTAGGCAAGCTAAACTACTTTCTTGGCATCGAGGTTTCATATCCGGCCACTGGGGGTATGTTCTTATCGCAATCCTCCTACATCTCTGATGTCCTTGCTCGAGCAAAAATGAACAATGCAAACTCTATTGCCACGTCAATGGTTAGTAACTCTATCCCTTCAGCTCATATGGGTGAAAATTATTCCGATCCTTTTCTATATAGAAGCATCGTTGGTGCACTACAATATGTTACTATAACGAGGCCGAAAATTTCTTATAGTGTCAATAAGGCTTGTCAATTCATGCATTCTCCAAGAGAGATTCATTGGCAGTTAGTCAAAAGAATATTGCGTTATCTGAAAGGCACTCTTAATAATGGTTTGCTTTTACACTGTCCTCATGATCTTTCATTGGTTGGCTTTGCTGATGTTGATTGGGCATCTGATCCAGATGATCGAAAATCCACCACTGGTTTCTGTGTATATTTTGGTGGAAATTTGATAACTTGGGGTTCCAAGAAGCAAACTATTATATCTTGTTCCAGCACAGAAGCAGAGTATCGGGGTTTAGCAACTGTCGCGGCTGAACTGGTTTGGTTACGCTCTCTTTTTAATGATTTACATATTTGTTTACCTAAACCTCCTATTATTTGGTGTGACAATTTAGGGGCTGTCCATTTAAGTGCAGATCCAATTTCGCACTCCAAAACAAAGCACGTTGAGCTAGACATTTACTTTGTTCGAGATTTAGTTCAAAACAAAAGGATTCTTATTCAACACCTTCCTTCAACAGAATAAGTGGCTGATATTCTCACAAAACCTTTGTCTGCTGTCAATTTTAACAGGCTCAAATACAAGCTCAATGTTCGTGATGCTACTACCATTGGCTTGAGGGGGGTGTTAGAATAGCCCACTAAAGCCCATTTTTTCTGTCATTCTTTTTATGTAATATTGGGCCTGTGTTTTAGCCCATTTTATTCCCAGCGTTCCCTTATTCATTTGTTAAGAATCTGTTATTAGGACATCGTCTTGATTGAGTGCTCAGCATGCGCCTCAAGCAGAGTTCGTTAGGGTAGAATCTTCCAGAGAAAGGAAATTATTTTTCATTATTTTTTTGTAGGAGTTTTTCTCCCTAGGCCTTTATATATGGCTGATTTCTTCATCATTTTCATACATAAAAGCATAGGGTTTTCTCCTGCATATTTGAGATGTTCTTCTCTATTTTCTTCTTGCTTTTGTGTGAAAGTTAACTAGCTTGTAAATCATCTGAGTAAAACAACTCATCTTGTACCCAAAAGATAATTCTCAATAAGAAATACTCTCTCTGGTTTTGCACAGTGGATGTAGACTTAAGTGTCGAACCACTATAATCATACCGTGTCATCTTCTTCTTCCTTCTATTTTACTTTGTTAATTGCTTTCTGTTCTTGGTAATCGCTGGGTTCAAAACCAACAACTGGTATCAGAGCCTCTGTCTGGAGGATTCTTGGTGCAAGATTGCTCAGAAATTTCCGAAATCAAGAAACTCGGAATTAGCTCACTTGATCTTTCACGATTGATTGGAGATCGAAGATCGCAAGAAGCCGTCTCTGAACGTGACTGGATCGCAAACTTCTCAACTTGGAATCTTGAAGAGATTCGTTTCGTTTCGACTGCTAAAGGATGGCTGCAAAGGTCGAATTGGAGAAGTTTGACAGCAAAAGCGATTTCAATCTCTGGAGAACAAAAATGAATGCTCTTCTCGTCCAACAAAAGGTGGCCAGGGCACTCCTCGATCCAGATAAGTTGCCTTCTACACTTTCTAAAGAAGATAGAGAGGAAATGTATGAAATAGTTTATAGTTCCATAATTTTACACCTAGCTGATAATGTACTTCGTAGGATCAGAAAAATTGAAAATATCTTTTTGATGTTATTTTGGTTAATTTCCTTTTGGTTACTGTAGACACTGTATTTGGTCCGGCTTGATTTTTAGTATAATGTTTGATTTGTTCCAATATTTGATGTTCAATTTGTTTTTTGGTTTTCATTGTTTATTTTCATTTTAATTTTATTTTTGTTTATTTTTATTTAATTTATTTCTTTATTTTTTTATTTATTTAATTTTAATTATAATTTTTTTTCTTTGGTCTTCCACTTTCACTTCCTTCTCCTTTTCCCTCTCCCCCTCCTTCTCCCAACTTCCCACTCTCTCCCCCTCTTTCTCAACCCATTCCCCCTTTTCCTTCAACCATTTCTCCAGGAGAGCTTGTGGAAAAAGAGAGAGTTTTAGAGGAGGAGATTTTAGAGAGATCCATAAGAACTCAATTTGAGTTTCCTTGAATCACCACGATTCCGACGACCTCTAGCCAACGAACGTCGCCGTCGCTACCGCAACCTGCATAGTTCCGCCGTCGCCACTCTGGTTCGAAGACCCATATTGATTCTGGCGAGTTCTAAGGTGAGATTTGGGAGAGAAAGGAAAAGAAGGAGAGGAAAGAAAGTGAAAGGAAAAAGAAGAGAGAAAGAAAATGAGGAAGAAGATGAAGGTAAAGTTGGTGGGTCCCACTCTTTTATTTATTTATTTTTTTCTTTTCTTCATATAATTTCTCTTTTATTTGCTTAAAAGCTTATTTCAAATTCTTTATTGGGAAAAATACACTTTTAGTCCCTGAGGTTTGAGTTAGGTTTCATTTTGGATCTTGAGTTTTCAAACTCAACAATTTAGTTCCTGAGGTTTGGTTTTAGTTTCATTTTGGTCACTCCATCCATTTTTCTGTTCAAAACTAACGGACCGATGATGTGGCACTATTTTTTTTATTAAAAAAATTAATTTTAAAATTTTTTAATTAAAAATATATTAAATATTAAAATAATAAAAATATTATTATTTTTAATTATTTTTATTTATTTTTTCTTCCTTCTCATTCTTCTTCATCCTTGTTCTTCTTCTACTACTTCTTCTTCAACAGTCAAGACCTTCAGTCCATGGTCGGCGGCTGACGGCCGACGACCACCGCTCGCTGGCGGCCGTCGACGCCGACGATTTTTTTTCTTCTTTCTCTTCTATTCTTCTTCTTTCCCTTCCTTCTCCAAAGTTTCTGGTTTTTTTTTTCTTTTTTCTCATCTTTTATTCTTCCCTCTCCTCCTCTTCTTCTTCCCTCTTCCTCCCCTTCCCTTTCTTCTTCACTGTTCTTTAAAAAAAAAAAACGAAGATGAAGCCCGAATCGAGATCTACACGACGGTCTGACGAGAGAAAACGAACGGTCGAATCGTTCCAGATCTACCCACGCGAACACCTCAGCCCGAATCATTCCAGATCTACGCGAACTGGAATCCACTTGAACCCACGCGAAACAGATCTGTGATGGTTCAGATCTGGAACTCCAGTCCGAATCGGGACAAATCGACGCGAACCCACGAGAACACCCAGACGGCAGCAAATAAACCCACGCAGCAGTGTAGAACGTCGTCGGAGTTGACCCCCGAAGGACGACCAGAAGTGCTGCTGCTGCCGGAGAAGACGCGCGAACACACTGGAACTCGCGTATGCTGCTGCCGGAGAAGAAGCACATTCCAGAGCTCGCTTCCGCCGTTTAGCTCACTACCTTATCCATGGCGTCGATGTTCTTGACTTTGAAGCCCTTTGTAAACAAAATCAATGCACCCACTTTCTCCAATTAGAGAATACAGAGTAATTCCTCATCTTCTTCCTTCAGCTCTTAGAGAACTTAGAGAACTTCCTTTCAAGTTGGAACCCACCAAGGTCTGTAACTGTTCTCCCTTTTGTGGGGGGTTTCTATTGAGTTTTGAATTGAAACATTACAGATTCTGGCTTCGTTTTTCGATTGATTGTCTGTTTTGAGTTAATGGGGTTGGAGATTTTTGGTTGTGAGTTTATGCTGGATGGGTTTGTGTTTGTACTTGTGGCTTGTACGTTGTTCCACGAGGGGATAAAGTCCACATCCATGAATCTTATGTTCTTCAATCATTTTGCTTTTGTGTTTTTATGTGATATCTTGTTCAAGTTCTTATCTGGATGAGTTGAAAAAGAGAAGAGGAGAAAAAAAAATGGCAGCGGCGGTCGGCAACCGAGCTAAAGAAGAAGGGTGTGGTTGAGAGGAAGAAGATGGTGATGGTTGAGAAAGAAGAAAAGAGGGGGAAATGAAAATTTTAAAAAATATATATATATTTTAATTTTTTTTGAAAACATGTTTTTTAATTATTTTATTTTAAATTTTAAAAAATATTTTTTTAATAAAAAAATAAGTGTCACGTCAGCAAACCGTTAGTTTTTAATGGAAAAATGGATGGAGGGACCAAAATGAAACTAAAACCAAACCTCAAGGACTAAATTGTTGAGTTTGAAAACTAAGGGACCAAAATGAAACCTAACTCAAACCTCAGGGACTAAAAGTGTATTTTTCCCTTTTTTATTTGTTTAATGTTTTTCTTTCACTTTGATTTTAGGCTAAAATTCAAATTAATTTCAAATTAGCTTTAATTGAGATTTTCTTAAATCAATTTCAACCTGATTTTAATTTAAAATTTCTAATTTGTATTTCACATTGGTTTTAATTGACTTTAATTTGGAGATCTCAATTTAATTCTAATTTAATTTTAATTTAAAGTTTTAGTTTCTATTCTGTTTTGATTCTCAATTTGGATTTCCAATTCAATTTCATTTTAAAATTTTTAAAAAATTAATGTCAATTTGGTTTAATTTGGATTTCTAGTTCAATTTCATTTTGGTTTTAAATTGATTTGATTTGAATTTGGTATAATTTGAAATTTTAGAAATTAATTTGAATTTGGTTTAATTGGTATTTCCAATTCAATTCATTTTCAATTTGATATTAAATTTGATTTCCTAAATCAATTTCAAATTACCTTTACTGTGCCATTTCTCAATAAATTTCATTTCAAATTGAATTTTACATTGAAATCTCCAAATCAATTTCAGTTTGGTTTTAATTTAGAATTTCTAATTTCAACCTTAAATTGGTTTTAATTTGGAATTTTTCAATAAATTTCAATATGTTCTAATTGGAATTTCAAAATCAATGTCTTTAATTCACATTTGAGATCTCAATTCAGTTTCAATTTAATTTTTATATGAAGTTTTGGTTTCAATCCCATTTTGATTCTAAATTTGGATTTCCAATTTAATTTCTTTTAGGATTTTTAAAAGAATCAAAGTGAATTTGGTTTAATTTGGATTTCAATTCAATTTCATTCTTGGTTTTAAATTAAACTAAATTTCAATTTAGTTTTAGTTTGAAATTTTCAAATAAAATTTTAATTTTTCTATGATTGATTTTAATTTGAATAAAATCTCAAATTGGTTCAATTTGTAATTCTGATATTCATCAATGAATTTCAATTTGATTTTAATTTAGATTTTCAAAATTGATTTCAATTGGGTTTCTTAAATAAATTTCAAAATAGGTTTTGATTGAAAATTTTGGGTTTCTTAAATAAATTTCAAAATAGGTTTTGATTGAAAATTTTGAAGTCAATCTTAATTTGGTTAATATTTGAATTCCAATTTTTCTTCAAACGATTTAAATTTGAAATACCCAAATGAATTTCAAAGTGAATTTTAATTTGGTATTTAAATTTGAACTGTTTAAATGAATCTCAAATGGGATTTAATTTGAAGTTTCAAATTGGATTTCAAGAAAAGTTTTTTAAAGTTGATTATGGAAACTTTAGGCTAATTTTGTCTAAGAACGAGTATTTAAGCTGACCGAAAGGGAACACCCTGCCTGGAAATTAGCCTAAATATTTTAGCAATCAACTTGAATTTGGTCTTAATTTAGAATTTTTGAAATCAACTTCAATTTGACTTTAAATTGTATTTCTCAAAGCAATTTCAAAATGACTTTTAAACTGAGATTTCCAATTGAATTTCAATTTGGTTTTAGTTCGAATTTCTAAATGATTTAACTTCCTTCCAATTGATTTCAAATTCTTTATTTTAATTTTTTTAGCTTTGAAATTTCTAATTAGTTTTTTAATTTGGAAAGTAAAAAAAGATTTCTTTTTGTTGAATGGTGTCATACCACTCATAATTATTAATTCTCATTTTATTCCTAAAATGTGAAATAATAGACATGAGACAAATAATATCTGTAAAACATATGACGGAGTTGAGATAACTTCTCAAATTCTTGAGGTGACAAATTTTCTTTTAATTAAAAGAAGATTTCAACATGACAAACAATTATTGGGTATAACCCCATTCACTGCATCAAAACCTTACTTTAATTTGTAAAGCTAAGGTAAGATCAAGTGGGACATTTGTTCTTTGATTTTTTTTTTCTTCAAAATAAAGGACCGTTTCATGTTATAAAAAGATAATTTTAAAGTAAAATGTGGTAACCGTTTTTAAACGGGTGTTGTAGGGGTGCTAACACCTTCCCTACACTCAATCGACTCCCGAGCCTAATTTTTGGTTTTCAAATACAGTTTTTTTTTCTTTAAAACGGGTGACCAATCACACCCCAAGATGATTGGTGTCGACTCCAAACCTCTCCTCTCGAAAGAGACCCTTAGGAAAGGACGTCGGCCGCTCCGCATCGCGATGACGTTGCGACAGTTACATGGTATGAGGTTCTAATAAATTTATGTTTACTAGATCACACATTGATTTTGGTTGTTGCTACCATTTTCTTGCTTGTGGTTGCAATGTGTATATATTATGAATATATATAATATACATAAATTGTTAGTTTATATAAGTACATATTTAACTATACCTAAGTATATATATCCAGTATATGTGAGTATTTATGGAGGTATATACTAGTGGAAGGTGTATACAAATATAATACATAGTATATTACCTATTGCAGTTGTTTAGGATTTTACATCATGAAGAAAAAAAAAAGGTTAAAATCTCTTATATCTTGCACTCTAAAAATAGTAGACTACATATATTATTATGTATGTTGCTTTGTAAGGAAAATATAAATAATATGTTGTACAAATTATATTTATCATAAATAATATATTTTGATATATCTGCTATCTTCTGTATGTTGTTATGAATGAATTTGATTGGAAATAAAGTCAAGAAATAAAGGTATTTATATATTATATTCATAAGTTTTATTTATATATAGTAACCATATCATGTTAATTCTTCGAAAATTTACCTTTTTGGTCCTTGAGTTTTGAGGAATATGTTCGTTTGATCCCTGAGTTTTCAAAATAGACCTTTTTAGTCCCTGAATTTTGAGAAATATCTTTAAAAGGTCCCTAAGTTTTCAAAATGGACCTTTTTAGTCCGAGTTTTGAGAAATAGGTTTAAAAGGTCTCTAAAATTATTTTTTCATCTTTTTTAAATTAATATTTTTGTATTAATTTTTAATATTGAATGGTTTTTAAATTAAAAACTTAAAAGTATTAATTTAAAAAATTGAAAAAATAATATTAGGGACCTTTTGAACATATTTCTCAAAACTTAGGGACTAAAAAAAAGTCTATTTTGAAAACTTAGGGACCTTTTAAACATATTTCTCAAAACTCAAGGACTAAAAAGGTCTATTTTGAAAACTTAGGGACCAAACACACATATTCCTCAAAATTCAGGGACCAAAAAGGTATTTTCCCTTAATTCTTCATGACATTACACAAATAAAGAAGTACAAGTTCAAGTAGATCTTTGAACCTTGGTTGATGACACATAAACTTAAAAGAGTTATAAACAGGGAGTAGTCCACATAATTATCTCTTAAATTTGTTCACTACTGCATGCATAGATGACTCAAATAGAAGAAGTGAGAATACCAATATATAGATTCAAAGTTCTCTTTCTATTGTATGAATATATATAGGTGTATATTGTATGCATCACAAATATATACATGTCAGACAAGTTTATATTATAAATACTTTTCACATATGCATATGAATATAATATAAATACATGTTTGCTTGTATTTGATGTATCTTTTTTGTTAGTTTGTTGATAAATTTACTTTGTAGAATATCTTAGCTTTTGCATTAACGAGCAACATTCAATCATTAAAATATTATTTCTAAAACGTTGTGATTGACACAATCATCTCTATCATTCTATTGTCCACAATATAACATACGTACAAAAACTATGATAGTATACCTATATAAAAGAAATACATGAGGTATATATTTGGATAACTATAAAGGACTAAAAATATATTTTTTTGGGCAAATGTTAAAAGGTTATTTGTTAGAGGGGTTCTAGCCTAGCTCTCTCTCCCGTGAGAAAGCGATAGGCTATGAACAGGAGGGGCAACCTTCTGGGTTTGCCATTAGGGCTCCTCTTGTGATCAAGGCGTTAGCTTCGGGTCCCTCCAACAGTGATGGGAAGCAGTAAAGAAGCAGAGGAAGTGCAGAGGAAACTAGAGAGCTTGGGTCTTGAAGAAGAAGAAAGTGGAAGAATGGTAGACATAGATGACAATGATATAGATGAGACAGACAAGGATTTCAAAACAGCATTATACTGCAAAATCCTAACAACACGCACGATCAATGGGGATGCTTTTGCGAGACTGATGCCCAAGATACGGGGCCTGGATGGAAATGTAAAAGTCGAGAAAGCAGGGAAAGACATATTTCTATGCAAATTTAAAAATTAGAGATTCAAAAACAGGGTGGCAAGAGAAGGGCCTTGGAGTTTTGATGATGCCATCATACTCTTTGAAGAGCCTAGAGGAAACTGCAGCGCGGAAGAAATAATCTTTAGGTATGTGGATTTTTGGATACGCTTTCACAACTTACCCCGTGTGTGTTTTTGCAGGAAATACGCCATCGCCCTTGGAAACTCGATAGGCACCTTTCAAGAAGCTGATGCCATCATACTCTTTGAAGAGCCTAGAGGAAACTGCAGCGCGGAAGAAATAATCTTTAGGTATGTGGATTTTTGGATACGCTTTCACAACTTACCCCGTGTGTGTTTTTGCAGGAAATACGCCATCGCCCTTGGAAACTCGATAGGCACCTTTCAAGAAGCTGACTCAGACGAAAATGGCAAGATGAAGGGAGAGACTCTGAGAGTAAAAGTCAGGATGGATGTTAACAAACCCCTTAGAAGAGAGACGAATGTAAAAACGGGCTCCATGGCAGACAAACACATGGATTCGTGTGACCTATGAAAAGCTTCCCGACTTTTGGTATTTCTGTGGGAAGTTGGGACATGTGATCCAAGATTGTGAGGACGAGGGAGCCAGTGATCGTACAAAGCTAGATTATGGTGTTGAACTCAGAGAAACTCAGGGAAGCAAAGGCATATACAGAGGAAAGAAACCTGAAAATCGTGAGTGGCACCAAAGAGGCCGAGGGCGAGGTAGAGGAGGGAGAGGCAGGGAATCAAGACCAACAGCAGAGTACGCCAATAGAGAACAGGAGGAAGAATCCTTGGAATGGACAGAAAATAGGGGAGACCAAACAGATCCCAGAAAGGACACGACCATTGATGCGCAAATTGCTTACCGCAAGTGTACGGGTCAAGTTATAATATAGTGAATGTAAATTCGAATGTCGTCCTCTGGATTGGTGTCTAGTCAATTTTAATTACCGAAAATACTTTTGACCAATTTTATTTAGGGAATCGAATTGAATGAGAATATAATTGATTCAAACACAAAACTAAGCAAAAAGTGACAATCTAATGGGAAGAATTGGTCTTAGGGATTTGATTTCACCAATTAGAGTTATGGATTCATAAACGGATTAACACATACTATGATTCATAAACCTTGGCAACTAAAATCACACATATCTCTCCCGAGCATACATGATTCTCCCATATGCAATTGAACCCGATATCCCTATCTAAATCCAATAAACATACAAGGCAATAAGGCTAACCTTTATAACAATTTCTAGAATTAACCTTAATCTCTCGATTTTTAGCTTAAATTCTAGTTATGCATATTGATTTCTAATTTAAATCCTCTCTCCCGAGTTAAATTCAAGCATAAACATCAATCAATTTATGGCCGGTAGATTGAAAGCATTAAGGACACATATATGCATAAATGACATCAATAGCATAAAAACCGTAAATCAATCCATAACGTGCCCAACGGCTACATCAATCCCTAAGAGTTAAAGCCTAGCTACTCATACACAACGTTACAATATAGCAATAGTCTAAAACAGCCATAAAAACTAACTAAAGTGAGGGAAAGAGGAATTAAACTCGTTGTAGGCCGAGACCGAACGTCCCCGTCACGATCCCCACGAACAATGGGTTGATTTCCAACTTGCTTCCTTTGCTTCAGCTCCAAAATGCTCTGTTTTTCCTCTGTTGTCGGCTCCAAAAAGTCCGAAAACGAAGTCCCCTAAAACCTAGCCGAAATTTCCTTATATTCTGATTTTTTCGTCGTAGCGTCGAGACGCTATGGACAACGTCGTGACACTGTCGTGATACCGTGAATCTGGAAATTTTGCCTAGAGTGTCGCGACGCTGGTCCTAGCGTCGCGACGCTATGAAGTTTTTTTTTTTTTTTTAAATCAGCTGGGCTGAATTTGACTTCTTCCAACTTTATCCTTTTTCGATCTTTTAGCCCTTTTTCATGTCCCAAACACCCAATTGACTCCAAAATCACGTTTTAGCTCCAATCAACAATTTCCTACAAAATAAACATTAAGTGCAATAAAATGGCCAATAAATCATAAAAGACTAGCTAAATTGATTAGGGAAAACTAGCTAGCTATGCTCGCTATCAAACACCCCCAAACTTAAGCTTTTGCTAGTCCTCGAGCAAACTAAAAATCCAACATACAGTAGAAGAATGGATGCAACAAACATGACTTAATCCTCAAGGCTCAAAAGTCAATAACCAAACAAGCAAGAGACATGCACATAAGGACCAATGAGGGAGACAGATTAAAATTTTTCCAAAATTAACTTGCATAAGCGAGATCTAACTCAACGAGATCAGACTCTACTAACCCGGGATTGGATTATTAAACTCTCAGCTCATCTTCCCTCTACACTGGCACTAAGGTTTCACTAATGAGTTAATGGAACAAATTAGTTTGTTTTCCTCCATATTTAGGTGCTTATAAATTGCAATTAAATTTAGCATTTATAAGTGGCACTAGCTTTCACACACCTATTGTAGGGACCCTTAACTTGAGATTTCTCTGATTGGCCTAACTGATCACAACAGGGGTAACTCTTTTTGCCTAAACTTTATTAAACATTGCAAACTGTGCACAGGCCATGGCATAATTTATTTTTTCAACAGTAACAACAAGAATGATTTTTCTTTATGAACATGATAAGCATATATTCTTTTCTTTCCTCCTAAGCAAGATCAACCATGCTAATTTGCAAAAAATTAACTCTTTAGCTCTTCCCTACACCTATCGAGGTGACAACAAGCATATGAACCTAATAATTCGCTCCTAAGCATTCAAATCCAAATCTGGCCAAGATAAATACTCTACTCATGCAAGCCATCTCCTAGAAAAAGTTTAGAAAGTCTCCCTTTTTGGGCACTCATGCTTACAACTCATCACAAGCTTGAAAATTGACAAGAAAGCCTATCCTAGGACATCATAGTCATGCAAAAATATTATCCAGAAAACAACCATATGCTTAATTCAAAGAAAGCTCAAAACTATAGCCCGAACTCAGATGCTCTAGGGCTCCACAAACATGCTAATCCACCCCCAAACTTAAAACATGCATTGTCCTCAATGTATAAAGAAAATAAGACATAAACAAGCATGAGAACAATAAAAGAATGAAAGGAGTGAACAATACTGGCCTGGAAGGGTGATGACATCTTGATTGAAAGCTTGAAAGCTTGAAAGCAAAGGGGAGACTGAAAACAAAACCTACAAAACAGACACAAACAATAATTCAAACTCAAAAGAAAGACACAACTAAACTTAACTGGGTTGCCTCCCATAAGCGCTTGTTTAACGTCATTAGCTCGACGTGTTGACCAAATATGCATCAAGGTGGTCTCCTGTCAGATGTTCCATCATTGGTGCTCTTCCTAGCACCTCTCCTATAGCCCACCAACATGGTATCTGATGTGTTCTTAGGGTCCTCAAAAGCTTTTAAGACCTCCTTCTCCTGTTGGACTCTGATGATTAGCTCCCTGCGTTCAATATCAATTATAACCCTCCCTGTAGCAAGGAATGGTCTCCCTAATATAATAGGCATAACAGGATTCTCTTTAATATCCAACACAAAGAAGTCAACAGGAAGGAGAAATCTACCTACTTTGATCAGCACATTTTCCACAATTCCATAAGGACTAACCACAGATTGGTCAGCCAACTGGAGTCTAACAGCAGTAGATTTTATTTCTCCTATGTTAAGCTTTTTACATAATGATAGAGGAATTATATTTATGCTAGCCCCTAGATCACATAGTGCTCTACATGAAAAAGTACCAAAATTACAAGGAATAGTAAAACTCCCTGGGTCAGACAATTTTTCTGGTACTCCCTGTTGGACACGAGCACTGCACGTCGATGCAAGATATACACTCTCCAACTGCTTTTCCTTTTTCTTCTTGTTGAGCCATTCCTTCATGAATTTTCTGTAGTGAGGCATCTGCTCCAAGGCATCTGAAAAAGGAATATTAACATGCAAACCCATAAAAGCATCTAAAAACTTGTCAAACTTAACCTTAGAATTTTTCTTTTTCTTTGATTTAGGAACTAAAACAGTAGGAGAAGGGATAGAAGGCTCAGGATTTTAAGCTTTTCAGCTTCGTTTGAGGTGGTGCCTTCTTCAACTTCTCCTGTGAGTTCCTCTGGTTCAGTATTCTCCTCCTCTTGAGATAATGGAGTCTCCTCTTCGTGATGCACAGAGACGGCCTTGCAGTACTCCATAGAAGATTTCTCCTGTTCAGCTGGGGCTTTACCTTTATTCATGGTGTTAACAACACTTACCATTTGTCCCAGCTGCGTCTCAATGTTCTTGATGGCTGCAGAATGACCATTGACAGTAGTGTTTAAGGTAATCATGGCCTCCTCAAGCTTATTTGACCTGTTGTTTGATTTTGCAATAAAAGCTCCAACAAGATCTTCAAAAGACGTTTTACTTTCTTGCTTAGGAGTGAAGCCAGGAGGATTCAACACATTCTTATTATTAGCATAGGAAAAATTCTCATGATTTCTATTGCTAGGGTGATAATGTGTAGGTGTAGAATTATTATTGTACCCCCTAGAGTTAAAATTAGATACATACTGAACCTGCTCGAGATTTTCCTCCTGAGTCTGGGATGCGAGGGCAGCTGCAGACTCGATCGTTTGAGCGCTCCCTGTACCTGAAAATTTTAAGAACGCATTAGCCAGGGAAGACATCTGGGCCTGCAGTGCACTTACGTTATCAATCTCAAACACTCCAGCAGCAATCTTTTTGGGTCCCGACCGCTCCGATGGCCACTGATAGCTATTGGTGGCCATATCCTCTAACAAAGTCCTAGCACTCTCAACAGTTTTGGACAACAGAGTCCCACCTACTGCTGCATCAACAATAGTTTTTGTACTAGGAGTTAAGCCATTATAAAATAATTGAACCTGAAGCCAGTCGGGGTATCCATGCTGAAAGGTGCTACAACTCTCCAATTCTTCCCCACTGTTCATGCAACTCACCCCTAAATGCTCATCCTCAACAAGATTGAAAGAAATACGCTCCTGAATAGGTGCCAATGAATCATCGGCCACATGACTCACTAGACATCCTATGGAAGTGGATCCCTCCTCACTAACTTCCTTTGGGGTCTGAAGTCCTTTTATAATTTCATCAAATTTTAGACTCCTCGCTCTAGACTCCGCAATATAATTTTGATCTATGCTTTCTAAGGAAGAATTTTCTTTTAAAGGGGTAAAACTTGAAGATGAAAAATTGGAATATGGAGTTGAATAAAAAACCATTCAAATCAATTAAAGCAACAATGAATATTAGGCTTCCAATTAAATAATAACCCAACAAGAACAAAGGACTAAGACTCAAACAAATAAGGAAAAGAAATCAAAAAGGAAAAAGAACAAATAAGGAAAAGACAATTAAGGGAAAAAACAACTAAGGAAAAAATCAAACAAATAAGGAAAGAACTAAAATAGGAAAATTATAACTATGAAACAAAAACCAAAGGAGAAAAAAAAAATATGGAAATAAAACAAATAAGGAAAAAAAAATGCAATCTACCTACAAAAATAAAATAAAAATAAAATACACCCTAAATTAAGACCGGACAATTTTTCCACAATATTAATTTAACTGAATATACCAATCCCCGGCAACGGCGCCAAAAACTTGATGCGCAATTTGCTACCGCAAGTGTACGGGTCAAGTAATAATATAGTGAATGTAAATTCGAATGTCGTCCTCTGGATTGGTGTCTAGTCAATTTTAATTACCGAAAATACTTTTGACCAATTTTATTTAGGGAATCGAATTGAATGAGAATATAATTGATTCAAACACAAAACTAAGCAAAAAGTGACAATCTAATGGGAAGAATTGGTCTTAGGGATTTGATTTCACCAATTGGAGTTATGGATTCATAAACGGATTAACACATACTATGATTTATAAATCTTGGCAACTAAAATCACACATATCTCTCCCGAGCATACATGATTCTCCCATATGCAATTGAACCCGATATCCCTATCTAAATCCAATAAACATACAAGGCAATAAGGCTAACCTTTATAACAATTTCTAGAATTAACCTTAATCTCCCGATTTTTAGCTAAATTCTAGTTATGCATATTGATTTCTAATTTAAATCCTCTCTCCCGAGTTAGATTCAAGCATAAACATCAATCAATTTATGGCCGGTAAATTGAAAGCATTAAGGACACATATATGCATAAATGACATCAATAGCATAAAAACCGTAAATCAATCCATAACGTGCCCAACGACTACATCAATCTCTAAGAGTTAAAGCCTAGCTACTCATACACAACGTTACAATATAGCAATAGTCTAAAACAACCATAAAAACTAACTAAAGTGAGGGAAAGAGGAATTAAACTCGTTGTAGGCCGAGACCGAACGTCCCCGTCACGATCCCCACGAACAATGGGTTGATTTCCAACTTTCTCCCTTTGCTTCAGCTCCAAAATGCTCTGTTTTTCCTCTGTTGTCGGCTCCAAAAAGTCCCAAAACGAAGTCCCCTAAAACCTAGCCGAAATTTCCTTATATTCTGATTTTTTTGTCGTAGCGTCGAGACGCTATGGACAGAGTCGCGACGCTGTCGCGATACCGCGAATCTGGAAATTTTGCCTAGAGCGTCGCGACGCTGGTCCTAGCGTCGTGACGCTATGAAGTTTTTTTTTTTTTTTTTTTTAAAAAA
Source organism: Luffa aegyptiaca (assembly GCA_017139565.1). Classification (NCBI taxonomy): domain Eukaryota; kingdom Viridiplantae; phylum Streptophyta; class Magnoliopsida; order Cucurbitales; family Cucurbitaceae; genus Luffa; species Luffa aegyptiaca. Next base: position 8,337,757 of record CM029397.1, read on the forward strand.
ATCAGCTGGGCTGAATTTGACTTCTTCCAACTTTATCCTTTTTCGATCTTTTAGCCCTTTTTCATGTCCCGAACACCCAATTGACTCCAAAATAACGTTTTAGCTCCAATCAACAATTTCCTACAAAATAAACATTAAGTGCAATAAATGGCCAATAAATCATAAAAGACTAGCTAAATTGATTAGGGAAAACTAGCTAGCTATGCTCGCTATCAACCATCGGAAATAGCGATAGGAAGACAAATCAAGAAAGCACAGAGAAAAAGGACCTTCCCAACAGCAATACCACTCAAACGCTGATACAGATTCGGCCCGAAACTAGTTCCCCGGCGACGGAAGGCTCGACGGAGGAAGGTGCGATTGCCAGAACCCCTTTGGATGGGAAAGAACCGTTAGAAAAAGCTCAGATCCCAACAATATCGAATCACAAAGGGAAAAAGCTAATGCACTGCCCTGAGACAGCCACCGACTCAGAAACATACGTCAGAAGAGAGGAAATTAAGGCATGAATGTTGGGTATAATTAAAAAAGAAGGAAAAAGAGAGACTGCCAGCCAAAGAAAAGTGGACCTTCAGACTATCATTATTGGGCCAGGTTTGGAAAAAAGGAAAGGCCCAAACCTGGCCGAAAGCCTAAATGATCCAGAGCTTAAACCACAGGACTCAACAGAAAATAAAAAAAAAAGGCTATAGAATCTGGTGAACAAAAAGGAACACCCCTGCAAATGGAGAAAGGAAAGAACCTGAAATCATGGAAGAGACAAGCGAGAAAAGAGAAAGAATTTGCACATAACCAGGGAGAAAATATGGATTGGGCAGAAACAATGAAAAAACACAACAGAACAAAAGAAGATCTAATCTCAGAAAACAAAAAAAGTCGCACAACTTACTTCGAAAATCTCGGAGGGATATCGGCGGAGGCTGGAAACCAGCCCCGCCGGACGCCATGAAAATCATAAGTTGGAACGTCCGGGGGGTGGGGAATCCCCGGGCGATCCGTAGCCTTTGCCATGTAGTGCGCACTCATAAACCCCAGATTCTATTTCTTTCAGAAACAAAATGTGATCAAGTGGGAGCCCAATTTTGCAAGCAAGCCCTAAATTTTGACTCTTGTTTTAATGTTAACAGTTATGGTAAGGTGGTGCGTCATCAGTTGAATAGATGGATGTGAGTTAAGATGATAAATGAAATAATAAAGAATAATTAAGCTAACACTTAAGTGCAAGTATACACTGTCGCACGTAGTAATAAAAAAACCTTAGAAGTACTCCAAGGGTATCGATCCCATGACGACTAAATTGGAAATTCAGATTTGATGAAGAAATTGCTCAAATGATTGCTTTTGAAAAGGTAACCAAAGAAAATAAGTTGATTGATTGGGTTTTTGAAAAGATAAACAAAATAAACAAATAGATAATAAAGAATAAAAATAATAAACAAACGAGGTATTCAACATGGATTCGTCCCTAAGGCAACAACCATAATCATGCAATATCTAACTTAAGCGTATTCAATGCATTGGGTTAGATTTAACTTCTATTTGGCCCTTGTTCCCAAAAACCGTTAGAAGGCTAAGCGAGTACCGTTATGCACATTTCTGTGACTCAACTCCAACATAGATAATTCATGAATGCAACCTATAACCCTATAGTCGATATAGGGTGCCTTAGGCAGCTTGCCCTATACCGCCGAACAATCTCTTTCGAGCTTTTTCTCCTATATCCCTTTATGAGAACCGATATCGTTTGTCCCTTTCGAGATCAAACTCACATAGCATGCAAAGTCTAAGTGATCAGGTTAAACTCAGCAAGATTAGAGTGATAATCAATAAAGAATGACATGCACTAAACACAACTTAAGTAAATAAGACACTTTCAAGCCATTAAACCATAAGGGAATTCACCATATTGAACCCCTCAACGGGATTTAGCTACTCATGATGGGATAAGAAGCAAATGAACACATTTTAATTGAAATAAGAATGTAAATAATACAGAATAATGAAAAGATTCAACAGTTGGGAATAAAGGAGATAGCTAAATATTATGGGTTTTTCTATTTACTCAATCCTTCTAGAGTTCGCTAAGACACTCCACTCTCTCGCTTTTACAAGTGGGAATGGGTGAAACTCTCTACAAACCACAAGGTTTGATGTCTAACTCAGGTTAGAATTTGGTCATTTAAGAAGGACCTCAGGCATCCCTACTCATTGGCGTCGAGCCAAGGTTCTGTCACCACCCTTTTCTTCCAAGTGAGTTCTGCTTGAATTTGACTTCGAATCTCGAGCTTATATAGTGTAGAAAATGGTTGAGGAGTTGCGAAATAGGTGCTGGAAGGTTACCCAGTCAGTTTCGGGGTCAAAACAGCCAGTTAGGTGAGAAGAAGACTCGTCAACAATGACCCGCGTACGACCTTTGATTTTTCCAGAAATGCGGTTGCATTTCATTTTTGCCTTCCCAGAAATGCAGTCGCATTTCTGGTTCCAGTTTTTTCTCTGTTTTTTGCACAGCAACAAACTAAGTCAAATTCTCTTAAAATCAAGTCTTTTTAAGCCCAAATGAGTTAAATTTGACAAAAGTGATTCTAAACACCCTAACTTATCAAAGTAAGCAGATTTTGAGCTCGGGAACAGTAAATTGATCACAGCATACAATATTTAACCAAGAAATGAGCTAAATATAAGGGTAAAATAGGTATATTTTGACCCTTATCATAAGGGGGGGGGATGATTATGCTTTGGAATAAGCATACGGATCTCAGCAACAATTCTTATTCTAAGGGGCACATTGACTCCATTATCAAGGATAAGGACGGGTTGTGGAGGTTTACAGGATTCTATGGGAATCCAAAAACCGAAGATAGATCCCTCTCTTGGGACTTACTCGAAAAGCTCCATTCCATCTCGGATCTCCCCTGGATCATCGGCGGGGACTTTAACGAAATTATGTTCGACCATGAGAAGTTGGGCGATAACTCTAGAAATAAGAATCAAATGGACACTTTCAGAGACTGTGTGAGTAGATGCGAGCTCAAGGATGCTAGTTTTGTGGGGGACAAATTCACGTGGTTCAAAAACTCCAGGAAAAAAGACTTAGTTAGAGAAAGGCTGGACAGGTTCCTAGTATCCAACTCAAGCTGGCAGAATCATAATTTCAAAGTCCTCCATCTAAATCTCATGACTTCCGACCATAGACCTATCTTCTTGGATTGGCGTCTTGAGAGTACCAACAGCTGGAAAAGAGTAAAAAAGAAGCATCTAAAATTTGAAGAAAGTTGGATAAAATTTGAGGAATGCAACAATCTAATCAAAGAGGTCTGGGGTAGCCTGGGAGGGGATTCTCCAGACAATGTTGAGGGCAAAATTAAAGGGTATATTGAGAAGTTGGCCTTGTGGAATAAAATTCGTCTAAAAGGATATGTAAGAGGAGCCATTAAGAGAACGAAAAAAAGCATAAGACCTTCTCCAAGGTGCCCGAGATGAAGAGCTTATTAGGCTAGAAAAGGACCTTAATATCTTAATTGAGGAAGAGGAGATGTATTGGAAAATTAGATCTCGAGAAGATCGGCTCAAGTGGGGCGATAAGAACACTAAATGGTTCCACTTTAGAGCCACCCACAGAAATAGGAAGAATGAGATTAAAGGGCTGCTAAATGACTACGACTTATGGCTGGAAGAGGAAGAAGATATTAGCTCTATAGCTAATGCCTACTTTTTGAAGCTGTTTGACTCATCTGATCCTAATATTGAGGAAATAAGCAAAATAGCAAATGTTATTGATAAAAGGCTGACCAAAGAGCAAGTTACCTTGATGGACGGAGACTTCACAAAAGAAGAGATTGAAATGACTTTAAAAAGTATGAACCCAACAAAGGCCCCGGGGTCCTGACGTGGCCCATGCTCTCTTTTTCAAAAAATATAGAATATTTTGGGCAAGGACATTACTGAGATGTGCCTAAAAGTTCTCAACCAGGGAGAAAGTGTGGAAAGGCTAAACCACACTCTTATATCTCTTATTCCGAAGAGCAAAGACCCAAAGAAGATGGCAAACTTCTGCCCTATCAGTCTATGTAACATGACTTACAAGCTTATTGCCAAAACTTTAGCAAACCGCCTCAAGAAAGTTCTAAGCTCGATCACAGCATACAATATTTAACCAAGAAATGAGCTAAATATAAGGGTAAAATAGGTATATTTTTTACCCTTATCATACCCCCAAACTTAACTCATTGCTTGTCCTCAAGCAATTGCGAATCAAAATATAAGAGCTCAATATTAATTGTGAATCAAAATGTTAGAGTTCATGCATAGTAATGAATCACGGTACTAGTATCAACTTTTCCTTTCAAATCAAGTGACATGGAATCAAGTAAACACGTTTTTCAAGATCGTTTTCTAAAAAGTTTGCCTTTCAGGAGAGGGTTCTACTCTAGTGCCAGTCACAACGTCTGAGTTTCCTAGGCATGAAGATTTCTATTGTTCTTTTTCAAAGCAAAACTCTCTCTAATCCATCCTAACCAACATGCTTAAACTACCTAACTTCTACTCATAGAGCCTAGTGTAGTCCTTTTAGTTTAAGAAAACAATCTTTAGGAAAACAAAAGCATATATGAATTAGTAGACCTTTTCCATCTCCCCCAAACTTATTTGACTGTTGGTGCTCTTTTTATTCAACTTCTTTTTCCCCCAAGAGCATCCTTGCTGTCATCTTTACGTTCGTTCTAGCTTATCGACACTTTGTGGTGAAGATATCTAGCTACGAGCAAAGTTCACAAACCCGAAATGATACTCACTTCCCTAGGTAAACCTTTCATGCAGTGGCAAACCATGGGTGTCATGAATGCCCCTGGTTACTCAGTAAACCCTAGGAAGGAGGAGTAACTCTCGGTTCTCTCTCTTTTTTTTTGTTTAACATACTGAGCACATTTTTTTTTCAGTAGTACAAATTTACAAAAGATATTTCATAGTAAAGCATAAAACACCCCCCCCCCCCAAACTTAAAGGTAGACAATGTCCTCATTGGCTTGTTTTTGAGGCATGGGCTTAACATGAGGCTTTTTGTTTTCAAAACATCAAGGCTAAACTCTCCTAGAGTGTTAGAAAGGTTAAACACGAGGAAGTTTAGACTCTAAGAAAATTTTGTAAAGAAATAGACTAATAGAAAGCCTATGACTAGAAAATAGTTCAGTTGAGATGGTGGCACTTTTGAGATAGAACAAAGCTCTAATTTTCATCATCAAGGGCTTAAAAGAAAACTCCTTTAAAAACATACTTTTTCTTCCAAAACATTTTTAAAGAAAATATTCTCTAAAGTTGATTTTTTTTCTTCCAAAAAGTTCATAGGTAAAGCTAAAAAAAAAACAGCAAGTAGATTTTTCAAGAAAAGATCTAAAAACCCAAGTTTTTCTAACCTAAATTATCCACAAACTATCTAACCTACCCTATGATCAAAACTATTAACAACTAAACATTAAAAACAATCAAAACAGCAATTAAACTAAAAAAAAAAACAGAATGCAAATATGCTAAAACTAAAGAAAACAACAAGCAAAAACAACAAATAATATTATTCACAAAAAATTTCAGTCAAAGGTGATCAGAAAACTCCCCTATTCCTCGTCCGAGGAACTCTCTTTCTCATCGTTCTCTTCATCTTCCTCTTCATCAGAATCCTCTTCTTCTTGGGGCAGCAGCAATCGAGGAAAATCAGAAAAGATCGGAGCGATACTTGGGGAAATAGAGAGATAGAACTCTCTAATAGCTTCATCCTTCTCCTTTGCATATACCCAATACGTTCTCAGGTTCTCCCTGAGTTGATCTATCTGGCGGTAGGCAATGGCTAGGGCCTCCGATGATGGTGATGGCCCTGTGAAAGGAGTGTGCTGGGATGGAAAAGCTACATTCGGCCCTGTAGGTGGAGTAGCCTAAGATATAGAGGTTTTATCTTTCCTCTGGATACTGTTCTGCTGGAGCTTTCCAATCAAGGACAGGTCAATGGTCGGCCTAAAGAAATGACGCTCCTCGTCCTTGCCCGGAACGATCTTCACCCTTTGGCAAAGTTGGGTGATGAGTGATCCAAAGAAAAGCTTGCCTGCTCTCGTTCTCCCACAGGCTAAAATCTCGTCCCTGATAATGCTCCCTACGTTGATCTCCAACCCCTTCATAAGCCAATAGAGCAGCATAACTTTATCCACTGAAATCGTGCTGTCGTGGGTGGTTGGCATCAAGCAGTTTTTGATGAAGTGAAGCCAAACTGCCGATTCTGGCTTTAGATCGCTTGGCACTAAAGACTTCACTTTCATCTGCGATTCTTTCCATTGAACCCCCTTGTTGGCCACAATTTTCAATGCTTCCTTCATTTGCTTGGCCGAAGGGTTCCTGATAACGTCGTTCCCTCTTGGGTTCAAGGGCGTCTTGATCCTATACACCCTGTTAATGTCGACTGAGGAGAAACTGACCATCTTCCCCCTCACCACAGCCATGCTAATGCTCTCCTCCCTCAGGCCGGCGTAAAACTCTCGCACTAAAGGCACCACAGCCTCCTAAGGGTGAGCACAGAAGTCCTGCCACTTGTATTGGAAGATAACTCTTGTCACGAACTCTGGCAGTGCGCCTACTCTGTTAGAGAATCCCTTCTCATTGAGGAAAACTCTCTTTTTCATTATCTCCATCCGTTCCTGAAAAATTAACATCTTTAAATACCTCAGGGAATGGATTTCTGGGAGATGCGGCCTTGGGTGATTTACCCTTTGGCTTGGCGGGTGAGATGGTCGGAGGAACTGCAGGAGAGGAGTCCATGGACCTTGTCCTCGGCCTCTTGGCAAATATCGGGTCATTCTTGTTCTTTGTCCTCCTCTCAGCCTTAATCTCTCTCTTTCTCTTTCTTCTCAACGCTGCAGAGATAGGGACTTGGTCATCATCTAGCTCCCTTATCTCTGAATCAGATTCTGTTTCAGAATCAGAATCACTGGAGGTCTCGGCCTCCTCATCTTCCTTTTCCTCTTCGTCCCTCTTCTCTCCCGAATAGGTGCTATCAACAGCTGGTGGGTCATTCGTAAATAGAGGCTCAAAAACCTCTTCAGCTGGCTGATAAATGGTGGCCTCGGCTAGGCCTTCTGCAGAATGCGGCCCAGATGTGGTCGCATTCTGCCCTTCTTCCTCTACTTCTCTTTCTTTTCCTTTTTCCACATTTTCTTCAGTTGGCCTCTGTGAAGGGAATAAAAGTCCCCACGCAGCGGAAGCGCATCGAAAGGACCTTACGCCGTATATTAATTAACATTAAAATACCGTTATGAAAAACTCAAATACACTTTAAGCACACTTTAAAGTTGCTGGAAAATTGGTTTAAACATGCTGAAAAATAAATCTAAATTTATTTTCATGCTTTTCTAATGAAAAGGGCAAGAACCGTTACAAACCTTCGTTGTAGACTTGACCGTTCTTCGCCAACGACGCTCCAACGATCGAAAACGCAGCAGCCTCCTTGTCTTATAATCGCTGGAAATTTCTTCTTGATTGACACAATGACCACAGAGGTTACACCGGTATGTCTCTAAGTCTAGGAGGCAAAAGACTTGTGGGAGTCTTTCTCTAAGAGGGAGGCTAGAGAGAATTCTAGGTCTTGTCTTATGATTCTAAGAGCAAGAGGAGAGTATCCTTGACCAATTAGGTCTAGTGTTCTATTTATAGAAGAGAGGCCATGAATAAAATATTCAATTAAATCAATCTTTTCCAAAATTGATTCAATCTTATTCCTTATTTAATCAATCCATGATCAATCAATTCCACAATTGATTAATCTTTTCCACAAATGACTAATTACTTCCATAAGTGATTAGATCATTTCCATAAATGATTAATCACTTCCTTAAGTGATTAATTATTTCCATAATTGATTAATTCCCGGTTAATGAATTCTTTAATTAATTAACCACCAATTAAATATCACATATTTAATTTCCGGCCTTGAATTAATTAATTTGCCCAAATAGATTTTAGGCCTTAATTTAATTAATTCATTATTTGAACTCTTTCAAACTTCCATAAATTTATATTAATATTTGAATTTCTTCAAATATTAATTTCTCTCATAATAATATATCAATATATATTATATTTGTTTCCCTTGGTAAATTGAACATTTTCAATTTACATTTATTACTTAGTTGCCTCAAATTCCTTTATGAGCTACCAGTGGGACCTAATGGACCTGCAGATCAGAAGCTCCAGCGATATGAGATTAATTGGTCAAACTCATTAACCATATTAATCAATATTCGTTAACTGTGTGTACATTCCACTATAGACTCACAATTACACTCTTCTCACTGCAGACATATTTTCTGTGTCCACGGACATAGACCAATATCGACTAGTTAGTCCTTCACCAGTGTCCGTAACACCAGCAGGGTCAAATTACCGTTTTACCCCTGGGTTACTTCTATTTCCTTAAGTACCAGTTCTCCTCTAATGAACAACCTGTTTGTGGTCCAACCATCAAACAGAAAACCCTCTCGTGCCATTGAGAGGGTAGGGCCCTTTGTTCAAGACTCGGAGTAACCACTTAAGGGAACACTCATCTGCTTCCCTAAAGTCGGGAAGGAGTGAATTCCATCTTGTACGATTATGTTCCCAGCTCCCCACTCGGTCTTGTCCCCAAAATGGTAGGCTTATTGAGTCGGCGTATTAGCCACTCTCACCCATGCAAATCAAAGGACAATCTCTCATGAGCAGGAGTCCATAATCAACTCAGGATTAAGACTAAGTTGTCTAGGTCGTCCTAGTGAAATAGAAAACCAACTAGTTAACGGTGTTAAAATCAGTGGTTATTATTTCGCGGTCCGGTCTTATGCAAACTCATTGCATAGGATACCCCCACTCGCATGTCTCCTACACGAACGCGTTGGATCGTAGCGTTTGTATCAAATACAAAGTGGGCCGTATTCATAGTGTCACCAGGATAAGGCACCCAGTCTTATCCCTATACTATAGACCCTTTAGGCTGTTTCTTGAACAATGATCCCATATGTCGCTACATATAGTTCAAGACTCATATTACAGCCTAGGATGTCTAGTTTATTGGATTAGGGTTACTTTTAGGCAAAAACAAATATAAAATAACTAATAACATTTAATGAAAAATATATCAATATTATTTCATTAATATCCGGTCAACGGTTACATTCACTATCTACGAGTTTTAGGGCATAAAACCCAACACTCTGTTGGGCCTCTTCTTCTACTCTTCCTTGCAGTGCTTCAGCCTCACTTTGAGCCTTGTGGAGTGGCGCAAAGGCTGCAAGGAAGTCTTCTGCTTCCTTCCTTTCATTTTCTTTTATTTCTTCTCTTCTCTTTTTCTCTTCGTCAAGGAGCTGCAAATCCATGGCTGCCCTCCTAAGGTTTTCTTCATACTGAGCTTCTAAGGCCCTCTCGGCCTCTTGTTCTTCTTCTCTCATTCTTTTCTCTTCTTCCTCATCTCATTCCTTTGCAAAATTGTCTTCCTCAGCCATTTTCTGATTTTCCATCTCCCTCTCGGCTTCAACATCTTTCAAAGCATCCTGTTCAGCTTTGTACCCTTCAGCAATCGCAAGGGCCTTTGCTACTGCTTGGCGAATTATTCCTTCAAATACGTCAGGAGGCATCCTTGCGGTTTTGAGGGGCTTAATTTTTAGCGACTCTTCAGACATATTTTTCTTAGGGCTCCTCTTTCTTGCGCTGTAAGTAACAACGGGTTTGATCCTGCAAGATAGAGAAGGGTTAGTTGAAGGTTCGGAAACCTTACCCATTGAAGCTTCTCCTTGCCAAGAGCTTCCAGCTGCCTTGGCGGCTTCTTTTTTTCTTGCCTATTCCCTTCTTCTTTAAGGGCAACACGTCTCTGAGCACCCATCTCTCGGATCATTGCAAACCACTCCCGCGAACGTTTCTTGAACTGTTGAGCAGCTGGTTTTTGGGTTTGGCGGACAGCAGTGGCGCGCGTGAACCTCCTTGGCGTAGATGAACTCGGCATCTCCCTCGAACTAGCCGACATTGAAGAAGATGGAGTTGGAGCGTTGGACGCTTGGTTCACGACCGTCGGCGAGAATCCCGTGGGTCTCGTCCTTCGTGTGCCTTGCATGGGCGTTTCGGGGTTCTCCTCTTGCTGTCGAACATTTTCTTCAGCTTCGTGGGTTGCTTGAGCACTCTGAGATCGAGTGTTTTTGCGTGAGGATGACGATCCTTGAGTGTTCTTCATCTTCTTCGAGCGTGGGTCTTTCGGTTTCACAATGGAGAGAATATGGAAAGTTTGAGGTTTTGACTTGAATGCAAAGGGTTGTGTGTTTGGTGAAGAGAAAAAGAACTTAAGTCAAGCTATTTATACTTTTCCAATTAGGTCACGTGCAGGTCAAATGAAATTCGCGACTCCCTTTTTATTCGGACAAATGCGATCGCATTCCCAAATACACTGGGGAGAAATGTGGTCGCATTTCACCCAGTTTTTCTACTTTCACTTTTTTCTAACTTTTCGTTTTTTCCTTTGCTTTCTCCCTTTCTCTGAAACACTCATAAACAAGTTAGAAAGTTCATACACTTAATCATGATTTATTTTATTTTTATTTCTCATAAAAAGAATTAAAGAAATGTTTTGATCAATTCAACTTCTAGGTAAGTCCCCAGGTAGAGGTGTTCCCAATGGTCAGCTTAAATACCTCAGCCTAGGCAGGACTTGCCTTAGACAAAGTTCCCTCTTGATCAAAAATCATTTATTCAAAACAAACTTGCACTTTTCCTATTTTATTTTCAAACACAAGAAAAGGCTTAAAATACTTTGGACTTTTCAAAACTCCCAGGTAAATCCCCAGGAAAAGGTGTTCCCTATGGTCATCTTAAATACCTTTTCCTAGACAGGATTTTCCAAGACAGAGTTTTTACTCTTGTCCAGATATTCTAAAGCTCTTGTCAAGATTATTATTTATAAACTCAGATAATATACAAAAATTAATTCAAGGTGTAGAAGTCATACCAAATCAATCACGGAGACATGAGCTTCCTCATCCTCGAAGCCTCTCCCCCAATATTATTTTATCCTTTGTCCATTTACCTTGAAGTGCATGCCCTGATTGCCGGTCAATATCACAGTTCCATAGTCGAAAATTTTCACAATTTTGAAAGGTCCTGACCATCTTGACTTGAGTTTTCCTGGAAATAATTTGAGTCTGGAATTAAAGAGTAATACTTTCTGGCCTTTGTAGGACTCCTTTGGGTGAATTCTTCTATCATGCCATCGCTTGACTTCTCCTTGTAGAGTTTTGCATTTTCATAAGAGAAATGTCAGAGTTCTTCCAGCTCCTTAAGTTGCAACTTCCTTTGATCCCTGCTTTCTCCATGTTGAAGTTAAACTTTTTCAATGCCCAATAAGCCTTGTGCTCCAATTTGAGTGGCAAGGGACATGTTTTCCCGAATATGAGGCGGTACAGAGACATTCCTAATGGTGCCTTATATGCAGTTCTATGGGCCCATAATGCTTCATCGAGCCTCAGTGACCAATCCTTGCGAGTGGGATCCACTGTTTTTTCCAGAATAGCCTTGATTTCCCTGTTAGAGAGCTCTGCTTATCCATTAGTTTGGGGATGGTAAGCAGTAGCTACCCTGTGTCTAATGTTGTATTTGGAAAACAAACTGGCTATTATTTTGTTTAGGAAGTGAGAGCCTTCGTCACTTATGATGAAGCGAGGGGTTCCATATCTGGTGAAAATATTCTTCAGAAAGAATTTCTTTACCACCTTGGCATCATTTGTTGCGGTTGCTATTGCCTCAATCCATTTTGATACATAATCCACTGCGAGCAAGATGTAGATGTTCCCAAAGGATGGTGGGAATGGTCCCATAAAGTCTACCCCCCATACGTCGAAGATTTCTACTTCGAGTATGAAATGTAGAGGTATTTTGCTTTTAGCCGTCAGGTTCCCTGTCCTTTGGCATTGATCACAATTCTTTGTGAAGAGGTGTGCATCTTTTAAGAGACTGGGCCAAAAATAGCCAGATTGGAGGACTTTGGCCGCTGTCTTGAATCCTGCGAAATGTCCTCCGTATGGAGCTGCGTGACAGGCTCCCAATATCAAAGGTATCTCCTTTTCCAGTACACACCGTCTTAGTATTTGATCAGGCCCTAGCTTATACAAATACGGCTCATCCCAGTAGTAGTCTTTGATGTCTTTTAAGAACTTCTTGAGTTGTTGAGCGGTTGCTTCTGGTGGTTTTAGTCCACTGACTAGATAGTTGACATAATCTGCAAACCATGGAAGTTCAACAGTTCTCACCGCCAGAATCTGCTCATCCACAAACGATTCTTGAATGTCCAGCCCTTTTTCTATTTGTGCTTCTTCTCCAAGTCTTGATAAATGGTCCTCTACCTGATTTTCTGTTCCTTTTCTGTCTTGGATCCCTATGTCAAACTCCTGCAAAAGCAAAATCCATCGAATTAGTCGGGGTTTGGCATCTTTTTTCGAAAGTAAATGCTTAAGGGCGGAATGATCTGTGTGAACTATGACTTTAGTTCCCACAAGGTAGGATCTGAATTTGTCAAAACCAAACACTACTGCCAGTAATTCCTTTTCTGTGACAGTATAGTTCAACTGAGCCTCGTTGAGCGTCTTGCTTGTGAAGTAGATAGGTTGCACTATCTTCCTTTTCTTCTGACATAAGACTGCCCCAACCGCAAAGTCACTAGCGTCGCACATCAACTCAAATGGTTGAGTCCAGCCTGGTTCAATTATGATTGGCGATGAGTTGAGTGCTTTCTTCAAAGTTTCAAATGATTGTTTGCAATCTTCATCAAAGTCGAATGGTCTATCTACTTCCAATAACCTGCACAAAGGTTTGGAAATTTTAGAAAAGTCTTTAATAAATCTTCTATAAAAACCTGCATGGCCCGAAAGCTTCTGATATCTTGCACTGTTTTTTGGAAAGGCAACTTGGATATGATCTCAATCTTTGCCTTGTCCACCTCAATTCGTTTCCTGGAAATGCGATGTCCAAGGACTATGCCCTCTCGTACCATAAAATGGCACTTCTCCCAGTTCAGTACTAAATTGGTTCCTTCACATCTTTCTAGCACTTGGTCTAAATTTCGTAGACATGTTGAAAATGATTCACCGAAGACCGAGAAGTCATCCATGAATACTTCCACAGTTCGTTCTACCATATCAGAGAATATAGCCATCATACACCTTTGGAAGGTGGCTGGTGCATTGCATAAACCGAATGGCATTCTCCGGAAGGCGAACGTTCCGTAAGGACATGTAAACGTTGTCTTCTCTTGGTCTTCTGGGGCTATAGTTATCTGATTGTAACCAGAGTAACCGCCTAAGAAGCAATAATAGTCTTTTCCTGCAAGCCTGTCTAGCATCTGATCCATGAATGGCAGCGGAAAGTGGTCTTTCCTGGTCACTTTATTAAGGCAGCAGTAATCTATGCAGACTCGCCATCCTGTAACAGTCCTAGTGGGGATCAATTCGTTTTTCTCGTTCTCCACTACGGCCATTCCACCCTTTTTTGAACACATTGAACTGGGCTGACCCAGCTGCTGTCTGCAATTGGGTAGATGACTCCTGCATCCAGCCACTTTAAGATTTCCTTTCTAACAACTTCCTTCATGATGGGATTTAATCTCCTCTGACTTTCAATGAAATTCTTAGCTCCTTTCTCAAGGTTTATCCTGTGCATGCAAAATCAGGGGCTGATTCCTTGAATGTCTGCAATGGTCCATCCTATTGCTTTTTTATGTTTAGAGAGGACCTGCAACAAAGAAATTTCATCTTGTTCAGTAAGGTAAGCTGAGATAATGACTGGTAATGTCCTGTTTTCACCAAGAAAGCTATATTTAAGATGCTTTGGCAGAGGCTTGAGTTCCAATTCAGGAGGACTGATCAGAGATGGTTGTAACGACATGATTTCTTCGTGGTCTGATGAATCCCTTAATGCCTCTATCCTTGCTGCTGCAGAATCATTTGTGACTGGTGTTTCTTCAATCCCCTTCTCTCCTGGTTCCTCCTTGTCAACCTCGTTCTCTTCCAGTGGTTCTCCCATTAGTGTTTCCTGGATGTTGCATTGCCTTCATCACGTTAAACGTGACTTGTTGATCGTTGACCCTCATGGTCAATTCTCCCTTCTGTACGTCTATTAAAGTTCTGCCAGTGGCTAGGAACGGTCGTCCTAAGATGATTGGCACGTCCTTGTCAACTTCACAATCTAAGATGATGAAATCTGTAGGGAAAACAAACTTATCAACTTTAACCAATATGTCTTCAATCTTTCCAATGGGATGTGTAAGCGATTGGTCTGCCAACTGTAAGGTCACAGTTGTTGGTCGTGCATCACCTATCCCTAACTGTTTAAAAACCAAATATGGCATTAAGTTGATGCTTGCTCCTAAGTCGCACAGAGCTCTGCCTACATCCCTGCCTCCGATAGAGCAGGGAATTGTAAAGCTACTTGGATCTTTAAGCTTGGGATGAATCTCGTTCTTTACCAGTGCATTGGAACATTCTGTGAGTGCAATCGTCTCCTAACCTTCTCTTTTTTGATAGGATATCTTTTAGGAACTTCACATATGTAGGCATTTGTTCAAGTCCCTCTACTAATGGTATGTTGATGTGTAACTGCTTCAATACATCTAAAAACTTCTTGAACTGTACATCTTGTGAGGCATGTTTGAATCTCTACGGGTACGGAGGAGGTGGTCTGTAATCTGGGTCTATCACAAATTTTTGGGGTTTTGCGGTCACATTTTCCTGTTTTTTCTCCAACTTTAATTTTTCTTCTTTTTCTACCAAGGCTTTAGGCTCCTTGGTCCTTTCTACTTTTTCTTCTTTATTCTCTACAATATCTGTGGTAATGTCTGACTTCTTTTCACAAATCTTTTCTCAACTAGGATCTTTGCTTCTTGACTTCCTGGATACTTTGGTCCATCGTATTCTAATCCAGTTCTTAAGGTCACTGCCTTGCATTGTTCCTTGTCTTCTCTGTGTGGGGTTTCGGTTTTGCTAGGCAACGTCCCTTGAGGTCTATTCTTAATCTCCTGAGCAATTTGTCCAAGCTGAACTTCCAAATTCCTTATCGTTCCTTGCCATGTACTCCTTCATAAGAGTCTCTAGATTTGACTCTTGGCTCTGCACTGGAACTTGTGGGAAATTTTTCTGCGGCTATTGTTGTGTAGGTTGGTTTCCAAACTGATGAGTGTTGGAATTGCTCGACCCGGCTTGTCCTCCCCAAGAAAAATTCGGATGTTGTCTCCATCCTGGGTTGAATGTGGCTGTTGGGTTTCCAGAGTGAGTAAAAATGTAGTAAGAAATGGACTCTAGAACTCTGTGCAAGTATACACAATCCGCAGCAAGTAATAAGTATTTATCGAATCCAAGGTCTGAACTAGCTTTCACTTTATCTATTTTGTTTAGTTTTTCAATGGTTTCAAAAGTGGTTAAAATGATTGGTTTTTGATATAATGCTGAAGCAAAAGAAATGACAGAACAAAAAGTAAACTAATAAAGCAGACAGATTAGAAACAGGCGCTGGTCAGGATTTAGTAATTGTTTTAAAAGATGCTCTAGCAATATTATTGATTAGGCAAAACTCTCACATTCTTATTAGCAGATTCCTCCTGGAACTCCGGATTTTTTAGAATGTGTTTCAACTCCAATGAAGCACAACCGATCAAGCACTAGGCAACTGGCTATTCCTAGCTCAGTCACTGGCGTTCACCAATACACAATGATCTAGTGTGATTAAATGCCACACACTCCCTAAATCATCCCTGAAACTAGAAAGTGATATTCATACCGGCTGGCCAAGCGGGCACAAAATATAAATGAGCACAACAAATAATCAAGATGCATCAATCAACATTTATTGCATAGAGATTAAGCACGACAATTACATGTTCCTTAACCAACGCCTAAAATTACTTAGTTCATAAAGTGCATGGAGACACACGTTACAATATAAGTAAATGCATCCATAACTACAAAGTAATACAAGAAAATATTAATTCTCTTGATCAGCTTGCAATTGATGGTCTTCTTGTTGGTCTCTAATCTCTCTCCTCTATTCGGCTCCCAAAATGGAAAATGAGAAATGATCCTTCCAAAAGTGGAATGTTCCTCCCAATGATGGAATTCCCTTCCCAAAAAGGAATGAATTTTACTTGGGCAGCTATCTCCTTTTATAGAGTTGAGGAAAGCTTGAATTAGGTTGACCTAGACTCGTGGATGGCTTTCCTTGCTCCTTTATCCCGAGAATAGCTTAACAGAATTCAGTTCATTAAATTGGCTAACGAACTATGACGTGGCAGTTTTGCTCCTAGCTTTGCTCCAACACAGATTTTGCTCCCTCAGGTCGCTCAGCAATATATTCTGCACAAAATAACTTCCAAAGCATCCATTCTTCCAAATGGGTTAAAAAATATAATATCTATCTAAAAGCAACCCTATTTAGCACAAAAGACACACAAATCAATATAGAAATAAGGTCTAAATAACTCCCTTTTAGAGAGTTATCAGTGGCCGAATAAGGATTCCATCTATTCTGGTTCTGATTTCCTTGTGGACCTACATAAAAAACAGATGCTGGATTTAGTGGACAACTATCAGCAATGTGTTCCTCACCACATATCTCACAACAGAGAGAAGAGACAACATTGGCAGGGGCTATGTTGGCTTGATTTGTTCATGGACATGCCCATCATCATGCTATGGGTGGCTTTGATCTGGGCTTGCATCGTAGAGTTAGCCTTTATCTCTACTGCTTCCACTGGATTTTTCAAAATGGTTGTTGGTTAATTTTCTCCCCAATGTCGGTTGTTGGTGGCTATGGTATCTAGAATAGCATGCGCCGCATTAGCAGACTTCTTCAAAAAAGATCCGTTTGCAGATGCGTTTACTAGTGCCTTTGAAGCTTGATCTAACCCACTATAAAAATGCTCCAAAATAATGCAAGCAGGCAGCCCATGGTGTGGACACTTCCGAACCAGCCTTTTGAATCTTTCCCAAGCTGCATCCAAAGGTTCATTGTAAGACTGTCTGAAAGCAATGATTTTCGCTCTGTACTTGACATTTTTATTGGAGGGAAAAACCTTCTCCAAGAATTTCTCTGGCAAATCATTTTAAGAGGTGATGGAGTTTGGAGGAAATGAATCCAACCAGGCTTCAGCATCTCCCTACAAAGAAAACGGAAAACGTTTTAACTTCAAAGTATCTTCCTGCACTCCTGTTACTTTAAAGAATTGCAAACTCTAAAAAATATCTTAATATGCTTGTGTGGATCTTCGTTTGGAAGTCCAAAGAATTGGCCCATTGTATTTAACATCTGGAACATCACTGGTTTAAGTTCAAACTGTGGAGCATCAATCGGTGGCTCCAAAATTCCTGGATTCAATGTCTGGAAAACTGGTAAAGTGTAGTCCCTTATTGCTCGGTTGCGATCTTCCGCAATGTAGATCGGATTTTCTTGTTGTGGCACCAATGGAACTGGAGGAACTGGATGAATTCTCCCGCCATTCTGCTCCCTTCCACGATCTTGTGGATCAACTTGAGGATCGACTCCAGGAGGTTCCATTGGAAACTCTTGAATGTAAGATGCTTCCTCTAGAGATTCCCGTGCGCTCAACTCTTGTTGCACCATCTTCTTTCGTCTCTGTTCCTTCCTTCGACGACGAAAGGTTCTTTCTATCTCTGGATCAATGTCAAGGAGTGGATACCCTTTGCTCATGCACTAACTCCAACTTGCAAAAGAAAAACAAAAGCAAACCGAAGTCAAATTCCCTTTGAGACAGAAATGCGGTCGCAATCTGATTGCAAATTCAAAAACAAATCTGGTTTCACTTTTGGTCCCCGGCAAACGGAGCCAAAAACTTGGTGCGTCGTCAGCTGAATAGATGGATGTGAGTTAAGATGATAAATGAAATAATAAAGAATAATTAAGCTAACACTTAAGTGCAAGTATACACTGTCACACGTAGTAATAAAAAAAACCTTAGAAGTACTCCAAGGGTATCGATCCCCCGAGGACTAAATTGGAGATTCAGATTTGATGAAGAAACTACACAAATGATTGCTTTTGAAAAGGTAACAAAAGAAAATAAGTTGATTGATTGGGTTTTTGAAAAGGTAAACAAAATAAGAAAATAAATAATAAAGAATAACAATAATAAACAAACGAGGTATTCAACATGGATTCATCCCTAAGACAATAAACATAATCATGCAATATCTAACTTAAGCATATTCAATGCATTGGGTCAGATTTAACTTCTATTTGGCCCTTGTTCCCAAAAACCGTTAGAAGGCTAAGCGAGTACCATTATGCACATTTCTGTGATTCGACTCCGACATAGATATTTCACGAATGCAACCTATAACCCTATAGTCGATATAGGGTGCCTTAGGCAGCTTGCCCTATACCGTCGAACAATCTCTTTCGAGCTTTTTCTCCTATATCACCTTTATGAGAACTGATATCGTTTGTCCCTTTCGAGATCAAACTCACATAGCATGCAAAGTCTAAGTGATCAAGTTAAACTCAACAAGATTAGAGTGATAATAAATAAAGAATGACATGCATTAAACACAACTTAAGCAAATAAGACACTTTCAAGCCATTAAACCATAAGGGAATTCACCACATTGAACCCCTCAACGGGATTTAGCTACTCGTGATGGGATAAAAAGAAAATGAACACATTTTCATTGAAATAAAAATGTAAATAATACAGAATAATGAAAAGATTCAAGAGCTGGGAATAAAGAAGATAGCTAAATATTATGGGATTTTCTATTTACTCAGTCCTTCTAGAGCTCACTAAGACACTCCACTCTCTCGCTTTTACAAGTGGGAATGGGGTGAAACTCTCTACAAACCACAAGGTTTGATGTCTAACTCAGGTTAGAATTTGGTCATCTAAGAAGGACCTCGAGCATCCCTACTCATTGGCGTCGAGCCAGGGTTCTGTCACCACCCTTTTCTTCCAAGTGAGTTCTGCTTGAATTTGACTTCGAATCTCGAGCTTATATAGTGTAGAAAATGGTTGAGGAGCTGCGAAATAGGTGCTGGAAAGTTGCCCAGTCAGTTTCGGGGTCAAAACAGCCAGTTAGGTGAGAAGAAGACTCGTCAACGACGACCCGCGGACGACTCGGAACGACCTCTGATTTTTCCAGAAATGCGGTCACATTTCATTTTTGCCTTCCCAGAAATGCAGGAATTCCAACTTTTTCTCTGTTTTTCTGCACAGCAACAAACTAAGTCAAATTCTCTTAAAATCAAGTCTTTTTAAGCACAAATGAGTTAAATTTGACAAAAGTGATTCTAAACACCCTAACTTATCAAAGTAAGCATATTTTGAGCTTAGGAACAGTAAATTGATCACAACATATAATATTTAACCAAGAAATGAGCTAAATATAATGGTAAAATAGGTATATTTTGACCCTTATCATAAGGGGGGGCTGATTATGCTTTGGAATAAGGATACGGATCTCAGCATCAATTTTTATTCTAAGGGGCACATTGACTCCATTATCAAGGATAAGGACGAGCTGTGGAGGTTTACAGGATTCTATGGGAATCCAAAAACCGAAGATAGATCCCTCTCTTGGGACTTACTCGAAAAGCTCCATTCCATCTCGGATCTCCCCTGGATCATCAGCGGGGACTTTAACGAAATTATGTTCGACCATGAGAAGTTGGGCAGTAACTCTAGAAATCAGAATCAAATGGACACTTTCAAAGACTGTGTGAGTAAATGCGAGGTCAGGGATGCTGGTTTTGTGGGGGACAAATTCACGTGGTTCAAAAACTCCAGGAAAAAAGACTCAGTAAGAGAAAGGCTGGACAGGTTCCTAGTATCCAACTAAAGCTGGCAGAATCATAATTTCAAAGTCCTTTATCTAAATCTCATGACTTTCGACCATAGACCTATCTTCTTGGATTGGCGTCTTGAGAGTACCAGCAGCTAGAAAAGAGTTAAAAAGAAGCATCTAAAATTTGAAGAAAGTTGGACAAAATTTGAGGAATGCAACAATCTGATCAAAGAGGTCTGGGGTAGCCTGGGAGGGGTTTCTCCAGACAATGTTGAGGGCAAAATTAAAGGGTGTATTGAGAAGTTGGCCTTGTGGAATAAAATTCGTCTAAAAGGATCTGTAAGAAGAGCCATTGAGAGAACGGAAAAAAGCATAAGAGACAAGCAAGACCTTCTCCAAGGTGCCCGAGATGAAGAGCTTATTAGGCTAGAAAAGGACCTTAATATCTTAATTGAGGAAGAGGAGATGTATTGGAAAATTAGATCCCGAGAAGATTGGCTCAAGTGGGGCGATAAGAACACTAAATGGTTCCACTCTAGAGCCACCCACAAAAAGAGGAAGAATGAGATTAAAGGGCTGCTAAATGACTACGGCTTATGGCTGGAAGAGGAAGAAGATATTAGCTCTATAGCTAATGCCTACTTTTTGAAGCTGTTTGACTCATCTGATCCTAATATTGAGGAAATAAGCAAAATAGCAAGTGTTATTGATAAAAGGCTGACCAAAGAGCAAGTTACCTGGATGGACGGAGACTTCACAAAAGAAGAGATTGAAATGACTTTAAAAAGTATGAACCCAACAAAGGCCCCGGGTCCTGACGGGGCCCATGCTCTCTTTTTCAAAAAATATAGAATATTTTGGGCAAGGACATTACTGAGATGTGCCTAAAAGTAAAAGTTCTCAACCAGGGAGAAAGTGTGGAAAGGCTAAACCACCCTCTTATATCTCTTATTCCGAAGAGCAAAGACCCAAAGAAGATGGCAAACTTCCGCCCTATCAGTCTATGTAACATGACTTACAAGCTTATTGCCAAAACTCTAGCAAACCGCCTCAAGAAAGTTCTAAGCTCGATCACAACATACAATATTTAACCAAGAAATGAGCTAAATATAAGGGTAAAATAGGTATATTTTTTACCCTTATCATACCCCCAAACTTAACTCATTGCTTGTCCTCAAGCAATTGCCAATCAAAATGTTAGAGATCAACTCTTTAATTGCCAATCAAAATGTAAGAGCTCAAAATTAATTGTGAATCAAAATATTAGAGTTCATGCATAGTAATGAATCACGGTACTAGTATCAACTTTTCCTTTCAAATCAAGTGACATGGAATCAAGTAAACACGTTTTTCAAGATCGTTTTCTAAAAAGTTTGCCTTTCAGGAGAGGGTTCTACTCTAGTGCCAGTCACAACGTCTGAGTTTTCTAGGCATGAAGATTTCTATTGTTCTTTTTCAAAGCAAAACTCTCTCTAATCCATCCTAACCAACATGCTTAAACTACCTAACTTCTACTCATAGAGCCTAGTGTAGTCCTTTTAGTTTAAGAAAACAATCTTTAGGAAAACAAAAGCATATATGAATTACTAGACCTTTTCCATCTCCCCAAACTTATTTAACTATTGGTGCTCTTTTTATTCAATGTCTGAGTTTCCTAGGCATGAAGATTTCTATTGTTCTTTTTCAAGATGAACATTTATGAAATATGGTATTGAAAACAACCCACTGGGCATAATTTCTGAAATTTAATTTGGTCAAAATTGGGTCATGATATTTGGGTCAAGTTAAAACCAAACCCAAATCCAAATGACTAGACTCAAAGCCAATAAAGCCCAAGTACAAGTTGTTAGTGAATGATTTTACAAATGAGCTAATCTGCTGTATTATTTCAAATGAGTCTCAAAGGTATTTATACATTGGAACCATCATGGGTTGGCCCTAATGGTCAATAAGGGCCATAGAAAAAATAAAGGGCTTAGAGGGAATGGGTTCAATCCATGGTGGCCACCTACCTAGGATATTTAATATCTTACGAGTTTCCTTGGCAACCAAATGTAGTAGGGTCAGACGGTTGTCCCGTGAGATTAGTCGACGTGCGCGTAAGCTGGCCCGGACACTCACGGATATCAAAAAAAAAAAGAAAAAAAAGAAAAAAAAAAAAAGGTATTTATACATGGGTGAGTTAGTTAGCAAAGTACTAACTAACTCTTAACTATGATTATCTCAACTAAAATATAATTAAAGCAATTGTAACTATGATTAAATAATAACAGAATATTGCCTATACATGAACATGCCCCCTCAAACTTATGAAGGTTTCTTCAAAAGTTTGTCTAAAAATCGTTGAAAGGCAGCAGTGGGCAACGACTTTGTGAGCAAATCAGCTATGTGAGATGAGGAGGAGACATGTTGAACTTGAAGATCAACCCGAACAACCTTTTCTCGAATAAAGTGATAATCTATTTCAATGTGTTTACTCCGAGCATGAAATATTGGGTTCTTTGCAAGAGCCAAAGCAGAGGCATTGCCACACCACAATATCGGCGGTTTCAGCAAAAACACATGAAGATCACATAGCAACTGTCTTATCCAATACAGTTCAGCAGCTGTTTGAGCTAGAGATCAGTACTCGACCTCAGTAGAAGACCGGGATTCAGTGTTTTGCTTTTTAGCAGACCACGAGATTGGAGACTGCCCAAGAAAGATAACATAACCTGTCGTAGAGCGACGTGTAGGATTGGAATTCCCAATTCCGTTACAGCAGAAGCAATTGGACCAAATCGTATTTTAATTTCATTTCGCAAAATACCCATACATTGGCAAAAACGAATTCATAATTCTACAAAATTTAAGGCTAAGCAAACTCACCGTCGTCTGACGACTCTGAATTCAAGAACACCTTCTTGAACATTCTGTAACAACGAAGAATACCACCATATGGCCTTCCCCGCTATCCTCTGAGTTTGAGAACGAGATTGTGGGATCTCAACAATCTTGAATTTTTCTATTGGGAAAGAACTACAGAGAAGAGTTCTTTGTATTCTTTATTTTCGAAAGAACATTGAGAGACAATGAGAGAGACCTCCAATGAATTTTCAGCCAGGGAGAGAGCAAAATGGGCGTGGGATTCAAGACCCTTCATTCTGCCTTGAAGAGATTTGCGTGAGGGAGAGATTCACTAACCAAATCAGTGAAAAACATTAATATCTTAATTAATCAAAATATACTTTAATTAATTAAATATATTTATTAATTAATTAACAATTTAATGAATTAATTGTATAATTAATTATCTAATATTTAATTATATGTGCATTAAATCATATTAAATGCACATCCCTCACTTATCGTATAGTTTTAATTAAATTTAACTAAATCACATTAAATTAAATTAATTAAACTAAACAATTAATTAATTCAAATAATTAATTAATCTAATGATTAATTAAATATCACATATTCAATTAACCCAACATTTGAATCATATTCAAATATGCATCTTTCTTATAATCTATAGCTTCAATATGAAACATATTCATGTTGGGGTTCGTGTCCTAGAACTCAAGTTTTGTTATCCTTTATATATAAATAAAGATGTTATTCAGTGAAAAATTATTTATGAATATCTTAATAATCCAATAGAAACATCTATGGTTATAACATGAGATACTCGAACTATAACATGTATAAAATTGTCTATAGTAAACGAATAAGGTTGGGTACCTTATTCTGGTAACACTATGAATGCTGCCTACTTTGCTAAATGAAGCAAACGACGTGATCCTGGTTCGTTCATGTATTGACATGTGAGTAGGGGCATCCTATGTAAAAGATGCTTACACAAGACTGGACTAAGAAATAAGTCACTCTTACTTTATAACGCCGTTTACTGTTAAGACTGATTATTTCATGCGATGACCTAGGTAACTCGATCTTAATCCTGAGCTTACTATGAACTCATGTTCGTTTAATGTTATCCTTTGATCTGCATGGGTGAGAGTGGTCATAAAAGTATCATTCAATACTCCTACTATTTTGGGGATAACATTAGATGGATGGCTGGGGATGTAGTAAAGCAAAACGGAATTCACTCCTACCCGATACAGGGATAGAATAAAGGTTGTTCCCTTAAGTGCTGAGTTCGAGACTTGAACAAGGGGCCCCACCCTCTCACTGGCTCGAGAGGGATCTTGTTTCATGGTTGGACCATAAACAAATTGTTCAATAGAGAACCAGTGGACTTAAGGAACTAAGATGTACTATAGGAGTAAAACGAACATTTGACCTGTCTATAGTAACGAACGATCTGTGAAGGATTGACTTACTAATCATGGTTATATCGAGTGGACGGAAATATATCTGCAGTGAGTGGAGTTCAACTACTAGGCTATAGTTGAGTGTCCCGGTAGTTAACGGAAGTTGGTTAACTAGCTTAAAAGGGTTTGACTAGTTTAAACTCGCACCGTTGGAGCCCATGATCTGTAGGTCCATTAGATCCCCTTACTAGCTCGAGACTAACCTTTGGAACAATGTGATGGATAAAATATGAATTACTTTAAGTTCGTATTGAGAAAAATGGGAAGATGTAAAAGGCGTTGTAGGTACGTCAGGTTTTTTTTTTTTAAAACCGAGTTTGTGAGTAAATTAATATTTAAATATAATTTAAATATTGAAAACATGAATAGGGATTTATGATGAGAAAAATAACATTTCGGAAATGTTCGGGAATAGTGGCAAAATATTAATTTAATATTAAATATTAAATTAATAATTAATTATTTAATTAAAAATAGTTTTAAATTAATTTTGAATTAATTTAAAATTGAAAATTCATTTTTGATTTTTCAGATTAATTAAAATTAGATAATTATCTGATTATTGAGATAATTATGGAATTAAACAAAATTCAAAATTATTGAATTTTTGGAGGTAGAGTGCATGGTGACTAAACCCATGCACTCCCCTTCTTTTGGCCACCAAAATTCCCACTCAAATGGGATTGAATTGGTGTCAATTCTTAGTGAAACTCTTCAGCTATAATTCCTCTATAAAAGGGGAAGAAGATTGCTGAAAAATTAAGCTTGTATCTTAAAGAAATGCTGCCAAATTGAATACTCACAAAACCCTTCTTCATATGCTTGTTCTTCAACCTTTTTGACTCAAATTCCATCACTTGAGGATCCCACAATCCGTTCCAAAGGCTTGAGGATAGCAAGGAAGATCCAGTGGTGGTTCGTGATCGATTGGTGAAGAAAAACAACAAAGAAATCCAACCAATTTCTCCATAGAAGCAAGGTTGGTAAACTTACTATGTTTTTCTTCTTATGAACAGCATGCAAAGAATGATCAAATTGAACTAATTAAGTGCTTTAGATCCAAAATTGCTTCCGCTTTTATGATATTAACACTTTCAATTCACATTAAAATTAATCTATAGATTTAATTTAATTAAATCACATTTAACTAAATTAAATTAAGAAATTAATTAATTCAAAAATTAATTAAATATCAACCCTATTTAATTAATTACATATTAGTATCATATTCTAATATATCTCTCATATTCTATAGTTTAATTAAATCACATTTAATATAAACTACATTGAATAATTAATTAATTAATTTACTAATTAAATATCACATACTTTTTTTTAAAAAAATAAATATCACATACTTAATTAGCTAAATATTTGAACTCTTTCAAATATATAATTCTCTCATATAATAAAGTTTAATCACACATTATAGTTTATATTATAATGTATCACCATACATTATATTAATTGTATCTCATACAATTAACTTGATTCCCATAAATGAATTAGAACTATTCAAACTCTTTCAAGATAAATTGTTCCCAATTACTCTTTATGAGCTAGCAAAGGGACCTAATGGACCTACAGATCAGAAGCTCCAATGATATGAGGTTAACTGACTAAACTCATTAATCGAGTTAACCAATATTCATTAACTGTGGGTCACAACACTAAAGACCCACAACAGCACTCTTCTCACTGTAGAATGTTTCTGTGTCCACGGATATTGACCAATAACGGTAAGTCAATCCTTCACGAGTGTTCGTAACTACAACTGGGTCAAATTATAGTTTTACCCCTGTGTTACCTCTGGTTCTTTAAGTACCAGTGCTCCTCTAATGAACAACCTGTTTATGGTCCAACCAATAAACAGAAAGTCCCTCTCGGGCCAGTGAGAGGGCAGGATCCCTTTGTTCAAGACCCAGAGTCACCACTTAAGGGAACACTGATCTACTTCTCCTAGAAGTGGGAAGGAGTGAATTCCATTTTGTGTTGTCATGTCCCCAGCCCCCCACTCGGTCTCGTCCCCAAGAAGATAGGCTTATTGAGTCGGCGTGCAGGCCACTCTCACCCATACTAATCAAAGGACAATCCCTCGTGAGAAGGAGTTCATGACACACTTAGGATTAAGACTGAGTTACCTAGGTCATCCTATTGAAACAGTAACCTAACTAGTTAACGGTGTTACATCTAGAGGTTTCCTATTTCGTGGTCCGGTCTTATGCAAACTCATTGCATAGGATACCCTCGCTCGCATGTCTCCTACATGGATGCCTTGGATCAATACGTCTGTATCGAATACAAAGTGGGTCGTATCACATAGTGTTACCAGGATAAGGTACCCAACCTCATCCCTATACTAAAGACTTTTTAGGTTGTTACTTGAACACTGATTCCCGTATGTCCCTACATACTAGTTCAAGTTACATGTTAACAACCTTGGATCTTAGTTTATTGGATTTGGATCAAATTGTGCAATTTTAGACTTGAATTAACAATAACACTTTATTGACATAAACCTCAATAACACTTTATTGATACAAGTGTATAATTCGTTAATCATTCACTATCTATGAGTTTTAGGACATAAAACCCAACAAACTCCCACTTGGACTAAAAATCTAGTTTAGTGGGATGTACAATAATCTATACCAACAGTGGGTGTATAAATACATGTATAATACATAAAACGTATCTATAATGTACAAATACAATAAACTAGGGCATCACTATACCCATTACACTTCTCCCACTTGCCCTAGATTACATCTTTGTACATAACTCGTAGACCTAGACCTTCTAGATGACCCTCATACACTTTAGCCGAGAGAGCCTTCGTGAATGAATCGGCAATATTCCATTCAATTTCATGTGCCTGTTTGTCTTGTGTGTGAAGTTCACATTTGGAACACTTTCCAAATCAGTCAAAAACTTCCTAAGTAATACAGTCTCTATCGCTGCTTCATAAGCAACTACTTATCGGCCTATGTGGTCAAGACTGCAACTATGTCATAATATAACGACTTTCCAGATATCAAATCCTGGATAGGATTGATACTTACTGGCAATCCCTACTGCATAGGGCTTATGTCTCATGTCCTCAACTTCTTGAGGTGTCTTAGGACACAGTTCCTTAGACAAAAGAATTTCATTCCTGAAAAGGTAGTGAACCCTTATTGGAATTATGCATCTTATATCTAACTAACATTTTGTTGATATTAGACACTTGAGACAAGGCTAGCTTTTTGTTCTTACAGTTCCTAACAAGTTGGATCCCAAGAACAAACTCAGTTTCTCCCAAATTTTCATTTGGAAATGAGCTGCTAGCCTCTCTTAATGTCAGTAAGTTAACCTACATCATTCTTAATGATTAGGATATCAATCACAAACAACACTAAGAAAGCTACTGAACACTTGATGATTACTTGTAAACACAAGACTCATCAATGTTCTGATTAAAGCCAAAAGATTTGATTACTGTATCAAATCTTATAATTCAAGATCGAAATGCTTAGGTCCATGAATGAATTACTTAAGCTTGCAAACCCTTTTGCTTTTGATCTTGCTGTATGAACCCTTCTGGTTAAGACCTTTAATGTCTCGTTTTCTCTTGTAAATCCACTTGTAACATATAGGTGTTACCCATCAAGCAGATTTACAAGATACCAGGTTGGATTGAAATGCAAAAACTTCATTTCTAGGTCCATACCTTTAATCCTCTGATCGTTGTCAACATCATTCATTTTCTTTCTAAAAGACAATGAATCCTCTATGCCTTCATCAAATATGCTGACCTAGGCTTCAATCAAGCCCGTGTAACGTTTAGGTTATAAAACAACCCTCCCACTACATCGAGGCAATCTCAACTATTGAGATGGATGTGACTGACCAGATGCACTGGTGCATCAACAACTTTTGATGAACAACCAGCCTCATCAACAACTCTTGTGGATGTTCCTGTAGCTTCATTAGCTTTCCACTTAAAGTGACCTTACTTTGTGGCTTATTATTTCTCATGTGGTCTTCTTCTGAGAATGTAACATTTGTCGATACAAATTCTCTATTCTATTGTGGATTGAAGAAGTATCCAATTCTCGTTTCCTTTGGGGTTGCCTACTGCAGTCAATACTGCATGACCCCAAAACGAGTCAGACAATTGAGCATAGCTCAACAAGAATTGAACCATATCTCATGAGGTTCTATTTCTCCTATCTAAGAGTTAGGATGTGATTCCATGTACTATCAAATAGAAATGGAATCTCAAATCCATACACTCAACACTTTGATCAGATCAGAGTGTTTTTATCATCTCACCTAACAAGTTTTCAACTTCAGTCCTAAGCCCCTTCGAATTTCTCAAGAGCTTCGGACTTAAGTTGCATTAGGTAGAGATACACATACCTTTGAATAATCATCTATAAAATAGATGAATTATCCACGCCCTCCCACTGCTTTAACATATTATATCACAAGGATCCAAATGTACAAGCTCCAAGGGCTCTTTGGCTCTTAGATCTTTTCCAGTAAAAGACCTATCAGTCATATTGCCATTAAGGCATGACCTATAAGGTAGTAGAGAGTCATCTTCTAACTCACTTAGAAGTACACTCTTGACCAATCTCCCAACTAAATTGAGATTAATATGGCCTAACCTTAAGTGCCAAAGAAAGGTATTTTCCTTTAGGAGAAATCCTTTGCCTCTTTTCACATTAAGTAGTAGCAGTCTTAAACAACTCAGTGTTCATGATTGCTTTACTCTTGTTACTCTTGATTAGTCTTAAAACATTTAGGTTATTTTCCAATAAAGCTGAACAAATGTCAACTCCCTTTCTTGAAACAAAACTACGTTAGCAGAGAAAGGTAAAGAGAAACATTGTTCCAGCAACTAAGACACAGAAATCAAATTTCTTTTGATCTTAGGAATTACATACACATTATCTAATAATATGTATTTGCTCCCACTAAGAAAAATAACTTAATGTTCCCCACTGCTACAGCTGAGATAATCTCTCTAGTTCTCAACTTTGAGAGTTATTACATCAACAATAAGCTGTTGTCAGGAACTCATGCCTTTAAAAGAAGAACACACATGATTTGTAACCCTTGAATCAAGTATTCAGGGAGAATCACTATTATTTACTAATCACGTTTTCAAGACAAGTAAATGAAAATTACGGTCTTGAACAAGTTTTTTTTTTTTTTTGCTAAGCAGTGTCCTATGTCATATTCACCAAGGCATGAGGACATTCCTCAATTAAGAATAATCCTAGACTTATTTACCACAATTCGTCGTTTAAGCTTGTTGCATTACCGTTATTTATAAAATGGCGTAAGACAATGCACATAAAATTATTATATAATTGCTGAAGTAACAAATTACTTGTATTATTGATCGCACTAACCCATTACATCTAATCCAATCAGATTCAACAAAAACAAATAAGCAATCAAAGAAGCCTATAAAACTATTGATTTAGTTTTCGCAACGATACTTCAAAGGTTTAGAACAACAACCACCGAAGGGTGGTCAGCTACTTCTCCTCTGAATTGAGACAATCTCAACCAAACTCTAACACCAGAATAACTCATATTCCGTTAGCGTTTAGTTACCGTTGTTCGGTCAAGGATTAGTTAACACATTTAACTTATCCCCGTAAGTGTAACCCTCCCACTTTCAGATCCCAGAGGTACGCACCAACAAGCTACTAAAAGGAAAGACAATTGTTGGTAATTAACCTAAGTGACCCTATCCATTTCTGGAGTTCGCGATGTTCCGAAACCTATGATCAGGCCCTCCGAAGGGATGGTCGCTCCAGGACGACACGCAGGTGGATCATAAGAATCTTACTATGCGACCTAGGGGTGGAGACCGTAGGATACGTTGACACGCGTCTTGCTCCCACTTACTATAGACATTCTCCCCATTCACCTTGTTATTGACCCATGCAAACACTTTCCGAAGGGAGGCCGCGCCCAAAGCGACACGAAGCCGAGCATGGATCTCACGGTGTGAACACAGGGGGACGTGAGAGTAAAAACTCGATATGAAAATCTTGTTTTTATATTTTTCCTCCCACTGAAATATCCTATCGTATTTTAGGGTTATTTAACTTAGATAAACCGGACTAAGTCAATCTATCTAAGTCTATGCCTATTATAACTCTTATAATCAGGTCTTTACACTAACATCTAGGTCAATTAAACCCTTTTAATTACCTCGTGACATTGCATGCTAATAGGACAATGGTTAATTCAACTCAGGTACTGGGTCAGTTCCCAGGTAGGAGGTAACTCCAGCCTTAGACAGAACCTCATCCGGAGAGTTCCCTTATAACCAAATCCTATTTGTCATATTTACCATATTTTAAATCTATTAAAATACTAAGTAAGACATTATTTCTAATCCTATTAGAAATAGTGATCTTAGGTCTAATTAATTTTAAACAATTTTAAAATTAATTCATTTTCCCTAAGATCCTATGTTTGCATGCAACTCTTTTTCATAGGTTAATAAATTTCTAATAATTAATATTATAACTATTATAAATTTTAATGAATTAGACCTATAACATGCTACTGTGGTGAATAAATCAACAATCACATTCTAATTAATTTATAGTTATTAATTTAATTAAATCAAGGGAATCACCTGCCCAATCAGCATCACAGTAGGCATGTAGATCAAGATTTCCTTTAGAAAACAACACTCCACTGTCTCGAGTACCATTCAGATACCGAAGTATCCGTTTAACAGCTAAAAAATGCGCCTTAATTGGTTGTTGCATAAATTGACTGACCTTGCTAACAACAAAGGTTATATCGGGTCGTGTAAACATTAAGTACTGAAGTGATCCAACAACTTGACGATGCAACAAAGGATTGGAAAAGGCAGGGGAAGGCATATAGAAATCATGAGAAGTAGAAATAGGGTACTACACGGTTTAGTATCAAGTAAGCCTGTTTTCTCAAGAATGTCTCTAAGATATTTTGCTGGGTTGACATGAAAACCAGCAGAAGTGGTTTGTACCTCAAGACTAAGAAAATATCGAAGACACCCAATGTCTGTTATTTGAAATTCAACCCCAAGACAAGACTTCAAACGAGAAATATACACTAAATCAGATCCAGTGATGATTATATCATCCACATACAAAAGGAGATAAGTGCAGGATGTACCCTCCAACCGAACAAAAAGTGAAGAATCAGCAAGTGATGCCACAAAACCAAGAGTCAACAAATAGGTTGTAAATCGCTCAAACCAAGTACGAGGTGCTTGTTTGAGACCATAAAGGGATTTGTTGAGTTTACATACATATGATGGATAAGAGGCATCTTTGAAGCCAGGAGGCTGCAACATATAAACATCCTCTTTGAGGTATCCATGAAGAAAAACATTTTTAACATCCATCTGTTGTAAACTCCAACCAAAATGAGCAGCAACAGTAAGTACTATGCCAACAGTGGTCTTTTTAACTACAGGGTTGAAGGTCTCATCAAAATCAACACCTTCAAGTTGGTTGTAACCCTTGGCAACTAAACGAGCTTTGTAGTGTGCTACAGAGCCATCTGGGTTAAATTTATTGCGAAATACCCACTTACATCCAATAATGTTCATACTGTTATTGGGTGGCACCAGACTCCATGTATCTTGGCTTTGAAGAGCTAAGAACTCATCAAGCACTACTTGCTTCCACTCAGGAATTTTTGATGTAGTTGTAAAGGAGATTGGTTCTGGAACAGTAGATTTATGGATAACCAAAGCTTTCTTCTTGCTAATGCCGGATTTATACCTGGTTATCATAGGGTGTTTATTTGGAACTGAAGGACAGTGTTGAGGAATGGAGGGTAAAGGTAAAGACTCAGTAGGTAAGGTTGGATTTTGATTAGTAGGGGAAGAAATAGTAGGTGAAGACAGATTGTGATCAATAGGTGAAGAAACAGTAGGTGAGGTTGGATTTCGGTCAATGGATAAAGTGGTGGGTGTACTATTAGCAGGTAAAACAGTAGGAGGTATTGACACTGGCGAGGAAGTACTGATAGGAGCTGACATTTGGTACTGATGGATCAGAGGAAGGGCTGACATTTGGTAGAGGTGTGGGATAAGGAGTAGGTGTGTCAGTGGGGCCAGCTACCTGTTGAAACAAAGCTAAGATAGCAGCAGGATTAGGGGAGTGTGAGTGACGGTGCACGAGTTTGTCGAGTCCTCAGGTTAAATAAATTTATAATCCACGACACTACTACTAATTTTGTAGCAATAGCGGCCGGGGTCGAACACAGGGAAGGGGGATCTAATAAGTGTAGGATTTTATGCTTATGAAAACAGGGGGGATTTTTTATGATGAATGACAAGCAAGAAAAATTAAAATAAAATAACTGAATGTGAATTTTAAATGGCACAAAAACTAAATATGCAAAGGAGAAATAAGACAGGATCAAATACATAAAAAGGGATCTTTGGATTAGGATTTATTATGCTTGATTCTAATTCATTGGCTTCCTAGTTTTCTTTAATGGTTGCTCTAAACCGATTTCATTAGTCCGGTTGGCTTTTGGGTTACTCGGAGGACCCCCCTACACTAATCTGTGCTAATTAACTCGTTAATCGTGAATTCGGCAATTAACAAGATTAATTAATATAGACTGTATCGCTCGCCACCCCTAATGCATAATGTAGTAACCATCCGAGACCTCTGTAACGGTTACTACCTATATCTAGCTAGTTTATTAACAAGCAATTTTACAACTACCTATTAAAACTAGCCGTTTTCGGATCGTGGGTCCGGAATTATAGGAACTAAATTCAAATGCAATTTAAATCTAAATTCCTACAACCTTTAACATGTATCCTAGGCCTATCAAGGGTCATCTCGCGTAGAGAGTGGCTTGCCTCAACCTAGTGGCTATCTCAAATAACTAATAGAATACACAAGTGGTAATCACATAGGGCGTCAATCCTAATTGACTAGCCTCATGTATTGGTTTAAACGGGATTACATGCAAAACTCAATGAAAATACAGCAAGGACAGAAGATATGAACCAGAAAACTCAGCCAATATCATTAGAAATCAAGACATAAATCTAATCCAACGATTTAAAGAAGTTTAGCTATGCATAGATGAAGTAAAAGTGATAAATAACATTAAAGAATTCATAGTAAATGACCAACAATGGTCTACAAAGGTGCTGGAAAGTAAAAGAGGCAAAGAAATCGTAAAAGGGACCCAAAATCTAACCTAACGGGGGACTAAACCGAAACCTAATATATATAGAAAACACGCTGGCATCGAGACGCCAGCCTCTAATCTCGACTTTCTGCTCTTTTTCTCGGTCTTGTCTTGCTTCTTCTCGGTTCGGGACTTCAATCTTTGGCTTTCGGTGTCATAATTTAGGCCCGCTTCAACACAATTGGGTCTCTTCACCTCCTCTCCGTCCAAGACATCGAGATGACTCCAAAAACTCCGTAATTGGCCCGAATTAACACCAATTAGCGTGATCGACTCCCGACATGACTTAAGCTCAATTAACCTGTAAATAGGACAAGTAAAGCATAAAATAACTCTAACAAGCTTAGATTAGAGGCAATAAAATAAGACTATTTAGGTCCTATCAAATACCCCCAACCTAAATCTTGCTAGTCCTCGAACAAGGCACACACAAAACAAGGAGAAAGGCATTGTGCATATAATTGATAAGTGATTTAATCCTCAAAACTCAAACATTCCAAAAACTAAAGCAATCAAGAGACATTTGCAAGAGAGACAAATGAGGAGACAAATCAAAATTTTTCAAAGATTATCTTGCACAAGAGAGCTCCATCCCACCCAAAGAAGACTTTACTAGCCCGGGATTGGATTACTCAACTCTCATCCTATCTTGCCCCTACACTGGCACTAAGGTCTTCCTAAAAGACCTATATGGAACAAACTAGGTTGCTTCCTCTTGCTTAGGTGTCTGATCAAGGAATTCCTTTTTCTTCTCTCTATTTTTTTTTTCTTTCTTCGCTCTTCTTTTTCTTTTGCATTTTTCTTTCTTTTTTTTTTTCTTTTGCTTTTGCTTTTGCTCTCTCTCTCTCTCTTTTTCTTTTTGCATTTCTTTTGGACAGGGCACTAGATTTCACACTACAGTGCAGGGACCCATAATCTGAGTTTTACTCTTGGTTGGCTGATGGAAGAGATTGTCGCGGTCTCTTGTCAAATAAATTTATAATCCACAATTCCTAAAGCTAACTTGTAGTAGTAGTGGTCGGGGTCGATCACAGGGAACAATCGGTTTACTTCTAAATTCTTTTGTGTTTTTGAGGTAACCAAAAGGGGGGTTTTATTGATAAAAGATTAAGACATAAAGTAAAGGCGGGAAAATAAATAAGGAAAATTAAATGCAAGGAAAGTAAAGGAGGGGTTAGTTGATCTTACCACGAGGATCACTGTAATCGGGGTTGGACTCGGTGTTAAGTTTGATTAATTTCATTCATCGATTATCAATTGATATTTAATTAACTATCTAAGTCCGGCGTACTCTGGCAACAAACGGAGAGCCATGATCCAACTATCACAAACATGCAAACGCTAAGTTTGATTCTAGTTTAAATTAATTAATTGGCCTATTAACTAATCTAAACCGCATTGGGATCTAGCCGAATTAATTCACATGCAACGGGCAACAAACCACAATTACAATTGATTAAATCATTTAGTTCTAGGGACGCATGCGTAATATCATAACGTTCACCTATTTGCTACTTAGATTTAGCAAGTAAATTTAGAGAGAGCGCGGTCAAGGTTGTCAATCTTTCCTACCACAATCTAAACTTATAGAAAAAGAACTAAAATCACAAAGACAATTAACTAAGTAATGAAGAATAGAAATCTCATAAAATTGAATCAAACTTACAAACCGAGGTCCCGATTACAACGATCCGAGCTTAGTTGGCCATAGACAAGCACCTCCAAGCTCGAGGCTCGATCGACCGACCCATGAACTAAGAAAGCTTAAAAGAACTCTTGAAAACTAAAGAGAAAAGTGGCTACAATTTTGTATTCAAAGATGAACTGAGAGATGATTCTAAACCTACACTAAGGCCCTCTATTTATAGTGTTTCTTGGCCTTCAATTCGTGGTAGAATGGTGCTGAATTGGGTCTTCAAACAAGGAAAATTTCCAGCCAAAATTGGAAAAAATCGATTCTGGAAAATTGCCTAGCATCGCAACGCTATGCCTTCAACTTTGGAAAGAATTCTGCGGATCAACACAGTGTCACGACGCTATGGTGAGAGCGCCGCGACGCTCTTGCTTCAACTTCACTCCCACGACTTTTCCTTATTTGAGCAGCATCCTGACGCTTGGGAGGTAGAGTCTCGACGCTGGGATGACTCCAATGGCAGAATGGTCATTTAACGCTCCGGTTTCGCTCGTTTAAGCCCCAAATTGCTTCCAAAGCTCCGGTGAGGACTGTAGACATATTATACTCATTTTGCTTTGAGAGAGAAAAAAAAAAAAAAAAAAAAAAAAAAAAGAAAAAAAAGAGCATGCTTGCATTGAGCCTAAACGCTTAGGGGTAAAAATAGCTACCTGCAATGTGATCAGTTAGGCCAATGATCGGTCTAATTTGTTATACACTTATTTTGCCTCGCCACCCCTGACTTATTTTTCCAATCTTTTTTTTATCGCAGGCATATTTTTATTTTTCTCTCCTAGGCAAGACTCCACACACTATTTTGCAAAAAACAACAGACTTTCTCGCTTAACCTTACACCTATCGGGGTGACAACAGAAATATGAATTAAGTAATTCGCTCCTAAGCATTCAAGTCATACTTTAAAGCAAAATAGACACTCAACAGGTGCAAGACATATCCAAGAAAAGTTTTAAAAAGGCTCCTTTTTTTAACACTCTCTGTCACAACTCATCGAAAGCAATAAAGTTTCGAATTTTTTTTTTTTAGTCAATCCTAGGAAATCATTATCACTTAAGCAAGCATATACACAACAAGCATGCGAGACATTTCATTAAGCACAAACGTTGGCCTGATGCTCAGATGCTCAAGGCCCAACAAAAATGTAAAGTAAATTCCCCACCCCCAACCTAAAATTTACATTGCCCTCAATGTAATAAAATATGAAGAAACAGACAATGCATAGGGAAAGAATAGAACTTCCCTGAATGTTGCGCTCATGGGTGGCGAATCGTGCTTTCTATAAATGTAGAACTTCGTTTTGGTACCGCCAATCCTAAAGAACAAACAAATACAAGGAAACAGACATAAAAGCAACTGATAAAAATAAACCTATCTAAGAATTGAAATAACATAAAGCAATAAAGTTAAAGGGTGCAAATGTTTAAGGTCGTTTGCTCGACCACGCTCTCCTCTATTTTTTTAGGGAGGCTTCTCTCCACAGGTCCATAATACATTGTTTTTAGAGATTTCTTGTTTCAGTAATTTCGGGGCCTGTGGGGAAGAATCATAAGAAGCAGAAAAAATATTGGAAGCAGAGGTGGGCTGACAGAAAAGGCGCTCAGCCCTAATCCTAGAAGATGAACACTTGGTGACTCCACCAGATTTATCAGTAAGGGTTATCTGGTGTTCATCAACTACATCAATTAACTCTTCGTCTAAGTTAGGGCATCTAATAGCAGAAAAATGCAACTCATTATTGGTGACCATGCATGATTTAGATTTAAAGTGCGATCATTCACTGGGTCATGTTCAATCATATAATATTCAATAGAAGATGCATGAGGATTTTCAATGTCATCAAAAATTTTAAAGTATAAGGTTTTATCCTGAAATCCTACTGATACAACACCTTCATCTACATCAAAAACAGTCTTGGCAGTCTTCATAAAAGGACGACGAAGAAGTATCGTAGCAGAAGACAGATTATAATCAGGGTTAGGAGTATCTAAAACATAGAAATCAACAGGAAAAACCAAATCCTCCACCCTAACTAAAACGTTTTCAACTATTCCTAGAGGTTTGATGCAAGACTTATCTGCTAGCTGAATGACTATGCCAGATGTTTTAATATCAGTTAAATTCAATCTTTTATAAACAGACACAGGGATAACATTAATTGATGCTCCTAGATCTAACATGGCATATTTTATCTTGCAATCTCCGATCATACACGGTAAAGTAAACATGCCAAGATCAGAACATTTAACAGGTAAGTTCTCAGAAAGTAATGCACTAACATTTTCACTAACCTCTTCTTTACCTGAGGACTTTTCCTTACCTTCATACCAAGTCCTTAAGAACTCAGCACAGGCTGGGATTTTCAGGATTGTCTCAAGCAATGGAATATTCACCCTAACTTTTTGGTTGGTTAGTCAGTTGTCTTAGTATAATTAGAAATATTGTCGTAGATAATAATCAATCCAAGCATAAATTGACTTTAATCAAGTAATACCTGGTGAGTCCAGGGTCGATTCCACAGGGAAGGGATATTCACAAAGTCTTTTAACAATATTTACTGATCTAAACTCAAGAACGTATGATATTATTTAAAAGAATAAAA
This sequence comes from Luffa aegyptiaca, assembly GCA_017139565.1. NCBI lineage: Eukaryota > Viridiplantae > Streptophyta > Magnoliopsida > Cucurbitales > Cucurbitaceae > Luffa > Luffa aegyptiaca. Next base: position 8,375,410 of record CM029397.1, read on the forward strand.
AAAAGAATTGGTATATTTGAAGAGTGACTATTTGCGTAAAAATAACACATGCGACGAGAATGAAAGGAAAATTTATAAGGAGAATAATCAAGGCTGTTGCGGTTGCAACCTCATGCGTTTATAATAACCTTGTAGCGCATACTTTGATTAATTGATCCATTAATGCCTAAGTGAGAAAATATCATAAGTTTCCCTTCCGGGACTCCTTTGCGTCTGGCATAAAACTATCAAGAGGTTATTTGGCTAGTTCATGCTTTTAGGCGTAGTTCTCTAAAACTTACAAGTGACTGCGTTAGGCACAACACAGTCTAAGCTCATGCGTGCACTATCTTTTAGCGGTAGTGTTTTAACACTACCAAGACTACATGACATGCGCTAACTTGCTCTACTTAGAGATGTCTGCATGCGTTACCTGTCAGGGATTTAGCATGCTGCTACCGCATCCGGCTGGCCAAGCGGGAGTTAGTAATGAAAATAGTCTCGCAACTAAATAGAAAGCAATTAATGTTTCATTTAACTCAAAATATGCGCTTACAAAGTATACTTATCACCGCATGAGGTGCTTGCGCTAAGCCTTGAAGAAGAATTTAGCTCATGCTAGCAAAACAAGACATCATGAAATAGAACATTACAAAACGCAAGATTGCTCCTAATCACAGATCTCTGTGATTTCTTTATTGATCTTCCTTCTTCTCTCTTGATCAAAAAACAAAAATGACTCCCCTTCTTCATATGAGTATGGTTTCTATTTATAGGCAGGGGAAGATGACTTCTCTAAGTAATCATCAACTTGCGATAATCATCATTTTAGTCAACTTGTTCATCTTTTCAGCCCTTTTTCTGCCCACTTGCGTTAGCTATTTCAGTTGTGTCAGCACTGTCTTTTCATCATCTTATCTGTCTCTTGATCATCTTGGAATGCGTGCCTGCGTTGAGAAGGAACTAAAACAAACAACTGAATTAGCTTGCGTTAGCGCCCTATATTTTATAATTTCTCGCCGCATACATGAATATAGCTCGCCGCATGAAATCATCACATTTTCCTTTCTTTTTGCGCGGAAGTAACGCATCTTTGTTTCTTTTGGCCTTGTTTTAGTCTAAGTTTAAAGGATAAATAACTTGCTTTTTGCAAGTTATCACTTTTCTAAAAACATCTAAATCATCCTGCACACTTGGAGTAGCAGAGTCAATGAAGTTCACAGGTGAAAAAGAATTTTTATCATTTAAATTTAAAGAAGAAAATTTGCCAGAAGGTATAGAAAACTTATCAGAGACAGCAGGGAATCCAGGAGGACAATCAGGTGTAGTCACTTCACTCCATGTTGCACGATTTTCCTCAACAAGCGTACAGGTCGTCACAAGTAATATAGGGATTTTGAGTATAGAGTATCGTCTCCACAGGGATTGGATTTATTCAATTAATTACTGCAAATAATCTTGCTATGCTTTATTTAGAGAACAAAATCTAATGCCGAAAAGATAAACTATCGAGCTAATCTAGAAAGCAAAAGATAAATGGAGACACAATTTGGAGGGATAATTCTAGAGTGGTTGATTTCATCAATTGGACCTTTAATCGCTTAATCAATTAACTAATTCAGATTAATTAATCATCTGATTCATAAGTCTAGAAGCCTAATATCAAGGACTCTTCTGTCGGTTTCCTCCTATCTCATGCCTTTTAATAAAGAATCTCCTTTCGGTTTCCTCTCTATTTACTTAGCATGGCATTACGACCCTTCAATACAACCTCTAAGCTATTTAATCTATCCCGTGTCACTCGGATAAATAAACGTTATGAAGGTGTTCATATAACACATGCGGAAGCAATTGAAGATCGGGAGCACCTAACTACATCAATTTTACTCCTAAAGCATGCTTGTTCTACAAAAACAGAACATAAAGAAAGAAAACACCAACCTCTTTGTAGCTCACTTGGGTGATCCTCCTTGTGGTGTTTTCTTCTTCAATCCTCCTTGGACAACCTCTAGAGTCTTCTCTACTATTCTCCGGGCCAAGAACGACTTGTGGGAGTCTATAAAGATAAGGAATGGGAAGGGAATGCTTGAAGGATTAAGCTATAGAGAAGTATGTGAAATGAGAGAGTTTGAGTCCAAATTCCAACAGCATAATAGTAAGGAAAATGGCTCTCTTGCTTTGAATCTGATTCATACTTCATTTATAGAGAGTTCTCATGCAAGGAGAAGCCTCATGAAGCAAGACACATGGTAAATTTGCAAGTCAAAGTGGATTCTAGGTGTTCATATCACAAGACATGCAACTATGCATGAGGTGAGTTGTTTTCCACTTTGTATCTTCATGCAAGAGTGGGAATCCAACTTATTCCACTAACTTCAACTTTGAAATCTGATTTCAAGCTTGCAAATTTACCCCGACTTCAATTCTAAATTGAAATTAATTACTTGGTAATTAATTTGAAACATTTCAAATTAATATGATATGATTAATCTAATTAATCTTTGTTACCTTGTGCAATTCAATATATATGATTCCTAGTACATATATATATAGTATTCAAAACACTTTTAAATACTTTATCTCTCATTTTCTAATTTAATTCATAATTAAATAGTTGTGTCAAACACAATTTACGATAATACCCTTTTTCCCGATTTTGAACGATTCAAAGAATCCTATCTCTTATTCTAGGCTATATTCCGATATGAGCTAGTAGGGGGACCTAATGGACCTATAGATCATTGGCTCCAATGATTCGAGGCTAACCGACTAATCTCATTATCTAAGCTTAGCCAACATTCGTTAACTACCGGGACACTCCACTATAGCCCGATAGTTGCACTCCCCTCACTATAGATGTATTTCCGTCCACTTGATTTAACCGTGCTCAGTAAGTCGATCCTTCACCGGTTGTTCGTAGCTATAGCTAGGTCAAAAGCCCGTTTTACCCCTATAGTACTTCTAGTTCCTTAAGTCCCACTGATCCTCTAATGAACAATTGGTTTATGGTCCAACCTATAAACCAAGTCCCTCTCAGGCCAATGAGAGGGCGGGATCCCTTTGTTCAAGCCCCGGAGTCAGCACTTAAGGGAACAACCTCTCTACTATCCCTAATTTGGGTAGGAGTGAATTCCTTCTCGCACGACTATGTCCCCAGCTATCTACCTGTTCCTATCCCTGAAAAGGGAGGCTTATTGAGTCGGCGATACTGAGCCACTCTCACCTATGCAGATCTAAGGATAAGCCCGAATAAACAGGAGTTCATAGTTAGCTCAGGATTAAGATCGAGTTACCTAGGTCATCACATGAAATAGTCAGTCTCGTCAGTAAACGGTGTTATAAAGCGATAGCGACTTATTTCTCGGTCCTGGTCTTATGCAAACTCATTGCATAGGACGCCCCCACCCGCATGTCTCTACATGGACGATTTAGGATCACATCGTCTATACTATCTATAAAGTGGGTCGCATCTCATAGTCCCTAGAATAAGGTACCCAACCCTATCCCTATACTATAGACCGTTTTGGCTATTACTCGAGCTTGATCCACTTTTATGTAAGCTCAAGTGTTCATCCTATAGCCATGGATCTTAGTTTATTGGATTTGGGTTATTAAATGTGCAATTTACTTTATTCAGTAATGACTTCACTGAATTAATCTCGATAACGCCTTTATCGAATAAGTATATAATTTTGTTTAACATTCACTATCTACGAGTTTTAGGGCACCAATCCCAACACGTTACTCATGCATTCAGTTCTAGTCTAAGCTTCTCTCCGTCGAGTTTCCACTTAGTAACAATTCATTTAATCAGTGATCAGTTGATTAAAAGCATTAAGGACAAAATGCACAAATGAATAATAATGACAATTATACCAAATCAATTCATTAATTAAACAAAGGTTCAACAGCTAATCAAAACTCATGGAATTTAGGAATTAACTAATAATCACTAAAATTCAATAATTCCTAATCACAACAATTCTAGAAACTAAAACGTAAAGGAAAAGGGAAGAGGAATGCTCATAAAAGTGTCGATCTCCTCGATCCCGCGGCGACCTCCTTCGATCTCGAGCTCCAAAGATCTTCAACAAAGCTCCAATACTCTCCCAAAAATCCCCAATTTTAGTGTGGACTCTAGAATGGGGTGAAAACCCACAATTGGCTCTCCAAACTTGGATGCAAATGGCCCCTTTTATAGTTGTTCAGCAGGCATAGCGTCGAGACTCTAGGAGACAGCGTCACGACGCTGTCACAATTCCAGAATTTTCCAATGCGCGGATTACGTCAGCAGTCTTGGGCTCCAAGTCGTCGCAACGCTACATGGACAGCGTCGTGACGCTGTCCCATTTCTAGAACTTCTCTGCAGGGCTGCCAAACGTCAAGAAGTTTTGGCCTAGCGTCTCGATGCTAGGCCTCGGTCTTCCATGAATGGCCCATTTTTACTTCAATTTGGGCCTCCACTTTGCTTTTCTTGGGCTTTTGGGCTTGGGTCTTCAATGAACTTCTCCAAATTGCTCAAAAAGCCTCCAAAATCATCCAAATTCTCTCAAAATTCCAGTTCTACTTCCTTGGCTTGGTTTTCTGAAATTTAAACAAAAAATAGCATTAAAGTACACAATTCAAGCATAAAACTAGCTAAAAATAATAGGAAATTGATAGCATTTATGCATGCTATCACTCCACACTGCATTCACATTTGCCTTAGGGTTTACCTCAGGTTGGGCAGGCAGTTTACCAGAGCTTTTGTTGTTCATCTTACTGACTTGGGTTGCCAGCTGAGTGATTTGGTTTCCCAAATTCTGAATGGCGTTCCTGGTCTCTTGTTGGAACTGTAAAGAGCTGTCAGTAAGCTTCTTAAGTGCCTCATCGAATTATGTGCTTGATGTTGAGGTGGAAGCTGGATTTTGCTTGAACATCAGTGGCTTCTGTTGGTTCCCATAACTGAAATTTGGATGGTCTCTCCATCTTGGATTGTAAGTGTTGTTGTATGGGTTGTATTGTCTTTGGAGCTTATGACTATTGTACTGTTTCAAGGATGGATAGCAAGCACAACCATCAAGCTATTTTGTTGTGGTGTATAGGGACGACCAAATAGTTTCTGAAAGGGATAAAGTTGATGGAGCTAGATGGCAACCTATTAAGTAAAAAGACAGCCGTTGCAAATGCATGATACCAAAATTCGAGAGGTACTAATGCATGATACAGTAAAGACAAGGTTGTGTCAACAATGAATCTATGCTTTCTTTCGGCAACACCATTTTGTTGTGGTGTATAGGGACAAGATTTCTGATGGATAATTCCCTTAGAAGCAAAATATTCATTGAGAGAGTTATTAACAAATTCACCTCCCCCATCCGAGCAAAAGACTTTCAAGGAACATGATAGCATATTCTTAGCAAAGGAAACAAACTTCTTAACAACAATAGGTACATCAGATTTTGTCATCAAAGGAAAAATCCATGTACACTTTCTAAAGTCATCAACAAGTGCAACATAATAGCGAAAACCGGAAACTGAAACAGAAGGGGAGGATCCCCAAACATCACTATGTATTAGTTCAAGAGAATTTCTTGTAGTAGATACAAATAAATGAAAAGGCTTCTTGGTCATTTTTCCAGACAAACAACTAACACATTCTCTAGAACGCAACTTATCATGAAATGGTATATCATAGGTAGTTAATAGTTTTTGCAAAACAGCAGAGGAAGGATGACCAAGTCGTAAATGCCACAATTCAACACGAGGTAAACGAGAAACATAAGCAGATGCACATATAGGGCCAGACAAACCATTAGTATTAGCAACATGAGTAAAAGGCAAACCAAGATAGAGCGGAGACTTCAAACCATTAGTAGCAGTGATATGATACAAACCGTCTTTACTCTTGCCCTTGTATGATATTTGCCCCGTGGTTTTGCCCTGAATAGAAAACCAATCAGCAACGAAGATGAAGACACAATTATTATCAATACAACACTGTGAGACAGATAAGAGATTGGTTGATAAATCAAATACCCAAAGTAGGTTGGATAAGCGAAAATTGCTCTGAGAAGTGGATATAGTATCGAAGCCCGCCTGAGTAATAGGTAGTCCTTGGCCATTCGCAACTGTTATAGCATCCTCACCATTGTAGTTAGAGTTTAAACTCAGATTAGAGACATCTGGAGTGACATGAGTTTTGCATCCACTATCAGCAAGCCACGTTGCTGTTGTTGGAGTAAGATTGTAAGCAAGAGCCATTGCCACGAGTTTTGAAGGAGGATGCCTCCCTTGATAACTCAGATTCAATCTGTTGAAACAATCCAAAGCACCGTGGCCTGGTTTGGTGCAGATTTGACAAACAATGCATCCCTGATAGGCACCAGAACAAACAGAGTAGGTGTTGGAAGAACTTCCTCCATTAGAAGTGCCACGACCTTGACTTTGATTAGATCGACCAGGATAAAAACCTCGACCTTGACCTTGATTATGACCTCTTCCGCGAGGATTGGATTGATTGGAGCCACAAGCGAACATAACGGTAGGATTGAAGGCAGAAACAGAGATGGCCTAATGCTGTTGTTCGAGGAATTTGGCTTCAGATTTGAGAAGAGCGTGAAGCTCATCAATAGTGAAAGATTCACGACGAGTACGAATCGAGGTACGGAAAGAATTAAATTTAGTTGGTAAATCGTTTAAAGTATATAGCAGAACATCTTCATCGTCAACAGTAACAAAGACTGTGGCCAATTTGTCAACTATTTCTTTAATCTGTATCAAATAATCATCAATCGATTCAGTAGGATTCTTAGAAATAGTATGCAACACAGATTTTAATTCATGCATATGAGATCGAGTGAGAGAAGAGAACCTTTTCTCTAATGCAAACCAGACTTCTTTGGAGGACTTGCAGCCGATGACAAAGGAAAAGGTCGCCTTCGATAGAGTAGCATTTATTAATGTAATTAGGGCTCGATCTTCGAAAATCCACGGTGAATACACCGGATTCACAGAAGTTTGTTCACCAGATTCGCTGCTATCGCAAAATTCACTGGAATCAACAGATTCACTAGATTCACGCAAAAATTTGGGTGGGCAAAGGTTTGATCCATCGATAATACCGAAGAGAGAATGTGCTCTGAGCATCGATTCAATCTGAAACCTCAAGAAAAGATAATTTGAGGCATCAAGACGAACGGGAACAAGATTACAGATATTAGATAAAAGAAAAATTGACGTGTTTGACTGAAGGGAAGTTCCGCTCAATCCATCAGAGGTATTAGATGAAGAAGCCATTGATGTTTGTCAAATGAGCTCTGATACCATGAATGGTTTTACAAATGAGATAATCTGTTGTATTATTTCAAATGAGTCTCAAAGGTATTTATACACTGGTTAGTTAGTTAGCAGAGTACTAACTAACCCTTAACTATGGTTATCTCAACTAAAATATAATTACAGCAGTTGTAACTATGATTAAATAATAACAGAATATTGCCTATACATTAACAGTTAGGCCTAAAAGCCACCAAAGCCCATCCATGAAGAACTCTATAAATAGAGAGGTTTTCCTTTATTTGAAGGGTTTAGAAACTCTGCACTCTCAACCAGAACCAGAGAATTCAGAGAGACTTCAGAGATAAAGCTAGAATACTTCCTGAAATCCATAAGTTCTTAAGTGTTGAAGACTCATTGAAAACCAAACATTCTTCAAGACTTCAACACTCCTTGAAGAGCTAAGACTGCAAGACTTCAAGACTTGAAGACTCATGATGTTGGCTTTTATGCCCTAAAACTCGTAGATAGTAAATGAAACAAATTAATCAACCTCAATAAAGCGTTATTTGAATGATTATGTAATTTGTTATTGAACAATCGAGTTTGCATTAATTAGCCCTAAATCCAATAAACAAAGATCCAAGGTTGTTTAAATGAAACTTGGACTGGTATGTGGAAACATACGGGGATCAGTGTTCAAGTAACAACCTAAATGGTCTATAGTATAGGGATGAGGTTGGGTACCTTATCCTGGTGACACTATGTGATACGACCCACTTTGTATTTGATACAGATGCAATGATCCAAAGCATCCATGTAGGAGACATGCGAGTGGGGGTATCCTATGCAATGAGTTTGCATAAGACCGGATCGCAAAATAGTAACCACTAGATGTAACGTCGTTGAGTAGTTTAAGTTTCTATTTCAATAGGATGACCTAGGTAACTCAACCTGAATCTTGAGTCTGTTATGAACCCCTTTTCAGGAGGGATTGTCCTTAGATCTGTATGGGTGAGAGTGGCCAGTTCGCCGACTCAATAAGCCTACCATTTTAGGGGCAAGATCGAGTGGGGGCTGGGAACATAATAGTACAAGATGAAGTTCACTCCTTCCCCTATTGGGGTAAGTAGATGTGTGTTCCTTTAAGGCCTGATTCCGGGTCTTGAACAAAGGCGCGCCGTCCTCTCCTGGCCTGAGAGGAACTCTTGTTTAGTTGTTGGACCCTAAACAACTTGTTCATTAGAGGGATTAACGGTACTAAGGATCCAGAGGTAACCCAGGGGTAAAACAGTAATTTGACCCAGCTGGTGTTACGAACACACGTGAAGGATTGACTTATCGTTATGGTCGATATTCGTGGACACAGAAATATTCTACAGTGAGAAGAGTGCAGCTGTGGGTCTTTAGTGGAGTGACTCACAATTAACGAATGTTGATTAATTTGGTTAATGAGTTTAGCCAATTAATCTCATATCGTTGGAGCTTCTGATTTGTAGGTCTATTAGGTCCACCTGCTAGCTCATAAAGGGTCCTGAGGTTAAATAGTCTTGAGTAGAATTTGAAGTATTCAAATTCATTAAGGGAATTTTAGTTAATTGTATGTATTGGCTTTCTAACTCAAATCTTGCCTCTCAGGCCACTGCTTTCCTTTTTCGATTCGACTCCCCTCCCGCATGTCCTCCCAAAATAGTCCTGATCTCCAATGGAGGGTCGTCATTGCCCCGGGTGCACTCTTCCCCGTTCGACTTCAGCCTCTTATTCCCATCTCCATTGGCAAACTCCTTTAAGTACCCTTCTTTGATCAGGTTTTCTGTTTCATCCCTCAGATGTATGCAGCTTCGTGTGGTATGTCTGTGATCCTGATGGATCATGCAATATTTATTTTTGTTCCTCATTTCTGGGTGAAACTTCAGCTTCTCGGGACGTTTCAGCAGATCCGTGTTCTGGACTGCCGCAAGCACTTGATCTGGTGGAACAGAAAGTGGGGTGTACTTTTGAAACTTTCCTTTGAGATTTGCTCGACTGATAGCGAGCATAACTAGCTATTTTTCTCTAATTAATTAAGCTAGTCTTTTACAATTATTTGGCCAAATTTATGCATTTATATGTTTTATTTGTAGGAAGTATGTGTTTGAAGCTTAATGGAGAAATTGGAGTCAAATGGAGTTCGCGCTAAAAAAAAAAAAAAAAAAAGCGTCGCGACGCTGGTTGCAACTTCCAGAATCCGTGATTTCGCGGTAGCGTCGTAACGCTACCCCTACAGCGTCGCAACGCTATGACCAATTTTTGCCTTATTTAAAGATTGCGATTAGGGTTGATTGGGGGAACTTCTTTTGGGGAGATTTTTAGCCGTAAAACAGAGAGAAAAACCATTTTTTGAAGCTGAAGCAAGTGGGGGAGCGTAGAATTGAAGAATTTGTTCGTGGAGATCGTAACGGGGACGTGCGGTCTCGGCCTCCATAGTGTTTAATCTTCTTTCCCTCTTACTTTAGTTAGATTTAATGGCTTTTTCATGCTTAGTCTATCTTGTAACGCCATGTATGAGTAGCTAAGCTTGTTACTTAGGGATTGATGTAGTCTTTTTAGTTCATGGATTGATTTATGGGTTGAATTATGCAATTGTTTTATGTTTGCATTCTTAATTTAATGCTTTCAATTAATTGACCATTAGTTGAATGATCTAAGTGTTGAGTCTTGCTCGGGAGAGGGGATTTAGCGTAGACTTAATTAAGATTGCATGACTAAAGTTTATATTCTAAGCTCGTGACGGATTTTAGATTAACTTTAGAATTGGTCAAAAAGAACTAATTGCCTTGCATGTTAATGAACTTAGATAGGGATATCAAGTTGGTTATTTTGCATGAGAATCAATTATACTCGGGAGAGGTAGTTGTGATTAAAGGTTCTTAGGCTCATAATTCCATTGTGCATGATAATTCATTCCCTAAAATCAATCCTAGACTAAATTGGCGAAATCAATTTCCTAAGTGTTCTTTCAATTGAATCTCCGTTGTTTATTTGCTTTGATCTAGTTTTCTATCACTCACTACTTTCCGTCCCCTAAATAAAATTGAGCAAGATTATTCATGATACTTGATTTAACTTAAAGATCCAATCCAGATGACGACACTCGATTTTTCGATCACTTTATTATTACTTGACCCGTGCGCTTGCGGTAGGAAAATTCCACATCATCGACCTTGGCCTTTCTTCTATTCGACTCGACCTCGGCTGAAGGAGTAATCAGTGCGATCTCGGCTTCCATCATCACCTCGGTGCCTCTTTCCTTTTTCTTCCCTCTTTTTGTCCTTATCGATGATGGTTATTCTCTGTGCTTCGTGTAGACACCGTATTTTGTCTGGCTCGACTTTTAATAACGTTTATAATTTCTCCAAATTGAATTTGAAGAAATTTAATCCCAAATTTGGTTCTTAGCCTTGGCTAATGAGTGCACTTTATTGTAACGTAATTTCATTAAGTTTTTATTTAGTTTGTTATTATTCCTTATTTTTCTATTTTATTTTATTTATTATTATTATTTTTTTTTTGTTTTCTTCATCTCTCTTTATTTATTAATTATTTGTTTCATTTTTATTTTTATTTTATTATTTTATTTCATTTTAATTTATTATTTCATTTTATTTTATTTATTTATTATTATTATGATTAGTTTTTATTTTTATTTTTATTTTTATTATTTTTTCCTTTATTCTCCCACATTCCCTTCTTCCCCTTTCTTCTCCCTTTCCTCTTCAAGGGGAGCCTTCATGAAAGAAGACTTGAGAAGCTCTCCCCATTACCTCCATTTTTAGACTTCACTTCAAGTATAAAATGGAAAGGAATTGGGATCAATGGGGAAGAAGAAAAAGGTGAAGAAAGGAGTGAAGAAAATATGAGAAAGAAAGGGGAAGAAAAAGTACAAGGGAATGAAAGCTTGAGAGAGTGAGTTAGAGAGAAATTTAAAAGTTTTGAGAGGAACTTTTTTAGAGAGAGATGATAAGTCTAAATTGTTACATGTTTACAATCTCCCAATTTTCTTATCTTTATTGAATTCCTTGTGAAAAATGCTTTAAAATGAGTATAATATGTGTATACGTCCTCAGCGGAGTTTTGGAAGTAATTCGGGGCTTAAACGAGTGAAACCAGAGCGTAAAATGATCATTCTGCCCTTGGAACCTTGCCAGCGTCGAGACCCTACCAGACCAGTGTTGGAACGCTGTGCAAATAAGAAAAACTTGGAGCCCAAGACCGAGGCTCAACATCTCAACGCTGAAAGCCTAGCGTCCCGACGCTAGGCAGATTCCAACAAATACCTTCCTTATATGAAGGACAACATCACGACACTAGCCCACAGTGTCAAGACGCTATCGACTTTCCAAAATTAAAATTTTCTTATTTTTCTCCACGAATTCTCGAAATTTAAGGCTCCCTTCAGCACCAAGTTTCCACGAATTGAAGGCCAAGAAGTCCTATAAATAGAGAGTCTTGGTTTAGGTTTAGAATTATGCCTCAATATAAAATTGTAGTCACCTTCCTCTTTAGTTTTCAAGTGTTCTTTTAATTTTTCTTAGTCCAAAGGTCTGTTGATCAAGCCTCGAGCTTGGAGGTGCTTGTCTATGGCCAACTAAGCTCGGATTGCTGTAATCGAGACTCGGTAAATGTTAGTTTTGGTATTTTTGAGACCTCATATTTTAGTTTATTGAATTATTGTTGGTTGTGTTCTAAATTTCCGTTTTAATTACAATTAAATTGATAGAATAGATTGACAACCTATTTGCTTTACTTGGTTTAATTGTTATGCTAAATTGGTTAGTAATAGTTTATTGTGTTAATTGTGTTGAAAGGTGTGTTATCCCAATTGACTCAATTGCATGATAAATCTAGAAATTTAGACTTAGAATTTTATAAACCCAGGTTGTTCCTAGTTTATACGAGTCTATCTAACGATCCACCTTTACTCAATGCAATTAGATTCTTATTAATAAGACGTCATTGGTTAGCAATCTAATTAGGCTTTGACTTCAATGTATTGGTCGGGTTGGAAACATTAGGGGTCTTTAATCACTGGTTCCAGTGACGGTTAGACAATTTGTTAAATAATTCAATTAATTAAGAGAGTCAAAGATTGAATTACCAAACTTACATCCCGAGAACCGATTACATAATCTTCATGGTAAGATCAACTAACCCTGCCTTTTACTTTCCTTGCATTTCATTTTCCATATTTATTTTCCTGCCTTTATTTTTATGTCTTATCATCTTTTATTCACAAAACCCCCCTTTTTGTTTACCTCAAAACACAAAAGCATTTAGAAGTAAAGCGATTGTTCCCTATGATCGACCTCGACCACTACTGCTACAAGTTAGCTTTAGGAATCGTGGATTATAAATTTATTTGACAAGAGACCGCGACAAATCTCTTCCGTCAAGAGAGATCTGGAAAGTTCCACGATCGTCGACGCTCACTGCCCTGCCGCTACAGTCGAAGACCCCGCTGCTGCAATCGAAGTACCCCATCGCCGCAGTCGAAGACCCATGCCGCCACAGCTCGAAGCTCACATCGCCGCCATTCGAAGCCCACACCGCTGCCATCCCGAACGTCGCACGACAACTCCCCAACACTCAGTCACTCCAAGTGTTGATTTGTAGTCATTGCGAACTCGTAGGTAGCCAGGCAAAAAAGAAAAGAGGAGAAGGCTGGAAAGAAATCGTGAGGAAGAAGGAGAAAGAAAAGGTGAAAAAAGAAGGAAATTAAGGGGGTGGGCCCCACCACCTTTAATTTATTAATTTGTTTATTTACTTATTTTCTTTTTCCTTCTTTTAAATCATGCTTTCTTCATTTCTTTATTTCTTTATTTTACTTTTTTTTATATTTCTACTAAAAAAGAATCAAAACACAGTACATTCTTGTGTATATATTTTTTTTTTTGAAAGAGCACTCTTGTGTATATATGCATGCATTTTTTTTCCCTTTCTTTCTTTTCTGTTTTTCATTTATTTATTATTTATTATTATTATTTTCTTTTTTACTACTCTTCAATTAGACCTTGATTTGAAATTTATGATTGAATTTTCAACTTTGTTAAGAATCTTGAGCCAATTTCATTTCCTTTTTAGTTTAAGATTTTCAAAATGAGCCTAAATTTGACTCAATTTGGAACTTTCCATCTTTTTTTCCTTCTTTTTTTTTCATTTGAATTTTAATTACATCTCAAATTAGCCTCAATTTGGAATTTCAAAATGCATTTTGTTTGATTTTAGTTGGGAATTTTCAAAACAAATTTCAAGGTTAGATTTCTCAAAATCAAGAATAATTTGGTCCTAATTTGAAAATCAATTTTGATTAGATTTCAAACCCATTTGGTATGTTGTCTTGAATTCATTTTATTTTGGTTATCCAATTCAATTGACCAAATCAATCTTAGCTTCAAATCCATATGTATTCCTTCTGTTTAAAAATTGCCAATTCAATTGCAAATAGTCCTCAAGTTGTTTCTTTTTTAAAATCTTTTAACTTTATCTTTGGTTTTAATTTAGGATTTTCGAATTATTTCAAAATTTTGTAGATTTTCCTAATCAATTTCAATTGAATTTCATCTTCCCATCGAATAAGGGTTTTACCACTCATAATTGTTAATTTACATTTTGCCGTTAAAATGTGAATTACTGAATATGAGACAAAGTAATTCATGTAAAGCCTATGACGGAGTTGATAATTTTCAAATTCTTAAGGTGAAGAATTTTTCTTAATTAAGAAGGTTCTACATGATAATAAAGCCATGGGTTAACCCCACTCACAAAATTAGATCCTTACTTTATTTTTAAAGATAAGGTGAAATCTTGTGGGACATTTAATTTTCATTTTTTTAAAAAAAATTATTAATTTATTTTATTAAAATAAGGACCTTTGTTGAATTGAGTAACGAATAAAAGTGTTTTCAAACGGGTGTTGTAGGGTGCTAATACCTTCCCTACACACAACTGACTCCCAAACCTAATTTTGGTTTCTAAGACTAGTTTTATTTTATTGGTGGTGACTCCAAACCTTTAACCTTGAAAGAAATCCATAGGAAAAGACATCAGCCGCTCCGCATCGCGATGACGTTGCGACACTTCTCTCTCCGCCCGCTTTGATTTCATCAACTCCTCACCATTTATGTACTTTTGCGCCCTTGAGATGAACTCTACATATGTCCGTGGTTGGTTTTCCCCAATGGAATTTAACAACTTTTCATCCTGCAAACCTGAAATAACTGTAGTTAAAGCTACCCCATCATCATACCCTTCTATTTGTAGTACCTCATTGCTGCGAGCAAGGTATCCGTTTAAGCTTTCTCCTGGCTTCTACTTGATTGTCAACAGGTTGAATTGTGGTTTACCATGACCTCTTGCCCCAAGAAACTGCATGACAAAAGTCCATGACAACTCCTTGAACGACGCTATTTACTTTCGTGGTAGTTTGCTAAACCACTGTCTTGCTATCCTCGTTAAAGTTAGGGAAAAGGCTTGACACCTGGGTGCCTCTGAAGCCCCATGGAAATCCATCCATGATCAGTAGGTGTCTAGATGCTGAACAGGATCCTTTTCCCATCATATTGTTGGAAAGTTGGTACTTTTAACTTATATGGCACTTTTGCTTGCATGATTTCGTTAGTGAATGGTGAGTTGGCTTGCCCAATTAGGTCTTCAAGATCTTCCTTCTTCGTACCTTTAAGGTACGTGTTTCCTTGGAACTCCAACCCCTAGTTGGGACTGTTTCGAATTAATTCAGCCTAGACTCTGACCCTGATCTTGGCCTCGGCCTCGGCCTTGGTCCTAATTCTGGCCTTGGCTTCGGCTTCGACTCTCACTTTAACCTCGACTTTGGCCCTAATTCTTGCTTCAAGCTCGGCTTCTGCTCGGATCTTGGCCTCGGCCTCAGCCACCCTGTGCGAATCCACTGTTTTGGTTTCATCTAGCATGATGTATCCTTACGATCCCCCTTGTTACTCGGTCCTAAATCCTCCAAAGTCAATCCGTTCGCGAATTTTGGCTCCAGCAACTTACTAGTAACACTATTCGTGTCTCTGGTCTCTTCATCTAGAATCTCTTTTCCTTTTACTCGATCTCGCGACGGACTGTTTGGATGCCTTGTGCTGGGGCTTGGCTGTTTCATAATGCTCAAAATCTCTTCGAGGCTCTACCCCATATCATTGACTCGTCCCTTTAGGGCCGTTATTTCTGCCTCCTGGGTATGAGCCCGAGACCGAGGGTCAACCTCAACCTCTGGATTTGAAGGGTGTGCCATATTTTCTTTCTCCATTCCTTTACTCATTGTCCTTCCCACTTCGATGCGCAACGCTCACAAGCCAACTTTCTTCCCCAAAGACGACGCCAACTGTTGATGGCAAAATCCGACCAAACAACTCACTTGACATTCACGTGACACCAACAGTGAATTTGTAGAGGACGGAGAAGACGTGACCTGCAAAATAGGAGCAAACGCTGCACACCGGTGTGGTACTTGCCACACACACTCTGATGCTTAAGTCAGTAACCGAAGGTTGTAACAAACAGTGCAGGGTTAATCAAGTAAAGGAGTAGAGTGTATTTATGTACTGGTTTTTCGATCCCCATTCCAGGACTTCGAAGGGTTATTTATACCTTCATTCCTGTTAGGGTTTTTCCTCACCTGAGTCGGTCTCCGACGGTTCTCTTTTCGATGATTGAAGCTCCTGGGGCCCAACGGGGTGAACCCTCGAAATCCCGGGCATCTTTTGGGCTTAATGACCTGGTCAGCCTCGACATTGGGTCGAGGCCGACCGTCACCTCGGCCTCGACCCAATGCTGAGGGCGAAGAGGGAGGTGGGCCAGCCCACCTTATTTTGGTCTTCACTTCTCTTTCTGGCCTAGTTTGAGTGGGTCCAAACCAAGGGTGAATTCCATAAGCCTGGACATATCATATATTTGTTTAGGTTAAAAAAAAAGGTTGGGCTTGTGTCACATAATATATAATTATCTTTAAAAGTTTATGATTAGTAGAGGATAGTAATATAGTGGAAAAATGAGCTTCATAAGCCTTAATATATATCTCGATAAATTTAGGGTTCGTGTAACATGTGCTTTGCTTTTGAGTTTATGATTCATAAATAAGGTAATATATATAGTATAAAGGGTACACTTTCGTAAGCCTAGTATAAGGTATATCACACATGTAACATATGTTTATGTAACATGTTGGATTTAAATGAACCCAGCTAGACAAGCAAATTGACCAAACATATATAGGTGTACAAAATTAACTTAAATTTTATGTTACACAAAATCTAACCCAAACACTTTACTTGTAAGTTTTGATTTTTCCAAGCTTTATCGTTTTATGTCTAATCCTTCAAATATATATATTTTTTTAGTTAAAAAACATGTGAGGTAGAAGATTTGAACATTAACTTTTTTAAAGATGACACATATACCTTAATCAGTTAAGCTATATTCTTCTTCTTTCTTTCTTTCTTTTTTTATCTATTTATTTATTTATTTATTTATTTATTTATTTTAAGAGAGTTAAGATATATTCTTAAGCACTTGATATGCAAAAATTTGAATCTAAAAGACCTCAAATTGTTTCAAATGTCCTACACTCCTATCTTTGGTGAATTTATGATGCGAATGTTTCAAAGTAGTGAAAATTCATTACTCCATACCAAACACTTCTTAGGGGTCGTTTGGTGCAGGGTTTTGGAGATGAGAATGAACAAGGGTTTCTGACACCTTTATTTGGTACAAGGTTTCTGTGGTGGGCCATGGGAATAAAACATTCCCAGGCATCATTTATGCCCTTTTAAAAGTATGGGTTTTCTCTTTGCATATCTCTCTTTTTTTTTAATACGCAATTTTATTTTGAATATAGTTAATTAATTAACTAATTGATACTAAACTTAAAAAATATATATAATAAATTATTTAATTAGATTAAATAAATGATAATTTGTCAAGAATTTCAAGTTTTTTTTTTGTTTTTAACAAATACTTAGTTCAAGTTGATTAAATGGATATAATTACATATTTACTGAAATTATAATAATTAGTTAACATTATCGAAAATACATTTAATTATTGAATTAAAATTATTCAAATGAATTTAGTATAAAAATTCATTTTTCAATAATTATAATTAATTACTTATTGATTATTTATAATCAATTAATTATATCTTTGGATTTCATTATAATAAATAAATAATATTATTATTAAAATATTTATCTAATTAATTTATATGGATACAGATATATTAAATTACTGTAATTAAAGATATTTATTAAAAATTAATTAAATAATTTTAATTAGTTAAATTAACCTAGTTTATTCAATTAAAATTATTTCATGATTATTAAAATTATTTAATTCACTGAATTCAATGAAAACAGAGTTGTATTTCATGTTTTCAGATATGTGTTTGGTAGCAGATTCAGAAATGTGATTCCAATTTAAAATTGTTCAAAATGTGTTTGATAATATATTTGTAAACCATTAACTATTTGTAGTTATCAACTAAAGTATTAAGTTGAATATAAACTATTATTAATTAATTTATAAACATTTTATATGTTATAAATTTTGTATAATTATTATTTTATAATATCATATAATTTATAATACATTATATTATACAAATTTTAATTTCACAAAAATAAAATGAGTTTATAACATGAAAATACTATATTTATTAAAGTTTTTATCATTTTTAATTTAATTATGTATTTAAAAATTTCAAATTTAAAATCTGGATACAGTGAAAACATAAAAAAGTTGTTTTTAGAATTTCCACTATTTGGATCACAGAATCCTAAAACAGTTTTCAAAAACACATATGTCAAACGCATATTCACTGAATTCAGTGAATCTGAAAACATAAAACAGAATCCGGATTGCCTACCAAACAGGCCCTAAATGTCTCATGTTTTACTTTTCATTATTCCTTAAGGGGGTGTTTGGGGGAAGGGTTTGGGTTTTGGAAGTGGGGATTTAGGAAATAGGGTGATTTGTGAAATCTGTGGAGTTGTGAAGTCTGTGTTTGGGGTGCTGATTTCTGAAGTCTGAGTTAGGAAGTTTGTGTTTGGTGTGCTGATTTTTTAAGTCTGAGTTAGGAAGTCTGTGTTTCGGGTGCTGATTTCTGAAGTCTGAGTTTCTGATTTTTTTAAAAAAAAAATTTATGAATGTTATACAATTCTTCTAAAATTAATAAATTAATATTTTCTTTCAATTAATTGTAGATTTGGGATTTTAATTCACAATTTTGATAAAAAAATCCAAAGAACAATAAAATAAAATAAACATTTTTCATTCTTCAATTTCTCTCCACAATTGTTACATTACCTACATCTGTTGTAAACATGGTTCTGAAGTCTAAGTTGCCGTTTTTTTGTGTTGTTTTTTTTTTTTTTTTTTTTTTTGCAGTGTCATACAATTCTTCTAAAATTAAGAAATCACAATGATCTTTTCATTAATTGTAAAATTGGAATTTTAAGTCACAATTTTGACCAAAAATTAAGGAAAAAAAATTATTTTCCATTCTTCAATTTTCTACACAATGATTTTTTTTAAAAAAAAATTCAATGTTATACAATTCTTCTAAAATTAAGAAATCAAAATGTTCTTTCCATTAATTGTTAAATTGGGATTTTTTTAAAATGTTATAAAATTCTTCCAAATTGATTTCTTCCAAATGACACTCATTTTAGTTTTTTTTTTTTTTAATTTTTACTTAGAAAACTAGATTTCTTCCAAATTGATTGAATTTATTTTTTTTCTTTTAATTAATTATAGGTTCTCAAAAGTGATTAAGTCCAATGTTGAAAAATTGGCATATAAAATCACAAAGGTTTACTTCTCCTTCTTTCTCCCTTTCTTCATTCTAAAAAAAAAAATCCCTTTCTCTCCCTTATTTTTATTTATGTTTTCTTAATTTTAAAAAAAAAAAAGAAAAAAAAGATGAGTAAATTTGAAACCCATTCTCCCTCTCTCCTACTTCTTTCTTTCTCTTCCTTCCCTCTCTCCCTCTCGATTCTTTCTCTCTCTTCCCCTCTGTTGTATCAATTTTTTTCTCTCTCTCTTCCCCTCTCTGTCTCAATTTCTTTCTCTCTCTCTATTCCCCTCTCTCTGTCTCAATTTCTTTCTCTCTCTTCCCCTCTGTTGTATCAATTTTTTTCTCTCTCTCTTCCCCTCTCTCTGTCTCAATTTCTTTCTCTCTCTCTTCCCCTCTCTCTCTCTCAATTTCTTTCTTTCTCTTCCCCCACTCTTCCCGTCGATTTCTTCTCGCGTGCAACAGTGTCGACCCCCTCTCTTCCCGTCGATTTCTTCTCTCGTGCAACAGTGTCGGCCCCCTCTCTTCCCGTCGATTTATTCTCGCATGCAACAGTACCGGCATTCCGATTTCTTCTCACTTGCAACAGTGCCGGCGAACTGAGAAAACGGAGAGAGAAAATCATGGTTTTAGGCCGACTTCTACAGTGCTGCACTGTTGAAGATGGGTTTGGGAACTCGGGTTTCAGAAGATGAAGCCCCAAACGCCGTTTTGGATGAGTTGGGAAAATGGGTTTCCAAAAACGGTGCCCCAAGCATGCCCTAAATGAATAATGAACAATAATTATGGGTGGCATAAAGCCATTCAAAATTTGTATGAATTCAATTTGGCATCCCAAATTAAATTTATCACATCTCAAGAATATTAGGAAAGTCAATATCTTGATTTCCTAATTTCCGTCATAGGAAAGTTTTTTTTTTTAAAAAAATGTTTGGTTTATTAATTTTGAAAATTGTGTGAGTAAAGAATATTTTTTAAGGAAAACTCTTAATTAATTTTATTTTCAAAGGAAGTGGCCTTTTATGGAAAATAGTTTTTGAATTGATTTACTATTTTGAAAATAAAGTCCATGGAACAATTTTAGCAAACGCTCTTAAAACATTCATTTAAAAGAAAATGTCTTTTATAAAAGGAAAATTGCAATGGGTAGCAAAAAACATTAGGACATTTGCAAATTTAGCTATGTTTTTTTAGATTTGCAAATATAGCAAAAATTTTAAAATCTGATTTTCGCTTTTTTTGTTATTCCAGTTTTACCCTTGTTGGTATATCAATAGGTATATTAGTGGTATATCTGATATACTTTATATTTACTGATATATAAAATATAAAGTATATTAGTTAACTGATATACCAAATTTGACATACTTGAATGAATACAATGATATACCTATATAATTGATTTGATATACCCAATTATGAGTATTGATATAAGAATGATATACCTGATACATGAATGTTGATATACTTGATATGTTACTTTTCTTTACTTATATTTGTTATGTTTCATTTTCTCTTTGTTGAATTGTGTTGTGTTATTTACATATTTTAAACGAAATGTTTATTTTTTATAACATAAAATGTTTATCTCATATACTTGTTATAAACGTTGATATATCTCCTATGTTATATTACTCAAATAATTAATAACATTGATATATCTGATTATGAGTGGCTAAATACATCAATGATAGACTTGTTATTTTTTTAAAGAATCATTGATATATATTTTTAATTATCAGTGATATACTTTATTTTAAGTATATTTTTTATATTGAATATGAAGTGGTGATATACTGTTGATATATAAGTCATATTAGGAATATCATTTCACTGATATATCATAGTATATTAGTAGTATATAAGTGATATCTTATATACTGAATATAAAATAATGACATACTAGGAATATCATTCCACTAATATACTAGAGCAAAGTATATCAACAGTCAGATATATTTCATTTTAGGTATATCAGTAGTATATCAAATATTATTTCATTTTAGGTATATCAGTAGTATATCAACAGTATATCTAACTACTGATATACTTCATAACAGTAAAACACGCGTTTTGGGTTGGACTGAATTTTTTTGCCATAATTGCAATCTTCAAAAAGTGGAGGCATGCTTGCAATTGAGCATTTCTCTTTTGCTATTGCTGCAACCACCCCTTTATAAAAATATGTTTCTTTTGAAAAATAAGTTTAAAAATATAAACAATTTTTATAAGGAAATAAATATCAAAATCAAATCCCAACATTCCAAGATTTTGATTTTTCACCTCAAGAAACTTAAATATCGACATCCCAAAAATTCAAGATTCCATCGTTGGATGATTTTTGTTTTGAAACTATTTAATTAAGGAAAAAAAATTATAAGAGAATTATGGATAAAACACCATACGCTAAGCCTAACTCTTTATCCACCTTGTGCATGCACAACCAAAAAACTTCAAATGAACAAAAAGAATAAGCAAACTATTCACAAAAATCAAACGAACCTATTTACAATCCTAAATTAGTATCCATCACTTTCTTTTCAGTGTTAGAAGAATTAAATCACCCAAATTAATTGCTTATTCCCCGGCAACGCCGTCAAAAACTCGATGACCGCAAAGTGCACGGGCCGCAAGAAATATAAAATGGTAGGTATTACCGAGTATCGAATCCACAGGGAATACTTTTAATCTAGGAAAATTAATCAACTAAACACTAAAATTACTCAAGACAGACATTATCTAGGGACCTCAATTACAATAAGAAATGGGATCAAAAATCAAAATGATAAAACAATAGAGGAAATTTGATCAAGCAATTCAGAAAACAAAAGAGGGAGATCAAGTTAGACGAGAGGCGGGTGGTTTTGAATTTCGAAATACAATCCATTGATTATTCTAATTACCAATTGTCATGTCCAATCTAATTATAAATCTAGAATCTCCTTGATGACATAGGTTCTCCTGTCGGTTTCCCTTAATTCTAACTAACTCATTTTAACAACCTAAGTGTCCTTAGCGCCATTAAATGGGTTAATTAATAAGCCCTGACTCATTGTCGATCTCTAAGCCTAACCAACTACTCTCGCTGCCACTATGAGCAGTTTAGCCTAGTTGCATGGACTACGTTCTAACTTAGTTTCTCTCCGTTGAGTTTCCACTAAGTAACAACTCATCATAAATTTGGCCAGAATTTATAAAGCATTAAGAATACCCATACAAATAACTAGTATATTGGACACAACAAAGAGTAATCAGAACAACATTTCAATTGTATTCCTTCATTCAAGACCCGAATGTCGGGAGTTTAGTTATACATTGTCACTATGAATACCAAAATCTCCAGCATATTCATCGTAAAAGCAGTAAATGGACAAGCTTAGGGAAAAGAAATTAAACTGAAGACGAATCCTGATAGCGAGCATAGCTAGCTATTTTTCCCTATTTATTTTAGTTAGTCTTTGTATAATTCGTAGCCATTTTATTGTACTTTAATGTTTATTTTGTAGGAAATCATTTATTAGAGCTAAAACGAGAAATTGCAGTTAATCGGGCATTCGGGACGCGAAAAGAGGCCAAAGAACTGAAGTGAATCGAAGTTAGAATCCTATTGAAGTGTGTAATCTGTGGGCCAGCGTCGAGACGCTAGCCTTTGGGCGTCTCGACGCTGGTAAAATTTCCTTAATTATTTCAGGCAACAAAAGGTCACAGCGTCTCGACGCTGTCGGTTTCTTTCCTAAACAGATTGGGCGGCAAGCGACAGCGTCACGACGCTGTCGACAAATTTTCTATATAATCATCTCTTTGTGCTACGGATTAGGGGAGTCCAATTGGTTAGATTTTAGCCCTAATTTCGGCTAGAGACCTTTGGTGGGAGCTGAAGCAAGGCCAAGGAGCGGGAATCAAGCGAGAAGACGTGAAGATCGTGACGAGGACGTGCCGGTTTCGAAGGATTCGAGTTTTCCTTTCTCTTTCCCTTACCTCTTGTAGTTTTTATGGCTTTTCTTTCAATTAGTGTTTGTGGTTTAAAGACTATGAATTGCTAGTTGTTTGTCTTAGGGTTTGATATAGTTGTTTTAGTTGTTGGATTGATTTTTGGTATGAATGTATTGTTATTTTATGCATGCAATTTGTGTAATGCTTTCAATTACTTGATCACTAATTGAATGATTTGAGTGTTGAATCTAACTCGGGAGAGAGGATTTGGCCTAAGACTTACCTTGTTTAATTGCATGACTAGAGTAGAAATTCTAAGTTTGTGACGGGATTTGGAATATCTCTAGAAGTATAACAAGGACTAAACCGAATAATGTCTTGCATGTTAATGAACTTAGATAGGGATATCAAATTAGTTATATGCATGAGAATCAATTATACTCGGGAGAGGTAATCTTGAAAAAAGTTTCCTTGGCTTGTAGAATAATTGTACGATCAATTCATTTCTATTAATCAATCCTCAATCTTAAATAATGAAATCAAATCCCTAAGAGTCTTTCCATTTGAGTCTCCACCTTTATTTTATGCTTTTTGTCTTTAGATTTATCTTTATCTTTAAGTTTAGCTCCCTAAATAAAATTGGACAAAAGTATTCACGGTACTTAATTTGCTAAAAAACCAATCCAAAAGACGACACTCGTTTAATCACGAAAACACTATATTATTACTTGACCCGTACACTTGCGGTAAGCAAATTCACGCATCAAATCCTTGCTTACGCCCTTGATCCGTCACGATCCAAGCCTCGATTAGAACCCGAGCAAGCTCTCGATCCTCCACAAGAATGCCCAAAAACACTCTTTAAGGACTACTCTCTCTAACTCTCTTCTCAGTCTTCAAAAGGACTCAAGGAGCCTTGCTTCCTTCTTGCTTGATGATTCAAACCGAGAGGAAATGCTGTTATTTATAGTGCTCAGCCCGTCACAGCATCACGACGCTGTGACATAATATACTTTTTGCCCAAGAATCTTCAGCGTCGAGACGCTGTTGGCCTAGCGTCTCAACGCTGGCCCTCGGTTGGAACCTTCTAAACTCGGTTTTGGCCTGATTCCTTCGGTCCTTGGCCCACTTTTCTTCATTCAGAAGGCTTTGGACTTCTTCTCTTAACCCAATTACTTGATCTTCTTCAAAATCTCTTCAATTTTGGGTCGAAATATCTCCAATTTCTCCAAGATTGCAACATTTGCTCTTGAGGGACTACAAAATCTGAAATTAACAAATTTAGACATTAAACCATCAATTAATCCAGTAAAATAACTTAGATTAAGGGATAAAATGTTGGCATTTTTGCTTGCTAACAATAGTCATGTGTATACTCTAAACTATCAAGTTTTGGGACAGTCAGGGGTAAACTCTAAACTGTCAAGTTTTGCGAACGGCCAGGGGTAAACTTTAAACCGTTAATTTTTGGAAACAGCCAAGGGTAAACTTTAAACTGTTAAATTTTTGGAATGACCAGGGATAGACAAGCCCTGCCACAATAAAGGTATCAAGGGCCAGGGATAGACAAGTGATAACTTGCAAAAAGCAAGTTATTTCTCATCTAAATTTAAATTAAAAGAGGCTAGAAAAGAAAAGAGATGCGCCGATTCAACGCATAATATCAAAGAATTGCGATAATTTCGCTCTTAGAGTGAAATTCCTTGATGCGGTGAGAAAATGCAATAATTTTATTGTTGGGTTTAATGTCCTATAAACTCGTAGTTTGTAAATCGTTAAACATATTTCTATTTCCAATAAAGTCGTTATTGAGGTTATTTAGTAAAAGATGTTATTGAATATGTAAATTGCGAATGATTAACCTAAATCCAATAAACTAAGATCCTTGGCTATAAAATGAATACTCGAACTATATGTAGAGACATATCGTAGGATCAAGTTCAAGTTTATAGTCAAAATTGTCTATAGTATAAGGATACGGTTGGGTGCCTTATCCTGGGCACACTATGGACGCGGCCCACTTTGTATTAATTACAAACGATGAGATCCTAAGTCGTTCATGTGGAGACATGCGAGTGGGGGCGTCCTATGCAATGAGTTTGCATAAGACAGGACCACGAAATAAGTCACTTTCTCTTTATAACGTCGTTTACTGAAGAAACTGACTATTTCTCATAGATGACCTAGGTAACTCGTTCTTAATCCTGAGCTAACTATGAACTCCTGTTTATACGAGATTATCCTTTGATCTGCATGGGTGAGAGTGGCCAGCATCGCCGACTCAACAAGCCTACCGTTTTGGGGATAAGATCGAATAGATAGCTGGGGAAATAGTTTCGCAAGACGGAATTCACTCCTACCCATTTTAGGGATAGCAGAGAGGTTGTTCCCTTAAGTACTAACTCTAGGACTTGAACAAGGGGCCCCACCCGCTCGTTGAATCGAGAGGAAATTAGGTTTGATGGTTGGACCATAAACCGATTGTTCATTAGAGGATTAGTGGAACTTAAGGAACAAGAAGTACTATAGGGGTGAAACGGTTATTTGACCTAGCTATAGCTACGAACAACCTGTGAAGGAACGACTTACTGAACATGGTTATATCAAGTGGACGGAAATATATCTATAGTGAGGGGAGTGCAACTATTGGGCTATAGTGGAGTGTCTCGGTAGTTAACGAATGTTGGCTAGCTTAGATAATGAGATTAGTCGGCTAGCCTCGAATCATTGGAGCCCATGATCTATAGGTCCATTAGGTCCCTCTACTAGCTCATATCGGATTAAAGCCTAGAACACATTGATAGGAATCTTTGAATTGTTCAAAATCGGGAAATAGGGAATTATCGTAAAATTGTGTTCGACACAATAATTAAATTATGAATTAAATTAGAAAATGAGAGATAAGGTATTTAAAAGGGTTTAAATACAATATACATGAATTGAGATTCATATATAAATAATACACAATAAAAGGATGATTAATTTGATTAATCATTTACAATTTCTGGGGCAAGCTTCAAAATGGAATTTGTGATTAATTTCAATTGAGAATTGAAATTAATATCATTCATGCTGAAAATACAATTGATTTTGAATCAAAAGTAAGTGGAAAAACTTGGAAATCCACTCTTGCATGAAGACTCAAAGTGGAATTACACCACATTCATGCAATGGTGCATGTTGTGTTGCTTGAACACCTAGCTTCCACTTTCACCATCAAAACCACCAAGTGTCTTGCATTTTGAAGGCCCTTCTTGCATGGATTCTCTCTATACATAGAGGAAGAATCAGATTGTGGAAAAAAACAGCAATTACATTAAGGTTATGCTGCTGAAATTCTTCCTCAAACACTCTCTCATCTCATTTCTTCCTAAAGCTTGTACCTTCAAGCATTCCCTTCCTATTTCTTATTACTATAGACTCCAACAAGTCATTCTAGGCCCAAGAGAATAGTATGGAAGACTCTAGAGGTTGTCCAAGGAGCATAGGAGAGGAAAACACCACAAGGAGTTCTACATAAGTGAGCTACAAAGGTTGGTGTTCTCTAACTCTCTATTCTGTCCTTTCTATAACATGCATGCTTTAGGAGTAAAATTGAATGAGTTAAGTGCTTTCGATCTTTAATTGCTTCCGCATGTGTTATATGAACACCTTCATTTACGACTAACGCATATATTGTAGCTTTGTTTCTTGCCCAAGTTATCTTGTATCGCATGCATTGGAGCTATCTGAAGGAGTGAAGAACACTCGAGCGGAAGCGATTACGGATGTTAGGCCTTGATTTTCATTAATTTCTAGAGAGAAGCATGCTGAAAAATAATAAGAAAAATAGAGGATAAGAAAATTGACCTTTGAAGCTTGAATCCGAGAGCTTCGTTGGATGTTTCTCTTCACGATCGAGTCATGGACTACCGCTAGAGTCTTCCCCGCTATTCTCCAACCATAGAACGGGCTTGTGGGAACCGGTGTGTGATGAACTTGGGAGAGTAAGCTTGAAAACTTCATCCATGGAGTTGTGTGAAAGCTATGGTTTTGGAGAGCATTTTTAGCAAAAAAATTCCAGCACCTTTGCTTCTGTTTTCTTCTCCATTTTAAAGAGAGATATCAACTCATATCTTCACCAAAACATGACAGTCAATTTGAATAAAAGGAACATTAGGATTAGGTGTCTCATGGAGGTGTTTTTGCAAGAATACAGTCATCAAAATTCAGCACCATCCACCTCCAAAAAAATAAAAGATTTTGAATTTCAAAAATTCAGAAAATTAATTTCTAAATCAATTTTAAATTAAAACTAATACTAATAATTAATTTAAATTAAAACCAATTATAATTAATTAAACAGTTTAATTAATTATACTTTATTTAATATCAAATATTAAATAAATCGTTTTTCACTAATCCCAATCACTCTCAAACTCGGGTTTGAATATAAATCCCTATTCATATCCAAAACTTAAATGTGTATCGTATATACAATATCAATATTTAAATGATATTTAAATATTTCTAACTTTCTCAAATTATCGTTTAATTCGTAATTAAACCGATGTGCTAAATTATATCGAATATAAATAACGACATCTCCCTAAATCTAAACTCTTTCATCACATTGTTCTAAGGTTTATCCATATCAGCTAGCAGGGGGACCTAATGGACCTACAGATCATGGGCTCCAACGATCCGAGTGGGGTTTTATGCCTTAAAACTTGTAGATAGTAAATGTAACAGTTGACCGAACATTAATAAAATGATGCTTTGTTCATTTATCTTGTTTGTATTGAGTAATCTTGTCTTATTGTTAGTATGATTATTGTGTTTTACCTCTCTTGTAATCCTGCTTTACTTTTGGTTATTTCCTTTATTATTCTGTTATCTTTCTCCTCGTACTATGGTGACATCTGTCCCATCTGTTAGCTATTTAATTCAATTATTGGTGCTCAGATTCTGTGCTGAGTCTTTCCATTTTATCTTGTTTGTACCATTGTCATGGTATCAGAGCCCTGGTAAGATTTTTTTTTTCAAATCTTGTCTTCTTCTCTATGGCGTCAACGACGAGCACAGTTTCAGCGAATGATGACCAGCTACCGTCTCTCCCAGTTACCTCCTCTTCCACCTCCTCTGTCACCACACCTGTTCACACACCTGTTACCCAGCGCCCTCATCAGCCCATCTCGACACCGATCTCAGCTTCTAACCCTCGCCCCCTAAATCCCAACCTTCCCCCATTTCAATCAAATTTTGCTCAACAACCTTCATTTCCGAACACCTATCCCTTCCAAGCTTCCATACCTGCTGGTTTTCAGTACCTCCCACCGTCGACTCCGTCTCTACCATTTTTTCCCTCTTATAACCAGTATTCTACCATTCTACCCCCAAATCATGTTTCCGCTTCCTCTTACCCTACCCTTACACCACCCCTGAACATCAAGCTCACGGTCTCAAACTATCTTCTGTGGAAAAACCAGCTGCTCAACCATATAATCGCCTTTGTCATGGAGGCTTTCATCAGCGGTACGCCGGATCCTCCCAAATACCTTGATGTTGCTCAATCTCAAGTTAGTCCTCAGTTCCTTATCTGGTAGAAGTTTAATAGGACTCTTATGAGTTGGATTTACTCTTCGCTCAATGAAGACAAGCTAGGAGAAATTATAGGGTGCTCGATTGCTTATGAAATTTGGGAGCATTTACGTGTTGTTTATGAATCTTCTTCCACTACTAGAATCATGGGCCTTAGGTTTCAATTACAAAAAATTAGGAAAGATGGTCTTTCGGTTTCTCAGTACCTTGCGCAGATAAAGGATATCGCGGACAAATTTTCAGCTGTCGATGAGCCGCTATCTTACAGAGATCATTTGGGGTATATTTTGGAGGGTCTTGGTCCAGAATACAATGCATTTGTTACTTCCATTCAAAACCGTAATGATCGCCCATCATTGGCAGATGTTCGAAGCCTTCTCATTGCCTACGAATCCCGTCTTGAAAAGCAGTCTTCCATTGACACTTTTAACCTTGTTCAAGCCAACATTGCCAATTTATCTGTTACCTCATCGAATTCCCACCATTCCATGCGTCCTTCTAATCCTCCTAAACCACATTTCGCTGTTAAACCTTCTCCTACTACCTTCCCTTTCTCCCAGTCTGTCCCCTCTTCGTTTTCCGGTCAGGGTATCCTTAGTCGCCCCCTTTCTCTCCTCGTCCCTCCTCTAGGCCCCCTACCAATCAATCTCGTCCTCAATGCCAAATTTGCAACAAACTTGGTCATACTGCCCTCGTTTGCTATAACCATCATAATCCTATGTATCACGCGAACTCTACATCCCAGCCTCCTCAAGCCTTTTTAAATCATTTTGTCCAACCTAACCAGTCGACCTTTTCACATTCCCTTGCTTCCACTGATCAGCCTTTGGTTCCAAATCAATCTTCCTCTCACCCGGATGAAGCTTGGTTCATGGATTCTAGAGCAACCCATCATATGACACCAGATGCCAATAATTTGCAGCAGTCCTCTCCTTATTTTGGTGGTGAACAGGTGGTCGTAGGTAATGGTAAGTCTATCCTCATTCTTCATATTGGTTATTCTTCCATGTGTTCTGTTTCTTCCACTTCTCCCATTAAACTCAAGTCTGTTTTACACACTCCCCATCTATCACATAATCTTATTAGCATTGCTAAATTGTGTCATGATAATCAAGCTTTTGTTGAATTTCATCCGTCTCATTTCTTTGTGAAGGACCTTCTCTCCAAGAAAACTCTGCTCACAGGTCAACTTGAAGGAGGTCTCTACAAATTGTCTGTGAAGTCCATCTCTACCTCTTGTGACAAGCAACTTCAACAGCCTGCAGTTTTCCTTTCATCGCTTCAAGACTCTTCCCTGTGGCACCGTCGATTAGGCCACCCTTCCTTTTCAATTGTCCGGCGTGTTCTCAGTACTTGTAATCTTCGGTTTAGCTCATCTACTGAGCAATTTTGTAACCATTGTCCTTTAGCTAAGAGTCATCGCCTTCCGTTTAGTCCTTCTATTTCTAAATCTTCTGCTCCTTTTGACCTTGTGTACTCGAATGTTTGGGGTCCTTCCCCAGTGAAATCTATTAATGGAGCTCGATTTTTCATTTTATTCATTGATGATTTTACTCGTTATACTTGGTTATATCTATTGCAGTCCAAGCATGATGTCCCTTCTATCTTTATGTTATTCAATGCTATGGTTGAAAGACAATTTTGCACAAAAATAAAAGCTTTGCAAACTAATGATGGCACAGAATTTCGTCCCCATGTCCCTTTTCTGTTGTCTAATGGTTTTAATCATTGAATCTCTTGTCCCTATACACTACAACAAAATGGGGTTGTTGAAAGGAAAAATCGCCATGTTGTTGAGGTTGGCTTGTCTCTTCTTTCTCATTCTTCTTTACCCCAAGTGTATTGGTCGTTTGCTTTCCAAACTGCAGTTTTTTTTATCAATAGGCTTCCATCATCTGTCTTGAACTTCTCCTCTCCCTATTTTACATTGTTTGGTCATAATCCTGATTATAGCCGATTAAAATGTTTTGGTTGTTCTTGTTTTCCATTTCTTCGTCCTTATAATGATAACAAACTTCAGTATAGGTCAAAGGAATGTGTGTTCTTAGGCTATAGTAGTTCTCACAAGGGTTTTCTGACCTCTCTACTGGTCATTTATATGTCTCTCGACATGTCATTTTCAATGAGTCTTCCTATCCTTTCCATGATTCGTCTGTCTTGGTCCCTTCATCGGTTAAACAGACCTATCACGATCCCTTCTATCCTCTAGGCTCTTTGCTTCAATCTGTTTTTTTTTCGTTTTCTCCTCCAACTTGTCCTTTATCTAGGCCATTTGTTTCCCCACCCGTGGACTCTATTGCTCATACTGCTCATGGCACATCTCCCAGCTCCTTGGTTCAGGCTCCACCTCATTCCTTACACCATTCTTCTGCCAGCCCGTCTACTATATCCTCCTTGCTTCCCTTACCATCTAATTCCTCTCCTACCCCCTTCTCTTCTGATCATACCACTCGGCCTTCCCCTCCTTCTTCTTTGTCTCAACTACACCAGTCTTCTCCCTCTCCTCAGCCATCTTCTCCAGCCCCCACTACTCAGCCTCCCTGTTCCCAACCCCCTAAAAACAAAAATGTTCATCCCATGATCACCAGGTCTAAAGATGGAATCTATAAACCTAAAGCATGGTTGGTTTCATCGCATCTTATCCCTGTCGAACCTAAATCCTATAAGTTAGCCCTATAAGATCCCAATTGGAAGACTGCCATGGATTCTGAGTATCAGGCTTTATTGAAGAATGGAACGTGGTCTTTAGTTCCCTTACCCCCTAACCGTAAGTTAATTGGGTGCAAATGGGTATTTCGCTTGAAACTCAAACCTAATGGCGAGATTGATCGATACAAGGCTCGATTAGTCTCTCAAGGGTATACTCAGGCCTATGGTATTGACTACTTCGAAACCTTTAGTCCCGTAGTCAAACCAGCTACCATTCGCATAGTTTTATCCTTAGTCATGTCTTCAAATTGGCCTATTCGGCAGCTGGATGTACACAATGCATTTCTTCATGGGGATTTGAATGAGGAAGTCTACATGAAGCAACCGGGCGGTTTTGAGAGCTTTGTTTATCCGAATCATGTGTTACGGCTCCACAAGGCTCTCTATGGCTTGAAACAAAGTCCTCGGGCATGGATTTTGAAGCTTAGTTCTTGCTTGCTCAACTGGGGTTTTGTTGCTTCTGAGGTTGATTGTTCTATGTTTGTGTATAAGTCTGGTTTGCATTTGGTTATCTTTCTAATTTACGTTGATGATATATTGGTCACTGGCTCATCAATTTCTCTCATTCAGCACTTTATTTCAGCTTTGAATTTTCAGTTTTCTCTTAAGGATATGGGTGACTTGTCTAATTTTCTCGAGATACAAGTTGTGCGTAGCAATGGTGGTTTACACTTGTCTCAGCAGAAGTATATTTCTGATATATTAGCTCGTGCTAACCTGTCCTCTTGCAAACCTATATCCTCCCCAATGGTTGTTGGCTCGCCTCTGTCTTTGTCCAATGGTGCTCCTCTTGAAAATGCATCTGAATACAGAAGCCTCGTGGGTGCTTTGCAATATTGCACCTTAACACGCCCAGATATCAGCTTCACGGTCAATCGCCTCTGCCAGTTCTTACACGCTTCTACCTCAGTGCATCGGCAAGCTGTTAAGCGTCTGTTGCGTTACTTAAAGGGTTCGTCTGGGTTAGGTATATCGGTCATGCCATCATCTTCTTCATCTATTATTGGTTATACAGATGTCGATTGGGCAAGTTGCCCAGATGACCGCCGCAGCACCAGTGGATTTTGCATCTTTCTTGGTTCCACTTTGGTATCTTGGCACTCTTCTAAGCAGAAAGTGGTTTCCAGGTCAAGTGTTGAGTCTGAATACAGAGGGATTTCTAATGCAACAGCCGAAATTGCTTGGATTCAATCCATTCTTGCTAAGCTTAGTGTTCATTCTTCTCCTCCTCTCTTGCTTTGCGATAATATTAGTGCAACGTATATTGCTTCCAACCCGGTGATGCATAACCGCACAAAGCACATTGAGGTGGATCATCATTTTATTCGAGAAAGGATTGCCCGCAAGCAGTTGATTGTTCGTTTTGTCCCTTCTGAAGATCAGATTGCTGACATCTTCACAAAGAGCCTTCACTCTCCTCGATTTATTAATTTAAGAACCAAGCTAACTTTGGTTTCTAAACCTTGTTTGCTTGGGGGAGATGTTAGTATGATTATTGTGTTTTAACTCTTTTGTAATCCTGCTTTACTTTTGGTTATTTCTTTTATTATTCTATTATCTTTCTCCCTGTACTATGGTGACATTTGTCCCATCTGTTAGCTATTTAATTCAATTATTGGTGCTCAGATTTTGTGCTGAGCCTTTTCATTTTATCTTGTTTGTACCATTGTCACTTATTAACCCATAATCCAATAAACTAAACATCCTAGGTTGTTAGTATGAGGCTTGAACTAGTATGTAGGGATATACGGGGATCAATGTTCAAGATAAAACCTAAAGGGTCTATAGTATAGGGATGAGGTCAGGTACCTTATCCTGGTGACACTATAGATACGACCCACTTTGTATAATGATACAAATGCAATGATCCAACGCGTTCATGTAGTGGACATGCGAGTGGGGATATCCTATTGTTGGGTTCCTAGAGTGAGTAAAAATAAGATATAAAAAGACTCTAGAACTTTGTGCAAGTATACACAATCCGCAGCAAGTAATAAGTATTTATCGAATCCAAGGTCTGAATTAGCTTCCACTTAATCTATTTTGTTTATCTTTTTAATGGTTTCAAAGGTGGTTAAAATGATTGGTTTTTATAGAATGCTAAAGCAAAAAAAATGACAGAACATAAAATAAACAAATAGGCAGACAAATTAGAAACAGGCGCTGGTCAGGATTTAGTAATTGTTTTAAAAGATGCTCTAGCAATATTATTGATCATGCAAAAACTCTCGCAGTCTTATTAGCGGATTCCTCCCGAAACTCCGGATTTTTTAGAATGTGTTTCAACTCCAATGAAGCTCTACCGATCAAGCACTAGGCAACTGGCTATCCCTAGCTCAGTCACTGGCGTTCACCAATACACAATGATCTAGTGTGATTAACCGCCACACACTCCCTAAATCATCCCTGAAACTAGAGAGAGGTATTCATACTGGCTGGCCAGGCAGGCATAAAATAGAAATGAACACAACAATTAATCAAGATGCATCAAATCAATATTTATTACTAGAGATTAAGCACGGCAATTACATGCTCCCTAACCAACGCCTAAAGCTACTTAGTTCATAAAATGCATGGAAACACACGTTACAATCTGAGTAAGCATATCCATATTCACAAAATAATACAAGAAAATATTAATTCCCTTGATCAGCTTGCAAATGATGGTTTCCTTGATGGTCTCCAATCTCTCTCCTCTATTCAGCTCCCAAAATGGAAATGAGAGTGATCTCGTCCCCAAAAGTGGAATGAATTTGACTTGGGCGGCTATCTCCTTTTATAGAGTGATAGGAGGCTTGAATTAGGTTGACCTAGACACGTGGATGGCTCTCCTTACTCCATAAATCCGAGAATAGCTTAACAGAATTCAGTTTGTTAAATTGGCTAACGAGCTGTGACGTGGCAGTTTTGCTCCCAGCTTTGCTCCAGTACAGATTTTGCTCCCTTAAGTCGCTCAGCAATATATTCTACACCAAATAACTTCCAAAGCTTCCATTCTTCCAAATGAGTCAAAACATATAATATCTATCTAAAAGCAACTCTATTTAGCACAAAAGACACACAAATCAATATAGAAATAAGGTCTAAATAACTCCCTTTTGGAGAGTTATCACCTATGCAATGAGTTTGCATAAGACCGGACCGTGAAATAGTTAATCACTAGCTGAAACACCGTTAGCTAGTTAGGTTTCTATTTCACTAGAATGACCTAGGCAGCTTGGTCTCAATCCTGAGTGGATTATGCACTCCTGTTCATGAGGGATTGTCCTTTGATTTGTATGGGTGAGAGTGGCCTACACGCCGACTCAATATGTCTACCATTTTGGGGACAAGACCGAGTGGGGAGCTGGGAACATAACAGCCATTTTGTACTATTATGTTCCCAGCCCCCATTCGGTCTTGCCCCTGAAATGGTAGGATTATTGAGTCGGCGAACAGACCACTCTCACCCATACAAATCTAAGGACAATCCCTCCTGAAAAGAAGTTCATAACAGACTCAGGATTGAGATTGAGTTACCTAGGTCATCCTATTAAAATAGAAACCTAAACTAGTTAACGACATTACATCTAGTGGTTACTATTTCGCAGTCCGGTCTTATGCAAACTCATTGCATAGGATACCTCCACTCGCATGTCTCCTACATGGATGCTTTGGATCATTGCAGCTGTATCGAATACAAAGTGGATCGTATCACATAGTGTCACCAGGATAAGGTACCCAACCTTATCCCTATACTATAGACCATATAGGTTGTTACTTGAACACCGATCCCCATATGTCCCCACATACTAGTTCAAGTTTCATTTAAAACAACCTTGGGTCTTAGTTTATTGGATTTAGGGTTTATTAGTGCAAACTCGATTATTCAATAACAAAATTACTGAATCACTCAAATAACGTTTTATTGAGATCGAATAATTTGTTTCATTTACTATCTACGAGTTTTAGGGCATAAAACCCAACAACTCCCACTTGAACTAAAACTCTAGTGGGCAATGTACATCATTAATCATAATTAATTGAACAATCATTGAAGTAGGAATAATGGATTGTATTAATCTGTATAATACATGAAAAGTACAAATACAGGTAAATACAATAAACTAGGGCATTCACAACAATACCCATTACATTTCTCCCACTTGCCCTAGATTATTTTATGTACATATCTCGCAGACCTAGACTTTCTAGATGACCCTCGAACACTTTAGTCGTGAGAGCCTTCGTAAATTGATCAGCAGTGTTGTGCTCTGAAGCAAGCTTTGTGACGATCACGTCCCCTCATTGCACGATCTCTCTTATGAGATGATATTTGCGCTCTATGTGCTTTCCTCTTTTGTGGCTGCGGGGTTCTTTATAATTTGCCACTGCACCACTATTATCACAATAAAGAGTGATGGGCAAGTTCATATTTGGAACAACTTCCAAATCCATTAAGAACTTCCTAAGTCATACAGCCTCCTTAGTTGCTTCACAAGCAGCGACATATTCGACCTCCATGGTGGAGTCTGCAATGCATCCTTGTTTGATGTTACGCCAGACTACAGCTCCCCCATTGAGGGTAAACACTGACCCTGATGTGGATTTCCTAGAATCCTTATCAGTCTGAAAGTCAGAGTCTGTGTATCTTGTAAGGGTCAAATCCTTAGCGCCATACACAAGCTGATAGTCCCTCGTTCTCCTATGATACTTGAGGATATTTTTCACTGCAGTCCAGTGGTCTAACCCTGGATTAGACTGGTATCTACTGACTATCCCAATTGCATAGCATATGTCAGGCCTAGTACACAACATGCCATACATAAGGTTGCCCACAGCTGAAGCATAAGGGATCCGTCTAATATCCTCAATTTCTTGAGGAGTCTTAGGACACTGTTCCTTAGACAAATGAACTCCATGCCTGAAGGGCAGTAAACCCCTCTTGAAATTATGCATCTTATATCTAGACAACATATTGTCTATATAGGATGCTTGAGACAGGGCTAACGTTCTGTTCTTATGATTTCTAATTATTTGAATCTCTAGAACATACTGAGCTTCACCCAAATCTTTCATTTGGAACTCAGTCGATAGCCAGGTTTTAATGTCAGCTAGATATTCTACATCATTCCCAATGAGTAGAATATCATCTACATACAACACGAGAAAAGCTATTGAACTGTTGATAATCCTTTTGTAAACACAAGGCTCATCAACGTTCTGGTCAAAGCCATAAGATTTGATAGCAGTGTCAAATCTTATATTCCAAGATCTGAAAGCTTGTTTCAACTCATAAATGGATCGTTTAAGCTTGCAAATTTTTTGCTCCTGACCTTGAGCAATGAACCCCTCTGGTTGAGACATAAAGATATTCTCATCAAGATAGCCATTCAGAAAAGCAGTCTTGACATCCATTTGCCAAATTTCATAATCATAAAATGTGACAATGGACAAGAGAATCTTTATCGACTTTAACATGGCAACTGGAGAGAAGGTTTCTTCATAGTCCACCCCTTCCTTTTGGGTATAACCCTTTGCCACAAGTCGAGCTTTGAAAGTCTGTACTTTCCCAACTGCATCTTGTTTCCTCTTGTAGATCCATTTGCACCCTATGGGTTTTACCCCTTCAGGTTGGCCTACAAGATCCTAGACTTGATTGAAGTACATAGACTCCATCTCTAGGTCCATAGCTTTGACCCACTAGTCTTTGTCCACATCATTCATTGCCTATCTAAAGGTCAATGGATCCTCAACTCCATCATCAGGTATGACAGCTGGAGTTTCTACTAAACCCAGATAGCGTTCAGGTTGAGTAACAACCCTCCCACTACGTTGAGGCATTCTCAACTCTTGAGAAGGATGGGCTTGACCAGATTTGAAGGTCCAGCCTCATCAACAACTCTTGGTCATAAATTTTAGCTTCACCAGAAAGTTCACTTAACACCATCTTACTGTGTGGCTTATGTTCTCTAACGTGGTCTTCTTCCAAGAAAGTAACATTTGTTGATACAAACTCTTTATTTTCTTGTGGATCGAAGAAGTATCCACCTCTTGTTTCTTTTGGGTAGCCTACGAATAGGCATAATTTTGAACGTGAATCCAATTTCTTTGGGTTTGCCACTAGCACATGTGCAGGGCAGCCCCAAATTCTGAAATGACGTGAACTAGCTATACGCCCTTTCCAGAGCTCAAATGGTGTTTCAGAAACACTCTTTGAGGGAACTACATTCAAAATATATATTGTAGTCTCTATTGCATAACCCCAAAAAGAACTAGGGAATTGAGCATAACTCATCATAGATCGAACCATGTCTAACAAGGTTCTTGCTGAGGTGTACCAGGTGCTGAGAGTTGGGATGAGATTCCACGTTCCATCAAATAGTTCTGGAATTCTAAGTCCATATACTCTCCACCTCGATCAGATCGAAGTGTTTTAATGATTTTTCCTAACAAGTTCTCAACTTCAGTCTCATACTCCTTGAACTTTTCAAGGGCTTCAAACGTATGACTCATTAGGTATAAATAATCATACCTTGAATAATCATCTATGAAAGAGATGAAATATTCATACCCTCCTCGAGCTTTTACATTCATTAGACCACAGAGATTCGTATGTACGAGCTCTAAGTGCTCCTTGGCACGATAACCTTTTCCAGTAAAAGGTCGTTTAGTCATTTTACCTTCGAGACATGACTCACACGGAGGTAAAGTACCATCTTCTAACTGACTTAGAAGTTCGTTCTTAACCAATCTCTCAATCCTATTGAGATTTATGTGGTCAAGTCTCAAGTGCCAAAGATAAGTACTTTGAGAAACTTTTTGCCTCTTTGGTTGAGTCTCTGATGTTTTAAACATCTCATTGTTCAAAATAGTTCTAGACTCTATTGGTCTTAAAACATATAGATTGTCCTCCATTTTTGCAGAACAGATATCAGCACCCCTTTTAGTAATGAAGGCTTCATTTGCAGAAAAGGACACTGAATATCCTTGTTCAAGCAAACAAGAAATAGAAATCAAATTTCTTTTTATTTTGGGAACTATATATACATTATCTAATAACATATAGCGTTCCCTGGAGAAGAACATTTTAATATCTCCCACTGCTTTAGTTGAAATGAACTCTCCAGTCCCAACTTTGAGAGTCATTTCCCCAGCATCTAATTGTTGCCAGGAGCTCATTCCCTCAAAGGAAGAGCATAGGTGATGAGTGGCACCTGAATTAAGGATCCAGGTTGTATCATCATTTTCCACTATACACGTTTCAATGACCAATAAATCACATTTATTTTCATTGAGTTTTGCTAAGCAGTTTATGTCATATTCATCATGAACAATTTCATATGAATTAGACATGTGGGCCTGAGGACAATCCTCAGTTAAGACCAATTCCATGCAATCAGTGTTTAAGTCCAATTTCTTAGTTGTATCAGATATACCAGTTTTATTACAATTGGCGTTACTTAAGGCATTCACAAAACGATTCATGCTGAAAAACAAACAAATTAATTTAATTAGTGTTGTTGCATTAACCCATTACACAAAATAATATTATTATTTTAATCTAATCGATTTAGCAAAAGTAATGATCGACCCATAGAATAAACATTAATTTTGCAACGATACTTCAGAGGTTTAGAGCAACAGCTACCATAGGGCAGTCAGCTACTCCTCCCCTGAATTGAGACAATCTCAGCCAATCCCTATTCCCAGAATAACTCATATTCCAATAGTTCTTAGCTACCATTTTTCGGTCAAGAAATTATTAACACCTTAACAATTTCCGGTAAGTGTGACCCTCCATTTTCAGATCTCAAAGATCGGCCCCAACAATGCTACCGTAGGGAAATGGACCTAAGAAACCCTATCCATTTCTGGAGTTTGCGTTGTTCCGACTCCCATGATCAAGTCCTCCGTAGGGTGATCGCTCCTAGGGCGACTCGCAGGCAGATCATGGGGATCTCACGGTGCAACCTAATGGAGGATACCGTAGGATACTTTGACACGTGTCATGCTCCCACTTACTATAAAATACTCCCTCATTCACCTTGATATTGATCCATGCAAACACCATCCATAGGGGGTCACTCCCAGGGTGACTCGAGGCCAAGCATGGACCTCACGTTGTGAACTCTCGAGGACGTGAGAGCAAAACTTGATTAATAAAAATCTCGTTTTGATATATTTCCTCCCACTAAGTATTTTTAAAATTAGGGTCTATTACTTAGGTAAATCCCGACTAAGTGAATCTATTTAAGTCTATGCCTTTATATAACTCTTATATATAGGTCTTTACTCTAATGTCTAGGTGAATTAAACTCTTTTAATTACCTAGTGACATTGCATGCTAACATTAGACTATGATTAATTCAACTCAAGTTTCGGGTCAGTTCCCAGGTAGGAGGTGTTCCGTAAAACTGTCAACTTAAATACCCCCAGCCTAGACAGAACTTCATCAGGAGAGTTCCCTTATAATCATAGTAATGTTTTTCCTACTTAGTTCATTAAAACTATTTAAATTCTAAGTAAGAAAATAATTCTAATCCTATTAGAATTAAAATGAGTTTTTTTTTTTTAGAGGAGAAATTAAAATGAGCTTATGTCTAATTAATTTTGAACATTAAAATTAATTCAATTTTAACCTAAGATCCTATGTTTGCATGCAACTCTTTGGTATAGGTTGATGGTTTCTAACCATTTTATAACTTTTTCCAAGTTTTAATGATTAACCCTATAACATGCACCTATGGTGTTTCCTAATAACAATCTAATTCTAGTTATAATTAAACACCATATTGTTCATGACGCCAATAAAGTTAATTAATATAACGATTATATTAATCTAAAGTGGTGTCATGCTTCATGCAATTTCAATTTCCATTTAATTAATAT
Organism: Luffa aegyptiaca; assembly: GCA_017139565.1. NCBI lineage: Eukaryota > Viridiplantae > Streptophyta > Magnoliopsida > Cucurbitales > Cucurbitaceae > Luffa > Luffa aegyptiaca. The sequence continues at coordinate 8,415,584 of CM029397.1, forward strand.
CGATTATACTAATTAAATATTCTCGAAATTAAATTACATGATTGTTGACATTAATTTAATATAACTCTTATATTAATCTAATTAATGTCATGCTAAATGCTATTCCATTTTCATTTAATTAATATAACACTTTACATTAAATCCATACATGAAAACAAGCATTGATTTTATTATTTTCATCCATAATATAACTAATTATATTAATCCTATGAAAATAATCCTAAGCATACATGTTACATTAATAAAATATAACCATTATATTTAACTAAATTAATGTCATGCATCATGCTTCACCAATTTCATATATTTAATATAACAATTATACTAAATCACTCATGAAATTAAATCATACATACTTATCATACATTATAACACTTATAATTATAAAATATGCATGATTCATGCTAAACCTTGGTGAGATTTAGCTAAATGACATTCATAAAGAGATAAATAGCTGAATACACCGGTATATTGGCCCCTAGGATAATAAAAAATAATAAAATTACATTAATTTTATCAAAATTATCCTAAAACATCCTTGAACTGCTGCAGAACTGTGCCAAAACAGCTCGAACCGTGCCAAAAAAACGCTTGAACCAGTCAAAACCACTAGAAAAACCAACGAACCAGTGAAAACAGGTCAAACAGTCAACAAACCGTCCATGAACCGCCTGAAAACCACTGAACCGAAGCCGAACCGCAGCCAATGGGCGCATTACAGCTGAACCGAAGTCGAACCGGACCAAACCGGACGAACCGGACCACCCACGAACTAATCGCACGAAAGAAAATAACTGCCCATGATTTGACGTGCAGGCTCGAACTCACAACCACAATGAGGATAACCACACGCCTAACCGATTCAGCCGCATGCTGGATTCAAGATTCAGCAGATGCAAAAATTTATTATTTCTTTGTTTGATTTTTTTTCGATTTGCGATGAACAACCTTCGTTCCAACAGCTGATTCCTCTGATTTTCTTCGAATTTGTGTCGTTTTTGGCCAAATTAGGTCCCAATCTTCATCTATTTTCAATCCTAATCTAAGACACGAACTTACAGAGACTCGATTTACTGAATTAAATGCCCAAAAACACAGGGGCCTTTACAATTTGATTAAATCAAACACAGTAAATCTAAGGCCAAATACCAAATTGTTTATCAGCAAACCAACATTCATAATGCAGAATAAATCCCACCAAAAACCTCAACGAAAATTCTAAAATTGAAATTAAAATCACGAAATGGCTCTAATACCATTTGAAGGAATTGAATCCTTAAGCAGAAGCAAAATTCATCGGACGTGATTTAATTTCTATTTTACAGTATACCAATACGTTGGGCAAAAACAAACAAAAACTTTTTCTAATGTTAAGCATGCTAAATATAAGAGATCTAAAACTATTTTAGATTGTAGAAAACTTACATGATTGAGGAGAATTCACTGCACAATGCTCCAAATTCGATCAAGACACGACCAATAGCGAGCACTCGCTATCCTCTTGGATTATTGAGACTAGGATTGTGGGATCCTCGGAATTTGTCTTGAAAGGGAACCAATTTCCAGCAAAGAGAGGTTGCTGTAAAATTTGGATGAGAGCACTTTTGGAGAGAAAAAAAAACCTCTCTGTGTTAACATGAGGATGGAGAGAATGAGAGAGAATGAGAGAGTCAATTGGGTAACCCCTCTCCACTTTACAATAACTGGGGCGGGAGTTACTACCCTACAAGATTTCGATCGTTGGATCTTATCCAAACGATCTTGGTCGTCTATTAATTAAATAATAATATTTAATTAATTAATTAATTTAATTAAATCAATTATAATATAAGGTTTTTAATTCAATTTAAATCATATTTAATCGTATTAAAGTGGCCATTCAATTAATTCTCAATTAACTGAATCCCACACAAATATTTAATTAATTTATAATTGAATCATATTCAATGTTATCTCTCTCATTTAACCTATAGTTTTAATGTGCATCAAAATGCAGATTAATATAAATTATAGTATTAATTTGATTAAATCACATTTAACCAAATTAAATTAAATTAATTAATTCTCCAATTAATCAAATATCACATATTTAATTAAATTCATAATTCTCTCATCAATTAATTTTGAATCATATCCAAAATTAATTATAAAGTTTAATTCTTTAATTAAACTTTATACTATAATGTATCTCCATACATTATATTAATTCCCTTAATATACAAGACTATATTATCTCAGTACCCGTTACGAGCTAGTAGGTGGACCTAATGGACCTGCAGATCAGAAGCTCTAACGATACGCGATTAACTGGCTAAACTCATTAACCAAGTTAATCAACATTCATTAATTGTGGGTCACTCCACTAAAGATCCACAACTGCACTCTTCTCACTGTAGAATATTTCTGTGTCCATGGATATCGACCAATGCAGTAAGTCAATCCTTCACATGTGTTCGTAACACCAGTTGGGTCAAATTACCGTTTTATCCCTAGGTTACCTCTGGTTCCTTAAGTACCACTGATCCCTCTAATGAACAACCTGTTTAGGGTCCAACCACTAAACAGAAATTCCTCTCGGGCCAGGAGAGGACAACGCGCTTTTATTCAAGCCCCAGAATTAGCCCTTAAGGGAACACACATCTACTTACCCCAATAGGGAAAGGAGTGAATTTCATCTTATACTGTTATGTTCCCAGCCCCCATTCGGTCTTGCCCCTGAAATGGTATTGAGTCGGAGAACAGGTCACTCTCACCCATACAAATCTAAGGACAATCCCTCCTGAAAAAGAGTTCATAACAGACTCAGGATTGAGATTGAGTTACCTAGGTCATCCTATTGAATTAGAAACTTAAACTAGTTAACGGCGTTACATCTAGTGGTTACTATTTTGATGTTCGGTCTTATGCAAACTCATTGCATAGGATATCTTCACTCGCATGTCTCCTACATGGATGCTTTGGATCATTGCATCTGTATCGAATACAAAGTGAGGTGTATCACATAGTGTCACCAGGATAAGGTACCCAGCCTTATCCCTATACTATAGACCATTTAGGTTGTTACTTGAACACCGATCCCCATATGTCCCCACATACTAGTGCAAGTTTCATTTAAAACAACCTTGGATCTTAGTTTGTTGGATTTAGGGTTTATTAATGCAAACTCGATTATTCAATAGCCAAATTACTGAATCACTCAAAAAACGCTTTATTGAGATCGATTAATTTGTTTCATTTACTATCTACGAGTTTTAGGGCATAAAACCCAACATTATGATCTCCTATCTGTGAGGGATTGTCCTTTGATTTGCATGAGTGAGAGTGGTCCGGTGTTCGATGACTCGATATGCCTACCATTTTTGGGACAAGACCGAGTGAGGAGATGGGAACATAACTACACAAGATGAAATTCACTCCTTCCCGCTTTTAGGGTAAGTAGATGAGTGTTTCCTTAAGTGGTGTCTCTGAGTTTTGAACAAAGGGATCCGTCCTCTTACTGACCCAAGAGGGACTTCTATTTATTGGTTGGACCATAAATAGGTTGTTCATTAAAGGATCACTGATACTTAAGGAGATATAGGTAACTCAGGGGTAAAACGGTAATTTGACCCAACTATAGTTACGAACACTCGTGAAGAATTGACTTCCTATTATTGGTCGATATTCGTGGACACATAACTATTTCTACAGTGAGAAGAGTGCAACTGTGAGTCTTTAGTGAAATGACCCACACGTAACGAATGTTGATTAATTTGATTAAAGATTAATTATCAAAAAAATTAACTTATGTTATGTCCTCTTTTCACAAGAAGGAAGAAAGAAAGAAAAAATAAAAAAAAAAGGAAATTGCAAAAACCACCCCTAAAGTATGGTGGTTGTAACAATTAGACCCTTAAACTTTCAAGTGGAAAAATTAAACCCTCAAACTTTATAAATTGAAAAAATTTCACCCTCAACTTTTAATGGTAAATTTATGAAGGATTTCAATCCTCAGCGGAAGCGGTTTTCACTGATTGTGATTTAATTTCAATTGTTTGAATACCAATACGTTGGGCAAAAATGTAGAAACTATTTCTAAATTAAGAACAAATTAAGCATGCTATTATATGGATCTAAAACTATTTAGATTTCAGAAAACTTGCATGAATTGGAGACCGGAAAATACTGCACTATGCTCCAAATTTCACGTACTAAGTCTTCGTTCCAAGAACACTACCACCAGTGATCTCCTACTATCCTCTGGATTATGAAATGGGATTGTGGGATCCAATATGTCTTGGAAAGGGAAAAATTTACAGCAAAAACTTGCTGTGATTTTTTTTTTAGAGAGATTGATTTTTTAGAGAGATTTGAGAGAAAACGCTTCTTTGTCTTTTCTGTGAGGGGCAAAAATGAGGAGATCAGTTAGGGAACTCCTCTCTCCTGAACGATAAGTGGGGCAGGAGTTATTACCCTACTTGATCTAGACCGTTGGATCTAATCCAAACGATCTTGGTCGTCAATCAATTAAATAATAATTAATTAATTAATTAATTAATTATAATTAATTTAATTAAATCAATTATAATATAAAGTATTTAATTCAATTTGAATCATATTCAATTGAATTAAATTGGTTATTCAGTTAATTCTCAAGTAATTGATTCCCATATTAATTAAATATCAAATACTTAATTAATATTACAACTGAATCATATTCAATTTTATCTCTCTCATTTAACCTGTAGTATTAATGTGCATCAAATGTACATTAACTATTAACTATAGTTTTAATTTGATTAACTCACATTTAACCAAACTAAATTAAATTAATTAATTCGTGAATTAATCAAATATCACATATTTGACTAAATTCATAATTCTCTCATTAATTAATTTTGAATCACATCCAAAATTAATAAAGTTTAATTCATTAATTAAACTCATACATTATATTAATTGTATCAAATACAATTAACTAAAATTCTCTTAATATTCAAGACTATTTAATCTCAGTACCCGTTACGAGCTAACAGGTGGACCTAATGGACCTACAGATCAGAAGCTCCAACGATACAAGATTAACTAGCTAAACTCATTAACCAAGTTAATCAACATTCGTTAACTGTGAGTCACTCTACTAAAGACCCACAGCTACACTCTTCTCACTGTAGAATATTTCTGTGTCCACGAATATCGACCAATACACTAAGTCAATCCTTCACGAGTGTCCATAACATCAACTGGGTCAAATACCGTTTTACCCCTGGGTTACCTCTGGTAAAATTACCGTTTTACCCCTAGGTTCCAGTAAAAGATCTATCAGTCATATTGCCCATAAGGCATGACCTAATTGGTATTAGAGAGTCTTCTTCTAACTAACTTAGAAGTATACTCTAAACTAAACTCCCAATCATATTGAGATAAAAAATAGCCTAACCTTAAGAACCAAAGAAAGGTATTTCCTTTAGGAGATATCCTTTGCCTTCATTTCTCTGAGTATAAGCAATCTTAAACAACTCAGTGCTCATGACTTACTTTACTTTTGATTAGTCTTAAAACACATAAGTTATTTTCCAGTAAAACTGAACAAATGTCAACTCCCTTTTCTTAAAATAAAACTGCGTTAGCAGAGAAAGGTATAAAGTAACATTGTTCCAGCATGTAAGATACAAAAATCAAATTTCTGTTAATCTTAGGAAATTCATACACATTATCTAATAATGTGTATTTTCTCCCACTGGATAAAATAACTTAATGTTCACCTCTACCATAGCCGAGATATACTATCATATCAAAATCTGAGAGTCATCTCACCTATTTGCAACTGTTGCCATGAGCTTATTCCTTGATAGGAAAAGCAAACGTGATAAGTGGCACCTGAATTAAAGATCCAGGTTGTATCCTCATTTTCCACTATGCACGTTTCAATGATCAATAAATCATATTTATTGTCATTGGTATTGGCTAGGCAGTTAATGTCATAATCATCATGAACAACTCGAGATGAACTAGACATTTGGGCATGAGGACATTCCTCACAAAAACAAATCTAAAATCACTTACCACAAGTTTGTCGTTTAAGCAAGTTGTATCTAAAACCGTTATTAATAAATTGGCGTAAGACAATGCACATATCGCTGAAACAACAAATTACTTGTATAAGCTAATTGCACTAAACCCATTATAAATTATCCAATCATTTTACCAAAAGTAATCATCGACCCAAATTTAATATATGATACTCTTTGCAACGATACTTTAGAGGTTTAGAGCAACAGCTATCGTAGGGCAGTCAACCACTCCTCCTCTGAATTGAGACAATCTCAGCCAATCCCTATTGCCAAAATAACTCATATTCCAATAGTTCTTAGCTATCGTTTTTCGGTCAGGAAATCATTAACACCTTAACAATTTCCCGTAAGTGTGACCCTCCGTTTTTCGGTCAGGAATTTTAGCTACTTGATCTAGACCGTTGGATCTAATCCAAACGATCTTTGCTGTCAATCAATTAAATAATTAAATAATTAATTAATTAATTATAATTAATTTAAATAAATCAATTATAATATAAAGTATTTAATTTAATTTGAATCACATTCAATTGAATTAAATTGGCCATTCAATTAATTCTTAATTAATTGATTCTCATATTAATTAAATATCAAATACTTAATTAATATTACAATTGAATCATATTCAATTTTATCTCTCTCATTTAACCTATAGTATTAATGTGCATCAAATGTACATTAACTATTAACTATAGTTTTAATTTGATTAAATCACATTTAACCAAACTAAATTAAATTAATTAATTCTCCAATTAATTAATTCATGAATTAATCAAATATCACATATTTAATTACATTCATAATTCTCTCATTAATTAATTTTGAATCACATCCAAAATTAATAAAGTTTAATTCATTAATTAAACTTAAACTATAATGTATCTCCATATATTATATTAATTGTATCAAATACAATTAACTAAAATTTCCTTAATATTCAATACTATTTAATCTCAGTACCCGTTACGAGCTAGCAGGTGGACCTAATGGACCTACAGACCAGAAGCTCCAACGATACGAGATTAACTGGCTAAACTCATTAACCAAGTTAATCAACATTCGTTAATTACGAGTCACTCCACTAAAGACCCATAGCTGCACTCTTCTCACTGTAGAATATTTCTGTATCCATGGGTATCGACCAATACAGTAAGTTAATCCTTCACGAGTGTTCGTAACATCAGCTAGGTCAAATTACCGTTTTACCCCTAGGTTACCTCTAGATCCTTAAGTACCACTGATTCCTCTAATTAACAAGTTGTTTAGGGTCCAACCACTAAACAAGAGTTCCTCTCGGGCCAGGAGAGGACGGCGAGCCTTTTTTCAAGCCCCATAATCAGCCCTTAAGGAAACACACATCTACTTACCCCAATAGGGGAATGAGTGAATTACATCTTGTACTGTTATGTTCCCAGCCCTCATTCGGTCTTGCCCCTAAGATGGTAGGATTATTGAGTTGGAGAACATGCCAGTCTTACCCATACAAATCTAAGGACAATCCCTCCTGAAAAGGGGTTCATAACAGACTCAGGATTGAGATTGAGTTACCTAGGTCATCATATTGAAATAGAAACCTAAACTAGTTAACGGTGTTACATCTAGTGGTTACTATTTCGTGGTCCGGTCTTATGCAAACTCATTGCACATGATACCCCCACTCGCATGTCTCCTACTTGGATGCTTTGGATCATTGCATCTGTATCGAATACAAAGTGGGTCGTATCTCATAGTGTCACCAGGATAAGGTACCCAGCCTTATCCCTATACTATAGACCATTTAGGTTGTTACTTGAACACCGATCCCCACATACTAGTTCAAGTTTCATCTAAACAACCTAGGATCTTAGTAACAATAACTCTTTATTGTACAAACCTCAATAACAACGTATTGAGACAAGTGAACAATTTGTCACCATTCACTATCTACGAGTTTTAGGGCATAAAACCCAACAAATTAAACCCTCAAACTATCATAATTGTAAAAATTGGACCCATTTTATACTATTTCTCTCTCATATTTTCTCTTTCACCATTTTAGTCTCTCTCATTCTCCTCCTCTCTCTACTTTATAAATTATTTTTTAAAATAAAAAAATATGTGCCACGTCAATAATTCATTAGTTATTAACAGAAAAATGGATGGAGGAACTAAGATGTAACGAAATCCAAACCTCAGGGGCTAAAACGTCAAGTTTGAAAGCTGAGGGACTAACATGAAACCTAACCCAAACCTCAGAGACCAAAATTGAATTTTCCCCTATTTTTGAAATAAAAATAGATGCCACGTCAGCAATCCGTTAATTGTTAACGAAAAAAATGAATGGAGGGACCAAAATGAAACAAAATCCAAACCTCTGGGCTAAATTGTCGAGTTTGAAAACTCAGGGACAAAAAAGAAACCTAACTTAAACCTTAGGGACCAAAAGTGTATTTTTCCCTTATTGTTATTAAAAAACTATAAAAAGAATAAATTAAAAAGGAAAAAAAAAATCATTTTTAACCCTAAACTTTGTAGGTTGTATCAATTTTAACCCTAAACATTCAATTTCATCAAATTGAACTCCAAACTTAGCAAGTTGTATCAGTTTTAATCTTAAACTTTCAATTTCATCAAATTGAACCTTAAACTTAGTAGATTGTATCAATTTTAATCCCAAACTTGTATAAGTGTTACAATGTACACCCATGATTAACTTTTTATTTTAACCACTCGTTAAAGCACACTGTTTCCTTTTTTTTTTCTTTTTTTTCCATAATTCACCTTGTACCTGAATTGGTTTCTTGTAAAAATAATTATTGGAGAAACTTTTTATTTGAAGAAAATTTTGCTGCCGAAAATTTGTACATGAGTTCTCTCATTTTTTTTTTGTTGAAAAGTTGTACGTGAGTTTTTTCTCATTTTCTTTGTGGGTTTTGTTGTCTTTTTCTAACTACTTAGAAGAACATGCAACTCTAGGATGATGGAAAAACAATTTTGGTTTTTTATTTTCTTTTCATTTTAGATGAATTTTTCTTGTTATTTAGAACTTTGTGGGATTTTTTTTCCTATTATATTACGAAAGCAAAGGGATTTTGGAGGTTTTCATCTTCAAATGTTTTCTGGTTTTTTCTTGTTGTTAAGAACTTTGTGGTTTTTTTTCTTCTTAACTATTAGTTTCTTTTCCGACTAATTAGAAGAACGTTCAAATGTAGGAAATGAAAGCAAAGCAATTTCGAGTTTTTTTTCTCTCTCATTTGTTGGATTTTTATGTTGTTAATAACTCTTTGACTTTTTTTTTTTGGGAAGAGTCTAATAACAATGAGAAGAATTTGGAATATTTGATTTCTTCAACAAATTTCTTACAAGAAACGAACCCAGGTGCAATGTGAATTAAAAAAAAAAAAGAATTGTCAATTACATGATTTAATAGAAATTCAAATGGAAAGTTAAGCAAAGTCTACATTGCAACACTTGCAAGTTTGAAGTTGAAAGTGATACAATCAATTAAATTTGAGATTTAATTTGATGAAATTAAAAGTTCAAAATTAAAATTGATACGGACCTCAGAAGTTTAAAGTCAAAATTGATTTTTCTCCATTAAAAATAAAAAATAGCCAAATTATCTCTAAAAATTAACTTCTGTTATGTCCTCTTTTCAGGAGAAGGAAGAAAGAAAAAAAAAATAAAAAGATTAAAAAAAAAAATTTGTGAGGGCGACTCCGGCGCCGTCACTTCTGTTCTGTGGTTTTTTTTTTTCGGGAGAGAACCCCTTGGGCAGAGCTCATTCCAGCGCTGTCGCCGACGCCGTCACTGGTATTGACGGTGGGAACCGTTTCTGATCGGAATCTTCTTCAATCCGTACTTCCGATGCATATGTGAAAGTTGAACTCCCCTCTGTCTGAATTCCTATGCTGCTGGCGGTGCAGGACCTGCAAATTCCTTTTCCGACGAAGCAATCCAACAATGAAGCAACTATGGAAGATCTCTGTTCCTCTTAGATTCTTAGTAAATCGCAACGTTTTTCCTCCGCTTACCTTCTCTCTCTCGAAGACTTCGAATTGTTTCTCGTTTCCTCATGGCCTCCATACTCAATCCCTCTCTTCCTCGTCGCCTCCGCCCTCACTCTCTTCGTTTTCGTTGCTTCCTAATATTATTGAATTGTTCTCTAACAAGCCTTCCGACCATGACCTTTTGGTGAGAAGTATTATGCAAAGGAAGGTCACGGAGGTGCGACATGAACTGATTCAGAACGCCGAGGATTCTGATAAGATCGTGAAAAAATTGGAAGATAGTGAAGACTTCCTCTTACGGAAACACGCTGACAGTTCTGCTTTTATCGAGTTGCTGAAGCAGTTGGCTTCACTGCCTCACTTAGCACTGGAGGTGAGTTTAACTCTACATACTTGAAGGAAATTGCTTCATATGTAGCTTCTGAATTGTATGCTTATGTGGGGATTGCTTTCATTATATTGCAGTCTGCATTAAATTGTTAATTGTTTTTGTTCTGTCTTACATGGGTTTTTTGTATTCTTCTTCTTTTGTACTACATATGGATGTCAAGAACATTTGGATGATATTTCGAGTGAAATGAAATTAATGGGATTGTTGGAAATGATTAGTATGTTGTAGCTGACTCTGAGTTTAGTTAGTCTTAGTCATATGATTCAGAAAGGTTGAAATTTCATTGAAGTAGAATTATTGTTTTTGATGCTTAATATTATACAATGTTATGACATTAAGTTGTATTGTCGAATCCCACTTGAAATTAGAAGTTTTGATAGGCATTCTATGTTCTAAATAACTTGGTACTCATGTACAAGGCCATGATAAATAATTTGACGACACTAAATTGCTGATCAGATTATTCTTTTGCACTTAGGTGTTTAATTGGAGAAGAAGGCAAGAGGGTTCCTTTCCTTTAACTGCAGAGGAATATGCTAAGGGAATTACAGTTGCAGGTCGATCTAAAAATGTTGACCTTGCAATTGAGTTGTTCACTGAGGCTTCTAATAAAAGGATCAAGACAACCTCTACTTATAATGCACTGATGGGAGCTTACATGTTTAATGGCTTGGCTGACAAATGCCACTCATTGTTTCGGGATCTTAAGAGGGAGGCAAATTGTGTTCCTACTATTGTAACATATAACATCCTAATATCAGTATTTGGTCGCTTGATATTAGTTGATCACATGGAGGCAACCATGCGGGAGATACATGATTTGGATCTCTCCCCGAACGTGAGCACATACAATCATCTAATAGCTGGGTATGTTACTTCATGGATGTGGGATAAAATGGAGCAAACCTTTTTGAAGATGAAGGCGAATTCAGTAAAGCCCAACACTGAAACTTTTTCGTTAATGCTCCGTGGGTATGCACATTCTGACAATCTTGACAAGATGGAACAGATATATGACTTGTTAAAAGATCATGACAATGACAAGAATTTCCCTCTTATTAGAGCTATGATATGTGCATACTGTAGGAGTTCTATAGCAGATAAAGTGAAAAAGATTGAGGCTTTGTTGAAGCTTATTCCTGAAGAAGAATATAGACCATGGTTGAATGTCTTATTGATAAGAGTCTACGCTCAAGAAGATTGGTTAGAGAGAATGGAGAATTCAATAAATGAGGCATTTGAGTATGGTACTTCAATAACTACCATCCATGTAATGAAATCCATTATTGGCACCTATTTTCGGTGTAATGCATTGGACAAACTAACAAACTTTGTAAGCCGTGCTGAATCTTCAGGTTGGAGAATCTGTCGGTCTTTATATCATTGTAAAATGGTTATGTTTGGATCACAAAAGCGATTTGAAGAAATGGAGTGTGTTCTTGATGAAATGAAAAGTATCAACTTGGATTGGACAAAAAAAACATTTTGGATTTTGTATAAAGCCTACTCAATAAGTGGTTGCAGGTACAAGCTTGACCAAGTGGTATGCTATATGTGCAAGCATGGGTATGGGATCCCATTTGATTCTTGTCCATCTTGATATTCTCTTCCAGTTGAAGGATTGACGGAATGAAAATTCCACAACTGACTCATCCAGTTGCTCTTATTTTTTTTTTTCTCATGAATAAGTGCAGAACAGAGATTTCTGAGATATCTTAGGTATGCATCTTATCTCATTCTTATTACCTGTCATTTTATTAACCTTGCTTGCTTCTCTTGCCTATTACTTGGACTATTTGTTCCGTTGTTTATGTATGCTTATATATTTGTTTATGCTTGTGTAGAGAGATGCTATTTCCTTTTTTGCTATGAGTTTTTGTGCTTAATGAATAAAAGTGAAGTTCAGGGCACTTCATTGATAAATATATGATTATTTTATAATTCTTGAAATTTATTTTTACAAGCTGCATGAAAGGAAGATTTTAACTATTATGGTATTGAAGGGGAAAATAAGTATAAGTGATGCTCATTTTTAAATGTTGAACCAATTGTGACAATTTTATACTCTCCCTTTCTTATTATTTTAGGTATTGTTGGGTTGTTGTAAAGATTTTGGGTCCTAATAACAATTTAGTTCTTGTGGATAAAAGGGCCTTGCTACCAACTACTTTAGAAGAAATCTATTTGGATAAATTGGTTCATGATCATCAACTGGGAATTTATTGCTTGCACCCTTAACTATTTTTTTAATCGGAAAACTTGTTCTATAAAGTTTGTTCTTTATTTATTCTTGCTCCACTTCAATGTTCTTTTTCATCGTTCTTACTTGAGTGAATTTTGAACCAGGTCTTACTTTGTCTTTCAGCAAGCTTAAAAGGAACGAGAAATTTAACTTCTTTTATTTTACCTTCTGTTGGGAACTATGTAGCCAAGTTTTCGTATATTTATCTCATAGTATCTCTAGAAATTAGAACTTATCCTTTTGGTAGATATATTTAGTTAGGCTTCCTTCTCTTACAATGCTACTATAGCCTTTATATTAAAAGGTTTGATCTTGAAAACAACCGTGATTTCTCATTCAATATTGGAGTATAAAGGACATTTGTTTATGGAAAGACTAGAGTGCTAAAATGATGACCTGAAATGGTTTTCAAGTAAGTTAGGAGTTTTTTTTTTTTTTTTTTTTTTTTTTTTTTTTTTTTTTTTTTTAATTAAAAAAAATTAAATAGAAAAACCAGCTTTCATTGAGAAAAAAAATGAAAGAATACAAGGGCATACAAAAAAACCAAGCCCACAAAAGGGAGTCCTCTTAAAGGATCGGCTCCAATCCAATAAGATAAGACCTAAAGGATAATTACAAAATAAATTTGTAACTGAGGCCCAAAGGGAAGCATGGAATCTTGATAAAGAAAATACATCGCCCGGGCTTCTAACTATCCCCCTAAAAACCCTTTTATTTCTCTTCCCCCATAAGTTCCATAGGAGCGCACACATGCCGACCTACCATAAAAATCTTCCCTTGCCATGGAGGGTCGGATTGAGGAGGAACTCTTCGATCAACACTCTCAGATCCATGTAGCTGATCCGCTGCTGCCCAAATGCATCAAAGAAAAGGTCCCAACTGGAGCGGGCAAAATCACAACTCCAAAGAAAATGATCCAAATCTTTCTCCGCCTTCCGACAAAGGATGCAACAAAAGGGGCCAAACAAAGGGGCATTCCTTCTCAGGAGCCTATCAAAGGTATTAACCCTACCATGGAGAACTTGCCAGACAAAAAACTCAACCTTCTTCGGCAGTTTCACCTTCCACATGAAAGAAAAGATAGACTCGCTATAGGGAGGAGGATTCAACAAAGAAGTGAAGTAGGATTTACATGAGAACCCGACAGAAGTATCAAGACTCTAGCAATGAAAATCTCTCCTCCCCAACCTAAAGTCAAACTCCTCTATCAAGGAAAGAAGAGCCAGGACATTCGTCGTTTCCCTATCAGACAAATCACGGTGGAACCCTAACGAAAAAGATGGGGAGCTCCTTGAATGGAACAAAACGTCAGCCACTGAATGATTTTTCATGGAGGACAACTGAAAGAGATGAGGGAAAGTAAGATAGAGGAGTCTATCCCCCACCCACTTATCCTCCCAGAAATACGTATCATTCCCATCCCCAACCACATGATGCACAAGACCAAAAAAGGAGGGGAGCGCCATAACAATATCTTTCCACAAGTTTCTAAACGTGCCACCAACCCCACGGTCCCCACCTAGCAACCACTCAGAAGGATGAGGACCATATTTACTCACAATTATCTTGTACCACAAGGAAGACGCCTCAAGGGTAAAATGCCACAACCATTTCGCTAATAGGGCTTTGTTATGGGTTCTAAGGTTACCAATCTCTAGACCTCCAAGGTGAATGGGTTTTCCCACAATCTCCTAGCTCACAAGGTGCGCTCCTTTTCCTACATTCCCCTTATCCCAAAGAAAGTTTCTCGTCAACTTTTCGATACTCTCACACACCTTACTGGGAGTCCTAAACAACAAAAAAAAGTGAGTCGAGATTCCACTCTGTGAGAGTACTAGTTAGGGATAATTGGGGAATAGTATAAGAAGGGTAGTAAGGGTATAATAGTAAATAGTTAGGGAGTCTTGGTTGTGTCTTGGTTATAAATAGGGGGATTAGGGAGTCTTAGAGGTGTGGAGAATTTTGATTGTAGTCTCATAGTGAGGCTTTGGGAGAGAGTTAGCCCTCTCGAAAGTATTGTAATTTCTTTTCGATATTGCAATATAATATATTAGTGTTTGGTGTCTTTTCTTAGTTTGGATACCTAACAAATTGGTATCAGAGCACATTCGTCCTGGAGCAAGCAACAAGCATGACTGCAATGAAGGTGGCTCGTATAGTGGAACTACACTGGGAAACAATGCAACAAAGGATCAAGGAAATGCAACAAGTGGTCAAGAAAATGCAACAAATCTTGGAAAGAATGCAAAAACGATCAAAGGAATACAAACGTCAAAAGATGGTGAGGGAAGAAAAGCGGAAAGAAGAGAAGTAGAGAGAACATAAACGCAAAAGTATGGAGCATATGAATTTTCAAAGGAGGAGAAAAGTCATGAAGAAGAAATCGACTAAAAAAGGTAAAAAGCTAAAGCGATTGAGGGAAGATCGACGTGCAAACTACAACAACTCAAAAACCAAGCGTGAACGGGCTGAAAAAGTATCTGAAATGATGAAGGCAAAATTCCCAAAGCAACACCGTCGGCCATCATCGAAGGAGCGACGATTAAGTAGCCGCAAGTTTTGAATGAAAAGCAGAGGAAGACAACGGCACAGTCGATGTCAAGGCAGTTGACTCTGTTGATGGAAGAGAAAAAGTCTGGCGAGTACGTCAAAGGAGCAAGAATGTTGGCGGGAAAAGAAGCGGCAAAACGAACAACTTTGGCGATGGAAATTTCACAAGAATAAGGAAGAAAGAGCTGAAAGGGAAAGGAAGAAATAAATCGTGTTGGCGATCACATGGTCGGAGATGAAGACGTGGTGGAAACTGCTGACTTAAAGATGGAGAAAGAACAGAAGGGGAGGCAGATGGAAGCCATTACCGGTGGCAAAGGTGTGTTTGGCTGGAAAGGAAGGATCGAAGATGGGGACAAGATTACCGGTGGCTTAGGCGTGTGTGGCTGGAAAGGAACGATCAAATACGGCGTGAAGGCAACTACCGTGAAGAAACGACCGTGGGTATACAATGGGCGAATCAAGAAGGAAAAGAAAAGGCAAAAGAAAGGAAAATTAACCCTTATCACGTGAAACAACAACTTTGGAGAAGAATCCAGGCTGCTTAATGGACCAGATTCAAAAGTGAGGCCCATTTGTTTCCAAAGATAGAAAAAAAGACAGTAAAACAAGGCTTGGCTGTGGGCTGGGTTTTCCTTTATTGTAAGCCCAAGATCCAACCCTACTTAATATCTAAGTTTCACATGAAAAGAGCCATCACAGCAGATAATGTTCAGTCTTTTACTCACGTGATCTTCATCTTCATTGGGCAAGCTCACGCCACCAACGACACCACCATCCAACACTCCTCACCGTCATTGACTATATATATGGTTGCTACTCCCACCACCGTCCACTTAGTCTGCCACCACCACACGTTTTTTGGTTTCTTGCAGGCTGCCATAACCTACTACCTTCATCAATCACAACAACCACTTGTCACACATGGTTGAAGTAGCACCGACCAGTAAAGAATGTTTAACCTAGAGGTGTGGGGTTCTGCAAATTCAAAAAAAAAAAAAAAAAGGTGTTAACCATTTTGGCAATTGTGTTTTGTAAGCACACCTTGAGGACAAGGTGTCTTTTAAGGATGGAGTATTGTAAGAGTACTAGTTAGGGATAATTGGAGAATAGTATTAGAAGGGTAGTAAGGGTATAATAGTAAATAGTTAGGGAGCTTTGGTTGTGCCTTGGTTATAAATAGGGGGATTAGGGAGTCTTAGAGGTGTGGAGAATTTTGAGTGTAGTCTCATAGTGAGGCTTTGGGAGAGAGTTAGCCCTCTTGAAAGGCTATCGGTTATATTGTAACTTCTTTTCGATATTGCAATATAATATATTAGTGTTTGGTGTCTTTTCTTAGTTTGGATACCTAACACACTCAACACCGAACGAATAAGAGTAAGTAAGGATTTGATGTTGCTCATATTTTACAAGAGATGCTTACTTATAAATCTAATACCCCTTTAGAGAAAAAGTGTCTTTTCCAGGAAGCAAGACGTTTTCTAACCTTATCAATCACAAGGCTCCAAAAAGCTGAGTTTCTAGGGTTGTGGCCTAGGGGAAGGCCTAAGTACGATATCGGAAAATCTACAACATCACAACCCACGAGAGGCGCCCACCTAGCCACCTTAGAATTCTCATAGTTAATCCCTAGGATCTGGCATTTACCTCTATTAGTTTTGAGTCCTGACATCATTTCAAAGAATATGAGCACGTGGTTTAACACCAAAAAGGCCTCCTCCTTACCTAAGCAACAAAATATCATACAGAATATCATATCATCTGGTCTCTCCTTCCTGACCTTAAAACCTTCAATGATACCTCCCCTCCCCCCTTTAGAGACAAGTCTACTAAGAACATCTACCACAAGAAGAAAGAGGAAGGGCGATATTGGGTCCCCCTGTCTTGTCTTAAGCCTCGGGAAGCCTGGATCCTACCCTTAGGACACCCATAATGAGGATCGAGTATCTAACAGAACGAATATACCCCTAGACCCAGGATCTCCACCTATACCCAAAGCCCTTTCTCGCCAGAACCTTATCCAGAAAATTCCAATCCACGTGATTGTAAGCCTTCTCAAGGTCGATTTTAAAAATGACTCTCTCTCCCTTTCTACTCCTATAAGTAAGTTAGGAGTTATTCAATGCATTTTCCTGTTCTTGGTTTATACCCTGCAAAATTATTTCTTTTTCTATTTTGGCTATAGTTTTGATCCCTTGCAAACTAAATGAACTTTTTATCTCTTATTTTATTTTAGTTAGTCAATTCAATTTTGCATCTACTTCTATTCTGGGAGGCGTGGGGGAGAATTCACTTGAATATAGATTCAAGGAGATCTATGGTTCTTTTTTGCGGAGAGAACATGAACCTTAGAAACTAATACCATCGAATTATTTACACTATGAATGATGGAAGTTTCACTTTTTGGGCTTCTTTTGCTATAGACCACGCTTCATCATTGCCCTTATCACACAAACTGTCTTTTAAGTCTTTGGCTTGTTACATATCAGTTGTTGTGGCTTTAGACCCATGGGAACAACTTTTATTATTCTATCATCTTTTTTTTAGTTGGTTTTTGTCTTCCACTTGGTTTGATTGCTTACGTTTTATTTCTTAGGTGCGGAAAATGGAGTTGGAGTTTCAGTTCCCCTTTTGTGTTTCTTATTTCGTGGATGTAACAAAATGGAGCCAATTGGTTGAAGGTTGAAGAATGGTGGTGTACTCTCTCCCCTTCTGTATTTATTTATATATAGTGATTTCATAAACTGATTCATTTAGTCCGAAAATGGTGTACTCTCTCCCTTTTGCTTACGTTTTATTTCTTAGGTGCGGAAAATGGAGTTGGAGTTTAAGTGGATGTCAACTTTAAGCATTTCTTATTGTTTCTAGATTTTTTCTAATTCATTATTTGAGGCTTATGGGGCCATCTTCTACCGCTATCCTAATTTGATTTGTGCCTCCATTTAACTATAATAGATCTTGAGAAGCATTTGATAGGGCTGAAATTGGTTTACAATATCAAAGAGAATTAGAATGGTTCTGAGCATTCAAGAGATTTAGTTCTCCCCCCAAGACTAATTTCAAAATATGCCTAATATGCCCTAATAGTATTCAGCATTCCTAATATTTATCTAACAAAATGACTAATATGCCCTAATATCCTGCTAGTATTCCTAATATTTATCTTAATCATATTTCTAATAGTAGCATCCCGAGGAATGGAGAATAGGTATTTGAATTACTTGTTTTTCTGAAATTGTTGCAGACATTTTGATTTATATAGAACCTTGCCTCATTGTTGTTTACCCCATTCCATAAGATGGAATCTAAGAAGCACGGATACGGACACGGGACACGGATATGGACACGAGACACGGATACGACACGACACGGACACAGCGACACGTCATTTTTTTAAAATCTAGGACACGGACACGACATTGACATGTTTAGAAAAATATATGATATATTGTTTTTATACAAGAAGGAAATTCAAAATCAATAAGTTTGTGCATTTGTATGCTTGAAAAAAATGAATTTAATGTATTTTACTCTTAAAATTTATTATTTTTGTCAATTAAGCATTGTGTCTATTTAGTATGCTTAACAAGGGTTTGAAATGAACCTACAACTAGTGTTTGCCACATATCAATTGTGCTAACAAGTATCCGATACGTGTCCCCACAAGTGTCGGAGTGTCCAAGTGTCAGACACGGACACGCTAGCCAAACTAAAGTGTCCGTGCGTCTTAGGATAGAATAGACCCAATTTTGTAAATTTTTGTTGGTTTAACTGTTATGTAGATTGGAGGCTAAAACCTGGAAATAGTGCTTTGGGCTGTGTAGAGGATTTGGTGGCCCCTATAAAGGTTAGTGCATTCTCTTCTGGGACTTCTAATTG
The DNA here is from genome assembly GCA_017139565.1 of Luffa aegyptiaca. Classification (NCBI taxonomy): domain Eukaryota; kingdom Viridiplantae; phylum Streptophyta; class Magnoliopsida; order Cucurbitales; family Cucurbitaceae; genus Luffa; species Luffa aegyptiaca. The sequence continues at coordinate 8,434,688 of CM029397.1, forward strand.
TGTGATTTGGTGGCCACTGTAGATATGTTGTCGGCTATTGTTTTAATTTTACGACTTGTTGAAAATGAATTCAGTAGAATCAAGTTCTAAGTGTTTGTTGTTCTTGTTGGTTTCCCTAATTAGTAGGTTATTGGGGGTAGAGGTAGAGCAGTTAAATACTCTTACACCAGGAATAAGACAGTTTCTTTACAGGGACAAAATTACTTAGATTCAACATGTCCAGTAAACAAAATCTCTGATTCTATTCAATATTGGCAGTCGTTTATTTTTAAGTATGTGGATTAAGAATAGCCGAATTGAAGATTAATAGATATTCTCTATATATCTGAAAAATGAACAAAAGCTATAGCTTTCAACAGGTAATGATTTCTTACATTTGGATAAAATGAACAAAAGCATTTTGATAGACCTTCCCCTAAATACACTTGTTGAAAGAATTCCAATAAAAAGGGTATGTAGCTACGTAAGGGCTTATAAGTTGAATTAGTTAGTAAGGGGAGTGTTGGTCGAGAGAGGGAAGAGAATTGGGAAAGACACAAAGAGAATACGTGTAACTGTGTAAGTGAAGGAGATATATTTCAAAAGTTAGACTCTCCTATGCCCAACACTCGTTGAGAGTACTAGTTAGAGATATATTGGGAATAGTAATAGAAGATGAGTAAGAGTATAGTAGTAATTAGATAAGAGTGCTTTGGTTATAAATAGGTAAGTTAGGGTCTTAGAAGGGGTGAAGAATTTTGGTATTGTCTCATAATGGGACTTCAGGAGAGAGTTAGCCCTCTCGAAAAGCTATAGTTATATTGTAATTTCATTTCATTTCGTATATTGCAATATATTAATGTTGGAGTGTTTTCTTAGTTTGGATACCTAACACACTCCTCACTTTTGTTGAGAAACTTTAGCCTTACACATACTAAATATAGTAAACTCTAACCCTTTACCTATTGTTTAGGCACTTACTCTCCTTTGTTATTTTTAGGCTCCACTATTTTTAGACTTTTGCAGCTTGAGTTAACTAACATTCTCTCCTGGACTCAAATGCAAATGATGCAAACACCTAGCTTGCTCCTAAGAGCTTGAAAGCTACCGACACCAACTGACTTAGTGAAGATATTTGCTATTTTCTCCCCTAAGCTGCAATGAATTAGCTACACTTCTCCTTCCTTCTGCATCTCCCTCAAAACATAATACTTGATCTTAAAATGTTTGGTCTGTTCATGAAAAATTGGATTCAATGAAATAGCTAGAGTAGCTTGATTATCCACAAACACCTTCATCCTCTCCTCTTGCTTTAGATGCAAGTCGTGCATCAACTTCTTCAACCAAACACACATCTCGATTGAGTCGAGGTGTGTGTGTTGTTGTGGGGTTTGTGGGGTAGAGAAACAATAGTGTTTAGGGGGTGGAGAGGGGCCCTTGTGATGTTTGGTCCCTTCCTAGATTCTGTATCTTTGGGCATTGGTGACGAAGTTATTCTGTAGTAATTATGAGTGAGGCTTCATTTTTTCTAAACATACTCTATTGTTTCTCGTCCCCCCACAACAATGCACACATCTCGACTCAGCTGAGGTGTGTGTTTGGTTGAAGAAGTTGATGCATGACTCGCATCTAAAGCAAGAGGAGAGTGTGAAGGTGTTTGTGGATAATCAAGCTACTCTAGCTATTTCATTGAATCCGATTTTTCATGGAATGACCAAACATTTTAAGATCAAGTATTATGTTTTGAGAGAAGTGCATAAGGAATGAAGGAGAAGTGAGCAAGCTTGATGTTTGCAGCATTTGAGTCGAGAGGAGAATGTTAGTTAACTCAAATTGCAAAAGCCTAAAAATAGTGGAGCCTAAAATTAGCAAAGAAGAGTTTTGTGCCTAAACAGAAGGGTTGGAGTTTACTATATTTAGTATCTGTAGGTCAAAAGTTTCTCAACCTCTCAAAAGCGAGGAGTGTTGGGCAAGAAAGCTTGTACTATAAATAGGAGAGCATCTAGCTTGTGAAATATATCCTATTCACTTACACATATTCTCTTTGTTGTAGCCTTTACCAATTCTCTTCTCTCTTGAGCAACATTCAGACTGCAAAAATCTCAAATTAGCAAAGGAAAGTCTTGTGTTTAAGGAGTAGGTAGAGGGTTAGAGTTTACTATATTTAGTATGTGTAGGGCTAAAGCTTCTCAACCTCCCAAAAGTGAGGAGTATTGAGCAAGAAAACTTGTAGTATAAGTAGGAGAGTCTCTTGCTTGTGAAATATATCCCATTCACTTACACATATTCTCATTCACAAGCCCCATAAGAATTTAGGGCTTTGATACCAATGTTGCTCGAGAGAGAGGGAAGAGAATTGGGAAAGTCTATGTTAGGGACCAAGGCAGTATGGGATGCCTTTGTCCCACATTGGAAAGATATGGGCTTCTAATGGGGTATATAAGTGGTTGGTTCTCCTCCCCAATCGCCTGGCTTTTGGGGTGTGGCTCTCCAACTACTTAGATACCTAACAATTGGTATCAGAGTCGGTGGTCGACGGCTTTGGAGAGGAGTGACGGCAGAGGGGCTGATCGGAACCAGCCGAGTGAAGCGTCGCCGTGCACAGTCGCCGAGACGTCGGCTTTCCGAGGAGGGGCAATTGTTAGGGACCAAGGCAGTATGGGATGCCTTTGTCCCACATTGGAAAGATACGGGCTTCTAATGGGGTATATAAGTGGTTGGTTCTCCCTCCCCAATCGCCTCCCCAATCGCCTGGCTTTTGGGGTGTGGCTCTCCAACTACTTAGATACCTAACAGTCTACTACAAAAAGAATATTTGTAAGTGAATGAGATATATTTCACAAGCTAGAGACTCTCCTATTTATAGTACAAGTTTTCTTGTCCAAACACTTCTCACCTTTGGGAGATTGAGAAGCTTTAGCCCTACACATACTAAATATTGTAACCTCTAACCCTCTGCCTATTCTTTGGACACAAGATTCTCCTTGCTATGTTTAGACTTTTGCAGCTTGAGTTAACTAATAGGGAGCTTGTGGGAGAGACAACCGAGGGCTACACTTTGTGGGAGCAATTGCGTATTGCTTGTCATAGTCGTGTTTTGCCTTGGGAACGCTTCAAATTTATTTAAGGGAGCTCATGGCAGTTGCCGTTCATGTCTATGGGGTCATTGTTTTTTGGTTAAGACAAATGACAAGGATTTGAGAATCTTGTTGCAATTTCTTCATTCTTAGTTAAAGACAAAACATTATTTTCATTTATGGGAGTGAGATAACAATGATGAAAATTATGGTGGGAATGAAGAAGTTGAATTGCATTCTTGTTTCACCATATTCCTTTGCTGCTGTCAGCCTACTGTTTGTAGCGTATGATATTTCGTTTACTGAGAGTATGTTGAGTGTTATTATTTGATTTTTTTTTTTAAACAAGAGTCATTTTCAGTGATTAATGACGAGAAATAGCTACTGTTATTTGATTAATGATAGGTATTGATTGTTAATTTTGATAGTGGTCTTCATAACTTAACATCAATTTGTTTTGGTAGATGCATGTAATGGTTTGGCCTCAACTTCTACTATTTGCCTTTTGTTTTCATTTGTTCCAGAACATATATGTAATTTAGTTTTATGTACTTTCAAAGTGAAATGCTTGGTAACTGAAAATATGTTTTTCTGATTGCACTTTTGAGTTGAATGGTTATGTTGTGTTTTTTTTTCTTTTTTTTTGGGACCTATTATAACACATCTTCATATCTTTTTTTGTAGGTCAATGAAATGATGCCTTCATGATTGAAAACCTTTGACATGTTGTATTGCTATTATGTTTTATTATATTTTATTAGATTAGTGTTTTTCTTATTTTATTTATATTAAAATATTAAATTTTAGATTTAGTTAATTATAAGTTGAGTGAGTTCCTAGGAATTTTGGTTTCTTAGTTTTGGAGTGATAGAGAATTTTAGTAGTTAGTTTTTTCATACACAATAAGATGAATGAAGTATGAAGAATTTTGTTGTTGGTAAAGTATTAGAGAGAATTGGGTTCCTAAGAACTCAAATATGGAGGTATGAATGGATGATTCTATTTTAAGTTTGAAATTTGGTTAATAATAAGGCCCGGCGTGATAACCATTTGATTTTTAGTTTTTGATCTTTAAAGTTTGAGTCTATAAACACTACTTTGTACCTATAAGTTTCTTTATTTTGTTGTCTACCTTCTTTCTATGTTTTCAAAAACTAAGTCAAGTTTTGAAAACTAAAAAAAAATAGTTTTCAAAAACTTGTTTTTGTTTTTCAAACTTGGTTAAGAATGACTATCAAACGGGTTTAAGTATTCTCTTTTTAAATTTTTAAAAGTTGTGTCTATTACATATCTGTACTTAAAAGGTTTCTAATAGGCTCATAATATTTAATTGTCCAGTAAACCTCCAACATTAACCTTGTCTATTTAATATTTATGACATTAAATGTTTGAAAATACATCAAAATGTGACATGTTTGAAAATACTTGAAAATAAGAACTTTGTCATGTAATCTTCAAATAACGCAATCTTCGTGATAGAAGTGTTGAAATTGATTGAATTAATGACGGTCACCTATTAAACATAAGATGAAAATTTTAGGTATATTCTAGAAGCTCTTTAAACTAAAAGGATCAAATAATTACAATTTAAAAAAATTCAGGAACTTATTACAAAAATTTTAAAGTATAGACATCAGGGTAGACACACCTTTAAAAGTTTAGTAACGTCACAAACTAAGTTTATACTACACAACTTCAAGTTTATACTACAGTACTTTAAATTTATAATACATGAAAAGTTTGGGACAAAGTTTTAAATTTGCTTTGGGCAAAAATCAATTTATATCTCTAAACTTAGGGGATTTATGAATAAAATTTCAAACGAATAATTGTATTTGAAGAAAATATTAGTTTAAGTGTGGACAAACTTATAGTTATGTCAATTAAACTCTTGAACTTTCATAAATAAATCAATTTAGACTCTCCATTTCAAATAATGGACAATTTTCAAGTGGAGGGTCTAGAATTTTTAAGAAGACAACATATTGAAAATTGATGCATAAACAACTTTCAAATTGAGAGACTAAATTGATTCAATTATGACAATTTAGGGTTTTAATCAATAGAATTATAAGTTTCTACATGTGTGACTAAGAGAACTTGATCGATGGCGTAAATGATAGATACATTTATGAAAGTTCAGAGTTTTAATTGATACAATTGTTAATTTAATGTTTTTATTGATACAACTCCAAAGTTCAAATTGAATTTTGCCCGTTTGCTTTTAGTAATTTGGATTTTTTTTTTTGAGTACATCAACATTTGGGGTGGGGGAATTCGAACCTCTGATCTCTTGGTCGAGGGTACATGCCAACTACCACTGAGCTAAGCTTGCTTCGGCGCTTTTAGTAATTTGGATTGGAATGAAGATACAAGTGATGGGCATTGCAATGCTTTCTTGATGGAAAAAAAAAAAAAGGCAAGGGTGTTAGTTTGAAGGAATGTTACACCAATGTTCAATTTTATTTCATTGATTAATTATGTCTTTTTTTTTAGCAATTAATATTTAGACATTGTATTAAAGTAGATTTTTCCTTATTTTGTTTATATAAAAAAATTAGATTTGGTGGGTAGCGTTTTCTTATGTATATTACTTTATGAGTATATCAAACAAGTCTCTTATATATATATATATATATATATACTAGATTTTTTGAACTTGCGATGCACATGGTTTTCGCTTTTTAAAAACATGGAGAATAAATTAAGAAATGTATTTATAAACAATGGTTTTTGTGTTATGCTTATGTTTCATATATATAGAAATATGAAAACAAAAAAGAAAATGGAAGGAGTGGTAATACGTATATGGCAACAGTGGAGAACCATAGGAGGGTGAGAGAGAGATTTTAGGGGAGATGATGTCATTTCTCTTAGAGAGAAAAATATTAAAACTTTATTGAAAATGAGTAGAAGATAGTTTTTATAGTTTTTATAGTTTTAGGAAATAAAAAAGTGAGAGAGAAAAATATAAATAAGAAGAAGAAGAAGTTGATTGTGAACCTTAAATTATTGTTGAGAATGAGAAGAAGATGGTCTTTTTATAGGGGTAGAATATGAAGAGGTTCAAAAACCTTTGAGATTCTAAGACTTTTGATATTCAATAATTAAAGATAATAAAATGGTAAAGAGATTTTTTTTTTCATATTTCAATATTTTAAATAAGATTTAACAAAATTAATGTGATTATATAATTAAAGAGAGGAAGATGAAATCTATTTATATCAGCTTCTTGCATTGAATTCAGGGCTGATTAGACATATGCCTCCACATGGATCTTCCCCAATTGGTTGGGATGGGACAAGTCAGCTCCAAAAGATGCCAGCTCATTTAATGAGAATTCCCATGGGTACAACACAGGTAGTCACTTAATTCCCAAACTTTTGGCCTTCTGTTGTAAAACCACCTGCTATAGCACAACTTGAGTGACCATAAACCAGAAAAATCAGCTTGAGACAAATAAAACCTGCACCAAATTCAACTCATGCTTGGCCTACTGATATGTAAAAATGTTCATAAAAGAATACTCATTTTCATGCACAAACCAAGGCTCAAATACATCAAAAATAGAGTCTTTTAGGCCTAACTCTTATTTCTCAGAGCTATCAAACCCCCAAACTTGAATCATTGCTCGTCCCTGAGCAATGCTAGCCTACAACAACTCTAACTCATCATCCCATATCCAACTTGCAATCAAAATGGCCTAACTAAAGCACTTAGCTACTTCTTGACAAACCTTCCTCTCTGAATGCATACAACTACTCAACATAGCATTCCTTTTTAAAATCACCTTTCAACTTGACATTTCAAAAGTTTAGCACTCTTCTATTGATCCTCTAGCTTAGCCTAATTACAAAAGTCATCATATCAAACTATACCAGCCTATTGACATCAATGAAGCCACTAACCTTCTAGCCTAAACTTAACTCAAACCTCAATCCTAAAGCTTGCAAGGCAATCCTATAGTCTCTTTGTCCAACCTCTAAGCCTCTAAGCTCAACCTAAAACTTCTCTCTAACTTTTGTTTTTCTCTCTTTTTTTTTACCAACTTAGAAAGTCCATAGCTTTTTGGTCTACGAATGGCAACACTTTATGGTGAAACTCACCCTCGCCTCCAAGCTCATCACCTAACGAGAACTGCACTCATTTCTCTTAGGATTGCCTAAGATAGCTTTCTGGCAACTGCCTCCTTGCTTCCTAGAAAGGCAACACTTTTTGGTGAAGCTCACCTAAGCCCTGGGGAAGATTGTAACCTTCAAGCCTACACTCATCCCGTTATCTATCTCATTTGTACTATTTTTATTTTTTTAAAATGTTTTCTCTTCCCTTGAGCTACTTTTTGACGTAGGGGCAAACTATGGGTATCATAAATCCCCCTGGTTACTAGGCAAGCTCAAGGAAAACAGAAAACATTCAAAAAGGGAGAGGAGTTCATCTTAGGCAAAACTAAAACAAAGAGGAATGCATTTTAAGCTGCCTTTTTTATTCTTTTTTTTTCATGTTTTTTTTTTAACAAGGGTTACCTCACCCCCAAACTTAATCTATTCATTGTCCCCAATGAATGATAAAGCGAGGCAAGAACCCCCAAACTTATTTATTTATTTATTTATTTTTAGAGAAGCTAAGGCTTATTGCTTAGGAGGATTATATGGTTTGGGCAAAGGACTAGGACCAAGTTTTCCTAAGATTTGAGCTAAGCTAAGGAGGAAAATTAGGAAGCTTAGCACAATAAGATAATCTAACTAAGCAATTAGGCTAAGCTATTAGGGATCATTATACAGAACACTACTTTTGCACATTACACAGATTGTTTTTTTCTTTTACCAAGTACAGCCGTGGTTGCAGCATTCACCAAGGCTAGGCTTAACCCAAAAGAATAGCCAAGAGCTACAACTAGGCCCTAAATCAATTCTAAACAAGCTGGATAAATTAATTGTTCTACTAAAATGATTTCAAAATAAGCTCAAAGCATTCAACAGCTCACCAATCTTAGAATTTTGCATTAGATGACTTTGTTAACTCAAAATAGCATTTTAAGCAAAAATGGCACTTTCTAAAAATTAATGGCACATCATCACAGCAGCCAACAAATTGCAATAAGACAAAACAGGGCCATTGCCCAATTGCAAATTTTTTTTTACCATTCAAGCATATTCCAACAACTCCATAAGAGATAATTTCATTAAGCATATTTGATCTTGGCTTCAGATAGCCAATTCATACATTTAGCCACACTCATTTTTTTTTCTTTGTTATAGCAGACAGAAGCAATAAAGTAGAAATAAATACATTAAAGCTCCAGAAATTTTATGCACACCCAACTAAACTAATAACTTGAGGCCAGCTTGATGATTAGTCCTTTTCATCCTCTTAGATTGTTACTGAGCAAATGAAAGAATTAAGCAGAATGCTTTAAGCAGCTTTGCATAATATCTCCAGCCAACACACCCAAGCATTTTCTAAATTTGATATGCACTCAAATGATCTGAACATTAGTACATGCACATCTGTAGGACTTCATTCCTACACATATTTTTTCAAAAGCAATAACTAAAGAAAACAAACAGAAACATGAGACAGCCACTAACAAACATAAACAACAACTTCACACAGCAGACAACAAAAATAGAAATAAAACAACAACAACCAACATAACAAACACGACATAGAACACTTCCTTTTTTTTTTCTTCTAGCCTCCCACAATCTTCTAATCTTCTTGGCCAGCATCAGCATCATCATCATTCCCACTTGGAGATGGGGAAGGGTACCATGGGTCAAATAAACCTAAGGGGAATTTAGGGAATGGTTGAGGAAGTTCCTCAAAGCCATATTCAAATGTCTTTTCCATGGCAAAGTCTCTTTGATGAGCGTATTCCCAGTAGGCCTTTTGCTGGTTTGCACTATGCTCTATGCCCCTCATCATTCTCCTTTGCTGCTTTAAGATCTCCTCAACTCCACATACAATATTGGTGTTGGTCCTCCCTTTGCTCTCCCCATGCAACCTTGCTATTGATGTTGAATCAATCACATCCTTGTCCATCAAGATCTCTTCATCCTCATCCACTTGAACTTGGGCCTTCAGGCACAATGCTGTAATAAGATTTTGGAAAAATAGCCTTCCTAGCTTCCTTTTTGCACAAGCTAGAATTTCCCTTGCCAAAAGCCTCCCCACATCGATGCTTAAAATCTTCAAGATGGAAAAGACCAAAAGAACTCTTTCTTTGGACACAGTGGTGTCATGAGTGGTAGGGAGTAGCCTACTCCTTGCAAAAGTATGCCATACATTTGCCTATGGCTTTAGGTAAGCTGCCAACAGTGTTCAGATAGAGTTCCTTGACATTTTCCAGCTTGCCCCTTCAACTGCACATGTTTCTAGAGCTGATTGGAGTTGCTCATTAGATGGAGCAATCTCCATAGAGTTGAAAATCGCATGGGGGTAATTGGGAAGGTTATAAAACTCATTAATAGCCGATGGTGACTAGTCTATCCACTTTCCCCTCACCTTGGTTTGAAAGAGTTCATTGTCTTGAACATTAGCATAAAATTCCCTTACCAAGGGAACAATGGTTGGCTCTGGCTTTTGACAAAGTATTTCCCAACCATGATTAATAATCACGACTGAAACAAACAAGGGAAACTTGTCCATGTCCGCCTCAAAACCTCTCTCGGGAAGAGGATCTCTTTGGAGCATTTCTTCAAACTTTTTCTTTGCAGCAGCATTGACAAATTTTTCCTTGGGGCTCTCATTAACCGCTAGCATTGGCTCTTTCCCTTTATTCTTTTGGCTCTTTTTCTTTGCTGGAGGACTTTTAGGGGGAGGTACAACTTCTTCTTCTTGGACCTCAGCCACAACCACTTCTTCTTGAAGCTCTTCTTGCTCAACAACAGCTTGCTTTTCTTTCCCCTTGCTTCTAGGGCTTTTTCTAGTGGCCTTTGATTGAACCTCTTCACCTAGAACAACCACTTCTTTATCTTGCATTTTGTTTGTTGGTGCTGAAGATTTAGCAACCTTTGGCCTAAATAACTTCTTAAGGACTTTGGGAGCCATTGGATGCAAGAGAAGCAAGTCTCGGCTAGGAAAGAAAGCAGTTTTTTTTTTTTTTAAGAAGAAATGCTACGGATTGCATGAGCTTGAAAGAATGCCCCTCCCTTTTTAAATAAAACATGAAGGATCTTCTCATTGAATAAAAAAAATCAGGTTGGTTGAAGGGAATCACAGGCCTTAAAGTTTTACAGCTAGCCCACTGCCCCAAAATAAAATCTGTTGCTATGGGACTGCAAGATTCTGCTGCAACTTCTAGATTTCCTCTTTTGAGTCAAACAAGATTTTGATTCCTAATTCGCATCAAATCCCATCTTTCCAAAGCTGTTAATATCAATCCCATCATGCTGATTTTTCTCCCAAAACTAGCAAGCTCACTGCCCAAAAATCCTTTTCCAAGATTCTTATTCCACCTTTTGCATGAAAACACCTACAAAATTAAAGCTTGCTTGTACAAGAGGAACTAATATATTAGCAACCAAATACTGAAATCGAAAACACAATAAATTGAACAAAATAACAACAGCTAGCTACAATTAAACACCACCAATAGCAATTAAAATAGAATGCAATAAAGATAGAAAATTAAAAGCTAAAAACTGCTGCAAACTGGAATTAAACAGAAAATTTGAATGCATTTCACCACCTTTAGAGACCAAAAATATTCAACAGAAATTAAAACACATTGTCCCTATCTTTCCTTTTCAGTTCTCAATTGTCCAACAATTTGCAAGAGACAAAACAACTTTGGAATTCTTCATCCCAGTAGTGTTTTAGCCTTTGCCCATTAACTTTGAATTGTCGTCCATCCATTTCATCTTTCAACAGCACTGCCCCGTGGTCAAAAACTTCTATGATAGTGAAAGGCCAGAACCATCTAGACTTAAGTTTTCTAGGAAAGAGCTTAAGTCTAGAATTAAACAACAAAACTTTTTGCCCCCTTTCAAACTGCTTAGGCACTAACCTCTTATCATGCCAAGCCTTTGTATTTTCCTTGTAAATTTTTGTATTTTCATAGGATAGGTGCCTAAATTCTACCATCTCCAAAAGCTGGAATTTCCTCAACTCACTTGCTGCCTCATGATCAAAATTGAGCTTTTTTATTGCCCAAAAAGCTTTGTGCTATAATTCTAAGGGCAAATGGCAAGCTTTTCCAAAAACCAACCTATATGGAGACAATCCCAAAGGAGTTTTAAAGGCTGTCCTGTATGCCCAAAGTGCATCATCAAGTTTGATGGACCAATCTTTTCGGTTTGGACTTACCATTTTTTCAAGAATTCCCTTAATTTCTCGATTGGAAATTTCAGCTTGACCATTGGCTTGAGGATGATATGGAGTGGAAATTCTATGCTTCACATTATACATAGCCAATAGATTGCCCAACAACCTATTCACGAAGTGAGTTCCTTCATCACTAATTAAGGCCCTTGGAGTTCCAAATCTAGTGAAAACATGCTTGTGGAGGAACTTCAAAACTGTTTTTGCATCATTCAGTGGGCAAGCTATGGCTTCAACCCATTTGGATACATAATCCACTGCCAAAAGTATATATAAATTACCAAAGGAAGGTGGGAAAGGTCCCATGAAATCCAAGCCCCAAACATCAAAGAGTTTCACTTCTAAGATATAAGTTAGAGGCAATTCATCCCTTTGGCTTATGTTTCCTTTTCTTTGGCATTTATCACAAACCTTGCTAAATAAATGGCCATCCTTGAACACTGTAGGCCAATAGAAACCTGATTGAAACACTTTTGCAGCTGTCCTTTGTCAACCGAAATGACCACCATATGGAAATGAGTGACAATGAGCTAAAATGGACTGAATTTCATCCTCAGCAATACATCTCCTAAGAATCCCATCAGCACAATGTCTATACAAAAAGGGCTCGTCCCAAAAATAAAATTTAACCTCGAAATGGAACTTTTTCAGCTGCTGCTTTGTCATGTCAGATGGTAAAATTCCACAAGCTAGGTAGTTTGCAAGGTCCACAAACCAAGGAGTATCAACTTCCCTCACTTGAGCTACTGTGAGAAGTTGCTCATCAGGAAATGAGACCTTAATTTCACCTTGATGCAGCAGTTTTACACCACCTTCCAACCTTGATAAACGATCAGCCATTAAATTCTCAGAACCCTTTTTATCTTTAATCTTAAAATCAAACTCCTGGAGCAAAAGCACCCACCTAATTAGCCTTGGTTTAGCATCTTTCTTGGCTAAAAGATATTTAATGGCAGCATGGTCAGTGAACACTGTCACCTTTGTTCCCACTAAATAAGGTCTAAATTTTTCAAAGGCAAACACCACAACCAAAAGCTCCTTTTCAGTGGTGGTATAATTCTTTTGGGCCTCATTTAGAGTTTTGCTAGCATAGTAGATAGGGTGGATCAACTTCCCTATTCTTTGTCCCAACATAGCCCCAATAGCAAAATCACTTGCATCGCACATCAACTCAAATGACAATTGCCAATTGGGTGAGGAGATGATAGGTGCAGTGACGAATGCTGTTTTTAGGGTGTTGAAAGCCTTCAAACACTCAGCAACAAACTCAAAGGGGCGGTTCACTTCCAACAATAGGCAAAGGGGCTTGGAAATTTTTTAAAAATCCTTAATAAACCTCTTGTAAAATCCAGCATGCCCATGAAATCTTCTAACTCCTTTCACTGTGGTTGGAGGCTCTAGCTTTTCAATGATCTCCACCTTGGCTTTATCCACTTCAATGCCTTTCCTTGAGATTTTGTGTCCAAGAACTATTCTTTGACCATAAAGTGGCATTTTTCCCAGTTGAGCACCAAATTGGTTTCTTCACACCTTTGCAATACTTTTCCCAAATTAGTGAGGCAAGCTTGAAATGACTCCCCAAAAACCGAAAAGTCATCCATGAATACTTCCATTATTGTCTGCACTAAATCAGAAAAAATGGCCATCATACACCTTTGAAAAGTAGCAGGGGCATTACAAAGACCAAATGACATTCTCCTAAATACAAAAGTACCATAGGGACAAGTGAAAGTGGTTTTCTCTTGATCTTGAGGGGCTATGGTGATTTGGTTATATCCTGAATAACCATCCAAAAAGCAATAATAATATTGCCCAGTTAGCTTGTCCAACATTTGGTCAATGAAAGGTAAAGGAAAATGGTCTTTTCGTGTGGTTTTGTTCAAGCGCCTATAATCCATGCATACCCTCCATCCTGTCACTGTTCTAGTGGGAACTAGCTCATTTGCCTCATTCATCACCACGGTCATTCCTCCCTTTTTAGGCACACATTGGACCGGACTAACCCAATTACTATCAATTATAGGGTATATAATTCCAGCATCTAGCCACTTGATTATCTCCTTTTTCACCACTTCTTTCATGGCCGGATTAAGCCTCATTTGTTGCTCAACCGATTTGAAGTTTCCTTCCTCCAAATTAATTTTGTGCATACAAAAAGATGGACTTATACCTTGAATGTCAGCTAGAGCCCAACCAATGGCCTTTTTGAACTTTTCAACAACTCCAACAGTGCTTGTTCATCTCTAGGGAGCAAACTTGCTGAAATTATGATAGGCAATGTTTCTTGTTCTCCCAAGTAGGCATATTTCAAATGGGTGGGCAAAGGCTTGAGTTCTAACTTAGGAGGCTCTACAATCGAGGGCTGCATAGGTTTAATCTTCCTATGAGTCAACTCCAATGATTCAAAAGCTCTCTTAAAGTTAGAAGCTTCATTTACTACTTCCATTTTATGCTGCACACACAAGATTTCCAAGTCTTCCACTCTTATTTCACCAAACTGTTGTATGTGGTGTTGCAATAGCTCTTCCTCCCATTTATGAGTTACCAACTCATTAATCACAAAACACTCTTCCATCTCAGCTGGGCATTTCATGGCATCAAACACACTAAACTTAACTTCTTGATCATGTACTAGCATAGTCAATTCACCTTTTTGAACATCTATTAAAGCTCTCCCTGTAGCCAAAAATGGTCTCCCTAGGATAATTGGGACATCCTTATCAGCTTCATAATCCAAAATGATGAAATCCGCTAAAAAGATAAACTTATCCACTTGAACTAAAATGTCCTCAATTTTTCCTTTAGGGTAGGTGATTGATCTATCAGCAAGTTGCAAAGTTACAATGGTTGGCCTAGCCTCTCATATTCCCAATTTCTTGTAAATGGATAATGGCATGAGGTTTATGCTAGCTCCAAGATCGCACAAAGCTCTTCCCAACTCCATACCACCAATAGAAACAGGAATGGTAAAACTTCCAGGGTCTTTCACTTTGGGTGGAATCCTATTTTTCAAAATTGCACTACACTCCTCAGTCAATGCCACTGTTTCATACTCACCCAATCTCCTTTTTTTTTGTCAAAATATCCTTGAGGAACTTCACATAGTTGGGCATTTGTTCCAAAGCCTCAACTAGTGGGATGTTTATATGAAGCTGTTTCAGGACCTCAAGAAATTTCTTAAAATTGGCTTCTTGATTTTTATGTTTTAGCCTTTGGGGAAAGGGTGGTGGGGGTAGGGGAAAGTGTAGGAACTGACTTAGGAGGAGCTACAGGGGCTACTCTAGGGATTTATTTGATGGGTTTTATGCCCTAAAACTCATAGATAGTAAATGAAACAAATTAATCGATCTCAATAAAGCGTTATTTGAGTGATTCAGTAATTTGGTTATTGAATAATCGAGTTTGCATATATAAACCCCAAATCCAATAAACTAAGATCCAAGGTTGTTTAAATGAAACTTGGACTAGTATGTGGGGACATACGGGGATCAGAGTCCAAGTAACAACCTAAAAGGTCTATAGTATAAGGAGAAGGCTGGGTACCTTATCCTGGTGACACTATGTGATACGACCCACCTTGTATTCGATACAAATGCAATGATCCAAAGCATCCATGTAGGAGACATGCAGGTGGGGGTATCCTATGCAATGAGTTTGCATAAGACCGGACTGCGAAATAGCAACCACTAGATGTAACGCCATTAACTAGTTTAGGTTTCTATTTCAATAGGATGACCTAGGTAACTCAATCTCAATCCTGAGTCTGTTATGAACCCCTTTTAGGAGGGATTGTCCTTAGATTTGTATGGGGGAGAGTGGCCAGTTCGCTGACTCAATAATCCTACCATTTCAGGGGCAAGACCGAATGGGAGCTAGGAAGATAACAGTACAAGATGGAATTTACTATTTCTCCTATTGGGGTAAGTAGATGTGTGTTCCCTTAAGGGCTGATTTCGGGACTTGAACAAAGGCGCGTTGTCCTCTCCTGGCCCGAGAGGAACTCCTGTTTAGTGGTTGGACCCTAAACAACTTGTTCATTAGAGGGATCAGTGGTACTTAAGGAACTAGAGGAAACCCAGGGGTAAAACGGTAATTTGACCCAGCTGGTGTTACGAACACACGTGAAGGATTGACCTACTGCATTGATCGATATCTGTGGACACAAAAATATTCTACAGTGAGAAGAGTGCAGTTGTGGGTCTTTAGTGGAGTGACGCACAGTTAACGAATGTTGACTAACTTGGTTAATGAGTTTAGCCAATTAGTCTCGTATCGTTGGACCCCTGGGGTGGGGTGAAAGGCATCACATTCATTCTCCTACTCTCAGAGAATTCCCCAAGGCTTCCTCTAGACTCCCACCAGTCTCCTGCCTCTAGAAGTCTCAGAGTCATACCGGTGTAGCCATAGTGGTGGTGTTCGCAGTAGTTCGTGATTATTTCACAAATAGTTGGTGAATTTAATCTGAGTCGTCAACGAGAGTAAGTAATTTGTTACTATATAAATTAGATTTAGATCTAATATTTTTGTATGCTTAGCCTTAATATAAATTTAGAATAGTTCTAAGATTATTGTCAATATATTGGAATTTTAGATTAAACAAAATTAATTACGAATCGGTCCCAGTCATGCTTCCGCTTTACGGAATTACGAAATTCCAATCCTTCATTCTTCAATTTCCTCACTCTCTGGACCCTTTTCCACTTGAGTTCCAGCAGGTTTTTCCACAAAATTAATTACGAATCGGTCCCAATCATGCTTCAGCATGCATATCAGCTTGCTGTCCAGCTGGTTTTTTGTTGGTTTGGCCCTTTTTTTTCAACTAAAGGCTTTCCACTTCTTAGCTCCACAGCTTGGACTTGTTCCTTTCCTTCCCTCTTTGAATTTTCATTGTCCGAGGGAAGTTTACCATGTGGTCTAACTTTCAACTCACTAGCAATTTGGCCCATTTGAACTTCCAAATTCCTTAATGACGCTTGGTGAGTTTGAATTGCAGTATCAGTTTTAGCCATATATTCCTTGAACATGCTCTCTAAAGAATTCCCAGTGGCATGTTGGTTCATGGTATTTTGGAACTGATTTTGCTGATTTTGTTGCCCAAATCCGGAAGGTCCACTTATCTTTTGTTGAGCTTGTTGGGTGTTGGAATTACTTCCTTGACCTCCCCAAGAAAAATTCGGATGATTTCTCCAACCCGGATTATAGGTATTGGAATAGGGGTTATTCCTAGGGGCATTTTGGTTCCCAACATAACACACTGAGGCTGGATTCCCAGGGCAAAATTCAAAAGTGTGATCCTCTCCACAGTATATACATGAATCTGCAGCATTCTGATTTATACTAATTGCTGCAGCAGGCTGGTTTGCATTAGAATTCATCAACTGCAAATTCTCAAAGCCTGAGTTTAACTTTTTCATCATGCTCTCCATTGAATCAAACCTTGCATTAAAAGATGTAACAGTATCAACCTCCATCATGCCCTTATTTTTCTTTCCAGCCGCACTTCTTGAATCTGACCATTGGCAACTATTTGTGGAAATTCTCTCCAAAATGGCATAAGCCTCATCAAAAGTCTTGGATAATAAAGCACCATTGGCTGAAGCATCCACCATATTCTGAGTGGCCAAATTTAACCCATTATAGAAAGTTTCCATTTGAATGCAGTGGGGTAGACCATGGTGATGACATTTTCTCAACAATCCCTTAAATCTTTCCCAAGCTTCACTAAATGACTCATCGTCAAATTGCCTAAAAGACACTATATCCAGCTCTAAGCTTGGCGTTTCTAGTGGGAGGGAAGTATTGGATGAGGAATTTCTCTGCTAACTCATTCCATGTAGTGATGGAGCCAGGAGGAAAGTTATTTAACCAAGCTTTAGCTCCATCCCTCAAAGAATAAGGAAACAAGGTTAACCTCAAAGCATCTTGAGAAACTCCTTGAATTCTAAATGAGTCACTCACTCCCAAAAAGGATTTAAGGTGTAGGTGTGGGTCCTCAGAAGGTAATCCATGAAATTGTCCCACTGTTTATAACATTTGGAACATCAGAGGCTTCATTTCAAAATTTTGTGCTTGCATCTCGGGTCTAGCTATCCCAGGGTATAACTCATTGAAGGTAGGGATGACATAGGCTCTAATAGCTCTTCCCCTATCATTGGCTATAAGGACAGGGTTTTCAGCTTGGTTTTCTACCCTAGGTTGCTGATTTATCTCAAGATTAGGTTACTGGTTGTTTTGGTTTTCTTGATTCCCAGGAGGTACAGGGGGTAAAAGAGGTGGTGGATCCATTATATTGTTTCTCTCCCTTTGTTCCCTTCTCCTTCTATGAAAAGTCCTTTCAATTTCAGGGTCCAAATTGAATTCCAAATCAGGGAATTCGTTCATACACAGCTACCAACACCTGCAAAATCAAACAACCAAGTTAGAATCCGTTTTAGCACCAATTTCACCAAATTTCAACTCAAAAATAGCAAAAATCAACTCAATCCCCGGCAAAGGCGCCAAAAACTTGTTGCCTTGTGCAAGGTGATGCTAAATATGCAACAAATAGCTCAAAGACGTGCAAGTATACACATAATGACAACAAGTGATAAGTAAATTAAGATCGTTCTCCACAGGGATTGATTTAGGGAATTTTACTACTTCTAAGCTTGATTTTTAATGAAATTCAACATAACCGAGGACCAAATATTTTTCATTAACTAAGTGCAAAAGATTAAAATGGCAAACAAGCTTAAAATGACAAGAACTTAAGAAAAATTCAGTAAAAACAGTGAATCAACATAGAGAAGGCAAGGTTCGGATTAGGGGCTGTCAACTCTTACCAGCTGATTGTTGTAGCAGAACTTTATATTCACAACTCACCCAGAATTTTCTACGGAAATTTTCCAATTCTCCTATAGTTTAGGCGATTAAACTCCCATTTACACCTTCTTTTTAGTTCAACTGATTAGTGCCTTAGGTGGTTAATTATCCCTAAATACCCACTCATTTTCATGACCTTGAAAGGCTAAGGTAAAGGAAAGTAAACGGTTATCAATTATTTTCCCAAACACTTAATAACAATGCTAGAAAATGGTTGGCCAACCGAAATTCCAGCGTTAATCATGAAGAACACTTTACTTTAAGTTGCAATATATAAAGTTCCACAAAAACAAACAACAAGTTCAAGCTTAAGCACCCTAATCCTCACCTAAGAGGATTTAGCTCATGTTCAAGGTGAAAATAATGAAAATATTGAAGGATTGGAATTCCGTAATTCCGTAAAGCGGAAGCGTGATTGGGACCGATTCGTAATTAATTTTGTTTAATCTAAAATACCAATACATTGACAATAAACTTATAACTATTCTAGATTTATATTAAGGCTAAATCTAATTTATATAGTAACAAATTACTTACTCTCGTTGACGACTCAGATTAAATTCACCAACTGCTTGTGAATTAATCACGAACTAGTGCGAACACCACCACTATGGTTACACCGGTATAACTCTGAGACTTCTAGAGGCAGGAGACTGGTGGGAGTCTAGAGGAAGCCTTGAGGGGAATTCTCTAAGAGTAGGAGAATGAAATGGGATGCCTTTCACCCCACCCCAGGGGTCCTATTTATAGGTAAAGGCCAAGACCTTTTTCCTAATAGGAAAAGGTCTCTAATTTTAATAAATAAATAATTAATTCCATAATTAATTAATTTCCCTAATTAAATATAATATATTTAATCTTAGGGATTTTATTAAAATTAAAATTAATATGAATCCAATTCATATTAAATTTATTTGAACTCTTTCAAATATTTTCTTTCCAATAGGAAAAAGGTCTCTAATTTTAATAAATAATTAATTAATTCCATAATTAATTAATTACCCAATTAAATATCATATATTTAATCTTAGGGATTTTATTAAAATTAAAATTAATATGAATCCAATTCATATTAAATTTATTTGAACTCTTTCAAATATTTTCTCTCAAGAATTAATTTTTGAAATTAATTCAAAAATTATATTATAAAGTTTCATAAACTTTATATTATAATGCATCAATATACATTATACGATTCCCAAAATAAATTGAACACTTTCAATTTACAATTTATACTTAATTGCCTCAAGTCTCTTTACGAGCTACCAGTGGGACCTAATGGACCTACAGATCAGAAGCTCCAACTATACGAGACTAATTGGCCAAACTCATTAACCAAGTTTAGTCAACATTCGTTAACTGTGGGTCACTCCACTAAAGACCCACAGCTGCACTCTTCTCATTGTAGAATATTTCTATGTCCACGGATATCGACCAAGCAGTAAGTCAATATTTCAAGTGTGTTCGTAACACCAGCTGGGTCCAATTACCGTTTTACCCCTGGGTTACCTCTGGTTCCTTAAGTACCGCTGATCCCTCTAATGAACAAGTTGTTTAGGGTCCAACCACTAAACAAGAGTTCCTCTCGGGCTAGGAGAGGACGACGCGCCTTTGTTCAAGCCCCGGAATCAGCCCTTAAGAGAACACACATCTACTTACCCCAATAGGGGAAGGAGTGAATTCCATCTTGTACTGTTATGTTCCCAGCCCCGGTTCGGTCTTGCCCCTGAAATGGTAGGATTATTGAGTCAGCGAACTGGCCACTCTCACCCATACAAATCTAAGGACAATCCCTCCTGAAAAGGGTTCATAACAGACTCAGGATTGAGATTGAGTTACCTAGGTCATCCTATTGAAATAGAAACCTAAACTAGTTAACGGCATTACATCTAGTGGTTACTATTTCGTTGTCCGGTCTTATGCAAACTCATTGCATAGGATACCCCCACTCGCATGTCTCCTACATGGATGCTTTGGATCATTGCATCTGTATCGAATACAAGGTGGGTCGTATCACATAGTGTCACCAAGATAAGGTACCCAACCTTATCCATATACTATAGATCTTTTAGGTTGTTAATTGGACACTGATCCCCGTATGCCCCCACATACTAGTCCAAGTTTCATTTAAACAACCTTGGATCTTAGTTTATTGGATTTAGGGTTTATTAATGCAAACTCGATTGTTCAATAACCAAATTACTGAATTACTCAAATAACGCTTGATTGAGATCGATTAATTTGTTTCATTTACTATCTACGAGTTTTAGGGCATAAAACCCAACAAATACAGCAGCAAACTACCATATCAGTCATGATTACAGTCTTAAATACCAACTAAACACTAAGAGAAAGAAGAATAAAAGAAGAGGAATGAAGAGAAGAAGCTTCCAAAGGAGATTCCAGCTTTCCCAAGTTGGAAATCCTCCATAACAACAAACTCCTTGTCTTTTCCCCTTCACTGTTAGCAGCAACTCCTAGGTCCAACTTCTCCAGGCGAATACCTCCTCTTTTTGGGGCAAAAATCTATTTATATCAGCTATTTGAATTGAATTCAAGGCTGATTAGACATATGCCTCCACATGGATCTTCCCCAATTGGTTGGGATGGGACAAGTTAGCTCCAAAAGATGCCAACTCATTTAATGAGAATTCCCACGAGTACAACACGTGCAATCACTTAATTCCCAAACTTTTGGCCTTCTGTTGTAAAACCAGCTGCTATAGCACAACCTGAGTGACCATAAACCAGAAAAATCAGCTTGAAACAAATAAAACCTACACCAAATTCAACTCAAGCTTGGCCTACTGATATGTAAAAATGTTCATAAAAGAATACTCATTTTCATGCACAAACCAAGGCTCAAATACATCAAAAATAGAGTCTTTTAGGCCTAAGAGAGAGCCAATAGCTCTTATTTCTAAGAGCCATCAAGTGGCCTGCACGCCGACTCAATAAGCCTACCATTTTGGAGACAAGACCTAGTGGGGAGTTGGGAACATAATCACACAAAATGGAATTCACTCCTTCCAGACTCTAGGGTAAGTAGAGGTGTGTTCCCTTAAATGGTGTCTCCGGGTCTTGAACAATGGCCCTTCCCTCTCTATGGCACGAGAGGGACTTCTGTTTGCTGGTTGGACCTCATACAGGTTGTTCATTAGAGGAGCATTGGGACTTAAGGATGAAGAGGTAGCCCAGGGGTAAAATAGTAATTTGACCTAGTTGGGGTACAAACACACGTGAAGGGCTGACTTGCTCTTATTGGTCAATATTCGTGGACACAGAAATATATCTGCAGTGAGAAGAGTGCAGTCGTGGTTCTTTAGTGGAGTGAACCACAGTTAACGAACATTGATTAACTTGGTTAATGAGTTTAGCCAATTAATCTCATATCGTTGGAGCTTCTGATCTGTAGGTCCATTAGGTTCCACCGGTAGCTTATTTAGGGCGTTGAGGTAAATTTCTAAGGGAGAATTGAATGTTCGAAAGTTCGAATGTTAAGTTTAAAATATGAATTGGATTCATATTAAAATTGTAGGTTATAATTAATGTGCATTAGATGTACATTAATACTATAGTTTGTTTGAGAGTAATATAATTAAATATTTGATATTTAATTATAGTATTATTTGTTTCAATTTAATTTAATTAAATTTGATTTAATTGAATTACATTAAAACTATAGGTTATGTGGAATATTTGTATAAATGTGTTTTATATAAATATTAATTAAATTAATTGTTAAATTAATTGGTTTAATAATTATTTATTTTATTTTAATTAATAATTATTAATCTTATCAGTTTAACTGATAAGATTTTTTCAAAACCCGCTAACCTACGGTTATGGTCCACGATTGGAGAAGGATTTTAGGGAGGTTATTTTTTGATCATCCGTTAATCTTCCCATTCATTCGATCCATCAGTTTGTGGCCATCTCACGAAATCTCTCTCACTCTCTCAAACTCTCTGCGTTTTTCTCCTTCCAAGAATCACAAAGACAAAATTCTCCAAAACCTTAGAAATCCTTGCTCCCACAAGCTCCTCAACCGTTGATCCTAGGAGAATACCGGTGGTGCCAATTGGTGGTGTTTGTGGTGAATTTTCCAGCAAGAGAAGAAGGTTTTGTTGTTGTATTTTGGAGATCAAGACAGAAAATGGGTGTTTTTCGGTCAAGACTTCACACAAAAGTAAGATCCTTATAACCCTTGATCATTAGGATCACTTTTCTAGATTAGATCTAGGTTATTTGTATGATTAAAGCATGTTTTTATAATAGTTTTCCATCAAGCTTAATGTATGATTATGCTGCTGTGATTTATTTGCAAATCGTATTGGTTTTTCAAATTAAAATAGAAATTCAGTGTGGTTTCTGTAATTCTTCCGCTGCGTATGGCTTTTATCCCTTCACTTGCCAACTCCTTGAAAGACCCTATGGACTTTTGAGAGGTATCTTGTTGAACCATTGTCTAGCCAACCCCGTTAAGGTGAGGGCGAATGCCCGACATTTGGTTGCCTCGGTCGCCCCGTGGAAGTCCATCCAAGTTCGGTATGTGTCCAAGTGCTGGACTGGATCCTTCTTCCCGTCGTACTGCTGGAAAGTGGGTATTTTGAGCTTTTGTGACACCTCCGCCTCCATGATGTCGTCTGTGAAAGGCGGGTCTATCTGCCCTATCAAGTCTTCTAAATCTTCATTATCTGCCTTCCTCTGTTGGTCATAGGGGCTATCTTCTTCTTTTCGCCACTTTGTTAATTCCAACCCCCGTCCTTCTCTGCTCTGCTCGGCCTTTGACACTGCTCGGGCTCCCACCTTTTCCCTGAAACCGACCTTAGATTGCGTATCTGGCATTGGCTTCAAGGGTGAGCTTCTTCGAGTCCTTTTGTTGCTGGGGCCCGGGTCTTGGAAGGCCATGTCGTCCTTCGGATTCGGCATTCGGCTCGTGACACTCTCTAAGTCTCCAACTTCTTCCACCATTGCTTCCTTCCCCTTCTTGGGATCTCGGGGTGGCTGATCTTCTACGTGCTTCAAGGCTTACTTGAGCTTTTTCAGTAGGCTCAAGATTTCCGCTAGGTTCTGTCCCATCTCGTTCATTCTCCCTTTCAAGGCTGTAATCTCAACTTCTTAGGCCTGAAGCCGAGCTTGGGGGTTCATTCCATCTGTCCTCATTGGGTTCTCTCGTTCCATTCTGCTACTCAGGTCTTCGCTTGCAATATATAGCGTTTGCGAGTCAACACCTTCCCCACAAACGCTGCACACCAGTGCGGTGTAGACCACACACACTCCGATGCTTAAGTCAGCTTTGGACGAAAATAGCAGAATGTAATCGGAGTTCTCGGGTCGTACCTGTGCGTGTGAAAACTCTGGCATTACATCCCTTCTCTGGTCGCCCCCATCGTGTATTTATCTATTTTCCCTCTTAGGGTTTCCCCCCAGGCCTCGGGAGACCGTGCTGGTGAACATCGAGGATGGGCTCGGGCCCATTCTCCTAGTCGGCCTTGGCATTGTCGACCATCTCATTGGCCTCATGATTAGGCCGAGGCTGAGGAGATGAAAGGGGGGAACGGCCCCAACCCTGTTTCGGTTTTATTGGGCCACTCTCTTTCAACTAGGCCCGATAATTACGGGTCTTCTGAACCAAATAATGATCGGCGATTTATTACCCATAATAACTTATATCCTTAAATTAAAAAATGGCCATAATTAAAATGTAATTTAAGATTTAAAATCTTAAATGTGAAATAGTGTAAACTTGTATTGGAATGCTTACATAAAAAGATTAAGTATTATTTATACCTTTTAAAGCACTTACATTTAATCAAAGATATTTTGTAATAGAATTATTACTAAAAAATAATATTTCTCTCTCTTGACATTTTACATAATACAACCATATAGTTTAATAATACTTATATTAACCAATAATTTAAAAAGTTGGTCAGCTTGAACAATACTTAATTGGTTAAGGCATCATATCCTTGATAAAAGAGTCTGAGGTTCAAATATTCACCCCATAGTTGTTAAACTAAAAAAAATGAACATAAAGAAATATTAATTGGGTCGACCCCATTATTTATCGATTATAGTGGATAAAATTAATTAGTGATTTTTTTTAAAAAAAATTAAATCCAAATTTTATATTAAATCCTTTTAATAAAATTCATAATACTTGATTAAGTCAGACCTACACTTTCACTAACTAAGGGGAATGTTATGGGCGAAAATTAGCCAATAATATTTTATGCAGGATAGCCCAAACCCATCGGGCCCAAAGATGAAGCAAGCCCAGACAACGAGGCAAGGGGCCGGAACACATTCCAACCCCATGTCATGACCCTCGTCCTCGGCCCAAGGGAGAGGCCGAGGGTAAGGGTCGGCCTTGGCCCAATGTCGAGGCCGACCAGGGCCAAAGGCATAGGGGCTTTTCCAAAAGCCCGACAGAGAATGAAACCCTATAGAAAATCTATAAAAAGGGAGGCTGCACACGCTCACAAGTATGAAATCAGTCCCTAAATACATTCTACGTGTTTTCCGGCCAAGGCTAACTTAAGCATCGGAGTGTGTGTGGTCTACACCACACCGGTGTGCAGCGTTTGCTCACGTTTTTCCCGCTCTTCTACAAATTCGCTGTTGATCGTCATGTGGAGCGAAGGGCAAATTCCTAAGCGAAATTTGACCATCAACAGTTGGGGCCGTCTATGGGGAAGACGCTGACAAGCAAACGTTGTGTGCAGTAAGTAAGCACAGCGACAATGGAGCACGAAAATCAACCGATCACAGATGAGGCAAATCCCATGACTAGACTACAAGCCCAAAAGACTGAGATCGCGGCAATCAAAGGGAGGATGAGCGAGATGGGGCAAAACCTGACTGGAATCCTTAATCTGTTGAAGAAGCCCAAGTCTGTGAGGCATGAGGAAGAGCATCTGCGTAGAGATCCCAAGAAGGGTAAAGGAATAGCAGATGAGGAGGTAGGGGATTCGGAGAGTGTAACTAGCCGGATGCACCATCCAAGGGATGATCAGACCCGAAAGGAAGCTGGACCCAGCCACAAAAAGGTCCGCAGGAATTCGCCGCTGAAACTAGCACCAGGTATGCATACAGAGAATAATGACAGGAAAAGGTTGGAGGCTCGAGTAGGGTCCAGGGCCGAGCAGGGCCATGATAGCGAGCATAGCTAGCTAGTTTTCCCTAATTAATTTAGCTAGTCTTTTATAATTTATTGGCCAAAATTATGCATTTATGTGTTGTATTTGTAGGAAATATAGTTTTGAGCCAATTGGATGTTCGAGATGCGAAAAGAAGCTGAAGAATGAAAAAAGAATCAAAGTTGGAAGATTGAAGATAGGCCCATCCGCAGACCAGCGTCGAGACTCTGCTCTTTGGGCATTTCAACGCTGACATTCTATATTTGGAGTTTTCATTCTTAAAAAAAAAAAAAAAAATTCATAGCGTCGCGACGCTCTCGGCGAATTTTCCAAATCCGCAGTATTGCGACGCGTCTCGACGCTGTCGGTAGATTTTCTATAAATTCATCATTTTGTGCTACGGATTGGGGGAGTCCAATTGGTTAGATTTTAGCCCTAATTTCGACTAGAGACCTTTGGTGGGAGCTGAAGCAAGGCCAAGGAGCGGGAATCAAGCGAGAAGACGTGGAGATCGTGACGGGGACATGCCGGTTTCGACGGATTCGAGTTTTCATTTCTCTTTCCCTTAACTCCTGTAGTTTTTATGGCTTTTCTTGCAATTAGTGTTTGTGGTTTAAAGACTATGAATTTCTAGTTGTTTGTCTTAGGGATTGATGTAGTTGTTTTAGTTGTTGGATTGATTTTTGGTATGAATGTGCTTTTATTTTATGCATGCAATTTTGTGTAATGCTTTCAATTACTTGATCACTAATTGAATGATTTAAGTGTTGAATCTAACTCGGGAGAGAGGATTTGGCCTAAGACTTGCCTTGTTTAATTGCATGACTAGAGTAGAAATTCTAAGTTTGTGACAGGATTTGGAATATCTCTAGAAGTATAACAAAGACTAACCCGAATAATGCCTTGCATGTTAATGAACTTAGATAGGGATATCAAGTTAGTTATATGCATGAGAATCAATTATACTCGGGAGAGGTAATCGTGATAAAAGTTTCCTTGGCTTGTAGAATAATTGCACGATCAATTCATTCCTATTAATCAATCCTCAATCTAAAATAATGAAATCAATTCCCTAAGAGTCTTTCCATTTGAGTCTCCACCCTTTATTTTATGCTTTTTGTCTTTAGATTTATCTTTATCTTTAAGTTTTGCTCCCTAAATAAAATTGGACAAGATTATTCACGGTACTTAATTTGCTAGAAAACCAATCCAGAGGACGACACTCGTTTAATCACGAAAACACTATATTATTACTTGACCCGTACACTTGCGGTATGCAAATTGCTCATCAGGCCAAAAGGGGTGAGAGCGGGAGCTATCCAAGTGGCTGAAAGAGGAAGACAACCATCGTGGCTCCCAAAGGAGAACTGAGAATGAGGACATAAAAGGGCTAATTGGGCAGATGGAACCACCCTTCACTGACGAGATAATGGGGGAGAGGTACCCCATAAATTTAAGGTACCAAACTTCCCGCAGTACGACGGAAAGAAAGATCCGAAGCAGCACTTAGACGCGTACCTTACCTGGATGGACTTTCATAGGGCGAAAGAAGCGACAAGGTGCCGAGGCTTCGCGTTAACGCTAACAGGTTTGGCAAGACAGTGGTTTAGCAAGATACCGCGGAGGTCAGTCGATTCGTTCAAAGAATTGGCACGGGCGTTTGTTACGCAATTCTTAGGAGCTCAGAGCCGACAGAAACCCCAGATCAACCTACTGACAGTAAAACAGGGACCGCGAGAGAGTCTGAAGGATTACATCAACAGGTTTAGTAACGAGGTATTACAGGTAGAAGGCTATGACGATGGAGTTGCCTTAACTGTTGTGATCTCAGGTTTGTAGGATGAAAGGTTGCTCAACTCGATCGGTGAGAGCCAGCCACGAACATATGTGGAACTCATGACCCGAGCACAAAGGTACATAAGTGTCGAAGAACTGCTGAAATCCAAGCAGGAAGAGAGAGAGCCAGGGAGCCTCTGTATCCGATCGGCATTGAGAAGACAGAGGGAAAGGGTGCCGGGTAGAAGATAGAGGCTGAAGCCAACACGAGCACTCCTCGGCCAATGGCCGAGGCCGAGCAGAGGCCAAGGAGCCGCGGGGCAGGGTTGAACCAAAAGCCAGGTTTGACATGTATACACCACTAACAGCTCCACTTGAATAGGTCTTGGCCACAATACAGGACACAAATCTGTTGAAACGCCTAGAAAAGTTGAGGTCGGACCCAGACAGGAGAAACAGGAACAAATACTGCATGTTCCACGGAGACCACGGCCACACAACCCAGGAGTGTATACAGTTAAGAGAGGAGATAGAAACCCTAATCCGAGAAGGTTACCTTAAGGAGTTTGTGGGGAATGACAGAAGTAAGAGGTCGTTGCCAACAGATCAAGGTAAAGGGAGTAACAACCCACCGCTCGAGATACGGACAATTCTAGGAGGACCATCGGGTGGAGAATCAAGTAGAAAGCGAAAAAGCGACAGTCCGAGAGGCACAACTAGAACTGGGAGAGCAAGGTATGTACTCGCTCCTACTTGATGAAAACTCACTAAGCTTAGAGTTTACAGAAAAAGAAGCTGCAGGGATGCACCACCCGCACAATGACGAGCTGGTATTAGCCCTGACAATTGCCAACGCAAAGGTTCATCGAATCCTCATCGACGGAGGGAGTTCGGCAGATGTTCTCTCAACTGCTGCGTTTGATGCAATGAAGCTAGGGAGGGATCGCCTAAGACCGAGTCTCACGCCATTAGTGGGTTTCGGGGAGAAAAGGTGAGTCCATAAGGGAGCATCGAGCTGCCAGTGACCTTTCGCGAAGGACATCAATCAATCACAAGGTTAGTCAACTTTCTAGTGGTGGACTGCGTGCCGGCATACAATGCAATCTTGAGACGACCAACCTTGCACGGGCTCAAAGCGGTAGCCTATACTTACCATCAGGCCTTGAAGTTTGTAACTGAAGATGGTATAGGAGTGGTGCGCGGAGAGCAGAAGGTGTCGAGAGAATGCTACTTCATGGCACTCAAAAATATGGATAAGAAGACCCAAACAGCACCCGCCTCGGGAAATAGCCGAGGCTGAGCATTTGAGGGATCGGATCATCCCCTCCCAATGGAATACTGATTTTCATTTGTTGTGTTTCTTGCCTAAGATTTGTTAGGACTTTGCTTAAAGTTTCTCTTATTCCAGCATCAAATTAGCAAAAAATGTAACTGAATTCATTTATTTGAAATAAAATGCTTTGAGTTTCACTAGAAAAGCTTGCACTTGAAGAGAGGCTCGGGAATTTCCTCGGCCTCCCCAAGTTTTCCCCAGAAGAGTGTACGCACCCTTGGGATGAACACAACACTTGAAGAGGGGTTCAGGAATTTCCTCGACCTCCCCAAGTTTTCCCCAGAAGAGTGTACGCACCCCTGGGATGAACACAACACTTGAAGAGAGGCTCGAGTATTTCCTCGGCCTCCCCAAGTTTTCCCCAACTGAGTGTATGCACCCTTGGGATGAAAAATTCTTGAAGAAAGGTTTAGGCATGCCCTCAACCACCCCAAGTCCCCAACTGAGTGCATGCACCCTTGGGATGAAAAATTCTTGAAGAAAGGTTAAGGCATGCCCTCAACCACCCCAAGTCCCCAACTAAGTGCATGCACCCTTAGGATGGAAAACAAGCAAGCAGAAAACACAGAGGAGCCAGGAAAATCTGCACATAAGCCCAACCATGGAGCAAGCAAGCAGATAACACAGAGGAACTGGTCGGCCTCATGCCAAGTCCGAAATCCAACCACAAAAGCCCAGGTACGAAATTAGTTTTTCCTTACTCAAAAAATGCATGTTCAAAATGTTGAATACATGTTTTTGAGTTGGGGTCTGGGAATAACCATGATTATTGATTAAAGAGCGATAATTTTGACTTTCCTCTCTTGCTTGCTTGAGTTAGGAGGGGTCATTTTCAAGCTTCAAGCTTATGATTATAGTTTCTCCTCTTAAAACATTTTATAGCTTTATACATCGTCAAAATTGCATGGAATGTGATTAAAAGATAGGTTTAAGCATAAAGCGCATAGTCTTTCATTCATGGAAGAAAAGTACGGGATACACAGTAGGGATAGTAGAAAACAGAATTCATGAAAGCAGAATTGGAAAAACATAGAGTCAGGAAAAGCAGAGAAGCGTTCGGGTCATCTAGTTGTGGTCATCCCCAGAGAAATCCATGTCTTCGCGCCCGCTCGACGAGCCCTTTGAGGCCGGATAAGAGCCAGAATCGACAATCATAGCCGAAATCTCGCCACGCATTATGGATGAGTTGAAGTTGGGAACGTGTTTTCGTAAGCGTCGGACAACCCACCTTGCACCATCTTCCCACATCTGGTTTTGGGAGAGAATGTACTCATCCATCTTCTTGAACTCTTCGGCGAGAAACTTGGCGTCAGCTAGGTGAGCCTTAGCCCCAGCGAGCTGAACTTTGGTCTTATTTAACTCCGTTTTGTGGAAATCAAGATCAGCCCTTATCTCCTTAAGTAGGTGGTTGGCTCGATTGAGACTTTCCTGGGCCTGGACCAATTCACGCCTGGGTACGCTGTTAGCCTGAAGCTCATTTATCTTATTTGTCAGGCTCATGGCCGAGACGGTGACCATAGTGAAAACCTGCGACAAGTAGAAGATTTACTTAGAAACACTCCCAACAAAAGCAAGACCAATAAAGCAAGAAGTGTAACCAGACATGACTTACCTCACGGAGCTGTCGATGGGCAGATTGGAAGCTCTCAGCAGGGTTGTCATAGCCCAATTCGCCTTCCGGTTTGTGGGACTGCAGACCCTCCCAACATTCGAAGTCGTGAGCAAGCATATCCACCTGGCTACCTGTGCCAGAGTAACCTTCAGGAAGAGCGCAAACAGGGAGAGAAGTCTCCCCCCAGGTGGAGGAGTTGAGATAGCAGGAGGACAATTCTGGTTCGATCTCCTCAGACTAGCAGTGGAAGAGCGGGTGACTACAAACGGTGCATCAGAATCCTCCTCGGTGAGGTCAGTCACGTTTGCTCGGGAAGTCCTCGCTCCACTTTGCGTCTTCCTGGCTTTGCGGCGTTCAACATAAATCAAGCGTGGAGGCATAGCTGAAATTAAAAACAACCATGCAAGACGAAGTTAGCATAGCATCAACATGAAACTGAATAAACACAAAGGATAAAAAGTAATGAAAACTTACTTGAAAGAGGACGAGCAAGTCTGAGGAACACGAGATTCTCTTGGTTAATCAGGTCAGGGCCAAAGCGGTGACAGAGTGGAATCTGCTGTACAACGTCAGCAAACTCGCGAGCTTGAGCGGAACGACGAGCTCTCCGAGGAACTGAGCAAAAACAAATATAGAGGTGAGTTAGAGAAATCAACCAAGGCAATAAGTGTGGAAATACTCACCATACTCTCGAAAAATCGTAGAAACAGCATAATGGCTACCATCCGGGTTTTGCTCTAACTAATTCCCGCTAACAAAAAACCATCCATTCCTCCAATTTTTCACAGATGTAGGAGTATTGACAATAACTCCCTTTCTTGGGCAAATATAATAAAATAAGTGCCCTAAGTTAGGACTCCGACTAATAGAGTACAAAGAAAAGAAAATGTTTGGATCCATGGTCACATCTGAGTTGCTATATGCCCACAGTAGAATGCAGCCAATAAGGTGACTCCACCCATTGAATACAATCTGTGTAGGAGCTAGCCCAGTGAGCATCAAGAAATGTTGAAGAAGTAAGGGAAGAGGGAGACGAACTCCAAATTTGAACATAGCCCTATAAAAGGCAACCTCACCCACAGGAGGGTGGGAGAAGCTCTCACTCGAATCCGGAACCCTCATATGCACGAAATGCCATACTCGTACCGAAAGGCGCTCAAGCTGAGCCTCGGTCACCGAGGATGACATAACCGTAGGATGTGTAGGAGGCCCGGTGTCCTCAGCTTCCTCAGCATCTTCCTCCTCCTCCTCCAAGTAGGGAGACTCATCATAAAAACTCGAACCACTCTCAGAATAAAACTCAGTATGGACTGACTCCTCACTTGCCATGACGGGGAAAAGAAATTTAAAATGGACAAAAAAAAAAAAGAGAAAAGTGCACAAAGAAGAGGCTACCTTAGAGAGAGTTTGGAGAAAAAGAGAGAAAGTTGGTGAGTGGAATGGGAAGGATGAGGAGGCTATTTATAGAGCTAAAAAGGGAGGGAAATCTGAAAAGGATTACAAATTTTCGAATTCGAAATTCAAAAAAAAAAAAGCAACGGATGGGACAAGGCAACGCTAGGCCTCCCACGGAAGGCCGAGCGTACCTGCTGCTTCTCCTGCCGCGCCAGGCATGCGCCTGGCGTGGTAGAAGGGGGCTAAGCGCCTCGGCCAGCCCCCCTTTTTTGTCCTCTTCCCCTTTATTTTACTTGCTAACTAGGTTCCAACCAGATTTCAATCTCCCTAGTCCCGAGGTCAGTTCCCAACCAACCAGAAAGTTTCTTTTTGAAACTTATGGCAATAATCCAACTCTTTGTGCCCCACAAAATCACCACTAAATGGTTGTCTGTTCAATTCCAAACCAAGTGATTACTTGTCCAATGGTAGGAGACAGAAGAAGTTTTTAGTTCTCTTATGCATCTTTATTTGCAGGTGAAGTTTCTAAGCTGATTATTACTCTCCATTGAAAGTCAAGGAAAACCCATGAACTCCAATAAAGAGTGGGGGCTTAATGTTATGGGCGAAAATTAGCCAATAATATTTTATGCAGGATAGCCCAAACCCATCGGGCCCAAAGATGAAGCAAGCCCAGACAATGAGGCAAGGGGCCGAAACACATTCCGACCCCATATCATGACCCTCGGCCTCGGCCCAAGGGAGAGGCCGAGGGTAAGGGTCGGCCTCGGCCCAATGCCGAGGCCGACCAGGGCCAAAGGCCCGGGGGCTTTTCCAAAAGCCCGGCAGAGAATGAAACCCTAGAGAAAATCTATAAAAAGGGAGGCTGCACACGCTCACAGGTATGAAATCAGTCCCTCAATACATTCTACGTGTTTTCCGGCCAAGACTAACTTAAGCATCGGAGTGTGTGTGGTCTACACCACACCGGTGTGCAGCGTTTGCTCATCTTGCAGGTCACGTTTTTCCCGCTCTTCTACAAATTCACTGTTGATCATCACGTGGAGCGAAAGGCAAATTCCTAAGCGAAATTTGACCATCAACAGGGAACATTGGGAAGATAAAAAATAAAATTAAAAGAAAAAATATTGATATTTTTTAGAGGAAAATTTCAATTAGTATTGTTTTTAAAAATATTTATATTTAAATAGGTTAAATATAGCATATTTCTGAGAAGTATTTGTTACTATAATATGTATTTTTTTTTGAAAAAAATGTAACGATCACCTGCATATCTACCCATTGGTTTGGTTTAATCCTTATAAATTTTGATTGATTCTTTTCAAAAAAAAAAAATAATAATAATTGATTGATTATAATTATTAATATATCTGGATTAAAACTTTAAGTTATTGAACTTTAAAAAGTGTTTTATTAGTTTCTATAATAGGTTCTTGAACTTTAAAATATGTCTAATACATCTCTTTCCAATGTTATTTCTAATAGGTTTCTAAACTTTTAATTTTGTGAAAAAAAAAAAAAACTTTCAATTTTGTTTCTTATAGACTCTAATTTTATGTTTCTATTAGATTTTTAATTTTTGACGCATTTTTTAGAGTTTAAAGATAAAGATGAGACATTGCTCAAGAAGGAAAAGGAAAAAAAAAAAAAGAGATGTATAAACACAATTAATTGTTCGGGGCCTATTTAAAATACATATCTAATAATGTTTTTTTTTTTTTTTTTTTTGTAAATAACTTAGAGAGAGGGGACAAATTTTGAATTTAATAAAGAACCAAACTTAGTTGCATATCTTTACATACCGATTAAAATCTTGACAACTAAGTAAGAGAAAGGTAGAAAATGATAAATTTTTTTTATCTCTCTTAATTGTCAAAATTTTAACGGTGGTAAATAGTGAGATCACTGTATGCAGCCAAGTTTTTTCCATAAGGAAGATTTAAAATTGTCTTAAAAAAAGGTATAAAATTAAATAAGCTAAATAGAACTAGAGGAAGAGCAAAAGGGAAATTAGAAAAATAAAAACTTAAACCCTATTCCCTGCCCTTCCTCTTCTTTTCTTGTTTGATTTCTCTGCCGCAGCCGCTCGCCGGAACGCTCCACCGCCAGATTTCTTTCTTCTATGCTGCAACCTCTCGCCGCCGCCAACCCCTGTCTTTCATCGAGGTCTGCCCAGATCTATCTCTTTTCTTCTTCTTTTTTTCTCTTGTTCTTCCATTCAACCAACTTCGAAATTGGGTAAATTTGGAATTAATTTCATGAAATGATTTCAAATCCGTTCTGATTTGAAATCCTTCTAACGGAGGGTAAGATTACTGTCATTTCTAGATGCATCTGATCTATCTAATGCCTTACTGACCAATTTTTTTGTTAATTTTTTTAATACTTCTTATTGGGTTCAGCCGGATGCTGGAACGGTAGAAAGTATAGGATTGTAAAGGGGCATTGTGGCCATGATTGCGAGTACCAATTTTCAATTTGTAATCTCAATTTGGGGGAATTATTTTGGACAAAGTTGCTAGCCATCCTCTATTGTTGAATGCATGTGAGAAAAGTTAAAAGTAGTATTTTGAACTGGGATTTATGTTTATTAGGGTAGGGACAAACAGATTTTGAACCTATAGGCAACCACTTTGCAGTGGCCATACCATAATGAATAAAATTTCCTCAATTTGCAAATTGAAAATTTGAAGATTAGAAATTTGTCACAGTATAAGCTCAAATCAAGTTCATTGGTTTGGTTGTCCATTTTCACTAACCAATGATATTTGTTTGGTTATTGGTTGTTGTTTAGAGTATAATTTAATTGGACTAGCCAAGGGAGATGGTGATTCCTCCTCCAGTTAGGCCACCAAGATTAACCCAGTATCTAAAGCCATATGTCTTGAAGATGCACTTCACAAACAAGTTTGTGAGCGCCCAGGTGATCCACTCCGAAACGGCCACCGTTGCTTCGGCTGCAAGCTCGCAAGAGAAGGCGTTGCGGTCGAGCATGGAGTCAACGAGGGATGTGGCTGCTGCTGCAAAGATTGGGAAATTGTTGGGAGAGAGGCTTTTGCTTAAGGGAATCCCAGCTGTTTGTGTGCACTTGAAAAGAGAACAGAAATATCATGGTAAGGTCAAAGCTGTTGTTGATTCTGTGAGGGAAGCAGGTGTTAAGCTGCTTTGGATTATATATAGTTTTTTTTTTTTGTTGTTGTTCAATTTGCTGCATATTTGGCCCTCCTGGGAAATAGTTGCCTGATTTGTTGTTGGGCTTCATCAATCACTGCTCAATATTATCTGAGTTTGGATTGGTAACTTATTGGTGCATTATTGGACTTTTTGTCTTTGACTTGATGATGAGTGAGCTTGAAATGATTAGAGAGAGTAGTGTTTTTAGGTGAAATGTCTTTTCCTACAAGCATTTGGGTAATAAAAAATATTTAAGAGGCTAAATAAATGTTTTTAGGTGAACTTTTTTGTTCTCGTCTGGAGGATGGGTGATTTTGATGTGGTTTGGGAGAGTGATGGGTTCCGATGAAACACTTCTTTGCCAGCACTTTTGGAAAATAAACACTGAGAGGGTGTTTATGGCACTGAGTAGAGTTATTAAGTTTAGAGTTGTTTCGTTGATAGAGTTATTTAGGCCGTGGAGTTAAATCGTATGTATTTGGACGACTGACTTATTTTTTTTTTATTTTTTTATTTTTAGTTTTCAAAATTTAACTTAGTTTTTGAAAATGTAGGTAGAGATTAAATAACATAACAAAGAAACTCATAGGTGGAGAACTGATAAGGTTAATTTTCAAAAACAAAAAATAAAGAACTGAAATAGTTATCAAATAGAGCATAAACTATTTGTTTTTGAGCCGTGGGAAAAGAAATAATTTTCACCCCAAGATGGGTAGATTTGAGAATTTTATGTTTTTAGATTTTATTTATTTATTTATTTATTTTTTAGAAAACAAATTGAGTTGTCTGTTTTTTAGGATAACCCGAGGGCGAATTTAATTGCACATGGCCTTTAAAAGCAAAAGTGAGAATTCGATTTTGGTTTCAAACTTTGTTTTTATTTGGTTCTGTTGCATATAATATTTATAAGCAAAGTTTTTCATTAATTTTGGAAGAAGTTGTAGACAGAGAGGAAGAATAGTAATAAGTGTTTTTCATTCAAAACTTCACTAAAGGTGTTTTTGAAATTTTTTGAAAGGTCAATAATATTAATTTAACTTTTTAAAGCTCAAAAGTAATTTAATAGAAGGTATAGTTTAACTTTATGCAGAGAATGTAATACAATGATATATTTGAAATTATATTTTTACTTAACTAAAACTCACTATTTAATTAGTTAAAAAAAAAAAAAAACTCATTTAAAATGTCATCTTAAGTCTAAAGTCAAAGATTTATTTAGATTTGAAAGCGAAGCAGAGACAAAATGGATAATCATGTTTCACTGGTAATCTAAAAATTTGAAACTTGTGAATTTGATGGTACGTGGTATTTGTTTTTAGTTTTTGAAGATTAGTATTATCCATAAGTTTTTTTTTTTTTTTTTTTTCATCATCATCATCATCATCTTCTATACTCTTTCCATGTTTTCAAAACTAAAAAAGGTAGTTTTCAAAATCTTGTTTTGTTTTTGGAATTTGACTAAGAAGTTAAGACCCCGTCTGATAACCATTTAGGCTCCGTTTGATAACAATTTGGTTTTTTGTTTTTGGTTTTTGAAAATTTGCTTGTTTTCTTCTAAATTCCCTGTCATGGCTTTCATCCTAGTTAAGGTTGCATTTGAATTCATAGCCAATTTTTAAAAATAAAAACAAGTTTTTGAAAACTACTTTTTTTGTTTTCAAAATTGGACTTGGTTTTTGAAAACAAGGTAGAAGATTTATACTAAAACCAAAAAACTTATAGGTGGAAAATTAAGTTTTTGAAAACTACTTTTTTTTTTGTTTTCAAGTATGTGTGTATAAGCTTAATTTTCAAAAATAAAAAACCAAAAACCAAATGGTTATCAAATGAGGCCTTAGTTTTTTGTTTTTGGTTTTTGAAAATTAAGCTTATATACACTAGTTTCACCTACAAGTTTCTTTGTTTTTCTAATACCCTTCTTTCCATGTTTTTAAAAACCAAGCCATTTTTTTTTTTTTTTAAATAGTTTTCAAAAACTTGTTTTTTGTTTTTGGAATTTGGCTAGGAATTCAAATGTATCCTTGACAAGGATGAAAACCATGATAGGAAAATGGGGAAAAATAAGCTTAATTTTTAAAAACAAAAAACCAAATGGTTATCAAACGGGGCTTAAATGTGTACTTAACAAAGATGAAAATCATGATAAAAAAATTAGGAGATAGCAAACATGATTTTTAAAAACCAAAAATAAAAAACTAAATGGTTATCAAATTGGAGATTAACTATGAAAAGAAGACACCCTTTAGATTAGAATACAACCATAAAAAGTACTAGGAAACATGATGTGTGAGATGGTAGCTTGTGATTTTGGAAATTTATAAAGTGAGTTCATTAAAATATGTTTTTGAAAAAGGATTGATATATAATTTAATTTATGAAGCATGTATCATTCTTTTCAATTTGTTTCCAATATTTTTATAATTAATTATTGGTTTGATTCTTATGATGTATGATTAGTTTTAGGCATACTTGCACATATAGTAAAATAGGTCAAAATAATTGCAAATTTAGTAAAATCTAAGCCAACAAGAGCATAGCTCAACTGGCACAAAGTTGTACTGATGATCACAAAGTCTGTGGGTCGAATCCCCCCACCCCACATATTGTCAAAAAAAAAAAAAAAGAAAAGAAAATAGAAAAATCTAAAACTATTTGTAAATATAACAAAACTTGATAAACAACCTGTGTAAATGACTAAAAAACCCATAAATTATGCTAATATAAGTGATAGTCACTGATATGAGGGATTATCACTGATTTTTATTACTAATAGAATTCTATCTATATTGAAATCTATCGGTGACTATCTGGGATAGTCATTGACAAACTTTAATACATAAAATTTAGTTCAATTTGAGTATCTAATTACATATTAAAATTTTCATTCTATATCTTCTTTTTCTAGAATATGCACAAACTTACTTCTCAAAACCAACATTACTAAGATCTTGTATAATAGGATGTATTGACTCTATCTATCTCATATTCAACTCAAATTTATCCATTCTACAAGCTTTTGCGCAACTAATATAAATCTTTAGGTTACTTGTACAAATAGCAAAATAAACTATTTCTATCACTAATAGTCACTTATATTAGTGATATCAATAACTATCACAGATAGAATTTTATTTGTATTGAAGTTTATAGTGTTTGATAGACTTCTATTATTTGATAGAATCTTCTTATTTGTGTTGAGGTATTGAAGTTTATTAGTGACTATCACCAATAAAATTATTTGATCTATTAAATAATAGAAGTCTATTAGTGACTATCATTGATATAATTTTATATGTATTAAAGTCTATTAGTGATAATCATTTATAGAATTCTTTTGTATTGAAGTCCATTAGTGACTATTGTCGGCGGTTATTAATAGACTTCAATAAATAAAATTTAGCTTAGCTTGAGCATTACTAATGTTTAGCTAATAGATTATCATTATGAGTGCAATCTAGTAAAGGATAGAACCTATCATTGATAGACTTTAATCACAATTACAATTATTGTTGATAGACTATCAGTGATAGTAGTCTATCACTGATGGTCTACATGCATTATGATTGAAGTTTATCAGTGATAAGTGTCTATCGTTGATAAACTTCAATACAGACAAAATTCTATCAGTGATATATACTTAGTGATCGAATTCTATTATTTGATAGAGTTCTATCTGAATTGAAGTCTATCAGAGACTTTTATTAATAGACTTCAATACTATCAGTAATAGTCACCGATAGACTTCAATACTATCAGTAATATTCACCGATAGACTTCAATATAGATAGAATTCTATATGTGATAATCATTAATAGATTTCAATATAGAAAAAGTAGTTCAATTTGAGCATTTCAATTTCTTTTCTTCTTTAGTTCAATTTTCCATTTCCATTTCTTTTCATTTGGGTTCCTCTTGTATTTGCGTTTTTCACCGACGACCATGGTAAAAAACGGATAAAATTCTAATAAAGGGTATCAACGATAAAATTCTATACGTATTGAAGTCTATCAATGATAGTCACTAGACATAATTCTAATCAATAATAGAAATCTATCAATGACTATCACTGACAGAATAAGAGCAAAATGAGAATAAGAAAAATTCACTTACCAAATTTGTCATATTTGCAATTTTTTTTTTTCAATTTTACTATATTCACAAATAGAAAAACATAAATTGCTACCACAACTTTTTTTTTTTTTTTACAACATGTGGGGTGGGGGATTTGAAGCACGGACCTTTCGAAGGTTAGTACAAGTTTTATGTCAGTTGAGCTATGCTCATGTTGGCAATTGCTACCCGATCCTTAGTTTTAATTTATTTGGTTTCTAAAAAGAAATATAAGTTCATTATCATTTAAATAGAAAACGTGGCATGCATTTAATATGATAACATCAAGTATAGTCTAATCATGAAACTATGTTCTAAGATTGCCGAATTAAATTGCATATTTTTTAATTGCTTAAAAACTCGAATATTTTATTTTATTTTTTTTAAAAAAAACTCGAATATTTTTAAATCGTAAGGATCAAATTTTAATTAAATTTAAAGTATGGAGATGAAATTGGTAATTTAATCCAAATTATAATGAATGAATTAGAGTAGAAGTTGAGAAGTAAAAGTAAAAGGAAAAAACGACTTGTTATCGCGATACATTGAGGGGCTGTTTGGGGCGCTGAATTTGTTATAATATCTGGTGGTTATAATAATCTGGGGATTATAATAATCTGGGGGTTATAATAATCTGTGTTTGGGGTGCAGATTATTATAGTCTGGGATAAAATAATCTGTGTTTGGGGTGCAGATTATTTTAGTCTGGGATAAAATAATATGTGTTTGGGATGCAGATTATTTTAGTCTGGGATAAAATAGTCTGTGTTTGAAGTGCTGATCTGTTTTAACATGGGGTTCTGAATCAAAGGTTCAAACTGACTGTTTTCTTTTTCTAGTTTTTTTTATGATATACGAATCACTTTGATTTAGGGTTATGTTTTTTTTTTTTTACAAAACAAAAAAGTTTAGGATTTGGTATAGAAAAATCATATTAGTTAACTTTTAGTATTGCCAAAATAAAAATTGTAAATGTTTAGTTCAAAAATCATATTAGTTTTTTTTTTCCAATCAATAAAATCATTTTAAATAAACTTCAGTGTGGTAAATACAATTTCGTTTGAATGTTCTTTTTTTTTTTTTTTTTAAGTTGGTTAACCTTCGATGTTGTCAACGACTTTTCCGGCAACCTTCGATGTTTTTTTTTTTCTTTATTTCCATTTTTTATATTTTTCGAAATGAAAATGAGAAGAAATATGAAAAAAAAGAAAAAAAATGTGGTTGGAAAAGTCGTCGGCGATCGCCGGAAAGTCGTCGGCGGTTGTCGGAAAAGTCGCCGGAAACTTTGCCGGCCGACGGCGGCCGGCGGTCGTCAGAAAAGTCAAGGAGTCGCATGGAAGAAGAGAGAAGAAAGTTACTGTAGAAAATGGATAGAATAATTGAGTGGGTTGAATGATGGTTACTGTAGAGAATGGATAAAATAATAGGGGGTAAAAATAACCCACCTCACCATTTATTTTTGTTGATGCCCCAAACACTGAATAGGTTATAATAAAGGGGGTTATTATAACCTATTCAGTGCCCCAAACACCCCCTGAGCGATAACAGACTTCACCTCATGGCGGCTTTCAATTATTGACCAATCACAGTTGGAGGGTCCCGTTCTCTCTCGTCTTCCTCTGTTCGGTGGAAGCGGCGAGACAGAAGTGTGGATAGATAATGGCAACTACGGGTTGCGGGGAAAGGAGGGGCAACATCAAGTTGCTGTAGGGAGTTTGGAACACGGCTTGGATTTCTTGGAGCATTTCTCTTGGCCTTCGCCTGGGTGCTTCGAAACGATAGATATGGAAAACAACATAGATTGATCTACATCAGCAAGCGATTTGGGGGGTGCAACGCCTTCATCAGTCGAGACGAACATCAGCATTCAACTTCAGGGGCTTAATCTAACAGCTGAAGAAAAAGGGAATGTCTTAGGAATGGATGATGAAGAACTCAAACGGGAAGTGCAGGACCTAGAATGTGTACTGGTATGCAAAATACTAACAGAAAAACATATCAACCCAGAGATATTTAAGAACATGATGCCAAAGATATGGAAAAACATAGGCAAAGTGAGTATTAAAAAGGTAGGAGAAAATCTTTTCGAATGCCAATTCAACAACCTGAGAGAAAAGAAAAGAGTCCTTAAGGGAGGGCCATGGATTTATGATGGGGCATTACTGTTGTTCGAAGAAATCAAGGGGGGTGAAAGATATTCTAAAATGCAGTTCAAATTTGCCTCTTTCTGGATTAATTTCTTGGATCTCCCTAGGGTCTGTTTGAACAAAAAATGGGCTGAGGCTTTGGGGAATGCGGTCGGTGAATTCGAATGAATGGACTTTGATGATCTTGAAAAAGAAGGAGGCAATACACTTAGGGTCAGGGTCAGAATAGATGTCCATAAACCTCTAAG
This sequence comes from Luffa aegyptiaca, assembly GCA_017139565.1. Classification (NCBI taxonomy): domain Eukaryota; kingdom Viridiplantae; phylum Streptophyta; class Magnoliopsida; order Cucurbitales; family Cucurbitaceae; genus Luffa; species Luffa aegyptiaca. The sequence goes on from CM029397.1 coordinate 8,475,867, forward strand.
AAGAGGAACCATCATCAAGATAGGATCAAAAGGTGAGGAGGAGTGGATTACAATGAAATGTGAAAAACTCCCTGACTATTGCTATGGTTGTGGGAGGATGGGGCACCTTGCCAAGGAATGTGAAGACCCTGAGACACTAAACAATGACAAGCTCCAATATGGAACAGGGTTGAAAATGGACTTTCCTTATAGAAATAAGATCAAGGGCAAAGTGGAAATGGAAACAGCGGGTCAGAACAAAGGGGATCGGTGGCGCAAAAAAGAGGATGGGAAAAACAGAGAAGCCGATAAAATCCAGAGAAGAAGAGGGCCTGAAGGCTGAAGCCGAGGGGAGCTCTTTTCGGCCAGCAAACCAACCGGAGATGTCGCAGGAGGAAGGGAAGGAAGGTAGTACAGAACCAAAGGCAAACAGTACAACTCCAACGGCTAGTGCAGAAAAGTCAGAATAAGCAGCTGAAATGATGATAGACCAAGACTCCAGGATTGTGGATTCCAAGGAAAAAGACAAAGGAAAAAGAAAACTTCTGGAAGAAAAAGACCTGACAATGCTACCAAAAAGTCAATACCAGCACTCACTAAAAGAAACCCTCGGTGAAGGAATGGGCCAAAAAAAAGGGCCCAAGTTAGACCTTGGAATAAACTTGGGCCACAAAAATACCAAGGGAAGTTACGCTCTTTTAAGATACCCAGACATGGAAAAAGATCTCCAATCTAAAGCGCCTAGCCTGAATATTGGGAAGGGAACGATCTTAACGAAAAGTACTGAACAACATGGGCTACATATGGGCAACGAGGAAAATAACAAACCAAGAAAATCATGGAAGAGAAGAGCTAGAGATGTCCAGAACAAGGAAACCACAAAAGCGAAAAATGAAGGCAGTGGAATTGGTAAATATGAAATAGAGGACGGAACAAATTGAGGAAAAGGATGGGAAGAAAAGGTGCAAAGAACACTTCGGTATAATCGTTTGGATATCGGCGGGAGCTGTGGAGCAGCCCCGCCAGAGGCCATGATTATCCTATGTTGGAACATCCGAGGGGTGGGGAATCCTCGGGCGATCCGATCCTTGCGACATGTTATTCGCAAGAAAAACCCCAACATTGTTTTCCTATCGGAAACCAAGTGTAGCAATCAAGTGGCAGAGAGTTTGAAAAGAAAAGTGGGTTTCAGCAACTGTGTTTGTGTTAGTAGTGCTGGCAAAAGTGGGGGCCTGATTATGTTGTGGCAGAACCAAACTGATATCTCAGTGAATTCGTTTTCTAAAGGGCACATTGACGCAACCATAAAAGATAAGGATTGGTGGTGGAGATTTACAGGTTTTTACGGCAATCCGGAGCAAAGCAAGAGGAAGGACTCTTGGCAACTGTTGGAAAGACTCAGTGAAGCTTCTAACCTCCCTTGGGTGATCGGAGGAGACTTCAACGAAGTGATGTACATCAATGAGAAAAAAGGGGGAGTGCCTAAACCTCTTAATGTTTTAAATGCTTTTTGTGATAGTATCAGGAAATGTGAGCTTACGGATGCCAATTTTGTTGCAGGTGACAGGTTTACATGGACTAGAAGTCGAGCAAACAAGGAGGCTACAAAGGAAAGGTTGGATAGATTTTTGGTTAATCCAAAAATGTCCCAACTAGCTGGAGATATGAAAGTAGAGCATCTGAATTTCCTCCATTCGGACCATAGGCCAATTATTATGAAGATTAGATGGGCTAACTCCACAACCCCTTCGGCTTTCTCCAAAAAGCCCATCAGATTAGAAACAAGCTGGCTTGATCACGATGGCAGCAAAGAAGCCTTCTCAGAATCGTGGAATTCAAATATGGGGGCCACAAATGTGAACTTTAACAAGAAAATCCAATACGGGCTCCAGGCCATGAACTTATGGAATAAAGAAAGGCTCAAAGGAACCATCAAAGGAGCCATTCAAATGGTGGAGACAGAGATTAGCAAGCTGACTAATTCCGTGGACCCTGATGATCAGGACAGGCTGATGGGTGAAGAAAGAAAGCTCGATAATCTGCTTAAAGAAGAAGAGGATTATTGGAGGCTTAGATCAAGAGAGGATTGGCTCAAAAATGGAGACAGGAATACCAAATGGTTCCACTCCAAGGCATCTCATAGAAGAAGGAAAAATGAAATTAATGGCATTTTTTACGCCAAGGGGGTTTGGATCGACAAGGAGGAAGATATAGGGAGAGTTGCTTCTCTCTATTTCAGCGACCTTCTAAACTCTAGCAATCCAAACCAAAACAAGATCCTAGAAGTGTCCGACGCTATTGACAACAAGATTTCAGAGGAGCAAAAGAAACGTCTTGACTCCCTCTTCTCCGTGAGTGAAATTGAGCAAGCCATCAAGGAGATAAATCCCTCTAAAGCCCCGGGGCCAGATGGGGCCCATGCCATGTTATATCAGAGATTTTGGGATGTGCTGGGTGAAAACACTATCTGACTTGCCTTGGTATTCTCAATGATGGAAATAGTCTGGAGCCTATAAATGAGATGCTCATAACCCTCATCCCTAAGTAAAAAGACCCAAAGCACATGAAGGACTATAGACCTATAAGCTTGTGCAAGGTTCTGTACAAGATCATCGCTAAAGCTATGACTAACAGATTGAAGAAAGTTCTGGAGGACATCATATCAGACACTCAATCAGCTTTTGTGTTGGGAAGACAAATCTCAGACAATGTTTTGGTTGGTTATGAGTGTATTCATGCCATGAAAAATAAAAGGAGAGGCAAGACGGGTTATATTGCGATCAAGCTTGATATGAGCAAGGCGTACGACAGGGTAGAATGGGCGTTCTTGGAGGCTGTGATGAGGAATGAATTTTGGAGAAATCTGGATTCAAAAGGTCTTAAGCTGCATCTCAACAGTCAGTTTCTCGATCCTGCTAAATGACAATCCTCAAGCTCCTTTCAAGCCAAGCAGGGGGCTAAGACAAGGAGATCCCCTTTCTCCTTATCTGTTCCTCCTCTGCTCTGAGGGGCTTTCGGCTTTGTTTAAAAGGGAAGAGTTTCTTCACAACTTATCTGGTTTTCGGATCAATAAGTTCTGCCCTACACTAACCCACTAGTTTTTTGCAGATGATAGTCTTGTCTTCACCAAAGCGGAAGCAAAGGATATCGATACCCTCAAAAGGATCCTCAGATCTATGAGGAGGCAACGAGACAAACTATTAACAAGGAGAAATCATCTTTTATGGCTAGCAAAAACATGAAGAGAGAAGAGAAAGACAGATGGGAAAGAGAGCTAGGAATAAAAAGAACGGATTCTCTTTTCCATTACTTAGGTATGCCGCCCCAAGTGGGAAGGAAAAAAGGGGTTGCTTTTATGAGGATTCGTGACAAAGTTGAAAAAATCCTCCAAGGGTGGAAGGAAAAGCTGTTTTCACTCGGAGGAAAAGAAGTTCTCATTAAAGCAGAAGGCCAAGCAATCCCCACTTATACTATGAACTGTTTCCGGCTCCCTATTTCTATTTGCAATGAAATTGATAGGTTGTGTGCGAGATTTTGGTGGGGCTCGGTAGGGGGAAAAAACAAGCACCACTGGATCAGTTGGAGGCGAATGTGTAAGATGAAAGTGTTGGGTTTTATGCCCTAAAACTCGTAGATAGTAAATGAAACAAATTAATCGATCTCAATAAAGTGTTATTTGAGTAATTCAGTAATTTGGTTATTGAATAATCGAGTTTGCATTAATAAACCCTAAATCCAATAAACTAAGATCCAAGGTTGTTTAAATGAAACTTGGACTAGTATGTGGGGACATACGGGGATCAGTGTCCAAATAACAACCTAAATGGTCTATAGTATAGGGATAAGGCTGGGTACCTTATCCTGGTGACACTATGTGATACGACCCACTTTGTATTCGATACAGATGCAATGATCCAAAGCATCCATGTAGGAGACATGCGGGTGGGGGTATCCTATGCAATGAGTTTGCATAAGACCGGACCGCGAAATAGTAACCACTAGATGTAACGCCGTTAACTAGTTTAGGTTTCTATTTCAATAGGATGACCTAGGTAACTCAATCTCAATCCTGAGTCTGTTATGAACCCCTTTCAGGAGGGACTGTCCTTAGATTTGTATGGGTGAGAGTGGCCAGTTCGCCGACTCAATAAGCCTACCATTTCAGGGGCAAGACCGAATGGGGGCTGGGAACATAACAGTACAAGATGGAATTCACTCCTTCCCCTATTGGGGTAAGTAGATGTGTGTTCCCTTAAGGGCTGATTCTAGGGCTTGAACAAAGGCGCGCCGTCCTCTCCTAGCCTGAGAGGAACTCCTGTTTAGTGGTTGGACCCTAAACAACTTGTTCATTAGAGGAATCAGTGGTACTTAAGGAACCAGAGGTAACCCAGGGGCTCCCACAAGTCTCCAGCCTCTAGAAGTCTCAGAGTCATACCGGTGTAGCCATAGTGGTGGTGTTCGCACTAGTTCGTGATTAATTCACAAGCAGTTGGTGAATTTAATCTGAGTCGTCAACGAGAGTAAGTAATTTGTTACTTTATAAATTAGATTTAGATCTAATATTTTTGTATGCTTAACCTTAATATATATTTAGAATAGTTCTAATATTATTGCCAATGTATTGGTATTTTAGATTAAACAAAATTAATTACGAATCGGTCCCAATCACGCTTCCGCTTTACGGAATTACGGAATTCCAATCCTTCAATTGGTATCAGAGCCGATCGTAGATCTAATTTTGTTTCTCTAAAATTTGCATTGGCTATTGGTGGGATTGATTAATACATAATGTATGTATGATTTGCATTGAACTGTTTAGGTTAATTTTATGGCCATAGATTTTACTGTTTTTATGTGATTTGATCATGTAAGGGCCCGGTGTTTCGGGTATTTTATGTAAAATCGAGTCCTATGTAAGTCCGGGTCTAGAATAGGTTTTTATGAGATAAAAATCGGAGAAATTGCGACGCTGTCACGATTACAACACGCGCTAGAAATTCGCAACAGGACGGTTCAAGGTTGTTGGGCGGTCCGATTCACGCGGTCTGGTTGGGCTGGGACCGATTTGGTCCGGTTCAGCTGGAATTTAGCTCAGTTCGTGGTTTTCATAGCTGGTTCGAAGTGGTTCGGGTCGGTTCGGGCGGTCTAGACCAGTATTTGGAGCTGCAGAAGGATTTTTAGGATAGAATTTAGCTATAATTATTGTAATTTATGCTTTATTTTATCCTAGGGGCCAAAATTAACCGATTCAATTGCTATTTATTTGCTTTATGGATGTCATATAGCTTAAATTCCCACCATAGGTTAAGCATGTTTCATGCATATTTATGTTATAAATGTTATAATATATGATAATTATGCATGAATTTAAATTTCATGAGTTATTTAGTATAATTGTTATATTAAATATATGAAATTGGAAAAGCATGATGCATGACATTAATTAGATAAATATAATTGTTATATTTTATTAATGTAGCATGCATGCTTAGCATTATTTTCATGAGAATTAATATAATTAGTTATATTATGAATGAAAATAATAAATATAAATCAATGCTTGTTTTCATGTATGATTTAATATAAAATGTTATATTAATTAAATGAAAATGGAATAGCATTAAGCATGACATTAATTAGATTAATATAAGAGTTATATTATATTAATGTCAAATTTCATGTAATTTAATTTCATGGATGTTTAATTAATATAATCGATATTAATTAAATGAAATTGAAATTGCATGAAGCATGATACCACTTTAGATTAATATAATCGTTATATTATCGTTATCGGCGTCATAATAATATGGTGTTGAATAATTAGAATATGATTGTTATTTTTCCAACACCATAGAAGCATGTTATAGGGCTAATCATTAAAATTTTATAATAAGTTATAAAATTGATTAGAAACCGTCAACCTATAACAAAGAGTTGCATGCAAACATAGGACCTTAGGTTAAAATGAATTAATTTTAAAATGTTTAAAATTAATTAGACCTAAGCTCATTATAATTCTAATAGGATTAGAATTATTTTCTTACTTAGAATTAAAAATAGTTTTAATTGACTAAGTAGGAAAAACATTACTATGATTATAAGGGAACTCCACCGGTTAAGTTCTGTCTAAGGCTGGGAGTACTTAAGATGACGGTTTATGGAACACCTCCTACCTGGGAACTAACCCAGAATACCGGAGTTGAATTAATCATAGTTAAATGTTAGCATGCAATATCACTAGGTCAATTAAAAGAGTTTAATTCACCTAGATCTTTAGAGTAAAGAGTTTACTTTACTATGGTTATAAGGGAACTCTCCCGATGAAGTTCTGTCTAAGGCTGGAGGTACTTAAGATGACGGTTTACGGAACACCTGCTACCTGGGAACTGACTCGGAACTTGAGTTGAATTAACCATAGTTATGTTAGCATGCAATATCACTAGGTCAATTAAAAGAGTTTAATTCACCTAGATCTTTAGAGTAAAGATTTATCATAGCTATTGGTTATAAGGGAACTCTACCGGTAAAGTTCTGTCTAAGGCTGGAGGTACTTAAGGTGACGGTTTACGGAACACCTGCTACCTGGGAAATGAGCCGGAACTTGAGTTGAATTAACCATAGTTATATTAGCATGCAATGTCTCTAGGTAATTAAAAGTGTTTAATCCACCTAGACATTAGAGAAAAGACCTATATATATAAAAATTATATACAGGCATAGACTTGGATAGATTCACTTAGCCGGAATTTACCTAAGTAATAAACCCTATAATTATAAAAATACTTAGTGGGAGGAAATATATCAAAACAAGATTTTCATAAATCAAGTTTTGCTCTCACGTCCTCAAAAGTTCACAACGTGAGGTTCATGCTTGGCCTCGAGTCACCCTGGGAGTGACCCCCTACGGATGGTGTTTGCATGAATCAATATCAAGGTGAATGAGGGAGTATTTTATAGTAAGTGGGAGCAGGAACGTGTCAACGTATCCTACGGTCTCCTCCATTAGGTTGCACCATGAGATCCCAATGATCTGCCTGCGAGTCGCCCTGGGAGCGATCACCCTACGGAGGGCTTGATCATGGGAGTCGGAACAACGCAAACTCCAGAAATGGATAGGGTTTCTTAGGTCCATTTCCAACTTTGACTTTCCCTACGGTAGCATTGTTGGGGCCGACCTCTGAAATCTGAAAAATGGAGGGTCACACTTACGGGAAATTGTTAAGGTGTTAATAATTTCCTGACCGAAAAAACGGTAGCTAAGAACTATTGGAATATGAGTTATTCCGGAATATGGATTAGCTGAGATTGTCTCAATTCAGAGGAGTAGCTGACTACCCTACGGTAGCTGTTGTTCTAAACCTCTGAAGTATCGTTGCAAAATGAATGTTTATTCTATGGGTTGATCATTACTTTTGCTAAATTGATTGGATTAAAATAATAATATTATTTTGTGTAATGGGTTAATGTAACAATACTTATTAAGTTAGTTTGTTTGTTCTCAACAATGAAACGTTCTTTATATGCCTCGAATAACGCCAACTACAAAACTGGTATTTCTAATACAACTAAGAAAATGAACCTAAACACTAAATGCGTGGAATTGGTCTTAACTGAGGACGGTCCTCAAGCCCATATGTCTAATTTATCCGAAATTGTTCATGATGAATATGACATAGACTGCTTAGCACATCTCAATGAAAATAAATTTGATTTATTGATCATTGAAACGTGTATAGTGGAAAATGATGACACAGCCTGGATCCTAGATTCAGGTGCCACTCATCACGTATGCTCTTCCTTTGAGGGAATGAGCTCCTGGCAACAGTTGGATGCTGGGGAAATGACTCTCAGAGTTGGGACTGGGGAGCTCATTTCAGCTAAAGCAGTGGGAGATATTAAAATGTTCTTCTCCAGGGAACGCTATATGTGTTGGGATTTGTGTCCTAAAACTCGTAGATAGTGAATGTTAAACGAATTATATACTTATTCGATAAAGACGTTATCGAGACTAATTCAGTAAAGTTATTACTGAATAAAGTAAATTGCACATATAATTACCCAAATCCAATAAACTAAGATCCATGGCTATAGGATGAACACTTGAGCTTTATGTAGAGACATAAAAGTGGATCAAGCTCGAGTAATAGCCAAAACAGTCTATAGTATAGGGATAGGGCTGGATACCTTATTCTGGGGACACTATGAGACGCGGCCCGCTTTATAAATGGTATAGACGATGTGATCCTAAATCGTCCATGTAGAGACATGCGAGTGGGGGCGTCCTATGCAATGAGTTTGCATAAGACCAGGACCGAGAAATAAGTCGCTCTCGCTTTATAACACCGTTTACTGATGAGACTGACTATTTCATATGATGACCTAGGTAACTCGATCTTAATCCTGAGCTATCTATGAACTCCTGTTTATTCGGGCTTATCCTTAGATCTGCATAGGTGAGAGTGGCTCAGTATCGCCGACTCAATAAGCCTCCCATTTCAGGGATAGGAACGGGTAGATAGCTGGGGACATAGTCGTGCAAGAAGGAATTCACTCCTACCCGAATTAGGGATAGTAGAGAGGTTGTTCTCTTAAATGCTGACTCCGGGGCTTGAACAAAGGGATCCCGCCCTCTCATTGACCTGAGAGGGACTCGGTTTATGGACCATAAACCAATTGTTCATTAGAGGATCAGTGGGACTTGAGGAACTAGAAGTACTATAGGGGTGAAACGGCTTTTTGACCTAGCTATAGATACGAACAACCTGTGAAGGATCGACTTACTAATCATGGTTAAATCAAGTGGACGGAAATATATCTATAGTGAGGGGAGTGCAACTATCGGGCTATAGTGGAGTGTCCCGGTAGTTAACGAATGTTGGCTAGCTTGGATAATGAGATTAGTCGGTTAGCCTCGAATCGTTGGAGCCCATGATCTATAGGTCCATTAGGTCCCCCTACTAGCTCATATCGGAACAAAGCCTAGAACAAAAAGATAGGAAGCTTTGAATCGTTCAAAATCGGGAAAACGGGTATTATCGTAAATTGTGTTTGACACAATAATTTAATTATGAATTAAATTAGAAAATGAGAGATGGAGTATTTAAAAGTGTTTTGAATACCATATATATGTATTAGGAATCATATATAATTCATGGCACTAGGTGATAAAGATTAATTGGATTAATCATGTAAAAATTACTTGGAATTGTACAAATTAATTGCCTAGAAATCAATTTCAATTTTGAATTGAAATAGGAATGAATTGCAAGCTTAAAATTGAGAATTTAGATTCAACTTTAAGTGGATTTAGTGGCATTCCCACTCTTGCATGTTGATGCATAGTGGAAAACAACACAACCATGCACTAGTTGCATGTGTTGTGAATTAAACACCTAGAATCCACTTTGAGTTGCAATTTCACCATGTGTCTAGTGTCATGAGGCTTCTCTTTGCATGGAAGATGTCTATATAAGGAGTATGAATCAGATTCAAATGAAGGAGAGTCATTTTCCATATTGTTATGCTGCTGGATTTTGGTCTCAAACTCACTCATCTCCATATATCTCTCTAGTGCTTGAACCTTCAAGCATTCCCTTCCCATTCCCTATCTCTATAGACTCCCACAAGTCTTTCTTGGCCCGGAGAATAGTAGGGAAGGCACTAGAGGTGGTCCACACACCGTTCGTGATCAAAGGAATCAAAGGGAGTTGTTGAATCGGTCTCCAAAAGGTTGGTAAAAATTCTGCTCTCACCTTACGGTATTTGGACAGCATGTTTTCATTTTCTAAAATTGATGTAGTTAAGTGCCTCCGATCCTAAAATTGCTTCCGCATGTGTTATATGAACACCTTCAATTGGTATCAGAGCATGATTAAGGCACCTAACATGCATTAATTTTAGCTTGGTGGGTAGCTTTTCATATGATGAAACTGTGAAAAAACCAAAGAAAATTGGTTTTGGGATTGATTTTAATTTTCAGTCAATTTGTTGGAATTAATTGTAATTGCCTACATGTTTATGGGCTTTAATGTGTTCATATGGAGTCTGTACAATTTGAGAGTCAATAGAGTCCATTTAGGCCGTCAATTTGAAGAAATTCGGAGACTGCTCGCTGTTGGCCGAAAATTCCAGCATGCTGTTTTTTAGTTCCAGCTCAAGTTCGTTCTTCACATAACGGTAAAATGGTCCGGTTCAAGCAATCCAAAGGTGGTTTGGGTCGGTTCGAATGGTTCGGAAGCGGTCCAAGCCCTATTTGAAATTATTATTGTAATAATTTTAGTTTTTATTTGTGCTTGATTAAAAATCCCAAAACCAATTCACTTTAGTAAATTTAATTAATTATGCATTATTGAATGTATGTTTTAATTAAATAGTATTTTATGTGCATAATGTATGTCATTTATATTTAAAACCCCACCATAGGAAAGCATGTTCATGCATTTGTTTAATTTGAATAAGTGTTATTTATTAATTCAAATGCATGAGGGAAATTTCATGTTTTATTAATATAAGAGTTGTATTAAGTTAGGGAGATTCATGCTTGAATGGTTAATTAAAATTGATTAATTCTTATAATAGTTATAATTATTAAATGATAAAATTAACCAAGCATGAAGCATGAAATTTCATTAGTTTGATTATAAGTGTTATACTCAAATTAGGCTTGTTATGGATTGTTTTTATAATTGTTATAAAAAGAGATAGAAATCTAAAATCTATAACAAGATTGAGTGCATGCTCACTTACGTTAATGAACCTCCAAATCAATCAACTTGCATAGTTTAGGTCGATATCTTGTAAAACAACGGTTACGAGAGAACTCACCCGACAAGATGCTGTCTAAGGCTGGAGGTATTTAAGTTGACGGTTTACGGAACACCTCCTACCTGGGCATCGAGTCGGTTCTTGAGTTAAGTTAACACGAGTTTTATGAGCATGTGTGAGCGGTGTGAGGTTTTAAAGTGTTATCACCTAGACATCGTAGTATAAAGCGTTATACAAACCTAGACATAGGTTGTTTCTAAATGGTGCTTTTCTTATAACTTGAATGATTGATTGTTATATGCTTTTAAACACCATTAGAAAGCAAGTTATAGGGTTAATTCATTAAAAGTTATAAGGGATAGTTAATGAATAGAATCCATAAAACCTATAACAAAGAGTTGCATGCTAACATAGGATCTTAGGATCTTGTCATTCTTTAAATGGTTTAAAATGAAATAGACCTAAGATCGCCTTTTCTAATCGGATTAGAAATATGTCTTACTTAGTTTTTAAAATTGTTTTAAGATTTGAGTAAGTAGGACGTAAGACCTTGGTTATAAGGGAACTCTCCCGGCAAATGGTTCGGAACCTGAGTTGAATTAACCATAGTCTTACTAGCATGCAATGTCACTAGGTTATTAAAAGAGTTTAATCCACCTAGACATTTAGTGTAAAGACCTTGTTTAAAAAGGCATAGACTTAGATAGATTATTTTAGCCAGAATTTACCTAAGTAATAGACCCTAAAACTTTACGACACTTTAGTGGGAGGAAAAGTATAGAAACAAAATATTCAGATTAAGTTTCTACTCTCACGTCCCCCTGAGTTCACACCGTGAGATCCATGCTTGGCCTCGAGGCGCCCTGGGAGCGTCCCCCTACGGATGGTGTTTGCATGGGTTAATATCAAGGTGAATGGGGAAAGTGTTCATAGTAAGTGGGAGAAGGAAACGTGTCAAACGTATCCTGCGGTCTCCATCATTAGGTTGCACCGTGAGATTCCTATGCGCTGCCTGCGAGTCGCCTTGGGAGCGATCACCCTACGGAGGGCTTGCGCATGGGATTCGGAACAACTCAAACTCCAGAAATGGATAGGGTTTCCTAGGGCCATTCCCAACATTAGCACTTCCCTACGGTGGCATTGTTGGGGCCGCCCTTCGGGATCTGAAAAATGATGGGTAACACTTACAAGATGGTCTTGACCAAATTAACGTTAGCTAATAACTATTGGAGTAAGAGTTATTCTGGGAATAGTATTTTGCCGAGATTGTCTCGATTCAGAGGAGGAGTAGTTGACTGCCCTACGGTAGCGATTATTCTAAACCCCCTGAAGTTACGTTGCAAATAAATCAATTGTATATATGGGTCGATGATTGCTTTTGCTAAAATCTGATTGGATTATATGATTAATGGGTTTAGTGCATGTTTCTAATAGAGATTAATTTGTTTGTTTCAGCAATATGTCGAAAAACGAATGTGCTTTGTCAAATGCCAAATTAAACGGTTTAATACATACGACTAAGAATACTTACTTAAACGCTAACCACGTGGCAAAGAATTTAGGTTTGGTCTTAACTGAGGAATATCCTCAAACTAACTGCATAGCCAAGAAAAACATAATCCACGACTCTAAATGCGATTTATTAGTCTTGGAAACGTGTTTAGTGGAAAACGACGATTCTGCCTGGATACTCGATTCAGGTACCACTAATCACGTATGTTCTTCATTTCAAGGAATGAGTTCCTGGCAACAGCTAAAAGCTGGAGGGATGACTCTTAAAGTTGGAACAGGAGAAGTCATCTCGGCTATTGCAGTGGGAGAAATAAAATTATTCTTGACCAAGGAACGTTACATGATATTAGATAATGTGTACATAGTTCCGAAAATTAAAAGAAATTTGATTTCTTTATCTTGTTTATTGGAACAAGGTTACTCAATTTCTTTTTCTGTTAATGAAGCGTTCATAACTAAAAGAGGTATTAATGTTTGCTCTGCAAACTTGAAGAATAAATTGTATGTTTTGAGACCAATTGAGTCTAAAGCTATTTTAAATCACGAGATGTTTAAAACCGCTGAGACTCAACCTAAAAAGCGAAGAGTTTCTCAAGATACCTATCTCTGGCACTTGAGGTTAGGCCATATCAACCTCAATAGGTGATAACTGCCCAAAAGGTAGTTATTTAGGCCTCATTTATATAGGGTTTTGTGTGTCCTTTGTGCTTATTAGGGTTGGTTTTAGATATATATTACATGTTTTAACCCATTTGGAAGAATGGAAGCTTTGGAAATCATTTTGTGCAGAATCTGTTGCTGGGCGACTTGAGGGAGCGAATTTTATGCTGGAGCAAACCCGGAGGCAAAACTGCCACGTCACAGCTCGTTAGCCAACTTCATGAACCGACTTCTGTTGAATTATTTTCGGGATAAAGGGGCAAGGAGAGCCTTACACGTGTCCAGGTTGACCTAATTCAAGCCTCCTACCACCTCTATAAAAGGAGAAAGCCGCCCAAGTCAAATTCATTCCAACTTTCCTTGGAAGCCGAATAGTATAGAAAGATTGGAGATTACCAAGAACACCATCATCCGCAAGCTGATTAGGGAGATTATTATTTTCTTTATTATCTTGTGTAAATGGATATGCCTACTCAGATTGTAATTCATGTTCCCATGCTTATTATGAACTAAGTAGCTCTAGGCGTTCGTTAGGGAATATGTAGTTGCCGTGCCTAAACTCTAATAATATTCATTGATTATTGCATCTTGGTTAATTGTTGTGCTTGCTTCTATTTTATGCCCGCTTGGCCAGCCGGTGTGAATACCTCTCTCTAGTTTCAGGGATGATTTAGAGAGTGTGTGGCAATTAATCACACTACGATCATTGTGTATTGGTGAACGCCAGTGACTGAGCTAGGGATAGCCAGTTGCCTAGTGCTTGATCGGTCACACTTCATTGGGGTTGAAACACATTCCAAAAGATCCGGAGTTCCGGGAGGAATCCGCTAATAATACTGCGAGAGTTTGCATGATCAATGATATTGCTAGAGCATCTTTAAAAACAATTACTAAACTTAACCAGCGCCTGCCTCTAATCTATCTGCCTATTTGTTTATTCTTTGTTCTGTCGTTTATTTTGCTTCAGCATAATTCTTATAAAACCCAATCATTTTTATTACTTTGAAACCATTAAAAGAATTATACAAAATAGATAAAGTGGAAGCTAGTTCAGGACTCGGATTGATAATATTACTTGCTGCCGACTGTGTATACTTGCACAGGAATTCTAGAGTCTTTTTACACCATATTTCTACTCACTCTAGGAGCCCAACAAGTTTTTGGCGCCGTTGCCGGGGACTTGAATAAGTTTTTATCTGATCTGTTTTGTGTATGTGTTTTAGTGGTTTGGTGCTAGAACTTTTTGATTGTTTCTTTTGTTTTTGCAGGTGTGAGTTTGGTGCATGAGCGATCCGCCTGGGGTGAGGTTCGAGCTTGATCCAGAAATTGAGAGGACATTCAGGATAAGAAGAAGAGAGCAGCGTAGACAGCAGAATCAAATGGCTGACATACCACATTTACCACAAGGTCCTGAAGGTCTAGCGAACCCCCAGCAGAATCGTGTGCTGCAGCAAAACCCGCCGCTGGAGCAAAATGAGCAGCAAAATAATCAGGCTGAGAATCCTATCTTGGTAGCAAACGATAGGACCATAGCCATTCGAGCTTATGCTTTTCCGATGTTTGATGAGTTGAATCCAGGGATTGCACGTCCTCAAATTCAAGCGGCGAATTTTGAAATGAAACCGGTAATGTTTCAGATGTTACAAACCGTAGGTCAATTCCATGGTTTGTCATCTGAGGACCCTCATTTGCATCTTAAGTCTTTTCTAGGAGTTAGTGATTCTTTTGTAATTCAAGGAGTGCCTAGAGATGCTCTTAGATTAACTTTGTTCCCGTATTCTCTTAGGGATGGAGCGAAGGCGTGCTTAAATTCTTTTGCTCCAGGATCAATTAGGACATGGGATGAGTTAGCTGAAAAATTCTTGAGTAAATATTTCCCACCTAATAGAAATGCTAAATTACGGAGTGAAATAGTAGGGTTTAGGCAACTTGAAGATGAGACTTTTAGTGAGGCTTGGGAGAGGTTTAAGGAGCTTTTGCGAAAGTGTCCCCACCATGGCTTACCACATTGTATTCAAATGGAAACATTTTACAATGGATTGAATGCAGTAACTCAAGGTATGGTTGATGCTTCGGCTGGAGGGGCCCTATTGGCAAAAAATTTTAATGAAGCCTATGAAATTTTGGAAAGAATATCTACTAATAGTTGTCAGTGGTCGGATGTTAGAGGCACAAATAAAAAGGTTAAGAGTGTGTTAGAGGTTGATGGTGTGTCCACCATTAGGGCTGATCTTGCTATGATTGCTAACGCTATTAAGAATGTGACAGTAATTAGTCATCAGCAGCCGCCAGTTGTGGAGCCTGCTGCAGTGGTGAACCAAGTTACAGAGGAAGCATGTGTCTATTGTGGTGAAAATCACAGCTACGAGTTTTGCCCCAGCAATCCAGCTTCTGTGTTTTTTTGTAGGTAATCAGAGGAATAACCCGTATTCTAACTTTTATAATCCAGGTTGGCGCAACCACCCCAACTTCGCGTGGGGAGGACAAGGGAGTAATGTGCAAGCACAACAAAAGGTGAACCAGCTGGGATTTGCTAAAGCGCAGGTATTGCCCCAGCAAAATAAGCAGGCTTTGCCCGAGCAAAATTCGGGGAATTCTCTTGAGGCAATGATGAAAGAATTTATGGCTCGTACAGACGCTGCAATTCAAAGTAATCAAGCTTCAATGAGAGCCCTGGAATTGCAAGTGGGTCAGCTAGCTAATGAGCTGAAAGCAAGGCCTCAAGGGAAACTTCCTTCAGATACTGAACACCCTAGAAGGGAAGGTAAGGAGCAGGTAAAGGCAGTGACTCTTAGGAGTGGTAAACCCCTAGAAGAAAGAAAAGAGCCTAGTAAAACCCAGGATATAGATAATAATGGTGATAGAAATGTTGTTGTCGAGAAAGAGTTGGAGTCTGGTCAGGGTGCTGGAGGCAGCAATAAAGATGCTGGAGCATTTGGTTCTGTTCCAGATGTGGAACCACCTTATGTGCCGCCCCCACCTTATGTACCACCTCTACCTTTTCCACAAAGGCAAAGGCC
This sequence comes from Luffa aegyptiaca, assembly GCA_017139565.1. NCBI lineage: Eukaryota > Viridiplantae > Streptophyta > Magnoliopsida > Cucurbitales > Cucurbitaceae > Luffa > Luffa aegyptiaca. Next base: position 8,491,805 of record CM029397.1, read on the forward strand.
TAAGAATCAGGATGGTCAATTTAAAAAGTTTTTAGAGATTCTTAAGCAATTGCATATAAATATCCCTTTAGTAGAAGCTATAGAGCAAATGCCTAATTATGCTAAATTTCTTAAGGATATTTTAACTAAAAAGAAGAGGTTAGGTGAGTTTGAGACTGTATCACTTACTGAGGAATGTAGTGCTATTCTTAAGAATGGGTTACCAACCAAGGCTAAGGATCCAGGATCATTTACTATACCTGTGTCTATAGGTGGAAAAGAGTTAGGTAGAGCACTCTGTGATTTAGGTGCAAGCATTAACCTTATGCCTCTTTCGGTCTATCGAAAGCTAGGTATTGGTGAAGCTAGACCTACCACAGTTACACTCCAACTAGGTGATAGGTCTATCACATATCCAGAGGGTAAGATTGAGGATGTCTTAGTAAAAGTAGATAAATTCATATTTCCTGTTGATTTCATTATTTTAGACTATGAGGCTGATAAAGATGTCCCAATTATTCTAGGACGTCCATTTTTGGCTACTGGTAGGGCGTTAATAGATGTTCAAAAAGGAGAGTTAACAATGAGAGTTTGTAACGAGGAAGTAAAATTTAATGTGTTTAAGGCCATGAAGTATCCAGACGAGATGGAAGATTGCTCTTTCATTAGGATTCTGGAGAACACAATTGTTGAGACAGCAATTCGGGATTCGGCAAATAAGCATTTGGAAAATCATGGAAAGGTTAGTGTAGAGGATTTAGAAGTTTGTTCTTTAGAAAGAAAAAATGAAAAAGAGTTATTTAGGTGTGAGGATGTTTTTGAATCTTTAGATTTAGATCAAAGGAAGGCTCCTCCAATTAAGCCATCCCTGATTGAGGCACCTACTTTAGATTTGAAGCCCTTGCCGGATCATCTGAAGTATGTGTATCTTGGGGAAGGTGAGACGTTGCCCATTATTGTTGCATCAGATTTAATGCCGGAGCATGAAGAGGCCTTAATAAAATTGCTGCAGCAATACCGCAAGGCTATTGGTTGGACATTGGCTGACATTCAGGGGATTAGCCCATCTTTTTGTATGCATAAAATCACTCTAGAGGAGGGATCCTTTAGGAGTATTGAGCAACAAAGAAGACTTAACCCTGCAATGAAAGAAGTGGTTAAAAAGGAGGTGATTAAATGGTTGGATGCTGGCATCATTTATCCAATTGCAGACAGCAATTGGGTAAGCCCTGTCCAATGTGTTCCTAAGAAAGGAGGTGTCACTGTGGTAAGCAATAAAGATAATGAATTGATCCCAACCAGGACAGTAACTGGTTGGAGGGTTTGCATGGATTACAGGAGGCTTAACAAAGCCACCCGTAAGGACCACTTCCCTCTACCATTTATTGACCAGATGTTGGATAGGTTGGCTGGTCAGGCCTACTACTGTTTCTTAGATGGTTATTCTGGGTATAACCAGATTACTATTGCTCCTGAGGATCAGGAAAAAACCACCTTCACCTGCCCTTATGGGACGTTTGCTTTCAGGCGGATGCCTTTTGGCCTTTGCAATGCTCCAGCAACATTTCAGCGGTGTATGTTAGCAATTTTTTCTGATATGATTGAGTCCACTGTTGAGGTCTTTATGGACGATTTTTTAGTTTTTGGAGGGTCTTTTCAGAGTTGTTTAGATAATTTAGGTCAGGTGTTGAAAAGATGTGAGGATACCCATCTAGTTCTTAATTGGGAGAAATGCCACTTCATGGTGAAGGAGGGCATAGTGTTAGGTCATAGGATTTCTAAGAATGGTCTAGAAGTTGATAGAGCGAAAGTTGAGGTTATTGAGAGATTAAAACCACCGAATTCAGTGAAGGGGATTCGGAGTTTTTTAGGTCATGCTGGATTTTATAGAAGGTTCATAAAGGATTTTTCAAAAATCAATAAACCTCTTTGTAACTTATTGTGCACTGATCATGTTTTTGACTTTGATGCAGAATGTAGGAAGGCTTTTGAGACATTGAAGGCTGCTTTAATCTCAGCACCCATTCTTTGTGCACCTAATTGGAATTTACCGTTTGAGGTAATGTGCGATGCGAGTGATGCTGCAGTAGGTGCAATGCTGGGGCAAAAGCAGGGCAAATTTATCCATCCTATATATTATGCAAGCAGGATTTTAAATGAGGCACAGGTCAACTACACAACTACTGAAAAAGAGTTGTTAGCTGTTGTGTTCGTCTTTGAGAAATTCCGGCCATATTTGGTTGGATCCAAAGTCACGGTGTTCACGGATCATGCAGCAATAATTTATTTAGTGACAAAGAAAGATGCAAAACCTAGACTAATTCGTTGGGTTTTATTATTGCAGGAGTTCGACTTGGAGATAAAGGATAAGAAAGGATCAGAGAATGTCATTGCAGATCATTTGTCTCGTCTTGATCCATCATCATCTTTGCTGGAGCAATCTGCCATTTCCGATTCTTTTCCAGATGAGCAGCTTTTTGCTGTTCAGGTAAAGGTAGTCAGGGATGTCCCTTGGTATGCTGATATTGCCAACTATTTAGTGAAGGGAGTTACCCCTATTGACATGAGTTGGAGGCAGAAGAAAAAGTTTAAGCATGATGCGAAATTTTTCTATTGGGATGAGCCATTTATGTATAAGCAATGCTCTGACGGTATTATTCGTAGGTGTGTTTCAGGTGATGAAACAAAGGAAATCCTGGAGCAATGTCACTCTTCGCCGTATGGAGGCCATTTCAGCGGTCAGAGGACAGCTATGAGGATTTTGCATTGCGGATTCTTTTGGCCTACCTTGTTTAAAGATGCCCACTGGTTCTACAAGCAATGTGATGCTTGCCAAAGGAGAGGAAACTTGGGGCCTAGAGATGAAATGCCTCTTACTTACATTTTAGAAGTCGAATTATTCGATGTATGGGGTATTGATTTTATGGGGCCATTTCCCCCTTCTAATGGCAATGTTTTTATCTTATTGGCAGTAGATTACGTGTCTAAGTGGGTGGAGGCCATTGCATGCCATCAGAGTGATGCCAAGACAGTTTCACAGTTTCTCCAATCGCACATTTTTGCGCGGTTTGGGACACCTAGAGCTCTAATAAGTGATGAGGGTACACATTTTGTTAATAATATCTTAACTAAGCTTTTAGCTAAGTATGCAATCAAGCATAGGATAGCTACCCCCTATCACCCACAGGCTAATGGTCAAGCTGAGATAAGTAATAGGGAAATTAAATCAATTCTAGAAAAAGTAGTCCATCCATCTAGAAAGGATTGGTCTTTTAGGTTGGATGAGGCTCTTTGGGCTTATAGGACAGCCTATAAGACTCCTCTAGGTATGTCTCCCTATCGGTTAGTATATGGGAAAGCTTGTCATCTACCATTAGAGCTGGAGCATAAAACGTTTTGGGCTTTGAAAAAGTTAAATTTTGATCTGAGTAGTGTAGGAGCAGTGCGAATGCTGCAGCTTAACGAATTGGAGGAATTTCGCCAATTTTCTTATGAGAATGCGAAAATTTATAAAGAAAAGACTAAGTTGTGGCATGACAAGAAAATTATGCCTAAAGAATTTGTCAAAGGTCAAAAAGTTTTGCTTTATAATTCTAGATTAAAATTGTTTCCTGGGAAACTAAAGTCCAAGTGGTCAGGTCCGTTTGTGGTGATTGAGGTTTTCCCCCATGGAGCAGTTACTTTGCAAGATGAAAAGGATGGGAGAGTGTTCAAAGTGAATGGACAGCGTGTCAAACATTATTGGGGAGAGGAGTTCCAGATGAAATATCCTTCCCTAAAGTTGGTTGATTGAGAGAGCAGGATTTTTACGGGAGCATTTCACAGAGCAAAATGTTGAGCTCCCAGAGTTTGTATTAATTTTATTTTTCGCTGATTTATTTTTACTTCGATTAGGTTAGATTTAGTGTTGCATGGTTTACTAGATTTTATCTTTTAGTATTCTTATCATTTTTGGTAGTTTAGATTTTATCTATTTCATTTTTTATTTTATTTTATTTTCGGGTTATTTATTTGAATTATCTTCGGATTATCTTTTAATTAGTTAGATTAGATTTTATCTAGATTCTATGTTCAGTTATTTGAATTCTAGTTTAAATTAATAAAGATTTTCTCTAATTTATTCAACCTTGCTTGAAAAGAATTCGATTTGATTTGATTGGTTAATTCAAATTTGAATCTGAAAGATTTGATTTTCCTATTTTGAAATTTAAAATTCCGTATGTAAGATTCTTCAGGGTTAGAAGGTTGATGCGGCAAAGTTAGGGCTGAAGCAAATCTTTCGTCCGAATAGGAAGGGGTTTTGTTGAAGATTAATTTCTTTTTACCGTTTGAATTTTAAATTTTCGTGTGCAGGAAATTGAATGAGGAATTATGATGAGGCCACGTGTCGAACAGTGATCATCCAAGGGCGTTGATGGTGGACAGCACATGATTATTTACCATAGGCGGTTTGAATTCTGGATTTTACCGTTGGATGGTTGAATTCTATTGGTTGCATGCGATTTAGAAATGGTAATTTCAAGTTAATGACAGCAAGATCTTTCTGTTAGGATTCTATTTTGCTCAAGCCTTATTTATTGGCAACTCACGGTACGTTTCTCTTACTTCATCCTTCTTGCTTCAAACTTTTGCTTTCTTTTTCGTTTTCATTCTCTGTAAATCCCTTGAGTCTTCCATGGCGAAAACAAGAGCGCGAAAAGAAAGGGAGAATGAGGAAGAAGAGGTACCTGTTACCCCTGAAGTGCAGAAAGTTAAAGCGAAGAAGAAAAGGACCCCGGAGGAGAAGGAAGCCAAGAGACGAAGACGACAACAGAGGGCTGAGGAACAAGAAAAGGCAACAGAGATTGTTGCTGCGGCAGTTGAAGAAGGAGACCCGCAAGAACCTGATATACAAAACCCAGAGGAGGGTGAGCAGAGAGTTGTGGATACGGAAGAAGAGGAGCGAACAGAAGAAGTTCAAGAGGAGCGGCCGGAAGTGCAAGAAGAAGTTCAAGAACAGCAGGTCGAGGATGTTCAAATGCAACAGGAAGAAGAAGTTCAGGTACCGGATAATGAGCCAGTACAGGAGGCTCAAGTGGAAGTGATCATGCCGGAGGTGCCAAAGCGTCGCCGCGTTAAGAGAAAAGCAGGCCGCGCTAGGGTTGTCCGGAATGATACTCCATCGCCTCTGACCACGGATTCTGAAAGAGAGAATGCAGAGAGAGTAGAGCGTGAGAAGAAGGAAGCCGAGGAAAGAGCAAGAGAAGAGGCAGAGGAAAAGGCTGAGGAAGAGCGGTTGCTCAAGCGAAGGGCGGAAAAGGGCAAAAATGTTGCTGGAGCATCAGAAGAGCACGATGAAATAGAAGAGCAACAATTACTGGATGATCGCTTCGTCAACAATTTTGCCAGAGCAAAATACGCTGAGCTTCTGAAAAGGGACTTCCTGTTTGAGAGGGGATTTAGTGGTGAGCTTCCGCATTTTCTGAGAACTGGTATTGCGAATCATGGGTGGGAACGATTCTGTTCAAAACCCGAATCTGTAAACGCGCAGTTAGTGCGCGAATTCTATGCAAATATCGACCGAGAAGAAGGTTTCCTAGCAGTTGTTCGAGGTATTGAGGTCGACTGGAGTCCTAGGGCTATCAACGCACTGTATAACCTTCAGAATTTCCCCCATGCGGCATATAATGAGATGGCTGTCGCGCCATCTAATGAGCAGTTAAGTAATGCTGTGCGGGAGGTAGGTACTGAAGGGGCACAGTGGCAGCTATCCAAGACTCAGAAGAGGACATTCCAATCGGCTTATTTGAAAAGGGAAGCAAACACGTGGATGGGATTTATCAGACAAAGGATGCTTCCAACGACTCATGACTCGACAGTTTCTAGGGAACGAGTGCTTTTGGCTTTCGCTATTTTGAGGTCTCTCAGTATTGATGTGGGAAAAATTATTGCTGATGAAATATTTGGTTGTTGGAAGAAGAAAGTGGGGAAACTATTCTTTCCGAACACAATCACAATGCTTTGTAGAGGAGCAGGGGTTCCGGAAGATGAAAGGGATGTGATTCTGTTTGACAAGGGAATCATTGACACGCCTAACTTGGCACGGCTCCAGCGTATGCAGGAGGTACGTCAGGGTGGGCTGGTCCACGACATCAACACGATTTTAGAACAACTCGCACTTTCGGCCAGCAGGCAGGAGTTTGCTGAACGGCAAGCTTTGACTTTCTGGAGCTATGTTAAGAATCGTGATGCCAATCTGAAGAAGGCGCTGCAGGAGAATTTTTCGAAACCATATCCAGCCCTTCCAGCATTCCCTGAAGATTTATTCAACCCCTGGATTCCGCCCCCACCAATGGAAGGAGGAGAAGAGGAAGATGAAAATGAACCGGGCCAAGAGGACTGAAGGATGAAGTGGCCCTGAGCGAGCATGATTTTTGTTCTAACTTTTTTTTTGCTCGCGCATTTTCTACTTTCCTTTTCTGTTGATGTTCTGTTTGTTTCTTTTTAATATTTCTGCCTCTAAAAAAATATATCTGCTGATGTACTTTCTTTCTCTATATTTTTAATGAAATTTCCAGATGTTTTGTTCTATAGCACTACGCATTCTAACTTAACTACTTTTCTTCTGAATTTTTGAAGCTTGGACTGGCTAAGCTTAATTAGATCAAGGTATTCTGATCTCCAGAAACCTTTTACTTGAGCATTTTCTTCTAGCCTCGACTGTTGCTGCGGCAAAGAAGAATTCTGGAGGTAGTGTTGATTTATATGATCCACTTTAAGCTTAGTTCTAATCCCACGCTTAGGTTAAAAATTCAGATAGAAAAATTTAAGTTTGGGGGTGTCATTTAAAATTTTAATGATTCATTGGGGACAATGAATAATTCAAGTTTGGGGGACTTTTTGCTACTCCAATTGTTTTGCTCGAGCATTCCTCTCCTTCATTAAATAATTTGTTAGGTTATTGAGTAACCGGGGACATTTGTGATACCCACAGTTTGTTTTCGCGTCAAAAGGTAACCTAGGAAATATGAAAACATTATTATGAAAAATTATTTGCTGAAAAAATGATTGTTGAAAATTTTGCTGAGAAAATTCATGGAGCAAAAGTTTTGAAGGATGAATGATGATCCGGCAGTGTTTTTCTGTCTCCCAGAACTTAGGTGAGTTTCATCATAAAATGTTGCCATTCTGAGGGGCAAGAGATGGAATAACTAAGGATTTTTTAGCTTTATAAAGAGTATTTAGCCTAATTGGTGATGAGTTTGAGGCATGGGTATACTGCACCATAAAGTGGGTCATCCCGTGCTTAAGAGCTTATGACTGTAGGGCTGCTTTAAGTCTGAAAAACAAAAATATAAACCCCTTAAAACTGTATTTTGATATGTCTGATAATAGAGCTAAGCTGTGGCAAGTTCTTAGAATTGAGTTGAAAGTGGTGATTATTTGTCCATGCCGGAAGAATTATTTTGCTGCAGCAGAGCTTGGTTTTGCAGAGTGCTCAGGTAAAGGTTGAAGGTAGTGTTGGATTATCTGTTTTGATTAAGCTATGCTTTGTCTAATGTTTTGAATTCTTAAGGGAAAGTTGGTTAGCATTGCTCGGGACGCGCAATAGTTCAAGTTTGGGAGTGTGATAACTGCCCAAAAGGTAGTTATTTAGGCCTCATTTATATAGGGTTTTGTGTGTCCTTTGTGCTTATTAGGGTTGGTTTTAGATATATATTACATGTTTTAACCCATTTGGAAGAATGGAAGCTTTGGAAATCATTTTCTGCAGAATCTGTTGATGGGCGACTTGAGGGAGCGAATTTTATGCTGGAGCAAACCCGGAGGCAAAACTGCCACGTCACAGCTCGTTAGCCAACTTCATGAACCGACTTCTGTTGAATTATTTTCGGGATAAAGGGGCAAGGAGAGCCTTACACGTGTCCAGGTTGACCTAATTCAAGCCTCCTACCACCTCTATAAAAGGAGAAAGCCGCCCAAGTCAAATTCATTCCAACTTTCCTTGGAAGCCGAATAGTATAGAAAGATTGGAGATTACCAAGAACACCATCATCCGCAAGCTGATTAAGGAGATTATTATTTTCTTTATTATCTTGTGTAAATGGATATGCCTACTCAGATTGTAATTCATGTTCCCATGCTTATTATGAACTAAGTAGCTCTAGGCGTTCGTTAGGGAATATGTAGTTGCCGTGCCTAAACTCTAATAATATTCATTGATTATTGCATCTTGGTTAATTGTTGTGCTTGCTTCTATTTTATGCCCGCTTGGCCAGCCGGTGTGAATACCTCTCTCTAGTTTCAGGGATGATTTAGAGAGTGTGTGACAATTAATCACACTACGATTATTGTGTATTGGTGAACGCCAGTGACTGAGCTAGGGATAGCCAGTTGCCTAGTGCTTGATCGGTCGCACTTCATTGGGGTTGAAACACATTCCAAAAGATCCGGAGTTCCGGGAGGAATCTGCTAATAATACTGCGAGAGTTTGCATGATCAATGATATTGCTAGAGCATCTTTAAAAACAATTACTAAACTTAACCAGCGCCTGCCTCTAATCTATCTGCCTATTTGTTTATTCTTTGTTCTGTCGTTTATTTTGCTTCAGCATAATTCTTATAAAACCCAATCATTTTTATTACTTTGAAACCATTAAAAGAATTATACAAAATAGATAAAGTGGAAGCTAGTTCAGGACTCGGATTGATAATATTACTTGCTGCCGACTGTGTATACTTGCACAGGAATTCTAGAGTCTTTTTACACCATATTTCTACTCACTCTAGGAGCCCAACAATAGGATTGAGAGATTGGTCAAGAGTGGACTTCTAAACAAGTTAGAAGACGACTCGTTGCCTCCTTGTGAGTCATGCCTTGAGGGCAAGATGACAAAACGACCTTTTACCGGAAAAGGTTATCGTGCCAAAGAGCCCTTAGAGCTCATTCATTCGGACCTCTGTGGACCAATGAACATTAGAGCTCGAGGAGGGTACGAATATTTCATCAGTTTCATTGATGATTATTCGAGGTATGGCTATCTCTACCTGTTGCATCATAAGTCCGAAGCTTTTGAAAAGTTCAAAGAGTACAAGGCCGAGGTTGAGAACCTATTAGGTAAGACGATAAAAACACTTCGATCCGATCGAGGTGGAGAGTACATGGACTCAAGTTTTCAAGACTATTTGATAGAGCATGGAATTACGTCCCGACTCTCAGCCCCTGGTACACCTCAGCAAAACGGTGTATCGGAAAGGAGAAACAGAACCTTGTTGGACATGGTTCGTTCGATGATGAGTTATGCTCAGTTGCCTAACTCGTTTTGGGGTTATGCAGTAGAGACTGCAGTTTATATTTTGAACGTAGTTCCCTCAAAGAGTGTTTCTGAAACACCGTTTGAGCTCTGGAAAGGACGTAAAGCTAGTTTACGACATTTCAGAATTTGGGGATGCCCTGCATACGTGCTAGAAGCAAATCCAAAGAAATTAGAACCTCGTTCTAAATTTTGCCTATTTGTAGGCTATCCCAAAGAAACGAGAGGTGGATACTTCTTCGATCCAGAGGAAAATAAAGTACTTGTATCGACAAATGCTACATGCCTAGAAGAAGACCACCTCAGAGATCACAAGCCACGAAGTAAAGTCATTTTAACTGAACTATCAAACGAAGCTACAGAAACATCAACAAGAGTTGTTGATGATGCTGGCACCTCGAGTCAATCGCGTCCTTCTCAAGAAATAAGAGAACCTCGACGTAGTGGGAGGGTTGTTAGACAACCTGATCGCTATTTGGGTTTAACTGAAACTCCAATCGTCATACCTGATGACGGAATCGAGGATCCATTAACCTTTAAACAGGCAATGGATGATGTTGACAAGAACGAGTGGATTAAAGCCATGGACTTGGAAATCGAGTCCATGCATTTTAATTCAGTATGGGATCTTGTAGATCAACCTGAAGGGGTTAGACCCATAGGGTGTAAATGGATCTACAAGAGAAATCGAGACGCTGCTGGAAAGGTACAGACCTTTAAGGCACGACTTGTGGCAAAGGGTTTTACCCAGCAGGAGGGGATTGACTATGAAGAAACCTTCTCCCCTGTTGCCATGTTAAAGTCGATCCGGATACTTTTGTCCATTGCCACGTTTTACGATTATGAAATATGGCAAATGGATGTCAAGACTGCCTTTCTGAACGGTAATCTTGAAGAAAGTATCTACATGTCTCAGCCAGAGGGGTTCATAGCTCAGGATCAAGAGCAAAAAGTTTGCAAGCTTAAACGATCCATTTATGGATTAAAACAAGCATCTAGATCCTGGAATATGAGATTTGATACTGCGATCAAATCTTATGGCTTTGAACAAAACGTTGATGAGCCTTGTGTTTACAAAAGGATCATCAACAACTCCGTAGCTTTCTTAGTACTGTATGTAGATGATATCCTACTCATCGGGAATGATGTAGGTTATCTAACTGACATTAAACTATGGCCAGCAACTCAATTCCAAATGAAAGATTTGGGTGAGGCACAATTTGTTCTAGGGATCCAAATTGTTCGAAACCGAAAGAACAAAACGCTAGCCCTGTCTCAAGCGTCTTATATCGACAAATTGTTGGTTAGATATAAAATGCAAAATTCCAAGAAAGGACTATTACCTTTCAGGCACGAAATTATTTTGTCTAAGGAACAGTGTCCTCAGACACCTCAAGAAGTTGAGGACATGAGACGTTTTCCCTATGCCTCTGCAGTAGGTAGCCTAATGTATGCCATGTTGTGTACAAGGCCTGACATTTGTTATGCAGTAGGGATTGTCAGTAGATATCAATCAAATCCAGGATTCGATCACTGGACAGCCGTTAAAAGTATCCTCAAATATCTAAGGAGAACGAGGGACTATATGCTCGTGTATGGTTCAAAGGATTTGATCCTTACAGGATACACTGATTCTGACTTTCAAACCGATAAAGATTCGAGGAAATCTACATCGGGGTCAGTATTCACTCTAAATGGAGGAGCAATAGTATGGCGCAGCATCAAGCAAGGATGCATTGCAAACTCGACCATGGAGGCCGAATATGTAGCCGCTTGCGAAGCAGAAAAAGAGGCAGTATGGCTCAAGAAGTTCCTAACTGACTTAGAAGTCATTCCGAATATGCATCTGCCTATCACCTTGTATTGTGATAATAGCGGCGCAGTTGCAAACTCAAAGGAACCTCGCAGCCATAAGAGAGGCAAGCACATCGAAAGGAAATACCATCTCATTAGGGAGATTGTGCACCGAGGAGACGTGATCGTCACGAAGATAGCGTCGGAGCACAACATTGCTGATCCATTCATGAAGGCTCTCACAGCTAAAGTGTTCGAGAGTCATCTAGAAGGTCTAGGTCTACGAGAAATGTACGAGAAATAATCTAGGTCAAGTGGGAGAATTGTAACCGGTATATCGATGCCTCAGTATACTGGGTATTTAGATGCCCTAGTTTATTGTATTTTTACTTTGTTATTAATACAAGTATTTATTCACCCACTGCTGTTATAGATTATAGTACATCCCACTAAACTAGAGTTTTAGTTCAAGTGGGAGATTGTTGGGATTGGTGTCCTAAAACTCGTAGATAGTGAATGTTAAACGAATTATATACTTATTCGATAAAGGCGCTATCGAGACTAATTCAGTAAAGTTATTACTGAATAAAGTAAATTGCACATATAATTACCCAAATCCAATAAACTAAGATCCATGGCTATAGGATGAACACTTGAGCTTTATGTAGAGACATAAAAGTGGATCAAGCTCGAGTAATAGCCAAAACAGTCTATAGTATAGGGATACGGCTGGATACCTTATTCTGGGGACACTATGAGACGCGACCCGCTTTATAAATGGTATAGACGATGTGATCCTAAATCGTCCATGTAGAGACATGCGAGTGGGGGAGTCCTATGCAATGAGTTTGCATAAGACCAGGACCGAGAAATAAGTCGCTCTCGCTTTATAACACCGTTTACTGATGAGACTGACTATTTCATATGATGACCTAAGTAACTCGATCTTAATCCTGAGCTATCTATGAACTTCTGTTTATTTGGGCTTATCCTTAGATCTGCATAGGTGAGAGTGGCTCAGTATCGCCGACTCAATAAGCCTCCCATTTCAGGGATAGGAACGGGTAGATAGCTGGGGACATAGTCGTGCAAGAAGGAATTCACTCCTACCCGAATTAGGGATAGTAGAGAGGTTGTTCTCTTAAGTGCTGACTCCGGGGCTTGAACAAAGGGATCCCGCCCTCTCATTGGCCCGAGAGGGACTCGGTTTATTGGTTGGACCATAAACCAATTGTTCATTAGAGGATCAGTGGGACTTGAGGAACTAGAAGTACTATAGGGGTGAAACGACTTTTTGACCTAGCTATAGATACGAACAACCTGTGAAGGATCGACTTACTAATCATGGTTAAATCAAGTGGACGGAAATATATCTATAGTGAGGGGAGTGCAACTATCGGGCTATAGTGGAGTGTCCCGGTAGTTAACGAATGTTGGCTAGTTTGGATAATGAGATTAGTCGGTTAGCCTCGAATCGTTGGAGCCCATGATCTATAGGTCCATTAGGTCCCCCTACTAGCTCATATCGGAACAAAGCCTAGAACAAAAAGATAGGAAGCTTTGAATCGTTCAAAATCGAGAAAACGGGTATTATCGTAAATTGTGTTTGACACAATAATTTAATTATGAATTAAATTAGAAAATGAGAGATGGAGTATTTAAAAGTGTTTTGAATACCATATATATGTATTAGGAATCATATATAATTCATGGCACTAGGTGATAAAGATTAATTGGATTAATCATGTAAAAATTACTTGGAATTGTACAAATTAATTGCCTAGAAATCAATTTCAATTTTGAATTGAAATAGGAATGAATTGCAAGCTGAAAATTGAGAATTTAGATTCAATTTTAAGTGGATTTAGTGGCATTCCCACTCTTGCATGTTGATGCATAGTGGAAAACAACACAACCATGCACTAGTTGCATGTGTTGTGAATTAAACACCTAGAATCCACTTTGAGTTGCAATTTCACCATGTGTCTAGTGTCATGAGGCTTCTCTTTGCATGGAAGATGTCTATATAAGGAGTATGAATCAGATTCAAATGAAGGAGAGCCATTTTCCATATTGTTATGCTGCTGGATTTTGGTCTCAAACTCACTCATCTCCATATATCTCTCTAGTGCTTGAACCTTCAAGCATTCCCTTCCCATTCCCTATCTCTATAGACTCCCACAAGTCGTTCTTGGCCCGGAGAATAGTAGGGAAGACACTAGAGGTGGTCCACACACCGTTCGTGATCAAAGGAATCAAAGGGAGTTGTTGAATCGGTCTCCAAAAGGTTGGTAAAAATTCTGCTCTCACCTTACGGTATTTGGACAGTATGTTTTCATTTTCTAAAATTGATGTAGTTAAGTACCTCCGATCCTAAAATTGCTTCCGCATGTGTTATATGAACACCTTCAATATGTTATTAGATAACGTATATATAGTTCCCAGAATAAAAAGAAATTTGATTTCTATTTCTTGTTTGCTAGAACAAGGGTATTCAGTGTCCTTTTCTGTGAATGAAGCTTTCATTACTAAAAGGGGTGCTGATATATGTTCTGCAAAAATGGAGAACAATTTGTATGTCTTAAGACCAATAGAGTCTAGGGCTATTTTGAACAATGAAATGTTTAAAACAGCTGAGACTCAACCAAAAAGGCAAAAAGTTTCTCAAAGTACCTATCTTTGGCACTTGAGACTTGGCCACATAAATCTCAATAGGATTGGGAGATTGGTTAAGAACGGACTTCTAAGCCAGTTAGAAGATGGTACTTTACCTCCATGTGAGTCATGTCTCGAAGGTAAGATGACCAAACGACCTTTTACTGGAAAAGGTTATCGTGCCAAGGAGCCCTTAGAACTCGTACATACGGATCTCTGTGGTCCAATGAATGTAAGAGCTCGAGGAGGGTATGAATATTTCATCTCTTTCATAGATGATTATTCAAGGTATGGTTATTTATACCTAATGAGTCATAAGTCTGAAGCCCTTGAAAAGTCCAAGGAGTACAGGACTGAAGTTGAGAACTTGTTAGGTAAGACCATTAAAACACTTCGATCTGATCGAGGTGGAGAGTATTTGGACTTAAAATTCCAAAACTATTTGATAGAACATGGAATATCGTCCCAACTCTCAGCACCAGGTACACCTCAACAGAATGGTGTATCTGAAAGGAGAAACAGAACCTTGTTAGACATGGTTTGATCTATTATGAGCTATGCTCAGTTGCCTAGTTCTTTTTGGGGTTATGCAGTAGAGACTGCAGTTTATATTTTGAATGTTGTTCCCTCAAAGAGTGTTTCTGAAACACCATTTGAGCTTTGGAAAGGGCATAAAGTTAGTTTACGTCATTTCAGAATTTGGGGCTGCCCTGCACATGTGTTAGTAGCAAACCCAAAGAAATTGGATTCATGTTCAAAATTATGCCTATTCGTAGGCTACCCAAAAGAAACAAGAGGTGGATACTTCTTTGATCCAAAAGAAAATAAAGTGTTTGTATCGACAAATGCTACTTTCTTGGAAGAAGACCACGTTAAAGAACACATACCACGCAGTAAAATTGTGTTAAGTGAACTTTCTGGTAAAGCTACAAATAAATCAACAAGAGTTGTTGATGAAGCTGGACCTTCAACAAGAGTTGTTGATGAGCCCAGTTCAGAGGCTGGACCTTCAACAAGAGTTATTGATGAGCCCAGTACATCTGGTCAAGCCCATCCTTCTCAAGAGTTGAGAATGCCTCGACGTAGTGGGAGGGTTGTTATTCAACCTGAACGCTATCTGGGTTTAGCAGAAACTCCAACTGTCATACCTGATGATGGGGTTGAGGATCCATTGACCTTTAGACAGGCAATGAATGATGTGGACCATGACCAGTGGGTCAAAGCTATGGACCTAGAGATGGAGTCTATGTACTTCAATCAAGTCTGGGATCTTGTAGACCTACCTGAAGGGGTTAAACCCATAGGGTGCAAATGGATCTACAAGAGAAAACGAGACGCAGCTGGGAAAGTACAGACTTTCAAAGCTCGACTTGTGGCAAAGGGTTATACCCAAAAGGAGGGGGTGGACTATGAGGAAACCTTCTCCCCAGTTGCCATGTTAAAGTCGATAAGAATTCTCTTGTCCATTGCCACCTTTTATGATTATGAGATTTGGCAAATGGACGTCAAGACTACCTTTCTGAATGGCAATCTTGATGAGAACATCTTTATGTCTCAACCAGAGGGGTTCGTTGCTCAAGGTCAAGAGCAAAAAGTTTGCAAGCTTAGACGATCCATTTATGGGTTGAAGCAAGCTTCCAGATCTTGGAATATAAAGTTTGACACTGCTGTCAAATCTTATGGCTTTGACCAGAACGTTGATGAGCCTTGTGTTTACAAAAGGATTATCAACAGTTCAGTAGCTTTTCTGGTGTTGTATGTAGATGATATTCTTCTCATTGGAAAT
Organism: Luffa aegyptiaca; assembly: GCA_017139565.1. Taxonomy (NCBI): domain Eukaryota; kingdom Viridiplantae; phylum Streptophyta; class Magnoliopsida; order Cucurbitales; family Cucurbitaceae; genus Luffa; species Luffa aegyptiaca. The sequence continues at coordinate 8,507,312 of CM029397.1, forward strand.
GATGTAGAATATCTAACTGACATTAAAAAATGGCTATCGACTGAGTTCCAAATGAAAGATTTGGGTGAAGCTCAGTATGTTCTAGGGATTCAAATTATCAGGAATCGTAAGAACAGAACGTTAGCCCTGTCTCAAGCATCATATATAGACAAGATGTTGTCTAGATATAAGATGCAGAATTCCAAGAGGGGTTTACTACCCTTTAGGCATGGAGTTCATTTGTCTAAGGAACAGTGTCCTAAGATACCTCAAGAAATTGAGGATATGAGACACATCCCTTATGCTTCAGCTGTGGGCAGTCTTATGTACGCCATGTTGTGTACTAGGCCTAACATTTGCTATGCAGTTGGGATAGTCAGCAGGTACCAGTCCAATCCAGGGTTAGACCACTGGAGTGTAGTTAAAAACATCCTCAAGTATCTTCGGAGAACGAGGGGCTATCAGCTTGTGTATGGCTCTAAGGATTTGATCCTTACAGGATACACAGACTCTGACTTTCAGACTGATAAGGATTCTAGGAAATCCACATCAGGGTCAGCATTTACCCTCAACGGGGGAGTTGTAGTCTGGCGTAGCATCAAGCAAGGATGCATTGCAGACTCCACCATGGAGGCCAAATATGTCGCTGCTTGTGAAGCAGCTAAGGAGGCTGTATGGCTACGGAAGTTCTTGATGGATTTGGAAGTTGTTCCAAATATGAACTTGCCAATCACCCTTTACTGTGATAATAGTGGTGCAGTGGCAAATTCTAAAGAACCTCGCAATCATAAAAGAGGCAAGCACATAGAGCGCAAATATCATCTCATCAGAGAGATCGTGCAACGAGGGGACGTGATCGTCACGAAGGTAGCCTCTGAGCACAATATTGCTGATCCATTTACCAAGGCTCTCACGGCTAAAGTGTTCGAGGGTCATCTAGAGGGTCTAGGTCTCCGAGATATGTACATAGAATAATCTAGGGCAAGTGGGAGAAGTGTAATGGGTATTGTGAATGCCCTGGTTTATTGTATTTATCTGTATTTGTACTTTTCATGTATTATACAGTATTAATACAAACTACTGTTCCTACTTCAATGATTATTCATTCAATTTTGATTGTTGATGTACATTGCCCGCTAGAGTTTTAGTTCAAGTGGGAGTTGTTGGGTTTTATGCCCTAAAACTCGTAGATAGTAAAAGAAACAAATTAATCGATCTCAATAAAGTGTTATTTGAGTAATTCAGTAATTTGGTTATTGAATAATCGAGTTTGCATTAATAAACCCTAAATCCAATAAACTAAGATCCAAGGTTGTTTAAATGAAACTTGGACTAGTATGTGGGGACATACGGGGATCAGTGTCCAAGTAACAACCTAAATGGTCTATAGTATAGGGATAAGGCTGGGTACCTTATCCTGGTGACACTATGTGATACGGCCCACCTTGTATTCGATACAGATGCAATGATCCAAAGCATCCATGTAGGAGACATGCGGGTGGGGGTATCCTATGCAATGAGTTTGCATAAGACTGGACCGCGAAATAGTAACCACTAGATGTAACGCCGTTAACTAGTTGGGGTAAGTAGATGTGTGTTCCCTTAAGGGCTGATTCTAGGGCTTGAACAAAGGCGCGCCGTCCTCTCCTAGCCTGAGAGGAACTCCTGTTTAGTGGTTGGACCCTAAACAACTTGTTCATTAGAGGAATCAGTGGTACTTAAGGAACCAGAGGTAACCCAGGGGCTCCCACAAGTCTCCAGCCTCTAGAAGTCTCAGAGTCATACCGGTGTAGCCATAGTGGTGGTGTTCGCACTAGTTCGTGATTAATTCACAAGCAGTTGGTGAATTTAATTTGAGTCGTCAACGAGAGTAAGTAATTTGTTACTTTATAAATTAGATTTAGATCTAATATTTTTGTATGCTTAGCCTTAATATATATTTAGAATAGTTCTAATATTATTGCCAATGTATTGGTATTTTAGATTAAACAAAATTAATTACGAATCGGTCCCAATCACGCTTCCGCTTTACGGAATTACGGAATTCCAATCCTTCAGAAAGATCTCGATGGGATGGGGTTCTGACACCTCGCCGACTTCAACCAAGCAATGCTAGCGAAGAATAGCTGGAGACTCTTAAAAAATCCCAACAGCATGCTGTTTAAAGTGTTAAGAGGCAGGTACTTCATTGATGGGAATTTCCTCAGTGCTCCTTTAGGCCATTCCCCTTCCTTGACCTGGAGGAGCATTTGTTGGGGAAGAGAATTATTCGAAAAAGGATACAGATGGAGAGTGGGCATTGGGAACATGATCATGATAGAAGACGATCCTTGGGTCCCCAGAGAAGGCAACCCAAGGATAAACGTTCTCAATGATGACCTAAAAAGATTAAAGGTGAATAGTCTGTTGGATGAGAATAACCTTTGGAAGGAGGACTTGATCTATCAATCTTTCCTTCCCCATGATGTGGAAGATATCCATAACATTCCAACAGGTGACAAAGATGCTAAAGATGAAATATTCTGGAGCTTAGACAAGAAAGGTCTCTTCTCGGTAAAAAAATGCCTATCATCTAGCTATGGAGACTAGGGATTCTCTTGAAGCCTCGCAATCGGACAAAAACAAGATGAAAGTTTCTTGGAAGAGATTATGGATTGCCAAAGTCCTTCCACGAACAAACGTTTGCGCTTGGAAAATCGTTAATGAGGCTATTCCAAGCAAGGCAAACATTCTAAAAAAGGGAGTTTCTCTTAACCCTTTATGTCTTTTATGTCGGAAGAGTATCGAAACCACCACTCACATTATTTGGGAGTGCAAGGTATCAAAACTCCTATGGGGGCATTACATCCCTAGTACCCTAACGATGTTTAATTGTTTCAGGAAAGAGTGGATTCCTATCGACTTTTGGAACTGGATGGTGGAGAACTTGAATTCGGAGGAGATTGACAAAGGGCTCATCCTAATGTGGAGTCTATGGAATGCTAGGAACAAATCAGAACATACAAAGCTCATCGCAACAACAGAGCTTATCCAGAAAAGCATAGAGAGAGAGCTCAAAGATTTGGAAGATGGTTACCTCTCCAAGCCGTCGACGAGCAGATCTCGAAGCCAAGTGAGTCAAGGTACCTGGACAGCCCCGAAGCCAAATGCTTAGAAATTGAATTCTGATGCAGCGTGGAACGACTCAAAATCTTGCGGGGGATTAGGTTGGGTGGTCCATGACTCAAGTGGATCCCTGATTTGCAGCGGATCAAAGAGAATCAATAGAAAGTGGTCCATAAAATCAATGGAAGCCAAAGCAATTCTGGAAGGAATGAAATCGATTTCAGATACCTGCGTGCAGTGCCAAATTTCTCTTGAGGTTGAATCTGATGCGCTGGAGATCATCAAGATCTTGAATGGAGAAGCGGTCGATTTATCAGAGATGATGGCGATCACGGATTCTATCCTTCACCTTGCGTCTCGTCTGACTGCGGTGGAATTTCACCATTGTTACAGAGCCTTGAACTCAGAAGCCCACTACGTTGCAAGGCGTTGTTGTAATTTTGTTTCTGATTTTGTTTTTGATTTCGGCCAGGCGTCTTCCCTATCGAGGGATTCTGGGCATTTTTTTGTAGCCCCTGGTATTCTGTTGAACGGTTCTCCCTCGACTTATGAGGGTGGTTTGGTTGGTGGTTAGTTAATGAATTTTCGTTTAAAAAAAAAAAATTATTGACCAATCCAATACTCCCAATGGCATTCCTGGTAATTTCTTTAACCTAGCTGCCTTTTTCCTATTGTTTCATGCCACGTTGGAAAAAAAAAGAGAGACGCAGTCACGTGAGCTCCACTGGTGGGCCCCACCATTTTAAATGCCACCTGTACCCTTTGTGGGGCCCACTGCCCTGTATCTACCTCGGGAAAATTTCCAGTACTACGGTAGTATGGAAAATTTTCCATATTACCTCCATTTATTGTTTGCCATGAAAGAAGCATTTAAGAATTGTGTGGGACCCATGTTATTAAATGACGTGTCAAATGCTGAATGGAGGGAGTAGGTACTACCGTAGTACTACGTAGATAGTCACTGGGTACCCACCCATCCTACCCATTTTCTTTGCATTTTGTTTTTGCTAAATCATAAAACATAACAAGTTTGTTTAAAAAAATATCATTAAACTTTAAAAAGTTTCAAAGAAACCCTTGAAATTTTAAAAATGGTAAAAAATACCTTTACTATTAAGTTTTGGATGGAAAATGTTTAGTTTTAGTTTCATTAATAGCCTTGAGCATTCAAATTTTTTTTAAAAAATACCCTTATTGAAGAATGCTTCCTCTTGTTTCCTCTTCTCATAGTAAATTCTTCCTTCATGAAAATTAATGCAAAACTTTGTTTATAAAGACTATGTTAAAAGAAAAGAAAAACTCCTAGTCTATGAATAAATGGCAAATAGGCAAAACTTCTCACTAATTTTCATGGAAAAAGAATTTGTAAAAGAAAAAAAAGAAGCATTTTTCAAATTTTTTTTTGAAAGTTCAAGGATATTAATAAAATTAAAACTTTAATGTTTTCTATTCAAAACTTAACGGTAAAGGTATTTTTGAATATTTTCTAATGTTTAGACGCATTTTTTAAACTTTTTAAAGTTCAAGAGTATTTTTTTTTTTAATTTAGCCTTTTTTTTTTCCTTTTTTCTTTTTCAGTTTAAATTACACTTTTTAGTCCTCAACTTTAAACAAGGCACCTAATAAATTTTTTTATTAAATTACAAATTTAATATTGACTTGGAGAAATTTAGCATTTCCTCTAATATGGAAAAAGAATTTGTAAAGGAAAAACAAGAAGCATTTTTCAAAAAATTTTTTGAAAGTTGAAGGATATTAATAAAACTAAAACTCTAATGTTTTCTATTCAAAACTTAACGGTAAAGATATTTTTGAACATTTTCTAATGTGTAGAGGCATTTTTTTAAACTTTTTAAAGTTCAATAGTATTTTTGAAACAAATCCCATTGTTCAAAGTATTTTTTTTTTTTAATTTAGCCTTTTTTTTCCTTTTTCCTTTTTCAGTTTAAATTACACTTCTTAGTCCTCAACTTTAATCAAGGTACATAATAAATTTTTTATTAAATTGCAAATTTAATATCGGCTCCGAGAAATTTAGCATTTTGTCTAATATGGAAAAAGAATTTGTAAAGGAAAAAAAAGAAGCATTTTTCAATTTTTTTTTTTTGAAAGTTCAAGGATATTAATAAAACTAAAACTTTAATGTTTTCTATTCAAAACTTAACGGTAAAGGTATTTTTGAACATTTTCTAATATTTAGAGACATTTTTGAAACTTTTTAAAGTTAAAGAGTATTTTTGAAACAAATTTCATAGTTCAGAGTAATTTTTTTTTTTTAATTTAGCCATTTTTTTTCCTTTTTCCTTTTTTGGTTTAAATTACACGTTTTAGTCCTCAACTTTAAACAAGGCACCTAATAAATTTTTTTATTAAATTACAAATTTAATATCGACTCGGAGAAATGTAGCATTTCCTCCAATATGGTTTTAAAATTAGAGTTTTGTTAATCTTATAATTGAATAAAACCTCATCAAATAGGTCCCATCGCATACTCAATTCATTAAAATTTTATCCCTATCCTATTGTGTACTTCATCCATTAGTGGCTTCTAATGACCATATACTCAATCTATCAAAAACTTCTAACAGTAGGGACTATGTAATGAGCTTTAAACAAACCATAAAAACGAAATTCTAATTTTAAAACCATTGGACTCGAGTTCTAATTTTCTTCGAAACATAATGATCATATTTGTAATTTGACCTAAATTTTTTAAAATTGAATTTCATATCCAATAAATTTATAAAATTTTAATTTTGTGTTTAAAATGTCTCTAGCCTATCCAACATTTGTTAAAATTTATGGATTTATTTGACACAAAATTAAATTTTGTGGCTAATGAGATCTCAACATTTTAATTTTGTGTCAAATAATTCTATAAATTTTAAAACATGTAGAATAGACCGATATATAAGATACACAATTGAATGTTGAGAGATATATTGTTGAACATTTTTATAAAGTTCAAAAACTTATTAGATGCAAAAACAAAAATTTAAATATTGATTAGATATTTTTTAAAGTTTAAGAGTCTATTAGACACTTTTAAAAAAAAAAAAAAAAAAAGTCTATTAAACAACTTTCAAAATTTATGGACTAAACTTTTAATTTATTTTTAAAAATTTATATTATCAATTTTAAGTTAAAGTAAAGAGCTAGTGTCTTCCAACCTCGAGAAGGCGAAATTACCCGATCTGAAACGCAACTGGTGAATTCAATCCAGTGCAAAATTTACACGCGGAAAAAGATCAATTCGAATGTTTTTTGTTCAATGATGCCCCAAATATGGCACCAGGAGCAAACAATTATTGTCAATGTGGGGTTCAATTTGTTCTTATTCAAATTTAGAAATGCCAGAATCAAAGGACGAATCTTGGAATTGGGATCTTGGTTCTATGAAAAATCTCTTTTGCTTTTTGAAGAGCCTAAAGGAGATTGTTACGGGGAAGACATGGATTTTAAATTTGTTTTTTTTTTTTGATTCATTTTCACAAATTGCCTTATGCTTGATTTTCCAGGTCCTCGGCAACGGAGATTGGGAGCCTTCTAGGAGAGGTTGAACAAGTGGATATCAAAGATGAAACAAATCAAAATTAGAGCAGCTCTTTAAGGATTAGAATTCGAATTGATGTTCACAGACCTTTAAAGCGGGGTATTTTTATGAAATCTGGAGGAACCGACGGGGAAAAATGGATTGCTATCACCTATGTACTGTTGTTTGCCTTATATTGTTTTTGTTTGCTTGTTACTTGCTTTATGAGTCTTTTTCAAGCATGATGGTTTTCCTTGGTTACTTTATTTGGTAGAAGCTAGGCCTAGGATGTTCCCTTTAGGTGGTTAGATAGCTTGTTTTGCTTGTGTGCCTGTTGTTTGGTAGTAGGATTAGGTTGTTGCCATAGCTCCTAGATAGCTTGCGTGTTTTCTTTATGCATGCTGCGTGCCCTCAGATTTAGGTTGTTGCTTTAGTTTGAGATTAGTCCCTCCTATCCTTGTTTCTTAGAAGAGTTCTTTCAGTGAGTTCCTTGTTCCCTCTCTTAGCAATGAGTTGTAGTGGGAGTCGAAAAAGTGGTCATTCTGTCTCTCCTATCGTTCCTAAAGTTAATTCGCGCTCTGAGGTGAATTCCCCTGTTTTTCTTCCGATGCCTCAAGCGGTGTTGACATTGGATGCAATGCAAGCTTTGATTGACAATGCAATCCAAAGCAACTTGCAGCACCTTTGGTTTGAACCAAGTCCCTACTCATAGACGAGAAGCTCAGTTCTTTTGAAGCTTCAAGTAAGCAAGGCCATCTATCATTCGATGGTCAGCTCGACAATTCGAGAGTTGTTGAAGAATGGACTTCAGAGTTAGAAGCACCGTTCCAATATCTTGGAGCTGATGCCTTGGATTTTGAATGAAGAGCTCAAAGTCGAGTATCCAGAGCTCTACGATGACGAATCTGAAGAAAAGGAAAGTCCTAAGGTGGGGAGTCGGTTTCACCTCCCATTTTCAAGCTACTGCCCTTTCCTCGAATTTTTCTATTGCTCTGGAATTACCTTTCCTGTTTTGATGCTTTGTCATCTAAATCTATCTGTGATGTGAGTCCTTAGGCTTGCTTTAGTATGTTTTTCTGCATCAGTCAAATCTTTCGTTTCCTACGAAGTTAGTGAAAGCTAGTAAGTTGGTTTCCAAGCTCTACCAAGCGTCGCCATGATTCTAGGGAGTCGAGAGATTTCCTTGTAATAGGTGAAGTTTGGCGAACCTCTTTGTATGGGCTAGCTTCAAGGGAAAAAGGTCTTCCTAGAATAGTTTTGTGATCTAGCTTCTTAAGTTGAGATAATGGAATTATCGTTCTAAGGTTGCTATCAAAACCAAGTTCGAGTGTTGCAGGCTTGCTGTGAGGTCTCCGGGCTAAAATAGCTTTGCAATTGTTATGGATGTTTCGTAGTGTAGATTCTCTGTTCCTTAGTTCGTTTCAAGGCTCTGTTGGTGTCGCCTAGTTCCTAAGGAGTCGAGAAATTCCATTGAGATAGGCAGAAGGTTTCCTTAGGTTAGTTTTGTATCCAACCTCTCTAGCTGAAGGTTAAGGAGTTAGCTTTCCATGGATGCCTAAGAAGCCAAGTTTGAGTGTTGCAAGTTGCTGTGATGTCTCCGGACTCATTATTAGCCTTGTGGCTATGTGGATTTCATGAACCAAGTCTCAAGGTTTTTGGACTTGCTCGTGACGATGCTCTTAATGGTGTTGGGTTATTCTAAAACCAAGAGTCAGAACATTTCCCTCACGCAATGAGACCTCAATCCAAGCTAAGGAGATATCGAGAATCAGTAATGAGTCATGACTGCATCGTCAGTTGTAGTCATGACAGAATTACTGTGGTAAGCGGTTTAAGGTAGTGCCGATGGTGGCGTTAGCGTCATCTCATAGTCATTCTTGGAAGGATGGTTTGAAAAAAGTGAGTTGGCAGCAGAAGCTGTTTCGGAGTCGTCGTTCCTTCTTTAGTAATGTCTAACTGAAGTTGGTGGTGAAATCTTACCAACTAAGTGGGTTTAAGTTGGTGAAGTTGCTGGCGAAGCTTCCTGTAGGTTGGAGTTGCGTTTAAGTCGTTGATTGTAAAGTGTCTAGCTCCTGTAGGTTGTAAAGTGTCTAGTTCAAGTTTAAACTGGCAATGACAACCTATATGGTGTAAGTAGCATCGACGAATAGAAGTTCCTTGTAGGTCATGCAAGATCGAAGTTTGGATTCAATCTTGTTAGGCCGTTTGAGTTCTTGGTGTGAAGTCAGGTTGCTTGTAGGCAAGCTTTGCTACAAGTGTTGTATGTTCAACACGACTCGTCTCAAGAGTTGTTATGCATACACAACAACTATTCCTCTCGTGCCTGAGGTAAGCTTTGGGATTCTAGAGGAAAGTAGCGTGATGAGCATAAAGCCTCTGGTGTTAAGTGCCTTGTGGATCACGAGTTGGAGTCAAGGCTAGTCAACCGGTGTGGTTAGGCGAGCAACTTTCGAGAATCTAGAATTCAGAGATGGTGATCGTGTGTTCTTGCACGTGATGCCATTGGAAAAGGATTCTTTGCTTTGTTAAAAGGGGAAGCTTAACCTGGGTTCATTGGACCTTATAAGTGATGGGTTAAAATCCCTTTGGCAGCGGAAGCAAACAAGACCAATCTCGAATTAATTTTCAATTTTAGAAAAAACCGGTACGTTGGCAACAAGAATTACAGAAACTAATTTCTATAAAAATGATTAAGCATGCTATTAAAATCTAAAACTATTTTAGATATCGAAACCTTACTTGAATTTGGAGCAAACTACGCTATGCTCCCAAATGATGTTCTTGATCTTCCAATGGACACCACCACACGAATTCACCCACTATATCTCTTGGATCTATGAGGTTGGCTTGTGAGAACCCAAAATTCGTCTTGGAAGGGAAAAATTCCAGCAAGTTACTTGCTGTTTTTCTTTTTGGTAGAGAGAATCTGAGAGTTCAGAGAGAGTAAAACTTCCCTGTGTTCTAGCGTGAATTGAGAGAATGGGAGGTTAGTCGGTTACCCCTCTCCACTTCACAATAAGTGGGGAGGGAGTTAAAACCCTACAAGATCTCAACCATTGGATCTAAGCCAAATGATCTGGACCCTTTAATTATTATCAAATAATAATTAATAAATTAAATAATTAATAATTATTTAAATAATAATTAATTATCTAATTAATTATAATTAATTTAATTAAACCAACTTTAATTAAACCAATTATAACATATAGTTTTAATTCAATTAAATCATATTCAATTGAATTAAATAGGTCATTCAATTAATTTAAATTAATTGATCCCACATTAATTAAATATCAAATATCTAATTAATTTTATAATTGAATCATATTCAATTGTATCTCTCTCATTTAACCTATAGTTCTAATGTGCATCATAATGTACATTAATATAAACTATAGTATTAATTTGATTAAATCACATTTAACCAAATTAAAATTAATTAATTCCCCAATTAATTAATTCATGAATTAATCAAATATCACATATTTAATTAAATTCATAATTCTCTCATTAATTAATTTTGAATCATATCCAAAATTAATTTTATTATAAAGTTTAATTCATTAATTAAACTTATGCTATAATGTATCTCCATACATTATATTAATTGCATCAAAATACAATTAACTTAAATTCCCTTTTAATATTCAAGACTATATTACCTCAGAACCCGTTATGAGCTAGCAGGTGGACCTAATGGACCTACAGATCAGAAGCTCCAACGATACGAGATTGATAAGCTAAACTCATTAATCGAGTCAATCAACATTCGTTAACTGTGGGTCACTCCACTAAAGACCCACAGCTGCACTCTTCTCACTGTAGAATATTTCTGTGTCCACGGATATCGACCAATGCAGTAAGTCAATCCTTCACGTGTGTTCGTAACACCAGCTGGGTCAAATTACCGTTTTACCCCTGGGTTACCTCTGGATCCTTAAGTACCACTGATCCCTCTAATGAACAATTTGTTTAGGGTCCAACCTCTAAACAAGAGTTCCTCTCGGGCCAGGAGAGGACGGCGCGCCTTTGTTCAAGACCCGGAATCAGCCCTTAAGGGAACACACATCTACTTGCCCCAATAGGGGAAGGAGTGAATTCCAACTTGTATTGTCATGTCCCCAGCCCCCCACTCTGTCTTGTCCCCAAGAAGGTAGGCTTATTGAGTCGGCGTGCTGGTCACTCTCACCCGTACTAATCAAAGGACAATCCCTCGTGAGAAGGAGTTCATGACACACTCAGGGTTAAGATCGAGTTACCTAGGTCATCCTATTGAAACAGTAACCTAACTAGTCAACGGTGTTACATTTAGTGGTTTACTATTTCGTGGTCCGGTCTTATGCAAACTCATTGCATAGGATACCCCCGCTCGCATGTCTCCTACATGGACGCCTCGGATCATTACGTCTGTATCGAATACAAAGCGGGCCGTATCACATAGTGTTACCAGGATAAGGTACCCAGCCTTATCCCTGTACTATAGACCTTTTAGGTTGTTACTTGAACACTGATCCCCGTATGTCCCCACATACTAGTTCAAGTTACATGTAAACAACCTAGGATCTTAGTTTATTGGATTTGGGTCATATTGTGCAATTCTAGACTTAATATGACAATAACACTTTATTGCATAAACCTCAATAACACTTTATTGATACAAGTGTATAATTCGTTAATCATTCACTATCTACGAGTTTTAGGACATAAAACCCAACAATAAGATCTTGAAGAGCATCGAGCCTGTTACTTACAAGTTGGCATTATCACCGACTGTGTCGACTGTGCATGATGTGTTCTATGTGTCCATGTTGTGGAAATGCGTGTGGATCCTTCGCATGTGTTGAATCCTGAACCTCTGTCGCTGCATAAGGACTTGACGTATGTGGAGAAGTTTGTCAAGATCCTAGCCAATGAAACGAAGGTTCTGAGAAGCAAGACCTTTGTTTGGATGGAAGTGTTTTGGTTGAACGTAAAGCAGAAGGTGCTTTTGGGAAAGCAATTGGAGTTGTTCAAGCGATAGTCTTTCGAGGACGAATGCTTTTAAGGTGGGGAGAATGTGACGTCCCGTGTCTTTCGATGTATTTAAATTCCATGAATATAGTCGAAAGGAATATAATTTCTATTTTGGCTTGTACTTAGGGATTTAAATTTTAATACCAAGGCATTGGGAAATTATTTTGGGATATGAGCATTATGTTAGTAATTATTTCTCTCCCTTAAGCTCGATTAGTTTGGCTAGCGTTAGTTATCAGGTCTCTTTAAGCGTTGAAATATTCACGCTGAGTGGTGGGGAAATCCTATTCTTGGTAATCCTATTTTTGGGTTGTTGGTTTTATGGGTTTATGAGAAAAGAAAAGAGAAATAAGAAAAAGGAGTTAAGGAAAAGGAAAAAACAAAAAGCCCTAGCCTTCACTTCTTCATCTCTTTTCTCTTCACGCAAGAACCCCACCCCTTGCCATGTGTGTAGCCGCCGACCACCCCAGCCATCGTCGGAGTTTCGGCTGCCACCGCCGTCAAGCAGCACCGCCGCGTGAGTCCCGTTCTGCCAGCCCAGTTGTCGCACCGTCGTTGCCCAGTCCGCACGATTCTTCTTCTCCGTGAGTTCTCTCTCTCGCGTGTCTCTTCCTCGACGTTTTCTCGCCGATAATCCAACCCCTTGTGCCGTGCCATCGTCAATCCTTACCGGAGATCGAGGAGTCCAGTTGTTGTCCTATTCTGTCGCTGCCTAGCTCGCCGATGCCCACGATTTCCCTCTCTTTTTAGGTGGGTTTCGTGGCTCAAATCTTTTCTCCTTGTGTTTTCAACCTTAAAATCGTGGGTAAGCTCTCGTTTCCTCTCATTCTTAGATGCGATAAGGCCGATCTAACTCCCTTCGCTCTTTTCAGTTGAATTCATGCGTGTCCAGCAACCCAAGCCTCGTCCTCTCGCGTTTTCTTCTCTGTCCAGCAAGTATTTTGGCCCCAGATCCCTCCATTCGGTAAGTTTAAGTCTTACCCATTCTTGGTTAGAGCTTAGATTTAAATACCCATTGCTCTAGGTGCTGGAAAATCTGAGTTAGCCTAGAATTTCTGTTCTGCAGCGCCGTCTTTGCTCAAATTGTGGGTGTCTCGGCATTGTTTAAGCAATTCCAGTAAGTTTTAACTCTAACCCATTCTTGGTTAAAGCTTGAATTGGAATGCCCATTGCTTTATGTGCTGAAAATCCTAAGTTGGTGTTGATTTTTTTATTCTACAGCGCCGTCTAAGTGTTCGATTGAGTTTGAAACACTTCAACTCGAATACCCACTGCCCAAGGATCATTCTAGCGCATTGTTAGAGGTTAGAATAACCCATCTAGCGTTGAAACGAGTCCATTTGGGTAAGTTTCCTTGCTGTCCCTTTGTCTATAACATTGGAGTTTGCTGCCCCTTTAGTTGTTCTAGCCTTAGTAGCATGTGTAATTGTTGCCCATTAGCTATGTAGGCTCTTAAAGTGTTGCCCAGCTGTTATAAGTCCTAGAACATGCATTTAAATGGGTCATCATTGCTATTTTGGTTAAAAGCATGTATTATGTCTATGCCCATTTAGTCTCGTCGCTTATATAGCTTTGCCTGACCCTTATAGGTTCTTAAAGCATGGATTAATGAGTCATTTGCTTGCTGTCCGTGGTTTAGAAACATGCCAAATAGGTTACTATTAATTATCTAAGCCTTTGTCGCATTGCCTAAGCTTTAGGAGCCCTTAGAATGTCCTTCATGTGCTTAAATCACTTGCTGTCCAGCGGCTGAAAAGCCTTAGTTATGGTCGTTCAGCGTATACCCATGGCCCGTTGTGCCTTAGACATGGTTGCCCATGGGCTAAAGCTTTTGGGTTTTCATTTTGGGGAATGTTTGAAGGTTGTTTAACAAATAAATAGGCCTAGTAAATGGGATTTGGCTTTTCAAGCGTGTCTTAAAGATCTCTAGGTTGGTTCTAACCTTTTAGCTGCCTTTGTGACTTAGGAGCTTATCTTGGTTGCGTTAGGCTTGCTAAGGTTGCTTGAAAGTGTTATAGGTAAGTAGTTTCTACTTACTAAGCTTGTTTGATTGCATGAAGTATGATCGTTTGTTACCTGCTTTACTTGTATCTGTGCTATGTATGAGATGTTATATGTGAACTGTTGTGTTGTGATCATTGAAGAGCTTTGTATAAAGCATGAAATGAATCTTGTGTTGCTTGAGTTGTATACGCTTAAGGTGTTTAAGCATGATGAGTGTTTGTCTTAAGCAGTGGCGGATCCAGAAACTTATGGTAGGGGGGGCACAAGTTCATATACGGTTAAATAAGTTTAGTATATAAATTTTTAGGTTTTTCTCTATATAGTTTTTGAACTTTAAAAGGTGTCGAATAGATACCTGAATTTTCATACTAAAGAAAAAGATATCTAAATTTTTTATTTTCGGTCTAATAAATCCACAAAGTTTCAATTTTGCATCTAAATGACCTTATTGAATGTTTTTTTTAATGCATCTATTAAGTATAACATTAAAAGTATAAGACTCAATTAGACATATATTTCAATTTTATGTCTAATAGCTCAACTGTCATAAGACTTGTATTAACGACTAAGAGATGATGTTAAAAAAAATAAACAAAATTGCAAATTCATAGAGATATTAGATATTTTTAAATAACTTATTATTATACACAAAATTGAAAGTTTGACGGTCTATCAAACACAAATTTGAAAATGTATGGACCAAAATCTCTTATTTAATCTTCATATAAATATAATTTTAAATATATTGATATTTAAATAGCAAATGAAATTTCTAAAATAACTCATTATGGAATTATAACAACCCATTACAAATTATCCTCCTAAATAGATGAGAAAAGAATGAAATTTGAAATAATTGTCAAAATTATGTAAAATGGATTTTTATCTAAAATAAAGTTTTGTATTCAATTGAATTTTCTAAAATAATTTATTAAATTACTAAAGACTGAAAAGAAAAATGAACTGGAGTTGAGATAATATATAAAACGAAATTTTTAAAAAGAAAAGCTGGCGTTATTAATGCTCGAAACAGGGACCTAGGGACTTGTAGTTGAGATGATATATAAAACAAAATGAAAGAGAAAAACAAAATGGCGTTAGTGTCTCCTCGAAACAGAGAACAAAACGCGGGCCGCTCAACTGTGCCCCCACTAAACCAACAACTCCAAGAGAAAACTTCAATACATTAATGCAAAACATAATAGATATATGTAAACCCAAAAATTTGAGGGGGGGGGCACCCAACGTGGATCCGCCCCTGGTCTTAAGCATGATGAGTGTTTGGGTGTTAAGCATGATGAGATGTCATGTTGAGCACGTTTGAGTCTGGCTTGCATGTTGCATGGGGGTGTAGCATGAGTCAGGTGTGAGGCACAGCACATGGTGCGTAATTCATGTGTAGTGGAGCGTGACGCGGAAATCACGTAAGAGTGGCGCAACACATGGTGCGGAATTCATGTGGGGTAGGTGCGGAGCATGACGCGGAAATCATGTAATTAGCGCAGCACATGGCGCAGAATTCATGTGTAGCGGAGCATGACGCGAAAATCATGTAATTAGCGCAGCACATGGCACGGAATTCATGTGTAGCAGAGCATGACGCGGAAATCATGTAATTAGCGGAGCATGACGCGAAAATCATGTAGTTGCAGAACATGACGCAGAAATCATGTAGTTGCGGAGCATGACGCGGAAATCATGTGGAGTCTAGTGCGTGTGTTGCATTGTGGGTGATGCGTTAGCACGAGTTTGTTGTTTTTAAGCATGTTGTTAGTTTATGGCTTAATGGCATATTGGATGTTATTGGTTGTCTAAGCATGATGCTTGTTTGTGGTTGTGTAAACCTGTTGGATGCGTGTGCTAAGCATGTTGGTTGTGTTGGTTGATTGTTTGTGGCTTGGTAAGTGCGAGCTGCTTACCAGTACCACGGTTGTACTGATACCCCCTTCCCCATCTTCCCCCCAACATTTTAAATGTTGCAGGTTTGGTCGATGAGCTGGATCTTTGTGATGAGGAGGAGAGCTATGAGGAAAGATGCTTAGGATGTCATGGTTTTAACTTGCTTCCTAAGTTTTGGATAGGCTAGCGTTGTTATGGTTTTATTTTGTACCTATATTTTGATAGGCTAGTTTGGATTGGTTTGGTTATATTGTACTCTTGTTATGGTGAGAGTTTCACTTGAGATGTTTTAGGCTTTTGTTAAGCTGTGTTCTGGCCTTGTTAATAGATTTAAGGTTTAATTTTGTTGCTATCTCATTTAAAGAATAAAGATGTTTAGTTAGTATTCTTTTGGGATAAGTTGCTAGTGATAATAAAAGTTGAATTAGTAATCTGGTTTGTGCATGTTTTATTTACGCTTGTTGCTACGAGGCCTGACTCGTATAGTGAAGTTAGGTTGTGAACCTGAATCGAAGTTTGATGGAGTTGGGTTGATTGATTAGAAGTGTTTTGATGTTTATCAGGTTTTGTAAAATTTTGGTTCAGGCCGTTTTACGCCATTATGCTATCAAAATTTTCGGTACATTCGGTTTAAAGTGGTTAAGATCCATGTTTAAGGGTCTAGAGTTGTAGTAGCGTCTCTAGGCTAGAGGTTGAAAAACCTGGAGCGTTACAGTTAAAATAATGTATGGTGATACATTATATTATAAAATTTATTCATTTAATTAAACTTTATAATATAAATTTAATTTTGGGTGCGATTCAAAAATTAATTTATGAGAGAATTAAACATTTGAAGCAGTTCAAATATTATTTCAAATTCTTTGTAATTTCAAAGGAGGTGATCCCACAATCACTACCTCAAATACTCAGAGAATAGCTAGGTTGCTAAGTGGTGGTGTCCTATTGCATTTTTGGTCCCTCTTGGTTTGCTGATTACGTGATTTTGTACAAGGGAACTCTTTGTTGCTGTCGGGTACTACAACATGTAGGTTTCTTAAACTATTATAGTAGAAAGATTCATGCTTAACTTAGATTTATGATTTATAGCAAATGTTTTGTATGTTCTTAAAATTGCACAATGTATGAGTTTCGAAGAAACCAAATTAAATTACAATCGATTCACATTGCTTCCGCTAGAGATTCGATCCTTTCATTTTTTACATGCCCCATAAGGCTTGGATGGTAGCATGGGATTTGAATGGAATAACCCAAGCAAATGAAAAGGATGGAGGAGGAGAATTTGAGAGATCTCAAAAGCCAAAACTTTTTGAATGTCTTAACAATTGTGCTTTGAGGGACCGAAGTTGTTGAGACTTCGGGTAAAATAAAATTTATAATCCACGACACCAAAACTAACTTGTAGATCTAGTGGTCGAGGTCGAACACAAGGAGCACAATTATAATTTATCTATCTTAAATTTATTGTGATGACTGGACTAATAAGGGGATTGAGATGCAAGGGAATAATTGCGAGGGAAAATAAATTGCAAGAAAAATAAATGCTAAAGCTAAATTGCAAGAATTAATAAGCGAGAAAATAAAAAGGGTGGTAGATCTCACATCGGGATTATGTAATCATTTCTCGGGATGTAAGTTTGGTAATTCAATCATTGACTTTCTTTATTAATTGAATTATTAACCAATTGTCTAACTATCACTGGACCCAGTGATTAAAGACCCCTAATATTTACAACCCGACCAATAAATCAAAGTCGAAGCCTAATGTGATTTCTAATTAATAGTGCAAAATTAATTAGAGTCTAACCGCATTAAGTAAAAGTGGATCGTTTGATAGACTCGTATAAACTAGGAACAACCTGGGTTTATACAATTCTAAGTCTAAATTCCTAGATTTATCATGCAATTGAGCTAATTGGGATAACACACTTTTCAACACAATGAACACAATAAACTATTACTAACCAATTTAGCATAACAATTAAACTAAGTCAAGCAAATAAGTTGTCAATCTATTCTATTGATCTAATTGTAATTAAAACAGAAATTTAGAACACAACTGACAATAATTCATAAAACTGAAATACAAGGTCTCAAGAATACCAAAACTTACATTTACCGAGTCCTGATTACATAAGCTTGGTCTAGCTCGTCATCGATCACGGCCTTCGGGCTCGATCCACCATGGAAATTATAAACTAAAACTACTCTAAGTAGCAAGAAAACTGAAAAATACAAAGAATTTAAGGGGGAGAGACGACTGAAATTGAAGGGAATGGGAAAAGATACAACCCTAATTCGAAAGATACATATTTATACTAGTCGAGAGCGTCGAGACGCTGTCTCAAATATGGAATGGAATCTGCCAATCGCGCCAAAACAAAGATGGGAAATTTCTGCCTAACATCAAGACGCTCTCAGGTAGCGTCTTGACGCTAGCCTGCTATCTTGCGACGTCGAGCCAACGTCTCGACGCTGAAGCCTCGGGTTTCTAGCGTGCATTTGTGGCCACAATTGACTTTTTGAGTTGACCTTTGGTTTAGTTACCAAAATGCCCTTTTTGACTCCAAAAGGCTCTGAAATGACCTATAACAATATTATAATCAAAATTCATCATCTTTCGCATATAATAACATAAAAACAAGCAAATTTTAGGAAAATTAATATGCAACAATTTGATGCTATCAAGCCTGAAGGTGTACATATTACACATGCGGAAGCAATTGAAGATCGAAAGCACTTAAGACATTCAATTTTACTCCTAAAGCATGCATGTTCTAGAAAAGGCAGAAAAGAGAATCAGAGAACACCAACCTTTGTAGCTCTCTTATATGGAACTCCTTGTGGTGTTATCCTCTCCAATGCTCCCTGGACAACCTCTAGAGTCTTCTCTACTATTCTCCTTGCTTAGAATGACTTCTGGGAGTCTTATAGAGATAAGGAATGGGAAGGGAATGATTGAAGGATCAAGCTATTGAAAGAACTAAGGAAGAATGTGTCTTTGAGAGGAAAAACCAGCAGCATAACAGTAGGTAAAAGCTCTCTCCCCTTTGAATCTGATTCAAGCTCCTTATAAAGACCTCCTCCATGCAAAGATAAGCTTCATGACACTAGACACATGGTGAAAATGCAACTCAAAGTGGATTCTAGGTGTTTAATTCACAACACATGCAACTAGTGCATGGTTGTGTTGTTTTCCACTATGCATCAACATGCAAGAGTGGGAATGCCACTAAATCCACTAAATTGAACCTTCATACTTGAATTTTCAGCTTGCAATTTTCCTTAATTCAATTTGAAATTGAATTTGATTTCTAGGTTATAAATTGGGACATTTCCAAGTTAATATATCATGATTAATCTAATTAATCATTCTTACCTAGTGCCATTAATAGTATATGATTCCTAATACATATACATGGTATTTAAAACACTTTTAAATACCTCATCTCTCAATTCCTTATTTAATTCATAATTAAAAATTGTGTCAAACACATTTTTACGATAAAGCCCTATTTTCCGTTTTTGAACGATTCAAAAAATCCTATCATTATAATCTAAGCATTAATACAATATGAGCTAGTAGAGGGACCTAATGGACCTATAGATCATGGGCTCCAACGATTCGAGGCTAACCGACTAATCTCATAATCTAAGTTAGCCAACATTCGTTAACTACCGGGACACTCCACTATAGCCCGATAGTTGCACTCCCCTCACTATAGATATATTTCCGTCCACTTGATTTAACCATGATTAGTAAGTCGTTCCTTCACAGGTTCACCCCTATAGTACTTCTTGTTCCTTAAGTTCCACTAATCCTCTAATGAACAATCGGTTTGCGGTCCAACCATCAAACCTAAGTTCCTCTCGATCCAACGAGAGGGTGGGGCCCCTTGTTCAAGTCCCGGAGTTAGTACTTAAGAGAACAACCTCTCTGCTATCCCTGAAAAAGGTAGGAGTGAATTCCGTCTTGCGAAACTATGTCCCCAGCTATCTATTCGATCTTATCCCCAAAATGGTAGGCTTGTTGAGTCGGCGATGTTGGCCACTCTCACCCATGCAGATCAAAGGATAATCTCGTATAAACAGGAGTTCATAGTTAGCTCAGGATTAAGAACGAGTTACCTAGGTCATCTATGAGAAATAGTCAGTTTCTTCAGTAAATGGCGTTATAAAGAGGAAATGACTTATTTCGTGGTCCAGTCTTATGCAAACTCATTGCATAGGACGCCCCCACTCTCATGTCACCACATGAACGATTTAGGATCTCATCGTTTGTACTTAATACAACGTGGGCCGCGTCCATAGTGTCTCCAGGATAAGGCACCCAACCGTATCCTTATACTATAGACTATTTTGACTATAAACTTGAACTTGATCCTACGATATGTCCCTACATATAGTTCGAGTATTCATTTTATAGTCAATGATCTTAGTTTATTGGATTTAGGTTAATCATTCGCAATTTACATATTCAATAACATCTTTTACTGAATAACCTCAATAACGTCTTTATTGAAAATAGAATATGTTTAATGATTTACAAACTACGAGTTTATAGGACATTAAACCCAACAAAGCCAACCTGAATATTCTACCTACCATGATGAATCTTGTCAACTATTGAGCACAATACGATCCCCAATGTCGAATGTGTGAGAAAGCAAATGAAACAACACTTCATGCTTTGTGGGCCTATAAGAAGGTAAAAAAATAATTGGCCCTGCTGGAGCCCAGTGGAATCTCTCTTAAATATCCATTTTGATGATTCCCTTGATTTTTTTTGTACGTTCCAAGAGAAGCTTAATCCTGATGACCTGGCGATTGTGGTAATTCTATGGACTATGTTGAACAATAGAAATAAAGTTGTTTTTTCAGGGCAATCAGAACTATCATCAGTAGGAAACCAACCCTATCGATTGGGCATTAGATTACATATCCGAATTCAAGAAGGCTCATGCTAAACATCATGGAGACCAAGAGCAATCAAGAGATGACGATGACTCCCGCTTAACGGTGAGGAAACCACCACCTCACAACCATGAAAAGCTGAATGTGGATGCAAAAATAGTAAATGGGGAGATGGGATCTGGCATGATCATTAGAAACTCAAAGGGTAAAACAATGGTAGTTGTAGAAAATTTCAGGAGAACGAGCTGCTCAGTAGAGTGGACAGAAGCTCAGGTGCTTGTAGATGGAGTTCGATTAGCTATGGAATCAGGCATATCACCAGTTTGGACAAAGATGGATTCCAAAATTGTTTGGAATCTACTTCATGACTGCAACCATCATCTTAATGAGATTGCTCCCCTAATTCACCAACTCAAGCTATGGTTCACAGATCGACACATCGGGGATTCTTACTAATCCCGAGAGTGGTAAAAAAGTAACACACCAGTTAGCTACTTATGCACGCACAACGAAACACACTAAAGTTTGGTTAGAAGATTGTCCTCCTTAGGCTCACAACACTTGATAGCGAGCAGAAATGTCGCTATTTTAGTCCCAATTTATTAGACTTTTTTGTGCTTTGATTGTGTTTTTATCGAAAATATTTAATGTATTTTGTTATTTGGTCTTTAGGAGCAAATTATGAATTTTGGTGATAAAAGTGCCCAAAATGAAGCCATTCAAGCCCAATTTCCATGCTTGGGTCAAGGGGAGTCAAAAGAGGTCAACTATGAAAAAAAAGGTCCAAAAAGAAATGTGGAGAGGCCCAACTTGAAGCCCAAATCCGTAGCTGAAAGATCTGGAAAACGCCTAGCGTCGAGATGCTGTCCATTTCTTGGCTGGCAAGTCGATGACGTCACAGCGTCGCGACGCTGTGCCATATAGCGTCGCGACGCTGTGCCATATAGCGTCGCGACGCTACCCCCTTTCCGAGCCTATATAAGGCGCCCCTTGGTGCCTCATTTTACCATCAATCATCATATTCTTCCATTCCTTTCTTGCTTTCTTGGCTCCTTTGGGAGCCTCTCTCAAGGCTTTCAAGCCTTTTCGAGAGTTTCTTTAGTGGGAAACTTTTGGGGAATTTTGGGGAGCATTCTAGGAGGCTCAAGGAGTGTTCAGAGGGACACCAAGCGTCAGCAAAGGGGTCTTCAACGGTCAATTCCTTCCCTTTTATTATGCTCTTAATTATGCTTTCCATTGTAAATATTTTAGCTATGTATAGCTAAACCCCAATTTGGGGTCTTGAAATGAAATTATAGTCAAAATGTTGATATAATTACCTGTCTCTTGCCCGTTTTCCTAATTATTTGTATGGATGTGCTTAATGTTTTATGCAATTTGGCCAATTGTGTATTGATCTGATTCTTAATGGAAACTCGACGGAGAGAAGTTAGGATAGATCGTAATCCATGCAACTAGTTTAATTGCCCGTCGTGACAACGGGATTAGTTGATTAAACTTAGATTCCTAAAATGAATCAGAGCGTAATAATTAATGATTTTTAATGGCGCTAAGGACACTTAGGTTGTTAAAATGAATTAATTACAATTAGGGGAAACCGACAGGAGAACCTATGTGATTAACGGAGATTCTAGGATTATAATTAGTTGGGCAATGAGATAGGATAATTATAATAAATGTTTAGCTAATAATTGATTTTCAAGACCCCACTTCCCATTAAAAATCTCTTTCTCCATATTTTATTCTTCTTGATTGATCAAATTGATTTCTTTAATTGCTTTAATTTTTTTTTTTAAAATTTTCTTCAATTGCATGTTTTGGTCCCTGAATATTATTTATCCCAAGTATTTTTAGTGCTCTAGGAATCTTTGCTTGCTTAAATTTAGCTTCGCCTCCCTGTGGATTCGATACTCGGTATTACCTACCGTTTTATATTACTTGTGACGACCCGTGCACTTGCGGTGTGAAAGTCGTAAAACGGCGAGCGTAACAAGTTTTTGGCGCCGTTGCTGGGGAGGCTTGATTTTTAAGCAAACCAATTTTTCTTAACATCGAAAAGAAAGGGATAAATAGTAATTTAGGTGTAAATATTTTTCTGTCATTAATTTGTGAATATCATTTTATTTTCTTTGTTTTTGTTTGGTTCTTTTGATTGATTGGGAGTGTTGCATGCGAAGAGACAAGGTGGTTAATTTGTTTCCGCTAGATCTCGAAATTGACAAGACTCTTAGAATCATTCGTAGAGAGAAAAGATTAGCAGAAGCAATGACCCATCACGATGAAGCTCCCAAGGCAATCAGAGACTTTCTACAGCCAGTTCTTCCCACTGAGAATTTCGGAATTATTTACGCCCCGATCCAAGCTACCAATTTTGAGTTAAAAACATGATTGATTCAGATGGCGTGCGATAACTCTTTTAAGGGACATCCTTCTGAGGACCCACACTCATATCTGCGATCATTCTTGGAAATATGTGGGACGGTGAAAATGAACAGAGTTCCGGCAGACGCTATAAGATTGAGGGTATTCCCATTTTTTCTACAAGACAAGGCAAAGGATTGGCTCGAATCAGTCGAGACGGGCAGTATTAGTACATGGGACGAGCTTGCCCAGGCTTTTCTGACAAAATTTTTCCCGCCTGCCAAGACTACAAAGCTCCGGACTGAGATTGGAACGTTTAGGCAGCTGGACGAGGAGCAATTGTACGAGGCATGAGAGAGATATAAGAAGATGCTCAGGTGCCCACAGCATGGATATCCAGATTGGCTCCAGGTGCAGTTATTTTACAATGGATTGAATCCCTCTAGTAAGACAGTTCTAGACACATCAGCAGGAGGAAGTTTTCTTTCCAAAAAAGTAACGAAAGCCAAAGATCTGTTAGAGGAAATGGCAGCAACCAGTTATCAGTGACCGACCGAGAGAGGAGCAATTTCTAAGAAGGCTGGAATTTATGAATTAGATGAGTCGAGTTCTTTAAAGGCACAGATGGCATCTCTGACCAATGCGCTGAACAAGCTGACTTCATCTGAGGTGGTCAAATCCATTTCCACCTTAGCTGAAGGGTATTCGAAGAAGGAAGGTCAAGATGTGGAAGAGGTCCAGTACGTGGGGAACCCATTTACTCAAATACCGAACTTCTACCACCCTAGTCTGCGCAATCATGAGAACTTCTCATACTCGAACACGAAGAATGTTGTGCAGCCACCGCAAGGTTTTGCATCATCCAGCACGCCTGAAAAGAAGAATAATCTGGAGGAGATGGTGGCTATGTTTATAAAAGAACAAAAAGTGTTGAACGTAAATCTCCAGACGGCAGTTAATAACCACGACACAGTTCTGAAAAATATGGAAATTCAGATAGGTCAGATAGCTTCAGCGGTGAATGCCCTTCAGAAGGGAAAATTTCCAAGCGACGCTGAACCTAACCCAAGAGATCAGTGCAAGATGGTGACACTAAGAAGTGGTAGACAGTTGGAGAACAGTTTAGAAAAGAAGAAGGAAAAAGAGAAGAGCATGGATGAAGATGAAAGGGTAGAGGCACAAAAAGCCTCCTGTGAAAGGTCCCAACATCCTCCTATCTCTATTGATTTAAATTGTGATGTTTCTAACTCTTTTGCAGGAAAGAAAGAAGATGAAAAGAAGAATGGCAGTCATGAAAAGAAACTGAACGAGGAAGAAGTGGTTCCATGCAACCATCATGACAAAGGCTCGCACATTAGCCCGCCCAAGCGGAGGGGCGAGTGTCCAACCTTTGACTACAGGGAGTTACCTTTTCCTCAACGCTTTAAAAATGTTAAATTAGATGAGCAGTTTCAGAAATTCCTAGAAATGTTTAAAAAGTTGTCTGTGAATATTCCCTTGGTAGATGCTTTGTATAACATGCCTAATTATGGGAAATTCATGAAAGAAATGCTTTCTAGGAAGAAAAGTTTGAAAAAAGAAGTTTTTAAATTGTCTGAAAGTAGTAGTACCATCGTTTCTGGAAAGATGCCTTCTAAACAGAAAGACCCAGGGAGTTTCACTGTTCCTTGCATTATAGGAGAAGTATCTTTCAATAGGGCTTTATGTGATTTAGGTGCTAGTATAAATTTGATGCCTTATTCTGTTTACAGGAAGATTGGTCTAATAGGAATGAAGGACACCGACGTCACTCTCCAGCTTGCTGATAGATCGATTATCCACCCGATGGGTGTTGTGGAGGACGTGCTGGTAAAGGTCAACAAATTTATCTTCCCTGTAGACTTTGTGGTAATCGATATGCAGGAGGACAAAAAGGTACCCGTTATTCTAGGCAGAACTTTCTTAGCAACTGGTAAGGCTGAGATTAGTGTGCATACAGGTAAGCTTACCTTGAACATTGATGATGAAAAAGTCGTGTTTAGTATTTTTGGCCAAGATGAGTCTGTATGTAGTATGCATACATGTTTTTCCATTGGTCCTGAATACTTGACTGACGATGATGAAGAGGTAGAGTATAATCTTGGCCTAGGCTTAGGAGAAGTGCTTATGGATGATGGAGATGTTAATGCTTTATTAGATGACCCTCTGTTTGAGAACGAAATGAATGATATGGATTTGCCTGACTTTGAAAATGAATTGGAATTGTCTGCTTATGAGCATGAAATATCTGCAGTTGATGATTTATCTTCTTTTGAGAATGAATTGGATTTGCCTGAAATCGATGATTTTGATGATGATATTGATTTGCCTGACATTGAGGATGAACATGAATTGCATAAAAAGGATTACTTGACAGACAATTCTGAGTCTGATCATGATAGTGTTAAATCTATTGAGTCTGATCTTGATATTCCTGAGTGCATGAATCATGACAATGTTAATAACTTTGAATCGTGTCCTGATGATGTATATAACATAGAATCTGACCCAGAGGAACTCGAATCTGTGCATAGTATAGAATCTGATCCGAAAATGCTTACATTCTTTAATTCTTCTGATAGCGAGTCATATGATAGCCTGGTTGATTCATTTTTTAATTCTGAGGTATGAGGAATCTTCTGAGCATATAGATATTGAATCTGATGAATGGACTGGCATGATTGATAGGCCACCTTTAGATCCCAGACCGGTTGATATCATAACGTTTGATGACTCTGTTAACAATTGTTTTGTGAATAGAGATTTAGAAAAGAGATTTGGTGCGGTTGCATATTTTTTGAAATGTTATTATGATAATCTCTTAAGCGAAGATGGGCCAGGGGAAAGTTTTTTTTTCTCCCCTGTTTGCAGTGTGCAATTCGGTGCGTGATTTTTTGCAGAGCCCGGAGGATGATGAAAACTTTTATTTCGAGCCTCCGTAAGCGTGGCGAGCCTCGTCGCTAAAGAAGTTAAAGAAAGCGCTACTTGGGAGGCAACCCAAGGATTAAAGTAGTTGTTTTTGGGGTAAATAATTTTCTTTGCTTCGTGATCCAATTTTGTTTTGCAGGATCACTCTAGTAAATCCCAAAGTTCCATGATTCCCATTTTTTTGGATCCAAAGGAAGAGGATGAAATGCTCCTAGCTCAGGGAAGTCTCAGTATCCCTCTTTATGCTTTGCTGTTTTTAAAACATTGGGGACAATGTTTAGTTTAAGTTTGGGGGGGAGGCTTTCGCTGTGTTGAGCATATTTAAAATCTGTTGGATGCATGAATAGATAGCCATGATAGCCAAGGATGTGATTTTAGAAGTTTTGGGAGAAAATGGTTTATATGTTGTGGAATCTGGGAGCACGGCAGAGCTACCTGCGGTGTGATCAGTTAGGCCAACCAAAGAATAAAATTCAGGTTAAGGGTCCCTGCACCATAGTGTGAAAGCTAGTACCATTAGATATCAAAATGAAAGTTTGGGGGAGTAGCAAAAGAAAAAGAAAAAGAAAAAAAAATATTTGTGAATTTTGCTCCCCCATGAAAAAGAAAATGACAGGCACCCTAGTTTCTTTTTTTGCATGATAGAAGAACTCTGACCTATGAAGGGCTCTTAGCCAGTGTAGGGGGAAAACAAATGGAGAAAGCCATAAGACTAATCTAGGTTAGTAAAAGAATCAATAGATAAGTCTTGAGCATGCTATTCGTTAATCTTAAGTTCAAACTAGTTTAAGATTTCTTCAAAAGTATGCGGTGCTTGCTTATTCCACTTGCATGTTTTCCATTCTATCTTAAGAATTCCAAAATCATTGAGGCTTGAGCAATTCTATATCATGCATCTTTAGAATTTATTTTGCTCGGGACTAGCAAAAGCTTAAGTTTGGGGGTGTGATAGCGAGCAGAAATGTCGCTATTTTAGTCCTAATTTATTAGGTTTTTTTGTGCTTTAATTGTGTTTTTATCGAAAATATTTAATGTATTTTGTTATTTGGTCTTTAGGAGCAAATTATGGATTTTGGTGATAAAAGTACCCAAAATGAAGCCATTCAAGCCCAATTTCCATGCTTGGGTCAAGGGGAGTCAAAAGAGGTCAACTATGAAGAAAAAGGTCCAAAAAGAAATGTGGAGAGGCCCAACTTGAAGCCCAAATCCGTAGCTGAAAGATCTGGAAAACGCCTAGCGTCGAGACACTGTAAGGACAGCGTCGCGACGCTGTCCATTTCTTGGCCAGCAAGTCGATGACGTCACAGCGTCGCGACGCTGTGCCATATAGCGCCGCGACGCTACCCCCTTTCTGAGCCTATATAAGGCGCCCTTTGGTGCCTCATTTTACCATCAATCATCATATTCTTCCATTCCTTTCTTGCTTTTGGCTCCATTGGGAGCCTCTCTCAAGGCTTTCAAGCCTTTTCGAGAGTTTCTTTAGTGGGAAACTTTTGGGGAATTTTGGGGAGCATTTAGGAGGCTCAAGGAGTGTTAAGAGGGACTCCAAGCGTCAGCAAAGGGGTCTTCAACGGTCAATTCCTTCCCTTTTATTATGCTCTTAATTATGCTTTCCATTGTAAATATTTTAGCTATGTATAACTAAACCCCAATTTGGGGTCTTGAAATGAAATTATAGTCAAAATGTTGTTATAATTACCTGTCTCTTGCTCTTTTTCCTAATTATTTGTATGGATGTGCTTAATGCTTTATGCAATCTGGCCAATTGTGTATTGATTTGATTCTTAATGGAAACTCGACGGAGAGAAGTTAGGATAGATCGTAATCCATGCAACTAGTTTAATTGTCCGTCGTGACAACAGGATTAGTTGATTAAACTTAGATTCCTAAAATGAATCAGAGCGTAATAATTAATGATTTTTAATGGCGCTAAGGACACTTAGGTTGTTAAAATGAATTAATTACAATTAGGAGAAACCGACAGGAGAACCTATGTGATTAACGGAGATTCTAGGATTATAATTAGTTGGGCAATGAGATAGGATAATTATAATAAATGTTTAGCTAATAATTGATTTTCAAGACCCCACTTCCCATTAAAAAACTCTTTCTCCATATTTTATTCTTCTTGATTGATCAAATTGATTTCTTTAATTGCTTTAATTTTTTTTAAAAATTATCTTCAATTGCATGTTTTGGTCCCTGAATATTATTTATCCCAAGTGTTTTTAGTGCTCTAGGAATCTTTGCTTGCTTAAATTTCGCTTCGCCTCCCTGTGGATTCGATACTCGGTATTACCTACCGTTTTATATTACTTGTGACGACCCGTGCACTTGCGGTGTGAAAGTCGTAAAACGGCGAGCATAACAACACTTTAGCTCAAGAAATGCCTCAAACTGAAGTTCCGACCATTTCTTTTGAATCCTTGTAATTTTCCTTTGCTTATTTGTTCTAAAAAAAAAAAATTGACTAAGCCTATTCTAATTTTAGATTTCTTCATCTCTCTTTTTATTACTTCTGTTTATATCAATTTGTTTGTATGTTAAGCTCAACATCTAAGTACCAAAGTGAGAATAGCTCAGTGGTAATTGGCATGTACTCTCGAACAAGAGGTCAGAGGTTTGAATCTCCCACCCCAAATTTTGTTGAACTCAAGAAAATAAAAGCTCAACATCTAAATGCTACCATTTCACAGTTCCTTTACTTTAGGGTAGAGCAATGCCCTTCTATTTTTTTTCTGGAAGTTCGTTAAAGTTTCCTTTAATTTCTCAGTATTGGGTTGGCTCTTTGGGTCCGTGTCACCCTCTCAAGCTTGTGATGTCATTGATCTAAGAATATCAAGAGAGGTATGGAAAGTACTCGAGGATCTTTATGGTATAACAAGCAAGTCTTGTAACATTCATCCAAGGAAAAATTTATAAAACACAAAAATGGCTCAATGAAAATGTTAGAATGTCTTGAGTTCATGAAGCAAACTTCAAAAACCTTAAAATTGGCAGGTGAACCAGTTACTTTTAATTACCTAATGTCATGTATTCTGTCAGGTTTGGAGCTTGAAAACATTCCTATGATTTGCTAGGCTTTAATGTGACAAGGATTATATACTACTGTACTAACATTTGAAAATACACTTGTAGGATTGGATGTTGTCAATGCAAGTGAGGGAATGGAGCATGTTGCTGCCAATTACGTCTATAATTGCCAATCTAAACAAGTAACAAAACTATTCCAATTAGCCAAGAAATCAAAACACCTTTGAAAATTCCAAAGGATATGACCTTGAAAGCTTGAAAATTCCAAAGAACTCAACATATCTGGAAAAACAAAAAAATTTGGGCCCGTTTGGTAACGTTCCCGTTTCTTGTTTCCGTTTCTTCATTTTTAATAAAGAAAAATAGAATTTCATGACCCTAACACCTATACATTCAATGATAATAAACCTATATTCTTATTTATGTTTGGAAAAATTGGAAACAAGAACAAGAAAGGAGAAACTAGTTTTAGTTGTTCCCAAAAGTTCTATACAAATTTTGGGAGAATTTCTAAAAAATGAGAAACAAGAAACATACATAGTTATTAAATACTTAGATTTCTTAATAAAATTGGAAACAAGAAACAAGAAACGAGAACGTTACCAAACGGGCCCTTAGTGAATCCCCATTGGCTAGTTGATAGTGAGCAACAATCCCCAATATTGCAGACCTTGAAAGCTTGAGCTATCTATATCTAATGGCAAGACACTTAGAATTTCTCATATTGACCATAACCTTGCACAACTGAATCACACAAAATATCCACCTATTGCCTTAAGAAACATATTACATTTAAATGTACATCGTATTAAAAGGACTCACTAAGTGTAGCAAGACAAAGAATGATAATGATTGCTTGATTGAGTTTCATTCCACTCATTGTCTTGTTAACAATAATACAACCAAGAGGGTAATGTTGCAAGGAACTATTAAAGATGACTTGTACCAGCTAAATCTTCCTAAAAACAATAATATGCCCTACTGGAACCAAAAGTCTAGGTTCTTTTAAATTTAGAGTCATGTCTAAGTTCTTCTCTTAATATTTTTCCTGTTATTGTAGTTTCTCCTTATTATGATGTGCCTAGAGATGTTTGGCACCTAAGATTGATTCATCCATTAGTTAAACTATGTCTACCGTTTTTAAAAGCATCAATGTAGATCCCTTTGATGATGAAAGTTTTAGTTTTTGTAATGCATGTTGTTCACACGTAACTTCGGAGATGGAGACTTGTGGAATAAAATATATATTTGTATTGATGTAATATGCGTGTGGTTGTACAATCCCTAATTTTAATTCTCTGATTCTCTCTCTTGTGTGTGAATGTGTTTCACTCGAGGGCTGTAGCGCTTGTTCTCGAGTCTAAAGCTTCAATTGATTCTTGGAGCTTTTGAAGTCTTGGAGTCTTGAAGAGTCTTTGGTCTTTAAGGATTGTTGAAGTCTTCTAGTCTTGAACGGTCTTCAGTCTTCAAGAAGTCTTGGGGTCTTGAAGTCTTGAAGAGCCTTTGGTCTTCAAGGATTGTTGAAGTCTTCTAGTCTTGAACGGTCTTTAGTCTTCAAGAAGTCTTGGGGTCTTGAAGTCTTGAAGAGTCTTTGATCTTCAAGGATTGTTGAAGTCTTCTAGTCTTGAAGAAGTCTTGAAGAAGTCTTGGGGTCTTAAAGTCTTGAAATCTTGAAGAGTCTTTGGTCTTCAAGGAGTGTTGAAGTCTTGAAAAGTATTTGGTCTTCAAGAGTGTTCAGCACCTAGGAACTTATGGATTTCAGGGAGTCTTCAGTCTTCAACCTTGGTGAAGTCTCTCTGAATTCTGGTTCTGGTTGAGAGCTTTAAAATTCTAAACTCTTATCTTTGTGAGAGTCTAGAATTTCTAAGCCTCCGAAATGAAGGAGAACCCCTCTATTTATAGAGTTCTCCATGGATGGGCCCTGGTGACTTTTGGGCCTAACAACTTGGACTTGGGCTTTATTGATCTTTGGCTCCACCATTTGGTCTTGGGTTTGGTTTATATTCGACCCAAAAACCATATGACCCAAATATTAAAAGACCCAAATTTGATCAAATTAATTTTATTATTTGATCAAATGGTCCATTTGACATTAAAATTTTATAATTGGCCAACTTTGTCTTCAAATTAAATTTGGGACACATGTTAATTTATAATTGGTCCCAAATTTAATTATTTGTAGTTTCGTCATTAGTTTTGAGTAATGGAGTGGCAATTTGTGATTGGTCAAAATTTCTCCTTCAACAAATGCCCTCTTTTCGAGATTTAGGCACAAGTTATGTGTGACTGAAGGTCCCTAAAGAACAACATATTAACTTAAGTGGTTTGTATTAGAGAATATTCCTTCATTAATATTGCCCTAAAATTATGCCTATAATTATAATCTCCTCGCTACATATTTTCCTTTTTTTTTTTTTTTTTTAATTTTTTTATCACTTCTCTTGTGTATAAATGATTGATTCTTCAGTAATGAAATACAACGGCAAATTATACATTCCAATCTTGTGTGATTCTTTATGGTATCAGAGTATCGAATCAAAGCTCTTACCTTTCTTCTCCCTCAAAGTTCTAGCCATCACTATTATTGTCTCTGTTCTGTTTCAATGGTCAACACAACAACATCATCTTCCTTTGCCACCACCCCTGCCACCACCTTGCCTCTATTTCTTCTATCAAACATTTGTAATCTCGTGCCGATTCGCTTGGATTCAAAAAATTACGTGCTCTGAAAGTACCCAGTCTCCTCCATCTTGAAGACTCACTCTCCATTTGGGCATACTGATGACTCTCTACCAAAACCCAATCAATATGTTCGTTCTCCTGCAGGTACAATAACAACAAAGGTTAGTTCTAATTATATTCAATGGGTATCTCGTGATCAAGCTCTAATCACCTTAACCAATGCCACTTTATCTCCTTTTGCTCTTGCACATGTGGTTGGTTCTATTTTATCTAAGGATTTATGGCTTTCTTTAGAAAAACGTTATGCTTCTAACACTAAATCTAGTATTCTTGACTTATGTTCTGCTCTATATAAAATCAAGAATATTCCTTCTGAATCAATTGAAAAATACACTTGTCGGATTAAAGAAATTGTAGACAAACTCGCTGCCATTTTAGTTGCTATTGAAGATGAAGAAGTACTCATACATACCTTGAATGGTCTTCTGGCAGATTTCAATGTCTTTTGAATGTCGATCCGAACACGTAGTGACACTCTGTCCTTAAAAGAACTACACGCATTATTAGATGCAAACGAAAAAACGATGCTACAACACCAATCGACTGAACCAATACCCACGGTTATGGCAACTGTGAGAAATAATTTTCAAAGCCCTAATTTTTGAGGTAGAGGACGACGTGGGGGGAACTCTCAGTCACAAGGAAATCATGGCTTTCATCGTGGACATTACCCATGTGGCAGCCCAAATCGGTTTGAAGGAAATAATCCATTTTCATCTGCAGGCGATCCAATAAACTCATCTGGTGGTCCAATGCATTCGTCTGGCAGCCCATTTTCACACGGGCTTTTGCTTAACGCTCCACGTGTTGGTCAACAGCTAGGTACTGGATCTCAAATTCCAATTTTTGGGTCTGGCAGCAGTGGATTTAATGATTATGGTTTTGGATCCGGCCACATCTTCCATCAAATTTGTTCAAAACCCAGACATGGTGCACTTGATTATTATAATAGGATGAATTTTTCCTATCAAGGTCTTCATCCACCTACTCAATTGGCTACTATGGTGGTAAATTCAATGACTTCAAATGATAATTCTAATACGTTTTGGTTATCTGGTAGTGGATGTAATGATCATATGACCAAGGACTTGGCAAATCTCAACCTCTCCAACAATTACAATGGAGAAGAATATGTCACTATCGGTAATGACCAACCTTTAAATATCGAAAACACAGGCAGTGGTACACTTTCTACCTCCTCTCTCACTTTTAATCTTTCCAAAATTCTACATGCTCCTGACCTTGCAGCCAATCTTTTATGAGTTCATAAATTTTGCCTTGATAATAACTGTATTTTTATCTTTGATACCGACTGGTTCCTAATTCAGGATAAAGTCCTGGGCAAAACTTTATACACTGGTGAAAGCGTGAATGACCTCTACCCTATCCCTGGTCCATCCACATTATCTTCTGATCTGCACCCCAAAAACTATAACTTCATGGCAAAACAGAAGTGTCCTCTGTGGCATCATCGATTTGGTCATCTTGCTCCTAAACTTTTACGCTCTACTTTGTCTTGTCTAGGTCTTTCTTTATCTACTTCTATTTCTACTTGCGAATGCATTAGTTGTTTGAAGGCTACAATGTCTAAACTCTCATTTCCTATGTCTCTTTCATTTTCCATTGCACCTCTAGAACTTATTCATAGTTGAAGGGATTGAATCCCCAACGGAAGCGAATAATCATTTTTGTAATTCAATAACTTTTTTCAGGAAAACCCATATACATTGTGGAAACAGTAAATATACAAAACCAATTCTATAATTTACTCTAGGGATTAAGCATGCATTCCAATCGGGTTAGAAACTTACTTTCGTAGAACCAAGATCAGAACAAAAGATTTCTTCCTCGAACAACTTGTTCATGTTGGGTTTTATACCCTAAAACTCATAGTTAGTAAATGTAAACAAATATTTTACAATATCAATAAAGTATTATTGAGATTTATCCAATAAAGTGTTATTGTTGTTTTAGTTTAGAATTGCCCAAATCCAATAAACTAACATCCAAGGTTGTTTAATGTAGCTCGAACAAGTATGTGGTGACATACAGAGGATTAATGTTAAAGTAACAACCTAAAGGGTCTATAGTATAGGGATAAGGTTGGGTACCTTATCCTGGTGACACTATGGATACGGCCCACTTTGTATACGATACATGTTGGATTTTATGCCATAAAACTCGTAGATAGTAAATGTAACATTTGACTGTTTGTTAATAAAGAGTTATTTATTTCAAATAAATCATTATTGGTTACATGTATGTTAATCTTGCCTAAATAACCACAAATCCAATAAACTAAGAACCCCTGGCGATATTATGAATACTTGAACTTTATGTAGTGACATATATATGGATCAAGTTCAAGTAAATAGCCTAAACAGTCCATAGTACAAGGATAGGGTTGGGTGCCTCATCTTGGGGACACTATGGACGCGACTCACTTTGTATTTAGTATAAACGATGTGATTCTAAATCATTCATGTAGTGACATGCGAGTGGGGGCGTCTTGTGCAATGAGTTTGCATAAGACTGGACCACAAGATAAGTAACTTTCACTTTATAACGCCGTTTACTGATGAAACTGACTATTTCATGCGATGACCTAGGTAACTCGATCTTAATCCTAAGCTAACTATGAACTCCTGTTTATTTGGGATTGTCCTTTGATTTTCATGGGTGAGAGTGGTTCGAGTTCGCCGACTCAATAAGCCTACCATTTTGGGGATGAGGCTGGGTAGATAGCTGGGGACATAGTTCTGCAAGACAAAATTCACTCCTGCCTGTTTTAGGGATAGTAGAGAGGTTGTTCCCTTAAGTACTGACTCTAGGTCTTGAACAAGGGGCCCCACCCTCTCATTGGCTCGAGAGGGACTTTGTTTATTGGTAGAACCATAAACCAATTTTTCATTAGAGGATCAGTGAGACGTAAGGAGCAAGATTTAACTTTAGGGGTAAAATGGACATTTGACGCATCTCTAGTTACAAACAACCTGTGAAGGATCGACTTACTAATCATGGTTATATCAAGTGGACAGAAATATATCTACAGTGGGGGAGTGTGATAACACCTAATTCGTACTATCTTATTACCGCTAATATAAACTTATTCGAAGTATTTTATGGTTTAAATGTCTAATTTACAGGTGATTCGTGTAGGGGTGAAATCCCTAGCGCAGCGGGAGATAATCAGAGAACCTTTGACTGTATTTTAATCTAGACTAAAATACCGATACGAAAGGAAAAAAATACAACATTTATCAATCATAAACAGCTGTAAAATAAGGTTTAAGCATGTTGGACAGAATGAAAAAAAACTAAGATTCATAATCTTAATTATTAGAGAAAATGATCTTACTATCGTTATAACTCAGGATGATTTTCGCCAACGCCTTGGGAAGATCACGATCTCTTCTCTCCTTTGAAAAATGCAGCAACTTCTTCAATGAGACACCACCACCAAAGCTACACCGGTATGACTTTAGGATTTCTGGAGGCTGAAGACTGGTGGGAGTCTGAGAAGCCTTCTGGGGAATTCTTTGAGAGCAGAATGAATGAGTGTCTTCAACCCCAGGCCTAGGGACCTATTTATAGGAAAATGTCATGAATAAAATATAATAAAATAATATATTAAATTCATATTTAATTTAATCAATAAATAATTAATTCTATAATTAATTAATTACCCAATTAAATATCATATATTTAATTTTAGGCATTCTATTAAATTATTTTATTAATATGAATCTAATTCATATCAATATTTGTACTCTTTCAAATATTAATTTCTCTCATAAATAGTTTTGAATCTAATTCAAAATTATATTATAAAGTTTCACATAAACTTTATATTATAATGTATCACATACATTATATTTTTCCCCTAAGTAAATTAAACATTTTCAACTTACAATCAAGACTTTAATTGCCTCAAAACATAGGTTGTGAGTCGAGATAAGGATCATCCAGATCATAGTCTGGTTCATCTTCTTCTTCTTGTGCAAAAGAAGTGAGAGATTCACTTCTCGATGTGGTTGCCATTTGAAGAATTCTTTGGAAGTCTGCATCAGATGTGGTATGTGCAAGAGCTGCAAGAAGTTTGGACTTGTCATTCAGGAATTCTGTATTCTGTTTGAGATCGATATCTTGAAGACATCCGTTCTCAGCGAACCATTTTTTATTTGTTTGATAGTGGCGTGTTGAAAATTAAATTTATCCCACCATTTGATTTTTAAGATCTTTGTGATCATCTTGAATTGTAGATGATTGTTGGTAGAGAAGTTCCTGCAAAAAAATCCACGGGATTTGAAAATATAGACAAAATCTCATAGAATTATGAAACACTATCTTTTGAATATTCCTTGCAAAATAGAAGTATGATTCCTGGAAGGGAGTTGGTAAAATATCATCTGTCATATCGAATGTATTCCACCATTGGATAAACCACAATGGGAAATTTATTTTATATGCGTTTTGACAAAAAAGATATAAAACAAGAATGATTATAGTTTGAATACGACATGACATTATACCAGGCTCTTATGTAGTCCCGATATGAACATGTTTGTGGCACAAACAGTTTTGAGAAGGATTTATCAGTATAGAGATCTTGATTCCAATGGGTTGGATTCAAGACTTTGAATATTTCAAGCTTTGAATATGCGATCTTTGAAGGATCGTTTTTGTCAGGAATATGGGTTATTTCTGTTGACTTGGTGTCAACAAGAATAAACTCATAAAAGGTTCAAGTTTTTTGAAGGTCTTCAGGCATGAAGTTAAAACCTGTTGGATACATGTTAGAAATGGTCTCTTCAAGGTTAAGGCCTTGGAATTCTGGTTCAATAATAGGTTCATTGATAATCAGGGACTTTTGAAAATAGGTTTTTATCTCTGGGCAAGGTACGAACCTCTTTTCTGCAGTAACTACCTGAGAATATGAAGAAGGTGATGGGGTAGATGACCCTATCTGTGAAGCTGGAGAGACAAGAGGTCTCAATTGAATAATTCCGCCTAAAGGACAGACTAGGTTGGCCGAAGGCCTTGGTGGTGGAGTTGATGACTCCATTGGAGACATTGGACGTATGCCACTCGTTCTTGCTCTAAATCGAATTACCGGAGTAAACCCTAAATCCATTGCATATTGATCAGCACTCATAGGAGGAGGTACTGAGGAAGAAGAGGATGAGTTTTTGCCCTTTGAAAGTGAGGCTTTTGCCTTCTTATTGCTCATTCGCTTCTTTCTTCTTTTTAGAGAGAGAGAGGAGAGAGTTTTGGAGTTAGAAACTCCCTTGAGAGGTAATCTGCAAGCTGGTTTTGATCACCTTTTATAGGCAAAACTTCGAAATCAAAACAAGAGAGAATTGCTTGCCACCTGGAAAAAAATTGCTTTGAAACCAGATTTTTAATATCTTTTTCTAAAACGAATTTTGATGCTCTAGAATCAGTTTTAATTGGAAACCTTTTATTAATTAGTTCTCCTTGGAACTTTTGAACACATAGAACTATTGCGAGTAATTTCTTTTTTACTGTGGAATAGTTTTTCTGAGTATTGTTCCAAACTCCTTAATAGAATCGGATTATTGATTCATTCTTATCTAGACACTGTTTGAGGATTCCTCCATATCCTATGTCTG
This sequence comes from Luffa aegyptiaca, assembly GCA_017139565.1. Taxonomy (NCBI): domain Eukaryota; kingdom Viridiplantae; phylum Streptophyta; class Magnoliopsida; order Cucurbitales; family Cucurbitaceae; genus Luffa; species Luffa aegyptiaca. Next base: position 8,544,476 of record CM029397.1, read on the forward strand.
AAGCAACTGTTTCCACTATCAGACTAGCTTTTGGATTGATGAGACTCAAACAGGGTATTGATTTGACTAAAGCTTTTATCTTTTGAACAGCTTTAGTATGCTTTTCTGTCCAAGGCTTGAGATTTTTTCCAAGTCTTTGAAAAAGTGGCTTGAAAATGGGTCTGAGGTTTTGGATAAAGTCAAACACATAATTTAAACAGCCCAAAAATCTTTGTAGTTGAGTTTTATCTGGAATCTGATCTGGAAAGTTTGACGCAAAATTTATTGATCTTTGAATGAATTTTATTAGGCCCATATAAATATCAAAGCCCAAAAATCTAATTTTGGTTTGAAATAATTTGACTTTTGGCAAGGACACCACTAGTCCGTTTTGTTTGATTATGTTAATTAAAATACTGAGATGTTTGAAGTGTTGATTGATGTTAGGTGAAAACACTAAAACATCGTCAATATAAATTATTGTAAAATTTTGGAAATCATTGAAAATATCGTTCATGATTTTTTGAAATTCGGATGGGGAATTCTTAAGCTCAAAAGGCATAACATTCCATTCGTATTGTCTAAACGAAACATTAAAAACAGTTTTGTATTTATCCTTTTCGAAAATTTGAATTTGCCAAAAACTGGATTTCATATCAAATTTTGAAAATACTTTTGCGTTTGAAATTCTTTTAAGTAAATCTTGTTTGTTTGGAATTGAGTATCTTATCCATTCTAAAACTTTATTTAAAGGTTTGTAATTAATTACTAACCTGGACACACCACGCTCCTGTTCGGCTACGTTGTTGACATAAAATGCTTGCACATGACCAGGGACTCTTTGATGTTCTGATTAGCCCTTTGTTGACTAATACCTCTATTTCTTTTTTACAGATTGTTAGTAACTCTGAATTCATTTGAATAGGTCTTGCCTTTGTGAGAATATTTGATTCTTTAAAATTTTTTATATATAGAAGATTTACTTATGCTTTTTTCTATCCCAAAATGCATTGGGTAGATTTGAACATATTTCTTTTTCAATTTTGTTTTCTATTTCTTTTATTTTTATTTTGATAGAAGGATCATTGAGATTTTCTTCTATCCTTTTGTAACTAATTTCTACATTAAGAAATTGAATATGTTTTGGTTTTCTTTTGATTTCTTCAGTTTTTAATTTGCTTATTTCCATTATTTCATATGGAAGAATTGGGGTTATGAATTCAAAAATTATCTCTTTGTCGTGTATTTGACTGACTAATCATTTCTCAGTTATCCTTATTGGATATAGCTGAGTTAAGAATGGGGTTCCTAAAATCAACTCTTGTTTGAGATCCTTTACTAAGAGAAAGGAGTTTATAAAACAGAATTCTTCATTACAAATATGGACATTTGGTAGTTTAAATTTGATATTTAAACCTTGTCCATTTGCACTACTTAACTTTTTTGTAGTTTTTTCAAAGTATTTTGTTGGTATTAAACCTTGTTGTATACAGTTTTGGTTTGCTCCTGGATCTATCAAGGCCTTTAGAGTTATTTTGAAAATCTTCTATTTTTAGAGTCACGAGAGAATACCATTTTTGGTATTGTGACTTAGTGACTTGATTTATTAGAAAATTTTCTCCTTCGTCCGTTCCTTCTTCTTCAATGTTTTGAATTTCTTTATTTTTGAGATTTTTTATCTCTTGTTTTATTTCATGAATTTCTTCTTTATTTTGCTGAATTTCTGTTTTGAGATTGTTGATTTCAAATTGTAAATCTTGAATTGAAGCTGGTTTTAATTCATCTTTTCTTTGAAGAATTTCGTGGAGATTCCTTACTCTTATTTTTTTCCTTTTGACTGGATCGGTTGGGCTACTGGTAGACTCTAAAGATTCCTTTAGAGTTTTTAAAATTGTCGTTTTCATTTCTTCATCATTTATATGATCTATTGATTGAAAAAGAGCTTCTTGTTCGTTTGTTAGGACATTTATACATTGTCCTTCACATGCTTTTCTACAAGCTTTGACTTCTTCTTTATCACTTTCACTTTGACTCGATATTTCAGAATCTGTTTCTTCTAATTCTTGAACTCTTAGTTCTTCTTCAGAACTATCAGAGTATTCTAATGAATATTCTTCATCGATATCTAAGGTCCCGTTTGATAACCATTTGGTTTTTTGTTTTTGGTTTTTGAAAATTAAGCTTGATTTCTCCTAATTTCTTTATAATGGTTTTCATATTTGTTAAAGACACATTTGCATTCCTAGCCAAATTCCAAAAACAAAAACAAGTTTTTGAAAACTACGGTCCCGTTTGATAACCATTTGGTTTTTGGTTTTTAGTTTTTGAAAATTAGGCTTATTTTCTTTAAATTTCCTCACCATGGTTTTCAATTTTGTTAAAGACACACTTGAATTCCTAACCAAATTCTAAAAACAAAAACAAATTTTTGAAAACTACTTTTTTTAGTTTTCAAAAATTGGCTTGGTTTTTGAAAACATGGGAAGAAGGTAGGTGAAAAAACAAAGAAACTTGAGTTGGAAGTGGTGTTTATAAGCTTAAAAACCAAAAACAAAAAACAAAAAACCAAATGGTTATCAAACGGGGCCTACTTTTTTTAGTTTTCAAAACTTGAGTTTGTTTTTGAAAACATGGAAAGAACATAGATAACAATATGAAGAAACTTAGAAGTAGAAGTAGTGTTTGTAGGCTTAATTTTCAAAAACAAAAAACCAAAAACCAAATGGTTATCAAACGGGACCTTTAATTATTTTCCTATTTGGATAGTTGTTTGCGTAATATCCTTCTCTGTTACATTTGTAACATGAAAATTTTCTTATTCCTTTTGACTTAGCATTTTGATTTGGGTGAGAGTTTTCTTTTTGACTTTTCCTTTTATAATATTTTTTGGGAATATATTCTCTTTGAGGAGGTCTTTGGATATATGATTTTCGATAATTGTCTTTATAGTATTTCCTACTATTTTGTCTTCTAACAATTCTTTTTCTAGAGGTATTGGGTTCCTCTATTTTTTCACATCCATATTGAGAACAGAAGGTTTTCATTTCTCTTTTATGTAATTTTTCATTTTTCTGTTCTTTCTTTTGTACTTTTAATTCATTGCAAATCTCTAATCCGCTTACTATAATGTAGGCTGTGATTTGTCCAAATGTTACATCCCCCCTGGGATTTTATGATCATATTGTTTATTGAGAGAGTTATATACTCTTTCTGCAATATAGCCTGGAAGTCCGTCTACAAAACTTTCGTTCCAATGTTGCAAGTTACAATCTCGCATGAAAAAGACTCTGGCTAAGAACATGTCTTTATACCATTTGAAATTAGCTAGATTTGTGCACTTTAAGTTTTTTAAGATCGTTCTTTGATTTTTTGCACCTACAGTGTTACTTGGTGTAAAGTGCAAAGCTATGGCATAGATGAGCGTCGATACTACATCTTTTATTTCTTCTTCAACCTCTATCTTTTTTCTAGTAGAGGTACTTGGTTCACTTGTATTTATATTAGTCGTTTCTACTTTTATTTCTTTAGTCTTTTTTTACTTTAGTTTTATGTTCTTTGATATATGTTCTATTTTCTGCGGATAAGCAGTGATCCTACCATGCTTTAAGCATTCTTGAAAATCCATTGATAATCAGCTTTGCTGTTGTGTGATCTGAGTGATCACTTGCTTCATAGGCTGCTGCAGCCATTAGCATTTCATGGAGGGTATCTACTATTTGTTTGTCAGACATTCCATCTATATTCCAAACATATATGGAATTACCATCATACTGAGTATTTCTCAGAAATTTATAATTTTGTTCGTAGTTTAAATTTGGCATTGTTGGTTTATGATACCAATTTATTTTATCATTTTCATTGATCGACCTATAATTTCTTATTCGATTTAAATTTAAGGGTTCTTCCTTTTTTAGGGATGCGAATTGCTCTATTAATGATTCTACGTCACTATCATTAAGAACGTTAATCTATTTTGAAGATTCACCCGCTATGTTCAAGGCCTTTAGCCTTTTATCAATTTCCTCCATTATTTGAGTTTTTGGTGTTTTTAACTTTACCTTTTTTGGTGGATTGAACATTGGTTTTATTATTTTTTTTGGTGGTTCTATTAGTTCTTTAAGCTAATATACTTGTTCTGCTATTGAGGTTAGAATTATGTTTAAATAGTTATTTTGAACTTGTAAGCTTTTAATTTCTTTATTTGTAGGAGGCTAATTTTCTTCTAACTCTTTTATTAATTGAAAGTGTTTTGCAACTATTTTCTCATTATAGAAACTGTTAAATTCGACATCTTCCATTGGAGAGAAATCTCCCTAAATTTCTTGTCTTCTAATCGTTTTCCATCTCTCCTTTTCTTTGATGGTACATATGTGAGAATATTCTTTTCTCTGATTAAACCATCTGAAAAAGGATATGTTTTCTTGTAATTTTTCTAAAACCTTAAAGTATTCTTCTTTAGAGGCTTTTCTTTGTTTCTCTGTGTATTTTTTAAAGAAGAGCTTTCTATCTTCTTTATTGTCTTGAGCCATGAATTCCTTTTGAAGAGCTTGTTTATCTATTTTGAATTCATTTTCTGATATTATATAATTCAGTTGACTTTTAAATATTGACTCTGTCTCCATATCTGTTTGAGTTGGAAATGGTGGTTTTTCTTCTTCATATTGAAGATTTGGAATTCCGTGTTCTAATCTTACAGATTTTACCCTTAATGAATTAGTTCTAATCAGATTAGAATGAGATTCTGGTCTAATACCAGAAGTGCTTGTTCTTAAACTCATGAATTCTTTTTTATTCATGTTTTCTTTAATGACTGGAAATTGAGGAATTTCGTCTTCGAATTTGATTTCTACTCTCCCAACAGGATGTTCAATTATATGGGAAAGTTCTTTCTCTTTTTTCAGAGGAGTAAAGGCATTATTGATTGTCCATTTTGGATTTCTTGTTATATTGTCCCAAGAGAGCATCTTTGGGATACTAACAGAAGACTTATTAATATTTGTTTCAATAAGCATCGTTTTACTTTTTGGAGATTGAGCTAATGGTTTTGGTTCCATTGAGAATGTTAAAGTTTTATAAGTGATCTTGTAAAGGAGTGTCATCTTTTGAACTCCCTCTTCTAGATTTAATCCTTGACTAGTAATGTCAAGGCTTGAAGTTTTGAAAATATGGGGATCATCGAGAGCAACCATAAAATTGGGGTAGCAGGTGAAATAGATTGGTCCATCTGCTAAGTTTGATTCAATAATTCCTAACAGAGAATTTGTAAAGTCTTTATGACGTTTGTCTCTGAGGATAGCTAGTTGATAACTTGCAAAAAAGCAAGTTATTTCTCCTTTAAATCTAAACTAAATAAGGCTGAAAAGATCTTAGTTGCGTTGGTCTAGCGCATAATAATAAGGGAATTGCGGTAGCTAATCTTGTAAAGAAGTATTTTTAGATGCGGCAGGAATTTGTGTGATTTTACCCACTAACGCATGAGTTTGTAGATTGTTTCCTTGCCCAAGTTTCCTCCAGAGCAGACGCAGATCCCATAGCATAATTCGTACGATGACAGTTGGAAAAGTGACCGCTCTGACGTGTGATTGATATGCAAGCTGGCAAGAGATGATTTAGGCACGCAAGCCAATTCTTGGTGAAGTAAGCATCCTCAGCATATAAGAAGCGCCCTGGTGCCAGGGAAAAAGGGGAGACGAGGGAGAACAAAGAGAGCGAAAAGGAGAAACCAGAGAAGAAGAAGATTCTCTCAACGCAGAGACTTATTTGCGATAGGATGTATTGCACTATGCTTTTCTTTCTTAGCATGAGCTAATTCACTCTTATCAAGGCTTAGCTTAGGCACCCATGTGGTGATAAATTATCTTGTATGTGTTATATTTTGAATGAATGATCATTAATGCTTTCTACTTAGATGCGATAATATTTTCATTACTAACTCTCGCCTGGCTAGCCAGATGCGGTAGCAGCATGATAAATCCCTGACAGGTAATGCATGTGGAATTATCTAAGTAGAGCAAGCTAGCGCATTACATGTAGCCTAGGTTGCGTTAGGATTAACACTACCACGAGGGATAATTCATGAATGTGCTTAGATTGCTTTAGGAATAACGCAATCACTTGCAAGTCATTAGAGAACAGTGTCAACACATGAACTAATTGAACAGAACGTTGTTAGTTCTACGCCAAACGCATGAGTAGTACCGGAAGGGAATCACATGTTTATTTCTCACTTAGGCATTAAGGTGACTTCAAACAGAATATGCGCTACTAGATAATGTATTAACGCATGCGGTCGCCACAGCAAAAGCCTTGATAGTCTTGATTATCTGAATTCTCCATTTATATTAACTCTCTATCGCACAGTTCATGTAGCAGTACTTTTCTTTAGTAATCACAACTCCTATTTTATTTTGATCAAGTGCCATGCGTCCAAATGTTCATCAGTCAGTCTATTAATTATTCTTACTACCCCTTCCCTGTGGATTCGACCCTAGAATACTCTAGGTACTACTTGGTTATGCTTAATTTATGTTTGGATTAACGCATATCTGCAATATTTCGATAGCAAGTAAAGCTAACTTCTGTTTTCCAGCCACTAGTACTGGCGTATCTAATCCTATTCGGAACATAGGCCTAAGAGCAACTTGAACTTCTATATGGAGAAATTAAAATTCTTTTTTATGTTTAATTATATTGTCTTTTGGGAATAATTGAATTGAATCTATATCTCCATATATAGGGATTTTTCTTTCAACAATTTTGATACATTGTTGTTCTCTAAAATTGAAAGTATTTTGAAGGTATTATTATCGAGTTTGGGCATACCCCATTTTTTAAGATTATTTTAAATATTTGCTATTTGCAAAGCTTCGTTTGAGATTTCTCAAGAGTTTGAAGAGGCCATTGAAGGGGATGAAAGCCCCGGCGCAACGGAAGCACATCGATAGGACCTTGCACCGTATATTAATTAATATCAAAATACTGTTACGAAAAGACAAAACAAAACTTTAAACATGCTTTAAAGCCGCTGTAAAACGCTATAAACATGCTGAAAACAACTAGAAAATAAAACTACTTTTATTTTCATGCTTTTCTAAAGAAACGAGAAAGAACCGTTACAAACCTTCGTTGTAGACTTGACCGTTCTTCGCCAATGACGCTTCAACGAACAAAAACGCAGCAGCCCCCTTTTGATTTCTTCGCTGGAATTTTCTTCTTCAAAGACACAATAACCATAGAGGTTACACCGGTATGTCTCTAAGTCTAGGAGGCAAAAGACTTGTGGGAGTCTTTCTCTAAGAGGGAGGCTAGAGAGAATTCTAGGGTCTTGTCTTGTGAGTCTAAAAGCAAGAGGGCTACTAAACCATTAGGTCTAGTGTTCTATTTATAGGAGAAAGACCATGAATAAAATATTCACATTAAATCAATTATTTCCATAAAAGATTTAATCTATTCCTTATTTAATCAATCCATGATTAATCAATTCCATAATTGATTAATCTTTTCAAAAAATGACTAATTACTTCCATAAGTGATTAGATCATTTCCATAAATGATTAATCACTTCCATAAGTGATTAATTATTTCCATAATTGATTAAATTTTCAATTAATTAACTCCTTAATTAATTAGTCACCAATTAAATATCACATATTTAATTTTCGGCCTTGAATTAATTAATTGCCCAAATTAATTTTAGGCCTTAAATTAATTAATTCAAATTTGAACTTTTTCAAATTCCTATAAATTTAATATGAATCAAATTCACATTTATATTTGAAATTTTTTCAAATATTTATTTCTCTCATGCGTCCATGCGTCCAAATGTTCATTAGGCCTTAGTAAATTGAACACTTACAATTTACATTTATCACTTAGTTGCCTCAAATTATTTTATGAGCTACCAGTGGGACCTAATGGACCTGCAGATCAGAAGCTCCAACGATGTGAGATTAATTGGTCAAACTCATTAACCAAATTAATCAATATTCGTTAACTGTGTGTACATTCCACTATAGACTCACAGTTGCACTCTTCTCACTACAAACATATTTTCTGTGTCCATGGATATAGACCAATAATGACTAGTTAGTCCTTCACGAGTGTCTGTAACACCATCTGGGTCAAATTACCATTTTACCCCTGGGTTACTTTTATTTCCTTAAGTACCAGTTCTCATCTAATGAACAACCTTTTTGTGGTCCAACCATCAAACAAAAAACCTTCTAGTGCGATTGAGAGGGTAGGGCCCTTTGTTCAAGACTCGGAGTCACCACTTAAGGGAACACTCATCTGCTTCCCTAAAGTCAGGAAGGAGTGAATTCTATCTTGCATGATTATGTTTCCAGCTCCCCACTCGGTCTTGTCCCCAAAATGGTAGGCTTATTGAGTCGGCGTATTGGCCACTCTCACCCATACAAACCAAAGGACAATCCCTCATGAGGAGTCCATAATCAACTCAAGATTAAGACTAAGTTGTCTAGGTCGTCCTAGTGAAATATAGACCTAACTAGTTAACGGTGTTAAAACTAGTGGTTACTATTTCGCGGTCCAGTCTTATGCAAACTCATTGCATAGGATACCCCCACTCGCATGTCTCCTACACGGACGCGTTGGATCATAGCGTTTGTATCAAATACAAAGTGGGTCGTATCCATAGTGTCACCAGGATAAGGCACCCATTCTTATCCCTATACTATAGACCCTTTAGGCTGTTTCTTGAACAGTGATCCCCATATGTCACTACATATAGTTCAAGACTCATATTACGGCCTAGGATGTCTAGTTTATTGGATTAAGGTTATTTTAGGCAAAGACAAACATAAAATAACTAATAATACTTAATGGAAAAATACATCATTATTTTTTCATTAATATTCGGTCAACGGTTACATTCACTATCTACGAGTTTTAGGGCATAAAACCCAACAAACTCCCACTTGAACTAAAACACTAGTTAGTGGGATGTAAATGCAATAATCTAAAGCTTGAAATGTCATATGTATTGTATATTTCATAAAGTAAATATACTAAAATAATACAATGAACTAGGGCATCCTTATACCCATTATACATTTCTCCCACTTGCCCTAGATTAGACGACATACATATCTCGTAGACCTAGACCCTCTAGATGACCCTCAAACACTTTAGTCGTGAGAGCCTTCGTAAATGGATCAACGATGTTGTGCTCTGAAGCGATCTTAGTGACGATCACATCTCCTCGTTGCACAATCTCCCGCATCAGGTGATACTTCCTCTCGATGTGTTTACCTCGTTTGTGGCTTCGAGGTTCTTTTGAGTTGGCTACAGCCCCACTGTTGTCACAGTATAGTGTTATGGGCATGTTCATATTTGGAACAACTTCCAAATCAGTCAAGAACTTTCTAAGCCAGACTGCTTCCTTAGCTGCTTCGCAAGCTGCTACATACTCAGCCTCCATGGTTGAGTCTCCTATGCATCCTTGTTTGATGCTTCTCCAAACTACTGTTCCTCCATTGAGTGTGAATACTGACCCTGATGTGGATTTCCTTGTATCCTTATCAGCTTGAAAGTCAGAGTCAATGTATCCAGTAAGAATCAAATCCTTAGCTCCATACACAAGCATGTAGTCCCTCGTTCTCCGAAGATACTTGAGGATATTCTTAACCGCTCCCCAATGATCCAACCCTGGATTAGACTGATACCTACTGACTATTCCCACTGCATAACATATGTCAGGCCTAGTGTAGAGCATAACATACATTAAGCTGCCCACAGCTGAGGCGTAGGGAATGTGTCTCATGTTCTCAATTTCTTGAAGTGTCTTAGGAGACTGTTCCTTAGACAGGTGTACCCCATGTCTGAAGGGTAACAATCCCGTCTTGGAGTTTTGCATCGAATATCGAGACAACATTTTGTCAATATACGTTGCTTGAGACAGTGCTAGCGATTTGTTCTTACGATCCCTAATGATTTGGATTCCAAGAACATATTGAGCCTCTACCAGATCTTTCATTTGGAATTGGGCTGCTAGCCATTTCTTAATGTCAGTGAGGTATCCTACATCATTCCCAATGAGTAAGATATCGTCTACATAAAGTACTAGAAAAGCTACTTTCTTTTTGTTGATTTTCTTGTACACACAAGGCTCATCAACGTTTTGGTCAAAACCAAAAGATTTGATTGCAACCTAAAGGGTATATAGTATAGAAATAAGGTTGGGTGTCTTATCCAGGTGACACTATGGATACGACCCACTTTGTATACGATACATGTCGGGTTTTATGCCATAAAACTCGTAGATAGTAAATGTAACACTTGACTGTTTGTTAATAAAGAGTTATTTATTTCAAATAAATCGTTATTGATTACATGTATGTTATTCTTGCCTAAACAACCACAAATCCAATAAACTAAGAACCCCTGGCTATATTATGAATACTTGAACGTTATGTAGTGACATAAATATGGATCAAGTTCAAGTAAATAGCCTAAACGGTCTATAATACAGTAGGAATTACATCCCTAGCGCAGCGGAAGATTTATCAGAGGATCTTTGATTGTGTTTTAATCTAGATTAAAATACAAATATGACGGGCAAAATTAACAATAATTATCATGCATAATTGATAACTCTCCAAAAGGGAGTTATTTAAGCCTTATTTCTATAGTGTTTTGTGTGTCATTTGTGTTAAATAGAGTTGTTTTTAGATGAATATTATATGTTTTAACCCATTTGGAAGAATGGATGCTTTAGAAGTTATTTTGTGCAGAATATAATGTTGACCGACTTGAGGGAGCAAAATCTGTGATCCAGCAAAGCAGGGAGCAAAACTGCCACGTAAGCCGCACGTAATCCATTTAATGAGGTGGCGTTAGCTGAATTAATCTCGGACCTAGGGAGCTTGGATAGCCCTCCACGTGCAAAGTTTGACCTAATTAGGGTTTGACTTCACTCTATAAAAGGAAGGAGCCGTTTCAAGTCAAAAATATTCCAATTTGGAGAAAGGAAAGTCCTATTCCATTCGTGGAGGCTTACTTTCGATCTTTGGAAGCCGAATAGAGGAGGAAAGATTGGAGACTTCAAGAAGACCATCAACTACGGATCTAATCAAGGGAATTAATCTTTTCTTGTAATTTCTTGTAGTTATGGATGCACATACTCAGATTGTAGCGTGTGTTGTGATGAACCTTATGAACTAAATTTACTTAGGTGTTGGTTAGGAATTATGTAATTTTCGTGCTTCATACTCTATGCAATATATGTTGATTTGAGCATCTTGATTATTTGTTGTGTCCATTTCCATTTTGTGCCCGCCTGGCTAGCCGATATGAATATCACTTCTTAGTTTCAGGGATGATTTGAGAAGTGTGTGGCATTTAATCACACTAGACCATTATGTGTTGGTGGACGCCAGTGACTGAGTTAGGGATAACAAGTTGCCTAGTGCTTGATCGGTAGCACGTCATTGGAGTTGAAACACATTCCAAAAAATCTAGAGTTCTGGGAGGATCCTACTAATAAGACTGCAAGAGAATTGCCTAATCAATAATATTGCTAAAGCATCTTTTAAAACAATTACTGAAATTCTGACCAACGCTTATTTCCAATCTATTTGCTTTATCCGTTTACTTTCTGCTCTTTTATTTCTTTTGCTTCAGCATTATTCCAAAATCAATCATTTTAACAATCTTGAAACCATTAAAAAGTTACATAAAATAGGTAAACTGAGCGCTATTCAAAACCTCGTGGATACGATAAATTACTTATCACTTGCTGCAGATTGTGTATACTTGCACAGTATTCTAGAGCTTATTTTTATCATATTTTTACCCCACTCTAGAAAGCAACAAGTTTTTGGCGTCATTTCCGGGGACTTGAATAAGTTTTTATCTGATCTGTTTTGTGTATATGTTTTAGTGGTTTGGTGCTAGAACTTTTTGATTGTTTCTTTTGTTTTTGCAGGTGTGAGCTCGGTGCATGAGCGATCCGCCTGGGGTAAGGTTCGAGCTTGATCAAGAAATTGAAAGGACATTCAGGAGAAGAAGGAAAGAGTAGCGAAGAAATCAAAATCCAATGGATAACGTGTCGCGTCTCCCACAGATTCCAGAAGGTCAAGATAATCCCCATCAGAATCGTGTGTTGCAGCCTAACCCACCGCTGGAGCAAAATGGACAGCAAAATAATCCAGTCGAGAACCCTATCTTGGTAGCGAATGATAGGGCCAGTGTCGTTCGAGCGTATGCTTTTCCAATGTTTGATGAGTTGAATCCAGGAATTTCACGTCCTCAAATTGAGGCAACAAATTTTGAAATGAAACCGTTAATATTTCAGATGTTGCAAACCGTGGGTCAGTTCCATGGTTTGACATCTGAAGACCCTCATTTACATCTTAAGTCTTTTCTAGGAGTTAGTGATTCATTTGTAATTCAAGGAGTGTCTAGAGATGCCCTTAGATTAACTTTGTTCCCGTATTCTCTTAGAGATGGAGCAAAGACGTGGTTAAATTCTTTTACTCCATGATCAATTAGGACATGGAATGAGTTAGCGGAAAATTTTCTTAGTAAGTATTTTCCACCAACTAGGAATGCCAAGTTGAGGAGTGAGATAGTGGGATTTAGGCAACTCGAAGATGAAACTTTTAGTGAGTCTTGGGAGAGGTTTAAGGAGCTTTTGCGAAAGTGTCCCCACCATGGTTTACCTCATTGTATCCAAATGGAAACATTTTATAATGGGCTAAACGTAGCAACCCAAAGTATGGTCAATGCTTCTGCGGGAGGGGCCCTTTTGGTAAAAACTTTTAATGAAGCCCATGAGATTTTAGAGAGAATATCAACCAATAGTTGTCAGTGGTCGGATGTTAGAGGCTAAAATAAAAAAGTTAAGAGTGTGTTAGAAGTTGATGGTGTGTCTACCATTAGGGCTGATATTGCAATGTTAGCTAACACTCTTAAAAATGTGACAGTGGTTAGTCATCAGCAGCCGCTGGTGGTGGAGCCTGCTACAGTGGTGAACCAAGTTGCAGAAGAATCATGTGTCTATTGTAGGGAAGAGCACAACTTCGAGTTTTTCCCCAACAATCCAGCTTCTGTGTTTTTTGTAGGTAATCAAAGGAATAGCCCGTATTCTAACTTTTATAATTCAGGTTGGCGCAACCACCCCAACTTTGCATGGGGAGGACAAGGAAGCAATTCGCAAGCCCCTTAAGCACAGCAAAAGGTGAACCAGTCAGGATTTGCTAAAGCACAGGTATTGCCCCAACAAAATAAGCAGGTTTTGCCCCAGCAAAATTCGGAGAGTTCTCTTGAGGCAATGATGAAGGAATATATGGCTCGTACTGATGTCGCTATTCAAAGTAATCAAGCTTCAATGAGAGCCCTAGAATTGCAAATGGGTTAGCTAGCTAATGAGCTGAAGGCAAGACCTCAAGGGAAACTTCCTGCGAATACTGAACACCCTAGACGGGAAGGTAAGGAGTAGGTACAGGCAGTGACTCTAAGGAGTGGTAAGCCACTAGAAGAGAAAAAAGAGCCTAGTAAAACCCAGGATGTAGAGAAGAATAGTGATAAAAATGTTGTTGTTGAAAAATAGTTGGAGTCTGGTAAAAGTGATGGAGGCAGCAATAATGATGCTGGAGCATCTGGTTCTGTTCCAGATGTAGAACCACCTTATGTGTCGTCCCCACCTTATGTACCACCTCTACCTTTTCCACAAAGGCAGAAGCCTAAGAATCAGGATGGTCAATTCAAGAAGTTTTTAGAGATTCTTAAGCAATTGCATATAAATATCCCTTTAGTAGAAGCTATAGAACAGATGCCAAACTATGCTAAATTTCTAAAGGATATATTAACTAAGAAGAATAGATTAGGTGAATTTGAAACTGTGTCTCTTATTGAGGAATGTAGTGCTATTCTTAAGAATGGGCTACCAACCAAGGATAAGGATCTAGGATCATTCACTATTCCTATCTCTATAGGTGGAAAAGGGTTGGGTAGAGCACTTTGTGATTTAGGCACAAGCATTAACCTTATGCCTCTTTCGGTTTATCGAAAGCTAGGTATTGGTGAAGCTAGGCCTACCACAGTCACACTCCAACTAGCCGATAGGTCTATAGCATATCCTGAGGGTAAAATGGAGGATGTCTTAGTGAAAGTAGATAAATTCATATTTCCTGTTGACTTTATTATCTTAGATTATGAGGCAGATAAAGATGTCCCAATTATTCTTGGTCGTCCATTTTTTGCTACTGGTAGAGCATTGATAGATGTTAAAAAAGGGGAATTAACAATGAGGGTTTATGATGAGGAAGTGAAATTTAATGTCTTTAAGGCTATGAAGTATCCAGACGAAGTGGAAGATTGTTTTTTCATTAGGATTCTGGAGAACACAATTGTTGAGACAACGATGGAGGATTTGACAAACAAGCATTTGGAAGATCATGGAGAGGTTTGTGTAGAGGATTTAGAGGTTTGTTCTTTAGAAAGAAAAGTTGAAAAAGAAGTTTCTAGGTGTGAGGATGTTTTTGAGTCTTTAGACTTGCATGAAAGGAAGGCTCCTCCTATTAAGTCATCCCTGATTGAGACACCTACTTTAGATTTGAAGCCCTTGCTGGATCATCTAAAGTATGTGTATCTTGGGGAGGGTGAGACATTGGCCATTATTGTTGCATCAGATTTAATGCCGGAGGATGAAGAGGCCTTAATAAAGTTGATGTAGTAATATCGCAAAGCCATAGGTTGGACATTGGCCGACATTCAGAGAATTAGCCCGTCTTTGTGTATGCATAAAATCACTCTAGATGAGGGATCCTTGAGGAGTATTGAGCAACAGAGAAGGCTTAACCCTGCAATGAAAGAAGTTGTTAAGAAGGAGGTGATTAAATGGTTGGATGCTGGAATTATCTATCCAATTGCAGATAGCAATTGGGTAAGCCCTGTCCAATGTGTTCCTAAGAAAGGAGGTGTTACGATAGTGACTAATAAGGACAATGAGTTGATCCCCACCAAGACAGTAACTGGCTGGAGGGTTTGCATGGATTATAGGAGGCTTAACAAAGCCACCCGTAAATACCATCTACCATTTATTGACCAGATGTTGGATAGGTTGGCTGGTCAGGCCTACTACTGTTTCTTAGATGGTTATTCTGGGTATAACCAGATTACCATTGCTCCTGAGGATCAGGAAAAAACCACTTTCTCCTGCCCTTATGGGACGTTTGCTTTCTGTTGCATGATTTACCGCAAGCGTACGGGTCGTCACAAGTAATATAGTGATTTTGAGTATCGAGTATCGTCTCCACAGGGATTGGATTTATTCAATTAATTACCATGAATAATCTTGCTATGCTTTATTTAGAGAACAAAATCTAATGCCGAAAAGAATAATAAAAAGCTAATCTAGAAAGCAAAAGATAAATGGAGACACAATTTGGAGGGATAATTCTTAGAGGGTTGATTTCATCAATTGGACCTTTAATGCTTAATCAATTAACTAATATGGATTAACTAATCATTTGATTCATAAGTCTAGAAGCCTAATGACAAGGACTCTCCTGTCGGTCTCCTCCTATCTCATACCTTTCAATAAAGAATCTCCTTTCGGTCTCCTCTTTATTTACTTAGCATGACATTACGACCCTTCAATACAACCTCTAACGTTATTTATTCTATCCTGTGTCACTCGGGTAAATAAGCGTTAGTCATGCATTCAGTTCTTGTCTAAGCTTCTCTCCGTCGAGTTTCCACTTAGTAACGATTCATTTAATCAGTGATCAGTTGATTAAAAGCATTACGGACAAAATGCACAAATGAACAATAATGACAATTAAACCAAATCAATTCATTAATTCAACAAAGGTTCAACAACTAAATCCATCTCATAGAATTTAGGAATTAACTACTCATAATCATTAAAATCCAATAATTCCTAATCACAATAATTCTAGAAACTAAAACATAAAGGAAAAGGGAAGAGAAATGCTCATAAAAGTGTCGATCTCCTCGATCCCGCGCCGACCTCCATCGATCCCGAGCTCCAAAGATCTTCAACAAAACTCCAAAACTCTCCCAAAAATCCCCAATTTTAGTGTGGACTCTAGAATGGGGTGAAAACCCACAAATTGGCACTCCAAACTTGGATGAAAATGGCTCTATTCATAGGCTCCCAGCAGGCGCAACGTCGCGACGCTACATGGATAGCGTCCCGACGCTACCCCAATTCCAGAACTTTCCAGCGCGTTTTTGAGCTGATTTCTTTGGGCTTCCTTCATTTCTTTTGGCCCAACACTTTGTATTATAATTCTTGGGCTCCTTCTTGACCCAACTTGATAATAAAAGCTTGAAATCCATGAATTTGGGCTTCTAATTCATTCTTCTTGGGTTTTTGGACTTGGATCTTTTAATGGACTTCTCTAAATTGCTCCAAAAACCTCCAAAATCATCCAAAATCTCTCAAAATTTTGGTTTTGCTTTCTTGACTCAGTTTTCTGAAATTTAAACAGAAAATAGCATTAAAGCACACAATTCAAGCACAAAACTAGCTAAAATTAATAGGAAAACGATAGCATTTTTGCATGCTATCACTTTCAGGCGAATGCCTTTGATGGGTCTAATTTGTTATACACTTAGAATCTCCCAATTTGCTTATCTTAGTTGAATTCCTTGCGAAAAATGCTTTAAAATGAGTATAGTATGTCTATAGGTCCTCACCGGAGTTTTGGAAGCGATTCAGGGCTTAAACGAGCGAAACCAGAGCGTAAAATGACTATTTTGCCCTTGGAGCCGTCACAACGTCGAGATGCTACCAGCCAAGCGTCGGGACGCTGCTCAAATAAGGAAAAGACTTGGGAGTGAAGCTGAAGGCATAGCGTCGCGACGCTGCCACCATAGCGTCGCTACGCTATGTTGATCTGCATAATAAGTTCCATAGTTGAAGGCCTAGCGTCGCGATGCTAGGCAGTTTTCCAGAATTAAATTTTTCCTATTTTGGCTGGAAATTTTCCTTGTTTGAAGACCCAATTCAACACCATTCTACCACGAATTGAAGGCCAAGAAACACTATAAATAGAGGGCCTTGGTGTTGGTTTAGATTCATCCCTCAATACACAATTCACTACAACATTGTAGTCCATCTCTCTCCCCCTTTCCACCATTCTTCTTAGCTTTTAGTCTTTTTTGCTTTCCTTTATGTATCAAGCTTGCTTTTGCTCCATAAGAGACTAGATTCTTCATTCATGTAACCGGGGTGTCAAAGAGTAAGTTCAACTTCTTTTAATGAAATTTCTTGTTTGAATTATCAAAGCATGTTTATGTGATTTTAGTTCTTTTTCTATAAGTTTAGGGTTTAGATTCATCCCTCAATACACAATTCACTACAACATTGTAGTCCATCTCTCTCCCCCTTTCCACCATTCTTCTTAGCTTTTAGTCTTTTTTGCTTTCCTTTATGTATCAAGCTTGCTTTTGCTCCATAAGAGACTAGATTCTTCATTCATGTAACCGGGGTGTCAAAGAGTAAGTTCAACTTCTTTTAATGAAATTTCTTGTTTGAATTATCAAAGCATGTTTATGTGATTTTAGTTCTTTTTCTATAAGTTTAGATTGTGGTAGGAAAGATTGACAACCTTGACCGCACCCTCTTTAAATTTACTTGCTAAATCTAAGTAGCAAATAGGTTAACGTTATGATTATACGCATGCGTCCCTAGAACTAAATGATTTAATCAATTGTAATTGTGGTTTGTTGCCCGTTGTATGTGAATTAATTCGACTAGATCCCAATGCAGTTTAGATTAGTTAATAGACATATTAATTAATTTAAACTAGAATCAAACTTAGCGTTTGCATGTTTGTGATAGTTGGATCATGGTTCTCGATTTGTTGTCGGAATACGCCGGACTTAAACTTGTTTTGGCTTATTAGTGAAATTAATGATTTAATTGAATTGAACTTACCATGACTAACCCGGTTGCATGATCTTTGAGGTATTGATTTCTTTCTTTACTTTCCTTTTGCAATATTTTCCATAATTAGCTTACTTTCCATTACTATTTCTTTTCCAAATATAAAACCCCCCTCATTAGTCCGATCATCACAATAAATCTAAGATAAACAAGTTATAATCGTGCTCCCTGTGTTCGACCCCGGCCACTACTGCTACAAGTTAGCTTTCGAGGTTGTGGACTATAAATTTATTTGACAAGAGATCGCGACAATCTCTTCCGTCAGCCTTTTGGCCTTTGCAATGCTCCAGCAACATTTCAGCGGTGTATGTTAGCAATTTTTTCTGATATGATTGAGTCAACTGTTGAGGTATTTATGGACGATTTTTCAGTTTTTGGAGGGTCTTTTCAACATTGTTTGAATAATTTAGGTAAGGTGTTAAAGAGATGTGAGGATACCCATCTAGTTCTTAATTGGGAAAAATGTCACTTCATGGCGAATGAGAGCATAGTGTTAGGCCATAAGATTTCAAAGAAAGGTCTAGAAGTTGATCGAGCAAAAATAGGGGTTATTGAGAGATTAGAACCACCGAATTCGGTTAAAGGGATTCGGAGCTTTTTAGGTCATGCTGGATTTTATAGAAGGTTCATAAGGGATTTTTCAAAAATTAGTAAACCTCTTTGTAACTTATTGTGTGCTGATCATGTTTTTGACTTTAATGCAGATTGTAGGAAGGCTTTTGAGACTTTAAAGACTGCTTTAATCTCAACTCCCATTCTTTGTGCACCAAACTGGAATTTACCATTTGAGGTGATGTGCGATGCAAGTGATGTTGCAATAGGTGCAATGCTGGGGCAAAAGCATGGCAAATTTATCAATCCTTTTTATTATGCAAGCAGGGTTTTGAATGAGGCACAAATCAACTACACAACTACTGAGAAGGAGTTGTTAGCGGTTGTGTTTGCCTTTGAGAAATTCCGCTCATATTTGGTTGGATCCAAAGTCACAGTTTTTACAGATCACGCAGCAATAAGGTACTTAATGTCTAAGAAAGATGCAAAGCCTAGATTGATAAGTTGGGTTTTGTTATTGCAGGAATTCGACTTGGAGATAAAGGATAAGAAGGGTTCAGAGAATGTTATTGCAGATCATTTGTCTCGTCTTGATCCAACATCATCTTTGCTAGAGCAATCTGTCATTTCATATTCCTTTCCAGATGAGCAGCTCTTTGCTGTTAATGTAAAGGTAGTAAAGGATATTCCTTGGTATGCTGATATTGCCAACTTTTTGGTAAAAGGAGTTACTCCTATTGACATGGATTGGAGACAGGTGAAAAGGTTTAAGCATGATGCGAAAATTTTCTTTTGGGATGAGCCATTTATGTATAAGCAATGCTCTGATGGTATTATTCGAAGATGTGTTTCAGGTGATGAAGCAAAGGAAATCCTGGAGCAATGTCACTCTTCCCCGTATGGAGGTCATTTCAGCGATCAGAGGACAGCTATGAGGATTTTGCAATGTGGATTATTCTGGCCTTCCTTATTTAAGGATGTTCATTGGTTCTATAAGGAAGGTGATGCTTGCCAAAGGAGATGAAATTTGTGGCCTAGAGATGAAATGCCTCTTACTCACATTTTGGAATTAGAATTTTTCGATGTATGGGGTATTGATTTTATGGGGCCATTTCCCCCTTCTAATGGTAATGTTTTTATCTTATTGGCAGTTGATTACGTGTCCAAGTGGGTGGAGGCCATCGCATGTCATCAAAATGATGCTAAAACGGTATCAAGGTTTCTCCAATCGCACATTTTTGCGCGGTTTGGGACACCTAGAGCTCTAGTGAGTGATGAGGGTACACACTTTGTGAATAATGTTTTAACTAAGCTTTTAGCTAAATATGGAATTAAGCATAGAACAGCTACCCCTTATCACCCGCAAGCAAATGGTCAAGCTGAAGTTAGTAATAGGAAAATTAAATCTATTTTAGAGAAAGTAGTCCATCCATCTTGGAAAGATTGGTCTTTTCGGTTAGATGAGGCTCTTTGGGCTTATAGGACCGCCTATAAGACTCCTCAAGGTATGTCTCCCTATAGGTTAGTATATGGAAATGCTTGCCATTTACCGTTAGAGCTTGAGCATAAAACGTTTTGGGCTTTAAAGAAATTGAATTTTGATCTAAGTCGTGCAGGGGCAATAAGAATGCTGCAGCTTAATGAGTTAGAGGAGTTTCGTCAGTTTTCATATGAATGTGCTAAAATGTATAAAGAAAAGACTAAGCGGTGGCATGATAAGAAGATAAAACCTAAAGAATTTGTTAAGGGTCAGAGAGTCTTGCTTTACAACTCTAGATTGAAATTGTTTCCTGGAAAATTAAAATCTAAACAGTCTGGGTCGTTTATTATGATTGAAGTTTTTCCTCATGGGGCAATTACTTTGAGAGATGAAAAAGATGGGCGAGTATTCAAGGTTAATGGACAGCGAGTGAAGCATTATTGGGGAGAGGAATTCCGTTCGAAATATCCTTCCCTAAAATTGGTCGATGAATAAGCGAGCGAGAGTTTTGCAGGAGCAGTTCTTATTGCAATATTTTTGGCTCCCAGTATTATTGCGATTTTATTTTTCACTGATTGAATTTGCAATAATTTAATTCGAATTATTTTAAATTAGATTCGGTTTATTTGGATCTTATCTGATTTATTTTAATTTGTTGGTATTCTTAAATTTTCGTAGATTTTATTTTCGGTTTATTTATCTTTTATTTCACTGATTTATTTAATTTAATTTAATCAAATTAGATTAGTTTAGATTTAATTTCAAATTGTATTTTCGTTATTTAAATTTCTGTTTAGATTAGGTTTTAACAATATAATTTCCTGATTTATTCGGCTGAAGATAAAAATGAGAGATTTGATTTTGGCGGTTTGGATTTCAAATAGGGATTTTCCGTATAAAAGATTCTTCTAGAAGAAAATCTTTTGCTGAGTAGTTTGTTTCTGCATTTTGTTAGAAGGATCAAATATTTCGTCATATCCTAAGGAAGTTGGTTGGGAATTAAATATTTTTTATCGTTTGGATTTGAATTTTCCGTGGGCAGGTAATTTGCATAGAAAATCTGGTGCTTCCACGTGTCGCGCAGGGAAATCGAACGGCAGAGCCGTTGGACAGCACATCATTAAAGGCAGATTTTACCATTTTAATTAATTAATTTTACTAATTACATGCAGATTTAAAACGGTAATATGATTAATGGAGGAAGATTATTCGGTCAGGATTTTCTTTGTTGAAGCTCCATTTAAACCCTACTCAGGTTCTTTTCCTTTCTCATCTATCGTTCTTCTTTAAATTTTCCTTCTCCTTCTATTTTCTTTCTGTTCTTCGAGTGCGAAAATTCTTCAAGTTCTAAATGGCGAAAACAAGAGGCCGTAAAGAAAGGGATGTAGAGGAAAAGGTACCCACTAAGCCTGAAGCTCCGAATAAGAAAGCCAAGAAGAAGAGGACTCCGTCAGAAAAATAAGCCAAAAGGTTGAGGAAACAGCAGGAAGCTGAGGTTTCCGAAATTATGGAGAAAACTGTAGAAGAAATTGCAGCGGAGGTGATAGCGGAGGAAGAACCGAAAGAATCAGAAAAAGAGAGTGTTCCTGAGAAGACGACAGAGGCAGAAGAAAGTGTACAAGAAAAAGAGCAAGGTAATGGTCAGGAGCAGCAGACTCAAGAAGTTGTGCCGAAGATTCCACGACGTCGCCGTCACAAGAAAAAGGCAGGGCGAATTAAGGTGATCAGGATAGACACTTCGTCTCCGCCGACGAAAGAATCTGAAAAAGAAAATTCTGAAAAAGAAGACCAGGAAAGAGAGGAAACTACAAAGAAGGCAGAGGAAGAAGCTTTGATGAAGCATCAGGAAGAAAGGGGCAAGGGAGTTGTCGGAGCATCAGACGAAGCAGAAGATGAGGAACCAGGAATGCCGTTTATTCGCTTCATCAATGAACTTGTCAGAGAAAAATATGGGGAGATGCTGAAAAGAGATTTCTTGTTTGAAAGGGGTTTCGGTGAGGACTTACCACACTTTTTGAGGGCTGCAATTGCAAACCACAGATGGAGTCAATTCTGCGCAAACTTGAACCATTGAATTCAAATATTGTCGGTGAATTCTACGCGAACATAGATGATCAGGAGGGATTCCAAGCCATGGTCCGGGGGGTAGCTGCCGATTGGAGCCCAGGGGCAATAAATTCTCTTTTCAACCTTCAGGACTTTCCACATTCCGGATTTAATGAGATGGTGGTGGCACCATCTAATGATCAATTGAACACGACTGTCAGAGAGGTTGGTATTGAAGGGGTCCAATGGAGGTTGTCAAAAACGGAGAAACGTACATTCCAAGCAGCCTATTTGAAGAGTGAGGCTAACACATGGTTGGGCTTCATCAAACTGCGTTTGCTCCCGACAACTCATGATTCGACAGTATCCTCGGATAGAGTGCTTCTGGTATTTGCCATTCTGCGATCCTTGAGTATAGATGTGGGTAAGATTATTTCTAGTGAAATCTACAATTGCTGGCGTAAGAAGGTGGGAAAACTGTTCTTCTCGAACACAATTACCATGCTGTGCAGCAGGGCAGGAGTGCCCACGAGTCCAGAGGATGTTATTCTACTTGATAAGGGGATTGTAGACACGCCCAATTTGGCTCGGCTTCAGCGCACGCAGGAGGCTCGCCAAGGTGGGCTAGTATGCGGCATCCACCAGATTCTAGAGTAACTGGCACTTTTAGCCAGTAGGCAAGAATATGCCGAAAGGCAGGCTCAGACCTACCCGACTTATGCTAAGAGGAGGGATGCCACACTTAGGAGGGCATTGCAATCAAACTTCTCAAAACCTTATCAGGCCTTCCCTGTTTTCCCCGATGACCTGTTTAATCCATGGATTCCGTCGCCGCCAGTAGAAAGAGAAGAAGAGGAGGAAGATGAGCAGGGTCAGGAGGATTGATGAAGAAAGAGAAGTTGGGCGAGCATTAATTTTGTTCTTATATTTTTGTTGCTCGCGTATTTCTGACCCCAATTTCTTTTGATGTTTCTGTTTTTCTGTTTTTCTTGTTTTTATTTTCTGTTTCTAGGCCACAAAAATTATCTGCTGATGTAAATCTTTTCCTTTGTTTTTAATGAAATTTCCAAGTTGTTTCTGTTCTATAGCACTGAGCATTCCTAACTTAACCATTTTCTTCTAAATTTTTGAAGCTTGGACTAGTTAGCTTAATTAGATCAAGGTGTTATGATCTCCAGAAACCGTTTGCTTGAGCATTTCTTCTAGCCTGGTCATCGCTGCGGCAAGAAAATTCTGAGGTAGTGTTGACTTATTTGATCCACCTTAAGCTTAATCTTAGTCTCACACTTAGTTTAAAATTCAGATAGAAAAAGAATTAAGTTTGGGGGTATAATTTATCATGTTAATTCATTAAGGACAATGAATAATTTAAGTTTGGGGGACTTTTAGCTACTCCGCTTGTTTTGCTCAAGCATTCCTCTCCTTCATAATTATTTTTCTAGGTTGTTGAGTAACCAGGGACATTTGTGACACCCACAGTTTGTCTTTGCATCAAAAGATGACCTAGGAAATATTGAAAAATGATGAAAAAAAATTATTTGCTGAAAAAAATTTTTGTGAAAATTTTGCTGAGAAAATTCATGGAGCAAAAGTTTTGAAGGATGAATGATAATCTAGCAATTTTTTCTGTCTCCTAGGGCTTAGGTGAGCTTCATCATAAAATGTCGCCATTCTGAGAAACAAGGGATAGAATAACTAAGAACTTTTGAGCTAGCAATGAGTATTTAGCCTGGTTGGTGATGAGTTTGAGGCAAGAGTATACTGCACCATAAAGTGGGTCATCCCATGCTTAAGAGCTTATGACTGTAGGGCTGCTTTAAGTCTGAGGAACTAAAAAAGTAAAACCCCTTAAAAATGTGTTTTGAATATGTCTAATAATATGGTTAAGCTGTGGTAAGTTCTTAGGATTGAGTTAAAGGTGGTGATTATTTGTTCAATGCTGAAAGAATTATTTTGATGCAGCAGTGCTTGGTTTTGCAGAATGCTCAGGTAAAGGTTGAAGGTAGTGTTGGATATCTGTTTTGATTAAGTTATGCTATGACTAATGTTTTGAATTCTCAAGGGAAGGTTAGTTAGTATTGCTCGGGATGCGCAATAGTTCAAGTTTGCGGGTATGATAACTCTCCAAAAGGAAGTTATTTAAGCCTTATTTCTATAGTGTTTTGTGTGTCATTTGTGTTAAATATGGTTGTTTTTAGATGAATATTATATGTTTTCACCCATTTGGAAGAATGGATGCTTTGGAAGTTATTTTGTGCAGAATATAATGTTTAGCGACTTGAGAGAGCAAAATCAATGATTCCGCAAAGCAGGGAGCAAAACTGCCACGTAAGCCGCACATAATCCATTTAATGAGGTGGTGTTAGCTGAATTAATCTCGGACCTAGGGAGCTAGGAGAGCCATCCACGTGTAAAGTTTGACCTAATTAGGGTTTGACTTCACTCTATAAAAGGAAGGAGCCGTCTCAAGTCAAAAATATTCCAATTTGAAGAAAGGAAAGTCCTATTCCATTCGTGGAGGCTTACTTTCCATCTTTGGAAGCCGAATACAGGAGGAAAGATTGGAGACTTTAAGAAGACCATCAACTATGGATCTAATCAAGGGAATTAATCTTTTCTTGTAATTTCTTGTAGTTATGGATGCACATACTCAGATTGTAGCGTGTGTTGTGATGAACCTTATGAACTAAATTTACTTAGGTGTTGTTTAGGAATTATGTAATTGTCGTGCTTCATACTCTATGCAATATATGTTGATTTGAGCATCTTGATCATTTGTTGTGTCCATTTCCATTTTGTGCCCGCATGGCCAGCCGATATGAATATCACTTTTTAGTTTCAGGGATGATTTGAGAAGTGTGTGGCATTTAATCACACTAGACCATTATGTGTTGGTGGACGTCAGTGACTGAGTTAGGGATAACCAGTTGCCTAGTACTTGATCGGTAGCACGTCATTGGAGTTGAAACAAATTCCAAAAAATCCAGAGTTTCGGGAGGATCCTGCTAATAAGACTGCAAAAGAATTGCCTAATCAATAATATTGCTAGAGCATATTTTAAAACAATTACTGAAATCTTGACCAACGCCTGTTGCCAATCTATCTGCTTTATCCGTTTACTTTCTGCTCTTTTATTTCTTTTGCTTCAGCATTATTCCAAAATCAATCATTTTAAAAATCTTGAAACCATTAAAAAGTTACATAAAATAGGTAAAGTGAGAGCTATTCAAAACATCGTGGATACGATAAATTACTTATCACTTGTTGCAGATTGTGTATACTTGTACAGTATTCTAGAGCTTATTTTTATCATATTTTTACCCCACTCTAGAAAGCAACAATAATCTACTGTAAATATATCTAAAGCATGTTGGAATTTTCTAAATTAAAGTCTATTTAATTCATGCAAGTTTAGAGAAAAAAAAGTTTTCACCAGCATACCGTCGTTGGCGACTTGACTGTTTCACCTAAACTTCTTGATCCTTCTCCTAGATGAAAAATGCAGCAACTAAGCATGATCTTCGCTGGAAATTCAGCGACCAAGTCTTGCAAACACCACCACTATGGCTACACCGGTATGACTCTGAGACTTCTAGAGGTAGGAGACTGGTGGGAGCCTTCAGGGGAATTCTCTGAGAGTAAGAGAATGAATGAGATGCCTTTCACCCCACCCCAGGGGTCCTATTTATAGGAAAATGCCATGAATAAGATCTAATCCTTATAGGAAAGGGTCATGAATAAGATCTAATCAAATCTATTATCTTATTCATATCTAATTTTAATAAACAATTAATAAATTACCTAATCAAATATCATATATTTAATTTTAGGGATTTTATTAAATTATTTATTTTATGGGAAAAATACACTTTTGGTCCCTGAGTTTTCAAACTCAACAAAAATACTCCTGAGGTTTGAGATAAGGAGCAATTTGGTCTCTGTCGTCCAATCTGCCGTTAAATACTAACAGAATGCTGACGTGGCAATATTATTTTAATTAATAAATTAATTTTTATTTTTAAAATAAAAATACATTAAAATAATAAAAATATTGTTATTTTATTAATTTTTTAATTCTATTTCCCCTTCTTTCTTCTCCTTCTTCTTTCTCTTCTCCCCTTTCTTCTCCTTCTTCTTTCTCTTCTCCCCTTTCTTCTCCAACTTCTTCTTCTCCAACATCTTCTTCTTCAACTCCAGTGGCCGGCGGCCACCGCCGGCAAGATTTTTTTTTTCCTGAAACCGTGAGAAAGGAGGGTCTCCCTCCTTCCATCGTCGATGAAGAGAGATAAAGAAGAGAGAAAAAAAATCTTGCCGGCGGTGGCCGCCGGCCACCAGAGTTGAAGAAGAAGAGGTTGGAGAAAAAGAAGTTGGAGAAGAAAGGGGAGAAGAGAAAGAAGAAGGAGAAGAAAGAAGGGGAACAAGAATTAATAAAATTAATAAAATAATAATACTTTTATTATTTTAATGTATTTTTATTTAAAAAATTAAAAATTAATTTATTAATTAAAATAATATTGCCACATCAGCATTCTGTTAGTATTTAACGGCAAATTGGACGGCAGGGACCTAATTGCTCCTCATCTCTAACCTCAGGGTATTTTTGTTGAGTTTGAAAACTCAGGGACCAAAGTGTAACTTAACCCAAACCTCAGGGACCAAAAGTATTAATACGAATCCAATTCATATTAATTATTTGAACTCTTTCAAATATTTTCTCTCAAAAATTAATTTTGAAACTAATTCAAAATTATATATTATAAAGTTTCATAAACTTTATATTATAATGCATCAACATACATTATATGATTCCCCTAAATAGATTGAAGACTTTAAATTTACAATTAATACTTAACTGCTTCAAGTCTCTTTACGAGCTACCAGTGAGACCTAATGGACTTGCAGATCAGAAGCTCCAACGTATGAGATTAATCGACTAAACTCATTAATCAACTAATCAATTTTCGTTAACTGTAGGTTCACTCCACTAAAGACCCATAGTTGCACTCTTCTCACTGTAGACATAATTCTGTGTCCACGAATATAGACCAGTAACAACAAGTTAGTCCTTCACGAGTGTTCATAACTCTAGTTGGGTCAAATTACCGTTTTACCCCTGAGTTACCTTTACCTCCTTAAGTACCAGTGCTCCTCTAATGAACAACCTGTTTGTGGTCCAACCACCAAACAGAAACCCCTCTCGGGCCAGTGAGAGGGTAGGGCCCTTTGTTTAAGACCTGGAGACACCACTTAAGGGAACACTCATCTACTTCCTTAAAGTCGGGAAGGAATGAATTTCATCTTGTGTGATTATGTTCCCTGCTCCCCACTCGGTCTTGTCCCCAAAATGATAGGCTTATTGAGTCGGCGTACTGACCACTCTCACCCATACAAATCAAAGGACAATCTCTCATGAATAGGAGTCCATAATCCACTCAAGATTCAGACTAAGTTGCCTAGATCATCCTAGTGAAATAGAAACCTAACTAGTTAACGGTGTTACTGTTGGGTTTTATGTCCTAAAACTCGTAGATAGTGAATGATTAACGAATTATACTCTTGTATCAATAAAGTGTTATTGAGGTTTATGCAATAAAGTGTTATTATCATATTAAGTCTAGAATTGCACAATATGATCCAAATCCAATAAACTAAGGTCCAAGGTTGTCTACATGTAACTTGAACTAATATGTGGGGACATACGAGGATTGGTGTTCAAGTAACAACCTAAAAGGTGTATAGTACAGGGATAAGGTTGGGTACCTTATCTTGGTAACACTATGTGATACGGCCCGCTTTGTATTCGATACAGACGTATTGATCCAAGGCATCCATGTAGGAGACATGCGAGCGGGGGTATCCTATGCAATGAGTTTGCATAAGACCGGACCACGAAATAGTAAACCACTAGATGTAACACCGTTAATTAGTTAGGTTATTGTTTCAATAGGATGACCTAGGTAACTCAGTCTTAATACTGAGTGTGTCATGAACTCCTTCTCACGAGGGATTGTCCTTTGATTAGTACGGGTGAGAGTGGCCTGCACGCCGACTCAATAAGCCTACCTTCTTGGGGACAAGACCGAGTGGGGGGCTGGGGACATGACAATACAAGATGGAATTCACTTCTTCCCCTATTGGGGCAAGTAGATGTGTGTTCCCTTAAGGGTTGATTCTGTGGCTTGAACAAAGGCGCGCCGTAACGAATGTTGATTGACTCGGTTAATGAGTTTAGCTGATCAATCTCGTATCGTTGGAGCTTCTGATCTGTAGGTCCATTAGGTCCACCTGCTAGCTCATAACGGGTTCTTAGATAATATAGTCTTGATTATTAAACGGAATTTCAGTTAATTGTATTTTGATGCAATTAATATAATGTATGGAGATACATTATAGTATAAGTTTAATTAATGAATTAAACTTTATAATAATAAAATTAATTTTGGATATGATTCAAAATTAATTAATGAGAGAATTATGAATTTAATTAAATATATGATATTTGATTAATTCATGAATTAATTAATTTAATTTGGTTAAATATGATTTAATCAAATTAATACTATAGTTTATATTAATGTACATTTTGATGCACATTAAAACTATAGGTTAAATGAGAGAGATTAAATTGAATATAATTCAATTATAAAATTAATTAAATATTTGATATTTAATTAATGTGGATTCAATTGATGAGATTAATTGAATGACCAATTTAATTCAATTGAATATGATTCAAATTGAATTAAATACCTTATGTTATAATTGATTTAATTAATATTGATTTAATTAAATTAATTATAATTATTTAATTAATTAAATGATAAATGATAATTATTATTTAATTAATATACGCCCTGGATCGCGTTGATTATGATCAACGGTAGAGATTAAGTAGGGAATAACTCCCTCCGCACTTATCGTTGAGGGGAGAGGGAGTTTCCCTAATGAACTCTCATTCTCATCCCTCACGCAAAACTCACAGAGATGAGGTTCTCTGTTCTCTCTCAAAAATTCTCTCAAGAACAGCAGTCTCTTTTGCCGTATTGTTCCCTTTCTAGACGAATTTTGGATCCCACCATCCCTATCTCAGTGATCCAAGAGATATAGCGGGTGATCACTATTCGTGGTGTCGATTGGAAGATCAAGAACGAGAATCTTGGAGCATTGTGTTGTGTTATTCGAAATCCAGTAAGTGTTCTTGATCTTAAATCAATTTTCAACATGCTTAATCATTTTATAGAAATTAGTTTCTGTAATTTTTGTTGCCAACGTACTGGTTTTTCTAAAATTGAAATTTAATTCGAGAATTGTCTTGTTTGCTTCCGCTGCCAAAAGGGATTTCAACCCTTCAGTTACAGCTAGCGGTTACTATTTCGTGGTCTGGTCTTATGCAAACTCATTGCATATGATACCCCCACTTGCATGTCCCCTACACGAACGCGTTGGATCATTGAGTTTGTATTAAATACAAAGTGGGTCGTATCCATATTGTCACCAGGATAAGGTACCCAACCTTATCCCTATACTATAGACCTTTAAGGTTGTTACTTGAACAACAATCCCCGTATGTCCTCAAATCCTTATCATTCTGAAAATCTATGTGAGTGTATCCTATAAGGATCAAACCCTTAGCATCATACACGAGCATATAGTCCCTCGTTCTCCTAAGATGCTTGAGGATATACTTAACGGCTCTCCAGTGATCAAATCCTGGACTGGATTGATTCTTACTGACAATCCCTAATATATAGGACATTTGTCTCATGTCCTCAACTTCGTGAGGTAGCTAAGGAAATAGTTCCTTAGACTAAAGGATTCCATGTCTGAAAGGTAGTGAACCCTTTCTTGGAATTCAGCATCTTATGTCTAACTAATATCTTGTAGACATAAGACGTTTGAGACAATGCTAGCTTTTTGTTTTTACGGTTCCTAACAATTTGGATCCCAAGAATAAACTCAGCTTCTCCCAAATTTTCATTTGGAAATGAGATGCTAGCCTCTTCTAATGTTATTGAGACAACCTACATCATTCCCAATGATTAGGATATCAATCATATACAACACTACTCATCAATGTTCTGATTAAAGCCGAAAATATTTGATCGCTGCATCAAATCTTCTATTCCAAGATCGAAATGCTTCAATCAATCCATGAATGGATCGATTAAGCTCACAAACCTTTTGCTCTTGATCTTGCTATATGAACTCTTCTGGTTGAGACATGTATATACTCTCCTCAAGATTACCATTCATAAGGGTAGTCTTGACATCCATTCAAAATGGACAAGAGTTCTAATAGACTTCAGCATGGCAACAACAGAAAAGGTTTCCTTACAATCCTCTCTCTGGGTGTAACCCTTTGCCACAAGCCTAACCATAAGGTTACGTCTCGTTTCCTCTTGTAGATTCATTTGTAACCTATAGGTGTTATCCCATTAGATAGATCTACAAGATCTCAGATGGAATTGAAATGCACTGACTCCAATTCCAAGTTCATGACTTTAATCCATTGGTCCTTGTTAACATCATTCATTGCCTTGTTTTAAGATAATGGATCCTCAATGCCATCATCAGGTATGACGATCTGAGCTTCAGTTAAGCCCACGTCACGATCAAGTTGTGGAACAACTCTCCCACTACATTGAGGCACTCTCAACTCTTGAGATAGATGTAACTCACCAGTTGTACCAGCCCAATCAACAACTCTTGTTGAAGGTCCAACCTCATCAACAACCCTTGTTGACTTATCAACAACTCTTGTTGATGTTTATGTAGCTTTATCAGTTGATTTACTTAAAACGACCTTAGTTTGTGGCTTATTATTTCTCATGTGGTCTTCTTCTGAGAATGTAGCAGTTGTCGATACAAATTCTTTATTCTCTTGTGGATTGAAGAAGTATCCACTTCTTGTTTCCAGGGGTGGTGACGGGACAGGAGTTGTCGAGGCTCCCAATTTGTCAAATAAAATTTATAGTTCCACGAACACTAAACTACTTGCAGTAGTAGTGGTCGGGGTCAATCACAGGGAGTGGCAGTTGGTTATCTATTTTCTATTTATTTTGAGGCGTGAAAGCAGTAAATAGGGGGATTGGGAAAAACTGGATAAATGAACGTGCAAGGAATTTAAAATGCAAGAATTCAAACAAGCAAGAAATTTAAAGGACAAGAAATTAAATCGCGGAAAATCATAAAAAAACGAGAAAATTAATTAAATTAGGTGACACCGATTGGAGTGATTATTGGGTTTGAATGATTTAGTTTGATCATTGAATCTCTACCTATTAAAGGCTAGTTTGAATTGCTTAATTGCCCAACTGATCTAATCTGAACCCAGAAAAGACCCAAAGCCCACCTAAGCCATCTAACCCGATCATACAACGTCCATCGAATTAGACACTAATTAGTTAATTAATTAATTCAATTGGACTATCAAATTAAACAATCAACCATAGTGGATTGATTAGGACATTAGAAATAATTAGGCCTAGATTACATCTAACGCTATTTTGGATTCTAAACCTATCGTGTCAAGCAACAAAGTCAGAGTCTGCTCTTGGGACCCGTGCCCACGAATCAGTCTATGCGCTAACTATTAAATCAATGTTCCATTAGCTACTTGGAAATCAATTGCTTAGCAAGTTATTAACATACGAGCTGCGAGTTAGGGCGTCAATCTAACCTACTGCGCATGCGAATAATACGAACTAAATCCAAAATAGAATAGCAATATGAAATTAAATAGACATTCAGAACATGAAACTCACAAAGAAATACATTCTATATCCCAAAAATCATCCAATCGGCGTCAACGGGTTTAGACAGCGGTTAAGCTGGCTAAAACCTGCGACCCAACGCAACAATAACAAGAAAATACAAAGGAAATCAAAAGGAAAGCTTACACCTCTTAATTCTGGTCTTCTAGGACAGAGAGAACCAAGAAGAGGAGCAAAAATAAAACCCTAAAAGTTCATACATTCGACGGAAATAAAAGAGGGGATTTATAGGAAAATTTACCACGACGTCGAGACGCTGGACATGGCGTCTTGACGTCGTGCCATATGGGCCACGGGCTGGAGACGCTGGCCACGACGTCTCGACGACGTGCCTATTTTCAGCGTGCTTCGACTTCATTCCACATCTTTTCCTGCTCAATTTGGGCCTCGAACCTTTGACTCTTTGGAACTATTCTTTGGGTTCGTCACGATTCTCACGGTCTTCTCACCTCCTTTAGATCCATGGCCCTCAAGTTAGCTCGAAAACTCTCTAAATTGCCCGAATTAACTCCAATTTGTGTAGTTCGACCCTGATACCCTAAATGCACAAATTATGTACAAAACAGACAAATAAAGCGTAAAGTGCACCCTAACAAGTCTAGATTAACAACAAATAAATAGGACTATTTTGGTCCTATCAAATACCCCCAACCTAAACCTTGCTAGTCCTCGAGCAAGCATATAAATCAAAAGTTCAGGATTCAAAAGTTACAGTTCTTATAAACTCAAATCTCAATGCTAAAGATGTTGAAATCATTGCAATTAAGAATCATGCACACATCGCCCGATAAAGAGACAAATTAAAATTTTTCATGAAGTTTCTTGCTAAAGCTCACACTTAGTCTACTTAGAATCAATTTTACTAGCCCGAGATTGGATTATATAACCCTCAACTCATCTTCCCTCTACACTGGCACTAGGAACTTACCAAGGAGGAAACAAGACAAATTAGACTGCTTTTCTCTTTACTCAGGTGCCTGAAAAATAAAAGACATTTTCTTTCTGCGCTTTTCTTTTTCTCTCTCTCTGTTTTTTTTTTTTTTTTTTTTTTTTTTTTGCGGGGCACTAGTTTTCTCACTACAATGCAGGGACCCATAACCCGAGTTTTACTCTTGGTTGGCCTAACTGATCACACTGCAGGTAGCTCTTTTTACCCCCTTTATAAAGCATGCTTTTTCTTGAAAATAAAATATAAACGAGCACATGATTTTTCATTTTAAGCTCGTGCTCGTTTTTTTTTTATATTGCTTAGGCATATTTTCTTTCTTTTCTCCTAAGCAAGATATTACATGCTAATTTGTAGGCATTTGACTCTCTAGCTCATCCCTACACCTATTGAGTTGACAACAAGCATATGGATCTATAATTCGCTCCTAAGCTTTCAAACTAATCCTAGGCATGCTAAGGTTCACTCTTGCAAGAAAAGTACTAGAAAAATTTTTAAAAAGGCTCAATTTTTGGGAAACATGCTTATCATTCAATAAAAGCAATGAGATAAACGTAAATGGCATGTCATGGATTTTCATAGTCCTAAGAAAAGTAACAATGTCATCCACACATGAGCATTAAAAAATTTTAAAATTTTCTTACAAATTAGGTCCAATGCTCAGGTGCATGGCCTCAATCTAATCAGAGCAAAGCAAATAAAACTATGCATTCATAATAAAGAAGTGATGCTCAGATGCATCATTACTCATACGAAACATATGCAGGAAAAGCAAAGCACATACCCCACTCCCAACCTAAATTCTACATTGTCCTCAATGTATATGTCAAGTAGAAAGAGTAAGGGACAATTAGAATAGGAAACAGAAAACCACCCTGAGTATATGGTCAGGAGCTGGTTGGATCAAGAATTGAATGCCCTCATATTAATTTTGCCGAAATCTACAAAAAAAAGGAAACAAATAAAACAAGAAAAATAAAATCAGAACAAGCTAAGAAATCAAAATAAAGAAAAATAAAGGAAAGGATAGAAAAAACTGCGAATGAGCCCGTATGATAGTGCATCACTCCTCATCCTCAAGAGACTCATAAGGTGGCAGCGGCAGTGGGATGGGTTGTCCAGACGTCGAGGCCATAATATACTCTCGAATATAAGCGAACTGGTCCTCAGTCCGTCTGAAGTGTCTACCTTCCCTACGCTGCTGGCTCTCATTATAGCGCAGATGCTCAAGTCTCATCTGATTCATCCTCTCATCTAACGACTCAAGCGTTAAAGGAGGATGATCGAAGTGGGGCTGCTCTCCCTGAGCTTGGGACTCCTCTTCTGGTTCTTCCTGTTGGGGTGGAGGTGGTGGGTGGGTTATCCTAGGTCCAGGCTCCCTAAGTCTAATCGTGATAAAATTCCCATCAATCGCAGCTGCAGGTTGGCTAATCTCCTCACGGGGGTCCCACACGACCCCAGCAGCTCTACAGAGTGCTGTGATGAGGGAAGGGTGCCCTAGACCTACTGTGGTCGTTCCTCTGCGAATCCGGCGCATGGAAGAATATATAACTTTTCCTACGTCTACACTGCGGTTGGTCGCTATAGAGAATAACAGAGCTTCTCTTTCCTTTGTTACATCACTCAGATGCATCACAGGTAAGGGTTTGGCACACAGAAAACTATGTCATGCTCTGTTATCCACTGTCAGATAAGAGGATTTAAAGTTTATTGCTTCACCCCTTCTTATTAACCAAGTTGCCCCTGACCTACATAGATGCTCTATAATTTGATGGGCATTAAAGTGATTACTTGCGTAATCATTGTACCTATCCCTATCAATATTGGGAAGGCCATAGAATTGGTTAATAGAGGTCGAGTCAAAAGGGAACATTTTACCCCTAACAAAGGAAGTAGTGGATCCTTCCGTCATATTAACATAAAATTCCCTAACGATAGAGACTACAGCGGCCTGGGGGTGCCTAGTGAACGTGCCCCAACCTCTCTCAGTTATACTATGGGTAAGTGTTGGGTTCCTAGAGTGAGTAAAAACAAGGTGGAAATAGGCTCTAGAACTCTGTGCAAGTATACACAATCTGCAGCAAGTAATAAGTATTTATCGAATCTGCAGGCCTGAATAATTCTCACTTTATCTATTTTATGCAATTCTTTAATGGTTTCAAAAGTGGTAAAAATGTTTGGTTTTTATAAAATGCTGGAACAAGAGAAATGACAGAACAGAAAGTAAACAAATAAGCAGCCAGATTAGAAACAGGCGCTGGTCAGGATTTAGTAATTGTTTTAAAAGATGCTCTAGCAATATTATTGATTATGCAAAACTCTCGCAGTCTTATTAGCGAATTTCTCCCGAAACTCTGAATTTTTTAGGATGTGTTTCAACTCCAATGACGCACTACCGATCAAGCACTAGGCAACTGGCTATCCCTAGCTCAGTCACTGGCGTTCACCAATACACAATGATCTAGTGTGATTAAATGCCACACACTCCTTAAATCATCCCTGAAACTAGGGAGTGATATTCATACCGGCTGGCCAAGCGGGCACAAAATGTAAATAAGCACAACAAATAATCAAGTTGCATCAAATCAACATATATTGCATAGAGATTAAGCACGACAATTACATGACTCTTAACCAACACCTAAAGTTACTTAGTTCATAAAGTGCATGGTAACACACGTTACAATCTGAGTAAATACATCCATAATTACAAAATAAAACAAGAAAATACTAGTTCCCTTGATCAACTTCGTAATTGATGGTCTTCTTGTGGTCTCCAATCTTCCTCCTCTATTTGGCTCCCAAAATGGAAATGAGAAATGATCCCTTTCCAAGAGTGGAATGAATTTGACTTGAACGGCTCTTCCCTTTTATAGGGTGAAGACACGCTTGAATTAGGTTGACCTAAACACGTGGATAGCTCTCCTTGCTCCTCAAATCCGAGAATAGCTTAACTAACTTCAGTTCATTAAAATGGATAACGAGCTGTGACGTGGCAGTTTTGCTCCTTGCTTTGCTCCAGCGCTGATTTTGCTCCCTCAAGTCGCTCAACAATATATTCTGCATAAAATAACTTCCAAAGCATCCATTCTTCCAAATGGGTTAAAACATATAATATATATCTAAAAGCAAC
Organism: Luffa aegyptiaca; assembly: GCA_017139565.1. Taxonomy (NCBI): domain Eukaryota; kingdom Viridiplantae; phylum Streptophyta; class Magnoliopsida; order Cucurbitales; family Cucurbitaceae; genus Luffa; species Luffa aegyptiaca. Next base: position 8,580,323 of record CM029397.1, read on the forward strand.
CCTATTGAGCACAAATGACACACAAATCATTATAGAAATAAGGCCTAAATAACTTCCTTTTGGAGAGTTATCACACTCCCAAACTTGAACTATTGCGCGTCCCGAGCAATACTAACCAACATTCCCTTGAGAATTCAAAACATTAGACATAGCATAACTTAACCAAAATAGATAATCCAACACTACCTTCAACCTTTACCTGAGCATTCTGCACAACCAAGCACTGCTGCAGCAATATAATTCCTCCGGCATGGACAAATAATCACCACTTTTAACTTAATTCTAAGAACTTGCCACAACCTAGCTCTATTATCAGACTTTTTAAAACACATTAACTTTTACTCTATGAATTTTCTCAGCAAAATTTTCAACAATTGATTTTTTTTTCAGCAAATAATTTTTCTCATTTTTTCATATTTCCTAGGTCATCTTTTGACGCAAAGAAAAACTGTGGGTATCACAAATGTCCCTGGTTACTCAACAACCTAGCAAATTATTTATCGAAGGAGAAGAATGCTCGAGCAAAACTAGTGGAGTAGCAAAAAGTCCCCCAAACTTGAATTATTCATTGTCCCCAATGAATCATTAAAATTTTAAATGACACCCCCAAACTTAAATATTTCTATCTGAATTTAAAAACTAAGTGTGGGACTGGACCTAAGCTTAAAGTGGATCATATAAGTCAACACTACCTCAGAATCTTCTTGCCGCAGCAACGACCAGGCCAGAAGAAATGCTCAAGCAAAAGGTTTCTGGAGAACAGAATACCTTGATCTAATTAAGCTTAGCCAGTCCAAGCTTCAAAAATTCAGAAGAAACTAGTTAAGTTAGAATTACTCAGTGCCATAGAACAGAAACAACTTCGGAAATTTCATTTAAAAATAAAGAAGAAATTACATCAGCAGATATATTTTTTTCAGAAGCAGCAAATTAAAAATAAGCAAGCAAAAGTAGAAAAAGATGTGGTCAGAAATGCGCGAGCAACAAAATTAATTCATCAAAAAGATTGCGCGCCCAAATTTTCCTTCTTCAATCCTCCTGGCCAGGATCTTCCTCTTCATCCCCTTCTCTCTCAACAGGCGGCGGCAGAATCCAAGGGTTCAACAGATCATCAGGGATTATCAGGAAGGCCGGATATGGTTTTGAAAAATTCGATTGTAAGGCCCCCTTTAGTGCATCATCCCTCCTCTTCACATAATTCTAGAAGGTTTGGAATTGCCTTTCAGCAAACTCCATCCTACTGGAATGCAGTTGTAATTGCTCCTGCATTTGGTGGATGCCGCACACCAAACCTCCTTGGCGTGCTTCCTGCGTCCTTTGAAGCCTGGCCAAATTTGGTGTGTCGATTATTCCCTTGTCTATCAGAGGCACATCATCTTCATTCACTGGAACCCATGCCCTTTGGCATAACATCATGATAGTGTTGGGGAAAAACAGCTTCCCAACCTTTTTCCGCTAGCAGTCATAAATCTCAGAAGAAATTATTTTGCCCACATCAATACTCATCGAACGAAGAATAGCAAAGGCAAGCAGTACCCGGTCCCGAGACACCGTTGAATCGTGAGTTGTCGGCAGTAAGCGTAGCTTGATGAAGCCCATCCATGTATTGGCCTCACTCTTCAGATAAGCAGCTTGAAATGTACGCTTTTCTGTCTTCGACAGTCTCCACTGAGCCCCCTCGATGCCAACCTCTCGGACAACCGCATTTAATTGATCGCTCGATGGTGCGACCACCATCTCATTGAAGGCTGCGTGCGGAAAGTCATGGAGGTTGAATAAAGAGTTAATAGCTCCTAGGCTCCAGTCAACGGGCACTCCTCGGACGATAGCCTGAAATCCCTCCTGATCGTCAATATTGGCATAAAACTCTCGGACAACATTAGAATTGACCGGTTTAGGCTTCGCGCAGAACTGACCCCAGCCATGCTTAGCTATTCCAGTCCTCAAAAACCTCGGCAGATCATCACCAAAGCCTCTTTCGAACAGGAAGTCTATTCTTAGCATTTCGACATACTTTGCTCGGGCAAGATTGTTGATGAAGCAAATGTACGGCAGTCGTGGCTCCTCAGCATCAAGATTTTCAGCCTCAGTCGATGCCTCAGCAATACCTTTGCCCCTGTCTTCCTTTTGTTTGGGCAAAATCTCTTCCTCAGCCTTTTTCTCTGCTTCCTCTCTTGCTTTGTCCTCGGCTTCCTTTTTTTCTTGTTCCTCTTTCTCTGCATTCTCTTTCTTAGAATCCATCGTCGAAGGCGATGGGGTATCAGTTTGAACCACCTTGACGCGGCCAGCTTTTTGCTTCCGACGGCGACGTCGTGGCACTTCCAGCATGATAACCTCAACACGAGCCTCTTGTACCTCCTGCTCATTACCTTTTTCTAGTACATCCTCTGTTTGTCCCTCTTGCGTGTCCTCTGTTTGTTGTTCTTGAACTTCTTGTGTATCCTCAACTATCGGGTTAGTTTGTTCATTGTTCTGTCCTTCAAGTTCCTTCGGATTGCCTTCTTCAACTACCTCGACAGTAATATCCTCTACTACCTTCTGTACGATTTCTTGATCCTCAGCCCTCTATTGTCTCTTCCTTCTTTTAGCTTCTTTCTCTTCTGGTGTTTTCTTTTTCTTTGCCTTCGTTCTTGGTACTTCGGGGGTAACAGGTACCTCCTCGTCCTCATTGTCTCTTTCCTTTCTTCCTCTTGTTTTCGCCATTAGAGACTCAAAGGAATTTACTGCACACAGAAACAACAAAGAAGAAAAATACACACGGCAAGGGATGAAACAAGAAGATGAAGTGAAAAAGACTTATCGAAGGCTGTTAATAAATAGGGCTTCAGCAAAATAAAATCTTAACCGAAAGATTTTTGCTCTCATTAATTGAATTTACCGTTCAAATCCCATGCAATCTGAAAATTAAATCCATCAACGGTAAAAATCTGAATTCCAATCGCCCATGGTAAATGAGGATGCGTTGTCCAATGGCTACGCCCTTGGATTGCCCCTGTGCAACACGTGGCAGCATCAGACTTCCTCATGTAATTTACCTACCCACAGAAAATTCACAATCCAACGGTAAAAAGTAATTAATTCACAACTAAACCCTTCTTATTCGGACGGAATATTTGATTCGGCCATAAAATGGCCGCAACAACCTTCTGAACAACGAATATCTTCTAGAAGAATCTTGGATACGGAAAAATTCAAATTCAAACCAGAAAAATCAAATCAGGAATTTTAAATTAACCGCTTAAATTAAATCTCTTTTATTCTTAGCCAAATAAATTAGGAAAAACTTTCTCTAAAATCTAAACCTAAACAGAAATTTAAATAACCGAAAATAAAACTGAAATAAAATCCAATTAAATCTAATCAGAATGAAAACTAACTTGGCAAAAATAATACTCAAAAATAAAATCTACAGAATTAAAAATAACAACAAATTAAAATAAATCATGCAAGATTTAAACAAACCAAATCTAAAATAATTCAAATTAAAATCAAACCAAATCAGCGAGAAATAAAATCAAAACAACCACTGGGAGCTCAAAATATTGCTCTGTGTAATGCTCCTACAAATATCTCGCTCTCTCAATCATCAACCAGCTTTAGGGAAGGATATTTCGACTGGAACACCTCTCCCCAATAATGTTTCACACTCTGTCCATTAACTTTGAACACTCTCCCATCTTTTTCATCCTGCAAAGTAATTGCTCCATGGGGAAAAACTTCAATCACAATAAATGGCCCTAACCATTTGGGGCCCGTTTGGTAACGTTCTCGTTTCTTGTTTCCGTTTCTTCATTTTTAATAAAGAAAAATAGAATTTCATGACCCTAACACCTATACATTCAATAATAATAAACCTATATTCTTATTCATGTTTGGAAAAAATTGGAAACAAGAACAAAAAAGGAGAAACTAGTTTTAGTTGTTCCCAAAAGTTTTATACAAATTTTGGGAGTGTTTCTAAAAAATGAGAAACAAGAAACATACATAGTTATTAAATGCTTAGATTTCTTAATAAAATTGGAAACAAGAAACAAGAAACGAGAACGTTACCAAACGGGCCCTTAGATTTTAGTTTCCTAGGAAACAATTTTAATCTAGAATTGTAAAGCAAAACCCTCTGACCTTTGACAAACTCTTTAGGTTTAATTTTCCTATCATGCCATAGCTTAGTCTTTTCTTTATATATTTTCGAATTTTCATAAGAAAATTGGTGAAATTCCTCCAATTCATTAAGATGCAACATTCTTACTGCCCCTGCACGACTCTAAGGGTAAATGACAAGCTTTCCCATATACTAACCTATCGGGAGACATACCTAGAGGAGTCTTATAGGCTGTCCTATAAGCCCAAAGAGCCTCATCCAACCTAAAAGACCAATCCTTCCTAGATGGATGGACTACTTTCTCTAGAATAGATTTAATTTCCCTATTGCTAATTTTCACTTGACCATTTGCTTGTGGGTGATAAGGGGTAGCTATCCTATGCTTAATTCCATACTTAGCTAAAAGCTTAGTTAAGACATTATTAACAAAATGTGTACCCTCATCACTCACTAGAGCTCTAGGTGTCCCAAACCGTGCAAAAATCTGCGATTGAAGAAACCTTGATACTGTCTTGGCATCATTCTGATGGCATGCAATGGCCTCCACCCACTTGGACACGTAATCAACTGCCAATAAGATAAAAACATTACCATTAGGGCCCCATACGTCGAATAACTCCACTTCCAAAATGTAAGTTAGAGGCATCTCATCTCTAGGCCCTAAATTTCCTCTCCTTTGGCAAGAATCACATTACTTGTAGAACCAATGGGCATCCTTAAACAAGGAAGGCCAGAAGAATCCACAATGCAAAATCCTCATAGATGTCCTCTGACCGCTGAAATGGCCTCCATACGGCGAAGAGTGACATTGCTCCAAGATTTCCTTTGCTTCATCACCTGAAACACACCTACGAATAATACCATCAGAACATTGTTTATACATAAATGGCTCATCCCAATAGAAAAATTTTGCATCATGCTTAAACATTTTCATCTGCCTCCAATCCATATCAATAGAAGTGACTCCCTTTACCAAAAAGTTGGAAATATCAGCATACCAAGGGACATCCTTGACTACCTTTACCTCAACAGTAAAGCTGCTCATCTGGAAAAGAATCTGAAATGGCAGATTGCTTCAGCAAAGATGATGTTGGATCAAGACGAGACAAATGGTCTGCAATAACATTTTCTGATCCCTTCTTGTCCTTTATCTCCAAGTCGAATTCCTGCAATAATAAAACCCAACGAATTAATCTAGCCTGTGCATCTTTCTTAGACATCAAGTACCTTATTGCTGCATGATCCGTGAAAACCGTGACTTTGGATCCAACCAAATGAGGCCGGAATTTCTCAAAGGCAAACCCAACAGCTAACAACTCCTTTTCAGTAGTTGTATAGTTGACTTGTGCCTCATTCAAAACCCTGCTTGCATAGTAGATAGGATGGATAAATTTGCCCTGCTTTTGCCCCAGCATTGCACCTACTGCAACATCACTCGCATCACACATTACCTCAAATGGTAAACTCCAATTAGGTGCACAAAGAATGGGTGCTGAGATTAAAGCAGCCTTTAAAGTTTCAAAAGTCTTCCTACAATCTGCATTAAAGTTAAAAACATGATCAATGCATAATAAGTTACAAAGAGGTTTACTAATCTTTGAAAAATCCTTTATGAACCTTCTATAAAATCCAGCATGACCTAAAACACTCCGAATCCCTTTCACTGAATTCGGTGGTTCTAATCTCTCAATAACCTCAATTTTTGCTCGATCAACTTCTAGACCCTTCTTTGAAATTGTATGACCTAACACAATGCCCTCCTTCACCATGAAGTGACATTTCTCCCAATTAAGAACTAGATGGGTATCCTCACATCTCTTTAACACCTTACCTAAATTATCCAAACAACTGTGAAAAGACCCTCCAAAAACTGAAAAATCGTCCATAAATACCTCAACAGTGGACTCAATCATATCAGAAAAAATTGCTAACATACACCGCTGAAATGTTGTTGGAGCATTGCAAAGGCCAAAAGGCATTCGCCTAAAAGCAAACATCCCATAAGGGCAGGTGAAAGTGGTTTTTTCCTGATCCTCAGGAGCAATGGTAATCTGGTTATACCCAGAATAACCATCTAAGAAACAGTAGTAGGTCTGACCAGCCAATCTATCCAACATCTGGTCAATAAATGGTAGAGGGAAATGGTCCTTACGGGTGGCTTTATTAAGCCTCCTGTAATCCATACACACCCTCCAGGCAGTTATTGTCCTGGTTGGGATCAACTCATTGTCTTTATTAGACACCACTGTGACACCTCCTTTCTTAGGAACACATAGGACAGGGTTTACCCAATTGCTATCTGCAATTGGATAGATAATCCCAGCATCCAACCATTTAATCACCTCCTTTTTAACAACCTCTTTCATTGCAGGGTTAAGCCTTCTTTGTTGCTCAATACTCCTAAAGGATCCCTCCTCTAGAGTGATTGTATGCATACAGAAAGATGAGTTAATTCCGTGAATGTCAGCCAATGTCCAACTTATTGCCTTGCGATATTGCTGCAACAACTTTATTAAGGCCTCCTCATGCTCAGGCATTAAATCTGAGGCAACAATAATGGGCAACGTCTCACCCTCCCCAAGATAAATCTGAGGCAACTTGGTTCACCACTGCAGTAAGCTCCACAGCTGGCGGCTGCTAATGACTAACCACTGTCACATTTTTAAAAGCGTTAGATAACATTGCAATATCAGCCCTAATGGTGGACACACCATCAACCTCTAACACATTCTAACCTTTTTATTTATGCCTCTAACATCCGACCACTGACAACTATTAGTTGATATTCTTTCTAAAATTTCATGAGCTTCCTTAAAAGTTTTTGCCAAAAGGGCCCCTCCAGCCGAAGCATCAACCATACCTTGGGTTACTCCATTTAACCCAATGTAAAATGTTTCCATTTGGATACAATGAGGTAAACCATGGTGGGGACACTTTCGCAAAAGCTCCTTAAACCTCTCCCAAGCCTCACTAAAAGTCTCATCCTCAAGTTGCCTAAACCCTACTATTTCACTCCTCAGTTTAGCATTCCTATTTGGTGGAAAGTATTTACTAAGGAATTTTTCCGCTAACTCATTCCATGTCCTAATTGATCCTGGAGCAAAAGAATTTAGCCATGCCTTTGCTCCATCTCTAAGAGAATACGGGAACAAAGTTAATCTAAGGGCATCTCTAGGCACTCCTTGAATTACAAAAGAATCACTAACTCCTAGAAAAGACTTAAGATGTAAATGGGGGTCTTCAGATGACAAACCATGGAATTGGCCCACGGTTTGCAACATCTGAAACATTATCGGTTTCATTTCAAAATTCGTTGCCTCAATGTGAGGACGTGCAATCCCTGGATTTTACTCATCAAACAACGGAAAAGCATACGCTCGAATGGCTCTGGCCCTATCATTTGCTACCTAGATAGGATTCTCAGCCTGATTATTTTGCTGTCCATTTTGCTCCAGCGGCTAGTTTTGCTGCAGCACACAATTCTGCTGGGGATCAACTGGATCTTCTGGACCCTACGGGAGACGCAGCACGTCAGCCATTGAATTTTGTTGTCTACGCTGCTCTCTCCTTCTTCTCCTGAATGTCCTCTCAATTTCTGGATCAAGCTCGAACCTTACCCCAGGCGGATCGTTCATGCACCAAACTCACACCTGCAAAAACAAAAGAAACAATCAAAAAGTTCTAACACCAAACCACTAAAACATATACACAAAACAGATCAGATAAAAACTTATTCAAGTCCCCGGCAACGGCGCCAAAAACTTGTTGCATTCCTAGAGTGAGTAAAAACAAGGTGGAAATAGACTCTAAAACTCTGTGCAAGTATACACAATCCGCAGCAAGTAATAAGTATTTATCGAATTTGCGGGCCTGAATAATTCTCACTTTATCTATTTTATGCAATTCTTTAATGGTTTCAAAAGTGGTAAAAATGTTTGCTTTTTATAAAATGCTGGAACAAGAGAAATGACAGAACAGAAAGTAAACAAATAAGCAGCCAGATTAGAAACATGCGCTGGTCAGGATTTAGTAATTGTTTTAAAAGATGCTCTAGCAATATTATTGATTTTGCAAAACTCTCGCAGTCTTATTAGCGGATTCCTCCCAAAACTCCGAATTTTTTAGGATGTGTTTAAACTCCAATGACGCACTACTGATCAAGCACTAGGCACCTGGCTATCCCTAGCTCAGTCACTGGCGTTCACCAATACACAATGATCTAGTGTGATTAAATGTCACACACTCCTTAAATCATCCCTGAAACTAGGAAGTGATATTCATACCGGCTGGCCAAACGGGCACAAAATGTAAATAAGCACAACAAATAATCAAGTTGCATCAAATCAACATATATTGCATAGAGATTAAGCACGACAATTACATGACTCCTAACCAACACCTAAAGTTACTTAGTTCATAAAGTGCATGGTAACACACGTTACAATCTGAGTAAATACATCCATAATTACAAAATAAAACAAGAAAATACTAGTTCCCTTGATCAACTTCATAATTGATGGTCTTCTTGTGGTCTCCAATCTTCCTCCTTTATTTGGCTCCCAAAATGGAAATGAGAAATGATCCCTTTCCAAGAGTGGAATGAATTTGACTTGAATGGCTCTTCCCTTTTATAGAGTGAAGACACGCTTGAATTAGGTTGACCTAGACACGTGGATGGCTCTCCTTGCTCCTCAAATCCGAGAATAGCTTAACTAACTTCAGTTCATTAAAATGGATAACGAGCTGTGACGTGGCAGTTTTGCTCCTTGCTTTGCTTCAGCGCCGATTTTGCTCCCTCAAGTCGCTCAACAATATATTCTGCATAAAATAACTTCCCAAGCATCCATTCTTCCAAATGGGTTAAAACATATAATATATATCTAAAAGTAACCCTATTGAGCACAAATGACACAAAAATCATTATAGAAATAAAGCCTAAATAACTCCCTTTTGGAGAGTTATCAGTGAGCTCAGGTTGATTTGGGGCACTTGGAACTAACCCTCTTTCAGGAACTACCCTCCTACTTACCACGTAAGAATTATATACATCTTCAGCATCCTTGCTAATAAATCTTCTCCTATCAAAGGGAGTAGAGGATGAAGAAGCTGTTGATCTTCTACATCTCTTGGCACTCATGGTGGAATGGATAGGAAGAGTATAAAAGATCTAAAGGGAATGGAAAAAAGGAGTTCCTAAAAAAAGTCTAAAATAGGTTGGAATCTAAGAGAACTAAAGATTTTAGAACTATAGCTCCAAAAACTCCAACACTTAAAAGCCCTTCCTCCTTCTAAACAAAATTTACCCTGCCAAACAACAAAATCCCAACAAAAATAGCAGAAATATTGCACAGACAATAACAATAGAGCAGCCACAACAGTATTCTCAATGATTTTCAGTTAGAAAATGGCAAAAATCATGCTCAAATCAAGCTAAATCAACTTCTAATCTCAATCTAATGCATCTAAACATGGAAAAATCACGTAAAGACCAAAAGGAGAAGAGAAAATTGCTTTACTCACGCTTGAACTATGAAAAATGCCCAAAGTCTTCAAGAAATCTTCCAAGAGCAACAAAACCCACGGATTCAAAAGTTGAAATCTGAAATTTTTTATGAATGAGGCTTGAAATCGTGAAAGATTTGCAAAAAGATGAAGAAATTTGGTTGAATATGGTGGGAGATTGAGGGAGAAGTGAGAAAAAGGTAGAGAGTAAAAACTAGGGCTCAAAAGGAGTGTTTTACCAAGGGGTCGAAATCTGGGGTTTTTACCCCAGATTCCGCGTCGGCGTCGAGATGCCGAGAGCATGGTGTCTTGACGCCGGCTCTTGGGTTTGACTAAAATCACCGTTTTTTTTTTTTTTTTTTTGAATTTAATCAATCTTCCTTTCAAATTAACATGCAACATTAAAGAATGAAGAAAGAAAGATTAAATTGGGATTTAAATTAAAACAAACAATGATAAGGAAAAATATAAAAAGTAAAAGAAAGGAGAAACTTAAAAATTTTGGGTTGCCTCCCAAAAGCGCCCTGTTTAACGTCTTGAACTCGACGGAGTCCTTCATGAACTCAACTGGGATCTAAATTTTCCCGCTCCAGAACATTAATTCTCCTAGATCTAGAGGTTTTGTACCTGTTTACCTGTATCTTATGGGAAATATTTGAATAGGTAAGAGAAAGGTTAAGGCGACCTAAAATGTCAGATATAAAGCAACTTCTTTTTCCATTAAATTCAACAGAGATGATTCCCTTGCCTAAATTCATTTTAACCTTGGTCGTTTTCATGAATGGACGACCCAAAATTATAGATGCGGCATTAGGCGAACCATTTTCATGCATATCGATTATGAAGAAGTCTGCAGGAAATATAAGCTCATCTACCTTAACTAAAACATTTTCACAAAGCCCTAGAGGTCTAATTAAAGATCTATCTACCAATTGAATTAAATTACTAGTTTTCTTAATATGGGAAAGATTAAGCTCATTAGCGAGTGCATGAGACATGACATTAATAGAGGATCCTAAATCTAACATGGCATGCTTAATTTCTAAATCCCCTAGAATGCATGGCAAAGTATAAATACCATGATCTGGACACTCATTAGGTAATTTTTTCAAGACAGCAGAAACATTATTACACACCTCAGGCTTACCTTTCCTGGAGCACCATTTCTTTAGAAATTTTCCTACCTTAGGAATTTGTTTTACGGTGTCCAGAAGCGGGATGTTGGCCTCCACCTTCTTGAATGGGTCAAGTATGTCATTTTTTTCCTCTTCCTTGGGAGGTTTAGGCTGCAGCTCTAACCTGCTAGGGAAAGGAGCTTTAGGAACATAAGAACTAAAATCAATAGGAGGATCGAAATATACCCCTCGCTTCTTTGGAAAGTTGACATTGCTTGTCTTCTCTTCAGGTTTCTTTGTCTCTCTATTCTTTTCAGATGCAAGCGGAGAAGGGAATTGTGGACTAGGACTCAGGACTGCCCCACTCCTTAACGTGGTCAAACACACATCTTCTCTCTTTGGGATCTCAGATTGCACAGGCAGTTTGTCAATTTTGGCCTACAACTTTCTGACGGTGTCAGCCAACTGAGAAACTTGGGCTCTCAATTGTTGCATCTCAGCTCTGGTCTCCTTTTGGAATTTGAGTTGACCTTCCTGTAAAACTCAAATGCCATCAGATAAGTTTTTAACCAAAAACACTAAAATACCTGAACTTGATCCATGCTGCATTTTCAGGCTTTAATTGTTCTGGAAGTAATGGTTTGGTGTCTGTTGGCTTTTGATCGCTTGACAAAAGGTCAATTAATTAATACAGAATTGTCGCTGATATGCGTTAACCCAAGTATAAATTAACACACAATCAAGTAGTACCTAGAGAGTCTAGGGTCGAATCCACAGGGAAGGACGATTAAAGATTTTTAATATCTTGTTGACTAAACCCTCGCACGCATGGTATCATATTAGTAGGAAAAAGAGTTGATTGAAAATGGTTGAATAAACAACGCATAAAACATAAACTATACGACGATATTAAAGAAAATATCAGATGACACGGCTATCAAGGCTTTTGCTGAAGCGACCGCATGCGTTTATAAGTAATCTTGTAGCGCATACTTTGACTAATTGATCTATTAATGCCTAAGTGAGAAATAATCATAAGATTCCCTTCTGATACTACTCATGCGTTTGGCGTAGAACTAACAACTGTTTTGTTCAATTAGCTCATGCGTTGGTCCAGTTCTCTAATAACTTGCAAGTGACTGCATTAGTCCTAAAACAGTCTAAGCTCATTATTGTGGCAGTATTAGCTTTAACACCACCAAGACTACATGCAATGCGCTAGCTTGCTCTACTTAGATATTTCCACATGCGTTACCTGTCAGGGATTTATCATGCTGCTACCGCATCCGCCTGGCCAGGCGGGAGTTAGTAATGAAAACATTATCGCATCTAAGCAGAAAACATTAACTTCTCATTTAATCAAAATGTACGCATACAAGATAAACCTATCACCGCATGGGTGCCTACGCTAAGCCTTGATAAAGGAAAATTAGCTCATGCTGAGACAGAAATACACAAAGCAATACATCCTAGCGCAATAATAATTCTACCCTGCGGCAGTATACTTCCTTCTGGTTCCTTTCTTTTTTGCTTTCTATTCTCTCCTACTCTCCTCGTCTCCGCCCCTCTTGGGTAGATGGATGCTTCTTATAGGCTGAGGAGGCTAACTTCTCCAAGAAATTTGCATGCGTGCCCCAGTCATCTTTCGCCAGCTTGCACATCAGTCACACGTCAGCGCGATCATCTCATCCAGCTTTCATTGTACGAATTTCTCTGGGATCTGCACCTGCGCTGAAGGAAACTTGGGCAACAAAACAACTATAATTTTCATGCGTTAGAGACTAAAATTATATAATTCCCTACCGCATCCATAAATATTTCCTTTCAAAGAAAACTATCGCAATTCCCTTAATAATATGCGGTAGATTAGCGCAACTATGATCTTTTCAGCCTTATTTAGTTTAACTTTAAGGGAAAAATAACTTGCTTTTTGCAAGTTATTAGCTTTGCATTGTTGGAAATCCTTCATATGTATTATGCTCAGACGAGGATTCCTTTTCTGCAGCCAACTAACTAATGGGAGCCTTAAGCTCAGACATTTTAGGTTTGAACTTGCTTACCTCGCTGTCTGCACTTGTTTTCTCAGCCATAACAAAGGAAAATAAAAGTCAGACTAAAAATTAAAAACTCAAGATAAAAAGAAAATAATTAACCGTTTGCACTCCCTGGTAACGACGCCAATTTGACGAGACGGGAGTTGTTGAGGCTCCCAGTTTGCCAAATAAAATTTATAGTTCTGCGAACACTAAACTACTTGCAGTAGTAGTGGTCGAGGTTGATCACAGGGAGTGGCAGTTGGTTATCTCTTTTCTATTTATTTTGAGTTGTAAAAGCGGTAAATGGGGGGATTGGGAAAAACTGGATAAATGAACGTGCAAGGAATTTAAAATGCAAGAATTCAAACAAGCAAGAAATTTAAAGGACAAGAAATCAAATCGTGGAAAATCATAAAAAAACGAGAAAATTAATTAAATTAGGCGACACCGATTGGAGTGATTATTGGGTTTGAATTATTTACTTTGATCATTGATTCTCTACCTATTAAAGGCTAGTCTGAATTGCTCAATTTCCCAACCGATCTAATCTGAACCCAGAAAAGACCCAAAGCCCACCCAAGCCATCTAACCCGATCATACAACGTCCATCGAATTAGACACTAATTAGTTAATTAATTAATTCAATTGGACTATCAAATTAAACAATCAACCAATTGCCTTAAGTCTAGTGGATTGATTAGGACATTAGAAATAATTAGGCATAGATTACTTCTAACGCTATTTTGGATTCTAAACCTATCGTGTCAAGCAACAAAGACAGAGTCTGCTCTTGGGACCCATGCCCACAAATCAGTCTATGCGCTAACTATTAAACCAATGTTCCATTAGCTACTTGGAAATCAATTTCTTAGCAAGTTATTAACATACGAGCTGCGAGTTAGGGCATCAATCTAACCTACTGCGCACGCGAATAATACAAACTGAATCCAAAATACAATAGCAATATGAAATTAAATAGACATTCAGAACATGAAACTCACAAAGAAATACATTCTATATCCCAAAAATCATCCAATCGGTGTCAACGGGTTTAGACGGCGGTTAAGCCGGCTAAAACCCGCGACCCAACGCTACAATAATAAGAAAATACAAAGGAAATCAAAAGGGAAACTTACACCTCTTAATTATGGTCTTCTAGGACAGAGAGAACCAAGAAGACGAGCAAAAATAAAACCCTAAAAGTTCATACATTCGGCAGAAATAAAAGAGGGGATTTATAGGAAAATTTGTCGCGGCGTCGAGACGCTGGGCATGGCGTCTCGACGCCGTGCCATATGGGCCACGGGCTGGAAACGGGCCAGCGTCGAGACGTTGGCCACGACGTCTCAACGTCGTGCCTATTTCCTATGTGCTTCGACTTCATTCTGTTGGGTTTTATGCCCTAAAACTCGTAGATGGTAATTGTAACATTTGACTTGCTTCAATGAAGTATTTCTATATATTTGTTTTACCTAAATATAACCACAAATCCAATAAACTAAGAACCCATGGCTATATTATGTATACTTGAAGTTTATGTGTGACATAAGTATGGATCAAGTTCAAGTAAATAGTCTAAACGATCTATAGTATATGGATAAGGTTGGGTACCTTAATCCTGGGGACACTATTGGCACGGCTCACTTTGTTCTTTAGAGACAAACGATATGATCGTAATCATTCATGTATAAGACATGTGAGTGAGGGCGTCCTATGCAAAGAGTTTGCATAGAGATCGGACCAGGAGATAAGTCACTTTCACTTTACAACACCGTTTACTGTTGAAACTGAACATCTCATACATATAACCTAGGTAACTCGATCTTAATCCTAAGCTAACTATGAACTTCTGTTTATTTAGGATTATCCTTTGATTTACATGGGTGAGAGTGGCCAAACATCGCCGACTCAATAAGCCTACCATTTTGGGGATAAGACTAATTGGATAGCTGGGGACATAGCTATACAAGATGGAATTCACTGCTACTCGTTTTAGGGTTAGTAAAAGTTTTTCTCTTAAGTGCTGACTCCGAGTCTTGAACAAAGGGGCCCCGCCCACTCAAAACCTTGAGAGGGACTTGGTTCAGTAATTGTATCACAAACTAGTTGTTCATTAGAGGATCAGTGGAACTTAAGGTACAAGATGTAACTATAGGGGTAAAACGGACATTTGACCTAGCTCTAGTTATGAACAACCGGTGAAGGGTGGACTTACTAATCTTGGTTATCTAAAGTGGACAAGAAATATATCTACAGTGAGGGGAGTTCAGCTACGGGCTATAGTGGAGTGTCCCGAAAGCTAACGAACGATGAATGACCATATTAATGAGATTAACTGGTTATCATCATTTCGTTGGAGCCCATGATCTGTAGGTCCATTAGGTCCCTCTACTAGCTCAATAGGAATAAAACTTGGAACAATATGATAGGTTAATATTTGAAACGTTCAAAATTCGGAAAAGGATACAAAAGTCGCTTATATACGATATTTAACGACATATTAGTTTAATTATGAATTAAACTTAAAATGAGAGTTATATATTTAAATATGATCTAAATATTAAACACGTGAATAGGGATTCATGTTCGAGAAAATTCGTTGGGAGAAAGAAACCAAGATTGCACAAATGGTATTAATTTAATATGAGATATTAAATTAAATAATTTTATTTTAATTAAATAAATAATATTTAAATTAAAATAAAAAATAAAAGAAAGTGGGATTATTCAGAATTTTATTTGCAAATTTTGAATTTAAAAGAAATTTCAAAAGTTAGCAAATTTTGGAGGTGGTGCTTAATGACTAATCACTTGTAATTAGCCTTATTGCACCTTCTTAGCAGCTATCTGGCATTGGGTGTATTGGGATCTAGAAATATTTTGTGATGAACGTACAGGAAAACCCTCTTTGGATTTGCCAAAGATTTTTGGAATTCATCACCTAATCTTGTGACTCAAAATTCCCTATTTGTTGTCAATTTTTTGTGCAATTCTCGTGCATGATTTTCCTCTATATATAGAGAATGAGCTTATGAAAATGGGTGGATTTCTTCAACCTAAAATGCTGTCAAAATTCTCCCAAGAACTTCCATGTTCATACTCTCAAGCTTGCTTATACCCATAAGCTTTCCTTTCCAATTCCGATCAATTGAGGATCCCACAATCCGTTCCAAGGCCTGAGGATAGTAGAGAAGATCCAAGTGGTTGTCCAAAAGTCGTTCGTGTGAATTATAAAGCATCGGATTATACGAATTGGGAGCTCCAAGAGGTAGGTACCTTATTACTCTATTTTTGTTCTTATGGACAGCATGTCTTCTAGGATTAAATTGATCAAATTATGTGCCTAAGATTCAAAATTGCTTCCGCATGTGTGATATTAACACCTACACATTCCACGTCGTTTCTTGCTCGATTTGGGCCTCGAACTTTTGACTCCTTGGAACCATTCTTCGGGCTCGTCACGATCCTCATGGTTTTCTCACCTTCTTGAGATCCATGGCCCTCAAGTTAGCTCGAAAACTCTCTAAATTGCCCGAATTAACTCCAATTTGTGTAGTTCGACCCTGATACCCTGAATGCACAAATTATCTACAAAACAGACAAATAAAGCGTAAAGTGCACCCTAACAAGTCTAGATTAACAACAAATAAATAGGACTATTTTGGTCCTATCAGGTGGCCTATAAATAGGCATAATTTTGAACAATGTTCCAGTTTCTTTTGGGTTAGTTACAAGCACGTGTGCTGGACACCCCCAAAAACTAAAATAACGTAAAACACCTTTACGCCTTATCCACAATTCAAAAGATGTTTCAGAAACTCTTTTTACGGAACGTTGTTCAAAATATGTACTGCAGTCAACACTGCATGACCCCAAAACGAGTTAGGCAAATGAGCATAGCTCATAACAAATCGAACCATATCCAATAGGGTTCTATTTCTCCTATCTAATACACCGTTCTGCTGAGGTGTTTCAAGGTTTAAGAGTAAGGATGTGATTCCATATACTATGAAATAGTGCTGGAATCTCAAATCCATATACTCTACACTTCGATCAGATCGAAGTGCTTTTATCGTCTCACCTAACAAGTTTTCAACTTTAGTCTTAAGCCCCTTCGAATTTCTCAAGAGCTTCAGACTTAAGTTGCTTTAGGTAGAGACAGTCATACCTTGAATAATTATCTATAATATAGATGAATTATTCATGCCCTCCCATTGCTTTAACATATTGGACCATAAGGATCCAAATGTATAAGCTCCAAGGGCTCTTTGGCTCTATAGTTCTTTTCAATAAAAGACCTATTTTTCATCTTGCCCTTAAGACATGACCTACAAGGTAGTAGAAAGTCATCTTCTAACTCGCTTAGAAGTTTACTCTTGACCAAGCTCTCAATCATATTGAGGTCAATATGATAGTCCCAAAGAAATGTATTTTCGTTCAGGAGAAATTCTTCGCCTCTTATTACTCTGAGTAGCAGCAGTCTTAAACAGCTCAGTGTTCATCAATGCTTTACTCTCGGCCAGTCTTAAAACATATAGGTTATTTTCCTATTCAACTTAACAAAAGTTAACTCCCTTTCTTGAAATGAACTGTGTTAGCAGGGAAAGGTACAAAGTAACATTGTTCCAGCATATAAGATACATAAATCAAATTTTTGTTAATCTTAGGAAATACATACACATTATCTAATAATATGTATTTTCTCCCACTCGGAAAAATAACTTAATGTTCCTTATTGCCACAACCAAGATAACTTCTCTAGATTCAACTTTGAGAGTTATATAACTAGCATCAAGCTGTTGCCAGGAACTTATTCCTTTTAATAAGAAGAACAAACGTGATTTGTGACCCCTGAATCATGTATTCAAGCAGAATCACCAATCTTTACTAATCACGCTTCCAAGACTAGTAAATCAAATTTACTGTCTTTGGACAAGTCTTCTGTGGCTAAGCAAGGTCCAATGTCATATTCATTAGGAACATTTCTTAATGAATTAGACATTTGGGGCATGAGGACATTCCTCTATTAAGACTAATCATAAATCATTCACCACAAAATAATCGTTTAAGTTTGTTGTCTAATCACTGTTATTTGTTAAATAGGCGTAAGACAATGCACATATTTAATTATTGAATTGTTGAAATAACTAATTACTTGATTATTTATCGCACTAACCCATTACGCAAGCAATACAAACAATTGCAAACAATCCAATCAATTTAGCAAAACAAGCAATCAAAGAACCCTAAAAAACTATTGATTTAGTTTTGCAACGATGCTTTAGAGGTTTAGAGCAATAGCTACTGAAGGGTGATCAGCTACTCCTCCTCTAAAATGAGACACTTCTCAGCTAATTATAATACCAGAATAACTCATATTCCTATAGCCATTAGCCACCGTTGTTCGGTCAAGGATTTGTTAACACACTTAACTCATCCCCGTAAGTGTAACCCTCCCACTTTCAGATCTCAGAGGTACGCACCAACAGGCTACCGAAGGGTAAGACAGCTGTTGGTGATTAACCTAAGAGACCCTATCCTTTTCAGGAGTTCACGGTGTTCTGAATCCTATGATCAGGCCCTCTGAAGGGATGGTTGCTCTAGGGCAACACGCAGGCGGATCATAGAACTCTTACTGTGTGACCTAGGGTTAGAGATCGGGGGATACGTTGACACGTATCCCGCTCCCACTTACTATAGACACTTTCCCCATTCACCTTGTTATTAACCCATGCAAACACTTTCTGAAGGGAGGCTGCGCCCAAGGCGACACAAAGCCTAGCATGAATCTCACATTATGAATATAGGGATGTAGGAGTAAAACTTGATTTAAATCTAGTTTTGTATTTGTCCTTCCACTGAAGTGTCCTACCGTATACTGATGAAACTGACTATTTCATGCGATGACCTAGGTAACTCGATCCTAATCCTGAGCTAACTATGAACTTCTATTTACTCGGGATTGTCCTTTGATTTGCATGGGTAAGAGTGGCTCGAGTTCACCGACTTAATAAGCCTACCATTTTGGAGATGAGACCAGGTAGATATCTGGGGACATAGTTCTGCAAGACGGAATTCACTCCTGCCAGTTTTAGGGATAGTAGAGAGGTTGTTCCCTTAAGTACTGACTCTAGGTCATGAACAAGGGGTCCCACCCTCTCATTAGCCCGAGAGGGACTCGATTTATTGGTAGAACCATAAACCAATTGTTCATTAGAGGATCAGTGAGACTTAAGGAGCAAGATGTAACTTTAGGGGTAAAACAGACATTTGACCCAACAAACAACCTGTGAAGGATCGATTTACTAATCATGGTTATATCAAGTGGACATAAATATATCTACAGTGAGGGGAGTGTGATAGCACCTAATTCGTGCTATCTTATTACCGCTAATCTATACTTGTTAGAAGTATTTTATGGTCTAAATATCTAATTTACAGGTGATTCGTGTAGGGGTGAAATCCCTAGCGCATCGGAAGATAATCAGAGGACCTTTGACTGTATTTTAATCTAGACCAAAATACCGATATGAAAGACAAAATATACAACTTTTATCAATCATAAATAATTGTAAAATAAGTTTTAAGCATGTTGGACAGAATGAAAAAAAATTTAAGATTCATAATTTTAATTATTAGAGAAAACGATCTTACTATCGTTATAACTCAGAATGATTTTCGCCAACGCCTTGGGAAGATCATGATCTCTTCTCTCCTTTCGAAAAGGCAACAACTTCTTTAATGGGACACCACCACCAAAGCTACACCGGTATGACTCTAGGATTTCTGGAGGTAGAAGACTGATGGGAGTCTGGGAAGCCTTCAGGGGAATTCTCTGAGAGCAGAATGAATGAGTGCCTTCAACACTAGGCCTAGGGGTCTATTTATAGGAAAAGGCCATGAATAAAATATTATATTAAATTCATATTTAATTTAATAAGTAAATAATTAATTAATTAATTACCCAATTAAATATCATATATTTAATTTTAGGCATTCTATTAAATTATTTTATTAATATGAATCTAATTCATATCAATATTTGAACCCTTTCAAATATTTATTTCTCTCATAAATAATTTGAATCTAATTCAAAATTATATTATAAAGTTTCACATAAACTTTATATTATAATGTATCACCATACATTATATTCTTCCCCCAAATAAATTGAACATTTTCAACTTACAATCAAGACTTTAATTGCCTGAAATCACTTTACGAGCTACCAGTGGGACCTAATGGACCTGCATATCAGAAGCTTCCAACGATATGAGATTAATTGATTAAACTCATTAACCAATTAATCAATATTCCTTAATTGTGGGTACACTCCACTGTAGACCCACAACTACACTCTTCTTACTGCAGACATATTTCTATGTCCACAGATTCAAACCAATAATAGCAAGTTAGTCCTTCACGAGTGTTCGTAACACTAGTTGGGTCAAATTACCGTTTTACCCCTAGGTTACCTCTACATCCTTAAGTACCGGTGCTCCTCTAATGAACAACCTGTTTTTGATCCAACCACCAAACAGAAACCCCTCTTGGGCCAGTGAGAGGGTAGGGCCCTTTGTTAAGGACCTGGAGACACCACTTAAGGGAACACTCATCTACTTCCCTAAAGTCGGAAATGAGTGAATTCCTTCTTGTGTGATTATTGTTGGGGTTGGTGCCCTAAAACTCGTAGATAGTGAATGAAACAAATAGTTATATACTTGTTCGATAAAGTCATTATGGAGTTTTTGTTCACTCAAGTTATTAAATGAGTGAATTGCACGTTAAACAACCCAAATCCAATAAACTAGTATCCTTGGCTATGACATGAGTGCTTGAACTATATGTTGTGACATAAATATGGATCAAGTTCAAGTAATAACCTAAACGGTCTATAGTATAGGGATAAGGTTGGGTACCTTAATCCTAGGAAAGTTATGTGATGTGGCCCACTTTGTTTGAGTACAAACAACGTGATCCTGGATCATTCATGTATACACATGCGAGTGGGGGCATCCTATGCAAATGAGTTTGCATAAGACCAGGACCGAGAAATAAGTCACTCTTGCTTTATAACGACGTTTACTGTCAAGACTGACTATTTCAATGCGATGACCTAGGTAACTCGATCTTAAGCCTGAGCTAACTATGAACTCCTGTTTATTCGGGCTTATCCTTAGATTTGCATGGGTGAGAGTGGCTCAACATCGCCGACTCAATAAACCCCCCATTTCAGGGATAGGAACGAGTAGATAGCTGGGGACATAGTCTTGCAAAATGGAATTCACTCCTACCCAATTTAGGGATAGTAGAAAGGTTGTTCCCTTAAGTACTAACTCCGGAACGTGAACAAAGGGATCCCGTCCTCTCATTGGCCCGAGAGGTTTTAGGTTTAGTGGTGGGACCACAAACCAATTGTTCATTAGGGACTCAACTAGAGACTTAAGGAATAAGATGTAACTTCAGGGGTAAAACGGACTTTTGACCTGGCTCTAGTTACGAACAACCTGTGAAAGGTCGACTTACTAATAATGGTTATATCGGGTGGACAGAAATATATCTACAGTGAGGGGAGTTCAACTATCAGACTATAGTGGAGTGTCCCAATAGTTAACGAATGTTGGTTAACTGAATTAAAATAGTTTAATCAGTTAATCTCGAATCGTTGGAGCCCATGATCTGTAGGTTCATTAGGTCCCCTTGCTAGCTCATACGGAATAAACCTTAGAACATATGTGATGAAAAAGTTTGAAACGTTCAAACTAATATTAGAAAAGTTGTCGTTAAGATTATGTTCGATATATTTAACGATAAAGTTTAATTATGAATTAAACTAAAGAGAGTTAGAAATATTTAATATGATTTAAGTATTAAATGCAATGTATCGGTTTGGATATGTATAGGGATTCATATTAGAAACCCGAGTTTGAAAAATAATGGGATTGGTGCATTTTATTTAATTTAATATTAGATATTAAATTAAATATATATATAATTATATGAATTAATTTTATTTGAAATTAAATAGTTTAATTTTATGTAAAATTAATTAATGAAATTAATTTCATTAAATTGAAATTAATTCAATTATGCAAATCATGCATAATTTCATGCTTTGTCACATAAAGCATGACAAATCCTTTCCCAACCAAGTTGTCTTCTTCTCCTTCAATCATAATGGGTATTAATGTTGCAAATGCTCCATATATAAGAGAAGAAGAAGGCTGAAGAGATGGTGTTGTTTTTTGCTAAAGATTATTCATGCAACTCTTGTTAAAACTCTCTCCAAAAACTATGGCTTGTTGACTCAATTTCTCTCTTGAGTTCTTGAACTTTTCTTCCCAAATTCATCACATCATTGAGTCCCACAACTCGTTCTAAGGCCGGAGATTAGTAGGGAAGACTCTCGTGGTCGTCTACAACCGATTCGTGCAAAGAAATCATCCACGGTTTTGAAGAATTTCATCCAAAAAGGTTGGTACACGAATTACTCTATTTTTTCGGT
This sequence comes from Luffa aegyptiaca, assembly GCA_017139565.1. NCBI lineage: Eukaryota > Viridiplantae > Streptophyta > Magnoliopsida > Cucurbitales > Cucurbitaceae > Luffa > Luffa aegyptiaca. The sequence goes on from CM029397.1 coordinate 8,602,583, forward strand.
TCTTATTGTGCATGTTTTCATAGTTAAAATTAAAATAATTTTGAGTGTTTAGATCCGAATTGCTTCCTCATGTGTATTGTACACTCCTCCAATTATGTTCTCAACTCCCCACTCGGTCTTATCCCCAGAATGGTAGGCTTATTGAGTCGGCGTGCAGGCCACTCTCACCCATACAAATCAAAGGACAATCCCTCGTGAACAAGAGTCCATAATCCACTCAAGATTTAGACTAAGTTGCCTAGGTCATCCTAGTGAAATAGAAACATAACTAGTCAACGGTGTTACAAATAGCGGTTACTATTTCGCGGTCCGGTCTTATGCAAACTCATTACATAGGATACACTCGAATGTCCCCTACACGAACTCGTTGGATCAGTGCTTTTGTATCAAATACAAAGTGGGTCGTATCCATAGTGTCACCAGGATAAGGTACCCAACCTTATCCTTATACTATAGACCCTTTAGGTTGTATCTTGAACAGTGATCCCCGTATGTCTCCTGTTGCCTTCTGGAGTGGTTAAAAATATAGGTCAAATTTACTCTGAAATACTGTGCATGCATACACAATCTGCAGCAAGTGATAAGTATTTACCGTATCCACAGGGTCTTGAATAGCCTCACTCTATTGATTTTAATTAGTCTTTAGTGATCTCAAAAGTTGGTTAAATTGATTGGGTTTTAAAATGATGAAGCAAAATAAATGAGAAAATAGAAAATGTAAATGAATAGAGAAAACAGAATGAAAACAAACACAGGTTAAGACTTCTGTAATTGTTATAGAAATGATCCAGCAATTGTTTTGATCAGGCAATCTCATGCAGTCTTATCAGCAGAATCCTCTCGGAACTCTGGATTTTTTGGAATGTGTTTCAACCAACTGAACGAAAAAACTGGTTTGATTCATTTTCCACGTGTCATATTTGACCTAATTAGGCAATTGGTTATCCCTAACTCAACTGTGTGTTTTAGTGATTTGGTGTGTGAACTTTTTTATTATTTCTTTTTGTTTTGTAGGTGTGAGTTTCATGTATGAGTGATCCTCCTAGGATACGATTTGAGCTTCATCCAGAGATTGAATGAACCTTTAGAAGGAGAATGAGAGAGCAATAAAGGAATTCCAATCCGATGGTTGATCTTCCTTGCCTTCCAAATATTCCAGAAGATCAAGTTTATCCCCAGAGGAACCGTGAGATGCAGCAAAATCCACTGAAAGAGCAAAATGGGCAGCAAAATGATCAGACTGAGAATCCTATTCTTGTAGCGAATGATAGGGGCAGAGCCATTTGAGCGTATGCTGTCTCGATGTTCGATGGGTTGAATCCAAGGATAGTGTGCCCTGCATTTGAGGCAGCAAACTTCGAAATGAAACCGGTTATGTTCCAGATGTTGCAGACTGTGGGTCAATTCCATGGTTTATCATCTGATGACCCCTATCTTCATCTTAAGTCTTTTCTAGGAGTTGGTGATTCGTTTGTGATCTAGGGAGTGTCGAGAGATGCCCTTAGATTAACTTTATTCCCTTATTCCATTAGAGATGGAGCAAAGGCGTGGTTGAACTCTTTTGCTCCAGGGTCAATAAGCACTTGGAATGAGCTAGTGGAGAAATTTCTTAGTAAGTATTTTCCACCAACTAGGAATGTCAAGTTGAGGAGTGAGATAGTGGGATTTAGGCAAAATGAAGATGAAACTTTTAGTGAGGCTTGGGAAAGGTTTAAGGAGCTTTTGTGAAGGTGTCCCCACCACGGTTTACCACATTGTATTCAAATGGAGACATTTTACAATGGCTTAAACTTAGCAACCCAGGGCATGGTTGATGCTTCTACGGGAGGGGCCCTTTTGGCAGAAAATTTTAATGAAGCTCATGAGATTTTAGAGAGAATATCAACCAATACTTGTCAGTGGTTAGATGTGAGAGGCTCTAGTAAGAAAGTGAAGAGTGTGATAGAAGTTGATGGTGTGTCAACCATTAGGGCAGATATTGCATCATTGGCTAATGCTCTTAAAGACATGGCAGTTGTTAACACTGTTCAGCAGTCGCCAGTGTTGGAGCTTGCTGTAGTTGTGAACCAAGTGGCAGCCGAATATTTTGTTTATTGTGGTGAAGAGCAAAATTTTGAGTTTTGCCCATGTAGCCCAGCTTTCGTGTCTTACGTAGGTAATCAAAGGAATAATCCATGTTCGAATTTTTATAACCCAGGTTGGCGAAACCACCCTAACTTTGCGTGGGGAGGGCAAGAAAGTAATTTGCAAGCCCCCCAAGCACAACAAAAGGTGGCAAATCAGCCAGGATTTATTATGTAGAATCAGCAGGGTTTGCCCCAACAAAATAAGCAGACTACCCAGTAGAATTTGGGTAATTCTCTGGAAACGTTGATTAAAGATTATATGACTCGTAATGATGTCGCAATCCAAAGTCAGCAGGCTTCATTGAGAGCCCTAAAGTTGCAGGTGGGTCAGCTAGCTAATGAGCTAAAGGCACGGCCTCAAGGGAAACTTCCTTCGGATACTGAACACCCTAGAAGGGAAGGTAAGAAGCAGGTGCAGACAGTAACTTTAAGGAGTGGTAAGCCACTAGAAGAGAGGAAATAGTTAAGTAAACCCCAGGATGTTGAGAAGAGTAGTGATAAAGATAATGTTGTTGAGAAAGAGTTGGAGTTTGGTAAAAATGATGGAGGCAGTGTTAAAGATGCTGGAGCATCTAGTTCTGTTCCAGAAGTAGTCCCACCATTTAGACCACCCCTACCTTTTCTTCAAAGGCAAAAACCTAAGACTTAGGATGTTCAATTTAAGAAGTTGTTGGAGATTCTTAAGCAGCTGCATATTAATATACCCCTAGTAGAGGCTATAGAACAAATGTCAAATTATGCAAAATTTCTCAAGGACATCTTGACTAAGAAGAAGAGATTAGGAGAGTTTGAGACTGTGACTTTTACTGAGAAATGTAGTATTATTCTTAAGAATTGGCTACCTCCCAAGGCTAAGGATCCAGGATCATTCACTATTCCTATCTCTATAGGTGGAAAGGAGTTGGGAAGAGCACTTTGTGATTTAGGCGCGAGCATAAACCTTATGCCTCTTTCAGTTTATCGAAAGCTAGGTATTGGTGAAGCTAGGCCTACCACAGTTACACTCCAATTAGCCGATAGGTCTATCACATATCCTGAGGGTAAGATTGAGGATGTTTTGGTCCAGGTAGATAAATTTATTTTTCCTACCGATTTTATTATCTTAGATTATGAGGTGGATAAAGATGTCCCAATTATTCTTGGTTGTCCATTTTTTGCTACAGGTAGGGCGTTGATAGATGTTTAGAAAGTGGAGTTAACCATGAGAGTTCATAATGAGGAAGTGAAGTTTAATGTCTTTAAAAATATGAAGTATCTGGATGAGCTGGAAAATTGTTCTTTCATTCAGCTTCTGGAGGACACAATTGTTGAGACGGCATTAGAGGATTTGACAGATCAACATTTTAGGGATTATGGAGAAATTAGTTTAGAGGATTTAGAAGTTTGTTCTTTAGAGAAAAAAGATGAAAAAGAAGTGTCTAGATTAGAGAGTGTTTTTTAGCTGCTAGATTTGAATGAGAGGAAGTCTCCTCCCATTAAGTCATCCCTTGTAGAGGCACCTACTTTAGAGTTGAAGCCTTTACCGGATCATATAAAGTATGCGTATCTTGGGGAAGGTGAGACATTGCCCATTATTGTTGCATCTGATTTAGTGTCGGATGATGAAGAGACCTTAATTAAGTTGCTGCAGTAATATCGCAAGGCAATAGGTTGGACATTGGCTGATATTCGGGAATTTAGCCCGTTTTTCTGTATGCATAAAATTACTCTAGAGGTGGGATCCTTTAGGAGTATTGAGTAGCGAAGGAGGCTTAACCTTGCAATGAAACAAGTTGTTAAGAAGGAAGTGATCAAATGGTTGGATGCTAGGATTATTTATCCGATCGCGGATAGCAATTGGGTGAGTAATTTCCAATTTGTTCCTAAGAAAGGAGGAGTTACAGTGGTGACTAATAAAAATAATGAGTTGATCCCCACCAGGATAATAACTGGTTGGAGGGTTTGTATGGATTACAGGAGTTTAATAAAGCTACCGTAAGGACCATTTCCCTCTGTCATTTATTGACCAGATGTTGGATAGGCATTTTGTTTGCGAAAAGGTTGCTCATAAATATATTTTTGTTAACTTCATATCTTCAAAAAATCAGTCAACTGACTTATTCACAAAACCATTGTCATCTTCGAAACTCTTGACCTCCAAGGACAAACTTCTGACGTCACTCCAATCATCAGTTTGAGGGGGCATATTAGAGAATATTCCTTCATTAATATTGCCCTAAGATTATGCCTGCAATTGTAATCTCCTTGTTGTAAACTTGTTGTACATATTTTCCTTTTTTATCACTTCTCTTGTGTATAAATGATTGATTCTTCAGTAATGAAATACAAGGCAAATTATACATTCCTATCTTGTGTGATTCTTTAGTTTGCTTATGACAGAATTAGATCGATGAAAAGGTAGTAGATGAAACTTTCTATATCGACATGCATCACAAAAACTAGGACTTTCATTGCTAAAATGATGATATAAAAATCACTTTTGGGGGCTGTTTGGGGCACTGAGTTGGTTATAATAGCTAGGGGTTATAATAGTCTGGGTGTTATAATAGTCTGTGTTTGGGGTGCAAATTATTATAGTCTGGGATAAAATAGTCTGTGTTTGGGGTGTAGTGTTTGGGATGCAGATTATTTTAGTCTGGGTTTCAAGCTGACTGTTTTTTTTCCTGACTTTTTTTTTTTGTTTATTTTCCTCATACTACTTTGTACTTCAAATATTAATAAAAAAAAATTGGGTTTAGTTGTAAAAAAAATAAAGTTTTGGGTATAGGGGTTAAATTATGTGTTTAACTTAAAAGGAAACAAAAATAACCTAAAGTAAGGGTTGATTTTCTTTGTTTTAGAGTCATGGTTTTTTCACAAAATAAGTCATTTTATGATTTCATATAGAAAAACTATATTTGATTCATTTCTATATTTCCAACATAAAAATGGTAAATGTTTATTCAAAACTCATTTTACCTTCATTATCAAAAGAATCAAATAAAATAGAAATCACATAAAATAAAAAATTGAGTAGTATTTTTTTTTAAAATTATTATTATCACGGTAAACTTAAATACGATAAGTATAATTTGGAATGAAAAATATGGTACAATGAAGGTAAACATTCATATACTTCATTATCAAAAGTAATTATGTAATAAAACTCCATATTTATATACGTACAAAGACAACCTAATATCTAACTCCCTAGAAATTTTTCGATTTTTCGGACGACCACCAACAAATTTTTCGGCGACCGAAAATGTTTTCCCTCTTTTTTCCTTTCGTTTCTTCTGCCTCTTTTTTTTTTCTCTTTATTTTTCGTTTTTTATATTTTTCGAAATGAAAATGAGAAGATTTAAAAAAAAAAAAAGTTGCCGGAAAAGTCGTCGGTGATCGCCGGAAAAGTGGCCGAAAAGTCGACGGCGGTCGTCGGAAAAGTTTTTCGGTGGTCGCTGGAAAAGTCGTCGGCCGGTCGACGATAGAAAAGTCAATGAGTCACATGGAAAAAGAGAGAAGAGAGTTACCGTAGAGAATGGATAGAATAATTGGGTGGGTTAAATAGTGGTTACTGTAGCAACACGGAGGGGAAAAATAACCAGCTTCACCCCTTATTTTTCTTGATGCCCCAAACACTGAGTGAGTTATAATAGCCCCACTATTATAACCAACACAGTGGGCCAAACGGCCCCTTAATAAATCAAGGGGCAACTAGATAAATGGTCATTTTTAAATGGCTGTTTTGAAAAATGGCCATCCAAATTTTCAATTTGAAAAATGGTCAATTGCTAATTTTAGTAAGTTTTTTTAGTAACAAAATGGACAAGAATGCCCCTAACCGAAATCTAAATTCAGAGATTATTTAAATTAAATACACTATAAAAAGGGAAAGAATCTAGGATTTACAAAATAATTTAATGTGAAATTCAATAAACAAATTTCAAAATAAAAAAGATAAGTCTAATATTAATCTATCTTAAAGTATAATTTGAAAACAAAAATTTTAATTAAGAAATTTGTTACTAAATTCAAATCACGATTTATGGAGGAAAAATAGGGGAACATAAAAAATACAAAATATAAATTAAAAAAAAAAATCATCTCGGTTGCAGTTGGAATTTCATCATGCAAGTTGAAGAAACTGAAGAAAAATTATTGTATCATAATCTTTGTCTAATCACAATTAGAGTGTGTATGCAAACAGGTTAAGGTTCCTTTTAAAAATTATTTACTTTTGTAGGAGAGGAAGATTCAAAGTTGATTGAGATTGATGAGTTCAAATGAGCTTTCAAAAACCGGAAAGAATAACTCAGGTGAAGGAAAACATAGAAGCAGTAACCAAAAACGCCTACTTTGGGGATGAAGGAAAACATGAAAGCAATAACAAATATGTGGAAACATACTTATGATATGGATAATCTTTACAGTGTATTAGTAACAAAATGTATAAGAATGACCCTAACCGAAATCTAAATCCAAATTATTTAAATTAAATATACTTTAAAAAAAGGAGAGAATCTAGGATTTACAGATTAATTTAATGTGAAATTCAATAAAATAATTTTAAAATAAAAAAGATAAGTCTAATATTAATTTATCTTAACAGTATAATTCGAAAACAAAAATTTTAATTAAGAAATTTGTTACTAAATTTAAATCATGATTTATGGACGAAAAATAGGGGAACATAACAAAATACAATATATCGATAAAAAAAAAAAAATCATACATGTTACGGCTGGAATTCATCATGCAAATTGAAGAAATTGAATAAAAATCATTGTAGTTGTGATCTTTGTCTAATCACAATTACAGTGTGTATAACGGGTAAGGGTTTCTTCTAAAAAATTATTTACTTTTGTAGGAGAGGGAAGATTCAAAGGTGATTGAGACTGATGCAGAAGGAAGTTCAAATGAGCTTTCAACAAATGAAAAGAATAACTCGGGTGAACGAAAACATGAAAGCAATAATCAATCTGAACGCTTACTTTTGGAGTAACGGAAAACATGAAAGCAATAGCAAAAATGCAGAAATATACCTATGATCAATAGCTTTATAGTGTTGGAAGGAACGATGAAGACCAATAATAAATCAAACTTCAAAATAGTTGGAAAAGACGATGAAACAATCTGGTTTGTTGATTGCAAAATAAAAATCTATCGGAAAAGAAGATGAAGCAATCTGGATTTGAATTTCAAATGATAAGAGATAATATATATGTTGTAACTAACCATTGCTTGATTCATGGGATAATTGATTTTTTTTTTTTTAATTAAATCATATAGGGCTTCCTCAAATATAGGGTGAGACGTGAAAATTGACTTAGGGGTAGAATTGGAAGAATAAAACACGTGAAAATAGGTTAAAAATACGGTTTGGCCATTTTTCATTAAAAAATCCGGTTTGACCATTTTTCAAAAATACCCGATAAATTTTTATCATTTCTAAGGATTTCCCATAAATATAAATCAATTCAAATCAATTGTGCTAAAATCACTATTTTTTAAATCATTTCTATAGATGTCTTAGTCTTTACTCTTGGCAGCCACATGACTCCAATAATAAAATAAGTAGCACATAGCAGCCACACTGAATTTTCGAGTCACGTGAGCTGACGTCACAAGGGTCCCACCTCCATGACTTTTGCCATCACGTGCTATCCCCATTGATCTTATCCACAATATGTGTCAATTCCAAGGATCGGCCACGACACTATTCCTCTTGATCGCATCCAACGGTCCAGATCGCAGGCACTGCAAAACACAAACATGTTCGACGTTTAACGCCTTCATCCTCCTTTAAATAACTGCACCGCTCCGCCTTGGACATTCTCTCAGTGAGAGTTTCTCGATCGGAATCTACTCGCCCTCTCCCTCTAACTCCCGCCGGAAAATTCACTAACTCCGCCGTCGCCGTCGCTGGCTGGTTGGCGATGGGGCTACTGGACCAGCTGTGGGACGACACGCTTGCCGGACCGACGCCGGACTCCGGCCTCGGCAAGCTCCGCAAGCACCCAACCTTCACTTCCCGATCCGCCTCCGCCAAGGGTACGCTGCCCACGGACCATATAATTTCATCAAAAAAATTTTCCAACTCTATTCTTACGATTTCAAAATTTTTTGATTTAATCCGGAGATCAAATTGAAACGGACTAAATTAGAACTTGAAAAATTATGGAATTAAGATTTGGAATCATGAGGACTCAGACGATTGAACACAACAGCTTATAAATGAGTATGCATACATGAATCCTAATTAAGAGCAGAAGATTTAGTTTAATTGGGCAAAGAAAAGATCCTTTGGCTCTGGCTCTGGCTCTGGCTCTGCTCGTTCTGTTCTTCGTATATGGATAGATCTGGAAAATGAAGAAGAAGATTTTTCAGTTTGTTTGTTAATTTGGTGTTGCGCAGAATCGACTGGGAAGAATTACGAGGAAGGAACGGCGTCCTCCTCGGAGGAGACGGTCAGAGTTTCCAGAAGAATTATGATCGTAAAGCCACCCGGATATCAGTACGCTTCGCCGCCGGTTTCGCCGGCCGCCTCTTCCACGCCGCCTTCTCCTTTTTCCGGTAATTTTCACGCCCTTCTTTCTACTGCGTTTATTATTATTAGGTTATTAACATTATCGTTGTCATTATTATGGTTTTATATTCAATATTTTGGTCGCTATATTTTATAACACAATACTCCTAAAATACTTAAATGTGAGTAAACAAAATTTCCAACTACCCAAGTTTCACTTTCACCCCACTTATTCTTTTTAAATAAATAAATAACTTACTAAATATTTTAACCAAACATTACTTAATTTTAGAAAAATACATTTTAGTCTCCCACATCATAAATTAGTCAAAAAGTTAGGGTAATTAAACATATATCATGTTCGATCATTGGGGTGGCGATTTAAAATTTGGATATTTGAATTAATTACATAATTAAAAATCACTTTTAGGGGTAATAAGTCTCTAAACTTTGTCTTAAAAAAAAAAAAAAAAGTCTCTACTTTCAATTTTGTAAGGATTTAGTCCATCAACTTTAATTAGTAACAATTTAGTCATTGTACTTTCAATTTTTTTAACAATTTAGTCTCAATCGAAAAAATCAATATAAAGATTTAATGAAATTTCGTACATAGATAGATTAATAAGCTACCTTGGATCCAATATGTGTTTATAAGCTGCACAATTTAATAATTAAATAATAAAAATCGACATTTCATTTTGATGATTTTTTTTCTTTTTTTTGGCTACAAAGATTATATTGTTACAGATTTGAAATCATAGACACTAATTGTTACAAATTTGAAAGTACAAGAGATTAAATTTTTACTTATTAAAGTTTAGGAAGTAAATTGTTACAAATTCGAAAGTATATGAACTTAATTGTTACCCTTCAGGAACTAATGGTTACTTTACTTTTTAAGAAAAATACATATTCATATATCATTTAAATATGGATTAATATTGTATTATTATTTGTTTAAAAAAATGTATTATTTTTCAAAAAAAAAAGTATTATTATTATTATTATTATTAATATTTAGGTTGAGTTCCAATGAAATTGCGGAGGGTGGAGTTCTCCAGAAAGGGGGGAGTCTGGGCTTTTATTTTGTCGTTTTGTGGAGTTGTCACTTCAGCAGTGGGTAATCCATTAAAAGCGGTGATAATTAAATGAATATTGAATTTAGAGGGTTGCGAAATGACCATCATACCCCCATTGGACGTATAATAATGCATGGCCATGGCCTCCTTTGAAAGGAACTCAAATATTTCTTTCAATTTCACCCCCAATATTTATAACTATAGCTATAATTTATTGAACAAATTAAAACTTGCCCTAGCATGGGCAAGAAGCTAGGTTTTTATTTTATATCCCTCTATTTTTTTTTTTTTTGGAAAAAATTATATGTATATGTAATTTATACTAATATCTTCAAGATCTTCTTCTAATGAAATAAATTAGATCAAAAAGTTGGAAAGAAATCGAATTCGTTTGGAATTTTACTTTTTTAAGAAAAGTGGGTAGAAGTTCTAGTTTATATTTTGAAATGTTTTTGGGAAAAAAAATGTAAAAGTCGCTTATATAGTTATATGTATGTACTTGTCAAGTTCAATGGAGATTTGAATCTTTTGAACATTTAGTCTAAGGAATGTTAGTTTAGTTATGTTCTAATTTGGTTATGATGTTTTATTTATTATTATTATTATTTTTTTTTTTTGACAATATGGGGTGGGGTCTTCAAACTATAGGCCTCTTGTTCATGTGGGTGGTTATGATGTTTTATTTAATAAATATAATTAAGGTGAAAAATGTATAAATATAGAAACTTCAAATGTGGGGACGAATCTTTTTTCTATTCAATCTCTTAGCTAAGTCGACAAGGATTGACATTGATTTTTCTGGACATAGAGGTTCATGTCTTTGTTATTATCAGATGATAACAATAAATGCTGTGGCAATATCATTTTCTGGGGGTTTGTTTTTTAGAAGCAATGATGCAACAAGTCAATATTAACATGGTTGGGTTGTGTTTGTCATGGAGGTAGAGAATCATTCCGATTCCGAAGAAGATCGACATCGGATGCTTATGAGAAGACGACAAGCGAAGTTGGATCTCGGACTCCTACTTCTCCTTACGACATGTGAGATATGATATGAACTCATAATCTTCCGCTCCAAAACTTTGGATGTTGATGATTATGATATAATGTAATCTTTTTTTATAGTTGTTTGATGTCCTTAGCTTCTTGTTGAGAAATATCAAAAACTTTTAGTGAGCCTTGAGTTTGTGTGTAATAGTTTTTATATATATGGGGTGTCTTTTGGCTGTGTTAGGAAGTGTGTGGCCTTTGTCCTTGTGTATATGAGTGATGGTTCTAGTTTTTTTTTTTTTTTTTTTTTTGATGCCAAGTGATGGTTGTAGTTTTCCTTTGTAGTAATGGCTCACTTAACAATGATGGTGTCTTTAGTCGTGTATACATCAAAGAGACCAACTTTTTCCGTTTATTTTATTATTCTCTATCTCTTTGGATCTATCAATTTTTTTAGAGCAACCCTTTAAAAGGGTAACCAAGTTCTAAAAGATAGATATGTACACACACTGATATATACACATATACACATATATGTATATACACATATATACGTATAAATATATATATGTCAAAATGAGCATAGTTTAATAATAATTGACATGTACTCCCGAGGTTAGAGGTTCAAATTTATTCCCTTTATTTATATATATACACAAATATACACATGGGAGAGAAAGAAGAAATATTTTAACTACCAAGCAATCTAGAAGATAAGATAATCTTTCCTCGTGTATTATGCTATATGTTTTAAAATTTCAGGTTTGCTTTCATAATATTTTTACAACATTTTGTTTTGTTTTAGAAGTTTATAAAACTTAGCCAATTTGAGAAATAAAAAATGATATTTTAAAATTTGATTAAGATGTGAATAATAATTTTATTGGCGTGATTTATTTTAAGTCTAAAATATAAAAACATTTCATTTTATATTGATAAAAATAATAAAATAAATAAGTTCGAATTTGTAAGACATTCACAAGCAATATAGTAAATTTTTTGAATTGCCAAAAATATTTTAAAGATATTTAAAAAAAAAATCTTGCAAAATTCATTATAATTTCCTAATGTGGAGATTCACTAAATTCTACCGAAATCCTAAAACAAAAAAAAGAAAAAGTTCTTGGAAGCTTCTTTGAGAGACTAAAGATCATTGTTAAATTTCCATCATTTGAGGGAGGTTTCAATGAAATCATAAACAATTCAGAGAAGGGAGGGGCAGTTGAGAAGAGATTGACAAATGTGAGACTTTCAAGGTTTCTGGATTCGAGATTCAGAGGATTATTACTATGCTTGTCAAATGTGAGACTTTCATAAATGGTGTCAATGAGGTTGGATGGGAGAGGTTGACGCCATTTATGATTGACATATGTGATGGGAGAGGTTAGAAAAAAAGATCGCTAGAGGGGACCTTTGTATGGGAGAGGTTGGATGGGTTTCTAGTGAATTTGGATATCAGAAATGGTGTCAAATAGGTTGTTTTAAGATTATATTTTCATAAATGTTCAAGTTCTTGAAAATTTTCTATTGTAGATTTAAGGTAAATTTTCTTACCATTGTGCCCCTATTTATGTTTATCTCTCCACAATTAATAATTTGTTTCATTTCATTTTTTCCCAAATTACATGTAATTAAATTATTATATGGCAACTAATATCAATATTATTATCAAAACAATCTTTATATATTTTTATTTAATTTTTTTTCTTAATTAATTTGATTGTCCACGATTTTAGGAATGGGTTGTCTCCTATTTTAACTTCCAATTCAGTTTTAATGTTTTCCTTCTCTTTCTTTTTTTTTTTTTCACGATTTTACTAATTTGTAATTTTGTTATTATTTAAATTGTCTCACAATTTTAGCAATTTTCAATTTTCAATTAAATTTGGGACCAATTATAAATTGACATGTGTCCAAATTTTAATTTGAAAACAAAGTTGGCCAATTATAAATTTATAGAGCCAAATTTCTATTTGATCAATTAATTAAAATTAAATTATTTTTTATCAAATTATTTAATTTGACCAATTAATTAAAAAAATAATTATTTGGATCAAATTTGGGTCTTTTAAATGTTTGGGTCATATGGTTTTGGGTCAAATATGAACCAAACCCAAGACTAAATGGTTGAGCCCAAAACCAATTAAGCCCCAGCCCAAGTTGCTAGGCCCAAAAGTCTCTAAGGCCCATCCAGCGAGAACTCTATAAATAGAGGAGTTCTCCACCATTTCAAGGGTTCAGAATTTTGGAGCTCTCAACCAGACTTAGAGAATTCAGAGAAATTCCCACAAAACAGAAGACTGAAGACTCTCTGAAATCTATAAGTTTCCAAGCACTGAACACTTCTTGAAGACGGAAGACTCTTTCAAACTTAGAAGATTTAAAGCTCCAAGAATCCATCGAAGCTTCAGACTCGAGATCAAGCGTTCCAGCCCTCGAGTGAAACACATTCACACACAAGAGAGAGAATCAGAGGATTATGTACTAGAGATTGTATACTCACACGCATAATACATTAATACAAATCAAAGTTTATTCCATGTGTCTCATTCATTTGAATTTACGTGTGAAAAAATTGGCACGCCCAGTGGGACAATCTCTACCTCTCATCTCTTTCTCTTATTTAAAGATCCAACCAACGTGATGACACCAAAGAAAGCTTCCGCGAAGGTTACCACATCAAACGACTCTTACACTGGTCTTGTCACTCGTAGTCGTTCCCAAGGAATTGTGATCAAGGAGGATCATACTCCTCTTGCTGTTGCAAGCAAGATCTCAAAGCTGATTGAAGAATCCTCTAAGGATAAGGTTGCAGTCAAAGACAACCCACTGTTTGAATCTGTCATTCCAACATCTAAGCAGCCAAAGTATACACTAAATCCTAATGTGATGTCCGTCATGATGGCTGATGTAGACCAGGATGAAAGAATGGCAGAGATAGAAAGAAAACTCAATCTCTTAATGAAGGCAGTTGATGAAAGAGATCGTGAGATTGCCTATTTGAAGAACCAGCTGCAAAACCGAGAAACGGTTGAGTCTAGCCAGACCCCTGCGGCAGGAAAGAATGATAAGGGGAAGGCTGTCGTGCATGAGGACTAACCACAACACTCCGCGTCAGTTGCCTCTTTGTCTGTCCAACAACTGCAAGACATGATCATGAATTCCATCAGGGCTCAATATGGTAGACCCACTCAAAGTTCCCTCTTGTATTCTAAACCTTATACAAAGAGGATTGACAATCTCAGACTGCCCACTAGGTATCAGCCTTCCAAGTTCCAACAGTTTGATGGAAAGGGCAACCCAAAGCAGCACATCGTCCACTTTGTTGAAACCTGTTCGAACGCTGGTACTCGGGGAGATTTTCTTGTTAAGCAATTTGTCCGAACACTGAAAGGAAACGCGTTCGATTGGTACACTGACCTGGAGCCTGATACAATTGACAACTGGGAACAGATGGAGAGAGAATTTCTGAATCGCTTCTACAGTGAGAGACGGACAGTTAGTATGACGGAACTCACGAACACAAAGCAGCGAAAGGGTGAGCCAGTCATTGACTACATCAACCGTTTGAGAGCCTTGAGTCTCGACTGTAAAGATAGACTCTCCGAGGTGTCCTCTGTTGAGATGTGCACCCAAGGCATGCACTGGGGACTTCTTTATATCTTGCAGGGGATAAAACTCCGAACTTTTGAAGAATTAGCGACTCGCGCTCATGATATGGAGTTGAGCATCGCTAGTAGAGGGAATAAAGATCTCGTAGTCCCAGACATGAGGAAAGAAAAGAAGGAAGTCAAAGGCACTGAGAAAGTTACGAAGAGTGCCACGAAAGAATCCATGGTGGTCAACACGACCCCTGTGAAACTTTCCACCAAAAGAAGGGAAAACAAAACAAATAAGCTAGTGGAGACAGGCGAGAGACGTCGCCTAACTTTAAAAGAAAGACAAGAAAAGGTATATCCATTTCCAGACTCCGACGTTCCAGATATGTTGGAACACTTGTTGGAGAAGCAACTAATTGAACTCCCAGAGTGCAAACGACTAGAAGAGTCCAGGGAAAGTCAATGATCCTAACTATTGCAAGTATCACAAAGTCGTTAGTCACCCGGTGGAGAAGTGTTTTGTATTAAAGGAGTTAATCCTTAAATTGGCTCGCGAAAAGAAAATTATGTTGGACCTTGATGAAGTGGCTCAAGCAAATCATGTGACAATAATGGTGAATGTAGGGGATCAAGTTCCCATAATCTCCTCATGTGATTATGAAGAGAGGTTGATTCAATTTGGGACCCTTGATCCCGTAGTGGTTCGATGCCAAAAAGAAGCCACAATGAAGGGATCCCAAGAAAAATATGATTCCATTGAAGACGAGAATGAAGGCTGGACCCTTGTCGTTCGTCGCAAAAAGCAAAAGCAAAGTTACGCACGGAAAGAGTCCCGCCTATTTCAAGATAGTAAAAGAAAGGTTAATTCTCAAAGGAAGAAAGCAAAAAAAAAGTCAAGGAGGTCAAAGCCTGTCGTGGAGGAAAGTGAAGATTTCTTTTGCCCTCCACAACCCATAACTTTGGCAGAATACTTCCCAAGGCGCTATCTCGATGATAGCCAAGGGGAGGCACTTGAAACCGTCACGTGTCACATTGTGGATGTGGTGGAAGATGATGACGTCCCTGATAGCTCCTCGAAAACGGTGGCAGGTTTTCGAGAGCCATGATCCAACTATCACAAACATGCAAACGCTAAGTTTGATTCTAGCTTAAATTAATTAATTGGCCTATTAACTAATCTAAACCGCATTGGGACCTAGCCGAATTAATTTACATGCAACGGGCAACAAACCACAATTACAATTAATTAAATCATTTAGTTCAAGGGACGCATGCGTATAATCATAACGTTAGCCTATTTGCTACTTAGATTTAGAAAGTAAATTTAGAGAGGGCGCGGTCAAGGTTGTCAATCTTTCCTACCACAATCTAAATTCGTATGCAAAGAACTAAAATCATAAAGACAATTAATTAAGTAATTAAGAATGGAAATCTCATAAAATTGAATTAAACTTACAAACCGAGGTCCCGATTACAATGATCCGAGCTTAGTTGGCCATAGACAAGCACCTCCAAGCTCGAGGCTCGATCAACCGACCCATGTACTAAGAAAACTTAAAAGAACTTTTGAAACTAGAGAGAAAAATGGCTACAAAATTGTAGTGAGAGATGATTTTAGGGATGATTCTAAACCTACACCAAAGGCCTCTATTTATAGAGTTTCTTGGCCTTCAATTCGTGGTAGAATGGTACTGAATTGGGTCTTCAAAGAAGGAAAATTTCCAGCCAAAATAGGAAAAAATTAATTCTGGAAAACTGCCTAGCGTCGTGACGCTGTGCAGCAAGCGTCTCGACGCTGTCCCCTCAATTTTGGAAAATATTTCTCGGATTGCCTTAGCGTCGCGACGCTGTGCGGCAAGCGTCTCGACTCTAATGACAAGCGTCTCGATGCTGCGACGGCTCCAGGGGCAGAATGGTCATTTTACGCTCCGGTTTCGCTCGTTTAAGCCCCAAATTGCTTCCAAAGCTCCGGTGAGGACCTATAGACATATTATACTCATTTTAAAGCATTTTTCACAAGGAATTCAACTAAGATAAGCAAATTGAGAGATTCTAAGTGTATAACAAATTGGTCTTATCACCCATCTTGAGAAGTAATCCGTCCCTGCAAGATTGTAAGAATGTCCTGCTGAAGACTTAGGTGTTATAGGGCCAACAGGTCAAGTTCTTAAACCTCAAAAGGCCATGAAGCTACAGTCGGATGAAGAGGCTCCGGTGGCTGATGTATGAAGTTTGCATGAAATTGACAAGCTTCACACTTCTTTGCATATTCCATTGAGTCTCGAATCATTGTAGGCCAATAATATCCCATCCTTTTTAATTGAAACTGGAGTTTTGGACCCGACTAATGGGCGCCACAAACACCTGAATGTGCCTCATCTAATGCCTTTGCTGCTTCTTCCTTTCCAAGGCATCGAAGGAAGATTCCCTCATAAGAACGACGATAAAGGATCTCCTTGTAGTAAATAAATCGAGCGCCTCTTCTTCGTATATCGGTCCTACGTTTGGGATCTGTGGGCAGTCTTCCATGTTGAAGATAATCTATAATGGGTTGTCGCCAGTCCTCCTCTTCAATTGCATAGACAGAGATCATATTTGCCTCTTGACATTCATCTTCTATTGGTGGTACAATCCATTTCTGACAAAGTGAGATGTTCATCGACATATCCTCTGGAATTGTTAGAGCAGTCGCCAAATTAGCTAGAGCATCTGCCTTTTTATTTTCTGACCTCGGAACATGCTCCAGTACTATACTGTCAAACCTTTCTAGCAGTTGTTTTGCATAGATGAAATAAGGCTTCAAGTCTTTATGTTTCACTTCATACTGGAGTAAGAGTTGGCTAACAACCAACTTTGAATCACCATAGACCTCTATATATGTTATGTCAATCTCCAAGGCCATTTGGAGGCCAATTATCAGCGCTTGATATTCAGCAACATTATTTGAGCACAATTCACCAAGCATGAAGCTATAGGGGAGCATGTGTTTCTCAGGCGAAATAAAGACGATTCCTGCCCCTGCTCCACTTCTTCGTGCTGCACCATCAAAGTACATAGCCCAGGGCTCCGTGATTTCAACATAGAAGACTTCTTCATCAGGTAGGTCTTCACATAACTTCCAATCTGACGGGATTGGATGATTTGCCAAGAAGTCGGCTAATGCCTGCCCCTTGAGCGCCTTTTGAGGTACATACACGATGTCATATTGCTGAAGTAAAATGGCCCACTTAGCTAGGTGTCCAGAAATAACTGGCCTCGATAGAACGTATTTGATAGGATCAGCTTTCGCGACCAGGTGCACTGTGAAAGCTTGCATGTAATGTCTTAACTTGTCAATAGCGAAGAAAAGAGCAAGGCACATTTTCTCAATGGGTGAGTAATTTATCTCAACTCCATTTAGAGTCCCGCTTAAGTAATAAAGGGCTCGTTCCTTTCCCTTCTCACCTTCCTGTGCCAATAACGCTCCCAGTGATCTTTCTTGAGCAGCGATGTACAAAATTAATGGCTTTCCAGCTATGGGGGTTCCCAAGACAGGAAGGTTAAGCAAATATTTCTTAATGCTTTTGAAGGCGTTTTGACATGCTTCATCCCACTCGAATTTTTCTCCTTTCCTCATTAGCCTTTGAAAAGGTTGGCATCGACCGGCTAAGTTAGAAATAAATCTCCAAATGTAGGCCAAACGACCTTGTAGGCTTCTTAACTCATGTAAGTTTCTAGGCCTTGGCATCTTCTGAATGGCGTCAATCTTCGACTGGTCTATTTCGATTCCTCGATGTCTAACAACGAACCCAAGGAATTTTCCCGAAGTAACCCCGAATGCACATTTGAGAGGGTTCATCCTCAATTGATACTTTCTCAAACGATCAAAGACCACTTTTAGATCCTTCAAGTGATCTTGTCGTCTCTTTGACTTAACAACAAGGTCATCAACATAGCACTCGACATGTTTATGCAGCATATCATCGAAACCTTTTGCATAGCACGTTGATAAGTAGCACCAGCATTCTTTAATCCAAAGGGCATCACTTTATAACAATATATCCCTTTTGGAGTTCGAAAGGCTGTCATTTCTTCATCTGCAAGAGCCATTCGAATCTGGTTATAACCCGATGATCCATCCATAAAAGACAAAGCTTCATGCCCTGTGGTGGCATCCACCATGATTTCTGTGATTGGCAGTGGAAAATCGTCTTTGGGACATGCGTTATTCAAATCGCGAAAGTCAACGCAAACACGAAGCTGTCCATTCTTCTTTCTAACAGGAATGATGTTGGCTATCCACGTAGGGTATTTTACCTCACGGATGAATCCTGCTTCTATCAACTTATTGACCTCTATTTCGATTTGAGGGATAAGTTTCGAGCGAAAGCGTCGTTGAGCTTGCTTGACTGGTCGATACCCCTCTTTAATTGCGAGATGATGGACAGCTACTTTTGGATCAAGTCCAGGCATCTCTTTATATGACCAGGCGAAGATGTCTCTATACGAAGCGAGTAAACTCATATATTCACCCTCTTCTTCGGGAGTAAGTGACATGCTTATAAAAGTTGGGTGCGACTCTTCTGGTGTACCCAGGTTTACCTCTTTAAGCTCATCCACTGTGGATTCGCTGCCATCTTCAAGTGATAAAGGTGCTTCGTCCTTATCTACTTCAGACGTTTCGACCTTTGTTTCTTCTTCAACAGTGATATGAAGACAAGAGGTATGTTCTTCTTCCTGGTCACTATCTTCTTCCAAAGGATTGGTGATGACAACATCACGTCGCTTTACCTTCAAGGAACCATCCGTATCGACAGTAACAAAGGTTTTTCTTTTCATTCGTGAGGAACTGCACTACGAATTTCTCCATCGGCCTTCGTGATCTTTTCATTTTTCATCGCATCTTCATATTGAAGTCGGTGAGAAATCGACGAAGCAGACTGTTCTTTTTTGTCTCTTCTTGTGGTAACACTTAACCTTTGAAAAACTGATGGTCGAGTCACATTCGGAGTTAAAAATGTACTCTCTTCTTCCCTAATGGGCATATTTAACCTTTGAAAAGCTTAAGGTCGAGTGACATCCGGATTTGAAAATGTACTCTCTTCTTCCCCAATGGGCATACTTAACCTTCGAAAAACTGAAGGTCGAGTGGAGCTATTGGTAGGTTGTGTGCTTTCTTCTTTTGTTTCATTGACACTTAATCTCTAAAAAACTAAAGCACGAGCAACTTGTGGCTTGATGCACCTAAAAACAGAAGTTCGTTGGTCGACACTCTTTTTCTTTTGAGTCATCAACCTCCTCTACTGTTATATGATTTGTGTCTGCCACTTTCGCCTTCCCTCTTCTTGTTATGCGAACCGGTTCTGGCGACTTATATCCAAGCCCTTTTCTCGTTGTTGGCAGACTATAACCTTCCTTTAGAAGCTTCTTCTGTGTTGCAGAGAGCTCGGATCTTTCATAAAAAACCCTTAGACTTTTAAACTCAATGTGAGTTGTGAAGTCATAACCTGCTTTCGCTAAAAGTTTGTATGCCTTGGAGTCACCCTTTTTACGTCGAGACAAAGGGACGTATCGTAGGATAGGTGAATTTGAACATTTCTCATCCTTTACAACCTTAGGTTTCACAAGGCTTGTAGACGCTTCACCCTTTTTCAGGTCGGAAGTATTCACATCTTCAACAGCTTCCTTTCTTGCATCTGTTTGTGGCTCTAAATCGAGTTTATCATTTTTTTAATCAAGGGGATTTCTGCAGGCACGGTTTCCCCTGTGTTTTCATTCTTCAGATAAAACTTTGCATCAGCGAAATGAGATTCAGCTTCTGAAAATGGGTTAGTGTCAACTTCAACTTTCTTGATGTCATCTTGATAGAATTTGAAGCATTGGTGCAATGTAGAGGTTATGACTCCATTACCATGGATCCAAGGACGACCTAACAACAGCTTATAGGTGGTCTTAGAATCTATTGCATGGAACAAAGTATCAGCTTTTAAGTCTCCAATGATGAGTTCAAGGCGTATCATGCATATTGCTCGTTGTCCACCCTGATTGAAACCTTGGATCACCAATTTACTGTTTGATAGTTCCTCCATCAAGATGCCTAATTGCTTCATGGTTGACTTAGGCATTATATTGACAGCTGATCCATCATCGATGAGGATCCGACTAACCCTCTGTTCTCAAATGTATCCTAAGACGAATAAAGGTCTATTGTGAGGCTTTGACCCTAGCAACAAATCTTCATCAGAAAATCCGATAGACATGCAACACGAAGCACATGTGCGTGCCTCGAAGGTTGGGATGTTTGTACCATCGGACACTATCAATGCATTAATAAGGACGCTTTTAGCTTCTTGAGGAAGTGACAATAAATCCTTTATGTTGAAGGAGGATAAGTCTCCTAGACCTGCCACCGTTCCCGAGGAGCTAGCAGGGACGTCATCATCTTCCACCACGTCGACAATGTGACACGTGACAGTTTCAAGTGCCTCTCCTTGACTATCATCGAGAAAGCGCCTTGGGAAGTATTCTGCCAAAGTTATGGGTTGTGGAGGGCAAAAGAAATCTTCACTTTCCTCCATGACTGGCTTTAACCTCCTTGACTTCTTTTTTCCTTTCTTCCTTTGAGACTTAACTTTTCTTTTACTATCTCGAAATAGGCAGGACTCTTTCCCTGCGTAACTTTGCTTTTGCTTTTTGCGACGAACGACAAGGGTCTAGCCTTCGTTCTTATCTTCAATGGAATTATATTTTTCTTGGGATCGTTTCATTGTGGCTTCTTTTTGGAATCGAACCACTACGGGATCAAGGGTCCCAAATTGAATCAGCTTTTCTTCATAATCACATAAGGAGATTAGGAGAAGTTGATCCCTTACACTTGTCGCTATTGTTGCATGATCCGCCTGAACCACCTCATCAAGGTCTAACTCAATTCTCTTCTCGCGAGCCAATTTAAGGATTAGCTCCTTTAATACAAAACACTTCTCCACCGGGTGACTAACGGCTCTGTGATACTTGCAATAGTTAGGATCATTGACTTTCCCTAACTCTTCTGGTCGTTTGCATTCCTGGAGTAAACTTAGTTGCTTCTCCAACAGCTGTTCCAACATATCTGGAACGTCGGAGTCCGAAAACGGATACACCATTTCTTGTCTTCTTTTAAAGTTAGGCGACGTCTCTCGCCTGTCTCCACTCGCTTATTTGTTGTGTTTTCCCTTCCTTTGGTGGAAAGTTTCACAGGGGTCGTGTTGACCACCATGGATTCTTTCGTGGCACTCTTCGTAACTTTCTCAGTGCCTTTGACTTCCTTCTTTTCTTTCCTCATGTCTTGGAATATGGGATCTTTATTCCCTCTACTAGCGATGCTCAACTCCATATCATGAGCGCAAGTCGATAATTCTTCAAAAGTTCGGGGTTTTATCCCCTGCAAGATATAAAGAAGTCCCCAGTGCATGCCTTGGGTGCACATCTCAACAGAGGACACCTCGGAGAGTCTATCTTTACAGTCGAGACTCAAGGCTCTCCAACGGTTGATGTAGTCAATGACTGGCTCACCCTTTCGCTGCTTTGTGTTCATGAGTTCCGTCATACTAACTGTCCGCCTCGTACTGTAGAAGCGATTCAGAAATTCTCTCTCCATCTATTCCCAGTTATCAATTGTATCAGGCTCCAGGACAGTGTACCAATCGAACGCGTTTCCTTTCAGTGTTCGGACAAATTGCTTAACAAGCAAATCTCCCCGAGTACCAGCGTTCTCACAGGTTTCAACAAAATGGGCGATGTGCTGCTTTGGGTTGCCCTTTCCATCAAACTGTTGGAACTTGGGAGGCTGATACCCAGTGGGCAGTTTGAGATTGTCAATCCTCTTTGTATAAGGTTTAGAATACAAGAGGGAACTTTGAGTGGGTCCACCATATTGAGCCTTGATGGAATTCATGATCATGTCTTGCAGTTGTTGGACAGACAAAGAGGCAACTGACGCGGAGTGTTGTGGTTGGTCCTCATGCACGACAGCCTTCCCCTTATTATTCTTTCCTGTCGTAGGGGTCTAGCTAGACTCAGCCGTTTCTCGGTTTCGCAGCTGGTTCTTCAAATAGGCAATCTCAAGATCTCTTTCATCAACTACCTTCATTAAGAGATTGAGTTTTCTTTCCATCTCTGCCATTCTTTCATTCTGGTCTACATCAACCATCATGACGGACATCACATCAGGATTTAGTGTATCCTTTGGCTGCTTAGATGTTGGAATGACAGATTCGAACAGCGGGTTGCCTTTGACTGCAACCTTATCCTTAGAGGATTCTTCAATCAGCTTTGAGATCTTGCTTGCAACAGCAAGAGGAGTATGATCCTCCTTGATCTCAATTCCTTGAGAACGACTACGAGTGACAGGACCAGTGTAAGAGTCGTTTGATGTGGTAACCTTCGCGGAAGCTTTCTTTGGTGCCATCACGTTGGTTGGATCTTTACACAAGAGAAAGAGATGAGAGGTAGAGATTGTCCCACTGGGCGTGCTAATTTGTTCACACATAAGTTCAAATGAATGAGACACGTGGAATAAACTTTGATTTGTATTAATGTTGTATGTGTGTGAGTATATAATCTCTAGTACATAATCCTCTGATTCTCTCTCTTGTGTGTGAATGTGTTTCACTCGAGGGCTGGAACGCTTGATCTCGAGTCTGAAGTTTCGATGGATTCTTGGAGCTTGAAATCTTCTAAGTTTGAAAGAGTCTTCAGTCTTCAAGAAGTGTTCTGTGCTTGGAAACTTATAGATTTCAAAGAGTCTTCAGTCTTCCGTTTTGGGGGAATTTCTCTGAATTCTCTAAGTCTGGTTGAGAGCTCCAAAATTCTGAACCCTTGAAATGGTGGAGAACTCCTCTATTTATAGAGTTCTTGCTGGATGGGCCTTAGAGACTTTTGGGCCTAGTAACTTGGGCTTGGGCTTAATTGGTTTTGGGCTCAACCATTTAGTCTTGGGTTTGGTTCATATTTGACCCAAAACCATATGACCCAAACATTTAAAAGACCCAAATTTGATCCAAATAATTATTTTTTTAATTAATTGGTCAAATTAAATAATTTGATAAAAAATAATTTAATTTTAATTAATTGATCAAATAGAAATTTGGCTCTATAAATTTATAATTGGTCCCAAATTTAATTAATTTTAATTTCGTCATTAATTTTATGTAATGACGTGGAAATTCGTGATTGATCAAAATTTCTCCATCAACAATATTCCTATATTTACGAAAGATATTCTAGCTACACTTTTATTTGAAATAAATATATACCGTATTTTATTAAATGCACCCCTATATATATATAGCTACAGTCGTTTATTTGAAATAACCCCAAAACTATTCGGGTCTCATGATTTCGAAAAAAGACTCCACCACAAATGTCGTTCCTTTCTCCAAAAGATTTTACACGATTTCGCGTCTTGCTCCAAAAAGAAAGAGCTTCTCTATCTGGCAAACAGAAAGCTAGGGTTTTCTGTACTGAAGAGCATAAACCTAGTATATATGCTAGTAACCATTTTGTATGAAAAATTAACTATATATTTAAAAAAATAGACAAAAATCAAACTATGCAACTGTTTAATACTTGATTATAGACTCTTCTTAAAAAGCCTAGAAAAGAATTAATTAAAAAAACATATTCTTAACAATGAAAAATATAAGAAACAAAAGATAAGAAATCAAAGAAATTAAATGAATTGATGGTGGGAAAAATAAATAGCGCAAATGAAGTGTTCCTTTCCAAAATAGAATTAAATAGTGCCTTGAGTTGAGGAGAGTGAAGTCCTATTGGATGAAGAAGATGTGTATTGGAAGCAAAGATCCAAATTAATTCTATGGAAGTCGTTCTTTTTTTTTTAATGTCTAACATAGATAAATGAGTTGAATGACCGAAAGCTGCCAAGGTGGAGAGAAGAGATGCTTAAAGTTGAGAAGGAGAGGGAAGCCCTGTTAGATGAAAGAGATGTGTATTAGAAGCAAGGATCCTAAGAAGATTGATTTGAAGGGGGACAGGAACGCAAAATGGTTCCACCATAAGACCTCGTACAGAAAGATGATTAATTGAGTGGAAGTATTTTATAATTATTTTTTTAATGTCTAACATAGAAAAAGATTAATCTTTTATTCAATATTTAAATTAATCATTAATCATGCAAAATGAACAATCATGGCATATAAGATAAAAATAAGTTAAATTACAAGTTTAGTCCTTAAACTTTCAATGTTGTATCTATTTTTTATTTTTAATCTTTAAAATGTGTCTATATCTAGGGTCAATTAATGAAATTCTATTTCCAAATTCTTCTCCTGCATTGGTTTTATGACTGTTATTTTTCAATAACCCTTTTAGTGTTGAGATCTTAACTTTATATGTGAATTTGATTGGCTAAATTAGACTAACAATGTGTGTGAAAATCAATAAAACCAAATTGCACAAAGATAATTTAGACAAACAAGCAAGCTTATATTTTCAAGCTACACATCCTTTAGGACATTAATGTAATTGAATCCTTAAGAAATTTAGCTCATGATGAATAAAAAAAGGGGCAGTTGCATAGATGGAAAATTGGACCAAATTAATAGCAAATATAGCACAGTTGCAAACTAATTGCAAATATAGCAAAATTAATTGTGCAAGACCAAAAAGCTGCTGTCAGATTCTATCCGTGTCTATCACTGATAGACTCTAATTATTCAAAGTATATCAGTATCTATCACTGATAGACTTCGATTAATCAAAATCTATCAGTGACTATTGCTGATAGACTTTGATTAATCAAAGTCTATCAATGATAGTCACCGATAGATTTTGATTAACCAGAGTTTATCAGTGATAGACACTGATAGACTTTGAATAATCGGAGTCTATCAGTAGACTGATAGATTCTAATTAATCAGAGTCTATCAGATAGATTCTGATTAACCAGAGTCTATCGGTGTCTTTGTCAGTAATATACTCTGATAGATTTTGCTATATTTGCAATTTTTTTTTACATTGTGCTATATTTGCTATTAATTTGGTCCAATTTGCCACCCACTGCAAATTCTCTAAAAAAAAAAAATGAAAATGCACTTCATTGAAATTGAAATAAAAGTCAACATGATTACAGTGATGATAAAATGATAAAAACTCTAACTACAATTTGAGACGATATACAAGAAGAAAGAAACTCGGTAAGACTAGTCACTCAACCGCAAAATTACAGTCCTAAGACTCTCGAATTAGGGGTGATCAATGGAGAATTCCTTTTCGGTGACTCAATCATAGAAACTTTGAAGTTATAAGTGTGTTTGGCTTGGAGCCAATCTTCACTCTTAGAAGCAGTTTTAGACATATATAGTAACATATGACCAGGTCGTAGGGGATGTAGGGGATGTTGTGACCGTCAGATGCCAAATCTGAATTCCAAATCTTGGTTTATCCTAAGTCTTGGCATTACAAAATTAAACATTCAAACCTAAATTGAATCGGGACCATTAATTTAGTCAAGCATTCCCTCTATTTTTTTTTTTTTTAAAAAAAAAGCATTCCCTCTATTAAGCTCCCTACTTTATCGTGGGTGAGAGTTAGAAAATCAAATCGCCAACAAGAGCTTAGCTCAACTGGCATAAAGTTGTACTGATAACCACAAGGTTTGTGGTTCGAATCCCCCTCCCCACACATATTGTCAAAAAAAAAAAAAAAAAGAGTTAGAAAATCAAATCTATAAGAAAATGCACTGCCATTATTGAAGAAGTCACACAAAATTTTGACCCCTTTTTTTCCCTCCCTCTTCCTCGTTACATTTTGCAAATTTCTTACTAAAATTTTCCAGTAACCCTTCCCAATATGCCCACAACACGTGTCTACCACACACGAAACCCAACTCATTAGATGGAATTCTTATGGTAAATTATTAAAAATACCCCTTAACTATGAGATTGGTTTCAATTATATCCTGAATTTTTAAAAGTTTCATTTTAACATTTGAAGTTTAAAGTTTGTTTCAAAATAACCCTTGGAAACATTTTTCGTTAAATTTATGGACGAAAATGTAATGAAAATGACATGTTTGCATGTGTTTTTATTGTTTCTTTTTGATGTATGTGATAAAATAATCTATTCATATAAGCAATAATACATATGCAAACATGTCATTTTTCGTGCATGAATTTGACAAAGAAAAGTTTTGAAACAAACTTTAAACTTCAAGAACTAAAATGAAACTTTTGAAAGTTCAAGGGTATATATAGTTGAAAGTAACCTCATAGTTCATGGGTATTTTTAATAATTTAACCAAATTCTTATTTGAGTTAATAGTAGAGACCAATTTTTACGATTATAGAAGTTGACAGGTTTAATTTTTAGGTTAAAACTTGTACTTTGAATTTTGTTTCATTCTAATCCATATACTTTCAATAAAACTTAAAATTGGTATGTATTGTAAGCTTAAAGTTATTTGTTTTTAATCGAAATTGGTTAAATAATAATAGTAATTTTCATACAAGAAAAAACAAAAAAAAGGACATATTTCTAAAATTTATAAAATGGAGGCTACTAGAGACTTTTTTTTTTTTTTTTTTTTTTTTTTTTTTTTTTTTTTTTTAAGAAAAATTAACAATAAACTCACCATGGGAACCGATTTTAAGCTTTATTAGAAGTACAAGGACTAAAATTGGATGTTTAAAGTACGGAGACTAAAGTGGAATAAAATTCGAAGTACATGGACCAAAATAATATTTTAACGTATTTTTTAGG
This sequence comes from Luffa aegyptiaca, assembly GCA_017139565.1. NCBI lineage: Eukaryota > Viridiplantae > Streptophyta > Magnoliopsida > Cucurbitales > Cucurbitaceae > Luffa > Luffa aegyptiaca. The sequence goes on from CM029397.1 coordinate 8,629,620, forward strand.
TTAAAAGATTCGTAGGTATGATTATAATCACCCTTTTTTTTTTTAGTTCAATCACCATCCTATTTTAAGAGTGGTTTGTGGGTTTATATATAGAATAGAAAGAGAGGAAAAAAGATGAGAGTCTGATAACTATATTCATAATATATAATATAATCAAGGAAAAGAGAGGATGTTGGATAAAGACAAAAAGAGGTGGCTAAGTTGATGGCTAAATTAGGTTTAGTGAGAATAAAATAGTATGTAGTTGGGAGGTTGAAGACATTATTGTGATGGTGTTCCCTGCTTTTAATTATTGCATAAAATAGTATGTTTTCTTACCATTTTTTTCTCCCAGTTTTTAGCAGCCTCTCTTAAAAAATAAAAAGTATGCATAACTTCACATACCATCATTAAAATGTTAACAACTAGAAGAGATGAAAAAAATAATCTATATGTAGGAAAGGTATGCAGCTAAGTATTGTTCAAATAAAAACAAATCTAACAGAATTGGGCTGAATTCACTATTCTCTCTAAGTTTAGGTTTATAAAATTGGGGAGCATTTACCATTACCATATTAGGGTTTCATTGCTCATCCATGGAGCACATTTTAGAGAAGCACTTGTCAATATCACAACTTATTTTCTCATATCCTATTTTACTATATTGTTTGTGGATCTAGATGGGCAACATTGATCAGTCCACATCATCGTATCGATAAATGACACGTGGCCACGTAAATTTAAAAATAAAAACCACCCATCACATTCCTAGGTATATGTTCATGTATGGGCAAAGGTACAACCCCCCATACTTCCAGGTGGGAGTTATATGCTTTGGTTGAAGCATCCTATGTTGCAACTGTTGGAGGCAAGTAAGCTAAAGGTGGCTGAGCTGACCCTTTAATCAGCAACAAAAAGCACTGTGTTGCTTTATTTTACAGCACTAAAAGATTGAAGGTGAGATGACTTAATGATGACTTGCAAGTTGAATGTTGGTAATTTTAAAGACTTCTTAGTCTAAGGTATATGTTTTATATAATTGATTGAGCTATGCTCAAATCGGTCATTTAGGTATTACTCTTTATTTATAGGTGAGAAACAAAAACCATTTTTTTGTTTTTTTTTTTTTGTGTTTTTTTGTTTTTTTGTTTTTTTGTTTTCTTTTCTTGTTCTTTTTTATATATACTAGACCTATTGGAAAGCTAATTAACTTACTTGACTTACTTGATTGAGCTACACAAACCACAGGTAACTTTCAACCTAAGCACTACTTACAAACGTATTTGGACTAGTGAACTAACTTTCAACTTTTAGTTCATGTAGTTGAACTGCGAACCATTAGATCGATTGCTTTCGTTGAGTTGAGACTGGACCCTCCTAACTAGGTGCAAAAGCTTTTCTAATCTCATTTGGTCAAGTTGTGACCACTCATTTGGACTAATTGGGTTCTTGGGTCTTACCTAAGCTAGCAAATGACTCTCCTAGGTGGCCTTTGGTCTCGTGTTGAGCCACCACCGACCTAGGCTAGGTGGTCTAGTTAAGTTTCACTAAGGTTAAGTTATAATTCTTCTACTTGAAGATTTCTAGTCTTATCTCTTACCGGCTACTCAAGGCTACCAATACCAAATACTTAAGTGCATGTTTGGCAAAGTGATTTTGAGATGGCTAAAATCACTTTTGTCATGTCCGAAATCATCCCAAAACATACCTGTAATTATTCAAAATTAATTTCATGTTTGATATTTCATCCTTTTAAACATGATTTTTATATCATCAAAATTGATTTTAAATTATTAAAAACATGTTCCGACAAAAATGATTTTAACCTTTTTCAAAATCACTCACAAAAAGCATTAAGACTCACCTAAACATATCGATCAAGCTTATATCATTTTTATTGATTTTGAAAAAAAAAAAATCTACTTGTATTATTGTATATAAGTATGTATATGAGATATGAAATAATGATTTGAAAGATGATCTTGTAACCATTTTTTCCCTCCTTTTCATGAATCATGTTTCCAAACCTTCTAATATACACTAAAGCGTGTTCAAAAAATAAAAAGGAGAAAAAGAAAATATGCTTCGTACTTCTTTTGTGATAAACAAATATCATATTTTAGATAGAGAGAATATTTTTAAGGGAAAGAAAGGGAGAATATGAAATCTTTTTTAAAGTGTCTTTGTGAAAATTAAATAAATGTACTACTGTACTTTCAGCTCACAAAAAGAGAAAAAAAAAAACAGAAAAAAAACCCTACAATTTCGCACGATCTTAGGGTGGATCAAACGACTATTGAATTGAGTCCCAATTTTAGAATATTCTAATTAGAAAAATATTGGTTTAAGTTCAATTTAATATATATCTTTGCATTCAACTTTTGTTTATGTTGGTATAGTACTTGCAAAACATGTATTTTGGTCCGGTATAGATCAAAATATCCATTTTGATCTCTATATTTTCGATTTTTGGTTTTTGTAATTTAAAAAATTCATTTTAGTCCCTATACTTTCAAAACATTCATTTTAGTTGTTGATGCCAAAATCTGGACAAGCAAAACTCACTTGACCTTAACATGACACCAACAGTGAATTTGTTTGAAGAGGGGGAAGACGTGGCCTGCAAGACAGAAGAAACCTGCACACCGGTGTGGTGCTTGCTACACTGCCTCCGATGCTTAAGTCAGAAAGGTGAAGGAGGAGTAGAGTTCAGAGAATCGTTTCGGGATCCATTCTTTAGTGACGAAGAAGAAATGCCTTTTCTTGCCTAGGGTTTCTAGGCCTTCGGAGATGATTCGGGTTGAACCAGGTGGAACCGGGGCATCCAGGGGCACTAGGGACCAAACGGAGGCGAAAGAACTCGGCCCGCGCAAGTGGGCCGACCATGGGCTCGGCTTCGGCCTTGCCCCAGGCTGAGGTCGAGTAGGGGGTTGGGCCAAGGCCCAATCCCTCCAGCCTTGGCCCGACCCTCTGGCCTATTTCTCCTCCGGGGTCCATTTTCTGGTCCTATTTTCGGATTGGTGTTGTGTTGTCCTCGCCAATTCCTTACGCTTCGCAGTGGTCCAAAATTACCTATAACATTAAGCCCCCACTCTTGAATTGGGATTCAGGTGAGGTTTATCGCTATAAGTCGAGCTCTGTAAGCTTAATTTAAGAGTATGACCCTTGCCCTGTGCTAACTTATGTGCGGATTTCTCGTTATCCGACAAGATAGGAAAAAACTAGACAAAGCAGAAAACTCCATGAACAAGGGTTAGGCAAGAGGAAAATGAGAGAAGTGAGGGGTTGAAGAAATAACCCGGCCGAGGCTAACGTCTAGAGCAAGTCCAAACTTTTGTGCTTTTTGCCCCTCATTTTGGATGTTTGTTCAATCCATTCCTCTATTTTGAAGCTCTTTGGTTAAGTGCTTCTCTCGCTTAGCATTTATGTGGCACACGTGGTAAGACCATAAGGTCGGCCTCGGCTACCTTTCATATTATTGAAAATTTCGAGTTCCTGCATCGAAATGTAAATTTCTGCAAAAGAAAAATGAGGGAAGAGGCTAGGGTCGACCTCGGCCTCAGGTCCCTGTTAGCCCAAAATCTAAGTCCCTACATTCATATGTCAGTCCTTGTAGGAGGAAAATGAGTGAATAGGCTAAAACATGTAATTTTTGATCAAGACATGCCAACCTAATTTGCCTTTTGTTTAATAGAGAGTGCATATCCCCGTTACTTGCTTTTTGTTTGATAGGGAGTGCATATCCTCTGTGTAGCCCCCTTACTCAAGCAAAATTTTACTGAAACATAAAATATAGTTGAGTACAGAGAAGAATACCTTGAAAGTTTACCGTGGGTCGTGCACTTAATGTCTCAGGCTTGCGTGTAGTGACCCGGGCTCTAAGCATGGAAGCTTAGGCTCGCATATAGATGTGGTCGCTAAGCACGGAAGCTTAGGCTCGCATGTAGGCGTGGGCTCTAAGCTGGAAGGCTTAGGTTTGCATGTAGGCGTGGGCACTAAGTGAAGGAGTGAATAACACTTGAGCGGAAGCGATTATAGATCTTGGGCGTTTAATTTCATTAATTTCTCAATGGAAAATCATGCTTGAAATGCTCGAAAAACAGAGCATACAGAAACTTATCTTTTTGGAGCTCGATTCAAGCGAATTCTTGATTGTTCCTCCACACGAACATGTCATGGACGACCATCGAGATTTTCCCCGCTATTCTCCGGCCTTAGAACAAGCTTGTGAGAACTCGAAAGAGATGAAATTGAGGGAGAGAATGTTTGAGAGAAAAATGGGTTTTTATGTGTTCAACTGAAATTCTAGCAAGTTATATTTTTTTTTCAGCTTCACATTCACGTTTTTAAACCCCAAGATTATGCATGCTCTTCATCCTTATGAAGACAGCAAAGGATACGTGGGATTAGTATGCAAATTAGGTGTCACATGTTCCTAATTTGCCTCGTCAGGATTTCAAATGACGTGTCAAAGACACTCTTTGAGTGAACCATATTCGTATTTTAAACTGCAGTCTTTACTGCATAACTCACAATGAGTTAGGCAACCGAGCATAGCTCATCATCAAGTGAACCATGTCCAACAAGGTTTTGTCTCTCCTTACCAATACATCATTCTACTATGGTGTACTAGGCGTTGAGAGTTAGAACGTAATTTCATGTTTTATCAAATAAACCTGGAATCTCGAGTCCATATACTCTCTACCTCGATTGGATCGAAGGGTCCTTATCGTTTTACCTAATTTGGTTCTTAACATTGGCCTTATACTCCTTGAACATTTCAAGATTTCGGACTTACGATGTATTCGGTAGAGATAGTATACCTTGAATAATCACTAATGAAACCAATGAATTATTCATGCCCTGTTTGAGTTTTGGCATTCATTTGATCTTTAGAGATCAGAATAAATGGCATTCATTTGATCTTTAGAGATCAGAATGCATTAGTTTTAAGGGTTCTTTGGCATGGTAACCTTTTTCTAGTAAAAGGTTATTTAGTCATCTTACTCTTAAGGCATGACTTACAGGGAGGTAATGAGTCGTCTTCTAACTCATTTAGAAGTTCATTCTTTGACTAGCCTCTCAATCCTATTGAGTTTTAATATGGCCTTACCTCAAGTGCCAAAGATAGGTACTTTAGAGAAACACGTTGCCTTTTGGTTAAGTCTCAGCGATTTTAAACATCTTATGATTTAGAAATCGCTCTAGACTTTATCGGTCTTAAACATATATGTTATTCTTCATGTTTGCAGAACAAATATTGGCATCATTTTTTAAATGAACAGTTCATACATTAAAAGGTGACAAAATAGCCTTGTTCTAGCAAACAAGATATAGAAATCAAGATTTCTTTTAATCTTAGGAACTACATACATTAAACAATATGTAATGTTCCTCGGAGAAGAATAACTTTATGTCTCCCACTGCCATAGCCGAGATGGACTCTTCTGTTTCAACTCTAAGAGTCATCTTACTAGTTCATAGCTCCTGCCAGGAACTTATTCCTTGAAAAGAACATATGTGATTAGTGAGCCCTGTATCGAATATCTAGTTTGAATCACTATTCCTAATAAGCACGTATTCAAGACAAATAAATCTTATTTTAGCGTCTTGGGTTATGTTCTTATTGACTAGGCAATTTGCCATGTCATGAATATTTGGAAAAACGAATTTAGACATAGCATCTTGAGGACATTCCACATTTCTAAGACCGTTTGCAAATCACTCACCACGATCTCAGTGTTTAAGTTTGTTTTCTTAGTCGTATGTTTTTATACCAATAACGTATTTATCGTATAGAACAGGTATTTATAGAACCTATACTTATTGCTGAAAATAAACAAATAAACTTAAACTGGTTGTCTAATAATTAACCCATTACCTAATCAAATCAATTTAGCAAAAGTAATTAAGCACCCTATGAATCATAATTCTTTTGCAACGATACTTCAGAGGTTTAGAGCAACAGTCACCAAATGGGTGATCAGCTACCCTTCCTCTGAATTGAGACTTATCTCAGGCAATTCTTAATATCAGAACATCTCACATGCCTATATTAGATTAGCTACCGTTTGTTTGGTTAAGGATCTGAATCCCGTAAGTGTAACCCTCCCACTTTCAGATCTTAGAGAGACGCACCAATAGACTACCATTAGGAAAGATAACTGTTGGTGATTACCCTAAGTGACCCTATCCATTTCTGGAGTTCGTGGTGTTTCGAAACCTATGATCAGGCTCTCCAAATGGGATGGTCGCACTAAGACGACACGTAGGCGATCATAAGAATCTCACGGTGTAACCTAGGGGAGGAGACCGCAGGATGCGATGACACGCGTCCTTCTCCCACTTACTATGAACACTCTCCCCATTCACCTTGGTATTGACCCATGCAAACACTCTCCAAATGGGAGGTCGCTTCCAGGGCGACACAAAGTCGAGCATGGATCTCACGGTGTGAACATAGGGGGACGTGAGAGTAAAAACTTGATTTGAGCATCTCGTTTTTATACTTTTCCTCTCACTAAAGTGTCCTATTGTTATTTTAGTGTGTTTTACTTAGGTAAATTCCGGCTAAACGAATCCATCTAAGTTTTATGCCTTATAACTTAAAAATAAGGTCTTTCCTCTAATGTCTAGGCGAATTAAACCATTTTAATTCAACTCAAGTTCCGGTCCATTTGCCGGGAGAGTTCCCTTATAACCAAAGCCTTATATCCTACTTAACATATTTTAAATCTATTAAAAATCTAAGTAGGACAACTTTCTAATCCTATTAGAAAATGTGATCTTAGGTCTATTTAATTTTAAACCGTTTAAAATTAATTCATTATCCTAAGATCCTATGTTAGCATGCAACTCTTTGTTATAGGTTTGACGGTTTCTATTCATTAACCTTATAATTATTATAACTTTTAATGAATTAGTCCTATAACATGCTTCTAATAGTGATGAAAGCATATAACAATCAATATTCAAGTTATATAAAAGCACCATTGACAAAGCATAAATATTTTGAAATAACCTACGTCTAGGTGATTTCCAGAACATAACTATTACGCTACGATGTCTAGGTGATAAAAACTCTTTAAACCTTACATCGCTCACGCATGCTCATAAAACCGGGTTAACCTAACTCAAGTACATGCTCGATGCCCAAGTAGGAGGTGTTCCGTAAACCGTTAGCTTAAATACCTCCAGCCTTAGACAACATCTTGCCAGGCGAGTTCACTTGTAACCTTAGCTTTACAAGATATCGACCTATTCTATGTGAATCGTTCGAGATTGAATTTCGTTAACCCTAAGTGAGGATGCATTTATCTTTGTTATAGGTTTTAACGTCTATCTCATTTTTATAACACTTTATAATATAGACAACCTATAACATTCATTTATGCAAAGGTTTCATGCTGCATGCTTGTTCGTTTTCGTTTATTAATATAACGTTTATACTAATCATACATTAACGAAAAATAAAACAATCAACATGCATCTATCATGAAACCTTAACATGCATTCATTTTATTATAACTCTTTATAATTTATTACTAATGCATGAAACATGCTTTCCTATGGTGGGATTTTAAATCTTTATGACATACTATATGACATACTATATGCATATCTAATTCTAATTTAATTATAACATACATTCCTAATGCATAAATAATTAAACACACTAAAGTGGACCGTGGCATCCAAATCAAGCAAAAAAAAACTAAATTATTACATTAATAATTCAAATAAGGCCTTGAACCGCTCCCGAACTCTTCAAACCGGCCCGAACCTCCTCAAAAAATGGTTGAACCGAACTCAAAGTGGTTGAACCGGACCAACTATTGCGAGCAATCTGGAAAAACTAGCCAGAAAAAGACCAAAAACGAGCTGAACCGCCCAGACCAAGCCAAAAAAGACCATTGGGAAGAAGAACTAGGCCAAAAACAGACCAAATTGTTGTGAACTGGACCTGGGGCAGGCGAATTGAATCGCTGGGTTAATAAACTACATGAAACCGTTGACCAAGGGCGTGAACCGCTCACCAAACCCTTGAACCAGCAGGAAAAAAAATTGAACAGCACGTTTTCCTTCTCCTAGTCTGGCTCGGTCCGGCACGGTCCGCCTGCTGCTACCCGTCATCTATTCCCTCGATTCCAGAATAGACATGTTCTTCAGCCCCTGTTCTTCGGTCAGTCGAGCAGCTCTCCTTCTCTCTTTGAATTGAACCCTTATTTGGACTCTAATGACTCTAAAATTTTTACAGACTCTAGCCAACAAATTAATGCCCATAAACATGTAGGCAATTACAAATTTAATCAACAATTGAAACAAAAAAATTGATGCCAAAACTGAAATATCCAACTTTAGCCCACAACTCATTCAACTGATGAAATTCACCCACCAAACTCGAAATTAATGAAAATTAAACGCCCCGACCACGCTCTGATACCAATTGAAGGAGTGAATAACACTTGCTCAAAAGCAATTACGGATCTTGGGCGTTTAATTTCATTAATTTCTCAATGGAAAATCATGCTTAAATCGCTCGAAAAACAGAGCATACATAAACTTATCTTTTTGGAGCTCGATTCAAGCGAATTCTTGGTTGTTCCTCCACACGAACATGTCATGGACGACCACCGAGATCTTCCCCGCTATTATCCGGCCTCATAACGAGCTTGTGGGAACTCGAAAGAGATGAAATTGAGGGAGAGAATGTTTGAGAGAAAAATGGGTTTTTATGTGTTCAACTGAAATTCCAGCAAGCTATATATTTTTTTTCAGCTTCACATTCACGTTTTTAAACCCCAAGATTATGCATGCTCTTCATCCTTATGAAGACAGCAAAGGATACGTGGGATTAGTATGCAAATTAGGTGTCACATGTTCCTAATTTGCCTCTTCAATTTAATAAATCAAAGAACTACAAATTCATGTAATTAAAATCAATTTTGAGTTAATTCAAAATTTAAGAAATTAAAACCAATTTTGAATTTCTTAAATTAAACTCAAAATAATTTTAACAGACTAATTCAAATTGATTTAATTAATTAAACAATTTAATAAATTTATTAATTTAATATCATATTTTAAATTAAACATTTTTTACCAATCCCGATATCTCTTAAAAACCTTATAATCTTGAATATGAATCTTTATTCATATAGAAATATGTATCAAATACCTATTTACAATATTTAAATCTCATGTCATTATTTCGAATTCTCTCTAAAACAGTTTAATTCATAATTAAACTAATCCCGTTAATTCATATCGAGCATAATTAACGTTAACTCCCTAATTCGAATTTGAACGCTTCAAATTCTCTCATCACTTTGTTCTAAGGTTTAGTTCGTTTGAGCTAGCAAGGGAACCTAATGGACCTACAGATCATGGGCTCCAACGATACGAGATTAACCGGCTAAACTTTTTTAACCTAGTTAACCAACATTTGTTAACTAACAGGATACTCCACTATAGCCCGTAGTTGCACTCCCCTCATTGTAGATATATTTTTGTCCACCCGATATAACCGTGATCAGTAAGTCGACCCTTCACAGGTTGTTCGTAACTATAGCTAGGTCAAAAGTCTGTTTTACCCCTATAGCACTTCTTGTTCCTTAAGTCCCCACTGAGTCCCTAATGAACAATTGGTTTGTGGTCCGACTACTAAACCTAAAACCTCTAGGGCCAATGAGAGGGTGGCACGCCTTTGTTCACGTCCAGGAGTCAGCACTTAAGGGAACAACCTCTCTACTATCCCTAAATTCGGGTAGGAGTGAATTCCATCTTGTAGAACTATGTCCCCAGCTATCTACCCGGTCTTATCCCCAAAATGGTAGGAACTTATTGAGTCGGTGATGTTGGGCCGATCTCACCCATGTAAATCAAAGGATAATCCAGAATAAACAGGAGTTCATAGTTAGCTCAGGATTAAGACCGAGTTACCTAGGTCATCGCTTGAAATAGTCAGTTTCACAGTAAACGGCGTTATAAAGTGAAAGTGACTTATTTCGCGGTCCGATCTTATACAAACTCTTTTGCATTGGACGCCTCCACTCGCATGTGTCTACATGAAAGATTCAGGATCACATTGTTTGTACTAAAACAAAATGGGTCGCATCACATAGTTTTCATAGGATAAGTTACCCAGTCTTATCCCTATACTATAGACCGTTTAGGCTATTACTTGAACTTGATCCACTTTTATGTCACTACATAAAGTTCAAGTGTTCATATCATAGCCAAGGATTCTAGTTTATTGGATTTGGGTTAATTAATACATAATTAAATCAACCATTCAACAACCAGAAATTGAATTACTTCAATAACGCTTTATTGATTATATGTACCTTTGTTACATTTATTATCCACGAGTTTTAGGACATATAACCCAACACTAAGTACGAAAGCTTAGGCTCGCATGTAAGTGTGGGCTCTAATCTGAAGGCTTAGGCTCGCATGTAGGCGTGGGCTCTAAGCTGGAAGGCTTAGGCTCGCATGTAGGTGTGGGTACTAAGTACGGAAGCTTAGGCTCGTATGTAAGCGTGGGCTCTAAGTTGAAGGGCTTAGGCTCGCATGTAGGCGTGGGCTTTAAGCTGGAAGGCTTAGGCTCACATGACGGCGTGGGCACTAAGTATGGAAGCTTATGCTCGCATGTAAGCGTGGGCTCTAAGCTAAGGGGCTTAGGCTCGCATGTAGGTGTGGGCTCTGTTGGCTCGCATGTAGGCGTGGGCACTGAGCTGAAGGGCTTAGGCTCGCATGTAAGCGTGGGCACTAAGCTGGGAAGCTTAGGCTCACATGTAAGCGTGGGCACTAAGCTGAAGAGCTTAGGCTCGCATGTAAGAGTGGACTCTAAGCTTAAGAGCTTAGGCTTGCATGTAAGCGTGGGTGCCAAGCTTGAGGGCTCGGGCTCGCACGTGGGCGTGGACACTAAGCTGAAAAGCTTAGGCTCGCATGTAAGCGTGGGTACCAAGCTGGAAAGCTTAGGCTCGCATGTAAGTGTGGGCACTAAGCTGAGAAGTGTAGGCTCGCATGTAAGCGTGGGCTCTAAGCTGAAGAGCCTAGGCTCGCATGTAGGCGTGGGCACCAAGCATGGAAGCTTAGGCTCGCATGTAAGCATGGGCTCTAAGCTGAAAAGCCTAGGCGCGCATGTAGGCAGGGGCACAATGCTCGAGGGCTTGGGCTCACATGTAAACGTAGGCACTAAGCTCGAAGACTTAGGCTCGCATGTATTCGATCTCGCTTGTAACAATAGGATTGGCCTCTGCATTTCTATGGTCGACCTCAACCTCGGACAATCTGTTGTCTTTCGTATCCGACTCCTTCACTTCAATCTTGATCTCGCCTTGTGTTCAGCTACATTGGCAATCTGATTTGCCATGATTATGTGATCTCGGGGACATTTTTGAGATCTTGGAAGGTCGGTGGTAACTCTCCAAAAGGGAGTTATTTAGGCCTTATTTCTATAGTGATTTGTGTGTCATTTGTGTTAAATAGGGTTGCTTTTAGATGAATATTATATGTTTTAACCCATTTAGAAGAATGGATGCTTTGGAAGTTATTTTGTGCAGAAAATAATGTTGAGCGACTTGAGGGAGCAAAATCTATGATCCAGTAAAGCAAGGAGAAAAATGGTCACGTGAACCGCACGTGATTCATTAAATGAAGTGTTGGGTTTTATGCCCTAAAACTCGTAGATAGTAAATGAAACAAATTAATCGATCTCAATAAGTCGTTATTTGAGTGATTCAGTAATTTGGTTATTGAATACATCGAGTTTGCATTAATAAACCCTAAATCCAATAAACTAAGATCCAAGGTTGTTTAAATGAAACTTGGACTAGTATGTAGGGACATACGGGGATCAGTGTCCAAGTAACAACCTAAATGGTCTATAGTATAGGGATAAGACTGGGTACCTTATCCTGGTGACACTATGTGATACGGACCACCTTGTATCCGATACAGATGCAATGATCCAAAGCATCCATGTAGGAGACATGCGGGTGGGGGTATCCTATGCAATGAGTTTGCATAAGACCGGACCACGAAATAGTAACCACTAGATGTAACGCCGTTAACTAGTCTAGGTTTCTATTTCAATAGGATGACCTAGGTAACTCAATCTCAATCCTGAGTCTGTTATGAACTCCTTTTCAGGAGGGATTGTCCTTAGATTTGTATGGGTGAGAGTGGCCTGCTCGCCGACTCAATATTCCTACCATTTCAGGGGCAAGACCGAATGGGGGCTGGGAACATAACAGTACAAGATGGAATTCACTCATTTCCCTATTGGGGTAAGTAGATGTGTGTTCCCTTAAGGGCTGATTCCGGGGCTTGAACAAAAGCGCGCTGTCCTCTCTTGGCCCGAGAGGAATTTCTGTTTAGTGGTTGGACCCTAAACAGGTTGTTCATTAGAGGGATCAGTGGTACTTAAGGATCCAGAGGTAACCCAGGGGTAAAACGGTAATTTGACCCAGCTGGTGTTACGAACACACGTGAAGGATTGACTTACTGCTATTGGTCAATATCCGTGGACACAGAAATATTCTACAGTGAGAAGAGTGCAGCTGTGGGTCTTTAGTGGAGTGACCCACGGTTAACGAATGTTGATTGACTCAGTTAATGAGTTTAGCTGATCAATCTCGTATCGTTGGAGCTTCTGATCTGTAGGTCCATTAGGTCCACCTGCTAGCTCATAACGGGTTCTGAGATGATTTAGTCTTGATATTAAAGGGAATTAATATAATGTATGGAGATGCATTATAGTATAAAGTTTAATTAAAGAATTAAACTTTATAATTAATTTTGGATATGATTTGAAATTAATTATTGAGAGAATAATGAATTTAATTAAATATGTGATATTTGATTAATTCATGAATTAATTAATTGGGGAATTAATTAATTTAATTTGGTTAAATGTGATTTAATCAAATTAATACTATAGTTTATATTAATGTACATTTTGATGCACATTAAAACTATAGGTTAAATGAGAGATAAAATTGAATGTGATTCAATTATAAAATTAATTAAATATTTGATATTTAATTAATGTGGATTCAATTGATGAGATTAATTGAATGGCCAATTTAATTCAATTGAATATGATTAAAATTGAATTAAATACCTTAGGTTATAATTGGTTTAATTAATATTGATTTAATTAAATTAATTATAATTATTTAATTAATTAAATGATAATTATTATTTAATTAATAGACGGCCTGGATCGCGTTGATTATGATCAACGGTAGAGATCAAGTAGGGATTAACTCCCTCCCCACTTATCGTAAAGTTGGGAGGGAGTTTCCCCAACAGAGAGGACTCTCTCATTTTCACGAAAGACAGAGAAGAGAACTCTCAAAAATTCTCTCAAAAATTCCAGCACTTCCTTGCTGTAAAATTCCCATCCAAGACCAAAAATTGGTTCCCACAAGCCAATCTCGAATTCCAAGAGTCATAGTGGGTGATCCGACGTGGTAGTGTTCGTTGGGAGGAAGAATCACATACATTGGAGCATTGTGCTGTGTTCTTCAATTCCATGTAAGTTTTCTAGATCTAAATAAGTTTTTAGATCTAATTTTTCAAGCATGCTTAACATAGATCTAAATAGAAATTGTTTCTGTTTTAATTTTGCCCAACGTATCGGTATTCTAATTAGAAATTAAATCACAAACGGTGAAAACCGCTTCCGCTAGAGGATTCTATTTCTTCAAATGGTATCAGAGCCATTTCGTGATTTTAATTTCGGTTTTAGAATTTGCGTTGTGGCTGTTGGTGGGATTTAATTCTGCATTTTGAATGAGAATTTTGCTGATAAACTGTTTAGGTATTTGGCCTTAGATTTACAAATTCTTCTTGATTTGATCATGTAAGGGCCCATGTTTTTGGGGCAAATTGTTGTAAATAGAGTCATGTAAGTCCGTGTCAATAAATTAGGATTCAATCGTTGAATTGGTGCTCGGATCGGGATGTTTTTTGTGTTTTTTCGTTGCTGGAACGAAGAACAGAGAAGGATCTGCCCAGAAACTGCCCAGAAAATTCGAAAAAAAAAAAAAACGGTTACGAAATAATTATTTTTTGCGTCCGTTCAAGATCGAACGTGGGTGGCTGGAGCGGTTGGTGCAGAGGCGCATGGCAACTGTCAGGCCGTGAGTTCGATTCGGATTGTGGGCGGTTAATTTTTTTTTCTCGTGCGGCATGAAGCAGTTGCAAAGAAATACATATTTTTTTGCGTAATCCAAGTCTCGAACGTTGGTGCTGGTGGAGTTGGCATGCGCGCGTGGGTAACTCGTGAGGAGTCATGGGTTCGAGTTCCAGCATGGTCAGTTTAATGTTTTTTGCGTGCGGTTTATTCTTGGGCGGTCCGGTTCGTCTCTGTTCGGTCCGGTTCGTTGCTGTTCGGTCCGAATTGAGCTGGTTTGGTCTGGTTCGATTTAATTTGGTCCGGTTCGAGTAATTTGGGTCCAGTTTGAAGCGGTTCAAGCTGGTTCAAGCCGGTTCTGGAGCGGTTCAAGACTCAAGATGGATAATTAAATTGAAATTATTGTAATTTTCTTTTATTTTAATTATCCTAGGGGCCAATATACCGGTTTATTCAGCTATTTATCGCTTTATGAATGTCATTTAGCTGTATCCCACCATAGGTTAAGCATGAATCATGCATATTTTATAATTATAAGTGTTATAATGTATGATAAATATGTATGATTGCAATTTCATGAGTAATTTAGTATAAATGTTATATTAAGTATATGAAATTGGAAAAGCATTAAGCATGACATTAATTAGAGTAATATAAGAGTTATATTATATTAATGTCGACAATCATGTTATTTAATTTCGGGAATGTTTAATTAATATAATCGATATTAATTAAATGAAATTGAAATTGCATGAAGCATGACACCACCTTAGATTAATATAATTGTTATATTATCGGCGTCATGAGCGTTATGGTGTTTAATAATTTGAATTAGATTGTTATTAAGAAACACCATAGAAGCATGTTATAGGGCTAATTATTAAAATTTTATAATAGTTATAAAATTGATTAGAAACCGTCAACCTATAACAAAGAGTTGCATGCAAACATAGGACCTTAGGTTAAAATTGAATTAATTTTAAAATGTTTAAAATTAATTAGACCTAAGCTCATTTTAATTCTAATAGGATTAGAATTATTTATTCTTACTTAGGATTAAAATAGTTTTAATTTACTAAGTAGGAATAGCATTACTATGATTATAAGGGAACTCTCCCGGCGAGGTTCTGTCTAGGCTGGGGTACTTAAGTTGACGGTTTACGGAACACCTCCTACCTGGGAACTGACCCGGAACCTGAGTTGAATTAATCATAGTTTAATGTTAGCATGCAATGTCACTAGGTAATTAAAATGGTTTAATTCACCTAGACATTAGTGTAAAGACCTTTATATAAGAGTTATATACAGGCATAGACTTAGATAGATTCACTTAGCCGGAATTTACCTAAGTAATAGACCCTTTAATTATAAAAATACTTAGTGGGAGGAAATATATCAAAACAAGATTTTCATAAATCAATGTTTTGCTCTCATGTCCTCAAGAGTTCACAACGTGAGGTCCATGCTTGGCCTCGAGTCACCCTGGGAGTGACCCCCTACGGATGGTGTTTGCATGGATCAATATCAAGGTGAATGAGGGAGTATTTTATAGTAAGTGGGAGCAGGACACGTGTCAACGTATCCTACGGTCTCTTCCATTAGGTTGCACCGTGAGATCCCCATGATCTGCCTGCGAGTCGCCCTGGGAGCGATCACCCTACGGAGGGCTTGATCATGGGAGTCGGAACAACGCAAACTCCACAAATGGATAGAGTTTCTTAGGTCCATTTCCAACTTTGACTTTCCCTACGGTAGCATTGTTGGGACCGACCTTTGAAATCTGAAAATGGAGGGTCACACTTACGGGAAATTGTTAAGATGTTAATAATTTCCTGACCGAATAACGGTAGCTAAGAACTATTGGAATATGAGTTATTCTAGGAATAGGGACTGGCTGAGATTGTCTCAATTCAGGGGAGGAGTAGTTGACTGCCCTACGGTAGCTGTTGCTCTAAACCTTTGAAGTATCGTTGCAAAATGAATGTTTATTCTATGGGTCGATCATTACTTTTGCTAAATTGATTGGATTAAAATAATAATAATATTATTTTGTGTAATGGGTTAATGCATCATCACTAATTAAATTAATTTGTTTGTTTCAGCATGAATCGTTCTTTGTATGCCTCTAATTACGCCGTGTGTAATAAAACTGGTATCGCTAATACAACTAAGGAGATGCACTCAAACACTAATTGCGTGGATTTGGTCTTAACTGAGGACTGTCCTCAGGCCCACATGTCTAATTCATCTGAAATTGTTCATGATGAATATGACTTAGACTGCTTAGCAAAACTCAATGAAAATAAATGTGATTTATTGGTCATTGAAACGTGTATAGTGGAAAATGATGATACAGCCTGGATCCTTGATTCAGGTGCCACTCATCATGTATGCTCTTCCTTTGAGGGAATGAGCTCCTGACAACAATTAGATGCTGGGGAAATGACTCTTAGAGTTGGGACTGGGGAGTTCATTTCAGCTAAAGCAGTGGGAGACATTAAAATGTTCTTCTCCAGGGAACGTTATATGTTATTAGATAATGTATATATAGTTCCTAAAATAAAAAGAAATTTGATTTCTGTATCTTGTTTGCTTGAACAAGGATATTCAGTGTCCTTTTCTGTAAATGAAGCTCTCATTACTAAAAGGGGTGCTGATATCTGTTCTGCAAACTTGGAGAACAATTTATATGTTTTAAGACCAATAGAGTCTAGGGCTATTTTGAACAATGAGATGTTTAAAACAGCTGAGACTCAACCTAAAAGGCAAAAGGTTTCTCAAAGTACCTATCTTTGGCACTTGAGACTTGGTCACATAAATCTCAATAGGATTGGGAGATTGGTTAAGAACGGACTTCTAAGCCAGTTAGAAGATGGTACTTTACCTCCGTGTGAGTCTTGTCTCGAAGGTAAGATGACCAAACGACCTTTTACTGGAAAAGGTTATCGTGCCAAGGAGCCCTTAGAGCTCGTACATACGGATCTCTGTGGTCCAATGAATGTTAAGGCTCGAGGAGGGTATGAATATTTCATCTCTTTCATAGATGATTATTCAAGGTATGGTTATTTATACCTAATGAGTCATAAGTCTGAAGCCCTTGAAAAGTTCAAGGAGTATAAGGCTAAAGTTGAGAACTCATTAGGTAAGACCATTAAAACGCTTCGATCTGATCGAGGTGGAGAGTATTTGGACTTAGAATTCCAAAACTATTTGATAGAACATGGAATCCCGTCCCAACTCTCAGCACCAGGTACACCTCAGCAGAATGGTGTATCTGAAAGGAGAAACAGAACCTTGTTAGACATGGTTCGATCTATGATGAGCTATGCTCAGTTGCCTAATTCTTTTTGGGGTTATGCAGTAGAGACTGCAGTTTATATTTTGAATGTAGTTCCCTCAAAGAGTGTTTCTGAAACACCATTTGAGCTCTGGAAAGGGCGTAAAGCTAGTTTACGTCATTTCAGAATTTGGGGTTGCCCTGCACATGTGCTTGTGGCAAATCCAAAGAAATTGGATTCACGTTCAAAATTATGCCTATTCGTAGGCTACCCAAAAGAAACAAGAGGTGGATATTTCTTCGATCCACAAGAAAATAAAGTGTTTGTATCGACAAATGCTACTTTCTTGGAAGAAGACCACGTTAGAGAACACAAACCACGCAGTAAAATTGTGTTGAGTGAACTTTCTGGGGAAGCTACAAATGAATCAACAAGAGTTGTTGATGAGGCTGGACCTTCAACAAGGGTTGTTGATGAGCCCAGTTCAGAGGCTGGACCTTCAACAAGAGTTGTTGATGAGCCCAGTACATCTGGTCAAGCCCATCCTTCTCAAGAATTGAGAATGCCTCGACGTAGTGGGAGGGTTGTTATTCAACCTGAACGCTATTTGGGTTTAGCAGAAACTCCAGCTGTCATACCTGATGATGGAGTTGAGGATCCATTGACCTTTAGACAGGCAATGAATGATGTGGATCATGACCAGTGGGTCAAAGCTATGGACCTAGAGATGGAGTCTATGTACTTCAATCAAGTCTGGGATCTTGTAGACTTACCTGAAGGGGTAAAACCCATAGGGTGCAAATGGATCTACAAGAGAAAACGAGACGCAGTTGGGAAAGTACAGACTTTCAAAGCTCGACTTGTGGCAAAGGGTTATACCCAAAAGGAAGGGGTGGACTATGAAGAAACCTTCTCCCCAGTTGCCATGTTAAAGTCGATAAGGATACTCTTGTCCATTGCCACGTTTTATGATTATGAAATTTGGCAAATGGATGTCAAGACTGCTTTTCTGAATGGCAATCTTGAAGAGAGCATCTTTATGTCTCAACCAGAAGGGTTCATCGCTCAAGATCAAGAGCAAAAAGTTTGCAAGCTTAAACGATCCATTTATGGGTTGAAGCAAGCTTCTAGATCTTGGAATATAAGGTTTGACACTGCTGTCAAATCTTATGGCTTTGATCAGAACGTTGATGAGCCTTGTGTTTACAAAAGGATTATCAGCGGTTCAGTAGCTTTTCTAGTGTTGTATGTAGATGATATTCTGCTTATTGGGAATAATGTAGAATATCTAACTGAAATTAAAACTTGGCTATCAACTGAGTTCCAAATGAAAGATTTGGGTGAAGCTCAATATGTTCTAGGGATTCAAATTATCAGGAATCGTAAGAACAGAACGTTAGCCCTGTCTCAAGCATCCTATATAGACAAGATGTTGTCTAAATATAAGATGCAGAATTCCAAGAGGGGTTTACTCCCCTTCAGGCATGGAGTTCATCTGTCTAAGGAACAGTGTCCTAAGACACCTCAAGAAATTGAGGATATGAGACGGATCCCTTATGCTTCAGCAGTGGGCAGCCTTATGTATGCCATGTTGTGTACTAGGCCTGACATATGCTATGCAGTTGGGATAGTTAGTAGATACCAGTCTAATCCAGGGTTAGACCACTGGACTGCAGTGAAAAACATCCTCAAATATCTTAGGAGAACGAGGGACTATCAGCTTGTGTATGGGGCTAAGGATTTGATCCTTACAGGATACACAGACTCTGACTTTCAGACTGATAAGGATTCTAGGAAATCCACATCAGGGTCAGTGTTTACCCTAAATGGGGGAGCTGTAGTCTGGCGTAGCATCAAACAAGGATGCATTGCAGACTCCACCATGGAGGCCGAATATGTCGCTGCTTGTGAAGCAGCTAAGGAGGCTGTATGGCTTAGGAAGTTCTTGATGGATTTGGAAGTTGTTCCAAATATGAACTTGCCAATCACCCTTTATTGTGATAATAGTGGTGCAGTGGCAAATTCTAAAGAACCTCGCAGTCACAAGAGAGGCAAGCACATAGAGCGCAAATATCATCTCATCAGAGAGATCGTGCAACGAGGTGATGTGATCGTCACGAAGATAGCTTCGGAGCACAACATTGCTGATCCATTTACGAAGGCTCTCACGGCTAAAGTGTTCGAGGGTCATCTAGATGGTCTAGGTCTGCGAGATATGTACATAGAATAATCTAGGGCAAGTGGGAGAAGTGTAATGGGTATTCAAATGCCCTAGTTTATTGTATTTATCTGTATTTCTACTTTTCATGTATCATACAGTATTAATACAAACAATTATTCCTACTTCAATGATTATTCATTCAATTCTGATTGTTGATGTACATTGCCCACTAGAGTTTTAGTTCAAGTGGGAGTTGTTGGGTTTTATGCCCTAAAACTCGTAGATAGTAAATGAAACAAATTAATCGATCTCAATAAGTCGTTATTTGAGTGATTCAGTAATTTGGTTATTGAATACATCGAGTTTGCATTAATAAACCCTAAATCCAATAAACTAAGATCCAAGGTTGTTTAAATGAAACTTGGACTAGTATGTAGGGACATACGGGGATCAGTGTCCAAGTAACAACCTAAATGGTCTATAGTATAGGGATAAGACTGGGTACCTTATCCTGGTGACACTATGTGATACGGACCACCTTGTATCCGATACAGATGCAATGATCCAAAGCATCCATGTAGGAGACATGCGGGTGGGGGTATCCTATGCAATGAGTTTGCATAAGACCGGACCACGAAATAGTAACCACTAGATGTAACGCCGTTAACTAGTCTAGGTTTCTATTTCAATAGGATGACCTAGGTAACTCAATCTCAATCCTGAGTCTGTTATGAACTCCTTTTCAGGAGGGATTGTCCTTAGATTTGTATGGGTGAGAGTGGCCTGCTCGCCGACTCAATATTCCTACCATTTCAGGGGCAAGACCGAATGGGGGCTGGGAACATAACAGTACAAGATGGAATTCACTCATTTCCCTATTGGGGTAAGTAGATGTGTGTTCCCTTAAGGGCTGATTCCGGGGCTTGAACAAAAGCGCGCTGTCCTCTCTTGGCCCGAGAGGAATTTCTGTTTAGTGGTTGGACCCTAAACAGGTTGTTCATTAGAGGGATCAGTGGTACTTAAGGATCCAGAGGTAACCCAGGGGTAAAACGGTAATTTGACCCAGCTGGTGTTACGAACACACGTGAAGGATTGACTTACTGCTATTGGTCAATATCCGTGGACACAGAAATATTCTACAGTGAGAAGAGTGCAGCTGTGGGTCTTTAGTGGAGTGACCCACGGTTAACGAATGTTGATTGACTCAGTTAATGAGTTTAGCTGATCAATCTCGTATCGTTGGAGCTTCTGATCTGTAGGTCCATTAGGTCCACCTGCTAGCTCATAACGGGTTCTGAGATGATTTAGTCTTGATATTAAAGGGAATTAATATAATGTATGGAGATGCATTATAGTATAAAGTTTAATTAAAGAATTAAACTTTATAATTAATTTTGGATATGATTTGAAATTAATTATTGAGAGAATAATGAATTTAATTAAATATGTGATATTTGATTAATTCATGAATTAATTAATTGGGGAATTAATTAATTTAATTTGGTTAAATGTGATTTAATCAAATTAATACTATAGTTTATATTAATGTACATTTTGATGCACATTAAAACTATAGGTTAAATGAGAGATAAAATTGAATGTGATTCAATTATAAAATTAATTAAATATTTGATATTTAATTAATGTGGATTCAATTGATGAGATTAATTGAATGGCCAATTTAATTCAATTGAATATGATTAAAATTGAATTAAATACCTTAGGTTATAATTGGTTTAATTAATATTGATTTAATTAAATTAATTATAATTATTTAATTAATTAAATGATAATTATTATTTAATTAATAGACGGCCTGGATCGCGTTGATTATGATCAACGGTAGAGATCAAGTAGGGATTAACTCCCTCCCCACTTATCGTAAAGTTGGGAGGGAGTTTCCCCAACAGAGAGGACTCTCTCATTTTCACGAAAGACAGAGAAGAGAACTCTCAAAAATTCTCTCAAAAATTCCAGCACTTCCTTGCTGTAAAATTCCCATCCAAGACCAAAAATTGGTTCCCACAAGCCAATCTCGAATTCCAAGAGTCATAGTGGGTGATCCGACGTGGTAGTGTTCGTTGGGAGGAAGAATCACATACATTGGAGCATTGTGCTGTGTTCTTCAATTCCATGTAAGTTTTCTAGATCTAAATAAGTTTTTAGATCTAATTTTTCAAGCATGCTTAACATAGATCTAAATAGAAATTGTTTCTGTTTTAATTTTGCCCAACGTATCGGTATTCTAATTAGAAATTAAATCACAAACGGTGAAAACCGCTTCCGCTAGAGGATTCTATTTCTTCATGAAGTGGCGTTAGCTGAATTAATCTCAGATCTAGGAAGCTTGGAGAGCCCTCTATGTGTAAAATTTGACCTAATTAGGGTAGGAAGTAGTCGTCTCAAGTCCAAAACATTCCAAATTCGAGAAAGGAAAGTCGTATTCCATTCATGGAGGCTTACTTTCCATCTTTGGGAGCCGAATAAAGGAGGAACGATTGGAGAGTTCAAGAAGACCATTAGCTACGGATCTATTCAAGGGAATTAATCTTTTCTTGTAAATTTCTTGTAGTTATGGATGCACATACTCAGATTGTAGCGTGTGTTATTTTGTACTCCATGAACTAAATTTACTTAGGTGTTGGTTAGGATCTATGTAGTTGTCGTGCTTATTACTCTATGCAATATATATTGATTTGAGCATCTTGATTATTTGTTGTGTCTATTTCTTTTTTGTGCCTGCCTGGCCAGCCGGTATGAATACACCTCTTAGTTTCAAGGATGATTTGAGAGGTGTGTGGCATTTAATCACACTAGACCATTATGTGTTGGTGGACGCCAGTAACTGAATTAGGGATAACCAGTCACCTAGTGCTTGATCGGTAGAACGTCATTGGAGTTGAAACACATTCCAAAAAATTCAGAGTTCCGAGAGGATCCTGCTGATAAGACTGCAAGAGAATTACCTAATCAATATTATTGCTAGAGCATGTTTTAAAACAATTACAGAAATCCTGACGAGCGCCTGTTTCCAATCTGTCTGCTTTATCCGTTTGCTTTCTACTCTGTTATTTCTTTTGATTCAGCATTTTATCAAAATCAATCATTTTAACAATCTTGAAACCATTAAAAAGTTACATAAAATAGGTAGAGTGGAAGTTATTCAAAACCTCGTGGATACGATAAATTACTTATCACTTGCTGCGGATTGTGTATGCTTGCACAGTATTCTAGAGCTTATTTTTACCCTATTTTTAACCCACTCTAGAAGCCAACAAGTTTTTGGTGCTGTTGCCAGGGACTTGAATAAGTTTTTATCTGATCTGTTTTATGTATGTGTTTTAGTGGTTTGGTGCTAGAACTTTTTTATTGTTTCTTTTGTTTTTGCAGGTGTGAGTTTGGTGCATGAGCGATCCGCCTGGGATGAGATTCGAGCTTGATCAAGAAATTGAAAGAACATTCAGGAGAAGAAGGAGAGAGCAGCAAAGAAATAAAATCCAATGGATAACGTGCCGCGCCTCCCGAAAATTCCAGAAGTTGAAGTTGATCCCCAGTAGAATCGTGTGCAGCAAACAAATCCACCACTGGAGCAAAATAGACAGCAAAATAATCAGGCTGAGAACCCTATCTTAGTGGCAAATGATAGAGCCAGAGCCATTCGAGCGTATGCTTTTCCGATGTTTGATGAGTTGAATCCAAGAATTCCGCATCCTCAAATTGAGGCAGCAAATTTTGAAATGAAATCGGTAATGTTTCAGATGTTACAGACCGTGGGCCAGTTCCATGGTTTGTCATCTGAAGATCCCCATTTACATCTTAAGTCTTTTCTAGGAGTTAGTGATTCGTTTGTAATTCAGGGAGTGTCTAGAAATGCCCTTAGATTAACTTTGTTCCCGTATTCTCTTAGAGATGGAGCAAAGGCATGTTTAAATTCTCTTGCTCCAGGATCAATTAGGACATGCAATGAGTTAGCGGAAAAATTTCTTAGTAAGTATTTTCCACCAACTAGGAATGCCAATTGAGGAGTGAGATAGTGGGATTTAGGCAACTTGAGGATTAAACTTTTAGTGAGGCTCGGGAGAGGTTTAAGAAACTTTTGCGTAAATGTCCCCACCATGGTTTACCTCATTGTATCCAAATGGAAATATTTTACAATGGGCTAAACATGGCAACCCAAAGTATGGTATAAGCTCCTGCTGGAGGGGCCCTTTTGGCAAAAACCTTTAATGAAGCCCATAAAATTTTAGAGAATATCAACCAATAGTTGTCAGTGGTCGGATGTAAGAGGCTCAAATAAAAAAGTTAAAAGTGTGTTAGAAGTTGATGGTGTGTCTACCATTAGGGCTGATATTGCAATGTTAGTTAACGCTCTTAAAAATGTAACAGTGGTTAGTCATCAGCAGCCGCCAGTGGTAGAGCCTACTGCAATGGTGAACCAAGTTACAGAAGAATCATGTGTCTATTGTGGTGAAGAGAACAACTACGAGTTTTGCCCCAACAACCCAGCTTCTGTGTTTTTTTGTAGGTAATCAAAGGAATAACCCTTATTCTAACTTTTATAATCCAAGTTGGCGCAATCACCCCAACTTTGTAGGGGAGGGCAAGGAAGCAATCTGCAAGCACAGCAAAAGGTAAACCAGTCAGGATTTGCTAAATCGCAGGCATTGCCCCAGCAAAATAAGCAAGCTTTGCCCCAGCAAAATTCAGAGAGTTCTCTTGAGGCAATGATGAAGGAGTATATGGCTCGTACAGATGCCGCTATTCAAAGTAATAAAGCTTCAATGAGAGCCTTAGAATTGCAAATGGGTCAGCTAGCTAATGAGCTGAAGGCAAGACCTCAAGGGAAACTTCTTGCAGATACTGAACACCCTAGAAGGGAAGGTAAGGAGCAGGTAAAGGTAGTAACTCTAAGGAGTGGTAAGCCACTAGAAGAGAGAAGAGAGCCTAGTAAAACCCAAGATGTAGAGAAGAATAGTGATAAAAATGTTGCTATTGAGAAAGAGTTGGAGTCTGGTAAAAGTGATGGAGGCAATAATAATAATGCTGGAGCATCTGGTTCTATTCCAGATGTGGAACCACCTTATGTACCGCCCCCATCTTATGTACCACCTCTACCTTTTCCACAAAGGAAAAAGCCTAAGAATCAGGATGGTCAATTTAAGAAGCTTTTAGAGATTCTTAAGCAATTGCATATAAATATCACTCTAGTAGAAGCTATAGAGCAAATGCCAAATTATGCTAAATTTCTAAAGGATATATTAACTAAAAAGAAGAGGTTAGGTGAATTTCAAACTGTATCTCTTACTTAGGAATGTAGTGTTATTCTTAAGAATGGGTTGCCAACCAAGGCTAAGGATCCAGGATCATTTACTATTCCTGTCTCAATAGGTGGAAAAGAGTTGGGTAGAGCACTTTGTGATTTAGGTGCGAGCATTAACCTTATGCCTCTTTTGGTCTATCGAAAGCTAGGTATTGGTGAAGCTAGGCCTACCACAGTCACACTCCAACTAGCTGATAGGTCTATCACATATCCAGAGAGTAATATTGAGGATGTCTTAGTGAAAGTAGATAAATTCATATTTCCTGTTGATTTTATTATCCTAGATTATGAGACAGATAAAGATGTCCCAATTATTCTTGGTCGTCCATTTTTGGCTACTGGTAGAACGTTGATAGATGTTCAGAAAGGGGAATTAACAATGAGGGTTTATAATGAGGAAGTGAAATTTAATGTTTTTATGGCCATGAAATATCCAGATGAAATGGAGGATTGTTCTTTCATTAGAATTCTGGAGAACACAATTGTTGAGACAGCAATGAAGGATTTGACAAATAAAAATTTGGAAGATCATGGAGAGATTAGTGTAGAGGATTTGGAATTGTTCGTTAGAAAGAAAAGTTGAAAAAGAAGTTTCTAGGTGTGAGTATGTTTTTGAGTCTTTAGATTTGGATGAAAGGAATGCTCCTCCTATCAAGCCATCCCTGCTTTAGATTTGAAGCCCTTGCCGGATCATCTAAAGTATGTGTATCTTGGGGAGGGTGAGACGTTGCCCATTATTGTTGCATCAGATTTAATGTCGGAGGATGAAGAGGCCTTAATAAAGTTGCTGCAGCAATATCGCAAAGCAATAGGTTGGACATTGGATGACATTCAGGGAATTAGCCCATCTTTCTGCATGCATAAAATAACTCTAGAGGAGGGATCCTTTAGGAGTATTGAGCAGCAGATAAGGCTTAACCATGCAATGAAAGAGGTTGTTAAAAAGGAGGTGATTAAATGGTTGGATGCAGGGATTATCTATCCAATTGCAGATAGCAATTGGGCAAGCCCTGTCCAATGTGTTCCTAATAAGGGAGGTGTTGCAGTTGTAGCTAATAAAGACAATGAGCTGATCCCAACTAGGACAGTAACTGGCTGAAGGGTTTGCATGGACTACAGGAGGCTTAATAAAGCCACCCGTAAGGACCACTTCCCTCTACCATTTATTGACCAGATGTTGGATAGATTGACTGGTCAAGCATACTACTGTTTCCTAGATGGTTATTCTGGATATAACCAGATTACCATTGCTCTTGAGGACCAGGAAAAAACCACTTTCACCTGCCCTTATGGGATGTTTGTATTTCGACGAATGCCTTTCGGCCTTTGCAATGCTCCAGAAACATTTCAGAGGTGCATGCTGGCAATTTTCTCCGATATGATTGAGTCCACTGTTGAGGTATTTATGGACGACTTTTCAGTCTTTGGAGGGTCTTGTCAGCATTGTTTGAATAATTTACATAAGATGTTAAAGAGATGTGAGGATACCCATCTAGTGCTTAACTGGGAAAAATGCCACTTCATGGTGAAGGAGGGCATCGTATTGGCACATAAAACCTCAAAGAAGGGTCTAGAAGTTGATCGGGCAAAAATTGAGGTTATTGAGAAGTTAGAACCACCGAATTCAGTTAAGGGGATTCGGAGTTTCTTGGGACACGCTGGATTTTACAGAAGGTTCATAAAAGATTTTTCAAAAATCAGTAAACCTCTTTGCAACTTGTTGTGTGCTGATAATATTTTTGACTTTGATGTAGGCTGTAAAAAGGCGTTTGAAACTTTAAAGGTTGCTTTAGTCTCAACCCTCATTCTTTGTGCACCTAACTGGAATTTACCATTCGAGGTAATGTGTGATGCCAGTGATGTTGCAGTAGGAGCTATGTTGGGGCAGAAGCAGGGCAAATTCATCCATCCCATTTACTATGCCAGCAAAGTTTTGAATGAGGCACAAGTCAACTACACAACTACTGAAAATGAGTTGTTGGCGGTTGTGTTCACCTTCGAAAAATTCCGCCCATATTTGGTTGGATCCAAAGTCACAGTTTTCACAGATCATGCAGCAATAAGGTATTTAATGTCTAAAAAAGATGCAAAACCTAGGCTGATTCGTTGGGTTTTGTTGTTGCAGGAATTTTACCTAGAGATAAAAGACAAGAAAGGTTCATAAAATGTCATTGCGGATCATCTGTCACGTCTTGATTCATCATCATCTATGCTAGAGCCACCTGTTATTTCAGATTCATTCCCAGATGAACAACTTTTTGCTTTTAATGTAAAAGTAGTGAAGGATACTCCTTGGTATGCGGATATTGCCAACTTTTTGGTAAAAGGAATCACTCCTATTGACATGGATTGGAGGCAGGTGCAAAGGTTTAAGCATGATGCAAAATTATTTTATTGGGATGAGCCTTTTATGTATAAACAATGTTCTGATGGTATCATTCGAAGGTGTGTTTCAAGAGATGAAGCAAAAGAAATCCTAGAGCAATGTCACTCTTCCCCGTATGGAGGTCATTTCAACGGTCAGAGGACAACTATGAGGATTTTGCAATGTGGATTCTTCGGGCCCTCCTTATTTAAGGATGCCCATTGGTTCTACAAGCAATGTGATGCTTGTCAAAGGAGAGGGAACCTAGGACCTAGAGACGAAATGCCTCTTACTTATATTTTAGAATTAGAATTATTTGATGTATGGGGTATTGACTCTATGGGGCAATTTTCTCCTTCTAACGGCAATGTTTTCATTTTGTTAGCAGTAGTCTACGTGTCCAAATGGGTGGAGGCCATAGCATGTCACTAGAATGATGCCAAGACAGTGTCGAGGTTTCTCCAATCGCATATCTTTGCGCGGTTTGGGACACCTAGAGCTCTTATTAGTGATGAGGATACACACTTTGTAAATAATGTTCTAGCCAAACTTTTAGATAAATATGGTGTTAAACATAGAATATCTACACCTTATCACCCTCAGGCGAATGGTCAAGCTGAAATCAGTAATAGGGAAATAAAATCAATTCTAGAGAAAATAGTCCACCCATCTAGGAAGTGAAGGGATAAAAGCCCTACGCAGCGGAAGGAATTACCGAACCTACTCAGAGTCTTAGATTCTAATTGAAATACCAATACAATTTGCAAAATATTACAACAACAAATCTATATTTAATGGGTTGTATGTAGGCTATAAACATGCTAAATGATTAACTAGATTGATCCTTGTTATCAAGGATTTCATAGAAAACTTACTTTTGTAGAAAGCTTTGATCGATTCGCCTTTTCTTGCTAATAAGATCGAAAACACAGCAACCTTCTTGTGCGAACACCACCAATCGGCTACACCGATATATCTCTAAAACTTCTTGAAGCAGGAGACTTGTGGGAGTCTTTTGGGAGAGATCTCTGAGAGAATGAGAGACAATGGGATGTCTTTCACCCCACCCCAGGGGTCCTATATATAGGTAAAGGCTAAGACCTTTTCCTAATAGGAAAAGGTCTATTAATAAGTTCAAATCTATTATCTGAACAATATCTAATTTTAATAAATAATTAATTAATTCCATAATTAATTAATTACTCAATTAAATATCATATATTTAATCTTAGGGATTTTATTAAAATTAAAATTAATATGAATCCAATTCATATTAAAATTTATTTGAACTCTTTCAAATATTTTCTCTCAAGAATTAATTCAAAAATTATATTATAAAGCTTCATAAACTTTATATTATAATGCATCAACATACATTATTCGATTCCCCAGATAAATTGAACATTTTCAATTTATATTTAATTGCTTCAAGTCTTTTTACGAGCTACCAGTGGGACCTAATGGACCTACAGATCAGAAGCTCCAACGATATTAGACTAATCGGCTTAAACTCATTAACCAAGTTAGTCTCCATTCGTTAACTGTGGGTCACTCCACTAAAGACCCACAGCTGCACTCTTCTCACTGCAGAATATTTCTGTGTCCACATATATCGACCAATAACGGCAAGTTAGTCCTTCACGAGTGTTCATAACTCCAGCTGGGTCAAATAACCGTTCAACCCCTAAGTTACCTCTACCTTCTTAAGTACTAGTGCTTCTCTAATGAACAACCTGTTTGTGGTCCAACCATCAAACAGAAACCCCTCTCGGGCCAGTGAGAGGGTAGGGCCCTTTGTTCAAGACCCGAAGACACCACTTAAGCGAACACTCATCTACTTCCTCAAAAGTCGGGAAGGAGTGAATTCCATCTTGTGTGATTATGTTCCCAGCTCCCCACTCGGTCTTGTCCCAAAAATGGTAGGCTTATTGAGTCGGCGTACTGGCCACTCTCACCCATATAAATCAAAGGACAATCCCTCGTGAACAGGAGTCCATAATCCACGCAGGATTCAGACTAAGTTGCCTAGGTCATCCTAGTGAAATAGAAACCTAACTAGTTAACGGTGTTATAGCTAGCGGTTACTATTTCGCGGTCCGGTCTTATGCAAATTCATTACATAGGATACCCCCACTCGCATGTCTACTACATGGAAGCTTTGGATCAATACGTCTGTATCAAATACAAAGCGGGTCGTATCACATAGTGTTACCAAGATAAGGTACCCAGCCTTATCCTTGTACTATAGACCTTTTAGGTTGTTACTTGAACATCGATCCCCGTATGTCCCCACATACTAGTTCAAGTTACATACAAACAACCTTGGATCTTAGTTTATTGGATTTGGGTCAAATAGTGCAATATTTAACAATAACATTTTATTGCAGAAACTAAATAACACTTTATTAAACACAAGTATAAAATTTGTTTACATTCACTATCTACGAGTTTTAGGGCATAAAACCCAACAAACTCCCACTTGAACTAAAACTCTAGTTTAGTGGGATGTACAACAAACTATTCAGCAGTGGGTGTATAAATACATGTATAAAACATATCAATGTACAAATACAATAAACTAGGGCATCACTATACCCATTACATTTCTCCCACTTGCCCTAGATTTCATCTTTGTACATAACTCATAGACTTAGACCTTCTAGATGACCCTAATACCCTTTAGCCGAGAGAGCCTTCGTGAATATTTCAATTTAATTCAATGTGTTTGCTTGTCTTGGGCTGCAAAGTTCTTATGAATTTTCCACAGCACCACTGTATCACTATAAAGTGTGATGGGCAAGTTCACATTTGGAACACATTCTAAATCAATCAAGAACTTTCTAAGCCTTACAGTCTCAATCGCTGCTTCACAAGCAGCTATATTTTCGGCCTATATGGTCAAGACTGTAATTATGCTACACTATAGCTCCTTTGTAAAGTTTGACCATGGATACTGATTGATATCTGCTGACTATCCCTACAGCAAAACAGATGTCAGGCCTCGTGCAGAGCATTGCATACATTAAGCTGCCCACAGCGGAGGCGTAGGGAATTTGTCTCATATCTTCAATCTCTTGAGGTGTCATAGGACACTATTCCTTAGACAAATGAACCTCATGCCTGAAAAGCAATAAACCCTTCTTGGAGTTCTGCATCGAATATCGGGACAACATTTTGTCAATATACGTTGCTTGAGACAGGGCTAGCGTTTTGTTTTTCTGATCCCGGATTATTTGGATTCCAAGAACATATTCGGCCTCTCCTAAATCTTTCATTTGGAATTGGGCCGCTAGCCATTCTTTTACGTCAGACAGATATCCTTATCAGTCTTTAAAATCCATGTCAGTGTATATCCTGTAAGGATCAAATCCTTAGTCCCATACACGAGCATATAGTTCCTCTTTCTCCTCAGATACTGGAGGATATTCTTAACGGTTTCCAGTGATCAAATCTTGGATTAGATTGATACTTACTGTCAATCCCTATTGCATAGGGCATTTGTCTCATGTCCTCAACTTCTTGAGGTGTCTCAGGAAACAATTTCTTAAACAAAATGAATTCCACGCCTGAAAGGTAGTCAACCCTTCTTGGAATTCTGCATATTATATCTAACTAACATCTTGAAAATATAAGACACTTGAGACAAGGCTAGCTTTTTGTTCTTATGGTTCCTAACCATTTGGATTCGAAGAACAAACTTACCTTCTCCCAAATTTTCATTTGGAAATGAGCTGCTAGTTTATTTTACTAGTCAGTAAGATAACCTACATCATTCCCAATGACTAGGATATCAATCACATAAAACACTAATAAAGCTATTGAACTATTGACGATGTTCTTGATCAAAGCCAAAAGTTTTGATCACAGTCTCAAATCTTATATTCCAAGATCGAATTGCTTAGGTCAATCCATGAATGGATTACTTAAGCTTGCAAATCCCTTTTGCTTCAGATCTTGCTAAATGAACCATTCTGCTTGAGACATGTAGATACTCTTCTCAAGATTACCATTTAAAAAGGGTAGTCTTGACATCCATTCAAAAATAGACAAGAGTTCTAACAGACTTCAGCATGACGACAGGAGATAAGAATTTCTTACAGTCCCCTGTCTCTGGGTATAACCCTTTGCCATAAGTCTAACCATAAAATTAAGTCTCGTTTCGTCTTGTAATCCATAGGTGTTACCCCATTAGATAGATCTACAAGATCCTAGATTGAAATCACATATTTCAATTCTGGGTCCATCGCTTTAATCCAATTGGTTCTTGTTAACATCATTCATTTCCTTGCTCTAAGACAATGAATCCTCAAAGCCATCATCAGGTATGACGATCTGGGCTTCAATTAAGCCCATGTAACGGTCAGATTGTAGAACAATCCTCCCACTATATTGAGGCACTCTTAACTCTTGAGATAGATGTAACTAACCAGTTGTATTGGCCCTATCAACAACTCTTGTTAAAAGTCCAGCATCATCAACAACCCTTGTTGACTTATCAACAACTCTTGTTGATATTTCTGTAGCTTCATCAGTTAATTTACTTAAAACGATCTTACTTTGTGGCTTATTATTTCTTATGTGGTATTATTCTAAGAATGTAGCATTTGTCGGTACAAATTCTTTATTCTCTTGCGGATTGAAGAAGGATCCACATCTCTCGTTTTCATGGGGTAGCCTACGAATAGGTATACTGTTCGAACAGTGTTCCAATTTCTTTTGGGTTGGTCACAAGCACATGTGTTGGACTCCCCAAAAATAACGTAAACTACTTTTACAATTCAAAAGATGTTTCAGAAACACTTTTGATGGAACGTTGTTCGTAATATGCATTGCAGTCTACACTGCATGACCCCAAAACGAGTCAGGCAAATGAGCATAGCTCATAATGAATCGAACCATATTCAATAGGGTTCTATTTCTCCTATTTGATACACCGTTTTCCTAAGGTGTTCTCAGGGGTTTGAGAGTGAGATGTAATTCCATGTTCTATCAAATAGTTCTTGGAATCTCAAGTCTCATATACTCTATACCTCGATCAGATCGAAGTGTTTTTATCATCTCACCTAACAAGTTTCCAACTTCAGTCTCAAACCACTTTGAATTTCTCAAGAGCTTTAGACTTAAGTTGTATTAGGTTGAGATACCCATACCTTGAGTAATTATCTATAATATAGATGAATTATTCATGCCCTCCCACTGCTTTAACATATTGGATCACAAGGATCCAAATGTATAAGCTCCAAGGGCTCTTTGGCTCTATAGTTCTTTTCAAGCAAAAGAATCTATTAGTCATATTGCCCTTAAGGCATGACCTATAAGGTAGCAGAGACTTATCTTTTAACTTGCTTAGAAGTATACTCTTGACCAATCTCCCAATCATATTGAGGTAAATATGTCCTAACCTTAAGTGCAAAAGAAAGGTATTTTCCTTTAGGAGAAATCCTTTGCCTTTCATTTCTTTGAGTAGTAGTAGCCTCTGGCAACGCAGTGTTTATGACTGCTTTACTCTTGATTAGTCTTAAAAACATTTATGTTATTTTTCAGTTCAGCTGAACAAAAGTTAACTCCCTTTCTTGAAATGAACTACGTTAGCAGGGAAAGGTAAAGAGTAACATTGTTCCAGCCAATAAGATACATAAATCAAATTTCTTTTGATCTTAGGAATTATATACACATTATCTAATAATATGTATTTGCTCCCACTGGGAAAAATAACTTAACGTATATACACATTATCTAATAATATGTATTTGCTCCCACTGGGAAAAATAACTTAACGTTCCTCATTGCTACAGCCAAGACAACCTCTCTAATTCAAAATTTTGAGAGTTATCTCAATAGCATGAAGCTATTGCCAGGAATTCATTCCTTTTAATAAGAAGAACAAATGTGATTTGTGACTATGAATCAAGTATTCGGGTAGAATCATCATTCTTCACAAATTAAGCTTCCAAGACTAGTAAATCAAATTTACTGTCTTTGGACAAGTCTTCTTTGGCTGAGCAAGGCTCAATGTCACATTCATTAATAACACTTCTTAATGAATTAGACATTTGGGGCATGAGAACATTTCTCTGTTAAGACTAATCTTAAATTATTCGCCACAAATTAATCGTTTAAATTTGTTGTATAATCACCGTTATTTATAAAATGGGCGTAAGACTATGCACATATGAAAACATTGAATCACTGAAATAACAAATCACTTGATTATTTATCGCACTAACCCATTACACAAGAGCAATACAAACAATTGCATACAATCCAATCAGCTTAGCAAAAAACAAGCAATCATAGAACCCTAAGACTATTGATTTAGTTTTGCAACGATGTTTCAGAGGTTTAGAGCAACAGCCACCGAATGGTGATCAGCTACTCCTCCTTTGAAATGAGACACTTCTTAGCTAATTCTAATTCCGGAATAACTCATATTCCTATAGGCATTAGCCACCGTTATTTGGTCAAGGATTTGTTAACACACTTAACTCATCCTCGTAACTGTAACCCTCCCACTTTCAGATCCTAGAGGCACGCACCAACAGGCTACCGAAGGAAAAGACAATTGTTGGTAATTAGCCTAAGTGACCCTATCCTTTTCAGGAGTTCACGGTGTTACGAATCCTATGATTAGGCCCTCCGAAGGGATGGTTGCTCCAGGACAACACGCAGGAGGATCATAAGATTCTCTCGGTGTGACCTATGGGTGGAGACCGAGGGATACGTTGACACGTGTCCCGCTCCCACTTACTATGGGCACTTTTCCCATTCACCTTGTTATTGACCCATGCAAACACTTTCCGAAGGGAGGTCGTGCTAAAATGACACGAAGCCGAGCATGGATCTCACTTTGTAAATATAACGACGTAGGAGTAATAAATTTACCTCCCACTAAAGAGACCTACCGTACATTTTAGGGTTTATTAACCAAGATAAATCTAGCTAATTCAATTTATCTAAGTCTAATACTATTATAACTATTATAATGAGAATTGTAATGTTCTAGGTGAATTAAACTCTTTTAACAAACCTAGCAACACCGTATGCTAACATGACTATGGTTATTTCAACTCAGGTTCCGGGTTTGTTCCCAGGTAACAGGTGTTCCGTAAACCGTAAGCTTAAATACCTCCAGCCTTAGACAGAACGTAACCAGGAGAGTTCCCTTTTAACCATAGTAATGTAAAGTCTTTACTCTAAAGATCTAGGTGTATTAAACTCTTTTAATAAACCTAGTGACATTGCGTGCTAACATTTAACCATGATTAATTCAGCTCCGGTATTCCAGGTCAGTTCCCAGGTAGGAGGTGTTCCATAAACCGTCAACTTAAGTACCCCCAACCTTAGACATAACTTTACCGGTAGAGTTCCCTTATAATTATAGTAATGTTTGTCCTACTTAGTAGGTTAAAACTATTTTAAAAAACTAAGCAAGACTTAATTCTAATCCTATTAGAATTAACGTGATCTTAGGTCTAATTAATTTTAAACATTTTAAAATTAATTCATTTACCTATGATCCTATGTTTGCATGCAATCTTTATTATAGGTTGACGGTTTCTAATCATTAATTTTAAACTATTCAAAATTTTAATGATTAGCCCTATAATCATGCATACTATAGTTTTAAAATAATTAACAATCATATTCAAGTTAATATAATAAAACTATATATATTGTCTTGCATTGCATGAATTTTAATATAACAATTATATTATGCTATGGATGTTTCATCCTCAATGCAACTTTGATTTCCTTATTAAATAATTATAACAATTATAATATTGTCAATAAAGGTAAATCAAAGTAGCATGCTCCAAACAATTTTATTAAATATAACTATTTATATTTAACTAGGTAATTGCATGCATCATGTTTATCCATTTTCATGATATTAATATAACTCAACTATATATTAAAAACTCATGAAAATAAACCATGCATTTCAATCCATACATTATAACTAATTATAACATATATAAAATGCGTGAGCATGCTTTATAACCTAAGGTGGGATTTTAAATCTAAATGACATCCATAAAGCATTTAAATAGCGTATAAACCGATTAATTGGCCCCTAGGATAAAATAAAGCACATAAATTACAATAATTTAAGCTATTTTATCCTAAAAACATCCTTCTGCAGCTTCAAAACCGGACTAGACCGCACGAACCGACCCGAACCGCTTCGAACCAGACTCCAAATCATCAAAACAAGCTTGAACCGGGCTGGACCGGGCCAAACTGACCCCAGACCAGCCCCAAAAATTGAACCGAACCGCAAAACCACCTTCAGCCGTCTCTTGAAACCATAGCCGCACGACACATGAATTCGCGTTAGCGTTGCAACGCTGAGATGATAGTGTCGCGACGCTTATGCGATCGCCGAACTCGTTCTTCGCGAAATCACGACTGCAACGCGACGCTTTGATGAACAGCGTCGCAACGCTGCTGCGTCTGGAGGCAGAATCTGGGCATTCCAGCGGCTGTTCTTCGTGTTTGGCCTCGTTTTTGGACGTGATTTTCTTCGATCTTCATCATAGAATACCCTATTCTAGACCCGGACTTACAGAGGATAATAGATTTACAAAATATGCCCAAAAATGCAGGGGCCTTTACATTGAACCATTCAAGAAAACGTAAATCTATGGCCAAATTAATCGAAACCATTTATACGCAAACCATAACATTCACAATGCATAAATCCCTCCATAAACAAATTGCAAATTTCAATTTAAAATCAAGAACAACTGAGTTGGCTCAGATACCAATTGAAGGGATAAAATCCCTACGCAGTGGAAGGAATTATCGAACCTACTCAGAGTCTTAGATTCTAATTGAAATACCAATACAATTTGCAAAATATTACAGCAATAAATCTATATTTAATGGGTTGTATGTAGGCTATAAACATGCTAAATGATTAACTAGATTGATCCTAGTGATCAAGGATTTCATAGAAAACTTACTTTTGTAGAAAGCCTTGATCGATTCGCCTTTTCTTGCTAATAAGATAAAAAACGCAGCAACCTTCTTGTGCGAACACCACCAATCGGCTACACCGGTATATCTCTAAGACTTCTTGAAGCAGGAGACTTGTGGGAGTCTTTTGGGAGAGATCTCTGAGAGAAGGAGAGACAATGAGATGTCTTTCACCCCACCCCAGGGGTCCTATATATAGGTAAAGGCTAAGACCTTTTCCTAATAGGAAAAGGTCTATTAATAAGTTCAAATCTATTATCTGAACAATATCTAATTTTAATAAATAAATAATTAATTCCATAATTAATTAATTACCCAATTAAATATCATATATTTAATCTTAGGGATTTTATTAAAATTAAAATTAATATGAATCCAATTCATATTAAAATTTATTTGAATTCTTTCAAATATTTCCTCTCAAGAATTAATTTTTTAAATTAATTCAAAAATTATATTATAAAGCTTCATAAACTTTATATTATAATGCATCAACATACATTATTTGATTCTCCAGATAAATTGAACATTTTCAATTTATATTTAATTGTTTCAAGTC
Organism: Luffa aegyptiaca; assembly: GCA_017139565.1. Taxonomy (NCBI): domain Eukaryota; kingdom Viridiplantae; phylum Streptophyta; class Magnoliopsida; order Cucurbitales; family Cucurbitaceae; genus Luffa; species Luffa aegyptiaca. Next base: position 8,666,407 of record CM029397.1, read on the forward strand.
TTTTTACGAGCTACCAGTGGGACCTAATGGACCTACAAATCAGAAGCTCCAACGATACGAGACTAATCGGCTTCAACTCATTAACCAAGTTAGTCTCCATTCGTTAACTGTGGGTCACTCCACTAAAGACCCACAGCTACACTCTTCTCACTGCAGAATATTTTTGTGTACACGAATATAGACAATAACGGCAAGTTAGTCCTTCACGAGTGTTCGTAACTCCAGTTGGGTCAAATTACCGTTCTACCCCAGAGTTACCTCTACCTTCTTAAGTACTAGTGCTCCTCTAATGAACAACATGTTTGTGGTCCAACCATAAAACAGAAATCCCTTTCGGGCCAGTGAGAGGGTAGAGCCCTTTGTTCATGACCCGGAGACACCACTTAAGGGAACACTCATCTACTTCCTCAAAAGTCGGGAAGGAGTGAATTCCATCTTGTGTGATTATGTTCCCAGCTCCCCACTTGGTCTTATCCCCAAAATGGTAGGCTTATTGAGGTGGCGTACTGGCCACTCTCACCCATACAAATCAAAGGACAATCCCTCGTGAACAGGAGTCCATAATCCACTCAGGATTCAGATTAAGTTGCCTAGGTCATCCTAGTGAAATAGAAACCTAACTAGTTGACGGTGTTATAGCTAGCGGTTACTATTTCGCGGTCCGGTCTTATGCAAACTCATTGCATAGGATACCTCTACTCGCATGTCTACTACATGGACTCTTTGGATCAATACGTCTGTATCAAATACAAAGCGGGTCGTATCACATAGTGTTACCAGGATAAGTTACCCAGCCTTATCCTTGTACTATAGACCTTTTAGGTTGTTACTTGAACACTGATCCCCGTATGTCCCCACGTACTAGTTCAAGTTACATACAAACAACCTTGAATCTTAGTTTATTGGATTTGGGTCAAATAGTGCAATATTTAACAATAACATTTTATTGCAGAAACTAAATAACACTTTATTAAACACAAGTATAAAATTTGTTTACATTCACTATCTACAAGTTTTAGGGCATAAAACCCAACAGGAAGGACTGGTCTTTTCGTTTGGATGAGGCTCTTTGGGCCTATAGGACAGCATATAAGACCCCTCTAGGTATGTCTCTCTTCAGACTAATTTATGGAAAGGTTTGCCATTTACCATTAGAACTAGAGCATAAGACATTTTTGGCTTTGAAGAAACTGAATTTTGATTTGAGTCGTGCAGGTGCAATAAGAATGCTACAACTTAATGAGCTAGAAGAGTTTCGTCAATTTTCTTATGAAAATGCGAAAATGTATAAAGAAAAGACGAAGCGGTAGCATGATAAGGAAATAAAACCTAAGGAATTTGTTAAGGGTTAGAGAGTCATGCTTTACAATTCTAGATTGAAATTGTTTCCTGGAAAATATAAATCTAAATGGTCTGGACCGTTTGTTGTGATTGAAGTTTTTCCTCATGGGGCAATTACTTTGAGAGATGAAAAAGATGGGCGAGTGTTCAAAGTTAATGGACAGCGAGTGAAGTATCCTTCCCTAAAATTGGGGAGAGGAGTTCCGTTCGAAATATCCTTCCCTAAAATTGGTCGATGAATGAGCGAGCGAGAGTTTTGTGGGAGCATTTCATATTGCAATATTTTTGGCTCCCATTGTTTGTTGCGATTTTATTTTATTTCGTGGATTTTATTTTATTCTGATTTGAATTAATTTGAATTTGATTTTATCTGATTTTAATTTTATTTAATTTTTCTTGAATTCCTTGGTATTTTTTAATCTTCGTAGATTTTATCTTGGTCGATTTAAATTTTAAATTTTGATCGGATTTGTTTGTTTTTTATTTAGTTATATTTTTGCTATTTAAATTTATGTTTAGATTAGGTTTTTAATAATATATTTTCTGATTTATTTGGCTGGAAATAAAGATTGGATTTGATTCTTGGTGGTTTTGAATTTTAATTTGGATTTTCCGTGTAAAATAGATCCTTCTAGAAGAAAATCTTTGCTGATCGGTTTGTTTTTGCAATCTGTTGGAAGGATCAAATATCTCGTCAGATCCTAAGGGAATTTGTTTTGAATCAAATAATTTTTACCGTTTGGATTTGAATTTTCTGTCGGCAGGTAAATTGCATGGAATATCTGGTGCTTCCACGTGTCACGCAAGGGAATCGAACGGCCTAGCCGTTGGACAGCACATCAGCATTTACCACGGGGCAGATTTTTACCGTTTCTTGGATTTAATTCTAATGATGGCATACAGGATTAAAACGGTAATATTATTAATGGAGGAAGATCATTCGATTAGTATTTGATTTGTTGAAGCTCCATTTAAATCAAACCGTGGTCAGTTTTATTTTCATTCATTGTTCTTCTTGAAATTGTGCTTTCCCTTTTGCTCTCTTTCTGTTCTTTGAGTACGAAAGTTCTTCGAATTCGAAATGGCGAAGACAAGAGCTCATAAAGAGAGAGAGGTGGAAGAAGACGTACCCGTTACGCCTGAAGCTCCGAAGAAGAAGGCAATTTATGGAAATGATTTAATCACTTGTGGAAGTGATCAATCATTTATGGAAAAGATTAATCAATTATGGAATTGATTGGTTATGGAATTTATTAATTATGGAAAAGATTAAATCAGTTATGGAAATAATTGATTTTAAATGAATATTTTATTCATGACCTTTCTCTTATAAATAGAACACTAAACCTAGGGTTTAGGTACTACAACATGTGGCCACCATAAGGCCCTCTGATATTCTCTCAACTCAAGAACTCTAGAGAGAATTTTTCTCTCTAAAAGTTTTTCCCATTCAAGATTAGGTAGTCCCACAACTACATTCCTAATCTCATAGTTATAGCGGGGAAGATCAAATGGTGGTGTTCTTTGTTGTTGCAGAGCAATCAAGAATCATTCTTGATTTTCAAAGACGTCAACGGAGGTTTGCTTCTCTTTTCTTTATTATAGATTTAGATCTAAAAATTGTATGTTTAGCCTTAAGTTTCTATAGAATTCGTTCTATGATTTTTGCCAATATAATGGTATTTTTGGATAAACAAAATTAATTATGAATCGGTCCCAATTACGCTTCCGCTATAACGGAATTAGGGAATTCTAAATCCTTCACATAACACACTCAGGATTAAGATTGAGTTACCTAGGTCATTCTATTTAAATAATAACCTAATTAGTTAGCAATGTTACATCTAATGATTACTATTTTGCAGTCTTGTCACGGTCTCTTGTCAAATAAATTTATAATCCACGATTCCTAAAGATATAACTTGTAGCAGTAGTGATCGGGGTCGATCATAGGGAATATTCGGTTTACTTCTAAGTTCGTTTTTGCTTTTAGGTAACCAAAAGGGGTGTTTATGGATAAAAGGTAAGAACATAAAATAAAGGCGGGAAAATAAATACGGAAAATTAAATACAAGAAAAGTAACAGGTGGGTTAGTTGATCTTACCACAGGGATTACTTTAGTCAATATGACACTCGGTGTTTAGTTTGATTAATTCCATTAAATGATTATCAATTGACTTTAATTAACTGTCTAAGTCCGGCTTACTCCGAGAACAACCCGAGAGCCATATCCACATTCACAAACATGCAAACACTAAATTTGATTCTAGCTTAAATTAATTAATGGGTTGATTAACTAATCTAAACTGCATTGGGATCTAGCCGAATTATTACATATGCAACGGGCAACAAATCTCAATTACAATTAATTAAATCCTTCAGTTCTAGGAATGCATGAGGAATATCAAAACGTTATCCTGTTTTCTACTTAGATTAGCAATTAAATTTAGATAAACCATAGTAAAGGTTGTCAATCTTTCCTAGCAATATCTAAACTTATATGCAAAGAACTAAATTCACATAGACAATTAACTAAGCAATTAGGAATAGAAATCTCATAAAATTAAATCAAACTTATACATCGAGGTCCCAATTACATCAATCCAAGCTTAGTTGGTCATAGACAAGCACACTTCAAGCTTGAGGCTTGATCAACTGACCCTTAGACTAAAAAAATTGATAAGAAAGCTTGAAACTAGAGAGGAAAAATGGCTACAATTGCGAGAATGAGGTGTGATACAACCCTAAACCAAAGCTCCCTATTTATAGAACTTCTTGGCCTCCAAATCGTGGTGCTTTGGCGTTGAAAATGATCCTTCAAATATGGGGAAAATTCGTGCAAAGAAAAGGAATGTTCATAAAAGGAAAGTCTTAGCATCAAGACGTTGTGTATGGCGTCAAGACTCTGCTCCAGATTTTGCCCTAGCATTGAGACGCTACTTTGTTGTGTCCTCTCGGGTTTTTGGCTTGAACCTACTACAGACATGGCGTTGAGACGCTATTTCTGAGGGTCTCAACGTTGGTAACTGACTCCAAGGACATTTTAGTCATTTTACACTCTGGTTTTGCTCGTTTAGCCCCAAATTGCTTCTAAAGCTCCGTCAAGGACCTATACACATATTATACTCATTTTAAAGCACTTTTTTGCAAGGAATCCAATTAAGATAAGCACATTGGGAGATTGTAAACATATAACAAATTAGACCTATCAGACCTCCTCCTCCTCGCTATCTGATGCTTCATTCCTCCACCTACCCCTACCGCCAACTCCAGCTCGTCCTCTTCCCCAACCCTGTCCAAATCTAGGAGGAGAAACTAGATCATAACTCTTCAATTTTATCGGTTCACATAACCAAGGATCGTATGGAAGTTCGTCCTTAATTGTGCCACTGTATGTATCACATTATTTTATTGTGTGACCCAAGTGACCACAACCGTCACAGAAATCCGAAAGCTTTTCATAGGTGATAGCGGTCCATTTTTCCCCGCCGGTTCCTCCAGATTTCATAAAAATACCCTGCTTTAACGGTCTGTGAACATCAATTTGAATTTTAATCCTTAAAGAGCTGCTCCAATTTCGATCTATTTCATCTTTGATATCCACTTGTTCGACCTCTCCTAGAAGGCTCCCAATCTCCGTTTTCGAGGACCTGGAAAATCAAGCATAAGGCAATTTGTGAAAATGAATCAAAAAATAAACAAATTTAAAATCCATGTCTTCCCCGTAACAATCCCCTTTAGGCTCTTCAAAAAGCAAAAGATTGTCGTAGAACCAAGATCCCAATTCCAAGATTCGTCCTTTGATTCTGTCATTTCTGAATTTGAATAAGAACAAATTGAACCCCACGTTGACAATAATTGTTTGCTCTTGGTGTCATATTCGGGGCATTATTGAATAAAAAACATCTTAATTGATCTTTTTCCACATGTAAATTTTGCACAGGATTTGAATTCACCAGTTGTGTTTCAAATCGAGTAATTTCGACTTCTCGAAGTTGGAACACACTAGCTCTCTACTTTAACTTAAAATTGATAATATAAATTTTTAAAAATAAACTAAAAGCTTAGTCCATAAATTTTGAAAGTTTTTTAATAGACTTTTTTTTTTTTTTTTGAAAAGTGTCTAATATACTCTTAAACTTTAAAACGTATCTAATCAATCTTTAAATTTTTGTTTTTGCATCTAATAAGTTCTTGAACTTTATAAAAGTGTTCAACAGTATATCTCTCAATATTCAATTGAGTATCTTATATATCGGTCTATTCTACATGTTTTAAAAATTATAGAATTATTTGACACAAAATTGAAATATTAAGATTTCATTAGCCACAAAATTTAATTTTGTGTCAAATAAATCCATAAATTTTAACAAATGTTGGATAGGCCAGAGACATTTTAAACACAAAATTAAAATTTTATAAATTTATTGGATATGAAATTAAATTTTCAAAAATTTAGGTTAAATTACAAATATGGTCATTATGTTTCGAAGAAAATTAGAACTCGAGTCCAATAGTTTTAAAATTAGAATGTCGTCTTTATGGTTTGTTTAAAGCTCATTACATAGTCCCTACTATTCGAAGTTTTTGATAGATTGAATATATGGTCATTAGAAGTCACTAATGGATGAAGTACACAATAGGATAGGGATGAAATTTTAAAGAATTGAGTATGCGATGGGACCTGTTTGATGAGGTTTTATTCAATTATAAGATTAACAAAACTCTAATTTTAAAACCATTATTAGAGGAAATGTTACATTTCTCCGAGTCGATATTAAATTTGTAATTTAATAAAAAAAATTATTAGGTGCCTTGTTTAAAGTTGAGGACTAAAAAGTGTAATTTAAACCGAAAAGGGAAAAAGGAAAAAAAAATGAAGCTAAACTTAAATAAAAAAAACAAGTTACTCTAAACTATGAGATTTGTTTCAAAAATACTCTTGAACTTTAAAAAGTTTCAAAAATGCCTCTAAACATAAATGTTCAAAAAAACATTTACCGTTAAATTTTGAATAGAAAACATTAAAGTTTTAGTTTTATTAATATCCTTGAAATTTAAAAAAAAAAATTTTGAAAAATGCTTCTTTTTTTTCCTTTACAAATTCTTTTTCCATAATAGAGGAAATGCTAAATTTCTCCGAGTCAATATTAAATTTTTAATTTAATAAAAAATTTATTAGGTGCCTTGTTTAAAGTTGAGGACTAAAAAGTGTAATTTAAACCAAAAAAGGAAAAAGGAAAAAAAACGAGGCTAAATTAAAAAAAAAAAAATACTCTGAACTATGGAATTTGTTTCAAAAATACTCTTGAACTTTAAAAAGTTTCAAAAATGCCTCTAAATATTAGAAAATGTTGAAAAATACCTATACCATTAAGTTTTGAATAGAAAATATTAAAGTTTTAGTTTTATTAATATTCTTGAACTTTCAAAAAAAAAAAATTTGAAAAATGCTTCTTTTTTTTTCCTTTACAAATTCTTTTTCCATGAAAATTAGTGAGAAGTTTTGCCTATTTGCCATTTATTCATAGACTAGGAGTTTTTCTTTTCTTTTAACATAGTCTTTATAAACAAAGTTTTGCATTAATTTTCATGAAGGAAGAATTTACTATGAGAATAGGAAAAAAGAGGAAGCATTCTTCAATAAGGGTATTTTTTTAATTTTTTTAAATGCTCAAGTGTATTAATGAAACTAAAACTTTAACATTTTCCATCTAAAATTTAACGACAATGTATTTTTTACCATTTTTTTTTATTTAAATTTCAAGAGTTTCTTTGAAACTTTTTAAAGTTTAATGATATTTTTTAAACAAACTTGTTAATTTTTATGATTTAGAAAAAATAATAATAATAATAATAATTGTAAAGCAAATGGGTAAGATATGTGGATGGGTGGGTACCCAGGGCAGTGACTAGTACGGAGGTAGATAGGGAAAATTTCTAGTACGGAGGTAGATAGGGAAAATTTCTAGTACTACGGTAGTATGGAAAATTTTCCATACTACCTCCATTCATTGTTTGCCATGCAAGAAGTATTTAAGAATTGTATGGGACCCATGGAATAAAATATTATATCATTAAATGCATTAAATGACGTGTCAGATGCTGAATGGAGGGAGTAGGTACTACCATAGTGCTAGAAATTTTCCCCAGGCCAGTGGGCCCCACAAAGGGTACAGGTGGCATTCAAAATGGTGGGGCTCACCAGTGGAGCTCACGTGACTGCGTCTCTCTTTTGTTTTTCCGACGTGGCATGAAAGAACAGGAAAAAGGCAGCTAGTTTAAAGAAATTACGAGGAATGCCATTGGGAGTGTTGGATTGGTCAATAATTGAAAGCCGCCATGAGGTGAAGTCCCTTATCGCTCAATGCATCGCGATAACAAGTCGTTTTCTCCTTTTACTTTTACTAATCTAATTCATTCATTAAAATTTGGATTAAATTACTGATTTCATCTTTTAGGACCAGGTCTATTTAAATCATAATGAACTTATATTTCTTTTTAGAAACCAATTAAATTAAAACTAAGGGTCGGGTAGCAATTGCCAATATGAGCATAGCTCAATCGACACAAAACTTGTACCAACCTTCGAAAGGTTTGTGATTCAAATTCTCCATCCCACATGTTGTAAAAAAAAAAAAAGAAAAAAAGAAGAAAGGTTGAGGTAGTAATTTATGTTTGGCTAGTTGTGAATATAGTAAAATTGAAAAAAAAAAATGCAAATATGACAAATTTGGTAAGTGAATTTTTCTTATTCTCATTTTGCTCTTATTCTGTTAGTGATATTCATTGTTAGCTTTTTATTATTGGTTAGAATTATGTCTAGTGACTATCATTGATAGACTTCACTACATATAGAATTCTATCATTGATACCATTTATTATAATTCTATCCGTTTTTTACCATGGTTGTCAGTGAAAAACGCAAATGCAAGAGGAACCCAAATGAAAAGAAATTGAAATGGAAAATTGAACTAAAGAAGAAAAGAAATTGAAATGTTCAAATTGAACTACATTTTCTGTATTGAAAACTATTAATGATTATCACATATAAAATTCTATTTATATTAAAGTCTATCGATGACTATTACAGATAGTATTGAAGTCTATCAATGGAAGTCTTTGATAGACTTCAATACAGATAGAACTCTATCAAATAATAGAATTCGATCACTAATTATATTTCACTGATAAAGTTTATCAACGATAGACACTTATCATTGATAGACTTCAATCACAATCCATGTGATCCATCGATGATAGTAGACTACAATCACTGATAAGTCTATCAACAATAATTGTAATTGTGATTAAAGTCTATCAATGATAGGTTCATATGATCATTACTAGATTGCACTCATAATGATAATCTATTAGCTAAACATTAGTAATGCTCAAGCTAAGCTAAATTTTATTTATTGAAGTCTATTAAAGACCACCGACAATAGTCACTAATGGATTTCAATACAAAAGAATTCTATAAATGATTATTACTAATAGACTTTAATACATATAGAATTATATCAATGATAGTCACGGATAGACTTCTATTATTTAATAGATCAAATAATTTTACAGAAATTATGAGAATTATACCATTTCGGAACCAATATTTCACAAATGTCCAGTTATGAAAAAAATTTCGACTTTGTCTTGGCTCAAGATTTTTCAACTAAATCTTCTTTATTCTGCCCCTTAAAAATTCTGCACATTAAAATTTGGTTTGTATTGATTCTTTCCATAATAAAAACTTCTAATTAAAGCAGATTAATAAATAATTAATTTACCAATACACAATCCTAATCCTAAAGACATTTTTTTAAAAAAAATCAACCAATTGTCGTCTACTCCATTTTCGTTGCCTGCCATAAAAAAAAATCAATTGGTTGTTATATGAGTATTTTGTCTCTTTTTTTTCTTTGTTTTAGTTTTTTGTTTTATTTGATCAAGCAAGAGTTTTTTTTTTTTTCCTTTATGAATATGGTGTCAAATCCTAAGCAAGCAACTACAATAGAAATCTTTTACTTTAATCAAATATGTTTATAATTTTTCTTTCATTTTTTGTTTTATTTTGTAAAAACAAAAAATTGTATTTTTTCGGGCATCAGATCACCCAAGTATATGGTGTGCATTTTTCTTTTAAAAAAAAATGTTGTTATTAATATCTAATTACATAAGATGTTTCTAATTATCTACTTGTTTACATTAACCCTTATTTATATCTAATTACTCAATTGATTGTAGAGTGTAATATTTATTCAAACGATGAATATATACCATGCAATTATAATATACAATCAATGTATCAAACCCATTATATAGCATATATTCGTCATTTTTTTATTCAGTTCATAAGTAAAACATCAGAATGATAAATATATACTAGGTTAGTATATTGTATCATAAATATAAACTTCTTTATATGGTATATATATGACATGGTTTATAAAGTTCATAAGTGAATTTTCAGAATTATAAATATAGGACATGCAGTATATTTAACTTTATCTATAAATATATACTTGGATGTATAATATATAAACCTTATTAAATATTTGTCATATATTTTTTGTAGGTAATAATCTCATTCACATAGGGATGGTGTATTGGTGGTCGTTGGAATGAGATTAATTAACTATATTGATTATCAAGTTTCTCAAATTAAGGAATAATCTCGTTCAAATTATTACAAAAATGCACAACTCTATATAGTCATTACTATAGACCATAAATATATTTTTTAGTTTGTGATAATTAATAAGACATGAAAGCCATACATTCGAATATAACAAACATATAAAATATAATCTCCTAATTTGTGTAATTGAAATACAACCATCAATTCATTGAATTTAAACCATCTAATATATTATATAAACCCCCAACAACCCCTAATTAAGAGAACAATAAACCAATAATGCAACTAAATTAACAATAACTCAGCTATATATAAACCATAATATATATTATACTAGTTTAAAAACACGTGTGATGCACGTTAAATTTCACTTTTTAGATTGAAAATTTAAAAAAAAAATGGTGCCTAGGAGTCTAAAACTATATATTATCTTGTTCTATGTTCATTTACAATAATAAATATGAAATTCTAAAAGATTAGATTCAAATCCATGTCAATTAATTTTAAATTCTAAAAGATTAGATTCAAATCCATGTCAATTAATCCCCCAACAAAAACATGTGAAACAAATCTTTCCTTCAATGGGAAGGAATCTTTATTACTCAAATTGTGAAAAATTAATATCTAATATAGTTTTAATCGTATAGTATAACAAAAGTGTGGGGAAAAAAGAACAGTTGAGTATAAACACACTTCAGAGCTCCATGTTATACACCAAGCACAAACTTCATGAACCCGACTAAACAATTATGCACCCTAAATATAGGCATTCCTTAACTTATACTAAACAAGTCAGTCGTCCAAATACATACGATTTAACTCCACAGCCTAAATAACTCTATCGACGAAACAACTCTAAACTTAATAACTCTACTCAATGCCCTAAACACCCTCTCAGTGTTTATTTTCCAAAAGTGCTGGCAAAGAAGTGGTTCATCGGAACCCATCACTCTCCCAAACCACATCAAAATCACCCATCCTCCAGACGAGAACAAAAAAGTTCACCTAAAAACATTTATTTAGCCTCTTAAATATTTTTTATTACCCAAATGCTTGTAGGAAAAGACATTTCACCTAAAAACACTACTCTCTCTAATCATTTCAAGCTCACTCATCATCAAGTCAAAGACAAAAAGTCCAATAATGCACCAATAAGTTACCAATCCAAACTCAGATAATATTGAGCAGTGATTGATGAAGCCCAACAACAAATCAGGCAACTATTTCCCAGGAGGGCCAAATATGCAGCAAATTGAACAACAACAAAAAAAAAAACCTATATATAATTCAAAGCAGCTTAACACCTGCTTCCCTCACAGAATCAACAACAGCTTTGACCTTACCATGATATTTCTGTTCTCTTTTCAAGTGCACACAAACAGCTGGGATTCCCTTAAGCAAAAGCCTCTCTCCCAACAATTTCCCAATCTTTGCAGCAGCAGCCACATCCCTCGTTGACTCCATGCTCGACCGCAGCGCCTTCTCTTGCGAGCTTGCAGCCGAAGCAACGGTGGCCGTTTCGGAGTGGATCACCTGGGCGCTCACATACTTGTTCGTGAAGTGCATCTTCAAGACATATGGCTTTAGATACTGGGTTAATCTTGGTGGCCTAACTGGAGGAGGAATCACCATCTCCCTTGGCTAGTCCAATTAAATTATACTCTAAACAACACAAACAAAGATGAATCTCAGGATCTTCAACCTTATCAAGCTAAGCTAAGCTATCACTTCGTGAGTTCCGTAATACATTTGTTTAACTACTATTGTTTCCCCTGTTTTCATTCTTTAATATTCCTTACATAACTTTCATAATAATGGCAATGAGCAATGGTTTTGACATACTATCATTACAAACAGATATAAAAGATAATTGTTCTTGAAAAATATTCACACGGGTATATATTAGTTCGGTTGTTCCGATTCTTTTGGCTAAACCAATAACCAAACAAATATCATTGGTTAGTGAAAATGGACAACCAAACCAATGAACTTGATTTGAGCTTATACTGTGACAAATTTCTAATCTTCAAATTTTCAATTTGCAAATTGAGGAAAATTTATTCATTATGGTATGGCCACTGCAAAGTGGTTGCCTATAGGTTCAAAATCTGTTTGTCCCTACCCTAATAAACATAAATCCAAGTTCAAAATACTACTTTTAACTTTTCTCACATGCATTCAACAATAGAGGATGGCTAGCAACTTTGTCCAAGCCCCTCAAATAATTCCCCCAAATTGAGATTAAAAATTGAAAATTGGTACTCGCAATCATGGCCACAATGCCCCTTTACAATCCTATACTTCCTACCGTTCTAGCATCCGACTGAACCCAATAAGAAGTATTAAAAAAATTAACAAAAAAATTGGTCAGTAAGGCATTAGATGGATCAGATGCATCTAGAAATGACAGTAATCTTACCCTCCGTTAGAAGGATTTCAAATCAGAACGGATTTGAAATCATTTCATGAAATTAATTCCAAATTTACCCAATTTCGAAGTTGGTTGAATGGAAGAACAAGAGAAAAAAAGAAGAAGAAAAGAGATAGATCTGGGCAGACCTCGATGAAAGACAGGGGTTGGCGGCGGCGAGAGGTTGCAGCATAGAAGAAAGAAATCTGGCGGTGGAGCGTTCCGGCGAGCGGCTGCGGCAGAGAAATCAAACAAGAAATGAAGAGGAAGGGCAGGGAATAGGGTTTAAGTTTTCATTTTTCTAATTTCCCTTTTGCTCTTCCTCTAGTTCTATTTAGCTTATTTAATTTTATACCTTTTTTAAAGACAATTTTAAATCTTCCTTATGGAAAAAACTTGACTGCATACAGTAATCTCACTGTATACCACCATTAAAATCTTGACAATTAAGAGAGATAAAAAAAAATTATCATTTTCTACCTTTCTCTTACTTAGTTGTCAAGATTTTAATGGGTACGTAAAAATATGCAACCAAGTTTGGTTCTTTATTAAATTCAAAATTTGTCCCCTCTCTAAGGTATTTACCCCAAAAAAAAAAAAAAAACATTATTAGATATGTATTTTAAATAGGCCCCAAACAATTAATTGTGTTTATACATCTTTTTTTTTTTTGTTTTCTTTTTCCTTCTTGAGCGATGTCTCATCTTTATCTTTAAACTCTAAAAAAGGCATCAAAAATTAAAAATCTAATAGAAATATAAAATTAGAGTCTATAAGAAACAAAATTGAAAGCTTTTTTTTTTTCACAAAATTAAAAGTTTAGAAACCTATTAGAAATAACATTGGAAAGAGATGTATTAGACATATTTTAAAGTTCAAGAACCTATTATAGAAACTAATAAAACACTTTTTAAAGTTCAATAACTTAAAGTTTTAATCCAGATATATTAATAATTATAATCAATCAATTATTTTTTTTTTTTTTGAAAAGAATCAATCAAAATTTATAAGGATTAAACCAAACCAATGGGTAGATATGCAGGTGATCGTTACATTTTTTTCAAAAAAAAAATACATATTATAGTAACAAATACTTCTCAGAAATATGCTATATTTAACCTATTTAAATATAAATATTTTTAAAAACAATACTAATTGAAATTTTCCTCTCAAAAATATCAATATTTTTCCTTTTAATTTTATTTTTTATCTTCCCAATGTTCCCTGTTGATGGTCAAATTTCGCTTAGGAATTTGCCTTTCGCTCCACGTGACGATCAACAGTGAATTTGTAGAAGAGCCGGAAAAACGTGACCTGCAAGATGAGCAAACGTTGCACACCGGTGTGGTGTAGACCACACACACTCCGATGCTTAAGTTAGTCTTGGCCGGAAAACACGTAGAATGTATTTAGGGACTGATTTCATACCTGTGAGCGTGTGCAGCCTCCCCTTTTATAGATTTTCTCTAGGGTTTCATTCTCTGCCGGGCTTTTGGAAAAGCCCTCGGGCCTTTGGCCCTGGTCGGCTTCGGCATTGGGCCGAGGCCGACCCTTACCCTCGGCCTCTCCCTTGGGCCGAGGCCGAGGGTCATGATATGGGGCCGGAATGTGTTTCGGCCCCTTGCCTCGTTGTCTGGGCTTGCTTCATCTTTGGGCCTGATGGGTTTGGGCTATCCTGCATAAAATATTATTGGCTAATTTTCGCCCATAACATTAAGCCCCCACTCTCTATTGGAGTTCATGGGCTTTCCTTGACTTTCAATGGAGAGTAATAATCAGCTTAGAAACTTCACCTGCAAATAAAGATGCATAAGAGAACAAAAAACTTCTTCTGTCTCCTACCATTGGACAAGTAATCACTTGGTTTGGAATTGAAGAGACAACCATTTAGTGGTGATTTTGTGGGGCACAAAGAGTTGGATTATTGCCATAAGTTTCAAAAAGAAACTTTCCGGTTGGTTGGGAACTGACCTCGGGACTAGGGAGATTGAAATCTGGTTGGAACCTAGTTAGCAAGTAAAACAAAGGGGAAGAGGACAAAAAAGGGGGGCTGGCCGAGGCGCTTAACCCTCTTCTGCCACGCCAGGCGCATGCCTGGCGCGGCAGGAAAAGCAGCAGGTACGCTCGGCCTTCCGTGGGAGGCCTAGCATTGCCTTGTCCCATTCGTTGCTTTTTTTTTTTTGAATTTCGAATTCGAAAATTTGTAATCCTTTTCAGATTTCCCTCCCTTTTTAGCTCTATAAATAGCCTCCTCATCCTTCCCATTCCACTCACCAACTTTCTCTCTTTTTCTCCAAACTCTCTCTAAGGTAGCCTCTTCTTTGTGCACTTTTCTCTTTTTTTTTGTCCATTTTAAATTTCTTTTCCCCGTCACGGCAAGTGAGGAGTCAGTCCATACCGAGTTTTATTCTGAGAGTGGTTCGAGTTTTTATGATGAGTCTCCCTACTCGGAGGAAAAGGAGGAAGATGCTGAGGAAGCTGAGGACACCGGGCCTCCTACACATCCTACGGTTATGTCATCCTCGGTGACCGAGGCTCAGCTTGAGCGCCTTTCGGTACGAGTATGGCATTCCGTGCATATGAGGGTTCCGGATTCGAGTGAGAGCTTCTCCCACCCTCCTGTGGGTGAGGTTGCCTTTTATAGGGCTATGTTCAAATTTGGAGTTCGCCTCCCTCTTCCCTTACTTCTTCAACATTTCTTGATGCTCACTGGGCTAGCTCCTACTCAGATTGTATTCAATGGGTGGAGTCACCTTATTGGCTGCATTCTATTGTGGGCATATAGCAACCCAGATGTGACCATGGATCCAAACATTTTCTTTTCTTTGTACTCTATTAGTCGGAGTCCCAACTTAGGGCACTTATTTTATTATATTTGCGCAAGAAAGGGAGTTATTGTCAATACTCCTACATCTGTGAAAAATTGGAGGAATGGGTGGTTTTTTGTTAGCGGGAATTAGTTAGAGCAAAACCCGGATGGTAGCCATTATGCTGTTTCTACGATTTTTCGAGAGTATGGTGAGTATTTGCACACTTATTGCCTTGGTTGATTTCTCTAACTCACCTCTATATTTGTTTTTGCCCAGTTCCTCGGAGAGCTCGCCGTTCCGCTCAAGCTCGCGAGTTTGCTGACGTTGTACAGCAGATTCCACTCTGTCACCGATTTGGCCCTGACCTGATTAACCAAGAGAATCTCGGGTTCCTCAGACTTGCTCGTCCTCTTTCAAGTAAGTTTCCATTACTTTTTATCCTTTGTGTTTATTCAGTTTCATGTTGATGCTATGCTAACTTCGTCTCGCATGGTTGTTTTTAATTTCAGCTATGCCTCCACGCTTGATTTATGCTAAACGCCGCAAAGCAAGGAAGACGCAAAGTGGAGCGAGGACTTCCCGAGCAAACGTGACTGACCTCACCGAGGAGGATTCTGATGCACCGTTTGTAGTCACCCGCTCTTCCACTGCTAGTCTGAGGAGATCGAACCAGAATCATCCTCCTGCTATCTCAACTCCTCCACCTGGGGGGGAGACTTCTCTCTCTGTCTGCGCTCTTCCTGAAGGTTACTCTGGCATAGGTAGCCAGGTGGATATGCTTGCTCACAACTTCGAATGTTGGGAGGGTCTGCGGTCCCACAAACCGGAAGGCGAATTGGGCTATGACAACCCTGCTGAGAGCTTCCAATCTGCCCATCGACAGCTCCGTGAGGTAAGTCATGTCTGGTTACACTTCTTGCTTTATTGGTCTTGCTTTTGTTGGGAGTGTTTCTAAGTAAATCTTCTACTTGTCGCAGGTTTTCACTATGGTCACCGTCCCGGCCATGAGCCTGACAAATAAGATAAATGAGCTTCAGGCTAACAGCGTACCCAGGCGTGAATTGGTCCAGGCCCAGGAAAGTCTCAATCGAGCCAACCACCTACTTAAGGAGGTAAGGGCTGATCTTGATTTCCACAAAACAGAGTTAAATAAGACCAAAGTTCAGCTCGCTGAGGCTAAGGCTCACCTAACTGACGCCAAGTTTCTCGCCGAAGAGTTCAAGAAGACGGATGAGTACATTCTCTCCCAAAACCAGATGTGGGAAGATGGTGCAAGGTGGGTTGTCCGACGCATACGAAAACACGTTCCCAATTTCGACTCATCCATAATGCATGGCTAGATTTCGGCTATGATTGTCGATTCTGGCTCTTATCCAGCCTCCAAGGGCTCGTCGAGCGGGCGCGAAAGCATGGATTTCTCTGGGGATGACCACAACTAGATGACCCGAACGCTTCTCTGCTTTCATGAATTCTGTTTTCTACTATCCCTACTGTGTATCCCGTACTTTTCTTCCATGAATGAAAGACTATGCGCTTTATGCTTAAACCTATCTTTTAATCACATTCCATGCAATTTTTTTCCTTGTTTCTAATTTTATTAAGAAATCTAAGTATTTAATAACTATGTATATTTTTTGTTTCTCATTTTTTTTAGAATTTCCAAACATAAATAAGAATATAGGTTTATTATTATTAAATGTATAGGTGTTAGGGTCATGAAATTCTATTTTTCTTTATTAAAAATGAAGAAACAGAAACAAGAAACGAGAACGTTACCAAACGGGCCCTATTTTTCTAATTTCCCTTTTGCTCTACCTCTAGTTCTATTTTATGCACCTTATTTAATGTTAAGCCTTTTTTTAAGACAATTTTAAACTTGGTTGTACACCGTAGAAATCTCACTACATACCAAGGGTTAAAATGTCGATGTGGACGAAAATGTCGAGGTCTCAATTTTATGGAAATGTCAAGGGAAATATAGACAAAATATCGATGGAAATTCCTGGAAAAATATTTAAAATAAAAAATTCAAAAAATTAACAAATAAATGTTTTACATTTTAAAAATAAGTTAAAATACTTATTATAAATATTATCTCCGCATTAGTTACATTTTGTTATTATTTTATTTATATTTTTATCAATTTCTTTACGATACAATGGAAATATCGATTCACCCCGGACATATAGAAATGTCGATGGAAATGTCGGCATGTCGATGAAAATTTAATACATTGCTACATACAACTATTAAAATCTTGACAACTATAAGAAATAAAAAAAAAAATGTCATTTTCTACCTTCCTCTTTCTTAGTTGTCAAGATTTTAATTTATATGTAGGGAGATCCCTACACACCATATGCAACCAAGTTTTGTTCTTTATTAAATTCAGAATTTGCCTTTCTTTAAGGTATTTACAAAAAAAAAAAAAAAAACATTATTAGATATGTATTTTAAATAGGTCTTGAACAATTAATTGTGTTTATACATCTTTCTTTTTGTTTCCCTCTTTGGGCAATATCTCATTTTTATCTTTAAACTCTAAAAAAATGCGTCATAAATTAAAACCCTAATAGAAACATACAAATTGAATGTTTAGAGTTTATAAGAAACAAAATTGAAAATTTTTTTTCACAAAATTAAAAGTTTAGAAACCTATTAGAAACAACATTGGAAAGATATGTATTAGACACATTTTAAAGTTAAAAAACCCATTATAGAAACTAATAAAACAATTTTTAAAGTTGAAGAACGTTAAAGTTTTAATCAAGATATATTAATAATTATAATAATTTATAAGGATTAAACTAATGATTAGATAGTACTAGCATTTCTGTCTACGTCGACCTTTGGATCCCTCGTGAGGTGTCTTTTCGGTTGGTATCACAGTCCCTACCTCCTTTGTCTTCCTTATCTTCTCTGGTTAGTGACTTCATTACTGACC
Source organism: Luffa aegyptiaca (assembly GCA_017139565.1). NCBI lineage: Eukaryota > Viridiplantae > Streptophyta > Magnoliopsida > Cucurbitales > Cucurbitaceae > Luffa > Luffa aegyptiaca. The sequence goes on from CM029397.1 coordinate 8,684,551, forward strand.
AGAGGGAATGGGATGTTGGGAAGCTGGCCGAAATCTTGGTGTCCGGAAGATCTTGGGGTGGTGCTGCGTATTCCGATTGGGAATTTGGGTTCTGAAGATCGGTGGGTTTGGCACTATGACAAAGTCGGGGTTTTCTCTGTGAAAAGTGGGTATAAACTGCTGATGAGTCATGATCGGCCAGCCTGTTGTTCCCGTTCCCATGTTGGTGTCCGTTGGTGGAAGGCGTTGTGGGCTCAAAGAGTCCCCTCCAAGATTAAGGTGTTTATGTGGAGAGCTTTTCAGAATATTCTTCCGTCCATGACAACCCTTATTCTTCGAGGGATTGATGTCGCTCCAGTTTGTAAAGGGTGTTTCTCTCAGATGGAGACAACAGACCACGCTTTGGTTTCATGTAAACGATCTCGGGCCTTTTGGTCTTTGTTGTTGCCGAATGTGGACTGGCGGGCTAACTTCAACCAGAGTTTTCAAGATCGTTGTATTGTGTGAATTATGGAGTGTGGGCTGTTGGGCGTTATGGAACGATCGAAATGCCATTAGGGAGGGGAAGATGGTCCCTAGTGTTGATGTTAAAAGCAATTGGGCTGTGGATTATCTGGAGTCTTTTCTGAATGTGTAGGAGCGAGTCGGTGGGGGGGTCCCGCTCATGCCTCCCGCTCTTCTTGGACGCGGCCTCCAGGGGGATGGGTCAAGTTGAATGTTGATGCTGCATGTCCCTCGATGATAAATCAAGTTGGAATGGGGGCTGTTATTCGGGCTTCTTCTGGTCGGCTTCATGCGGCGATGATGAAGACTCTTCCGCTCTCGTTGTGTCCGCTGGAAGCAGAAGCATGGGCGATGTTGGAGGAGCTGAAATTAGTGTAGCGTTTGGGGCTGGCACGGGTTGTGGTGGAGTCCGATTGCAACATCCTTATTTCCTTGATTAAGGGTTCTCTGGTCTCTTACAGGAAGATGGGGTTTGGGCGGCAAATGTGGTGGACCTGGCCTCTCCATTTCAGCAAGCTGAGTTTCAACATGTTTGTCGTTCTTGTAATGCTCCAGCCCACTGTTTAGCTACCAAAGCTAGCGGTCTAGGTGGTTGCTTCGTGTTATTTCTCAGGATGATATTCCTGTTGGTTGTAGCCCATGTGGCTTTCTTTTGTCTTAATGAATGAAAGTCTGGTTTACCTAAAAAAAAAAAACTAATGATTAGATATATAGGTGATCATTACATTTTTTTTTTTAAAATACATATTATAGTAACAAATACTTCTCATAAATATGTTATATTTATAAGGGATAAGTACATAAATAGTCCAAATATGGATCTTAATTTCGAAAATGTCCAATTTTCTCATTTTTTTTTTTCATAAAAGGCTTGATGGCCCAATTATTTTACACAAAAGTAAAGGGCCTTTTACGGTTAAGCCCTCATATATACTACTACCATTTAAAAAAAAAAAAAAAAAAGGAAACACAACTGTTTCCTTCAAAATTGTATATTCAGACCGAGAGTGAGAGAAATGGAACGGAAAAGAAAAGGTCTAGAAATCGAAAATCGTAAAAGAAAAAAAAACCAACGATTTGAAGCTTGCTTCTGAACCCAGGATTTGTACCGAAATAGGCTTCGTTTTTTTTTCGGCGATTTTGCGAAGAAGAAGACACAGAAAGTGCGCGAAGAAGACGAATTGCTGGTAGCAGAAAACGTCAGGTATATTTTGAACTTTCGAGGTATATTTCACATAATATGGTATATTGCTTCGAAATTGTATATTCAGATCGTGAGTGAGAGAGAGGGAATAGAAAAGAAAAGGTCTAAAAATAAAAAATCGGAAAAGAATAAAAACCAACGATTTGAAGCTTGCTTTTGAACTCACAATTTGTACTGGAATAGACTTCGTTTTTTTCCGATGATTTTGCGAAGAAGAAGACACAGAAAGCGCGCGAAGAAGACGGACCGATGGTAGCAGAAAACATCTGGTATATAATATACCGTATATTTCGAACTTCTGAGGTATATTTCACATAATCTGGTATATTACTTCGAAATACCTAGTTCATGCGTTGTATTCCCACGATTTTTTAGGGTTTTTTCTCGCCCACTGTCCCTAAGACTTCAACACTTTGTTTTTTCATAATCCCTTTACTTCTTCACTGCTAGTATATATGAACCACAAAATATGTATCAGACACACATGGTATATATGAAACATAAGTATACTGACATATGATATATATTTCTGTATACTCTGGAATATGGTATATAAAAAATGAAATATATAAAATATGATATATACAAATAAATATATAATATATAAAATTTTTTATAAACTCGAACACAATATAATCATGACGAACGATAGGATAAATCAAGAATATATATGCTCAGACAAACATGTGTAACACATACAACTGTTTTCTTTGGGATGTTATATACATCTAATATATGCAATATAATATATGCGAATGATCCTATACATAGAGGGTTTAAATTGAATATTATTTAAAATATATGAAATACTATATAATTATATAATGAATATTAACCAGAGGAATGTAATAGAAATATGCAATATATACCTTGCTTTAATTTCGGCCTAACATGATATATATACATTCATAAGATAGATTACCTAATATGAAAATATATGAAACAAACCCAACATATATATAAACCGAAATTAAAAGCAACCAAACACAGTGAAAAACAAGAAGAGGAATAATACATTGACTGAAAATGAAAACTGACATTGATTAGAATGAGATATCCCTCTAAATATATTAAATATTAAAACTGAAAACGTACCCATCTAAAAACATGTTTATAATGTGTATATATGAAACTGACATTAACTAAAACGATATATCCCTTTGAATATATAAAATATAAAAACTGAAAACGTACCCATCTTCAAAACACTGGAAACCAAAACAGAAAAGTTGAACATAGTTGGCCAGAAACCTCCAGAAACAACCTAAATACAGCAGGGAAACCACTAGAAAAACTACCGGAAACAAACAAACTTTCGATGAACTGCCGTAAACAATCGGAAACCGCCGAAACAGAGCAGGTAAAAAATCGTGAAAAACACGACAATCTTGGAAGAGAAAAAATGAAAAAAATGCTGTCGGAAAATGAAGGAAAACAAATGGGAAGTAGCCAGAAATAGAACCAAAACGAATAGCAGCTGAAAAATGAAGGAAATTAAACCACAATTCTGAACATATAATATTATCATTTATAATATTTTTTGAAGAGAGATGATATATACAAGTGTAAAAAGGTAAGAAAATATAGCTGAAAATCTAATATTGAAAATATCCAAATTTTTAGACATATGTGAAAATATGAATCTCAAACAGCCTATCTACCAAAATTTCTCTATAATTAACTACATCCTATCAATATGTTAATATAAATATTATAAATAATTTTTATCAACCTCATTTAATAATTTTTACAATCAAATTTGCATTTAATAATTCATTTTCATCAATTTTCATTTTTTTTTTCCAAAATTGTTGCACACACAATTCCATCTAACCATTATGGTATGATGATAAAAAAAAAAAAAAAAAAAAAAAAGTCAATTATAGTCTAATTAACCACAATTAAAGTTTCATTGACTAATGAGACATTTCCATCAACATCGACATTTCCATAAAATCGACATTTCAAACCTTGTATATACATCCCACTATTTATACTAAACCATTTTGGATGGAACCATTAAAGTAAGGTCAAGACCAAAAAGTATCTTTAAAACCTTCTAAGAGATGTGATATATAAACATTTCGGTTGAGGATTCCTAAAGAGTCACAAAACTTTGCCTCATCCTCATACATGAAAAGATTAGAACACAAAAATCAGAAGCATATAAACTATTGTGCTCATCGTAACTTTACGAGACAGAAGACTTTGAACATATTTTACACTCAAGTCTTCAGTTCAGTCTAATAGATTGGCCTCAAATATGAAACACTAAAGAGTCTAAAAGACAATCACAAAGCCAACACAACATTGGAATGAAAAAGTAGGAAAAAATTAATCTTCAAATTTATCCTTCTGGATAACCTGCAATGTAAAATAATTGGAAAGCTTAATCTTACCTGATGAACAAATTCAATCAGAACAAGTGACTTGCGTCTCTAGCTTTTCCAGAATGAGTGGGTATAAAAACCATTCTTTTGTCTTTAGTTTTCAGCTTCCAGCCATATTGGTTCTGAATTTCAACTCGAAATCCAGACACAGAAATGCCAGGACCAAATCTCATGACTCACGGTCTCTATCCAAACATATCTGATCTGATCGCATTTGGTCCCGGGTTGAAGTTGTTACCCAGAAGAATACAATTCGTGAAAATCTACGATCTCGATGCTAGATTTCTATCATTCTTTTTACAAGAGGGACCAGCTGAATGGTTGATCATTTAGTCATCTCATCAAAACAGCCAAATTGTTGTAACTTGTGATCTTCATAAGAGTACCACTGCCCACTGCCCCGTTGCACATTGGCTTCTACAAATCGTTTCCATGCCTTTAATGGCCTATTTGCCTCACCAAATTCAGAGTTGCCTCCTGTTCTATAGTTCCTGAAAAAGCCTCTAGCTGCAAAACTCATGAACTCGGTTGGATCAATGTAACCACGCATTCTTGATATAAATCCACCCTCTTGAGATAGACGCATTCTGAAATACCAATCAGAAACAGGTCGTTCTGCTGAGGAAACATCCAAATCAGGCTGGGTTTGAGTTTCTTGCTTTGTGGGAGAATTGTAGTCAATAGAAGTAAAGCTCCCGATACCAAATGAATCCCAATCAATTTGCTGCAGGATCATGGCTGCTCGTTCTGTGCTACTCCTTGAATGATTCTCCATATTCAATGCATAATCATGTGCTAGTTTTTCTACTTGAAGTTTCATTTCAAGCAACCGGTTTCCAACTCTTGAAGCAACTGCATCATATAACTTTCCCCTAGAGACGTTTTGCGCACTTCCAGAGTTGAGTAGATCTTCAAATTCAATGGGATCACCAATAATAATTGTCACCTGAAGTTTCCATGATAACAACCACAAGAATATTTAACAAAGGTAAAACAAATAATTTGAAAATGTAAGTACGCTGTGTGTGTGAGACCTCTAGATATAAAGGTTCAATTACAAGTTTAGTCCTGAACTTTCAAAGTGTCAATTTGGTCCCGTTTCAAATAGGTCCTCACATAATAAGTCCATGAACTTTCAAAAGTATCTGGTTGGTTCTTGAACTTTCACTTTTGTGTGCAATAGGGCCCTCAACTTTCAATTTTGTGTCTAGTAAGTCCTCGGCCTATTCAACATTTTTTAAAATTCACAAGCCTAAGAAATACAAAATTGGAAGTTTAGGGTCCCAATAGACATAAAATTAAATTTTATATTAAATAGATTGATTAATTTTTAAAAATCTCGAATATGTCAGGGACTTATTAGACACAACATTGAAAATTCAATGACCTTATTAAACATTTTTAAAGTTAAGGGACCTATTAGACATAAAATTGAAAGTTCATGAACCTATTAGACACTTTTTAAAGTTCAAGGACCAAATTGACACAACTCGGGAACTAAAGTTGTAATTTAACCTAGATATAACATAATTGAGAGAGAGAGAGAGAGAGTTGTAAATATAACATAATTGACAAGCACACTACTGTCAAGACAACCTACCGTCTTTCCGATCTTTGGAATTTTAGCTCCAATAGGCAGGATCTCCTGCATACCCGTGTGAACAAATGGGATAACTGTAGGAACAGTGTCTGCATCTAAAATCAGCCTGCCAGGAAATTGATATAGAATGATAAACATGCTGTGTAAAAAACAGAAGAAAAGGTAGGAAGCTATGCTGTGAGAGACAGCAAAGATTCGTTGAAAAAATTCATCTATGGAAAAATGCACGTTCCTTAAGTAGCTCAAGAGTAAAAGAAAAAACACACTTCCAAATTCGTTTCAGTAACAATTCGCTGAAGTTCCCAAAAATCTGGATCTTCAAAAATGCTTCCAACCCCACGATTATAAACCAAAAGAACAATTTCACAGATGCTCACCTCCCAATGCCTCTTTTTGAGGAACCCATTGTTTTTCCACCATCTCGAGAACGACTCCCCTCAGGAAAGATGTGAACCCAACCTCCACGATTTAGTTTTGAAATAGCCATATCCATACCCTAGGGCCATCAAAACAAAAGTTAAGGTGCGACAACTTGCATGCAGATGAAAAACTAAAGTCCATGTTAAATTACGCCAAAACAACAACACAAACTCAATCCACATACCAATTAGACCATATTATTTTTCGCACTAGGCACTACACGTCACCTTTTAAGAGACATGGAGTTTAATCTATCCAGACATCTTTCTCTAACAACCTAAGAAGCACAGACACGCGACACGGGCACGACACGACGACGCGTCAATTTCCAAAAAAGTAGGACACGACAAATTGGGAACACATTAATTTTTTTTAAAAAAAAAACATATATATGTGTGCATATTTTGACATATTATGGATATTTAACACTTTTATGTAAATTTCCTCTATATTTAAACATTAAAACAAGTAAAAAACATAACTATGGATAAAAACAGAAGAAAAAAAAAAAGAAAGAAAAACAAAACTATGGATAAAAACAGAAAAAAAAAAACTTAAAGCTGCAGAGAAGAATAAAAACAGAAAAAAACTGCAAGGATAAGAACATAACTATGGATAAAAACAGAAAAAAAAAAATCTTGTTGGAGCCGTGTCGGACCCGTGTCGGGAGCCGTGTCGGAAAATAAAAAAATTTAAAAAAAAATCACACGCCACATGGTGTGTCGGAGGCGTGTCAAGGCGTGTCGGTGTCGGACACGTGTCCGACACTGACACTTCATCATGTGTCCGACACTGACACTTCGTCTCGAAGTGTCCATGCTTCTTAGCTAAGAACCAAGCAATTGACAGATTGGAGAGGAGAGGAATTAAACATTTAGAAAACTATATTCTAGTATCCACCTCCAGTATTATGCATTCATGGTAATCACAGATTGGAAATTCAAAGAGGAACAGAAAAAAGAAAGAATGTTACCACTGTATATACTGTAGAAATATTACATTCTCCAAGATCAAACTTTTAGAGAAACGTGAAAAGAAAGATATAGAATGGATTCTTGATACCTAAATACACCAGAAATCAAGGGAAAAGTTCAGAAGTTATAAGTCATGCCACTCTGTGCTAAGACTTTACTCTGATTCAAGGAGATAAATGAAGTATCAGATCATGTTTATAAGGAGGTAATTGGAAATAACCCATTCAAGGCAACCACAAAAATGCCCACTTACGCGCACCTCGACTAATCTCACGGGACAACCGCCTGACCCTACTACATTTGGTTGTCAAGGAAACTCTAGGATATTAAATCCTAGGTAGGTGGCCACCATGTATTGAATCCATTCCCTCTAAGCCTTTTATTTTTTCTAACCACGTTTCAAATAATAAACACCAGGTTTTCCAGCAAGCGTACATAATAAATATTTCAGAGCCAGTAAAAGAAAATTTGAAAAGGCTGCAATACCTTCTGATAAATTCCATCACCACGGGCAACTGGCAGGACTTTCACAGTACTAAAAAATGCAGAAGTGACAGGATTGCTAAAACATCGATCTGTTGCACACAGTGTCCATCTTAAATTCTGGGCATCAAAAAGAACACGGGGAGGAAGCAGTGCTGCAATTACAAAAGGGTCATCTACAGAGGCCACGTGATTGCTAACCTGATAAAATGGGGAGAAAAATACAGTTCTCCATTGTTACCTCAAATTATTCAAATAACACAACACAAGAATGCACATATAATGCCTCTACAGTAAGACATTCCAGTTTTCAATTTCAAATTTGGCGATGCATCTAGCACTAGCAAAACCAGGTGGAAACATCTAAAAATGCAATGGAAAAAGAAATTAAAAGATCCTCACCGTAACAAGAGGTTGGTCCTTGGGTCTGTGCAGCACAGCATTGTGTAGTTTCTCGAGACCATATACCTAGAAGAGAAACCAAATGATCAAAACAGATAGAAAATAAATAAGTAAAAGAAAAAAGAAAACTTCAGACCAAACTCATTTTCAGCACCTGCACACGATTCAAACCATGCATAAACACATGGCAGACATTCCCTAGAACAGGAACAGCTACGGCCTGAAGCATCCGAAGAATGACCGATTCTTCTCCATCATTGAAATCCTTGCCAACTGTTTCCCAAAAAAAATAATAATAATAAAACCACTCAAATTTAGACAATTCAGCTATTGCAGAAGCCACAACAGAACAATCACTTCACGAACAATTTCTACAGTATATACAGACACGTGAACATATAATCGATTAATTAAAATGCAAGCCTAAAGGCACCTGTTATGATAAATAGAAATCTCTAGAGAGAAGGTATCGGCTTATTCAATAGATTATTGTCGTGAGCTCGTAGCGCGAAGTTCCGTCCCCCTGGCAACTAATTAATCGACTTCATTTAATGAAAAGTTGCTATAACAAGTTATTAATTGCTCGGCGATCTCCCCTCACTCAAATAGACATACAGGAAGTCTCAAAGACCAAAAAACACGAAGCAAGCAAGCGATGGAAAAAGAAATGGCACCTCGCTTGCGATAAAAAGCAGTGGAAGACGGCAAATCATGGCGAAAATCACGAAACCTCTGAATCCAAAGACGAAGCGTGAAGGAGAAGTAGCCATCGGAGAATATGGCCGGCTTCCGGCGGTGGTTGTCGACAGCGACACGGAAGCGGTCCCTGAGGCGGAGCTGCAGGGAGCGGGCCTTGTTCTTCCAGATATCAGTCCGGTCGATGAAATTCACAGCCATAGCATTTGACAGAGATCCAAGATTCAAAGCAGAGCGGCGAGAGATCGAGTGGAAATTGCAGATTACAGAATCGGAGGGTTTGATAGGATCATAGGAGAAGGAAGAAGAAGGCGGCGAGGAGGGGTTTTTGTTGCGTGTGGGTCGGTGTACGATACACCTGTTTTTCGATCCGACTCATCAGATGACTTCACTTTCACGTTATTGCCTTATATCCATTTTCGAATTTGGAACAAATATCTTGCAATAAATTTAAATATCGGCTCACAAATTGAATTTTTTGAAAATTAACAAAAGTGTAAATAGTGGTTTTCTTTTTTTACTAAAAAGAATAACCTATTTTAAAAGTTATGGTTTTTAATCAATCACCTAGCTTAGCTTCACGTGTAAAAAGGTTCTTTGGGTACATATATCTATAGTTTTTTTTTTTTTTTGAGAATATATATACATATAGTTTTAAAAAAGTTCAATTTTTTTTTTTGACAATATGTGGGCGGGTAATTCGAACCACAAACCTTGTGGTTATCAGCAGCGGCGGATCTACAGTAGGCCCAGGGGGGCTCGAGTCCCCGGACTTGAGAGTTTATAGGATTAATATTAAATAATTCAATTTGATTTTCAAATCCCGAGTGTGCTCTAGTGGTATGCACGCCTCTAGCCCCCCTCTGCGGCTTGTATTTGAGTCCTTAAGAGGTCAATTTTCTTGTTGCAGCGTCATAATTTTTTGGTTTTACACGGTAAATGTTTCCTTTAATATAATAAATGTGTGTATATAAATATAAATAGTAAGCTCAAAATATTACCATATAAATTTCTTCTTTAAAATTGGTATTTTTTCTTAGAAATTAATAGAAATATTTTTAACTTTGGATAATTAATCCTATAAGAAACTATAATTACTATAAAAAAAAAAGGTTATAATTATTATTTATGTTTCATTTTTTATATATATTTATATAAAAAAAAATATAGGTTGAAATATCATTTTAGTCCATTTTTGGACTTGTTTTATTTTAGTTCTTGTATTTTCAAGCGTACAAATTTAGTCTCCGTACTATTAATAAATCTTAAAATTAGTCCCTACTGTTTGTTTATTATTGACTTTTCCAAAAATAAAAAAATAGTCTTTATCAACCTCACTCCATATGTTTTGGAAATATATTTACATTCTGTCTTTTCGTGAATGAAAACTATTATTATTATTTTATCAAGTTTTATAAAATTAACTTCAATGACTGATCTAAAGTGACAAAAATGGTATTTTACCTTTAAAATATCAATCATATTCTCTATCGAACAAACTAATATCAAAATATATCCAGCCCCCCTGACAGAAAGTTCTGTATCCGCCACTGGTTATCAGTTCAAGGTTATGCCAGTTGAGCTAAGCTCTTGTTGGCTATAAAAAAATAAAAAGGTTCACTTTTTCAATTCAGTTTCTTGTCTTCATCTTTAGTAAATGTCAAAATTGATAGGTGATAAATTTACTCGGCATAATATTTTGTAGGGAAAAATACACTTCTGGTCCTGATAAGTCTAAATTGTTACATGTTCATAATCTCCCAATTTGCTTATCTTTATTGAATTCCTTTCAAAAAAATGTTTTAAAATGAGTATAATATGTGTATAGGTCCTCAGTGGAGCTTTGGAAGCAATTCGGGGCTTAAACGAGCGAAACCGAAGCGTAAAATGACAATTCTGCCCTTGGAGCCTTGCCAGCGTCGAAACACCGTGCAAATAAGGAAAGCTTGGAGCCCAAGACCAAGGCACGACGTCGAGACGCTGTGAAGTAGCGTCTCGACACTAGGCAGATTGCAGCATATATTTTCCTAAATTGAAGGGCAGCGTCGCGACGTTGTGGAGTAGCATCTCGACGTTGTCGATTTTCCAGAATTGAAACTTTCCATATTTGGCTCCACGAATTCTCCAAATTTGAGGCTCCTTTCAGCATCAAGTTTCCACGAATTGAAGCCCAAGAAGTCCTATAAATAGAGTGTCTTGGTTTAGGTTTAGAATCATCCCTCAATTCATCCATCACTACAATCTTGTAGTCCATTCTCCTCACCTTTCTCCACCATTCTTTATATTTTAGTTTTGTTTTCTTGCTTTGCATGATGTATTCCAAGAAGATTCAAGCTTGTTCTTGTTCCATGAGCGGCTAGACTCTTCCTTCATGTAATCGGGATGTCAAAGTGTAAGTTCAATTTCTTTTAATGAAATCTCTTGTGTTATAATTCTCAAAAGCATGTTTATGTGAATTTAGTTCTTTGCATATAAGTTTAGATTGTGTTAGGAAAGATTGACAACCTTGACCGCGACCTATCTAAATTTAATTTCTAAATCTAAGTTGCAAATAGGCTAACGTTTTGATATTCCTCATGCGTCCCTCGAACTAAAGGATTTAATCAACTGTAATTGTGGTTTGTTGCCCGTTGCATGTGAATTAATTCGGCTAGATCCCAATGCGGTTTAGATTAGTTAATCGGCCAATTAATTAATTTAAACTAGAATCAAGCTTAGCGTTTGCATGTTTATGATAGTTGGATCACGGCTCTTGGTTTGTTGCCGGAGTACGTCGAACTTAAATTTGTTTTTTACTATTTAGTGAGATTAATGATTTAATTGAATTGAACTTACCATGACAATCCCGGTTACATGATCTCTAAGGTATTAAATTCTTTCCTTTTTACTTCATTCTCCTACTTTTCTTTCTCAATATTTTCCATAATTAGTTTTCTTTCCATAATTGTTTTCTTTCCAAATACAAAACCCCCATTTTTTTTGTTACCTAAAACAATTAAGGAAATTAAGATTTGTTTGCATAGACTCCTTGTGATCGACCCCAACCACTACTGCTACAAGTTAGCTATAGAGGTTGTGGATTATAAATTTATTTGACACGACCCTCGACAAGTCGTCTGTCAAATTGGTGTCGTTGTCGGGGAGTCTTCAGCAAATTTTTCTTACCTTTTTTTATTTTCATTTGACTTTTCTACTTTTTGTCTTCAGTTTATGCAAACTCGTTCTTCACAGGATAGAGAATTTCTGTTTTGTCATGATATCACGAGGGAAGAACGAAGACTTCGAAGGGAGGCAAAAAGAGAAGAAGTCAACGAACCACAAGCTATGACCAAACAAACATTGAAACAACTCACGACCCCGAATTTGAACCAACAACCACGTTGCATCACTTATCCCGAGACCTAAGGTGCATTTGAATTAAAATATGGACTGATCCATCTTTTGCCTATTTTCAGGGGGAGTGCAGGGGAGGACCCCCACAAGCACTTGAAAGAGTTTTACATCGTTTGCACGGGGATGAAGCTCAACGGTGTAACTGACGAACAAATAAATTTACGTGCTTTCCCTTTTTCTTTAAAAGATATGGCAAAAGATTGGTTATATTTTCTTCCTAATGGTTCCATAAATACTTGGGCTGAGATGAAAAAAATATTTTTAGAAAAAAATTTTCCAGCAAGTATGGCCGCCAATCTTCGTAAAGAAATCTATGGCATTACTCAGATCGCCGGTGAAACTCGTTACGAATATTGGGAACGATTTAAAAGGTTATGTGCTTGTTTTCCTCACCATCAAATAGTCGATCAATTGCTAATTCAATATTTCTATGAAGGATTACTTCCTACAGATCGTGGCATGATCAATGCAGCTAGTGGAGGAGCATTGGTGAACAAAACTGCAGCAGAGGCCCGAGCACTCATCTCATCCATGACCGAAAATTCTCAACAGTTTGGGACACGAGTTCCCAGTCTATTACCAGAAGTAGCAGTTGTAAATGAGGTAAGTAATTTTGATTAAAAAAATGTCTGAACTTACTGATCTTGTTAAACAACTTGTGACAGGACAAATTGCAAAGGAAAAGGCTTGTGGAGTTTGTTTGATCCAAGGCCACTCCACTGATTCTTGCCCACAGCTGCAAGAAGCTGGCCAAACCACAAAAGTAAATGCAATTGGAGGGTATGCAAACCAGAATGCCCAAGATAGAAGGTACGATCCATATTCCAACACTTACAATCCAGGATGGATGGATCACCCCAACTTTAGCTATGGCCAAAACAACAATCAGAAACAGAACTTTGGAGGTCAATCTTTCCAATCAGGTACGTCCCTTGAAGATATGGTTAAATCTTTAGCCGAATCCACTTCTAAGTTTCAACAGGAGACTAAGGCCGGTATTCAAAATATGGGAAATCAAATCACACAACTGGCCACTTCCATAAGTAGATTGGAGGCCCAATATGGGAAGTTTCCTGGCCAACCTGAGATACCAAAAAAGGACGGGCTCAATGCAATCACACTTAGGAGTGGAGGCACTTTGAAGCCACCTCCAATTCCTTCCAAAAATGTTGAAGAAAAGATCAATAAGGTAAATTCAGAACCTCCTGTTGTTTTCGATTATACTGAGCCTGCTTCTTTCCCTCCTAGATTGATCCAGCATACTAAGAAAAAGGAGGAAGAGGACAAGGATGCATTGGAAGTATTTAGGAAGGTTTCAGTGAACATTCCACTCTTGGAGGCCATCCAACAATTCCCAAGGTATGCTAAATTTTTGAAAAGATGGTGTACCAAAAAGAAAACTCCCAACAACAAAAAGGTTAGTGCAAATCTTTCCATGCTTGCTTTCAAACCTTTGCCTGAAAAGTGCTTAAATCCAGGTATGTTTTCCTTACCTTGTATGATAGGACATCACCATGTAAAACATGTCATGCTAGACTTAGGAGCTTCAATTAATGTCATGCCTATGTCTATATCATGAGTTAGGGTTGTCTAATTTGCATGAGACTAGTGTTATCATTCAATTAGCTGATAGATCTAGCATTTCCCCTTTGGGTATTTGTGAGAATATCCTTGTTAAAGTAGAGGATTTTGTCTTTCCTGTTGATTTCTATACTTGATATGCCTGCACCATGTAATTCTACTTCTGCCTCTATTATTTTGGGTTGCCCTTTTATGAAGACGGTCAAGGTAAATATTGATGTTGATTTAGGAGTAGTTACAATAGGATTTAAAGGAAAGACATTGACATTTAGGTTAGTTTGGTAATAACCCTCATTCCTCTAGCGATATTAGCGCTATTAAATCTTCAATTATTTCTGACCATATTGATTATGTTTCTTCTAATGATGAATCATTTGAAAATTTTGCACCATTGGTCTACCATGATGGAGTCGAAAGTCCAGGATGATTGGTTCGAATCTCTTCGAGCATAACGACGTTAAAAAAAATTGCGCTTATGGGAGGCAACCCAATTAGTTATATCCCTTTCTTTTCATTTTAGTAGTCTATTCCTTTGATGTTTTCTTAGTTGTTTTTCTTTATTGTTTCATAGGATCCCTAAACTCAAGCTCTACAAATTTTTGGCAATCATGGGAGTTTCCATCCTTGCCAACCCAATGCTTAAACAGGGGAGGTTTTATGTTCCCTTTTACTTTTTTGTCCTTTAGGTTGCATGCTTAGTTTACATTGAGGACAATGTAATGTTTAGGTTGGGGGTGGAAACATATGCATGTTTTATGATTGTGTTGAAGGAGAAATTTTGTCCAATCACAAATTGCCACGTCATTATCTAAAATTAATGACAAAATTACGAATAATTAAATTTGGGACCGATTATAAAGTGACATGTGTCCCAAATTTAATTTGAAGACAAAGTTGGCCAATTATAAATTTAAAGAGCCAAATTTCGATTTGATCAATTAATTAGAAAATAAATTATTTTGATCAAATTAATTAATTTGACCAATTAATTAACAAAATAATTAATTGGATCAAATTTCGGTCTTTTAAATGTCTGGGTCATATGGTTTTGGGTCAAATATGAACCGAACCCAAGACTAAAATGGTTGAGCCCAAGACCGATAAAGTCCAAGCCCAAGTTGTTAGGCCCGAAAGTCACCAGGGCCCATCCAGCGAGAACTCTATAAATAGAGGGGTTCTCCTTCATTTCAGGGGTTCAGAAATTTTAGACAGTTCAGAAATTCTACACTCTCACAAAGACAAGAGTTCAGAGTTTCAAAGCTCTCAAGCAGAACCAAAGAATTCAGAGAGACTCCACCAAGTTTGAAGACCGAAGACTCTCTGCAATCCATAAGTTCAAGTGTTGAACACTTCTTGAAGATCAAACACTCTTCAAGACTTCAACACTCCTTGAAGATCAAAAACTCTTCAGGACATCAACATTTCTTGAAGCCCAACACTCTTCAAGACTTCAACACTCCTTGAAGATCAAAGACTCTTCAGGACATCAACACTTCTTGAAGATTGAAGACTCCTTCAAGACTGGAAGACTTCAAGCTCCAAGAATCCATTGAAGCTTCAAACTCGAGATCAAGCGTTCCAGCCCTCGAGTGAAACACAATCACACACACATAAGAGAGAGAATCAGAGGATAAAAGTTAGAGATTGTACACCCACACGCATACAAACATCAATTCAATATATTGTTTATTCCACGTGTCTCCATCTTCGAAGTTACGTGTGAACAGATTGCTTTATGCTTTATTGGATTGAGGCCATGCACATGAGCATTGGACCTATTATTTTGAGCAATTTTAAAATTTTGAGCTTTAAATATGAGATTGTATGCCTTCCTTTAGGATTGATCATGAGATTTCTAGGATGAGAAAAACATGACCATACATTTTTCCTTTAGTTGAATTGCATGCATTCTAGCATCTTTAGAGCCTTCATTAAATTTTTTCAAAATTTTTCAAGTCTAAATTGAACATGAGTCCTTCCTAGCGTAGTTTTGTTGGTTTTAGATGGCTTTATAGGATTTGAATTTCTGTTGTCACCTTGATAGGATAGGTAGCATGTTTAGAGGAAATTTTTGCAAAATAGCTTGTTTTATGCTTTGGGGAGTGAGAAAAAGAATATTCTCCTTGTGAGCTTCAAAAGAAAATCATTTACCTTGTTGAGAAAAAAGAATATGAGAAAAAGAAGAAAAATATTTAAGCTTGTTTTTGTTTTTCTTGCTGGGGTAAAAAGAGATGCCTCTAGTGTGATCAGTTAGGTCGTCTGACAACGCTCATTTATATGTGTTATTTAGTCCTAAAAGCTTAAATAATTGTTTGGAAAGCAAGGACTTTATACCTAAAATCTTATCATTTTAAGTCTTTTTAGCAAAAGTCGTAGAAGCATGAAGGAAATCTTAGAATTATAGAATTTAAGCATATTTTGTACAAAAAGAGATTATTTTATAAAGAATTTATCCAAGTAATGTTTTTTGTGCAGGAGTCTTTGCGAGGAGAATGTGCCCGCAAGAGGAGATAAAGGTTAGCGGAACAAAATGAATTAAAAGTTGCAAGATTGTGCCTGCATCTGGACCTGAAGATGCGGTAAAGTTGCGCCCGCAAAGCCATATAAGGAAAGAAGCCCCATGCTGAAGACAAAATTGTCAAAGCAGAACACAGAGTAAATTGCGCATGAGATGCAGCCACAATTGAACTTTCCGATAGAATTTCGAGATTTGCGGGATTTGCACAGAATCATCTGAATATCCCCCAATCCGACATCAAATCTCCGCAAGCGAACGGGTCGACAAGTAATAAAGAAACGGCAAGTATGCCGAGTATCGTATCCACAGGGAGAAGTGCACTTAAGCAAGACAAAATTCTAAACACTAAAAATACTAAGACCGCCTATTATCTAGGGAATCCAACATAATGAAAGAAGTAATTGAAAACTAAACAAGACAATAAAGCAGTAATGATCAAGCAAATGAAAGAGGGACGATGAATTAATTGAGAGGCAGGGTCTTGAATTCCAGAATACAGCTTAATAGTTATTCTAATTACTTAATTTTGTGTTCGACTAATTATAGATCTAGAATCTCCATTAATCACATAGGTTCTCCTGTTAGTTTCCCTAATTATAATTAACTCATTTTAACAACCTAAGTGTCCTTAGCTCTATTAAATGGGCTAATTAATGAGTCCTGATTCATTATCGATCTCTAAGCCTAATCAACTAATCTCGTTGTCACTACGAGCAATTAAGCCTAGTTGAGTGGGTTATGATCTGACTTAGTTTCTCTCCGTCGAGTTTCCACTAAGTATCTAATCACTATAAATTTGGCCAGAATCTATAGAGCATTAAGAATTCCCACACAAATAATTAGTAAAATGGACACAAAGATAGGCAATCAAAATAACATTAAACTATATTCCTTCATTCAAGACCCGTAAGCCGGGATTTTAGCTATACATGTATGCTATAAGTACCAAAATTTCCCGTCTATACATGATATAAAGCAATAAATGAACAAATAAAGAGGATAGGAACTGAACCGTCGAAGAACCCCTTGCTTGCGCCTTGGATCCCTCGCGAAATGAGCTCTCGATCACTCCAAAAAATGCCCAAAAACAAGAATTTCGCGCTCTTTTCACTCGCTCTCAACCCAACCCTCAAAATGTCTCAAAGAGCCTTTAGAAAAGTGGAGGAAATGAATGTTTGATGCCAAAAACCGAATGCCTTTCGCGCCTTATATAGTGCTCTAGGGCCGACAACGTCGCGACGCTGTGACGTCACTGACTTGTTGCCCAAGACGTCCAGCCTAGCGTCTCGACGCTGTCCTTCGGCTGGAAAATTCCAGATTGCGATTTGGCTGATTTTTGGGCTTGTCCTTCACTTTTTTGGCCTAACTCTTCTTCTTTTAAGGTCTTTGACTCCTCCAATTGACCCACATTGAATCTCCATGATTAATTCTTCATGAATTGAGCTTCTTTTCTCTCCAATTTCTCCAAAAATCCAATAAAAGCTCCTAGGGACAAAAAAATCATAATTAATTGAATTTGATCATTAAAAACACAATAAAGCTCAACAAAAACTATTAAATTTAAGGGTAAAATAGTAGCATTTATGCATGCTATCAGTGGGTGCAAACTGAGTTATGCTATCTGCACCATGTCTATGTGGGCAACATAGATAGTGTGCTCAGCCGTCTGCAAGGCCTGAGCAAATTGCTGGAGCATAGGTGGAGGTGATCTAATGCTCAAGGTTGAAACTGTTTGAATTTCCCTACTTATCTCATTGATTTATCATTTGTCTTTATTATGTTTTTGCTTTTGTCTTTAAAAACCAAAACCCCAATTATCAATTTTTATTTAGTTACCATCCGTGGCAGCAAATTTAGAGGAGATTCATATTTTACAGAATTGTGTGTTAACTTAACTAGTCACTGTCTCCCTTGGGTACGATATCCGGAATACTTTCCACTTTATTACTTGATAGTGTATACTTGCACTCGAGCAGTGTCATAGCACACGCACGTCAAGTTTTTGGCGTCGTTGCCAAGGAGATTGGTAAAACGGTTGATTAACACAAGTTTTGTTTTTGTAAAGTAGGAATTGCGATCGGTTTGCGACCGCAAAATCCTCTATCACAGGACACTGATTCTTTTTGCAGGGATTTCTTTGCCGATTGAATTGGTGTATGCTCAAAAGACCTGAATATAATTTTGACCCTGAGATAGAGAAGACTTTCAGACAGCGCTGTAGGGAGCAAAGAAGAAAGTTGAAGGAACTACGAGAAGCTCAACAACAGGAAACCCCAGAAGGAATTTTTCTGCAGGCAATTGCGATGGAACCACTTGTTTGGAGACCCTCTCGGTGCGCAGCGAAGAGGAGCACAACCCAACAATGTGCAAAATCAAGATGTGACAGTAAATAATCCCATACTTGTTACAGATGAAAGGAACAGAGCCATACGGGATTATGCAGCTGCAACTTTCTATAATCTTAATACAGGAATTGTTGAGCCAGTCATTGCTACTAATCGTTTTGAGCTCAAGCCAATTATGTTCCTGTTGGGTTTCCAGAGTGGGTGAAAATGTAGTAAAAAATAGACTCTAGAACTCTGTGCAAGTATACACAATCCGCAGCAAGTAATAAGTATTTATTGAATCCAAAGTCTGAATTAGTTCTCACTTTATCTATTTTGTATAACTTTTCAATGGTTTCAAAGATGGTTAAAATGATTGGTTTTTATAGAATGCTGAAGCAAAAGAAATGACAGAACAGAAAGTAAACAAATAAAGCAGACATATGAGAAACAGGCGCTGGTAAGGATTTAGTAATTGTTTTAAAAGATGCTCTAGCAATATTATTGATTATGCAAAACTCTCGCAGTCTTATTAGAGGATTCTTCCCGGAACTCCGGATTTTTTAGAATGTGTTTCAACTCCAATGACGTACTACCGATCAAGCACTAGGCAACTGGCTATCCCTAGCTCAGTCACTGGCGTTCACCAATACACAATGATTTAGTGTGATTAAATGCCACACACTCCCTAAATCATCCCTGAAACTAGAAAGTGGTATTCATACCGGCTGGCCAGGCGGGCACAAAATATAAATGAGCACAACAAATAATCAAGATGCATCAATCAACATTTATTGCATAGAAATTAAGCACGACAATTACATATTCCCTAACCAACACCTAAAGTTACTTAGTTCATAAAGTGCATAGCAACACACGTTACAATCTGAGTAAATACATCCATAATTACAAAACAATACAAGAAAATACTAATTCCCTTGATCAACTTCGTAATTGATGGTCTTCTTGTAGTCCCTAATCTTTCTCCTCTATTCGGCTCCCAAAGGTGGAAGTAAACTTTCCAAGAGTGGAATGTTCCTCCCAAAGATGGAATGAATTTGACTTGAGACAACTCCTCCTTTTATAGAGTGATAGCAAGCCCTAATGAGGTCAATTTGGACACGTGGCAGGCTCGCCAAGCTTCTTAAATTCGAGAATAGCTCAACAAACTTCGGTTCATTAAAATGGATAACGAGTTGTGACGTGGCAGTTTTGCTCCCTACTTTGCTGCAGCACAGATTTTGCTCCCTCAAGTCGCCCAGCAATATATTCTGCACAAAATAACTTCCAAAGTATCCATTCTTCCAAATGGGTTAAAGCATATTATATTCATCTAAAAGAAACCCTATTTAGCACAAAAGACACACAAATCACTATAGAAATAAGGTCTAAATAACCCCCTTTTGGAGAGTTATCATATCCCCAAACTTGAACTATTGCACGTCTCGAGCAATACTAACCAACCTTCCCTAAAGAATTCAAAACATTAGACAAAGCATAACTTAATCAAAACAGATAATCCAACACTACCTTCAACCTTTACCTGAGCATTCTGCAAAACCAAGCTCTGCTGCAGCAAAATAATTCTTCCGGCATGGACAAATAATCACCACCTTTAACTCAATCCTAAGAACTTTCCACAGCCTAGCTCTATTATCAGACATCATTTTTAAGGGGTTTATGTATATTTTTATTCTTTTGTTCTTCAGACTTAAAGCAGTCCTATAGTCATAAGCTCTTAAGCATGGGATGACCCACTTTATGGTGCAGTATACCCTTGCCTCAAACTCATCACTAATTAGGCCAAATACTCATTGTTTGCTAAAAAATCCTTAGTTATTCTATCCCTTGCTCCTCAGAATGGCGAAATTTTATGATGAAGCTCACCTAAGTCCTGGGAGACAGAAAAACTGCTAGATTATCATTCATCCTTCAAAACTTTTGGTCTATGAATTTTCTCAGCAAAATTTTCAACAATAAATTTTTTCAGCAAATAATCTTTCTCATTTTTTCTTATTTCCTAGGTCATCTTTTGACACAAAGACAAACTGTGGGTGTCACAAATGTCCCTGGTTACTCAACAACCTGGAAAATTAATTAATGAAGGAGAGGAATGGTCAAGCAAAACAATTGTAGTAGCTAAAAGTCCCTCAAACTTAAATTATTCATTGTCCCCAATGAATCATTAATATTTCAAATTATACCCCCAGACTTAAATTTTTCTATCTGAATTTTAAACTAAGCGTGGGACTAGAATTAAGCTTAAGGTGGATCAAATAAATCAACACTACCTCAAAATCTTCTTGCCGTAGCAGTGACCAGGCTAGAAGAAACGCTCAAGTAAAAGGTTTCTGGAGATCAGAATACCTTGATCTAATTAAGCTACTAGTCCAAGCTTAAAAAATTCAGAAGAAAATTAGTTAAGTTAGGAATGCTCAGTGCCATAGAACAGAAACAACCTTGGAAATTTCATTAAAAACAGAAAAATATATACATCAGCAAATATTTCTGTGTGGCCTAGAAACAGAAATAAAAACAAAAAACTGGGGTTCTCTTCTTTTTAGCTTTCTTTTTCGGAGCATCAGGTGTAGTAGGTTCAACTTCCTCTACATCCCTTTCCTTGCGGCCTCTCGTTTTCACCATTATAGACTTGAAGAATTTTTTTTTTCACTCGAAGAATGGAAGGAAACAGAAGGAAAAACAAGTGGAAGAAGAAACAAACCTGAGTGGGGTTTAAATGGGGCTTCAGAAAATAAGATAATCAGTGAAAAATCTTCCCCCATTAATATCTTTTACCATTTAAACCTGCAAGTAATTAATCAAATTAAATTTTCAAAACGGTAAGATTTTATCATAATGATGTGCTGTCCAACGGCTCTGCCGTTCGATTTCCCTGTGCGACACGTGGAAGCACCTGATCTTCATGCCAATTACCTGCTCACCGAAAATTTAAATCCCAACGGTAAAATAATTTAATTCTTAACCACATCCGTAATATTCTGATGATATATTCACTCTAACCAGAAGATTGCAAAAACAAATTGGGCAACAAGATTTTCTTCTAGAAGAATCTTTTCACACGGAAAATTCAAATTCAAACCACCAAAATCAAATCTTATCTTATTTATCTTCAGCCGAATAAATCAGGAAATATTATTATTAAACCTAATCTAAACAGAAATACAAATAACAGTGAAATAAAATCGAACTAAATCTAATCGGAATAAATAAAAACTAAACTAGCAAAAATAATAAAAATACTCAAAAATAAAATCTACTAAATTAAAAATAACAACGACTTAAAATAAATCAGGCAAGATAAAATCAAATCCGAAACAAAAACAAAACAAACTAACTCTAAAATCATCCAAATTAAAATCAAACCAAATCAGTGAGAAATAACATCGCAACAAACACTGGGAGCTTCAAAAGATTGCTCTGTAAAAATACTCCCGCAAATATCTCGCTCTCTCATTCATCAACCAACTTTAGGGAAGGATATTTTGACTGGAACTCCTCTCCCCAATAATGTTTCACACGCTGTCCATTAACTTTGAACACACAGTCATCATCAACACATTGTCTAACCATAGATGCATCATTTGATATATAAAACTTCACCCCATGGAAAAATTCTTTCATCTGTTCTTTTGATAAACCAGGAGGAAAATTTCCAAAATCACGGTAATTGGAAAAGTCATCATACCAAGGTGTTTTCACTACCTTAATATGAGCTACTGTAAATAACCGCTCATCAATGAAGCACACTTGGAACACTGATTTGAGAAGAATACACAAAGGCAACTTTACTAAGGTCTCTTCTTCCTCCGGCATTAAATCCGATGCAACAATAATGGGCAACTTCTCACCCTCCCCAAGATACACATACTTTAGATGATCCAGCAAGGGCTTCAAATCTAAAGTGGGTGCCTCAATCAGGGATGACTTAATAGGAGGAACTTTCCTTTCATTCAAAACTAATGACTCAAAACCATCCTCACACCTAGACACTTCTTTTTCATTTTTTCTTTCTAACGAACAAACTTCTAAATCCTCTATACTAACCTCTCCATGATCTTCCAAATGCTTGTCAATCGAATCCTGTATTGCTGTCGCAACAATTGTGTTCTCCAGAATCCTAAGGAAAGAACAATCTTCCACTTCGTCTGGATACTTCATGGCCTTAAAAACATTGAACTTTACTTCCTCATTATAAACCCCCATTGTTAATTCCCCTTTTTGAACATCTAT
Organism: Luffa aegyptiaca; assembly: GCA_017139565.1. Taxonomy (NCBI): domain Eukaryota; kingdom Viridiplantae; phylum Streptophyta; class Magnoliopsida; order Cucurbitales; family Cucurbitaceae; genus Luffa; species Luffa aegyptiaca. Next base: position 8,707,270 of record CM029397.1, read on the forward strand.
CAACGCCCTACCAGTAGCCAAAAATGGACGACCAAGAATAATTGGGACATCTTTATCTGCTTCATAATCCAAGATAGTAAAATCAACAGGAAATATGAATTTATCTACTTTCACTAAGACATCCTCAATTTTACCCTCTGGATATGTGATAGACCTATCAGCTAGTTGGAGTGTGACTGTGGTTGGTCTAGCTTCACCAATACCTAGCTTTCAATAGACCGAAAGAGGCATAAGGTTAATGCTCGCACCTAAATCACAGAGTGCTCTACCTAACTCTTTTCCACCTATAGACACAGGTATAGTAAATGATCCTGGATCCTTAGCCTTGGTTGGTAGCCCATTCTTCAGAATAACACTACATTCCTCAGTAAGCGATGCAGACCTAACCTCTTCTTTTTAGTTAAAATATCCTTAAGAAATTTAGCATAATTAGGCATTTGCTTTATGGCTTCTACTAACGGGATATTTATATGCAATTGCTTAAGAATCTCTAAAAACTTCTTACATTGATCATCCTGATTCTTAGGCCTTTGCCTTTGTGGAAAAGGTAGAGGTGGTACATAAGGTGGGGGCGGCACATAAGGTGGTTCCACATCTGGAACAGATCCAAATGCTCCAGCATCATTATTGCTACCTCCAACACCTTGACCAGACTCCGACTCTTTTTCAACAACAACATTTTTATCACAATTATTCTCTATTTCCTGAGGCTTACTAGGCTCTTTCCTCTCCTCTAGTGGCTTGCCACTCCTAAGAGTCACTGTCTTTACCTGCTCCTTACCTTCCCTTCTAGGGTGTTCAATATCTGAAGGAAGCTTCCCTTGAGGCCTTGCCTTCAGCTCATTAGCTAGCTGACCCACTTGCAATTCTAGGGCTCTCATTGAAGCTTGATTACTTTGAATTGCGGCATCTGTATGAGCCATATATTCTTTCATCATTGCCTCAAGAGAACTCTCTGAATTTTGCTGGGGCAAAGCCTGCTTATTTTGCTGGGGCAATACCTGCGCTTTAGCAAATCCCGATTGGTTCACCTTTGGTTGTGCTTGCACATTGCTTCCTTGTCCTCCCCACGAGAAGTTGGGGTGGTTGCGCCAACCTGGATTATAAAAGTTAGAATAAGGGTTGTTCCTCTGATTACCTACAAAAAACACAGAAGATGGATTGTTGGGGCAAAACTCGTAGTTGTGATTTTCACCACAATAAACACATGCTTCTTCTGCAACTTGGTTCACCACTGCAGCAGGCTCCACAGCTGGCGGCTGCTGATGACTAACCACTGTCACATTTTTAAGAGCGTTAGCTAACATTGCAATATCAGCCCTAATGGTGGACACACCATCAACCTCTAACACATTCTTAACCTTTTTATGTGTGCCTCTAACATCTGACCACTGACAACTATTAGTTGATATTCTTTCTAAAATTTCATGGGCTTCATTAAAAGTTTTTGCCAAAAGGGTCCCTCTAGCCGAAGCATCAACCATACCTTGAGTTGCTCCATTTAACCCATTGTAAAATGTTTCCATTTGAATACAATGGGGTAAACCATGGTGGGGGACACTTTCGCAAAAGCTCCTTAAACCTCTCCCAAGCCTCACTAAAAGTCTCATCTTCAAGTTGCCTAAACCCTACTATTTCACTCCTCAATTTAGCATTCCTATTTGGTAGGAAATATTTACTCAAAAAATTTTGTGCTAACTCATTCCATGTCCTAATTGATCCTGGAGCAAAAGAATTTAACCATGCCTTTGCTCCATCTCTAAGAGAATACGGGAACAAAGTTAATCTAAGGGCATCTCTAGGCACTCCTTGAATTACAAAAGAATCACTAACTCCTAGAAAAGACTTAAGATGCAAATGAGGATCTTCAGATGACAAACCATGGAACTGACCCACGGTTTGCAACATCTGAAACATTATTGGTTTCATTTCAAAATTTGCTGCCTCAATGTGAGGACGTGCAATCCTTGGATTTAACTCATCAAACATTGGAAAAGCATACACTCGAATGGTTGTGGCCCTATCGTTTGCTACCAAGATAGGATTCTCAGCCTGATTATTTTGCTGTTCATTTTGCTCCAGCGGTGGATTTGGCTGCAGCACACGATTTTGCTGGGGGTCTGCTGGGTCTTCTGGAGCCTGCGGGAGACGCGACACGTTAGCCATTGGATTTTGGTTTCTATGCTGCTCTCTTCTTCTTCTCCTGAATGTCCTCTCGATTTCTGGATCAAGCTCGAACTTTACCCCAGGCGGATCGTTCATGCACCAAACTCACACCTGCGAAAACAAAAGAAACAATCAAAAAGTTCTAGCACCAAACCACTAAAACACATACACAAAACAGATCAGATAAAAACTTATTCAAGTCCCCGGCAACGGCGCCAGAAACTTGTTGGGTTTCCAGAGTGGGTGAAAATGTAGTAAAAAATAGACTCTAGAACTCTGTGCAAGTATACACAATCCGCAGCAAGTAATAAGTATTTATCGAATCCAAGGTCTGAATTAGTTCTCACTTTATCTATTTTGTATAACTTTTCAATGGTTTCAAAGGTGGTTAAAATGATTGGTTTTTATAGAATGTTGTAGCAGAAGAAATGACAGAATAGAAAGTATACAAATAAAGCAGACAGATTAGAAACATGCGTTGGTCAGGATTTAGTAATTGTTTTAAAAGATGCTCTAGCAATATTATTGATCATGCAAAACTCTCGCAGTCTTATTAGCGGATTCCTCCTGGAACTCTGGATTTTTTAGAATGTGTTTCAACTCCAATGACGTACTACCGATCAAGCACTAGGTAACTGACTATCCCTAGCTCAGTCACTGGCGTTCACCAATACACAATGATCTAGTGTGATTAAATGTCACACACTCCCTAAATCATCCCTGAAACTAGAAAGTGGTATTCATACCGGCTGGCCAGGCAGGCACAAAATATAAATGAGCACAACAAATAATCAAGATGCATCAATCAACATTTATTGCATAGAGATTAAGCACGACAATTACATATTCCTTAACCAACACCTAAAGTTACTTAGTTCATAAAGTGCATAGCAACACACGTTACAATTTGAGTAAATGCATCCATAATTACAAAACAATACAAGAAAATACTAATTCCCTTGATCAACTTCGTAATTGATGGTCTTCTTGTAGTCCCTAATCTTTCTTCTCTATTTGGCTCCCAAAGGTGGAAGTAAACTTTCCAAGAGTGGAATGTTCCTCCCAAGGATGGAATGAATTTGACTTGAGACGACTCCTCCTTTTATAGAGTGATAGCAAGCCCTAATGAGGTCAATTTGGACACGTGGCAGGCTCTCCAAGCTTCTTAAATTCGAGAATAGCTCAACAAACTTCGGTTCATTAAAATGGATAACGAGCTGTGACGTGGCAGTTTTGCTTTCTACTTTGCTGCAGCGCAGATTTTGCTCCCTCAAGTCGCCTAGCAATATATTCTGCACAAAATAACTTCCAAAGCATCCATTCTTCCAAATGGGTTAAAGCATATTATATTCATCTAAAAGAAACCCTATTTAGCACAAAAGACACACAAATCACTATAGAAATAAGGTATAAATAACTCCCTTTTGGAGAGTTATCAGTTCCAAATGCTTCAGACAATAGGCCAATTTGCAGGACTTCCGAGTGAAGATCCACACAAACATATGAAGCAATTTTTAAAGATATGCAACTCATTTAAGCTCAATGGAGTATCCAACGAGACCTTGCATTTGAAATTTTTTCCATTTTCCTTACAGGGTAATGTAGAAGCATGGTTAGATTCTTTTCCACCGGATAGCATCACCACATGGGATGATCTTGTTGAAAAATTTCTCTTGAAATATTTTTCGCCCACAAAGAATGCTCAAATCCGAGGAGAAATCATCACTTTTAAACAAGGACCACAAGAAGGGGTAGACACAGCATGGGAACGTTTCAAGAAGCTAATAAGGAAATGTCCACACCATGGCTTGCCCGCTTGTCTTCTTGTAGAGCAGTTTTATAATGGATTGACTTGAGCTTCTAAGGCAGTGGTCAAAGCATCAGCTAACGGTTCTTTGCTTAAAAAGTCATTCAATGAAGCTAATGAAATTCTAGATGCTATTGTTGCAAACCACAGTCAATGGGGAGAGGAAGAAACACCATCAAGGAGTAGTGTTAAAGTCCAAAAAGCCAATCATATAGAGACACTCTTAGAACGGATGCTGACTATGAATGATATGCTCATGAATCTAACTATGGGAAATCAAGCTCAAGTTGCAACCGTACATCAAGTTTCAACCCCCATGTGTACAACTTGCAATGAAGAACACTCATTTGAAGATTGTCCGCAAAATCCAGCTTTAGTTTGTTTTGTAGGAGCGCAAAATAGAATAAATCCTTATTCTAATACGTATAATCCTGGATGGAGGCAGCACCCTAATTTGTCCTGGGAGGACAAAATGCAAGCACATCAAATGCAACCCCATTTGTCAAATAGGGAGCACCAATCAGATTTAGTGGCCAGACACAGATGAAGATTGCACGACCTTTGCAACCGTAAATGCAGCAGCCAATGCAAGTGCAACCCCAATCCACAACCAACTTGGAGAATCTAATGAGGGAGCTAGTAACAAAAAATGATGTCGCAAAGTAAATTCAAACAACTTCCTTAAGGATTCTTGAATCTCAGATTGGGCAGCTGGCTAAAGAAATGAGGAACAGACCATTGGGAACCCTACCAAGCAACACAGAAAACCCTAAGAGAGAAGGTCTAAGTGAGGATAAGGCCTCCATTGATCAAAAGTAATCCGGAGTTGAAATTGTGTAAGATATGTATGATATGTATACTAGTTTTGTTTTGCTTTTGTATGTATTTCTTGCTTTGTTTTGTTTCTTTTCTTTGTTAAAACCAAAAAATAAATTCAAAAAATACCTTGAGCAAGAACGTTTAGAGTAGTGGAAAAACAAAAAAATCAAGTCTTGTGAACCAAGACTTGCATTTTTTGGATTTGCAACCACTTTGGCAAAATCTTCATTTAAGTCATGTAATTCTTCTTCAAAATTTTGTGAACATTCTAATCATTTTGAACAATTGTGCAACAATTAAGTTAATACAGGAAAAAGGCAATTAGAGGAAAGGCATAATTTGCAGCGTGAATGCGGTCGCAAAGCAACCCTGGGCTATATAAGTTTGGGGGTGTGACAACGCTCATTTATATTCGTTATTTAGCCCTAAAAACTTAAGTAATTGTTTGGAAAGCAAGGACTTTATACCTAAAATCTTATCATTTCAAGTCTCTTTAGCAAAAGTGGTAGAAACATGAAGGAAATCTTAGAATTATAGAATTTAAGCATATTTTGTACAAAAAGAGATTATTTTGTAAAGAATTTATCCAAGTAATGTTTTTGTGCAGGAGTCTTTGCGAGGAGAATGCGCCCGCAAGAAGAGATAAAGGTTAGCGGAACAAAAGGGATTAAAAGTTGAAAGATTGCGCCTGCATCTGGACCTGAAGATGTGGTAAATGCAATCAAGTTGCGCTCGCAAAGCCATATAAGGAAAGAAGCCTCATGCTGTAGACAGAACTGTCAAAGCAGAACACAGAGTAAATTGCGTCCGAGATGCGGCCACAACTAGGCTTTCCGACAGAATTCCGAGATTTGCGGGATTGGCATAGAATCATCTGAATATCCCCCAATCCGGCATCAAATCTCCAAGGATCGTGGATTCTTACCTTCCAAGGCTTTCTCACACTGGTCTCGGCAGCCAACCTTACCTTCCATGGTCTATAAAAGGGGACCAAGGTGCAAGAAGCAAGAGGAGCTCGGTGTTTGGGAGTTTTCGTCCTTAGGATTTTATTTTCAGTTTCACTCTTCTCACCTTGTAACCACCTCGAGTTCATTTCCCTACTTATCTCATTGATTTTTCATTTGTCTTTATTATCTTTTTGCTTTTGTCTTAAAAAACCAAAACCTCAATTATCTATTTTTATTTAGTTACCATCCGTGGCCGCAAATTTAGAGGAGGTTCATATTTTACAGAATTGTGTGTTAACTTAACTAGTCACTGTCTCCCTTGGATAGGATATTTGGAATACTTTCCACTTTATTACTTGATAGTGTATACTTGCACTCGAGCAGTGTCATAGCACACGCACGTCACTGTCCAAGGGTTAAACTCGGGAAATGTGGCCCTACAATAGATGTGTGAAAGCTAGTGCCCCTTAAAAATCATATATATGCAAACTTAGGGCCCTTTAGTTGAAAGAAAAGAAAAAAAGAATTCAAGGCCCCCCTTTTAGCATCCTTAACAAGTTAATTTGTTCCTTTCCTTTAATGCATTATGCCTTTGTCCAGTGTAGGGGGAAGATGGAATGGAATTTTATAAGTCCCTCTTGAACTTTTCAAAACATCTCTAGGGAAGACTTAGCTAATATTTATGCATGAGAAAGAATTTGATTAATTTTAATTTGTCTATAATCATACTAGACTTAGCTAATATTTATGCATTTAATTCTCTTGGCTAAAATGTTGATCATGCTTATCTTTGAGAAATCGAGTCAAGAATATTGCATTGCATTGTAATCTCATTTATTATAGTCTCAGCTTGTTTGAGGACTAGCAAGGTTTAGGTTGGGGGTATTTTGATAAGTCTAAATTGTTACACCATAATCTCCCAATTTGCTTATCTTTATTGAATTCCTTGCGAAAAATGCTTTAAAATGAGTATAATATGTGTATAAATCCTCAGCCGAACTTTGGAAGCAATTCGGGGCTTAAACGAGCGAAATCAAAGTGTAAAATGACCATTCTGCCCATGGAGCCTTACCAGCGTCAATACCCTCATCAGCCAGCGTTGGAACGCCATGCAAATAAGGAAAGCTTGGAGCCCAAGACCGAGGCGCAGCTTCGAGACGCTGTAAAGTAGCGTCTCGGCACTAGGCAGATTCCAACAGATATTTTCTTAAATTGAAGGGCAGCGTCGCAACGTTGTGGAGTAGCATCTCGACACTGTCAATTTTCAAGAATTGAAACTTTCCATGTTTGGCTCCACGAATTCTCCAAATTTGAGGCTCCCTTCAGCACCAAGTTTCCACGAATTGAAGGCCAAGAAGTCCTATAAATAGAGTGTCTTGGTTTAGGTTTAGAATCATCCCTCAATTCATCCATCACTACAATCTTGTAGTCCATTCTCCTCACCTTTCTCCACCATTCTTTATATTTTAGTTTTGTTTTCTTGCTTTGCATGATGTATTCCAAGAAGATTCAAGCTTTTTCTTGTTCCATGAGCTGCTAGACTCTTCCTTCATGTAATCGGGACGTCAAAATGTAAGTTCAATTTCTTTTAATGAAATCTCTTGTGTTTTAATTCTCAAAAGCATGTTTATGTGAATTTAGTTCTTTGCATATAAGTTTAGATTGTGTTAGGAAAGATTGACAACCTTGACCGTGACATATCTAAATTTAATTGCTAAATCTAAGTAGCAAATAGGCTAACGTTTTGATATTCCCCATGCGTCCCTAGAACTAAAGGATTTAATCAACTGTAATTGTGGTTTGTTGCCCGTTGCATGTGAATTAATTCGGCTAGATCCCAATGCAGTTTAAATTAGTTAATCGACCGATTAATTAATTTAAACTAGAATCAAGCTTAGCGTTTGCATGTTTGTGATAGTTGGATCACGACTCTCGGTTTGTTGTCGGAGTACGCTGAACTTAAATTTGTTTTTGACTATTTAGTGAGATTAATGATTTAATTGAATTGAACTTACCATGACAATCCTGGTTATATGATCTCTAAGGTATTAAATTCTTTCCTTTTTACTTCATTCTCCTACTTTCCTTTTTCAATATTTTCCATAATTGGTTTTCTTTCCATAATTGTTTTCTTTCCAAATACAAAACCCCTTTTTTTTTGGTTACCTAAAACAATTAAGGAAATTAAGATTTGTTTGCATAGACTCCTTTTGATCGACCCCGACCGCTATTGCTACAAGTTAGCTTTAGAGGTTGTGAATTATAAATTTTGTTATAGGTAATTTGGACCACTCCGATGTTGGGTTTTATGCCCTAAAACTCGTAGATAGTGAATGTAACCGTTGACCGGATATTAATGAAATAATATTGATATATTTTTCCATTAAATGTTATTAGTTATTTTATATTTGTTTTTGCCTAAAAATAACCCTAATCCAATAAACTAGACATCCCAGGCTGTAATATGAGTCTTGAACTATATGTAGCGACATATGGGATCATTGTTCAAGAAACAGCCTAAAGGGTCTATAGTATAGGGATAAGACTGGGTGCCTTATCCTGGTGACACTATGGATACGGCCCACTTTGTATTTGATACAAACGTTACGATCCAACGCGTTCGTGTAGGAGACATGCGAGTGGGGGTATCCTATGCAATGAGTTTGCATAAGACCGGACCGCGAAATAGTAACCACTAGTTATAACACCGTTAACTAGTTGGTTTTCTATTTCACTAGGACGACCTAGACAACTTAGTCTTAATCCTGAGTTGATTATGGACTCCTGCTCATGAGAGATTGTCCTTTGATTTGCATGGGTGAGAGTGGCCAATACGCCGACTCAATAAGCCTACCATTTTGGGGACAAGACCGAATGGGGAGCTGGGAACATAATCGTACAAGATGGAATTCACTCCTTCCCGACTTTAGGGAAGCAGATGAGTGTTCCTTTAAGTGGTTACTCCGAGTCTTGAACAAAGGGCCCTACCCTCTCAATGGCACGAGAGGGTTTTCTGTTTGATGGTTGGACCATAAACAGGTTGTTCATTAGAGGAGAACTGGTACTTAAGGAAATAGAAGTAACCCAGGGGTAAAACGGTAATTTGACCCAGCTGGTGTTACGGACACTCGTGAAGGACTAACTAGTCGATATTGGTCTATATCCGTGGACACAGAAAATATGTCTGCAGTGAGAAGAGTGCAACTGTGAGTCTATAATGGAATGTACACACAGTTGACGAATATTGATTAATTTGGTTAATGAGTTTGACCAATTAATCTCATATCGTTGGAGCTTCAGATCTGCAGGTCCATTAGGTCCCACTGGTAGCTCATAAAGTAATTTGAGGCAACTAAGTAATAAATGTAAATTGAAAATGTTCAATTTACCAAGGGAAACAAATATAATATATATTGATATATTATTATGAGAGAAATTAATATTTGAAGAAATTCAAATATTAATATAAATTTATGGAAGTTTGAAAGAGTTCAAATAATGAATTAATTAATTTAAGGCCTAAAATCTATTTGGGCAAATTAATTAATTCAAGGCCGGAAATTAAATATGTGATATTTAATTGGTGGTTAATTAATTAAAGAATTTATTAACCGGGAATTAATCAATTATGGAAATGATTAATCACTTAAGGAAGTGATTAATCATTTATGGAAATGATCTAATCACTTATGGAAGTAATTAGTCATTTGTGGAAAAGATTAATCAATTGTGGAATTGATTGATCATGGATTGATTAAATAAGGAATAAGATTGAATCAATTTTGGAAAAGAATGATTTAATTGAATATTTTATTCATGGCCTCTCTTCTATAAATAGAACACTAGACCTAATTGGTCAAAGTGACTCTCCTCTTGCTCTTAGAATCATAAGACAAGACCTAAAATTCTCTCTAGCCTCCCTCTTAGAGAAAGACTCCCACAAGTCTTTTACCTCCTAGACTTAGAGACATACCGGTGTAACCTCTGTGGTTATTGTGTCAATCAAGAAGAAATTTTCAGCGATTATAAGACAAGGAGGCTGCTGCGTTTTCGATCGTTGGAGCGTCGTTGGCGAAGAACGGTCAAGTCTACAACGATAGTTTGTAACGGTTCTTGTCCTTTTTTTTAGAAAAGCATGAAAATAAATTTAGATTTATTTTTCAGCATGTTTAAACCAATTTTCTAGCAACTTTAAAGTGTGTTTAAAGTGTATTTGAGTTTTTCGTAACGGTATTTTAATGTTAATTAATATACGGCGTAAGGTCCTTTCGATGCGCTTCCGCTGCGTGGGGACTTTTATTCCCTTCATCCGATGCACAAGGAGCTGACGACCACAACCGGGAAGAAATAGGACCAGGAAACTGATCTAGAGCAAGAACAGGTATTTAAACTCCTCTTCGTCACTGAAAAAGGGATCCCGAAATTCATTCTCTGAACTCTTTACTTCTCCTGTCCGGATTTTGGCATCAACAGTTGGCGCCGTCTTTGGGGAAGGTGTTGACTCGCAAACGCTGTACAGTGCTGGTGAAGACTCCAGTGGTCGAATGGAACATGAGAATGTGAAAACCGCAGACGGGGTGAGCCCTCAGGTTCAACTCCAAGCCCAGGAGGTCGAGATTACAACATTGAGAGGAAGGATGAACAAGATGGGGCAAAACCTGGCAGAAATCCTAAGCCTATTGAAAAAGCTCGAGCACCTAGGGCATGCGAATGATCAGTTGCCCAGAGATCCGAGAAAGGGAAAAGAAGCAGTCCAGGAAGAGGTCGGCGATTCGGAAAGTGTTACTAGCCAAATGCAAGATCCAAAAAACGACTGGACCAACAGAGAGCCCGGACCTAGTCACAAAAAGGTTCACAGAGGTTCCCCATCAAGACCAATGCCAGGTACGAAAGTTAAAATTATGGCAGAGATAAGTCCAGGGCCGAGCATGGCCGAGGAAGGCGTGAGCAAGAACTGTCCAAGTGGCTGAAGGAGGAGGACAACCCTCGTGACTCGTATAGAAGGACAGATAACAAGGACATAGAGGAACTAATAAGGCAGATGGAGCCGCCCTTCACTGATGATATTATGGGGGCAGAGGTACCGCAGAAATTCAAAGTGCCCACCTTCCAGCAGTATGATGGGAAGAAGGATCCAGTCCAACACCTGAACGCGTACCTTACTTGGATGGACTTTCATGGGGCGAATGAAGCAACCAGGTGCCGAGCTTTTGCTCTAATTTTGACAGGACTAGCAAGACAGTGGTTTGGCAAGATACCCCGAAGGTCGATAGGATCATTTAAGGAGCTAGCACGAGCCTTCGTTACGCAGTTCTTGGGGGCTCGAAATCAACGAAAGCCACAGATCAACCTGCTGACGGTTAAACAAAGACCGAGGGAGAGCTTAAAGGACTATATCACCAGATTCAGTAACGAAGTCCTGCAGGTAGAAGGCTACGATGATGGAGTTGCACTAACTGCTATGATTTCAGGATTGTAGGATGAGAGGCTGCTTACCTCAATTGGAGAAAGTCAACCACGCACATACGTAGAATTCATGACTTGGGCACAAAAATTCATAAATGTCGAAGAGCTGCTCAAGTCAAAAAAAGGAAACAATGACACAAGAATTCAGAAAACATTCATTATATGATCAAGACAGAGACAAAGACCACAACCGCAAAAAACGGAGAACACATGACAATGATCGAGGGCGAGAAGACCCCATGGGTAAATTCAAGGAATACACCCACACTTCCATTCCGCAGGAACAAATATTGATGGAGATTACAAATACAGATCTTCTGAGACATCTTGGAAAAATGAAAACAAGTCCAGAAGGAAGAGATAACAGCTAGTTTTGTCTTTTCCACAGGGACCACGGACACACTACCCAAAATTGCATCCAGCTTAAAGATGAGATTGAAACGTTGATTCGTCGTGGATTCCTCAAAGAGTTTGTTGAAGACAAGAGCCAGAAAAGGTCGAGGCCGACCAGGGATGGCCGAGGGCGAGGAGATGATGAACCTCCTTTAGAGATTAGAACCATCTTTTGAAACGCAACAGAAAAAATTCAAGGCAGAGTTGACCTTTGCCTTGGCTGAGGCCGACCTTACCTTGAAATTATAATATTTATTTACGTGCATCCAATTGTTCATTTTTTCTAATTTCTCTATTGTTTACCTTTTTGCTTCCGATAGGGGAGTTTGAATTTGATATCTATTCAAGGTCGAATGTAGCATTTCCCTTCTAAATGAAGAGTTTTCTTTTTGCTTTTTCTTAAAGAATCGCGAAACCCGAATTCAAATGTATGTCTCCACTTCAACAAAGGTTAGAACACACTAAAGGTAGAGGAGATATGCCTCCCAATCAAACAAAAGGCAAGAGGGGATATGACTCCCTATCAAACAAAAAGCAAAAGGGGATATGCTTCATTATCAAACAACAAGCAAAAGGGGATATGCCTCCCTATCAAACAAAAAGCAAGTCTGGAGGCAAGAATTCAATAGTTTGGAGGAGAGGACCAAAGATACCAGAAAATGGAATCGAGGCCGACCCTTAAAAGGTCGAGGCCGAGCACATCTTGCCGAGGCCGACCCCAAATTTCAAAGTAATTTCCTCTTTACTCAACTATGTTTTATGTTTTAGTAAAGTTTTACTTGAGATTGGGGGCTACACAGGGGATATGCTCTCCCTATTAAACAAAACGCACGCTAGCTTAGCATGTACATGCTTTAAGCCTATTCCCTGGCTTTTCTTTTGCAAAAACTGACATGTAAACGCAGGGACTTAGGTTTTGGGCTAACAGGGGCTTGAGGTCGAGGCCGACCCTGGCTTCTTCCCTCACTTTTCTTTTGTAGAAATCAACTTTTCAAGGCAGGAACTCGAAATCTTCTGTTTTGCCTATTTCTATTTGTAGATATGACTTAAATCTAGTGTGAAGCGCTCCGAATGACCAAGTACGGGGGTCTCGCTGGGGGTTCGGGGGCAACGCCCCCTAAGCTAAATTAACAAGATGTCATGCTCGACCTCATCCCGAGGCTACGCCGCGGACGAGGCCCTCCGACCATTTTTGTAATCTCTTACCTTTCTCATTTTCATTTCACCTAACCCCTAGTCAGGGAGCGTCTATTTTGGCTATTTCTATCCAATCTTGCAGGGTGACAATAAAGTTACACATAGGTCAGCACAAGACAAAGATCATTACTCTGAAATCGGGCTTAAGGAGCTCGACCTATAGCAGTAAGTCGCACCTGAATCCCAATTCAAGAGTGGGGGCTTAATGTTATAGGTAATTTTGGACCACTTCAATGCACAAGGAGCTGAAGAGGACAACCGGGCAGAAATAGAACTAGGAAACTGACCTAGAGGAAGAACAGACAAGAGGGTCAGGCCAACTTGGCCCGACCCATATGGTCGGCCTCGGCCTTAGGTCGAGGCCAACCATTCGGCCCGCTTGCGCAGGCCGAGCTCTTCCACCTCCGTTTGGTCCCTGGTGCCCTCGGTTGCCTCGGTTTCGCTCAGTTCAGCCCCGAATCGCCTCCGAAAGCCTCGGAACCCTAGAGCAGAAACAGATATTTGAACTCCCCTTCATCACTGAAGAAGGGATCCCGAAATTCATTCTCTGAACTCCCTACTTCTCCTCTTGCTCTTCCATCAGTTTTCTAACTTAAGCATCGGAGTCGGTGTGTCAAGCACCACACTGGTGTGCAGTGTTTGCTTGTCTTGCAGGTCACATCTTCCCCCTCTCATGTGAAGGTCGGGTGAGTCTCCTGTCCAAATTTTGGCATCAACAAATTTATTTGACACGACCCTCGACAAGTCGTCCGTCAGGTCCCTAAGGTTTGGGTAAGATTTCATTTTGGTCCCTAAGTTTTCTAACTCAATAATTTAGTCACTGAGGTTTGAATTTTGTTTCGTTTTGGTCCCTCCATAACCCTTCTCTTCTTCTTCTCCATAACCTCTCTTCTTCCATAATGGATTGCTGACATGACACCATTTTTTATTTAAAAAAAATTATTTTCTTAATTTTTAAAAATAAAATCATAATAAATTAATTAAAAAAAATATTTTTTATTATTATTTCTTTACTTCTTCTTCTTTCTTCATAAGCCTTCTCTTCTTCTTCTCCATAACCTCTCTTCTTCCATAATAACCTCACTGCCAGCAGCTGCCGACCGCTGCTCGCCGGCGACCACTTTTTTTTTCTCTCTCTTCTTCTTTTCTTTGTTTCTTCTTCTCCTTTCTTATTTCTCCAAAGTTTATGTTTTTTTTCTTTTTTTTAAACCATTAAAGTGTAGTTTCGTGGTCGGACATCTCAGATCAATTCCAAAGTTCCCCTCCATCTCGTTTCAGATCAATTTCGCTATCGGACATCTCCTTCCTAGAACAAACGTCGATAATCGATAGATCTGGAACAAACGCGATGGGTTTGGAACGAGATTGGGAACAAACGCCGGCGATGGGTCTGGAACGGAACGAGATCTGGCAATGGGCGACTGACAACGCTCATTTATATGCGTTATTTAGCCCTAAAAGCTTAAGTAATTGTTTGGAAAGCAAGGACTTTATACTTAAAATCTTATCATTTTAAGTCTTTTTAGCAAAAGTGGTAGAAGCACGAAGGGAATCTTAGAATTATAGAATTTAAGCATATTTTGTACAAAAAGAGATTATTTTATAGAATTTATCCAAGTAATGTTTTTGTGCATGAGTCTTTGAAAGGAGAATGCGTCTGCAAGAGGAGATAAAGGTTAGCGAAACAAAAGGAATTAAGAGCTGCAAGATTGCGCCTGCATCTGGACCTGAAGATGTGGTAAATGCGATCAAGTTGCGCCCGCAAAGCCATATAAGGAAAGAAGCCCCATGCTGAAGACAGAACTGTGAAAGCAGAACACAGAGTAAATTGCGCCCGAGATGCGGCTGCAACTGGGCTTTCCAATAAAATTTCGAGATTCGCAGGATTTGCACAGAATCATCTGAATATCCCCCAATCCGGCATCAAATCTCTAAGGATCGTGGATTCTTACCTTCCAAGGCTTTCTCACACTGATCTCGGCAGCTAGCCTTAGCTTCCATGGTCTATAAAAGGGGACCAAGGTGCAAGAAGCAAGAGGAGCTCGGTGCTTGGAAATTTTCGTCCTTAGGATTTTATTTTCAGTTTCTTTCTTCTCACCTTGTAACCACTCCGAGTTCCGGATCTCTCAGTCTCTGTCGCTCTTCCATTCGAAAGAAGAAGAAGAGAAAAGTTTGTCTCTCCTTGAAAAAGGGCGAGAGCTAGCTAGATAGAAAGAGAGATCCTTAGTTGAGTTTTGTCTTTATTTATTGTTTTTAGTTTCCAGCAAGTTGTTTTCATTTATCATTTACTTTTGATTGTAAGTTAACTTTTTGTACTCAAGTTATTCTTTAATAATAATTCATTGTTTTTCTTCATGTCAAGTTTTGTCTTTCATTATGTTTTGCAATTTATTTTCTATCATGGGATAAGCTTCTATTTAGGGGTTCAAATATGTGGATTCCTTGAATAGAAGTAAGCCTTTGCCTATGCAAAAGAAACCTTGCTCCCTCTAGCATTGTTTGTCTTTGTTGAAATTAAGGTTTAAATGTTAGCTTAAACTGATCACTTAGGTTAGCATAGTTTGCATTTAACTGATGTCCGAAAGGTTGGAGTTAAAGGCGTGGGTTCGCAAAGCAATAGTGGAAAAGATCCCAGAAATAGGACCTTGACTTCTTGCATCTTAGAAATAGGACTGGAACCACTAGGGTTTTAAGAGTCGTGAGTACTATTCATCTAAGTTTCAGCTAGCCTTAGAAATAGATCTCTAGTTGGCTTATGTTGGATCGGTATGGCAACCCTAGAGGGGGGGTGAATAGGGTTTAATTAAATTTTTTCCTAAATTGACCCAATTAAACTAATTAATACACTTTTTATAAACAATAAAAAAAATCCAATTTATGCAACAAATAAGAGATGACAAAAAGTGTGATAATTTAATTCTATCAAATTTCACAAACAAATAAAAACAAACATGCAATAAATTACTTAAATTTATTGCAAAAATAAAAAGGAAATAGTTAGAGAAGAAGACACCGTAATTTTTATAGTGGTTCGGTCAAACTCGACCTACTCCACTCCCCAAGCACCTCTTGGGAATTTGAATAAAAACTTTCCGACTCTTTCCACGGATTAGAGCCCAACCTACACCACCGCTCCTTTTACGGGTTCAAGAGCAAACCCGATCCTTTTCACGGGTTAGGATCAAACCGTTACAAATGTTGGAATTTTTTAAGAACACAAGAAAACTCTCACTAGAGTAGATTTACAAATTTAAGCACTCAACAAATTGATCCTCACAATACAATAACACTCTCTCAAGAATAAGATGAAAAGAAAAAATTTGGGAGCTTGGAGAGAGCAACAATGGAAACTTTTGAGTTTAGAGGATTGTAAAATGTAAAATTTGTTGGTTAAAATTTGAAGAGGAAGATGAGTTTAAAAAGAGAGGGAAATGGGGTAAAGGATTAAATTTAATTTGGACTATTGGATTTGTGTAAAAGAAAAATAAAAGGGGGAGATGGAAAGAAATTAAAAGTAAAAAGAAATATAAAATAATAAAATAATATAAATATAATATATATATATATATATATATATATATATATATATATATATATATATATATATATATATATAATTTTTAAAAAAAATTTCCATATATATATATATAATTTTAAAAAAAAAATTCCAACGGCTTCAGCATTTAATGCATATCATCTATTCAATTTTTTTTTTTTAAATAGCCGTTTCTCACGAGAATAGTTTTAAATATAATATATATATATATAATATTTAAATAACCAAAAAGGTCCATGTGTTATTCTCCAATTGATCCACATGTTAGCTTCGGATTGGTCCATTGATGCTGACTCAGCCGCCACGTCATTGCCACGGGTGTTTTTCGTTAAAACTTGTTTCGGCTATAACTTCTTCGTTTTAGCTCTGATTTGAGTGATTCAAGAGGCGTTGGAATCGTTGTTCCGAGCTCTACACTATGGGCATAATAAAACACTAAAATTTTCAGTAATTAAAAATTGGGTTTGTTATCATCTAAATATTGATTATTTAATTAATTAAAATTAATTAATTTGAGATTAAGGGCCAAAAAGCCAACAACTTAGTCTCCTAAAGGCACCTACAGCGGAGCTGAATAGGAGTTGGACTTAACTCACAGTCTGGTTGCCAGGGGATTGCGGGCACAAACTGAGTTATGTTATCTGCACCATGTCTATGTGGGCAACATAGATAGTGTGGCTCAGCCGTCTACAAGACCTGAGCAAATTGCGGGTGCATAGTTGGAGGTGATCTAATGCTCAAGGTTGAAATTGTTTGAATTTCCCTACTTATCTCATTGATTTTTCATTTGTCTTTATTATGTTTTTGCTTTTGTCTTAAAAAACCAAAACCCCAATTATCTCTTTTTATTTAGTTACCATTTGTGGCCGCAAATTTAGAGGAGGTTCATATTTTACAAAATTGTGTGTTAACTTAACTAGTCACTGTCTCCCTTGGGTACAATATCCGGAATACTTTCCACTTCATTACTTTATAGTGTATACTTGCACTCGAGCAGTGTCATAGCACACGTTGCATGCATATGCCCGACCAGCGACCGTCGAACTCCAGTTGAAGGGTTCTCCGGCTGCCCCTCAGCGCTCAAGCTCGTTTCGTTATGGGCTTCAATCTTGGAGTTAAGAAGCTGGAGGAATCCGAGATGTGTTCTCCCCCGCTTTTGTTTTTATTTTAAAAAATGAAAACTTTGGAGAAGGAAGGAAGGAAGGAGAAGAATAAGAAGAGAAGAGAAGATGAAGAAAAAAAAGGTGGTCGCCAGCAGCAGGCGACCGTTGGCAAGCAGTGGTCACCAACAGCGGGCGGCCACCGACCACCAGCCATCGACCATGTGCTAAAGAAGAAGAAGAGTGAAGATATAAAAAAAATTAAAAGTAATAATATTTTTATTATTATTTTAATATATTTTTATTCAAAAAAATTAAAAATATATATATTTTTTAAATAAAAAATAGCGCCACGTCAGCAAGTCATTAGTTTTTAATGGAAAAATGGATGGAGAAACCAAAATGAAACTAAAACCAAACTTTAGGGACTAAATTGTTGAGTTTGAAAACTCATAGACTAAAATGAAACCTAACTCAAAGGATTAAAAGTGTATTTTTTTTCTGTTTTCTAATATAAGGAAAGAAAACTCAAAATTTCTGCTAATCTATTTTAATTTTAGAAAACTAATTAGGAAATTTTATTTCTTATATGACCTATCCTCATCTAATCTAACTTTCCAAATCACTATTATAATTTGTTTTTTAAAATAAAATTAAATAAAAACATATTTGGATTACTACTATTGAAGAAATATATTTTGATCGTATACTATGCATGGCCAACCTTATTCAAGGGCAAATCAAAATTGAACAAAACCTATGAAAATCTACTAAATTGATTTGATCTATATGGTCATTAGTTTAATAAGTATAAAAGCATAAAATAGTCAATTGTTAGGTATAAGTTTTATCAATTTCAGTTCATTCCATGGTCGATTTGATCAACTTTAGTCAGTTCGATCAGGTGGTAAAGTCTACTTGAGTCAATTTTAAAAAATTCGATTTTTACCCTCATTTTGACTAACAATCGAAAAGCGAGAGAAACCTCATCCTTCTCTTTCTTTTTTTTTTTTTTTTTACCCCATGTCAACCTTACGAGAGGGCGTCGAAGACGCAAAGGGAGGCTATATTTCAAGAAAAATTAAATGGAATAGAAAAAGAAAGCACAGAATTAAAAATTCCTGTCTTGACAAATTAGTACATAATTGCAGAGGTCTTCCCCCTGACGACATTTCATGAGGGAAGCTTTTAAAGTATATCTTTAGCAAATGAAGATTTGAAAATTTGGCAAAGCATTGCCAGTGTCCAAGTAGTTGACATCAACCACTGTATCCCCAAGATCATCTGGAAAGGATCAATTGTGTATTCAAATGTTAGCTTCCACATATTACTTTAAAGCAAAACAATAATGTTATCAAATAAATGGTTAGATCATAAATGAGTTCCTCGACTTTGACAACTCTGATTATTTATTCCCTAGATTTTAAAAGATTTCAATCACGTTTTTGAAGTTTGGATTATGTTCAAATTTAATGGGTATATATTATTAATTTTCTAAACAAAATGTTGATATAACATGACTATTAGATAAATGCTAGTCGATTCGTCATGGCATAATAGACCAATGGCATACGCAAGTCAACCATTAAATGCACTAAAGTGCAAAAGAATGCACAAATTGAAATGATTAAATTATTACATCTAGTTGTCCACTTGCATTTTCCTTGTTATATGAAGATCAAATCAATTGAGAGTTATCTAATGGAGACATCATGTCAACATTTTTTTTCTTTTAATATTCATGAGTGTCTAGACCAACTTGCGCACACTTAGACTAATCTCATAGAACAATCGTTGACCATACACTACATTTGGTTGTCAAGAGACACATAGGATATCAAATTCTAGGTAGTTCGGTGGCCATCATGCCAACATTGTATCAATAATTAATGTTAACAATAGATACAAAATAGATTCGCTTTTCAAAATTAAAAAATATAATGGAAACTTCTCAAAGTTCAAAGAACCAAATAATCACAAAGCTCAAAGTAGGAAGATGAAATTTATAATTTATCCAAAAATATCTTAAAATCAAGGGCCGTGGAGAAAGTTAGAGAAACAAACCTTCATAAATAGTTCTTGCTACATGTACATAGTCAGGTATGATATCTCTGTATATGATTCCATCTGGATGAGCATCCAGCACCACAAGAACCCCTATCATGGAAATTTTACAAATTTTCAACTGATGGAAGATAAATAAGATTACCAAAGATATAGCGCAAGAGAGAACTAAAACAAACTAGTTTGATATGTAAGAAATTTTTCTTATCTTATAGATATATGGGTAAGTTTAAGTGAAACCCCCTTCACCAATTCAGAAATCAAAGCAGCCGTGGATGGTTTGGGAAAGAATAAAGCCCCTGGGCCCGATGGTTATACAAGTGAATTCATGAAAAGAACTTGAAGTACATTTAAAGAAGATATCCTAAACGTTTTCCACGAATTTCAATGAAAATGGCATCTTGAACAAATGTGTGAATGAGACATAAATAAGCCTTATCCCCAAAAAAATTCAGAGTGACCAAGGTGGCTGAGTATAGACCCATTAGCTTGGTTATAGCTATAAAGTGGTGGCCAAAGTCCTTGCAAATAGACTAAGGAAGATGATGCACCTTACCATTTCCCACAACTAATCAGCATTTATTTCTAGGAGAGAGATTTTGGATTCTATCCTAGTGGCAAACGAGCTGGTTGATGAGTATAAAGGCAAAAGGAAGAAGGGTTGGGTGATCAAACTCAACTTCGAGAAAGCTTATGATATAGTGGATTGGGAATTCTTACGGGAAGTCTTTCGATGCAAAGGATTTGGAGAGAGGTGGAATAAGTGGATCAGAGGTCGTATCACCAATAATTCCTTCTCGTTGTTTGTTAATGGAAGACCTAGGGGAGTCATTCGAGTGTCGTGGGGTTAAAGACAAGGAGATCCACTGACTCCCTCTCTCTTTGTTATTGTAGTTGATGTCTTGACTCTTGAGTGCTATGTTGGAAAGAGCTTTTGATAGAGGATGTATAAACGGCTTTGAGGTGGGTAGAAATGGCACTCATGTGAGTCATCTCCTCCAAGTCGTTGATGAGACCTTATTGTTCTCATAGTATAACAAAGAGAGGCTTGTGAATTTAAAGAAGATCATCAATATTTTTGAGTTAGTTTTCAGACAAAAAACCACTATTTTGGAGGTCGTTGTAGAAGAGGGTGAAGAGAAGGATGCCACTTGATCCAGGATTTGTCTCCCGGCAACGAAAACCCCTTGAGACGAGGAGATAGTTCCTAGAAGGACTTTCCTGTGTCTATTGGCAAGGGTCTTGGCAATAATCTTGACAGGCTAGTCACAAGGCTTATAGGCCTGAAATCTTTAACATGAGCAACTTTGTCCTTTTTGGGGATCAAGCACACGTAGGTCTCGCTCATAGCAACATCCATGACCCCTCGTTCATAAAACTCACCCAAAACTTTCCAAAGATCTACTTTAATGTTCTCCTAGATTAATCATGGTTATGGGGTGGATAATGGGGTGATTGAGGGCTTTAAGGTGGGGTCGGAAAGCATTCACCTGACCCATCTTCAATTTGCTGATGATACCCTATTCTCCTACCCATCTAAGGAAGAGTCCTTCAGGATTTTAAATGGTTTCTTTTCCTTCTTTGAAGCTATCTCGGGTCTCAAGATTAATCACCAGAAAAGTAGTATTTTTGGGGTTAATTGTGAGGATTCTAAGTTGGGTCATTGGGCGTCTTTGGTCCTGCGAGGTTAGTCAGCTTCCTTGCTCTTACCTCGGGCTCCCCCTGGGTGGTAATCCGAGATCAATGGTATTTTGGAATCCAGTAGTGGAAAAGGTTCAAAAGCGACTGTCTTCTTGGAAGAAAGGCTTTTTCTCTGAAGGGGGGAGATTGACGTTGATTTAGCCAGTTTTGAGTGGGATTCCTCTATACTTTCTTTCCCTATTTAGGTTACCCAGGTTAATGTGTAGGAATTTGGAAGGGCTCATGAGAAACTTTTTGTGGGAAGGTGTGGATGAAGGGGGAGGGACTCATCTGATCAGATGAGAAGTTGTTTCTAAGCCCAACGATATGGGAGGGTTAGGTATTGGTAACCTGAGGTATCGCAACGAGGCCCTTTTGGAGAAATGGTTATGGCGCTCCTTTAATGAGCCAAATGCTTTGTGGTGGAAGGTTATTGTGAATTTGTATGGTCCGTACCCGTTTGAGTGGGTTTCTAGTGGTAGGTTGAAAGGATCTAGCCGAAGCCTCTGGAATAATATTGCTTCGAGTTTTCCTCTCTTTTCTCAGTTTGTCAAATATTCCATTGGAGACGGTTCTAATACCTACTTCTGGGAGGACTCTTGGATGGGGGAAAAACCTTTGAGCATTATGTTTCCTTGGCTTTATCTTTTGTCAGAAAAGAGGTTGCATTCAATAGCTTCTGTCTTCCCTGATTATGATTACTCTTCGCCTTCCTTAAACTTTTGTCGCCCCCTCACTGATCGAGAAGCGACAGAGATCACTTGCCTCCTTTCCTTGTTGGTTAACCAGTCGTTTCACCATGGGGGTAGGGACACTAGGTTCTGGTCCCAGGAGCTTTTTGCGGGCTTCTCTTGCGCATCTTTTTTTTCGGTCTCTTTCTTCTCCCCTTCCTCCTATGGGAAACTCCATTTTTTCCTCTTTGTGAAAGGTTAAAGTCCCTAAGAAAGTGAAGTTCTTTGCCTGAGAAGTTTTACATGGTCGGGTGAGCACTCAGGATCGGATCCAAAGGTTCTCCTCTCTCGTGTTGCGGCCCCAGTGGTGTGTTCTTCGTAGGAGTCAGGAGGAGGACCTTCATCATTACTTTGGGATTGTCAGTTTGCCTGCTCGATATGGAGTCAGTTCTTTAGAGCTTTTGGGGTTGCTTCGGCTTGTAACATTGATGTTTCTTCTATTTTTGAGGAAGTTCTTTGGCATCCCCCTTTCCGTGACAAAGGGAGAGTTCTTTGGCAGGCTTACTTTTTTGCTATTTTGTGGGATATTTGGCTTGAGAGGAATAGTAGAATCTTTAGAGGAGTGGAGAAATCCACATCTTGGGGAGACGATTAGATTTAACTCGTCTTTGTGGGCTTCTGGATCAAATTTTTTTTGTAATTATCAGCTTGGTTTTATTCTCTTAGATTGGGACCCGTTCCTGTAGTCTGGAGAGTGTTTTTGGTGGGCTTGTTTTTTTGTATGCCCTCTTGTATTCTTTCATTTTTTCTCAATGAAAGCGTGGTTTCTCATAAAAAAAAAATTGTAAATACAATCTTGTTCATATAGCAGTCAATTGAGAGTCTTTTTTGTAACCCTTTGGCTTTGTGGGGATATCTCATCTCCTCTTTTTTTATGATCCTTGCAGCAATATATATTCTTTTGTTTTTTTTTTCTTTTTAAAGAAAAAAGGTAAGTTTAAATGCAGTTCAATTCATTCAATAAGACAACTGTCTATCCAATACCATTTGACATAAAAGGAACTCATAGGATACACAGTTTCTAACATAAGCGGCTACTACAATTTAAGTCATAACTTCAAGGAAATTAGGTTTATAGTTTGCTCCTTGGACCATTGAACCAACCTAGGTAAGATTACCTGGTGCTTCCCAGCCATTGGTAGAATTGTTGGGCATTGGTGCCAGCCAGAGGATATTTCTCAAGTTCATTGAATCATCGTATGGTACATTAGATCCTACAATAAAAAATTCTAGAATTAGCGTAAACAATAATTTTGAAGAGGCAAAGCTAAGTTCAAAGCATTAGAAACATTAATATCTTCCTTTCTTACAGGAGAAGAGAGGGAAAAAGAAAAAAGCAAGGACTTCAATGAGGCTTAACTGTTAAAGGAAAACAAAGTTCAAGTACAAAGAGTCTGTAACATCTTAAAAGTAAAACTATAAAATTACATCCCAATGACCTAGAAACTAAAATCTGTTTTTACCAAACAGGTCTTCTTCTCTCTCTCTCTCTCTCTCTCTCTCTATCATTAGTTTAATCTAGTTTCCATGTTCTTCCATATCAAATAGAGAGAGAAGGAACAAACTTCAGATGAAAAGGTCGAACTAAAGAGAAGCAACAATGTATAAGTTTTTCATTTTTAACTTCATTCAACCATAGTTTATTAAAAAAAAAAGTAGCATTTAAGTGAGAAGCACATACTCAAGAAGGCGACCTGTCAGACTTAGCTTGAACACAAAGCATGCTTTTGCGGGCTCTTTTAGAACAATTAACACTAAAAATTTGGTTTTAGCTCGAGGCTTATGGTCTAATACTCTATGCTTTCACTTATGTGAAAGCATTTCACTTCCATAGAGGTGGAAAAAAAATTGCAACCATCCAGTTTGTCCTTGTCATACCTATTTGACAATAGCCCATATTGTATGGAAAGGCCTTTTCATCATAAGCTGGGAATTCCTTGGCATGAAACCTGCCAAATGCAAAACTTGTCACATCCCACATAAGATAAAATATGAAATCTCCAAATATCAAGTATCAGGTTTCAGAAGGAAAGGAAAAAAATGAAAAAATAAAAACTCACAGAATACCAAGCCTATTGTTGTCGAAAGCGAGAAACAGATGACCATGAAATAAATCGAAACGGTTCAATGTAATGTTCAACCCCATTGCAGCAGATCGAGCAACAATGAGCTCAAACAAGAACTGAAGATATGAATTTAGTTCCTGCAATTTGAATACCATTACCAAACTCCATTTAGAAGTCTGGATAAAATGCCACAAGGATCATAAACACAAACCTTTTGGAGTGTCAAGACAGACCTCACTTATGAAGCGTCTCCCATATGGTGTTCTTGTGAGCTCGCATTTGTGTTTTCTTGATCCATGAACGTCAGGTATCTGTTACATTACTAAAGCAGGTAGGGGTTAATAAACTTGGTTCTGAATCCTAAAGGAACCAATTAGAGATTTTGTGTTTGCCTTACTTATCATCACCACAAAACACAGGACATCAATATTCACATGATGTAGAACAATGATAGAAATTCATTGTTAGTTCATAGTTTGACTTATTATAGTCAAAATTCCTTTTAAAAAGTAAACTTAAGTCTTTTTTGCTTTGTTTTGTTTTTCAATGAGAAATCAAGCCTTCATTGAGAAACATGAAAGAAAACAAGAGGGGCAAAAAAACCTGAATAAAGAGCCACAAAGACTAGCTAGCCATACAGAAAAAGGCTTCAATCCAATCCAGGACAATAAGTCCAAGTAAATAATTACAGAACTCATTAGCCACTGAAGCCCAAGGAGATGCATTAAACAAGTATTAATTTGATTCATGAGATCCAAGACATAAATTAATTATGATTTAAACTCAAGACTTACTATTTGGATATCGTGTTCCATTTAACAGAAAGGTTTGATTAATCTGGATTGGAGCCCCTTTCTTTAATGGGGTTCCCTTTTGGGGGTTGGTTTTTTTAAATGGCCTTGTATTCTTTTTTTCGTTTTTTCCTCAATAAAAGCTGTTTTTTCTCAAAAAAAAGAAAAAAAAAAGAAAAAAAAAAAGGTTTATGCGGTTCTAATGAAAGTTAACCATACACTCCAAAGTTCCTAAGCTTGAATATTAATTTGATTCATAATACTCAACAAGTACACTGGTTAGAATGATTTAAATTTTAAACTTAAAACTTGTCGGAGGATTACCATTAAACTAAAAAACTTAAGCTATAGACCACATCAATAGATTATAACGTACACATACAAATAGTAATGAAAAGGCTAAGAATACAAAATGATCCCAAAACTTCAAGAAATTTCTAGTTTTCCCCTTCAACCTTAATCTTTTAAAGTTCTCAATTTACCTTTAATGGGTTGAAAATTCTTAATATGGTCCTTATGGAAAAAAACACAAATTGTTAACAAAACAAAGTTGATGTTACAGTAGGCCAACAAGAGCATAGCTCAACTGACATAAAGCTTCTTCCCTCGACCAATAAGTTAGAGGTTCAAATCCCCTACCCCACATGTTCTCAAAAAAAAATTCCAGTATTCCAGTAGTATAAAAAATTCCTATTTCTATTCATTGTTTTCTATGTCAGCCACAATTAAGAAAGACAGGGATCCATGAATTAAAAAAATATATTGCTTAATGATGTGTCAAAGTGTAAGTTCTGTCCTTTCAGGACATCCAATAAAATTGGAAAGATACAAAGAAGATTAGCATGACCCCTAACATGCACAAATTGAGAAATAAAAGGTGGAGGTACTCCCGTAGTACTATAAATTCTCTCCTACTTAAACATATAAACCTAACATGGCATTAAAAAAGTTCATTACATATCGAAGTGATATCTTCAAACACATATCTAATTATGTTAATAAAACAATAATTTAAACCATCTAATCTAATATTAACAAGTTCGAGTAAAGAAATAAAACTCACAGGGATCACAGCAGGATCAAGGGTGCGATGGATAGCCCCAGGGTCACCACCAGAATCAACAGCAAGCCGAGCGAGTTCGAGAACCGACTGAGGCGGCCACCAGACGAGCTCATCCTCCTCTCTCCGATGCCGATCACTGAATCTGTTCGACCTCAAAATCCGTCTACTCGAGCATTTCACGATGGATCGACTTGGATTGAAGGGAACAAGGAATTTGAAACAGGATTCTAGCTCCTTCGCTACGCTAGGGTTCACAGCCGAAGCTTGAGATTTAGAACCGAGAAGATTGAGCAAATCGGAGGCAGTGGCTTTGGGAATCGGCGATTGCGATGGCGGAGGGCGAGATTGTTTGTTGTAATTGAGAGAGAGAACGAAGGGGGTGACTGAGAGAGAGAGGGAGAGAAAAATGGTGAATCTGAGAGAGATTGAAGGGTTACCCATTTGAGCCCTCTCTGTGGAGCTGCTGGCGATTCTGGTGGAGATGAAAATGCATTGTAATGGAGCTGAAGAACTTGGCAGGAAGATGACAATGGAGGGCGACAAGGATTTGTATCACATCGGCATCTTCACCAAACGAATTAAAAAAACGTCCATGATTGTGGGACTCAGTGGTAGGAACTCTGCAAATGATTGTTCCTCTCCTCTCGATCGTTCATTGTCCCCAAGTCATTGGCAAAATATTTTGAATATTATCCTCCTCTCCAAAAAAAAAAATTATATATGTTAACAATAAAAAAATATCTTTGCGTTGATTTTTTTTTTTTTTTTTTTGAATCGATACAAACAAACAAAAAGACAAAAACTAATGAGTGACAATTGTGGTTGGCATCTTTGTAGCAAGAATGCCATGAGCCCATGGAGGACAATCTTCTAACCAAACCTCGTTATGTTTGGTGGTGCGAGCGTGAACTGCTAGCGTATGTGCAACTTTGTTTCCCTCTCTAGGTGTTAACAGAAAACCCCGAATATTATGTGTGAGCTGTAATTGCTTTAGGTGTTGAATAAGAGGAGCAATCTCATTGAAGTGTTGATCCCGATCGTTTAGAAGATTCCAAACTATCTGTGAATCTGTTTCTGCCCATATTGGATGAATGCCTGCGTCAAGAGCTAGGTGGATGCCATCAATAAGCGCCTTTGTTTCTGCCCATTCAACTGAGCATCTTATTTTCCTGTAACTCTCTGCTGCTGCCATTGTCTCCCATTTGTTATTTCGAATGATCATTCCTGAGCCCACATCTCTGTCGATGACTGCTGCATCTACATTCAATTTGAACTAGTTGATAGGAGGTGGAGTCCAAATATTGGAGGGGGTATTTTCTACATGCCTCGGTCTTTCTCCGCTAGCATGGCTCGATGTTTGGGCCTCACTATATTCTATGATGAAGTTTGAAGCCCAGTCTATCGGGTCGTCTTCCCTCCAATGTTGAGCTTCATTTCCTTGAAACACCACTTTGTTTCGTCGGTTCCACAAAGCCCACAGAGAACAGTTACGAAAATTGCCATATCTGTAGTAGAAAGAAGCTCATGTGCCCTGCAAAAAAGGTCAATAGGATTAGTAAAGTGACCTCTGCCATATCTTTGCGTTGATTGACGTGTATTCTCATGCAACGTTTTTATTCAAAGTGTTTAATTTTGAAAAAAAATATTATTTTAAAAAACACTCTACTATTTTACCAACGCTAAAAATAATTTATTAGAAAATAAACTTACTTGAAATCAATTTTTTAAAACTATTTTTTAGCACGTGTCTTGCACGTGATATTTCCAATTATTTTATAATACTAGAAAATATCAACGTGTGTTGCACGTGTGAATTTAAATATACTTGTTAACCGTTGAAATCAATAATAATCTTAAATTAATAAGGTTAAATTACAAATTTGATTTTTATGGTTTGGAGAAAGTTAGAATTCAGTGTTAGAAATTAATCTCTATCATTTGATAAAACTTTATAAACAATTCCTGTTACTATTAGGAGACATTAAGGGCCCGTTTGGTAACGTTCTCGTTTCTTGTTTCCGTTTCTTCATTTTTAATAAAGAAAAATAGAATTTCATGACCCTAACACCTATACATTCAATAATAATAAACCTATATTCTTATTTATGTTTGGAAAAAATTGGAAACAAGAACGAAAAAGAAGAAACTAGTTTTAGTTGTTCCCAAAAGTTCTATACAAATTTTGGGAGTGTTTCTAAAAAATGAGAAACAAAAAACATACATAGTTATTAAATGCTTAGATTTTTTAATAAAATTGGAAACAAAAAAACAAGAAACGAGAACGTTACCAAATGGGTCCTATAGATTGAGTTTCCTACTATTCAAAATCACCTTATTAACACATGGATTGCTAATTGTGATTGTACTATGTACAGCAGGAAGTGTTTGTGAGTTTTTATCAAATCATGTGAATGAAATTCTAACTTTTTAAAACTAAAGAGACCAACTTCTAACTTTTTCCAAACCATAAAGAATAAAATTTGTAATTTAACCAATCAATAAACAACTATATTAAAGATAATAAAATTGAATGGTCAAATAAAATGTTATTATAATAAATGAGTATGTTTTCATTCATGCCCGCGTATTTTAATACCTAAGTTCTCTATCCTTTTATATTTTGGTATTTATTTTAACAAAATTTTTATTAGTAACACTTTCTTTGAAACTCTAATTATTTTGGAAAGGTGCCGACATGAGCATAGCTCAACTGACATAAAGCTCGTTCTAATGACCAAGATGTTTATGGTTGAATTGCATTTCTCATGGACTCTTTATCTTCATCTTCAAAAACACCTTAACTTTCATGAATTCATGTTTAAAAAATAAATAAATAAATAAATAAAAAGATTAGGCCCCTATAAGCAAGTAGAGAGTGTAGAAATTATTTTAAAATTATTGATTATTAATTAATGTAAATAAGATATATCTTAAAATTAAAGAAAAAAAAACGTTTTAGTGGCTGGGTGAAAATAGTGTAATAATGGTTGAAAAAGATTAAAAAAAAAAAGACATTTTTGTGGCTTTAAATTAAAGAAAAATTGTTTTAGTGGCTTCAAAAATAGGATAATAACGGTAGAGAAATGAGTATTAGTTAAGTTAATTGATTATTAATGTGAATGTGTATTAAAATGGAAAAGGAAAAATATTAAAGAATACGTATTCTCTAGCTTTAAATTAAAGAATAAAACCAGTTACAAAAAATAACAAAGAATAAAATGACTTGAGGAAATGATGTAACAATTGTAGAATGGTTGATCAATTAACTTAAGTGATTAACTATTATTATTATTATTATTTGAAAAATAACTTGAGTTAATTGATTATTAATGTAAATAGCATATATATAAATTGAAAAGAAAAGGGAAAAACATAAAAATAAACAAATAAAAACTTCTAACCATTATCCACAATCTAAACAACATCACCCAACACCCTCGGAAAATATTGAAATGTTAGAGTTCTCTCACACAATTTATAAACCTTAAAAATAATGAACTGAGGAAGACAAAAATAAAGACAATTAAAGTATCGAAGATGCGTGTCATTCGTGAAGGGTTGACGATGATTTATTCAAATAATCAACATCTGATTTTGGTTGAATTGGATAGTTTCTCTTTTGTTTCTCTACTATGATGAGATGATAAAGATTTTATCGAAATCCAAACTAAAATGCATGAAATCAAGAAACTATCACGATATATAATAATTCCAAATTTTTCACATATGAAGAGGGATGATAATAAAATTGCACACTAAGGCTCAAGGTGCAAGAGGATGACAACTTTGACATGTGAAGGTGTGAACTTCCTTATTAGGCGAACTTCTCTACTTCAATAGCCCCTCTTTGTAGGTTCTATTTATGCAATTCTTTTATTCTAAAAAGAGTATGCATATAGTACATAGTACAATATATAAAAGAGATCATAAGACTCAATTTGGTGTAGAAAGTGAGTCAAAGAAAACCATTTTATAGTTGTATGAAGTAGAGAAGTTGCAAAACTTTTGAAATTCCAATGCTTTTCATATTACACCATTATATTAAACCTAATTAAATGTATGCAATGGGTCAGTTCTTCTCACAGGGGGGTAAGGAGATCTTAATAAAGAGCATTGTCCAAGTCATTCCTAAGTATGTAATGGGTTATTTCTGGATTCCTATATCTATATTATCAGGTATTTTCAAACTGTGTGCAAAATTCTGGTGGGGATCCAATGGTGTCAAGAGTAAAATGCATTGGCAGCGGTGGGATAATCTTTGTAAGCCAAAAGAGGTAGGCAGGCTGAATTTTCGGGATTTAGTTAATTTCAATCAAGCTATGCTAGCAAAACAGGCTTGGAGAGTTCTTATTAATCCTAATCTCACTGTGTCCAAAGTTTTGTGGAAAATATTGTCCTTCATCATCCGTTCTTCATGGGAAAGTCTCGTCTTCATCTTCATTTTTTTGGAAAGGATTTGTGTGGGGGATGGAACTTTTTAAGGGGGGTTTGAGGAAAATTTTTGGAAACAGGCATACTATTCATATATTCCGTGATCCTTGGATTCCTCGACCCTCTACGTTTAAGGTGGTAACTCCTCCAATTCCATCTATGGAGGATGCTCTTGTAGCGGACTTTATTACATCGTCTTCACAATGGGATGTGCGTAAATTAAATCAATTTTTCATTGGTTTTGATGTGGAAGCAATTCAATGTTTGTCTATAAGCAGTACAACTCCGGATAAATAGATTTGACATTATGATAGCAAAGGAGTTTATTATGTTAAGAGTGGTTACAAGTTTTCTATGATGAAGAATCAAGAAGGCTCATTATCTAATATGGATAAAGAAATTTCGTGGTGGAAGCGAGTATGGAAGTTGCGAGTGCCTGGGAAGGTTAAGATATTTGTATGGAAGAGTTTCCATAATTCCATTCCTACTATGGTCAATCTAGGGTCTCATCACGTTCTAGTTCACGGGAATTGTTTGTTTTGTAATGACAAGATGGAAACTATAGATCATGACCTTTTTCAATGTCCGAGATCTCAAGAGGTATGGGAATGTCTTCATCCAACGATGTTAACGATTTTAAGTGTTATTATGGATATCAAAGACAGGTGGTTAACCTTGGCACAAAATTCAATGGAAGCATTGGAGAAGATTTGTGAGGGAGCCCGGGCAATTTGGAATGACAGAAATATTGTAATTCACCAGCGTCAGGTTTCTAACCCTATGGTTAGATACGAATGGATTAATGATTACCTCCTAGAGTTCTTGAAAGCCAATCCGAAAAGCATGTCTCCACCTCAGACAATGGAGGACGTAGGAAATATAATCTTTGAGGGAGAAAACTTGATTATGCACACAGATGCATCTGTTATGGGAGGGCAAAGGACATGCGGTCTGGGGATTGTGCTGCGTGACAAACAAGGAAATTTAAAGGCGGTGCAGAATGCTTGTACTATGGCGTATTCCTCTCCTTTGGAAGCGGAAGCATTGGCGGTGCTTGAAGCAATGCGTTTAGCTACATTGTTAAATATTAAGTGACTGATTGTCTTGTCGGATGCATTGAAGGTGATATACTCAATAAACGACACGATACAGGTGGAGTCCTCTATAGTCACGACGCTATAGAACATTAAAGAAACTCAGAAGTTCTTTGATTGTGTAACTTTCCAATTTACGAGTCATAAATTTAATGGTTTTGCTCATACAATGGCCCGATTGGGTTTATCTACATCACCACATTTGTGGTTAGGTGACTATCCTGAGTGGATGGTTAGTTTAGAGCTCAAGGAGTGATGTTTATTTGTGTCCCCTCGGGATCCTTTTTTGTGATTAATGAAAGTTCTCATTTTAAAAAAAAAAAAAACTAATTAAATGTAAGAACTTTAATTTTAGAATTAATTCATATAATTAAGAAGCAAAACTTTTTATGAAAATGGTTTATCTCAGTGGCTTTTCATGTCCTTTTTCAATGTATGAGATCTCGAGAGGTATGGGAATGTCTTCATCCAACGATGTTAACGATTTTAAGTGTTATTATGGATATCAAAGACAGGTGGTTAACCTTGGCACAAAATTCAATGGAAGCATTGGAGAAGATTTGTGTGGGAGCTTGGACAATTTGGAATGACAGGAATAATGTAATTCACCAGCGTCTGGTTCCTAACCCTATGGTTAGATGCGAATGGATTAATGATTACCTCCTAGAGTTCTTGAAAGCCAATCCGAAAAAGCATGTCTCCACCTCAGACAATGGAGGACGTAGGAAATATAATCTCTGAGGGAGAAAACTTGATTATGCACACGAATGCATCTGTTATGGGAGGGTAAAGGACATGCGGTCTGGGGATTGTGCTGCGTGACAAACAAGGAAATTTAAAGGCGGTGCAGAATGCTTGTACTAGCGTATTCCTCTCCTTTGGAAGCGGAAGTATTGGCGGTGCTTGAAGCAATGCGTTTAGCTACATTGTTAAATATTAAGTGACTGACTGTCTTGTCGGATGCATTGAAGGTGATAAACTCAATAAACGACACGATACAGGTGGAGTCCTCTATAGTGACGACGCTATAGAACATTAAAGAAACTCAGAAGTTCTTTGATTGTGTAACTTTCCAAATTACGAGTCATAAATTTAATGGCTTTGCTCATACAATGGCTCAATTGGGTTTATCTACATCACCACATTTGTGGTTAGGTGGCTATTTTGAGTGGATGGTTAGTTTAGAGCTCAAGGAGCGATGTTTATTTGTGTCCCCTCGGGATCCTTTTTTGTGATTAATGAAAGTTGATAAGTCCAATTTATTATGCACTTAGAATCTCCCAATTTGCTTATCTTAGTTAATTCCTTGCTCGAAAAATGCTTTTAAATGAGTATAATATGTCTATAGGTCCTCACCGGAGCTTTGAAAGCGATTCGGGGCTTAAACGAGCGAAACCGGAGCGTAAAATGACCATTCTTCCCTTGGAGCCGTCACAGCGTCGAGACCCTTCGACCCAGGCGTCAGGACGCTGCTAAAATAAGGAAAAAAGACGTGGGAGTGAAGCTGAGGTGAGAGCGTCGCGACGCTATAGCCATAGCGTCGCAACGCTATGTTGATATGCAGAAATTTTCCTTACTTGAAGGCCTAGCGTCGCGACGCTAGGCAGTTTTCCATAATCGATTTTTTCCAATTTTGGCCAGAATTTTTCCTTGTTTGAAGACCCAATTCAGCACCATTCTACCACGAATTGAAGGCCAAGAAACACTATAAATAGAGGGCCTTGGTGTAGGTTTAGAATCATCCCTCAACACATAATTCACTACAACATTGTAGTCCACCTCTCTCCCCCTTTCCACCATTCTTCTTAGTTTTTAGTCTTTTTTTTCTTTATGTATCAAGCTTGTTCTTGCTCCATAAGAGGCTAAGTTCTTCATTCATGTAACCGGGGTGTCAAAGAGTAAGTTCAACTTCTTTTAATGAAATTTCTTGTTTGAATTATCAAAGCATGTTTATGTGATTTTAGTTCTTTTTATATAAGTTTAGATTGTGGTAGGAAAGATTGACAACCTTGACTGCGCCCTCTCTAAATTTACTTGCTAAATCTAAGTAGCAAATAGGTTAACATTATGATTATACGCATGCGTCCCTAGAACTAAATGATTTAATCAATTGTAATTGTGTTTTGTTGCCCGTTGCATGTGAATTAATTCGGCTAGATCCCAATGCGGTTTAGATTAGTTAATAGGCATATTAATTAATTTAAACTAGAATCAAACTTAGCGTTTGCATGTTTGTGATAGTTGGATCATGGTTCTCGGTTGTCGGAATACGCTGGACTTAAATTTGTTTTGACTTATTAGTGAAATTAATGATTTAATTGAATTGAACTTGCCATGACTAACCCGGTTGCATGATCTTTGAGGTATTGATTTCTTTCTTTACTTCTTCTACTTTCCTTTTCTATTATTTTCCAAAATTAGCTTACTTTCCGTTATTATTTCTTTTCCAAATATAAAACCCCCCATTAGTCCGGTCATCACAATAAATCTAAGATAAACAAGTTATAATCGTGCTCCCTGTGATCGACCCCGACCACTACTGCCTACAAGTTAGCTTTAGAGGTTGTGGATTATAAATTTATTTGACAAGAGATCGCGACAATCTCTTCCGTCAAAAGTCTCCTTTTTCAAAAAAAAAAAACCTAATTAAATGTAAGAACTTTAATTTTAGAATTAGTTCATATGATTAAGAAGCAAAACTTTTTATGAAAATGGTTTATCTTAGTGGCTTTTCATATTTCTTCCAATTAATCCACTTTGGATCCATTTCACAGTGGGAGGAGGGGGAATGAATGAGAAGAGAGAGAAACTTAATGAGGGGTGGTAGGAAGAGATTGAGAGGGACATATATGGAAATATCTTATAAGAGATTGAGAGGGGCATATATGGAATTAATTCTAAAAACAAGTTATAATCGTGCTCCCTGTGATCGACCCTGGCCACTACTGCTACAAGTTAGCTTTAGAGGTTGTGGATTATAAATTTATTTGACAAGAGACCGCAACAATCTCTTCCGTCAAAAGTCTCCTTTTCAAAAAAAAAAAAAAAAAAAAAAAACCTAATTAAATGTAAGAACTTTAATTTTAGAATTAATTCATATGATTAAGAAGCAAAACTTTTTATGAAAATGGTTTATCTTAGTGGCTTTTCATATTTCTTCCATTTAATCCACTTTGGATCCATTTCACAGTGGGAGGAGGGGGAATGAATGAGAAGAGAGAGAAACTTAATGAGGGGTGGTAGGAAGAGGAAGAGATTGAGAGAGGCATATATGGAATTATCTTATAAGAGTTTGGACAAAATTGTCCAAAAATGATTCTTTTTCTAAGCCACTTTTTAAGATAGTAAGATAAGATAAGATTGGTAGTATTTTCTTTTCATTCCATCATATATAAAAATAATTTTTATAAAGAAAAAAAAATATTGCGTATGTATCTAACACTCTCAGTTATACTTACAATTACAATATAATAAATGAATTATAAATTGATATATAATTTTTCAAATAATAAGGGGGTGTTTGATTGGTTCCTTGTCAGTCTATTAAGAAATATAGTCGTAGATAATAGTCAATCCAAGTATAAATTGACAAAATCAAGTAGTACCTGGTAAGTCCAGGGTCGAGTCCACAGGAAGGGATATTCACAAAGTTTTCAACAATATTTACTGATCTAAACTCGAAACGTATGATACTATTTTAAAAGAATAAACAAGAGATTTGGTATATTTGAAAAGTAAATACTTGCATAGAACAAAACATGCGACGAGAGTGAAAGGAAAAATATAAAGAAGAATGGTATCAAGGCTATTGCGGTTGCAACCTCATGCGTTTATAAGAACCTTGTAACGCATACTTTGATTAATTGATCCATTAATGCCTAAGTGAGAAAAAATCATAAGTTTCCCTTCTGGTACTCCTTCTGCGTTTGACATAAAAACTATCAATTGGTTATTTGGCTAGTTTATGCATGAGGCTTAGTTCTTTAAAAACTTACAAGGGAATGCGTTAGTCACAACGCAATCAAAGCTCATGCATGCACTATCTTTTAGCGGTAGTATTTCTGTGCTACCAAGACTACATGTTATGCGCTAACTTGTTCTACTTAAAGATGTCCGCATGCATTACCTGTCAGGGATTTAGCATACTGCTACCGCATCCGGCTGGCCAAACGGGAGTTAGTAATGAAAAGATTATAGCAACCAAGTAGAAGACAAATAGTGTTTCATTTAACTCAAAATATGTGCTTACAAAATATACTTATCACCGCATGAGGTGCTTGCGCTAAGCCTTGAAGAAGAATTTAGCTCATGCGAGTAAAACAAGACATTATGAAATAGAACATTACAAACGCAAGTTGCTCCTAATCACAGTTCTCTACGATCTCTTTTCTTTCTCCTTCGTTCTCCTTCTTTCTCCTCGATCGAATTCCTAT
The DNA here is from genome assembly GCA_017139565.1 of Luffa aegyptiaca. NCBI lineage: Eukaryota > Viridiplantae > Streptophyta > Magnoliopsida > Cucurbitales > Cucurbitaceae > Luffa > Luffa aegyptiaca. The sequence goes on from CM029397.1 coordinate 8,743,074, forward strand.
GAATGAATGAATGAATGAATCCCTCTGAGTATGTGGCTTCTATTTATAGGTGAAGGAAGATGACTTCTCCAAGTAATTAGCAACTTGTGTTAATCATCATTAGGCAATTTGCTCAACTTTTCAGCCCTTTTTCCGCCCACTTGCGTTAGCTATATCAGTTGTGTCAGCGCTGTCTTTTCATCATCTTATCTGTCTCTTGATCATCTTGGGATGTGTGTTTGCGCTGAGAGGAAACTTGAAAAACAATTGAATTAGTTTGCGTTAGCGCCCTACATTTTATAATTTCTCACCGCATACATGAATATAGCTCGCCGCATAAAATTATCACATTTTTCTTTCTTTATGCACTGAAGTAACGCATCTTTGTTTCTTTTTGCCTTTTTTTCTAGCCTAAGTTTAAAGGACTAATAACTTGCTTTTTGCAAGTTATCAGTGTTTGACCCATGGTTTCAGAATCAGAACGGGTGTTTGGCCCATGGTTTCAAAATCAGAACTCTACGAGTTTGTTCTGGCTAGGGATGACAACGGGGCGGGGCGGGGATGCACTGCATCCCCCGTGGGAATTTTTAATCCTCGTCCCCGCCCCATTCTCCGTTTCGGAGAATCGGGATCGGGGTCGGGAAATCTCCGTTCGAAGATTGGGTCCCACAGGGAAAAATCCCCACTTTTTCATTCTTTTTTTTGTAAAATTATTTTTAACAAAAGTTAATTAAAATTAAGATATATATTAAAATTATACATACTTTTTATATTAATGTTAGTATTATATTTATTTATTTATTTAAATAATTAATTTTTATAATATTAAACACATTTTATTATAAATTTAAACACCTAAATTAAATTAAAAAAAGAAAAAGAAAAAGAAAAATATAAACTAAACAATACAATAAACCAAAACCTAAGAATTAAAAACAAAAAAAAAAACTTTATAAAATGTTATTAGTAATATAAGAATAATATTATTATTGTAAATAATTATAATATATATAATATATATTTTTTTTTTAAAAAAAAAATAAATTATTCGGGGCGGGGTCGGGGATACCATCCCCATCCCCGCCCCGTCCCCGACTGGGGACCCAAAAAGGATCCCTGGTTTGACCCCTATACCCGATCAAACAGGGGGATTCCCTGCCCCTAACGGTGCGGGACCCCGCGAAGTTTTTTTCCATCCCAGTTCTGGCGTGTTTGAAAGTCTGAGAATTAGAAAACAGTGTTTGAGGTGTTGTGTTCTGAACCTTAGGAATCAGAAAACAATGTTTGGGGTGCTGGGTTCTGAACTCAGGATTTGGACAATTTTTTTTTTTTTTTTTTTTGCTTTTTTTGGATGAATGTTTTATTAATTGTAAAACCCCTTGTGTAACATAGATTAATTTTTAAAAGAATTTTGAATTAAGCATTTAGTTTATGGTATAGATGAAGAATGAGAAAATTGTTTCTAACAATCAAAATATTGATTACCATTGACAAATTGGAAAACATAACATGAAATTCTTAGGCCCCATTTGAAAATTAAAAAGTTTTGAAAACTAAAAAAAAGTAGTTTTCAAAAAATAGTTTTTGTTTTTGGAATTTGTCTAGGAATTCAAATGTGTCTTTAATAAAGATGAAAACTATCCTAAGAAATTTGAGAAAAAACAAACATGATTTTCAAAAATCAAAAACCAAAAACCAAAACCCAAATGGTTATTAAACAGGGGTTTATGACGATATGATATTAAGCCTAATGTTATAAATTAAAGTAGTTATTGAGACAAAAAAAAAACATGGTTCATGGGAAAAGGAAAATTTGGAACATATAATCACATAGAGAACAAATTTGCAGAGTTTTTATAATTTTAATTTGATTACATAATAAATAAAATGGAATCTATAGGTTATTTTAAAATGACTAAATTAAATATAAAATTATGTATATTTATATTATTTTAATATAAATAAGTTCAAAATAAATATCATATGCCAAAATAAACTTAGCTTAGCAATAATTGATATATGTCCTTGATCAAAAAGTTAGAGTTTCGAATATTCCCACATCGAAACGTTGTTGAACTAAAAAAAAATTGTACATATAAATTTGTTTTTGTTTTTTTGTATGTAATTTAAAAATTAAATACTTTATTTACCGTAGAACATTTAAAATTAAATATTATTTATTTTAGGGAAAAATACACTTTTGGTCCTTGAGGTTTGGGTTAGGTTTCATTTTGGTCCCTGAGTTTTCAAACTCGACAATTTAGTCTCTGAGGTTTGGATTTTGTTTCATTTTGGTCCCTCCATCCACTTTTTCGCTAACTCTTAACGGTTTGTTGACGTGTCACTTATTTTTTATTAAAAAATATTTCTTAAAATTTTAAAAATAAAATAACAATAAAATAATATTAAAATAATTTAAAAATATATATATTTTTTAAATTTTCATTTCCCTCCCATTTTCCCTCTCTTTTCTTCTTCTTTTTCCTCTCAACCACCATCATCCTCTTCTTCTTCTCAACCACCATCACCACCACCTCCAAACTCACTGTTGCCGCCGGTTGCCGGCGACCAACCGCTCGCCGGCGGCCGACGACTTTTTTATTTTTTTTCTCTCTCTTTCTCTCTTCCCTTCTCTTTTATTCTCGTCGTCGTCTTCTCCTTATTCGTTTGTTTCTTCTTGCTGGCAATCAAGACGACGACGAAACCAGTGAAGACACGGAAACCCCTTCTCGTTTGTTTCTCCTTCTTCACCGCCATCTTCACTGGAACGAGCCTTCTGTATTGAAACCCCTTCGGTTGTCACTAAAACCAAATTTGGAACGAGCCCTCTGTACTGCGAACTCCAAGACCTCGGTCCCCTCCTGCTTTTCTTCACCGGCTGAGGCTGAACTTGCTGAACCATTCTCCCCCCCTGCTGAACCGCTTCGATCAAACACAAGGTTGATCCAGTTCTTCCTCGATGAAGAAGAAGAAGAGGTCGAGTTATGCCCCTGAAGAATCCCAAAGTCAGCATTCATCGTTCCACCTACCGGGAAAAACTCCTTCGTGACAACGTCGTTCGCGCTTCCGACCTTCAATATGTCGAAGTTAAATGTGAAGAGCTTGCCACCAGCGCGTGTGGAGCACGAGTCATCATGCCGCCGATCGGGAGAGAGAAGGAGATGGTGAGGGAGAGAGAAAGAAAGAAGAAGAAAGAAAAAAAAATTTAGGCGACTGGCGGCCGGCGAGTGGTTGCGATGGCGGCCAGCTGCCGACAACGATGATGGCTGCAATATTACATTAGGGTTTCATTAGAGAAGAAGAAGATTGGGAGAAGATGGATGAAGAAAATAAAATAAAAAAGAAAAGAAAAATAATAAAATAATAAAAAATATTTAATATATTATTTTATTTTAAAAATTAATAAAAAATATATATTTTTAATAAAAACTAATGCCACATCAGCAATTTGTTAGTATTTGACAGAAAAATTGACGGAGGGACTAAAAGCGTAACGAAATCCAAACCTCAGAGACTAAATTGTTGAGTTTGAAAACTTAGGGACAACCTAACCCAAACCTCAGGGACCAAAAGTGTATTTTTCCCTTTATTTTATTTTAATAAATTCAAACTAACGTACTATTTATTTTTGTTACTCAGAATATTGTTAATTTGAAAATAAATACATATATTTTTTAATACGTTAACTCAAAATTAAATGTTATTTTAAAAATATTTATATGAGTAAGTTGTCTAAAATACCTCTTCTTATCTTAAAATTATAAAATTATATATATATTGAAATATTGTTAATTAAATATATAGAAATGAAAAAAATTAGCTAAAGCGAGCTTAGCTCAGCGGTAATTGGCATGTACTCTCGACCATGAGGTCAGAAGTTCAAATCCCCCACCCCCAAATGTTGATGTACTAAAAAAAAAAGAAATGAAAAGAATTATGAGAAAAATGGAAAGAGAAATGATGAGACCATGATATTATTTGTCTCATGTCTATTATTTCACATTTTAGCCTAATTTCTAGGCAGGGTGTTCCCTTTCGGTCAGCTTAAATACCCGTTCTTAGACAAAATTAGCTAAAGTTTCCATAATCAACTTAAAAAACTTTTCTTGAAATCCAATTTGAAACTTCAAATTAAATCTCATTTGAGATTCATTTAAAAAGTTCAAATTTAAATACCAAATTAAAATTCACTTTGAAATTCATTTGGGTATTTCAAATTTAAATCGTTTGAAGAAAATTGGAATTCAAATATTAACCAAATTAAGATTGACTTCAAAATTTTCAATCAAAACCTATTTTGAAATTTATTTAAGAAACTCAATTTATGTCCAATTGAAATCAATTTTGAAAATCTAAATTAAAATCAAATTGAAATTCATCGGTGAATATCAGAATTACAAATTGAACCAATTTGAGATTTTATTCAAATTAAAATCAATCAAAGAAAAATTAAAATTCTATTTGAAAATTTCAAAACAAAACTAAATTGAAATTGAGTTAATTTAAAACCAAGAATGAAATTGAATTGCAATCCAAATTAAACCAAATTGACTTTGATTTTAAAAAATCCTAAAAGAAATTAAATTGGAAATTCAAATCTAGAATCAAAATGGGATTGAAATCAAAGCTTCAAATAAAAATTAAATTGAAACTGAATTGAGATCTCTAATGTGAATTAAAGACACTGATTCAGATTCAAGTCAATTAAAACCAATGTGAAATTCAAATTAGAAATTTCATGTTAAAGCCTAATTGAAATTGATTTTGAGATTATAATGTAAACCAAAATTGAAATTGAACTCCAATTTAACTAAAGTCCATAGACATTCCCAATTGAATTAAAATTGAAATTGATTTCAACCAAATGGACACTGATTTGTTTCCAATTTAACAAAAGTTGAAAATGATTTCCAATTTAAAACCAAATAAACATTGATTTGGAAATTCCAATTTCGAACCACGATAAGTTCAAGATTTGAAACTAGATTGAAATTGATTTGGTCAATTGAATTGAAAATTTTTCAAATTAAACCCAAATTGAGATCTATTTTAGGAAAAAAAAAATGTTAAGGCCATTTTGAACTTTGTTTGGAAAGACCAAAGTAAAAATCATTTTGAAATTTGTTTGGAACATCCATATTACAAACATATTGAAAATGATTTGGAAATTTCAATAAAAGAAAAAAAATCAATTTGGAATTGATTTGAAAATTTCAACCTTAAAATTCAAATTGGAATAAAATAAAACAAAACTCATAAAATTAAAAGGGAAAAAGGTGTTATAAAACGTGAAGAACAATAACAAGAACACTAAGAACACTTAGAAAAATAGAGAGCAAAGGTAGGGAGAAGAGAGCAAATGAATTGCATTCAATTGAGCTGTTGTTTAACCCTTCATGCACATCCCTATTTATACTATTACAATAGGGATGGTTACAACTTAAAAGGACTTAAAATAGGAGGGAGGGAGTCTTGAGCCTAAAGTCAAGGAGTCATGGGGAGTTGCCCTAAAATGGTGGGGTTGAATGCCCTAAAATGGATATCTATAATACATATATATAGTGTATTTGTAACACTCCCCCTTAGATATTCATTGTATATGAAATATATGCCTCATTAAAACCTTACTAGGGAAAACCCAATGGGAAAAACCCCAGTGAAGGAAAAAGAGTACATTATATTTATATACATTAATTATTGCCTCATTAAAAACCTTGCTAGGAAAACCCAGTGGGAAAAACCATAGCGAAGGGAAAAAGAGTGCAGTATATTTGCTCCCCCTCATGAAAACATCATTTGAGATCTTTGAGTCGTCACATTCCAATGTTGTGCACCAACTTCTTAAATGCTGCAGTAGGTAATGTCTTTGTAAATAAGTCTGCCAAGTTGTCTTTTGAAGAAATTTGTTGAACAGTGATATCACAATTTTCTTCAAGATCGTGAGTGTAGAAGAGCTTTGGTGAGATATGCTTCGTTCTATCTCCTTTAATATATCCTCCTTTGATTTGGGTTATACATGCTGTATTGTCTTCATATAATGTTGTTGGACAATCTTTGCTAGAGGACAATCCACATGTTTCACAAATGTGTTGAGTCATTGATCTTAGCCATACACATTCTCGACTAGCCTCATGAATCGCCAGGATCTCAGCATGGTTTGAGGAAGTAGCTGTTATTGTCTGCTTCATAGACCGCCATGATATAGTAGTTCCTCCATATGTAAATAAATAACCTGTTTGAGATTTAGCTTTATGTGGGTCAGATAAATAACCTGCATCTGCATAACCAACTAGATCAAAGTTGATTTATTAGAATAAAATAAACCCATGTCAATTGTCCCTCGAAGATAACAGAGGATATGCTTAACTCCATTCCGATGTCTTTTTGTTGGAGAAGAACTATATCTAGCTAATAAATTTACTGAAAATGTTTATCGGGTCGTGTATTATTAGCAAGATACATAAGTGCACCAATTGCATTAAGATATGGTACTTCTGGACCATGAAGTTCTTCATTATCTTCTCGAGGTCGAAAGATGTCTTTCTTTACATCGAGTGAACGAACTACCATTGGAATGTTCAATGGATTTGCTTTGTCCATTATAAAATCTCTTTAAGATCTTTTCTGTATAAGTTGATTGATGAATAAATATTCCATCTGCTAGATGCTCAATTTGTAAGCCAAGACAAAACTTTGTTTTTCCAAGATCTTTCATCTCAAATTCTTTCTTAAGATATTCTATTGCCTTTGGAAGCTCTTCAAGAGTTCCAATTATATTCAAATCATCAACATATACAGTAATAATAGCAAATCTTGATTGTGATTTGTTATAAAAACACATGGACAAATTGGGTTATTTTGATACCCTTATTTTAATAAATATTCACTCAGACGATTATACCACATTCGTCCTGATTGTTTTAACCCATATAACGATCTCTGTAATTTGATCGAGTATAATTCTCTAGGATTTGGATTATATGACTGGTATTTTTAATCCTTCAGGGATCTTCATATAAATATCATTATCAAGAGATCCATATAAATATGTTGTAACTACATCCATAAGATGCATGCCAAGCTTTTTATACACAATCAGACCAATCAAATATCTCAATGTTATTGCATCCACCACAGGAGAATATGTCTCCTCATAATCAATACCAGACCTTTGCGAGAATCCTTGTGCAACAAGTCTCGCTTTATATCTTGTGACCTCATTCTTTTCATTTCTTTTTCTTACAAATACCCATTTGTATCCCACAGGCTTGACATCTTCTGGTGTCTGAACTACTGGTCCAAAAACCTCACGTTTTGAAAGTGAGTTTAATTCTATTTGGATTGTTTCTTTGCACTTAAGCCAATCCTTTCTATGTCGACATTCTTCAGCAGATTTTGGTTCATAATCATCATTTTCAGAAAAGATGTCATAAGCAACATTATACGCAAAAATGTTATCAATAACTATATTGTTCCGGTTCCATCTTTTTCCATTCATTACATAATTTATCGAAATTTCATTATTATCCTCAGGTATTTCACCTTCTTCGATATTCTCATGAGTAGTCACATTCGGGATTTCTTCTGGAATATCCACATTATCAATTAAGTCATTTTGATTATTGACTACTTTTCTTTTTCGAGGATTTTTATCTTTGGAACCCATTGGTCTACCACGCTTCTGCCGTGTCGCAGAATCATTAGTTATGATAACTTGTTGCGTCGGGATATCAATTTTCGATGGTGTATTTGCAGCTGGTATATGTGACTTGGTCACTTTCTTAGCATCTGTAAATGCATCTGGCATTTGATTTGCAATATTTTGCAAATGAATTATCTTTTGAACTTCTAGTTCACATTGATTTGTACGGGGATCTAAATGAGACAATGACGATGCATTCCATGTAATTTCATTTTCCAACTTCTTAATCTCTCCCCCTAATGTTGGAAAATTTGTCTCATTAAAATGACAATCAGCAAATCGTGCAGTAAATACATCACCCGTCAGGGGTTCAAGATATTTAATAATTGATGGGGAATCAAATCCAATATATATTCCTAGCCTCCTTTGAGGACCCATCTTAGTACGTTTTGGTGGAGCAATTGGAACATATACTGCACTTCCAAAAGTTCGTAAGTGAGATATATTTGGCTGCTGGCCATATGCTAATTGTATTGGAGAGTATTTATGATAGGCTGCTGGCCTAATGCGTATAAGCGATGCAACATGTAAAATTGCATGACCCCATACAGATATTGGAAGTCTTGCTCTCATAAGCATCGGTCTAGCAATTAATTGCAGACGTTTTATAAACGATTCAACTAGACCATTTTGTGTATGAACCTGAGCTACAAGATGTTCAACACTTATCCCAATTGACATACAATAATTATTAAATGATTGGGATGTAAACTCACCAACATTATCAAGACGAATGTTCTTGATTACATAATCAGGAAATTGTGCTCTTAATTTGATTATTTGAGCGAGTAATCTTGCAAATGCAAGGTTTCGACTTGATAATAAACACACATGTGACAATCTACTGGATGCATCAATTAGAACCATAAAATATCTAAATGGTCCACTTGGTGGATTTATAGGTCCGCATATATCACCATGAATTCGTTCTAAAAATGCGAGGGATTCAATCCCAATTTTAGCTGGTGAGGGTCTAATGATTAATTTTCCTTGACAGCAAGCAGCACATGATAATTCATTAGATTGAAGAATCTTCTGGTTCTTCAATGGATGTCCATGTGAGTTTTCAATAATCTTTCTCATCATTATTGACCCAGGATGACCCAATCGATCATGCCAAACAGAAAATATATCTGGATCATTGAACTTCAGGTTCATTGTTGCATATGTTTCAATAACACAAATATGCGTGTAATATAATCCAGAAGAAAAGGCAGACAACTTTTCTAATATACGTTTTTCATGTGAGACTGTAGATATAATATAAAGATACTCTATATTATTCTTCTTATCAGTCTTTGTATGATAACCATTAACACGTATATCTTTAAAACTCAGTAGGTTTCTTTTTGATTTACTAGAGAACAAAACATTATCAATTGTAAATTTTGTTCCTCTAGACAAAATAATATTCGCTTTTCCAAAACCTTCAATCAAGTCTGCAGGACCCGATATTGTATTGACTTTTGCTTCAAGCATTGTCAATTTAGAGAAGTATTTCCTACTTTTAAGTATTGTGTGCGTAGTTGCACTGTCTGCCAAACATAAATCTTCATTGTTCATTTTGGAGTCAACTAAAATATGTGAAATATTCATGTTTCTTCAGGAAAATAAAATAACACATAGTGAGCCCCAAAATAAGAAATTGAATATAAAATTGAACTTAATAAATAAACATAAATTAAACATTAAATGAAAGGATATTCATATAATCTAATACAACACTTGTTGCTCATTTAATGATCATTTTCTCTTCAGGAGATTTAATAAGATTTACAACATTTATTTCATATTTCCAAGATTAATCATCTCTTCAGGAGATTGCAAAGTATGCTTTCACATATGGTTCTCATTTTCATACAACAGGTACAAAACTAATGCTCTAAAATATGAAACATTTTCTTTTAGTAACCACCACTAGATGAGTAATTGATTATTCCTTTATTATTAATCATGATCTCGACATTGACCATTATTATTCGATATAACCATATTCACTTCAGGGAATGATATTCAAACGATTGGTTGAGATTCATGATTTTTCATCAAATGCTCATTTGATTGATTTAATCTCAATAAGACATGATGTTTGCTCATCACATATTTAAAATTTTCTTTCTCAATATTACTACTATAGGAGCATAATATAATTGAGAAGAAAGAAACATTATTCTTAACATATGCTCACTTGTTTGAAATCACTTATTGATTAAAATTATGCAACTACAAATGCATTTAATTAAAGTGAGCATTAAACTTGTGCAACTACAGGTGCATTTAATCATGAGTCATTCTTGATTTGAAAATGATGCAACTTCAGGTGCATTAAATCAAAATGAGCATTTTTATGCAACTTCGTGTGCATAACATCAAAATTAACTTTAGGAAGAGCAACCATAGGAAAATTTGAACTAATGCATGTGTCTATTATGAATTTCAAAAGTTAATCAACATAAACAAAAATATTCAAACATATGTATGTGGTACCCAAATAAATAATTGTTGGTAAACAACATGTTGCAATATTTATATAAGATATATAACAATGTATATATAACATGTTCTGTATATAGAGCTGTGACAGTATAACAAATACTCTGAATATATATTAAACGCACATGATATAAAATATACAAAGGATCATGTGGAAATTATACCGAACAAAGAATATATAAACTAATGAGGGCAATATACATTAGCAAAGTGAGAAAGTTTAGAAAATGCACATGATTTGAAATTGAGACATATACAGGGTATATATGTGCATCATGTTCATTGAATATGCATTAAACATTCTAGATTATTATAGAAATAATAAGGATATAAGCATACTATCAACATTTCAATTATGTGGATAATGTAATTAACATAAATGTCATTGGCAAATATAGAATCATAAACAATAAAAATGATTCAAATGTTTATATCATCAATACATAAATATGATACTTTACTAATCACATATAGTATGCATAATAACAAATAATACGATAATCTTGCATAAAACATATGTTGTCAACGTTCAATATATAGTGTATATACGAGGTATTTATAATACATGTACACTGTATATGTGAAACGTACAGAAGACAAGTGCAACGAATAATAGAAAGTAAAATGAACCCTACCTTCAACTGGACAAAAATGGAAGAGAATCGTGCTGATAACGTGTTATAAAACGTGAAGAACAATAACAAGAACACTAAGAACACTTAGAGAAATAGAGCAAAGGTAGGGAGAAGAGAGCAAATGAATTGCATTCAATTGAGTTGTTGTTTAACCCTTCATGCACATCCCTATTTATACTATTACAATAGGGATGGTTACAACTTAAAAGGATTTAAAATAGGAGGGAGGGAGAGTCTTGAGCCTAAAGTCAAGGAGTCATGGGGAGTTGTCCTAAAATGGTGGGGTTGAATGCCCTAAAATGGATATCTATAATACATATATACAGTGTATTTGTAACAAAAGGAAGTTTGTTTTTTTTTTTTTTAAAAAAAATCTTGCTCTTTCTTAAAAAAAAGGAAAAAAAAGGGAAAAATACACTTTTGGTCCCTGATGTTTGGGTTAAGTAACACTTTAGTCCCTGAGTTTTCAAACTCAACAAAAATACCCCTGAGGTTTGAGATAAGGAGCAATTTGGTCCCTGCCGTCCATTTTTCTGTTAAACACTAACGGTTTGCTGACGTGGCACCATTATTTTAATAAAAAAAATCATTTAAAATTTTTTTAAATAAAAATATATTAAAATATAAATATTTTTATATTTTAATATATTTTTATTTAAATTCTCTCTCTTACTTCTCCATCTTCTTCTTCCTTCCCCATCTCTTTCTTCTTCCACTCCGGTGGCCAGCGAACAGGAATTTTGTTTGTTTTTTTTTCTTCTTTCTTCTTCTTCCCTTCTTCTCTTCTTCTTCTTTCTTTTCTTTCTTCTGTTTTTTTTTTTTTAAAATAGAGAGATTCGGGGAGGAGCTCCTTCTCCCTGAATCTCTCTGTTTAAAAAAAAAACAGAAGAAGAGAAGAAGGGAAGAAGAAGAAAGAAGAAAAAAAAATTCCGACGACCGTTGCCGCCGTTCGCCGGCTGCCGGCGGTGGCCGACCACCAGAGTGGAAGAAGAAAGTGATGGGGAAGGAAGAATGGTGGGGAAGGAAGAAGAAGATGGAGAAGTAAGAGAGAAAGAATTTAAAAAAGATTAATAAAATAATAATATTTTTATATTTTAATATATTTTTATTTAAAAATTTTAAAAAATGATTTTTTTTATTAAAATAGTGGTGCCACATCAACAAACTGTTAGTGTTTAATGACAAAATGGACGATAGGGACCAAATTGCTCCTTATCTCAAACCTCAGAGGTAATTTTGCTGAGTTTGAAAACTCAGGGACTAAAGTGTTACTTAGCCCAAACCTCAGGGACCAAAAGTGTATTTTTCCCTAAAAAAAATCTTGCTATTTCCTAAAAAATAAAAAACTAAATAAAGAAAAAAAAGAATCAACAAATAAAATAAAATTAATAACAAAATAATAATAAAGAGTGGGACCCACCATCATTTCATCTTCTTCCTTCTTCCTTCTTCCTCATTTTCTTTCTCTCTCCCCCATTCTTCTCTAGATTGCCCTCCTCTTCTCTTCTTAAATAAAGAAATAAATTAAATAAAAAAAAATAAAATAAAATAAAATAAAATGAAAACGAACAATGAAAACCAAAAATCAATTTTGTTTGATAATATGTGAGGAGGGGGATTCGAACCACAAATCTTGAGGTTATCAGAACAACTTTATGCCAGTTGAGCTAAGCTCTTATTGGCATACCAAAAAACAAATTGACCACCAAATAATGAAAAAATATTCAAACATTATTACTAAAAATCAAGCCGGATCAAATACGGTGTCTACACAGGTTACTTTAAAATGACTAAGTTAAATATAAAAGTGAAAAAAATCATTTTTAACCCTAAACTTTGGAGGGTGTATCAATTTTAACCCTGAACTTTCAATTTCATCAAATTGAACCATAAACTTAACAAGCTGTATCAATTTTAACCCTGAAGTTTGGATTTTATCAAATTGAACCTCAAACTTATCGGATCGTATCGATTTTAACCTCAAACTTGCGTAAGTGTTACAATGTATACCTTTGGTTAACTTTCCGATTGAACCACCGTACCTAATTGATCATTTTTTTTTTCTTAATTCACATTGCACCTTAATTGGTTTCTTATAAATAAATATTGGAGAAACTTTATTTTAGATGACTTTTTTCTTGTTGTTGAAAACTTTAATTGTGAGAGCTTTTTCGCTGCTATTTAAGATTACGAAAGTAAAGAAACATTGGAGGTTTTTTATCTTCAAATATTTGTTGTTTTTTTATTGTTCCTAAGAACTTTGTGGGATTTTTTCTTCTTCTTTTATGGTTTTTTTTTTCTTGCTAATTAGATGAATGTACAAATGTAGGGAACAAAAATAAAGAAATTTCGAGTTTTTTGAATTTTTCATATTTGCTGTATTTTTCTTGTTGCTAATAACTTTGTGATTCTTTTTTTGGATAATAATGAGAAGAATAGTATGAGATATTTGATTACACTAACTCAGGTGTAATGTGAATTAAAAAAAAAAAAAGAAAAAAAGAAAAGGAAAATGTCAATTACATGGTTTAATAACAATTCAAATGAAAAGTTGACCAAAGGTCTACATTGCAATATTTATGCAAGTTTGAGGTTCAAATTGATACAATTTGTTAAGTTTAGAGTTCAATTTGATGAAAGTGAAAGTTTAGGGATAAAATTGATACAACCTGCTAAGTTTAGGGTCAAAATTGATTTTTTTCCCAATATAAAATTATGTATATTTATTTTATGTTAATATAAATAAGTTTAAAATAAATATCATATGCCAAAATAAACTTAGCTTAGGGGTAATTGGTATATACCCTCGATAAAAAAGTTAGAGGTTTGAATATTCCTACATCTAAACGTTGTTGAACTAAAAAAAAATTGTACATATAAATTTGTTTTTTTTTTTTGTGTATGTACTTTAAAAATTAAATACTTTATTTATTATAGCGGATTTAAAATCAAATATTATTCATTTTATTTTAATAAATTCAAAATAACATACTATTTATTTTTATTACTTTGAATATTGTTAATTTGAAAATAAATATAGTTTTTATTTTTAATACGTTAACTCAAAATTAAATGTTATTTTAAAAATATTTATATGAGTAAGTTGTCTAAAATATATTTTCTTATCTTAAAATTATAAAATTATATATATATATATATATAATATTGTTAATTAAACATAAAGAAATGAAAAGAATTATGAGAAAAAATGGGAAGAGAAATGATGGGACCCATCAAATCTATATCTATATCTATACTATATTAAAAAGTGAGGATGTTGGAAAAACATTTTTGGACACCTTTGTCCTTCCTTCGATTTACTAAATTACAAGATTTGCCTGTTCACACGTAACTTCAGAGATTGAGACACGTGAAATAAATATATATTTGTATTGATGTAATATGCGTGTGAGTGTACAATCTCTAACTTTAATCCTCTGATTCTCTCTCTTGTGTGTGAATGTGTTTAACTCGAGGGCTGTAGCGCTTGTTCTCGATTCTGAAGCTTCAATTGATTCTTGGAGCTTTTATAGTCTTGGAGTCTTGAAGAGTCTTTGGCCTTCAAGGATTGTTGAAGTCTTTTAATCTTGAAGGGTCTTCAACCTTCAAGAAGTCTTGGGGTCTTGAAGTCTTGAGGTCTTGAAGTCTCGAAATCTCGAAGAGTCTTTGGTCTTCAAGGATTGTTGAAGTCTTCTAGCCTTGAAGGGTCTTCAATCTTCTTGAAGTCTTGGGGTCTTGAAGTCTTGAAATCTTGAAGAGTCTTTGTTCTTCAAGGATTGTTGAAGTCTTCTAGCCTTGAAGGGTCTTCAGTCTTCAAGAAGTCTTGGGGGAGTTTCCCTGAATTCTCTAACTCTGGCTAAGAGCTTAAAAATTCTCTTCCCCTCTAAAAATGGAAGAGAACTCCTCTATTTATAGAGTTCTCGCTGGATGGGCCCTGGTGACTTTTGGGCCAACAACTTGGGCTTGAGCTTTATTGGTGTTGGGCTCAACTATTTAGTCTTGGGTCTGGTTCATATTTGACCCAAAACCATATGACCCAAATATTTAAAAGACCCAAATTTGATCCAAATAATTATTTTTTTAATTAATTGGTCAAATTAATTAATTTGATCAAAATAATTTAATTTTAATTAATTGATCAAATTGAAATTTGACTCTATAAATTTATAATTGGCCAATTTTGTCTTCAAATTAAATTTGGGACACGTGTCAATTTATAATTGGTCACAAATTTAATTATTTGTAATTTCGTCATTAATTTTAAATAATGACGTGGCAATTTGTGATTGGTCAAAATTTCTCCTTCAACAAATGCCCCCTTTTCAAGATTTATTTATGTGTGAGTGAATCTCGAAAAAGATATTTTGGAATCAAAATGCAAAGTATTTGTTCTTGATTTTGATTTCATTTGATGTGTCAATTTAATCAAAACATGAAGTCAATTCTTAGTTTTGATTTTTTTCTTGCTTGACACATATTTTACGCCAATTAATCAAAACTTGAATTTTGGACAAAATCTTGATTTTCTTGTTTGGCGGCAACTTTAATTTGTACTTAAGTTTGGGACAAAATTTCGATTAGGCCCAAACTTTAATTTAAGCAAATTTAAGATTTCATCCAAAATTTGGTGGGAATTTGGAATAAAATTTTCATATGGAACTTAGAAATTTTGATTTGGGATAAAAGTTGGGATTATACTCAAATTCAGTTTATCATTTAATTAATTAAATAATTATGGTTAATTTAATTAAATCAACATTAATTAAATCAATTATAACATAAGGTATTTAATTCAATTTGAATCATATTCAATTGAATTAATTTGGTCATTCAATTAATCTCATCAATTGAATCCACATTAATTAAATATCAAATATTTAATTAATTTTATAATTGAATCATATTCAATTTTATCTCTCTCATTTAACCTATAGTTTTAATGTGCATCAAAATGTACATTAATATAAACTATAGTATTAATTTGATTAAATCATATTTAACCAAATTAAATTAATTAATTCCTAATTAATTAATTCATGAATTAATAAAATATCACATATTTAATTAAATTCATAATTCTCTCATTAATTAATTTTGAATCATACCATAAAATTAATTTTATTCTAAAGTTTAATTCACTAATTAAACTGTAACGCCCCAGGTTCTCCAACCTACAGCCTAGCGACGCTACTACTCACTCAAGACTCATAAGCAACTAGGATAACTCTCTTTAGACCGAATGTACCGAAATTTTTGGCAGCATAACGATGTAAAACTGGTTATCCCAAAATTTTACAACACCTGCTAAAGACTTTTAACACTTCCAAATATGCAAAAGCCAAACTCCACCAAACCTCAGCCAGATTTCACAAGCCTATCTCCTCTAGACGAGACAAACCTTAAGGCAACATAAAATAACCAAAAACCATGCAGCGGAATCATGAAGACATTTTAATAACAAAGAGCTAGTCCACTAGCTAACAAATTATAAAACTTAACCAAAACGAACAACTCTAGTTTAATCTCAGAAACAAAACCTTCCTCAGGCGAATCCCTCACCATATTGGACACTACAAAAATAAACCAACTTAAGCTAACTCAAGCAACAAAATAAAGCTACTAAGAAACATAACAACACTCTAGGAATTTTCCACGTAGTTCTCCTCCTTGCCACCAAGGTCCGGATCATCCTTGATACCTGCAACATCAAAAATATTGGGGGGAAGGTGGGGAAGGGGGTATCAGTACAACCGCGGTACTGGTAAGTAGCTCACACGAGTTAGATCACAAGCATCAAACAAGGCAGACAGCATGCTTCTCACACGCATACAACATGCTTCCAAAAGCAGTAAAAACCCGTCATGCTTAGAAAGCAATAAACGACACCATGCATATGCTTC
This sequence comes from Luffa aegyptiaca, assembly GCA_017139565.1. Classification (NCBI taxonomy): domain Eukaryota; kingdom Viridiplantae; phylum Streptophyta; class Magnoliopsida; order Cucurbitales; family Cucurbitaceae; genus Luffa; species Luffa aegyptiaca. The sequence continues at coordinate 8,759,783 of CM029397.1, forward strand.
CCACACTGTGCACCCACACCCTAAAAACCACACACGATTTACGCATCATGCTACGCTATCAATCACATGCATTATGCGCCATGCCATGCAAAACTAACCGCATGCATTACGCCCATGCTACGCAAAACCTTACACGTGCATTACACGCCACGCTACGCAAAACCATTCGCGTGCATTACGCGCCATGCTACGCAAAACCACTCGCATGCATTACGCGCCACATTGCGCACCTACACATGATTTACGCGTCATGTAACGCAACCGCTAGACTCTTGCTTCACATCCCGTGACACAAGCTAGCCTAACCAAACATGCTTGACACCCAACACAACATGTTTAATCAACAACCACAACAAGACAGTCACATATCTCATGCTTATCACAAACAAACAACAACACATGCTCATCTCAAGCATCGCAGTTTATCCAAACACAACAATCATGCTTATCTCAAGCAAAACACAATTCACGCTCATCTCGAGCAATACAGCACAGAACAATACAGTAGATCATACTTTTCGCAAGTATAAAAATAAAGCAAGAAAACAAGCAAACATGCTTTATGCAATCAAACACAACCCAACAAGTAGAAACTACTTACAAAACGCGCTTAAAAAAACCAACGAGGTGACACTTGCACCAAGCTCCAGAAACACCTCGAACTACAACCAAAAACGCTACCATCAAAGACTAAACCAAGAGAGAATGACCTAATAAGCTACTAGGGGCCAAAACCACTTTACCCAGCTCATTTATTTGCTGGACAGTCTTTAAACGTACCCCAAAATGAAAACCCAAAACCTTTAGGCCATGGGCAACCATGTCTAAGACACAACGGGCAGTGGGTGTTTGCCAAACGGCTCCAGATAAGGCTTTTCAGTCGCTGGACAGCAAGTAAACGACCCACATCAAGTGCACTAAGAACTCCTAAGGACCGGGCACACTACCAAACCTAAAACAACTAATGGGGATCTAATCTAACATGCTTTTTAAGCCACGAACAGCAAGGAAAAGCTCATTTAACTCATGCTTTAAGAACCTATAAGGGTCGGGAAACACACTAAGGCAACGAGACTTAATGGGCATTGAAGAACTACTTGATTTTAACCAAAATAGCCATGATAACTCATTTAAAACATGTTCTAGGACCTTTAAGGGTTGGGGCAACACCTAAGGGCCCGTTTGGTTTAAGGTTTTATAGATGCCTGGGAATATATGATGCCTGGGAATACTATGCCTGGGAATAAGATTGCTGGGAATCAAAGATAACTGTGTTTGGTTGTGCATGGGAATGTCATCAGGATTTTATGAGAACAAATTATGTCTGTATTTATTTTTTAGAATTAATCAGGTAAACTTTATGTAATTTTAATAAATTAATCAATAAAATAATCAAAATTAATTCAAACTATGAATAAAAATTAATGAAATAATAATCATGAAATGATTTTAATGGGATAAACTATGTTAATTTAACAAACTAAAATTATTTAATTAATTTTTTAATAAATATCTTTAACTACAATAATTTAATATATTGTATCCATAAAAATTAATTAGATAAAATTTAATAATAATATGATTATTTATTTATTATAAGGAAATTTAAAAAAGTAATTAATTGATTATAAATAATCGATAAGTAATTAATTATAATTATTGAAAAATGAATTTTTATACTAAATTCATTTAAATGATTTTAATTTAATAATTAAATATATTTTCGATAATATTGACTAGTTAATTATAATTTTAGTAAATATGTAATTACATCCCCTTAATAAACTTGGACTAAGTATTTGTTTAAAAGTCCTAGAAAAAAGTATTTGTTAAAAAAAAATGAAATTCGTGACAAATTATTATTTAATCTAATTAAATAATTTATTATATTATTTTTAATTTAGTATCCATTAGTTAATTAATTAACTATATTCAAAATAAAATTGCATATAAAAATAAAAAAGAAGAGATGGGAAAAGAGAAAACTCATGCTTTTGCAAGGGCATAGAAAACCCTTGCTTATGGGCATAAATGATGCTTGGGAATGCGTTATTTCCTGGGCCTACCACAGAAATCTTGAAACAAACAAGGGTATTAGAAACCCTTGCCCATTCCCATCTCCAAAAACCTTATACCAAACGGACCCTAAGAGCCTAGCTATGCAATGGGTAACAACAAAATCATGATTCTAAGGCTAACATGGCTAATGGATAGCAACCTTTAGCGCTAAAAGCGAAGGGACAACAAGGAAACTTACCCAAACAGTCCCGTTTCAACGCTAGACGGGTTATACAAACCTTTAACGATGCGCTAGAATAGTCCTTGGGCAGTGGGTATTCGAGCTTAAACGATTCGAACTCAATCGATCACTTTTACGGCGCTGCAGATCAGAATATCGAACACCATTAAACTTTTCAGCACTTAAAACTAATGAGCATTCCATTTAAAGCACTAAACAAGAATGGGTATTTGATTCCAACATTAACCAAGATCGGGTAAGCGCTTAAACTCACCGGAATCGCTAAAAGACGCCGAAAACGCCCAATGATGCTGCAGGACAGAGGTGAGAACGTGAGGAAAGGAGACTCCGAGCTGCTGTCCGCGCAAGATCTAACCAATAAGGACTCAAGGGAGTTAGATCGGGCCTTAACGAATACAAATGAGGGAGTATGAGACTTACCCACAAGCTTTTCTTGCTGAAAACGCAAGGAAAGAAGAGCTCTACACCTTGAACCAACGAAACCGAGAAGGAAAAGCGGCGGCGGCTGGACGAGGGAAGGGGCAGCGCGATTAGAACGGCGGCGCACGAGCTACACAGCTCACGGCAGCCCTAGAGAGAGAGACCGACGGCGTAGAGAGAGGGAGATCCGCGCGACGAGCACGGCGACGGCGGCGCTGGAAGAGAAAGAAGTAATAAAAAGAAATAAAAATAATAATATTTTTATTATTTTAATATATTTTTAATTAAAAATTCTTAAAAAAAAATTTTAAAATAAAAAAATAGTGCCACATCATCGGTCCGTTAGTTTTTAACGGAAAAATGGATGGAGGGACCAAAATGAAACTAAAATCAAACCTCAGGGACTAAATTGTTGAGTTTGAAAACTCAGGAACCAAAATGAAACCTAACTCAAACCTTAGGGACTAAAAGTGTATTTTTCCCTTAATTAATCTTGTTAATTGCCGAATTTACGATTATCGAGTTAATTAGCACAGGTTAGTGTAGGGGGTCCTCCGAGTAACCCAGAAGCCAACCGGACTAATGAAATCAGTTTAGAGCAACCATTAGAGAAAACTAGGAAGCCAATGAATTAGAATCAAGCATAATAAATCCTAATCCAACGATCCCTTTTTATGTATTTGATCCCGTCTTATTTCTCCTTTGCATATTTAGTTTTCGTGCCATTTAAAATTCAGCATTCAGTTATTTTATTTTAATTTTTCTTGCTTGTCATTCATCATAAAAAAAATCCCCCCTGTTTTCATAAGCATAAAATCCTACACTTATTAGATCCCCCTTCCCTGTGTTCGACCCCAGCCGCTGTTGCAACAAAATTAGTAGTAGTGTCGTAGATTATAAATTTTATTTGACAACTTAGGGAGAATTCGACACCCTCCTGGCGGTCCCGTCACCGGCGTATGTTTGTTTCGTTATATCTTTTGTGCAGGAAAGATGATGTTTAAATCATTGTGGTTATAGGCCGGGGCTACCAAGCCAAGCTTATATTTTTTCTTTTTCTTAAAATGTCACTTTATTGGGCAGGAAAGCTGATGCTGAAGTAAAGTTTTCTGCTTAGCTAGTACATAGCATTTCAGTAAGGAGTTTGTGGTTTTGCTTAAATTAGGCCAAGTTTGTGGTCGGCCTCGGTATATGGCCAAGGCCGGCCCGACTTATCTATTTTAACTGATCTTGCTTAAATTACTTATAAGCGAGGAAAGTCAGAGTAATTGTAAAAACCATCGTGATATTTCCATTGATAAGAAAAAGGAAGTTACATAGAGATGGATAAGAAGTACATCAAAAGAAAAAAAAAAATTGATGCTGAAATTATTGTGGTAAGAGGTTGTGGCCACCAAGCCACACCTAGGTTATTCTTTTGCAAAAATGTCACTATTCTGCTTAATTGATGCATGATATTAAGTGTTTTGGTGTGGCAAAATGACGAGGCCGACCAGGCCATGTCCATACCATGCTTCTACAAGAATAGGGCCGAGGTTGACTAGGCGATGCCCATATCATGTTTCTGCAGGAATGACACTGTTTTGTTGAATCACTCTTTGCAGGAGTATAAGGTCGAAGCCGAGGTTGATCTTAGCCTTTTCCCTCATTTTTCTTTTGCAAGAATTGATGTATGAGTGCAAGGAACTGAAATTTGAGCTAATAGAGGCTTGAGGCCGAGACCGACCCTATGGTCTTACCGCGTATGGCATATAAATGCTTAAGCGAAAGAAACACTTACACAGGGGGGTGAAAACAGAGGAATGGAATGAAGAAATGAGAAAAAGACATCCAAAATCCTAAGGCTGAGGTCGAGGCTGGGGTTGAGACTTGTTTAGCCGTTCCTACAGTCCCACACTTTTCTCATCTCTATCTTACCTAACCCCTATTTAGGGAGCCTCCGTTTTGTCTACTCTTTTGCCCTCTCTTGCAGGATGACGAGAAACCAATGCATGAAGCTTGTCTAGGGGAAGATCTTTACTCTTACATCGGGCATAAGGAGCTCAACCGATGGCAATAAGTCACACCCGAATCCCAATTCAAGAGTGGGGGCTTAATGTTATAGGTAATTCTGGACCATCCCGAAATCCAAGGAGCAGACGAGGACAACACGACCCAAAACCAGAGGCACAACCCGAAAATGGACCCCAAAGGGGAAATGGGCCATAGGGTTGGGCCAAGGCCTAAGGAATTGGGCCTTTTCCCTACCTCACTCGGCCTCAGCCCATGGCCGAGGTCGAGGCCGAGTCTCTTCCCTTTCGCTCGGTTCCTGGAGTCCTTAGGCGACCCCAGTTCAACCTGATTCAGCTCGAATGGTCTTCCCACGCCTAAAAACCCTACTATGCTAACCCAGGTATAAATACCCTTCTTCACGACTGGAGAAGGCTTCGAAACCCTAATTCTTGTCACTCTTAGCTTCTTGTTTAGCTGACTTAAGCATCGGAGCGTGTGTGGAAAGCACCACACCGGTGTGTAGTTTCTGCTGGTTTTGCAGGTCACGTCTTCCCCCAACTTATACAAATTCACTGTTGGTGTCACGTGAAGGTCAGGTGAGTTTTCTGTCCGGATTTTGGCATCAACAAGGGGTGTTCTTTGTTGTGGAGCTTTGAGCTTAACCTCTTAGTGTAGAGTGGTTTGAGCTACACAACGTTTCAGTTGGGTTGTTGTATCCTGGAAGGGACAGGCTAGAGAATACCTGCTGCACCGGTGGTTGATAAAGAGTTATACACCACAGAGGGCTTGAATCTCCTTAAAGAGAGCAAGATATCCGTGCCTCAACCTAATTGTTTACGTGTTTGTTTCTCAATATTTTCTCCATTTCCTCTGTTATTTGTAATTTCCCCCAACAATTTTAAGGAGAGCTCAAACAAGGAGTCTACTATTGAGAAGCCAAATGAGAATGTTGGAGATCTCAACAAGCCCTTTCGTTTTAAGGGAGCACACTTTAAGAGATGGAAAGAAAAAGTGTTGTTCTACCTTAATCTTCTCAAGGTGGCCTATGTCCTCACAGAAAAGAACCCGAAGAAGATCGATACTGAAAGCATGAACGTTGAAGAGTTCATGGAACACCATGGGAAAATTGATAAACATGAGAAAACTGTCAAGAAAGTATGGAAAATTTTTTATGGCAAAGCGGCAAGAGGGCAAGATGCATTGATTCAAGAAGACAATGAAATTCCCACCAAGGTAAATCTAATCTCTTCGAATGATAATTTACCTAATGGTCAAATTCCAAAAAATAGTCACTTAAAGCCAAAGAAGAATTATATGAAAAAGAGTAACAAACCTCACTTTTCCAATAAGAAAAATCCAAGCCAAGTGAATAAGAACCAATTACATCCTCAACACTCAAGATCAGTCTGTTTTGTTTGTGGCAAAAGTGGGCATATTGCTCGAATTTGCAGATTTCAGAAACAAGAACCTGAACCACAGGCCAATGTTACCGAAGAGCCATTTGTGGCTATGATTACTGATATTTATATGATTCAAAGTGTTCAAGGATGGTGGGCTGATTCTGGAGCCAATAGACATGTCTGTTATGACAAAGATTGGTTCAAAGTTTATACTCCTTTTAAGGAGCCTAAAACAATAATGCTTGGTGATTTCCATACTACCCAAATTATGGGAACTGGTGAGGTTGAATTAAAATTCACCTCTGGAAGGGTTTTAATGTTGAAAGATGTGTTCATACACCCTCCATGAGGAAGAATTTAATGTCAAGTTTGTTGGGTTTTGTGCCCTAAAACTCGTAGATAGTGAATGTAAACAAATTGTATACTTGTTTCAATAAAGTGTTATTGAGTTTCTACAATAAAGTGTTATTGTTAAATATTGCACAATTTTACCCAAATCCAATAAACTAAGATCCAAGGTTGTATGTATGTAACTTAAACTAGTATGTGGGGACATACAGGGATCGATGTTCAAGTAACAACCTAAAAGGTCTATAGTACAAGGATAAGGTTGGGTACCTTATCCTGGTAACACTATGAGATATGGTCCGCTTTGTATTTGATACAGATGTATTGATCAAAAACGTCCATGTAGTAGACATGCAAGTGGGGGTATCCTATGCAATGAGTTTGCATAAGACCGGACCACGAAATAGTCAACCATTAGTTATAACACCGTTAACTAGTTAGGTTACTGTTTCAATAGGATGACCTAGGTAACTCAGTCTTAATCCTGAGTGTGTCATAAACTCTTTCTCATGAGGGATTGTCCTTTGATTAGCATGGGTGAGAGTGGCCAATACGCCGACTCAATATGCCTTCCTTTTTGGTAACAAGACCGAGTGGGAGGCTGGGGACATGACAACACAAGAAGGAATTCACTCCTTCCCGCTTCTAGGAGAAGTAGATGAGTGTTCCCTTAAGTGGTGACTCCGGGACTTGAACAAAGGGATCCCGCACTCTCACTGGCCCGAGAGGGACTTTCTGTTTAATGGTTGGACCATAAACATGTTGTTCATTAGAGGAGCGCTGGTACTTAAGGAGACAGATGTAACACAGGGGTCGGTAATTTGACCCAGCTGTGATTACGGACACTCGTGAAGGATTGACTTACCGGCATAGGTCAACATCCATGGACACAGAAATGTTCTACAGTGAGAAGAGTTCAGCTGTGGGTCTTTAGTGGAATGACCCACAGTTAATGAATATTGGTTAACTTGATTAATGAGTTTAATCAGTCAACCTCATATCATTGGAGCTTCTGATCTGTAGGTCCATTAGGTCCCCCTGCTAGCTCGTAAAGAGTAATTAGGAACAAATATGTCTTGAGAGAATTTGAATAGTTCAAATTTATATTGGGAATTAAGTTAATCGTATGAGATACAAATTAATATAATGTATAGTGATGCATTAAAATATAAAGTCTAATTTGAGATTAAACTTTATTAAATTGAGAGATTGATATATTTGAAAGAGTTTAAATATATGTCTAATTAAATATATGGTATTTAATTAGAAGATGAATTAATTAATTATGAATTAATTATTTATTCAATTTAGTTTAAATTAAATGAGATTTAATTAAACTATAGTATATGAGGGAATTATTAGAATATGATTCTAATATGTAATTAATTGAATATGGGAGATATTTAATTAATTGTAAAATTAATTAATTATTGAAATTAATTAATTATTGAAATTAATTAATTGATTAGTTTAATTGAATTAATTAAATGTGATTTAATTAAGTTTAATTAAAATATATTATGTGAGGAAATTACATTTAAATAAGATTTAAATGTGCATAAAATTAATTAATTAATATGATTAATTAATTAACATTTAATTAATTAATATGATTAGTTAATTAACATTTAATTAATTGATTTAATCAATTAATTAATTGATATTGATCTAACGGTCAAGATTGTTTCCTAACCTCACATTAGGGTTTCCTCTCTTATAAATGGAAAGGTTATGAGAACCCTAGCCCTAAGGGTCTCATTCTAGCCTCCCTCACATATTCTCTCAAGAACTCTAGAGAGAAATTTTCTCTCTGAGAGTTTTTCCCAATCAAGATTAGTAGTCCCACAACTACGTTCCTAATCTCAGAGAATAGCAGGGTAGCCTCGTGGTGGTGTTCTTTGAAGTATTCAGAGTCGTCAACGGAGGTATGTTTTTAAGAGCTTAACCTTTTGCCAATGTATTGGTATTTTGTAGAACAAAATTAATATACGAACGGTCCAATTGCTTCCGCTGTAACGGAATTGGGAATTCCAATCCTTCAGAGTTATCTTCTTAATAAAGTTGGCTTTAAGCAAACTATGGAATCTGATCAATATGTGATAACTAAAAAGGGAATTTTTGTTGGAAAATGTTATGCTTGTGATGGAATGTTCAAATTGAACATTGAAAATATTAATAAAGCATCTACCAGTTCAATTTACATGCTTTCTTCTTTAAATTTTTGGCATGCTCGTTTAAGTCATATAAATAGTAAATATGTGGGAGTTATTAGTAGTCTTGGATTAATTCCTAGTCTAAAAAATAATTTTGAGAAATGTGAAATTTGCAGTAAAGCAAGAATTACGAAAGGACCTCATAAAAGTGTGGAAAGAAATACCGAATTATTAGAGTTAATTCATACAGACTTGTGTGAATTTGAAGGAATTTTAACCAGAGGATGAAATAGATGTTTCATCACTTTTATCGATGATTTTTTCTAAATATACTCATGTTTATTTATTAAAAAAATAAAAGTGATGCTTTTGAGAATTTTAAAAAATTTCTCCTTGAAGTTGAAAATCAATTCGGTAGAAAAATTAAGAGAATTAGAAGTGATAGAGGTCGAGAATATGAATCATTTGAATTCAATTCATATGTTGAATCATTGGGAATAATTCATGAGACTACTCCACCATATTCACCTGCTTCTAATGGAGTAGCTGAGAGGAAAAATAGAACCTTAATTGGTCTAACTAATGCTATGCTATTAGAATCAGGTGCATCTTTTAATCTTTGGGGTGAAGCTGTTTTAACTGCTTGTCATGTGTTAAATAGAGTGCCACATAAAAAGACAAAGATTACACCTTTTCAATTGTGGAAAGGGTATAAACCAAATTTGGGATATTTAAGGGTTTGAGGATGTTTAGCTTTTGTAAGGCTAACAGACCCAAAAAGGCCTAAGTTAGGATCTAAAGCTACCACTTGTGTTTTCCTTGGATATGCAGTTAATAGTATAGCCTATCGATTTCTTGATATTGAACATAACGTGATTTTTTAATCAAGCGATGCAATTTTTCATGAAGAACAATTTCCTTTCAAGTTAAGAAATATTGGGGGACAAAATTCTAAACCAAATTCTACTAAGTTTGGTTCTTCTACTCCTAGTGATAATAATGAAAATAATTCTCACATGTAGAATTAAGGAGGAGTAAAAGAGCTAGAATTGTGAAAGTTTTTGGTCCTGATTTTTATGTTTATAATATTCAGGAAACACCAATTTCTTTGCAAGAAGCTTTATCATCTCCAGATGCAATTTTCTAGATAGAGGCTATAAATGATGAAATGGAATCACTAATTTCTAACAAAACTTGGAAATTAGTTGATCTACCACCAGGGTACAAAACTATAGGGTATAAATGGGTCCTGAGAAAAAAGCTGAAACCGGATGGTAGTATAGACAAGTATAAAGCTAGACTTGTTGCAAAAGGTTTGAAACAAAAGGAAGATTTAGACTTTTTTGATACATTTTCTCCGGTAACGCTAATCACATCAATTAGATTGTTAATTGCAATTGCTACAATTTTTGATATGAGCATTCATCAAATGGATGTGAAAACAGCTTTTCTAAATGGTGATTTAGAAGAATAAATATATATGGACCAACCTGAAGGTTTTATAGAACTTGGACAAGATAACAAAGTGAGTAAGCTTACTAAATCCCTGTATGGCTTAAAACAAGCCTCAAAGTAGTGGCATGAGAAATTTCATTCTTGCATGCTAAATAATGGTTATAAACCAAATGAATGTGATAAATGCATCTATTATAAATCATGGGATGATTTGCATGTTATTATTAGCCTATATGTTGATGATTTATTGATCTTTGGCTCAAATATTTTTGTTATAAATGAAACAAAAAATTTATTGAGGAGCCATTTTGACATGAAAAGATCTTGGTGAGGCTAATTATATTCTGGGTATGAAAATAACTAAAACCTTAGAAGGATTTTTTCTTGACCAATCACTTATATTGAGAAAATACTTAGAAAATACAATTATTTTGATTGTAAACATGTGTCTACTCCATTTGATTCAAGTGTTCACTTGTTTCCCATTGAAAATGAACATGACATAATTAATCAAAAGGGTATGCTAGCGTGATTGGTAGCCTACGATATGCAATTGATTGTACTAGACCTAACATCGCATATGCAGTAGGAGTTCTTAGCAAGTTTACAAGTAAGTCAGGTAAAGAACATTGACATGCCATTAATCGTGTTATGAAATATTTATTAGGAACGAAAGACCATGACTTACTTTATAAAAATATCCTGCTGTTGTTGTTGAAGGATTTTCTGATGCTGACTGGAATACATTGTCAGGTGATTCTCTATCTACTACAAGGTATATTTTTGCCTTGGGAGGTGGTGCTATTTGTTGGAAATCTAAAAAACAAACAATTATTGCCAACTCTACTATGGAAGTAGAGCTTATTGCTTTAGCTTCAGCTAGTGAAGAAATTAGTTGGCTAAGAGATTTATTATATGAGATTCCAATGTGGGAGAAACCAATACCTCCTATTGTAATAAATTGTGATAGCACTGCTACAATTGGTAGAGTAAAAAACCGTTTTTATAACGGTAAGTCCAAACCTATTAGAAGAAAACACAGTACTATGAGATCTTATTTGAATAATGGGATTATTAATGTGAATTACATTAAATCTTATGATAATCTTGAAGATCTATTAACAAAGGCCTTGACTAGAGAAAGGGTCTGGAACAAATCGAGGGGGATGGGATTGAAGCCCTTATAATTATCATGAGCCATATATAAGGATACCCACCTAGTGATTAGAGATCCTGAGAACTAGGTACAAAGGGAAAAAACGAATTATAAGGTGGCCGTAAAAATGCACTATCTTTTATTTAATCCATCCTATAGTGTGAGTGCATTTATCCTATAACGTTATGCAGGGTTGTGTTTTTCAATAAACTCTTAATAAGATCTGTAGCTCTTATGAGTGTGGTGTCATAGTTATAGGAGCACCCTTGACAGATTTTACCTATATGAGTGTGAGAGTGGGGCAGCTCTCTATGAGGATATGGGGCTTATTCTCAAATACAATCATGAAATACTGGGATCAGCACAAGGCCGTAACGTGCTAACCAATAAAGCTCATGTCTAAACCTGGATAATTATGTGTGGATAATAATCCTCTATTTCCCTTTAAGTGTTAGAGTTCAAGTCAGAGACCACTACTAACACTGGAGTAGAGATTATTATTTCACTAGTAAAGGTTCAATGCAGAGTCACACCTATATGGTGCATAATTATCTTTCTTATGGTCAATTGATTTTGATTATTTTAAATATTAAAATGAGTGGGGGAATGTTGTAACATTTAATATTTAATTGTAATTTAAATATGAATTTTATTCTTAGAAATTAATTTTGGAGAGTTTTCTCTCATTTTAAAAGAGAAAAACGGTGGGTGAGTTTTGGTTTTAACATGTGTTGGTTACTTTTGTTTTGTATTAAATTTCTAGATGTTGAAAATCCTATAAATCCCTCTCACACCAAACACTTTTAACACAAGAAATACAACAATTTCTATCTTCTCTTTTTTCTACTTTCTCATTTCTCTTATTTGCTCTTTTAAGAGCAATTGGCCAAAAGAGGGGTGTTCTTTGTTGTGGAGCTTTGAGCTTAACCTCTTAGTGTAGAGTGGTTTGAGCTACACAACGTTTCGGTTGTTGTATCCTGGAGGGGACAGGCTAGAGAATACCTGCTGCACCGGTAGTTGATAAAGAATTATACACCGTAGAGGGCTTGAAGCTCCTTAAAGAGAGCGAGATATCCGCGCCTCAACCTAATTGTTTACGTGTTTGTTTCTCAATATTTTCTCCATTTCCTCTATTATTTGTAATTTCCCCCAACAGCATGCAATTGATATTTGTGATTAACGAGATACAATAATTTCCTTTGGTGACTGATCATTGCTTAAGCTTTGTTGGTTTACATTATCAATTTGAACATTTGAAATTATCATTTTTTTTAAATGAAAGATTATACCTTTTGTTTCTTTAGATTTAATATTTTTAAATTTTAAATTTTGAAAATGATATAGATAAGTTTTAGTGTATAATGGTGGAGAAATTTTCATTTAGTCCCTATTCTCTTAAAATTTTTAATTTAATCACTATTTTTTTAGTATTTTTCAACTATAATTTTTCTCCTTGTCAATGTTAAAATCGTTTCCAATAATTTGATCCATATAATAAAAACAAAATATTAAAATAAAAAATGAATTTTCAAATTTTGTAAAAAAAATGTAATTTTATAATTTTACCAGTTGTAATTTAACATTTGAAATAAAAAATCTATAATCTTACAATGGTCATGAATTAAAAAAAAAAAAAAGCTCTACAATAAAATGATTTTTTTTTATTAAATTATAATAAATTAATAATTAAGGTAATAATTTTTCAATTATCACAATTTGAAGGAAAAAATACAAAATTATCAATTAAAACTCAGAATATAGTCGTTTGTTCTTCAAGTGGTAGCACTGTCACTTTTAAATAATTTTGTATAGTCATTTGTTCTAAGTTTTAATTAATCATTATAGACAAATCAAATTGTTGTAAACGATTTTAACATTGCCAAGCAAAAAAAATATAGTTGAAAAATACTAAGAAAATAGTGATTAAATTGAAGATATTAAGAGAATAGGGACTAAATGAAAAATACCCCAACATTAAACACTAAAACTTATCTATATCCTTTTCAAAATTTTAAATTTTAAAAGTATCAAGTTTTTGAGAAAAAAATAATAGAATAATAATTGAGTTAAATCTCATGAAATAAAAGGTATAATGTTTCATTTAAAAATATATATATAATTTCAAATGTTCAATTTGATAATGTGAACCAATAAAGCTTAGACAAGGATTGATCACCAAAGAAAATTATTATTGTATTTAATATTTATTTACCTCATCAGAGTCAGCTATTTTCAATCACTTCACATTTAAATGTTTCAGCTCTTTAATCACAAATATCAATTGCATGCAAATGAAAAAAAAATTAAATAAAAATAAGACTAAAAAGACCTTATAAGATTACAAAAAAAACAAAAAAAAAACAAAAAACTAAATAAAAGCCAGTGCATACATTGAATAGATAAATTGCATGCAAATGAAAAAAATTAAATTAAAAAAAAAAACAATAAAACTGAGCCCATCCAGCCCCATGTCACTCAGTGATATAACATTAAAAAAAAGAAAAAAAACTGAATCCGTGACTGAGAGCCACGGATTCAGTCCAAATTTAAAAAAAAAATTATAAAAAAAAGAGGTTGAATTGGTTTGAACTGGTCAAAAAGTGACCAGAGATTGATGAATTCATTTATGTTCCGTGGGTTGAACACACGGAACATAATAAGGACAAAAATTTAACTTGTTTTGTATTGTCCCGTGTAACGACCCAGGTTTTTCTAACTACTAACCTAACGACGTTACTAACATACATGACAACTTAACCGTCTACTCCGAAAATTTCGGCAGCATATCAACATATAACGGACTCAACCAAAAATTTTCTTTAACCTGCTAAGCATGAAACATTTCTAAATAACATTCCTCGACGATTCCACCATGCTACAATACAGCAGAACTCCACAGAACCAAAACAAAATATGCAAAGGTTATAAACCTCAATTTAAAATCAATCTTTGATGCGGGATCCCAAGTTTAAAGAAAAACAAAATCCTCCAAACAAAGTTCAAAGAAGACAACCAAAGTCTCTCATGATTTTCAAAACAACACAAACATCATAATAATAAAGATTTGTTCTTTAAGCGGAAATGTAAGTAAAACAAAATTCATCTTCTATTGTCTCCCATGGCTATCCGACCAACTCTGTCAATCGCCTTGAACGCCTTTGCCTTTACCTGAAAAGAAACATTTTTGGAAAGAGTGAGTATTGGAAATACTCAGTAAGTAACCTCATTACTGAGGTCGGGCTATGCAAATTCATCAATTGTAGATCATGCTCCTCTAGGTGGTTGTAAACCATACAATTTTAATGGGACTTAACATTTTCCTCTTGATTATTTCCTCTATGGCCATGCATGAACAATTACCCAATTTCCTCTTATTCCTCTCCCAACTAGAAGGTAAGGTAGGTATCCTCTAGAGACTACGCCTAGCTAACAGTTAGTTGGCACCCAATTAGAAGGGAGCAAGTCTCGCTTTTCAATACCTTACTTTCCTCTAGATGTACATCAAGTTTTCCTCTAAGGTAATTGTCATGCAACATTTAAGGTTCATAAAAAAAACATCATATTTATGCATGCAGTCCCACAACAATCTATCATATGTTATAAATGCAGCATAAAACTATAACATGAGGCATTTTTTTTTTCCTCTCAGGCACATTAACATCATACATGTACAGCAGCGTAACAACATAGATCCTCTTCAATCAGCTCATATATCCATAAGTACACGACATCTTATAGTATGAGTCACATACATATGAAAAGTTCGCACATGAAACTTATGCTACCAGCACACAATTCCCAACCTAGCATAAGCCTCCAAGTAGTAAGGTCACTTACTTGAATTAGCAACCAACGAAACCACACAACCAACAACCTCTCAAACAAAATCTCCCTTCGAACCTACAATACATCACAATTTGTAACGTCAAACACTTAAGTTGGAAGTTTGGAAGTAGGTTCAGTCGATAAATTACCTAAACTCAAACGAGAACAACTCACCAAATCCTTCCTTTAAGTCCTCTCCTCGTCCTTAGCCAAAATAAAGCACACAACACAAAGACCCACTCAAAAACTAGCCTCAACCTCTGCTGGACAGCACCTCCGAATAGCTAAACTCTGAAATTTTCAACCCAAAATCGAATGGGTAACACAAAAACGGGTTCAACGGGGAATGGGTTAGCTTCGATTAACAACATAACTAAGAATGGGACTCAATGAACAAGGAACCTTACCCAAACTAAAGTCACTTCGCTGGACAGAAGCGTAAATGGCTGAGTATCGAAGCTTGAACGCCGGGAACGACTGATTAAGGCTGAAACTAAATTTCGAACATATTGGGTTATCTAAATCTCCAATAAACCAACGATAAAGCTCAACATGTGAAACAACTAATTCAAGAAAATGTACCCAACCTAGCCAATACTCACACTGCTAAAACTCCAAGGACGTGTGGCGGCGACAGCAACTCGAACAGCAGCGGCAGAACGCGCGAGACGGCCTCGACAAGCGACGCGCAACGGAGAGCTGGAACCACACGATGGTGACGACTTACACTGGACGCTAGAAGGACGGCGGCATACGAGACTACAACCGGCGTCAAGGTGATAGACGGCGGAGAGAAGAGGCGAGAGATGTTGAAGGCTGCGGCTGGCTTGGGAAGCTGAAGATCGAAAGAAGAAGAAGAAGAAAAAAAAACGAAACGGGGGGAGGGGGTTTTCTGCATGTGCGGCGGCTGAAGAGAGAAAAGAAATATTATTCCCTTTTTTTTCCCATCTATTCAATTAGGGTTTCTTTTTAAAAAATAAGGCCCATAATGATTTTTCAAAGACCCAACAATCTGGACTCCACAACTGAATTTTCTCTTCTAATTCTCTAAATTCGAGAATCCTTGAAGCCAAATAAAAATGCGAGAAGTTTTCATATATTCAAACGAATAATGAACTTTAATTAACTGGAAATTAACTTAAGACTTGAAAGGAACTTTACCTGAAATTTGGGGCGTTACATCCCGTGTCTTTCGGTGTATTTAAATTCCATGAATATAGTCAAGAGGAATATAATTGCTATTTCGACTTGAACTTAGGGATTTAAATTTTAATACCAAGGCATTGGGAAATTATTTTGGGATATGAGCGTTATGTTAGTAATTATTTCTCTTCCTTAAGCTCGATTAAATTTGGTTAGCATGGTTTAGCAGGTTGGTTGGAGCGTTGAAGAGTTTACGCTGAATTAAGGGTTCTTGTTGAGGAAAATCCTATTTTTGGGCAATTTGGTTGCTAAGGAAAAAGAAAAGGAATTCTAAGAAAAGAAAATAGAAAAAAAAAGCCCTAGCCTCTCAAACCTTCTTCATCTCTCTCCTTCCTTTTTGGTGTTGCCGTGAGACCCATTCCCCATCTCCCTCTTCTCCTTGCCGTGTAGGTCGTCCAGACCCTCACCGAAGTTGAGCCATCGCCGTCGCCTAGCCTGAATCGCACCGTCGTCTGATTCGCGTAGCCCAGCCCGCCGTCGCCGTCTCTCTCGGCATTTTCCCCTCTCTTCGTGGGTTTTGGTTGCAGTTCCCTTCTCTCTCTCTCTCGGCGTTTGCGTGGTGGTCATCCAGCCACAACCGCCTCGACGCGTCGCCGTCGCTTGCTCGTGTTCTCGACGCACCGCCGCCGCGTTTCCTCTCTGTTCCGTGGGTTTCGAGGTTCAGATCTCCCTATTCCTTGTGTTTTAGACAAGAAAAACCCGTGGGTAATCTTCCTATCTCTCGTTCTTAATCATTCAAGCTCGATCTAAAGTCCCTTGTGCTGTTTTGGTTAGATCTTGCACAGACAGCAGCTCGGAGCCTCGTTTCCTCTGTGTTTCAGCCTTAATCTCGTGGGTAAGCTCTCGATTCCTCTCGTTCTTAGTTGATCAAGGTTTGATCTAATCTCCCGTTGCTCTTTTTGGTTGAACCACACAAGAATTCGGTTGTTTCCGTCAGTGGTGTGCTGTCCAGTGGCATTTTTACTCTGTTCTGGGTAATTACAGTGTCACATGACAATCCCAGTAAGTTTAAACGCTGACCCATGTTTGGTTGATGCTTAGAATTATTTACCCATTTGTTTAAGTGCTGGAAATTAAGTTTGGTGTTGGATTTTCTGTTCTGTAGTGCCATCTAAGTGTTCGATTGAGTTCGAAACACTTCAACTCGAATACCCACTGCCCAAGGAGCATTCTAACACGTTGTTCGAGGTTAGAATAACCCGTCTAGCGTGAAAGCGGGTCCGTTTGGTAAGTTTCTTCGCTGTCCCTAGTTTGATGGCATTAAAGTTGGGTTGCGCATTAGTTGTTCTAGCTTTAGAAGCATGTGTAGTTGTTGCCCATTAGTTGTGTAGGCTCTTAAAGTGTTGCCCAACCTTGATAGGTCCTAAAATATGTGTAAAATGGGTCATTGCTGCTGTATGTGGTTTAAAACATGTAGTTTATCAATGCCCATTTAGTCTCGTCGCCTTTGTAGTTTTGCCCAACCCTTGTAGGTTCTTGAATCATGAGTTTAGTGGTTTCTGCTTGCTGTTCATAGTTTAAAAAGCATGCTAAATAGGTTCCTATTAATTATCTAAGCCGTAGTCGCATTGCCCAAGTTTTAGGAGTCCTTAGAATGTCATTCGCGTGACTTTTTACTTGTTGTCCGACGGCTGAAAAGCCTTGAATATGGACATTCAGCAAATACCCATTGCCTGTTGAGCCTTAGACATGGTTGCCAATGGTCTAAAGGTTTTGGGTTTTTAATTTGGGGAATTTTGAGTGGCTATCCAACAAGGAAATATGTCTTTTCTTAGTTGAATTAGGCCTTTTAAGCATGTTTAGGGTCGCTTTAAGTTGGTTCTAATTCAGTAGGATTTATCCTTGTTGTTTAGGGCTTTAGTGGACTGCATTGGATTGTTGGAGTTGCTTAGGAGCGCTATAGGTCAGTAGTTTCTACTTACTGAGTTATGTCTGACTGCATGAAGTATGCTGGATGTTTATCTGCTTTACTTATATTTGTACTAAATATGAATTGCTATGTATGCACTGTTGTATTGTGAACGTTGAAATGGTTGTGTTAATCATGAATCGTATTTACTGCGTTGCTTGAGATGTGTACGCTTAAGGTGTATAAGCATGATGAGTGTCTGGGTGTTAAACATTATGAAATGTCGTGTTGAGCACGTTTGAGTCTGACTTGCATGTTGAATGGGGGTGTGTAGCATGAGTCCGGTGAGAGGCGCAACACATGGCGCGTAATTCATGTGTAGCGGAGCGTGACGCGGAAATCACGTGGGTGTGAGTGCGGAGCGTGACGCGAAAATCATGTAAGAGTGGCGTAACACATGACGCGTAATTCATGTGGGGTAGGTGTGGAACATGACGCGGAAATCATGTAATTAGCAGAGCATGACGCGGAAATCATATAATTAGCAGAGCATGACGCAGAAATCATGTATTAGTGGAGCATGACGTGGAAATCATGTATATTGCGGAGCATGACGCAAAAATCATGTATTAGCGGAGCATGACGCGAAAATCATGTATTTGTGGAGCATGATGCGGAAATCATGTGGAGTCTAGTGCGTGCGTTGCATAGTGTGTGATGCATTAGCATGAGTTTGTTGTTTTTAAGCATGTTGTTAGTTTATGGCTTAAAAGCATGTTGATTGTTTATGGTTATATAAGCATGTTGCTTGTTTGTGGTTATGTAAACTTGTTGGATGCGTGTGCTAAGCATGTTGGTTGTATTGGTTGTTGTTTGTAGCTTGGTAAGTGTGAGCTGCTTATCAGTATCACAGTTGTACTGATACCCCCTTCCCCATCTTCCCCCCAACATTTTAGATGTTGCAGCTTTGGATGACGAGTTGTACCTTGGTGAGGAAGAGAACTTCGAGGAGGAACCCTAGGGCGTTTGGGTTTTCTTTCCTTTATTTTGGTGGAATAGGCTAGAGTTGGTTTAGTTTGATTTTGCTATGCTTGAGTAGGCTAGCTTAGTTTTGTTAATTGTTGACCTGTAATGGTGAGACTTGGTTGAGTTGTTTATGTTTATGAACTTGAGATTTAGTTCTGTTGTTTTCTCATTTAAGGAATAAAAGATGTTTAGCTAGCATTCGTTTGAGATGAGTTGTTGGTGTTCAATAAAAGTTGAAAAAATAACGTGTTCTATTGCATGATTGGTTTAATGCATGCTGCTACGAGGCCTCACTCGTATAGTGAGGTAGGTTGTGAATCTGATTTGTAGTTTGGTGGAGTTGGGTTGGTTGTTTAGAAGTGTTTTTGTTGCTTATCAGGTGTTGTAAGATTTTGGTTCAGGCCATTTTACGTCGTTATGCTACCGAAATTTTCGGTACATTCGGTTTAAAGTGGTTCAGTTCTGTCGTTAATGGTTTAAGGGTTGTAGTAGCGTCTCTAGGCTAGAGGTTGGAAAATTTGGGGCGTTACATGTTTTCTCCAATTTTTTTCAAAAGTCCTTGGTTGTCCAATTTTTTTTTTAAATCTATTTTTTTTTATCTAATTTACCCAGGTTTGGAATGGTTTTGAGGTGGGTTTGTGGGTTGTGTTTGGAACCCTAGGTTATGATTACAATAGGCCAAACATAGTTTAGGATAAACCACCCAAACCCAAGACCATGGGCCAAACACCCCATAAATTCTTGTAGAAAAAACATTATTAGGTTTCAATTAAATTTATATCATTTTCAAACTTACCTAGTTACATATCCTCAAGTCTTCTCTTAAATTACTACAAAATATTAGCATTGCAACACAAAGTAAGGCTAAAAAAAAGCTAGATATTAAGCAATCTAATAAAAGTTATAAGGAAAAACAAGACAATGAATAAAAGAAGAAAAACAAACCTAAGTAGAAGAGAATGTTCAAATGTTTGTAAAAAAAAAGTTGAAGAAAGTTCTTTATATAGTTGTAGGAGATAAAAGTTATGAAACTTTTGAAATCTCATCATTAAATATACTTAAATATAAAATCATAAATTTTAAAAATTCAATTATAGATATAAATATAAAATCATAAATTTTAGAAATTCAATTATAGAAATAAAGAGATAGAATTTTTCATATTCTAACATCTTCTCCTCTTAAAATGCTTATAGGTTATGTATGAGATGAGAATGTGAAAAGAAACTTAAATAGTTAATGTCAATATTATTTTTTTATCTTAGTTAAATAATAATAAATAATAAAAAAATTATGATAAATAAATACATAAACAATTATTATTTTTTATATTTTTTATTTTATCATATATTTTTAATTAATGTCAATATTATTTATTTTTTATTTTTTAATACTTGATGTCAATATTAAAGATGGTGGGAGAGAGAAGACTAAGGAACGATGAAATGGGGTAAGAGAGGGAGGGACGTGTAGAGTTTGAGAGAAATTGGTGGGAGAGAGAAAAATGTATAATTAGGAGGGATAAATACTTAAATGAAATTCAAGAAGGACAACTTAGTCATTTTTTTAAGAAACAAGGTTAATATTGTCCAAAAAAAATTTCTTCCTCATTCGTACTTTTATATATACTAGATTTTACACACGTCCGTTACACGTGGTTTTCCTCTTTTAAAATTTAAAAAAAAATCATAAAAGTGTGTGTGAATGTCACTTTCAGTTATCAATGGAGCTAATTATCGAATATTTTTAATAATAACTCTATTTTCTTGTCTTTTTGTAAAGTAATAAGAATGACGTAAATAGCGGGTAACAAAGATGTCCCTCAATTATGTTTTGCCTATAATATATATTTCATGTAACAACAATTTAGAAAAGTAGATTCCAAAAAAGAAAGATTCAAAGTTCTAGAATAAATAGATTTTATTTAGATATTTAGATTCACACTCAACTTATTTTTGAAAAATATAGAGTTTTGGTGGATCCAAAATTTGTCATAAAGTTCGACAAAAAAAAAAAAAAAAAAAAAACATAAAAATGTGGGTGAATGTCACTTTCATCTATCAATGGAACTAATTATCGAATATTTTTAATAACTCTAGTATTTTTGTAAAGTAATAAGAATGACGTAAATAGCAAGCAAGAAAGATGTCCCTCAATTATGTTTTTTTTTTTTTGTTTTTTTTTTTCTTTCTTTCTTTCTGAAAGGGTCCCTCAATTATGTTATGGTTACATTGTATTGACCATAAAAAAAAAAAATAATAGCTATTTTTTTTTTTTTAGAAGAATATAATAATAGCTAGTTGTTTATAATCAATTTGAACTTTTATATAGTTTTTATTAAGCTTTAGTAAAAATTAACACGTATATAAATTACCTACATTTAGAAAGGTCACAATATGTAAATATATATACTTACATATAGGTATACTTACATATACATAGACATACATACATTATATTGCCCATATAATATATATTCCTATGTAACAACAATTTAGAAAATTAGATTCTAAAAAATAAAGATTCAAAGTTTTAATATAAATACATTCTATTTAGACATTTAGATTCTCACTCAACTTAGTTTCATGTAGATCCAAAATTAACAAAAAAAAAAAAAATAATTTTACATTAAAAAAATTGTGGGTAATTGTATCTTTCACCCATTAATGGAACTAATTATTAATCATTTTCTGTATTTTTGTCAAGTAATAAAAATGACTTAAATAGTGAGTAACAAAGATGTTCCTAAGTAGTGTAATATGGTTTCTCTACCTGTATTAGTTTCATGTTTACTTTTTAATTGTCTATGAAAAGTTATTTGTTAGTTATTTATCTTTTTACCGAAGTTACTAAATTTTCATATGGATGCCAAATAAAACTTTTCACTTAATTTATTAATTATATACGCAAATTTTTCAAAAATAAAGGGCTTAGAGGGAATGAGTTCAATCCATAGTAGCCACCTACCTAGGATATTTAATATTCTACGAGTTTCATTGGCAACCAAATGTAGTAGGGTCTGGCGGTTGTCCGGTGAGATTAGTCGAGATGCGCGTAAGCTGGTCCGGATACTCACGGATATAAAAAAAAAAATTCACAAATTTTTTAATAGTCAATTGATTTTAAATGCCATTAGACATTTAGAAATGTCCTTAGAGACAAACTAAATCTTTTAATCAATATTCCAACGTGAGCATAACCACCCCTCAAAATGTTTTAGGACATTAAAATGTATTTATTTGTTATTAAACTCCAAATAATATGATTTCTTAAATCAACAAATCTACTAAATTTATGGTCAAATATAAAATTGTTTCTAAACATTTACTCTACACAACATCAATGTTACATAATATGAAAGTAGATTTAAACGGAAAAGAGTCTTAGAAAGAAATTGCTTTTTAACTACCCTAACTTTTTCTCAAAAAATAGATCCATTTTTTCAATAATCTTGTTTTAAAATTATATTTTCCTTTGTTAAAAATTAATGACAAAAGATAGATTTAGCAACAAATAATATAATTTTTCGTGCATGAAAAAATTAAACAAGAAGTGTGTTCGTGGCTTTGAGGGTTTTTTGGAAAAGTAGGAAAGAAATTAAAAAAAATTAGAGAAAAATGGATGTTCTGAAAGTATTTGGAGATTTAAGGTGTCGCGTAGGTCAAACCTACGTGACATATAAGGTCACGTCTGTTAGAGAGACACGACCTCGCAGCAACCAGACGATAACGAGTCGAAGGAGACGGCAACCAGACGAACTAGACGGAGACGAAGAGAGCAGTTGGGTCTCGTCTCTCCAAGAGACACGACACCATCGGGAAGCCAAACCCCATAAATGCCGTCAAATCAGTCGCGTCAATGGTTGAATTTTCTTCTTCTTTTTCTCGAAAATCTGAATGGAAAGTGAAGATAGGAGATTTTGGGGAAATAAAAATGGAAATCATTATGGAATGTTATTAATTTATTATTATTAAAGAGCGTTTTTTTTTCTAATTTTTTGAGTTTTTTTAACCAGATTGTTTTTAATTTTTGGAAGTGTTTTTTTTTTTAAGGTTTTTATTTTTTATTCTTTTATTTATTTTTGGAAGTGTTAAAAGCCAAAAGATGAGCATTTTCAGAAGCAAACAAGCATTAATGTCTTTTACCACACAATTTTATTTTATTCTCTCCATTTCCAAATCTTCATATTCTTTTTCTTTCTTTTCTTTTTTCTTTTTTTTTTTTTTTTGATAAAAAATAATCATATTCATATTCTTTTACCACTATTCTTTTAAGTTAAAAAACAATAACAGTTCTTAGGAGAAATGAAAATTCAATTTTTACTTGTGGTAAAGTTGTATTAGGTATCTTAAACTTAAATATGTGGTGCGCTTTTACCCTAAATTTAATTTAGGATAAATTCAATCGCTAACTTTAACTTTTAAAAAATTAAAGTAAAAGTTTTTCAAGTTTTCCACAAAATCAAGTCGAATGACTAATGTATATAATTAAAGATTCAATCAACTTTTATTGATTTTATACGGGACATGTGTTTTATACTCATTAAATGCATTTGGTTTTTTTTCTTTTTTTGAAATATCATTTGGTTTATACATATATTATAATATATGGTCCGTGTTAAAGATACAATTTATAAGTTTTTTTTATATAATTTTATAAGTTAGTTAAACAAAATGAAAAAAAAAAAAGTAAAAGTGGCAGATGGTCGCGTCTCGAGAGACGCGACCCATGTGTTTAAAAAAATATACCATCTGGTCGCGTCTCTTGTAGAGACGCAACCTACTTAAATCCCTAAATACTTTCCAAACGCCCTCTTTTCTCTAATTTCAAAAAACCCTGGCTTTGAAGTAGGTGAACCCTTATCCAAGAACTTATCATTATTTTTATTTTCTCTCTCTCTTTCATATTAACTTTAACATTATGTGGTCCAAGAATCATATTCCCATGAAAAAAGTATTATTATATCACCATATTCCTTTTTATCAATTTTATCTTCTTTAACTTTTTTTTCTTTTTTATTACTTCCACATGGACACGCTCCTATAAATATCGAATTACTAAACGAAGCAAAGCCATCACCAAGTTTTCTTCATACTATACTGAAGGCTACAATGGCAGCAATTGTTGCTCAAAACAATCTTGTCGTTGATGGAAAAATTGACGATTGTTCGTGCCAGTGGATACCAATTCCCAATGTCTCAGAGATCTGTGTTCAAGAAGTTGCAAGGCTTGCGGTGAAAGAGTACAACCTTGAACATCAGGAAAATTTCAAATACAAGATTACTTTATGTGGTTGGTTTATGGAGCAGAAGGATGAAGTTCTGTTGTTCCGTCTCCATGTTGAGGTGACAGACTGTCTGGGACGTACCTTCAAATTTGAGTTTACTGTGTCCGAAAAAAAGGAGCTTGGTGACAAAAACAGGAAGCTCGTATCTTCCAAGCTTATCGAAAAGAACTGATCAAGCTTTCTTTTGTACTCTACAATCTATGTCAGTTATGGTGTACTATCTTTGACTATCTTATATAAATAATGACATAATAATATGAAATAAAACTTTCGAAGTAAACATAAGATCTCCATGTTCAAACTATGTATCAACAATGAGGTTTTCATATTTCTACTGATATTATTTTAGTTATTTTTATATTAATTTTTAAAATCTAAAATTGTTAGAGGACAATTAATTATTTTATATTTTATATGATTACGATTATAAAAATTATATTCAAATTACACTAAATTATTCGATAAAAGATTGGAAAATAATTAATTTTTATATAAAAGAGATTAAAACATAAAAACAAAAATAATAATATTATTGATATAACTTATTTTCTAAAATAATGAATATAAAACTTAAAACTTACTAATTGAATAATAAAATTGTTGGTTTGTAATGTGACTTGAAAGTAATGAAAAAAAAATCATGTAATACCTTGTTTCATGTTTTTCAAATTGCCATATAGGATTGTAACCATATTACAAATGCATCACCACACAACCTAACCAGGGAAGGATATAAATCTGTCGGAGGAGGTGTAGAGAAGCTAATTTCAAAAGCATTTGTTTACCAAATTCTGCAAATCAAAGTAAAAATGATTAAAATTAAATTATTAAAAAATCAATTTTATCAAACACATAAGACAATTAAAAAGAGGTATAGATGGAGGATAGGTAGTGGGATTGCCATTGATGCAGCTACGGACCCCTGGATTCCGAAGGATGGTTCTTGTAAACCTCTCATTCCTCACCGGAATGCTCAGAGTCTTACTGTAGCGAACCTGATAAATAGTAGGGGGAGTGGAACGAAGAGTTGGTTAAAGATCTATTATGTGAATTTGATGCCACCTTGATTCTAAACATACCTCTATATCAAGCTGAAAAAGAGGATGTAATTATTTGGCATCTTCATCCTAAGGGGTTGTTTTCGGTGAAAAGCGCCTATAGATTGGGTATGGAAGGTATTAGGAGTGGAGCTCCTTCGGGGTTGAATCACAACTAGCAAGAAAAGCTTTGGAAAGTCTTTTGGAAATTGAATCTCCCCTCCAAAATTAAGCTCTGTGGATGGAAAATTTACCAAGACATCCTTCCCACTATGTCTAATTTGATTAAAAGGGGATTGGATGTTAACTCTTTGTGTTTCTTGTGCAGGAAAAAGGGAGGAAACAACTTGTCATCTTTTCTGGGAATGCAAAGCAACAAGAAGAATTTGGTTCAAATATTTCCATTCTTCTGACTTGATCTGTTTGGATGGCAGGAAGAATTGGGCTCCGACGGATTACCTAGAAAGTATATGGAGAAATCCAGATTCAGGATCAATGGAGGACAGAAAGATGATTAAATGCACAATCCTTTGCTAGCAGATATGGACATTCAGAAACTCGGTGTATCACTCAAAGATTTGGCCAGATATAGCAAAATTGCAGAACCAAATCGACAGATATATGGAAGAATTGCAAGCGAAGGATGAAACTCACCGTGAGCTGGTTCGCATGGGCCACGTCGTCGACGGCAAGATGAATTCCGCCTCCGAATGGTATGTGGAAGCTCAGCTATGATGCAGCGTGGAACGGTGAAGAGCAGCGTGGTGGGCTGGGATGGATTGTTCGGCACTGGAATGGTACCCCCCTTTTCGCCGGATTTCGTTGCATCTCAAGACAATGGAGGATTCCTTGGCTGGAGAGACTATGGCGATTCGAGAAGGCCTTCGTGCGCTGTCGTCGGACTCTCTTGCGGTTATGGTGGAGAGTGATGCCCTTCAAGTTATCAGACTGCTAACCGGTAAAGAAGACGATGAAACTGAGTTGAAGTTCTTCATTGGGGAAGTAGAATCCCTAAAAGTGGAAAGGCATGTGGATGGTTTCTATCATGTTTTGAAGAGGCACAATCAAATGGCTCATTATTTGGCTAGAAAGGCATGTCTGAGTGGGATTTCTGCATGTTGGGTCCATTCATTTCCTAATTGGCTACTTGATTTAAATTTTGTTGACATTGGAGGTTATGATACCACAAGTGGGGGATCCTGTCCCACTGGCGGTATCCCTTTGGCTTAGTTTTTCTGTTTTGTTATTCCTTCTAAAATAATAATAATAATAATAATAATAAGACAGTTAAAATTTTTCCATAATAATTTTCAATCCTTCTAAAATTAGTCAAGACGTACCCTTAATAAGTCTATCATTTTGGAGACTTAACCAAATAAAGAGTTGGGAAAATAAGTTTTGCAAGATGAAATTTGTTCCTTTCCCTATAGATAAAGTAGATGAGTTGTTTCCTTAATTGTTGATTTCTGACTTTGAACAATGGAGCCCATCCTCTTATTGTCCCAAAAGAGACTTAGTTTATGATTGAATCATAAATAAATTGTTAATTAGAGAATCAATTACTCGAATAAACATCCACATGTAAGTTGGAATGCGAGAATGTTAGAGGTTTGAAACTATTATTACTCAATGATTCAAATAACATGAGATAAACAATATTATTATTTAATTTGGCAATATTTACGATAGCATCTTTTTTATTTCTTTTTCTTTTTCTTTTCTCTTTTTTTTTTTTTTTTTTTTTTTTTTTTTTTTTTTTGAGGAAGATAGCATCATTTTTCTTTACCCACATTTAATTAGAAGAGTTTGTAACATGAAGAATTTTTAACATTAATATTAATAATCCAACTAATTAAGAGAGTCCTTAAAAAATTGATTAAGAATTTTTTCTAAAAACAATTGGTTAAGAGAGAGATGCATGATATTAAATTGAGAGATAATTAGAAAAGTTTTGAACTCATTTAGTTGAATTTGAAAGGGTGGTGAAAGAGTGTATTGATGGAGAGAAGAAAAAAAAAAGCAAAAAAAAAAAAAAAGAAAAAAAAAAGAAGAGAGAAGGATTTGTATGTAGGTGGGGTGGGTGGATGGGGTGAAGTGGGGTAATTAATTAAATGAAGGATAGTTTAGGTATTGTTTGAACTACGTGCGTTGCATGTGTTAGAATACCTTTTAAAGTATAAGTTAATTAGAAATTTTGAAATATGACTTGATAATGTACCCAAAAATATAAAAATGAATAAATACTACACATGAATTTATAATTATTGCAAATATTGATCATATATAGATGTATGTGACCAAGTTGAACCAAAATCAAAAGTATAGGAAGCTCACATTCTAATAAAAATGGTTTATAACCAATATCATGGATATAAATCATACCTTATACAATATCAATTTTTAAAAGTTTTTTCTTTATTGCACATTTAAATTCTCAATATTATTTGAATGTATAAATTATCATATTTATTTATTTTTAAATATAAAAAATCTAACCCGCTTAAACCATTTTTTTAAAATTGAAGATAACAAAAAGTCTTTCAAATTACTTAGGTAAGCATTTATGTTTTCCAAAATACTAATTTTGTAATCAATTAATAATTAATAATTCAATTAAAGTTATGTTTAATCCAACCGTTAAATGAGCACTAATTAAATAAAAAGATCATTTTTTTCTATCATCTTGTCTAAAAAAAATCCCAAAAATATATGAAAATTTTTGAAGGTCGGAGAAAAGCTTAATGAAGAGAGATCCATTTTTTTAAGAAAGAAGATAATAGTGATCGATCTCCTTTCCCATTTCAGAAAGAATAAGAAAGACAATACTAATGAACTCACACAAAGGTGTACTTGCTTCTATTAAAGAAATAAACAGAAAATAATTCTTATTCATATGAAACTCGTAGAGGTGGCGAAAATATAATATAAACTAATAAAATCTCGATACTAAATAAAACTAACAAAATCTTCGATATAACCATGATTAGTAAGTCAACCCTTCACAGGTCGTTCGCAACTATAGCTAGGTCAAAAGTCCGTTTTACCCATATAGCACGTCTTGATTTCTTAATTCCACTGGTCCTCTAATGAACAATTTTTTTATGGTCCAACCACTAAACAGAGTCCCTCTCGAGCCAATGAGAGGGTGGGGCCCCTTGTTCAAGCCTCAGAGTCAGCACTCAAGGTGTAACGCCCCAGGTTTTAATATATTCTAACCTAGTGACATTACTAAACTCCTATTCAAACCAACCGAGAGCTCCGAAAATTTCGGCAGCATAACGACGTACATAGAACCAACCCAAAATTTTAAATCACCTGTTAAACACAAAACGACACTTCCATATTATTTCATTCTACTCCACAACTCCACAGAACAACTACCAAACAGCTTACGAGGCAGATCTTGTATATTTATCCAACAACAGATTCAAATTCTTCTAATGCAAACATGCTTTTAACCTCTAAAAACAATCCAACTTTATTTAACTCTAACATATTTACAACCGAACGGAAACATGAAATTCTGAACGAGTTCAACAACTAAAAGTTAACCCAACCTAACTACGAAATTGAAGGTTCAGCCTAACCTCAATAAACAAATGACTACCCTATCCACAAAAAAGAAAATAAACAAGTAAATGGACCCATGTGGTCATCCCTCGTGAACCTCCTCATCTGCATCACCGGGCACATAAAACTCGTCACCTGCATAATCTGAAAATGTTGGGGGGAAAGGAAGGGGAGGGGTATCAGTACAACCACCGTACTGGTAAGTAGCTCACACCCGGTGAGCCACCAAACCACAAACAACCACAACAACATACTATTCACACACAACATACTTGCAAGCGATAACAACCCAACATGCTCTTAAACACGAAAATAACAACGGCAACACATGCTCATGCAAAGATGGGACGACAACATGAATCCACGCATCATGCTATGCACCCCCACATGGTTTCCGCGCCATGCCCGCACACTCACGTGATTTCCGCGTCACGCTCCGCACTCACATCCCACACGTGATTTCCTCGTCACGCTCCGCAAACCCACCCAACACATGTATTATATCGCGCCATGCGCAACGCCACTCACACGTGATTTCCGCGTCACGCTCCGCACTCACACCCACACGTGATTTCAGCGTCACGCTCCGCACACACACCCAACACATGATTTACGCGTCATGCTCCGCCTCTCCCCAATGAACACACTATGCAGACACGACTCATGCAACATAGCCAACAACAACAGTATCTCATGCTCATGAATTAAACAAACAACATGCTTAAGGATCCAACAAAGCATCATGCTTGTTCACAAAGAGAGTTACAAACAATAACAAACAAAACATATAGTAACAAAGCAAGTAAGCGATAGCATGCTCAAACAAACAAACAAGCCCATCCAAGTAGAAACTACTTACACAAGCTTAAAGGCGCTCCTAAACCAAACTACCGCTTGCTGGAAAAATATTGGAATAAGCTCTAATCACACCTACAAGCACAATAAAGGCTTCCTAGAGGTTAGGAAACAACCTAACAATAATCCTAACACCCAGAGATTCAAAGGGACCTAAAACATGCTGCAAGGTGCCGAAACTTACCGAAAAGGGGCAGGAACCTTGCTGGAATTAATCGATCAGCACTGAAATACCTAGAATAAGTGCTGTCCCAAGACCGAAATGAGTTAAAACTGAAACCAAAGGATGCCCAAAGGTTAAAAAGCATTCTAAAGCTACCTAAGGCAGTTTCTAAAGACTTTAAGGCCACCAGAACTTACCAAACAGAACTGAACAGTGACCGATACGTGCTGTACAGTGTCCAAAATGGCCAGAACCTACAATTTAGGAAGCGATAAAGAGTGGGTAACTTAGATTAACACCTTTTGGGTCATGGGTAACTTGAATTCAATGCCAATACGGAATGGGTTAGGCCGAATCTTACCGAAATCGCTGAAAGGTGGAGGAATTGCACTGGTATTCGCAAATTGAAGCCAAACAAAGGAGAGACAGTGTCGAGGAGGGCTGAAACCACACTGATCTCACGCAGGGTGAGGGTAAAATCGCAAGAAAAAGAATTCCGAGTGGTTAATCACACGATTCTGGACAGAAACGGGAGGGGTTTACCCTTGCTCAAACCAACAGAGAATGAAAGCGAGGGAAAAAGGAGACTTATGCTGAAAGTGTTTGTCGGAATCGCGAGAGGGGACGGGACGGACCTGCGGCTGGCGACGAAGAAGAAAACGATGACTGGGCAGCCTGGGATATGCTCGTTAGAGGAAGAAAATAACAGAGGAAGGCGACGGCGCGAAGAGGGACCGACGGCGCGCTGGGAGCTCGGCACGGCTGGCGACGCGAGGAGGAAAGAGGCAGCTGGACGGCGCAGCTGCGGGCGGTGGCGCGAGCAGCGGCGGCGGCTACCGTGAGGCTGGGAGAAGAAAAAGAACGGGAGAGAGATTGGGGGGGTCTGCCGCACGAGAGAGAGAGAGAGAGAGAGATTTCCTTCTTTCTTTTCCTTTCTTTTTTTTTAAAAAACCCTAACCAACTCTAAAACTACCCACCAACCAGAGAAAAGAACGCCACTCAAATGCCCACTAACCTGAAAAAGCTCAACCGACAAAACATTCAGCCACTGACACACGAGAAAAAGCAAAAAAACTCGATTGGCAAAATATCGATTAATAGGAAACTTTGATTTACCTGAAATGCGGGGCATCACACAAGGGAACAACCTTTCTACTATCCCTAATACGGGTAGTAGTGAATTCCATCTTGCAATGCTATGTCCCCAGCTATTCATCCAATCTTATCCCTAAAATGGTAGGCTTATTGAGTGGCGATGTTTGGCCACTCTCACCCATGTAGATCAAAGGATAATCCTGAACAAATAGGAGTTCATAGTTAGCTCAGGATTAAGATTGAGCTACCTAGGTCATTGCATGAAATAGTCAGTCTTAACAGTAAACGACGTTATAAAGTAAGAGTGACTTATTTCTTGGTCCGGTCTTGTGCAAACTCTTTTACATAGGATGCCTCCACTCGCATGTCTCTACATGAATGATCCAAGATCACGTCGTTTGTCTTGTTCACAAAGTAGGTTGCATCCATAGTGTCACTAGGATAAGGTATCCAACCTTATTCCTATACTATAGACCATTTAGGTTATATACTAGAACTTGATCCCTATCCATATTCATAATATAGTTCGAGTATTTCATATTATAACCAAGGATGTATATCTATTGGATTTAGGTAATATAAACAAACAATTCACTGAATAATATCTTTATTTCAAAAAGGATTACAAACTATGAGTTTTAGGACATAAAACCCAACAATTTCTGTGTCACGCTTTGTACACACATCTAACACGTGATTTACACATCATGCTCCACCACTCATCCCAATGAGCACACACCCCATGCACAAATCAATAATACATCATGCTTATCACATATAATGAGTTATATTTCAAACTGTAATGCCCCAAACATTTCAATGTGTTAATCTCTTGTATTTAAGACCAAGGTTAATTTAATTGTAGCATGACTTGTACTTTGGGAGTTAATAAATATCTTATTGTTTGAATGCTTTTCTCTTGGGAACTAAGCGTTATTAAAATAAAATCTCTCCCTAAAGCTTGTTGGACTTGGTCTGTATTGGCTGAGGAAATTCAGCATTGTAATTTTAAGTTTACGCTGAATATCAATGTTGGTTGTGTGAATTGCTATTCTTGGGTTATTTGGATTAATAAGAAAGAAATTCTACGAAAAGAGGAAAATAAGAAGAAGAAACCCTAAGGCTTTCATCTTTTCTTCTCCTTTTTCGTGAGGCAACCTCATCTCTTTCTCTCTTCTTGTGGTCGTGAGACCCAGCCCCCCCTTACCGGAGATTGCAGCGCCGCCCAGCCCAGTCGCCGCCTGACCTCGCCCTCGCCGGTTCGTGCAGCGTCGCTGCTCCCATTCCGTCAGCAGTGCCGTTGCAGCACGCACGCTACCGCCGCCGCGTAGGTCTCCTTCTCCGCGCGTTTCTTCTTCACGGATCTCTCTCCCTCTCTCGTCACGACTCTCTCTCTCTCGTCAGTCTCTCTCCCTCTCGTGTTGCCGTGACCCATCCAGACACCGCCGCTTAGACGCGCTGCCATTGCCGCCGTCGTCTGAGTCGTGTCGCCGCCGCGTGGGTCCTCTTCTCACGCGGGTCTCTCTTTTCCTTGCATTTTCAACAAGGTAAAGGTCGTGGGTAAGCTCTTTTCCGTTGTTCCTTGCGGTTTTAAGCCTGATCTAAGTCCCTTTGCATCTGTTTTGGTCAGATCTTGCGTCCTAGCAACTCGAAGTATCGTTCCTCGCGTTTTTGCCTCTGTCTAGCAGCTATTTCAGGTGTTTCGAGGTCGTTTGGTGCTTTTGGTAAGTCTAATCTCTTACCCATGCTTTCTTTAGGCCTTTAGTCAAGTTTAAGCAAATGTCCAATCATTATGGACTCCGTATTTCAGGATTTAAGTCTGATTAGTTGTTGTCCAGCGCCGTCTTTGCTCAGTTCGTGAGGGTTTCGGCGTCAATTAGCATTTCCGGTAAGTTTAGCTCTTACCCACTCATGTTTAGAGCTTAAAGTAAAGGCCCATTCGTTTTAGGGGCTGAAAAGTTAAGTTTGTGTTTGATTTTCTGTTTTGCAGCGCCGTCTAAGTGTTCGAATCACTACAACTCGAATACCCACTGCCCAAGGATCGTTCTAGTTCATCGTTAGAGGTTAGAATAACCTGTCTAACGTGAAAGCGGGTCCGTTTGGGTAAGTTGCCTTGTTGTCCTTTGTTCTATAGCTTTAAATTGTAGTGCCCGTTAGGTGTTTAAGCCTTAGAAGCATGTGTTAGTCGATACCCATTGCATATCTAGGCTCTTAGGTGTTGCCCCAACCTTTATAAGTCCTAGAACATGTTTCTAAATGGGTCATCATGGCTATTTTGGTTAAAATCATGTAATATGTCCATGGCCATTAAGTGTTGTTGCCTAGTTAGCTTTGCCTAACCTTTGTAGGTTTTTTAATCATGGTTTAAATGAGTTATGCTTACTGTCCAGCAGCTGAAAAGCCTTAGTTGTGGTCGTTTAGCATATACCCATGGCCCGTTGTGCCTTAGACATGGTTGCCCATGGTCTAAAGCTTTTGGGTTTTATTTGGGGAATGTTTGAAGGCTATCTAACAAGGAAATAGGCCTAGTAAGTGGAATTTGGCTTTTCAAGCGTGTCTTAAAGATCTCTAGATTGGTTCTAATCTTTTATCTGCCTTTGTGATTTAGGAGCTTATCTTGGTTGCGTTAGGCTTGTTGAGGTTGTGTGGAAGCGCTATAGGTAAGTAGTTTCTACTTGTTGGATTTTGGTTGACTGTGTGAAGCACGATGTTTGCTTTATGTTTTATTCTTGTACTTGTGAAAAGCATGTTCTGTTGTATATAAGTGTACTGAAATGCTTGAGATGAGCATGTATTGATTATCGTTTATGATAAGCATGAAATGTGACTGCTGAGTCGTGGTTGTTGTTTAAGCATGTTGTGTTTGGGTTCAAGCATGTTTAGTTAGGCTAGCATGTTGTCACGGGAGGTGTAGCATGAGTCTAGCAGTTGTGTTGCATGACGCGTAATTCACGTGTTGGTGCGTAGAGTGGCGCGTAATGCATGTGTTTGGTTTTGCGTAGCATGGCGCGTAATGCATGCGAATGGTTTTGCGTAGCATGGCGCGTAATGCATGCAAATGGTCTTGCGTAGCGTGGCGCGTAATGCATGCTGTTAGTTTTGCGTAGCATGACGCGTAATGCATGTGGTGGTTGGCGGAGCATGACGCGTAAATCATGTGTGGTCTAGTAGAGTGTGGGTGCATAGTGTGGGAAGCATATGCATGATGTCATTTATTGTTTTGTGAGCATGTTGGCTTTTTATTGCTTTTGGAAGCATGATGTATG
Organism: Luffa aegyptiaca; assembly: GCA_017139565.1. NCBI lineage: Eukaryota > Viridiplantae > Streptophyta > Magnoliopsida > Cucurbitales > Cucurbitaceae > Luffa > Luffa aegyptiaca. The sequence continues at coordinate 8,794,143 of CM029397.1, forward strand.
CGTGTGAGAAGCATGTTGTTGTGTTGTTTGATGTTTGTGATCTGGCATGTATGAGCTGCTTACCAGTACCGCGGTTGTACTGATACCCCCTTCCCCACCTTCCCCCCAACATTTTAGATGTTGCAGGTGATGATGATCCGGACCTTGTGGCGAGGAGGAGGACTACGGGGAAAATTCCTAGGATGTTCGTTCCTCTGGTTATGACTTTCATTATGTTGCTTGAGTAGGCTAGATGGATTCTAATGTTTGTAGTTTCTTTTAAGGTGAGGGATTCACCTGAGTAAGGTTTGGTTTATATTTCGGAGCGTAGAACTCGTGTCGTTTGGTTTGGTAATTAATAAAGGTTGTGTTGGTTAGCTTGTGTTAAGTGAACTCTCTTCTTGTTAATAAAATGTCTTTATGTTCTGTAGCATGTTCTTGTTTATTGAACATTGCTACAAGGTCTGTCTCGTATAGAGGAGATAGATTGTGAATCTGGCTGTAGTTTGGTGGAGTTTGGCTTTATGTATGTTGAGAAGTGTTAAATGTTTTATCAGGTTAATGGAAAAAATTTGGGATAACCGTTTTACGTCGTTATGTTGCCGAAATTTTCGGTACATTCGGTTTCAAGAGGGTTGTCCTAGTTGCTTAGAGTCTAGAGTAAGTAGTAACGTCGTTAGGCTAGAGGTTGGAAAACCTGGGGCATTACAGGTGGTATCAAAGTCATGTCGTTCCTGTAGACTGACCTAGATAGCCTAGGTTGTTTAGTTGTGTGAGTTAGAGGTTTTCCTCGTTCTCCTCTCCATCACCAGGTATGGAAGCATCATTATTTATTATTTGTTGATATAATGTGCTCGTATGAGTTATCTGTCTGCCTTATATAGCTTTCTTGCTTGTTACTGCTTTATGTATCTTGTTCACGCATGATTGATTTCCAAGGATGCATAAGAATCCAAGTTTGAACGTTGCAAGCTTCTGTTATGTCTTCGGACTCATGGATAGCCTTGCCGCTGCTTGGATTTCATGAATCAAGTCTCGAAGTTTTTGGACTTGCTCGTGACGATGCTCTTAATGGTGTTGGTTTATTCTCAGACCAAGAGTCAGAGCATTTCCCTCACGTAGTAAGATCTCAACCAAGGCCAAGGTGATATTGAGAATCAATAATGAGTCATGACTGCAACGTCAGTTGTCGTCACGACAGAGTTAACGTGGTATGCAGTTAGTAAGGCGGTGCCAATGGTGGCGTCGGTGTCATCTCATAGCCATTCTAGGAAAGATGGTTGAAAAAGTGAGTTGGCTGCGGAAGCCGTTTTGGAGTTATTGTTCCTTCCTTAGTGATGCCTATATGAAGTTGGTGGCTGAAACTTACCAACTAAGTGGGTTTTAGTTGGTGAAGTTGTTGATGAAGCTCCCTGCAGGTTGGAGTTGTGATTAAGTCGTTGATGGTGGGTTGTAAAGCGTCGAGCTCAAAGTTTAAGCTGGCATTGACAACCTATGTGGTGTAAGTAGCATCAGCGAATAGAAGCTTCTTGTAGGTCGTGCAAAATCGAAGTTTGAATTCGATTCTGTTAGGCCATTTGAGTTCTTGGTGTGAAGTCAAGTTGCTCGTAGGCAAGTTCTGCTACAAATGTTGCATGTTAAAATCAACTCATCTCAAGAGTTGTTGTTGAGGATAGACATCAACTATTCCTCTCGTGCCTTAGTTTTAAACTTTGGGATTCTAGAGGTAAGTAGTTTGATGTCAAAAGGTCTCAAGTGTTGCCTTGTGGAGCATGGGTTGGAGTCAAGGCCAGTTGCCTAGTGTGGTTAGGCGAGCACCTTTCAAGAATCTGGAGTTCAGTATTGGTGATCGTGTGTTCTTACACGTGACACCGATGGAAAGAGTTCTTCGCTTGTTGATAAGAAGCTTAACATGGGTTCATTGGACCATATGAGATCTTGGAGTGCATTGAGCCTGTTACTTACAGGTTGGCATTATCACCAACCATGTCGACGGTGCACGATGTGTTCTATGTGTCCACGTTGGGGAAATGCGTGTGTGACCCTTCGCATGTGTTGAATCCTGAACCCCTGTCGTCGATCGAGGACTTGGCATATGTGGTGGAGAAGTCTGTCAAGATCCTAGCCAAGGAAGCAAAGGTTCTGAGAAGCAAAACCATCGATTTGGTGAAGGTGCTTTGGAAGAACCATAAAGTAGAAGAAGCTACTTGGGAAAGAGAAGCCAAAATTAGAGCCAACTACCCTGAATTGTTCGAGCAATAGACTTTCGAGGACGAAAGCTTTTAAGGTGGGGAGAATGTAACACCCCGAACATTTTAATGTGTTAATCTCTTGTATTTAAGACCAAGGTTAATTTAATTATAGCCTGGCTTGTACTTTGGGAGTTAATAAATATCTTATTGTTTGAATGTTCTTCTCTTGGGAACTAAGCGTTATTAAAATAAAATCCCTCCCTAAAGCTTGTTGGACCTGGTTTGTATTGGTTGAGGAAATTTAGCGTTGTAATTTTAAGTTTACGCTGAATATCAGTGTTGGTTCTGTGAATTTCTATTCTTGGGTTATTTGGATTAATAAGAAAAAAAAAGGATTAAAGAAAAGGATTAAGAAAAAAGCCTCAAGCCCTTATCTCTCCATCTCTTTCTCTTCTCGTGTGAGCCCCCCAACCGAGAGCTTCAGCCGCCGCCGCCTTCCCCGTTCAGCCGCCGCCGTCTGGGTCGTGCCGCCATCGCCGTTCGAGCCACGCCGCCGTCGCGTGGGTTTGTCTCTCCGCGATCCCTCTCCCTCGTCGCAAGCTCCCTCTCCCCGTGGGTTGTGTCTTGATAAGTCCAATTTATTATACACTTAGAATCTCCCAATTTCCTTATCTTAGTTGAATTCCTTGCGAAAAATGCTTTAAAATGAGTATAATATGTCTATAGGTCCTCACCGGAGCTTTGGAAGCTATTCGGGGCTTAAACGAGCGAAATCGGAACGTAAAAAGACCATTTTGCCCTTGGAGCTGTCACAACGTCGAGACGCTGTTGTACAAGGGTCGGGACGAGGCTCAAATAAGGAAAATTCCATGGGCGGCAAGCTGAAGCAGTAGCGTCGAGACGCTGCACCCCTAGCGTCTCGACGTTAGGTCAATCCGAGAGATGCATTCCATATCTGAAGGCCTAGCGTCGCGACGCTGTGTCCTAGCGTCTCGACGCTAGGCAGTTTTCCAGAATTGTAATTTTCCAAATTTGGCTGGAATTTTTCCATGTTTGAAGACCCAATTCAGCATCATTCTTCCACGAATTGAAGGCCAAGAATCCCTATAAATAGAGGCCTTTGGTGTAGGTTTAGAATCATCCCATCATCCCTCAATTCATCCCACAATACAATATTGTAGTCACCTTTCTCTTTACTTTTCTAGAGTTCTTTTAAGTTTTCTTAGTCCATGGGTCGGTTGATCGAGCCTCGAGCTTGGAGGTGCTTGTCTATGGCCAACTAAGCTCGGATCGTTGTAATCGGGACCTCGGTTTGTAAGTTTAATTCAATTTTATGAGATTTCCATTCTTCATTACTTAGTTAATTGTCTTTGTGATTTTAGTTCTTTGCATACAAGTTTAGATTGTGGTAGGAAAGATTGACAACCTTGACCGCGCCCTGTCTAAATTTACTTGCTAAATCTAAGTAGCAAATAGGCTAACGTTATGATTTTATGCATGCGTCCCTTGAACTAAATGATTTAATCAATTGTAATTGTGGTTTGTTGCCCGTTGCATGTGAATTAATTCGGCTAGATCCCAATGCGGTTTAGATTAGTTAATAGGCCAATTAATTAATTTAAATTAGAATCAAACTTAGCGTTTGCATGTTTGTGATAGTTGGATCATGGCTCTCGGTTTGTTGCCGGAGTATGCCGGACTTAGATAGTTAATTAAAATCAATTGATGATCGATGAATGAAATTAATCAAACTTAACACTGAGTTCAACCCCGATTACAGTAATCCTCGTGGTAAGATCAACTAACCCCACCTTTACTTTCCTTGCATTTAATTTTCCTTATTTATTTTCCCGCCTTTACTTTATGTCTCAATTTTTTATCAATAAACCCCCCCATTTTGGTTACCTCAAAAACACAAAAGAATTTAGAAATAAACCGATTGTTCCCTGTGATCGACCCCGACCACTACTGCTACAAGTTAGCTTTAGGAATCGTGGATTATAAATTTATTTGACAAGAGACTGCGACAATCTCTTCCGTCATGTCTCTTCCTCTCGTGTTATGCCGCTGTCACCCTTGCCGGAGATCAAAGACCCAGACGTGAGTCGCGCGTACAGGTCTTCACGTGGCTCTATCTCCTCCATTTCGTTGTGTTCGCGTCGTCTCTCTCTCTCTCCTCGTGTTTTCGACCAAAGAACCTCGTGGGTAAGTCTCCTTTCTCACAATCTAGTTGATTTAAGGCTCGATCTAACTCTCTTCACTCTCATTCAGTTTGATCCGCCCACGTCCAGCAACCTGAGCTTCATTTTCGCGCATCCTCGCCTCTGTCCAGTGGTGTTTTGACTCCGTTTTGGATCGTTGCAGCGTCATCTAACCTTGTCGGTAAGCTTTAGTGTTGACCCTCGTGCTCTTGGTTTTAAAATCTGAATACCCATTCGTTTTAGGTGCTGGAAAGTTAAGTTGTGTTGACATTCTGATCTGCAGCGCCGTCTAGGAATCGTTCGACCTCGATTATCTCTAGTTTGGTGAGGTTTCAGCCTTCCTTGGGTGTTTTTCGGCACCCCCTGTAAGTCTAGCTTGTCCCATTGTGTATTCGCTTTAAATCTTGGTTACCCAAGCTGTAACGACTTCCAAATTACAGGTTTGGGCCATTTGCAGCCACTGTACAACACTTAATTGAGTCTGTTTGGTGCTGATCGGTAAGTCTCTGTGCCCAAAAACCTTTGATAATTGTTGTGGTTGGCTTTAGTGCGGTTTCTAACCCTTGTGTGCCATTTAGTGTCAGTTTCGTGTGATTTCAGACTCCGGACAACACCCATTTAAGGAGTTTTAGTGTTGCGTTAGGTTGTTTCAGCAAGGTTCAGCCTCTGTTTGGGTGAGTTTTTAGTTCCTTGTTGTTCGTTTTAGCCTCCCTTAGGTGTTTGGAAGGCTGTGGAGCTATTCCCTAATCACTAGGAGCCTTGTTTGTGTTTGTAGGTTCGTTTAGAGCTTGCTCCTATAATTTCCAGCTAGCGTGGGTTTATTTTTAAAAGTGCTTGGTAAGTAGTTTCTACTTGCTGGATTTTGGTTGATTGTGTGAAGCTTGATGTTTGTTTTATGTTTTATTTTTGTACTTGTGAAAAGCATGTTCTGTTGTATATAAATGTACTGAAATGCTTGAGATGAGCATGTATTGATTATCGTTTGTGATAAGCATGAAATGTGACTGCTGAGTCGTGGTTTTTGTTTAAGCATGTTGTGTTTGGGTTCAAGCAAGTTTAGTTAGGCTAGCATGTTGTCACGGGAGGTGTAGCATGAGTCTAGCAGTTGCGTTGCATGATGCGTAATTCATGTGTTGGTGCGTAGCGTGGCGCGTAATGCATGTGTTTGGTTTTGCGCAGCATGGCGCGTAATGCATGCGAATGGTTTTGCGTAGTGTGGCGCGTAATGCACGTGTATGGTTTTGCGTAGCATGACGCGTAATGCATGCGGTTAGTTTTGCGTAGCATGGCGCGTAATGCATGTGGTTGTTAGCGTAGCATGACGCGTAAATCGTGTGTGGTCTAGTAGAGTGTGGGTGCATAGTGTAGGAAGCATATGCATGATGTCATTTATTGCTTTGTGAGCAAGTTGGCTTTTTATTGCTTTTGGAAGCATGATGTATGCGTGTGAGAAGCATGTTGTTTGTGTTGTTTGATGTTTGTGATCTGGCTTGTATGAGCTGCTTACCAGTACCGCGGTTGTACTAATACCCACTTCCCCACCTTCCCCCCAACATTTTAGATGTTGCAAGTGATGATGATCCAGACCTTGGCGGCGAGGAGGAGGACTACGAGGAAAATTTCTAGGATGTTGGTTTCTCTGGTTATGGCTTTTATTCTGTTGCTTGAGTAGGCTAGATGGATTCTAATGGTTGTAGTTTCTATTGGTGAGGGATTCACCTGAGATAAGTTCTGGTTTGAGCTTAAAACTGATTATGTTAGTTTTGATTAATAAATTGTTTAGCTAGTGGGTTGCCAGTAAAAATAGCTATTCTTGTTAATAAAATGTCTTTATGTTCTGTAGCATGGTTCTTGTTTATTGAATGTTGCTACGAGGGCTGTCTCGTATAAAGGAGATAGGTTGTGTATCTGGCTGTAGTTTGGTGGAGTTTGTATTTATGCATGTTTAGAAGTGTTAAAGGTTTCTATCAGGTTAAGAACAAAAATTTGGGATAACTCGTTTTACGCCGATATGTTGTCGAAATTTTTGGTACATTCGGTTTAAAGTGGTTGCTTTGGTTGCTTAAGAGTCTAGAGTAAGTAGTAACGTTGCTAGGCTAGAGGTTGGAAAACCTGGGGCGTTACACAAACACAGCGCATAAAATTAAAGCAAGTAAAATAGATAGCATGCTCAGGCAGTCAAACTGACTCAACCAAATAGAACCACTTACTTATAACGCTCCTAGAGCAACTTGAGAGGCTCCTAAACAACAAAGATAACACCTGAGGATTAAGGCTAATCCTGAGATTCTTTAAACAAAACAAAGGAGTCCAAAGAACAGTATTACTTACTAAGATTCACTGTTATCACAATAGAGAGTGATAGACAGATGCATGTTAGGAACTACTTCTAACTTGGTTAGAAATTTCCTAAGCCATACTGCTTCTTTTGACGCTTCACATGCGGCAACGTATTCAGCTTCCATTGTGGAGTCAGCAATACACCCCTGTTTAATACTTCTCCACACTATTGCTCCTCCATTAAGAGTAAACACAAATCCCGATGTAGATTTCCTAGAATCTATGTCGATATGAAAATCTGAGTCAGCGTATTCAGTAAGGGTCAAATCCTTAGAACCATACACTAGCGAATAGTCTCTTATTCTCCTCAGATACTTGAGGATGTTCTTAACGACAGTCCAATGAACCTGACCTGGAATGGACTGATATCTGCTAACAATACCTACAACATAGCATATGTCGGGTCGTGTACATAACATTGCATACATCAGGCTACCGACTGCTGATGCATAAGGAACTCGTTTCATATCCTCAACTTCTTGAGGTGTTTTTGGACTTTGTTCCTTTGATAGGTGAATTCCATGTCTGGAGGGAAATAAACCTTTTTTGGAATTCTGCATCGAATATCGAACCAGAATATTGTCGATATAGGATGCTTGAGACAGTGCTAGTAATTTGTTCTTCAGATCCCTTATTCTCTGAATCCCCTAGAACAAATTGAGCTTCGCCCAAATCTTTCATTTGGAATTGAGCTGCTAATCACTGTTTAATGTCAGTCAGAAATTCCACATCATTCCCAATGAGTAGAATATCGTCTACGTATAAAATTAAGAAAGATACAGTAGAATTGACGATCCTTTTATACACACAAGGTTCGTCAGTATTCTGTTCAAAATCATAAGACTTGATTGCAGTGTCAAATCTTATATTCCAGGACCTAAAGGCTTGCTTCAATCCATAGATTGATCGTTTAAGCTTGCAAACCTTTTGCTCCTCACCCTGGATTATGAACCCTTCTGGTTGGACCATATAAATACTTGTTGGGTTCCTAGAGTGAGTAAAAATAAGGTGAAATTAAACTCTAGAACACTTGTGCAAGCATACACAATCCGCAGCAAGTAATAAGTATTTATCGAATCCAAGGTCTGAATTAGCTCTCACTTTATCTATTTTGAACAACTCTTTAATGGTTTCGAAAGTAGTTAAAATGATTGGTTTTTATAGAATGCTGAAGCAAAAGAAATGACAGAACAGAAAGTAAACAAATAAAGCAGACAGATTAGAAACAGGCATTGGTCAGGATTTAGTAATTGTTTTAAAAGATGCTCTAGCAATATTATTGATCAGACAAAACTCTTGCAGTCTTATTAGCAGGATCCTCCCGAAACTCTGGATTTTTTAGAATGTGTTTCAACTCTAATGACGCACTACCGATCAAGCACTAGGCAACTGGCTATCCCTAGCTCAGTCACTGGCGTTCACCAATACACAATGATCTAGTGTGATTAAATGTCACACACTTCCCAAATCATCCCGAAACTAAGAAGTGATATTCATACCGGCTGGCCAAGCGGGCACAAAATATAAATAAGCACAACAATTAATCAAGATGCATCAAATCAACATACATTGCATAGAGAATAGGCACAACAATTACATGACTCCTAACCAACACCTAAAGTAACTTAGTTCATAAAGTGCATAACAACACATGTTACAATCTGAGTAAGTGCATCCATAATTACAAAATATTATAAGAAAATACTAATTCCCTTAGTACACTTCGCAATTGATGGTCTTCTTGAGGTCTCCAATCTTTCTCCTCTATTCGGCTCCCAATGATGGAAATGAGAAATGATCTCTTCCCAAAAAATGGAATGTCTTTGACTTGAACGACTCTTCCCTTTTATAGAATGAAGACAAGCTTAAATTAGGTTGACCTAGACACGTGGATGACTCTTCTTGCTCCTCAAATCCGAGAATAGCTCAACTAACTTCAGTTCATTAAAATGGATAACGAGCTGTGACATGGCAGTTTTGCTCCCTGTTTTGCTGGATCGCAAATTTTGCTCCCTCAAGTCGCTCAGCAATATATTCTGCACAAAATAACTTCCAAAGCATCCATTCTTCCAAATGGGTTAGAACATGCAATAATCATCTAAAAGCAACCCTAATTAGCACAAATGACACACAAAACACTATAGAATTAAGGCCTAAATAACTCCCTTTTGGAGAGTTATCAGTAATGCTTCAAGCGTAACACACTGCTCGAGTGCAAGTATACACTATCAAGTAATAAAGTGGAGAGTACTTCGAATAGTGTACCCAAGGGAGATGGTGACTAGTTGAAAAACACTCAGTTCAATAAAACAAAAACGTCCTCTAAGTTTGCAATTGAGGATGGTAACCAAAGAAATAATTTGATGGAGATTTTGTGATTGAAGACAAAAAGATAAAGTAAGTAAATGAAAACGGTAAATATATATGAGATAAGCGGGAAATTCAAATAGCATCAACCAAAAGTATTCAATTGTGCCCACCTTTGCACTAGCAACTCACTTAGGCATTGCAAACGGTTGGAGAATGCTATCTATAGTGCCCACATAGACATGGTGAAGACAGATTGCTCTAGTTTGCGCCCGCAAACACCCTGACAACTAGATTGTGAGTTAAGTCCTACTCCTATTCAGGTCCATTGTAGGTGCCTTTAGAAGACTAAGCCAACTAGACATCTATTTTTAGGACCAGCTGAAACTTAGATAATTATTGCACACGCCTCCCAAAACTCTAGTGGTTACAGTCCTATTTCTTGGATGCAAGAATTCAAAGTCCTATTTCTAGGATCTTTTCCACTATTGCTTTTGTGAACCTGCGCATTCAACTCCAACCTTTCGGCCACCAGCTGAACACAAACTATGATAACTTAAGTGATCAGTTTAAGCTAACAATGAAACTTAAACTTTCAGCAAAAACAAACAATGCCAAGAGGAAGCAAGGTTGTCTTTGCATCGGTGGGGCTTTCTTCTACTCAAGGTATCCACATATTTGAACCCCCGAGAAGAAGCTTAGCTCATTGAGGAAATTAAAAATGCAAGACATAAAATAAAAAGTGCACAAGGTAAAAGAATAACTTGAATTCATATTAAATAATCAAAAGAGTACAATGAATAGGAACTTACAACTAAAAAGTAAATGAGAATAGAAAATACAGCAACTAACAAAGTAAACTAAATAGAAAGTAAAACACAAGACTCAACTAAAGGATTTCCCCCCTCTCTATCTAGCTTGCTCTTAACCTTTTTCAAAGGGAGACAAGTTTTCTCTTCTTCTTCTTTCAATTAGAAGAGCCGGCAGAGGCTGGAAGATCCGAAACTCGGAGTGGTTACAAGATGAGAAGAAAGAAAAATAGAAAAATTATCCTAAGGACAAAATTCCGAGCTCCCTTTGCTTCTTGCACCTTGGTCGCCTTTTATAGACCTTGGGAGGTAGGGTTGGCTGCCGAGATCAGTGTGAGAGGACCCTTGAAGGAAACAATCCACGATCCTTGGAGATTTGATACGAGATTTGGGATTTTTGGATGATTTTGTAAAGATCCCTCTAATCTCGAAATTCTATTGGAAAGCCTAGTTGCGGCCGTAAATTCGGGCGCAAATCTTCCTGTGCATTGCCTTGACAATTTTGTCTTCAGTTGGGGCTACTTTCCTTATAAGTTTGCGGGCGCAATTCAAACGCAATCTCCACATCTTCATGATCAAATGTGGGCACAAATCTTCAACTTCAACTTTTTTGCTCTGTTAACTTTTTATCTCCAATTGCAGGCGCATTTCCACTGCAAAGCCCTCTACACAAAAACATTTAACTTGGATAAATTCTTTCAAAAACTATCTCATTTTAGATATTTTAAGCATAAATTCTATATTTCTAGGATTTTCAATATGATTATAAGACTTTTGCTAATTTGACTAAAAAAGATATGATTTCAAGCACAAAGTACTTGCTTTCCTAGCAAAAACTTAAGTTTTTAAGGCTAAATAACGCAGGTAGATGAGCGTTATCACCCTTGAAATTGTAGGCTTATTGAGTTGGCGTAACTGACCACTCTCACACAGACAAATCTAAGGACAATCCCTCATGAAAAGGAGTTCATAACACAGTCAGGATTAAGATTGAGTTACCTAGGTCATCCTATTGAAACAAAAACTTATCTAGTCAACGGTGTTACATCTAGTGGTTACTATTTTGCGGTCTGGTCTTATGCAAACTCATTGCATAGGATACCCTCACTCGCAAGTCTACTACATGAACGCTTTGGATCAATGTGTCTGCATCAAATGCAAAGCAGGTCGTATCACAAAGTGTCACCAAGATAAGGTACCCAGCCTTATCCCTATACTATAGACTTTTTAGGTTGATACTTAAACATTGATCCCCGTATGTCCCCACATACTTGTTCAAGTTTCATTTAATAAACCTTGGATCTTAGTTTATTGGATTTACGGTTAATTAATGTCAAACTCAAATAACACATTCAATAACACTTTACTGAATAACTCAAATAACATTTTATTGAGACTAATTAATTTGTTACATTTACTATCCATGAGTTTTAGGGCATAAAACCCAACACTCTTTTCATGCGAATGTCCCGAAACTCTGATGGACTTTTCCTTCATCTAACTCGAAAAATAAAAACCTGATGCACATTTTTACCAGCAGACTTTCTTTCCTACAAACGGCGCCAACTGTTGATGTCAAAATCCAGACAGGTAACTCACCTGACCTTCACGTGACAGTGACAATGAATTTGTTTGAAGGGGAAGACGCGACCTGCAAAACAAGTAAAAACTACACACCGGTGTGGTACTTGCCACATCTACTCTGATGCTTAAGTTAGCAGATAGGAAGTAAGAAGTGTGAAGAAATTAGGGTTTATAATCCCTTCTCCAAGGTTGAAGAAGGATATTTGTACCTCTCCCCATTTTAGGGTTTTTCTCTTTGTTATGGACGACTCAGGGTCGGATCAAGTTGAATTGGGCTTCACAGGAACTCCAGGAATCATGGATAAAGAAACTGACTCGACCCACGTGTGGGTTGAGTGTCAGCCTCGACCCTGGCCGAGGCCAAGGCTAGGGATTGGGTCTGGCCTAATCCCTTCGGCCCTTTGTCTCTCCATTGTCTGGTTCTTGTTTGCATTTTAGGTTGGTGTTGTGTTGGTTCTGTCAGTTCTTTAACTTTCGAGATAGTCCAAATTTACCTATAACACCATGAAATAACATTCCCATAAAAATTGATTCTTATTTTGATTCTTTCTCATTTTGATTCCTTGTAAATAAATAATGGCCTTGGTGAATTGGTAGAAATTTAGATAAAGAATAAGGTCACTTAAGAGATAAAATGTCAATTTTTTTTTTGGCGAAATCTTTGAAATTTGAAGAACTAGAAGTTTACCTCTTTTAGACGGTCTAATTGGCCAACTTACCATCAACCAATTTTATCATTCATTGCAAAATGTATAACGGAAAACTATTAAAATGTGAGGTACTGGATAGAAAATTTTTAAATAATTGTAACTAAATTGAAAGAACTTTCAAATATTGAGAACTAAAACATATATTTGATCTTAAATTATGCTATACTTAATTATAACATCTCTCATTCCTAAATTTATAGCAGGTCCCATATATTTATTTTCTTTTCTTGATTTTGGATAAATACCATAAAGAAAATGAAAAGCTTTAATTCTCATTCATGAGGCGCCTAAAACATATATTTCCATCTCACTTTTTTTTCTTAACTCTAAGAAAATAATGTAACAACTCACGTCCTTGTTACTCACCACCTTTTTTCCTGTTATTTATGAGAAAGCTTTGTGGTTGCAGCATTGTTTGACCTTCCACATCAGAAAAGATTTCTAGAAATAAGCTTAGGTATTGTGAATAGTGTGGATTGTTCACTATTTGCAGATTAGCTAGGAGTGAAACATATATGTCAAGCTTTATAGATCTAGTGAAGATTGACGTGGAGAAATTTGATGGAATGATGGATTTCGGCTTGTGGCAAGTGCAAGCCAAGGATGTGTTGATACAATGCGAGTTACATAAGGCCTTGAAGGGAAGACCAAGTGATGGTGCTTCTGAAAGATTAGGTGGTGATGGTGGTCCAGTGGTGTCCAGTGATGTTTCCAACAGAGGTTCTAAAAAGTCCAGCATGAGTGATGAATATTGGGAGGAAATGGATTTGAGAGTTGCAAGTGCAATCAGACTAAATTTGGCTAAGAATATTCTTGCAAATGTGCATGAAATTTCAATAGCCAAAGAACTTTGGGAGAAGCTTGAAGCAATGTATCAGGCAAACAACATCTCAAATTCGTTGTACCTAAAGAAGCAGTTTTACACGCTGCGAATGGAGGAAGGTACGAAAATCTCAGGTCATCTAAGTGTTCTCAATGGCATCATTTCGGAGTTGGAGGTGATTGAAGTTAAGATAGAGGATGGGGATAAGACACCCAAGCTTATCTTGACACTTACAACTTCTTATGAACACATGAAGCCAATCTTGATGTACGGGAAGGAAACTTTAAGTTTGCTGATGTTATCGGTAAATTGTTATCAGAGGAAAGAAGGTTGAAGAGCGAAGGGCGTACTTCACAGGAGGATTCAGCACTAGTAGCTAGCAATTGGAAGAAGAAGAAAGATTTCGTGCAGAAGAAAGAATGTTGGGAATGTAGATAGTCCGGACACTTGAAAAATGATTGTCCTAATAGAGCAGGTTCGTCAATGGGCTTTGGGTCGGATGCTGACATTGTCTCTCTTGTTTGGGGAGATAGTGAATTCCTTTGAAGAAAGACATAATTCATCCTCATTGTATATATGTTCGCTTTACCATGATAGAGGATGTGATGTTAGCGGTTCCACAAGTTTGTGCTTGGCAGTTATGCAAGGTGTGTGGTGGAAGTTGTGTCGATGGTCTTCCCGGTGAGCCAAGTAGGTGGAAGTTGCATCATAAATTTCAGAATGATTTATTGACATGTGACAAAGAAGAAAATTCTTGGAAAGTGACATTCCAAGTGGTCTGCTCTTTATGGTGGGGAAAGTTATAGTTCTCTGAGTTGAGAACTATGATTGTCGGTGAAGACAATGGTTGTAGCAAGAGTTGTGGATTCTTCAAATATCTTGCCAAGGTGAAATTTGTTGGGTTTTTGGTAAAATATTAGAAGTGACTTGTCCCACATTGGAAAGGTTCAAGGAAGTGATGGGCTCCAAATACTATAAAAGGAGCCTATAACTTTAGTATCAAAACAAATCACTTTAAGCTTGGTATACTAACTCTAGTTGTGTGAGTGATATAAAGCTTTGAGAGAGTGTTTCTTGTAATTGGGGTGGGAGAGAGAATTTTGTGTGATTGTAAAAAATTTTCACATAGTGGAATATTTCTTTCTGTGGGTCGTGGTTTTTTCTCCATTTTGGAGTTTCCACTTAAATTCTTGTGTTTCTTATTTTGTTGCTTTATTTTAAATTCTCTATTATTTTCTGCTTATTCCTACCGTAGAATTGAGAGTTTTTTTCCAACAGAATGTTCATGATATGAGTGAGTAAAGTCTTGCATAAGAGCCATTTAAACCTCCTCTATTGTTTGGACCTTACGAATCAAGATTTCATAAAGAAACCAACTCGATTCGAGAGATTTCAAGTTTCGAATTGAAGCCCAATATCTTTGAAAATATGGTAGCAGATTCAAAGTGGACAAATTCGATGGAAAAAGAGATTTTGTGCTATGGCGAGTGAAGATGAAGGCACTCTAATACAACAAAAAGTGGCTAAAGCTTTGAAAGATCGTAAATTCTTTTGAAATCATAAAAAAGGAATGAGTTCAAAAAAGGGATGAAATTGCCTTTAGCATTATGGTTTTAAATTTGACCGACGATGTGCTTTGCCAAATTGGTGATGTCCAATCTGCATTAATATGGAAAAGATTGGAACAACTATTTTTAACAAAAATCATTTCAAAAAAGAAAAATTACCTAAAGGGAAGATTCTTTGGATACAAAATGGATCCGTGAAAATAAGAAAAGAATCTGTGTTGGATATGGATATGTCCGGACACGCATGTGTTTTTTTTAAAAAAGGAAAATAATATGGACACACTTGGATACCGCTGGGGAATGAAAAATTTAGGTTTTTTTTTGGTCCAAATGTCTAAAGCCCAAAATAATGAAAAAAAATAAAAGAAATAAAAAACCAGTCTGCTGTCCTAATTCATTCGACAAACTAGCCAGCCAGCCCCTCATCACCGCCGTTTCATTGTCGCTACCACTGCCGCCACCGTCGTCAGACTCTCCCCGCTGACAGCCTCCATGCAATTAGTATTTTTAAAAAAAAAATAACTTAAGCTAAACTATAGTGTGAAATTTAAAAAAAAAAAAAAAAAAAAAAAAAAAAACCGTCGTATCCTCAAAGTGTCCGTATTTAGAAATTGACGTATCGTCATGTCCGTGTCCCGTGCTTCTTCTTAAATCAAAGGTATAATCCTGTCAAGTGTAGGGTATGTTCCAATCTCAAAAGAAATCTCATTTCTTTAGGAGAACTAGAAGCATTGGACAAAAATGTACTAAAAGATGAACAAGCTTATACTGATTCTAGAATGATTTGTATATGTATTTATTGCTCTTCATCATATAAGGCTTAGAAACCCTTCAAAGATAGAATGAGAATGGCATAGCTATCTCTGAAGCCACATATAAGTATACCACCATCCAATTCAAGGAATAATCAAAAACTGAAGGCAACATTCAATAAATTCTCCAACATTCTAAGTGAATCATCCCCTCCAACAAAAAACATTCATAATGTGTTCTTTCTTACGTAACTAAAAACCAAGAACAAGCTCAAGGCTCTCACTTCACCATGGGTTCCATCTCAATTCTGTCCTTACTGAACACTTCGGCAATCCTCTCAGTAGGGACCAATGGAAGGTATGAAGAGACCTTGTAGCCCTTCTTGGCAGTGGTTCGCACGGTCTCGTTGTATTTCTCGGTGCAGTATGCTGCTGTTGGCAAGATGGCCTGTGCAACAGTGGGGAAGACAGGCAGCTGGTTGAGCTTGTGCCATGCTGAAACAGCACATTGCTCGGCCTTGGGCTCGTATTTGGAGTAGAGTTGCTTCGCAGTTGGCTCATACTTGGCATACACAGATTTCACAATTCCAGAGACAGAGTCTTTGAGGCCAGTGCGTCGGACCTCAGAGGCTACGTTTCGAGCAACTTCAGGCGCTTGCTGTGCAGCAGACATAGCCTGTGATGAGGCTTGCTTGACAGTTGGAGGAACATGGCGGTCGATCTTAGTCACTGATTCGTCCACCTGCACATTTACAATCAAACAAAATTGAGTTCCCTGTAAAATAAAATTTCTCAATGTTTCAATGCTCACAGTTTTTGGTTTTTGACATCTTTACAAATGAAAGAATATAGCTTTGATTAACAATACAAAATCTTTTAGGTAACTTCTACTCCCGATCTCAATCCTTTAAAATTCTCAATTGTTTCTGTACTAAGAATTTTCAGTAGGTCCTTCTCCATAAGAATTTAAAACGTATGTAGAATCTTTAACATATCCATTTTCTATTAACTAATTGATTAGAACTCCCCTTTGGTCTTTCTAGTACAAAATTGGTACAAACTCTATTTAGATGAACTTTTAAGACTTTTCAGAAAATAATCACAGACTCCAAACCTCTAAAATTAACTATTTAGTCTTTGAGCTATCAGAAAATACCCAGTTTGATCCTTCTAATATCCACTCACATAATACTCAGCCTCATACGTGTTCGTATTTAATCAACAAACTTGAAGCTACGCCATCAATTTGATAAAAGCAAAATACGGATAAAACTACCAGATATTCTGAAAATTCGACTAAAAAGTTGGCGGAACTACGATTAAGGACCAAAATGGACAATCTACAATATGAAATTTAAACCCAAAAAAATGTATCAGATTTTTCATAGAATGACATAATTGAGAATTCTTAATCCACGGTATAACATTGATAATTAACTTTTGGCATATCAATCCGATAAGAAATCCAAGAGAAAATTATCTGGAGATCATACATACAAATAACAAATTCAAACCACTCCCGCAATCACAGCCATGAAAAAACAAGAACAGTAACAGAAGAAAGAAAACCAACCTTGCGATCAACGAACTTAAGAAGCTCAATCGGAACGCCGTGGTACTTATTATACAAAGGACCAACGACGGACTTTACAGTGCCCTCGACGGTCTCAACGCCAGGCTTCAGCGGACCAGACCGGTCCTTCGCAAAGCCATAAACGTTGAAGAAACACTCCGTCGCTCGAAACGCCGCCGTTTGAACGAACTCCAAGTACTTCAGCCTCTCCTCCTCGGCCCTAGCCACCTACAAACCAAATCCATTGAATCAATCAATCAATCAATTAATCCTCACAGTTTCAGAAAATAGAAATTTCGGACAAAATCGACGAATCCGATTAGGTCATACGAATTAGGGTTCGACGAGTTTCAAACAGAAAACAACAGAAACCGAAATCGAATCGAATCCGAACAAACTCGAGTATTGAGAGAGTCAAAAGAGGATCGTACCATTTCCTGGTGCTGCAACGAATGATCGGATTCAGCCATAGCCAAGAACAGGGGAAATTCAGGGGAGTTTGAGATTGGGAATGGAAGGAAGATGCGATCTGATGAGTGATCTTTTTAGTGAAATCGAAATGTTTTGCGATATAACGGATGGGAGTAGAAGAGGGGAAGATTGGAGATTTATAGTGGAGAAGAACGCGGCTTGAGAGTCGGTGAAAATGGACGGCCATGGTTGAAACTGGAAGCTTTGAGGGCGTAGATTAAGAAAGTCAAATAGAAGCCGTTGACTATTCCTTAACGGTTAAGGTCGTATTGGAAGGATCCAGTACGGATGGTTCTAGAATCCGTGTGAGAGTTCTTTTTACATTTTGGGGTCCCACTTGATGTGATATCATATAATCACATAATAAATAATCATGATTAAATTACCAGTTTTCTTTTTCTTTTAAAAGGTAATATATTAAAAGAAAAGAATTCAAAACAACAAATAAAACTCAATTAAAAAGATCCCGAGCAAGGGAGCACTATAGCCTCATTAGCATAAACCGCACTTGACTACGAGAAAACAGGCTTAATTTTCAAAAACCAAAAACAAAAAACGAAATGATTATCAAACGGGGCCTAAACTTTCATATTTTTGTTTATTTGATTACTTTTAAAAGGCATGATGATTCATTAGAATTTTAATTTTGTGTAGGGTAGATTTCTAAACTTTAAAAATATCTAATAGTTAATAGATTTATAACATATTTGAAAATTTTAAAAATGAAATAATCTAGTAGATATAAAATTGAATTTTATGTTTAATAGAATCTTAAACTTTTAATTTTGTGTATAATTGGTCTGTAAATTTTGAAAAACGTTGTATAGGTCAATGATACATTTTTGAAGTTCAAGGATAAAATAGACCCAAATTTAAAATATGTTGAGTGAACAATTAGACATTATAATTCAACCAATAATCATTTGTTTTGATTTTTTTTTCTTTTACAAAAGTTTAAAATTAAATTATAAGTTTAATCAAAACTTATAATTTACCAAAGTTCATAGGTCTAAATTAGGTAATTGCAACCTTTTTTTAAGTTAACAACATTTGGGGTGGGGGATTCAAACTTATGACCTCTTGATCATAATAAGCACACATTTTATGTCAGTTGAGCTATGCTCTTATTGACAGGTAATTGCAACCTTTTATTCTGTGACCAATTATAGTCGTATTTAGTATTTTTTATTGGATTTAGAAATTTTATAACTAAGTTTGGTCATTTTTTATCTTGATTTTGAACCTAGGTACTGAGCATTTGCTTGATGGAGATTAAGTATTTCTTGGACATAATGTTAAGTGTTCTGCTAGTTGTATTTTGTAAGATTTATTGATCACTATCTCAAAAAAAAAAAAAAAAAGATTTATTGATCACTTCATAGAAAAATTTTAATTTTAATTTTAATTTTGGAGAGATATTGGTTTATGTTTTGTATATTTAATAATGATATTATTATATAAAAACAAAAATGGTAGTAGTTTGTAGACCTTGAATTTGTCTAGCATTTTATTAAATCAATTTATTTTTTTTTAATTAATTATGTGTATTTTGTCCATAATTTATGAACGTTTAAAAAACTAAATAAAATAAAACATATTTAAATAATTAACGAATAATTCTTTTCCTTTTTCACATTTTTAATTCATTATTAAAAAATAAAAATAAAAAATTTTCTTGTCTCCTTCCTTTGAGAGAAAATAAAATTAAAAAGATTAATATTGAGATAATTTTATATGGAAAAAGTGTTGGATTTAACCAAATTTGAAAGGGGGATTTGCACAAATAGCAAAAATCGGCAAAAGTATTGCAAAAATAGCAAAAAAAATAAAATTATTTGCGGAAATAGCAAAAAATACGTTAAATTACAAAAATACCCTTAGTATCTCCAATAGTCTATCAGTCCCTATTATTGATAGTCACTGATAGACTTCGATTAATCGGAGTCTATTAGTGATAAATATTGATAGACTTTGATGATAAGCTTCAATTAATCGGAGTCTATTAGTGATAGACACTAATAGACGTTGATTAATCGAAGTCTATCAGTGTGTATCATTGATAGACTCTAATAATCATAATCTATAAGTTTTTATCGTGTTTAATTCAAGCCTATCAGTCATAGCCACTGATAGAAAACAATTTAATTCAAGGTTATCAATTTCTATCCATCAGTTTAATTTAAGTCTATCAGTGATAATCACTAATAGAAAACCGTTTAATTCGAGGTTATCAGTTTCTATCACCGATAGAAATCAATTCAATTCAAGACTATTAGTTTCTATCACTGATAGAAACCAATTTAATTGAAATTTATCAGTTTCTATCAGAAATCAATTTAATTGAAGTTTATTGACTTGTATCACTGATAGAAATTAGTTTAATTCAAATCTATCATTTTCTATCGAGGATAGAAATCAGTTAATTGAAGTCTATCAGTTTCTATCCCTGATAGAAATCAGTTAATTATCAATTAATTGAAGTCTACCAATGATTGTTACTGATAGAAATCAATTTAATTGAAATCTAACAGTAAAATACTTTCCATTGCAATCATCTCGGTAATTAGAAACTCATCCAAAATTATTATACTACAATCATAAGTTGATCAAAAAATTTAAGTCTCTTGTGGTAATTAGAACATAAAATCCAAAAATAACCATTACGAACAAGCGACTCTTAATCAACAATATAATTTTTAAAGCCTAGCACACAAGCTCCGTGACCACACCACCATAAAATTGTTATTCTTGTATTCTTTGTATTTCATTATCTATCAATTATAGTCTGTGATAGACTTCGATCAGTGATAGTCAGTGATAGACTGTAACAGCTGTATTTTTTTAAAAAAAGAAAAAGAAAAAGATTAATTTATTTTAATTTATTTTAATGTTTTCAAGAAAATCTTTTATTTAAATTTATTTCCTTTTTGAATTAGGAGGTAAATTTGAATTATCCTTTTCTTTTTTTAGAAAAGGAAATATCCTTTTAGGGTTTTAATTAGGGTTCTATTTAAAGACCTTTTCTTTAGTCCTAATTATTTTTACGCTCTAAATCAAAAAAGAGAGAAGAGGAACGCATTCTGCACTTTCTTTCCCAAAGAAAAAGTAGTAGTAAGTTTTTCTTCCCTTCTTTGTTTTTCTTTTGTTTTCTTTTCTTTTTGAAAAATTTTAGTATGAAGTTTTATTTGTTCTATTTGGGATGAAATTGGTTTTCAAACCTTTTGCCCTAAAAAGTTTTAAGTTTTTTTTGTTTTGGCCTAAATTTTTATCAAAGCTTTTTTCCTCTTAGAGTTTTTGTTTGAAAATCAAAGATTCAATGAAAAGGAATTTTTCCAGAATTTTCCAGCCTTGGATTTCTTTGATTTTGGGACTGTTTTTGTGATCAAATTGGATTCTTTTTGTTCAAAAAGTTTGCCATATGATTGATAAATTGAAGTATGAATTACGGTTTTGATTTGTTCATGAAAAGGGGATGTTTTCACTGTTTTTACAGCAGTTTTATTGGGCTTTTCAGATCTGATTTTTGTGTTTAAAGTAGCCAATATTGATTTGTGTTAGAGTTAAAAGCTTGGAAAATCCTTATTTTTATTGCAAAAATTTTCTGGGTTATTTATCCCAATTTTAAGATAGTTTTGAAGGTTGTAAAGATTGGAGAATTGAAATCTTGTTTTGTATTTAAATGGGTATTGAAAGGTATTTGTTTTACTGGTTTTTGGTATGAAAAAATTGGGTTTTAAAGTGAAACTTTCCAGATTACCAATGCTGTTTTTGGCACCCAATAAGCCTATTTTCCCAAGAGAATTTGTTTTCAGTGGGAAAAAAATTGGAGGTTAAGATTGATTGCCATTTGGATTGGTCCTTAGACCTTTAAGATGGATTCGTTGGTTTCTACTTAGGGAAGTATTGGCTATGTTTAGGATATTGTTGGATTCAAGGAACCGAATTTGATTTGCTTTGGGCTTAAGATTTGTAGGTTCTGATCGAGGTAAGTAATTTCCACATCCCTTCCAAAATAGAAATTTTGGTGAAAATCGTATGTTTTAAATTGAATTTGATTTGATTGAAATTGTTTATGTTTCAATTGTTTTGTTAAATGAAAGCATGTTTGCTGTTTTGAATGTTTTGAAAAGTGTTTTGAATTGAATCGATAGTGCTATCCGGATATGCCAAATTTTGTTTTGGGGATTGTATGCTTTGTAGTAGCCATATTGGAATTGACGGTTATATGTTCTGAATGAAACTTATTTGTGGGTAGGCACTTTATGTGGTTTGACGTTCCTTTGGAATGTAGATTCATGTGTGTGTTCCACTCACATGGCCTCACACTTAAGTATTTGTATGTATTGTTCTGAAACTTATTTGTGGGAAGCCACTTATGTGCTTTGACGTTCCTTTGGAATGTAGATTCATGTGTGTGTTTCACTCACATAGCCTCACACTTAAGTATTTGATCTGATATGTCCTGGTCGGTTTTAACCGACAATTATGTATGTATGTATGATTGGTGTTACCGACGGGTAACCACTTCTGTTCTGGGCTACTCCATTGATGCATCTTTCCCAATATGTTCTGAAAGTATTGTTTGACTGAAAGTTTGTTTGACTGAAAGAATGATTTTGTTTCGAATATTGAAATGTTTTAGTACCTGAAAACTTATGTTTTGTTTTGAACGAAAATGAATTGTGAACTTGATGTGGAAGTTGCTTATTGAGTATTTTTGTACTCATTTTGTGTTTTTAAAATGTTTTCAGATGATGGAGCAAGTGATAGTTCTGACAGCGATTAGGCTAGCATTCTGGCATGACCGATGAGGACTTATGATCTTTAGGATTTAGTAGGCTTCTGTAGGTTTTGTTATTTTTAGTATTGTTTAGTTCTTTAATTGTTGGAATGTTGGACTTGGCTTTGGTTGTAAGCCTTGTTTTCTGAGTAATAGGTTGTGTTTTCAGTTTTGTTAAATCGCTTCCGCATTATTTGTAAGTTTGACCGTATTGAAAAATACGGGCTGTTACATAGACTACGATTAACCGGAGTATATCAGTGATATACTTTGATATACCTATACAAACACTCACCAAAATTGCTATTTTTGTATTCTTGGCATTCTTGAATTAAAAAGAAGGCCAACAAGAGTTTAGCTCAATTGACATAAAGTTGTACTGATAACCACAAGGTTTGTGGTTCGAATCCCCCTCCACACATATCATATTATCAAAAAATAAAAATAAATAAATAAAAAGAAGAAGAAACAATCATAACAATACCTCAACAACAAAACAGAGGAAAAAAAAACATATTAATCACACAAGAACTCCAACCTCATAAATGCACATAAAATACAAAATTAAAAAAAAAAATAAATAAATTGTGAGGTAGAAGAAATGGTGCGAGGGAAGAAAGAAAGAAAAAAAAAAAAAAAAAGAGAAATGGTGGTGCGAGGGAAGAAAGAAAGAAAAAAAGAAAAGAAATGGTGCGGCAGAAGAAAACGAAAAGCGAGAGAAAGCAATTACTCTAGAATATTTCAAAAAACAATAAGGGTAAAACAGGAATTATTAAAATGTATTCTAATTTTTTGCCATATTTGCAATTATTTTCACCTTGTGCTAAATTTGCTATTATATATAATTAATTTGCCACCCACTGCAATTACTCAATTTGAAAAGCTTAAGCAATTACTTTTAGAATCAAACGCAATCAGTTTCAATCAATTATTTTATTGTTTTTCTTTTGAAATTTAATTATTTTTCATTTTTCTAAATGAGACTATGAGATGGCTTGTGTTAGGTTTTTTGGCCACGATCTCATTTAATTAATTTTATTTAATTATATTTTGATGATTAAATACATTTAGGATGTGTTTGGTTTAACTTTTCAATTTTTTAATTTTGAAAAAAAAAAATCATTTTGAAAAAAGTTCTAGTGTTTGGCAAATACTAAAAATGACTTGTTAAAAAATGAGATTGAAAAACAAACCATATTTTGAGAGAAACACTTGAAATCAAGTTTTTTAAAAGGAGTTTGTAAGTATATAGTAACCTTTTTTTTTTTTTTTTTTTGGACAACAAGTATATAGTAACTTGTGTATAAAAACACTTATGAGTAAATGTAACCAAACATGAGTGTTTAAATTCTAAACAACTTTTATACAAAATGTTTAAAAGAAAATGCATTCTTGAAAAACACTTAAACTAGAAGGTATTCCTAACGGACCCTTAGTATTTTCTTTTATTGAGTTGATCAACATTTGGGAATGGAGATTCAATCATTTTTCCTCTTCATCGAGAATACATACCTGTTATAGGCAATTTTGCACCAAATCGGTAATTGAGGAACAAATTGAAGCTACATAGATCAAGTACGGGAAAGGCCACGAGAGACTGGAGCCTAGAAGAAGGAAAGGCCAAAAGGATTGGGCTTGGCCTCAACTCATTATCGAGGTTGACCCCAAACCATTTCATATGAGCCTCTTGCCTTTCACGCGCCTGAGTTCCAGGACTCCATCTGTTAGTCCGGTTCGACCTCGTTTGATCCAAAACTATCCCCATACACCCCAAAATGGACCAAGGTATATAAACTTTTCTTCAACCTTCGAGAGGGGATTCGAAACCCTAACTTCTAAACTTTTTATTCTTCTCCTTGCTATTGAATTGTCATATCTCATCTATCTTCTTACTGAATTAAGCATCGGGGTCGGTGTGGCAAGCACCACATCGATGTGTAGTTTTTCTTGTTTTGCAGGTCACGTGTTTCCCCTTCAAATAAATTAACCGTTGTTGTCACACAAAGGTCATGTGAGTTTTCCTTGCTCGAATCTTGGCATCAGTAATTGGCGTTGTCTATGGTAAGGAAAGCTTGCTTGTGCACACTGTATACCGGTTGGAGAACAACGAGAAAGAGAAGCGAGAAGGAAAACCCAACCCTAGAAAAGGAAAACCCCGAAGGTGATCACCATTTGAGAAAATCACAGAAAGAGAGATGCCCTCGGCCTCAATCACCTTGGCCTCTTTCCCGAGAAGGCAGGTTAACACAGAGATATCTATCCTCAAAGAAAAAGTGGATGGGATAGATCGAATTTTGTCCAGGATAGTGCATATCTTGGAT
Source organism: Luffa aegyptiaca (assembly GCA_017139565.1). Lineage (NCBI taxonomy): Eukaryota > Viridiplantae > Streptophyta > Magnoliopsida > Cucurbitales > Cucurbitaceae > Luffa > Luffa aegyptiaca. The sequence continues at coordinate 8,818,553 of CM029397.1, forward strand.
AAACCTGGTCCTAGCACTAAAGCGCATGGGGAGCGGTTGATCAGAAACCCGAGGAAGGAAAAGGCTTCGATGGTAGAACATAGGGGAGAATCAGAACCAGGGTCGAAAGAAAGAAATACTGACAATGTGACCAGTAGGATCTGGGGGCTCATACCTACATGTCATACCGTATTAAGGTGCCCTAAACCGAGCAACAACCGAGGCTACAACGACTGATAGCATCAATTTTTTATAGAGTTATTTCCTCGTAATTTGTTTATCTATGCGAAAAATGGAGAAAAAATGGCTATAATATTGTTGCAAGCCTAAAATAGGAGTTCTGGACCGATCGAGAGCTAAACCGAGCACAAAAGAAGTCAAAATGACTAAAATTCCCCTCAGTCAATGATGTAGAAATTTCCTATTGCAAGCACACGAGTCAAGTTTTAATATAGTGATTTTCGTATTAAACGAGTGTCGTCCTTTAGATTGGGTTTCTAATCAAATTAATTACCAGGAATACTTTTGCTCAATTTTATCTAGAGATCTCAATTTCGTGATGGAATGAAATCAAAAGACAAAAATTAAAAGGTTGGAAATTCAATTGGAAGGAAAACTCTTAGGGAAATTGCCTTCACCTATTGAAGTTATGAATTAATTACTTGGATGATTTATCATGCTAAGATTCATAAATCTAGGATAAACAAGATTCATAGTTATCTTTCCCGAGCATAAATAATTCTCTAACATGAAATGGATTCAATATCCCAATATCCCTATATAAATTCATTAACATGCAAGGCCTTAAGTCTAATCATTTTAACGATTTCTAAGACTATCTTAAATCTCCCGATCTTAAGACTATCCTAGTTATGCATAGCAAGATCTAAGATAAACCCCCTCTCCTGAGCAAGAGTTAGACAAAAACATCATTCAACTCATGGACAATAAATTGAAAGCATTAAGTAAAGACTATGCATAAATGAAATCTAGACATACACCCAAGAACAATCCACAACGCCCAAAGGGCTACATCAATCCCTAAGAATTAAGAATCTAGTTACTCATGGTTCACGCTACAATATAAGCTAGAAAAGATAAAAGTCATCATAACAACTAAAGAATAGGAAGAGAAAGATAAAAACTCTATTCCTGTCGATGTCACACGTCCTCGTCACGATATCCACGAGCTATTGTCTTCAATCCCACTCTTCAAGCTTCCTCTAGCTCCCACAATAGGTCTCTAATCGGAATTAGGGCTAAGAATCCACCAAAAGAACCCCCAATCTCGGCCAAATCGCATTCCTTATATAGCAGATTCTGTCGACAGCGTCTCGACGCTGTGTCTTTACTGCACATTCTGATTAAGGAAAATTCGATAGCGTCGAGACGCTGTGCCCTTGGGAAAACTGGTTTAGACAGTGCTGCAGCAACGTCGAGACACCCATAAGACAGCGTCTCGACGCTGAGCCTTGGCTTTGTTGGCTGCCGCAACTTTAACTTTGAATCTTCTTTTAATCTTTTGCCCTTTTTTAGGTCACGAACACTCGATTGACTTCTAATTGCTCTAATTCCTCCCATAATAGATTTTCTACAAAAGAAACATTAAATAGTGTAATTTTGGCTAATTTAATCTCAAAGACTAACTAAAATAATCAGGAAAAATAACTCACTATGTGCGCTATCAGTCAACTTGGTCAACAATTCAGGCGTGAAAAAAATTGAAGAAAACAGAACACATAGCGTCTCAACGCTATGAATTGAAACCCTCAACGTTGTAGACCCGAGGCTCAACGTCAAGACCCTAGAACACCATGCATTGTGCCATTTCCATCCAAAGCATGGAGGCAGATGATATTTAGGAGCTGAAAACAAAGCTTGAATTGTGCACTCGGCCATTTTAATATCAGAGGATAATTGGCCAAGGGTCTGTTGGATATTCATGAAGCCTAACTCCTTCTTCTTGCTTCTTGGCGTGAAATTGAGCTTGCTCTTGCAAAAGGATTGGCACTAAAACCTGCAAGAAACAAACTAAAAATACATGAAACAAGAAAAAGGTGAAAACACACACAAAAAAAATAGAAATAAAACATTGTGCTCCCCGCAACGACGCCAATTTGATAGACTGGGGTTGTCGAAGCCTGAATATCAACTAAATTTATAATCACCGACTACTAAACTACTTTATAGTAGTAATGGTCGGGGTCGAATGAAGGGAACAGTCAGTTTATTTCTAAGTTCTTTTATGTTTTGAGGTAACCAAAAAGGGAAATTGGAGAAAGCAATAAAGACATGAAAAATAAACTGTGAGAAAATAAATTGTAGAAAATTAAAAGATGGGCATGTTAATCTTACTACGAAGATTACTGTAATCGGGGATGCTCGGATTTCGGTATGATTAATTCCATTCATTGATTATCAAAAGATTAATTTACCAATTGAAAGTCTAATCGACTAAACTGGAAAAGCCAACAAGCCATAATATTCCTAAATTCCTAAGTCTGACCAACGCATCGAGACTAGACTTAACCGATTAATAAGCTAATTATTTAAAAAAAAACGGATTAATAAGCTAATTGTGCACATTAACTACTAATTGATTGCATTAAGCTTAAGGATGATTAGAATGCTTTGCATTAACTAGGAAAAACCTAAATTAGTTTCAAGCACATATTTAGACCCTAGATCTTCCATGTCATTTGCCAAGTTTGGGATAATCGCCAAACCGCTACATGTTTAGATATATTTATTACTTTGATAGCAAGTTAATTAAGAAAGCCATGGTCGGGGTCATCAATCCCTCCTAACAAACCTAATTATAAGCATTGAGTCTAAATAACATTCAATCAAATAAATAGTACAAAGAATAACAAAAATCTCATGGAATTAAACTCATACTTACTAAACAAGGTCCCAATTACAGCAATCTGAGCTTAGACGATCATGAATTAGTCAAATCCAAGCTCGAGGCTTGATTAACTGACCTTAATCTACTCTAAACTAAGAGATTACAATGAAATTGAAGGGAATTGAGGAAGAAGATGAAAACAACTCAAAACGAATATCCAATTGACCTCATTCGGAAAAGAGATATATATAGCTACAGGCGAGAGCATTGAGATGCTAGGCGTAGCATCTCAATGCTTCGGATTGGCTTGACACAAAACACCCATGCATGAGAATGGTGTCGAGATGCTAGGCATAACGTCTCGAACCTATGGACGGAATCAGCGAGGCGCAGGTCCCCTAGTGTTGAGATGCTAAGCGATCTGATTTGCGACGTTGAGGGCTCGATTTCATAGCGTTGAGATGATGTCTTCTGTCCTTAGCTTATTTTCATGCTCAAACATTGACCATTGTTTGACCAAGGGGTATCTTCGTCATTTTGGCTTCATTTTGGCTCGGTTTTGCTTCGATCGGTCTCGAACTCATATTTTAGGCATGTATCAATATTATACTCATCTTAAAGCATTTTTCACACTAAATACATCGAAGAACAGTAAAATAGGAGGAAATATTTGTATAATAATTTGATGCCATCAAAAGGGTCGGAACTTACCGAACAACACCCAAATGACCTCAAATGCTTGCTGGAAATTGATCTCCTAGGCCGGAACACGTGGATTCCAACTCCTAAGCTTATGGGCAATCTGATCTGAGGCCTTTTGACTTATGGGCAATTGCTATAAGCCAATTTCAAGTCCAAACGCTAGCTAGTTGGCACTCAAAAGAGCCTGAACCTACAAATTGAAATCGATAAGGAATGGGTAACATGAAACTAGCACTTATAGATAGTGGGTGTTGATGCGACCGACGACTACTATTCGCCGTTTTACGACTTTCACACCGCAAGTGCACGGGTCGTCACAAGTAATATAAAACGGTAGGTAATACCGAGTATCGAATCCACAGGGAGGCGAAGCGAAATTTAAAAAAGCAAAGATTCCTAGAGCACTAAAAATACTTGGGATAAATAATATTTAGGGACCAGATCATGCAATCAAAGAAAATTAAAAATCAAAACAATTAGAGAGAAAATTTGATCAATCGATAAAAATAAAATATGGAGAAAGAGTTTTCTAATGGGAAGAGGGGTCTTGAAAATCAATTATTAGCTAAACAATTGCTACAATTGTCCTATCTCATCGCCCAACTAATTATACTCCTAGAATCTCCGTTAATAACATAGGTTCTCCTGTCGGTCTCCCCTAATTGTAATTAATTCATTTTAACAACCTAAGTGTCCTTAGCGCCATTAAAAATCATTAATTATTTCGCTCTGATTCATTTTAGGAATCTAAGTTTAATCAACTAATCCTGTTGTCACGACGGGCAATTAAACTAGTTGCATGGATTATGATCTATCATAACTTCTCTCCGTCGAGTTTCCATTAAGAATCAGATCAATACACAATTGGCCAGATTGCATAAAGCATTAAGCACATCCATACAAATAATTAGGACAAAAGGGCTAGAGATAGGCAATTATAACATCATTTAAACTATAATTTCATTTCAAGACCCCAAATTGGGGTTTAGCTATACATAGCTAAAATATTCACAATAATTACAATGGAAAGCATAATTAAGAACATAATAAAAGGGAAGGAATTGACCGTTGAAGACCCCTTCGCTGACGCTTGGAGTTCCTCCGAACACTCCTTGAGCCTCCTAGAATGCTCTCCAAAATTCTCCAAAAGTTTCCCACTAAAGAAACTCTCAAAAAGGCTTGAAAGTCTTGAGAGAGGCTCCCAAAGGAGCCAAGAAAGCAAGAAATGAATGGAAGAATATGATGATTGATTGTAAAATGAGGCACCAAGGGGCGCCTTATATAGGCTCGGAAAGGGGGTAGCGTCGCGACGCTATACGGCACAGCGTCGCGACGCTGTGACGTCATCGACTTGCCGGCCAAGAAATGGACAGTGTCGCGACGCTGTCCTTACAGCGTCTCGACGCTAGGCCTTTTCCAAATCTTTCAGCTACGGATTTGGGCTTCAATTTGGGCCTCTCCACATTTCTTTTTGGACCTTTTTCTTCATAGTTGTCCTCTTTTGACTCCCCTTGACCCAAGCATGGAAATTGGGCTTGAATGGCTTCATTTTGGGCACTTTTATCACCAAAATCCATAATTTGCTCCTAAAGACCAATTAACAAAATACATCAAATATTTTCAATAAAAACACAATTAAAGCACAAAAAAGCCTAATAAATTGGGACTAAAATAGCGACATTTCTGCTCGCTATCAGTGGGTAATCCAAATTCGAGCTCAAATAAGCATCGGTCAAGGCTGAATCTTACTAGGAAAGTCCAAACACGATAGAATTGATGAAGAGCACCAGATTCGAGACTGTTGGAACCAAAATGTGCAAGGAACTCGCGAATTTCAGATCAATTATGTGACTTGGTCTCGCTGGGGGAGCAAATTATGCAAGGGAGAGGAAGGGAAACATGGGTCTCGCGCGTTAGAGAAGAAGAAACCAAGAGAGGGAGGGGGTGGCGCACGCATGAGGGAAGGTGATGCCAGAGGGAGAAGAAAAAGAACCAACGAGGGACGCGCACGGATTCTGGAGGGACAAAAATCGACGAAAAGAGGGAGAGCTCGCCGACATGGGTTTCCCCAATGAAGGGAGGGCACGAGAAATAGGGGAATAAGGAGAGGTCGCTAGAAAGAAGAACGAAAAAGGGAGATCGGTAAGGGAGGGCTTGCTGCATGAGGGCTTCGGCTGGAGAAGAAAACAAGGATGGTTCGACAGCTGAAACGACTAAAGGAGAGGAGAAGAGGATTAGGGTTTCTTTGATTTTTTTTTTTCTTTTCTAAATCCAACTAAAAAGAAAGATCAATAAACAAATGAAGAGGATTTGGCCAATACTTAAACTAAATTCCCCTTGTTCCAAAAGTTAAGAAATTTAGTTTAGGGAAAAATACACTTTTAGTCCCTGAAGTTTGGGTTAGGTTTCATTTTGGTCCCTGAGTTTTCAAACTCGACAATTTAGTCCCTGAGGTTTGGATTTCGTTTCATTTTAGTCACTCCATCCATTTTTCCATTAGATTTTAACAAACCGCTGATGTGACGCCTATTTTTTTTATTAAAAAAAATATTTTTTCATTTTTTAAAATAAATATTAATAAAAATATTAATTTTTCATATATTTTTAATACTTTTTTAATTCATTTTTCTTTCTTCTTCTTCAACTCCTTCACCACCAATCTGGTTCATCTTCAACCACCCTCCTTCCCACTCCTTCATCTTTAACCACCCTCCCACCACCAACCGGCCGACGGTGAGCGGCGACCGGGCGCCGCACCGACTACATTTTTTTTATTTTTTATTTTCTTCTCCTTTCCTTCATCTTTTCTTTCCCTCTTTCGTCTTTTCTTCAGCACCATCGGTTTCCGTTCGCCGCCTGCCCGCCGGACGGTGTCGCCAAGTTTTGCTTCCAGAAATCGCCGCAGATTTAGACCCAGCCCACCGGACGACCGACGTGTTTTCTCTCACCGGTGATTTAGACCCACCCCACAAGACCACGAACTTTCTCTCACCGGCGACCGCGAACTCCTTTTCTCCAGCGATTTCAACCCAGCCCGCACAACGCAAGACCCAGCGACCACGAACACCTAAATCTCACCGTCGACCACGAACACCTGAACTTCGATCTCCACGTGATTTCGGTGTCGAATGCAAGACCCACGAAAACTCGGTCTCCCTTCCTTCCCTTTCCGAACGTGAGACCCACGAAAACGCAAGACCCGTCCTCTCTCATCCTCTCTCTCCATTTCTCCTCTCGGTTCCTTCCCTCTCCGAATGCGAGACCCATGAGACGAACTAGATCTGGGTTCGCGTTTGTTTTTTAAACAGAGATCTGGTTCCGATCTGAAGAAAAGAAGGTGCCATGAACCCAGATCTGGTTCCAATCTGGTTCAGTTCTTTAATTTTTTTATAAAAAAAAATAAAAACAGAAAGAAAAAAAGGAAGAAGGATGGAGAAGAAAAAGGTGGCAGTGGCCGGTGATGTTGGGCAGCAGCAGCTAGAAAAAGTAGAAGAAAAAGAAGGGGGAGAGAGAAAGATATAATAAAAATTAAAAAAATAATAATCTTTAACTATTTTAATATATTTATATTTAAAAAATTCAAAAATAATTTTTTAATAAAAAAATAGTGCCACATCAACAAACCGTTAATTTTTAACGGAAAAATGGATGGAGGGACTGAAATGAAACTAAAACCAAACCTCAAGGGCTAAATTGTTGAGTTTGAAAACTCAAGGACCAAAATGAAACCTAACCCAAACCTTAGGGACTAAAAGTGTATTTTTCCCTTTAATTTAAACTCAAGGGCTCAGTAACAAAATTCTAATTTCTTCCCAATTAGAATTCGAATCTAATTACTCTGAAAATTGACCAATTTTGGAACGCAGGGCGTCACAATATATATGAGGTATATTTTTCAGTTAGAAATTTTGAATGTAGACGACAAACTATACACCTCATATTATTAAATATATAATTACATTTAAGAAATATATACATTATATGAAACAACTATACAACCATAAAGAACCTAACTATTTTTTTAAATAAACCTCGTTCTTACAAAAATAATAATAATTAAATTAAATTAAAAATTATTTAAAAAAAAACACTCCTCTTTTCTTCAACAACCATGGGATTACCCAAAACACAAACTCTTCTTTGCTGTATTAATTATGCGACTATCAACACAAACTGCTCTGTAATATATCTCGTTCAGGTTCAATATCACTTCATATATACCCTATAATATATCAAACATATAATGGTAAAATCTAAAAACAAAGCAAATACTCTGATTTTTCTTTTCCGAAAACAATAAACCACTAATTGAAAACACTAAAAAAGAAACTAAAAACCAGTGAATAGAAGAAACCTAGAACATACGAGAGATGAATGAAGATGATGATTTTGAGCCATGATGCAATCGGAGTGTGGTGACAATGACTACGTAACGGACCTTTTGGCAACTAGACGGAGGCTTCTGTTTACACACGACACAAGCGTCTCGCTTGGAAGATTTTGATAAAAATCTTGAAGCAAGAGACTCGAAAAAAGAAATACAGGAATGGTTGGATTTCCTTGAGGTGAAAGAAAAAGACTATTGGAGTGATGGTAGGATTTCCTTATTGAGGTGAGATAAAAATGCTCCTTTTTTGGAGAGGAATATTTTTTACAATTGTTTTGGGATGATTTGCTTGATTTTAGGAGATTTCAAATAAAAGATCTCAACACATTTCTTTCTTTATATTTAGGGTAAAATATCTTTTTAGTCCCTCATGTTTGAGGTTTGTTTCCAATAGGTTCCTAAGTTTCAAAATCGAACAATCAAATCCCTACTGTTTCGGAAATGCTTCTATTGAGTCCCTTAATTTTTTTAACGGTGCTGACGTGGCATGTTAAAATTATTAAAATATTATTTTTTAATTTAAAATAATAATTAAATAATAAAATTTAAAAAAAAAAAACCTTCTCTCTCCCCGATTCCCTTTTCCCTTTTCCTTCTTCTCTCTCCCTCCTCTTCCCTCCCTCTCCTTCAACCCTGCTCCGGCGACCCATCACTATCTCTCGCCGCTACCGGCGACGACCACCGCCACTATCACTCGCCGTTGCCGGCAACGACCACCGCCACCATCTTTTTTTTTTTTCAAACTGATAATTCCTATTTCCATTTTCCTCCATTTCCTTCACTCTCTCCTTCACAATCACGACCACTATCTCTCAAAACAGACCCATTAATCGAAGATTAACCTACAACCCATTTTTCCACTCGCCGATTTCTCTGTAATTTTACTTGTGAATCGGTGAAATAAGATACCCATTTCTCTGTAATTTTGCTTGTGAATCGGTGAAATAAGATACCCATTTCTGCGAAGAGTTGTGGGTTTCTTGCGCTTCCTCTGTTTCAGTCATGTCTGTATTCAACCTGTTCTTGATTTCTATCTTGTTCTTGGTCTTTTCTTCCCCTTCCGCCATTTTAGAGCCCACTGAGCTTTCCACTTTAATGGCGATTAAAGCTTCTCTAGACCCGCAGAACACTTTGTTGACCTCATGGAGTCCGTTTTCAGACCCATGTGCTGGTTATTTCGAGGGAGTTGCTTGTAATGAGCGAGGAAAAGTGGTTAATATTTCTCTGCAAGGGATGGGACTTTCCGGCTACATTTCGACTGCCGTCGCCGGACTTAGGAGCTTGACGGGTTTGTACTTGCATTTCAACTGATTTAGCAGGGGCTTTTTCTTGATTTTGAAGAAGAAGAATGGGGGGGATTTGGTTTCAAAGAAGAAGGTGGTGGAGATTAGGGGTAGGGGAGAGGAGGAGGAGGGCGGCGGCGACGACAAGGGACTGCAACGGCGGCGGTTGGGTTAGATTTAGGTGGGGTGGGGGTGGGGGTGGGTTCATTTGAAGAAGAAGAAGAAGCAGCTCCAGTGGTGGCGGCGTCGGTGGTAAAGAAAAGAAGAAGAAATTGAACTATTTTCGGGGGGTGAGGGAGGGATGAGCTCGCCGGAGAAGAAAAGGGCTTTTCCTTTGAGCTCATCACGCCGCCGATGAACAGCCGCCGTCGCCACTGTTGATGAACTGCCGTCGTGCCACCGCCGGGAAAGAAAGAAGGAAGGGGAAGGGGAGGGGCCACGGGTGAGAGAAGGGGAAGGGGAAGGGAAAGGGGAGAGAGAAAGATATTTTTTCTTTTTCTTGTTCTTTTTTTTAACTATTTTTCTTTTTATTAATTAATTTTATTTTATTATTATTTTATTCCTAAACGGTGCCACGTCAGCCCTCAGTTAAAAAATTAACGAAATAGGTACTTAATAGAACTATTTCATAAACAGTAGGGACTTGATTGTTCGATTTTGAAATCTAAGGACTTATTGGAAACTGATCCGAAATATGAGGGACCAAAAAGGTATTTTACCCTTATATTTATTATTATATATATATTTTTTTACATGATAACTTTAAGATAAGGGCATAAAAGTAATTGGGCTCATTTATTTGAATCCATTTATTAAAAAGTATAGACATGGTTGAAAATAATAAACAAAATAGACATATTTGAAAAATGGGTATTCTTGACCCTTTAATAAAACTTCTTCTGTTGGGCTATGGAAGCTTGATGAAAACTTTTTCCAAGTCGAAGGATTAACACATTCAACCTATTCAATGAAAATTATTCTTTGCATATTCAATCACCTTTATAGAAAGGGGCAAGGAACCTTGACAAAATAAATATAATTTGTATACTTATTTTTATTTTAATTCCACAGTAAAATGAGTGACCTCATCAACCAAGTTATCAATTTTTTTTCCTGCGTTTGTGTATGTATTTGAGACTCCATAATTTACTTACATAAAATGAGAGAAGATTTGGACCAGAAGCTGCTTTCATAGTTCTTTCCACAGGAAAAACAAGAAAACCTGATGAGTATATTTGGTTACTACTTTCTCAGTATTTAAAATTCAAACAAAACATAAACTAGCAAAGATGAAGCCAAGAGAGCTCTTTCTTAACAGCAAATAACCAAAGAATATGAGGTAATATTATGAGTATATAAAACAGGTTTTTTACAATTTAAGGGCAGAAATAGCTTCAGGTTTAAAGTCAACTCTAAGACCCAACACACGCCTAACCTCTGCTGGGGTAAGCCTCCATGTCATAGGTCCTGAGTTCTCACCCCAAAAGTCTAGAATCTCTGAAACCTTCTCTAAGTTGAGAATTGTAGCCATTTGTGTCAGACGAGCAAACTTATCTCTAACTGTTCTCTGAGTCATGCTCGAAAAGTGGCTTACCAACGCCCTTGCATCTCTGTCAAGTTGAAGCCCTCCAAGCTGACTGAACCTTTTCTGCACCATGATCACTTCAAGCCTCTTGACAATAAAGTCGATCACCAAATGCACAAACGAGTCGTAATTGTTTGCAGTCATTAGAGGCTGAAGCCATGCCACGTTTGTCTCGACGGCATGGAGAAGTCGTTGGACCCATGGGTCATTCACCTCGTTATCAGCATACTCAACCTCAGACAATTCGTAGCTAATTGTTGCAACAGTATCCAAAACTGGGCGAATTCGAGGTGTTACGGTTCCAACCAGTTGTTCCAAGCCAGCATTCAAAGCTTGCTTGAAAGTGTTGCTCATGTCACCCAATTCAGATAAACAAGACTTCACTTTTTCTCTGTCTGCAGGTGCAGGAAATACCTGTTCCAATCAACTTGTGTTACGTATATTGGAAATAAAACTACAAAACAATCAGTACAAATCTAAGCACTGAGAGAGTTCACATGGAACAAATGAACAGTAAATGAAGTATCCCAACTGATGTAATTGATTACAGGGAGGCACCAGATATGAGAGAATAAAAATTAGTTAAGATGTTAACACAACTGTTATTGCTTCATTGTCAAACTATTCAAACCAGAGCTACTTATAAGTTGCAATATTAGATTTTACACGTTTCTATGGTTAAAAGTAGCTCTTAATTTTTGCATTATATAGCATTATCAAATTACAAGGGTCTAAGGACCAAACTCAGGCTAACTACAATTTCATTCCTATCTTCTGAAGGTAAAAAGATTATAAGAATATGATAGGCTTATTATTAACATGTACCATAGTAAGAGTCTTATCCTAAAAAAAAAACCATACTAAGAGGGCTGGGGCTTAAGGGTCAAAATGAATGAGTTAGTGAGGTGGAGTCATTAACAGGAGGGCTCTCTATCACTATTATTAATTGATTTAAGCTCTTCAAAAGGTCAGAACTCTCCAAGAATCCTCTACACCAGAATTCTCAAGACTAACATAAAACCCCCTTAGCTCCCTTTTTTATCCTCCCCAAATCATTCCACACCCTCCTATAACAGAATACTAACTTGTAAAAAAACTATCTAAGAAAACAGATTACTAACTTATATGTTACTACAAAATTGGGCCTCACACACATATGGGGAGGTCTGAACTATCGCAAGGTATCCTCCCTTTAGGGATCAGTGATCATAGAGTTTTATACTTATCTCTTGTCTATTTTTGAACAAGATTTCTAAATTTTTTTAACAAGATACTTATGTCTTTTAGCACAATAATTTATAAAATCAGCAAATGTGCCCGGCTAAAAAAGTTAGAACATTAACCTAAATTTGGGAAGAGAATACACAATTGCATAAAGTAAAATGAGTTAGTTCCCAAATCAATTTGATTCTGATGATTCTCAAATACTACAAGATACAATATGTAATGCCCCATAACTACCCGAAGGACATTACTAAACTCCTTTCTTAACTCTTACCAGATGCTCCAAAAATTTCGACAGCATAACAACATACATATAGCTAACCCAAAATTTTTCTTAACTTGTTAAGTACGAGAAACACAGTTCTACATTCAAGACCACCCAACTACAAACCTTACGACACCTCAAGTTAACAAAATAAACTCCAAACTTCCACAAATCAAAGCGAGTCAAATCTCGCATCAAATACAACTTAAATAGAATAGCCAGAACAAATCCATTAACAAACCAATTTTATTAACCTCAACCTTATTAAACCTTATGCAATGGTAAACAAAAATGCAACAAGAAACTAATAGAATTAAGAATCAATACACAAGTTGTAACGCACCGAAATTAACCGAATGCACCGAAAATTAAGAATCAATAGAATTAACCAAATGAACCGAAAATTAAGAATCAATAGACAAGTTACTATCTCTTAAACCAAATTAATCAAATGCACCGAAAATTTCGACAGCATAACGACATACATAGGACTAAACCAAATTTTTTCTTTAACCCGTTGAGCATAGAAAACACACTTCTATATAACAATCAGCCCACAACTTCACTTCACAACACAGATTCACAACAGCACTCCAACCTCCAATTACACAACCAGTGTTACACAAGTCACCACTTAAATCCAACTACTAGAACATCCACAAATTTGCTAAATAAAAATCGACTAAGCTAAGCGTAGCAAAAACAAAACTATCAAGGGACATAACTAGCCAATGGTCTCTCCCAATGTCCATCGCATCACACCACAACAAACATTTTTTTTTTTGAAACACACCACAGCAAACATTTAAGCATGCTTAACTAGGTCAAAACATATACAATTCATATAAAATTTATAATACAACATAAACGATAAAACACACAACATGCTCTACACAATCAAACAAACTCAACAATAGAAACTACTTACAAATTACTCAAGATTGCTCCTAAAGAACTTGAAAAGCCTCTAAATCAACTTAAGGGTATATCAACACTTTTTTTATATAATAAAACCATCTTTCATTGAGAAAAAAAGAAAGAATACAAGGACATCCAAAAAAACCAACCCACAAAAAGACCCCTTTACCGCCAATCAAGAATAATAATGCCTAGAGAATAATTACAAAAATACTTGGAAACCAAGGCCGAGAGAGAACATAGAATCTAGTAAAGGCCCAAACGTCGAAAGGAACCCTCTCAAGCCCCTGGAACACCCTATTATTTCTCTCACCCCATAGGCCCCATAAAACAACACTTGGAACCCGCTCGAATCCTAAAACAACAATGCTTGAGCGTAAGGACTAACCTAAGGCACTGTTAGGAACCCGAACACTAGAACAAACTTAGATATATATATTGCAATATCAAAAGAAAATTACAATAAACCAATAGTCTTTCGAGAGGGCTATCTCTCTCCCAAGAGTTCCATGATGGACACTCCTACCAAAATTCTCCACACCCCTAAGGCTCCCTTACTTTCCCTATTTATAACCAAGACACCCTAACTAATTACTAATATGCCCTCACTACTAATCTAATACTAATCCCTATACATCCCTAACTAGTACTCTCACAATACTCCGCCCTTAAAAGACACCTGGTCCTCAAGGTGTGCTTACAAAACACAAAACTCTTTTTTTTTTTTTTCAAAACCCATCCTGCATATACTGAAATAAAAACAAGAAAATTTAGTGGGTTGTTGCTTCATCCATTGTGAGTGGCGGATAAAAGTGGTGGTTGACAACAATTGGTGGCGACTCCGACGAATGGCGTCGGTTGGTGGTGAAGGCCGGCGGTGGTTGGCAGTGACGGATGGTCGAGATGGTTGGCGGTGTAAGCTTGGACAGTGAAGATGAAGACTGCGTGGGTAAAATGCCGAACATCAGCCACTATGATGGGTTTTTTCGTGTGAAAAATGGGTATTAAGTAGGGCTGAATCTTGGGCTTAAAATAAAGGGAAACCCAGCCCACAATCCAGTCTTGTTTAACATTCCCCTTTTCTATCTTTGGAAGGAATTGGGCCTCACTTTTTTTTTCTTGAATCCAGCCCATCAAGCAGCCTATTATCCCCCTTTCTTCTGGATTCTTCTCTCCGTTGATGTTCCACCAGATTAGGGTTAGTTTCCCTTCTTCAATGGCCCACTGTATACTCACGGCCCTTTCTCCCCGATAGTTGCTTTGACGCCGTCTTCGACCCTTCCTTCGCAGCCATACCCTCCTTTGCCGCCGGTAATGGCCTCCGTCCGCCTCCCCTCTCGTTGTTTCACCATCTTTAAGTCGTCGCCTCCAAATTTCCCTCTCCCACCAACTTCGCTGTCTGTGACGGTCTTCGTTGGCCGCTTCCCTCATTTTCTCACCCAAACACGTTTCTTCGATTTTTCTTCTCCTACTCGATAATCTCTTACGTCGGCGACGTCTCCCCCAGATTTTTAGCAGCATTTGTCGTCGGTATCTCCCTTGAAATTCCAACTTCGTCACCTTGAATATTTTTTCAGCTTGCTTATTCAGAATCCAACAGAATATAGGTGGATGTGCCCTTCTAACCTTTTTTTTTGGTTGTCGCACTAGCTTCATCTTCATCTTCCGAACAGTCTCCCTTGTCGGCTTCTTAACTTTTTTCACTTGCTTTTCTTTTTCTCCATCTTTCTTGGATTGCGATTCTTTCTTCTCTTCTGCCATTATTTGTTTCTGAGATGAGCAAACAATAAGCATGGAAGTTAATCCAACCTTACGAGAGTTCAGATATCATCACGAACATTCGATCAATGTTCTTGGTCATCCTCTGTAAAGCTTCTCTGATTTCAACCACATCCTTCTTTACTCTTCCCACCCTCTCTTCTAGTTGTCTTTGCGGCATTTTTCCCAAGATGAACGTGTTCTGATACCAATTTGTTAGGAACCCGAACACTAGAACAAACTTAGATATATATATTGCAATATCAAAAGAAAATTACAATAAACCAATAGCCTTTCGAGAGGGCCTAAGAAGCACGGACACTGACACGCGGCACGGACACGGCGACACGTCAATTTCCAAAAAAAGTAGGACACGACACGTTGGGGACACATTAATTTTTTTTTCAAAAAAAATATATATATATGTGCATATTTTTGACATATTATGAATATTTATTACTTTTAATGTAAATTTCCTCTATATTTATACATTAAAACAAGTAAACATTAAACAACATCCATACAACTCATTAAAAAACAAGAGAACTGCCGTGGGGACTGGGGAGAAAGAAAATGGCGTTGGCGTTGGTGTTGACGTGAAGAAAGGTGGCTGGCAGACGAAAGAAGAAGAAGACAGAAGGGGCGTGGTTTGCTTTGCAGACGAAAGAAGAAGAAGACAAAAGGGGCGTGGAGAATCACTTTTAGATAACCTAAACCCTAAAATAAAAAAAGGAAAAAGAAGGCGTGGGTGGACTTTTTGGTGGAGCATTAACGTGAGCATTTACGTGGGTGGACAGAATGGGCTGGGGCTATGAATTTAAAACTTAAAAGATGGGCTTGGGCATTCTTAAAACTTAAAAAAAAAAACAGTCGTGTCCCTTGCCGTGTCTCAGCGTGTCGCAGCCGTGTCGGAAATTAAAAAAAAAAAAAAAATTCGGACACGCCACGTGGCGTGTCGGACACGTGTCAGAAGCGTGTCGGGGCGTGTCGGTGTCCGACACGTGCCGACACCGACACTTCGCCATTTTTGAAGTGTCGGTGCTTTATAGGAGAGGGCTATCTCTCTCCCAAGAGTTCCACAATGGACACTCCTACCAAAATTCTCCACACCCCTAAGGCTCCCTTACTTTCCCTATTTATAACCAAGACACCCTAACTAATTACTAATATGCCCTCACTACTAATCTAATACTAATCCCTATATATCCCTAACTAGTACTCTCACAGTCACTTAAACCATGATGATTGAAAGAGTCAAAAGAGAATTATCACCTACTAAACTCCACCAACCGCTCCTTGCTGGAAGTTATTTGAATAAGCTCTAATCAGACCAAAGCTATAAGTAAACAACCTCCAGCGTTAAAGACTAGTTAGTAGAGCCTAATAAGAGTTTGAACAAGGCTAATAGGTGCTGGAAACTTACCCAACCACACCCAAAGGGCCTGAATGCTGCTGGTTTTCATTCGAAAAAACCCAACAACCAAGATCGCAGGCCATCAGGTTATGGATAACTCAATTTAAGGTCGTTCGGTTTGTGGGTATTCGCCAAACACCAATTTTAAGCCCAAATTGTTGCTGGTTTGCAATTGAAGGTGACTAATCTTGCAATTCCGAAGTCAATCAGAATTTAGTATCTTGATTTTGAAGTTAAATAAGCATGAGTCAATGCCGAAATCTTACCGGAATCAATGAGGGAATTTGCATGGCTGTCAAGGGAAGGCTGAAATCGCTGAAGATGGCTGCTACACATGACTTGAAATGTGAGGGAGAGAGAGAGAATCAAATTCGACTCAAGCTTTGCGAGGATGGGCAATTTGGGGCTTGTGTTTGGCCAAAAATCGAGAGGAGCGGGAGAAGGAATTGCCACTGGTTCGTGGAGAATGGCGCCGACGTCGTTACTTGAACCGGAGAAGAAGGAAATGGGAGAGAAACGACGTGGGTCTACTCCAAGCTGGAAAAAGAGAACGCAAGGGGCTGGCTACTAGCGAAAACAAAAGATGAGAGAGGAGGAGGGAGATCTGCGCGGGACTTCTTGTTGGGGGATGAACACGTCAGTGGTTGAGTCTGTTAGCGTTAGTAGCTTTGGTTGGTTAGTGTATATAAGAGAAATGTGTAAATGTGAATAGTACCTTTTGGCTAAAGTGTTTAGAAGGGCTGAAGATAGGAGAGAAGACGTACTCTCGAATTTTCCCAAGCTTCTAATAGAAGACTGTCCATAAATAAATACAAGGTTCTATCAATTTGGTATCAGAGCAGTGCTCGATTCCTGAAAAAAAAAATTTGTTTCCAATGACGACTCGTATGGAGTTGTTAGAAGGAAATTATGCGGATCTTCGCAATTTTAAATATCACACCTTCCTTCTTTGTAGACCTATAATCTTCAATGGCCTTGTTAGCAATAAGGGCTTGATCCAAAATTTGTCTACCTGAAATGAAAGCACCCTACGCCTCGGATATCGTGGCAGGAAGAACTCTTTTCTTAGCCTTTCAGTTCTTGCTTTTTTTCTTCATCGAATTCTTGTTCTTCTCGTCTTTGTTCCTTCCTTGAAAATTCTGACGATTCTTTCTTCTTTGTGATTGCTTCACTACCTTGATCATCAACCTTCTTAGTATATTCAATTTCTTTGAATTCTCGGCCTTATTCTTTATCAACCCATTCTTGCTTTCTCTCTTGCTTTCTTTCTTCATCGATTCTTTATCAATCGATTTCTCGTTATTCATTGTAGTCTTGGACAACTTTGCTTTTTTTTTTCTAGCTTTGTCTCGATTTCTCGATTTCTGCCTCTTTTTCTTGGCCATTCTAATCTCTCTTTTGATTGCTTTAATCTCTTCTATAATTTCTCCAAAACTCCGCTCCAACTTCACTTTTGCTTCACTAAAGGTACACCATAACTCTTCTATCTTCATGCTAACCTCTCCTAACTCCATGTCAAAACCGAACTGCTCTGATACCAAATTGACAAGAACCGGAATAGAACCACAATGTATTACTAAAGGACTATATGATAAACCCAAGTATTCGAGGTACTTGGACCCTCCCTCTCTTGAGAACACCCACGAGTAACTCACTGACTCAATTCCCTATCTTCCCATTTCCCAGTCCCTCTATTTATAACTCCATACTCTAACCAACTCCCCTAACTAACTGCTAATATACCCTTACCAATATTCCTAATTACACCTTAGGTACGTTCCTATCAGAAGATCTCCATAAAGATGCCATTTACCACAAAATACTAAAAACTTCGAAACAAATCCTTCATCTACTTTAAGCAAAGCCTTATGAGCCATGAAGGGATTAATCAAGATTGAAGTCTGAAAATTTTCTTGCAAAGTTGTCTTGATTTCCTTCCAATTGTAGTGCTCAAACAATCTTGATACCACCAAAATTTTGCTAAATTCCATATTCACTACTTCCTGATCTTTTCTAACCCAGCATGAAGAAGGTAGAGGGATAATCTTAGAGATCTTTGAAGGATTCTTTGAAATCTTAACAAAAGGAGTCTTCAAACTTTGCTGCCCTTTCACATTCTTCAACACAGCATCTTTCTTATGTAACTTGGAAAAGGAGCAAAATTTTCAACCATTGATGAACCTGAAGCTCTCTCTTGGGATTTAAGAAAATCGTGTAACATCTCCCAAAAGACAAACCCTCCTTTCTTGTTGAACCCATAGGAACTTGAAGAACTTTTCTCCCTCCACAAGGAGGCCACACAGTACATTCAATAAACCAATCTGAAAAAAAAATTGAATAGTACCACTATCATCACAAACCTGTTTAAAGAAATGCATATGCACCGAAATTTGTAGAATATCAACAATCAGTTTTTCAACCCAACACAAATGGGAAAAAGAGAGAGGGAGAATCAGCTTGTTCTTCATAACTTGAACAAAAAACTTATCTTCTTTGAGCCAAATGCAGAAATATTGATTGTTAACAGAAACTATGTACTTCCATGATAAATAGGAGAACAAATCCAACAATGAAAAAACTGAAGGAAAAACTTAACTCAATGGGCAGAACCTGAGGATGCAGAAAACTTTAGGCTGGAAAATGCAAACCAAAGAGTGGAAAAAACGACCGAAGACTTGAGGTTGAAGGTTTGAGAGGGGGGGGGGGGGATCAAAACTTTATACTAATGAAATGTTTACTTACTCTCAATAATCTCAATAATCAGATTGAATTTCTACATATTGAATTCTCTATCCCTAAGATGAGCCTGAGACAGTGGAAAGATTGTCAATAAGCATTGTCTAATGGACTGTTGCTTCCTCTCAATCCCAAAACAGATTATAGATTTTCTTAGATAGAAACTAGCCAAAGAGGACGGTCTTGGCATTGAGAAGTTTTATTAAAAGAAACTTTGTTTTTTTTTTTTCTTTTGGATAAAGAACGACATTTTCATTAAGAAAAAATGAAAGAATACAAGGGTGAACAAAAACATCAAACCGTAAAAAGAGAGACCCTCATTAGATAAAGGGGCTCCAATCTAGAAGAATGAGACCTATAGGATAATTACAAAATGATTACAATTTGATGTTCACTAAATTCATGCTTTGTAGGTTTTCCAAACGTGAAACATGTGGCAATAGTACCAATAAGTATAGCGCCAATAGAGACTACGTGTTTAACTAACAACGTAGAATTCCATATTGCAGACAAGCCTCTCCAAGCAGAAAAGAATTTTTTTTTTAGAAAATTGGCCCCTTGTGAGTGACGACAGAGAAGGAACGCGAAGTGCATCCAAGTCAAATCTCGTGACAGCCCTAGAATCTTTACCGCTGCCATGAAGCCTACATTTTTTTTTTCTTTTTTTTTTTTTATAAAAGACCAACTTTCATTGAGAAAGAATGAAGCCTACATTTAACATCAATTACTTAATCCAAATAAGCCATTTTTTTAAGGAGTTTATGGAGATGCTCAAGGTGAAACTCTCCTTCTCCTTGGAGTCATTGGCAAAATGGTTGTGGCATTTCTCCTTGGAGCCAAACACCTCGTGGCATAGGGTTATCTTATGCAAGTCTGGTCCCCATCGTTTTTCAGCCCTAATTTGTGGGTTTGAAGGCACATTTAATAACCTCAAGAAAGCTATCTTTGGGTTCTCTTGTTTTCTAAGTTTATAAAATGCTTTGTAGGATATGCCTCAAACACCTACTTTTGGAACGATTGTTGGTAGGGTGATAGTTCCTTTATATTTTGTCATTCCTCCGTAGGTAACTCGATGATAGATGTTTCTACCTATACATTCTTTGTTGGGTGACTTCCACTGTTTGTCCAAGAGAAGGGGCATTTGATTTTTGTCTCCTAATCCTTGTGAGGAGTTTTCTTGTAGCTCTTTTTATCTCCTATTATGAGGCCCCTGTCCTCCCAGACACCATTTACTTGCTAAAGAATGCTTGGCAAGTCTCGCATATGAGAGTAGTAGCATGGATCATATTCATAGGGCATTCTTCTTTTTTGTTGGGGCCGTAGTGGACCATTCTTTGTCCAAGAGTGTTTGAGAATTAGTCTGCTCATTTGATCTGTGACTACTTTTCAGGCATTTGTTTCTAAGGATTTTTTTTAATTGCCCTCTAGACCCTTTTTTTAATGGAGCCCTTTCTGCATAATTAGTTCCAAGATTTAGTTTGGTTCCTATTATTGGACTGTAGTTTTGTAGGCTCTTTAGTATTCTTTTTCAAGTTGTCAATTTCAAGACCACCCATAATTTTAGGCTTAGGGACAATAACCAGATTCAGAAAGTTGCACACTTGGTACCTGAAATACTTTTAAACAGGAATAATATAGGATATATTCGATTCAAATAGCGAAACTAAAACCGAACATCAAATGGGGAAACTGCAGCTTAATAAACTTCTATAGTTATATGCTATCAGATGTATGACAATGAACTATGCAATTTCAAAAGCAATACTCATTTGCTAAGGGTATAAATTCCCACAACAGATTACAAATTTAACAAATTGGGTTTACAATCTCAACCTACCTTTAAACAATAAACAAAGATGCCATAGAACTTGAAAAAGGAAACTTAGGTGTAAAAAAAAAGTTGTGTAATATAATATAGAACAATAATAGTAGTTATCTTTGAAGTACATGTCAAGGTGAAGTATGATACCTCTGCGCATTGCTCCTCAATCTCATGTTTGAGTTTCAAAACATATTCACTGCTCACGTCCATATTATTCAAAGCTGTTGCAATTTCTGTCCCTGTCTTTTGTACACCAACACCACCTAAGAATAGTTTTGCACCTAAATTTGGTTCTCGCATTTTCTGTTGTAATGCCTCTTGGTACTCATTGCTCAATAGACTACTAGCACCACTCAGAACTGCAATCAATGAGCTGATATTCGAAGTGGATATCGCACGTCTTAAGCAACTTTGTAGGACATAGAACACATCATCTACCATAGAGGTTGTAAGACTATCAGGCACCTGCTCATCTATCTTGATAGCTTTCCTCACATTTTCAACCATGAAAAATCCCTCCAGAATCACATAAAATCCCGTAATATCTTGAACCACTTTGCTAAAACTACCACTTCTGAAAGCCTTTGTAGCTCGGGGAACCAACTCTGGATCTATAGAACTCAATCCCTTGATTTTGGAGACCATGAATTCAGTGTAATCCTCACCTAACTGCATCAACGTCAACAATTCCTCCAAGTATAACTCAACTTCCCTTGGATCAGGTCCTTCCGGTCCACCAACAGCAAGCAAATTCTTGTTTTGAGCATTAATTTCAGACGACAACTGGGCCAATTTCCTATATTCCACATACTTCTTCAAGACTAAAGATCCACGTGAATCACACTCCTCCTGAAGTTCACAGATTGCATATACAATCCCATCCTCACCACAGAGACTCCTTAAGATCTCATCATTTTCTTCCATAGCCAAAACAATGTCCTTGAACAAATTTGTCAAGCACCCAACAAAATTAACTTGGCTTTGATTACCACCCACATTATGATTTTGGTATTGCTGCTCCATCAACTCCACCAAATTCTCAAATTCAAGCCTAGACCTCATCCCAATCACCTTCTTCAAGTACCCCACATAAACCTGCAACCCTTCCTCCTCCAAACCTAACGGAGAATAAAGTCGTATAAACCGCAAGATCATTGGATGATCCCGCTGATCCACAGCTGCCGAGAGCCTCTTCCTGACAATTCCCTCCAACTGCTTCTTCGATTCCAACAATTGTTCCCTCTGATCCGACCCGGAATCCTTGTACTTAGCATCGATTTGCAAAAACGTCTGCACATACTTGGCCGCAGATTCGTAATCCTCGGAATCGAGAGCTTTCTTAACACCTTCAATACAATTCCCTCTCTCAACAATGGCGTCGATCCGAAGCAGCGTGGAATTGACCCGCGATTGGGCCAGATCAAGATCGCGGACCTTTGCACTAACCTGGTCGGCGAGGTCGCAGGTGGAAGTGACGTTAGAGAGCATGTAGTCGGCATCCGCTTCAACAATGCCGATGACTTCAGCGGAGCGTTGAAGCTGCAGTAGCTGTTTGTCGAGGTCCGAGCGCTGAGAGAGAAGATTGTCGAGATTGAGGTCTAGGGCTCGCTGGTAGGCAATGCACTCGTGAAGGAGACGGGTCATGGCTCCGACGTCGGTGAGGGTTCGAATGTGTTCGAGTGCCTCCGTTGAGCCAAATTTGATGGAGTCTTGGTGATCGAGGTGATGGTCATCTTCGATGGCGGTGATAGAGCCGGTGGGAGTGGAAGCCATATCCTGGAGATCTGAATTACAGCTCCAAGGAGTCTACAAAGGAAATGAATTACTATTTAACTTGGATTTTGGATTTTATATTTGTTTAACTTTTATTCTTTTTAAAATACCTAATAAATACATAGAAAAAATAGGGATATTAATTATCTTTTAATAATTAATAATAATTATAAGGGTGTAATTGTAAAATTATTACTTTCAAGAAATGCTATTTTTACTGATTTAAAATCGATTAAAAAACCATTGGGTTCCAAACAAGATTAGGATTTTAAAATCATTTCCCTTTTTTAAATTCTGGAATTTTAAATCATTTCATTTCAATTCTGAATGCCACACAGAGCATTAGCGGCCAAAAAAAAAAAAAGGTTAAAAATCACTTTTGGTACCAGAAACAATTTTAGTCCCTGAACTTTGATTTAGTACCTGTATTTTCAATTTGTAACGATTTAGTCCCTGTACTTTCAATTTTGTAACGATTTAGTCCCTGTACTTTTAAATTTGTAACAATTTAGTCCCTATCGTGAAAAATTAATATAAAGATTTAATGAAATTTCTTACCTAGATAGACTAATAAACTAATTTGGGACCCAATATGTTAATAAGCTACAAAGTTTAATAATTAAATAATAAAAATCGACATTTAATTTTGATGAATTTTTTTGCAACAAGGATGAAATTGATACAAATTTGAAAGTATAGGGACTAAATTGTTACAAATTCGAAAGTATAGGGACTAAATTGTAACTTATTAAAATTCGGGGACTAAATTGTTACAAAATTGAAAGTATAGGGATTGAATCGTTATAAATTAAAGTTTGGAGACCAAATTGTTACCTTCATGAAAGTTTTGAGACTAAAAGTGATTTTTAACCCAAAAAAAATGAGGTGAAAATTGCAAAAAAAAAAAAAAGGAAAAAAAAACATAATAGGTTGAACACCGACTTTTAAAAACATAAGGCTTGTTTGGTAGGCAATCCGAATTCTATTTTATGTTTTCAAATTCACTGAATTTAGTGAATATGCGTTTGGCAGACATGTTTATGAAAATTATTTTCGGATTTTGGGATTCAAATAGTGGAAATTCTGAAAACAACTTTTTTATGTTTTCATATCCAGATTTTGAATTTGAGATTTTTAAATGCAAAATTAAATTAAAAAAGATTAAAAAAACTTTAATAAATATAGTATTTCATGTTATAAACTCAATATATTTTTGTAAAATTAAAATTTGTATAATATAATGTATTATTATATGATATTGTAAAATAATAATTATAACAAATTGATAACACATAACATGTTTAAGAATTAATTAATAATAGTTTATATTCAACTTAGTATTTAGTTGGTAACTACAAATAGTTTATGGTTTATAAATATATTATCAAACACATTTTGAACAATTGGTTAAACTGTGATCTAATTTTTGGATTTACTACCAAACACATATTTCAAAACATGAAATACAACTCTATTTTCATTGAATTCCTTGTGTTTCAAATTTATGTTTTTCAGATCACCAACCAAAGTTGTGACCGATAACTCCAAAGAAAAATTATGCCTTTGGAATTTAGTTGATGGTTGCGACGATGACCCAGTTGATGGCTAGGGCATTAGTCTGCATTCTTTACAAGTGTAGGAGAAGGAGAAAGATTGAGGAAATTAATTTTTACCCAATAATTTAACTTTTTACCAACTCACATGCCATGTAACATACAACCCACATTAGCAAATAACAGCTCAGTCAATTTTCTGTTATGTTAAGTTAAATCAAGGACGGTTTAGAATTATTTTGCAAACCTCAGGGACTAAAGTGTTCATTTTGAAACTTCAGGGACCAAATAGACATCAACTCCAAACCTCAGGGACCAAAAGTGCATTTTGCCGAAAAAAAAAAAGAGCCAAACACATTTATGCTCCATTTGGCCTATGGAATTAGCAAAAAAATGATTTTAAATTCCAAGATTTTAAACAATGGAAATGATTTCAAATTCTTATTTGCATTTGGAACCAAATTGATTTGAAATCATTAAAATTAAAATTTCATGCTCACAAGAAATGAAAAGAAAGTATAGCATTTTACTGATATGCCCTTATGAATTTGCAAGAAATAATTTTAAATCAATTGGAAACTATTTTAATACCAAATAACAATGTTAGCACATATAACTATGAAACATACCACTAATAAAAATAAATCAACTTTTTTTTAGTACAAAAATAAATCAACTTATTAAATTAAAATTTGCAAATGTCTTCATTATAGTAAAAATGAAAATTAAAAAAAAATTGAACTCATCCTCAAAACAAACTCCATTAACTACCCCATCTTCCATTATAGCTATTCTTTGCGCATAGATTCGGGACATCCAAAAAATGTCTCTGTGACTATAGGATCAGATAAAAGAAAGCTAGAAGCTCTGAATGTCATCTCAAGTGAAATTCCCAATCAAGTACAATAGCTACTTTGTCCATAGAAATTGTTAGCATATCTAATTTTTCTCCAATCAAGTCAACTGCAACTAACTTCTTCTTGTTGCGCTTGGAAACAGAAGAAGATACTTGATTTGTTGATGTTTTTTGGGGCTAGCTATTCATAGAGTCTTCATCCTCAAAATTGTCTACATTAATTTCCCCTTGTTCCAGCATTTCGTCAATGTCATTAATATTCAACGATTCATCCCTTTGCCAACGATGTATCTTCTCTCTTGCACTCTCTACAAATGCTCTAGTTGCTTTGTCTTTCTCAAAAAGATCTCTTAAGACATCAAAGTTGTAAACTGGCTTCCCTCGAACTTGTTGAGCTTTTGGATAAGACTAGTCAAGGGAAAAAAAAATTATAAGAACAAATCAATATTGGTATGTATAAAAAAATTTTAAAAAAAAGAATAATAGCTACCTAAATCAGAACCTCCGAAACAGGTTGTTCTGCTTCACTTGCTTCTATTATGCTATTTCAAGTAAAACCACTACCACGTCGAAAGACTTCAAGTCCAATAGCCATTTTTTCTTTTAAAGTCTTCAAAACGATTAATGATGTTGTCCTTAGATAAATCCATTTTAAATTTGGAGTTTAAGGCTTCAACTGCATGGTATGCATCATTTGTGAAATTCCTATCTGGCTTTTGGCCTCTCACTTTCTGCTCTTTCAATATTGAAGAAGTGTACAACACTTGTGTGGAAGCGATTTGGATCGAAAGCACACAAATTGTAGGGATAAATGCCCTAGGCAGCGGAAACGTATCAGAGACCTTACTCAAATTTAAACGTCGATTGGAATACCAATACGACGACAATATAAATTACAGCAGTAAAACACTTTAATACCTACTGTAAAGCGACTATTAGCATGTTGAAAATTAATAGAAAAAAACCCTAGATCAAATCTAGATGCAAACCCTAGTGATCAAAGGGGCAAGAACACTTACTTTCGCTGTTGTTCTTGACCGTGATCACCTTTTTTTCTTTTCGTAACCCAGAAAAACAGCAACCTCCAAGAACCTTCTTTGCTGGAATTTTTTCACAAACACCACTAATCAATCACACCGGTATTCTCAAGAGGCTTGTTGTTAAGGATTCTTGTGGGAGAATCAAGTTTACTAAGGAAATTGCAGAAGAAATTCTCTCTGTCAATTTTTCTGGAGTAACACACGAATGAGAGAGTGAAAGGGAAGATTCTGCTAATAAGAACCACCTTCCTATCGGTAAGGAGAGGGGAAAAGAATAGGAACCAATTCCACGATCAGGTAACTGATTACCCGATAATTTTGATTTTAATAAATTAAAATCAAAATTAGTTTAATTTAATTAACAATATTAATTAAATAAATATAAATCACATTTAAATTAATTTCCCTCTTTATCCTATGGTTTAATTAAATCGAATTTAATTAAACTAAATTAATACCTTACAATTAATTAATTCTAAAATTAATTAATTATAAAATTAATTAATTATAAAATTAATTAATTATAAAATTGAATATAATATATTCAATTGTTTTTCTCTCATATAAACTATAGTATTAATGTGCATCCAATGCGCATTAACTTTAACCTATAATTTTAATATGAATCAAATGCATATTTTAAACTTAATATTTAAACCCCTTTCGAATATTTAATTCTTCCTTAGTAATTTACCTCAACGCCCCAAATGAGCTACCGGTGGGACCTAATGGACCTACAGATCAGAAGCTCCAACGATATGAGATTAATTGGCTAAACTCATTAACCAAGTTAATCAATGTTCGTTAACTGTGGTTCACTCCACTATAGAACCACAACTGCACTCTTTTCACCTTCAGATATATTTCTGTGTCCATGGATATCGACCAATAACAGCAAGTCAGTCCTTCACGTGTGTTCGTACCCCAACTAGGTCAAATTACAGTTTTACCCCTGGGTTACCTCTTCATCCTTAAGTCCTAGTGCTCCTCTAATGAACAACCTGTTTGAGGTCCAACCAACAAACAGAAGTCCCTCTCGTGCCATAGAGAGGGCAGGACCCATTGTTCAAGACCTAGAGACACCACATAAGGGAACACACCTCTACTTACCCTAGAGTCGGGAAGGAGTGAGTTCCATCTTGTGTGATTATGTTCCCAGCTCCCCACTTGGTCTTGTCCCCAAAATGGTAGGCTTATTGAGTCGGCGTGCAGGCCACTCTCACCCATACAAATCAAAGGAAAATCCCTCGTGAACAGGAGTCCATAACCCACTCAGGATTGAGACCAAGTTGCCTAGGTCATCCCAGTGAAATAGAAACCTAGCTAGCTAATGGTGTTACAGCTAGTGGTTAACTATTTCGCGGTTCGGTCTTATGCAAACTCATTGCACAGGATACCCCCACTCGCATGTCCACTACATGAACGCATTGGATCATTGCGCTTGTATCATAATACAAAGCGGGTCGTATCCATAGTGTCACCAGGATAAGGTACCCAGCCTTACCCCTATACTATAGATCCTTTAGGCTGTATTTTGACAGTGATCCCCGTATGTCCCCACATACTAGTTCAAGCCTCATACTAACAACCGAGGATGTTTAGTTTATTGGATTAGGGTTAATAAAACAAGATTACTCAATTCAAACAAGATAAATGAATAATACATCATTTTATTAATGTTCGGTCAAATGTTACACTTACTATCTACTAGTTTTAGGGCATAAAACCCAACACAAATTTCATTAATTTTATCAATTAAAAGCATGCTAGTTTTCAACAAAAAACAGAGTAAGAAATGAACCAACCTCTTGGAGACAAATTCACCTACTTCGTTGATGTTCTTTGGTTACAAGCAGTTTCTAGATGACCACGAGTGTCTTCCCCGCTATCCTCCAACCTTAAAACGGCTTGTGGGAACCTTAATCGTGATGAATTTGAAGGGAAAAAGAAGTGCGAGAGAGTTGGTGTTCTTGAGTTTTGAGATAAAAACCAACGACATAACCTTAGGAATTGAAGCACCCTTTTCTCATTTGAGAATCCTCTTTTTGAAATTCATGCATCAAAACTCATGGAGAGATTGACACCAAAGATGAGATGGATTTAGGTGTTTTCTTGGTGTTAAAAAATGGGTTTGCTCATCAATGTCCATCAACTCCAAAAAATTAGGGGTGTAAGTCGGGTCGGTTGTACGGTAAAACCGACCCGACCCGGTTGTACGGACAATCGACCCCCTGATTCATTGTTGACCCAAATCGGGTCGGGTTGGGTCAGTTATTTATTTATTTTTTTTAGCATTCTGGGCAAGAAATAATGGTGCCATTGTAAAATGATGGCAACAAACACATCAGGTTGGATTTTTTTGGGCCATAAATTGTGAAGCCATGTCACTGCAAATAAGAAGAATTTCAAGCAAAATATCAGATTTAGATCTGAACCTTTTTCACCCAACTAAGATGATCAATTCCCAACTCTCAGAGCTAACTTTCCTCCTCTGTTTTGTTAGATCAAAATCATAACTAGGACAAAAAATAGATGCTCCTCAAATCACTTCGGTTTCGTGTTGAAGAAAATGCAAAGATATAGACAGACAAAAATTAATTTCAAACTTCCAATCCCATTCAAGACTAGAATATAAAATTGTAAGGAACAAACTTCAATCTCAAGCCAACAAATGCAGAAAAAATGACCGCTCAACAACCAGAAGAGACAGCAAAGATCTCAAAAACAAAAATCGATCATGATCCTAGCTGGGAAACACGAGCATGAAGAAGAAGACGACAGGCGAGATTGAACAGCTGAGGTGTCGGCGAGGAAGACGAAGAGACGAAGACGAAGAGGCACAGGCGACAGATGAGGCGAGGAAGACGAAGATGAAGAGACGCCGGCGAAAGATGAGGCTGAAGGTGTTCATATAGCACATGCGGAAGCAATTTTAGGATCGGAGGCCCTTAACTACATCAATTTTAGAAAATGAAAACATGTTGTCTTTTTAATCGAAAAACAAAGTTGTTTTAGTACCAACCTTTTGGAGACTGATTGAGCAACTCCTTTTGATTCCTTTGATCACGAATGGTGTGTGGACCACCTCTAATGTCTTCCTCGCTATCCTCCGGCCTTAGAACGACTTGTGGGAGTCTATGGTGATAGGGATTGGAAGGGATGTGCTTGAGCACTTCAAGCTATTAGAGAGTTTGAGAGAGTGAGTTTGAGACAAAATTTTGGCAGCATAACACTATGATAAATTCGCTCATAATTCTCCATCTTCTAATCCTCTATTTATAGAGAATTTTTATGCATCTTAGATTCACCAATGTAAGACACATGGAGATGATAACTGTGTTAGTGGATTCAAAGTGTTCCATGGAGATTACATGCATAGTTGCATGAGTGTGGTGTTTTCCACTATCCTAATCCATGCAAGAGTGGATTTATGGGAATTTCCACTATCTCCATGCAAGAATGAATTACCTTTCTTAGATTTTAAATGAAATTGCAATTCCCAATTGCCTTTTAATTTGTCAATTGATTTGAACAATTGCAATCAATTTTATGACATTAATCAAGTTAATTCATATGACCTAAACCAATCCACTAATCTTAAATTTTCATAAAATTCAAGATTGAAATCTCTATTTCAAATAAAAAACAATTCATAATTATTTTTTAAAATTAAAACCATAATTAATTAAATAATTTAATAAATTATGTAATATATATCAAATTAATATTATGCACTTAACATGAATCCATATTCATATATATATATATATATATATATATATATATATATATATATATAGATATATATTTTATTTAAATCATATTTAAATACTTTACTCTCTCAATTAATAATTTAATCCATAATTAAATTATTGTGTTGATAATATCGTATATAATCGACACTAATTTTCCTAAACCGAATTTGAGCGATTCAAACTTTCCTATCACTTCGTTCTAAGGTATATTCCGTATGAGCTAGCAGAGGGACCTAATGGACCTACAGATCATGAGCTCCAACGATCCAAGATTAACCGGTTAAACTCATTAACCTAGTTAACCAACATTCGTTAACTATCGGGACACTCCACTATAGCTCGTAGTTGCACTCCCCTCACTGTAGATATATTTCTGTCTACCTGATACAACCATGATTAGTAAGTCGACCCTTCACAGGTTGTTCCTAACTACAGTAGGTCAAAAGTTTGTTTTACCCCTGAAGTTACTTCTAGTTCCTTAAGTTCCACTGATCCTTTAATGAATAATTGGTTTGTGGTTCTACAAACACACCTAATCCCTCTCGATCAATGAGAGGGCGGGATCCCTTTGTTCAAGCCCCGAAGTCAACACTTAAGGGAACAACCTATCTACTATCCTTAAAGAGGACAAGAGCGAATTTCGTCTTGCAGGACTATGTCCCCAGCTATCTACTCGGTCTCATCCCCAAAATGGTAGACTTATTGAGTCGGCGAACTCGGGCCACTCTCACCCATGCAAATCAAAGGATAATCCCAAATAAACAAAAGTTCATAGTTAGCTTAGGATTAAGATCGACTTACCTAGGCCATTGCATGAGATAGTCAGTTTCATAAGTAAACGGCGTTATAAAGTGAAAGTGACTGTTCTCGTGGTCCGGTCTTATGCAAACTCATTGCATAGGACGCCCTCACTCGCATGTCATTACATGAACGATTCAGGATCACATCGTTTGTATTAAATACAAAGTGAGCCGCATCCATAGTGTCCCCAGGATAAGGTACCCAACCTTATCCCTGTACTATAGACTGTTTAGGCTATTACTTGAACTTGATCCATTCTTATGTTACTACATAAAGTTCAAGTTTTCATAACATAGCCCGGGGTTCTTAGTTTATTGGATTTGTGGTTATTTAGGCAAGATTAATACATATATGATCAATAACACTTTATTGAAAAAGAATAACACTTTATGGTACTGAAGTCAACCTAAGGGAGCAATGCAAGGTCATTACACTACGAAGTGGTACCCAACTGAAGGAAGTGCCTGAAGAAAGAAGCAAGGATGAAGCCAGAGGGGTTGAGGCAGATAAAACCTCCAAAGAAAGGTCCCAAGGCCTTCTTAACTCATTTGAAAATTATTTGAATACTAACCTTGGTGAAGGATTTGGAGAAGAAGAGAAACTTGAGAAAAAAGAGAAGATATTAAAGAGAAAAAGAAGTTGAAAGAAGAGGAAACTGAAGAAAAGGTGTCGTGCAACCACCATCACAGAGGGTCACATATCAGTCCACCCAGGCGGAAGGGCGAGTATCCAACCTTCGATTACAAGGAGTTACCTTTTCCTCAGAGATTTAAAAATGTTAAACTGGATAAACAATTTTCAAAGTTTTTAGAAATGTTTAGACAATTGACTGTGAACATCCCTTTAGTAGATGTTTTGTCAAATATGCCTAATTATGGAAGGTTTATGAAGGAGATGTTGGCAAGAAAGAAGAATTTGAAGAAGGAAGAGGTTTTAAGATTATCAGAAAGCAGTAACACCATAGTTCAGGGAAAGATGCCCCTGAAAAGAAAGGACCCAGGGAGTTTAACTGTTCCCTGTACCATTGGAAACATGTCTTTCAATAGGGTTTTATGCGATTTAGGAGCTAGTATCAATCTATTGCCCTACTCTCTTTTCAAGAAAATTAGATTATCAGATTTAAAAGAAACTGGGATCACTCTGCAATTAGCTGACAGAACGCATTTCTTGAGGGCTGGAATAGCAAATCACGGGTGGAGTCAATTCTGTGCAAAACCAGACCCACTAAATTCAAACATTGTTCGTGAATTTTAAGCGAACATAGATGATCAAGAAGGATTCCAAGTCATGGTCCGAGGGGTGGCTGTTGATTGGAGCCCATGAGCAATCAATTCTCTCTTCAACCTCCAAGACTTTTCGCATGCTGGAATTAATGAGATGGTGGTAGCACCATCTAACGACCAATTGAACGCGGCTGTCAGGGAGGTTGGTATTGAAGGGGTCCAATGGAGGTTGTCGAAGTCGGAGAAGCGCACATTCCCAGCGGCTTATTTGAAGAGTGAGGCTAACACATGGTTGGGCTTCATCAAGCTGCGCTTGCTTCCGACAACCCATGACTCGACAGTGTCCCGGGACAGAGTGCTTCTGGTGTTTGCTATCCTACGTTCTCTGAGTATTGATGTTGGAAAAATAATTTCGAATGAAATCTACAAATTGCTGGCGTAAAAAGGTAGGAAAGATGTTCTTCCCAAACACGATCTCCATGCTATGCAGTAGGGCAGGGGTGCCCACAACTCCAGAGGATGTTTTTCTACTTGACAAGGGGATAATAGACACACCCAATTTGGCTCGGCTTCAGCGCACGCAGGAGGCACGCCAAATTTTGGAGCAACTAGCACTTTCAGCCAGTAGGCAAGAGTATGCCAAAAGGCAGGCTCAAACCTACTGGACTTTTGCTAAAAGGAGGGATGCCACGCTTAGGAGGACCTTGCAATCCAATTTTTCGAAACCATATCAGGCCTTCCCTGTTTTCCCCGATGACCTATTTAACCCCTGGATTCCACCACCGCCAGTAGAAAGAGAAAAAAAAGGAGGAAGAGGAGCAGTGTCAGGAGGATTGGTGAAGAAAAATAGTTGGGCGAGCATTTATTTTGTTCTTATATTTTTTATTGCTCGCGTATTCCTGACCCCCGTTTCTTGTGATGTTTCTGTTTTCTGTTTTCTTGTTTTTACTTTCTGTTTCTAGGCCACCAAAAATTATCTGCTGATGTAAATCTTTTTAATTGTTTTTAATGAAATTTCCGAAGTTGTTTCTGTTCTAAGCACTGAGCATTCCTAACTTAACCATTTTTCTTCTGAATATTTTAAGCTTGGACTAGTTAGCTTAATTAGGTCAAGGTGTTCTGATCTCTAGAAACCTTTTGCTTGAGCATTTCTTCTAGCCTGGTCATCGCTGCGGCAAGAAGATTATGAGGTAGTGTTGACTTATTTGATCCACCTTAAGCTTACTCCTAGTCCCACGCTTAGATTAAAATTCAAATAGAAAAAGTATTAAGTTTGGGGGTATAATTTATCATGTTCATAATTCATTGGGGACAATGAATAATTCAAGTTTGGGGGAGTTATTGCTGCTCCACTAGTTTTGCTCGAGCATTCCTCTCCTTCATAATTATTTTTCTAGGTTGTTGAGTAACCAGGGACATTTGTGATACCCACAGTTTGTCTTTGTGTCAAAAGATGACCTAGGAAATATTGGAAAAAAATTATGATTATTATTAGCTGTAAAAAAATGTTTTTGACAATTTTGCTGAGAAAATTCATGGAGCAAAAGTTTGGAAGGATGAATGACAATCTAGCAGTTTTTCTGTCTCCCAGGGCTTAGGTGAGCTTCATCATAAAATGTTGTCATTTTGAGAAGCAAGAGATAGAATAACTAAAGATTTTTTAGCTAGCAATGAGTATTTAGCCTATTGGTGATGAGTTTGAGGCAAGGGTATACTGCACCATAAAGTGGGTCATCCCATGCTTAAGAGCTTATGACTGTAGGGCTGCCTTAAGTCTAAAGAACAAAAATATAAACCCCTTAAAAATGTGTTTAAACATGTCTGATAATAGAGCTAGGCTGTGGCAAGTTCTTAGGATTAAGTTAAAGGTGGTGATTATCTGTCCATGCCGGATGAATTATTTTGTTGTAGCAGTGCTTGGTTTTGCAAAATGCTCAGGTAAAGGTTGAAGGTAGTGTTGGATTATCTGTTTTGATTGAGTTACACTTTGTCTAATCTTTTGAATTCTCAAGGGAAGGTTAGTTAAGTATTGCTCGGGACGTGCAATACTTCAAGTTTGGGGGTATGATAACTATCCAAAAGGGAGTTATTTAGGCCTTAGTTCTATAGTGTTTTGTGTGTCTTTTGTGTTAAATAGGGTTGCTTTTAGATGAATATTATATGTTTTAACCCATTTGGAAGGATGGATGCTTTGGAAGTTATTTTGTGCAGAATATATTGTTGAGCGACTTGAGGGAGCAAAATCCGTAATCCAGTAAAGTAAGGAGCAAAACTGCCACGTAACAGCTCGTAATCCATTTTGATGAAGTGGCGTTAGCTGAATTAGTTTCGGATCTAAGAAGCTTGGAGAGTCTTCCACGTGTACAATTTGACCTAATTAGGGTTTGATCTCACTCTATAAAAGGAAAGAGTCGTCTCAAGTCATAAATATTCCAAATTCCATCTTTGGAAGTCGAATAGAGGAGGAAAGATTGGAGACTTCAAGAAGACCATCAACTACGGATCTAATCAAGGGAATTAATCTTTTCTTGTAATTTCTTGTAGTTATGGATGCATATACTCAGATTGTAGTGTGTGTTATCATGAACCTTATGAAATAAATTTACTTAGGTGTTGGTTAGGAATTATGTAATTGTCGTGCTTTATTCTCTATGCAATATATGTTGATTTGAGCCTCTTGATTATTTGTTGTGTCCATTTCTATTTTGTGCCCGCCTGGCCAGCCGGTATGAATATCAGGGATGATTTGAGAAGTGTGTGGCATTTAATCACACTAGACCATTATGTGTTGGTGAACACCAGTGACTGAGTTAGGGATAACCGGTTGCGTAGTGCTTGATCGGTAGCACGTCATTGGAGTTGAAACACATTCCAAAAAATCCAGAGTTCCGGGAGGATCCTGCTAATAAGACTGCAAGAGAATTGCCTAGTCAATAATATTGCTAGAGCATCTTTTAAAACAATTAATAAAATCCTGGCCAACGCCAGTTTCCAATCTGTCTGCTTATTTGTTTACTTTCTGTTCTGTCTTTTCTTTTGCTTCAACATTTTATCAAAATCAATCAATTTAATAAACCGTGAAACCATTAAAAAGTTACACAAGATAGGTAAAGTGAGAGTTGTTCAGCCCCGTGGATACGATAAATTACTTATCACTTGTTGCGGATTGTGTATGCTTGCACAGTATTCTAGAGCTTATTTTTGCTATATTTTTTTTTTTTGAAAAATATTTTTGCTACATTTTTACCCCACTTTAGAAGACAATAGTACCTTATCCTGGTAACACTATGGATACGACCCACTTTGTATTTGATACAAATGCAATGATCCAATGCGTTCGTGTAGGGAACATGCGAGTGGGGGTATCCTATGCAATGAGTTTGCATAAGACCTAACCGCAAAATAGTAACCGCTAGATGTAACACCGTTGACTAGTTACGTTTCTATTTCACTAGGATGACCTAGGCAACTTAGTCTCAATCCTGAGTGTATTATGAACTCCTGTTCACGAGGGATTGTCCTTTGATTTGTATGGGTGAGAGTGGCCAGTTCGCCGACTCAATAAGCCTGCCATTTTGGGAACAATACCGAGTGGGTGGCTGGGAACATAATCACACAAGATGGAATTCACTCCTTCCCGACTTCAGGGTAAGTAGATGAGTGTTCCTTTAAGTGGTGTCTCTAGGTCTTGAACAAAGGGCCCTACCCTCTCACAGGCCAGAGAATGGTTTCTGTTTAATGGTTGGACCATAAACAGGTTGTTCATTAGATGAGCATTGATATTTAAGGATATAGAGGTAACCCAGGGGTAAAACGGTAATTTGACCCAGCTGGTGTTACGAACACTCGTGAAGGACTAACTTGCTATTATTTGTCTATATCCTTGGACACAGAAATATTCTGCAGTGAGAAAAGTGCAGCTGTGGGTCTTTAGTGGAGTGACCCACAATTAATGAATATTGGTTAAATTAATTAATGAGTTTAGTCTGTTAACCTCATATCATTGGAGATCTGATCTGTAGGTCCATTAGGCCCCCTTGCTAACTCATAAAGGGTAATTAGGAACAATCAGCCTTGAAAAGAATTTGAATAGTTCAAAATTTGTTATGGAAAATTGTTGCCTTCTAGAGTGGGGTAAAAATATAGCGAAAATAAGCTCTAGAATACTGTGCAAGCATACACAATCCGCAGCAAGTGATAAGGGTAAAAAATATATCTATTTTACCCTTATATTTAGCTCATTTCTTGGTCAAATGTTGTATGTTGTGATCAATTTACTATTCCCGAGCTCAAAATATGCTTACTTTGATAAGTTAGGGTGTCGAGAATCACTTTTGTCAAATTTAACTTATTCGTGGTTAAAAAGACTTGATTTTAAGAGAATTTGACTTAGTTTGTTGCTGTGCAGAAAAACAGAGGAAAAGCTGGAATTCCCCAGAAATGCGATCGCATTTCTGGGAAGGCAAAAATGAAATGCGATCGCATTTCTGGAAAAATCTGAGACCGTCCCGAGTCATCCGTGGGTCGTTGTTGACGAGTCTTCTTCTCACCTAACTGGCTATTTTGACCCCGAAACTAACTGGGCAACCTTCCAGCACCTATTTCGCAGCTTCTCAACCATTTTCTACACTATATAAGCTCGAGATTCGAAGTCAAATTCAAGCAGAACTCACTTGGAAGAAAAGGGTGGTGACAGAACCCTGGCTCGACGCCAATGAGTAGGGATGCCCGAGGTCCTTCTTAGATGAATGAATTCTAACCTGAGTTAGACATCAGACCTTGTGGTTTGTAGAGAGTTTCACCCATTCCCACCTTGTAAAAGTGAGAGAGTGGAGTGTCTTAGCGAACTCTAGAAGGATTGAGTAAATAGAAAAACCCATAATATTTAGCTATCTCCTTTATTTCCAGCTCTTCAATCTTTTCATTATTCTGTACTATTTACATTCTTATTTCAATGAAAATGTGTTCATTTTCTTTTTATCCCATCATGAGTAGCTAAATCCCGTTGAGAGGTTCAATGTGGTGAATTCCCTTAGAGTTTAATGGCTTGAAAGTGCTTTATTTGCTTAAGTTGTGTTCAATGCATGTCATTCTTTATTGATTATCACTCTAATCTTGCTGAGTTTAATTTGATCACTTAGACTTTGCATGCTATGTGAGTTTGATCTTGAAAGGGACAAATGATATCGGTTCTCATAAAGGTGATATAGGAGAAAAAGCTCCAAAGAGATTGTTCGGCAGTATAGGGCAAGCTGCCTAAGGCACCCTATATCGACTATAGGGTTATAGGTTGCATTCGTGAATTATCTATGTCGGAGTCAAGTCACAGAAATGTGCATAACGGTACTCGCTTGGCCTTCTAACGGTTCTTGGGAACAAGGGCCAAATAGGAGTTAAATCTGACCCAATGCATTGAATACACTTAAGTTAGATATTGAATGACTATGGTTATTACCTTAGGGATGAATCCATGTTGAATACCTCGTTTATTTCTTATTGTTATTCTTTTAGTTATTTGCATGTTTTATTTATCTTTTCAAAAACCCAATCAATCAAACTTATTTTCTTTGGTTACCTTTTCAAAAGCAATCATTTGAGCAGTTTCTTCATCAAATCTGAATTTCCAATTTAGTCCTCGTGGGATCGATACCCTTGGAATACTTCTAAGGTTTTTTATTACTACGTGCGACAGTGTATACTTGCACTAAGTGTTAGCTGAATTATTCTTTATTCTTATTTATTCATCTTGACTCACATTCAATCCATTCAGCTGACAACGCACCAATAAGTAATTTATCGTATCCACGAGGCTAAATAGCTCTCACTTTACCTATCTTGTGTAACTTTTTAATGGTTTCAAGGTTTGTTAAAATGATTGATTTTGATAAAATGCTGTAGCAAAAGAAATGACAGAACAGAAAGTAAACGAATAAGCAGACAGATTGGAAACAGGCGTTGGTCAGGATTTTAGTAATTGTTTTAAAAGATGCTCTAGCAATATTATTGGTTAGGCAATTCTCTTGCAGTCTTATCAGCAGGATCCTCCCGGAACTCTGGATTTTTTGGAATGTGTTTCAACTCCAATGACGTGCTACCGATCAAGCACTAGGCAACTGGTTATCCCTAACTCAGTCACTGGCGTCCACCAACACATAATAGTCTAGTGTGATTAAATGCCACACACTTCTCAAATCATCTCTGAAACTAAAAAGTGATATTCATACTGGCTGGCCAGGCAGGCACAAAATGGAAATAGACACAACAAATAATCAAGATACACAAATCAACATATATTGCATAGAGAATGAAGCACGACAATTGCATGATCCCTGACCAACACCTAAGTGAATTTAGTTCATAAGGTTCATCACAACACACACTACAATCTGAGTGAGTGCATCCATAACTACAAGAAATTACAAGAAAAGATTAATTCCCTTGATTAGATCCGTAGTTGATGGTCTTCTTGAAGTCTCCAATCTTTCCTCCTCTATTTGACTTCCAAAAATTGAAATTGGAATATCTTGGACTTGAGACGGCTCCATCCTTTTATAGAGTGGAGTTAAACCCTAATTAGGTCAATCTTTACACGTGGAGGGCTCTCCAAGCTTCTTAGACCCGAGATTAATTCAGCTAACGCCACTTCATAAAATGGATTACGCACAGCTTACGTGGCCGTTTTGCTCCCTGCTTTACTGGATCACGGATTTTGCTCCCTCAAGTCGCTCAGCATTATATTCTGCACAAAATAACTCCCAAAGCATCCATTCTTTCAAATGGGTTAAAACATATGATAATCATCTAAAAGCAACCCTATTTAACACAAATGACAAACAAATCACTATAGAAATAAGGGCTAAATAACTCCCTTTTGGAGAGTTATCATACCCCCAAACTTGAACTATTGCGCGTCCCGAGCAATACTAACCAACTTTCCCTTAAGAATTCAAAACATTAGACATAGCATAACTCAATCAAAACAGATAATCCAACACTACCTTCAACCTTTACCTGAGCATTCTGCAAAACCAAGCACTGCTGCAGCAAAATAATTCTTTCAGCATTGAACAAATAATCACCACTTTTAACTCAATCCTAAGAACTTGCCACAACCTAGCTCTATTATCAGACATATTTGAAAACATTTTTAAGGGGTTTTATTTTTCTGTTCTTCAGACTTAAAGCAGCCCTACAGTCATAAGCTCTTAAGCATAGGATGACCCACTTTATGGGGCAGTATACCCTTGCCTCAAACTTATCACCAACTAGGCTAAATACTCATTGCTAGCTCAAAAATCTTTAGTTATTCTATCCCTTACTTCTCAGAATGGCGACATTTTATGATGAAGCTCACCTCAGCCCTGGGAGACAGAAAAACTACTAGATTATCATTCATCCTTCAAAACTTTTGCTACATGAATTTTCTCAGCAAAATTTTCCACAATTTATTTTCAGCAAATAATTTTTCTCATTTTTCCAATATTTCCTAGGTCATCTTTTGATGCAAAGACAAACATTGGGTGCCACAAATGTCCCTAGAAAAAATAATTATTAAGGAGAGGAATGCTCGAGCAAAACAAGTGGAGTAGCAAAAAGTCCCCCAAACTTAAATTTTTCTATCTGAATTTTAAACTAAGCGTGGGACTAAGATTAAGCTTAAGGTGGATCAAAATAAGTCAACACTACCTCAGAATCTTCTTGCCGCAACGATGACCAGGTTAGAAGAAATGCTCAAGCAAAAGGTTTCTGGAGATCAGAAGACCTTGATCTAATTTAAGCTAACTAGTCCAAGCTTCAAAAATTCAGAAGAAAATTAGTTAAGTTAGGAATGCTCAGTGCTAAAGAACAGAAACAACTTGGAAATTTCATTAAAAACAAAGAAAAAGATTTACATCAGCAGAATATTTTGATAGGCCTAGAAACAGAAAATTCAAAAACAAGAAAAACAAAAAATCAGAAACATCAAAAGAAATTGGGGTCAGGAATATGCGAGCAACAAAAATATAAGAATATAAGAACAAAATAAATGCTCGCCCATCTCTCTTTTTCTTCATGAATCCTCCTGACCCTGCTCATCTGCCTCCTCTTCTTCTCTTTCTACTGGCGGCGGCGGAATCCAGGGATTAAACAGGTCATCGAGGAAACCAGGGAGGGCCTGATACGATTTTGAAAAATTGGATTGCA
Source organism: Luffa aegyptiaca (assembly GCA_017139565.1). Classification (NCBI taxonomy): domain Eukaryota; kingdom Viridiplantae; phylum Streptophyta; class Magnoliopsida; order Cucurbitales; family Cucurbitaceae; genus Luffa; species Luffa aegyptiaca. Next base: position 8,858,659 of record CM029397.1, read on the forward strand.
AGGCTCTCCTTAGGGTGGCATCCCTCCTCTTAGCATAGGTCTAGTAAGTTTGAGCTTGCCTTTCGGCATACTCTTGCCTACTGGCCGAAAGTGCCAGTTGCTCCAAAATCTGGTGGATGCCACATACCAGCCCACCTTGGCGAGCCTCCTGCGTGCGCTGAAGCCGAGCCAAATTGGGCGTGTCTACTATCCCCTTGTCAAGTGGAAGAACATCCTTTGGACTAGTGGGCACTCCTGCCCTGCTGCACAACATGGTAATCGTGTTTGGAAAGAACAGCTTTCCCACCTTCTTACGCCAACAATTGTAAATTTCACTCGAAATAATTTTACCCACATCTATACTCAAAGATCGCAAAATAGAAAATACCAGCAGTACTCTATCCTGGGATACTGTCGAGTCATGAGTTGTCGGAAGCAAACGTAATTTGATGAAGCCTAACCATGTGTTAGCCTCACTCTTCAAGTAAGCTGCTTGGAACATGCGCTTCTCCGTCTTTGACAACCTCCATTGGGCCCTTTCAATACCAACCTCCCAGACAGCCGCGTTCAATTGATCGTTAGATGGTGCCACCACCATCTCATTAAATCCAGCATGTGGAAAATCTTGGAGGTTGAAGAGAGAATTTATTGCTCCTGGGCTCCAATCGACAGCCACCCCTCGGACCATGACTTGGAATCCTTCTTGGTCATCTATGTTCGGGTAAAATTCACGAACAATGATTGAATTTAATGGATCTGGTTTTGCACAGAATTGACTCCACCCGTGATTTGTTATTCCAGCCCTCAAGAAATGCGGTAAATCTTCTCCGAAACCTCTTTCAAATAGGAAATCCTTTTTCAACATCTCTCTGTATTTTGCTCTGGCAAGTTCATTGACGAAGTTAATAAACGACATTCCTGATTCTTCCTCTTCTGCTTCGTCCGTTGCTTCGGCAACTCCCTTGCCCTTGTCCTCTTGATGCTTCGTCAATGCTTCTTCCTCTACCTTCTTCTCTGTTTCTTCTCTTTCCTGATCCTCTGCCCCCTTTTTCTCTTGCTCTTCTTTCTCAGAATTTTCTTTTTCAGATTCTGTCGTCGACGGCGATGGAGTGTCTGTCCTGATCACCTTAATTCAGCCTGCCTTCTGCTTCCGACGGCGACGACATGGAATTTTCGGCACAACTTCTTCAGTCTGTTGCCCCTGACCGCTTCCTTGTTCTTGCACATCCTCCGCTTGCTTCTCTTGCACTTCTTGCGGGTTTTCAACTATCGGTTCACCCTGTTCAGCATCTTCCTTTTCCTCAGGTTCTTTCGGTTGCTCTTCCTCAACCTCTTCCTCAACGATGTCTTCCACTACCTTCCTTACAACCTCTGCAACCTCAGTCCGCTGTTGTCTTCTTCGTCTCTTAGCCTCTCTCTCTTCAGGCGTCTTCCTCTTTTTCGTCTTTGTCATCGGTGCTTCAGGCGTAATGGCCACTTCTTCTTCCTCAGTATCTCTTTCTTTCCTCCCTCTTGTTTTAGCCATTTCAGCCTTGGAGAATTTCACAATCGAAGAACAGAAAGAAAATAGGAGAAGAAAGAAGAATGATAGCGTAAAAGGGAAAAAAACCTGAGTGGGGTTTAAATGGGGCTTCAGCAAATAAAATCCTAACCGAATAATCTTCCTCCATTAATGATATTATCGTTCTAAACCTGCATGCAATTAGTAAAATTAATTATTGAAACGGTAAAATCTGTCTTTAATGATGTGCTGTCCAACGGCTCTACCGTTCGATTTCCCTGCGCGACACGTGGAAGCACCTGATCTTCCATGCAAATTACCTTCCCACGGGAAATTCAAATTCAAAAGGTAAAAATATTTAATTTACAACAAATCCCCTCAAAGTCGGACGAGATAATTGATCCCTCCAACTGATTGCAAAAACAAACTGATCCACAAAGATTTTCTTGTAGAAGAACCTTAGATATGGAAAACTCCAATTTAAATTCAAACCGCCAAAATCAAATCTCTCCTTTTTATCTTCAGCCGAATAAATTAGGAAATATATATTATTAACCTAATCTAAATGAAAATAAAAACTGAAATTAAATCTAATCTAACCTAATCTGATTAATTTAGAAAATTAAATCGGCCAAATTAAAAATAAACAAACCGAAAATAAAATCTACGGAAATTTAAAAATACCAACGAATTAAAACAAATCAGATAAGATCTAAATAAACCGAATCTAATTCAAAATAATTCGAATTAAAATCAAATCAAATCAGCGAAAAATAAAATCGCAACAAACACTGGGAGCTAAAAATATTGCTATATGAAATGCTCCTGCAACACTCTCTCTCGCTCATTCATCAACCAATTTTAGGGAAGGATATTTCGAACAAAATTCCTCTCCCCAATAATGCTTCACTCGCTGTCCATTAACCTTGAACACTCGCCCATCTTTTTCATCTCTCAAAGTAATTGCTCCATGAGGAAAAACTTTAATCACAACAAATGGCCCAGACCATTTAGATTTTTATTTTCCAGGAAACAATTTTAATCTAGAATTGTACAGCAAAACTCTCTGATAGCAAATTCTTTAGGTTTTATCTTTTTATCATGCCACCACTTGGTCTTCTCTTTATACATTTTCGCATTTTCATAAGAAAACTGACGAAACTCCTCTAACTCATTAAGCTGCAACATTCTTATTGCCCCTGCACGACTTAGATCAAAATTCAATTTTGTTAAACCCCAAAACGTTTTATGCTCAAGCTCTAACGGTAAATGGCAAGCCTTTCCATATACTAGCCTATAAGGAGACATACCTAGAGGAGTCTTATAGGCTGTCCTATAAGCCCAATGATAGCGAGCAGAAATGTCGCTATTTTAGTCCCAATTTATTAGGCTTTTTTGTGCTTTAATTGTGTTTTTATTGAAAATATTTAATGTATTTTGTTATTTGGTCTTTAGGAGCAAATTATGGATTTTGGTGATAAAAGTGCCCAAAATGAAGCCATTCAAGCCCAATTTCCATGCTTGGGTCAAGGGGAGTCAAAAGAGGTCAACTATGAAGAAAAAGGTCCAAAAAGAAATGTGGAGAGGCCCAAATTGAAGCCCAAATCCGTAGCTGAAAGATTTGGAAAACGCCTAGCGTCGCGACGCTACCCCCTTTCCGAGCCTATATAAGGCGCCCCTTGGTGCCTCATTTTACCATCAATCATCATATTCTTCCATTCCTTTCTTGCTTTCTTGGCTCCTTTGGGAGCCTCTCTCAAGGTTTTCAAGCCTTTTTGAGAGTTTCTTTAGTGGGAAACTTTTAGGGAATTTTGGGGAGCATTCTAGGAGGAAGGAGTGTTAAGAGGGACTCCAAGCGTCAGCGAAAGGGGTCTTCAACGGTCAATTCCTTCCCTTTTATTATGCTCTTAATTATGCTTTCCATTGTAAATTTTGTGGATATTTTAGCTATGTATAGCTAAACCCCAATTAGGGGTCTTGAAATGAAATTATAGTCAAAATGTTGTTATAATTACCTGTCTCTTGCCCTTTTTCCTAATTATTTGTATGGATGTGCTTAATGCTTTATGCAATCTGGCCAATTGTGTATTGATCTGATTCTTAATGGAAACTCGACGGAGAAAAATTAGGATAGATCGTAATCCATGCAACTAGTTTAATTGCCCGTCGTGACAACGGGATTAGTTGATTAAACTTAGATTCCTAAAATGAATCAGAGCGTAATAATTAATTATTTTTAATGGCGCTAAGGACACTTAGGTTGTTAAAATGAATTAATTACAATTAGGGGACACCGACAGGAGAACCTATGTGATTAATAGAGATTCTAGGATTATAATTAGTTGGACAATGAGATAGGATAATTATAATAAATGTTTAGCTAATAATTGATTTTCAAGACCCCACGTCCCATTAAAAACTCTTTCTCCATATTTTATTCTTCTTGATTGATCAAATTGATTTCTTTAATTGCTTTAATTTTTTTTATTCTCTTTAATTGCATGTTTTGGTCCTTGAATATTATTTATCCCATGTATTTTTAGTGCTCTAGGAATCTTTGCTTGCTTAAATTTCGCTTCGCCTCCCTGTGGATTCGATACTCGGTATTACCAACCGTTTTATATTACTTGTGACGACCCGTGCACTTGCGGTGTGAAAGTCGTAAAACGGCGAGTGTGACAAGTTTTTGGCGCCGTTGCCGGGGAGGCTTGATTTTTAAGTAAACCAATTTTTCTTGACATAAAAAAGAAAGGGATAAATAGTAATTTAGGTGTAAATATTTTCCTTTTGTGAATATCATTTTTTTTTTGTTTTTGTTTTGTTCTTTTGATTGATTGGGAGTATTGTATGCGAAGCAACAAGGTGGTTAATTTGTTTCCGCTAGATCTCGAAATTGACAGGACTCTTAGAACCATTCGTAGAGAAAAAAGATTAGCTGAAGCAATGGCCCAACAAGAAGCTCCCAAGGCGATCACAGACTTTTTATAGCCAGTTCTCCCGACCGAGAATTCCGGAATTGTTTACGCTCCGATCCAAGCTACCAATTTTGAGTTAAAGACAGGATTGATTCAGATGGCGCGCGATAATTCTTTTAAGGGACATCCTTCTGAGGATCCACACTCACATCTGCGATCATTCTTGGAAATATGCGGGACAGTAAAGATGAATGGAGTTCCAGCCTGACGCTATAAGACTGAGGTTATTTCCATTCTCTCTACAAGACAATCCTTTACTACCTTTACATTAACAGCAAAGAGCTGCTCATCTAGAAATGAGTCTGAAATGACATATTGCTCCAGCAAAGATGATGTTGGATCAAGACGAGACAAATGATCTGCAATAACATTCTCTGATTCTTTCTTATCCTTTATCTCCAAGTCGAATTCCTGCAATAATAAAACCCAACGAATCAATCTAGGCTTTTCATCTTTTTTAGACATTAAGTACCTTATTGCTGCATGATCTGTGAAAACCGTGACTTTGGACCCAACCAAATATGGCCGAAATTTCTCAAAGGCAACCACAACTGCTAACAACTCCTTTTCAGTAGTTGTGTAGTTGATTTGTGCCTCATTCAAAACACTACTTGCATAATATAAAGGATGGATAAATTTTCCCTACTTTTACCCCAGCATTGCACGTACTGCAACATCACTCGCATCACACATTACCTCAAATGGCAAACTCCAATTAGGTGCACAAAGAATGGGGGCTGAGATTAAAGCAGCCTTTAAAGTCTCAAAAGCCTTCCTACAATCTGCATCAAAGTAAAAAACACTATCAGCACACAATAAGTTACAAAGAGGTTTACTAATTTTGGAAAAATCCTTTATGAACCTTTTATAAAATCCAGCATGACCTAAAGAGCTCCGAATCCCTTTGACTGAATTTGGTGGTTCTAACTTCTCAATAACCTCTATTTTTGCTCGATCAACTTCTAGACCTTTCTTAGAAATCTTATGACCTAACACAATGCCCTCCTTCACCATGAAGTGGCATTTCTCCCAATTAAGAACTAGATGAGTATCCTCACATCTCTTTAACACCTTACCTAAATTATTTAAACAATACTGAAAAGACCCTCCAAAAACTGAAAAATCGTCCATAAATACCTCAACATTGGACTCAATGATATCAGAAAAAATTGCTAACATACATCGCTGGAATGTTGCTGGAGCATTACAAAGACCAAAAGACATTCGCCTAAAGGCAAACGTCCCATAAGGGCATTTGAAAGTGGTTTTTCCTGATCCTCAGGAGCAATGGTGATCTGGTTATACCCAGAATAACCATCTAAGAAACAGAAGTAGGCCTGACCAGCCAATCTATCCAACATCTTGTCAATAAATGGTAGAGGGAAGTGGTCCTTACGAGTGGCCTTGTTAAGCCTTCTGTAATTCATGCAAACCCTCCAGCCAGTTACTGTCCTGGTTGGGATCAACTCATTGTCTTTATTAGACACTACCGTGACACATCCTTTCTTAAGAACACATTGGACAAGGCTTACCCAATTGCTATCTGCAATTAGATAAATGATACCAGCATCTAACCATTTAATCACCTTCTTCTTAACAACCTCTTTCATTGCAGGGTTAAGCCTCCTCTAGAGTTATTTTATGCATACAAAAAGACGGGCTAATTCCCTGAATGTCAGCCAATGTCCAACCAATTTCCTTGCGATATTGCTGCAACAACTTTATTAAGGCCTCTTCATCCTCCGACATTAAATCTGATGCAACAATAATGGGCAAAGTCTCACCCTCCCCAAGATTCACATACTTCAGATGATCCGGCAAGGGCTTCAAGTAGGTGCCTCAATCAGGGATGGCTTAATAGGAGGAGCCTTCCTTTCATCCAAATCTAACGACTCAAAAACATCCTCACACCTAGACACTTCTTTTTCACTTTTTCTTTCTAAAGAACAAACTTCTAAATCCTCTACACTAATCTCTCCATGATCTTCCAAATCCTCTACACTTATCTCTCCATGATCTTCCAAATCCTCCATTGTTGTCTCAACAATTGTGTTCTCCAAAATCCTAATGAAAGAACAATCTTCCACTTCGTCTGGATACTTCATGGTCTTGAAAACATTAAACTTTACTTCCTCATTATAAACCCTCATTGTTAATTCCCCTTTTTGAACATCTATCAATGCCCTACCAACAGCCAAAAATGGACGACCAAGAATAATTGGGACATCTTTATCTGCCTCATAATCTAAGATAATAAAATCGACAGGAAATATGAATTTATCTACTTTTACTAAGACATCCTCAATTTTACCCTCTGGATACGTGATAGAAAAATCAGCTAGTTAGAGTGTGACTGTTGTAGGCCTAGCTTCACCAATACCTAGCTTTAGATAGACCGAAAGAGGCATAAGGTTAATGCTCGCACCTAAATCACATAGTGCTCTACCTAACTCTTTTTCACCTATTGAAATAGGAATAGTAAATGATCATGGATCCTTAGCCTTGGTTGGTAGCCCATTCTTAAGAAAAGCACTACATTCCTCAGTAAGAGATACAGTTTCAAACTCACCTAACCTTTTCTTTTTAGTTAAAATATCCTTTAGGAATTTAGCATAATTAGGCATTTGCTCTATAGCTTCTACTAAGGGGATATTTATATGCAATTGCTTAAGAATCTCTAAAAATTTCTTAAATTGACCATCCTGATTCTTAGGCTTCTGCCTTTGTGGAAAAGGTAGAGGTGGTACATAAGGAGGGGGCGACACATAAGGTGGTTCCACATCTGGAACAGAACCAGATGCTCCAGCATCATTATTTCTACCTTCATCGCTTTTACCAGACTCCAACTCTTTCTCAACAGCAATATTTTTATCACTATTCTTCTCTACATCCTAGGTTTTACTAGGCTCTTTTCTCTCTTCTAGTGGCTTACCACTCCTTAAAGTCACTGCCTGTACCTGCTCCTTACCTTCCCTTCTAGGGTGTTCAGTATCTGCAGGAAGTTTCCCTTGAGGTCTTGCCTTCAGCTCATTAGCTAGTTGACCCATTTGCAATTCCACGGCTCTCATTGAAGCTTGATTACTTTGAATTGCGACATCTGTACGAGCCATATATTCTTTCATCATTGCCTCAAGAGAACTTCCGAATGTTGCTCGGGCAAAGCCTGCTTATTTTGCTGGGGCAATGCCTGCGATTTATCAAATCCTGACTGGTTCACCTTTTGCTGTGCTTGCGAATTGCTTCCTTGCCCTCCCCATGCAAAGTTGGGGTGGTTGCGCCAACCTAGATTAGAAAAGTTAGAATAAGGGTTATTCCTTTGATTACCTACAAAAAACACAGAAGCTGGATTGTTGGGACAAAACTCGTAGTTGTGCTCTTCACCACAATAGACACATGATTCTTTTGCAACTTGATTCACCACTGCAGCAGGCTCCACTACTGGCGACTGTTGATGACCAACCACTATCACATTTTTAAGAGCGTTAGCTAACATTGCAATATTAGCCCTAACGGTAGACGCACCATCAACTTCTAACACACTCTTGACATTTTTATTTGAGCCTCTAACATCCGACCACTGACAACTATTGGTTGATATTCTCTCTAAAATTTCATGGGCCTCATTAAAGGTTTTTGCCAAAAAGGCCCCTCCCGTAGAGGCATCGACCATACTTTGGATTGCCATATTTAGCCCATTGTAAAATGTTTCCATTTGGATACAATGAGGTAAACCATGGTGGGGGCACTTACGCAAAAGCTCCTTAAACCTCTCCCAAGCCTCACTAAAAGTTTCATCTTCGAGTTGCCTAAATCCCACTATCTCACTCCTCAACTTGGCATTCCTAGTTGGTGGAAAATACTTACTAAGAAATTTTTCCGCTAACTCATTCCATGTCCTAATTGATCCTGGAGCAAAAGAATTTAACCACGCCTCTGCTCCATCTCTAAGAGAATACGGGAACAAAGTTAATCTAAGGGCATCCCTAGACACTCCTTGAATTAAAAACGAATCACTAACTCCTAGAAAAGACTTAAGATGTAAATGGGCGTCTTCAGATGACAAACCATGGAACTGACCCACGGTTTGCAACATCTGAAACATTACCGATTTCATTTCAAAATTTGCTGCCTCAATTTGAGGACGTGCAATTCCTGGATTCAACTCATCAAACTTCGGAAAAGCATACGCTCAGATGGCTCTGGCCCTATCATTCGCTACCAAGATAGGGTTCTCAGCCTGATTATTTTGCTGTCCATTTTGCTCCAGCGGTGGATTAGGCTGCAGCACACGATTCTGCTGGGGATTAATTGGATCTTCTGGAACTTCCGGAAGACACGACACGTTATCCATTGGATTTTGATTTCTTCGCTGCTCTCTCCTTCTTCTCCTGAATGTCCTTTCAATTTCTGGATCAAGCTCGAATCTCACCCCAGACAGATCGCTCATGCACTAATCTCACACCTGCAAAAACAAAAAAAAAAACAATCAAAAAGTTCTAGCACCAAACCACTAAAACACATACACAAAACAGATCAGATAAAAACTTATTCAAGTCCCCGACAACGGCTCCAAAAACTTGTTGCCTTCTAGAGTGGGGTAAAAATATAGCGAAAATAAGCTCTAGAATACTGTGCAATCATACACAATCCGCAGCAAGTGATAAGTAATTTATCATATCCACAGGGCTGAATAGCTCTCACTTTACCTATCTGTGTAACTTTTTAATGGTTTCAAGGTTTGTTAAAATGATTGATTTTGATAAAATGCTGAAGCAAAAGAAATGACAGAACAGAAAGTAAACAAATAAGCAGACAGATTGGAAACAGACGTTGGTCAGGATTTTAGTAATTGTTTTAAAAGATGCTCTAGCAATATTATTGGTTAGGCAATTCTCTTGCAGTCTTATCAGCAGGATCCTCCCGGAACTCTGGATTTTTTGGAATGTGTTTCAACTCCAATGACGTGCTACCGATCAAGCACTAGGCAACTGGTTATCCCTAACTCAGTCACTGGCGTCCACCAACACATAATGGTCTAGTGTGATTAAATGCCACACACTTCTCAAATCATCTCTGAAACTAAAAAGTGATATTCATACTGGCTGGCCAGGCAGGCACAAAATGGAAATAGACACAACAAATAATCAAGATGCACAAATCAACATATATTGCATAGAGAATGAAGCACGACAATTGCATGATCCCTGACCAACGCCTAAGTGAATTTAGTTCATAAGGTTCATCACAACACACACTACAATCTGAGTGAGTGCATCCATAACTACAAGAAATTACAAGAAAAGATTAATTCCCTTGATTAGATCCGTAGTTGATGGTCTTCTTGAAGTCTCCAATCTTTCCTCCTCTATTTGACTTCCAAAAATTGAAATTGGAATATCTTGGACTTGAGACGGCTCCATCCTTTTATAGAGTGGAGTCAAACCCTAATTAGGTCAATCTTTACACGTGGAGGGCTCTCCAAGCTTCTTAGACCCGAGATTAATTCAGCTAACGCCACTTCATAAAATGGATTACGCACAGCTTACGTGGCCGTTTTGCTCCCTGCTTTACTGGATCACGGATTTTGCTCCCTCAAGTCGCTCAGCATTATATTCTGCACAAAATAACTCCCAAAGCATCCATTCTTTCAAATGGGTTAAAACATATGATAATCATCTAAAAGCAACCCTAATTAACACAAATGACACACAAATCACTATAAAACTCCTACAACTATCCATAACATAATGTAACCTAGAAAACTCCTTCAACAACACACCATACAGAAACAATGTTCGAAACCCACTCCACGAACATTTCATACCCATTCTATGAATACTTTTGCAAACAATTGCATGCATCTTCATCTACATACCTGGTTTAATCTTTATCTATGTTCCAACTGGATGAATCCTTCCAAACGAAAGACACCTTAGAGGGTTGAAGTGAGATTGAAAAAACATAGAACTGTGTTCAAACTCCAAAAAAAAAAAAAATCAAGTTCATCCATTTGTTTTGCTAAAATAGTTAGGGTTTGTACTTAAATGAATTTGATCGTTGACACTAACTAATCAGAATTTCTTGGGCTTAAAGGTGTCATTTACGGAAGACGTACCTGACATGCAATTATCACGTGCAAAATTAATTAAAACTAAAACGAGAAGTGAAAGTATGAACCGTGACTGGATCACGATGAGCAAGAGTCGAGAAAACACTAAAACAATATTAAAAAACTATAAAAAAAAGGGTCGAGAGCCTAGAGCTGAAAGTGAGAGCGAGGATCGAGAGCGAGAGACAAGTTTGTTGGTGTTGCCTTCTGAAGTGGTTAGAATTATAGATAGAATTCACCTCAAAATACTATGCAAGTATACACAATCTAGCAGCAAGTGATAAGTATTTATCGTATCCACAAGGTCTTGAATTGCCTACCTCTATTGATTTAATTTGTCTTTTTAGTGATTTCAAATGGTTGGTTAAATTGATTGGATTTTTAAAATGTTGAAACAAAATAAATAAGAAAGTAGTAAATGATTACGACTAGAGAAAACAGAATGGAAACAGACACAGGTTCAGAAACTACAACAATTAAGGTCTCTCCCGACGCGCCTAGGCGTTGGGAAAGATCGAAAACGCGTCGACAGAGGTTCTGCCGACGCGTTTGTAGGCGTCGAGCAAGAAGTCGAAAAAAACAAGTCGGCAGAGCCTCTACCGACGCGTATTTTTGCACACGTCGACAGAAATGACCTCTGCCAATGCATTGACTTAGCGTCGGCAGAAAGTCCATGTGATGGCTCTGTCGACGCCTGTCATATGGCGTTGGTAGATCCTTTATTTATCATTTTTTTCGTTTTGCTATTTTTTCTGTTTTGAAAGTCTAAAATCAACACATTCAAGATATAAAAATGAAAATGCATTCAATTTTATTATCAGAAATAAATTCATACATCAAAAAGTTAATTACACATATACATGTAACTCGAGAGATATAAAATCCATACATGATAAATTGAAGTACACTAAAGTGATAAAAAAATTAACAAAATTAAAAGTATTGTTTGTTACACATAATTCTAATAAGAAGTTAGAAGCAAAAGTCTTAAGTTACAAAAAGCATCTAGCAAGCTCGTGGCGGCCTCCAAACGATATAGATGTGTCTTTCCATATCAAGGTTGAGTCGAATCATCTACAAAAAATCAAAGGAAGAAAATCAATTTACACTCGTTGAAATTTAAACCATCCAAGAAGCTAGAAACGAAAGTCTTAAGTTAAAAAGGAGCGATTATGTTAAACTTTTGAGCATACACTCAATGCTTAATATACTAAATACAACTTGAAACTAAGTTTTACACTAATACTAAACCCAACTCTTGAAACTAAGTCTAAATTATTAACTAGATGCTCCGAAAAATTCGACAGCATAACGACATAGATAAGACTAACCCATATTTTTTTAGACCTGCTAAACAAGAGAAATGCATTTCAATATAGCTAGAAACACCCAACTACAGCCCTCATAACACCTGGGTAACACCACAATCTCCAAATACAAGCGAGTCAGATATCGCATAACACAGTAATCCAAATCTTAACTAATGAAGTTAAGATTTAACTAATGAAATTACAAAACTATACAAGCAAAACACCAAATTTAAGAAAAACAACCAAGTTGATCTAACTTTATTAAGTAAAACAAAGTTACAAAACGGTAAGTAACTTTTCCTAAACCAAAAACACAAACATGTACATTTACCAAAAATTTAACTTATAGACATCTAATACTAATGAAGTATATATACCAACTAAATCATCTAACTTATAAAAAATTATAAAGAACTAAAACAATCCAACCTTAAACTTAGAAGTTATATCATGTTCACAATTAAACTCATTGAAACCTAACAAAAAAACAAAAACAAAAACAATCAAAACTTTAAACTAACTTCCAAAGTTACACAATCCATATGAACATAATTGTTGGGTTCCCAAAGTGAGTAAAAATAAGGTAAAAATTAACTCTAGAACTCTGTGCAAGTATACACAGTCCGCAGCAAGTAATAAGTATTTATCGAATCCAAGGTCTGAATTAGCTTTCACTTCATCTATTTTGTTTAACTTTTTAATGGTTTCGGAAGTAGTTTAAAATGATTGATTTTTTTATAGAATACTGAAGCAAAAGAAATGACAGAACATAAAGTAAACAAATAAAGCAGATAGATTAGAAACAGGCATTGGTCAGGATTTAGTAATTGTTTTAAAAGATGCTCTAGCAATATTATTGATCAGGCAAAACTCTTGCAGTCTTATTAGCAGGATCCTCCCGGAACTCTGGATTTTTTAGAATGTGTTTCAACTCCAATGACGCACTACCGATCAAGCACTAGGCAATTGGCTATCCCTAGCTCAGTCACTGGCGTTCACCAATACACAATGATCCAGTGTGATTAATTGCCACACACTTCTCAAATCATCCCTGAAACTAGGAAGTGATATTCATACCGACTGGCCAGGCGGGCACAAAATATAAAGTGCATAGCAATATCTATTGCATAGAAATTAAGCACGACAATTACATATTTCCTAACCAACACCTAAAGTTACTTAGTTCATAAAGTGCTTAGCAACACATGCTACAATCTGAGTAAATGCATCCATAATTACAAAATAATACAAGAAAATACTAATTCCCTTGATTGACTTCATAATTGATGGTTTTCTTGATGTCCCTAATCTTCTTCCTCTATTCGGCTTCCAAAAGTGGAAATGAACTTTCCAAGAGTGGAATGTTCCTCCCCAGAAAGGAATGAATTTGACTTGGGCGGCTCTTCCCTTTTATAGAGTGAAGACAAGCTTGAATTAGGTTGACCTAGACACGTGGATGGCTCTCCTTACTCCTTAAATCCGAGAATAGATTAACTAACTTCAGTTCATTAAAATGGATAACGAGTTGTGACGTGGCAGTTTTGCTCCCTACTTTGCTGCAGTGCAGATTTTGCTCCCTCAAGTCGCTCAGCAATATATTCTGCACAAAATAACTTCCAAAACATCCATTCTTCCAAATGGGTTAAAACATATAATATATATCTAGAAACAACCCTATTTAGCACAAAAGACACACAAATCAATATAGAAATAAGGTCTAAGTCCCCCAAACTTGAATTATTCATTGTCCCCAATGAATCATTAATTTTTATGAATTTTACCCCCAAACTTAAATATTTCTATCTGAATTTTTAAACTAGGTGTGGGACTAGAAGCAAGCTTAAAGTGGATCAAATAAATCAACACTACCTCAGAATCTTCGTGCCGCAGCGGTGACCAGGCTAGAAGAAATGCTCAAGCAAAAGGTTTCTGGAGATCAGAATACCTTAATCTAATTAAGCTTAACTAGTCCGAGCTTCAAAAATTCAAAAGAAAATCAGTTAAGTTAGAATTACTCAGTGCCATAGAACAGAAACAACTATTGGAAATTTCATTGAAAAATAAAAGAAAAAAATTAAATCAGTAGATATTCATTTTTTAGTGATCCAGCAGCAAAAAAATTAAAAACAAGCAAAGACAAACAACAAAATCAGAAAAACAGAAAAAGATGTTGGTCAGATATGCGCGAGCAACAAAAGTGATTTATCAAAAAGAAATGCGCGCCCAACTCTCCTCAGTCTTCCTAACCAGGATCTTCTTCTTCATCTCCTTCTCTCTCGACAGGCGGCGGCGGGATCCACAGATTCAACAGGTCATTAGGGAATATCGGGAAGGTCGGATATGGTTTTGAAAAATTAGATTGTAGGGCCCCCCTTAGTGCGACATCCCTCCTCTTGACATAGTTCCAGAAGGTTTGAAATTGCCTTTGAGCGAATTCCATCTTGCTGGAATGCATCTGTAATTGCTCCTGCATCTGGTGTATGCCGCACACCAAACCTCCCTGGCGTGCTTCCTGCGTCCTTTGGAGCCTAGCCAGGTTTGGTGTGTCGATTATTCCCTTATCAATCAGAGTCACATCATCCGCATTCATTGGAACCTCTGCCCTTTGGCATAACATTGTTATAGTGTTAGGGAAAAACAGCTTCCCTACCTTCTTCCGCCAGCAATCATAAATCTCAGAAGAAATTATTTTGCCCACATCAATACTCATTGAACGAAGAATAGCAAACGCATGCAGTACCCGGTCTCGAGACACCATTGAATCGTGAGTTGTCGGCAGTAAGCGCAGCTTGATGAAGCCCATCCATGTATTGGCCTCACTTTTCAGATAAGCAGCTTAAAATGTGCGTTTTTCTGTCTTCGGCAGTCTCCACTGAGCCCCCTCAATGCCAACCTCTCGGACAGCCGCATTTAATTGATCATTCGATGGTGCCACCACCATCTCATTGAAGCCTGCGTGCGGAAAGTCCTGGAGGTTGAATAAAGAATTAATAGCTCCTGGGCTCCAGTCAACGGGTACTCCTCGGACAATAGCCTGAAATCCCTCTTGATCATCAATATTTGCATAAAGCTCTCGAACAATGTTGGAATTGACCGGCTCTGGCGCACAGAACTGACTCCAGCCATGGTTCGCTATTCCAGTCCTCAAGAATCGTGGCAAGTCATCGCCAAATCCTCCTTCAAACAAAAAGTCTCTTCTCAGCATTTCTATGTATTTTGCTCGAGAAAGATTGTTGATGAAGCGATTGTACGGTAACCGTGGCTCCTCTGTTTCACTATCTTCAGGTTCCGGTGATGCTTCAGCAATACCTTTGCCCTTGTCTTCCCTTTGTTTGGGCAAAATTTCTTCCTCAGCCTTTTTCTCTGCTTCCTCTCTTGCTTTGTCCTCAGCTTCTTTTTTCTCCTGTTCCTCTCTCTCTACATGTTTTTTCTCAGAATCAGTTGTCGGAGGTGAAGGGGTATCAGTCCGAACCACCTTGACACGGCCAGCTTTTTGCTTCCAACAGCGACGGCAGGGTACTTCTGGCATGATTACCTCAACACGAGCTTCTTGCACCTCCTGTTCATTCCCTTTTTTCTGCGCCTCCTCTGTCTGTCCTTCTTGCACATCCTCTGTCTGTTTTTCTTGAACTTCCTCTATTTGTTCTTCAACTATCCGGTCAATCTGCTCAAGGTCTTGTACTTCTGGTTCCCTCGGATTTCCTTCCTCAACTGCCTCGGCAGCAACATCCTCTACTACCTACTACACAATTTCTTGATCCTCAACCCTCTGTTGCCTTCTTCTCCTCTTAGCTTCTTTTTCTTCTGGTGTTTTCTTTTTCTTTACCTTCGTTTTTGGTGCTTCGGGAGTGACCGACACCTCCTCTTCCTCATTGTCTCGCTCTTTTCTTGCTCTCGTTTTCGCCATTAGAGACTCAAAGGTTTTTACAGTAAATAGAAAAAGAAGGAGAAATACAAACGGCAAAGGAATGAAACGAGAAGTGAAAAGAAACTTACCGAAGGCTGTGAATAAATAAGGCTTCAACAAAATAAAATCTTAACTGAAAGATTTTGCTCTACATTAAATAAAATTACTGTTTTCAATCGCATGCAATCTGTAAAATTCAAACCATCAACAGTAAAAATCTGAGTTTCAATCGCCCATGGTAAATGATGATGCGTTGCCAACGGCTAAGCCCTTTGATTTCCCCTATGCGACACTTGGCTGCATCAGATGCCTCATGCAATTTACCTGCCCACAGCAAATTTAAAATCCAACGGTAAAAATAATTAATCCCCAACAAAACCCTTCCTATTCGGACGAAATATTTGATTCGGCCATAAAATTCCCGCAACAACCTTCTGAACAAAGATTATCTTCTAGAAGAATCTCGGATACGGAAGATTTTAAAAATAAAAATTAAATCAAATCAGGAAATTTAAATTTAAATTAACCGCTAAAATCAAATCTTCATTATTTTTATTTGAAGTCGAATAAATCAGAAAAACTTTATCTAAAATCTAAACCCAAACAGAAATATAACCGAAAATACAAACTAAAATAAAATCGAACTAAATCTAATTGGAAAAACTAAACTTAGCAAATAAAAATACTCAAAAATAAAATGTACCGAATTAAAAATAACAACGAATTAAAATAAATCATGCAAGGTTCAAACAAACCAAATCTAACATAATTCAAATTAAAATCAAATCAAACCAGCGAGAAATAAAATCAAAACAACCACTGGGAGCTCAAAATATTGCTTGGTGAAATGCTCCCGCAAATGTCTCGCTCTCTCATTCATCAACCAACTTTAGGGAAGGATATTTTGACTGGAAATCCTCTCCCCAATAATGCTTCACACGCTATCTATTAACTTTGAACACTCTCCCATCTTTTTCATCCTGCAAAGTAATTGCTCCATGGGGAAAAACTTCAATCACAATAAATGGCCCTGACCATTTAGATTTTAGTTTCCCAGGAAACAATTTTAATCTAGAATTGAAAAGCAAGACCCTCTGACCTTTGACAAACTCTTTAGGTTTAATTTTCCTGTCATGCCACAGCTTAGTCTTTTCTTTTTACATTTTCGAATTTTCATAAGAAAATTGGCGAAATTCCTCTAACTCGTTAAGCTGTAGCATTCTAATTGCTCCTGCACGACTCAGATCAAAATTTAATTTCTTCAAAGCCCAAAACGTTTTATGCTCTAGCTTTAATGGTAAATGGCAAGCTTTCCCAAATACTAACCTATAGGAAGACATACCTAGAGTAGTCTTATAGGCTGTCCTATAAGCCCAAAGAGTCTCATCCAACCTAAAAGACCAATCCTTCCTAGATGGATGGACTACTTTCTCTAGAATTGATTTTATTTCCCTATTGCTAATTTCAGCTTGACCATTTGCTTGTGGGTGATAAGGGGTAGCTATCCTACGCTTAATTCCATACTTAGCTAAAAGCTTAGTTAAGACATTATTAACAAAATGTGTACCCTCATCACTCACTAGAGCTCTAGGTGTCCCAAACCGCGCAAAAATGTGCGATTGGAGAAACCTTGATATTGTTTGGCGTCATTCTGATGGCATGCAATGGCCTCCACCCACTTGGACCCATAATCAACTGCCAATAAGATAAAGAGATTACCATTAGAAGGGGGAAATGGCCCCATAAAGTCAATACCCCATACATCAAACAATTCTACTTCCAAAATGTAAGTAAGAGGTATTTCATCTCTAGGCCCCAAGTTTCCTCTCCTTTGGCAAGCATCACATTGCTTATAGAACCAGTGGGCATCCTTAAATAAGGAAGGCCAGAAGAATCCACAATGCAAAATCCTTATAGTCGTCCTCTGACCGCTGAAATGCCCTCCATACGGCGAAGAGTGACATTGCTCCAAGATTTCCTTTGCTTCATCACCTGAAACACACCTACGAATAATACCATCAGAGCATTGCTTATACACAAATGGCTCATCCCAATAGTAATATTTCGCATCTTGCTTAAATTTTTTCTTCTGCCTCCAATCCATGTCAATAGGAGTGACTCCCTTTACCAAAAAGTTGGCAATATCCGCATACCAAGGAACATCCTTGACTACCTTTACCTCAACAGCAAAGAGTTGTTCATCTGGAAAGGAATCTGAAATGGCAGATTGCTTCAGCAATGATGATGTTGGATCAAGACGAGACAAATGATCTGCAATGAAATTCTCTGATCCCTTCTTGTCCTTTATCTCCAAGTCGAATTCCTGCAATAATAAAACCCAACAAATTAATCTAGGCTTTGCATCTTTTTAGACATTAAATACCTTATTGCTGCATGATCCGTAAACACTGTGACTTTGGACCCAACCAAATATGGTCGGAATTTCTCAAAAGCAAACACCACAGCCAACAACTCCTTTTCAGTAGTTGTATAGTTGACTTGTGCCTCATTTAAAACCCTGCTTGCATAATATATAGGATGGATAAATTTGCCCTGCTTTTGCCCCAGCATGGCACCTACTGCAACATCACTTGCATCGCACATTACCTCAAATGGTAAACTCCAATTAGGTGCACACAGAATGGGTGCTGAGATTAAAGCAGCCTTTAGAGTTTCAAAAGCTTTCCTACAATCTGCATTAAAGTAAAAAACATGATCAGTGCACAATAAGTTACAAAGAGGTTTACTAATCTTCGAGAAATCCTTTATGAACCTTCTATAAAATCCAGCATGACCTAAAAAACTCTGAATCCCTTTTACTGAATTCGGTGGTTCTAATCTCTCAATAACCTCTATTTTTGCTCGATCAACTTCTAGACCGTTCTTTGAAATTCTATGACCTAACACAATGCCCTCCTTCACCATGAAGTGGCATTTCTCCCAATTAAGAACTAGATGGGTATCCTCACATCTCTTTAACACATTTTCTAAATTATCCAAACAACTCTGAAAAGACCCTCCAAAAACTGAAAAATCATCCATAAATACCTCAACAGTGGACTCAACCATATCAGAAAAAATTGCTAACATACACCTCTGAAATGTTGCTGGAGCATTGCAAAGGCCAAAAGGCATTTGCCTTAAAGCAAACGTCCCATAAGGGCAGGTGAAAGTGGTTTTTTCCTGATCCTCAAGAGCAATGGTAATCTTTTTATACCCAGAATAACCATCTAAGAAACAGTATTAGGCCTGACCAGCCAATCTATCCAACATCTGGTTAATAAATGGTAGAGGGAAGTGGTCTTTACGGGTAGCTTTATTAAGCCTCCTGTAATCCATACAAACCCTCCAGCCAGTTACTGTCCTAGTTGGGATCAACTCATTTTCTCTATTACTCACCACCGTGACACCTCCTTTCTTAGGAACACATTGGACAGGGCTTACCCAATTGCTATCTGCAATTGGATAAATGATCCCAGCATCCAACCATTTAATCACCTCCTTTTTAACAACCTCTTTCATTGCAGGGTTAAGCCTTCTCTGTTGCTCAATACTCCTGAAGGATCCCTCCTCTAGAGTAATTTTGTGCATACAAAAAGATGGGCTAATTCCCTAAATGTCAGCCAATGTCCAATCTATTGTCTTGCGATATTGCTGCAGCAATTTTATTAAGGCCTCTTCATGCTCCGGCATTAAATCTGATGCAACGATAATGGGTAACGTCTCACCCTCCCAAAGATACACATACTTTAGATGATCCGGCAAGGGTTTCAAATCTAAAGTGGGTGCCTCAATTAGGGACTGCTTAATAGGAGGAGCTTTCCTTTCATTCAAATCTAAAGACTCAAAAACATCCTCACACCTAGACACTTCTTTTTCATTTTTTCTTTCTAATGAACAAACTTCTAAATCCTCTACACTAACCTCTCCATGATCTTCCAAATGCTTGTCAGTCGAATCCTGCATTGTTGTCTCAACAATTGTGTTCTCCAGAATCCTAATGAAAGAACAATCCTCCATTTTGCCTGGATACTTCATGGCCTTAAAAACATTAAACTTTACTTCCTCATTATAAACCCTCATTGTTAATTCCCCTTTTTGAACATCTATCAATGCTCTACCAGTAGCCAAAAATGGACGACCAAGAATAATTCGGACATCTTTATCTACCTCATAATCTAAAATAATAAAATCAACAGGAAATATGAATTTATCTACTAGGGGTGTTCATCGGTTGGTAAGAGTCGGTTTTGGGCCAAAACCGACGCCGACCATCGAACATATCGGTCGGTCGGTTTTAGTTTTTGTCGGTTTTTTAGAGCTTGGTGACGCCGACCGACTGAACTCACAGTCGATCGGTCGGTTTATGTCGGTTTTGTAACTCTGACGAAACAAAAAAAAAGATATGAAAAGATAGAAAAAAAAAAAGGGAGAAACAGAAAGAAGAACAGAAAAAAAAAAGGAAGGGAAGAGAGAAAGGAATAAGAGAAAAAAGAGAGGGAGAAGAGAAACAAACTATATTAAAACGCATAAGAAAGTAAGAAAAAAAAAAAGAAAAAGTGATGGAGAAAACGATGGCGGCGGACCGACGGTGGCGGTGATCGACAGTGGGAGATGAAGAGTCCGTGAGAAGAGAAAAAACGAGAAAGAAAAAGGGAGAATGAACAAAAAAAAAAGAAAGAACAAGGGAGAAGGAATCGAGAAGAAAGAAAGAGAAGAGAGAAATGGAAGAAGAAGATATCGTGAAGAAGAAGGAAATAGAAATAAATGAGAGAAAAATAAAATTAAGAGAAAAAGAGAGAGAGATTCGGTTAGATAAAAAAGAGAAAGAAAAGAGATAAAAAAGAGAGAAAGGGGAATTAATAATTAATATAATTTAAAAGGACAATCATGACTTTTTCTTTGGAAAGACAAATCTGAAATGACTTGAAAAGACTACACACTGCATGTGCAGTGTGCAGCGTGCGTATAGGCATCAGTTTGAATTTATATATATATATATATATATATATATATATATCAATATCGGTCGGTCGGTCGGTTTTCTTAATTTTTTAATGAACCGACCGACCGACGGTCGGTTTTGTCAAAGAAAAAACCGACCCCGACCGAATACAGCAAAAAACCGACCGACCGACGTCGGTTCGGTCGCTTTCGGTCGGCCGAGTCAATTTTCGGTTTCATTTTGAACACCCCTATTATCTACCTTCACTAAGACATCCTCAATTTTACCCTCAGGATATGTGATAGACCTATCAACTAGTTGGAGTGTGACTGTGGTAGGCCTAGCTTCACCAATACCTAACTTTTGATAGACCAAAAGAGGCATAAGGCTAATGCTTGCGCCTAAATCACAAAGTGCTCTACCTAACTCTTTTCCACCTATTGACACAGGTATAGTAAATGACCCTGGATCCTTAGCCTTGGTTGGTAGCCCATTCTTAAGAATAGCACTCCTCAGTAAGAGATACAATTTCAAACTCACCTAACCTCTTCTTTTTAGTTAAAATATCCTTAAGAAATTTAGCATAATTAGGCATTTGCTCTATAGCTTCTACTAAAGGGATATTTATATGCAATTACTTAAGAATCTCTAAAAACTTTTTAAATTGACCATCCTGATTCTTAGGTCTTTGCCTTTGTGGAAAAGGTAGAGGTGGTACATAAGGTGAGGGCAGCACATAAGGTGGTTCCACATCTGGAACAGAACCAAATGCTCCAGCATCATTATTGCTGCCTCCAGCACCCTGACCAGACTCCAACTCTTTCTCAATAACAACATTTTTATCACAATTTTTCTCTATATCCTGGGGTTTACTAGGCTCTTTTCTCTCTTCTAGTGGCTTACCACTCCTAAGAGTCACTGCCTTTACCTGCTCCTTACCTTTCCTTCTAGGGTGCTCAGTATCTGAAGGAAGTTTCCCTTGAGGCATTGCCTTCAGCTCAGTAGCTAGCTGGCCCACTTGCAATTCCAGGGCTCTCATTGAAGCTTGATTACTTTGAATTGCGGCATCTGTACGAGCCATATATTCTTTCATCATTGTTTCAATAGAACTCTCTGAATTTTGCTGGGTCAAAACCTACTTATTTTGCTGGGGCAATACCTGTGCTTTAGCAAATCCCGATTGGTTCACCTTCTGTTGTGCTTGCACATTACTTCCTTGTCCTCCCCATGAGAAATTGGGGTGATTGGGCCAACCTGGATTATAAAAGTTAGAACAAGGATTATTCCTCTGATTACCTACAAAGAACACAGAAGCTGGATTGCTGGGGCAAAACTCGTAGTTGTGCTCTTCACCACAATAGACACATGCTTCCTCTGCAACTTGGTTCACCATTACAACAAGCTCCACAGCTGGCGGCTGCTGATAACTAACCACTGTCACATTTTTAAGAGCGTTAGCTAACATTGCAATATCAGCCCTAATGGTGGGCACACCATCAACCTCTAACACACTCTTAACTTTTTTATTTGTGCCTCTAACGTCTGACCACTGACAACTATTAGTTGATATTATTTCTAAAATTTCATGGGCTTCATTAAAAGTTTTTGCCAAAAGGGCCCCTCCAGCCGAAGCATCAACCATACCTTGGGTTTCTCCATTTAACCCATTGTAAAATGTTTCCATTTCGATACAATGTGGTAAACCATGGTGGGGACACTTCCGCAAAAGCTCCTTAAACCTCTCCCAAGCCTCACTAAAAGTTTCATCTTCAAGTTGCCTAAACCCTACTATTTCACTCCTCAATTTAGCATTCTTATTTGGTGGAAAATATTTACTAAGGAATTTTTCCGCTAATTCATTCCATGTCCTAATTGATCGTGGAGCAAAAGAATTTAACCATGTCTTTGCTCCATCTCTAAGAGAATACAGAAACAAAGTTAATCTAAGGGCATCCCTAGGCACTCCTTGAATTACAAAAGAATCACAAACTCCTAGAAAAGACTTAAGATGTAAATGGGGGTCTTCAGATGACAAACCATGGAATTGACCCACGGTTTGCAACATCTGAAACATTATCGGTTTCATTTCAAAGTTTGCTGCCTCAATTTGAGGACGTGCAATCCCTGGATTTAACTCATCAAACATTGGACAAGCATACGCTTGAATGACTCTGGCCCTATTGTTCGCTACCAAGATAGGATTCTCAGCCTGATTATTTTGTTGTCCATTTTGCTCCAACGGTGGATTTGCCTGCAGCACACGATTCTGCTGGGGGTCTACTGGATCTTCTAGAGCCTGCGGGAGACGCGGCACATCAGCTATTGGATTTTGGTTTCTACGCTGCTCTCTCCTTCTTCTCCTAAATGTCCTCTCGATTTCTGGATCAAGCTCGAACCTTACCCCAGGCAGATCGCTCATGCACCAAACTCACACCTGCAAAAACAAAAGAAACAATCAAAAAGTTCTAGCACCAAACCACTAAAACACATACACAAAACAGATAAGATAAAAACTTATTCAAGTCCCCGGCAACGGTGCCAAAAACTTATCGGGTTCCCAGAGTGAGTAAAAATAAGGTAAAAATTAACTCTAGAACTCTGTGCAAGTATACACAGTCCGCAGCAAGTAATAAGTATTTATCGAATCCAAGGTCTGAATTAGTTTTCACTTTATCTATTTTGTTTAGCTTTTTAATGGTTTCGGAAGTAGTTAAAATGATTGATTTTTTTATAGAATACTGAAGCAAAAGAAATGACAGAACATAAAGTAAACAAATAAAGCAGACAGGTTAGAAACAAGCGTTGGTCAGGATTTAGTAATTGTTTTAAAAGATGCTCTAGCAATATTATTGATTAAGCAAAACTCTTGCAGTCTTATTAACAGGATCCTCCCGAAACTCTAGATTTTTTAGAATGTGTTTCAACTTCAATGACGCACTACCGATCAAGCACTAGGCAACTGGCTATCCCTAGCTCAGTCACTGGCGTTCACCAATACACAATGATCTAGTGTGATTAATTGCCACACACTTCCCAAATCATCCCTGAAACTAGGAAGTGATATTCATACCGGCTGGTCAGGCGGGCACAAAATATAAATAAGCACAACAAATAATCAAGATGCATCAAATCAATATTTATTGCATAGAAATTAAGCACGGCAATCACATATTTCCTAACCAACACCTAAAGTTACTTAGTTCATAAAGTGCATAGCAACACACGCTACAATCTGAGTAAATGCATCCATAATTAAAAAATAATACAAGAAAATACTAATTCCCTGATTGACTTCGTAATCGATGGTTTTCTTGATGTCCCTAATCTTCTTCCTCTATTCGGCTTCCAAAAGTGGAAATGAACTTTCCAAGAGTGGAATGTTCCTCCCCAGAAAGGAATGAATTTGACTTGGGCGACTCTTCCCTTTTATAGAGTGAAGACAAGCTTGAATTAGGTTGACCTAGACAAGTGGATGACTCTCCTTGCTCCTTAAATCTGAAAATAGCTTAACTAACTTCAGTTCATTAAAATGGATAACGAGTTGTGACGTGGCAGTTTTGCTCCCTGCTTTGCTGCAGCGCAAATTTTGCTCCCTCAAGTCGCTCAGCAATATATTCTGCACAAAATAACTTCCAAAGCATCCATTCTTCCAAATGGGTTAAAACATATAATATATATCTAGAAACAACCTTATTTAGCACAAAAGACACACTAATCAATATAGAAATAAGGTCTAAATAATTCCCTTTTGGAGAGTTATCAATAATGAACTAAAATGATCAAAGCAACAAACATTAATCTGATTTACTAAGTAAACAAATATTAAACTCCTCGAACTCATCAAACTATAACAAAGAAATCTTTATAAGCATAACACCAAAACCAACCAAATTAATCGAACATTACTAAGTAAACAAAAGTTACAAAACTACCTAAGTAACTTTTCCAAAACCAAAATTACAAACACATCCACATAAAACTTAGACTTATAAAAAGAAAAAGTTACAAAACATAATAGTTTTACCCCGAACTTCTCAATGGACATATATAGCATTTAAAACTTAAACCATGAACATATGATAAATTAGGATACGGATAAGTAATTTGGCACTACTAGCAAATCCGAACTTATTTGTACCTAAGTTTGGGGTGTTCATGGGCTGTGAGTCCATTAAATGATGTGATTCCATGAAATGTTGGAGCATGTCTTTCAGGTCGTTTATTTCCTCCTTCGTCTCCTGCTTGCTGGTCTGGAGCTACTTTTGTATATTTTCGCACTTGGCCTTCAGGGTGTTAATCTCTTCTTGTTGTTCAAGCTCCCTCTGCGTGGGTCCCGAATTGACTGATGTACTCCCACTCGTGCTTGAACGAGATGGCTTAGGTCCCCAATCCCATGCCTTTAACGTGGCCAGGCCATTTACCCAAAACCGTCTCACATATGAGAGGTCCAATGAGTGGTTGAGACCCTTCTGGAATATGAGCATCACGCAGATCTTCCATCTTCCTCTACATTTATAAAATATACAATTAAGTTCTTTAAAACTACATAAAGTAACTAAAGTTTAGATTCTTACGTGTGCATCCTCTGCTGCCTGGTTCACCCACTTTCCATTTTTCGAATGGGTCAGTTCAAATAGTTCAATGGGATCTATGTCTCGACCCTCCTTCTCTTTCTGCAATTCAAACACAAGTAAAATTTTAAGAAACCACTTATTGATAATCGTAGAGATGGCTTAATTAGTTTATTTATATCTTACCGTTTCTTGTTGAATGTTTATAAAAGATTTTGACCCTGCCTTGTGGTTGAACGCCAACATGGATCAACTTCTTTTATTTGATTCTGAGGATTTCTGCATAAGTTAACAAACATAAGGATCTAAACTTTGCAAAGCAAATCGAAACCAACAACAAGAATGTAGGGATAATAGCCTTAGGCAACAGAAGATTTCAGAGGACCTTAATCAAATTAAACGTCGATTGGGATACCAATACGACGGCAAAATAATTCACAGCAGTAGAATCTATATTAAACATGCTGGAAATAGATATAAAACATGCTAGAATCATTTGGAAAAAATTATAGATCTAATCTAAATAGGATTCTAATGATCCAAGATCAAGAAAACCTTACCCTTGTAGAAATTCTTGATCGGTATCGCCTTTTCTCCTAGAGATCGCAGAAAAACAGCAGCATTTTCTTCCTTTTTCCCGCTGGAAAAACCCCCACGAACACCACCAAAATAATCACACTGGTATCCTCGCGTAGGTATATGCGTTGGTAGCTTGTGGGAGCAATTTCTCTAAGGGATTTGGAGATCAATCAACGTCTCTGTGATTCTTGGAAGGAAAACGCAGAGAGAGTGTTTTTCAGAGCGAGAGAGATTCACGTGAGAGAGAGAGATTGAGATTATCGTGAGAATGAACTCAAGTAACGGATGAAAACCAATCACCCTAAAATAACTCCCCAACGTGAAAGACCTAGGTTAGTGGGGTGGAACAGATCAATCAGTTACTTTAACTGATTGATTATGAAATTTAATATTAATAATAAATAAATTAATATTAATAATTAATAATATAATTATTTTAATAATTAAACTAATTATTGTTAATGCAAATCATATTTACATAAAATTCCCACATAACCTATAGTTTTAATGTAATTCTATTAAATCAAATGTAATTGAATTAAATTAAAACAAAAATTAGTTAATTCAATAATTAATTAACATTATAATTAAATATCATATATTTAACTATATCTCTCTCATATAAACTATAGTATTAATGTACATCAAATGAACATTAATTATAACCTATAGTTTTAATATGAATCAAATTCATATTTTAATTTAATATTCGAACCCTTTCGAATATTCAATTCTCCCTTAGAAATTTACCTCAACGCCCTAAATGAGCTACCGGTGGGACCTAATGGACCTACAGATCAGAAGCTCCAACGATATGAGATTAATTGGCTAAACTCATTAACCAAGTTAATCAATGTTCGTTAACTGTGGTTCACTCCACTAAAGAACCACAGCTGCACTCTTCTCATTGCAGATATATTTCTGTGTCCACGGTATTGACCATCAACAGCATGTCAGCCCTTCACGTGTGTTCGTACCCCAGCTAGGTCAAATTACCGTTTTACCCATGGGCTACCTCTTTATCCTTAAGTATCAGTGCTCCTCTAATGAACAACATGTTTGAGGTCCAACCAACAAACAGAAGTCCCTCTCATGCCATAGAGAGGGCAGGGCCCTTTGTTCAAGACCCGGAGACACCACTTAAGGGAACACACCTCTACTTACCCTAAAGTCGGGAAAGAAGTGAATTCCATCTTGTGTGACTATGTTCCCAACTCCCCACTCGGTCTTGTCCCCAAAATGGTAGCTTTATTGAGTCGGCGTGCAGGCCACTCTCACCTGTACAAATCAAAGAACAATCTCTCACGGACAAGAGTCCATAATCCACTCAGGATTGAGACTAAGTTGCCTAGGTCATCCTAGTGAAATAGAAACCAAACTAACTAACGGTGTTATAGTTAGTGGTTATCTATTTCGCGGTCCGGTCTTTGTGCAAACTCATTGCACAGGATACCCCCACTCGCATGTCAACTACATGAACACGCTGGATCATTACGTTTGTATCGAAATACAAAGCGGGTCGTATCCATAGTGTCACCAAGATAAGGTACCCAGCCTTATCCCTATACTACAGACCCTTTAGGCTAAATCTTGAACATTGATCCCCGTACGTCCCTACATACTAGTTCAAGCCTCATTCTATTAGCCTAGGATGTTTAGTTTATTGGATTAGGGTTAATAAGACAAGATTACACAATACAAACATAGACAAATGAATAATACATCATTTTATTAATGTTCGGTCAAAAGTACATTTACTATCTACGAGTTTTAGGGCATAAAACCCAACAAACTCCCACTTGATTATTATTATTTTTAATTATTTTTATTTCTTTTTATTCCTTCTCTCTATTCCTCCTTCTTCTTCCTCCTCCTCCCCTCCTTCTTCTTCTACTACTTCTTCTTCTTCAACACCTTCAACCTATGGCTGGAGGCCGGTGACCACCGCTCGCTGGTCGTGGACAACTTTTTTTTCTCTTCTTCTTTTTTCCCTTCTTCTCCAACAACTTTTTTTTAAAAAAAAAATATAAATAACCGAGGAGGGAGGGAAGGAGTTCCCTCCTCGTTTTTCCAGCAAAAAACCGAGGAGGGAGCTCTTATTTTTAAAAAAAAAATAAAGAAAGGTTGGAGAAGAAGGGAAAATAGAAGAATAAGAGAAGAGAAAAGGGGAAAAAAAAAGTCGCTGGCGAGCGATGGTCACCGGCCATGGGTTGAAGAAGAATAAGAAGAAGGAAGAAGAAGGTGGAAGAGAGAGAAGGAATAAAGAAGAAATAATAATATTTTTATTAATTTAATATATTTTTAATCAAAAAATTAAAAAATAATTTTTTTAAATTAAAAAATAGTGTCACATCATCCGTCTGTTAGTTTTTAACGGAAAAATTGATGAAGGGACTAAAATGAAACTAAAACCAAACCTCAAACTCAGGGACCAAAATGAAACCTAACCCAAACCTCAGGGACTAAAAGTGTATTTTTCCCTAATAATTATATTATATTAATTTTATATCTAATATTAAATTAATATTTTTTACCTGATTTCGACTTTTCTCTAAATAAAATTTCTCGAACGTGAATCCCTATTCACGTGTTCAATATTTAAATCATATTTAAATATAACTAACTCTCAAATTTTAGTTTAATTCAAAATTAAACCAATATGTCGTTAATATCATATATAACCGACACTTATACCCTATTCTGAATTTGAACGTTTCAAACACTCCTATCATATTGTTCCAAGGTCTATTCCCATATGAGCTAGTAGAGGGACCTAATGGACCTACAGATCATCGGCTCCAACGATTCGAGAATAACCGGTTAAACTCATTAACCTAGCATTCAACATTCATTAGCTACCAGGACACTCCACTATAGCCCGTAGCTACACTTCCCTCACTATAGATATATATATTTTTGTCCACTCAATATAACCATGATTAGTAAGTCGATTCTTCATAGGTTGTTCGTAACTAAAGCTAGGTCAAATGTTCATTTTACCCCTAAAGTTACATATTATTCCTTAAAATGGTTGGCTTATTGAGTCAGCGAACTCGAGCCACTCTCACCCATGCAAATCAAAGGACAATCCTGAATAAGCGGGAGTTCATAGTTAGCTCAAGATTAAGATCGAGTTACCTAGGTCATCGCATGAGGTAATCAGTTTCATCAGTAAACGACGTTATAAAGTGAAAGTGACTTATCTCGCGATTCGGTCTTATGCAAACTCATTGCATAGGACACCCTCACTCACATGTCACCACATGAACGATTCAGGATCACATCGTTTGTAATACAAAGTCAGTCACGTCAATAGTGTCCCTAGAATAAGGTACCCAGCCTTATCCTTATACTATAGACCATTTAGGCTATTTACTTGAACTTGATCCACTTTTATATCACTACATAAAGTTAAGTATTCATAATATAGTCATGGGTTCTTAGTTTATTGGATTTGTGGTTTAATTAGGCAAGATAAACATAATGCTTTATTAATGAATAGTCAAGTGTTAGATTTACTATCTACGAGTTTTATGACATAAAACCCAACACAATGTTTATTATGTAATGACTAAATCTTTGTAGTTTATAAATACAATGGTCCTAATCAAGTTATCAATCATTATATGTAATAAATTTCATTAAATCTTAATAATAATTTTCACGACAATGACTAAATCGTTACATATTAAAGTTTAGGGACTAAATTATTACCAAATTGAAAGTATAGGGACTAAATTGTTACAAATTAAAGTTTAAGGACTAAAGGTGTGTTTGGTTTAACTTTTCAAGTGTTTAATTTTCAGGAAAAAAAATCATTTTGAAAAAAATTCTAATGTTTGGCAACCACTAAAAATATCTTCTTAAAAAATGAGATTGAGAAATAAACCATTTTGAGAAAAACACTTGAAAGTAAATTTTTTAAAAAGAGTTTTTATAATATAATAACTTGAGTTTAAAAAAATTTATGAGGAAATGTAACCAAACATATGAGTGTTTAAATTTTAAACTTTTTTTTTTTCAAAAAAAAATTCTAAACCTTTTTTATACAAAATGCTTAAAATAAAATGCATAATTGAAAAACATTTAAACTAAAAGACATTCCAAACAAGTCTTAAATTGTTACTTCTATGAAAATTTAGGGCCAAATGTATTTTTTAACCTATAAAGTTCTATGTTTTCCAAAATTTTATGAAGAGTATCATATTCATGAAAAGTTTATCAAAATATGTTATAAAAAATTTTACTAATTAATTTTTTAAAAAAAAACATTTATACTAAATAACAAAATAAAAATGCATATTTCCATAAGTTACCACTATTACAATATTTATGAAAATGATATACCGTGTGAACTGTGAATTTTCAAATACGACATGTGGGATATGGATATCACATTTAATTTATATTCAATATTTATTGTTTTCTTAAACTTAGAAAATATTCATATTTAAATCTATTATTATAAAACTGTTAGCTTATATTGAATAAATGCGCGCATCTGGTGTAGTGGTATCATAGTACCCTCCCACGGTACTGACCGGGGTTCGATTCCCCGGATGCGCATTCTTTTTCAACCAATTTTAACCACAAGTTTTTAATTTTGTCTTCTATTTGAACTCCATACTTAAACAAGTGTTTTATATTTTTATCATAGTTTTATTTCTACTAAATTTACCTAAGGTTTTTTTTTAAGAAAAAAATAAAATTCTTCTAAAATTTATTACAAAGATCAAGCATTGTACCAACTTAAACTCGACCGATGCACAAGATTTACCATTGAACAAATCTCCTAAAATTCAAGGAAGTCAGTACAAATCCAGCTATAGCGTTGTCTTCTTTAGAGCCATAAATTTCGTACCAAACTTACGCTCTTTATAGTTCACTAAACACACATACGGATGTTTTTCTCGATTGAATAATTTTGATCTATGTTGTTTGAGAACATGTGCACATTAATACATTTGAATCCATACTTGATGCTATGTTATTAATTTTCTAAAATCAAAATAAAAGTAACGACCAAAATAATTATTTCTTTAACGTTGATTTTAAAAGTTTAAAGACCAAAATAGAGCAAGCCTAAGGTTTAGGTACCAAAACGAGCATTTTATAAGTATAAAGACCAAAATAGAATAATATTGAAAGTTGAAGAGCCAAAATGAGATTTAAACCTACCTCGTTACAAAATCGGAAAACTAAGTTTAAAATTTAATATAAGAACTAGGTAGAATGTTTCAAAATATGGAACCCATTTCCCAAAAAAAAGTAATAATTGATATGGTAAGGTAAAGCAAATGATGTTAGAGAAAGAAGTGATTCTCATCACAACTCCCCAAGTAAATTGTCTTTTTTAAAAGGAACTTTCACACAAACAAATGCATCACAAGCATTGAGGAATGAGGGAAGAATGCTCTATTGGGGAGGGACAAAGAGGCAACAAACACAACCCTAAGGCTGTCATAAAAGCTAAAGTTCTATGACTTCAATTATTACATTTGGAAGGAAAATTAATAACAAAAAGAAAAAAAAAAAGTGATGAATAGTAAGCCTAAAGATAAAGAGAGAAAACAAAAGGGCCATTCAGAAAGGAGAGCTTTGGAGTTAAGTCTTTGAAATTTTGTTAGGTTTCTTAATTGATGATGCAATTGTGAAAACTCATAGGAAAAAAAACATCTAGAAAGTTACAAAAACCACCCCTGAACTATAGAGGTTGTTATAATCACATTCCCGAATTTTTTAGTTGATCAATTAGTCCCCTAAATTTACAAATTTGTTACAATTAAGCCTAAACCATAGACCAAAAGTATTATTCTAATTGAAGCTTCAAACTATAAGATTATTATGATCAAATTCAGATTTTTTGTGTCAATTTTTTATTTTCTCAAATCAAGACAAAAAACTCAATGTTGATCCAAAATCCGAGAACCTGAACTTTTTTAACGGTTAATATTAATACATTTCAAATTTTTGTAGAGTTAAAAAAACACATTCTATTAAATTGTAACTATTCGATAACTCAAGGTTTGATTGTAACAATTCTTAAAGTTCAAGAGTGGTTTGTGCATTTTGTAATAATTAAGAGTTAATTACAAAATTCTGTAAGTTTAATGACTGATAGATGAAATTGAAAGTTTGAAGGTGTGATTGTAACAATCCTATATAGTATAAGAGTGGTTTTTGCTATTTATGCCGAAGATACAAAAATTCACTCCCTAAATCACTTTGCTAAATTTCTAGCAAATGAAAAATCAATTTGACTCAAAATTAACCCCAAGAACATGTTAGGATAGAATTCCAATTATTGAATGTTAATGACAATAATAGTAAACAAAACTAAGAAGCCCTTTGGTAACATTGTTTTTGTTTTTGGTTTTATTTCTAAAAATCATACTTATTCATAACATTTTTCTTTCTTTTTCTAATCTAATTTCAAAAGAATTTTTTAAAATTCTAACAAAAATTTGAAAACTCTTTTAGCTTTTCATAATATATCTTTTTTTAAAAAAATGACTAAAATTTTAAAAATATTTTTATTTTAGATGTAAAAAATAACATAAAGATATAAGTTTTCATTAATCTAAATAAAATCATTATCAATTAGAATCTAATAAAAGTATAATTCAAAATTCAAAAGCTAATGAAAATTCTAAAGTTTATAGATTAAATAAACACAATATTCAAAATTCATAAGATATATTTATAATTTAACCTAAAAAAAAAAAAACCTAAAGACTAAAGTACAACCTAGCATACAAGGCATTTGCTTTTCTTAAAAAACTAAAACTTTGAAAGAGTAAAAGAAGTACACTAAATAAAATAAAGCTAAGCACAAAAACCCACAAAGTTTCTCCTTTTTCCCATTCCTTTTTCTTGTTCTTTTTCTTTTTCTTTTTTTCTTTTTTCCTTTTTTGCCCTCATACATTATCCCTCCATATACATATGTATATTACAATTCTACCCCCATACACTCATACAAGTTGTACAAGTTTAGTATCCTCATTGGTGTCCAAGATTGTCCAAATAAACACAATTTTCTTCATCACATGACGGAGCAACCGCTTGGATTCTCGTCGCTAAAGAAGTCGAATGGACTCGACGGTGGAGAGTTTGGTTGTTCCGCCAACAGCAATGGTGGCGATGGCGGTGAGATATTTCTCGGTGCAACTGAATGTACATATGCATACGAATACGGTGGCGGTGCAGCATAGTAGGGACCGTGGGTGCCACTTGGATGCGCCGTATTGTAACTTGCCACGTAAGCTGGTTGCGATACCACCGTGTGTACTGGATAATAGTACGGCTGGTTAAGTGGAGGGCTGTGATTGGTTGATGGAATTTGATCATGATGATGATCAAGAGGAGTGGTTGATCCTATGCTGGCAGGTGCAGGAACTGTCTGTGGACTCACCACATCGCCGGTCACAGTGCCGCTGCCTCCTCCGCCACTCTTCTCTTTCCTCTGCCCTTTCTTCTTCTTCTTCCTCAATTCTCCGCCGTGACTTCCGCTTGCATCGACCGCCACTGCAGCACTCGACCCACCCGGCCCACTTGGCTGAGTCTCACCGGCGATGCTCTGATCACCACCGCCTTGCGGCGGAGACTCCACTATTCGTTCTACGCCGGAGCCACCAATCTCAGCCGCAGCTCCACCGCCATCGCCGCTCTTACTAATTTCAAGTACTTGGGCATTTCCATTAATTCCACATTTCTCTTCACTTTTTGGTGGGACTTGCACTTCTTTCGCCGGTGCCTCTGTTTCAGTGCTCTGTTTCTGCTTTTCGCCGTCGTGCACGGCGGCGCTGGCTTCGCCGGCGGGGATTTCCACAGCGACTTGTTTTTCTTTTGTGTTTTTGGAGATGGGTTTTTGTTCTGGCCATGGTTCTGCGTGCTTTCCTGCCTTTATTAATTTTTTTATCAGTGTCTGTTCATCTATGTTTGTTGTTACTGTGACTTTTTGCTGCTTTCGATCGATTTCTACTGCGTGAACTCCTGAAATTATGGAGAAGATTTGAGAGAAATTCTGATAAATTGGAGGGATTTGAAGAAGAAAATGATGAGTACAGAGGAAATGAACAACACCCAGATGAGAAAATGGTAGAAATTTTGGATTTTGAAGGAAATCAATGGTTCAAATCTGGAGAAATGAAGCAAATGTTTTGAGAAAATGAGGGAAAGTTTGGATTTTTAAAAGAAAACAATGAATAAATTTTGAAGAAATGAGGCAAATTATGAAGAAGGTAAGAAATGTTAAGAGGGAAAATTAAGAATACACAAATGAAAAAAAAAATGTAGGAAATTTTGTATTTGAAGATAAAAATCTGAACAAATCAAGCAACTTTTGATAAAAAGAGTCATGTTAGAGAGAAATTAAGCAATACCCAGATGAGAAAATGAGATAAATTTTGGGTTTGAACAAAATGATTGATCAAAATCTAAAGAAATGAAGATATGATTTGAGGAAAGAAGAAACTAGTGAAGCAAAATTAAGAAAAACAAAACCCATATGAAAAAATAAGAGAAATAAGGATGTGAGTGGAATCAAACATCAAAATCTAAAGAAATAAAGCAAAATTTGAAGAAAGAATAAATGTTAGAGAGAAAGTAAACAACACCCAGAAGAGAAAATGAGAGAAATTTGAATTTGAAATAAATCACTAAACCAAATCTGAGGAAATTAAGAAATTATACAAAGAAAAAAAACCATGTAAGAAAAGAAAAACAACACCCAGATGAAAAAATCTAAGTTTTGAGCACAAAAAAAACAGTGAATTGAAAGGTGAAAAGAATAGTTCCTTAAGAAAAAAACAACATGCAAGAAGAAAACAGTAAATAATTTTTAGTTTATAACAGCAAGTAATTGAGGTTATTATATACCATGAATATTGTGCAGAATCTTGATGACTTTCCTCTTGCAACCTTCACAGTGAATGGAGACTCTCAACACACATGTCTGCAAAATTTTAGCAGAAAATAAGAAAGATTACCAAACCAAGAACCAAATTCAAAAATTTTCCAAAAAAAATTAAAATAAAATAATTAACTATGATTTTTTTACCTTACAGTTGAAGGGTTCTGAAGTCCCTTCTAATTCTTTAGCTTCTGGTTTTGCCATTAGAGAGAAGAATGGAACAGAGAGAAAGAAGTGTTGATCTATGGGCTTGAGGGTTATGTTTAAAAAACTAAAAAAAGAACTTTTTTTTTTTTTAAAGAATAATGGTTCTTTGGGGCTGAAAAGGGTACTTTTGGGCTGGCAATAGTTCACTAACTAAATGTGTGAACTTGAATTGGATTTCCTTTACATTACAATACCATTTTGATGCTTTTTTCTTTCATTTTTTTAAATGTAAGTTATAGACTACTTTATTGCTAAGTTAAATAAGTATGGTCCAAAATAAATAATCTTTTTGTACCATCTAAAGAAAGCCTACTTCCATTTTGCTTTCATAGTATAATGGATGTCTACAACTCTTCAATCTCAATTAAGAATAACTACATGGTTGATTATAGTTTAATTCTATTGGTTAGAGTATTAAAAGCTTTTTTTTCTAAGTTAGAATTTGAATTTGCACCTAATGCACAATTTGCTTACCGCAAGTGTACGAGTCAAGTAATAATATAGTGTTTTCGTGATTAAACGAGTGTCGTCCTCTGGATTGGTTTTCTAGCAAATTAAGTACCGTGAATAATCTTGTTCAATTTTATTTAGGGAGCAAAACTTAATGATAAAGATAAATTTAAAGACAAAAAGCATAAAATAAAGGTGGAGACTCAAATGGAAAGACTCTTAAGGAATTGATTTCATTGT
This sequence comes from Luffa aegyptiaca, assembly GCA_017139565.1. Lineage (NCBI taxonomy): Eukaryota > Viridiplantae > Streptophyta > Magnoliopsida > Cucurbitales > Cucurbitaceae > Luffa > Luffa aegyptiaca. Next base: position 8,894,343 of record CM029397.1, read on the forward strand.
TGAGATTGAGGATTAATTAATGGAATGAATTTCGCATGCAATTATTCTACCAAGTCTAGGAACCTTTTATCACAACTATCTCTCCTGAGCATAATTGATTCTCATGCATGCAACCAACTATCTCTCCCGAGCATAATTCATTAACTTGCAAGGCCTTGGGTTTAGTTCTTCAAGCAACTTCTAAAGTTATTCTAAATCCCATCACAAACTTAGAATTTCTACTTTAGTCATGCAATTAGTAAATTAAGTCTTAGGCCAAATTCCCTCTCTCAAGCAAGATTCAACACTCAAATCATTCAACTAGTGATCAAGAAGTAATTGAAAGCATTTAACCATAATTGCATAGGTAAAATAAATGCATATTCATACCACAAATCAATCCAACAAACTAAACAACTACATCAATCCCTAAGACAAACAACTAGCAATTCATAGTATTCAAACTACAAACACTAATTGAAAGGAAAGCCATAAAAACAACAAGATGTAAGGGAAAGAGAAGGGATAAACTCTCGAATTCGTTGAAACCGCACGTCCCCGTCACGATCTCCACGTCTTCAAGCTTGATTCCCACTCCTAGGCCTTACTTCAGCTCCCACAGAAGGTCTATAGTCGAAATTAGGGCTAAAATCTAACCAAATGGACTCTCCTAATCCGTAGCACAAAAGATTGTATATATAGGAAAATTGTCGGTAGCGTCGCGACACTGTGCATAGCGTCGCGACGCTGTCCCTGCCACCGCCAAAAACATAAAAGGAAAACCAGCGTCGAGACGCTAGCTCTCGGGTTTGCCTCAAACTTAAGCCTCCAACTTTGATTCTAGTCCATTTCTTTGGCCTCTTTTTGTGTCCCGAACACCCGATTAACTCCATTTTCTCGATTTAGCTCCAATAATTGATTCCTACAAATAGAACATTAAAATGCATAAATTTGGCCAATTTATTTCAAAGACTAACTAAAATAGATAGGTAAAAATAGCTTGCTATGCTCGCTATCAGCACCTACTTGTTAAGTTGCAATATTCTAAAAGAACATAAGAATAATAACTAGGTTGACTTCTCCATCCACTTGTTTAAGTGAGCATAGTGCAATAGTAATTGGCATGTAATCTTGACCAAAAGTTAAAGCTTAAACACAAAAGTGTAAAACACCAAGAGAAGATCTCTTTTCATATTTATTAATCATCATGTTGAATACATAGAGAACAACACTATTTATAGGTTGAGAAAAGAGGTAACTCTTGGAAATAGTTGTAACGCCCCGTGTTTCGAAATTATGCCATTTTGGATTAATCGGGTTTGAATTCTAATTTGGAAAAAAAAATTAGAATTTAATTGTAACCTTCAATCGATATTTTTTAAACCAATTGGGATATTTTATTTTTCCTTCTCCTCATGCGTTAGTGCTAAGCGGTTAGTGGGGAAGAGGGTATACGTTTTTCTCTGATTAGTGGGCAGTTAATTGGAGTTTTGGTTTAAAAAAAAAAAAGAAAAAAAAGGGAAAAAGAATAGAGAAAAAAAAAACCACCTCACCCACTCTTTTCTCTCCCTTCCTTTCTCCCTCACGCATCAGCCCCCCCCTTTCGATTCTTCTTCTCTCCGAAAACCCACGCGCCGCCGCTGTCGTTGCCAGCCCCCGTCGCCGCCGTCTCTCTTTCTCTCGTTTCTTCTCTTCGCGTGCAGTAGCCGGTGTTGTATCTCCCTTGCTCGATTTCTCTCGCTGTCAACAATACCCACGTCACCGTTGCACGCTCTCTTTCTCTCTCTCGCGCCATTCTTATCGAGCATCACCCACGAGCCGCAAGTCGCCGCCTCCCTCTCTGTCTCTCGGTTTTGTTCTTCGACCGCCACCTTCATTCTCCCTCTCTCGTTTTCCTTCTTCTCCGGTTTAGATTCGCGAGTACCCATGGTCAGGCGAGTCGAAATGAGGCCCTCACATGTGCAATCAGCAGCATATTCCTCGCGAACGACTCCAATCTCGTCCAAATCCGTGGGTTTCAGTCTCCAACAAAGCCTTTCGACATTTTTGGTAAGTTTAGCCTCGACCCACTCGTTTTTCTTCAAGTTTCTGCATTTACCCACTTGATTTAGACTCTAATTTATGTCTAAAACATTACCCATGCGTAATCGACCTTCGTTTTGATTTACCCACTTCGTAGCAGCATTGTATCTTCAAATTTAGGCTCTTTCGATCAACAACCAGCGAGCGTTCGGGCTCAAAGTTGACTCACGACACTTGCCCATAAGTCGAAAGACCTCAGATCGGTTTATCCATAAGCGTGGGAGTTGGAATCCATGTTTTCGGACTTAGGCGATCATTTTCCAGCACGTATTTGAGGTTGTTCGGGTACTGATCGGTAAGTTTTGACTCCCTTAAACCTTTAGAATCCATTTAGTTTGGCTTTGGAATAGTGTATAACCATTGCGTGTTCTTTAGTTTCAGTTTTAAACTCAATGCAAATCCCGGGCAACGTGTGTTCATAGGACTTGGTGTTGTTTGGCATTTTTCCAGCAAGCATTCAGTTTTATTTCGGTAAGCTTAAGTGATTTCCAGCATGCTTTAGGCTTAGTTGAACTCATTTAGAGTGTTGGCAAGTGGGCTAAGTCACTCCCTAACCATTAGAAGGTCTCTATTATGTTTGTAGGTGTGCTTAGAGCCTATTCCAACAATTTCCAGCAAGCATTAGTTTGGTTTAGGAGTGCTTTTAAGCTAGTGTAAGTAGTTTCTACCTGAATGAGTTTGATTGTTTGTTGAGCATGCTGCTTGTGTTACTTGTTTTGTCTTATGCGTTGTGTGTGCTATATATATAACTTGAAATGTGATAAGCATGTTGCTTCGTTTATTTCTTAAGCGTGAGACATTGTTGTGTGATAACTATGCTGCATAAGAGTCGTGTCTGCATAGTGTGTGATCATTGGGGAGAGGCGGAGCATGACGCGTAAATCATGTGCTGGGTGTGTGTGCGGAGCGTGACGCGGAAATCACGTGTGGGTGTGAGTGCGGAGCGTGACGCGGAAATCACGTGTGAGTGGCGCTGCGCATGGCGCGTAATAATACATGTGTTGGGTGGGTTTGCGGAGCGTGACGCGGAAATCACGTGTGGGATGTGAGTGCGGAGCGTGACGCGGAAATCACGTGTGAGTGTGCGTGCATGGCGCGGAAACCATGTGGGGGTGCATAGCATGATGCGTGGATTCATGTTGTCATCCCATTTTGCATGAAGCATGTGTTGGCATTGTTGTTTTCGTGTTTACGAGTTTGTTGGTTTGTTTATCGCTTTACAAGCATGATGTGTGTGTGGACAGCATGTTGTTGTGGTTGTTTGTTGTATGGTGGCTCACCGGGTGTGAGCTACTTACCAGTACTGTGGTTGTACTAATACCCCTCCCCTTTCTTCCCCCCAACATTTTCAGTTTATGCAGGTGTTGGCGAGTATTATGTGCTCGGTGATGTAGATGAGGAGGTTCACGAGAGATGACCACAAGATTTTGTGTATTTGATATTTTCTTTCTGTTGGATAGGGTAGTTCTTTTACTTGGTTGTCGATAGGTTGATTCTTTATCTTGCACATAGGTTGGATTGGTTTTCTTTTAGTTGTTGAGTTTGTGTAGAATTTCATGCTTCCGATAGGTTGTAAATATGTTATTGTTTAATAAAGTTGAATTGTTTCTAGAAGCTAAGAGCATGTTTACACTAGAAAGGCTATAGTTCTGATGTTGGTTGAAGATACAAGATCTAACTCGTATTTTATTATGAAGTTGTTTCTGTGGAGTTTTGGGGTGGAATGGAATAATATAGAAGTGTTGTTTTGTTTAACAGGTGATTTAAAAATTTTGGTTTCATCCCATGTATGCCGTTATGCTGCCGAAATTTTTGGAGCTCTCGGTTAGTTTGAATAGGAGTTTAGTAATGTCACTAGGTTAGTTAATAATAAAACCTGGGGCGTTACAATAGTGTTCACGACTACACTAGATCACATCATTCTTAATAATAAAGGAAGAAAAGAAAACTAAGCACATGACAATTAAAACAAAAAATTACAATTTTCAGACTTCTAGAAGGCCTCTTAATGTGTGGTCTGGACCGTAATTGAAGAAAGCTGGTTACTGACAAAGGCATAGTAAGAACATTGGCAAGTTGAGATGAGTTGCTAGTAGGTGCTGGATAGATAACTTTTTGTTGAGAACCAAGTATCAAACTCAACATTCTTTGTTTTAGAATGAAGAACTGGATTAACACTAAGATGGACAACACTAAGGTTATCACATCGTAAAGTAGGCAACTGATTGAGATAATATTGGAATACACAAATCAGAAAACAAGGACCTTAACTAGACCAATTTAGCTACAAACAACGCAAGACAACAGTACTCAACCTCAGTGTTGGACCGAGAAATAACAACCTAATTTTTCGAGCCCCAAGTAATTAAATTTCCTTCAAAGAAGACACAAAAACCTGTTGTAGACTTACGATCATCTGGGTCGAAGGCCCAATCAGCATTAGCAAAACCATGAAGAGAGAGATCATTAGACTCGTGAAGCAATAAACCATAATTATAATATGTTTAACCAGTTTCCAATGATCTAAAGTTGGAGCATGCATAAACTGACATGCTTTATTTACACTATAAGAGATTTCAGGACGTGTGAGAGTTGCATATTGTAACGTCCCAACAACACTCCTATAGAGTCAGACATCAACAAATCTTTCTCCTTGATGAGTAGAAAGCAGAGGGCCACTGACCACTGGTGTATTAATAGGCTTAACATTAGCCATTTTAGTTTTGTGAAGTAAATCCATAACATATTTGGCCCGAGACAAAAATAATCCTCTAGAAGCAGGGCAAGAAACCTCAATGCCTAAAAATAATGAAGTGGCCCCAGATCCTTCAATGAAAACTTGTTGTTCAACTTTGTTAGTAAAAAGGAAATAACATAAATAGAGGAACCATTAATAATAATATCATCTACGTATACCAAGATATAGCAACATTTATTTCCATCATGTTTAAACAGTAGAGATGGATCAACTCTTGAACTACAAAAACCAAGTGAGTGAAGAAAAACATTTAACCTTTCAAACCAAGCTCGTGGGGCTTGTTTAAGGCCATATAGGGGTTTATGCAAACGAAAAACCAGATGAGTGGAACTTCTAACTTGAAATCTAACAGGTTGTTCCATATACACCTTCTCAGGCAACAAACCATGTAAGAATGCATTGTTAATATCAATCTGTATTATAGTCCAATTATAAGTAAGAGCAAGAGTTAATAAAACACGAATAGTAATTGACTTCACCACTGGACTATAAGTGATAGCGCACATAACGAGCTATTTTTTCCGGTTTATTTTAGTTAGTCTTTGAGTATTATTTGGTCATTTTTATGCACTTTGATGTTTATTTTGTAGGAAATGAATTCTTGGAGGAAATGTTGAATTAGGAAGTTGATCGGGTGCTCGGGACCAAAAGAAGAGCAAAAGAAGCAAAAAGAATCAAAGTTGGAGGCTTAAGTTTGAGGCAAACCCGAGAGCTAGCGTCGAGAAGCTGCTTTCTGGGTGTCTCGACACTGGTTTCCTTTTATGTTTTTGGTGGTAGCAGGGACAACGTCGCGACGCTACCGACAATTTTCCTATAAATACATCCTTAATTGCTACGGCCAAGGGAAGTCCATTTGGTTAGATTTTAGCCCTAATTTCGACTAGAGACCTTCTGTGGGAGCTGAAGCAAGGCCAAGGAGTGGGAACCAAGCTTGAAAACGTGGAGATCGTGACGGGGACGTGTCAGTTTCAACGGATTCAAAAGTTTTCCCTTTATTTCCTTTACCTCATGTTTTTTTTTATGACTTTTCTTTCAATTAGTGTTTGTAGTTGCAAGACTATGAGTTGCTAGTTGTTTGTCTTAGGGATTGATGTAGTTGTTTAGTTTGCTGGATTGATTTTTGGTATGAATGTGCTTTTTTTTTTTATCTATGCAATTATGATTAAATGCTTTCAATTACTTGATCACTAATTGAATGATTTAAGTGTTGAATCTAACTCGGGAGAGAGGATTTAGCCTAAGACTTAATTTACTAATTGCATGACTAAAGTAGAATTTCTAAGATCGTGACAGAATTTAGAATTACTTTAGAAGTTGTTAGAAGAACTAAACTCAAAGTCTTGCATGTTAATGAACTTAGATAGGGATATCAAGTTAGTTGCATGCATGAGAATCAATTATGCTCGGGAGAGATAGTTGTGATAAAAGGTTCCTAGACTTGGTAGAATAATTGCATGCGAAATTCATTCCATTAATTAATCCTCAATCTCAATAATGAAATCAATTCCCTAAGAGTCTTTCCATTTGAGTCTCCACCTTTATTTTATGTTTTGTCTTTAGATTTATCTTTTGTCATTATGTTTTGCTCCCTAAATAAAATTGGACAAGATTATTCACGATACTTAATTTGCTAGAAAACCAATCCAGAGGACGACACTCGTTTTACACGAAAACACTATATTATTACTTGACCCGTACACTTGCGGTAAGCAAATCGCGCATCAATAAGTCTAAAAATAATCAATATCAGCCGACTGATGAAGGCCCTTAGCAACCAATCGAGATTTGTATCTACAAATAGACCCATCAGAGTTCCTCTTTATTTTAAATACCCATTTGCACCCAACAATTTTATGATCAAAAGGTGTAGGTACAAGTTCCCAAGTTTTGTTTTTTAATGAGAGCATCATACTCGATCTGCATGGCTTCCTTCCAATGGGGGACATTTAAGAGCTTCATGTACAGTAGGAGGTTCAACATCAGTATAAGTAACCAAGAAAACCTTTGGTTTGAATATGTCTCTCTTACTCCTAGTAATCATGTGGTGTGTTCTTAGAGGATTAGGTTGAGAGGATAAAATAAGAGGTAAAGGATCAGGAGGGGAAGAAATAGTTGGCTAAAGTGTTTGACTGAATTTCTGAAGAAGAAGAAGTATCAGAAGTTGACTAGGTGAAGATATGCAGAGTTGTGTCAGTAGGAACATTTGAACATAATGACGAGTTGGAAGGTGACTCAAGTATGAAATGAGTTGTATTCTTGGGATTTTTGGAAGAGACAATAGGTAAACGTAATGAAACAGAAGACAAAGGCAAACTAGGCACAAGGGATTGAAGGAATCGAATTCCTAGCAGAAACAATGTGAATCGGTCTAATTTAATTTGAAACCCATACATTGTGTAAAATACAGAGAATTAAAGAACTAAATTCTACAATTCTATGTAAACAAGATTAAACATGGCTTTTTAGCTACTGTAAAGGTTAGAAAACACTTACGTTTGTTGAACCTTACAACAATGTGATTTTTCCTTCAGTCAAAATCAAGAACACAACAACTGGGACCAAGAATATAGGACACCACCAATGGCGACCTTCTTATTCTCTGAGTGCTTGAGGTATTTGATTGTGGGACCAAATCTTGAATAAAGGGAAGATTTCAAGAAGAGAGAATTTTTCTTCTTTGAATTTTACAACAAGAATTGAGAGACAGAGTTCTTTGGAATGTTTCTATGATGAACAACTCATTGTACTGCAATTCTCCATCCCAGTATAGGGTGAAGAGAGAGAACGTGAGAGAGAGTTACACGTAGTAACTCCTCACGTCTGGCCTATAACTCCCAGCAACTGTTGGGAGTTAATTTTAATTTAATTTAATTTAATTTAATTTAATTTAATTAATTAATAACTAATTAAATCACATTTAATTAATCATTTCATTTAAATCATATTTAAATGAATATATCTCACATAACATATACTATTAATTCAATCAATTTAATTAAATTACATAAAATTAATTAATTAATTAATTAAACATCTCATATTTAATTAGACTTACATTTGAATCATATTTAAATGCACTTTTCTCTCCTAACGTATAGTTTTAATGTGCATCCAATGCACATTAAATTTAACCTATAGTTTTAATATGAATCGAATTCACATTAAATTAATACTTGAACTCCTTCAAATATTTAATTCTCTCGTAAATTAATTTTGAATCATATCCAAAATTAAATTTATATTATAAAGTTTAATTAAAATATAAACTTTATATTATAATGTATCACCATACATTATATTACTTCCCTTAATGAATTTGAACTTTTCAAATTCAATTCAAGACTAAATTACCCCAATACCCTTTACGAGCTAGGAAGAAGACCTAATGGACCTACAGATTAGAAGTTTCAACAATACGAGATTAATTAGCTAAACTCATTAACCACACAAATCAACATTCGTTAACTGTGGGTCACTCCACTAATGACCCACAGCTGCACTATTCTCACTGTAGATATATTTCTGTGTCCACGGATATAGACCAATTACAGCAAGTTAGTCTTTCACGAGTGTTCATAACACCAGTTGGGTCAAAATACCGTTTTACCTTTGGGTTACCCCTACATCCTTAAGTACCAATGCTCCTCTAATGAACAACCTGTTTATGGTCCTACCATTAAACAGAAGTCTCTCTCAGGTCAATGAGAGGGTAGGGCCATTTTTTCAAGTCCCGGAGACATCACTTGAGGGAACACTCATCTACTTACTCTAAAGGCGAGAAGGGGTGAATTTCATCTTGTGATGTTATGTTCCCAGCTTCCCACTCGATGTTGTCCCTAAAATGGTAGGCTTATTGAATCGACGATCTGGCCACTCTCATGCATACAAATCAAAGGACAATATCTCGTAGACAGGAGTCCATAACACACTCAGGATTGAGACAAAGTTGCCTAGGTCATCCTATTGAAATAATAATCTAATAAGTTAACGGAGTTACATCTAATAGTTACTATTTTGTGGTCTGGTCTTATGCAAACTCATTGCATACGAGACCCCCATTCACATGTCCACTACACGAACGCGTTAGATCACTGTGTTTGTATCAAATATAAAGTGGGCGGTATCCATAGTGTCACCAGGATAAGATACCTAGCCTTATTCCTATACTATAGACCTTTTAGGTTGTTTCTTCAACATTGATCCCTGCATATTGTTGAAGCTACATATTACAGCCTAGAATATTAGTTTATTGGATTTAAGATTATTTAATGCAAATCTAATACAACAAATTAATCAGTCACATATTGAATAACCTCAATAAAATTTTATTGATAATATCGAAATGTTTACAACTGTAACAGCCCGTATTTTTCAATACGGTCAAACTTTCAAATATTGCGGAAGCGATTTAACAAAACGAAAAACACAACCTATTATTCAGAAAACAAGGCTTACAACCAAAGCCAAGTCCAACATTCCAAACAAATAAAGAACTAAACAATACCAAAAACAACAAATCCTACAGAAGCCTACTAAATCCTACAGATCATAAGTCCTTATTGGTCATGCCAGAACGCTAGCCTAATCGCTGTCAGAACTATCAGTTGCTCCATCATCTGAAAACATTTAAAAAAAAAAACAAAATGAGTACAAAAATACTCAATAAGCAACTTCCACATCAAGTTCACAATTCATTTTCGTTCAAAACAAAACATACGATTTCAGGTGATAAAACATTTCAATATTCGAAACAAAATCATTCTTTCAGTCAAACAAACTTTCAGTCAAACAATACTTTCAGAACATATTGGGAAAGATGCATAAATGGAGTAGCCCAGAACAGAAGTGGTTACCCGTCGGTAACACCAATCAGACATTCATACAGAATTGTCGATTAAAATCGACTAGAACATTTCAAATTGAATACTTAAGTGTGAGGCCATGTGAGTGAAACACACACATGAATCTACATTCCAAAGGAACGTCAAACCACATAAGTGCCTTCTCACAAATAAGTTACAGTCAGAACATTTCATATAAATACTTAAGAGTGAGGCCACGTGAGTGAAACACACACATGAATCTACATTCCAAAGGAACGTCAAACCACATAAGTGCCTTCCCACAAATAAGTTTCATTCAGAACATATACCCGTCAATTCCAATATGGCTACTACAAAGCATATAGTCCCCAAAACAAAATTTGGCATATCCGGATAGCACTATCGATTCAATTCAAAATACTTTTCAAAACATTCAAAACAGTAAACATGCTTTCATTTAACAAAACAATTGAAACATAATCAATTTCTATCAAATCAATTTCAATTTAAAACAAACAATTCTAACCAAAATTTACATTTTGGAAGGGATGTGGAAATTACTTACCTCAATCAGAACCTACAAAAGTTAAGTCCAAAGCAAATCAAATTTCGATTCCTTGAACCCAACAATTTCCTAAACATATCCAATACTTCTCTAATTAGAAACCAATGAATTCATCTTAAAGGTGTAACGACCAATTCAAATAGCAATCAATCTTAACCTCCAAATTTTTCCACTTAAAACAAATTCTTTTCATAAAAATTTGGAAAAATAGGCTTATTGGGTGTCAAAAACAACATTGAAAAATCTGGAAAATTTCACTTTAAAATCCAATTTTTCATACCAAAAATCAGTAAAACAAATACCTTTTAAAACCATTTAAACACAAAACAATATTTCAATTCCTCAATCTTTAAAACCTTCAAAACTATCTTAAAATTGGGATAAATAACCCAGAAAATTTCTGCAACAAAAATAAGGATTTTCCAAGCTTTTAACACTAAAACAAATCAATATTGGCTACTTTTAATACAAAACCCAGATCTGAAAAAACATAACAAAATTGCTGTAAAAACAGTAAAAACATTCCCTTTTCATGAAGAAATCAAAACCATAAATCATACCTCAATTTAGCAATCATATGACAAACTTTTTAACAAAAAGAATCCACTTTAAACACAAAAACAGCCCCAAACTTAAAGAAATTCAAGGCTGGAAAATTGTGGAAAAATTCCTTTTCATTGAATCTTTGATTTTCAAACAAAAACTCTAAGAGGAAAAACTTTGATAAAAAATTTAGGCCAAAACAAAAACCTAAAAGTTTTTAAGGCAAAAGCTTTGAAAACCAATTTCATCCCAAATAGGGCAAATAAAACTTCATACTAAAACTTTTCAAAAACAAAATTCAATTGATCAAAGAGAAAAGGAAACAAAAGAAAAACATAGAAGGGAAGAAAAACATAGAAGGGAAGAAAAACTTACTACTTTTCTCTGGGAAAGAAAGTGCATAATGCGTTCTTCTTCTCTCCTTTTTTATTTCGAGCGTAAAAAGAATTAGGGCTAAAGAAAATGTCTTTTAAAAAGAACCCTAATTAAAACCCTAAAAGACTATTTCCTTTTTTGAAAAGGAAAAGGATAAATCAAATTTATCTCCTAATTCTAAAAGGAAATAAATTCAAATAAAAGATTTTCTTGGAAAACATTAAAATAAATTAAAATAAATTAAACTTTTTTTTATCCGACTGTTACACTATCTACGAGTTTTACGGCATAAAACCCAACAGAGATATGGTTTTAGCAAATGGAAAGTTGCTTTCATCCAATCTGACATGCCTAGGTACATAAATTCTACCATTTGTATCTAAACATTTATAGCCTTTATGAGAATGATTATAACCAAGAAATGTACATGGTTGAGATCTAAAATTTAGTTTATGAAAATTATAAGATCGAAGGCATGAAAAACACATACTACCAAGCAATTTTAAGAAGTTGTAATCAGGTTTCTGATGGAAAAGCTTTTCAAGGACTCAATCCATCAAGAACTTTAGAAGGCAACATGTTAATTAATGAGATATACACATGTGGCAAAAAAAATCATCCCAGAAAGAGAAAGGCACAAATGGTTGAGATATAGTAATGTAAGACCAACGTCTGTGTTTTCTCTCTACTATGTTGTTTTGTTGGGAGGTGTATGGACAAATAATGCGTTGAGTTTTTAAGAAAGGAACAAATGGTTTAACCACCATCAATTTGAATGCTTAAAATTGGTGTGTTGTACTTTAGTCTACAAGTATTTTGAAGTTTAGGAATGCTTGGAAAGCTTCTAATTTAGTTTGAAGAAAATATATCCAAGTATATCTAGAAAGGAATCAACAAATCTAATATAATATCGAAAATCATTCCTAGATAACTTGTAAGAAAGATCCCAAAGATCAGTTTAGTCAATTGTAAGGGTGTAGAATATAAAGTAATTGAAGAATATAAAGTAATTGAAAGAGAAAAAGGTAAGGCATGGTGTTTAACCAATAGCACATGCATTACAAAAAGAAACATCAATATTCATAGAGAAATTTGGTTTACATTTCTTAACGATTTGCTTAACAACCAAAAGGGTGGGATGTCCAGATCTTTTATGTCATATATCAAGAGACACATTATTTTGAGCAAAAAAGAGGTAACAAAGGCAGTAGACTAATATGGAGTAGATGTATGCAAATAAGAGGTGGAATGAGATGGAGATTGTGACAGATTGAACTTGTATAGTTGATCGGTCTAATTTGTTATACATTTAGAATCTCCCAATTTACTTATCTTAGTTGAATTCCTTGCAAAAAAATGTTTTAAAATGAGTATAATATGTGTATAGGTCCTCATCGGAGCTTTAGAAGTGAATTGGGGCCTAAACGAGCAAAACCGGAGTGGAAAATGATCATTCTGCCCTTGGAGCCTTGCCAGCGTAGAGACCCTACCAGACCAACGTCAGGACACCATGCAAATAAGGAAAGAGCTGGGAGATCAAGCTGGAAAGCCCTTGGAGCCTTCCCTCACGCTCGACGCTGCAATCCTAGCGTCTCGACGTTGGGCAGCTGCAACGACAACTTTCCATATCTTAAGGGACAACGTCGCGACGCTGTGTTATAGCGTCTTGACGATGTCAATTTTCCAGAATTGAAGTTTTCCATATTTGGCTCTATGAATTTTCCAATTTTGAGGCCTTCTTCAGCACCAAGATATACCATGATTTGAAGGCCAAGAACTCCTATAAATAGAGGCCTTTGGTTTTGGTTTAGAATCATCCTTGTATTAGCTCAATTTCTCTAAATTGTTGCCACCCCTCTCTTTAGTTTTCAAGTTTTCTTTTAAGCTTTCTTAGTCCAAGGGTCGGTTGATCGAGCCTCGAGCTTGAAGGTGCTTGTCTATGGCCAACTAAGCTCGGATTGCTGTAATCGGGACCTCGGTTGTACGTTTTATTTCATTTTATGAGATTTCCATTCTTAATTACTTAGTTAATTATCTTTGTGATTTTAGTTCTTTGCATATAATTTTAGATTGTGGTAGGAAAGATTGACAACCTTGACCGCGCCCTATCTAAATTTACTTGCTAAATCTAAGTAGCAAATAGGCTAACGTTTTGATATTCCTCATGCGTCCCTATAACTAAATGATTTAATCAATTGTAATTGTGGTTTGTTGTCCGTTGCATGTGAATTAATTCGGCTAGATCCCAATGCGGTTTAGATTAGTTAATAGGCCAATTAATTAATTTAAACTAGAATCAAACTTAGCGTTTGCATGTTTGTGATAATTGGATCGTGACTCTCGGTTTGTTGTCGGAGTACGCCGGGCTTAGATAGTTAATTAAATATCAATTGATAATCGATGAATGAAATTAATCAAACTTAACATCGAGTTCAACCCCGATTACAGTAATCCTCGTGGTAAGATCAACTAACCCCGCCTTTACTTTCCTTGCATTTAATTTTCCTTATTTATTTTCCCGCCTTTACTTTATGTCTTAATCTTTTATCCATAAACCCCCCTTTTTGGTCACCTTAAAAACACAAAATAATTTAGAAATAAACTGATTGTTCCCTGTGATCGACCCCGACCACTATTGCTACAAGTTAGCTTTAGGAATCCTGGATTATAAATTTATTTGACACGACCCTCGACAAGTCGTTCCGTCAATAGTCCCTCATGAAGAGTCCCTTGGAGAAGAACCCATCCAGTTGCTTGGATCCTTCACAAAACAAAAATTCGGGTGAAACTCAAAAAAGACAGAATTATATTTTGCAACTTGGCTGACACTAATCAAATTTTTAGTAATAGTAGGAACATGTATGAGATTATGAGGATGAAACACATGATTAGATGAAGAAGTAATGGAGGCATAGCTAATTCGAGTAATAGGCAAATCTGTGTCGTTTTCGATATGGACTTGATTATTCTCAAGATATTTAGAACTTACTGATAGATTCCCAAGGCTATTCGTCAAATGATTTGTGGCACTTGAATTAGGATACCAGTTACAATCCTGGTTAAAATTCTTGGTTTCCATCAATGCAGCCATTTTAGGGGGAAGCTAATTGAACTGATTGTCATAAGGTTGTCCAACAATAAACGGTTGATTGGAAGGGGTAGACTGAGAAAATAAAGCCCCTGATATTTGAACATGAGAATAACACTTAATTGATGTATGACCGAATTTGTTGCAAAGTTGACATTGAGGCCTGTTGCGATTGTTTTATGACCTTCCTCTTCTGTTTTGAGAGAAATTAGATCTCACTCGTTCTCTTCTTGCACCAAAATTTTGAGAAAATTGTTGTTGTTGATTCATACCTTTTTTTATTATCATTTTCTTTAGGATGAGGATTTTGAACCAAGAGATTTGTTGCTGGTAAGGTTCTATTAGGATTAGCAGTGGTCTTGCTTTCAATACAACTTACCTGAGTTAAAAGAAGAGCTATAACCTCTTAGACTGCTTGAGTTCTTGTCTTAGTAGTAATCACAAACACCACAGTTTCATATTCAGAACCAAGGCTAGACAATATATACATTATGTGATCTTTAATCAATACTTTTTTATCTTTAGCAGTTAGTACATCTACACACTTCTTGATTTTTGAGATAGATATATTCATTTAAACTCAACCCCTCTTTTTTGTATATTCTGCAATTTCGTTTTAATTTTCATCATTTGAGCTAAGTGCCTAGAATTAAAAATCTCCAATAGGCAATTCCAACTAACCAAGGAAAGACTAAGTTATCCGATCTTTTCCACTGTTTATAGGCAAGGTTGAGTTTAATAACAATAGAAGAATCTTCACTTACTTGGATAGTTTTCGGAGGGGATTGTGAATTCTGATCAACATGATCTTCTAACTCATGTACTTCGAGAACTGTGAGAATTTGAAACTTCCACAACAAGAAGTTTTCATCCAACCAATTTGACTATTGAAATTTGTTCCCACGATTGATGAATTAGGTATTCTAACTGCCATTGGAAGCCCTTGAATTAACTTCTAATGAATCTATGAAGAAGATCTTAGCAGTGTCGTTGATTCATATTGAAGCTTAAACATAGAAATGTAAAACACTAGGAGAAAACCTCTTTTCATATTGATTCATTGTTGCCTTCTGAAGTGTTTAAAAATATAGATAGAATTCACCTCAAAATATTGTGCAAGTATACACAATCAGCAACAAGTGATAAGTATTTATCGTATCCACAGGGTCTCGAGAATAGTCTCACTCTATCGATTTGATTTTTTCTTTTAGTGACTTCAAAAGTTGGTTAAATTGATTGAGTTTTAAAATTCTGAAACAAAAGAAATGAGAAAACAAAAACAATTACGACTAGAGAAAACATAATGGAAATAGACACATGTTAAGACTTCTGTAATTGTTCATAAAGATGATCCAACAATTATTCTGATTAGTCAATCTCATGCAGTCTTATGAACGGGATCCTCCCGGAACTCCGAATTTTTTGGAATAGGTTTCAACTCCAATGAAGCTCTACGGATCGTGTACTAGGTAATTGGTTATCCCTAACTCAACTACTAGCGTCCACCAACTATATCTACAATCTAGTGCGAATATTCGCCACACAACCTCTAAATCATCCTTGAAACTAGAGAAAAATATATATACCGGCTGGCCAAGCGGGCACATAATGAAATTAAGCACAACAAACAATTCAAGATGATCATAATCAAATAGAATTTCCAGATTTTATAAAGATAACAATCGCATGGTTCTTAACCCGTGCCTACAAGAAATTTAGTTCATGATAGAAAACATAAAGCACGTTACAATTTCATTAAGCACATCCATAATGTAAATTCTACAAGAAAATAATCATCCTTCTAGTAATTGTGGTTGAATCGTCTGCTTCAAACCATCAAGAACATGGAAAGACTTCGTTTTCCTTGAGAGAAGTCACAAAATGGTCTTCTAAGGTCTCCAATCGGTTTCTTGGTCCCTAGTCGGCCTCCAAGGATGGAATGTGTTGACTTCATGATAGCGGACAGAAATGTCGCTATTTTAGTCCTAAATTATTAAGCTTTTGAGCGCTTTAATTGTGTTTTTATTGAAGAAATCTAAAATAATTTACTATTTGGTCTTTAGGAGCATTTTATGGATTTTTGGTGGAAAAAGGCCCAAAAATAAGCAATCCAAGCCAAATTTCCATCCATGGGTCAAAGGGGGAGTCCAAGAGTCAAACCATGAAGAGAAGATCCAAAAAGAATTGAAGTTGGCTCAAGTTTCAAGCCCAAACTGCGTGGACTGTTCTGGAAACCGCACAGCGTGAGACGCTGTGGGGACAACGTCGATTTCTTGGTGGACAAGTTGGATGACGTCACAGCGTCGCGACGCTGTGCCGATAGCGTCGCGACGTTGTCCCTATTTCGGGCCTATATAAGGACCCCCTTGGTGCCCATTTTCATCATCAATCAATTCACCACCATTTCTTTCCTTCCTTTCCGTTGCTCTTTTGGAGCATTCTCTCAAGGCTTTTTAGCCTTTTGAGAGTTTAGAGTGGGAAAATTTTGGGGAGCTTTTGGGACCACTCTAGGAGGCTCAAGGCGTGCTTGAAGGGACTCCAAGCGCTAGCGACAGGGTTCTCGACGGTCATTTCCTTTTCTCTTATTTTGCTCAAATTTATGATTTCAATTGTATACATTGTGGATATTATAGCCATGTATAGCTAAACCCCATTTTGGGGTCTTGAAATGAAAATTCATAGTTAAAATGTTATTATAATTTCCTATCTCTTACCCTTTTTACTGATTATTTGTATGGATGCTCGTAATGCTGTTTATAATTTGGCCAATTATATACTGATCTGATTCTTAATGGAAACTCGACGGAGAGAAATTAGGATAGATCATAATCCATGCAACTGGTTTAATTGCCCGTAGTGACAACGGGATTAGTTGATTAAACTTAGATTCCAATAATGAATCAAAGCGTAATAATTAACGAATTTTAATGGCGCTAAGGACACTTAGGTTGTTAAAATGGATTAATTAGAATTAGGGGAAACCGACAGGAGATCCTATGTGATTAACGGAGATTCTAGGATTATAATTAGTTGGGCAATGAGATAGGATAATTGTAATAATTATTTAGCTATTAATTGATTTTCAAGACCCCGCTTCTCACTCAAAACTCTTTCTCCATATTTTTATTTCTTGATTGATCAATTTGATTTCCTTAATCGCTTTAATTTTTAAATTCATTTTTGTTTCATGGTTTGGTCCCTAAATATTATTTCACGCAAGTACTTTTAGTGTTCAAGAATTTATTGCTTTGCTTAATATCGCTTCACCTCCCTGTGGATTCGATACTCGGAATATTTCCGTTTTATATTACTTGATGCCCGTGCACTTGCGGTATTGCGGCACTCGTCAACACTTCATATGACTTCTCTACTTATAAGATGAGAGTTTAACCTAATCAGGTCAATTAGGACACATGGAGTGCTTCCCCAGCCTGATTACTTCGAGATCTATGCTTAAAACGTCATTTCATTTAATGAATCATGTGCGGCTCACGTGGCTCGGTTTGCTATTTTGTTGGATCATCAGCCTTTGCTCTCTCAATCACGTCAACATTTATATTTTTCTGCAAAGAAACTCCAAAGTATAAATTCTCATAATTAGGTTAAAACACAATAAATCCATCTAAGAAACACATCCAAATGGCACAAATGACATACAAATCAATAGATAAATGACTATAAATAACTCCCTTTTGGAGAGTTATCATTAATCATCATGCTAAATACATAGAGAACAACACTATCTATAGGCTAAGAAAAGAGGTAAAAAACTCTTGGAAACAATGCTCAAGCTATACTAGATCATATCATTCTTAATGTGCGAGTCTTTACGAAAAGGTCCGAGGTTAGAATTCTCCTACCCCTAAATGTTGCTGAACTAAAAAATAATAATAAATAAAGAAAAAATAAGGTTGAAAATGTTAATGTCTCTTAAAAGTGTCTATTAGTGACGACTCACCTGATAAAATTTAGTTGATTTAAAATATTCGTTCAAAGTTCAAATTGTAGGGATAAGAGCTCTAGCGCAACAGAAGCAATCAGATCAAACTCAATATAATTTTAATAAGAAAAACTTCTACGATGGAAAACATACAGTATAACACAATTCTACTGTAAAATAGTTAAGCATGCCAAAAAAGTTCAAAGAGAAACAATGTACTTACTCCTTGTTTCCACCAACTCCTTGGAGGATCACGACCACAGCAGCTCTTTATTATTGGAACACCACCACAGGAAAACACCAGTATTCTCTGGGGAGAATGAGGCCAAGGCAGTGGGAACCTTCTTCTTGATTTTTGGGAATCTGAGTGAGAACTCTCTTGAGTGTTCCTATAGGGCTGGGCGTGTAGCCCTATTTATAGGAGAGTTAGATGAATTATCTTTAATTCAAAAATAAAGGTAATTCATATTTAAATAATTAATTAATTATTTAATCAATTAATTATTAAATTAAATATTATATATTTAATTTAAACCTACAATTAAATCATATTTAATTGTATTTCTCTTATAACCTATAGTTTTAATATGAATCCAATTTATATTAAAAATGAATATTTAAACTCCTTCAAATATTTAATTCTCACACAAATTAATTTTAAATCATATCCAAAACTAAATTTATCTTATAAAGTTTAATTAACATATAATGTATCACCATACATTATATTATTTCCTTTAGTAAATTTGAACGCTTCAATTTATAATCAAGACTTAATTGCCTCAATATCCTTTACGAGCTACCAGTGGGATGGACCTACAGATCAGAAGCTTCAACGATATAAGATTAATTGGCTAAACTCATTAACCAAATTAATCAATATTTGTTAACTATGGGAACACTCCACCAAAGACCCATAGTTGCACTCTTCTCACTGCAGATATATTTCTGTGTCCACGAATTTAGACCAATAACAGCAAGTTAGTCCTTCACGAGTGTCTGTAACATTAGCTGGGTCAAATTACCATTTTACCCCTAGGTCACCTCTATGTCCTTAAGTACCAGTGCTCCTCTAATGAACAACCTGTTTATGGTCCAACCATTAAACAGAAACCCCTCTCAGGCCAGTGAGAGGGTAGGGCCCTTTGTTCAAGTCTTGGAGACACCACTTAAGGGAACACTCATCTACTTACCCTAAAGTCGGGAAGGAGTGAATCTCATCTTGTGTGATCTTGTTCCCAGCTCCCCACTCGGTCTTGTCCCAAAAATGGTAGGCTTATTGAGTCGACAAACTGGTCACTCTCACCCATACAAATCAAAGGACAATCCCTTGTGAACAAGAGTTCATAATACACTCAAGATTATGACTAAGTTGCCTAGGTCATCTTATTGAAATAGAAACCTAACTAGTCAACGGAGTTATATCTAGTGGTTACTATTTCGCTGTTCGGTCTTATGCAAACTCATTGCATAGGATACCCTCACTCGCATGTCACCTACATGAATGCGTTGAATCATTGCGTTTGTATAAATTACAAAGTGGGTCGTATCCATAGTGTCACCAGAATATGGTATCCAACCTTATCCCTATACTATAGACCTTTTAGGTTGTATCTTGAACATTGATTCCCATATGTCTCCACATATTGTTCAAGACTCATAAGACAACCTATGATGTTAGTTTATTGGATTTAGGGATTTTTAAGACAAAAACTAATACAATAATTTGATAACTCTTTATAGAATAATAATCAATAACGCTTTATTGAGATCAGTCAATAGTTTACATTTACTATTTACAAATTTTAGGACATATATAAAACCCAACACAAATATCCTCTTTTCTTTTTTGTTATTATAAGAAAAACCACGAAACATATGATAGATAGGTTGATAAAGTATCAATATTTATCGAAAATATGTCAAGATTGCAGTAGTTTGTGTATATATTATTTAAGTTGTTTCGTAAAAGTTTAATATTTTCATCAATATCATCTATGCTATGAAATATTGGCGTTACGCATTAAGTTTCAAATATTAAGCTTAAATAACGCATTTATATTGATAAGTTCATATCATAGACTTGAATAATCTTCACCCCTACGTGTACTAAAAAAAATCACTTCTTTGTTTGAACTCATAAAAGAAAATTGCATTTATTGTCCAACTATAAGATTACTGTTTTTGTACAAGTTTCTAAACTCCTATCCTCCAAATTCTAATTCATCTTCAAAACTCATATTTTTGTTAGATTTTCTATATGATCCCATTCACAGAAACTTGACTCTAGCATTCACTGTTCAATCACAATGGTTGAAAGTCAATTCTTTTTTCCAAAAGAATATTGGTTTGCACCCGTGATAAGAAAACTCGAGTTATTGCCAAATTTCCTTCTTAAAGAAAAAAAATGGCGTGCCAAAGTGAGCATAATTCAACGGTAATTGACATGTATTTTTGACCAAAAAGTCAGATGTTTGAATCCCCACCTTCAAATGTTGTTGAACTTAAAAAAAAAAAAAAAAAACAGATGACATTATCTTGTCCTTTGGGTCACACAAATATATCTTCAATCCATAGATGGCAAATGAGAAGACCAATCAACATCAAGCTATGTATAAATTAAACTTAGGGAGTCAAAGTGAGCATAACTCAACGGTAATTGACATGTACCCTCAATCACAACGTCAGAGGTTTGAATCCCTCACCCCAAATCCCAAATATTGTTGAACTCATAAAAAAAAAAAAAAAAAAATCAAACTTGGGGATACAATTTGAAAATTCTTCCTATGTTGGTCAAAAAGGGAAGAAATTAGTTGATATCATTTTTTTCTTTTTTTTTTTTAAGAAGAAAATTAGTTGATATTATGACAATACTAATAGCACATGTATCATTTTTATCCAATATTCTAGAAATTAATATATTGTAAATGAATCAACAAAGGACCTTTTTATTTATTTATTTATATTTATTTTGAGAAGAAGGACCTTTTTATTTAATTTAAAATTTTTCTCTCATTTTATATAACCAATCTTTTAGAATAAAGCTTAATCTTGATTTCATTTGTTGTAAAGTTTTCAAAATGAACCAATGATACGGCAAAAAGGCATTAGCTTAAAAAACAATTGTAATAACTCACATTATTCTGTATGTTTTCTAATTCTGTGTCCTTCATGTTGAAAAGTAGCTTAAATAAATTATTATTATTATATAAATTTATTCCATTCTCATTTTCAATTATTCAAAAGTTTCGTGAATAAAAATTCAAAAGTTTCATGAATAAAATATTATAGATAAGCTTTTAATAATTATTTAGACTAAATAAAATTATCACAACAAAAGAAATACCCTTGGGATCAAAAAAAACAAAAACAAAAACAAAAGAAATACCCATTTTTCTTCACTGATATAATCTTTAATATTTCGAAATTGTTTTAGTTGTCGAAAAAAAATCGAAATTGAAAAAATATAGTTTGTCATTACTCATAAATGAATTATTTTAACTTCAAAGTTTTAATTTTGCCACTTTGAAATTTGCATGCTATAGTTGATACGCTCTCAGTTTATAGTTACTTTTTCTTAAAGATTTTTTTTTCTTTTTAGTTTTTTTTAGTGTAGATGGTAATATGTTTTTTTTTTTAAACCAGATTGCATTAAAAGAAAAGATAATTAGGTATTTCGATTTCATCAGCAAGAAGAGAAATCTCCAAAAAATCATTGAAATCATAGTTGAGGGCTCCGATCATATCTAGAGAGTCTGATTCGACTTCCACCGGTAAGCCAAAACTCTCCCCCTCCAAGTTAATTTTGTTTAGAACAACCATTGATGATTTTGATTGTGAGCTTGTTGACAGTTGAAAATAACTTGTTTCTGGAAGTTTTGTATTCTCACACTTGTATTGATACAGAATGTAAAGTAGCCTATATACAAGTTATTGAAATCCTACTAGAGATGTATAATGGGCTAAATTCAATACATACACAACACAAGTCCATCAAATATTTATGACTAAACATAATAGAAAAATTGTCATATTTTCATATTTGTCAATAGTTTTGAAGATTTCCAAGATTAGATTTCCAGCCGTTTTTGTTAGCATTATACCCTTTTTGTCATAATTTCTCTTCAATTAAAATTATAGGATCAATTATTATATAAAATAGGGGAAAATACACTTTTAGTCCCTGAGGTTTGGGTTAGCTTTCATTTTGGTCCCTGAGTTTTCAAACTCGATAATTTAGTCCCTGAGGTTTGGATTTCGTTTCATTTTAGTCCCTCCATCCATTTTTCCGTTAAAAACTAACGGTTCACTGACGTGGCATCATTTTTTTATTAAAAAAATTATTTTCTTAATTTTTAAAATAAAATAATAATAAATTGATTTATAAAATATTTTTTTTTATTATTTATTTTCTTCTTCTTCTCCACTACCTTTCTTCTTCTTCTCCATTATCCTCCTCCATATCTCTTCTTCAACCATAACCCAACAGCAGCTGCCGGCGGCGACCAACCTTATTTTTTTTTCCTTCTTCTCCAAACCTTATCTTCTTTTCTTTTTCTTCCCTCCACTGCCCTTTTTCTTCTTCCTTTCTCCTCCTTTCAAAGTCGCATGCCGGAACACCCGTCGCAGCCGCACACCCAAACACCCATCGTAGTCGCACGCCAGATCTGAACACCCGTCGCAGCTGCACGCCAGATCTGAACAACCATCGCAGCCGCACGCCAGATATCCATGTTTCCAAATCTTAGTTTGGTCGTGGGTCTTTATTTTAGAAGCGTCTTCACGTTGGTTTGATAGTTTGGGTGTGGGTCATCGGACTCGACACTATGTGGGTCTCGGTTCAGACTATTCCTCGCCGCCGTGGGTCTATTGTTTGAGTCGTCGTGGCTCTATATTTTGCTTCGGCGTGGGTCTTGGTACAGAGGCTGAAAAACTACTTGGGTTTTTGGTTTGAAACTCAAATCGGTCAAGATATTCAGTTTGAAACCCCCCAGATCTCAGATCTAGCTCAAATCGATCCCCTTTGTTTTACCAAAGAAGAAAAGGGAGGCTCCTTCTTTACCAACGAAGAGTGGGAAAAGAGAGAAAAAGAAGAAAGGGGAAGAAAACAGAGAAAAAAAAAATTGTCGCCGGCCGGCGGCAATAGTAGTAGTGGTAGTGATGGTTGTTGAGAAGAAGAAGATGGTGGTGGTTGTGAAGAAGAAGAAGAAAAAAGAGGGAAAATTGAGAGGGAAGTGAAAATAAAAAAAAATATATATATTTTCTATTATTTTATTATTATTTTATTTTTAAAATTGAAAAAAATAATTTTTAATAAAAAAAATAAGTGTCACGTCAGCAAACTGTTATGAGTTAACGGAAAAGTGGATGGAGGGACCAAAATGAAACCTAACTCAAACCTCAAGGATCAAAAGTGTATTTTTCCCTATAAAATATGATCTAAACAAATTCCTTAATTTTAGGAAAATATTATTGTACTTATTTTATTTCATGGCATAATGAATCCAGTTGATTTTCCTTCCATTTTATTCAATTATCGGTATATTTTCCTTCCATTTTTGTGTTCTGGTTTGGTCTAAACGATTTTTTTCAAGATTTTTTCATTTTACAAAAAAAAAAACGTCGATATTCGTTTATAATTTTATATATACCTTATATAATTTCATATATACTTTATATATATCATGTATGTATGTGTGTATATATATATACAATACGTTTTTCTTAATTGTCTCACAATCTTAGCATTGATTTTGTATTATATACTTTTTATCCATATATTTTTTTAATTTTGCGGAAAAATATTTATTTTCATATATACCAATTTATATATAATATGTACTAAGTTTTTGTTTTTTTTTAATCATTATTGTAGCCACATATACCTGAGTTTTTTTTTTCATAACTATACTATTAAATATACACTTGTTATATTCAGTTACTTGCTAATATATACACCCCTATATTTTTTTTTTTTTAAAAAAAAGAAAATATACCTCCTACATTAATATTGGAAAAATCAATATACAACCATAAAAACTCTACTGTTTTAAATAATAATAAAAAAATCTTCTCCTATTTTGGATTTCATCAAATACACTTGGTATATTCCGTTATTTGCAAATATATACTCCATATATTTGTTCGCCACCACTTATTTGCATAAATATATACACAGATATATTTCTTTTCCAAAAAAAAGGTATATACAATATCCCTCATATTATTAAATATACTAGAATATATAGATGATATGAAACAAATATACAACTATATATATATATAAAAAAAACCATGGTATGAAACAAATATACAACTATATATATAGTGAGATCGTGAGGGGCGGAGGGAGAGACCGTGAGCCATGTGAGAGATGAGTAGTTTTAGGGATTTTTTTTAAAGATGGTGAGTGATTTTAGGGATCCTTCCAAAATTGGGGAGTGAATTAATGAGTTGAATTTTTTTAATAGGAAAGAATAAAATATGATTTTTCCTTTTATGATTTTTGTTGTATTTTAAATACAAAAAATATGAAAGAGGGCATAAATGTAATTGAATAACAACTTATATGTAAAAACTCTAGGCTCTTAGGCTATTTGCGTAAAAAATGGTAGGTTTGAATAAAAACGAAATATAGGGTCTATTTATAGGCTAATCATGTACTTATCCCAACATAATAAATGAATCTGAGAGTTGTTGGGCCATAAATAATGGGCTGATAATAACCATGTTTCAACACCCCTCTCAAACTTGGGGTCTGGGCTTTACACCAAGTTTGTTTTTCAAATAAGTAAACTGAACGTGTGGCAGTGTCTTGGTTAGACCATTTGCCAGCTGTTCACAACTTGGAATGTATTGGATTTTTAGCTTCTCTTCAGTAACCCTATCACGTACAAAGTGCAAGTCTACTTCTACATGTTTAGTCCTAGCGTGATATACAGGATTTGAAGCCATAGCTGAGGCGCTGAGACTGTCACACCAAATCACTGAGGGATTTGCATTGGAACAAGAAATTTCTTCAAGTAGACTTTCAATCCAAATCAATTCTGAAGTTGCAATGGCCAAAGATCTATATTCAGATTCAGCCGACGACTTTGAGACCACACCTTGTTTCTTCGAAGACCAAGAAATCAGGCTATCACCAAGGAAGACAAAATATCCACCAACTGATTTTCGGTCATCTACATCGCAAGCCCAATCGACATCGGTAAAGGCGGTAAGCTTGATTTCTTTTGTTGCCTTCATTGTTATGTCGTTATCTAAGGTTCCCTTAACATATCTTAACAGTCTTTTTAAGGCTTGCCAGTGGGTAGTTCTTGGATCTTGGAAGAACTAACTTAGTCGATTTGCAACATACACTATATCCAGCCTTGTGAGGTTGAGGTACTACAATGCTCCCAAAATACTTCTATACTTAGTTTGGTTCTTCAATTTTCCCCCTCTCTAGCTGATAATTTACTGCCCGTTGACATTGGTGTGTTGCTTGGTTTCAAATTCTCAAGGTTGAGTCTTTTCAAAAGGCTTGCTGCATAATTTCCTTATGATAGATGTAATCCTTCTCTATCTTTTCTCACTTTTATACCGAGGAAATGATGTAGCTCTCCCATGTCTTTTAAGAAGGAAAACTTTGAGTTGAGTTCACAGATAAACTTCTCTAGCAAAATTTTGCAATTTCCTGACACAACAATGTCATCAACATAGATTAGGACAAAAAGTATTTTATGCCCTTCCCTTAAATAGAATAAGAATGTGTCAAACTTAGTGTTTATAAAACCCCAACTCATCAAAATGGACCTCAGCTTTTCATACCAGGCCCTTGGTGCCTGTTTTAGACCATATAGTGCTTTCACAAGTTGACAAACATGATTCGTTTTGTTTGGATCTACAAAACCTTCCGATTGATTCATATATACATTTTCTTTGAGATCTCCATTCAAAAATGCATTATTTGTAGGATTGGAATTCCCTAATTCCGTTAGCGGAAGCGAATTGGGACCGTTCGTAGTTAATTTTGTTTCCACCAAAATACCAATACATTGGCAAAGAGTTAGAAAACTATTCTAAATCAATTTATTAAGGCTAAGCATACAACCTCAGAACTAATCTAAAGGGGAGAAGCAAACATACCGTCGTTGTCGTCTCTGAAATATCAAGAACGCCTTTCTTGATTTCATAGGGATCAAGCGTCAACAATTGGGACACCACCAATTGATCTTCCCCGCTATGACTCTGAGATTAGAAACGTAGTTGTGAGACTACCCAATCTTGAATGGGAAAAAACACAAGAGGAAAAAGTTTCTCTTTGTGTTCTTGGTTGAGAGAATATGAGAGTGTGGCTAGGGAGGCTAGAGAGAATGCAAGAGTGCATTCTTGTGGCCTTATATTGTATCACCTAAACCATAGGTTTAGTGTTCTATTTATAGGAAAAAGGCCATGAATAAAATATTCACAAATAATCAATTATTTCCATAAATAATTAATCTTTTCCATAATTAATCATTTCCATAGACCATAATTGATTAATCATTTCCATAATTGATTAATCACTTACATAAGTGATTAATTACTTCCATAAGTGATTAATCATTTTCATAATTGATTAATTACCCAATTAATTAATTCTATAATTAATTAATTACCCAATTAAATATCATATATTTAATTTCAAACCTTCTATTAATTAATTAATTAATTACCCAATTTCAGGCCTTCAATTAATTAATTCTATAGTATGAATCAAATTCATATTAAAATTTGAACTCCTTCAAATTCTCTTATATCCTATAAATTTAATATGAACCAAATTCATATTAATATTTGAACTTCTTCAAATATTTATTTCTCTCATAATACAATAGTTTAATTAAATCACATTCAATTAGACTAAATTGAATAATTAATTAATCCATAAATAATTAATTGATGTACTAATTAAATATCATATACTTAATCAGTCATATATTTGAACTCCTTCAAATATATAATTCTCTTAATTAATAAAGTTTAATCACAAATTAAACTTTATATTATAATGTATCACCATACATTATATTAATTGTATCTCATACAATTAACTTGATTCTCATAATGAATTCGAACAGTTCAAATTCTATTCAAGATAAATTGTTCCTAGTTACTCTGTACGAGCTAGCAGGGGGACCTAATAGACTTACAGATCAGAAGCTCCAATGATATGAGGCTAACTGATTAAACTCATTAATTAGGTTAACCAATATTCATTAACTGTGGGTCATTCCACTAAAGACCCACAGCTGAACTCTTCTCACTGTAGAACATTTTTGTGTCCACGGATATAGACCTATACTGGTAAGTCAATTCTTCACGAGTGTCCGTAACCACAGTTGTGTCAAATTACCATTTTACCCATGTGTTACATTTATCTCCTTAAATACCAGCGCTCCTCTAATGAACAACCTGTTTATGGTCCAACCATTAAACAGAAAGTCTCTCTCGATCCAGTGAGAGGGCGGGATCCCTTTATTCAAGTCCCGGAGTCACTACTTAAGGGAACACTCATCTAATTCTCCTAGAAGTGGGAAGAAGTGAATTCTTTCTTGTGTCGTCATGTCCCCAGCCTCCCACTCGGTCTTGTCCCCAAAAAGGAAGGCATATTGAGTCGGTGTATAGGTCACTCTCACCCATGCTAATCAAAGGACAATCTCTCATGAGAAGGAGTTCATGACACTCTCAAGATTAAGATTGAGTTACCTAGGTCATCCTATTGAAACAATAACCTAACTAGTTAACGGTGTTACAACTAATGATTGACTATTTAGTGGTCTGGTCTTATGCAAACTCATTGCATAGGATACCCCCGCTTGCATGTCTACTACATGGACGCTTTGGATCAATACGTCTGTATCAAATACAAAGCAGGTCGTATCACATAGTGTTACCAGGATAAGGTACCCAGCCTTATCCCTATACTATAGACCTTTTAGGTTGTTACTTGAACATCGATCCCCGTATGTCCCCACATACAAGTTCAAGTTACATACAAACAACCTTGGATCTTAGTTTATTGGATTTGAGTCATATTGTGCAATACTTAACATTAACACTTTATTGTAGAAACTCAATAACACTTTATTGAAACAAGTATACAATTTGTTTACATTCACTATCTACGAGTTTTAGGGCATAAAACTCAACATTATTAGCATCAAGTTGTCGAATTTCCCAACCTTGTGAAACTACTATTGTCAGTATTATTCTTATAGTGGAGGCTTTAACAACAAGACTAAAGATTTATGAAAAATCAATTCCTGGGTTTTGATGAAAACCCTTGGCAACCAATCTAGCTTTGCATCTCTGAAAAGACCCATCAAGATTATGTTTCACTTTGAACACTGATGACCGCAAAGTGCACGGGTCGCAAGTAATATAAAACGGTAGGTAATACCGAGTATCGAATCCTCAGGGAATTTGAATTATATCCATTAAGTACCAAGAACCATCATGTTCAATTTTATTTAGAATTCCAACTCGAATGATAGAGCGAAAAATTAAAGAAACTAATAAACATGCAACAACAAAATGGAAATATCCTATTAAGGGGGTTTGACCTAGGGTGTTATCTAGTTTTTTGGATATGTAGCTCAAATACATGGATGCATGTAACTAATAATCTTCAATTTCATAAATCTAGAAGTAATTATAAGCGGATTTCTCTTTCAAGCTCCTCCACATCTCATACTAACATAACTAATCCATGTGTCCACCTCCTTAGTTAATCATAGTATGGCATTAAGCAACTTCATAATCAATTTCTAACAATTCTCTTTCACTCTCGTGCTCCAAGCAATCGTTAGCCATGCAATTAGGATCTAATCTAATTTCTCTCTGTCGAGTATCAATTTAGACCAACAAATCAATCAATCCGTGATCAAGGGGTTAAAGGCATTAAACATAAATTGCATAGATGAAATATGAAGAAATTCATTACATAATCCAAGTAATTGCGCTACAATATCCAATTAACTAGAATAACGACCCTAGGTCTCAAGATCTACACACACATGGAAATAATTTTGCCAAAATGATCTTGATCCATAGGCCTAACTCAAATTAAAATAAGAAACTACAAGAAGTAAGGAAGAAATAACCGATAAGTTGATCCCAAGCTCCCGTCACGAGCATCTCGAATCCCGAGCCTTGGAATCTCGCTCAATTCCTCCTTTTTCCTCACAATTCTCCTCACTTTTTCTCTCTATTGAGCTAGGGGAGAGCTCCCCAAAATGGGATGATTTGATCCATGGAGAAGGGGGCTTTTTATAGGTGCTGGACGGACCTTTCTTGCTGCCCAAGACGCATAGCGTCGAGACGCTGTGACGTCAGGTTTTCTTGGAGCAGAAGTTGTCGCAGCGTCGCGACGCTACCCGATTCTGGAATTTTCTTCACTGATCACCTAGCGTCGAGACACTAGGCCTTCTAGAAGCTCTTTATGCGGATTTTGGCCTCCTTTCTTCTTCCTTTTGGGCTTTTTGGGCCTCCACTTCAAATGTTCTCTTTTCTTTTTTTCTTTTATGGCCCAAAGTCTTCTTTTTATGTCGAAAATTGGTAAAATTCTTGGTTTTGCTTCTCGAACTCGGTTTTCTATAAAATCAACATAAAAATGCATTAAAGCTCACAATTCATGCACAAAACTAGCTAAAATTAATAGGAAAATGATGACATTTTTGCATGTCATCAAACACCCATTTACAATATTCAATTTTGGAGAGAATGGAACTAACCTCCACGTGTTGTTTTTCATCAAGGTACTAAACTCTTCATCCATAGCCTTCTTCCAATGTTCACTAGCTAGAGCTTCAGAAACAGATGTCGGCTCACTAATTTTTAACTCCCGACTGATTTTGTGTGGTTGACATTCAACCTTGTAAGCTTTATACTTGGGTTTGAAGATCCATGCTTTCCCCCTTGTAATCATAGGATGATTATTCTCTTGTGTGGCTGTGGAAATTGCAACTGATGGTTCATGTTGTATGCTTTCTACATGGTCAAACTCACTTAATAGTGATCTTTGGATTGCTTTGGAGAGTTTGTTATCTGAATGGATTCTTCTAACACATTGTCAGTTCCTTGTCCCAGGTTCACTCATTCACTACCATCATTCAAGTCATAATTTTCCTCATTTTCTGCCCTGAAAATTGTTTGATGAGAACTAGACAGGTTTTGTTGAGCATCAGTGGAAGCAAGAGGATGATTATACTCCTTAAAGTCAGTGGAAATAGGTTAGGTAACAATCTGTCTAGACTCTGGCAACCAAGAGAGATGACCATTTCAGATGGTGTATTTGGTAAATTTTGATGTTGGATGAAGTTACTTTGGAATGAGAATTCAAGTTCATTGAATTTCACATGCCTAGTGATGTAGGTTTTTCCATTAGAACTCATGCATTTGTAACCTTTGTGGATGTCACTGTACCCCATAAATACACACATAGTGGTATGAAATTGAAATTTGTGTTGTTGATAAGGTCTAAGGCAAGGAAAGGAAGTACAACCAAAGGTTCTTAGAAAATCATAGTCTGGTTTCTTTCCTGTGAGATGCTCTTGTAGGGATAAAAGCCCTAGGCAATAGAAGATTTCAGAGACCTTACTCAAACTAAACAACGATCGGAATACCGATACGTTGGCAAAATATTTACAACAATCAAATCACATTAAAGCTACTGTAAAATGGCTATAAAACATGCTGACTTATTGATAAAAACCTAGAATAAATCTAGATGCAAACCCTAGAGGTTAAAGGATCAAGAAAGACTTACTGCCGATGAAGATCTTGATCGAAAACACCAATTCCTTGCTATTGTTTTTGAAATTACAGCAGCCCCAATTTCACATTTTTGCTGGAAAAAATTCCAAGGACACTACCACGAAAGAGCCAACGATATTCTCTTAAGGCTTATGTGAGATTAGCTTGTGGGAGCTAAATATTTCTCTGGGGAAATTTTTGGGATTCTGTAAAACTCAAAATGTTAGAGAGAAAACGAGAGAGGGGGCGTGAACCTCTGATAGAGGGAGAGATAGTCTCTAAACGTGAAGAAACCCTACTATCTCCTATTCACACTCCTTTAGACGTGTGATACACCGTTAGTGGGGGAAAACACGTATAATCAGTTAAATTAACTGATAATACTAATTATTAATAAAATTATTAATAATTATTTTATATACTAATTAAATTAACATTTAATTTAATCATGATATAAATATTCCCACATAACCTTATTTTAAAAATAATTCAATTAAATCTAATTTAATTAAATTAAATTAAAAACAAGTAATTAATTAATTTTCAAACTAATTAATTATTAAATTGAATATCACAAATTCAATTACTTTTCTCTCGTTTAAACCATAGTTTTAATGTACATCTAATACGCATTAAATTTTAACCTATAGTTCAATATGAATCTAATTCATATTCTAATTTTGTATTTGAACCTTTTCGAATGTTCAATTTCCCCTTAGAGAATTTACCTCAACTCCTTATACGAGCTATTGGTGGGACCTAATGGACCTACAGATCAAAAGCTCCAACGATATGAGATTAATTGGCTAAACTCATTAACCAAGTTAATCAATATTCGTTAACTGTAGTTCACTCCACTATAGAACCACAGTTGCACTCTTCTCACTGTAGATATATTTCTGTGTCCACAGATATTGACCAATAACAGCAAGTCAGTCCTTCACGTGTGTTCGTAACTCCAACTAGGTCAAATTACCGTTTTGCCTCTGGGTTACCTCTATCTCCTTAAGCCCCCAGTGCTCCTCTAATAAACAAATTGTTTGAGGTCCAACCTACAAACAGAAGTCTCTCTCGTGCCATAGAAAGGGCAGGGCCCTTTGTTCAAGACCTGGAGACACCACTTAAGAGAACACACATCTACTTACCCTAAAGTCGGGAAATAGTGAATTCCTTCTTATGTGATTATGTTCCCAGCTTCCCACTCGGTCTTGTCCCCAAAATGGTAGGCTTATTGAGTCGGCGTGCAGGCCACTCTCACCCATACAAATCAAAAGACAATCCCTCGTGAACAGGAGTCCATAACCCACTCAAGATTGAGACTAAGTTGCCTAGGTCATCCTAGTGAAATAGAAACCTATCTAGTCAACGGTGTTACAGCTAGAGGTTTACTATTTCGTGGTCCGGTCTTATGGAAACTCATTGCACAGGATACCCCCACTCGCATGTCCCCTACATGAACGCGTTGGATCGTTGCATTTGTATCACAATACAAAGTGGGTCGTATCCATAGTGTCACTAGGATAAGGTACCCAGCCTTATCCCTATACTATAGACCCTTTAGGCTGTAACTTAAACATCGATCCCCGTATGTCCCCACATACTAGTTCAAGTCTCATACTAACAGCCTAGGATGTTCAGTTTATTGGATTAGGGTTATTTAGGCAAGATATACACAATACAAACAATAATAAATGAATAATACATGAATAATCATTTTATTAAAGTTCAGTCAAATGTTTACATTTACTATCCACGAGTTTTAGGGCATAAAACCCAACAGTTCTAGTGGTGATTTACCTTCTAAAACTGGTGTAGAGAGACAGTTAATTAGGTAAACAGCTGTCTCAAAGGCTTCCCACCAATATTTTAAGGGCATACATGCTTGGGCTAGGAGAATTAGACCGGTTTTCACAATATGTCTATGCTTTCTTTCTGCTCGACCATTTTGAGCTGAGGTGTAGGGGAAAGAATGTCTAAACTCAATCCCGCTCTCTATTAGACTATCAGTGAAGGCTATTCTCCTCCCCAATCTGACTGAAGAGTTTTTATTTTTTAGTCAAACTTGTTTTCCACTAGGTTCTTAAAGTGTTTGAAGGCTGCCAAAGAATCTGATTTGTTTTTTAGAGGGTAAATCCAAGTGTAAGTGACTAAAGTCACCTAAAAATGGATGTAATAGTGGAATCCAGTGCTGGAATTTACAGGGGCAGGACCCCATAGGTCTGAATGAATGAGTTCTAATGGTTTTTTGGCATGTGAATTTGAAGTTTGGAAAGGGAGGACATGACTCTTACCAAATTGACATGCATCACAAAAGTCACATTTTTCATTGAGAGTAAACTTTTGATTACAATCTTGGAGAATAAAACTAAGGACACTTTCAGACGCGTGGCCTAATCTCCTATGCCACACCTCCTTTTTGGAATTGAAACTAGATACATAGGCTTTAACATTTGATTGCAAAGTAATGCGATGTAGACTGAAGGTGGATGTTGGAAAAGATGGTAAATAATGAATGAGAATGAATTCAGTCAACCAAGTGCAAGTATACACTATCGCATGTAGTAATAAAAACTCTGGAAGTATTCCAAAGGTATCGATCCCATAGAGACTAAGTTTGAAACACAGATTTGAAGAAGAAACTGCTCTTAAATTGCTTTTGAAAGGTAACTAAGAAAAATAGTTGATGTTGGATTTTGGAAAGTAAATAAACAAACAAGTAAAGAAATAACAATAATAATAAAGTGAGGTGTCCAGTAAAGTTTCAACCCTAAGGAAAATAACTCTAGTAATGGCTTATTCAACCTAAGTCTAATTATGCATTGGGTCAGGTTTAACTCCTATTTGGCCTTTCTCCCAAGAACCGTTAGAAGGCTAAGCGAGTACCGTTATGCACATTTCTTGACTCGACTTCGACATAGATTGTTCATGCATGCAACCTATAACCCTATAGTTGTTATAAGCCACCATCCCCTATAACACCGAATACACTCTCTCGAGCCCTTTCAATATCAAACTCACATAGCATGCAAATTCTAAGTGATCAAGTTAAACTCAACAAGATTAGAATGATAATCAATAAAGGATGACATGCAATAAATAGAACTTAGGCAAATAAGCAACTTTCAAGCCATTTAAACCATAAGGGAATTCACTATACCGAAACTCTCAATGGAATTTAGCTACGCATGATGGAATATAATGCAAATGAATAACTTTCCATAGAAATAATGAATAAGGAATACAAAAATAATGAAAAGAAACAAGTGCTGGAAAATAAAGTGCATTAGCTAAAACTAGGTTTTTCACTTTTATCCAATCCTTCTAGAGTTCTCACGACACTCTACTCTCCTTTTACAAGGTGGGAATATGGTGAAATCTCTATAAACACTTGGGTTTGATGTCTAACTAAGGGTTAGAATTTAGTCTTCTAGCAAAGACCTCGGGCATCCCTACTCATGGGCGTCTACTAGGGTTCTGTCACCACCTTCTTCTTCCCAGTGAGTTCTGCTTGAATTTGCCTTCGAATCGTGGTCTTTTATAGCATGAGGAGTGGTTAAGGAGTCACGAAAATGGTGCTAGCAGGTGACCCAGTCAGTTTCAGAGTCAAAACGATCGGTTTGGTGAGCAAAACGCTCGTTCAAAAGACCCGCGACGGACTCGGAACTATCTGCCTCTACCCAGAAATGCGATCGCATTTCATTTTAGTCTTGTCATAAATGCGGTCGCATTTCTGGGAATTTTTCCAGATTCCTCTGTTATCTGCAAAACACCAAAACTAAGTCAAATTCACACCAAAATGAGTTCTTTTAAACACAAATATGCATAATTTGATACACATGACTCTCAACATCCTAACTTATCAACTTTAGTACTTTTTAAGCTCGGGAATAGTGTTTTTTATCTAAAACATACAAGTTTGACAAGGAAATGAGCTAAATATAAGGGCAAAATAGGTATATTTTTTGCCCTTATCACAAAGGTTGCCTTTGAGAGGAACAACCATACTGACCTTTGAAACTAGCCTTAAGTACAAAGCTTGGATTCTTCTGACATAGAAATAGGTTGGGTGACTTGTTTCTTGACTCCAATTGATATGGTCCTTTCTTAAGCTTCCCTTGATGCAGAACACGACCCGTGGTTTTGTCTTTCACAACACAAAAATCAGAGTGAAATTCCATATAGGCATCATTATCATTAGTCAACTTAGATACACTCAGCAAGTTCTTGGTAATAGTAGGAACATGTAAAATATTGTTCAACTTCAACTTTTGATTGTCTAAAGAAGGTAGAAAGTTATTACCAATATGTGATATTTCAAGTTGAGTTCCATCACCCACTGTTATTGTTTCCTTACCGGTGTATTCTGTTTTCTGATTCAGCATGTTCGGATCTGAGGTGATGTGATTACTGGTTCCGCTATCAGCATACCAGCTGGAGTCATTGACAATTTCTTATCTTGCAATGAATGCAAAGTTAGTTTGATTTTTTCCATGGTTTGGTGGTGCTCCCATGTAGTTTCCATCATATCTATTGTAACAAAATGCTGCTGTATGGCCTAGTTTTCCACAGACTTGACAGACAGGTCTATTTCCATTATTTCGACCTCCACGGCCTCTTTGTCTTCCTCCCTGATATGTGCCACGACTTTGATCTCTTCCACTATTTTGATTGAATTGATTTCTGCCATTGTGACTATTATTTTGGCCCTGTGTGCTGAAGCTATTGTTGGAGAAATTGTTTGAATATGCCTTTTGAATGGCTAAGTGTGTTGTGGCATTTGATAGGTCATTGACATCAGAGATTACATTGAGGTGGACCAATGTTTGTTCAAATGCTATTAGAGTAGCATGTAACTCCTCCCAGGTCAAGACATATTTTCCATTCAACGTACATGTAATAGGAAGATATTGAGCATCTAATCCTGTAATGACACTCGAAATAAGGTAAGATTCATTCACCTCTTCACCGGCTAAGTTGAGCCCATCAGCTATTTGCTTCATTTTTGCAAGGTACTCTGTCATCTTCATGTTGCTCTTCTTTGTGTTTTACAAGGCTGATCTTAATAGAATGATTCTTGCCTTGTTGTGAGACCCGTATCTTCCTTCTAAAGCTTTCCAGACAGCCATTGATGTTTTATGGTTTATAACATTTGAGGCAATGGATTGTTCCATTGAGCCATAAAGCCACCCTAAGAGAGCTTGATCCACTGTTATCCATTCTTCATACTCTGGGTTTGGAACAGTTTTGGTTGGG
Source organism: Luffa aegyptiaca (assembly GCA_017139565.1). Lineage (NCBI taxonomy): Eukaryota > Viridiplantae > Streptophyta > Magnoliopsida > Cucurbitales > Cucurbitaceae > Luffa > Luffa aegyptiaca. The sequence goes on from CM029397.1 coordinate 8,930,526, forward strand.
GAGCTATCTTTGTTGTTCATTGTTATGTACTGTGGTGGTGGAGCTTTGGTTCCCAATATGAAACCATCCAACCTTTGTCCTCTTAGAACAACTAGAGCCATTGACTTCCATAGTGTATAGTTGTTTTCATTCAACTTAACTGAGAGTCCTGAGTTTAGCCCATTTCCGGATGAAGTGTTAACAATGTTGCTTCCTATGAGTGTAGGAGTTATTGTCGATGATGTGGGCATTGGAACTGTTGTTTCTTTTCCCAAATTCATGTTGAAGGAGGCTGAAGGAGATGAAGCGTTGGCTTCAATAAGCTCTGATACCAAGTTTGAAAAAACTTGTTTCTGGAAGTTTTGTATTCTCACACTTGTATTGATACAGAATGTAAAGTAGTATATATACAAGTTCTTGAAACCCTACTAGAGATGTATAATGGACTCAATTCAATACATACACAAACCCATCAAATATTTATGACTAAACATAATAAATGAATTTGGGAGTTGTTGGGCCAAAAATAATGGGCTGATACCATGTTTCGACATTGACCTAGGCTATGCAGGCAATAAATTCACATGGTTTAGAAGAGACGAAAGATCCAGAGAAGTCAAAGAAATGCTCGATAGATTTTTAGCCAACAATGAACTGATAAGAAAATTCCTTAATATAAGTGTCTGCCATTTAAATCAGCACCAATCTGACCACAAGCCGATTTTGACCTCCTTAATGCCTCGTTCAAAGGTGTTAAAAAAAGGAAATCAGCGTAGACCGGTCAAATTTGAAGAGTCCTGGGTTGGTTTTAAGGATTGTGAAGACATTATTCAGAATCATTAGTTGGGGGGCCAAAGGAAGAACATTCAGACCTTCCAACAAAAAGTGATCTTCTGTATTGAGAAGCTCAAAAGGTGGGATAAAAACAAGCTCCAAGGGTTGATAAAATCAACTATTGCTAAGAAGGGGGAGGAGATCAGAGATTTGAACAAGTCTAATGACATTAACAAAGATTTGAAGCTGGTTAGCTGAGAAGGAGCTCGATAACTTGCTCAAAGAAGAGAAAAGTGTTGGAAGATTAGATTGAGAGAAGATTGGCTTAGATGGGGAAACCTAAACACGAAGTTGTTTCACTCCAAAGCTAGTCACAGAAGAAAGAGGAACAATCTGAAAGGTATTTTTGATGTGGCAGGAATTTGGGCTAATGAGGCTTCAGATGTGGGGAGAGTAGCTACGGGTTATTTTACCAAATTGTTCCAATCGTCAGGCCTGATGGTAGAAGCCATCAAAAAAAATCTAGAAGATATGAACTCTGGAATTTCTGAATCTCAGAGAGCAAAGCTAGAAAGATCTTTCTCCAAAGCAGAAATTGAGATGGCCCTCAAAGGCATGAATCCTAACAAAGCCCCAGGTTCTGATGGAGCTCATGCTTTGTTTTATCAAAATTACTAGGGAATAATTGGTGACAAGGTGACTCAGATTTGTATGGAGGTCTGCTCAATGAAGACAAGGATATTGAGTCTTTGAACAAAACCTTCATTGCTTTAATTCCTAAGATCCTTAACACAAAAATGATGGAGCAGTTTAGACCCATAAGTTTGTGTAATGTTGTATATAAGATCATTGCAAAAGTCTTGGCCAATAGAATCAAGAAGATGCTTGACACTATTATTTCGCCATCTCAATCGACTTTGTCTCGAGCAGGTTGATTACTGACAATGTTATTGTGGGGTTTGAATGTAATCACGCCCTAAACAATAGGAAGAAAGGGAAGAAAGGTTTAACGGCTATGAAGCTAGACATGAGCAAGGCCTATGATAGGGTCGAATGGCTTTATCTTAGGAGGGTAATGACCAAGCTAGGTTTCCCGGAGAGATGGGTGGAACATGTTATGAACTGTGGTGAAACGGTAAAATACTCAATTATGATAAATGGGATACCTCAGGAGGAGATAAGGCCAAAAAGAGGGCTTCGTCAAGTCAATCCCCTATCTCCATACCTATTTCTAATATGTGCAGAAGGGCTCTCAACGCTTCTTAAAAGGGAATAATCTCTTTCTAGAATTTCTGGAATTAGTATTAATAAGCATTGTCCGATTATAACTCACCTTTTTTTTTTTTTTTTTTTTGCGGATGATAGCATAATCTTTTTTTCAAAGCATCCAAGGAAGAAGGAAGATGTATCAAGGAAGTCCTTGAAACATATGAGCTAGTGACAATGCAAATGATAAACTACGACAAATCGGTGTGCATGTTCAACAAGAACCTGGAAGCCAATCAAGGTGAAGATATCATAGCGTATTTGGGGGTTAAGCATTCTAGTTCGCTAGGGCACTATCTAAGTCTTCCGATGCAAAATGGGAAAAATATACAAGTTCTCTTTAAAAGGTTGCAAGAAAGAGTGTGGAAAGCTCTCCAAGGCTGGAAGGGGAAAATGTTTTCCATGGGAGGGAAAGAGTTGGGATTGCAATAGCGCAAGCAATCCCGACTTATACCATGAGTTGCTTCAAGCTGCCAAATAACCTATGTGATAAGATTGACAAAACATGTTCAAGATTCTGGTGGGGATCCCCCAAAGACAAAAAAGAAAACTCATTGGATGAGATGGAAGAGAATGTGAGTGAGCAAAGATAAAGGGAGGATGGGATTTTGTGACCTTTCCCTCTTCAACAAGGCTATGCTTGCTAAATAGAGTTGGAGAATTTTAAAACACTCGGAAAGTCTCATGGCCAAAGTTCTTAAAGGCAGATAGTTTTCAAACGGGAATTTTCTGAAAGCTAAGGAGGGGAACAATGCATCCTTCACTTGGAGAAGTATAGTGTGGGGGAGGTTGTCCCTCTTTGAGGAAGGGCGATTTAGATGGAGGATTGGAGATGGTAGACAAGTTGTCATCGACCAAGACCCTTGGTTAAATGGAAGTAGTTTCACAAGATGTATAGGGTAATGGAGAACCTAAGGGGAAAAAGGGTCATGGAGCTCATCAATGAGGATGGAAGATGGAATGAAAGGCTCATTCAAGAATCCATCCTTCCTGAAGACGCAGATGCAATTCTTAGCATTCCTCGAATCAAGCTTCAAGTTGCAGATGAGATCATTTGGAACAAAGAATCAAAATGAGGTTTTTCGGTTAGAAGTGCCTATCACTTGTCTACTCAAATTGAATCTAAAGCCGAAGTATCAGGGTCGAATAACGAGTGGGCTAAGCCCATATGGAGATCAATATGGAATTTGTCTAATTGGCCGAGAATCAAAATTACAATGTGGAAAATAGTAAATGATATTCTTCCAACTAGATGTAATATTAGGAAGAAAGGAGTTGATTCTACCCGTTATGTTTCATGTGCAGGACTAAGGAAGAAACCACAAAGCATGTGTTTTGGGTTTGCAAAATCTCAAAGGCAAGTTTGGACTCATTTTCTCCCTAACTTACTAGGGCTTTTTTCGGGAAGTAGGGATCAATTGGAGCCGATGGATTGCTGGGGTAGGATGATTAGAAGCCTAAACAAGCAAGAGATAAACTCAGCAGCAAAAATCATGTGGTCAATGTGGAATACAAGAAATCAAAGCCTTCAAAAGGGGATCAAACCAGAATTTTCTCAGATTCACAGAACAATATCTAATTTGCTAGATGAATTAGAAGGTAGTGAAGGGACTAACCTGAAGAACCGTTCGATGGAGAGCTAATCGAGTCACCCTTCATGGAGGCCACCAGAATCCAATCGTTGGAAGCTCAATGTTGACGCGTCTTGGAGTGAGAAAGATAGGAAAGGCGGGATGGGTTGGGTCAGTCGTGACTCGACGGGATCTTTGATCGGAGCGGGCTGTTCTCAAGTATATAAATGTAGATCAATCAAATTGATGGAAGCAAAGGCCATTATAGAGGGGTTGTATGCGCTCATAATTTGTGTGGCTGTGTTAGTAGAATTTGTTTAGACACTTTTTAATGATTATAGTTGAATATTATCCAATTTCAAATATTTTTGTTGTCTAAATTTTTTTTAGTAAATTGTTTTTAAAAATATTATAGAATTTGGCTAGGAATTCAAATGGATCCTTAATAAGGATGAAAGTTATGGTATGGAATTTAAGAGAAAACAAACATATTTTTCAAAAACCAAATGATTATCAAACGGAGCCTTAAGTATCTGTTTGGAATGACTTTGTATTTAAGAACTTTTTTTTTTTTTCACTTAAAAACACTTTTTTGAACCTTAGAATTCTAAATGGATCTTGAGGACCAAAAAATATCAAAGTATAGCATTAAAAAACAAAAAAGCAAAGGGCAAGAAAGAAAAGAATCTACTAAATATAAACTCTCATTATTCCAAAGATTTGTATTCTATAAGAAATATTCAGTACAGTTTCCTATAATACTAAAGATTATGAAAATTTTGAGTAAAGCTACTAAACAACACATATAGGTATACATAAGAACAAGAGAATTATGCTATATTACAATTCCTTAAAAATATCAAAATTAAAAAAATGACAATTTAATTATACTCTAAAAATTCTCCTTGTGGAAATCAAATTTGGTGGTGGTTTTCCTAGAAAAGTCTTGTGACAATCTCCTCAGCTCTCCTACCAGTCCTTGTGCTCCACAGTAAAACACCCCTGCATTCACATTGCATTCAGATTAGATAAATTTTGGTTGAATTCACACGACGTGACCGTTGGACAAATCAACTAATGTACTGTTACATTAGCGATCTGTTAAAAGTATTAGTTACTAATGATATTATTTGAAATATCTCTTTTGTTTGCAAATTTATAAATCATACCCTTCGATAGATAAATAAATCACGTGTATCATCTACGTTAAAGTTTCAAAAAAATCTCGAAGTCGTTTTAAAAATAGAGATATGATTTGAAAACAATTTATATTGTCCTAGGATGATAAAATCAACTTCATAATATGTAGATATAGCAAAGACTTACCAACTCGTTGATCAGGGTGATTAACAGCAACATGCTTCAGGACATTACGCCAGTTGGGTCTAGCAAAATGAGTCTTCACCCTTGTCCCGGACACGATATCAACGCCATTCTTGGCGTGGTTGAGATCTTGGAGCATGGTAATCAGGGCGGACCGAGCATCGCCCTCTTCGTAAACGCTGGTGCAGTAGTTGTGCAGCTCAATCACTCTGTCTCGGTCGTTCTCGGCGACTTCGTCCATGACACCTCTAAACCATTCGAATGAGCCCTGCTCTCTGGTGACCCAGTAGAAGTAAGCTCGTTTGGTGACAAAGGGCTTTGATTGCTTATCGGCAACGCCATTTTCGATGTCTTTTTGCTCCTTGATGTTGTTGAGTACATCCTTGACAATGCTGATCAGTGGGGTGGCACCGATCCCGAGTCCCACGAGAAGAAGAACGTCGTATTGTTTGTAGTCTTGTGCTGGAGCTCCATATGGTCCGTCTATCAACAGCCTTGGCAACCTGATTTTGTTGCTGCTTTGGCCAATATCAGCTCTCAAAAGACCACTTTGATTCACAGATGGAGGCTGACATATCTGATTGACAGAGAGGGCAACATTATTAAATATAAAAATTGAAACAAAAAACTCAAATTATTTAAGCCTTGTTTACAAACAATTTTCTTTGTTTTATAATATACTTTTGGATTGGATCATACTTTTAAAACTATAAAAGCTTTATGTTTTTGAAATTTGGTTAAACAGAAAACTTGAAACAAAATCATTTCAGATTTAGAATCACAACTTTGGTCAGATGAAATTGTTATGTAACATAATAAAAAAAAAACTTATAGCAGGTACCTTAGAGAAAATGGTCTTGAGCTGTGAAGTCCAGTCTCCCACAGTGCGAATGTGAATGCTCAAGTAATCATCCCCTGGAGCAGACGTAATCGAAAACGGATGCCTGCAACAAAATTCGATCACATCCGTTAATTCCAATCAAACCAATCATCATGATTGATGATCATGTATCAGACGGTGTAGGATTTACCATTGGAAGGGAGAAATCGCAGAACAGTTCACATATATGTACTGCCCACTTGTGTATTTGAATCCATGAGGCTTTGACATTTGCAATGCCAGAACGTTTCCAGGATACACAGCAACCTGAGAGTTTTCCTTTTTCTATCAGCAGGAAGTTCTTGGTACTTTTTTTCTCGAGAAAAGTTTGTGAATTTTCTAGGCAAACAAACAAAAAAACAAAGGGTAAGGGTGTAGATGTAGACCTTTAGGATCCTGACTGTTTTGTAGCCCGACCGAAACGCACGAATCAATCTTTCGCACGCGTAGAGCAAAACTGGGACAGCTAGATACATCCATGTCTGTAGTCGACAATGAAACGAAATGTCATTTGGATGTCTTTTTCGTTTGCTGAAAAGTTGGATATGAATGAGAATGCTTACCGTCTTTTTGTACCATTTCTTGGAGAGGTAGAGGTAGTAGCCATGGATGATGAAGAGGACATAGACAATGACAAAGAGATGGTGAGAGTACCAGAAGGCATTGAAGCCTGTGAGTCTCTTGATGGTTTTGGGGAGGTTCAGGCGGTTGCGGCGGAACCATGGCTGAGCCAAGGTGAATGCTATAATCATCAGCACCACCATCACCACTCCGGTCCACCCTTCTGTCCCCTTCACGAACCACCAGTAGTTATTCGGCCGTACTTCGCCGAAAAACGGCTTCATTGGTTCGTATTCTGCATCAGTCGCATGGAGTAGCTTTGGGAAGTCGCAGGTAAGATGTGCTCCAGCATGTAAAATGACCCCAATGGCTACGCCAACAGCAATTACCTATACAAAGCATATGCAAATTCACATAAGATTTCGTGTTTAACTAATGAACTAACTTCTTCCCAACCAAACCAATTAATTAAACTCTTGCGTTTAGCAAACGGTAATGATGGATTATAATGAATTTAATCTTCTATACATACTATTTTCCCACCTAATATTCCTCACCTTAATCAAGGTATGTAGCTTGGATACATGTTCAATAATCTTTACCCAAAGCTATGTAAACGAGTAAAAGCTTAACATAGTATAAAGCTTGTACCCTCAACCAAGAAGTCAAAATCCTTCATCCCACATATTGTGTAAAGTAAAAAAAAAAAGAAAAAACGAGAACAGATATTTTAAAAGTTTAGGAACCAAAATGAAATAAACCCAAAACTTCGAAGACGAAAATGAAAACACAAAAATCTTAAAAGTTAACCAACCAAAAAAGGGATTTAAAACCTACCCTTTTGAACCTCAAACACAAGCAATTGAAAGCAGCAACACCACCAACAAAGACAAGGCAGTTTCAGCAGAGGCAAATGATCAAACACATGTTGGGCAAGAGAGAAAAAGTACCTTATGGAAGTTGACATTGTCGTCAAAAGGGACAACAGCGCCAAGCTTGGTCTTACTCCGAAGCCAAGTAATAGTATTCCTACAAACAGGGAAAAGGATGATGGCCATGTTGAACTTGAGGGTCTCGGCGGCGCCCTTGGCCGTGGTGACACAGTAGCCCATGACATGGAAGACGGCTCGATTGCGGTACTGGACGAACTTCCAGGCGAAGAGGCCGGCGCAAATGGCGAGCCAGAGAGAGAAAACCCAAATGCGCTTCCAGTTGTCCTCGACGAAGTAGTGGAGTGAGCGGTACGTGCGCTTGATGGGGTTGTGTTCCTTTGTGGGCACGAGCTTTTGGCTTAGAAGTTGGCTCAGCACGCGGCTGTCTGTCACGCGGTTCGCCGCTGACGCTTGGTTTGGGGCTTGGAGCAGCAGCATTTCCAAGTTGTATAGCTGAAGAAAATACAACATTTTAATATGTTTTATGATTTTTTTTTTCTTTTGTTTTTTCAATAAATATCTAACGATAACAAAATTTGTTTTTAATAAGAGTGAGTTATTGACATTTCCATTAACATCGACATTTAAAATCCAAGAAAGTAGTAAATTATTATTTTTTACTTTAGTAAATCAATATACAATTGGTTTTGCCAACATGAGCATAGCTCAACATGTATAAAATTTGGTTTTAAAAAAAACATGTATAAAAATTGTTGTACTATGACTAGTAGGTTACACTTTTAAACTTTCAACTTTGTGCCGGATAGATAAGGACCTATCAAATACAACAGTAAAATTTTATGAATTATTACACATCTTTTTTTTAATATTTAAAAACATGTTAGACATCTATTTCCAAAAAAAAAAATGTTAGGCTTATGAAAGTTTTTTTGATCAAACTTGTAAATATCTTTTACAAATATTATTATTTTGGTCTTTCAAGCAACTTGGATAGAGTTAAAGCATCTTTAAAGGGTTGAAAGTTTAAATCCTAATTCTGACTGTGTAATATTTTTTAAAAAGAAAATCATTAGTTTACTATTTTAATTTTTTTAATGTTTTCTTTATTTGTTTTAGTTCAATAAATATGGGTTGAAGATAAATCTTCTAACTTGGATTAGGTAATCAATATTATTCATCTACAGATTTATGTTCAAATTATTTATTGTAGCGCAAAACAAGTAATAGTTTTAGAAATAATATATTTAGAGTTGATTAAATAGTGCTGGTTTTTTTTTTTTTTTTGAAGTGGAATTAAATAGTATTGATTACAATATTGAATATACTAGTAAATAAATTATTTAAATATAGCCATTTTGATTGAGTGACCAGTATACAAACTAAACTTGACTATAATTTTAAATCACACTAAAAAAATGTAGTGATGTAGGAAAAGTAAGCCATTACAAATATCATTATGGTTTGTTTTAAGACCAAAGTTTTGTTTTTGTTTTCAAATGTATTTTTATAAAGACTATGATCCATTGCTTAGTATTTTAATATGAAAATTGAAATCACTATTTACAAACCTCAATAAATCCAAGGTTGTCAGGGTCCAACTCTTCCATGATTAGAGCAGCATATTCTTCAGCATCATCTTGGATTTTTGATAGCTTATTAGCTGAAGCACTTAATGCAATAATCTGAACAAAAATATAATAAAAAAATTAAAAAATAGCCCTTTTAAAAGAGTAATTACAAAATATATGTACATAATAATTAGTGATTGTAATAAAATTCTTTTCTTTCATTTTTATTTTTTTCAAAAATTTTGAGATATTCGCGGTTTGCACAAATAAAAAAATAAACTAAAATAATTGCGAATATAACAAAATCTAAAACTATTTGCAAATATAGCAAAATTGAAGTCTATCAATGATAAAAGTCTGCCAGTGATAGATTTTAATCATAAATTTAATTATTATTGAAAGACTATTCTATCGGTGATAATAGTCTATCATTGATAGACTACATGCATTGCGATTGAAGTCGTCTATCAATAATAGCTGTCTATCAGTGATAGAAGTAATGATAGACTTTAATCGCAATTGCAATTATTGTTGATAGATTATTCTATCTCACAAGTAAATTACATATATTGTGATTGAAGTCTACCAACTATAGATGTCTATTATTGATAAATTTTTCAGATTTGACAAATTCTTTTAAAAGTTGCTATATTTGCAAATAACCAACCTTAAATGACTACGGGGTACTATAACCATTTTTTTTATCCACTCTCATTTCATTTTAGGTTTACTGTAAATAATATTGCATTGCATAGCAAAGAACTCTGTAAATAATATTGCATTGCATAGCAAAGAACTAATATCATAAAAATAGTAATAAAAATGAGAATTAAAAATATGAGAAAAAGCAAAATGCATTTTTTTTTTGACAATATGTGGGGAAGGAAGATGGGATTCGAACCACAGACCTTGAGGTTACCGGTACAACTTTATACCAGTTGAGCTAAGCTCTTGTTGGCAAAGCAAAATGCATTCTAGTGAAGGGATGTGGTCCTCTCAATAATCATTTAAATCAATCATTAATTATATGAGTGGAGGATTACTAAAAATAAAAATAAAAATAATATACTGATAATTATTATCAAGTTGATCAATGATTGTAATATATTAAAAAAAAAGTTGATCAATAATTAAGTTTTTTATTATATTTAAAAATTTTAAATTCTATATTTGTAATTGCTTTTATTAAATACAATTTTTTTTTCAACCTTTTGTGATTAATGAAGGATCAGGCTGAGTTATGTTAAATTTTACTTATTAAATACAATTTTACTAATATTTTCTTTTTAATTTAATACAATTTTACTATTAGTTCATAAAGGAAAGTTGTCAAATAAAAATATGTTAACTATCTATTTAAATTAGATTTAAAAAAAAAAAAAACTATCTATTTAAATTAATCGATAATATATCAATTTAAAAATGTTCTATATCCATAATAATATTTTTTTGATATATTACTATTATTGTTATTATTATTATTATCAATTTTCTTCCCTCCAGTTACCTCTTTGACTTCTTTTCCTGTAATGCGACCATCAGCATTCTTGTCCACCCTGCACGATCGTACCATTTGTAAGACGAAGCTCTGCTTCGGGAATCTCCATGGCCATGGCCATTCTAGACAGAGAAAGAGAGAGAGAAAGAGATTCATACATATCGAAGAAGATTTGAAGCCTAGCATCGAAACTTTCATCGATAATTTGCTCCCAAAATTCACGCAGTTCCCCCTTGCTTATGGAGGTCGAAGTTATGCCTCTTCTTCGAGCCAACGCATCGAACAACTCGCCAGCGAACTCGCTCGACTCGTTCATTCCTGATCAATCAACAGATTATCAACTCCGATCGGTAAAAATTCACAATCGTTGGTTCAAACTCGAGATATTTTAACAAAAAAAGAGAATGTGATCTGTAGTTGTTTATACCTATGCATCTTGCGAAGAGCGACTTCGGAAGCTCTCCGTTTATGGCGAGTTCATTGAATCGGTTCTCAATCTCTGACCAGGCTTCACTTCCGACGGATTTGGTCATGAATCGGAGGCCATTTAGGGCACGACTCGCGCCGGATTTTGTTCGGTCGATTCTATTGAAGCTTTTGGAGGAAGTCATCCGCCTCAGTTCCTGCGATACTTGCTTCAATTTGAACGACAATTGAGAGCCTAACGTAGGACGTTTCGTCTCGAGTCGGCTCGCCAACATTGCCGTCTCTGAATCTCCGCCTTTGATGTTCTGAACGGAGACTGTGTCGTCGCGAACGTCTAAGGTAATCTCGACGTACTGATCGTCGTCTTTGATTCTCATAGTGCTTCTTGTGCTGCTACTGTAGCTGTTGGTTCTCTTGTAGGGAACAGAAGGTGCTGTTAATGGACCACTGAAGCCAACTCGTCTGGAGCTTCCTGTGCTCTCTGTATCTGACCATGAATCTGCAGGTTTGTTCTCTTGGCCCTCCATTGTTGGATCTGAATCTGAACTCTCTGGTTTTTTATATGCACTGTGACACGCACACCAAGTGTTTGTTGTTATGCCTGAGAGACAGAAAAGCTAGAAAAAGTTAGCCATCAACAAAATAATTAAAAAGGCCTCCCTAAGGGTAGTTTAGGCTTTTCAAATCTTATTATAAGCTACAATAATTCCAACACTGTTCATTTTTTCTTCCCAAGAAAGAAAACAAATCATAGGATAAAGTGTAAACCAAACAATCAAAGGATTCAAAGCTGGAAAATGGGTAATATCCAAAAAGCCATCTCGTGAAAGATTACACACAAATCGATGCCTATAGCTGTGACTATGAGCAGGAACAAGGAGAATCAACAATAGTGGGAAAGAAAAAGAAACCAAAGAACACTAATGATTTCAAAAACAAAGAAATGAAGAGTAGTTTAGAAAGAGAAGAGTTCGAATTGAATCTAAGCTGACCTTTTGAGTTTTGAGTTTTGAGTTGTGGAATTGGCAAATCTTTAGTCGTCTTTTGGTGGAGAAGGAAATCAAGGCTGTGAAGTTGTTTGAAGCTGACGAGGGGGGAGAAGGGAAAGAGCTTTATAGTTGAGGAGGAATTGGAGGGCGAAGAAGATTATTCAAAGTTAATGGGTTTAATTCTAGGGGCGCATCTGGGTTGTGTTGGGGGAGAGAGTGGGGTTGTTGGCCATCAAGCTGTTTTCTTCTAAGAAGAACTTCCTTGCATTAATATATCCACACTTGGTCAATCTTGTCAAACAATATTACAATATAACAAACAACAAAAGTAGGAAAAGAAAGAGGAAATTAGCCCCAACCTTTACCTTTGGCCTTTCTATGAATCTCATAATGACCGACCACGCTCAAGACCTTGGTTACAATGAGGGGAAAAGGAAAAAACTAGACTACAAATCGGTATGTAGGGATCTCTCTGCATATCACCGTTAAAATGTTGACAACTAGGAGAAAAAAAAAAGTTCTCATTTTCTACCTTTCTCTTTCTTAGTTGTCAAGATTTTAATGGAGTATGCATCCAAGTATTATTTTAACCCTAAACTTACGTGGTTATATCAATTTTAATTTTGAACTTTCAATTTCATCAAATTGAACCCCAAACTTAGCAGGTTGTATCAATTTTAACCTTTAACTTTTAATTTCATCAAATTGAATCTCATACTTAGTAGATGTATTAATTCTAACTCCAAACTTGCATAAGTATCGCAATGTAGACCTTTGAGTACTTTCTGTTTGAACCATGGTTAAAAAATACAATTGACTATTTACTCATTTTTCTTTTTTTAATTCATATGGCATCTGAGTTGTTGGTTTCTTGTAAGAAATTTATACTGGAGGAATTTTTTATTTGAATAAACTTTTGCTATTGAGAAGTTGTACTTGAGTTTTCTCTCATTTTCTTCTTATTGTGTTTGTAGGTTTTGTTGGTTTTTTAGCTACTTAGAAGAACATTCAATTATAGAATGATAGGAAAACAATTTTGGCAGATTTTTTCTTTTAATTTAGATGACTTTTTCTTGTTGTTGAGAACTTTTAGTTTTTCTTTTTCAAGGATCATGAAAACAAAGCAATTTTAGAGTTTAGATTTTTTTTCCTTCGTTTGCTGATTTTTTGGTGTTGTTAAGAACTTGGTGAGTTTTTTTTTTTTTTTTTTTTTTTTTTTTTTTTTTTTTATTTATTTATTTATTTATTTTTTTCCTGCTAATTAAAACATGAAGGGTAGGAAACAAAAGCAAAACAATTTTAGGATTTTTCCCCTCAAATTTTCTAGATTTTTCTTGTTGCTAATAACTTTGTGATTTTCTTTTTTAGGAAGCTAATATCAATGAAAAGAATCAGTCTATCACATATTTTAATGAGGATTCAAACGAAAAGTTAACCAAAGCTCTAAATTGCAACATTTTTGCAAGTTTGGGGTTAAAATTGATACAATCGATTAAGTTTAGGGTTCAGTTTGATGAAATTGAAAGTTGATGGTTAAAATTGATACAACCTACCAAGTTTAGGGTTGAGAATGATTTTTTTTTTTTTTTTTTTTTTTTTTGAGGGGGGCCTTAGTGGAGAAATGTGGAAATTTTTTCTTTCCTTGTTTCCATTTGGACTATAGGGATTGGAAGTAGATTGGTGGATCACGAGACTTTATCTCAATTCGAATCTCTCGCATTCTATTCTTTGACAATTATTAATTTCTTAATATTATATGATAAAGTAGGTATTTGTTAATATTTGTGGTGAATTTGGGATTTTTCTTTATATAAAAGTACTTTTCAAAGAAACTCCTTTTATCTTATGACAGAAAGGATGAATTAAAGTGCTTCATAATTGATAAAGCTATTTAAGTAATTTTGGTAAAAAAAAAGAGTAGGTTTTCAAAATCACTTCCTGATCTGTCCCAAACACTTCAAAAAGTTTGACATCTTCTTTAAATTCGCCTAAAGTAATCTCAACCTCACCTTTAAGTTAATAAAAATTAAAATTATAAATTATTGGAAAAAAATAATTTTACTCCTAAACTTGGAAGAGTGTATCTTAATTTCATCAAATCAGACCTTAAGCTTTGAGAAATCTAGCATATTTCACTTTAAATTTGTGCGTAAGAGTTGCAATCTTTACCTTAAACTTGAATAATCATTTCATTTTTTTCTCCTAATGAGAAGCCTTCTTTTGAAGAATTTTTTAAAAAGTATTATTTATAATGCGTCTGAGACGGATTATGAAAAATACATTTATTCTTCAGTTTGATTTTTTATATAGGATTAATTTGTATGTAAGTCTTAGTTTTCATTGAAATTAGTAAGTTTGTGAAGAATTTACCTTGCTTTTTTGTTAAAATCAATAAGTGAATTTAGCAACAATTGAAACAATGAAAAAAAAAATCATAACACTTGTTTGAGACTAATTTCAATGATGAAATTGATACACCTTGTCAAGTTGCGAGTAAAAAATGATTTTGTTTCCTAAATAATTTTTTTAAACAATTTTTTTAAACAAATTTCCTAAATAATTTTAGTTTTATATTTTTAGATAAATAATATTAATCAGTGAAATTTAAAATTTTCTACATACATGACATCTCTTGTGCCACATATTTATCTCTATTTTCATTTTTCACCCTTTCAATTTGAGATTTGTTTTGGAAATAAATATTACAATAAGATTTGAAGTCAGGACAGAGAAGGAATCCTTGTATTTAGGTTACCTAGTTGCATCATTAGATGCTAGCTAGTTTAGGTTGAAAATAGGCAATATAAACAATCTATATATAAAATTGGTGTGCTAGCAAAGATTAGTTGAAAATTGAAATGATGGAGTGCATGTTTGGGAGTGATTTTTAAATGGCTAAAATCACTTTTGTTAGGTTTGAAATCACTCCGAAACATACTTTTAATTATTCAAAATTAATTTCAGGTTTGATTTTACAATTTTAAATAATGTGACTTTTATATCATCAAAATTGATTTTGAATTATTTTTTTTTTTTTGACAATAATTGATTTTGAATTATTAAAGACATGTTTCGGAGTGATTTTGAATATGACAAAAGTGATTTTAATCATTTCAAAATCACTCCCAAACATGCATGGAAAATAAAATAACAACAATCTGAATTGCTTGAACTTTCTTTCTCTTCTTAAAAAACTTCTTACATTGTATTTACAATGTAAATATATCTTCACACATGTATTTAAATTTTAAGACTTCATTTGTTGATGATTCTTTTTGTTTTGTTTTAAATGTTATTTTTAAAATTTTAGTCCATTGAAAAAATAAAATCTAAAAAAAAAAAAAAAAACCACTTCTTTTAAAGTTTTTTTTTTTAATTACTATTTTTATTTATAGTTTTCAAAGTTTAATAAATTTTTTCATGAATATTTATAATTTATCTTGATTCATTATACATCTAGAACATAAATATTTTTTTAATTTAATAAAAGTAATCGAATAGATAAATTATGAGCTGCTTAAAAATTATACTAGTGGCATTATTAAAATTACCAATAAAATTGTTCAAAATGAATTTTCTAACATTCTTCCTTAGTACAGCAGCAGCAGCAGCAGTAATAATAATAATAATAATAATAATAATAATAATAATAATAATAATAATATAGTTTTCTACAATTATAAGAATTTATGGTATCATCCAGGATAAACCAAGACTTTATCGTTGTTATAGGTAATTTTGGACCACTCTGATGCATAAGGAGCAGACGAGGACAACCAAGTAGAGATGGGACCAGGAAACCGACTCAGAGGAAGACCAGACCATGGCCCGACCCATATGGTTGGCCTCGGTCGACTCAGGAAACCGTTCGCCTTCGCTTGGTCCCTGTTGCCTCTGGCAGCCCCGATTCCGCCTGGTTCGTCTCAAAACACCTCCGAATTCCTAAAAACCCTAACAAAGAACACAGGTATAAATGGGGCCTTCCACACCCAGAAAAAGGGTTCGAAATCTATCTCCAAAAATTCTATTGACTGTTTATCTGACTTAAGCATCGGAGTGCAGGTGGCCTACACCACACCGGTGTGTAGCGGTTCTTACTAGTTTTGCAGGTCACGTCTTTCCCGTCCTCAACAAATTCACTGCTTGTGTTACGTGAAGGTCAGGTGAGTTGCTTGGCCGAATTTTGGCATCAACAATTGTCTTACTTAAATTGTGAACAAACACATCCTAAGATATAAAATATTCTCCCCATATGTTTGTATGTGAGATTAAAATATTAGGGTAGTTAACTAAGAATAATACTATTCAATAAACATGTGTTTGTTCTCTTTTATTCTAAAAAAAGAAAAAGGAAAATCTTGTCAAAAAAAAAAAAAAGAACTACTCAAGAAAGATTATATTATTTATCTATTTCTTTTTTTTTCTCATACTTAAAAATTTTCAATTTCGTTCTTTTATTTAAAAAAAATTCATTTAAAAAACTACATAATAACATTGTGAAATTAAGTGACGTGATATTTAAAAGAAAAATCCACCCAATAATGTATTATCACATGACATTTCAATTATAACGTTCAATTATTAAATTTCAATGGAATTTTTTAGTGGAGATTTAATTTAAAAAACTTTGAAACATTTAGTTCCCATGTGATGATAGATTTTTATTTATTTATATTTTTGTGCTTTATGAATATTCTTTATACCTATATTTTTGTTTAGTTTTTCACTTTTATTTTTTTTAAACTTTTAAACTGTTAGCCAAATTTTAGAAACATGAAACAAATTGTTGGAATTAAATTGCTTCGAAAATAATTTCAAAATTTTGGTTGAAATTAAAAAAATAAACGTTTCAACGAGTATATTAGAATAGAACACAAAAAATAATTTTGATACATTCGCATGATTTTTTTATTTAAAAAAAAGTGGTATCAAGCATGAGAAAAAATCTATTTTAATCCTATACTTTATGCTATAATTTATTTTGGTCTCTGTATTTTAAAGGTTAATTTTGAACTTAGTACTTTTAATTTTTTTTTTTCATTTTTGTCTCTATCTACAAATAGTATTTTTTTTTTTTTTTTTGACAATATGTGGGGAGGGGGATTCGAACCACAAACCTTGTGGTTATCAGTACAACTTTATGCCAGTTGAGCTAAGCTCTTGTTGGCTACAAATAGTATTTTTATACTTTTATAAAGTAATTGTTTTAATACTTGTATACTTTTTAAAAGTGCCATTTTAGTATGTGATTGCAAAATTCCAACCAATGAAGACTCATTAATAAGAAGTTATAGCTACCTTTCAAGAAATTAATTTAGTGTACTGTGTTGTGTTATAATTGTAACAAAAAATAAGGTAAAAAAAAAAAAAGAAAAGAACAGACTAAAACAGTTACTTTTTAAAAGTGCATGGACCAAAGTAGACGTTCAGAGAGTACAAGAACTAAAATAGACCAATTGAAATTACATAAACCAAAAATGAATATTTGAAAGTAAGAGATCGAAATGAACAAAAGTTTGAAACAACGTACACCAAAATAGTTATTGATATGCCTTGAATCTGTTATCTGGCGGTCTGAATAACCAAGTACGGAGTCTCGCTGCTCTAATCTCTGTATCTGTATTTGTTTTCTCCTCACTAATAAAATTAGTCTCTCCCTTTATCCGTAGATGTAACTAACACACCGTCAGTGAACCATGTATTTTTTTTTGAAATAATGTGTTGTTTCCTTTGTTTTCTATTTTTTGTTGGTTGAATTTGGTTACTGTGATAACAATAGTATTTTCACTCAAAATTAAAACCAGCATATACTTCCTTTAATAAATGAAAATTACAGTAATCAAAACCATTTTGTTTAGTGTGAAGGGTTCAAAAGTCAAGATAATATTAAAAACTTGGATATGAGAAGATTGATTTAATCAATAGGAGGAGGAAAAGACTATCTTAGAATAAGAAGCTAAAAAGTTTGAGAATGTAACCAACAATTGCTTGCCAACTTGCTTACCTGCTACATAACTAAAATGCATCATCATTATCCATCATGATCATGTGCACTTCATTGTCAAAGGAGATATTTTTTTTCATATGTCAAAATAATCAAATAAGTTGACAATTTAGTCCTAATCAATCTCCCCCTAACATTTTTTTTTTTTTCTTTTGAGGAATCCAACCCAACACAAGTAATTCAACATAATTGGATAAAACATTGCTAATTTTTTTTAAAAAATAATTTTGGACACTTTTTGAAAATTTGATCATTATCCATAAAAACATGGCTTTTGGTATTATAATTATTCTTGGAATTTAGTTATGTGAGCTATAGAATCATCTTTCTTTTGCCCTTGGCACATTGCCTTCCTCATTGAAACTTAGATGATATCTTTATAATTTATGAATGTTAACTTTTAGGTCTAGTAATGGTTTAACGCGTCGTATTATAGCTAGTAATTGTAAGTTTAAACTCTTCAATTATATATATATGTTCGATTTTTTATAGTTATCCGAGGCCATATAAGAGTGAAACTGTCAAAATTTTATCGAAAAATAAGATTTTCTATGATTTTATCAACTTAAGCATTTGGGAGTGTTGTTTTGGCGCTTATAATAGAGTGAAGGGTAAAATACTATTTGGTTTTTGAGCTTTCAACTTAGTTTCAATTCAGTAACTAAAACTTTTGGTCCTTTGAGATTTGTATTTAATTTCTATTTGGTCTTTGAGATTCCAAAGATGACATGTTAGTCCCAGTAGCTTAAATTTGATTTTTAATTAGTTCATAAAATTTGAGATTGATTTTCTAAATGATCCGTGAGTAAAGTTGATTCTAGTTGACTTAACAAGATTATGAAATGGTAGCTAACATATGTGGATTAGACTTTATTGATATGCATTTTTTAAATGATTTTACAATTTTTTTTATATGTTTTTATTTTGTATACTTGGGGAATGATTAGAAATCAATTCTAAACTTTAGAGATCAATTGAAAATCAAATTCAAATCTCGAGACCCAACATGTCACTTTTAAAACTCTAAGAATCACATAAAAACTAAACTCAAATTGCCAGGTCCAAAATTCAAAGTTTTGAAAATTTTAGGACCAAATAGAAACTAAGTTCAAATATTAGAGACCGAAACTATATTTTACCCTAAATGGAAAGTCCAATTCGAATTTGTCATTGTCGTTTTAAGCTACATGTCTCAACCAAAAAATGAGTATTTTTGAAAAGTTTTATAAGATTTGAAAAGCATTTACAAATGTTTCTAGAGAAGATATATATTTAAGAGTAGACCTTTAAAACTATATGAAAGAACTGTACGGATGGAGTGGATTAAGAGGTCATTGTGCAAACTCATGACTTTAAAAAATCATGCACCTTCTCCTCCCCACGTATTGTCAAAAAAAAAAAAAAAAGCATGCACCTTCTAGAAGTTATTTTTAAAGAATAGATCACTTAAACAAACCAAAAAGCATCATAAAAATAACTTCTAAAACATAATTAACCAAACATATTATAACTAATTTTTTCATAAAAAAGATAGAAAATAGTTTTTTGAAGCAACTTTCAGCCCCTAATTAATACATTTTTAAAATTTTCAAAGCATCTTTTTGAAAGAGACTTTGTTTTAAAATACTCCTTTCAAAAAAAGTTATTCCAAACAAATTCTAGATTTATAATATATATGTATGTTGTTGTTATTGTTATTATTATTACCTGTTTTTCTTTAATTGTAGAAAGCACACGTCATTTGATAGAGTTGGTTCATTTTTGACTTATTTGGTTGTTTGATAGTTTATGAAGTTTAGTTTAGGTTGCTTGTCACTTGACTGAAATACTCATATATGTAAAAAGAAGGTTAAATTATAAAAAATACCCATGAATTATGAGTTGGTTTTAATTATATCCGAGAACTTTCAAAAGTTTCATTTTAGCCCTTGAAGTTTGAAGTTTGTTTTAAAATGACCCTTGGAGACATTTTCCATTGAATTTATGGACAAGAAATGTTTTTTTTTTTTTTAATACAAAGAATTAGGCATAAACCATCCAAAAAATGTGAGGTCCAAATCTAAGTAGACAACCAATTGATTTCATCTAAACTTCAGCTAGCTTTCAAATCTTCAATCATCTTTGCTCCAAGCTAGGCCACTGGTTTTGCTCCGGACTGACTCATATTCAACTCTAAATCGGTCCCGAACTCATAGACTAGGCCTGCAATAATATTACCAACAAATTGAAGCATTTTGCACATAGAATTCATCGAAAATAAGCAATTTAGGAGGAGATAAACATAAACAAATTAACTCTATCAACTCACACCCAACCTAAATCATGCAAGACCCCAAGCAAGCTTAAACTATATAATATGTATGGAAGAGGCTCAAAAGTTGGAATTTATCATGATCAAATCCCTGCACTACATATGCTAAGACTTTTGCCTAAGAGAAGCTAATGCATGCTAACAAAATATGAGACAAGTCAAGACTTTCCAAGAAAAATGATGTGTTTGCATGTATTTTTATTATTTTTTTTCCACGTATGTATTCAAATCTACTCACATAACCAACAATACATATGCAAATACGTCATTTTCTGTACATGAATTTAACGGAAAAAAAAAAACTTTCAAATTTTATTGTCTCTACATAAATATATACAAAATGAAATTTATTCTAAATTGAAATCTAATTGCCTTCATAAATCTTTTGTCCCTAAATAAAATGTATACAAAGCCAAAGTCAATTTCATTCTTAAATTATCATAAACATCTCTTTTGATTCAAAAGTGAAATTACATAAGAAACTTAAAAAAATAAAAGCTTGTCGGAGATGAATCTTAATTCTTGTGATTGATATAATCTGCTTGAACATCGATTCGAATCTTCTACAATAACAAATTTAATTATATTCATTTAGTACACTAGGCAAAGATCATTGCTACCTCACACATATACCGTGTCGGTAGAAAGGGTGTCAGCAGAAACAAATATTCTTGTAGTGTCGACAAGTTAAAATAATTTACTAAGGGATGAGATCAAAGCAAAATCATGGATTTGAAGTAAAAAATTAAACAAATTGTGAGATTATGTGTGAGGATAATATCTGAAAGTATGAGGTTTCCTAAGTTAAATTTAAAAGTAAATCAAGTCGATTTCAAACTCAAAATGGACAATATTACCAATTACACGTTAATACGATGTAGAATTGTTCCTCAAAAAAAAAAAAAAAAAACATGTAGAATTGCTATTGGATTAAAAAAACTTAGTCTTTGATTTGTTAACTATTTTGTTTGTTTTTCTTCTTTTTTTCTTTAGAAATGGTTCAATGACACACTCAATTTTTCATTTTCGTAAATTTAATATATATGCATATACAATACATATGTTGATATATATATATATATATATATATATATATATATATATATATATATATATATATTTCAAAATCTTATTTTACACTCTAATATTGAGTCTCAATCTCGAACTTACTTTCCTTTTTTCTAAACATATCTATGTATAAATATAATGATGCAATTTGAAAATAATTTCTATAAAATAAAAACTATATTATTTCAAAAAAAAAATAAAAAATAAAAACTATATATATATATATATATAGGAAAAAATACACTTTTAGTCCCTGAGATTTGAGTTAGGTTTCATTTTGGTCTCTGAGTTTTCAAACTCAACAATTTAGTCCCTAAGCTTTGGTTTTAGTTTCATTTTAGTCCCTCCATCCATTTTTCCGTTAAAAACTAACGGTTGGCTGATGTGACATTATTTTTTTTATTAAAAAAATTATTTTTGAAAATTTTAAAATATAAATATATTAAAATAATAAAATATTAATACTTTTTTATTTATATTTCTTTTTTTTTTTTTTTTTTTTATTTCTTTCTCTCTCCCCCCTCTTTCTCCTTCTTCCACCAGCCACCTCTTCTTCTTCCAGCCACCGGCGTCGCCGCCGACCGTCGGCGAGCCAATTTTTTTTTTTTTTTTTTTTTTTCCTTTTCTCCTTCTTTTCTTCCCCCTTGTTTGTGTGTTCTCCAACCGCCGGCAAACCCACTTCTCCCTTCGTCTGTGTGTTTTCCGGCGAGCATACCCACGCCGCAACGCCTCCCTCCCTCTCGTTCTTCGTTCTTTCCTCCGGTCATGAAACCCACCGCCCCTTTTGTTCTTCCAGCCGATCACGCCCACGTTGCAAAGTTTTTTTTTAAAAAAAAAACGAAGGGGGTTTCCCCTTTCGAATCCACCGCCCCTTCCGTTGAAGTTGCAGGTTCGTTCGCCATGGAGCTGCTGGTCCGCCGCTCGAGGTTTGATTTCAAACCCACGATGCCGCAGGTCCATTCGATTTCAAACCCACGATGCCGCTGCTCGGATTTCCTTCCAGATCTGGCTTCGTTTCGGTATAAAAACATCGTTGCTCGTGGGTTTTAGCCCGTGGACGACGTTGCTTGCTGAGTTCGTGGGAAGGGGACCCCTTCGTTTCAGGCGAGGGTTTCGTTCGACAGTCGTGGGTTTATCGAGAGGAAGAGTGGGTTTCATTCGACAGTCGGCGACAAACTGGGTTTCGTTCAGCGGCAAGCTGGTTTTCAGGTCGTCGGTTTCGTTTGGCAAGCTGGGTTTCAGATTTGGAGGAGTTTTCAAGCATGGGTTTCATTCAAGCTGAGAGATAGAGAGGGAACAGAGAGTTAGAGAGAGACAGAACAAAGAGTTAGAGAAAAAAAAAAGGGAGAGAGAGGAAAAAAAAACTTCGCCGGACGGTGGCCAACCGGCCACCGGAGTAGAAAAGAAGAAGATGATGATGATGGGGGAGAGAGAAAGTAATATAAAAAAAGAAATAATAATATATCATTATTTTTAATATATTTATATTTAAAAAAAAATTAAAATTAATTTTTTTAATAAAAAAAATAATGTCACGTTAGCCAACCGTTAGTTTTTAACAGAAAAATGGATGGAGGGACTAAAATGAAACTAAAACCAAACCTCAGGGACTAAATTGTTGAGTTTGAAAACTCAGGGACCAAAATGAAACCTAACTCAAACCTCAGGGACTAAAAATGTATTTTTTCCATGTATATATATGGAAAAAATAATCTAGTTGCAGGTCTTTGTTGGGTGTATTGCTAAGGTGATGAGGTAAGTAATATAATTGACCTGCAAGAAGAAAACTTGCATGGGCGGGACACATTGTCCAACACTCTTCGATGCTTAACTTACTGTACAGATCAAGGTGATGTTAAGCTAAGTTAGGGTAGAATTGTATTCGTGTACACATAGTAGGTTTCACTATTTATAAGTCTCTTCATCTTTATTTGACATGTTTGTAGATGATATGATAGTGGGGTTGCCTACCTCAGCTTGACTAGGTCGAGTTGGTATGTTGGGTTGTATATTTTACTAAACGTGTCCATGCCTTGTCCGTATCCTAGATTTTTAAAAAATGACGTGTCACCACGGACGTGTGTCGTGTCGTATCTGTGTCTCGTGTCCGTATCCGTGCCGCTTAGGTTGGGTTGTTCAAGGGTTTTCCAACTCCTATTGCTAGCTTTGAATGTCCCTTTTGGTTGTGCTTTGACACATGGTGCTATTAGGGAGCCTCGTAGGCTCATATTCCCTGTGCCCATAACATTTATAATTCCAAAAAAAAAAAAAAAAGAGATCAAACATTGATATTAAAAAAAAAAAAAAGTTATTAAATGAGTGCTAATAAGAATACTATGATAAAAATAAAATATTAAAAACGTTTGGCAATAATTAACATATATTCTTATTCAAGAGGTTAAAGGTTCGAAACTTTCTCCTCAAATATTGTTGAACTATGATATTAAATTAACATATAAATTTATCCGAGAGATTTTAAAACATTCTCATAAATAAATTCTATAAAATAAACATAGTTATCTAATTTTTTTTTTCGATACTGTTTTAAATTTTCTTACAAAACAAACGCTATTGTCTTAAGATGTCAAAAATCTATATTTTGAGATATCTAAAATTCCAAACATTAAAGATGTGGAAAGGGCTACTCCCATTTGTTCTAAATTTCCAGATATCTTGCACAGTGTCAGGCCTAACAAATATTATTATAGTTATAAGAAATCATTAATTAATTAAGGGTGGGGAAACTCACTCATGATATTAAATAATTAGAAAGACACTGAACTAAAAGAAATAAAAAAAAAAAAATAGAAAGATACAGAATAGATTTGGATTTAGAATGAGGCACTTTGAGAAAAAGTGAATGGTTTTTTAATAGGTCAGCCATAGCAGCCTCCTGGTTTCAATGATGAAGCCAAAAAAGAAGACCAAAAAAACAATTCCAAGTAGAAGCCACTCTCTTTGACCTTTCTTTCTTTGGTGGGTGGTGGGATATTTTCAAATTATGTATGAAGCACTAGAGAAATAACCAAACCAAAAATGTTTGAAACCTCTCTCTCATTAGTAATTAGCAACCTCATTTCTCAAGATACAAGGGAACAACCATCACTTTTGGTGAACAATCCACTTTTTATTTTTATGTGTTTGATTTAGTCTGTTTGGTCCATTTACTTTTAAAGAATGTCTGATTCATCATTTTTTTTTTTTTTTTTTTTTTATATAAGTTTGATATTAGTTAAACATGAGATTTATCTTACCAATTGGTACAAAGATAAATAACTCATTTATCTTATAAATTGTGAGGTCTCGATTCACATTTTTCTGATGTGGGATCCTCAACATGCACCTTCAAAACGGTGTTGATGAGGGATATTCAACATTTGAATTCATGAAGTTTGGATTTATGTAATTGTGCTTGTGGTTGGCCTAGTACTCGTTAGGGTTAATGAAAAAAAGTAAAGGGTTTAGAGAGAATGAGTCCAAACCATGGTAAGTAACTAAGGATGTAATGTCCTACCAATTTTCTTGACAACCAAATTAGGCAAAAAAAAAAAAAAAAAAAAAAAAAAAAAAGTAGAAATTTGACTTTATATAATGCTTGATTTGTAATTTTATGATTTGTTAAAGTGAATGTATAATATGAAAAGTAATATTTTACCCACTTGAGTTGTGAAAATGTTGAAAACCTCTCTCTCAATGGTAATTGGAAACCCTCTCATTGTCTAGATACAAGGGGAAAACAATCACTATTGTGGATGAAGGCACACTTTATTTATGTGTTTTGATTAAAATATGATTTGATCTTGTCTCCTACTACTTATGGCTTAAGTTTCCTATCAATTTGGCTTATTGTATTTTAAAGAGATATTTGACTCATGATTTTAATATGTTTACATTTATTAAGTTCCTATTAATTTGTTGTCAAAGTGAATATAGGTCAACAGTAATTGACATGTATTATTGACCAAGAGGTTAGAGGTTTGAATCCTCCACCCCCAAATGTTGATGAAACTCAAAAAAAAAAAAAAAAAAAAAAAAAAAAATTCCTATTTTGTAATTTTTTTTTTTTTTTTATTATCTTTTTGTTTGTCACAATTTTTAAAAAATCTTTTTATGAACCTTAAAAACGCATTTGAGTTCTAAGTCAATTTTCAAAAGCGAAATAAAGTTTTTAAAACTACTTGTACGTAGTTTTCAAATTTTCACTTTGGTTCTTGGAAACATTTTTAAAAGGTATGGTAAGTTAAAAGAAAAAACAAAACTAAATGTGGAAGTAATGTCTACAAGTTTAATTATATATATATATATATATATATATTTATTTATTTATTGAGAAAGTCTACAAGTTTAATTATAAAAAATAGAAAACCAAAAATAAAGTGGTTATAAAATTAGGCCAAAAAATTTGATTCCCTGTCATTTGTGTTTGGATTTACCGAGGAGAGATTTTTTTTTAGTTCAACAATATTTGAAGTGTGAAGATTCCAACTTCTGACCTCTTGGTCAAAGGTAAATGTCAATTACTGTTAAGCTAGGCTCACTTTGACTTTTAATTTAGGGTTTATGATTTTATAAAAGTTGATTACACTTGAGTTTGTGAAAACGTTGAAGCCTCACACAAAAGTAATTGGCAAACTCAATGTCTAACCACTAATGGAAAAATAATCACTTTTGGCCATATCCTCACCTTATTCCAAATATGTTTGGAAGTGATTTTAGAAATAGTGATTTTAGTAAAAATAATTTGTTTGTATATGATTTATTAAAAATGGTTTTCATATAATCATTTTAATATTTTTAAATGCAATTTTTATACCACACAAAAATTGATTTCCCTTTATTATGAGCTTAATAATGATTTTGTAAAATGTATATGTAATATAAAAATATTCCCTTGAGTTTTTAAAATATGGTGAAACCTCTTTCTCAATATTAATTGGCAACTTTAATGTCTAATAACAAAGGAAAATTATTCAGTTTATAAAAGTATCCCCACCTTATTTTAATTGTCAACTTATTAAAATCTCTTGTTTCTTTCTAGTACTTAAGGCTTAAATTTCATGTCAATTTATCCTCATATATTTTAGGAGCGATGTTCGACCCACAACTTTAATATACATAGGTTTCTGAACGAAGCTTTGAGATTTAGAAAAGTTGAGTACCTGTACTTATAATTAGTGTCTAGAAGCTGGAGAAGAAGGCGACTTTGTTAGTTAGTGCATCTTTGTCGACTATAATCGACGACAGAGGTTGTGGTGCATTCATCAGACTACGAAATCTGTATCTCCACACGTCGTTTTTGATGAGGCATCATCACGGTGGTCCTTCGAAAATGTAATGCGGTCGAATTCTCGAATAGGAAAATTCATATATATATCAAAACATCAACTTGACATTTTTAACTTCTAGTTTCACTAGTCTAACTTAGGAAGCTAAACATCCTCCGGTGACTTTCATTCTAGATATGGACCTCTTCTCATTGAGAAGGGTTAGATATTTCAATGGGACACATTTGGATTTATATTATTATTTATTTCATTTTTGCACGAGCTGGTCTTTGTTTTTTTTCTTTTATTTTTAAATTTTTTAATTTTTATTTGAAAGAAAATATGGTACTCAAAGATGGATAAGATACTAATTGTGTTGGATTTTTGGATCAATTTTATCACTTAATTTATGATTAAAAAATAGATAGTGATAGGAAGGACTTGTTTTAAATTTTCTTTTTTAACAATATAGGAGTAGGAGATTGGACCTCTGATCTCTTGATTGAAGTACAAGTTTTATATCAATTGAGTTATGCTTTTATTGGTGACTTATTGTCAATTTTGATCAAGTGTATTTGCATACAATCACGTCTCTTCAAAATTTTAAACGAAAGTTTTAAAATTATATGGAGTAAATTAATTGAATAATTAAATTAAAAGGATTGAATGGATAATTTAATTTTAAAGTATATGTAGTTTAATTAGTTAAGGCATAATTTATTCTCCCCTCACATCTTAAACTAATATAATCCTCAAACCACATTTCAAAATGTTACTTAACCTTGTAAGGTGGCAAAAGGGTTGACATCTTGATGAAAGAATAAAATATCATTTTTCAAAATGTTGGAGAAATATAGAGAAATATTGGTCTCTATAACTTTTTCTCTCTCCTTTCTCTCTCCCAACCTCTTCACACACGATTTTGTAATTCACTATTTTTTTTTGAAGTTTAAATGCATTATATTGTTGTTGGGATTTATGTCCTAAAGTCTTGTAATTAATGTTCTTATTATTTAACAATTATTTGATAAGTTTTAATTGTTATTTACATTATTCATTAAATGAAAAATCCTAGGTTATTAGTATAATCTTGAACAGTATGTAGTTGACATACTAGAGGATCATGTTTAAGAAATAAATTAAAGGGTCTATATTATATAGATAAGGTTGGGTATCTTATATATCTTGGTATAACTCTATTGATATGACCCACTTTGTAATAGTTACAATAATTTGATCCAAATCATTTATGTGGAGACATGTGAGTGGGGGTGTCATATACAATGAATTTATATAAGACTGAACCACAAAATATTTAGTCTCTCTTTCTAAATCCATAAATTGAGAAGATTAATATTTCAATAAGATGATCGTCATGCGACTTGATCTTAATTCTGAGTGAGTTATGAGCTCTTGCTTGTGAGGGCTCATCCTTTGATTTGCATGGGTGAGAGTAGCTTTTGTAGCTGATTCAATAAGTCTACCATTTTGGAGACTTGACCAAACAAGGAGTTGGGAACATAAATTTCACAATATGAAATTCAGTCATTCCCATATAGAGAAAGTAGATGAGTAGTTCCCTTAAGTGTTGATTTTGGGACTTGAACAATAAGAGCCCACCTTCTCACTGGCACGATAGGGATTTGGTTTATGATTGGATCATAAACAAATTGTTCATTAGAGGATCAATGGTACTTAAGGTGTAAGATGCAATTACAGAGGTAAAACAAACTCTTAATCCAACTGTGAAGGATCAACTTGCATGTAATGGGTGAAGGATCGACTTGCATGTAATGGTTATATCGATGGACACAACTTGTCCTAGAGTGCATAACAGTGCCAACTTCTAGGTAGGTGTGTAATCGAAACCGAACCGCCAAAATATAATGAAAAAAAGTAAGAATCGAACCACATCATGAGCATAACCAAATCGTCCCGAACCCGAACTGGTGGTCCATCGGTTTAGTCGGTTCAATCGGCAACTAATCATTTGGTTGATGTTGGTGGGCTTGGGTCGATAAATTGGGTTAAAAACCAGCTAAATGTTGGGTTTGGGCATAGAGCTGGAAATTTACGTAATAAAGATGCGTTCCTTCAATTTCAAACTCGTGACCTCATGATTTCTAAGCGGACTTCACAACCAACTTTATTGGCACATTGTTAATTGTTATTATTTGAATTTTTAATATTTATAGTATCGGTCGGCTCGATTATTACTCGATCCAAATTTTCCGAAACCAAAACCGACCAAATATAGTCGGTTTTCATGATTTTCAAACCGAAACTACCTAGATGAACCGATTCTAACACGAACCAAAGGCAGTTTCGATCGGCTTAAGCGGTTTCATCGGTTTTACGGTTTTTCCTTGCACCCCTAACTTTAGGTCTATAGTGGAGTGACCAATAGTTAATGAATGGAAATTAATTAATTAAATAATTTAATTAGTTAATTTTGTATCAATGAAACTTATGATCTGTAGGTCCATAAGGTTCCCTTGTTAACTTATAGTAACACTAAAAGGATCAATTTAGTTGAAAGAAAATTTGAAATGTTCAAATTAATATTTAATTTGAAATGTTCAAATTAATATTTAATATATTAGATATATTAAATATAAAAGAAGAAAATATATTTACTGTATTTGATACATTAAATATTAAAATGATTAATGTATATTAGATACATTCAAGAAAAATATATATTTGAAATTTGAATGAGATTCAAATAGATAAATATATATGAATTTCATTCTACCTGGATCTTACAAAAATTAGCCTCTCCAGCAACTTGATACTTGATGGTGGACAATCGTTGATTTCCTCTTTTTAGCGCTTTCACCAGAATCCCATTATTTTCCAACCCTACCCTTTTAGTCAAGCCCTTTCCTTGAGGAGTCAAGCTACCTATCTTCTTCGCAAGTCGCACTAGTCCAGTGATATCGATCTTGGCCATTACTTTAAGAAATTCTATTCTAGCTTCTAGCTTGGCTTGTCCTTAGCCAAAGAAAGAAAGAAAGATAATTGAAGGTCGAAGACCAGAGTCCGGTTTTCACAACATATGAAAAAGAGAGTCTTTGTCTTGCTATTTCCGACAATGATATTTTAATTATGGCAAGATTTACCCTAGGTCTCTATAAATAGAACTTTTGGGTTGAGCCATGAACTAGATCATCTCCACACTTGAGAATTGGAGAATTTTCTCAAAAACCTCTTTCTCTACAATCCTATGAATTTTCTTTCAAAGGGCTCCCACAAGCCTTGGTTCTGTGTTTGAGTCATAGTAAGGAAGACTTTATGGAAGCCAACCTTGGAGATTCAACCTCGTTGGATTTGGCACAAAAGAGTTGTCAGAATTTTCTCCATGTATTTCAATGTAAGTGTTGTTTAACCTTGAATATTTATGCTTAATTTTAAGTAAATCAAGGTTGATCAAATACTTTCGCTGTTGGGTGAAGAGTTCACTCCTATCAATTGTGAAGTCGTGCATGCCTTATATAAGGCTAGTATTGTATTACATTTGTGATATTCACTTAGTGGCTAGTGCACAATCTTAATACTATTAAATTATTTTTTTTCTAAGAATTATTTGTCGTTTTATGAGTATGATTATTAAAAAAGAATGAATTTGACTAGAAGAACTTAATTATAATATTGAACTTAATTAATATATTATATGGAGTCTCACTTATTAATTGAAACGATTTTTTAAAATTAATTTTCATGTTTTTCACTCTAAAATTGTCAACAACATTGACATTTTTTCATATAAATATCACTTATTTTTTAGGTATAATGGTTAAAAATATTCTAATTATAACCTAATTAAGCCGTATTAATTTCATATTTACTCATTCAAATAATTTCCATAAGATTCCATGAATTTTCTCAATTTTTTTTTTGTTGAAAATATGTTGTATATAAAAACGACGTAATACTAGCAAATGGATTACACCTTAACTAGGTACTGACAATTACAATGTAAATAACAATATAAATCTTTATATATAACAAATGTTATAAAATGTTAGATTGACAGTAACAATAACCACAAACTAAGAAAATCTCAAGATCTTGTGATAGAGTCAATAAGTAGTCGAGACACACTTACCAACTGTTGTCTTGAAGACAATTATTCGTCAGTACAGGTTACAAGCAGACTACAACAATCATCTCAACTAGATACAATGATTATTTCCAATAGAACAACAACCTGGAATTGTTCGGATCTGGTAAGGATCTAGGATATTTGCTTTCAACTCAAATCAAGATCAAAAGAAAGAAAGAGAGGAAAATAGTTCAAAATGTAATGAGGATGACCCAAATAAAAAAATAAGTTGCTATTTATGGAGGCCAACAACTTAGTTAGTACTCCAAAAAATAAAAATAAAAATAAGCGTTGAAACATATTGTTGATGCCAAAATTTGGACAAGTAGAACTCACCTGACCTTCACGTGACACCAACAGTGAATTTGTTTGAAAAGGAGGAAAACGTGGCCTGCAAGACAGAGGAAAGTTGCACACCGGTGTGGTGCTTGCCACACCGCCTCCAATGCTTAAGTCAGCAAGGAGAAAGATGAAAAGCAAGAGAGCAAGAGTAAGAGGGAGAGTCCAGAGAATGAGTTTCGGGATCTTTTCTTTAGTGATGAAGAAGGGTTTAAATACCTTTATCCTGCCTTAGGGTTTCTAGGCTTTCGGAGACGATTCAGGCTGAACCAGGTAAAACCGTGGCGTCTAGGGGCACCAGGGACCCTACGGAGGTAGAAGGACTCGGCCTCGGCCCATGGCCGAGGCTAACCATGGGGGTTGGGCCAAGGCCCGATCCCTCTGGTCTGTTTCTCCTCCAGGGTTCCTTTTCTGGTCCTTTTTTCGGACTTGTGTTATGTTGCCTTCGTCTGCTCCTTATATTCCGAAGTGGTCCAGAATTACCCATAACATTAAGCCCCCTCTCTTGAGTTGGGATTCAGGTGAGGCTTATTGCTAAAAGTTGAACTCTTTGAGCCCAATTTAAGAGTATGTCTCTCGCCCTGTGTTGACTTATGTGCGGATTTCTTATTATCCTGCAAGATAGGACAAAACTAGACAAATCAGAAACTCCCTAGATAGCGGTTAGGTAAGAGAAAAATGAGAGAAGTTAGGGGTTGAAGAAATAACCCAACCTCGGCTTCGGGATGAGGTCGAGGCTAGCGTTTGGAGCGAGTCCAAACTTTCGTGCTTTTTGTTCCTCATTTTGGACGTGTGTTCAGTCCATTCCTCTATTTTGAAGCCTCCTGTGTAAGTGCTTCTCATGTGGTAAGACCATAGGGTTGGCCTCGGCCTCAGCCAGATGGCTCGACTCGGCTTTTGTCTTGATGTTAGCGTGGGTCGTGCATTTAATGTTTTAGGCTTGCATGTAGGAGGGAGCACTAAGCATGGAAGCTTAGGCTCACGTGTGGGTGTGGGCACTAAGCATGGGAGCTTAGGCTCGCATGCAGGTGTGGGCACTAAGCTGAAAAGTTTAGGCTCGCATGTAGACGTGGACTCTAAGCTGAAAAACTTAGGCTCGCTGATAACTCTCCAAAAGGGAGTTATTTAGACCTTATTTCTATATTGATTTGTGTGTCTTTTGTGCTAAATAGGGTTGCTTTTAGATAGATATTATATGTTTTAACCTATTTGGAAGAATGGATGCTTTGGAAGTTATTTTGTGAAAAATATATTGCTGAGCGACTTAAGGGAGCAAAATCTGTGCTGGAGCAAATCTGGGAGCAAAACTGCCACGTCACAGCTCGTTAGCCAATTTAACAAACTGAATTTTGTTAAGCTATTCTCGGATTATGGAGCAAGGAGAGCCATCCACGTGTCTAGGTCAACCTAATTCAAGCCTCCTATCACTCTATAAAAGGAGATAGCCGCCCAAGTCAAATTCATTCCTTTTTGGGGAAGGGAATTCCATCCTTGGGAGGAACGTTCCACTTTTGGAAGGATCATTTCTCATTTCCATTTTGGGAGCCGAATAGAGGAGAGAGATTGGAGACCTACAAGAAGACCATCATTTGCAAGCTGATCAAGGGAATTAAGATTTTCTTGCATTATTTTGTAATTATGGATATGCTTACTTATATTGTAATGTGTGTCTCCATGCACTTTATGAACTAAGTAACTTTAGGCGTTGGTTAGGGAACATGTAGTTGCCGTGCTTAATTTCTAGTAATAAATATTGATTTGACGCATCTTGATTAATTGTTGTGTTCATTTCTATTTTATGCCCGCCTGGCCAGCCGGTATGAATACCTCTCTCTAGTTTCATGGATGATTTAATGAGTGTGTGGCGGTTAATCACACTAGATCATTGTGTATTGGTGAACGCCAGTGACTGAGCTAGGGATAGCCAGTTGCCTAGTGCTTGATCGGTAGAGCTTCATTGGAGTTGAAACACATTCTAAAAAATCCGGAGTTCCGGGAGGAATCCGCTAATAATACTGCGAGAGTTTTGCATGATCAATAATATTGCTAGAGCATCTTTTAAAACAATTACTAAATCCTGACCAGCGCCTGTTTCTAATCTATCTGCCTATTTGTTTACTTTCGGTTCTGTCATTTCTTTTGCTTCAGCATTCTATAAAAACCAATCATTTTAACCACTTTTGAAACCACTGAAAAACTAAACAAAATAGATAAAGTGAAAGCTCATTCAGACCTTGGATTTGATAAATACTTATTACTTGCTGCGGACTGTGTATACTTGCACAGAGTTCTAGAGTCTTTTTATATCTCATTTTTACTCACTCTGGAAACCCAACAAGTTTTTGGCTCCGTTGCCGGGGACTTGAATAAGTTTTTATCTGATCTATTTTGTGTATGTGTTTTAGTGGTTTGGTGCTAGAACTTTTTGATTGTTTCTTTTGTTTTTGCAGGTGTGAGTTTGGTGCATGAGCAATCCGCCTGGGGTAAGGTTCGAGCTTGATCCAGAAATCGAGAGGACATTCAGGAGAAGAAGGAGAGAGCAGCGTAGAAACCAAAATTCAATAGCTGATGTGTCGCGTCTCCTGCAAGGTCCTGAAGATCCAGCGAACCCCCAGCAGAATCGTTTGTTGCAGCAAAACCCGCCGCTGGAGCAAAATGGGCAGCAAAATAATCAGCCTGAGAATCCTATCTTGGTAGCAAATGATAGGGCCAGAGCCATTCGAGCGTATGCTTTTCCAATGTTTGATGAGTTAAATCCAGGGATTGCACGTCCTCACATTGAGACAACAAATTTTGAAATGAAACCGGTAATGTTTCAGATGTTGCAAACCGTGGGTCAATTCCATGGTTTGTCATCTGAAGATCCTCATTTACATCTTAAGTCTTTTCTAGGAGTTAGTGATTCTTTTGTAATTCAAGGAGTGCCTAGAGATGCCCTTAGATTAACTTTGTTCCCGTATTCTCTTAGAGATGGAGCGAATGCATGGTTAAATTCTTTTGCTCCAGGATCAATTAGGACATGGAATGAATCAGCGGAAAATTTTTTGAGTAAATATTTCCCACCAAATAGGAATGCTAAATTGAGGAGTGAAATAGTAGGGTTTAGGCAACTTGAAGATGAGACTTTTAGTGAGGCTTGGGAGAGGCTTAAGGAGCTTTTGCGAAAGTGTCCCCACCATGGTTTACCTCATTGTATCCAAATGGAAACATTTTACAATGGGTTAAACGCTGTAACTCAAGGTATGGTTGATGCTTCGGCTGGAGGGGCCCTTTTGGCAAAAACTTTTAATGAAGCCCATGAAATTTTAGAAAGAATATCAACTAATAGTTGTCAGTGGTTAGATGTTAGAGGCACAAATAAAAAGGTTAAGAGTGTGTTAGAGGTTGATGGTGTGTCCACCATTAGGGCTGATATTGCAATGTTAGCTAACGCTCTTAAAAATGTGACAGTGGTTAGTCATCAGCAGCCGCCAGCTGTGGAACCTGCTGCAGTGGTGAACCAAGTTGCAGAGGAAGCATGTGTCTATTGTGGTGAAGACCACAATTACGAGTTTTTCCCCAGCAATCCAGCTTCTGTGTTTTTTGTAGGTAACCAGAGGAATAACCCTTACTCTAACTTTTATAATCCAGGTTGGCGCAACCACCCCAATATCACATGGGGAGGACAAAGAAGCAATGTGCAAAATTCGGAGAGTTCTCTTGAGGCAATGATGAAAGAATATATGGCTCATACAGATGTTGCAATTCAAAGTAATCAAGCTTCAATGAGAGCCCTGGAATTGTAGATGGGCCAGCTAGCTAATGAGTTGAAGGCAAGGCCTCAAGGGAAACTTCCTTCAGATACTGAACACCCTAAAAGGGAAGGTAAGGAGCAGGTAAAGGCAGTAACTCTTAGGAGTGGTAAGCCACTAGAGGAAAGAAAAGAGCCTAGTAAAACCCAGAATGTAGAAATTAATTGTGATAAAAATGTTGTTGTCGAGAAAGAGTTGGAGTCTGGTCAGGGTGCTGGAGGCAGCAATAATGATGCTGGGGCATCTGGTTCTGTTCCAGATGTGGAACCACCTTATGTGCCGCCCCCGCCCTATGTACCACCTCTACCTTTTCCACAAAGGCAAAAGCCTAAGAATCAGGATGGTCAATTTAAGAAGCTTTTAGAGATTCTTAAGCAATTGCGCATAAATATCCCGTTAGTAGAAGCTATTGAGCAAATGCCTAATTATGCTAAATTTCTTAAGGATATTTTAACTAAAAAGAAGAGGTTAGGTGTGTTTGAAACTGTATCTCTTACTGAGGAATGTAGTGCTGTTCTTAAGAATGGGCTACCAACCAAGGCTAAGGATCCAGGGTCATTTACTATACCTATGTCAATAGGTGGAAAAGAGTTAGGTAGAGCACTCTGTGATTTAGGTACAAGCATTAACCTTATGCCTCTTTCGGTCTATCGAAAGCTAGACATTGGTGAAGCTAGGCCTACCACAGTCACACTCCAACTAGCTGATAGGTCTATCACATATCCTGAGGGTAAAATTGAGGATGTCTTAGTGAAAGTAGATAAATTTATATTTCCTGTTGATTTTATTATCTTAGACTATGAGGCTAATAAAGATGTCCCAATTATTCTAGGTCGTTCCTTTTTGACTACTGGTAGGGCGTTGATAGATGTTCAAAAAGGGGAATTAACAATGAGAGTTTATAATGAGGAAGTAAAATTTAATGTGTTTAAGGCCATGAAATATCCAGACGAAATGGAAGATTGCTCTTTCATTAGGATTCTGGAGAACACAATTGTTGAGACAACAATTCAGGATTCGGCAAACAAACATTTGGAAGATCATGGAGAGGTTAGTGTAGAGGATTTAGAAGTTTGTTCTTTAGAGAGAAAAAACGAAAAAGAGGTGTTTAGGTGTGAGGATGTTTTTGAGTCTTTAGATTTAGATCAAAGGAAGGCTCCTCCTATTAAGCCATCCCTGATTGAGGCACCCACTTTAGATTTGAAGCCCTTTCCGGATCATCTAAAGTACATGTATCTTGGGGAGGGTGAGACGTTGCCCATTATTGTTACATCAGATTTAATACCAGAGCATGAAGAGGCCTTAATAAAATTGCTGCAGCAATATCGCAAGGCAATAGGTTGGACATTGGCTGGCATTCAGGGAATTAGCCCATCTTTTTGTATGCACAAAATCACTCTAGAGGAGGGATCCTTTAGGAGTATTGAGCAGCAAAGAAGGCTTAACCCTGCAATGAAAGAGGTTGTTAAAAAGGAGGTGATTAAATGGTTGGATGCGAACATTATTTATCCAATTGCAGATAGCAATTGGGTAAGCCCTGTCCAATGTGTTCCTAAGAAAGGAGGTGTCACTGTGGTGAGCAATAAAGATAAATGAATTGATCCCAACCAGGACAGTAACTGGCTGGAGGGTTTGCATGGATTACAGGAGGCTTAACAAAGCCACCCGTAAGGACCACTTTCCTCTACCATTTATTGACCAAATGTTGGATAGATTGGCTGGTCATGCCTACTACTGTTTCTTAGATGGTTATTCTGGGTATAACCAGATTACCATTGCTCCTGAGGATCAGGAAAAAACCACTTTCACCTACCCTTATGGGACGTTTGCTTTTAGGCGAATGCCTTTTGGCCTTTGCAATGCTCCAACAAAATTTCAGCGGTGTATGTTAGCAATTTTTTCTGATATGATTGAGTCCACTGTTGAGGTATTTATGGACGATTTTTCGGTTTTTGGAGGGTCTTTTCAAAGTTGTTTGGATAATTTAGGTAAGGTGTTAAAGAGATGTGAAGATACCCATCTAGTTCTTAATTGGGAAAAATGCCACTTCATGGTGAAGAAGGGCATTGTGTTAGGTCATAGGATTTCAAAGAACGGTCTAGAAGTTGATCGAGCAAAAATTGAGGTTATTGAGAGATTAGAACCACCGAATTCAGTGAAAGGGATTCGGAGCTTTTTAGGTCATGCTGGATTTTATAGAAGGTTCATAAAGGATTTCTCAAAAATTAGTAAACCTCTTTGTAACTTATTGTGCACTGGTCATGTTTTTTACTTTAATGCAGATTGTAGGAAGGCTTTTGAAACTTTAAAGGCTGCTTTAATCTCAGCACCCATTCTTTGTGCACCTAATTGGAGTTTACCATTTGAGGTAATGTGTGATGCGAGTGATGTTGCAGTAGGTGTTATGCAGGGGCAAAAGCAGGGCAAATTTATCCATCCTATCTACTTTGCAAGCAAGGTTTTAAATGAGGCACAAGTCAACTATACAACTACTGAAAAGGAGTTGTTAGCTGCTGTGTTTGCCTTTGAGAAATTTCGGCCATATTTGGTTGGATCCAAAGTCACAGTGTTCACGGATCATGCAGCAATAAGGTACTTAATGTCTAAGAAAGATGCACAGCCTAGACTAATTTGTTTGGTTTTATTATTGCAGGAATTCGACTTGGAGATAAAGGACAAGAAGGGATCAGAAAATGTTATTGCAGATCATTTGTCTTGTCTTGATCCAACATCGTCTTTGCTGAAGCAATCTGCCATTTCAGATTCTTTTCCAGATGAACAGCTCTTTGCTGTTGAGGTAAAGGTAGTCAAGGATGTCCCTTGGTATGCTGATATTGCTAACTTTTTGGTCAAGGGAGTCACTCCTATTGATATGGATTGGAGGCAGACGAAGAAGTTTAAGCATGATACGAAATTTTTTTACTGGGATGAATGCTCTGACGGTATTATTCGTAGGTGTGTTTCAGGTGATGAAGCAAAAGAAATCCTGGAGCAATGTCACTCTTCGCCGTATGGAGGCCATTTCAGCGGTCAGAGGACAGCTATGAGGATTTTGCATTGTGGATTCTTCTGGCCCTCCTTGTTTAAGGATGTCCATTGGTTCTACAAGCAATGTGATGCCTGCCAAAGGAGAGGAAACTTAGGGCCTAGAGATGAAATGCCTCTTACTTACATTTTGGAAGTTGAATTATTCGATGTATGGGGTATTGACTTTATGGGTCCATTTCCCCCTTCTAATGGTAATGTTTTTATCTTATCTTATTGATAGTTGATTACGTGTCCAAGTGGGTGGAGGCCATTGCATGCCATCAGAATGATGCCAAGACAGTGTCAAGGTTTCTTCAATCGCACATCTTTGCGCGGTTTGGGACACCTAGAGCTCTAGTGAGTGATGAGGGTACACATTTCGTTAACAATATCTTAATTAAGCTTTTAGCTAAGTATGGAATCAAGCATAGAATAGCTACCCCTTATCACCCACAAGCAAATGGTCAAGCTGAAATAAGCAATAGGGAAATCAAATCTATTCTAGAAAAAGTAGTCCATCCATCTCGGAAGGATTGGTCTTTTAGGTTGGATGAGGCTCTTTGGGCTTATAGGACAGCCTATAAGACTCCTCTAGGTATGTCTCCCTATAGGTTAGTATATGGGAAAGCTTGTCATTTACCATTAGAGCTAGAGCATAAAACGTTTTGGGCTTTGAAAAAGTTAAATTTTGATTTGAGTCGTGCAGGGGCAATAAGGATGCTGCAGCTTAATGAATTGGAGGAATTTCGCCAGTTTTCTTACGAAAATTCAAAAATGTATAAAGAAAAGACTAAGTTGTGGCATGATAAGAAAATGAAGCCTAAAGAGTTTGTCAAAGGTCAGAGGGTCTTGCTTTACAATTCTAGATTAAAATTGTTTCCTGGGAAGCTAAAATCTAAATGGCCAGGGCCATTTATTGTGAATGAGGTTTTTCCCCATGGAGCAATTACTCTGCAGGATGAAAAAGATGGGAGAGTGTTCAAGGTGAATGGACATCGTGTGAAGCACTATTGGGGAGAGGAGTTCCAGTCGAAATATCCTTCCCTAAAGCTAGTTGATGAATGAGAGAGCGAGATATTTGCGGGAGCATTTCACAGAGCAATATTTTTAAGCTCCCAGTGGTTGTTTTTATTTCTCGCTGATTTGGTTTGATTTTAATTCGAATTATTTTGAATTAGATTTGGTTTAAAGCTTATCTGATTTATTTTAATTGTTATTTTTCGAAGGTTTTATTTTCGGTATTTTTATTTCATTTTTTGCCAGTTTATTTAATCTAGTTATTTAATTTAATCTGTTAGTTTAGATTTTACTTCAGTTTGTATTTTCGATTATTTAAATTTCTGTTTAGATTAGATTTGAATAAAATTTCTCGGTTTTATTTTCGGTATTTTTATTTCATTTTTTGCCAGTTTATTTAATCTAGTTATTTAATTTAATCTGTTAGTTTAGATTTTACTTCAGTTTGTATTTTCGATTATTTAAATTTCTGTTTAGATTAGATTTGAATAAAATTTCTCCTAATTTATTCGGTTTTGAATAATAAAAATATAAGATAATATTTGATTTAAGCGGTTAATTCAAATTTCTTGATTTGATTTGATTTTAAATTCGTCCGTATCTAAGATTTGTTTTCCTTAGAAGTTTGTTACAACAACTTTATGGCCGAAGCAAATCTCTCGTCCGAATAGGAAGGGTTTTGTTGTGAATTAATTACTTTTACCGTTTGGATTTTGAATTTTCTGTGGGCAGGTTAATTGCATGAGCCATCTGATGGAGCCACGTGTCACACAGGGAAGATCAAAGGGCTTAGCCGTTGGACAGTGCATTATTGTTTACCATGGACGTTTAAAATTCGGATTTTACCGTTTGATGGTTTTAATTTTGCAGATTAAACGACAATTTTAATTAATGAAGCAAAATCTTTTCGGTTGGGATTTTCCTTGCTGAAGCCCTATTTATTAAACAGCCTTCGGTAAGTTTTCTTCATCTTCTCGTTTTAACCTTTGCCGATTTTATTCTTCTTTCTTTGTTTCTGTGTGCGGTAAATCCTTTGCGTCGAGACAACGAGGAAGAAGAGGTACCTGTTACCCCCGAAGTACAGAAAGCGAAAACAAAGAAAAAGAAAACGCCGGAGGAAAAAGAAGCCAAAAGAAGGAGAAGGCAACAGAGGGCTGAGGATTAAGAAAGTGTACAGAAGGTGGTAGAAGATGTGGCTGCCACAGTGGTTGAAGACCCGAAGGAACCAAAGGGACAGAACACTGAGTTGAGTGACCCAGTAGTTGCAGATATGGAGGGAGTTCAAGAAGAACAAACAGAGGAAGTTCAAGAAAAACAGGCTGAAGATACGCAAGAAGGTAGGACAGAGGATGTTCAGGAAACAGGTAATGAGCAGGTGGAGCAAGAGCAAGAGGCTCATGTTGAGGTTATCATTCCAGAAGTACCAAAACGTCGCCGTGTGAAGCGAAAAGCTGGACACGTCAAGGTAGTCCGAACTGATACCCCATCACCACCATCGACGGATTCTGAGAAAGAGAATACAGAGAGAGAGGAACGGGAGAAAAAGGAGGCTGAGGACAGAGAGAGAGAAGAAGCAGGAAAGAAAGCAGCGGAAGAAACTTGGACAAAGCATCCAGAAGACAGGGGCAAAGGAATTGTTGAAGCATCGGATGAACCTACAAAAGAAGCAGAAGAAGGACCATTCATCCGCTTCATCAATGAACTTGCCCGAGCAAAATACCGGGAGATGCTGAAAAGGGATTTCTTATTCGAAAGAGGGTTTGGTGACGATCTGCCACATTTCTTAAGGGCAGGGATCGCGAATCACGGTTGGAGTCAATTTTGTGCAAAACCAGACCCAGTGAATTCGAACATTGTTCGAGAATTTTATGCGAATGTTGATAATGCAGAGGAATTTCAGGCCATAGTCCGAGGAGTGACTGTTGACTGGAGCCCAGGAGCTATTAATTCACTATTCAACCTTCAGGACTTCCCACACGCAGACTTTAATGAGATGGTGGTGGCACCATCGAGTGACCGGTTAAATGTGGCGGTCCGCGAGGTTGGCATTGAGGGGGCTCAATGGAGGCTATCAAAGACGGAGAAGCGAACTTTTCAAGCTGCCTATCTAAAGAGTGAAGCCAATACTTGATTGGGCTTCATGAAGCTGCGTTTGCTTCCAACTACGCATGATTCAACGGTGTCTCGTGACTGAGTGCTTTTGATATTCACAATTTTTCGATCCTTAAGTATTGATGTTGGAAAAATCATTTCGAATGAAATCTTTAATATCTAGCGCAAAAAGGTGGGGAAGCTGTTTTTCCCGAACACGTATGTTATGCAGTAGGGCAGGAGTGCCCACGGTTACAGAGGATGTGATTTTGCTTGACAAGGGAATCATCGATAAGCCTAATCTGGCACGGCTTCAGCGTACGCAGGAGGCACGCCAGGGTGGGCTAGTGTGTGGGATTCATCAAATCCTAGAGCAACTGACACTTTCGGCCAGTAGGCAAGAGTTTGTTGAGAGGCAAGCTCAAACCTATTGGACCTATGCTAAAAGGAGAGATGACACACTCAGGAGGGCCTTGCAATCCAATTTCTCAAAACCATATCAGGCCTTTCCTATGTTTCCCGATGATTTATTTAACCTTTGGATACCG
This sequence comes from Luffa aegyptiaca, assembly GCA_017139565.1. NCBI lineage: Eukaryota > Viridiplantae > Streptophyta > Magnoliopsida > Cucurbitales > Cucurbitaceae > Luffa > Luffa aegyptiaca. The sequence continues at coordinate 8,971,819 of CM029397.1, forward strand.
CCCCCACCTGTCAAAAGAGAAGAAGAGGATGATGAAAATGAGCAGGGTCAGGAGGACTGACGGATGAAGTGGCCCTGAGCGAGCATGATTTTTGTTCTGATATTTTTGTTTGCTTGCGCATTTTCTAACCTCATTTTCTTTGAATGTTTTCAGTTTCAGTTTCTATGTTTTTGTCTTTAGGCTATCAAAATATCTGCTTCTGTAATTTCTTTCTTTGTTTTTCAATGAAATTTCCAATAGTATTTCTGTTCTATAGCACTGAGTAATTCTAACTTAACTAATTTTCTTCTGAATTTTTGAAGCATGGACTGGTTAAGCTTAATTAGATCAAGGTATTCTGATCTTCAGAAACCTTTTGCTTGAGCATTTCGTTTAGCTTGGTCACAGCTGCGGCAAAGAAGATTCTGAGGTAGTGTTGATTTATTTGATCCACTTTAAGCTTAGTTCTAGTCCCACGCTTAGGTTGAAAATTCAGATAGAAAAATTTAAGTTTGGGGGTATACTTCACAAAATTAATGATTCATTGGGGACAATGAATAATGCAAGTTTGGGGGACTTTTTGCTACTCCAATTGTTTTGCTCGAGCATTCCTCTCCTTCATTAGATAATTTGCTAGGTTATTGAGTAACCAGGGACATTTGTGATACCCACAGTATGTCTTTGCGTCAAAAGATAACCTAGGAAATATGAAAAATGAAAAAATGATTATTTGCTGAAAAAAATGATTGTTGAAAATTTTGCTGCGAAAATTCATGGAGCAACAGTTTTGAAGGATGAATGATAATCCAGCAGTTTTTCTGTCTCCCAGAACTTAGGTGAGCTTCATCATAAAATGTCGCCATTCTGAGGGGCAAGAGATAGAATAACTAAGGATTTTTGAGCTTTACAATGAGTATTTAGCCTAGTTGGTGATGAGTTTGAGGCAAGGGTATACTGCACCATAAAGTGGGTCATCCCATGCTTAAGAACTTATGACTGTAGGGCTACTTTAAGTCTGAAAAACAAAAATATAAACTCCTTGAAAATGTGTTTTAAAATGTCTGTTAATAGAGCTAGGATGTGGCAAGTTCTTAGAATTAAGCTAAAAGTGGTGATTATTTGTCCATGCTGGAAGAACTATTTTGCTGCAGCAGAGCTTGGTTTTGTAGAATGCTCAGGTAGAGGTTGAAGGTAATGTTGGATTATCTGGTTTGATTAAGCTATGCTTTGTCTGATGTTTTGAATTCTTAAGAGAAGGTTGGTTAGTATTGCTCGGGACGCGCAATAGTTTAAGTTTGGGGGTATGATAACTCTCCAAAAGGGAGTTATTTAGACCTTATTTCTACATTGATTTGTGTGTCTTTTGTGCTAAATAGGGTTGCTTTTAGAAAGATATTATATGTTTTAACCCATTTGGAAGAATGGATGCTTTGGAAGTTATTTTGTGCAGAATATATTGCTGAGCGACTTAAGGGAGCTGTCAGTGGGTATTGAGTTGTCAAATCCCACTAATTGCACTTGCTTTCTCTCTCTTTGTTGTGCTGTCAATCAAATTAGTAACCATCTTCTTGTTTTACCATTTTGCTAGACCATCTTCATTCACGCATGCAAGATTAAAGAAAGTACAGAAGAAAACTATGGCCATTCTCTGAGCAACAACCAACGAAAAGAAAAATAGAGAAGAAGAGGAAGAACAAGATCAAACACAGTGTTTAAGTGGTTCAGCGTTAAAACGCCTACATCCACTGTAATAAGAGCAGCAGGTAAATCTTTTATTATCAGATGAAAAACATAGAACAGATCACAAAAGGTACATTCATGGAAAACTCTCACTCTCAACTTTTCAAGATTTCACACACATTTCTTCTCCCAAATCTCCCTCCTTCTTATACAGAATCTGTTATTAGTTGGAGATTTTATTTTTGATTAGTTGAGGAGTAGAGATTCTTGATCTGTTATTCTGTTTATTGTTGAAACTGATTGTAACTGAATATTGAGTATTTTGATTCAATGTTAACAAATCTTCCCCTTGAATCAAATACTCTTCTGATTGCTGCTATTTTCAGAGCTTTTACACATCTGGGACATCAGCCAAGCTGAGCAACTTCAGACAATGCTCAAACTTGGTACGTGTCACTACTTTAGTCATCATGTCTGCTGCGTTTTCTTCAGTCTTAATTTTCAACAAATTTACTGTCCCCTTTTCAATTGCATCTCTGATAAAATGTAGTCTGATATCTACATGTTTGGTTCTGTCATGAAATTGCTGATTCTTTGTGAGATGTATTGCACTCTGATTGTCACAAAGAATGTTTACTGTATTTTGTTTGAACCCTAGCTCAGAAATTATGCCTTGTAACCATGTTGCTTCTTTAACAGCTTCTGTGGCTGCTATGTATTCAGCCTCTGTTGTGGACAAGGCAACTACTGACTGTAGGTTTGATTTCCAACTGATCACATTATCTCCAAGTAAAAATGTATAACCAGTGAGTGACTTTCTTCTATCTAGGTCCCCTGCAAAATCTGAATCAACATAGCCATAGAGTTTTAAATTCTGATCCTTTGGCCTTTTATAGAATAATCCTCGATTAGTTGAACCAACTAAGTATCTCATCACCCACTTAGTTGCCTCCCAGTGCTTCTTCCCTGGATCTCCCATATATCTACTGATTAGGTTAGATGAATAAGCCAAATCAGGTCTGGTGCATATCATCAAGTACATTAGACTCCCAGTGGCATTCGAATAAGGAACCTTTTCCATTTTACTCCTCTCTTCTTCATCTTTAGGAAAATCCTCCTTTGAGAGTTTGAAATGTTGAGCCAAAGGTGTAGAAACTGATTTAGCAGTAGCCATGTTGAACCTCTTTAATATCTTCTTTGCATATTCACTTTGGCAAACATAGAGCTCAAAAACTGAGCGGTTTCTAGAAATCTCCATCCCAAGAATTCTTTTGGCTGGCCCCAGGTCTTTCATGTCAAATTCTTGGTTGAGGAGTTTCTTGATTTTTATTAGTTCTGCAATAGACTTGCCTGCTAGCAACATATCATCCACATAGAGTAGAAGATACACATAACCTCCATCTTTTTCTCTCCTCAAATAGACACAAGGATCATATTTGCTTCGGATGAAATGAATACTAGTAATAAAGTCATCAAATCTTTTATACCAACACCTAGGTGACTGCTTTAAACCATATAATGACCTTTTAAGTTCACATACTAGCTTTCCCTGCTTGTTTACTTCATATCCCTTTGGTTGTTCCATATAGATCAACTCCTCAAGGTTTCCATGTAAAAAGGTCGTCTTCACATCCATTTGCTCCAATTCTAGGTTAAAGCAAGTCACAGTTGTTAAAAGTATTTTGATAGAGGTATGCTTGACTACTGGAGAAAAAATTTCATTGTAGTCAACCCCTTCCTTTTGTATAAAGCCCTTTGCCACGAGCCTTGCTTTGTACTTGACTCCTCCTTCTTCTAGATTTCCTGGCTTCCACTTGTATACCCATTTGCAAGGTATAATTTTCTGTTTTGAAGGAGGTGAGACTAATATCCAAGTCTCATTCTTATGTAATGATTCAATTTCATCATCCATGGCTCTTTTCCACTGCTTACTTTCTGCCCCACTGATAGCTTCTTCAAAAGTTTTGGGTTCTTCATCATTTAAGTTTTCTGTTATATTTGAAGCATAAGCTACACAACCAGCTTGTGCAAATCTAGCTGGAGGCCTTACATTTCTTCTCTGTCTATCCCTTGAAAGTGTATAATTTGTCAAATCTTCTTGAGTTTCCGTCAACTGTGGTTGTTCTTGATCAATAGGCTGATCATTTAAATCATCAATAGTTTCATCTGGATTTTCTTGAGGAGTTTCTATATCAACTTGTTGTTCAGGGGCCACAACTATTTTGTGAGTGCTATTAGAGAGCTCTACTTGGGAGCTTAGGTTTTCTGTAGGTTCAAGTTCCTTCTCAAAAGAACTCTCAATGTTTGAGTTCATATAAAATTCAGCCTCTCCAAAAGTTACATCCCTGCTTACAATGCTTCTTTTAGATTCAAAGTTCCACAATTTGAACCCTTTACACCTTCTGGATATCCCAAAAAAATACACTTAATTGCTCTAGGTTCTAGTTTACCTTGCTTCAAATGAACATAACCAATGCAGCCAAAAGTTTTGAGATTTGATAAATCTGGAGGAGTGCCAGACCATTTCTCTTCTGGAGTTTTAAAGTCAATTGAAACAGAAGGACTTCTATTTATTGTATATGTTGCAATAGCAACAGCCTCTGCCCAAAAATTACTAGGAAGTTGTGCCTCAGATAACATGCATCTAACTCTTTCCATTATAGTTCTATTCATTCTTTCAGCAATACCATTTTGTTGTGGTGTGTAGCTAACAGTTTTGTGTCGTGTAATGCCATTCTCAACACAAAAATCAGAGAACAAACTTCCTAAAAACTCCATTCCATTATCCGTTCTAAGATATTTCACCTTTAGATCAATTTGATTCTCAACCTTAGTTTTCCATTCTTTGAATTTATCAAAAGTTTGATCCTTTGTTTTCAGAATAAAAGTCCATGTCTTCCTAGAGAAGTCATCAATTATGGATAAGAAATACCTGGCACCTCCCCATGATGGAGTTCTTGATGGCCCCCAAAGGTCAACATGTATATAGGTCAAAATTGACTTAGTTGTGTGCTCTCCTTTGGTAAATTTCAACCTTTTTGACTTCCCAAATACACAGTGTTCACAAAATCTCAATCGTTTGGTGCCTTTTGCCTTGATTAGCCCCTGTTTCATAAGCTCTTGAAGCCCATTCTCACTTATGTGAGACAATCTTCTATGCCAAAGTTCAATCTCTTTTGTCTTTTCTGATTCTGAAACAAATGCTGAACTTGGAAGAGTAACATCCTTCAAAATGTATAGTCCATTTATTTTCTCTCCAGTAAAGATAACTTTGGAGCCTCTACAAATTTTGAAGATTCCATCTCTTCCATGGTAGGAGCACCCTATCAAGCATCCCAAGGGATATTAGATTTCTTCTTTAAGTCTGGAACATGTCTTACATTTTTCAAAAGGATTTCTCTATTGTCTTTTAGCCTTAAAGCTACTGAGCCAATTCCCATGACCTTGCAGCCATGATTATCCCCCATGAAAACAACATCTCCCTCACATGATTTGTATGTCACAAACCATTCTTTTGAGTAGGTCATGTGGTAGGTACACCCTGAGTCAATTACCCAGTCTTCCTTATTCCCCACTCCCTGTTTTATGGCCTTTCCCTCAGTAGTGGCTAACACTTCTGAATATTCAAAAGTGTTTTCTCCAATAGAAACATCTTCTCTTCCATGTTCCTTTCCTTTTCTGAAATCTCCATTTCTTCTTTGAGGACAATTACGTTTGAAGTGTCCTTCTTTGTGACAAATATAACACTTCAAAATAGTTTTACCTTTAAAATTCTTGTGTCCCTTTGTAAATCTGTTTTTCTTATTGTGAGTCTTTCTCTTTGAGAAAAGAGATTCAGCTCCACCACTCCCTTTATTCTCTGATTTTAGTTCAAGCTCCTTGCATCTAATTGCTGCCACCACAGAGTCTAAAGTTATAGAATCTCTCCCGTACTTCAGTGCTGCCTTCACATCTTTATAGGCTTCGGGTAGAGAATTTATAAGGATTGTAGCTTCACTCTCGCTACCCAATTTATCTCCTGTTGCTGCAAATTCTGTGGTGAGTTTCTTGAATTCATCAAGATTCTCATCAAGTGATTTGGAGTTATTCATTCTGAAAGTAAACAATCTTTCTCTGAGATAGATTTTGCTGGGTACATCTTTCTTGATATATAGGGCTTGCAATTTTCTCCAAATGTCAAATGCTGTATTTTCATCTATAATTTGTCTCAGAACACTGCCAGAAACATTCAATATAAGAGTACTGTAAGCTGCTTCCTCCATTGTTTGTTTTTCTTTAGGTGTGAGTGTAGCCGGTAAAGTTTTGGGATCCTCCAAGGCCTTAAGTGCCTTTTGTTGCAATAGAATTGCCTTGATCTTTTTACACCATAAACCAAAGTCTCCACTGCCATTGAACTTCTCGATTTCATACCTTGTTGTTGCCATTTATCAATTTTGCTCTTTCTGCCTTTCTTGAATCTTAATGGCTCTGATACCAATTGTCAGTGGGTATTGAGTTGTCAAATCCCACTAATTGCACTTGCTTTCTCTCTCTTTGTTGTGTTGTCAATCAAATCAGTAACCATCTTCTTGTTTTACCATTTTGCTAGACCATCTTCATTCACGCATGCAAGATTAAAGAAAGTACAGAAGAAAACTATGGCCATTCTCTGAGCAACAACCAACGAAAAGAAAAATAGAGAAGAAAAGGAAGAACAAGATCAAACACAGTGTTTAAGTGGTTCAACGTTAAAACGCCTACATCCACTGTAATAAGAGCAGCAGGTAAATCTTTTATTATCAGATGAAAAACATAGAACAGATCACAAAAGGTACATTCATGGAAAACTCTCACTCTCAACTTTTCAAGATTTCACACACATTTCTTCTCCCAAATCTCCCTCCTTCTTATACAGAATCTGTTATTAGTTGGAGATTTTATTTTTGATTAGTTGAGGAGTAGAGATTCTTGATCTGTTATTATGTTTATTGTTGAAACTGATTGTAACTGAATATTGAGTATTTTGATTCAATGTTAACAGGAGCAAAATCTGTGCTGGAGCAAATCTGGGAGTAAAACTGCCACGTCACAGCTCGTTAGCCAATTTAACAAACTGAATTCTGTTAAGCTATTCTCGGATTTATGGAGCAAGGAGAGCCATCCACGTGTCTAGGTCAACCTAATTCAAGCCTCCTATCACTCTATAAAAGGAGATAGCCGCCCAAGTCAAATTCATTACTTTTTGGGGGAAGGAAATTCCTTTTTGGGGAAGGGAATTCCATCCTTGGGAGGAACGTTCCACTTTTGGAAGGATCATTTCTCATTTCCATTTTGGGAGCCGAATAGAGGAGAGAGATTGGAGACCTACAAGAAAACCATCATTTGCAAGCTGATCAAGGGAATTAAGATTTTCTTGCATTATTTTGTAATTATGGATATGCTTACTTATATTGTAATGTGTGTCTCCATGCACTTTATGAACTAAGTAACTTTTTGTGTTGGTTAGGGAACATGTAGTTGCCGTGCTTAATTTCTAGTAATAAATACTGATTTGACGCATCTTGATTAATTGTTGTGTTCATTTCTATTTTATGCCCGCCTGGCCAGCCGGTATGAATACCTCTCTCTAGTTTCAGGGATGATTTAGGGATAGTCAGTTGCCTAGTGCTTGATCGGTAGAGCTTCATTGGAGTTGAAACACATTCTAAAAAATCCGGAGTTCCGGGAGGAATCCGCTAATAATACTGCGACAGTTTTGCATGATCAATAATATTGTTAGAGCATCTTTTAAAACAATTACTAAATCCTGACCAACGCCTGTTTCTAATCTGTCTGCCTATTTGTTTACTTTCTGTTCTGTCATTTCTTTTGCTTCAGCATTCCTATAAAAACCAATCATTTTAACCATTCTTGAAACCATTGAAAAACTAAACAAAATAGATAAAGTGGAAGCTAATTCAGACCTTGGATTTGATAAATACTTATTACTTGCTGCGGACTGTGTATACTTGCACAGAGTTCTAGAGTCTTTTTATATCTCATTTTTACTCACTCTGGAAACCCAACACTCGCATGTAGGTGTGGGCACTAAGCATGGAAGCTTAGACTCGCATGTAGGCGTCGGCACTAAGCATGGAAGCTCGCATGTCGGCGTGGGCACTAAGCTAAAAAGCTTAGACTCGCATGTAAGCGTGGGCACTAAGCTTAGAGACTTAGGCACGCATGTAAGCGTGGGCACCAAGCTGAAAAGCTTAGGCTCGCATGTAGGCGTGGGCTCTAAGCTGAAAAGCTTTGGCTCGCATGATAGGCGTGGGCACTAAGCTTGAAAGCTTATGCTCGCATATTGTCTTGATACATTCTTTGAAACATATTCTGAGCCTAAAAATTGAAGAACTAGGTCTTGACATCAACAATAATTTTTACATTCAACTTTGAATGGTAAAACAAAATAGAGAGGTCTACTCCTACCTACCAAAAGTAAAATGAGCAAACACTGCTCTGATTACATGATAAATGCACAATAAATAAAAGAAACCTAGAACTTCCTAAGCTCAGACTTAGTGTGTTTTCAAGAATGCTGTCCTGACCCTAGCATGAAGTATTGTCGAGCTCCGTCTCGGCCTCGGTTATAGGAGAATCTGTCTGGGCCCTCAACGGATTTCCAAAACTTGTCCGTCATTGTCTTTGCCTTGGTCATCTTTGGTTAGCCTCGTCCTTAGTGGTGAACTACTTCAGGTACCCGTTCCGAATCAGTGCTTCAATTTCATCCTTCAGTTGGATGCAGTTTCTGGTTGAATGCCCGTGGTCTTGATGAAAGAGGCAATATTGAACTTTGTCTCTTTTGTCAGGATTTGACTTCAGCTTTCTAGGTACGTTGAGTAGGTTCGTATTCCAAATTTTCATCAAGATTTGCTTATGTGGGACTGATGTAGGAGTATACTTCTCAAACTTTCTTGTGTAGTCTCCTCGGTCTGGTTGGCCTCAGCCATGGTTATGGTCGGCTCGACCTCAGCCAACCTCGTCTGTCTGCTGTCTTTTGTCCTTCTTTTGGTCTCGGTCGAATGAAGAATACCTCTTGCGTTCTGACCTCTTTGATATAAGCAACTCCTCTGCACTCATGTACTTCTAGGCACTAGAAACAAATTCAGCATAGGTTCGAGGTTGGCTCTTACGTATCGAATTAAGTAGTCTTTCGTCTTCCAGTCCGGTGGTTATGACTACCAAGGCTGCTCCCTCACTGTATCCCTCCACCTGTAGTGCTTCTTCATTAAAATGTATTATAAAATCACGCAAACTCTCACATGGCTGTTGTTTGACAGTTAGGAGATTGATGTGAGGCTTACCCTGTTCTCTGGCTCCCATGAACTGCGAAAGGAATGCTCGGGCTAATTCTTTGAAAGAACTGATGAATCTCATTTTCAATCTCTGAAACCACTTGTCAGAGTGAAAGAGAAAACACGACACCTGATTGCATCTGAAATGTCGTGGAAGTTGATCTAGTTCCTGTAGGCGTCTAAGTGTTATACGGTGTCCTTCTTGCCATCATACAGTTTGAATGTAGGTACCTTGAACTTTTGAGACACCTCGGCTTTCATGACTTCATCAGTGAAAGGTGGATCAACCTGGTCGATCAGTTCTTCCAAGTCTTGTTCTCCAGAATCCTTTGATTTTTGCAGGAACTCTCTTGGGGACTTCCGAGCTTCTTTAGGGTGTTCAGAAGCTCGATCTTCCAATGAAGACTGTCCCTCTTGGCCTCGGCCTCAGCAACTTTGGCCATTCTACGCTTTTCCTCGATCAAGTTCCTCAAGTCTGTTCTTCGGCTGACACTTGGTTCTGGGCTCCTCAGAGTCGTGCGTTCCGTAGGTTGCATCCCCCGACCTTGTTGGTTTCGCTGTTGGTCTTCTTTTCCTTTGATCCTGTGTCTGATCTTCAACGTATTCGATTGGCTCCTTCCCCTTCCTCGGATTTCTAATCAATTCCTTCCCATAGATTTTAGTGCTAGGACCAGTTTTATCCAAGATACGAAGTATCCTGGACAAACTCCGATCCATTCCACTCACTTTATCCTATAGGGCAGCAATTTTGGCGTCAACCTCTTCTCCTCGGCCTCGGCTCCTCAGCCTTTTCTCCTCGGCTTTGGTTCCCTGGCTTGTTCGTCTCGGTGACCTCTCCGTGTCATTCTCTTTTCGTGATTTCTGCGGATGACGGTTATTTTCTAAAATTTTTTAGTTTGGATTCTGGGTTTTCTTCGCCATCCTCTTACCCGTTAGGTAATCGATGCATAGATTTCACTTGTAAGCTTTCTTCCCCATAGGCAGCGCCAACTGTTGATGTCAAAATCTGGACAGGCAGAACTCACCTGACCTTTGTGACGCCCCGTGTCTTTGGGTGTATTTAAATGCCGTGTTTTGAGTTGAAAGAAATATAAATTTCTATTTTAGCTTGAACTTAGGGATTTAATTTTTATGCCAAGGTGTTTGGGAGATTATCTTGAAATTAATCGTTATATTAATTAGTTTTCTCCCTAAAAGCTCGTTCGATTTGGTTTGTGCTGGTTGAGAAGCTTAAGCATGAAAATTTAATTTCACGCTGATTGAAGGGTGTTGGATAAAAGAAATTCTATTCTTGGAAGATATTTTTGGGTTTTTGGTTATTAAGAAAATCAAAGAAAAGAAATAAGAAAAGGGCAAACCCTCATCTTCCCTCTCCATCTCTTTCCACTTTGCCGTGAAGGACCCCCCCAGCCGTGTAGTCCAGCCGCCGCCTGTCCGTTCACTGGAATCATGCCGTCGCTGTGTCAGCGTGCAGCCCGAGCCGTCGCGCCGCCTTCATCTTCGCGGATCTCTCTCCCTCAGTCTAGGCCTAGCGCGTGCCGCCGCTGTTGTTCGTCGAGTCGAGCGTCACCGTCCGTGAGTCGTAGCCCGAGCGCTGCCGCCAGCCCCGATCTCTCTGCCTTTTCGCGCGTTTCTCGGTCCGTGGGTTTTAGATCCGTGTCTCTCTCTCTCTGTCCTTGCGTTTTCGGCCAAAGACATCTGTGGGTAACCTCTTTCTCCCTCAATCTCAGTTGTTTTAGGCCCGATCTAAGAGTTCCTTGCATTGTTTTGGTTAGATCTCGCGTAGGCAGCAGTTCGAGGCCCGTCTTTCGCGTTTTCGCTTCTGTCCAGCAGGTAGTTTGGTCTCAGATTCCTTTGTTCGGTAAGTTTAAGCCTTACCCATTCTTGGTTAAAGCTTAAATTTAAATACCCATTGCTCTATGTGCTGGAAATTGAGTTTTGTGATGAAAATTCTGTTATGCAGTGCCGTCTTTGCTCAAATCGTGGGTGCCTCGGCGTTGTTTAAGCGATTCCGGTGAGTCTAGGCATTTACCCATGCTTAGGGGTGTTTAGATTAATTTGCTCATTCGTTTAGGTGCTGGAATTTTAATGTTATGTTGGTATTTCTGTTCTGCAGCGTCGTCTAAGTGTTCGATTGAGTTCGAATCACTTAAACTCGAATACCCACCAACCAAGGATCCTTCTAGCATGTTGTTAGAGGTTAGAATAACCCGCCTAGTGTGGAAGCGGGTCCATTTGGTAAGTTTCTTCGCTGCCCCTAGCTTGTTAGTCTCAAGTTTGTTGCCCGCTAGTGGTTCTAGCCTTAGAAGCATGTTTTAGGTTGTTGCCCATTAGTTATGTAGGCTCCTAAAGTGTTGCCCAGCCGGTATAGGTCCTAGAATATGCATTTAAATGGGTCATCGTGACTGTTTTGGGTAAGAATCATGTAGTTCTTCAATGCCTCTTTAGTCTCGTTGCCTTTGTAGTGTTGCCCAACCCTTGTACGTTCTTAAAGCATGATTTATTGAGTTCTGCTTACTGTTCATAGGTTAAAAAGCATGTCAAATAGGTTCCTATTAATTATCTAAGTCGTACCCAAGTTTTAGGAGTTCTTAGAATGTCATTCCTGTGACTTTTACTTGCTGTCCAGCGGCTGAAAAGCCTTGAATCTGGTCATTCAACGAATACCCATTGCCCATTGAGCCTTAGACATGGTTGCCCATGGTCTAAAGGTTGTGGGTTTTTAATTTGGGGAATTTTGGGTGGCTGTCCAGAAAGGAAATAGGTCTTTTCTTAGTTGAATTAGGCCTTTTAAGCATGTTTAGGGTCGCTTTAAGTTGGTTCTAATTCAGTAGGTTTTATCCTTGTTATTTAGGGCTTTATTGGACTACCTTGGATTACTAAGGTTGCCTTGGAAGCGTTGTAGGTAAGTAGTTTCTACTTACTAAGCTTGTTTGATTGCATGAAGCATGATCGTTTGTTACCTGCTTTACTTGTATCTGTGCTATGTATGAACTGTTGTATTGTGAATGTTGAAATGGTTGTGTTAATCATGAATCGTATTTACTGTGTTGCTTGAGTTGTGTATGCTTAAGGTGTTTTTGTTGGGTTTTATGTCCTAAAACTCGTAGATAGTGAATGTTAACGAATTATACACTTGTATCAATAAAGTGTTATTGAGGTTTATGTAATAAAGTGTTATTGTCATTTTAAGTCTAAAATTGCACAATATAACCCAAATCAAATAAACTAAGATCCAAGGTTGTTGACATGTAACTTGAACTAGTATGTGGGGACATATGGGGATCGGTGTTCAAGTAACAACCTAAAAGGTCTATAGTACAGGGATAAGGTTGGGTACCTTATCCTCGTAACACTATGTGATACGGCCCGCTTTGTATTCGATACAGACGTATTGATCCAAGGCGTCCATGTAGGAGACATGCGAGCGGGGGTATCATATGCAATGAGTTTGCATAAGACCGGACCACGAAATAGTAAATCACTAGATGTAACACCGTTAACTAGTTAGGTTACTGTTTCAATAGGATGACCTAGGTAACTCAGTCTTAATCCTGAGTGTGTCATGAACTCCTTCTCACGAGGGATTGTCCTTTGATTAGTACGGATGAGAGTGGCCTGCACACCGACTCAATAAGCCTACCTTCTTGGGGACAAGACCGAGTGGGGGGCTGGGGACATGACAACACAAGATGGAATTCACTCCTTCCCACTTCTAGGAGAAGTAGATGAGTGTTCCCTTAAGTGGTGACTCCGGGTCTTGAACAAAGGAATCCCACCCTCTCACTGGCTCGAGAGGGACTTTCTGTTTACTGGTTGGACCATAAACAGGTTGTTCATTAAAGGAGCACTGGTACTTAAGGAGCCAGAGGTAACACAGGGGTAAAACGGTAATTTGACCTAGCTGTAGTTACGAACACTCGTGAAGGATTGACTTACCGTCATTGGTCAATATTCGTGGACACAGAAACATTCTACAGTGAGAAGAGTGCAGCTGTGGGTCTTTAGTGGAGTGACCCACAGTTAATGAATATTGGTTAACTCGATTAATGAGTTTAGTCAGTTAACCTCATATCATTGTTGGAGCTTCTGATCTGTAGGTTCATTAGGTCCCCCTGCTAGCTCGTAAAGAGTAATTGGGAACAATTTATCTTGAAAGAATTTGAGTAGTTCAAATTCAATATGGGAATCAAGTTAATTGTATGAGATACAATTAATATAATGTATAGTGATACATTGTAATATAAAGTTTAATTTGAGATTAAACTTTATTATATTGAGAGAATAATATATTTGAAAGAGTTCAAATATATTACTAATTAAATATGTGATATTTTATTAGTTAATAAATTAATTAATTGTGAATTAATTAATTATTCAATTAGTCTAATTCAATGTGATTTAATTAAACTATAATATTTGAGAGATATATTAGAATATGATTCTAATATGTAATTAATTAAATATGGTTGATGTTTAATTAATTATAAAATTAGTTAGTTTTGAATTAATTGATTGTTCAATTTAATTTAGTTAAATGTGATTTAATTAAATTAATAACTATAGATTAATTTTAATGTGAATATGATTCATATTAAAACTATAGGTTATAAGAGAGATGCACATTTGAATATGATTCAAATGTATGATTAATTAAATATTTGATATTTAATTGGTCAAAGAATTAATTGATTATGAATTAATTAATTGTTTAGTTTAATTAATTTAATTAAATGTTATTTAATTAAACTTAATTAAAACTATAGATTAAGTGAGAGATGTGCATTTAATATGATTTAATGCACATGTAATTAAATATTAGATATTTAATTATATTATTAATTAATTAAATTGTTAATTAATTAATTAATATATTTAATTAATTATTATATTAATATTATTATTTTCTCTCACTTAATCTCTAACGTTGCACAGGTCATGAGTACTCTCTCTCATTCTACTCTCTCACAAGAATCTCTCATGCTTTCATTCTCTCTCAACAAGAAATACAGAGAAGTTTTTCTCTGTAAAAACACTTCCCAAATTCAAGAAAGATGAGATCCCACAATCTCGTTCCCATCTCACAGAATAGCGGGGAAGGCTTTATGGTGGTGTTCTTGAATTCAGAGTCGTCAGACGACGATATGTTTCTCGTTGCTTAATCTTTTTGGCAATGTATTCGGAATTTTGTAGAACAAAATTAAATTGCGAACGGTCCAATTGCTTCCGCTGTAACGGAATTGGGAATTCCAATCCTTCAATTGGTATCAGAGCCGATCGTAATTTCAATTTTGTTTTACAAAATTTGCATTGGTTGATTGGTGGGGTTAATTTGTGCATTGGATGTATGGAATTTTGCTAGTAGATGGTTTGGGTTCTTGACATTTAGAATTTGCAAAATTTCCTTGATTTGATCATGTAAAAGCCCATTGTTTTTGGGCATTTTGTTGCAAATGTATCTGTAAGTCCGTGTCCATTGAGTGTTTGATGTAATTTGATGGAGATCGAAGGAATTTGTGACCAAATCAATGGAGAAATGCCGCTGGAATATTCAATTTCTGGAAAACAGAGGGCTGGGTGTTCATCACGGATGAATAAAAAAAAAACGAAAAACGGACAAAAATACGTTCGTTGGGGCTCGAACGCACGTGGCTGGAGGCTAATTTTCACGCAATAATGCCTGGGGAAACGAAACGCGCGCGGATAAATTTAAAAAAAAAGGGAAAAGCGTTTCGCGTTTGTGGAGGCTCAAACTCAAGACGTGAAGGGGGCAGCGCGCGCCAGTTCGCCAACCGAAGCTTGACACGTGGCGGCGTGCGTCAGGCGCTTCTTCCTCCCGCGTGCGTTCAGTTCGTGGAGCATCTGTTGTTGCATGCGGTTACAACAACTGATGTGTTCGTGGGCTGCGGTTTTTCCCTGAACGTGGGCCATTTTTTTCGTTCGTGGGCTGTTGGGCAATGAGGCGCGGTTCGACCCGGTTTGACCGAGTTTTGAGCAGTTCGGCTCATTTTTTACTGGTTCGCGTGGTTTTTGGCCGGTTCACGCGGTCTGGGCAGTTTTTGATCCGGTTCAGCATATTTTAGGCTGGTTCAGCGAGTTTTTGGCTGGTTCAGCGTGGTTTAGCATGGTTCAGCCCATTTTCTTGTCGGTTCGAAGAGTTTGGACGTGGTTCGAGGCTATTCTGAGCTGGTTTACGACATGATAGGGCTGTAATAGATTAATTAATGTAATTTTTCTATTGTTTTGAGTCCTAGGATGCCAAAACCCATCTACTTAGCTATTTAAATTGCTTTATGAATGTCATATAGTTTATAATCCCACTATAGGTTAAGCATATTCATGCATATTTATTATTATAAATGTTATAATTATGTAGTATGTATGGATCTATTTTTCATGAGTATTTAATATAAATTGTTATGTTAAATAGATGAAAATTGAGAAAGCATTGAGCATGAAATTACTTTAGTAAATAATATAAGAGTTATATTTATATAAGTAATTTATATGCTTTATTAATTTTCATGAGCTATTAATATAAAAGGTTATATTAATGTATGAAAATGGCAATGCACGTTTTAATTTTTCTTGTGTAATTATTTTAAGAGTTAAATTAATTAAAGGAAATTAAAATTGCATTGAGCATGACATTATCTTAGTTTAATATAATTGTTATATTATTGAATGTCATGTTTGCTATTGTATGGTTAATTAATTAATTAGAATTTGATTTTAATTTATTAACCATAGTAGCATGTTATAGGTCTAATTCATTAAAATTTATAATAGCTATAATATTAATGATTAGAAATTTATAAACCTATAACAAAGAGTTGCATGCAAACATAGGATCTTAGGGAAAATAAATTAATTTTAAAATTGTTTAAAATTAATTAGACCTAAGATCACAATTTCTAATAGGATTAGAAATTATGTCTTGCTTAGTTTTTTAATAGATTTAAAATATGGTAAGTAGGACAAATAAGATTTTGGTTATAAGGGAACTCTCCCGGTGACGTTCTGTCTAGGCTGGAGTTTCTCCTACTTGGGAACTAACCCGGTACGTGAGTTGAATTAACCATTGTCCTATTAGCATGCAATGTCACTAGGTTATTAAAAAGGTTTAATTGACCTAGATATTAGTGTAAAGACCTAATTATAAGAGTTATAATAGGCATAGACTTAGATAGATTGACTTAGCCGGGTTTATCTAAGTTAAATAACCCTAAAATACGGTAGGACATTTCAGTGGGAGGAAAAATATAAAAACAAAAATTTCATATCGAGTTTTTACTCTCACGTCCCCCTGTGTTCACACCGTGAGATCCATGCTCGACTTTGTGTCGCCTTGGGGGCGGCCTCCCTTCGGAAAGTGTTTGAGTCTGGCTTGCACGTTGCATGGGGTGTAGCATGAGTCGGATGTGAGGCACAGCACATGGTGCGTAATTCATGTGTAACGGAGCGTGACGCGAATTCACGTGGGTGTGAGTGCGGAGCGTGACGTGGAAACCACGTAAGAGTGGCGCAACACATGGCGCATAATTCATGTGGGGTAGGTGCGGAACATGACGCGGAAATCATGTAATTAGCGCAGCACATGGCGCGGAATTCATGTGTAGCGGAGCATGACGCGAAAATCATGTAATTAGCACAGCACATGGCACGAAATTCATGTATAGCAGAGCATGACGCGAAAATCACGTAAGTAGCGCAACACATGGCGCAGAATTCATGTGTAGCGGAGCATGACGTGAAAATCATGTAAGTAGCGCAGCACATGGCGCGGAATTCATGTGTAGCGGAGCATGACGCGGAAATCATGTAATTAGGGGAGCATGATGCGGAAATCATGTAGTTGCGGAGCATGACGCGGAAATCATGTGGAGTCTAGTGCGTGCGTTGCATAGCATGTGGTGCATTTGCATGAGTTGGTTGTTTTTAAGCACGTTGTTAGTTTGTAGCTTAGAAGCACGTTGTTAGTTTGTAGCATGTTGTTTGTTGTGGTTGTGTAACCCTGTTGGATGCGTGTGCTAAGCATGTTGATTGTTTTGGTTGTGTTTGTGGCTTGGTAAGTGTGAGCTGCTTACCAGTACCACGGTTGTACTGATACCCCCTTCCCCATCTTCCCCCCAACATTTTAGATGTTGCATGTTTGGACGACAAGCTGGACCCCGGTGAGGAAGAGGAGAACTTCGAGGAGGAACCTTAGGGAGTTCGAGTTTGCTTTCCTTATTTTGATGGACTAGGTTGTAGTTGGTTTGGTTTGTTTTTGCTTCGCTCGAGTAGGCTAGCTTAGTTGTTAACTGTTGATCTGTTATGGCCAGTTTTGGTTCTGTTGTTTATGTTTATGAACCTAAGGTTTAGATCCATTATTTTCTCATTTAAGAAATAAAGTTGTTTAGTTAGCATTCTTTTGGGATAAGTTGCTAGTGTTGTTAAAAGCGGATTAATAAAGCATTCTGTTGCATGATTGACTTAATGAATGTGTTACGAGGCCTGACTCGTATAGTGAAGTAGGTTGTGAATCTGAAATGTAGTTGGTGGAGTTGGGCTGAATTGTTTTGAAGTGTTTTATTTGTTTATCAGGTGTCGTAAAATTTTGGTTCAGACCATTTTACGTCACTATGCTGCCAAAATTTTCGGTACTTCCGGTGTAAAGTGGTTCAGTTCCGTGGTTAATGGTTTAAGGGTTGTAGTAGCGTCTCTAGGCTAAAGGTTGGAAAACCTGGGGCATTACAACCTTCATGTGACACCAGCAGTGAATTTATTTGAGAATGGGGAAGACGTGGCCTACAAGACAGAGGATGTAACGACAATATTTTCCAGTAAACCTTAT
This sequence comes from Luffa aegyptiaca, assembly GCA_017139565.1. Classification (NCBI taxonomy): domain Eukaryota; kingdom Viridiplantae; phylum Streptophyta; class Magnoliopsida; order Cucurbitales; family Cucurbitaceae; genus Luffa; species Luffa aegyptiaca. The sequence goes on from CM029397.1 coordinate 8,989,627, forward strand.
TTTTCTCTAATGTGAGTTTTTTGTGAGGTTAGTGGACTTATGGGAATTTTTTTAGGAGCTCTGACGATTTGTGCTTCAGGTGCTAAGTGGAAGGGCGTTTTTGTAAATTGACCAAAGTTAGAAGGCAGCCCTAATTTTCCCATTTGTCTTGATCTAGCCGCACGCCTCCCTTCATTCTCTCCTCAAGTCAGTTGCCAACACCCATTCACAGCAGCCATCCCTTTTTCTCCTTCATTCAGTCAAGCAACCTCACTTGAACTCTCTCTTCCTCGCGTGTACTAGCCTCAGCCGACAACCCATTTTCCCCTGCAGTGTTCAGCCGTGCGTCGTCCCCAGCAGTGTCGCACGTCTCTCTTCTCCGGCCAGGGCGAGTCTTCTCCGGCGGCGTGGACGACAGGCACGGCGGCGGTCATCTTTTCGACCAGCAGTGTTGCAGTAGCGTGGGTGTGTCGAGATAGCGATATTTTCTGGCGGCAGTGCTGTTAGGCGCGACCAGCAGCTTTTCAGGGGCGTTTTCGGCGTTTTTCCGGCGTGTTGTCCAGTGGGTAAGTGTTTAGAAGCTTTTTCTTGGTTGGTTTTTGAGTTTAGTTGATTACCCATTCATTATTCCTTCGTTCAGCAAGCTTTCCCTTCATTTTTCGGCGGTTCGAGCAGTAGCGTTTCAATTTTGGCACCTTTGGGCGTTTTCACCTTTGGGTAAGTGAGTTTAGTCAAGTTTTGGGTGTTTTGTTTATGTTAGAAGGATACCCATTGGTTTTGGCTTTTGTTTTCGAGGTACCCATAGCTTTTGGTGTTCTAATTGTCGTCTTGGAGCGTGATAGGGAGCTTGGACAGTAAGCGTGACTGCTGTTTGGGTAAGTTCTTAGGAGTTAAATCTCTTCCAAGTTTAATTGTCTTCTTATGCCCTCTCGATCTTAAAGGTCTATGAGTTTGAGTTGGTTTTTCCCTTTTTGATTGCTGTTTAGGGACTTGGAAGCAAAGGAGTTAGATTGTTTGGTTAAGCGACTTAATTAGCTAGGTAAGTAGCTTTTGCACATGACATAGTTGCTTTTGGAACCGTTGTATGCTTAATGGTAGTGAAGTGAAGGCTTGGATGAGTTTTCATGCTTGGTTCTAATTCTCCTTGGAATGTTGTATGCTTGAACATGATTTAAGTGTTGCTTATTTGGACATGACTTAAGTGTTGCTATGCTTGTAGAATTAAATAAGTGTGGTATGTTGTGTTGAGTTGTGAAGCATGACAACGATATGAGGACCTCTTAGTTTTCTGCGACGTCTTCTGATTCACTACTAAGTATGTTTGGAATGATTCTTGCATGGTTGTTTCGGGATTTTGTTTATGATACTGGAAGATGGGTTGAATGTTTATTGGAGTTGTGATTGAAGTTTGGATGTGAGATCTGACTCGTTGTGTCCATAGAAGTGCTTCATTCCTGTTTCTAGGTGCTAGAAAAATTTTGGGTTCCCTATATGTATGTCGTTATGCTGCCGAATTTTCGGTAGCATCATAGTGGTTGAGGGACCATAAATGTCTTCGAGGGAAGGCTTAGAATAGGGATCTCAACTACGTTTTAGGGCCTCAGGTAGACTTACTAAATTCCTTAAGTCTTCCGTAGCTAGAGTGTGTTCCTCCCCCATCTCAGGGCTGATAGAACCTAGATTTCAAGCACGTTATCGTGCGTTCTATCAGTTGACTGTTAGAGCCCAGTTGCAGGCACGTTATCGTGCACTTTCTCAGTTCAGGACGGTGTTGAGCTCATGTTCAGGCACATTTTCGTGCACCAGTCGCTCCATCGAGTTTTCGATGTTGAGCTCATATTCAGGCACGTTTTCGTGCACCAGCCGCTCCATCGAGTTTTCGATGTTGAGCTTATGCTCAGGCATGTTTTCATGCACCAGATTGCTCCACCGTTTTTTCATGATTTAGGGGTGTTGTGTTGGGATAGGTGTAGTTCTGCTAGAGGTGGCCAGCTAGTCTCTAGTTTACTTGCCTTACCCGACTGACCCACACAACACTCTAGTTGGCACAGGTCGGGGACAGGTCATCACCCTAGACAGAGCATTTTTATGTGATCAGTTGTGGCCCTAGGGTTAGAAACCCGAATGTTTATTTCAGTTAGGTCCCTATGATGATAAGACCCAGAATCAAGTTTCATGCTAATAGATTTCATGTTATCAAATCTCATGCTTTCAGTTTCAGCCCTTAAGTGGGCTACTTACTGAGTATATTCTTATATACTCACCCATGCTACATGACTTTCCTTTTCAGGTGGTACTTGACGACATCGGGCGAGTCGCGAGAGCAGTGGCTTGGCTAGGCTATGGGATGCAGCTGCAAATCATGTCTCTAGAAGTCTAGGATCGAGTTTCCTAGTTTCATGCTTTCAGATGTTATTAGTTTTCAACTTTACGAAAATTGCCTATCATGCTTTATCTATTATGTTATTGTAAACTGATTTATTGTTTGGGCCCAATTTATTAAATAAAGGATTTTTATCTATGGTCTCTTTCGCCTTTAAAGTTTTAAAAGTTTTACGTTTTCATGCATGTAGTAGCGACCCCTTTGTATGTTTTTATTCCCTTTTTAGTCGGGTCATACAGAGGAAACCTGCACACGGGTGTGGTGCTTGCCACACCGCCTCCAATGCTTAAGTCAACAAGGAGAAAGATGAGAAGCAAGAGAGCAAGAGTAAGAGGAGAGTCCATAGAATGAGTTTTGCGATCCTTTCTTCAGTGATGAAGAAAGGTTTAAATACCTTTTTCCTGCCTTAGGGTTTCTAGGCTTTCGAAGACGATTCGGGCTGAACCAGGTGGAACCAGATCGTCCAGGGGCACCAGGGACCAAACGGAGGCGGAAGAACTCGGCATTGACCCATGGCTGAGGTCGACCATGGGCTCGGCCTCGGCCTTTGGGCCAAGGCCTGATCCCTTCTGCCTTGGCTCGACCCTCTGGCTTGTTTCTCCTTCGGGGTCCCTTTTCTGGTCCTATTTTCGGGATCATGCCGTGTTGCCTTCGTCTGCTCCTTATATTCCGGAGTGGTCCAGAATTACCCATAACATATATGTCAAACATAGTTCATTGAGTTATTGCTTTCAAGATTCAAACATAACAACAAATTTAACTTCCATATGTTAAATTTGTAAATGAAACATCAATTCATCTGGAAACTTTTGATGAATTTAATTTACATATCACTTTCTTTCACACTTGTAAAAAAATATATCCAACAGTTTCTATCATCTTCTTTTCCATGATCATTTTTATAAAATTGAGACATTAAGGTTTCGTTTGATAACCATTTGGTTTTTGGTTTTTGAAAATTAAGTCTATAAACAGTACAACCACCTATAAGTTTATTTGTTTTGTCATCTACCCTCTTTCCATGTTTTAAAAAACCAAGTCAAGTTTTAAAAACTAAAAAAAAAAAGTAGTTTTAAAAAACTTGTGTTTTCGTTTTTGGAATTTGGCTAAGAATTCAAATGTGTGCATAACAAAAATGAAAACCATGGTAAGAAAGTTGGGAGAAAACAAGCATAATTTTCAAAAACCAAAAACCAAATAGTTATCAAACGAGGTCTAAAATTTTTCCTTCATATCAACCTTTTGAATCTTGTGTTCAATGAAAAAAGAAATTAAAAAAAACAAAAACAACAAAAAGGAAGCATGTGGCAGAAGAAAAGTATGCCAGCTAAATAAAGTAAATTGGACATGCCAAAAAGTTGATGCAATATGTGGGCAAAACACACTTCAAAACTAAATTTTTTGACCTCCCACCTTTATATCTTGCCCAAATTATTTATTTTATTGTGTAATGTTGTACTAAATTATCACTTCATGTACATGTAGAAAAAAAAATTATCACTTTATGTATTATACATTGACATTTGTCAATATGAGCATAATTCAACTAGCATAAAGTTTGTACTAATGACAAAAAGATCTGTGGTTCAAATCCTCCAACCCCACATGTTGTGAAAAAAAAAAGAGATCGTCGTCTGAGTAATTGTGCTAACCATACAAACTTGTAGAATTAAAATCAAAAGTCCAACTACCTAATCAAAACTTTTAAAAATTCAAAACAATTAACAACCCCTTTCAATTATTAGTTATTGGTATAATTTTAGTTTGATAACTAACTTTTTGAAGAAAAATTTCCAAGATTTTTATTAAAAAGTAAATTGCAATTGCAAAACAGATAAAATTGGAGTAAATGAACTTAATTTTATTAGAAATAAATTGATGATATAAAACTACCCGGATATATATTTTTTTTTTCAAAAAAAAAAATTTGTCCTCTTGTGCCATTTCTTCTTTTCAAAATTATTTCTTTGTCATCCCATTCCACTACTTTTGGATATACTTGAAAGAAAATCCTTTAATCAAATCTTATCAATCATCACTAAGAGATGGACAAATCTTTTTTTTTCTTAACTTTAGTCTCAATCAATTTGACTACGTGTAACCAAGTAGTATTAGATGATTCAGGATTGTAAGTACATTTGTATTTTTATGAGATTCTTTGAGCTTTCTGAACTGATTGGTTATGCATCTTTAGATTCTTTAGTTTTATGCATGATTTACTTGTTGTTTGTGGCTTTAGATTCCCGCTTTTATAATTAGCATGTGCAGTAGGTTAGATTGACGCCCTAACTCGCAGCTCATATGTTAATAGCTCGTTAAGGAACTAATTTCCAAGTAGCTAGTGGATGGTTAGTTCAATAGTTAACATTAGATTGATTCGTGGGCACGGGTCCCAAGAGGATACTCTGACTTTGTTGCTTGACACGATAGATCTAGGGTCTAAGTCGACATTTGGGATTAATTAGATTCCTTCTAGTCGATTATGAGTGTTCTAGTCTAGAGCAACAATTAATTAATTTATTAATCGTGGCCAGGTTAATTTATTGATCAATTGCATGTTAGTTCAACGGGTCTGTTGGGTTAGCTCTCTAGGGGTATCTTGTTCTTAATGCAGTTACTTAATTAATTAACTTTGACGGGTTCGTAAGGTTAGTTGATTAATAGCTATTAATTGAGTCGATGGACGTTGGGATCGAGTAAATTGATTTAGAGTACCTATAGACAACATGCATGTAAATCATTATCTGCTAATCGATGAGTAAAAAGTAAATGTACTGATCCCGAGAGTCTCCAGCTACAATGAGCGGCAAGGTGAGATTAGCCAACCTCCCCATTACTATTCTGTCAATTTACTTTCCTGCATTTTAATTTCCCCACAATTTTCACCATCCATCTCAATCCCCCCTGTTACCAAACATAAAGGAGATTAGAAATAAGCCAGCTATTCCCTATGATCGACCCCGGCCACTACTACTGCAAAGTAGTTTAATGATCGTGGATTATAAATTTGTTTTAACACGGACATTCGACAAGTTCGGGCCTCATCAAACTGGCTTCGTCAAGAGGAACCTACCAATGAAAATGTGTACAAAACTCTAGTTAGATGCCTCATGTATCTCACATCCACTAGGCCTGACCTGACATTATGTACACTCTAAGGGTCTTATCTAGATTTCTTCATTGTCCAAGCAAGAATCATATGGTTGCTAGAAAAAAGGTTATGAGATATCTGAAAGGCACACTGTCTTTTGGGATCAAATTTAGTAAAGTTGAAAATTTTGAGTTGCAAGGCTACTCAGATAGTGATTGGACTGGGTCATTAGATGATATGAAGAACACCTCTGGCTATTGTTTCACTTTTGGCTTAGGGTGTTTCTCATGGTGTTCGAAAAAGCAAGATATAGTGGCTCAGTCAACTGCAAAAGTTGAGTTCATTGCAGCGACGACAACAGTCAACCAAGCTGTTTGGTTGAAAAAATTGATGCATGACTTGCATCTGAAGCGGGAAAAGTGTGTGAAGGTGTTTGTGGATAATCATGCCACTGTAGCCATTTCATTGAATCCAGTTTTTCATGGAAGGACCAAACATTTTAAGATCAAGTACTATGTTCTGAGAGAGTTGCAGAAGGAAGGAGAAGTGCAACTAGTACATTGCAGCTCAGAAGAGCAAATAACTGATATCTTCACTAAGTTTTTTTGTGTGGGTCGTTTTCAAGCTCTTAGGAGCAAGTTAGGTGTTTCCAGTATTTGAGTTAGGAGGAGAATGTTAGTAACTAAAAACTAAAAATTAGTTTTTGAGTTGGTTTAGTCAATTCCTAGTTTCTAGAAAATAGTTGAAGTTATTTTTAGTTGTAGTCAAGTCTAAGTTCCTATTCTTGTGGAGTTAGTGGGATTAGTTGCTAACATTGTGGAATCTATTTATAGACTTAAGATATGTATTTATATGGAGTTTTCTAGAATGAAATTCACACACTTCCCATTTTTCTCATTTCCCTCTCATTAGTTAGAACTACATTTCCCCTAACCCCTTTCATTCCAGCCAGATTCGAGGGGGGTTTCCCCTTCTTATATTTTCTTTTTTTTAAGAAAAATAATGAAAGAAGAGGAAAGGGAGGAAGAGGGAAGGAAGAGGGAAGGAAGAAAGAAGAAGAAGAAGAAGGGGAGGAGAGAAAAGAAGAAGAAAAATGGAGAAAAAATAGAGAAAAATGGTAACGACGGCAGCAGTGACGGCTCCGATAAGGGCTCCTGTGCCGACGAAGGCAGTTGGTGAATGTGAAGAAGATGAAGTTGAAGGTGAAGGTGAAAAAGATTAAAGAAGAAGAAGAGGGGAGAGAGAAAGAATAAAATATATATATATTTATATTATTTTAATATTTTTAATTATATTTTTATTTTAAAAATTTTAAAAAAAATTTAATAAACAAAATAGCGTCAGTCAGCAAGCCGTTAGTTTTTAACGGAAAAATGGATGGAGGGACGAAAATGAAACTAAAACCAAACCTCAGGGGGTAAATTGTTGAGTTTGAAAACTCGGTGACCAAAATGAGACCCCAAACCTCAGGGACTAAAAGTGCTTTTTTCCTTTTTTTTTTTCAAAACATAAAAACAAAAATGGATCACGAACCAAGGTCCTAAGTTTCATATCATTTTGTCTTCTTACTTTAGACCTTTAGACTTGTATGAAGATTGAGCATGTGTGATCTGTGTTTAGCTTATACAAAACAATACATTATAGGAATATAAGTTTGTAATTTATATTTGGTTTGTGGAATTCAAATTTGTAAAAGTAAATATATCATTACTAACATTAAACAATATGATGTCGTAGAATCATTTTTTAACAATTTTATTCCACTCTTTAAAAGTTAATATATTATTAAATTTCAATGGAATTTTTTAGTAGAGCTTTAATAAAAAAAAAATAAAAAAAAAACTTTGAAATAATAATTTTCTTAAAAAAAATCATTTTCTTTTTCTTCAAAAAAAAAAAAAAAAAAAAAAAAAAAAGGAAAAATACACTTTTGATCTCTCTCATTTTTTTCTTTGAGTTTTCAAACTCGACAATCTAACTTCTGAGGTGTGGATTTCGTTACACTCTTAGTCCCTCCGTTAATTTTTCTGTTAAACACTAACAGAATGTTGACGTGTCATTAGTTTTTAATAAAAAAAATATATTTTTCTTAATTTTTTAAAATAAAATAATATATTAAATATTTTTTTCTTTTTCTTTTTGTTTTGGGAAAATTAAACTTTTGGTCCCTGAGTTTGAGTTAAGTTTCATTTTGGTCCCTGAGTTTTCAAACTCAACAATTTAGTCCTTGAGGTTTGGATTTCGTTACATTATTGGTCACTCTGTCAAATTTTCCGTCAAATCCTAACAGATTGCTTATGTCGCACCATTCTTTATTAAAAAATTATTATTTTTTAATTTTTAAAAATAAAATATATTAAAATAATATAAATATTATTAAAATAAAAAAATATCTTCTTTTTCACCTTCACCATAACCCATCTTCTTCTTCACAGTCACCTTCACCACCACATAACCCTAGCCCTTGCTGTCGGCAGCCACCGGCAGCTGTCGACCGCCGCTCGCCGGTGGTCGGTCGTCGCCGGCAGTGACCACTTTTTTTTTTCTATTCTTTTTCTTCTTCTACTCTTTTCGTCCTTATCCTTATCCTTATTTTCTCTCTTTTTTTCGATTTCTCTCTCTATATTTCTTTCTCTCTCACTCTCGATCCCTCTCTCTGTTTTCTTCTCGTTTCCGGCGTCTTCTCCACGACAAGGTTTCATTTCTCTTGAGTTTTTCCTCTCGCCTATTTCTTTTGGGTTTGTTGTTGTTCCCACGTCCACAAACAGACCCACAACCACGAACGACTAATAACCCACAGTTCAGATCTAGCGAAACTCGACTGGAAAGCTCACTGTGATTTCGGATATTGGTGAAGAACAGATCTAATAGCCCACAATTCAGCTTCTTCCTCGGATTTCGGTGAAGAACAGATCTGTAACGAACAGATCTCCATCGGCCCAGCCATGTTGGATCCATCGGTAGCGTAGATCTGGAACAAGCCACCGCCGGAGCTAGAACGCAGACGACGGATCTTGAATGCATTTTCTGCAGAAAACTGAAATTTGGGGAAAAATCGAAGAAGATGAAGAAAATGTTATGTGGGTTTCGAATTTTGGATCTTTACACGTGGTGTGTTGGGAAGACGATGCCCGGAAAGCTAACTGCGATTCCACTATAATTTTAGGTTAAAAAAAAAAGAAAATGATGAGAAAGGAGAAGAAAAGAGTAAGAGAAGAAATGAAGAAAGGAAGAAGAGAAAAAAAACAAAACGCCAGCCACCGGTCGCGGGCAGCTGGTGGTGGTCGGCGGCAACTGGTGATTTAGTGGGGTGGTGGTGATGGTGGAGAAGAAGAAGAGGAGGAAGAAGAAGAAGAGAGGGGAAAAGAAATAAAAATGTTATAAAATAATAATATTTGTATTATTTTAATATATTTATATTTAAAAAAATGGAAAATAATTTTTTAAATAAAAAAATAGTGCCACATCAGCAAACCGTTAGTTTTTAACAGAAAAATGGATGGAGGGACTAAAATGAAACTAAAACCACAGGGACTAAATTGTTGAGTTTGAAAACTCAGGTACCAAAATGAAACCTAACTCAAACCTTAGGGACTAAAAGTGTATTTTTCCCCTTTTTTTCACTTTTTCCATCTTCTTCGATATTCTTCTTCTCTAGCCTCTTCCTCCTCAAACCGAGCCTCGTCGGAGCTGCGTCTGCCTCGTCAGCAACGCCATTGTTGTCGTCGAACCTATCTACACAAGAACGTTGGCGTTTCAGATCTAGAAAATTGAGATGTCGTTGAGAGCGCCGCTGCTCTGTCCAGCCTATGTCGTCGTGGAGCCTTCTGCACAAGAACGTCGTCATCAATCTTGCATGTGTCAAATTTGCTGCCGTCGAGCATGAAAACGATTTTTTCCCTCTTTCTCTTTCTCACTATTCTTCCTCTCACTCTCCTCATGCCAACCCAGATCTGGAAATTTTTTAAATACAAGTTTAAACTTAAAAAAAAAAACCAGATCTGAAGCTTTTGGCGATGGCGACGAGCAGAAGACCCACACCGGCGAGCGACTTCATCTTCTCTAGAACCGAGCGACGAAACCGTTGTCGGCGACAACGCAACCTCCTCAAACAAACCCAGATCCGCGTCGACTTCTCGTCGATTCCAGTGACCATTCCGGTGCCGAAAAGTTACCGTTTGCAAGTCTCTTGTCTGTGCACGCTCACCGCCATTGCCTTCTCTTTTCTCCGATCCACCACATCGCCTCTTTTCTTCGGTTCCATCTTGAAACGAAGGGGAAATCTCCTTTGTTCCGTTTCTTTTTTCCTCCTTTAGCTACCTGCGCAAACTCTTCTTCTTACGAGTATTTCACGGTGCCGGCGTTGATTTGTTTTTTAAAAAAGGAAAAACAGAGAACAAGGAAGAGAAAGAAGAGAAGAAGAAAAGAAAGGAGAAATATGTTGAAAATTGAAAAAAAAAAAAAAAAGACCACAGCGGCGGCAATGGCCGACGACTGTGATGGTTGCAAGTTGGGATTAGGGTTTTAGTTGGTGGAGAAGAAGAAGATTAAGGAAGAAGATGAAGAAGAAAAAAGAAAAAGAAAAAATAATAAAATAAAGTATTTAATATATTATATTATTTTAAAAAATTAATAAAAAATATTTTTTAATAAATATTAATGTCACGTCAGCAATCTATTAGTATTTAACCGAAAAATTGACGGAGGGACTAAGAGTGTAACAAAATCCAAACCTCAAGGGTTAAAATGTCCAGTTTGAAAACTCATGGACCAAAATGAAACCTAACCCAAACCTTAGGGACCAAAAGTGTATTTTTTCCAAAAAAAAAAAAAAAAAGAAGAAGAAGAAGAAAGAAAAGAAAAGGTCTCTCTTGTCATTTATGCATGTGTGATTTACATTTATTAAAGCTCGGAGTTAACAATGTTTTAGATTGAAAACCAACCATACAAATTATTGGTATAACCGTAAATTTAGTTATGAGGTTAAAAAATTTTTAATTACATTTTTTTAGCTTTTTGTCTTAACTCTGATCAATCTCTAAGCATCCTTCCGTAAATTATTATTATTATTATTATTATTATTATTTTTTTTTTTTTTGACAAATAGAAGGTAGAAGGATTTGAAAACCACACACCTTTTTATTATTAGTACAACTATAACGCCCAGGCCTAGGATTCGGAATCCGACTTCGGCACTTAAGGCCCCGGCATTCCCCTGCGACCTGGCCACGTTACCATACTTGTCTTAAATCGCTTTTAAGAATGTTGACTGTCCCCACAAACCAACACGTGACCCTTTTAGCATGCTTTGTCCTCACTCACATGCTTCCTAGGAAAATTCCCAGGAGATCACCCAACATACAACTTCTCCAAGCCAAGCACGCTTAACTTCAAAGTTCCTATGATTGAGCCACCGAAAAGGAAGGTGCACCTTGTTGGTATAGGTAGTATCTATCAATTCTTTTAAGCTTATCTTGACCATACTTTCATGTCCTCAAAATCCCTCTCATTCGGATGTGGCCTCGATTCATTCATGTACCCCTCCTAACTCGGGTGTTACAACAACTTTATGTCCAGTATAGAGGATATGATACATATATATATATATATATATATATATATATATTTTTGATAAAAAGGATACGATATATTGATTGGACTAAGAAATGATGAATTTATTTTTCTTTTTTAAAGATTTAAATATTTAAATCTCACCCACATTAATTGAATTCAATATAGGGAAGTAAAGATGAGTAGGTTTGTGATACACATTTTTAGCATGTGCATCGTTATTTTTTTGCTGGTTTTTCTTTTTTCTACTATATTTATCCAGTCGAACCAAACCATCAATGGTTAGTTTAATCAACATGCCACGTATCAACATTTTAGTAATATGATTGTGTTAATAGTAGAAACTTAATTATAGAATCAAAATCTCGACAACTTCGGAACGTATTGAAATTTTTAGAAGTTGAAGAATAAAATCAATAAATCTTCGAAATAATATGTATAATTTTAATTTGATATATAACTGATTTGTTTTTAGATTGATAGTGAAAACATCTATCCTTAGTTCTTAGAAAATTTCCAGGATCTTGAAAATGTTATTAAAAAGTTGACTGCATTGGAAGTAAACGAAATTCATTTTTAGAAAATAAAATTGACGATCAAGTTTTCAATTTGTCTTCTAATGCCTTTTCCTTCTTTTCAAAATTAATTTTTTTTTTCCCCATCCCATTCCCACTACTTTTCAATCCCTAAAAAGGAAATTCTTTAGTAAAACTTTATCAATCATCCTGTAGAGAGAGAGAGATTTTTATTTGTTTTCAGTTTTAGTCTCAATCAATTTGACTAGGTGCAACGAAGTAAAATTAAATAATTAATAATGTGCAAGCATAATACGTCACGTGCAATCAATTCTTTTGAAATTAACACATTTCTAACTTGGGATAAGAAATTTCTAAATTAAAAAAAAAAAAGTTTGATTTCTTAATTTTAGATTACGTAAATGTAAGGTTCCGTTTGGAATACCTTTTAGTTTAAGTGTTTTTCAAACATGTTTTTTTTTTTTTTTTTTTTTTTTTTTTTTTTAAAAAAAAACATTTTGTATAAAAATAGTTTAGAATTTAAACACTCATATGTTTGGTTACATTTCCTCAAAAGTGTTTTTATGCACAAGTTTCACATTGGCTAGATAAGAGAAAGATCATGAATATATAAGGGAGGACAAATATCTCCATTGGTATGAGGTCTAGCATGAACACTTATGTCCAAAGTGGATAATATCATACCATTATGGAAATATGATTGTCCCTAACATTTTTATGGTTGCCAAACATTAGAATTTTTTTTCAAAATGAATTTTTTTTTTCAAATTAAACACTTAAAAAGTTAAACTAACCGACCATAAGTCTTGAGTCAATATCCTATCTATATTATCAATTATGAAGAGCATCAAATGTTTCTAGTGACATAAATTTATTATGTTTAAAGTACAATATAAATTCCAATACATCAAATTTCAATCACTATCGTTCATTGCCAACAAGAGCTTAGCTCAACTGACATAAAGTTGTACTGATAAGGTCTGTGGTTCGAATCCCCCTCCCCACATATTGTCAAAAAAAAAAAAAAAAAAAAAAATCACCATCGTTCATTGATTGACTAGACATTTTCAACAATATTATTGTTGGTCTAAATATAACTTAATGCATAGGATATCCATTACTATTCTAAAGGTCGATCGTATGATCTCCCATCCTTGAAATGGTTGAACTAAAATCCATTCCACGTTTTATGGTCTTTCCTAGAGTTTACATTAAAGATTGCGTTTCAATTGAAAATCTCTCTCTTTCCATACATACCATGTGACCACACTATTCCTTTTACATGCTTCTTTATTTCATGAAGTGATTTTCCTTTTCCTTTTTTTAAAGTTATTTGGGTTTATATCATCTCAAGCTTTAGAAAAGGCACATAAACGCGTAGAACATAATTTTGATTGATTAAGATATAATATCTTTGACTAAAAGGTCAGAGGTTTGAATGTCTACCTTTACATATAGTTGAAATTGATAGTGCACAAGGCTTAATATGTATAATTTCTAGTTTTGATGTTTAATTGACCAATTTTAGGTATATATTTGTTTATTTTGTAGGATCCGAGCATTTAAAACAAAATAGAACTTATAATCTGTTGCGGAAATTCAACCTCAGATACACAAACAATCAACCATAAGAGTAATCAATAACAGTTCATGATCTTCACCATACTTTGAAACAAAGCAATAAAAAACTAAAAAGGAGTAGGGAAAGAAGAGTAAACACAACTTTTACAGTGGTTCGACATAGAGGTCTACATCCACTTGTGCAAGGAGATTTATCGATCTTATTAACCAGAAACCATCGGAGATTACAGCAAGGTTACACAGAAAACTATCCACACTCAATGCTGAGAATCCATACAAGAATTACTCAGCCCCTGAAGAAAGAAAATGCCCTAAGAAGAAAGAAGAAGCAGAGCATAAAATCTAACCTCTTCTTCTCCTGTACACGAAAGGTTCACACCCCCTCTCAATTTGCAATTCTCTCTCACGTTCTCACGCACTCATTTGCCAGCTTTAAATAGAATCTTGCCCCACCTGCTGAGAAATAACAAACTCTGGTGATGAGGACCGAAAAAGCTGACAGAGCTTTGAGCTGGAATTAAAGTAACCTGCACTGATGAGCTGGACTGCCACTAGGATTATATTTTAGTCAAAATGTCAACAAATCACCCTCTTGACTGAAATATAAAGCTTCGAAAAAGAACGATAATCACTACTCCTTGCACTGGTTTATAATTCACAGTTTAGTTCTATTAGCCATCTCCTACTTTAAGGAGTTCACACAGATAATGCACCTTTGTTCCCGATAAAGCTTTAGTTAACATATCTGTTGGATTTTCTTTTGACTCTATCTTATCAATATGAATTTCAGCATTAGCAACCATCTCTCTTATGTAATGGTACTTAACATCTATATGCTTCGTGCGATCATGATACAAAGGATTCTTTGACAAAGCTAAAGCATTTTGACTATCACAATAAATCAAAGGAATTGGAATATTACCAAGCAAGTCTTTTACCAATCCATACAACCAAACAACTTCCTTTACCGATTCTGTCAAGGCAATATATTCTGACTCTGTTGTAGATAAGGCCACTATTGACTGAAGAGAGGACCTCCAACTCACTGTATTTCCAAAGAGTTTGAAAACATATCCTGTTGTTGATCTTCTCCTATCCAAATCTGCAGCAAAATCAGAATCTACATACCCAACTAAGCATTGTGTTTCATCAACTTCTGAAGTATAAACTAAGCCATTTGATAGACTGCCTTTGATATACCTAAGAATCCACTTTGTTGCCTCCCAATGCTTTTTTCCAGGACAACACATGTATCTACTAACAACACTTAATGCATAGGCTATATCGGGTCGAGTACAGGTCATCCCATACATGAGACTTCCCACTGCACTTGAATATGGTACATTACTCATGACAGCTATTTCATGTTCTGTTTTAGGTGACTGCATTTTAGACAATTTGAAATGTTGTGCTAGAGGGACTATTACTGCCTTTGAGGTGTCTAAACGAAATCTTTTTAACACCCTCTGAAGGTAGCTACGTTGGGTAATTCTCAAGGTCCCTAACTCTCTGTCCCTTAAAATTTCCATTCCAAGAATCTTAGTTGCAGGCCCTATGTCTTTCATTTCAAACTCTTTATTTAACTGAGATTTCAAAGCATTAATTTCTTCTATACTTTGTGAGGATATTAACATATCATCCACATAAAGTAAAAGGAACACAGAAATATCATTTGAAATCTTTTTAACATAAACACAACTGTCAAAACTGCTTCTATTAAACCCACAGTGAAGAATAAAACAGTCAAACCTCTTATACCATTGTCTAGGTGACTGTTTTAATCCATAACGAGATTTCTTTAAATGACACACTAAGTGTTCTTGGCCCTCTTGAATAAAACCATTCGGTTGCCTCATATAGATGTCTTATTCTAATTCTCCATGAAGAAAAGCCGTGGTGACATCCATTTGCTCTAATTCAAGGTTATAATGGGCCACAAGAGATAACAAGACTCGAATTGATGAGTGTCGAACCACGGGGGAGAAGACTTCACTATAATCCACCCTATATTGTTGTGTGAATCCCTTAGCAACTAACCTAGCTTTATATCTAGGTTTTGTTTCCCAGAGAGGCTAGGTTTAATTTTATAGATCCACTTACAATCTACCAACTTGTGATTAGTTGGTTTGTCTACTAAGATTCATGTATGGTTTTTCAATAAGGAGTTCATTTCCTCAATCATTGCTGCATCCCACAGATCACACTCATCTGAGTTCATAGCTTCAGCATAACAAGTAGGTTCACTGTCTAAGCTATCTTCCATACATGATAAAGCATATGCTGGATTTTCAGACACAAAATCAGCTTGATCATATCTACTGGGTGGCCTTGTGGTTCGTTTTTGTCTATCTCTTGTTAATTGATAATTTGAAAAATCTTGCCCAGAACTTGTTCCACTTGTAGATGTTAATTCTTGAGGTCTATTTTCTTGGTTTACAACTACTGTAGGTTCTTGCTCACTTAAGTTTTCAAGGGTCTGAACTGTAGATGTATCTTCGGTTGGATTTACAGTTTGATCTACATTCTCAGTTTCCAACTCAATAACAAATGAATTTGGAATATCACTACCCTTGACACTGGAACCTAAATTCCCTTCAGTTTCCTAAGGAAAATTCATCTCATCGAATTTTACATCTCTACTAACCAAACACCTTCCCTCTTTCGGTTGAAGCATCCAGAGTTTATATCCTTTAGTTTCATTAGGATATCCTAGGAAGATACATTTTATAGCTCGTGGTTCAAGTTTATCACCTTTTACATGTGCATATCCAACACATCCAAAAATCTTAAGGTGACTTAGAGCAGGTTTTTTTCCAGACCACACTTCTTGAGGAGTTTTTAATTCTAAGGCAGTAGATGGTGTTCTGTTAATTAGATATGCAGCTGTAGAAACGGCCTCTCCCCAAAACATTTTAGGTAGTTTAGCATTTGCTAACATACATCTCACCCTCTCAAGAAGTGTTCTATTAAACCTCTCTGCTAATCCATTCTGTTGTGGAGTATAAGGTACTGTTATATGCCTTTTAATCCCTGATTTCTAACATAATTGCTTAAAGGAGTCATTGAGGTATTCTAAGCCATTGTCAGTTCTTAAGACTTTAATTCTTTTGTTGGTCTGGTTTTCAATTAAAGTCTTCCAATTAACAAAGGTATTAAAGGCATCACTTTTATGTTTTAAGGTAAAAACCCATATCTTCCTCGAAAAATCATCTATGATACTCATAAAGTACCTTGCTCCCCCAAGTGTTTGAACACGGGCTGGACCCCAAAGGTCTGAATGGATATACTCCAAAATACCTTTTGAAGTTTGCACACTCTTTAAGAATTTTACTCTTGTGGATTTACCTAAGGTACATAATTCACATAAAGGTAAATCTGAGGGTTTGTATTTTTCTAATAGCCCTTGTTTATTTAATTCATCTATACCCTTTTGTGAAACATGTCCCAAACGTCTGTGCCATAGTACTGTGTCTAAAACTGAAGTTCCTGAAGCTAAATTTGCACTCTGTGATGTTATGGTTTCTCCCTCAAGCACATATAGCCCATTTCTCAAAATACCTATCATTTTTAATAAGGAACCCTTAAATATTTTGAGAATACCTCCTTCAGACTTAAAGCTATACCCTGCTTTGTCTAACTGACCAAGAGAAATAAGGTTCCTCTTTAAATCTGGAACATACCTCACAGATGACAGGATTTTCTCCATTCCACCTACCATTTTCAATTTTACAGAACCCACTCCTTTAACTTTACATTGTTGATTGTTTCCCATGTGAACTATGCTGCCTTCTTCTTCTCTAAGTTCAAGAAAATAGTCTTTAAAAGGAGTCATATGGTAGGTACAGCCGGAATCTAAAATCCACTCATTATTTAGCTTAATTTCAGACACTGTCAATACTTCAGCAGATTCATATCCCTCATGAACATTAGCTGAACTTGATTCTTCTGTTTTCTCCTGATTTTTATTCTTATTCTTATGCTGAAAGCAATTTTTAATAAGATGACTCTCCTTATGACAGTAGTAACATCTTCTTCCCTTTCCTCGTGACTTAGATCTACTCTTTGAGTGTTTTCCATGAGGTTTATTTTTATTTTCAGGTCTGCCTCTAACTACAAGAGCTTCTGGATCTTTTTTCTCTGTTTTAATTTCAAAGTCCTTTGACCTAAGAGCATCTAAAACAGTGGCCAAGGTTAATGAATCTCTATCGTATTTTATAGCTGCTTTTACCTCTTTGTAATTATCGGGCAAGGAATTTAGCATGATAATGGCCTGATTTTCGTCATCCAATTTTTCCTTTGTATTAGCTAAATCCATACACACTCTGTTGAAATCATCTATGTTTTCTTCCAGAGTTTTAGAGGTTTGCATTTTATACCCAAAGAACCTTTCCTTCAGGTATATCTTATTAGGTAAAGGTTTACTCAAGTACAGCGTTTCAAGCTTTGTCCACAATTCACCAGCCTTCTCGATGTTATTAACTTGCCTAAGCACATTATCTGCTAAGTGCAGAATCATTGTGCTATAGGCGATCTCCTCCATCTCTCGTTGTTTTTCTTTACTTAAAGGTTCGGGCAGAGTATCAGGATTATCTAGAATTCTCCCAACTTTCTATTGAACTAACAGAGCCTTAAGTTTCTTCCTCCATAAACAGAAATCTCCTCTCCCATCAAATTTATCTAACTCAAATTTTGCAGACATTTTTCACAGACAAAATAAATCTGATGATAGAAGCAGAGTCCCAACCAAAATCTTGCGATAGGAAGAAAGCAATATCACTTACCCGACTAGCTGAGAAAGAAAAATACAACCACTTATCTGGTAAATTTGCAAACCGCTGTATCTACGAAGAAGCAGACTGCCCTAAATCGTTTTCTCCTCTTTCCGTGAGGCTCTGATACCAATTGTTGCGGAAATTCAACCTCAGATACACAAACAATCAACCATAAGAGTAATCAATAACAGTTCATGATCTTCACCATACTTTGAAACAAAGCAATAAAAAACTAAAAAGGAGTAGGGAAAGAAGAGTAAACACAACTTTTACAGTGGTTCGACATAGAGGTCTACATCCACTTGTGCAAGGAGATTTATCGATCTTATTAACCAGAAACCATCGGAGATTACAGCAAGGTTACACAGAAAACTATCCACACTCAATGCTGAGAATCCATACAAGAATTACTCAGCCCCTGAAGAAAGAAAATGCCCTAAGAAGAAAGAAGAAGCAGAGCATAAAATCTAACCTCTTCTTCTCCTGTACACGAAAGGTTCACACCCCCTCTCAATTTGCAATTCTCTCTCACGTTCTCACGCACTCATTTGCCAGCTTTAAATAGAATCTTGCCCCACCTGCTGAGAAATAACAAACTCTGGTGATGAGGACCGAAAAAGCTGACAGAGCTTTGAGCTGGAATTAAAGTAACCTGCACTGATGAGCTGGACTGCCACTAGGATTATATTTTAGTCAAAATGTCAACATAATCGTTCTATAATGAAAGAGGAGATCAATTGGATATAATTTGAAGAAATTAAGTAAGGATAAGGAGATTTCAAGCTTAAGACCTAAGGAGGCAACATCGTGATGCTGCCAACGACGTGTTGTGATGCTGGAAATGGATAAGTTAATTCGACCATAAGGGTTGGTGGAGTCTGAACTCAATGTTTAGGAAGCACAACGCCATGAATTGAACAAAAGGCATGTGTGCATATCGACTTAATTTTTTCGTTCATAGTGTCCTCAATGTTGTGCATGACGTTGAGATGCTACATCATGTTGTCTTATTTTTCCATCATTTTTTCTCATTTACTTTAGGTTTTGTTATTTTTAATTCAATCTTTCACCTCGTATCTATCTTTAAATAAAAGGAGCATTTGCACATCTAGCAAAATAGATCAAAATAGTTGCAAATATAACAAAATCTAAAACTATTTGCAAATATAGCAAAACTTAATAACCAACCCATGTAAATGACTAAAAAGCTCGTAAAACATGTTATCATTGATAGAAGTCTATCAACGGCTATCAGTGATAGTCACCGATAGAAGTCTATCAGCAGCTATCAGTGATAGTCATTGATAGAAGTCTATCAGCGACTATCAGTGATATCGGTGATTATTATCACTAATAGAATTCTATTTGTATTGAAGTCTATCAATGACTATCACATCAAATTTAGTTCAATTTGAGAATCTAATTACATATTAACGTTTTCATTTTGTATCTTTTTTTCCTAGAATGTGCACAAACTCACTTCTCAAAACCAATATTGCTAAGATATTCTCCTTTATCCATCTCATATTCTATTCAGATTCATCAATTATACAAGATTTTTATGCAACTAATATAAATATTTATGTTGCTTATATAAATAGCAAAATAGACTCATTCCATCACTGATAGTCACTTATAAATCAGTGATATCAATAACTATCACAAATTAAATTCTATTTGTATTTAAGTCTATAGTCATTGATAGACTTCAATTATTTGATAGAATCTTATCTACATTGAGGTATTGAAATCTATTAGTGATTATCATGAATGGAATTATACGATCTATTAAATAATAGAAGTCTACCTGTCATGATAGACTTCTATCATTGGTAGAATTTATATGTATTGAATTCTATCAATGAAAATCACTTATATAATTACATTTGTATTGAAGTCTTTCAGTGACTATCGTCGATAAACCTTGTTTTCATGTCCAATAACTTCATACCCATCGGGGTGATCTACAAATATTTTCTCATCTAAAACACGGTTTAGAAAGGTAGATTAAAAGGTTCTAATCACTACTACAAATTTGGGTTTTTATGACATCGAAAAATTGTCACAACCACATTTCATGACATTTTTTTTGCGTCCTAGAAGCCCCCATCAAGGAAAGTGTATACATGACGCTATTAAAAAAACTGTCATAATTATTTTTTTCATGACACTTAACAACTATAAAAAAAAACATATCAATGACATTTACTAATTGTCACAGTAAATTTTTTTATGACAATTGAACATTGTCAATAAATATCTCCTGAAAACCATGTTTCTGTCAAGATATATATACTAATGACACCTAATTACTATCAACAAAACGTTATTGGTGACAACGTATCAATGTCACAAAAATTTCAACAATGACATGGTTTTATTGTCAAACAAAACGTTTCGTTGACAATTTTTTTGCTGTCAACAAAAAAAATGTCATGACATTTACAAAACTGTCAAAAAAATTGTTATAATGATGCTAAATAATTGTCACCCAAATAATGTTTATGACTTTGATGAATTGTCATAAGTAGTGATACATCATTATTCATTTATTTATATTGGTTCATCGAAGCCATAAAGATTATTTTGTCTAATACCTATGAATAAACATATGTTTCCAAAATGAAGCACTCAAATCTTGACACGAAATAAATATATACATAAATAACAACTTTTATATATATTGAACCCAAATTGGTCAAATTTTTACATATATGTATATACAAACTAAGTGTAATAGATTTTGTACACTACAACAATTCTTACACTGGACTTCAACCATGAGGGAATATACTATGCGTTTTTTTGTCACTAACCCAACAAAAAAGGTCATACATCAATTGTCCACAATATGGTTTTTCTAGACTTCGTTGAGTTCCTGCAAGACATAAGCAACCAAACAATATTCATTTTAGAGTTGAATGTAATATTTATTACATCAAGAACAATAATATTCATTTTAACAATATGTATATGAGTTATACCTTTAAAATGATGACAATATTCCCAACTCAATACATTCGATCTTGCATGAATCTTCTTCTTACTCAAAACATTGATCTCACAAACTAAACACATAAAAAACGAATACAAAAAAAGCTTAATACAAAATAAACAGTTGATAAAATAATTATGTAGTTCGAGATAATTATTTTATCAACTGGTACAAAATCTGAATGCTCATATTAGTATACTATCTACAACAACTCAAAGGTAAAACGGCCAATTTATAAAATAGGGAAAAATACACTTTTGGTCCCTGAGGTTTAGGTTAAGTAACACTTTGGTCCCTGAGTTTTCAAACTCAACAAAAATACCCCTAAGGTTTGAGATAAGGAGCACTTTGGTCCCTGCCGTCAACTTTTCTGTTAAATTTTAACGGTTGCTGACGTGGCACTATTATTTTAATAAAAAAAATTATTTTTAAAATTTTTTAAATAAAAAAATATTAAAATAATAATATTTTATGATTTTATTATTAGTATTTTTTTTCTATTTCTCTCTCTTATTCATCTTCTTCTTCAACCTTCTTCCTCTCATCTCAATCTTTTCTTCTTCCCTTCTTCAGCAGGCCGCTGCCGGCCATCAGCGGCCGGCGACTTTTTTTTTTTTTTTTTTTTCTTTCTTTCTTTCTTCTTCCCTCACCTTTTCTTCTTCTTCTTCTCACGTTCACACCAATCCATTCTTATTTTTTTTAAATCTCGCCGGAAATCGAAAGAGGGAGGGACCTCCCCCTCGATTTCTCACCGGAAAATCGAGGGGGAGGTCCCTCCCTCCCCGTTTCAGATCCGAAACAACAACAACTCGCAAAGAAAGCGAGAGTTGAATCTGTCAGAGCAAGGAGTCTTAATCATGGAAGCGAAACCTGGAAATGCGTGCAAAATGGCGCATACATACTCTCAGAAACCCCATTACCATCACAATAACCTCGATTCCACAGTGGTTCTTTCGCTTCAGAGTTAGAGAAACTAGAAAATGCAGTGCAGAAAGGAGAAAAATCGTACACACTACAGAGAGAGAACACGAACCGAAACCCACCTCGAGGGCTAATGCTTTAATTAATCACACTCCAACGAAACTGCAAAAGCAATTACTGTTTGTAGGAGAAAGTACGGAAGTGTATAGAGAGGGAAGAAGAAGAAGAAGTTTTAGAGAGAGAAGCATTAGTTGCGAACAGGTTGTGAATGGGGCTGCGTTTGGAGA
The DNA here is from genome assembly GCA_017139565.1 of Luffa aegyptiaca. Taxonomy (NCBI): domain Eukaryota; kingdom Viridiplantae; phylum Streptophyta; class Magnoliopsida; order Cucurbitales; family Cucurbitaceae; genus Luffa; species Luffa aegyptiaca. The sequence continues at coordinate 9,011,743 of CM029397.1, forward strand.
AGGTTTCAGAATTTGGTTTACAGCTGTGTACAACCTGTCAATCAAATGGCAATCCAGTCCCTTTAATTTTCATTTTTTAATATTCAAACCCTCTCCATCTAATTCCAATATTATCAACCTTCCATGATTAAGGTCCCTCCTTGCTCTGAAATCGAGGGGGAGGTCCCTCCCTCCCTCTATCGATTTCCGGCGAGATTTAAAAAAAAAAAAGAATGGATTGGTGTGAACGTGAGAAGAAGAAGAAGAAAAGGTAAGGGAAGAAGAAAGAAAGAAAAAAAAAAAAAGTCACCGGCGACCTGTTGAAGAAGAAGGGAAGAAGAAAAGGTTGAGATGAGAGGAAGAAGGTTGAAGAAGAAGATGAATAAGAGAGAGAAATAGAAAAAAATAAATAATAATAAAATAATAAAATATTATTATTTTAATATTTTTTTATTCAAAAAATTTTAAAAATAATTTTTTTATTAAAATAATAGTGCCACGTCAGCAACCGTTAAAATTTAACAGAAAAGTTGACTTCAGGGACCAAAGTGCTCCTTATCTCAAACCTCAGGGGTATTTTTGTTGAGTTTGAAAACTCAGGGACCAAAGTGTCACTTAACCCAAACCTCAGGGACCAAAAGTGTATTTTTCCCTATAAAATAATTAATATCTTACCAATGAGCCACTAGTTCTATTGACGTACAAGATATGATTCTCCCCATACAACAAAAGTGAGCAACAAAATAGGCTCCACAACTGTTTCAACAACAACAAGGACTACAACATCCTATCATATGAGTTTTGAGCTAACTCCAAAACAATGTGAGCAACAAAAGTGTATATCATTCACACAATCTAATGTGTTAAGTTTATATCCAAAAAAGATAACACACATATATTATGGAAAGAATATATGTGATCCTACAAACTCTGCCCACTCAGTTCTCACAACGTCGATATCCTCCTGTAAGTAAGTAGATGGTGCATCTTTCATCTGTAAATAAAATAAATAACAATCAACAGCTAAGTACTGCATCTTACTTAAATGCCTTTTAGTTGTGTACATACTAGATCTATAACTGAGGTGTTATTTTGAGAATTTGATTTGGATCCATTCCCACCAATCGTGCAGTTAATAGTTGAGCTCGTGAGTCCTTATAACTAGATAATGAAATTGTTCCAGCATCTAAAAACTTGTATAGGCTTAATGCATTTGATTTATCAATAAACTTGTATAGATACCTATAAAATGTAATAAATGTTCAATATTACTCAAATAACATTTTCATTAACACAAAATATCATATTATGCAACATCTTCGTTGGACACCAAATACTTCCATAGGTACTTTTATTTGTATTGATCCACCAATATACTCAAGTTCACGAAACAAACATCGTAATGCAACCGGAGAACTTTGATTACTTGTCATTGAGGAAAAATCCAGTACTTTTTTGGGCTTTTTGGATTTATGAGTATCCTTTCATCATCAAATGAAATAAGATTAGGAATAAACTATATCATGAACATATTCTTTTTTTTTTCAGAGATAGATAAACATATTTTCAAAGTTAATACACATTACCTCTTCATTGTATTCAACCACCTTCCTATGACTTTCGCTGCTCACACGAGTGATCTCATGCATCCCAGTAGGTCCACGTCCTCTTCTACTTGTTGTGCCTTCCTCTACAATAGGGGAAATTACAGCATCCCCGCTATCCATACGATCATCATGTGTATCGTCCATCTATTAAAGTTATCTTTACAAGTGTAATAAACAAACTTATTTAAACTTTAAACATACGATATGGAAAGAACCAAACACATGTATACAATCCTGAATTACTTGTAAAAAGGTAGTTCAACAATTAATTATCTTGTTACTCAATCTCATGAAAGTCAAATGTTAAAACTTCAACTACTCTAAATGTACAAAGACTTATTATCAAATAATAACATCACTTAATGGAAAATATCATTAACAGCTGAAGTGTGGATCTATATTTGCAAAAAGTTAATCATATGTGCACGGCTTTGTAGCATACCTTCCTGCAGCACCAAGTCCATATGGTATCGAATAAAGGGTTGCAATCGTATTGAGATTGTTACAAAAAGCCAAATGTTAATATAATTGCTTTACATCTAGTTACCCTAAGCTTACACAAGAATTTAGTAATATTTCTCTATTCACTATGTGATAGAGCAAATATACCAAACAGATAAAACTGAAGTTTCAAGCTCCGGATTCGGCAACAGTCCTGATAGTAAGATAAGCAGCTCAAATGACCACCATTCAAGACTGCAACAATAAACATTAAACTATTATTTTCAAAGATTAAAAAAAAATGTTCAAAGTAAAAAGACACCATGGTTTATGATCTAAGAAATAGAAAAACGAGTACAGATGATAAATCACCAAACCATAACTGCAGAAGGAATTGCCAAGCTAAAGAACTCTCGAATTCCTTGAAACATCTCCATAGAAATGACTCCACGTGTTTTCTCACATTTAGGCGAGAATATCATGTATAATGCTAGCAAAGTCACATTCAGCCAATATGAAATACTCATAGCTAATGCTCCTCCCAGATTTCTGAGTCCTGCCTTATATACCATGAACCAACAAAATGGTATATGGAAGCAGAGAGTGATGCAAGAGCAAATGAACATGGGGATTACTAAACTTTGTGCCTGGAAATATCTCACCAGTGGTTGAAGAAATGCATAAGCAAAGAGCGCACGAAGTAGCCAACAAACAATGAATTTCCCAGCTTCATGCGAAATCCGAGGACCTTGGCCGAGGAAAATAAGCAACTTTCCAAGAAGAACCAAGATAAAGACACAGGAATGCAAGTTAAGAACATGAAAAATATGGCAGTGTATGTCTGAACTCCAAGTTTCCGATATTGTTGAGCTCCATAAGCCTGTCCACATAGAGTTTCGAGGGCACTAGACAAGCCTAACTGTTTTTTTACCAAGGTAAAAGCCCAGCCAGTTATTGGAACAAGAACAAACGAATTTAGTAAGGTAACTTTGCTCAGAAAATTATATTTGAAGTTGACTAGCTTTACTGGGTGTATAACATGGGTCAAAGACGTTAGTATTAGAACAGAGCATTTTAGTAGTCTTAAACGTACTTGGAATTTTGTAGTTCTTTCCTACGTTTATGCAAAATAAAAGTGGCTTGTTCCAACCATAATGTGGGTTGAATCCTATCTTAAATGAAAATGGAAAGAGAAAAAAAATGGCATCAATATGCTCACGAAATTACAGTTCAAAAACACCGGTGCGCAGTTCTAATTGCTAACTTAGAATCATTCCTGCAGATACAATTATTCAATATGATTATATACTTCATGACCAACCTTAATCGAAGGGTGGAGATGATTCCTGCAGTTTATCCCCAAGGATGGTACGGTTACGGAAAAGAGAGATTCAAATTCAACAGAGAAAAAATGTTCCTATCCATTTTCTTCGACAACAATTCTTTGTGTCAACAAAAGGATGGTACGTTGATCTTTTCGATAATACGGAAGCTTAAACCCAATAAAATTTTCACCCTAATTTCAATCCAACAATCAAACGAACCAAAAACTCACCAAAAAACAAACATACCTGAACTGAATCGAGGAAAGAAAGCTTCTGACCCACGATGAAACTCCAGCGAGGCTGACGGCGACGGAAGGAAGGCTGCGGCGGCTTGGGTTGCTACTGTAGCTGGAGAAACGCGGCGACGGTAGCTAGCTATCTACATTGTTTCTCCTTCAGACTGACGGCGACGGTAGCTAGCTAGCGGCGCTGGAGCGAGAGAAAGAGAGAGATGGCCGGAGGAATAGGGCCGCGACGTTGGAGCGAGAGAAAGAGAGAGTGATGGCTGGAGGAGAAGTGGTACCGGCACTGGAGCGAGAGAAAGAGAGAGTTAGCTGGAGGAGAAGGTCGATCGAGAGAGAGGGGTAGAGGGGAAGGTGCGAGAAGCAGCTGGGAGGCGCGGGAAACTGAGGGAGAAAAGAGAAAGATTATTTTCTTTTATTTTCTTTATTTTCTTTAGGGTTTCCAAAGATAAGGCCTAATAGTTAGACTAAAAACTAAAACTGAACACCAAAACCCAACTTTCACTTAATTTTAATTAATGACATTTAATCAAAGTCATAGATTTATGACATTGAAAAAATGTCATAAATTTTCGAAAATACGAAAATGTCCGTCTTTTCCTGCCAAAAACGCCCATTTATGACATTTTTTTTCTCCCTCCCCTTTATTTGGTTTAGTTGTGGTGTCATAGAAAGTCATTTTTGTAATAGTGAATAGTGTCAAATCTAACTAGAGGAGCAAAAGTTTCACCAAAACCAATACATTCTTCATCTTGATAAATCAAGAAGCTCCCAAGTATCATCCTTCTCCACAAGCTTTTATTTCTTCATCCACGATCGAACACCAATCTTTGTTTTGGATAGCATCTTTAAAAAAACTCATTTTAATAGATATTGGTGAAATTTCAAATGAATAACAACAAATATATATATTTTGTCCAAGTCATCGATCTTTAGTCCACAATGGCCATTGACGCCCACACGTTGCAATGTGTGGCATTTGGAAGGCTCATTTTATAGAGTGATTGTTTCTCGTTCCGGTCGATGCGAGACAAATGAACAAGTTCTCACCCTCCTCTCTCACACTATTAAAATATATTAATTCTCCTTTATTTATTTTGGTTGGGAGTCGTGAGCCATTATGAACTTATAATGTCATATGTGTTTATATTTTTTTTCTTTCGGTTTTCTTTTTTAAATATCTTTCATTTATCTTTAATTACTTTGTAGGCGTTTAGATTTTTTTTTTTTTTTGAGATAAACGAATACAACTGAAAATTAGTATAGAACACGCTCAGCAACAATTACATCAGAAATCTCTCTTGGCCAGTCTTCAATCCATGTCTATTCCTTGTTCACCTCAGAAGCTAGACGAGCAAGCCCGTGGGCAGCTTTGTTACCTTCTCGTGGGGTAAATTGAAAATTGATTTCCGTTCCCAGGTGATCAAATTGGGGGAGGCTGGACAGTAAGTTCCCCAGCTCAGAAATATCTTCTATTTCTCTCTAAAGAATGTGATAAACTTGCAGAGAGTCCACTTCGACAATCAGGTTGCAAAAGCCCAGTTCCAGTGCCATATGCACTCCCAATTTCACTGCTCGCCCTTCAGCCAAATCAACATCATTGCAAGGTTGGAGGGGAGTGATGCCCGCCATTAAAACAACACCTTCATAGTCTCGGACTATCATTCTCGCTACCCCCAAGCATGAAGATGGAATGAAAGCAGCATCAGTGTTTAGTTTGTATTTCCCCTCTGTTGGAGGAGTCCATCGGATCGTTTCACGATATATACCCGAGATAGTCCGGCGGGAATACTGGGCCTTCTGGAAAAGGTCAATGTAATTCTCTGCCCACAAGAGCAGATCTTCTGTACCCCTCGATTTTCCCAGGAGAATTCGGTTCTGGTTTGACCACATTCCTCACATTAGCACTGCGATACAATCAAAATCCACTCGGCATACTTTATCCCACAGATGGCGCAGCAGCTCAAGACTTGATTGACCCCCATGAGGCTGCCAGATTCCATTAAACCTGGATCGAAGCCATAGAGTTTTAGACACCTTGCAGTGCCAAAAAATATGCAGGCTATCCTCGCCCCACTTCCCACATGCAACACAGAGATTCGGTACATCTAGGCCCTGAGAGTTTAATTTCCCTCGAGTGGGCAGAATATCCATACAGAGTCGCCATAAGAAAATTTTTATCTTAGAAGGGAGGGATAGAGACCAAATACCTTTCCACCATGATAGGGTTGCGTCCAAAGACAAAGAGGAAGGTACTTGAAGCAGAGTTTCTTGTTGGGCCACGCGATACCCACTCCTTACAGAAAAGACTCCCGATTTTTCAAAGTGCCAAATTAACCGATCCGGGCAAGATCCTCGCCACAGAGGGATGCCTGCAATTAGCTTAGCCTCATAGTAGTCAAAAATTTGTCGCAGAACGTCAGTGTTCCAGAATCCGTGGGGTAGAGTTAGATCACGAACTGTGTTTACTTGGATGGCCGAGCGAGGGCACGCCACCTTAAAGTTGCAGTCACGGGGGAGCCAATTATCCTCAAAGATTCGTATGGAGGATCTATTACCCACCCGCCACCGAAGCCCTTTCTGAAGTAAGTCCCGCCCCCATAGCAAAGATCGTCAGATGTATGAGGGGTTGTGCCCCACCGTTGCCTTAAGAAAGTTATTGTGGGGGAAATACTTACCCCGGAGCACAGCTGACAGGAATGAGATGGGTCATTTATAATTTTCCAACATTGTTTTGCCAATAGAGATTTATTAAAAAGCTCCAAGTCACGAAAACCCATACCTCCCCTGCATTTGGGCCAACACATACGCTTCCAGCTAATCCAGTGAATTTTCCGTTCATTTCCCTCATTGTTCCACCAGAAGCGTGCCATAATCTGGTGAATATCATGTATAAGACCTTTCAGTATGCGAAAGCAATTCATTGTGTAACATGGTATTGCCTGGATCACTACTTTAATCAAGACCTCTTTCCCGCCCACAAAGAAAAACTTTCCCTTCCACCCTTGAAGCTATTTCCAAATTCGATCCTTAAGGAAGCTCAGGGTTGAAGTCTTTGAGCGAGACATAAACGCTGGTAGTCCTAAGTATTGTTTGTGACATTGTACAAGTGGGACACTGAAAAAATCACTCAGCTCCTTTTGAACAGCAGTCGATGTGTTGGGACTGACAGATAGGGCTGATTTCTCAAAGTTTATCAATTGGCCAGATGCACCAGCATACAGATCTAAAATCCCCCGGATAATTAAAGCTTCACTCCTCTTTGCTTTGAAAAATAGTAAACTATCATCCGCGAAGAATAGGTGGGAAATATGAGGGCTAAGTCGAGCAATGGCCAAACCTGACGTGAGCTGTTGAGCCATAGCCCCATGTAACAAGTTGGAAAGGCCCTCTACACAGAGTAGAAATAGGTACGGAGATAGAGGGTCCCCTTGGCGCAAACCCCGACTTGGGACTATGTGCCCCCTCTTCACACCATTCAGATTAAAAGAGAAGGTCACCGATGATATACATAACTCAATTAGCTGGACCCAAGAGGTTTCAAAACCCATTTTCAACATGATAAGTCGAAGGAAAGGCCACTCCACTCTATCGTATGCTTTGCTCATGTCGATTTTTAGTGCCGCCCAGCCTGTTTTCCCTTGTCGACGGTGTTTAAGAGAATGAATACACTCATAGCCCAATATTGCATTATCCACCACACATCGCCCTGGAATAAAAGCACTATGGTTTGGGGCTATAAGTGCATTTAGGACCCGTTTCAATCTGTTTACAATAGCCTTGGAGATAATTTTGTACGACACGTTGCAGAGAGATATCGGTCGAAATTCCGACATGCGCCTGGGGGAGGCCACTTTGGGAATCAAAGCTATCATAGTCTCATTTAGAGGTGCAGGGGAGATCCTATGATTCAACACATCCAAACAGACTTTCGTTACATTTGCTCCCACAATATGCCAAAACCGGTGGTAAAAGGCTCCAGAAAGGCCATCTTGTCCTGGTGACTTGTGAGGGTGGATTTGTTTAACAGCTTTGAAAATTTCTTCAACCGTAAATGGCCGTCAAAGCTTGTAGTTCATGTCCTCCGTTACTTTGCAGTCCACATTTCGCATGGCCTCTTGCATGACTGGATCGCTGGGATGTGAAAATTGGAAAAGATCCGAAAAGTAGGTGGAGATTACACTCTCAACTTGGGCTTGGGTCGTCTGCCACCTGCCCGATGGATCTTCCAGCCCATTATTGTGGTTCTTTTTCTTTTGGTATGACGCGCGACTGTGGAACTAGCGCATATTTCGATCTCCATGCACCAACCATTGTTCCCGCGATCGTTGCTTCTAGAAAACCTCTTCTTCCATAAGCAACTGATCCAAATCTCTTTCAGCAGCGAGTAATTTCGTTCGATTTGGAGAGGAGCCCAAATTCTGTATCAAGGCCTGTACTCGAGAGGACGCCACTGCAATACGATTTTTGTAATCTCCCTGTTTCGGTTTGCCCTATTTTTGTAGAGCCTTCATGCAGCTCGTAGTCTTCTGAACAAACCGATGAGGATCGATATTATTTATTAAGGTCCCCCAACTCGATGACACTACTTGAGAGCAATCTGGATAGTTCAACCAGACCTCCTCGAATCTGGAGATGTGGCCTCCTACTGGACAGAGCAACGGAGTAGCCAGATGTAGACATAAAGCTAGAGGTCGGTGGTCAGAACCCTGGTAATCTAAATGGGATATCGCCCACTGGGGGTAAAGGTGGCGTCAAGCTTCAGTACTAACAATCCGATCAATTCGTTCAAAAATCACCTCATCCCCTGGCCGTCTGTTTGTCCAGGTAAATATATTGCTAGAGAAGCCTAAATCGCTTAGGGAGCAATCTTCTAATGCCAGACGAAAGGCATCCAGTTCTCTTTCACTTGTTGTTCTCCCCCCTGATTTTTTCGAGTGCTAGAGTATTGCGTTGAAGTCGCCTCCCACAAGCCAGGGCGTATCTGGAGAGCCACAGAGCCGTCGAAGGAGATTCCAAGACCTATGGTGTAGATCAGATTCCGAAAATCCATAAAACCCAATGCAGCGCCAATGCTTCGCATCCCATTCCATCCATCCAACGATGTGATTAGGAGATAATGAAATCAAACTGAAGCTTACTTCCGCTGACCACAGGAGAGCCAAATCCCCACTTCGCCCTGAGCTTTCTACTGCAAAATAGTTCGGGTAACCCAGCCGCTGACGAACAATCTCCATTTCAAACTTTAGCAATTTCGTCTCAGATAAAAACACCACCTGGGGTCGTTGTGCCTGCATCAGCTTTTGCAGGCGACGGAATGCCCGGGGTGACCCCAAACCCCGAACATTCCAGAATATGGCATTCATGTTGACCAGGAGGCTGGTTTTCAGCCTCCGCCGATGGCATAGTCGTATCGTTCTCGATCCCCAACACTAGAGAAGCATCTGGGGGGCATTTCTGTTTCTTTTGCCCAAAACCCAAGAGAGGAGATCTCAACATCCTGATTTCGGCGTTTACGTGACAATGTTTGCGCTGGAAGGTCCATCTGCATTAAGTCGCTGACGTTGTTGCAAGCCTTCTGCTTCCATCCTTCCTTGCACTTAGGGGCCATAGAGGCCCGATCATCTTCTGGATCCCTAAGGCCCACTTCCACTCGGGTCTCAATCAACATTGTTGGGCCCATAATCTTCTCTTTTCCTTTGGCCCGCCTAAGATTCTCAGCCGTATCTGTCGAACTAGAAGTGAGTAACTGCATGGGGCATGCATCTAGATTTTCCGGCTGAATATCCTCACTTGACTGCACGATCGTCGGAGTGGCTATGTTGGGCGTTGTATTCACCACCGTCTCCTCCACCACAGTGTCAGCAGGCGGCGGTGATACAGGTTGATCACCCGGGGCTGGCAAAAAACTATCACGTGAGAATGGGGGGCTATCAGTTGAGTCCGCGCGCAGCCAGGCACCGTATTGCTCCACTTTATCCGAAGGGCATTCCAGTGGTACAGACGAACACTCTCGCAAAGTATGCCATATCAATCCACATTCATAACAAAAAACAGGGAGGCGCTCATACCTTATCGGACACAGTAGTTCTTTATCGTCAATGTCCCAGAATATCAAACCACGCCGAAGCGGTTTCTTCAAATCCAAAGCAACCCGGACCCGCATTATTGGACCAATCCATTCCTCCGAGCCATCACCGGCAACATCCTCAACAGAGCCAATTGAGCGCCCCAATTTCACAACCATCGAACGAGTCATGTATCGAAAAGGGACGTTTTGGATCTATGCCCAGAAAGATACAGATGTGAACGTTAACTTCATCGGATCATACTGAAGGGATAAAAGCCCCACGCAGCGGAAAGTATTACCGAACCTACTCAGAGTCTTAGATTCTAATTGAAATACCAATACAATTTGCAAAATATTACAGCAATAAATCTATATTTAATGGGCTGTACATAGGCTATAAACATGCTAAAAAGATCAACTAGATTGATCCTAGTGATCAAGGATTTCATAGAAAACTTACTTTTGTAGAAAGCCTTAATCAATTCGCCTTTTCTTGCCAATAAGAATGAAAACGCAGCAACCCTCTTGTGCGAACACCACCAATCGGCTACACAGGTATATCTCTAAGACTTCTTGAAGCAGGAGACTTGTGGGAGTCTTTTGGGAGAGATCTCTGAGAGAATGAGAGACAATGGGATGCCTTTCACCCCACCCCAGGGGTCCTATATATAGGTAAAGGCCAAGACCTTTTCCTAATAGGAAAAGGTCTAGGAATAAGTTCAAATCTATTATCTGAACAATATCTAATTTTAATAATTAATTAATTCCATAATTAATTAATTACCCAATTAAATATCACATATTTAATCTTAGGGATTTTATTAAAATTAAAATTAATATGAATCCAATTCATATTAAATTTATTTGAACTCTTTCAAATATTTTCTTTCCTAATAGGAAAAGGTCTCTAATTTTAATAAATAATTAATTAATTCCATGATTAATTAATTACCCAATTAAATATCATATATTTAATCTTAGGGATTTTATTAAAATTAATATGAAACCAATTCATATTAAATTTATTTGAACTCTTTCAAATATTTTCTCTCAAGAATTAATTTTTGAAATTAATTCAAAAATTATATTATAAAGTTTCATAAACTTTATATTATAATGCATCAATATACATTATACGATTCCCCAAATAAATTGAACACTTTCAATTTACAATTTATATTTGTTTGCTTCAAGTCTTTTTACGAGCTACCAGTGGGACCTAATGGACCTACAGATCAGAAGCTCCAACGATACGAGACTAATCGGCTTAAACTCATTAACCAAGTTAGTCTCCATTCGTTAACTGTGGGTCATTCCACTAAAGACCCTCAGCTGCACTCTTCTCACTGCAGAATATTTCTGTGTCCACGGATATCGACCAATACTACAAGTCAGTCCTTCACGTGTGTTCGTATCCCAGCTGGGTCAAATTACCGTTTTACCCCTGGTTTACATCTTTGTCCTTAAGTCCCCAGTGCTCCTCTAATGAACAACCTGTTTGAGGTCCAACCAACAAACAGAAGTCCCTCTCGTGCCATAGAGAGGGTTGGGCCCATTGTTCAAGTCCCGGAGACACCACTTCAGGGAACACACCTCTACTTACCCTAGAGTCGGGAAGGAGTGAATTCCATCTTGTGTGATTATGTTCCCAGCTCCCCACTCGGTATTGTCCCCAAAATGGTAGGCTTATTGAGTCGGTGTGCTGGCCACTCTCACCCATACAAATCAAAGGACAACTCCTCGTGAACAGGAGTCCATAATCCACTCAGGATTGAGACTGAGTTGTCTAGGTCATCCTAGTGAAATAGAAACCAAGCCAACTAACGGTGTTACAGTTAGTGGTTAACTATTTCGCGGTCCGGTCTTATGCAAACTCATTGCATAGGATACCCCCACTCGCATGTCAACTACATGAACGCGTTGGATCATAGCGTTTGTATCATAATACAAAGTGGGCCGTATCCATAGTGTCACCAGGATAAGGTACCCAGCCTTATCCTTGTACTATAGACCTTTTAGGTTGTTACTTGAATATCGATCCCCGTATGCCCCCACATACTAGTTCAAGTTACATACAAACAACCTTGGATCTTAGTTTATTGGATTTGGGTCAAATAATGCTATATTTAACCATAACATTTTATTGCAGAAACTAAATAACACTTTATTAAACACAAGTATAAAATTTGTTTACATTCACTATCTACGAGTTTTAGGGCATAAAACCCAACACATACTTAGCAGTTGGGGTAACCAAAGAAATCCAACTCTTGTCGAAAGACCAAGGTCCAACCCTAAAGACACGATTCTTCTCCAATGGAGTTTTGAACTTTGCAACAAAAACATTATCACCAAAAAATCCACACGAGTATCACGATGAACACGCCAGACTTTCCTCATGACATTTCGAAAAGCCTCCGCATTAATCTTTCGACTGGTCAGAACTTTGCCTACTAGACATAGGTTAATAAAGTCTTCTGACAGTAGTGGCTTCGCTTTTGTCAGGACGATAACATCAATTTCCTCAGAAGTGAGGGACAAGCCTTGCTATCGAGCCATACGATCATCCATTTGCGTCGTTAGCGAGATCAAAGTTATCCTAAAAAGAAAACGACGTAGAAACCCTCACAAAAACCCTCACCGACCCTCAACTCTCAGTCACGAGAGAAAACCTGCAGTAGGCAGGACTATAGGCGTTTAGATTTTAGACTTTTGTTTGCCAACGTTTTTTATTTTATATTTACATATTTACTTAGTTTACGTTTTCATTTTACCGTTTGTTTGTTTGCTCTTTTTTTTTTAATTTCTTTTTTTTCTTTTATTTATATTTCCTTTATTTATATTTTTTATATATTATTTTTTTTCTTTATTTACATTTTGATAAGTCGCTTGATATTTAATTCAACGATTATAAATTTTATTTACAATAGACAATCGTGTTTTAATTTATTTAATCAATAAAATAACGATATAATATAATAATATTTATATAATATTAATAGTATCCAACATTTTATATTGGGTCAGTTGCATATATAATAAAATTGACCAAAATATTAGCAAAAATGGCAGCCAGCAAAAAAAATTGTAAAAATGACAAAATATTATACTCATAGGGTCTAAATTACTAAATTACCCTCCCTATCACTGATAGAATTATATCACTGATAGAAACGTATCACTAAATAGTGTTCTATCAGTGATAGAAATCGAACTTTCTATCACGTTTCTATCATTGATAGAAACATATCACTTATAAATTTCTATCAGTGATAGAAATCTCCTATCACTCTATCACTAATAGGAATGTTTCTATCAGTGATAGAAACATATCATTGATAGATTTCTATCACCGATAGATTCAACTCACTAATTTACCTTATATTCTAATTATCTTTTAATAATAATCAATTAAATTTTAGAGATTTCGGTTCACATCCTTCAAATTCTCTTGCATTCTCTGCACCAACAATACAGATCTAAAGGTTTCTATCAGTGATAGAAATAGTTATATCTGTCAATTACTTTGTACTGTACATTCTAATAGGATCAACCAGGAAAAAAAATAATAAAAAAACATAAAAATATTATTTGAAAAATATCAAAGTATCACAATAGGATTCTATAGTGATAGAATCTATCACTGATAGATTCCTATCAATAATAGAAAGATAGATTTCTATGAGTGATAGAAACCTATCATTGACAGATTTCTATCTTTCTATCACTAATAGAATCGATAGAAGATTTCTGCATTTTGTTTGGAGGTTGCTATTGTGTTTCTATCAGTGATAGAAACGTATCACTGATAGAAAACTATCATTTTGGTTTCTAAAACATGTGTCACTGATTTTGTTTTTATAGATGTCGAAGCAAAACAACATGAAAATTGAATAGGAAGAAAAGAAAAACACAAAGCGGAAGTTGAACATCAACAAAGCAAAAAAAAAAAAAAAAAAAAAAAACAAAAGATATGTACAAATTTATCACGTAATCAAATACACTATTGGTTTTTATCAAACACTATTGATTTCTATTAGCGATAAATTTCTATCAGTGATTGTAACGACCCGACTTCTCAAATAGTCTTTTCGGGACCGTTACGACAATGCATGCTTTGGAGGCCTTTTTAAATAAAAACATTTTAAAACGTAAACACTAATTTAAGTAAAAACCTCAAAACAAAACTTTTATTCGGGATCCCTAATTTTAAAAGTTTTAAATATTCTTAAATAATTTCTAAAATATAAATGTACATGGCCTCTAAAAAATTTCTCAAACAAATTTACAAATCAAATAAAGTAAAATAGAGTTCTTAAAGCGGAAGAAAATAACATATGAAATTCATAGTCCTCTCATGGCTACCTAACGAATTCTCATCAATCGCCTTTCACCTACCCTTGGCTTTACCTGAAAAAAAATATTTTTGAAAAGAATGAGTATTTAAAATACTCAGTAAGTGACCCTACTGTTGAGGTTGGGTCACGCTTAAACACGTTTTATAAATCAACAACAAATATCTTTTTGGTGGTTCTAAACTTTATTTTATACTTATTAATTAGAGGATATACATCAATTTCATGCATATCCTAGACACATCAATTTCATGTGTCTCCTACGGAGGTCGTCAATTTCACGAACCTCAACTTAGGTACATCAATTTCATGCCTCTAAGTCCTGTGTAGGTATCTCTTTATGTACATCAATTTCATGTACACTTTCGAATATTTAAGAAAAAAAAACTCATAAATAATTTAAACTCATACATATAATAAAATTTTGAGGGACCACCAACTTAAATATTTCAAGCATCAACAAAAGCAAGCAATAATGATAAATTTCACACATTCAACAATTTTATCATAAACGAAAACAATATCAAACAACTCACAGAGGCACATAAATTTTGGAAAATCAAACATGCGCACCCAATTAAAAGGTTCAACAGTAAAGCCACTTATCTTGGCTTAATTAACCCCAAACTAATCCTTTTCAAAACTTCTTGATTCAAAGACTTTGGCAAGCCAAATAAACCTTTAGCTTGCGAGTCTAGAGTTCCAATTTCACTCTAATGTCAAAATCCAACCTCCTATCGCTATGGGTACCTTGAAAACAATAACCAAAATTAATGGGTATTCAATTAAACCTTAAAATCCAACCTAATAAACTTGAATCTCAATTACCCATTCAAGATTTGCCGGAATTTAAGCGGAGAACTTGTCGAACGAACTAATCAATTGATGGGTATTAAACTAAAAACTAAAATCAAGCAAGACAACCTTTAATCTAACTTACCCAATGCCGGAATCGCTCAAAATCCCGCTTAAAACGTCACCTACAGCTGCTGGTCGAGTAACAAAGTCAGACCAATTCCGTTAGTTTGATTCCAACAACTTGGAAAACCTTGATTCAAAGGCTAATGTAACGCCCCAGGCCCAAGATTTGGAATCCGAATTCGGCATCTAACGGCCCCGGCATTCCCCTGCGACCTGGCCGCGTCACCATACTTGTCTGAAACTGCTTCTAAGATTGAAGACTATCCCCACAAACCAACACAGGGTCCTTTTAGCATGCTTTGTCCTCACTCACATACATCCTAGGAAAATTCCCAGGAGGTCACCCAACATAGAACTTCTCCAAGCCAAGCACGCAACTTCAAAGTTCCTATGATTGAGCCTCGGTTCATTCATGTACCCCTCCCAACTCGGGTGTTACAGCTAAACTTCAATGGTTAATCGATTATATGCTAAAACCAGTCAATAAAGCACTCAAACGACCAACTTACCCAAGGTTGAAACCGCCCAAAAACGCCAAAAAAAGAGTCTACAGCCGCCGAATTCCACAGCACCGCCGCACCCACACTGCCCAGCCGCCGAAAATCGACCCGAAACTCGCCGGAATTTGTCCTTCTACTGAGACCCACGCCGCACAATGACACCCACGCCCCACTGTCTTGCCGCCGCCGGAGAAAGCCAACGGAAGGAGGGAGAGACAAAACCGAAAACTGCCGCCTGAAACCGCGCCTAAAGGGAGCTCGCCGGAGGGACGCGCGCCGCTGCACCTTCATGAGACTCGCCGGTGGGAATGCGTGAAGGTGTCGCCAGAGTAGCTACTAAAAAAAACCGTGGGAGGGAAGGACTTGGAGGCTGCACTCGTGGATGAAGAAGAAGGAAGAAAGATGGAGAATTATGTGGCTTGGCTTGATGGCTTCAACCTAGGGCTTTGTGCGGCTTAAATAGAAAATATGGCTTAGGGTTTGCTTGGCTTCAATGACCAATTAATTACGAAAATGCCATTCCAGCTCTAATTTTAAAATTTCACCAATTTTCAAATCTTCAAATTTCCCTCTTTAACTTCAAATTAACTCCAACTAGGGAAATTTGAAATTTTACCTTAAATTACGGACGTGACAGTGATAGAAATCTATCACTGGATTTCTATCATTGTGATTCTATCAGAGATAGATTTCTATTAGTGAGTGATAGAAATCTATCACTGATAGAAATCAAAACAGGGGCAAAATTGGAATTAAAAAAATAATTTAAAAATTTTGCTATATTTGTAATTTATTTTATAAAATTTGCTATATTTGAAATTAACCATTAGAATTTAGCCACCCATTACAATTTTCTTTTTATTTTTATAATATAATAATAGACTATGGCCATTGTATATTTATTGACGTATTTGCATTTTAGATTATTTATTTTAAATTAAAATATTACCAATTGATCCGAATTTAATGCTTTATTTGTTCTTGTCTATTCAAATATAGTTCTAGTGGTTAAATATATGTTAATTATAGTTTAATTAAGTCATAATAAATGTTCATTCATTTAATAATTCAAATAATTTTTATCAATTGACATAATTTTTCTAAAATTTTCTATAACGCCAACATTTTAATATAATTATTAAACATATATTTTAGATATGATTTCTAAGAATGATGCATTATAATGTAATTAAGCCACAATTATATTAAATTTTCATTTAATAACTCAAACAATTTTCATCAATTTCCATATATATATATTTAAATTCCTACATACATCGAACATTTCAACTGACATTTCCATCTAAATAATGTTTTAGCTTTTAGATACAATGATTAAAAATAGTCGGTTATAGTCTAATTAAGCCACAATTAAAATTTGATTGATTAATTCAAACTATTTCTATAAATTTGCACGATTTCCATAAATTTTCCTGAAATGTCTCTCGACAATCGATATTTTCATAAAATCTTAACCTCGACATTTCCATGGACATTGACATTTTGGTCATTGATTATACTTTGTTTTTTCTCAAATTTTTAAAGAGAAATTTACATCTTTAGTATTTCATAATCAATAATTTCTTCATCGATTTGTCTCACTTATAGATTACACATGACAGAACTAAAGCCCAATTTGGGGAGGAACTAGGAAGATGAATAAAGAAAAAAAGTGGAATTGTATTGTATGGCTAAATTAAAATAATCGTTCTGAAATTTGACTAAACCACATAACTAGTCTGTACTTTGGGATGATTTTACCTTTTTCATTTTTCAATCTTAAGCTTCACCTAATTGTAATTAAGTTGTTGGCCTTTTAAAGTTATAAACAAAATCAAAATTAAATCCCTTTTTATATGCAAAATTCTTTTTAAATCTCCATTTTACTACATTTCCAAATCACGTTTTCTAAATTTAATCATATTCTCTTGTCTTCCTCACTTTAATATCAATGTTTCGGTTGAAGTTTGAGTTATGTGGCTTTCCATTAACTCATTTGGTAAGTTTTTGGTTGTTTTCTTTTCCATTAGTTTTCTATTGTTATCCTTGTTCATTTTTTAAAACTTTTCAAACATTAACTATTGAGAATTTTCTATTGATATGCATGAACAGAGAAAAGGAAAGAAAATGTATTTTTTTTTCTTCAATTTTAACGAAAGTTTCGAGAAACTTACATTTTCTTTGTTTTTAAAATTCAAATTATTTTCTGGAGTGTTTTTTTTTTTTTTCCAATTCTAAAAGAATATAGGTTCTTCGACAAGTTCTTCTTCTTTTTTCTTTTTTTCTTTTTTTCTTTTTTTCTTTTTTTCTTTATATATATATATATATATATTTCTTTTTGTGATTATAAACATTTAGATTTGAAAACTAGGATAAACCTTATTAATTTGAGTTTTTTTTTTTTTTTTTTTCAAATTCTCTTGTATTAGATTTAGTTTTTTATTCATCTTTATTACTCTATTCACATTTTTCATTAACATTCATGTAATTTTTATTTTTATCCCTAATATAACTCATATCACTATTATATTATTGTTATTATTTACTTTAAACTTTTTATAATACTTAATTTTGATATTATTATATTATTTACTCCCTCTAAATAGTCTATGATCTCTTTTCAACACACTATACTTAATTTTTAAACTATTATATTATTTAGAGTAATTGCAGTGGGTGACAAATTAATTATATATAATAGCAAATTTAGCACAAGGTTAAAAGAATTGCAAATATGACAAAAAAATTAGAATATTCTCATTTTACCCTTCTATCTCTCTCCCTTTCCATTTGCCCTTTCATCCCTCATTTCTTGTCTTCTCTTCCCTTATTTCTTGTGTATTTTGAAACCTGTTACGATTTCTTTTATTTTTTTTTACGATTTCTTCTTTTTTTTTTTTTTTTTTTTTTTTTTTTTTTTTTTTTTGCATTTTTGTGCATTTATGAGCTGTTACGATTTCTTGTTTTTTTTTCTTTTTTTTTTTATGATTGTTTCTTCTTCTTTTTATATATATATATATATATTTGATAATATGTGGGGAGGGGGATTCGAACCACAGACCTTGTGGTTATCAGTACAACTTTATGTCAATTGAGCTAAGCTCTTGTTGGCCTTCTTTTTAATTCAAGAATGCCAAGAATACAAAAATAGCAATTTTGGTGAGTGTTTGTATAGGTATATCAAAGTATATCACTGATATGCTCCGGTTAATCGTAGTCTATCACTGACTATCACTAGTCGAAGTCTATCAGGACTATAATTGATAGATAATGAAATACAAAGAATACAAGAATAGCAATTTTATGGTGGTGGTCACGGAGCTTGTGTGCTAGGCTTTAAAAATTATATTGTTGATTGAGAGTCGCTTGTTCGTAATGGTTATTTTTGGGTTTTATGTTCTAATTACCACAAGAGACTTAAATTTTTTGTTCAATTTATGATTGTAGTATAATAATTTTGGATGAGTTTCTAATTACCGAGATGATTGCAATGCAAAGTATTTTACTGATAGATTTCAATTAAATTGATTTCTATCAGTAACAATCATTGGTAGACTTCAATTAATTGATAATTAACTGATTTCTATCCGAGATAGAAACTGATAGACTTCAATTAACTGATTTCTATCCTCGATAGAAAATGATAGATTTGAATTAAACTAATTTCCATCAGTGATACAAGTCAATAGACTTTAATTAAATTGATTTATGATAGAAACTGATAAACTTCAATTAAATTGGTTTCTATCAGTGATAGAAACTAATAGTCTTGAATTAAATTGATTTCTATTAGTGACAAAAAATGATAACCTTGAATTAAACGGTTTTCTATTAGTGATTATCACTAATAGACTTAAATTAAACTGATGGATAGAAACTGATAGCCTTGAATTAAACTGAACTAATAGCCTTGAATTAAATTGTTTTCTATCAGCGGCTATCACTGATAGGCTTGAATTAAACACAATAAAAACTTATAGATTATGATCATCAAAGTCTATCAGTGTCTATCACTAATAGACTCCGATTAATTGAAACTTATCATCAAAGTCTATCAGTATTTATCATTGATAGACTCCGATTAATCGAAGTCTATCAGTGACTATCAATAATAGGGACTGATAGACTATTGGAGATACTAAGGGTATTTTCGTAATTTAACGTATTTTTTGCTATTTCCGCAAATAATTTTATTTTTTTGCTATTTTTGCCATTCTTTTGGGTTTTTGCTATCTGTGCAAAGCCCCCTATTATTTACTACCTAAATATTAGAAACTTAGTATATTTACTATTATATACCCTAAATTTTGATATTTTATTGTATTGTTTAAAGTACAAGTTTAGTCGTTGGAGTTTGTATCTATTTGATCCTAAAATTTTTAAAAGTGTCTAATAGATCCCTAAAATTTCAATTTTATGTCTAAAAGATTTTTAAACTTTTAAAATGTTTAATAAATCTCTAAATTTTCGATTTTATGTCTAATAGGTCCTTAAACTTTCGATTTTGTGTCTAATAGACCTCTAACATATTCAAAATTTTTAAAGAATTAACTGATCTATTAGAATTTCATGTCTAATTAAACCTTAGACTTTCAATTTTGTGTTGAGTAGACCCATGAATTTGAAAAAATTTGTTGAATACACACTTTTTTAAAGTGAAAACTCACAGATGTATGACACAATTGAAAACTTAGAGATCTATTGAACACAAAATTCAAATTTTAATTTATTAAACACTTTTTTTTAAAAAAATTCAAGGGACCAATTGAACACAAAAGTGAAGTTCAAAGACCTATTAGGCACTTCATAAAGTTTAAGGTCTAAATAGAAACAAACTTAAAAATGTTCAAAGACTAACATTGTAATTTAACCTTAATATTGCTTAATCTAAATGTTCTATATCAATGTATATCTAAAGTTATATTTATTTAATTTTGTGCCCCCTCCAAGATAACATCATAGATCTACCACTAATAATAAAGACATATAAACTGCTTTCATCATCCAAACAATTAGGCTAAAAGACCATTTTCGTCCCTATACATTGAGTTTCATTCCATTTTAGTCTCTGTACTTTCAGATGTTGAACTTTAGTCTCTAAAACTTTCAATAAATCTTAAAATTGGTCCTTCAAAGTTAATTTTTATCGAAATTGTAATGTGTGTATCAAGTCTGTTAGTCTTTCAGTTGCAGTTTGTTAGTCCTTCTGATATAATTTGTTATTATTTACAGTTTTATATCATTCTTCTTGAGGTGTATAAATACTTCATTTTCATTCAATAATATTTGAGGAGAATATTATCACAAATTAGTGATAATCTTTATGGTATCAGAGCAGGCTTAGTCCTCTCCATGCGTCACACCTTTGTTTCTCTTGATTTTTTTTTTGCTTCGTCGTCTTGTTTCCGTCTCCTCCACGAAGCGATGACGACAGTCGAAACTCAACAATCCTCTGAGAATTGTTCTTCTGAGAACTCAGCCCTAATTCCGAATTCGAGTGCATCCACGAACACCTCTGTTTCTCTTCTCAACAACATCTGCAACCTCGTCTCTGTTCGTCTTGATTCAACGAATTACGTCCTGTGGAGGTTCCAGATTTCACCGCTATTGAAATCACACAAGCTTTACAAGTTTATTGACGGCACGATTAAAGCTCCTGAAGCCATTATTCTATCTGAGGGATAGCCACCAAGTATCAATCCAGAGCATGAAGTGTGGTATGAACGCGATCAGACATTAATCACTCTGATTAATGCTACTTTGACGCAGACAGCCCTGTCGTATGTCATCGGGTGCAAGACTTCCAAGGAAGTGTGGGATACGTTGGAGAAGCATTTCTCCTCGTCGACTCGCACCAACATTGTTGGCCTCAAGACTGAGTTGCAGAGTATTTCGAAGCAGTCAAGTGAGACTATCGATGCCTATATTCGCCGTATTAAAGAAATCGTCAACAAACTAGCCGCTGTATCTGTGATTGTTGATGCCGAAGATCTTATTATCTACACGGTTAATGGCTTACCTTTTGCTTACAACGTTTTCAAGACTTCTTTACGAACCAGGTCTCAAAGTCTTACGTTCGACGAATTACACATTCTCTTGAAAACTGAGGAAACAGCTCTTGAAAAACAAATCAAGATTGATGATACTCCTGTTACACATCTTGCTATGGCTGCAAATCTGGAGTCTCAGGGCCGTGGAGGATGGCGACAACATGGAAATCGTGGTAGAGGAGGTCGGTCTGATAATAGCCGTGGCCGAGGTCGAGGTAATTCCTTTCCTCCGATCAACAGTCCAAATTCAGGATCAAGTCAGTCTCATTCTCCTTTCCCTGGCCTAAATTCAAGCAAGGTGCACTGTCAAATCTGTCATAAGTATGGGCACAATGCTCTCGATTGCTTCAATAGAATGAACTACTCGTTTCAAGGGAGACACCCTCCGGCTAAACTTGCGACAATGGCAGCCTCAACCAATTCCTCCTCTCCTGGTACTACTTCTAATTCTAACTCCTTCCCGCAATATTCTCATGTCTGGCTCACTGATACAGGATGCAATGCCCACTTGACGAGTGACCTCGCGAATCTGTCCGTGTCTAATGCCTACAGTGGTGATGAGAACATAACAGTAGGTAATGGTCAGTCCCTGCCTATATCTCATGCTGGTTCTGGAAACCTTTCTTTCTCCAATAAATCCTTTCATCTTGATAATCTTTTTTGTGTACCAAACATTACCACTAATCTTCTTTCTGTTCACCAATTCTGCACTGATAACAATTGCTTATTCATATTTGATTCATCTTCTTTCACCATTCAGGACAAAACCTCGGGCCAAACTCTGTTCCACGGACCCAATATTAACAGTCTGTACCCCATCTCTGCTTTGCCTTCTTCATCAGCACAAGTAAGTCTAAATGCTCAAGTTGGTGTCAAGAATTCTTCTACTTTGTGGCACGATAGGTCAGACCACCCTTGCTCTTCTATTCTTCGTACTGCTCTAAAATCTGTTGGTTTCTTTGTTGATATTTCATCTCATGTTTGTAAACACTGCTTAGATGGCAAAATGTCTAAACAACCATTCCCTTTGTCTGTAACTACTACTTCCTCTCCCCTTGAACTTTTACACTCTGATGTATGGGGACCTACCCCTGAAAAATCAATAAATGGACAAAGATACTATGTTTCTTTTATCGATGATTACTCTCATTTTACCTGGCTTTATCCTATGTGTTTTAAATCTGAGGTCTTCTCTGTGTTTACTACCTTTTTGCCCTTTGTTGAGAATCTTCTATCTACAAAACTAAAAACTTTTAGAAGTGATGGTGGGGGTGAGTATACTAGCCATAACCTTCAACGTTTTCTTACCAACCGTGGGATCCTACATCAAAAATCTTGTCCCTACACACCCGAGCAAAATGGGGTCGCAGAGAGAAAACACCGCCATATCGTTGAAATGGCCATCTCCTTAATGTCAAAATCCTCAGTACCCTTGCGGTTTTGGCCTTTTGCCTTTGCCACAGCTACCTATTTGATTAATAGACTTCTTTTACCTTCTCTTGGTTACAAATCTCCATATGAACTCTTATTCAAAAAACCTCCTGACTATTCCCTTATTCGTATCTTTGGGTGTGCTTGCTACCCTCTCCTACGACCTTATAATCATTCCAAGTTGCAACCTCGTACCTCACAGTGTGTGTTTCTTGGTTATCCGCTAGGGTATAAGGGCTACTTGTGCTATGATTTGGCTGCTAACAAGTTCTATATTTCTCGTCATGTTTTGTTTGATGAAAATCTGTTTCCTTTTGCTTTGCCTTCTCCTTCTTCTGCACCTTTATCCTCTGAGCCTCTTCCCTTTATTCCCACTGATTCTTCCTTTGCCTCCTGTAATCTCCCCAGTCCTTCTCCCTTTATCTGCCCTACGCCTCCACATCCACCTCCTGCCAACATTGAACCCTCCCATGTTGCTGAAACTATTCCCGAAAATACTACATCTTTAACCACTACTTCTTTGGCCCTACTGCAGTTCCTGAACCTTTATCCGTGCCACCTGAACCTACTGGGACTGACCATCCCTCTGTGAGTAATCATCATCCCATGCAGACACGTTCTAAGTCCGGTATCTCCAAAAAGAAAGTCTTTGCTGTCGCTGTTTCTAAATCCTTGTCAGAGGAACCTAGTTCTTTCACACAAGCCTCCAAGGATCCAAACTGGCAGGCTGCAATGGGTGATGAATTTGCTGCATTACTTAAGCAAAACACTTGGGAACTTACTCCTTTACCTCCTTACAAACAGGCCATCGGTTGCAATGGGTATATAGGATTAAAAGACATCCCGATGAGTCAATTGCTCGTTACAAAGCTAGACTCGTCGCCAAGGGATATCATCAGGAAGAGGGCATAGATTACTTTGAAACATTTAGTCCTGTAGTTAAAAAGCCAACTGTTCGTATAGTCTTATCCTTGGCCGTTACTTATGGTTGGTCCTTACGACAAATGGATGTGAAGAATGCATTTTTACATGGAGAGCTTGATGAGGAGGTCTATATGCAGCAACCTCAGGGCTTTGTCAACAAAGCGTGTCCTACTCATGTGTGCAAGCTGAGGAAGTCCTTGTATGGACTGAAACAGGCACCACGTACATGATTTAAGTGTTTTACTACTCATTTACTTACTCTTGAGTTTGTTGCCTCCTGTGCTGACCCTTCTTTATTTGTTAGAAATGTTGGGGGATCTATTACATACTTATTATTGTATGTGGATGATATCATTATAACTGGCAATGACCCCACTTATATTGATACTCTTGTTTCACGGCTAAAAGGTGCTTTTGACATGACTGACTTGGGTGCACTGACTTACTTCCTTGGCCTTGAAGTTAAATTACCTGCCTACTGGTCTCTTGGTTACTCAATCCAAGTATGCTGCAGATGTCTTGACTCGTTTTGGGATGAATGGATCCAAGCCATGTATTACACCCTGTTCTGTGAGCTCTTTAGATGTGGAATCTCCTCGATGCAATGCTGATGATGCCAAATTGTATCGTAGTATGGTAGGTGCCTTACATTATCTCACATTCATGCGTCCTGACATTTCCTTTGCTGTCAGTCGGGTATCCCAATATATGCACTCACCTACCTATGTTCAATTTGCTGCTGTTAAAAGAGTTTTTCGCTACATCAAAGGGACAGTGTCTGCTGGTTTATTGTTCAAAAAGAGCTCTCTATCTCTGTTGGCTTTTTCAGACTCTGACTGGGCTGGCAGTCAACGTGACAGGCGCTCCACAACCGGCCTTGTCATTTATTTAGGAGCTAATCCTATCTCGTGGGTGTCAAAGAAGCAATCGACTGTGTCCAGAAGTTCCACCGAAGTAGAGTACAGGGCCCTTGCAGTAGCCACAGTCGAGTTATCCTAGATTCGGCAACTTCTCTGTGATCTCTTTGTTTATCTTCCACAGGCCCCTTTGTTGTTTTGTGACAATCAGTCTGCATTACAACTTGCCCGCAACCCTGTGTTTCAAGGAAGAACAAAGCATGTGGAAGTTGATTTCCACTTTGTTCGTGAGAAAGTTGCAGCAAATGATCTCTCCTTGCGCTTTGTGTCTACATAGCATCAGCCAGCTGGCCTGTTTACAAAGGCTGTTACTGCTGAGCGATTATCCACGTTACGTTGCAAACTCATGCCCTCGTCGTCATTCGTTTGAGGGGGGATAATGTGTGTATCAAGTCTGTTAGTCTTTCAGTTGCAGTTTGTTAGTCCTTCTGATATAATTTGTTATTATTTACAGTTTTATATCATTCTTCTCGAGGTGTATAAATACTTCATTTTCATTCAATAATATTTGAGGAGAATATTATCACAGATTAGTGATAATCTTTAAATTGGTTAAATAATAATAACAATAATTTTAAAGCAATAAAAGACACCATCTAAATATATTTCCTAAATTTATACAGGAAAAACTAATAGAGACTAAATATTTTTTTCTTTTTGAAAAATTTAACTAAAAATGCTTATATAGTGAAAATTCACTAATAAAAGAATCTAAAAATACTTATAACATAATATTTGAGAGATTAAGATATATCTACGGTTAGTTTTAATTTAGAAGAATATCATCTTTAAGCTCTTGAGTAAATTATTTATTGTATGCCACAAGACCAAAGCGAACTTAGCTCAGCGGTAATTGACATCTACACTCTAACGAAAAGGATCCCCACCTCAAAATGTTGATGAGAACTCAAATATATATATATATATATATATATATATATATATATATATATATATATATATATATATATATATATATATATTTTGTATGTCTCATCAATATTGCATCGAAAAGAAAACTAATGTTATGAAGGGTAGATTGATCGAAACAAAAGTGATAAGGAAAAGTAAGAAAAAAAAAACTAAACTAAAATGAAAATAGGACTTGGAGCTTTTGTGGAAAAAAGTAGAAAATAACTCTTCATATAATACTCAAATTTAGCTCTTAAAAAAAATAAAAATTAACTCATAACTTTTCAAAATTAATTCATAGAAATGAAGGGACAAAGCTTTTAATAAATTCAAGTTTTTTATATTCCAACTCTTTGAAATTCTAATTTTTTATGGAAACTTTGAATCTCTAAGGTTTGAGTTAGGTTTCATTCTGGTCTCTGAATTTTCAAACTCGACAATTTAGTTCATGAGGTTTAGATTTCGCTTCATATTGGTCCTTCCATCAAATTTTCTGTCAATAACAAATGATGACACTAAATTTTTATTAAAAAAATATATTAAAATAATGAAAATATTATTTTTATTATTTTTATTTCTCTTTCTTCTTCTTCCTTCTTCTAATACGTTCTTCTCCCCACTTTTTTCTTCTCCTTATTCTCCTTCTTCTTCTTCATCACTACCACCATTGTTATCGACCCACCTGTCGTCGCCACTGACCTCCGACCACCAGTCACCACCGCCGACTTTTTCGGTGATAGAAAAATTTTTCCTCTTTTTTCTTTTATTGTCCAATTTAACTCTTAAAAGTTCTGAAAAAATTGATTCCCCACTTTGAATAAAAAATAACAAATAATGTCGTTTAAGAAAGGTTTCTTCCACTTTTGTACTTTTATGTATGTTATATATATAGAAGATAAATCTTCTATTGATGTGGAACTTAATGTTTGTATCACAAATAAATATAAAATCTATGCTTTAGAACTCCAACGTTTAAAATCCAACATGTTATGTTGAGTTGACAATGTCAATGATATCAAAGATATTTTCATCCATCATCATGGTGGTAGGTTAATATAGCACACAAAAAAGTGGGTTTTTTTTTTAATATTTATTTAAAAAAAAAAGTGGGTTTTTATACCATTCATCTTGGGAACAAACTTGAAAAAAAAATATCATTTAACACACAAGAAAATGATGCCTTGTTGACTCCTCAATAGGAAGTATTAGCTCTAATATTATCTCTCCTTATTACCAGTTAGTTACTATTGTTACTGCACTGTATTTGTTTATTTTTTACCTTTCTTATCACTGTCTTCCACGTATTGTATGGGGTTGTTATTAATACTGTACCTCAGTATCCTTTTCTGTGCTGAGCATTATTCAACAGTAATATACAGTATTCATTTCTTACCATTGTACATGGTATCAGAGCTCTAGGCAAATTTTTTTTTCCAATGGCGTCATCATCTAGCTCGTCTTCTTCTTCAGACTCCACCCAGCTGCCAAATGTTTCCTCTGCTTTCACATCAGTCCAGCTGCCGGTCCTTTCTTCTACTTTCACTGATCCTATCATCACACCTATTTCATCCTCTACTGTTTCTCCTCATGCTCACCGACCGTCTCTGGTAATCTCTTCTCCTCAAAGACCTCATATCCCTGCTTCTTCCTCCCACACGAATCCTCAAATTCGTGGATTAAACCCGAATGTTCCCCCATTTCCCTCCCATTTACCTCAGAATCAATATCCTACTGGGTACCCCTTTACGCAACCTAACCAATCTGGTTTTCCCTACCCCCCTACCGCTCAAACCTCATTTCCCTTTTTCACTACTAAACTTTGAGTCTCCATATTCTGTTTTATACAAACGAGCTCCTGATTATAAACTTCTTAAGGTTTTCGGTTGTGCATGTTTCCCTTTTTTAAGGCCCTACAATGATCATAAACTCCAATTCCGATCAAGAGAGTGTGTTTTTCTGGGTTATAGTACCTCTCACAAGGGTTACTTGTGTCTTGATATATCAACGGGTCGTTTGTTTGTCTCTAGACATGTAATTTTTAATGAGGCTTCATTTCCTTTTCAGCTACATACGTCTAAACCTTCCTCTGTTAAGAACGCTTCCCCTGATCCGTTTTATCCCTTAGGTTCCCTTCTATCCTTGCATCCTTCTCCTATTCCATCTACTTTGTCCTTGCCACCTTCATTACCGATTTCACTTGCTCCCTCTCATGTATCATATGCTGCTGATGACCCTTCCTTTACACCGACCATTCCCTCTCCTTCGTCTTCTGTTCCATGTTCCCCTGTTGCTAATGAACCATCTTTCATACCAATCATTTCTTCTCCCTCATCTTCTGCCTCTCCTTCTCCATATTCCCCTCCTACTTCCAATCCATCCACACCGTCTAGTCCTTCAGAATCTCTCTTCTCCCATTCTTCTGCTGAAGGTTCCGATTTGCAGACTATTGCTTCTTCTATTCCCACACCTTCGATCTCCATTCAGCCTTCATCTACTAATACACATCCTATGATCACCCGATCTAAGGATGGTATTTTCAAACCAAAAGCATGGTTGGCCTCCTCTTCTATTTCAGCGTTGACTGTTTCTGAACCAAAGAATTATAAGCTGGCATTAAAGGATCCTCACTAGAAGGCTGCTATGGTGGCTGAATATGAGGCTCTCTTGCGAAATGGAACATGGTCTTTGGTTCCTCAACCGGCTGATAGAAAGATCATTGGTTGTAAATGGGTATTTCGTGTCAAACTTAAGCCTAATGGTGATATTGATAGATATAAAGCTAGGTTGGTTGCTCAAGGGTACTCTCAAGCTTTTGGCATCGATTATTTTGAGACTTTTAGTCCTGTCGTTAAACCCGCACTTTGGCTATTACTCATAAATGGTCGGTTAGGCAATTAGATGTGCACAATGCCTTTTTACACGGTGATTTGAATGAAGAGGTCTTTATGCATCAACCTGCTGGTTTTGAGAATTCAGCACATCCGACTCACGTTTTGAAGCTGCATAAATCTTTGTATGGCCTAAAACAGAGCCCACGGGCCTGGTTCTCTAAATTAAGTTCTTGTTTAACAGCTTGGGGTTTTGTTGCTTCTCGTGCGGATGTTTCCATGTTTGTTCATAAGGCTGGTGCTTCAATTGTTATCTTCTTAATTTATGTTGATGATATTCTAGTTACAGGCAACAATGACTTCCTTATTCAGCATTATATTTCAAGTTTACATGCCACCTTTTCTCTCAAGGACATGGGAAATCTCTCTTATTTTCTTGGCATCCAAGTGGTTCGAAGTGATGGTGCTTTTCATCTCTCCCAGTAGAAGTATATTTGTGACCTTGTCACATGGGCAAACTTGAGCTCTTGTAAGTCTGTTCCTTCCCCAATAGCTGCTGGTCCTCCACTATCGTTACATGATGGTAAATTGCTGAAATCACCTTTGGAGTATCGTAGTCTTGTAGGTGCTTTGCAATACTGCACTTTGACACGGCCTGACATTAGTTACTCAGTAAACAAGTTATGTCAGTTTTTACATGCACCTACTTCCACTCATCTTCAGGCGGTTAAGCGTCTCATTCGATATCTCAAAGGTACGTCACATCTTGGTCTTGTTCTCACCCCCTCTCGGACTTCGACTATCACTTGTTACACTGATGCAGATTGGGCTAGTTGCCCCGATGATAGGCGAAGTACTAGTGGTTTTTTTGCCTTCTTTGGTCCCAACCTTGTGTCTTGGAATTCTTCAAAACAGAAGGTTGTGTCTCGCTCAAGCGCTGAATCCGAATATAGGGGTTTGTCTAACGCAGCTGCTGAGATCTCTTGGTTACAATCTCTGCTTACGGAACTTGGCATTCTAACAGCTCCTCCATTGCTTCTTTGTGACAACATCAGTGCCACCTACATCGCTGCAAACCCGGTTATGCACCAGCGCACTAAGCACATCGAAGTAGATCATCATTTCATACGAGAGAAAGTTGCCCGTAAGCAGCTCATTATCCGGTTTGTGCCATCTGAAGATCAGCTAGCTGATATCATGACCAAAGGACTTCCTTCTCCACGGTTTATCAACCTTCGGACCAAGCTCACCGTTGCTTCTTCATCGTGTTCGCTTGAGGGGGGATATTAGCTCTAATATTATCTCTCCTTATTACCAGTTAGTTACTATTGTTACTGCACTGTATTTGTTTATTTTTTACCTTTCGTATCACTGTCTTCCACGTATTGTATGGGGTTGTTATTAATACTGTACCTCAGTATCCTTTTCTGTGCTGAGCATTATTCAACAGTAATATACAGTATTCATTTCTTACCATTGTACAGAAGAAATGTTGGAACCACTTCCATGATGTTACTTCAAAGTCAACATATTCACTATTTGAAATGTGTAACACAATGCTTGTTTCACATCCAACAACATTTGCTTTCTTAAAACCATTATTATTTCACCCTTCTTTTTTTACACTAATTTCAACTTAGATATATCTGGTTTCTCTTTTCAAGTGACAGTTGTTACAAAATTTGATATAGATTACGGTCACATTGAAACATAGTTCACTTGGTTACGGTTGAATTTACTGGCTATAGTGTTTACTAATTAAAGACCATATTGTTGACATCGACTGTGATCTATCCTAGTCACGATTAATCAAAATCTCTAATTTAGAGATTCATGCATAAACACAATTACCATAATTTTTAGAAAACTTGTATCTAAAATCAAACTGTGGTCGTAAACTTTATTGTCAATTACATTAAAGAAAATGATCTTCCTTCACATTTGAGTGGGCCTGTTTGGTAGGCAATTCTGATTCTGTTTTATGTTTTTGGATTCATTGAATTAAGTGAATATGTATTTGGCCAGTTTGTTATGTTTTATGTTATGACTTCAAATTTCTTTTCCAATGCTAACATCTAAAAGCTTTTAAGTGGACAGACACTCACACTATTCTTTTGAGATCTAAACTTTTAATTTTCTGTTTCCATCAAATCATTTTTTCTTTTTTTCTTTTATAAAAGACTTTTCTTTATCTTCTCTAAAGCTTAACAGATAAGTTTAAAGTTTTCCTTTAAAAAAAAAAAAAAAACAGATAAGTTTAAAGTGGTTGAGTTTCATCGATGTCATATTTGTCACCCAAATGTGAATAAAATTAGACTCTATTTTATAGCTCTTTTATTTATTTATTTTAATTTTTGTTCTTTTGAATATTAACCATATGTTCACTAATTCTTCTAAAAAAAAAAAACATATGTTCACTAATAATATATATTGGTTTACTTTCTCACTTTAAACAACATTAATTAATTAATTGTCAAAACGAGCATAGCTTAACACTAATTGGCATGTACTCTCAATCAAGAGGTCAAAGGTTGGAATCCCCCACTCCAATATTGTTGATTTGAAAAAAAAAAATTAATTAGGGGGTGAGCGAATATAGAGATTTTGATACTCAACCTCTTGAATGTCTATGAGTTGGAAAGTAGATAAGTTCTTAGATTTATTATATGAGGCACAAATGAATTAAGATTGAGGAATATCTTGGGGTGGTTAAGATTTGAAGACTTTGGAGTTTAGTTCACATGTGACAAAGTGATTTTAATGCAATTATTGACAGGCTATTTTGGCTTTATACAAAGGGATACAAAAATGAGAGAGTAAAGGTATGGTTTAACATTTTAAGTGTTTAATTTGAAAAAAAAAATCATTTTGAAAAAAAATTCTAGTGTTTGACAACCACTAAAAACAACTTATTAAAAAATGAGATTGAGAAACAAACGATTTTGAGCAAAACACTTAAAATCAAATTTTTGAAAAAAAGTTTTTTAAGTATATATATATAAAGTATTTTCTATTTCTTATTTTTACCTTCATTATTTCATCAAATAAATAATTCATTTAATATTAATAAATAAATATAAAGTATATATTTTCGTACTCAAAATTGATTATTTCAGAAAAAAACTTTTACTTTTAGGGACCGCTTGGTCTAAAATTTTAGAATGAATAAAGGATGTCTGAGAATAAGATTGTTGGGAATTAAAGATTGCATATAAAAATAAAAAAGAAGAGATGAACAAAGAGAAAACTCATCTTTTACGAGGGCATAGAAAGCCATTGTATATGGGCATAAATGATGCGTGAGAATGCTTTATTCACAGGGACCCACCACAGGAACCTTGAAACAAACAAGGGTATCAGAAACCTTTGTCCATTCTCATCCAAAACCCTACACCAAACGATCCTTATTGATTTTCAAAGGATAACGTCAATTAGTATATCACATAGTACATATAGATCAATTGGTATATCACATAGTACATATAGATCAGACGTTCAAGAGTGAAGTCATGGTTGGACCATGGTTAGGTAGATATTAATGTATATTTTTTTGTCTCCTTTCTTGAAATTAATCTAAAGAATATAATTTACATCATCGGACCTTGTCTTAGGCTCTTAGTCAAACTGCGGTCCCTACAAGACTTTTTTCTGATGAGAAATTTTATTATCCTAGCTTGTCATAAGATAATTTTTTAATGTGTCGTGATCCAAAATATAAATTAATAGGTAGTCTTACTATTTAATTTTTATTTATATTCTAATTCCTTAATGTTTAAAAAATATTGATGTTTATATATATATATATATATGTGAGAATTAAGTTTTGACGATAAATCTATACCATCTAAAAGGGCTTCAAGGAGAGAATTTTTTTATTTCCCTTTACTCCTTCATTTGAATATTTTCTTTTTGCCCTTTTTAAATTATTATATTTCTAAAATATATATTCATATCTCTAAATTTCAAACTCGATTTTGATTGAAAAAATAATAATCTATATCGTCTATACTATCTACCTAGGGATGTTCATTTGTCCCGCGGGGATAGGACCCCGTAGGGACCCGTTCCTAATGGGGCGGGGAATTTCCATTTAATCGGGGAATGGGGGAAGGAGTGGGGGAAAAAAATTTCCAGGAAGCTAAACGGGGACGACGGGGAATCCATCCTCGTTCCCCGCTCCCCACCCCATTTACATTTTTTTTTAATTATTAGTATTAGGAAAAAATACACTTTTGGTCCCTGAGGTTTGGTTTAGGTTTCGTTTTGGTCCCTGAGGTTTCAAACTCAACATTTTAGTCCCTGAGGTTTGCATTTAGTAGCATTTTGGTCCCTCCATCCAATTTTCCGTTAAAAACTAACGGTTTGCTGACGTGGCACTATTTTTTTATTAAAAAAATTATTTTTGATTTTTTAAAATATAAATATATAAAAATAATAAATTATTATTATTTTTTGTTAATTTTCTTTCTTCTCCTTCAACCTTCCTCTTGTTCTTTAACCCACCACCAGCACACCTGCCGGCGACTTCCTTTTTTTTTTTTTTTTTCTATTCTTCTTTCTTCTCCCGCCTCCGTTCAGCCCTCCCTCTCGATGCAATCTTCCTCCCTCCGAATCGCAAGCTGCTGGTCGAAGCTCCTCCTTCTCAGACCACGAACCCTCCGACGACCGCCGCTCCCCTTCGATTCCGGCCTGAAACGAAGGGGGAATCCCTCGCCCGCCATGTGCCTTCACCGTTGCAGATCTGAAATGGAGATCGTGCCTTCGCCATCGTGCCTTCGTTTTCGGATCAAATCTGGGCGGTGGTGCCGGTGCAGTCGCGGCGGATCTGGGTAAAACGGCGGCAGATCTAACCAACGATCGAAAGTCCTAGATCTAACTCCCTTGGTTCAACTATTGAGACGAGAGAGGGACGAACGATGCAGTCGCGGCGGATCTGGGTATAGTGCCGGGGAGAAGACGAGGGAGGGACGAACGATGGAGAAAGATCATCCAGCGACAACGAGCGACGGGTCTGAGCAACGTGCAACAGTCGATTCGTGAGTAGTGACGACGAGAGATCAGTGAAGGGAGACGAGCGGCTACGTTAACCGAGAGGGAGATGAATATATTTTTTAATTAATTTATTATTATTATTTATTTAAAAAATTAAAAAAAATAATTTTTTATTAAAAAAATACATTTCACGTCAGCAAACTGTTAAGAATAACAGAAAATTGGATGGAGGGACCAGAATGCTACTAAATGCAAACCTCTGGGACTAAAATGTTGAGTTTGAAACCTCAGGGACCAAAACGAAACCTAAACCAAACCTTAGGGACCAAAAGTGTATTTTTCCCTTAGTATTATTATTATTATTCTAATTTTTATTTTTCTCTCTCTATATATAAATTTAAAGTTTTATGGTTAATGATTTAGAAAATTGGATATGTTTGAATTATATGGTTTAACATTTGAATTATATGTATTTATAATTAGATAGTTTGATATGAAATATTATTTTGTTTTTACTACGAGATTTAACAATTTGATCTTTAAAGTTTTAAAAGAGACTTTTTTTTTAATGAAATTAACTATTTAAATGAAAAAATTATGTGAATAATTAACTATCTAATTGAAAATTAATGAATATTTTCCATGTCAAGTTAACTATTTGAAAATTTATCAAAAGAATTATTTGATTCAATGAAGACCAAAAAAAAAAGGAAAAAAACAAAATGGGGAATAATTCCCTGCGGGGAACCCGATCCCTGCAAATTTCATATGGGAAATCCCCACCCCATTCCCCGCGAAATTTAATTGGAAATTTTGCGGGGATGGGGATTGAAATGGGAGGCAGGGATGGGGACGGGGAAGCTATCCCCATTCCCGTTCTCGTCCTCGCCCCGCCCTATGGACATCTCTATATCTATATATATCTATCTATCTAAAATCTAAAAGAGGCTTAAGGGGAGAAACTTTTGAATTTCTTTTTTGCTCATTCTGAATTTGAATATTACCCTTTTGTCCTTTTTAATTTATTATATTTATTATATTTCTAAAATCTCTATGCATATCTCTGGTCTTCAAACTCGATTCTAATTGACCAAATAATAATCTATATCTATCTATATATATATATATATAAGGGGCCTAAGAGGAGAAACTTTTGATTTCTTTCCCTTTTTAATCTTCAAATTCCTCATTTGTCATTTTTATTTAATTATTTAATTATTAATTCTAATTGATTTTCGGTTGTGAAAATTTGAATATCTTTTTATTTAATTATTATTTGTCATTTTTATTTAATTATTAAATTATTAATTATATTAATTTGAGTTAAACATTTTTTATTTAATTATTAATTCTAATTGATTTTCAGTTGTGAAAAATAGAAGATTTTTTTATTTAAGATCAAGTATATTTTCTCAAAATGTATATTTAATTCTTTAAAATATTTTCTCAAAATTTATATTTAATTCTTTAAAAATCTTTGGATCTTTGATTTTTAGGTTATGAACAATTGAAGATAACATTCATTAAAAATTTTCCCTTTTTAACTTTTAAAAATGGTTTGATATTCATATTTAATTATTTAAAAATCTTTGATTTTTTAGATCATTCTCACGTTAATCTACATTTTTAGGATTAATTAATATTTAATTATTTAAAAATAAAATAATGATTTTTTTCTGCATTTTATATTTATTTTTAACTTTTCTTTATTTTTTATATGTCAATTTTATTTATAATAATCATTTACTTTTATCTTTTTCAAAAAAAAATAAAAAAAAATCATTTACTTTTATCTAACTTTTCAGGGTACAAAGATTCAAGTAGTATTGTTCAACAATCCTATTGAAAAATTAGGTCACATGCTTAAAAAAGATAAGACTTATATCATAACAAATGGTAATATAAAGTCAATCAACAATCAATTTGTAAATGTGTCCATGATACATTGGAATTATTTAGGGTTTAGGGTTTAACATTATCTGTTGCCACTGAAGTTACTCAAATTGACGATTCAATTCCTATTGTGTCAATGATTCGAAGTTTGAGTGAATTTCCTCTCAAAGGAAAAAAGAACATGTTAGGTAATGTAAAAAAGATAGATAAATAATAAAACATGTTTTTAAAATATATAACAAAAGATTTTAAATAATTAATTTCAAAATAGTGATTCTACAAAATCGTTGGAAAAACAAATTACCTTATTCAAATTTCTTTACTTTTAATATTATTCCATAGACGAAAGTTTTTTTTTTTTTCAAAATGTTTTAAATGGACATTTTTTAAAAAGAACATTTTGAGGGAAATGTTTTTTTGACAAGTTTTAACGTATATTACAAACTTTTTTTTAAAACAAAAAATTAATTAAAAATATACTATTATGTTTCATTAAATATTCACATAAATTTTAAAATCAGAATTTCATAGTTTGTGGGAAAAAAAAGTTTAATTTTTTTCTTCCTTTACTACAAAAAATTATGAATGAAATATTTAATATTTAAACTAAATGAAAAATATTCATTCAACATTTAAATTTCACCATAAAAAATTTATGTTCTGAAAATTTTTAATCACGTGCATCGCACGTGTCTTTTAACTAGTATATATAAAAGGGACTTAAAAGGAGAAACTTTTGATTTTCTTTTTTGTCCCTTTTTAATCTTCAAATTCATCCTTTGTCCTTTTTATTTTATTATTTAATTATTAATTCTAGTTGATTTTTTGTTGTGAAAATTTGAGTATCTTTTTATTTAATTATTATTTGTCTTTTTTATTTAATTATTTAATTATTAAGTATATTAATTTGAGTTAAACATTTTTTATTTAATCATTAATTCTAATTGATTTTCAGTTGTTAAAATTAGAAGATTTTTTTCTATTTAATTATTAATTCTAATTGGTTTTCGGTCGTTATGATAAATCGAATTTTTAAAATTAAATTTTGTGAAATCTAAATTTGGATCAATTGTTTTGATTTTTCAAAAATAAAAAGATAATAGAGTTTAATTTTCGGTTAAATCGAATCAAGTTTTGAAATTATTAAATTTGAAAAGGGGCTTAAAGGAAGAAACTTTTGATTTCCTTTTTGCTCTTTTTTAATCCTCAAATTCCTCATTTGTCCTTTTTATTTAATTATTTAATTATTAATTCTAATTGATTTTCGATTGTGAAAATTTGAAGATCTTTTTATTTAATTGTTATTTGTTCTTTTTATTTAATTATTAAAATTATTTAATTATTAATTATATTAATTTGAGTTAAACATTTTTTTATTTAATTATTAGTTCTAATTGATTTTCGGTATTGAAATTTGTAATATTATTTTCCTTTTTATTTAATTGTTTAATTGTTTAATTATATTAATTTGAGTTGAACATTTTTTGGAGGTTGTTCCGGTTGTGAAAATTTGAAGATTTTTTTTATTTAGTCATTAATTTTAATTGGTTTTCGGTGGTAATGATAAATAACAAGATAACTAATTTTAGAATTATTAATTCTAATTGATTTTCTGTTGTGAAAATTAGAACATTTTTGTACGATTGTATGACAACACTAGATGGGGGTGAATAGGGTTGCTTAATAAAATTTAAAACTTTTTATTTTTTCTAAATTAAACTAACTTAATTTACTTTAAACTGATTTAATAAGCACTCTAAAATATGCAAGAAATATTTAACAATTTTCCTAGGCATGCAATCTACTCATAAAAATAAGATAATGGAAATTAAAAGAGTAGAGAGAAAGAGATAACACCAGAAAATTTTATAGTGTTTCGGAAATCACTACTCCACTCCCCAAGACTCCTTCTTGGGTATTTTACTGCAACGACTCTCTTACGGGTGAGAACCAAACCGAATCTTTTTCCAGGTTCAAGAGTAAACCTTTACCGATCCTTTTACAGGTTCAGGACCCAACCTATACCGATCTTTTTAAACGGATTCAAGATCAAACCACTACGATCCTTTTAATCAGGTTCAGGATCAAACCAGTACAAATCCTTTTTCGGGTTTAGGATTAAACCACTCACTCAATTCCCGAGGTGCACCCACACCTTATTACAATTCCCAATAAAGAAAAGAATACAAAAATCTCACAACAAGATATACCTCTCGAAGGCAAATTACACAAATAAGAGCACTCACAATTTTCACTCAAAAATTCCCTCACAAAATGAGACAATAGGCCGGTTCAAGAGCAATGGAGGCTTTTGGACAAGAATAATTTGATAACTTGAGTGTGTGTTGGAGGAGAAGAGAATGGCTCAATTTATAGATGGAGAAATTGAATTTTGGCAATTGGATTAAATTCAAATTGGATGGTGGAGATTTGATTTAATGAGAAAGGAAAGAATTTTGAATTTAAAAATGAGATTGAGAATATATTTAAAATTCGTAGATAGTGAATGTAAACAGTTTGCTGACGTGACACTATTATTTTAATTAAAAAATTATTTTTCAATTTTTTAAAATAGAAATATATTAAAATAATAAAAATATTATTATTTTATCCTGTTTTAATTCTCTCTCCCCTATCTCTTATTCTTCTCCTTCCCTTCTTTCTTCTCCAACTTCTTCTTCTTCAACTCCGGTGGCCGGCGGCGGCGTTGAAGAAGAAGAAGTTGGAGAAGAAAGATGAGAAGAAAGAGGAGAAAAAGGAGAAAAATAAGAGAGCGGGAGAAAGAATAAAAAAAAGGATAAAATAAAAATATTTTTATTTTAAACAATTGAAAAATAATTTTTTTTAATTAAAATAATAGTGTCACGTCAGCAAACTATTAGGATTTAACAGAGAATTAGACGGAGGGACCAAAAATGTAACGAAATCCAAACCTCAGGGGTAATTTTGTTGAGTTTTAAAACTCAGGGACCAAAGTGTAACTTAACCCAAACTTCAGGGACCAGAAGTGTATTTTTCCCAAAAAAAAAACAAGAAAATGATAAAAAAAGGGAAAAATACACTTTTAGTCCCTGAGGTTTAGTTTAGGTTTCATTTTAGTTCCTGAGTTTTCAAACTCAACAATTTAGTCCCTGAGGTTTGGTTTTAGTTTCATTTTGGTCTCTCCATCCAATTTTCCATTAATAATTAACGGATTGCTGACTTGGCAAATATTTTTTATTAAAAAAATTATTTTAAAGTTTTTAAGATATAAATATATTAAAATAATATAAAAATATTATTATTATGTTACTTTTATTTCTTCTCCTTCTTCCTCCTCTTCTTTCTTCCTCTTCACCTTCTTCTTCATCTTCACTCTTTATCACCACCTGGTACTGCTGCTACAACTCCGACCTCTAGCGACCGCCGTCGCACCGCCGTCGACTTTTTTTTTTCCTCCTTCTTTTCTCCTTTTTCTTCTTCTTCTTTTTTTTTTCTCTCTTCGTTTTCTCTCTTCGGCCGGATTTATTCGATGAAGCTTCAAGAGAATGCCTGCACGCACAGATCTGGACGCTTGCGCGGATGAGAAGAACACCGGCGTGGCTGATTTTTTCGGGCTAATCTAGACGCTTGCACGGATCTGGACGGCGGAAATCACATGGATCACTCGGGAAATCGCATGGATCTGGGTGATTTTTCGTGCGTACAAGCGATTGACAGCGAAAATCACATGGATCTGGAAGTCGCACCATCCGTTCGGAAAATCGCGTCGTCTGTTCGGGAAATCGCACGGATCTGGGTCTGGGTGAAGAAGAAAAAGAGCATGGATGTTGACTGCGGAATAATGCTTAGAAGAAAGTGGGTCGGAGATTCGAAAGAGAAGAGGGGCTGAGAAACTGCATAAAAATACTTAGAGCAGAGACTAGAAGGAGAGATTAAAATTGAGGGGCAGAGATAGGGAGGGAGGGAGCTCCCTCCTTCATTTTACCGCCAGAAAACAGAGGAGGGAGCTCTCTCCCCGTTTTCCGGCGAAAAATCGAGAGCTCCTCGGTTACTATTGTTTATTTTTTTAAAAAAAAGGGCTGAAGGAGAAGGGAAAATAGAAGGAGAGAAGAAAAAAAAAATTGCCGGCGGCCGTCGGCCATGGGTTGATGGGTTGAGGGGTTGGCTGTTGAAGAAGAAGTAGTGGAAGGAGGAAGAAGAAATAAAAAGAAATAAAATAATTGAAAATAATAATATTTTTATTATTTTAATATATTTTTAATTAAAAAAATTAAAAATCATTTTTTTAAATAAAAAAAATAGTACCACGTCATCCGTC
This sequence comes from Luffa aegyptiaca, assembly GCA_017139565.1. Taxonomy (NCBI): domain Eukaryota; kingdom Viridiplantae; phylum Streptophyta; class Magnoliopsida; order Cucurbitales; family Cucurbitaceae; genus Luffa; species Luffa aegyptiaca. The sequence continues at coordinate 9,051,430 of CM029397.1, forward strand.
CGTTAAAAACTAACGGAAAAATTGATGGAGGTACTAAAATGAAACTAAAACCAAACCTCAGGGACTAAATTGTTGAGTTTGAAAACTCAGGGACCAAAATGAAACCTAACCCAAACCTCAGGGACTAAAAGTGTATTTTTCCCAAAAAAAAATAGAGAGGAAGGGGAGAGATTGGTGTAGGAATGTGACAGAGATGGATACATGCATGAAAGATAGGGAAAAAAAAAACAGAAACAGAATTTGAGAAAAACTTTTTGTAGTTTCTTAAATTTTGCCTCTTTTTTAGAAACGTTTCTAGAAATTTAGAAACAAGAAACAGGGATGAGTTATCAAACACGTCTGTTTCTTAAAAAAAGAGAAATGAGAACAAGAAATAGAAAACGAGAACATTATCAAACAAGCTTTTAGTTGCTCATATTATTATTATTTTTTGAGTTCAACAACATTTAGAGATCGGAAGATTCGAATCTCTGACCTCTTGATCGAGGGTATACTGTCAAATACCGTTGATCTAGGCCATATTATTAATATTTATTGTAACGCCCCAGGTTCTCTAACCTCTAGCCTAGCGACGCTACTACTCACTCTAGACTCATAAGCAACTAGGATAACTCTCTTTAGACCGAATGTACCGAAAATTTCGGTAGCACAACGGCGTAAAACTGGTTATCCCAAAATTTTACAACTCCTGATAAAGACAATAAGCATTTCTAAACACACACAAATCAAACTCCACCAGTCTACAGCCAGATTTCACAACCTATCTCCTCTAGACGAGACAGACTTTACGACAACAAACAATAAATTGAAACCATGCAGCGGAACTGAAAACACTTTATTAACAAGAAAAGCTAGACCACTAGCTATAACAAATTATTCATCTCAACCAAACTAACCAGTCTAGTTTATAAACTCGAAAACAAAACCTTTCTCAGGTGAATCCCTCACCATCACAGAACTACAAAATAAAGGAGGACAATTTGCAGTGGAAATGCTCCCACAAATGGACATAAAGAGTTAACAGAGCAAAAGGTTGAAGTTGTAGATTTGCGCTCACATTTGGTCCTGAGAATGTGGAATTGCGTTTGAAATGCTCCCGCAAACTGATAAGGAAAGTAGCCCCAGCTGAAGACAGAATTGTCGAGGCAGTGCTGTTGGCATTTAAATTTTTCAAGTAATTTTCTAAGTTCATGAAATTAAAATGTGCTAAGTTCATGAAATTAGATTAATTTGGGTTCAATTTGAACCCGAATTCATTAAGGTAATTGGGTATGAAGCCCAAAATTGCAAGCCCAAGCACATTGGGCCTGAAGCCAAAAATTTCAAGCCAAAACCCGTGGATGGGCCCAAATGCAGTCAAGCCCAAGCCCGCAAAGGCCTTTTGAAAACTCTATAAATAGGAGGCCTTGACTCATTTGAGAGGAGGGCAGAAAGAAGGGAAGAAGATGAAGATCATGAAGCTCTCAGAAGACTCTAAAGATCGAAGCTCCTCCTGCAAAACCGAAGATCGAAGCTCAGATCCTCTTCAAATCCAGCTACAGAACTGAAGAACACGGCTCATATCATCTCCAAATCTAGCTACAGAACTGAAGAACGAGGCTCAGATCATCTTCAAATACAACTATAAAACTGAAGAACGAGGCTCAAATCATCTCCAAATCCTGTTGCAGACTTGAATTAAGAGCGAAGCTCATGTCATCCTCAAATCTTGCTGCAGAACTGAAGATCGAAGTTCGAATCCTCTTCAAAGCCTTCTGCAGAACTGAAGATCGAAGCTCAAATCTTCTTCAAGTCCTGCTGCAAAACTGAAGATCGAAGCTCAGATCCTCTCCAAATCTTACTGCAAAACCTATTGAAGTTCTGGGCCTCCTGCAGATCTAAAGACTGAAGTCTACCTCAATCCATCCAGAAGAACTCAAATCCTTTCGAAGAACAAACCTTCATGACTCTAAAAGATTAAACCTTCTTAAAGACTTTCAGAAGATCAAAAGACTCCTTCAAGCTCACGAAGCCCTTGAGACGACTCCAATCTCAAGAACAAACTGCAAAACCTTTGAGACGATTTCAAATTCGAGAAGAAGCATTCCAACCCTCGAGTGAAACACACACACACAAGAGAGAGAATCAGAGGATTATGTATTAGAGATTGTACACTCACACGCATATAACATCAGTACAAATCAAATTTTATTCCATGTGTCTCATTCTTTGAATTTACGTGTGAACAAGTGCATTGAAGAATTTACGCCCGAATTTACGGCCGCAACTGGGCTTTCCACCAGAATTTCGAGATTCGCGGGATCTTAACAAAGTCATCAGAAAATCCCAAATCTCGTATCAAATCTCCAAGGATCGTGGATTTTTACCTTCAAGGGTCCTCTCACACCGATCTCGGCAGACAACCCTACCTTCCAAGGTTTATATAAGGCGACCAAGGTGCAAAAAGCAAAGAGAGCTCAGATTTCGTCCTTAGGATAGTTTTCTTGTTTTTCTTTCTTCTCATCTTGTAACTACTCCGAGTTCTGGTTTTTCCAGCCTCTGTCGGCTCTTCCATTTGAAAGAAGAAGAAGAGAAAGACTTGTCTTCCCTTGAAAAAGGTTAGGAGAGAAAGTTAGATAGAGAGGAGAAAGAATCTTTAGTTCAGTCTAGAGTCTTTACTTTCTGTTTGTTCTATTTTGTAGCTGTAGTACCTTCTGCTTTAATTTAATTTTCACTTGTAAGTTCTTTGTTTTATGTACTCTCTCATATATCTTTAACCACTTTTATTTTTTTGCTTTCTTTTATCTTTTTCTCTTCAAGCACAAAACCCCCATCAAGTTATTTCTTTGGTTACCATCCTCGGTTGCAAACTTAGAGGAGGTTCTTGTTTTATAGAATTGAGTGTTTTTCAACTAGTCACCATCTCCCTTGGGTACGATATCTGGAGTACTCTCCACTTTATTACTTGATAATGTATACTTGCACTCAGAAGTGTCTTGTGTCACAACACTCGTCAAGTTTTTGGTGTCGTTGCCGGAGAGTTTTGGAAAAACGGTTGAATTACACAATTTTCTGTAAAGCAGGAATTGTGATCGGTTCGCGACAGCAAATTCCTCTATCGCAGGGCATCACTTGTTTTTGCAGGGATTTCTTTGTGGATTGTATTGGTGTATGCTCAAAAGACCTGAATTCAATTTTGATCTTGAGATAGAGAAGACTTTCGACAGCATCGTAAGGATCAAAGAAGTTAAAGGAACTACGAGAAGTTCAACAACAGGAAACCCCATAAGAAAATTTTTCTACAGGAAATTGCTATGGAGCCACCCGTTGGAGACCGTCTCGGTGCGTAGCAAAGAGGAGCACAACCCAAAAATGTGTAGCAACAAGCTGCAACAACACATAATCCTATTCTTATTGCAGATGAAAGGGATAGAGTCATCAGGGATTATGCGGCCACAACTTTCTACAATCTCAATACCGAAATTTTTGAGCCAATCATTGATGCAAATCATTTCGAACTCTAGCCAATCATGTTCCAAATGCTTCAGACTATAGGCCAATTTTCAACACTTCATAGTAAAGATCCTCACAAGCACATGAAGCAATTCTTGAGAATATGCAACTCGTTCATGAAGGATTGGAATTCCATAATTCCGTAAAGCGGAAGCGTGATTGGGACCGATTCGTAATTAATTTTGTTTATTCTAAAATACCAATACATTGGCAATAATATTAGAACTATTCTAAATATATATTAAGGCTAAGCATACAAAAATATTAGATCTAAATCTAATTTATAAAGTAACAAATTACTTACTCTCGTTGACGACTCAGATTAAATTCACCAACTGCTTGTGAATTAATCACGAACTAGTGTGAACACCACCACTATGGCTACACCGGTATGACTCTGAGACTTCTAGAAGCAGGAGACTTGTGGGAGCCTTTGGGAGAATTCTCTGAGAGTAGGAGAATGAATGGGATCCCTTTCACCCCACCCCAGGGGTCCTATATATAGTAAAGGCCAAGACCTTTTTCCTAATAGGAAAAGTGAGACCTTTTTCTAATAGGAAAAAGTCTCTAATTTTAATAAATAATTAATTAATTCCATAATTAATTAATTTCCCAATTAAATATCATATATTTAATCTTAGGGATTTTATTAAAATTAAAATTAATATGAATCAAATTCATATTAAATTTATTTGAACTCTTTCAAATATTTTCTTTCCTAATAGGAAAAAGTCTATAATTTTAATAAATAATTAATTAATTCCATAATTAATTAATTTACCCAATTAAATATCATATATTTAATCTTAGGGATTTTATTAAAATTAAAATTAATATGAATCCAATTCATATTAAATTTATTTGAACTCTTTCAAATACTTTCTCTCAAGAATTAATTTTTTTTAAATTAATTCAAAAATTATATTATAAAGTTTCATAAACTTTATATTATAATGCATCAACATACATTATACGATTCCCCAAATAAATTGAACACTTTCAATTTACAATTTATACTTAATTGCCTCAAGTCTCTTTACGAGCTACCAGTGGGACCTAATGGACCTACAGATCAGAAGCTCCAACGATACGAGACTAATTGGCCAAACTCATTGACCAAGTTTAGTCAACATTCGTTAACTGTGGGTCACTCCATTAAAGACCCACAGCTGCACTCTTCTCACTATAGAATATTTCTGTGTCCACGGATATCGACCAAGCAGTAAGTCAATCCTTCACTTGTGTTCGTAACACCAGCTAGGTCAAATTACCGTTTTACCCTTGGGTTACCTCTGGTTCCTTAAGTACCACTGATTCCTCTAATGAACAAGTTGTTTAGGGTCCAACCACTAAACAGGAGTTCCTCTCAGGCTAGGAGAGGACGGCGTGCCTTTGTTCAAGCCCTAGAATCAGCCCTTAAGTTAACACACATCTACTTACCCCAATAGGGGAAGGAGTGAATTCCATCTTGTACTGTTATGTTCCCAGCCCCCATTCGGTCTTGCCCCTGAAATGGTAGGCTTATTGAGTCGGCGAACTGGCCACTCTCACCCATACAAATCTAAGGACAGTCCCTCCTGAAAGGGGTTCATAACAGACTCAGGATTGAGATTGAGTTACCTAGGTCATCCTATTGAAATAGAAACCTAAACTAGTTAACGACGTTACATCTAATGGTTACTATTTCGCTGTCCGATCTTATGCAAACTCATTGCATAGGATACCCCCACCTGCATGTCTCCTACATGGATGCTTTGGATCATTGCATCTGTATCGAATACAAGGTGGGCCGTATCACATAGTGTCACCAGGATAAGGTACCCAGCCTTATCCCTATACTATAGACCATTTAGGTTGTTACTTGGACACTGATCCCCGTATGTCCCCACATACTAGTCCAAGTTTCATTTAAACAACCTTGGATCTTAGTTTATTGGATTTAGGGTTTATTAATGCAAACTCGATTATTCAATAACCAAATTACTGAATTACTCAAATAACACTTTATTGAGATCGATTAATTTGTTTCATTTACTATCTACGAGTTTTAGGGCATAAAACCCAACAACTCCCACCTGAACTAAAACTCTAGTGGGCAATGTACATCAACAATCAAAATTGAATGAATAATCATTGAAGTAGGAATAGTAGTTTGTATTAATACTGTATAATACATGAAAAGTACAAATACAGATAAATACAATAAACTAGGGCATTCACAATACCCATTACATTTCTCCCACTTGCCCTAGATTATTCTATGTACATATCTCGCAGACCTAGACCCTCTAGATGACCCTCGAACACTTTAGCCGTGAGAGCCTTCGTAAATGGATCAGCAATATTGTGCTCAGAGGCTACCTTCGTGACGATCACGTCCCCTCGTTGCACGATCTCTCTGATGAGATGATATTTGCGCTCTATGTGCTTGCCTCTTTTATGATTGCGAGGTTCTTTAGAATTTGCCACTGCACCACTATTATCACAGTAAAGGGTGATTGGCAAGTTCATATTTGGAACAACTTCCAAATCCATCAAGAACTTCCGTAGCCATACAGCCTCCTTAGCTGCTTCACAAGCAGCGACATATTCGGCCTCCATGGTGGAGTCTGCAATGCATCCTTGCTTAATGCTACGCCAGACTACAGCTCCCTCGTTGAGGGTAAATACTGACCCTGATGTGGATTTCCTAGAATCTTTATCAGTCTGAAAGTCAGAGTCTGTGTATCCTGTAAGGATCAAATCCTTAGAGCCATACACAAGCTGATAGCCCCTCGTTCTCCGAAGATACTTGAGGATGTTTTTAACTGCAGTCCAGTGGTCTAACCCTGGATTGGACTGGTACCTGCTGACTATCCCAACTGCATAGCAAATGTCAGGCCTAGTACACAACATGGCGTACATAAGACTGCCCACAGCTGAAGCATAAGGGATGTGTCTCATATCCTCAATTTCTTGAGGTGTCTTAGGACACTGTTCCTTAGACAAATGAACTCCATGCCTAAAGGGTAGTAAACCCCTCTTGGAATTCTGCATCTTATATCTAGACAACATCTTGTCTATATATGATGCTTGAGACAGGGCTAACGTTCCGTTCTTACGATTCCTGATAATTTGAATCCCTAGAACATACTGAGCTTCACCCAAATCTTTCATTTGGAACTCAGTCGATAGCCATTTTTTAATGTCAGCTAGATATTCTACATCATTTCCAATGAGAAGAATATCATCTACATACAACACCAGAAAAGCTACTGAACTGTTGATAATCCTTTTGTAAACACAAGGCTCATCAACGTTCTGGTCAAAGCCATAAGATTTGACAGCAGTGTCAAACTTTATATTCCAAGATCTTGAAGCTTGCTTCAACCCATAAATGGATCGTCTAAGCTTGCAAACTTTTTGCTCTTGACCTTGAGCAACGAACCCCTCTGGTTGAGACATAAAGATGTTCTCATCAAGATTGCCATTCAGAAAGGCAGTCTTGACGTCCATTTGTCAAATCTTATAATCATAAAAGGTGGCAATGGACAAGAGAATTCTTATCGACTTTAACATGGCAACTGGGGAGAAGGTTTCCTCATAGTCCACCCTCTCCTTTTGGGTATAACCCTTTGCCACAAGTCGAGCTTTGAAAGTCTGTACTTTCCCAGCTGCGTCTCGTTTTCTCTTGTAGATCCATTTGCACCCTATGGGTTTAACCCCTTCAGGTAGGTCTACAAGATCCCAGACTTGATTGAAGTACATAGACTCCATCTCTAGGTCCATAGCTTTGACCCACTGGTCATGGTCCACATCATTCATTGTCTGTCTAAAGGTCAATGGATCCTCAACCCCATCATCAGGTATGACAGTTGGAGTTTCTGCTAAACCCAGATAGCGTTCAGGTTGAATAACAACCCTCCCACTACGTCGAGGCATTCTCAACTCTTGAGAAGGATGGGCTTGACCAGATGTACTGGGCTCATCAATAACTCTTGTTGAAGGTCCAGCCTCTGAACTGGGCTCATCAACAACTCTTGTTGAAGGTCCAGCCTCATCAACAACTCTTGTTGATTTATTTGTAGCTTTACCAGAAAGTTCACTTAACACAATTTTACTGCGTGGTATGTGTTCTTTAACGTGGTCTTCTTCCAAGAAAGTAGCATTTGTCGATACAAAAAATTTATTTTCTTTTGGATCAAAGAAGTATCCACCTCTTGTTTCTTTTGGGTAGCCTACGAATAGGCATAATTTTGAGCGTGAATCCAATTTCTTTGGGTTTGCTACTAACACATGTGCAGGGCAGCCCCAAATTCTGAAATGACGTAAACTAGCTTTACGCCCTTTCCAAAGCTCAAATGGTGTTTCAGAAACACTCTTTGAGGGAACAACATTCAAAATATAAACTGCAGTCTCTACTGCATAACCCTAAAAAGAACTAGGCAACTGAGCATAGCTCATAATAGATCGAACCATGTCTAACAAGGTTCTGTTTCTCCTTTCAGATACACCATTCTATTGAGGTGTACCGGGTGCTGAGAGTTGGGACGATATTCCATGTTCTATCAAATAGTTTTGGAATTTTAAGTCCAAATACTCTCCACCTCGATCAGATCGAAGTGTTTTAATGGTCTTACCTAACAAGTTCTCAACTTCAGTCCTGTACTCCTTGAACTTTTCAAGGGCTTCAGACTTATGACTCATTAGGTATAAATAACCATACCTTGAATAATCATCTATGAAAGAGATGAAATATTCATACCCTCCTCGAGCTCTTACATTCATTGGACCACAGAGATCCGTATGTACGAGTTCTAAGGGCTCCGTGGCACGATAACCTTTTCCAGTAAAAGGTCGTTTGGTCATCTTACCTTCGAGACATGACTCACATGGAGGTAAAGTACCATCTTCTAACTGGCTTAGAAGTCCATTCTTAACCAATCTCCCAATCCTATTGAGATTTATGTGGCCAAGTCTCAAGTGCCAAAGATAGGTACTTTGAGAAAATTTTTGCCTTTTTGGTTGAGTCTCAGCTGTTTTAAACATTTCATTGTTCAAAATAGCCCTAGACTCTATTGGTCTTAAGACATACAAATTGTTCTCCATTTTTGCAGAACATATATCAGCACCCCTTTTAGTAATGAAAGCTTCATTCACAGAAAAGGACACTGAATACCCTTGTTCTAGCAAACAAGAAATAGAAATCAAATTTCTTTTTATTCTGGGAACTATATATACGTTATCTAATAACATATAGCGTTCCCTGGAGAAGAAAATTTTAATATCTCCCACTGCTTTAGCTGAAATGAGCTCCCCAGTCCCAACTCTGAGAGTCATTTCCCCAGCATCCAACTGTTGCCAGGAGCTCATTCCCTCAAAGGAAGAGCATACGTGATGAGTGGCACCTGAATCTAGGATCCAGGCTGTGTCATCATTTTCCACTATACACGTTTCAATGATCAATAAATCAAATTTATTTTCATTGAGATGTGCTAAGCAGTCTATGTCATATTCATCATGAACAATTTCGGATAAATTAGACATATGGGCTTGAGGACCGTCCTCAGTTAAGACCAATTCCACGCATTTAGTGTTTAAGTTCATTTTCTTAGTTGTATTAGAAATACCAGTTTTGTAGTTGGCGTTATTCGAGGAATATAAAGAACGTTTCATTGCTGAGAACAAACAAACTAACTTAATAAGTATTGTTACATTAACCCATTACACAAAATATAAATATTATTTTAATCCAATCAATTTAGCAAAAGTAATGATCAACCCATAGAATAAACATTCATTTTGCAACGATACTTCAGAGGTTTAGAACAACAGCTACCGTAGGGTAGTCAGCTACTCCTCCTCTGAATTGAGACAATCTCAGCTAATCCCTATTCCCGGAATAACTCATATTCCAATAGTTCTTAGCTACCGTTTTTTCGGTCAGGAAATTATTAACACCTTAACAATTTCCCGTAAGTGTGACCCTCCATTTTTCAGATTTCAGAGGTCGGCCCCAACAATGCTACTGTAGGGAAAGTCAAAGTTGGAAATGGACCTAAGAAACCCTATCCATTTCTGGAGTTTGCGTTGTTCCGACTCCCATGATCAAGCCCTCCGTAGGGTGATCGCTCCCAAGGCGACTCGCAGGCAGATCATTGGGATCTCACGGTGTAACCTAATGGAGGAGACCGTAGGATACGTTGACACGTTCCTGCTCCCACTTACTATAAAATACTCCCTCATTCACCTTGATATTGATTCATGCAAACACCATCCGTAGGGGGTCACTCCCAGGGTGACTCGAGGCCAAGCATGAACCTCACGTTGTGAACTTTTGAGGACGTGAGAGCAAAACTTGATTTATGAAAATCTTGTTTTGATATATTTCCTCCCACTAAGTATTTTTATAATTATAGGGTTTATTACTTAGGTAAATTCCGGCTAAGTGAATCTATCTAAGTCTATGCCTGTATATAACTTTTATATATATAGGTCTTTTCTCTAATGTCTAGGTGGATTAAACACTTTTAATTACCTAGAGACATTCCATGCTAATATAACTATGGTTAATTCAACTCAAGTTCCCGCTCATTTCCCAGGTAGCAGGTGTTCCGTAAACCGTCATCTTAAGTACCTCCAGACTTAGACAGAACTTTACCGGCAGAGTTCCCTTATAACCAATAGTTATGATAAATCTTTACTCTAAAGATCTAGGTGAATTAAACTCTTTTAATTGACCTAGTGATATTGCATGCTAACATAACTATGGTTAATTCAACTCAAGTTCCGAGTCAGTTCCCAAGTAGCAGGTGTTCCGTAAACCGTCATCTTAAGTACCTACAGCCTTAGACAGAACTTCATCGGGAGAGTTCCCTTCTAACCATAGTAAAGTAAACTCTTTACTCTAAAGATCTAGGTGAATTAAACTCTTTTAATAAACCTAGTGATATTGCATGCTAACATTTAACTATGATTAATTCAACTCCGGTATTCCGGGTTAGTTCCCAGGTAGGAGGTGTTCCGTAAACCGTCATCTTAAGTACCCCCAACCTTAGACAGAACTTAACCGGTGGAGTTCCCTTATAATCATAGTAATGTTTTTCCTACTTAGTCAATTAAAACTATTTTTAATTCTAAGTAAGAAAATAATTCTAATCCTATTAGAATTATAATGAGCTTAGGTTTAATTAATTTTAAACATTTTAAAATTAATTCATTTTAACCTAAGGTCCTATGTTTGCATGCAACTCTTTGTTATAGGTTGACGGTTTCTAATCAATTTTATAACTTATTATAAAATTTTAATGATTAGCCCTATAACATGCTTCTATGGTGTTGGAAAAATAACAATCATATTCTAATTATTCAACACCATATTATTATGACGCCGATAACGATAATATAACGATTATATTAATCTAAAGTGGTGTCATGCTTCATGCAATTTCAATTTCATTTAATTAATATCGATTATATTAATTAAACATCCATGAAATTAAATTACATGAAATTTGACATTAATATAATATAACTCTTATATTAATCTAATTAATGTCATGCTCAATGCTATTCCATTTTCATTTAATTAATATAACATTTTATATTAAATCATACATGAAAACAAGCATTGATTTATATTTATTATTTTCATTCATAATATAACTAATTATATTAATTCTCATGAAAATAATGCTAAGCATGCATGCTACATTAATAAAATATAACAATTATATTTATCTAATTAATGTCATGCATCATGCTTTTCCAATTTCATATATTTAATATAACAATTATACTAAATAACTCATGAAATTTAAATTCATGCATAATTATCATATATTATAACATTTATAACATAAATATGCATGAAACATGCTTAACCTATGGTGGGAATTTAAGCTATATGACATCCATAAAGCAAATAAATAGCAATTGAATCGGTTAATTTTGGCCCCTAGGATAAAATAAAGCATAAATTACAATAATTATAGCTAAATTCTATCCTAAAAATCCTTCTGCAGCTCCAAATACTGGTCTAGACCGCTCGAACCGACCCGAACCACTTCGAACCAGCTATGAAAACCACGAACCGAGCTAAATTCCAGCTGAACCGGACCAAATCGGTCCCAGCCCAACCAGACCGCGTGAATCGAACCGCCCAACAGCCTTGAACCGTCCTGTTGCGAATTTCTAACGCGTGCTGTAATCGTGACAGCGTCGCAATTTCTCCGACTTTTATCTCATAAAAAACCTATTCTAGACTCGGACTTACATAGGACTCGATTTTACATAAAATACCCGAAACACCGGGCCCTTACATGATCAAATCACATAAAAACAGTAAAATCTATGGCCATAAAATTAACCTAAACAGTTCAATGCAAATCATACATACATTATCTATTAATCAATCCCACCAATAGCCAATGCAAATTTTAGAGAAACAAAATTAGATCTACGATCGGCTCTGATACCAATTGAAGGATTGGAATTCCATAATTCCGTAAAGCGGAAGCGTGATTGGGACCGATTCGTAATTAATTTTGTTTAATCTAAAATACCAATACATTGGCAATAATATTAGAACTATTCTAAATATATATTAAGGCTAAGCATACAAAAATATTATATATAAATCTAATTTATAAAGTAACAAATTACTTACTCTCGTTGACGACTCAGATTAAATTCACCAACTGCTTGTGAATTAATCACGAACTAGTGTGAACACCACCACTATGGCTACACCGGTATGACTCTGAGACTTCTAGAGGCAGGAGACTTGTGGGAGCCTTTGGGAGAATTCTCTGAGAGTAGGAGAATGAATGGGATCCCTTTCACCCAACCCCGGGGTCCTATATATAGTAAAGGCCAAGACCTTTTTCCTAATAGGAAAAGGGAGACTTTTTCCTATTAGGAAAAAGTCTCTAATTTTAATAAATAATTAATTAATTCCATAATTAATTAATTTCTCAATTAAATATCATATATTTAATCTTAGGGATTTTATTAAAATTAAAATTAATATGAATCAAATTCATATTAAATTTATTTGAACTCTTTCAAATATTTTCTTTCCTAATAGGAAAAGGTCTCTAATTTTAATAAATAATTAATTAATTCCATAATTAATTAATTTACCCAATTAAATATCATATATTTAATCTTAGGGATTTTATTAAAATTAAAATTAATATGAATCCAATTCATATTAAATTTATTTGAACTCTTTCAAATACTTTCTCTCAAGAATTAATTTTTTTTAAATTAATTCAAAAATTATATTATAAAGTTTCATAAACTTTATATTATAATGCATCAACATACATTATACGATTCCCCAAATAAATTGAACACTTTCAATTTATACTTAATTGCCTCAAGTCTCTTTACGAGCTACCAGTGGGACCTAATGGACCTACAGATCAGAAGCTCCAACGATACGAGACTAATTGGCCAAACTCATTGACCAAGTTTAGTCAACATTCGTTAACTGTGGGTCACTCCACTAAAGACCCACAGCTGCACTCTTCTCACTATAGAATATTTATGTGTCCACGGATATCGACCAAGCAGTAAGTCAATCCTTCAAGTGTGTTCGTAACACCAGCTGGGTCAAATTACCGTTTTACCCCTGGGTTACCTCTGGTTCCTTAAGTACCACTGATTCCTCTAATGAACAAGTTGTTTAGGGTCCAACCACTAAACAGGAGTTCCTCTCAGGCTAGGAGAGGACGGCGCGCCTTTGTTCAAGCCCTAGAATCAGCCCTTAAGGGAACACACATCTACTTACCCCAATAGGGGAAGGAGTGAATTCCATCTTGTACTGTTATGTTCCCAGCCCCCATTCGGTCTTGCCCCTGAAATGGTAGGCTTATTGAGTCGGCGAACTGGCCACTCTCACCCATACAAATCTAAGGACAGTCCCTCCTGAAAGGGGTTCATAACAGACTCAGGATTGAGATTGAGTTACCTAGGTCATCCTATTGAAATAGAAACCTAAACTAGTTAACGGCGTTACATCTAGTGGTTACTATTTCGCGGTCCGGTCTTATGCAAACTCATTGCATAGGATACCCCCACCCACATGTCTCCTACATGGATGCTTTGGATCATTGCATCTGTATCGAATACAAGGTGGGCCGTATCACATAGTGTCACCAGGATAAGGTACCCAGCCTTATCCCTATACTATAGACCATTTAGGTTGTTACTTGGACACTGATCCCCGTATGTCCCCACATACTAGTCCAAGTTTCATTTAAAAAACCTTGGATCTTAGTTTATTGGATTTAGGGTTTATTAATGCAAACTCGATTATTCAATAACCAAATTACTGAATTACTCAAATAACACTTTATTGAGATCGATTAATTTGTTTCATTTACTATCTACGAGTTTTAGGGCATAAAACCCAACAGTTCAAACTTAATGGAGTATCCAATGAAACTTTGCGTTTGAAACTTTTTCTATTTTCTTTGTAGGGTAATGCAGAAGCATGGTTAGATTCTTTTCCATCGGATAGCATCACCACATGGGATGAGCTTGCTAAAAAATTTCTCTTGAAATATTTTCCGTCTACAAAGAATGCACAAATCCGAGGGGAAATTATCACTTTTAAACAGGGATCACAAGAAGAAGTAGACACGGCATGGGAGCGCTTTAAATAGTTGATAAGGAAATGTCCACACCATGGTTTGCCTGCATGTCTTTTTGTACAACATTTTTACAACGGATTGACTCAAGCTTCCAAAGCAGTGGTCAATGTATCAGCTAATGGTTTGTTGCTTAAAAAGACTTTCAATGAGGCAAACAAGAATGGCTCTGTGATTCAAAGTCAAACAGCTTCCTTAAGGAATCTTGAATCTAAAATTAGGCAGTTAGCTAAGGAGAGATGAGGAACAGACCAATAGGGACCCTACCAAGCAATACGGAGAACCTAAAATGAGAAGGTCTGGGTATGGATAAGGCCTCCATTACTTTGATTGAACCCAAATAATTCAGTATGAGATTGTGTAAATATGTATATTATTTTCTTTTGTTTTGTTTTTGTTTTTCTTTATTTCATTCTTTCATTTTTCTTTTCTTTTTATAAAATCCAAACAAGCAAAAATAATTATAATAATAATAATGGGCATAATGTATAGTGTGGTGGAAAACCAAGAAAATCAAGTCTTGGTTAAGAGAGAACCCCGTCTTAGGAAAAGCTTGTCTAAGGAAAGAGGTACTTAAGTTGACTGCAAAGGAACACCTCTACCTGGAGCTTTACCTGGATGTTGAATTAATTAAGACTTCGGTTTTCATGGTTTACCAATGTTTTATCTTATTTCTTCTTCAATTATATTAACTATTCTTCGCTATTGGATGCTTAACTGGTGTGAACTTTCTAAATATTTTTGGTTAAATGTGCATTAGAAGGGTACAGGGAAAAGGAGAAAACATCTGGAGAAGGGCAGGATTTGCGATGCAAATGCGGCCACAAATCTGCCTTACGCTTAAAAGAACAATTTTTCAGGCAACACTTTTCGATGCATTTGTGGGCGCAAATCAAGCAAGAAATTGAATCTTTAGAGATGACGACAGCTAATTCAAATTAGGAAATTCGAAACCTATATAAATCAACAGAAATTTGACTTAGGTCAAATTCTTTCGAAAAGCTTCAACGTCTCTCTCTCGACTCAAAGTTCCCGCCAAGCTCCAACGCTAGCTCTGACCACCTTGCTCCGACCACCGTCGCCACTGGAAAACACTACATTCCATTTAGATGACACCGGTGAGTCGTTTTTCTTCAGACCCACAAAGTTAAACGCTCAAAGATGAAGCCTCCATCTATTTCTCAGCCGAAGAACCCCTCAAATCCACGAAAATCCTCTATGGGTTCTTCTTCTGAGAGGTCGAGAGCAGTTTCTAACACTTCTCCATCTCCACGGAGGATGAACACGCCACAGTCCAACCGTTCGGCCACTCTAAGGTCGAAATATCAAGGTTAATCCCCACAACCATCTACTCATGCAGGAAAATGCCAAAGGAAACGGGAAGAAGACCTAAGGAGAGTAGTGGAGATAAGCCGTAGGGCTATCAAAAAGGTTGAATTTGAGTTCGAGGAAGAAGAGATGAAAGTTCCTCTTTTTCGGAAACCAAAACCTGTAAGGATCGAGGAAAGGGAGAAGGAAGAAAAGAAGGTTGAAATTCAATATGTCCGCCGGAAAGACAAAGAAAAATCTGAGCCAAGTCCACCAGTTGCAGCCGCAAACACTGTGCAAACTGGAAATTTGCCTGCAGTGCAAGGATTTGTGGCTGCAAAAGAAGCCCAAACAGACAAAGACAATGCGCCCGCATCTGGGGTGCAAGTGCAGGGTCAAGCTGCCACACAACTAGCCGCTACTCCATCTCCGAGGAAACCTTGAATCAAGATGATGGCGAAGCATAAGCGCCAGTCGAGGTGGAGTAGGGATTTGGCAAGGCCTTTTGAACAAAAGGAGTGGGAGGACTTGATCTCAAAGGTTGTGTTGGAAGCCAAGGCAAAGGCTTAAGAAGTAGCAGACCAGCTAGAAGAGGAAGCCAAGAGAAGAAAAGAGAAGAAGAAGATAAGGCTGCCCTGAAATTTGCAGTCTCATGCCTAAATGACTCAGTGGATTCCATTGAGAAAGAAGAAGAAAAAGAGCAGATTGTGCTCGCATCTGAGGGGCAATCTAAATAACAAGAAGGGGAGTTTATGGCCGCAAATTCGGCGCACAAACAGTGCAGGTTGAAGAAATTGCATCGGTTCCTGAGGTGCAACCACACGAGCAGACCCCGCCACCACCACAAGAGGATGGAAATGTGCTCGAGGACCTGTTCGAGCACCAGAATGAAGAAGTGTTTGAGGACCTGTTCAAACACAAAGACGATGAAGAGAAAAAAGATGAGGGACAACGGGCTCCTGTTGATGAAGACGAGGTCTTGGAAATCACTAAGGACCAAATGCCCAAGAAGAGAGGCAGAGAAGAAGAAAATGAGGCTGAAGGGAAGCAAAAGAAGAGAAAGATAGCCCTAAGGAGGCCAAGTACCCGGGGAGCGACTTCTGTGTTGTCCCATGCCCATACTGAAGGGATTAAAGCCCTAGCGCAGCAGAAACGATCAGAGAACCTAATCGATTTAAACATCGATTGGGATACCAATACGACGACAACAACAACCACAGTTGTAAATAACTATTTATAGATGCTCTACAAATTATAAAACATGCATAAAACTTAACTAGAAACACCCTAGATCAATATCTTAAATGATCCTAATGATCAAGGATCAAAAAGACTTACTTTGATAGAAGATCTAGACCGTTTCACCAATTCCTTCGCTGGAATTCACCAAAAACAACAGTAAAACCCTTTCCTTCTACTGTAAAATTGCCCACGAACACCACCGCTTAGATTGCACGAGTATTCTCCTTGGGAATAGTGTTAAGGATGCTTGTGGGAGCAAAAATCTCTAAGGTTTTGAGAGAGTTTTGGTCTCTGTGTTACTTGAGAGAAAACGTAGAGTGAGAGTGAGAGAGATGCGTGAGAGAGGTTCTGGGATTATCGTCAAAACTGATCAGCCAGTAGTTAACGAATGAAAAACTAAAACCTTAAAAAACTCTCAACTGCATGGAGCAATTCTAGGGTAGTGGGCTTGAATAATTCCCTTCAGTCAAAATTAACTGATGGGAAATTAATAATAACATAAATAATTATTATATAATTAAATTAACTATTAATCTAATTATCAATTATATAAATCCCATTTATATAATTATCCCACATATCCTATAGTTTTAATGCAATTTAATTAAATAAAAAATTCAATTAAATTATATCAAAACTAATAATTAATTCACCAATTAATAACATAATTAAATATCAAATATTTAATTATATTTCTCTCACATAAACTATAGTTTTAATGTGCATCCAATGAGCATTAATTTTAACCTATAGTTTCAATATGAATCAAATTCATATTTTAACTTAATATTCGAACACCTTTGAATATACAATTCTCCCTTAGAAATTTACCTCAACGCCCTAAATGACCTACCAGTGGGACCTAATGGACCTACAGATCAGAAGCTCCAACGATATGAGATTAATTGGCTAAACTCATTAACCAAGTTAGTCAATGTTCGTTAACTGTGGTTCACTCCACTAAAGAACCACAGCTGCACTCTTCTCACTACAGATATATTTCTATGTCCACGGATATCGACCATCAACAGCAAGTCAGTCCTTCACGTGTGTTCGTACCCCAGCTAGGTCAAATTACCGTTTTACCCCTGGGCTACCTCTTTGTCCTTAAGTACCAGTGCTCCTCTAATGAACAATCTGTTTGTGGTCCAACCAACAAACAGAAGTCCCTCTCGTGCCATAGAGAGGGCAGGGCCCATTGTTCCAGACCTGGAGACACCACTTAAGGGAACACACCTCTACTTACCCTAGAGTCGGGAAGAAGTGAATTTCATCTTGTGTGATTATATTCCCAGCTCCCCACTCGGTCTTGTCCCCAAAATGGTAAGCTTATTGAGTCGGCGGGCAGGCCACTCTCACCCGTAAAAATCAAAGGACAATCCCTCACGGACAGGAGTCCATAATCTACTCAAGATTGAGACCAAGTTGCCTAGGTCATCCTAGTGAAATAGAAACCAAGCTAACTAACGGTGTTACAGTTAGTGATTATCTATTTTGAGGTCCGGTCTTATGCAAACTCATTGCACAGGATACCCCCACTCGCATGTCAACTACATGAACGTGTTGGATCATTACGTTTGTATCATAATACAAAGCGGGTCGTATCCATAGTGTCACCATGATAAGGTACCCAACCTTATCCCTATACTATAGGCCTTTAGGCTGAATCTTGAACATTGATCCCCGTATGTTCCTACACACTTGTTCAAGCCTCATACTATCAGCCTAGGATGTTTAGTTTATTTGATTAGGGTTAATCAGACGAGATTACTTAATACAAACACAGAGAAATGAATAATACATCATTTTATTAATGTTCGGTCAAAAGGTACATTTACTATCTACGAGTTTTAGGGCATAAAACCCAACACATACACCACCACCACTGTCGCCTGCAAAGGGAGAATCCTCCACTCCTCGAGTAAAGAAAACACCTATAAAGAAACAGAGAGTGGAACGACAGGTGGAGCCACACGCAGATACTCAGGCCCGCCTAGTCATCATGAAGAAGAGGGCCCTCATGTGCGAGAAGGCCTTCTCCACCAAAATAGGTACACTCCCTGCTTTTATTGATAACAGCTTACACAGGTACAGTTCAACAAGGAACCGAAGGAAGCGTCTGACCCCCTGGTTCGAGAGTTCTATGCACAAATAGGGGAGGAACAGCAGATGGTGATGTTTCTGAGAGGTCGAGTGGTGGAGTTCTCGGCCAAATTGATCAATCGGATCTTCCGATTACCATCACAAAGGTATCCAGCTGGGAACATGGCCATTGAGGAGCCAACTGAGGAGCAGCTGGCAGAAGCCCTTACCTTGGTGGCCCATGAGAGAGTCAAGTGGAAGGAGTCCATGACGGGGATCAGGACTCTCTTATCTAAAGACTTGAAGCCGAAAGCATCAGTCTGGTTTTACGTGATCAAGAACAGGATCATGCCAACAACGCATGACACGACCATCTCCCAAGAACGTGTTATGTTGTTGTACATCATGTACAAGGGTCTGGATCTCAACTTAGGCCAAATTATTTGGAACGAGATCTCGGGCTGTGGGCACAAGAACGTGGGGAGGCTATTCTTCCCAACCTTGATCATGAAGATCTGCACGTTGGTCGGAGTTGAGCCCGAGGCTCAAGAGGAGAGGGAGGTTGCCAGGACTTCCATTGATTTGAAATTAATCAAGAAGCTCATTACAAACTCAAGGTTGAAGGTGACCTCCCCTGAGAAGAAAGCACAGTAAACTCCTCCTGTAGCTCAACCTCAAGAACCTCCAAAAACTTCCACTGCAACAAATTCGGCCGCAACCACATCGCAAACTCCAGAAGAAAATCCTACGGAGCAAGCCCCTCAGCCTGAACCTGAAGATGATTTAGTGGCAGTGAGGAGAGACTTGGAGCATATGCGGCTACAATGTAAGAACTACCTGATCTACTCTAAAATTCGAGATAGAATGATCAGGAGTGTCTTCAACAGATTGGTGGAAGACATTGATGATTATCTTCCACCATTCCCTGACATCATCATGGACCCACCCAAGAGGTGATGGAGCCGGCCCTTCGAACGCCTAGGGAGTTTTTCTTTTCACCTTACTTATTCTTTCATTGATTTATTCTTTGATAGGTGATAAGAATAAGGGTATAATTATCTTTACTTGTTTTGTGTTTGTTTGTTTGTTTTATTTGTGTTGATAGGTTAGTGAGTCTTTATTTGCTTTTTTGCATTTCATATTCTTAGATCAGATAGGTTGCTTGTTTGTTTTGTTTTTAAGTTTTGTGTGAAAAATTCTGAAAATAGTATATCTATTTGAAAAAGTATTTAAAAGATTTTTGAAAGTTGAGTGTGCTTTAGTGGTTTGTTTGTTGTTTAGCGCCCTTAATGATGATACCTAAAGCTCTCTCGGCTCTTTAAATACTTTAGTAACCTCGAGTTTTTCAAAGCATGAAGCCTGAATAAATTTTTCTCTCCATAACACATTCAAATCCAAACTCACCTTAAGCATTGACTGCCAAAACCTTTAGGAAGTTTAAACTTGATCTTAGCTTGTCAATCCTTTTTAGTCTCTCCTATTTTGTTCTTCATGTTTAGTCAATGAGGACATTGACTCATTTAAGTTTGGGGGGGACAATTTTGCCTTCTCTACTCTCTATGTATCATGTTGCCTTTTGCTAAGTGTTAAAAAAAAGAGTAGAAAAAGCAAGAAGATACACCTCCTTTTCGAATAAACCAAGTAACTAAGGGCAGTCATGACACCCATGATTTCTACTACATGAAAGGTTAGTTTGGGAAGTGAGTATGCGCTACAGTCTCAATAGTGAGCTATTCTCGTAGTCAGCTACTTTCACCACAAAGTGTTAGTATGTTGGAACGAAGGTGTAGATGACTATGAGGCTCTCCTTAAAAAAAAACAGAGAGAGTGAGAGAGAGAGAGAAAGAAAAAGAAAGAAAAAGAATGAAGCCTAGCAGCAACTTATAATAAGTTTGGGGGAGGGAAGTTAATTTTTTTTTTTCCATCTTGAGAGTTAGGATGACTTGTGAAAGAAATAGACTACTCTAAATAAATGCTAGGTGGAATATAACAGGTTGTAGATGTGGGAATGCATGAGAATGTTTTATCTTGAGAGAAGTGAGTGAAGGTCTAGTGTTAGAAAAGTATTATTGTTAACTTAAAGTGTTAGGAGCTGAGATCTTTCCTGAAAGGCGCCCTCATGAGCTAAACTTATGAAATGCACATCTTTTCTTTCTTCATTCTATTGTTTTGTTAAAATTGCTTGAGGACAAGCAATGCCTTAAGTTTGGGGGTGTGATAATGCTCATTTATGTGTGTTATTTAGCCTTAAAAACTTAGGTTATTACTAGGAGAGCAAGGACTTTGTGCTTAAAATCATATCTTTTAGATTCAAATTGCAAAAGTCCTAAAATCATGTTGGAAATCTTAAAAATATAGAATTTATGCTTGAAATGTCCAAAAAGATATTACTTTTGCAAGAATTTATCCAAGTTAAATGTTTTTGTGTAAAGGACAATTTGTGGTGGAAATGCACCCACAAATGGCGATAAAGAGTTAGCGGAGCAAAAGGTTGAAGTTGCAGATTTGCGCCCACATTTGGTCTAGAGAATGTGGAATTTGGGTTTGAAATGTGCCAGCAAACTGATAAGGAAAGTAGCCCCAGCTGAAGACAGAATTGTCAAGGCAGTGCATTGAAGAATTTGCACCTGAATTTGCGGCCGCAACTAGCCTTTTCACCAAAATTATGAGATTCGTGGGATCTTCACAAAATCATCAGAAAATCCCAAATCTCATATCAAATCTCCAAGGATCGTGGATTTTTACCTTCAAGGGTCCTCTCACACCGATCTCGGTAGCCCACCCTACCATCCAAGGTCTATATAAGGAGACCAAGGTGCAAGAAGCAAAGAGAGCTCATATTTTCGTCCTTAGGATAGTTCCCTTGTTTTTCTTTCTTCTCATCTTGTAACCACTCCTAAGTTCCAGTTCTTCCAGCCTCTATCGGCTCTTCCATTCGAAAGAAGAAGAAGAGAAAGACTTGTCTCTCCTTGAAAAAGGTTAAGAGCAAGTTAGATAGGGAGG
The DNA here is from genome assembly GCA_017139565.1 of Luffa aegyptiaca. NCBI lineage: Eukaryota > Viridiplantae > Streptophyta > Magnoliopsida > Cucurbitales > Cucurbitaceae > Luffa > Luffa aegyptiaca. The sequence goes on from CM029397.1 coordinate 9,073,194, forward strand.
GGAAAGAACATTTAGTTGAGTCTAGAGTCTTTACTTTCTATTTATTCTATTTTGTAGCTGTAGTACCTTCTGTTTTAATTTAATTTTCAGTTGTAAGTTCTTTACTTTATGTACTCTCTTTAATTATTAATATGAATTCAAGTTATTCTTTTACTTTGTGTGCTTTTTACTTTATGTCTTGCATTTTAATTTCCTCAATGAGCTAAGCTTCTTCTCGGGGATTCAAATATGTGTATACCTTGAGTAGAAGAAAGTCCCCACCGATGCAAAGGCAACCTTGCTTCCTCTTAGCATTGTTTGTTTTTACTGAAAGTTTAAGTTTCATTATTAGCTTAAATTGATCAAATAAGTTAACATAGTTTGTGTTCAGTTGGTGGGCGAAAGGTTGGAGTTGAATGTGTAGGTTCGCAAAAACAATAGTGGAAAAGATCCTAGAAATAAGACTTTGTTTTCTTGCATCCTAGAAATAGGACTGGAACCAATAGAGTTTTGGGAGTCATGTGCAATAATTATCTAAGTTTTAGCTAGCCCTAGAAATAAATGTCTAGTTGGCTTAGTCTTCTAAAGGCACCTACAACGGAGCTGAATAGGAGTAGAACTTAACTCACAGTCTAGTTGTCAGTGTATTTGTGGGTGCAATCTGAAGCAATCTGTCTACACCATGTCTATGTGGGCACTATAGATAGTATTCTCCAGCCGTGTGGAATGCCTGAGTGAGTTGCTAGCGCAAAGGTGGGCGCATTTTAATGCTTTTGGTTGATGCTTATTTAAATTCCCCGCTTATCTCATATATCTTTAACCGCTTTTATTTTCTTGTTTTCTTTTATCTTTTTGTCTTCAATCACAAAAACCCTATCAAATTAATTCTTTGGTTACCATCCTCGGTTGCAAACTTAGAGGAGGTTCTTGTTTTATAGAATTGAGTGTTTTTCAACTACGATATCCGGAGTACTCTCCACTTTTTAACTTGATAGTGTATACTTGCACTTAGAAGTGTCTTGTGTCACAACACTCGTTAGTCCCTCCAGGAGATGTTTGGACTGTTGGGTTTCTTTCATGGACAACCGTCCTCTCAGCTCCACCATGAGGCCCTCAAGTACATTTACAATGTGCACATGAAGGAAAGCTAGTCTGTTCGGAACCACATTCTCGACACATGATGGTCCACTTCAATGTCGCTGAAATAAATGGTGCGGTCATAGGTAAGCGTAGTCAAGTGTCGTTCATTATGGAGTCTCTTCCAAAGAGCTACTTTCAGTTTTGCAGTAATGCAGTTATGAATAAGATCAATACACTTTGACTACCCTCCTCAATAGCTACAAACTTATCAGTCTCTTATTAAGAGTAAGGGACCGATAAAGGGAGATGCAAATGTTGCTCATTCCAAGAAGTTCCAGAACGGTTCAACCTCAGGAACAAAGTCTGTACCTCAATCTTCTAGTTCTAAGAAGATCCAAAAGAAGAAAGGAGGAAAGGGGAAGGCTCCCGCTGTTGCTGATAAAGGCAAGGGTAAGGCCAAGGTGGCCGATAAGAGCAAGTGTTTCCACTGCAATGTGGATGGTCACTGGAAGAGAAACTGCCCTAAGTACCTCGCCGAAAAGAAGAAAGAAAAATAAGGTAAATATGATTTATTGGTTTTAGAAACATGTTTAGTGGAAAATGACCAATATGTCTGGATACTTGATTCAAGAGCCACTAACCATGTTTGTTCTTCTTTACAGGGAATTAGTTACTTCCAGCAGCTCGAGGAAGGTGAAATGACGCTCAGGGTCAGAACGGGAGACGCCATTTCAACTCGTGCAGTGGGAGCTGCGAAGTTGTTTATAGGGGATAGATTTATCTGTATATAGTACCTAAAATCAAGAGAAACCTTGTATCTATCTCCTTTCTAATTGAACAGGGTTATTCTATCTCATTTAATGCGAATGAAGAGTTCATTTTAAGAAATGAAGTTTTTATCTGTTCAGCAAAATTAGAAAACAACTGATACGTGTTAAGACCAACTGAAACTAAAGTACTTTTAAATCGTGAGATGTTTAAAACTGATAAGACTCAAAGTAAAAGGCAACGAATTTCTCCAACTAGTAACAATAATTATCTCTGGCACTTAAGATTAGGTCACATTAATCTTGATAGGATCGAGAGATTGGTAAAGAATGGACTTCTAAACAAGTTAGAACATTCCAGGACTATATGGTAGGAACATGGAATCCAATCCCAACTCTCAGCACTTGGGACACCTCAGCAGAACGGTGTATCAGAAAGGAGAAATAGAACCTTGTTAGACATGGTTCGTTCAATGATGAGCTATGTTCAATTTCCTAGCTCGTTTTGGGAGTATGCAATAGATACTGCAGTTCACATCTTGAACAACGTTCCATCGAAGAGTGTTTCTGAAACGCCTTTCGAGTTATGGAGGGGGCATAAACCTAGTTTTTGCTACTTAAGGATCTGGAGTTGTGTAACACACGTGCTTGTTATACATCCTAAAAAGTTGGAACCTCGTTCAAAGTTGTACCAATTTGTTGGTTACCCTAAAGAAACGAGAGGTTGTCTTTTCTACGACCCACAAGAAAACAAAGTGTTTGTATCGACAAATGCTACTTTCCTGGAGGAAGACCACGTGAGAGATCATAAACCACGGAGCAAGTTAGTACTAAATCAAGCTACTGAAGAATCAACAAGGGTTGTTGATGAAGCTTGTCCTTCATCAAGAGTCAATGAAGGGGTCAACACTTCAGGTCAGTCTCGTCCTTCTCAAACGTTGAGAGTGCCTCGACGCAATGGGAGGGTTGTAACCCAACCTGACCGCTACTTGGGTTTAACTAAAACTCAAGTTTTCATTCTTGACGATGGCATTGAGGATCCATTGTCCTATAGACAAGCAATGAATGACGTGGACAAAGACCAATGGGTCAAAGCCATGGACCTTGAAATGGAGTCTATGTACTTCAATTCAGTATGAGAACTTGTAGATCTACCTGAAGGGTAAAACCCATAGGGTGCAAATGGATCTATAAGAGAAAGAGAGATGCAGCTGGGAAGGTACAGACCTTCGAAGCTAGACTTGTAGCAAAGGGTTATACCTAAAGGGAAGGGTTTGACTATGAGGAAACTTTTTCTCCTGTTGCTATACTTAAGTCTATAAGAATCCTCTTGTCCATAGCCACATATTATGACTATGAAATTTGGCAAATGGACGTCAAGACTGCCTTCCTGAATGGTAATCTTGAGAAGAATATCTTTATGTCTCAGCCCGAGGGGTTTATAGCCCAAGGTCAGTAGCAAAAAGTTTGCAAGCTGAATCGATCTATTTATGGGTTGAAACAGGCTTCCAGATCTTGGAATATTTGAGTTGATACTGCGATCAAATCTTTTGGTTTTGACCAAAACGTTCATGAGCCTTGTGTATACAAGAAAATCAACGAGGGTAAAGTAGCTTTCTTGGTACTTTATGTGGATGATATCCTATTCATTGGAAATGATGTAGGGTATCTGACGTGAGTGCAAGCACCTCTAAGTGCAAGTATACACTATCAAGTAATAAAGTGGAGAGTACTCCGGATATCGTACCCAAGGGAGATGGTGACTAGTTGAAAAACACTCAATTCTGCAAAACAAGAGCCTCCTCTAAATTTGCAACCGAGGATGGTAATCAACGATATAATTTGATGGAGTTTTAAGATTTGAAGACAAAAGATAAAATAAAGCAAGTAAATGAAAGCGGTTAAAGATATATGAGATAAGCGGGGAATTCAAATAGCAACAACCAAAAGCGTTAAATTGCGCCCACCTTTCCGCTAGCAACTCACTCAGGCATTGCACACGATCCTTAGATTTAAGAGTTTTTGTACTGCTGGAAAAGAGTATGTGCTCAGTATAAAAAAAAAAAGAAAAACCGAGAGTTACTCCTCCTTCCTAGAGTTTACTGAGTAACCAAGGGCATTCATGACACCCATGGTTTGCCACTGCATGAAAGGTTTACTTAGGGAAGTGAGTACTAATCCAAGCTTGTAAACTTTGCTCGTAGCTAGATATCTTCACCACAAAGTGTTGATAAGAACGAAGGTAAAGATGACAGCAAGGATACTCTTGGGAGAAAAAGAAGTTGAACAAAAAGAGCACCAGCGGTCAAATAAGTTTGGGGGAGATAGGAGAAGGTCTAGTAACTCATGTATGCTCAAGGAACCTCAAGTTTTGTTTTTCTTAACTAAAAGAACTACACTAGGCTCAATGAGTAGAAGTTAGGTAGTTTAAACATTTTGGTTAGGATTGACTAGGGAGAGTTTTGCTTTGAAAAAGAACAATAGAAATCTTCATGCCTGGGAAACTTAGACGTTGTGACTAGCACTAGAGTAGAACCCTCTCCTGAAAGGCAAACTTTTTAGAAAACGATCTTGAAAAACATGTTTACTTGATTCCATGTCACTTGATTTGCAATTAAAAGTTGATGCTAGTACCATGATTGACAATTACATATGATCCATAACATTTTGGTTTGCTATTAATATTGAGCTCTTACATTCCGATTTGCAATTGCTTGAGGACAAGTGATGAGTTAAGTTTGGGGGTATGATAAGGGTAAAAAATATATCTATTTTACCCTTATATTTAGCTCATTACCTTGTCAAAATTATATGTTTTAGATCAATTTTACTGTTCCTGAGCTTAAAATATGTTAAAGTTGATAAATTAGGGAGTTGAGAGTCACATTTGTCAAATTAATCTTAAGACTCAATTTGATAGGAATTTGACTAAGTTTGTTGCTGTGCAGAAAAACAGAGGAAGCTGGAATTTGCCCAGAAATGCGACCGCATTTCTGGGAAGGCAAAAATGAAATGCAACCGCATTTCTAGAAAAACATAGGCAGTTTCGAGTCTGTCGCAGGTCGTTTTGAACGAGACTATTGGGCACCTAACCGGTTGTTTTGGAATTCAACTGAGCTACCTACCAGCACTATTTTTGTAGCTCCTCAACCACTTCCAACACTATATAAGGCCTTGATTCAACGTCAAATGCAAGCAGAACTCATTTGGAAGAAGAGGGTGGTGACAGAACCCAGTTGACGCCTATAAGTAGGGATGCCCGAGGTCCTTCTTAGATGACTAAATTCTAACCTTAGTTAGACATCAAACCTTAGAGTTTGTAGGGATTTTCACTCATTCCCACTTGTAAAAGCGAGAGAGTGGAGTGTCGAGCGAACTCTAAAAGGATTTGATAAAAGAGAAAAAAACCCTAGTATTTAGCTACTATCATTACTTCCAGCTTGTGTTACTTTTCATTTATCTGTATTCTAAATTCTTTATTTCAATGAAAAGATATTCATTTTCACTTTATCCCACCATGAGTAGCTAAATTCCGTTGAGGGGTTCAATATAGTGAATTCCCTTACGGTTCAATAGCTTGAAAGTGTTTATTCGCTTAAGTTTCTATTCAATGCATGTCATTCTTTATTGATTATCATTCTGATCTTGCTGAGTTTAAATTGATCACTTAGACTTTGCATGCCATGTGAGTTTGATCTCGAAAGGGACAAACGATATCGGTTCTCATAAAGGTGATATAGGAGAAGAAGCTCGAAAGAGATTGTTCGGTGGTATAGGGCAAGCTGCCTAAGGCACTCTATATCAACTATAGGGTTATAGATTGCATTCGTGAATTATCTATGTCAGAGTCGAGTCACAGAAATGTGCATAACGGTACTCGTTTAGCCTTCTAACGATTCTTGGGAGCAAGGCCAAATAGAAGTTAAATCTGACCCAATGCATTGATTAGACTTAAGTTGAATATTCTATGATTAAAGTTATTTGCCTTTGGGATGAAACTATATTGAATACCTCGTTTTGTTTATCATTGTTATTTCTTTATTTATTTGTTTTATTTATCTTCCAAAAATCAATCAACAATTATTTCTTTGGTTACCTGTTTTAAGCAATCATTTGAGCAGCTTCTTATTCAAATCTGAATTTCCAATTTAGTCCTTGTGGGATCGATACCCTTGGAATACTTCTAAGGTTTTTTATTACTACGTGCGATAGTGTATACTTGCACTAAGGTTGGCTGAATCATTCTTACTTATTATTTATCATCTTATCTCACATCCATCATTCAGCCTCTGTCGCACCAGTAGGTACTAGTCCAATCCAGGGTTAGACCACTGAAAATCGCTTAATAACATCCTCAAGTATCTTAGGAGAACGAGGGACTACATGATGGTGTATAGGGCTAAGGATTTGATCCTTACAGGATACACTGACTCTGACTTCCAATCTGACAAGGATTCTAGGAAATCCACGTCAGGGTCAGTGTTCACCCTTAATGGGAGAGTTGTAGTATGGCGAAGCATCAAGCGAGAATGCATTGTAGACTCCACTATGGGGACTGAGTATGTTAGCTACTTGTGAAGCAACAAAAGACATCACTGATCCATTTACGAAGGCTCTCTCGACTAAAGTGTTCGAGGGTCATCTAGAATGTCTAGGTCTGCGAGATTCGTACATAGTATAATCTAGGGCAAGTGGGAGATGTGTAATGGGTATGAGAATGCCCTAGTTTATTGTATTCGTATCTAATGTACTTATACATTTAATATCTCCATTGCTTTGGGTTATTTATTCTGATGTACATCCCACTAACTAGAGTTTTAGTTCAAGTGGGAGTTTGTTGGGTTTTATGCCCTAAAACTCGTAGATAGTAAATGTAAGCTATTGACTGTTATCAATAAAGCGTTATTGATTAATATTCTATAAAGAGTTATCGAATTATTGTATTAGTTTTGTCTTAAATAACCCTAAATCCAATAAACTAACATACTAGGTTCTTGCATGAGTCTTGAACTGTATGTGGAAATATACGGGGATCAGTGGTCAAGATACAGTCTAAAGGGTCTATAGTTATAGGGATAAGGCTGGATACCTTATCCTGGTAACACCATGGATACAACCCACTTTGTATTTGATACAAACGCAATGATCTAACGCATTCGTGTAGGAGACATGCGAGTGAGGGTATCCTATGCAATGAGTTTGCATAAGACCAGATCGAGAAATATTAACCGTTAGATGTAACACCATTAACTAATTAGGTTTCTAATTCACTAGAATGACCTAGGCAACTTAGTCTCAATTCTGAGTGTATTATGAACTTCTGTTCGCGAGGGATTGTCCTTTGATTTGTATAGGTGAGAGTGGTCATTTCACCGACTCAATAAGCCTACCATTTTGGGGACAAGACCGAGTGGGTGGCTGGGAACATAATCACATAAGATGAAATTCACTACTTCTCGACTTCAGGGTAAGTATGAGTGTTCCCTTAAGTGGTGTCTCCAAGTCTTGAACCAAGGGCCCTACCCTCTCACTAGCCCGAGAGGGGTTTCTGTTTAATGGTTGGGCCATAAACAGGTTGTTATTTAGAGGAGCACTGGTACTTAAGGATATAGGGGTAACCTAGGGGTAAAACGGTTTTTTGACCCAACTGGTGTTACGAATAATCGTGAAGAACTGACTTGCTATTATTGGTCTATATCCGTGGACACAAAAATATGCTGCAGTGAGAAGAGTGCAGTTGTGGGTCTTTAGTGGTGTGACCCGCAGTTAATGAATATTGGTTAAATTGATTAATGAGTTTAGTTAGTTAGCCTCATATCATTGGAGTTTCTGATCTGTAGGTCCATTAGGTCCCCCTACTAGCTCATAAAGGGTAATTAAGAACAATTAGTCTTGAAAGGAATTTGAATAGTTCAAAATTCGTTATGGGAAATCAAGTTAATTGTATGAGATACAATTAATATAATGTATATGTGATACATTATAATATAAAGTTTAACTTGAGATTAAACTTAATTAATTGAGAGCAATACAATTAAATACGATTTAATTGTACACTTAAATTAAATATGAGATATTTAATTTAGTAATTAATTAATTATTTAATTAAAAACTATATGTTATATGGGAGATGTTCATTTAAATATGATTTAAATGAAATTAATTAATAAGTTTGATTTAATTAAATGTTGATTTAATTAATTAATTTCTATTAATTAATTAAATAAATCCCTATCCTATTACGATTGGGAAAAGTAATTAATTATTAATTAAATTAAATTCATATCCTATTATGATTAGAAAAATGGATATGACATTCTATATGAACCACAAAATGTCTTTCCAGTTGTAAACAACACACTTTGCTCTCAAGCAAAATTTCTCTTTAAGAATTTTCACAACATTCTAGTGAAATTTTTTTCCCAAATTCAAGAAGACCAAGTCCCACAACTTTGTTCCTAGTCCCAGAGATATAGCAGTGGAAGATCTTGGTGGTAGTGTCCCTATTGTGGTCATACTATTCTTGGTGGGGGTTCGTTAAGAAAGTCTTCAACAAGTAAGTACTTTTGTTCTTTTAATTCATAGATTTAGATCTTATGCATGCTTTGCATAGTTTATATATAAAATCGTTCTTTATGATTTGTCAATGTACTGGTATTTTAGAAAACTTGATTAAAATACAAATTGGTCCTATATTCTTCCGCTAAGAATTTAGGAATTCCAATCCTTCAAAAATGGATGGAGGGACTAAAATGAAACGAATTCCACACCTCAGGGGCTAAATTGCTGAGTTTGTAAACTCAGGAACCAAAATGAAACTAACCCACCTCAGAGATCAAAAGTGTAATTTTCCCTAGAAAATACTTCCAATGTTTTCCCTATGCTAAACTCACAATTTAATTTTCTTTTTTCTCTCCCCTTTTAATCTCATAATGTTTTTTTAGTTGACGTAATTTTATTCTAATTAGCCATTATTTATTAAATTAAATTATAAAGATGATTAATTCAAACCTTGCTTACTAGATGATAATACACCATGTTGATGGTCAAATTTCGCTCGGGAATTTACCCTTCGCTTCACGTGACGGTCAACAGTGAATTTGTTTGACGAACAGGGAGAGCGTGACCTGCAAGATGAGCAAACGCTGCACACCGGTGTGGTGTAAACCACACACACTCCGATGCTTAAGTTAGTCGAGGTCAAGGAACACCTAGGATGTATTTAGAGTGTAGTTTTCGGCGTACCTGTGGGAGTGTGCGGCCTTCCCATTTATAGGGATTTCTAGGGTTGGGAACTCGTCCCGTTTCGGGAGATGGCCCCAGGCCTTTAGCCATGGTCGGCCTCGGCTTTGGGCCGAGGCCGAGCGTGATCCTCGGCCTCTCCCTTGGGCCGAGGCCGGGGATCATCGGATGTGGGGCCGGAGCGTACTCCGGCCCTTCGTCTGGTGGGTTGAGCCTCTTCCGCCTTTGGGCCCGATGAGTTTGGGCCTTCCCTGCGCCGAATACTGTGGGCTAATTTTGCCCATAACATTAAGCCCCCACTCTCTATTGGAGTTCACGGGCTCACCTTGATCTTCAATGGAGAGTAATAGTCAACTCAGGAAGATATCCTGCAATAAAGTGGACAAAACAAAAAAGATTCTCCTGTACTCTAACATTAGTTAAGCAAATATTTGGTTGTAGTCTTGTGAGATACTAGGGTTGGACCATTACCAGAAACTTTGAGAAGCAACTTCCCCAGTTGGTTGGGAACCAACCTTGGAACTAGGGATATTGGAATCTAGTTGGGGTCACAAGTAGAAGAGACAAAATAGAAACGGACAAAAGAAGGGGGGCTGACCGAGGTGGTCAGCCCTCTGCCGCTGCGCCAGGCGCGTGCCTGGCGCAGTAGGCTCCTGCTGCCAAGCGCAGCAGGCACGCTCGGCCTCGGCCATTGGCCGAGGCCGAGCAGGCTAAGCCTGCCATGGCAGGCCTAGTGTTGCCTTGTCCCATCTTCCGCTCTCTTTTTTTTTTTTTTTTTGCATTTCCAGCTTGAAATTCGGTATTTCCTCCTACTTTCCCTCCACCCTAGCTTCTATAAATAGGCCTCCTTTTCTCTCTTCATTACCACCACCATCCCTTGCATCCATCCTTTCTTTGTAGCCTCCATCCTCAAGGTAGTTCTCCTTCTATTTTCTTCCCCGTTTTCGTTATGGATAGCGATGAAACTGTCACTTCTCCAGACGAATTCCACCCGGAGGAGGCGTCTTATAGCTCCGATCATGATGACGATTCTTCCTTTTCGGAGGATAGTGACTTCGGACCTTCCGCTCATCCTTCGGCTTTATCATCCTCAGTGACCGCGGCTCACCTTGAGCGTTTGCGGTATGAGTATGACATTCCCGAAGATGTGCATTTAAGGGTCCCCGATCCCCACGAAAGTTTTGCCCATCCTCCAGAGGGTGAAGTTGCTTTCTACCCCGCTATGTTCAAGTTTGGCGTTCGCCTTCCGCTTCCCCTAATCCTTTAGCACTTTCTAGTGCTCGCGGGCTTAGCTCCGGCCCAAATAGTGCCCAATGGGTGGAGCCACCTCATTGGTTGCATTGTTTTATGGGCTTGGTGTAAGCAGGGGGCTTCTATGTCCACTGACCTTTTCTTTTCTCTTCACTCGATCAATCGCAGTCCAAATCTAGGACATTTGTTTTATTACATAAGTGCTAGAAAAGGGGTCATAGTACATAACCCTACTTCTGTTAAAAATTGGTTAAAAAATTGGTTCTTTGTGAGTGGAAATTGGCGGGAGTGCGGGCCAAATTATAACCCTTTTGACGTTTCAACAGTTTTTGGGGAGTATGGTGAGTGGAGTTGCTTATCTTGAGGCTTCCTCTGATTCTTCTAACTCAGTGTTCTTTCACTTGCCTCTTGCGCAGTTTAAAGGAGGGTGCGGCGCTCTGCTGAAGCACGTGAGTTTTCAGAAATCATCCAACAGATTGATCTCGCACACCGCTTCGGCCCCGATTTTGTTAAACAAGAACACTTACTGTCAATCGGCCTTGCTCGCCCCCGATCAGGAAAGCCTCTTGGTCTCTAGTAGTTCCCGATTTCATTTGATCCCGTAACCATCTTAACCTCTACATCCTCTCCTTCGCTGCTGCAGCCATGGCGCCTCGTTCCATTTTCGGAGAACGCAAGAAGGGAAAGAAAACTGCTAACGAAGCGGGGTCATCCCGCCCCGATGTCACAATCGTCACCGAAGACGAGTCGGACACTCCCTTCGCTGCTCCACGGTCTTCTACAGCGGGCCTTCGAAGGTCTTCCCGCAATCGTCGTCCTCCCACTCCCTCCGCCACCGGGGAAGGGAATTTGGGGTTCCAGTGTTCGATCTGCCAGACGGCTACTCCAGGACTGGGAGTGAGGTTGACGCTCTGGCCCAAGATTTTATATGCTGGCAAGGACTGCAATCTCACCAGCCAGACGGGGAGATTGGTTTCAATGACCCTGCTCGAGGGATCCTAGCGGCTCAGCGTCAGCTTCGCGAGGTTGGCTTGCTAACGTGCTCTTCTGCCTTTTTCTAAAACGACTGCTGACTTTTGGATTCCTCCACCTCTTACAGGTTTTCTCTCTGGTCACTGCTTCATCCATTAGCTTAGCTAATAAGATTAACGATCTGCAAAGGCACAGTGTACCTCGTCGTGAACTCGCTCAAGCCCAAGAGAGCCTGGACCGTGCAAACCGGCTCCTGGTGGAGGTTAAAGCGAACCTGGAGCTTAACAGGGCTGAGCTTAGCAGGACCAAGGTTCAGCTTGCCGAGGCAAAAGCTCACCTTGCCGATGCAAACTACCTTGCTGAAGCATATAAGAGGACTGATGAATACATCAACATGGAGAACGAGATTTGGACTGATGGAGCCAAATGGGCGCTGAAACGTGTGAAGAAGCATGACGCTTCTTTTGACCCTTCTGTTGTTCGTGGCAAGATCTCTGGCATGCGCACCGATCCTGATGCGTATCCAGTGTCTGACGGCTCTTCCAGCGGGAGAGAAGATATGGAAATCCCTCCCGGAGATGACAACCATTGAGCGGCCTCTGAACTCATTTCTGCTTTATCTGATTTCCCACTCCTGCTACGTATTGCTTTCGTGACCTCCTGTTTCGTCGTTCCTTTCCGCGCACTTGTACTTTTTCCTTTCCACTAATGAGAAATCAGATTTCTTTATCCTCTAACAACTCCTTCATCACATTTTGCGTACTTTTAGAATTATTATGAAAATCTCCACCAGAGTGGGAGAAACCATATGCATAAGAAGTTCCATCATAGTTTATGAGATAATCTCTAGACAGGCGAAGAAAAAAGGAGCAAAGCTATGCAAAAAATCATGCAAGCAGTTATCAATGAAATTGAGCAGTAGGATGGGATGGCCTTAGCCTATCCCTGTTCCCAGCCCCCACTCAAAATGTGCATTCAACATTTAGGAGTTGCATTTTTTGAGTAAGAAAAGTCAGCCTCGAACCTGGTTTTTCGAGGGCAGAGTTCGGCCTCAGAGTTGGGACGGTCGGCCTCGGCCTGAGCATGAGGTCAAGTCATGCTTTCACCTCGGCTGTACAGTTCCTTGCTGTAATGAACACCTCGGTTGTTCTAAAGAATGAAGTGACTTCCAAACTCGATCCTGTCAGGCCTTGGAGTTGGAATGTTTAGCCTCGGCCTCGGGATCAAAATGCTCGGCCTCGGCCTTGGTGCTGGAATGCTCGGCCTCGACCTTGGCATGGGGCTGAGCATTTTCCCTGCGTTGCTTGTTAATCTGCTTTACTACGTCCATCCCAGGGGTGCGTACACTCTTCTGGGGAAAGGCTTGGGGAGGCCTAGGAAGTTCCCGGGCCTCTCTTCAAGCTGTCATGGTCATCCCAGGGGTGCGTACACTCTTCTGGGGAAAAACTTGGGGAGGCCTAGGAAGTTCCCGGGCCTCTCTTCAAGCTGTCATGGTCATCCCAGGGGTGCGTACACTCTTCTGGGGAAAGGCTTGGGGAGGCCTAGGAAGTTCCCGGGCCTCTCTTCAAGCTGTCATGGTCATCCCAGGGGTGCGTACACTCTTCTGGGGAAAAACTTGGGGAGGCCTAGGAAGTTCCCGGGCCTCCCTTCAAGCTGTCATGGTCATCCCAGGGGTGCGTACACTCTTCTGGGGAAAGGCTTGGGGAGGCCTAGGAAGTTCCCGAGCCTCTCTTCAAGCTGTCATGGTCATCCCAGGGGTGCGTACACTATTCTGGGGAAAGGCTTGGGGAGGCCTAGGAAGTTCCCGGGCCTCTCTTCAAGCTGTCATGGTCATCCCAGGGGTGCGTACACTCTTCTGGGGAAAGGCTTGGGGAGGCCTAGGAAGTTCCCGGGCCTCTCTTCAAGCTGTCATGGTCATCCCAGGGGTGCGTACACTCTTCTGGGGAAAAACTTGGGGAGGCCTAGGAAGTTCCCGGGCCTCTCTTCAAGTGCTGTAAAATTTTCAAAATGAAACTCAGAGTATTTTATTTCAAGCGAATCGACCTACTACATTCCAAGCTACTTGCTGCTGAAATAAAGGAAAATTGAACATAATTTCTAATGAATTGGTTACTTGCTAACATAACAAGCTGAGGTCAATGCTCCATTGGAAGGGGATGGTTCGGTCCCTCAAATGCTCAGCCTCGGACATTTTCCGAGGCGGGCGTTGTTTGTATTATCCTGTCAATGTTCTTGAGCGCCATGAAGTAACATTCTCTTGACACCTTCTGTTCTCCGCGCACCTCTCCTACACCGTCTTCAGTTGGGAATTTCAGGACTTGATGGTATGTAGAGGCCACGGCCTTAAGTCCATGCAAAGTTGATCGTCCCAGAATGGCATTATATGCTGGGATGCAGTCCACCACCAGGAAGTTGATCATTCTGGTTACCGTCTGCGGTCCTTCCCCAAAGGTTACTGGCAGCTCGATGCTTCCCCTTGGGTTTACTTTTTCTCCTCCGAATCCCACCAATGGCGTAAGGCTCGGCCTCAGGCGGTCGCTTCCCAGTTTCATGGCATCGAACGCGGCAGCTGAGAGGACGTCGGCTGAGCTTCCTCCATCAACCAAAATTCGATGTACTTTGGCATTGGCGATTGTTAAAGCTATCACCAGTGCGTCATTGTGCGGGTGGTGTATCCCTGTGGCCTCCTCCTCTGTAAACTCTACGTTTGGTGAGTTTTTATTGAGTAGGATCGAGTACATACCTCGCTCAGTTGGCTCTATCCAAGCCTCTCGAACTGCCGCTTTCCGCTTTCTACTCGACTCCCCCCCCCCCCCCCCGAGGGTCCTCCAAGGATGGTTCGTATCTCCAGTGGGGGGTTGTTGCCTCCTTTACCTTGATTTGTTGGTGTTGGTCTCTTCCCTCTGTCTCGTACGAATTCCTTGAGATAGCCTTCTCGAATTAGGGTTTCTATTTCATCCCTCAATTGTATGCATTCTCAGGTTGTGTGGTCGTGGTCCCCGTGGAACATGCAGTATTTACTTCTATTTCTCCTGTCTGGATCTGACCTCATCCTTTCCGGGCGCTTCAGCAGACTTGTGTCCTGTATTGCGGTTAACACCTGTTCCAGTGGAGCTGTTAGTGGTGTGTACCTGTTGAACTTGGCTTTCGGCTCGGCCCTGCCTTGCGGTTCTTTGATTTCTGCTCGGCCTCGGCCATTGGCCGAGGAGTGTCCGTGTCGCTCTCGGCCGCTGTCTTCTACCCGGCACCTTTTTCCTCTGTCCTCTCTATGTCGGTCATACACTGAAACTCCCCGGCTCTCCCTTTCTTCTTGTTTAGATTTCAATAGTTCCTCGGCGCTTATAAACCTCTGTGCCCGAGTCATGAATTCCACATATGTCCGTGGTTGGCTTTCTCCGATTGAATTCAGCAACCTCTCATCCTGTAATCCCGAGATGACAGCTGCTAGGGCGACTCCATCATCGTACCCCTCTACTTGCAAAACCTCATTACTAAACCTGTTAACGTAATCTTTTAAACTTTCTCTCGGCCCTTGCTTGACCGTTAATAAATTGATTTGTGGCTTCTGTCGGTCTCGAGCCCCTAAGAACTGTGTGACAAACACGCGTGCCAAATCTTTGAACGAGCCGATTGACCTGCGCGGTATTTTACTAAACCACTGTCTTGCCAAACCTGTCAACGTTAACGCGAAGGCGCGACACTTTGTCGCCTCATTCGCCCCATGGAAATCCATCCAGGTAAGGTACGAGTCTAAGTGCTGCTTCGGATCTTTCTTTCCGTCGTACTGTGGGAAGTTCGGCACCTTAAATTTATGGGGTACTTCCCCCTCCATTATCTCGTCGGTGAAGGGTGGCTCCATCTGCCCGATTAGCTCCTCTATATCTTCATCCTCAACTCTCCTCTGGAAGTAGCGATGGCTGTCTTCTTCTTTCAACCACTTGGATAGCTCCTGCTCTCGTCTCTTCTGGCCCTGCTCGGCCTTGGACACTGCTCGAGCCCCCAACCTTTTCCTACCACCATTCTCTGCATACATACCTGGCATTGGCTTTGGCGGAGAATTCCCACGGACCTTCTAGTGGCTAGGTCCAGCTCCCTTCCGGGTCTGATCATCCACCGGATGGTGCATTCGGCTCGTTACACTTTCCGAATCTCCTACCTCCTCGTCTGCTATTCCTTTGCCCTTTTTTGGATCTCTGCGCAGATGCTCTTCCCCGAGCCCTACGGGCCCAGGTTTTTTTAACAGATTGAGTATTTCAGTCGGGCTTTGGCCCATCTCGTTCATCCTCCCCTTAATTGATGCGATCTCGACCTCCTGGGACTGGAGTCGAACTTGGGGATTCAGCTCGTCTACCTCCGGTTGATCTTGGTGCTCCATTGCAGCTGCGTTTTTTCTACCGAGCTCAGCGTTTGCTAGTCAGTGTCTCTCCCCACAGACGGCGCCAACTGTTGATGGTCAAATTTCGCTCGGGAATTTACCCTTCGCTTCACGTGACGGTCAACAGTGAATTTGTTTGACGAACAGGGAGAGCGTGACCTGCAAGATGAGCAAACGCTGCACACCGGTGTGGTGTAAACCACACACACTCCGATGCTTAAGTTAGTCGAGGTCAAGGAACACCTAGGATGTATTTAGAGTGTAGTTTTCGACGTACCTGTGGGAGTGTGCGGCCTTCCCATTTATAGGGATTTCTAGGGTTGGGAACTCGTCCCGTTTCGGGAGATGGCCCCGGGCCTTTGGCCCTGGTCGGCCTCGGCTTTGGGCCGAGGCCGAGCGTGATCCTCGGCCTCTCCCTTGGGCCGAGGCCGGGGATCATCGGATGTGGGGTCGGAGCGTACTCCGGCCCTTCGTCTGGTGGGTTGAGCCTCTTCCGTCTTTGGGCCCGATGAGTTTGGGCCTTCCCTGCGCCGAATACTGTGGGCTAATTTTGCCCATAACACACCAATTACCATCCCAAAGTTCAATGGTTCAGCTGTAGTTGTTGTACTTAAAAATGTAATGATAACATTTATTAATATTCAATAAAATAATAGAATTTAAACTTATTATAGTAATTATTTTTTTAATTTAAAAATTCTCATGACATATTCTTTACTTAATGCATTTTTAATTTATTAGAAACATAAAAAGGTATCTAGTTACCATCATATATCTTATTTTGATTCCAAATGAAAGTAAACAAGATGAATTGTTTTTCTTACTTTGATTTTAGACAATTTCAAATAGATAACATCAAAGGAACAACAATTTTAATTCTGATTGATCTCACTTTTAGTGATTTTCATTCTAATTCTTTGTCATTTTGATTCTTGGTATGTAAATGAGGTCGTTTTTTTTTTTAAAGAAAATGTCGTAAATGGGGATCTTACTTTCATAAGAGTATCAAATATCTTTATTCATGGGTATAAAAAAAAGTATGGAAAAATGACTTATTTCCATACTGAATTAAAAAAAAAAAAAAAAAAAATCCATACTCAATTTCTCAAACCTTGCACCATGCAAAAGATTATGTAACATTCGGTTAGTTTTGGTAATTTTATAATTAAATGTAGGTTGATGAATTAAGTTTTCTAGTCATTTGAATATATTAATTTCATAATTAGTTTAACATTTAGTTTAAAAAAATAATACATTATCTATTAGAATATTTTCCTAATTAAGAAGAAAAAATAATATATTATCTAGAAGAAGAAGAAGAAGAAGGTCCTCTCTATTGTTAATACAAGAGATATTATTTGGATTTTCTATTAAGGTAAGCGGTTTCGTTCTTGATATTGTGAAGGAAGCTCATTAGCAGGGAATCTATGATCTGTTAGTTTTAGTTATTGATGTGTGCAACTGTATCAATTTTCTGTTATCAATTTCAGTTGTAAGTATTCATTATTTGTATTCACAGTAAGTCTATATAAAGACTACTGCTTTGATCACTTCTTAATAAGATGAGATTATCCTTTGTGATCATACAAAAGTCATATTCCTTCTCTTCATTATCTTGACTTGGTATCAGAGCACATTAGTCTAGCGACATTTTTTTCCCTGGGCGATGGATCTTTCTTCTTCTGAGATAAGTACTTTTGGTGATAATTCCCAACACTCAAAGATTATTAATCCTGGAAACAAGATTAATACCGTCAAGCTTGACGAGGAGAATTTCTTACTATGGAAATTGCAAGTAGTGACTGTACTACGCGGACACGGATTGACGAAGCATATCGATGAAGACGCCGATATTCCAGATAAGTTTCTTCCCTCAAATGAAACTTCTTCTTCTGCGAAATTACCAAACCCTGCATATGAACTTTGGGTTCGTCAAGATAGCCTGATAACAACGTGGCTTTTGGGTTCCATGTCAAATTCTTTACTCTCTGAAATGCTTGACTGCGATACGGCGTGTGAGGTCTAGAAGATTCTCAATAATCGCTTCTCCTCAAGGAATATGACAAGAATGATGGACCTGAAGTCCAAATTGGAGTCGATCAAGAAAGGAAATCTCAAATTGGAGGAGTATTTTCAGAAGGTCAAGAATCTTGTTGATTCTATGGCAGCAGTTGGTCGGAAAATCTCTCATACTGATCATGTCTTACACATTCTTGGAGGTCTAGGGCCAGAGTATGATTCAGAGTATGATATTATGCCTTATAACGAGGTTTGAAAAACTATGGTCCCGTTTGATAACTATTTCGTTTTTTGTTGTTGGTTTTTGAAAATTAAAGCTATAAACACTATTTTTACTCACAATTTTCTTTGTTTTTTATCTACACATTAGTTCCCATGTTTTCAAAAACTAAGCCAATTTTTTTTTTTAAAAAAAAAAAAAAATAGTTTTCAAAAACTTTTTTTGTTTTTGGAATTTGGCTAGGAACTCAAATGTCTCCTTAACAAAAATGAAAACCATTGTAAGAAGATTGAGAGAAAACAAACACAATTTTCAAAAACAAAAAACCAAAAACGAAATGGTTATCAAACGGGGCCTATATATTTTTAATTCTACGTTTGAATTGTATTTTCTATGTTACATTGCATATTGAAAAGTATACAAGTTTATTTGATAGAGGAACTCATGCATGTGTATGATCGTGAACATGTTTTTGAAGAAAAAGATTGTGACAATTATCCTTCCCTGATCATGTTGATGTAAATTCATGTGAGGCTTTGTAAGAAGACCCTACACAAATGGATCGTCAATTATCTTTTATTAAAATTTGATCGTACATAAAATTAAACCTACTTAGGCTCCACCAAGAGTTGACATATGTTACATCTTATCAAAAGAGGGGTGCTTTGTTGGGTGAGACTCGAAATTGCAACTAAATCATCCATTGCAGTTTTCGAATCTCTCACATGAAACCTTGTTATATAAATCTATATAATAACTCACAAATTACAACTAATTACACAACCAATGAGAAAGAAGATTTAGAGAATTAAACTAGCAAACAGTTCAGCAACATAAATTAGAAATAGAGATGGAAATTAAAGGAGAATGGGGAGAATGAACCCAGAGAATTATAGTATAGTTTGATCTTAAATTGATTTACATCCACTTAGAGTCCAATGACTAAAATCAATTGAGCAAAAATAGATTAAAAAACACACTTAATTAGGTCATGTTTGGGAATGATCTCATAATGGCTAAAATCACTTTTGCTTAGGTCCTTTTTAGTGATTTAGACATTATAAAAGTAATCTTGATCCTTCTAAAATTCAATGATAATTAAATCGCTCAAAAAACCTTGATAAGCTTCAACTTCCTTCAAAATGGATGTATTTTGCTGTACCAAATCACTCGAAAAGCACAATCTACTGTTTACCAATAAATTGCAATCCAAACACAATTCAACAAAATAATCAGCCATAAAAGAAACCATCAGAGAAGAAATATGAGATGAACAAGAGAATTTAAAGTGGTTCGATCCAAAATTGGATCTACATCCACTTTGAGACGATTCACTAAATCAAACGAGCAGGAAGATTACAAAACATAACTTTCGCTCATAAACAGTGAAATACAATTCACTCTTACAAATCAACAGGGCTTCAAGAGAGAAGAATCCCCAGATATATGATGAGAAGAAGAAGAACTGCAAGCCTCCTTATCCCAGCTTCATGTAAAGGCTTACTCCACTTACAGGGTACTATTAACATGATTAGTTGGGCATTAAAGGGTGACAAATGATTATGAAATGAGTTAATTCTTCACTTTGACAAAAAAAATTTAAATGTTAAGTAGTTTTAGATCTCCCATGTTTTATGGTGTTATGAATCCTGTTATGTTTGTGTATGCATTTTTTTTTTTTTTTGAGTACATCAACATTTGGGGTGGAGAGATTCGAACCTCTGACCTCTTGGTTGAGGGTACATGTCAATTACTGCTGAGCTATACTCGCTTTGGCTATGTTTGTGTATGCATTTTTTACCCCATTGGTGGGACTATTAATTACTAGGTATTTTTAATACTCACCCTCGACATTTTATTGAGTAATAACAACGACGTATAAAGCGAGTGATGAGGACATGGATTTTTCCAGTTCGTTAATTTTCATATTTTCTTATATTGTTTATCAAAAATTACCTATTTATCAATTTATTTTATTTTATGTTTTACAATAATTTCTACTAGGACCTAAATAAAGAGCTTAAATTATTTTATGTGCTCCATATCTTTTCTCAAGAATTTTCAAATGCCACTAGTATATGTAGTAATGTCCTTAGGCAATTGAAGTTCAAAAGTCTGCCTATTACAGCAGATATCAAAGCAATGTTCAAAGATAGCTTTGGTAATGTTCCCTTATTTAGTTGAAATAATGGTGTCCTTATAGATTATGTATTCTTAATCCATTCTCATCCTTATTCTCATCTCATCCCTTTATTTCAAACAGCCTCTTAGGGTCCGTTTGGTAACGTTCTCGTTTTTTGTTTCCATTTCTTCATTTTTAATAAAGAAAAATAGAATTTCATGACCCTAACACCTATACATTCAATAATAATAAACCTATATTCTTATTTATGTTTGGAAAAAATTGGAAACAAGAACAAAAAAGGAGAAACTAGTTTTAGTTGTTTCCAAAAGTTCTATACAAATTTTGGGAGTGTTTCTAAAAAATGAGAAACAAGAAACATACATAGTTATTAAATGCTTAGATTTCTTAATAAAATTGGAAACAAGAAACAATAAAACGTTACCAAACAGGTCCTTAATGGCTTAACACAGTGGCGGATTTAGTTAAGGTCCGGAGCCCCCCTCAGTTTTTTGTTATTTATATATTAGTATTATATTGAACATTCTAAATAACAAAGTGTAGTGTTGTCAGCTTGGTTTTGCCCTCTTCTAGCCTCCATCATACTCAAGTTTGAGCCTCACTTGTCATGCATTAATCTACAAAAATGGAAACAAAGATTTTCCCTTTTATTTTTTATGTTCAACTGACAGTCTCAATACCATAATTTCCTTTTTTAAGTGTAAATGAATGACAATCTTTTATTCTAAATGATTTAAGTTTATTTAAATTTAATATATTCAAATTTTCTTTTTTCTTTTAGGCTAGAATCATATACTAATTTTCAATTCAAAGTTCAAACCCTAATTTTATCTACAATTACAAACATTGTTCTTCACCCACCACGTACTATTTTGAACCTAAGAGAAACTCCTCCCAAGTCAAATTGTTGCTGGCAATTTCAAGAAGTCAAGAATTTGAGGATTAATTTTATAAGGTACATTTAGTTTTCATATTTCAATTACTTGTATGCATTTAGTTTTCATGTTTCAATTACTTTTGTACATTTAGTTGTCATGTTTCCATTATTTTTATACATTTAGTTTTCATCATTCTTATTTTAGGTTTTAGTTTCTTTATTTTATTTATTTTTATTAATGTATTGTAGATTTAATTTGAAAATAGAAAGATATTATAAAAGAAAATCGATTGGGTCATCATTTCCATTCAAGAAAAGTAATAATAGCTCGGATAAATTTTTGGAATTTCTTACTTGCAAATTATTTTTACTGGATTTAAGTAAAGCCCCCTCTGAACAAAATTTCTGGGTCTGCCACTAACTTAACATGACCCAATGTTTGAACATATCCCTATTTTACACACATTGATAATAAATGCACATAAATATAAATAAATATTATGTCTAGAGATAGCAATGCAAAAGTGTAACACAAAGGGTTGGTGTTTGACATGTGAATAATGTACACAAAACATCACTATGTATGATAGGAGTGAAAACAATGGTGGTTGTCTTATTTGTAGACAATGATGGACAGACCAATATGAGTTCATGAAAATTGACATATTAACTAATCAACCTTTTTTTTCTACTCATCTCACCATTCATCTTGGACTTTTCTTTCCAACTATATTGTTTATTTTAATTTTTCAACCTTCGGAACATTGTACATATTTCTTTTTCCTTTTGACTTTCTATTGGCAACTCTATTATTTTTAAGATTTGAGAAATGAGTTTTGAAGGGCCCGTTTGGTAACGTTCTCGTTTCTTGTTTCTTGTTTCCAATTTTATTAAGAAATCTAAGCATTTAATAACTATGTATGTTTCTTGTTTCTCATTTTTTAGAAACACTCCCAAAATTTGTATAGAACTTTTGGAAACAACTAAAACTAGTTTCTCCTTTTTTGTTCTTGTTTCCAATTTTTTTCAAACATAAATAAGAATATAGGTTTATTATTATTGAATGTATAGGTGTTAGGGTCATGAAATTCTATTTTTCTTTATTAAAAATGAAGAAACGGAAACAAGAAACGAGAACGTTACCAAACGGGCCTGAAACAATTTTAGTTTTTTGGGTTTCAAAAATTTTCTTAAAAACACTGTAATTCAATCCATTGATAAAAGATGAAAGGTTATTGTACACTCGACGATTATCTTATATAGAGATATAAATCTAGTCATACATACTCAACTTACTAAGCACACAAGCAACGATAACACTGTTTTTGTTTTAGCATTCATCAGCTATACATAGATACAAACTATCTAATAAACAATCTTGAATATTGACAGCCACTTCCAATACATAAATAAAGAATTCTAAAATCAATTGAGGTATACAAATAAGTTCTAAATTAAAATTGCAAAGAGAGAATTATATTTATCTTTTCAATATTATGATGTTCACCAATAGGTTAAATATCCATAAATATAGACTATTGATTTATTTTTGAGAAAATCATTAAATGATAAAGGCTACAATACAACCAAAATTCCTTCTCCTAATTATTATGTTGTTTCAATTAAAGTACTCATATGGGATGAGACTGCTCAATAATGTATGGAATCATTTCCTTTGAATTTGACTCTCTATCTCTCCCTTAGACTTTTTATATTGGAAATATAAAATCAATCAAATAGTAATCTCTCTCTCTTTTTAATTTTTGGTATCTCAACATTGGATACTCTCTTTGCTCTTAAAATAATTAAATGTGAGCATTTAATATTTCTCTCTTTTTTTATGGCTATGAAATAAATAGCTTACTTTTCTTTGTTCTCAATTACAATATTGGTTCAAAGTAGTTGATAGCATTATTATTTTTATCTAATTATAAGAATGGTCCTCGTTATTGCATTTTTAGTAATTTAATAGTGGTTCAAAGTAGTAATCATTAATTTCTCAAAAAAAAAAAAAAAAAAGGTACTAATTATTAAAATATTAAAAAAATCCTAGAAAACAATAAAATATCTGCTTTTAAAAGTTCACTTAAAAATAAAATAAAAATAATATTTTGAGAGTTGAAAATATAATTTTTTTTTTTTAACGCTCCGTGCTTTTGGGTGTTATTTAAATTCCATGGACAAAGTCGAATGAAAATATATTTATTATTTGGGCTTTTGATATGGAATTATAATTTAATACCAAGGCATTGGAAAATTATTCTCGGGATATGAGCTTTACATAAATTAAATCTCTACCTTAAGCTTGATATATTTTTAAAGCCAATGTTGGTTGCAAGAAAAGTTAAGTGTTGAAAAGTTTATGCTAATCAAAGGGGTTTTAGTTGGAATCCTATTCTTAGAATCCTATTATTGGGTTTTTTATTAAAGGGATTAAAGAAAGGAGAAAAAGGAAAATAAGAAAAGAAACCCTAGCCTCTCAAACTTTCTTTTCTTTCCTCTTTGCCGTGAAGGGCCCCCACTTTTTGCCGTTTTGCAGCCAGCCACCCCTCCCTTTGCGTGTGTATCTGCTGACCCAGCCGCCGCCTCGCCCTCGCCGAAGTGGAGCCGTCGCTATCGCAGCAAGCCCGCCGTGGGTGTTCTCTCTCTCTCTCCGTCTCTTCGCTGTCTCTCTCTCTGTGTGCGTTTGCTTCGCGTCCCGTGGGTTTTAGGTGTGGAATCTTTCCTCTCGCCATGCCATCGTGAGACCCATCCTAAACCACTGCAGTAGTAGCTCGAGGTCGTTGCTCTCTCTCTCGCGCACCTCTTTCTTTGTTTGGTGGGTTTCGTGGTTTCGTGTCTCGAATCTTCTCTTCCTTGCGTTCAGACAAGAAAAAAACGTGGGTAAGTCTTTCTCCGTTGTTCTTGGTTGTTTTAAGCCCAATCTAAGTGTTCCTTTGTTCGATTCGTTAGATCTCGCGTCCTAGCAGCTCGAAGCTTCAGTTCCTCGCGTTTTCGCCTCTGTCCAGCAGCTGATTCGGGTGTTTTTTAGGTCGTTTGGCATTTTTGGTAAGTCTAATCCCTTACCCATGCACCTTTAGACCTTTTATTCTAGTTTGAGCAAATGCCCAATCATAATGGACTCCGTATTTCAGGATTTAAGTCTGATTAGCTGCTGTCCAGCGCCGTCCTTGCTCAGTTCGTGAGTGTTTCGGCGTTAATTAGCGTTTCCGGTAAGCTTTAGCTCTTACCCAAGTTCAGTTGGTGTTAGAATCAAATGTCCAATGGTTTAGGTGCTGAAATTTTAATATTAGCGATGATTTTTCTATTCTACAGCGCCGCCTAAGTGTTCGATTGAGTTCGATACACTTCAACTCAAATACCCACTGCCCAAGGATCGTTCTAGCGCATCGTTAGAGGTTAGGATAACCCGTCTAGCATTGAAACGGGTTCGTTTGGGTAAGTTTCCTTCCTGTCCCTTGGTTTATAGCGTTGTAGTTTGCTACCCATTAGTTGTTTAAGCCTTAGAAGCATGTGTTGGTCGTTATCCTTGGTTTATCTAGGCTCGTAGTTGTTGCTCAACCTTCATAAGTCCTAGAATATGCTTATTAATGAGTTGTTTTAGTTTAAGTCATGTAGTTCATCAATGCCATTTAGTCTCGTCGCCTATGTAGCTTTGCCCGATCCTTATAGGTTCTTTAAGCATGGTTTAAATGAGCTTTTGCTTGCTGTTTGTGGCTTAAAAAGCATGCTAGGTCAAGTCTCATTAATTAACTAGGCCTTGGTTGCATTGCCTAAGTTTTAAGAGTTCTTAGAATGTCATTCCTGTGACTTTTTACTTGCTGTCCAACGGCTGAAAAGCCTTAGTAATGGTCGTTCAGCATATGCCCATGGCTCGTAGTGCCTTAGACATGGTTGCCCACGGTCTAAAGCTTTTGGGTTTTCATTTTGGAAAATGTTTGAAGACTGTTTAACAAGGAAATAGGCCTAGTAAGTGGGATTTGGCTTTTCAAGCATATCTTAAGATCTTTAGGTAAATTCTAACCCTTTTTAGCTGCCTTTGTGAATTAGGAGCTCATCTTGGCTGCTTTAGGCTTG
Source organism: Luffa aegyptiaca (assembly GCA_017139565.1). Lineage (NCBI taxonomy): Eukaryota > Viridiplantae > Streptophyta > Magnoliopsida > Cucurbitales > Cucurbitaceae > Luffa > Luffa aegyptiaca. The sequence continues at coordinate 9,098,196 of CM029397.1, forward strand.
TTGGAGTTGCTTAGGAGCGCTATAGGTAAGTAGTTTCTACTTACTAAGCTTATTTGTCTGCATGAAGCATGATTGCTTGTTAATCTGCTTTTCTTATATTTGTGCTTTGTATGAGATGTCATATATATGAACTGTTGTGCTGTGATCCTTAAAGTGCTTTGTATGAAGCATGAATTGTATCTTCTGTGTTGCTTAAGTTGTATTAGCTTAAGGTGCTTAAGCATGTTGAGTGTTTGTCTTGAGTATGGCGAATGTTGAGTTTAGCTGGCTTGCATGTTGCATGGGGGATGTGTAGCATGAGTCGGGTGTGAGGCACAGCACATGGTGCGTAATTCATGTGTAGCGGAGCATGACGCGGAAATCACGTGGGTGTGAGTGCGGAGCGTGATGCGGAAATCACGTATGAGTGGCGCAACACATGGCGTGGAATTCATGTGGGGTAGGTGCGGAGCAAGACACGGAAATCATGTAACTAGCGCAGCACATGGCGCGGAATTCATGTGTAGCGGAGCATGACGCGAAAATCATGTAAGTAGCGCAGCGCATGGCGCGAAATTCATGTGTAGCGGAGCATGATGCGGAAATCATGTGAGTAGCGCAGCACATGGCGCGAAATTCATGTGTAGCGGAGCATGACGCGGAAATCATGTGGAGTCTAGTGCGTGCGTGCATAGCGTGTGGTGCATTTGCATGAGTTGGTTGTTTTTAAGCATGTGATTAGTGTGTAGCTTAAAAGCACGTTGTTAGTTTATAGCTTAAAAGCATGTTGTTTGTTGTGGTTGTGTAAACCTATTGGATGCGTGTGCTAAGTATGTTGATTGTATTGGTTGTTGTTTATGGCTTGGTAAGTACCACGGTTGTACTGATACCCCCTTCCCCATCTTCCCCCCAACATTTTAGATGTTGCAGGTTTGGTCAATGAGCTGGATCTTGGTGATGAGGAGGAGAGCTACGAGGAAGATGCTTAGGATGTCGTGGTTTTATTTCGTACCTATGTTTTGATAGGCTAGTTGGATTAGTCGTTTATGTTGGTGAGATTTGTTGTGTTGCTTATATTGTGAACTTAGAGTTTAGTTCCATTGTTATATCATTTAAAGAATAAAGTTGTTTAGATAGTATTCTTTTGGGATAAGTAGCTAGTGATAATAAAAGTTCAATCTGTAATCTGGTTTGTGCATGTTTTATTTAATGCATGTTGCTACGAGGTCTGACTCGTATGGAGAGATAGGTTGTGAATCTGAAATGGAGTTGGTGGAGTTGAGTTGGTTGCTTTGGAGTGTTTTACTTGTTTATCAGGTGTAAAAAATTTGGGTCAGACCATTTTACGCCGTTATGCTGCCGAAATTTTCGATACTTCCAGTTTAAAGTGGTTCAGATCTGTGGATAATAGTTTGAGGGTTGTAGTAACGTCTCTAGGCTAAGGTTGGAAAACCTGGGACGTTACATTTTTAGTTCAACGCAGAGATAAAAATTACATATCACCTTTTGTTTCAAAAAAAAAAAAAATTACATATCACCTTTTGATCAAGAAAATCATCTCATGATAAAATTTCACATTTGATTTTAAATTAGATATATTAAAAATAATGAATATCAACTATAACTAGTAGAGTGTCTTTATAAATTATTTTGAAAAACATTTTCTATTTTTATTTTTAAAATATAATAAACTAATATTATGTACCAATTGCAATCAGAATTACCCAAACTGGCATATTTAGATATTTTTTGGCTTATACTTCTCTAGATGTGGTCTTTTTTTTTTTTTTCTTTTAAGATGAAAAGGGTATACTGTTATTTATTTGACATAATTGTAAAACCATCCATAAATGAATAGACTTTTAATGAAGAGACTAAAACCTACAAAATAACTACATTATTAAATTTTAAGATTTCAATTTCTTGTATATATCTAAATACATATATTTTATATCTTTTAAGTATTTGTATTTAAAATATTTAACCCTAAACATTTACTATTTGTAGCTAAGGATACAAATAGACAATAAGATGCATGTGAAATTAGACAAATTGGCTTATTAATTTTTGTCTGGCATTTCATATAAAAAGCTATAGATCCCACCTTTACCCTCTTTAGTTATTTATTTCCCTATCATATTATAATATAATCAACATGTATTAAACAATTTTTATTCATAAACTATTGAATTACAACCATAATAAAAAAAATAATACTATTTATTATTTAACCCAAGTAAAACTCAACTAGTTAATATATTGTAAAGTATTATTTTTAACATAAGTAAAATTCAAACTGGTTAACGTATTATAACCATAACTAAAGATCAAAGGTTCAAATTTTCACTCCTATTGTTGAGTTTAAATAAGAAAAAAACATGAAACGAAAGAGTACGTGATTATTTAGTTTGACGTAGATGTAGAACCCTTTCACCTGTACATACATATACTCACACATCCGCAGGTCGTGGATTAGATTAATAATAGTATTTTAGTTAAACTTTTATTTTTCTTTTAAATTTTCATGTTTATTTCATTTAGTTTTAAAATTAGATATAGATTTTGAAGAGATGAGAAACTTAGGATCCATTTGATACCATTCTATGTTTAATTATGTTGGCATCCTAACAATTTATTGGTATATTTTTTACATTTTTTAAAAACAAATTTGAATTATAAGTCAAATTTAAAAACAAACAAAAAGATTTAGAATTACTCTTTTTATTTAAAATTTGACTTTGAATTTGTAAACATTTTTTTTTAAAAAAATGACGCCTTAGTTGGCTAGTTTTTGTGTTTAGTTTTCTATTTACATTTTTTTTAAATCATTGAAAAAATGATTTTTTTTCTTGACTTATTAAAAAGTTAAAATGGTATATTTTTTAGGTTAAATTATCAAAAATACCATTGAACTATGGGGTTGATTTCAATTATACCACTTAACTTTCAAAAGTTTAATTTTAACCCTTGAAGTTTGAAGTTTGTTTCAAAACGACCCTAGGAGACATTTTCTGTTAAATTTATGCACGAAAAAGAATGTAATTGCATGTGTTTTTTTCCACATTTATGTTCAAATATATTCACATAAGTAACCATATATATGCAAACACGTCATTTTCCGTCCATAAATTTAACGAAAAAAATGCCTTCAAAGGTTGTTTTGAAACAAAATTCAAACTTCAAGAGTTAAAATGAAACCGTTGAAAGTTCAGAGGTATAATTGGAACTGAAACCACTCCCATACTTCAGGGGTATTTTTGATAATTTAACCTAACAGTTTTAAAGTAACATTTTTTTTAATATTTAAAAATTTTAAAGAGCATAAAAATCTTTACCAATGTGATTATGTTCACTGTTTCCATTTTCTTTTTCAATCAAACAAAAATAATAATTAATATTAGCATGTAATATTGTTTAGTGTTCTGTTATTGTTTAATTAGTTGGTTATTTAACTAACCTCAGTACTAAATGGCTATTTATGGGCCCGTTTGGTAGTTTCTTCGTTTTTTATAAAGAAAAATAGAATTTCATGACCCTAACACCTATACATTCAATAATAACAAACCTATATTCTTATTTATGTTTGGAAAAAATTGGCCAAAGCGAGCTTAGCTCAGCGGTAATTGACATGTACCCCCAAATGTTGATGTACTCAAAAAAAAAAAAATGTTTGGAAAAAATTGGAAACAAGAACAAAAAAGGAGAAACTAGTTTTAGTTATTCTAAAAAATTCTATGCAAATTTTGGGAGTGTTTCTAAAAGATGAGAAACAAGAAACATACATAGTTATTAAATGCTTAGATTTCTTAATAATATTGGAAACAAGAAACAAGAAACGAGAACGTTACCAAACGGACCCTATATGTCTTTATGTTCACTAATAATATACAAAAATATTTGTTTTCTCAAACTAAAAAATAATTAGATCAATCAAACCATAGCACACTCTTTGTACGTTTCCATTTATATTTTCATTTCATTTTTTATTGTTTTCTATCTTATTTATTTTTTTAGAAAGAAAAATGTTTCTTATTGGTTTTTTATACATAAAAAAACATTTAATAACTACTCATTCACATTCTCTCAATTTTTAAATTAAAAAATATATATATACATATTCCTACTTTAAAAATATTTAGAATTATCAAAGTATACTTTATTTTTAAAAATATTTTTTTATAAGTAAAAACAAACGAATAAAGTAATACTCCAATTTATATATTTGAAAAACTACAAAGAAAAAGAAAAAGAGATCAAAGCGAGCATCAGTCGTAATTGACACATACCCTCGTATGAGAGGTCCACCCCAAAAGTTGTTGAACTCAATACGTAGGGGAGAAAAAATCCTTTTTTTAATTTGAAAAATACGTAGACAATTGAAAAGAATCCTAAAACAATATATCAAATACACATGTAACAGAAATACATTATCCTTTTTTTTTTTCTTTAAGTATTTATCCTTTTCTTAGGGGAGAAAAAACGTTATCGTATAACCTCTCACCTCTCTGATCATTTCTGAAAATTAATACAAAGTTGACTCTAAGAAATTAAACGCTGACATTCCTTAGAATGAAAAGTATAAATACTTTTTCAAAAAAAAAAAAAAAGAAAAGAAAAGTATAAATACATTCTCCAAGAAACAAGTATAAATACACATATTTCCACAAAAAAAAAAAAAAATATATAAATACACATAAAATTAAGGTTAAATTATAAAAAATACTTCAATAATACCCTCACTTTCAAAAATTTCATTTTAGCTCTCGAAGTTTGAATTTTGTTTTAAAACAACCTTTAAAGACATTTTTTCATTAAATTTATGGACTGTTTGTAGATGTATTGTTGCTTATGTGAAGATATTTGAACATATACGTGGAAAAAAACAATAAAAACACATGCAAATACATCATTTTCCATCCATAAATTTAACGGAAAGTGTCTCCAAGTGTCGTTTTGAAGCAAACTTCAAACTTCGAGTGCTATGATAAAACTTTTAAAAGTTGAGGTAATTGAAACCAACCCCGTAGTTTAGGGGTGTTTAAGATAATTTAACTTATAATTAATAAAGAATCTTTACTAATTTATAATTTACCTAGATTTAAGCAAAGCTTTATTCTCTGCTATCTGCAGAAATTCAGAACAGATAAAAATATGAAGAGAAAAAAAAAATGAAAAATGTAAAGGCATCAAGTAGCAATCAACCACAACTAATGTGTGTAATTTTTATTCCCATATTTGTTTTGTTTTGGGTGTCGGTTTTGACATTCTCTCTCCTCAAAGGGGTTGGGTTGAGGAGAGAGAAAATGAAATGAATTGGGAGTGTGTGGTCTCGTGTCCCACATCGGAAACTTGGGAAGTTGGATGCAAGAAAGAGAAGAGCATTTAACCCACTTTGCTTCCCATTATTCAGTCATCAAACTTCTCCTTTTTCCTTTCACTCTTCACATTTTGCTTTCATTAGCACAAACCTCACATGAGAAAGGGATGGACCATTTATTTTATGTTCCATATCCATCCCTTCACATCTCTATGATATTATAATTTAATATTCATTATATATTATTTTTAAATTTTCTTTCGATTTTTATACTTTATTTTGATTTTGAGATTTATTCTATTTTCATCCCTAGATTTTAAATTTAGGGAAAAATAACTTTTTGGTCCTTTAGTTTTGAGGAATATGTGTGTTTTGTCCATAAGTTTCAAAATAGACTTTTTTAGTCCTTGAATTTTGAGAAACAAGTTTAAATAATGTTTTTATTTTTTCTTTAATAGTTAATAAATAGATTGATAACATATTCACAAATACTAATGGCATATATTGAAGAAAAAAAACATTGAAGCGACATAGGTTAATTAGGATGAGTGGATATTGAGTAGATATTAGGGCTAGAATAATAACAATGACTAAAATTATTCTTTTTTGAAAGTTTAGAAATTAAAATAAACTTTTTTAAAAAATTAAGAAAAAGATAAATGCAAATTTGAAAGTTCGTATATCAACTCAAACAAAAAGTATGAAGTTATATAATTTTCATGGCTAAATTATAAAAAATACCTCGAACTATGGGGTTTGTTTCAAAAATGCCCTTGAACTTTAAAAATTTTCAAGAATAGCCCTGAACGTTGAAGAATGTTTCAAAAATACCCTTGCCATTAAATTTTTGTGACACCCGAGAATAGGAAGGGTACATGAATGAACCGAGATCATATTCGAATGAGAGGGATCCTAAGGACATGAAAGTATGGTCAAGATAAGCTTAAAAGAATTGATAGATACTACCTATATCAACGAAGTTCTATGTTAGGTGACCTCTTGGGTATTTTCCTAAGAAGAATGTGAGTGAGGACAAAACATGCTAAAAGGACCCCAGTTTTTGAAATGATGTGTTGAAAGAGAAGAAAAACTCCTAGACTATGAATACATGACAAATAAGTAATGTTTCTTATTAATTTTCATGGAGAAAGAATTTACAGTGAGAGAAAGAAAAAAAAAAAGCATTTTCCAATAATGGTATTTTTGAAATTTTATTGAAAGTTCAAGGGTATTAATGAAATTGAAACTTTAACGGTTTCCATCCAAAAATTAACGGTAATAGTATTTTTAAAACATTTTTCAAAGTTGATGGGTATTTTTTAAACCTTTTAAAGTTGAGATTATTTTTGAAACAAACCCATAGTTTAGGTGTATTTTTTATAATTTAGCCAATTTTCATTTCGACTATATAAAAGGTCTTTGTTAAAGTTATTATCATGGCTGGTTGAGAATAACATTCTTTTACTTCGATCCGATGCGAGACTATATTTGAAACGGAGACTATTTGTTCCCACCCTAACTCCTTTCTCTCTCCTCTCCTTTCTCTCTCTCTTAATTATGAAGTTGGTGAAAACTTATGGCTCCCGTCTTCCTCCATCTGTTAGGCAACTCCATTAGAAACAAGGGTCCCACAAGATACTTTTCTCTGCAGTGTCTTGATTCTGTGAACTTTTTTTATCTGCTAAAACCCTCTGTTTCATCTGCCAAATCCTACATTTTTAACATCAGACTAAAGTTTTTTAAGCCCTAAAGCAAATCTGATGGATCATTAGTTTCAAAAGGCTCTGAATCACGGATCGACAAGCACCGGAAAAGCATGCTTAACTTTTCTCTAACACAAAGCAGAAGAAACAAAACAAGACAACGGAATGGAGTCTGAGTTGAGTGGAGAGGTTCTTTTTTCTTTTTTTTTTTTTGGTTGAAAAGATTTGCAGAAACAATGCATTTAATGGTGCTGCTGCAGATGAGGTTTATGAGATAATGACTCAAAATAAAAAAGAGTAAATCAAAAGAAAAGTAAGGAAGGTCAATTTACATACCCAAAAACAAACAACTGCCAGGGTCAGAGAGGTGCCTTGGAGTAGCATTAAAGACTCTTCTTCTTCCTCCTCTCTGCAATCGAATCTTCCTGCACTACCCAACATTAGGTTCAAGGATGTGAAAAGAACAGAGTTTTTTCAAAGAAATCCTTACTTGGGTTTTCATGAATCTTGATTGAAGAAAAATGGGTTGTGTTGCGAAGTGCGTTTTCATGATTGTTGTCTTCATGTCGATGCCTTTTCCATCGCAGAACTCCCACATTTTGATTGCTAACTCACTGTTGAATGCAGCAGAGAGCTTCAATGTTAAAGAGCTTGAGAGAGTTTCAGGGAATGATGAGAGTGGAGGAGATGAACCTTTCATTCTGGAGAGAGTCAGAGCTCTACTTGGACTCAAGAGCTTACAATTGGGAAATCAAAGCCCATCAGATCTCTCGCCTTCGCAGTCGCCATCGCCGTCTCCATCACCGGCCGCCATTGCTCCATCTCCTGTTCCTGTGGCAGCTCATCGAGTGCACATTCATGAACATTCCCACCCTCATCAGCTTCGCTTGCACAAGAGCCGACCAGCTTACAGACCTAAAAGACAAGAAGATGCAAGAGAAGGAAGAGTCAGAAAAATTCTTGTTGCAGTTCTTGTGTCCGCAGGAGTCACCATTTTGATATGCGCTATTGCTGCATTTTGGGTCTGCAAGAAGTTCAAAAGTCGGAGAGAGGAACCTACAGAGAAGCTTTCTATAAAGAGTGAAACAGGAGAGAAGACAGCTGGACCAAAATCTGGCCTTGATCTGTTCGATCTCAGTATGCTTGGAATGGATGTTGAAGAACAGACGCAAACTTCTGTAAGGGAAAAGGAGTTGTCAGTTCATAAAGAGGGGGAAAGGGGCCAAGAGATGTTCGATTCAGAATTTGATAATGTAAGTGTTTCTTCAACCAAGGAAACGATGTATGTTAATGAGGAAGATGATAGAAAATCAATACAATGTGAATCTGATGGAGCTGATTCTTCATCTGGGGAGAGAGTCACTCCTGTTAAATCTTGTTCGTCTGACGATGAGGAATCGTTCCATTCTTGTGGGGATTCCAATTTATCGAATGTTCGCCTTTCAAATGCTTCGGAATCTTCTTCTGCTAATGTGATAACAAATTCTACTTGTTCAGTGCCAATTGTGAACTTATCAAGTAAATTGGAAACACAATGTGATGAACCTAACAAACCAATAACTTCTGATCAGTTGCATCTTACCCCTTCTCCTTGTAACTCAGAACTCAAAATGCAGATGGTTTCACATTCTGTAGGTTGCCAAAACCAAAAGAATGTCCCATCTCTATCTCCCCCTCCCCCTCCTCCGCCGCCACCGCCACCTCCAGTCACTGATCGCAGTTCATTTTCCCTCTCTTCACCCTTTTCAACTGGATCTACCTCCTCTTCTGCATTGTTAAGATCGTCATCTCCTGCAATGTCAGATTCTTCTTCGCTATCTCAAATACCATGGAACGATCTGCCATCACCTCCAAATGCTGCTAAACCTTCATTACCATCGTCTGCTATTCCTCCACCCCCTTGTCCACCACCAAGTTTGAAAGCAAACGCTTACTCTTTCAAAACTCCACCCCCTCCTCCTTCCAAGCTCCCTCAATTCATGGCATTTCGAAACGAGGGAAATTCACGGCCGAAACTTAAGCCCCTGCATTGGGACAAAGTAAGAGCTGCACCAGATCGATCAATGGTGTGGGACAAGCTAAGATGGAGTTCATTTGAGTAAGTTCTTGCTGTTGGTTGTCCATATTATTTCAATTTTTGTCTGATTGAAACTGAAAAACTCATTAAAAAAAAAACAGGCTAGATGAAGAGATGATTGAGTCACTATTTGGCTACAACCAACAAGATTCAATGAAGAATGGTGATTCTAGCAACAAAAGCCCTTCTCCAAGCAAGCATATACTAGAGGCAAAGAGACTTCAGAACCTAACCATACTCTTAAAAGCCCTGAATCTCTCAACAGAACAAATTTGTGAAGCCATAGAACAAGGTATGAACCAAAAAGACACCTATTTGCTACAAGACTAAAAACTTTCAGTTTTTCGAGAATAACAAAAAGAGCAATAGAATATGAACCAAAAAGACACAGAGCTCCATAATTTATTAATGATTCTGATATGTAACTCCTATTTGCTATCAGGGACCGGGTTGCGTTTAAGACAACTTGAAGCACTGGTGAAGATGATACCCACCCAGGAAGAAGAGGCCAAATTGTTAAGCTATGAAGGAGACATCGGTGAATTGGGGTGTACAGAGAAATTTGTCATACAAATTCTGAGAATACCATTCGCCTTCCAACGAGTAGAAGCCATGCTTTACAGAGAAACTTTTGAAGATGAAGTGAACCATCTCCGGAATTCGTTTTCAATGCTAGAGGTAACAACAAAAAACAATAACCAGCGATCTACAATGACATTAATCATAGAAAAATTGAACTCCCTGCTCACTCTTTCTAATTCTACTTCCATCTCTGTTCCAACCAGAGATGCTACAATGGCAATAATCATTGAAAATTTGAACTCACTATTTCTAAGTTTTCTTCCATCTCTGTTCTAATAACAAAAAGAACATTACCCATAGATGCTAAAACGGCATTAATCATTGCAAAATCAAACTCACTCTTTCTAATTCTACTTTCTGTAACAACAAAAACAATATCCAGATATGCTAAAATGCCATTAATAATTGAAAATTTAACTTATTCTTTCTAATTTCACTTCAATTTCTGTTCCATCAGGAGGCCTGCAAGGAACTAAGATCCAGCAGGCTCTTCCTGAAACTACTCGAAGCCGTGCTCAAAACAGGGAACCGAATGAACGTCGGAACAAGCAGAGGAGGCGCAAGAGCATTCAAACTAGACGCACTCCTAAAACTCTCCGACGTCAAAGGAACCGACGGGAAAACCTCCCTACTCCACTTCGTCGTCCAAGAAATGATCCGATCAGAAGGAATCCGAGTCTCCGGAAGCATAATGGGGAAAATCAGCCAAAAGAACAAATCGAGAACAATCGAAGAAAGAGAAAACGATTACCGAAGAATGGGATTAGACCTCGTCTCCGGCCTGAGCACCGAACTGCACAACGTGAAGCGAGCGGCGACGATCGATCTGAAAGTCCTCGCGAGCTCGACGACGAATCTGAACGACGGAATGGCGAAGCTGCAGCAACTGGTGCTGAAGGAGTTGTGTGCGGATGAAGGGAGCGGGAACTTCGTGGGCGCCATGAAAGGGTTCTTGAGCTACGTGAAGAAGACGATGGAGGAGGTGAGGAAGGACGAAGAAGGAGTAATGGCGAGCGTGAGGGAGATCACAGAGTACTTCCATGGAAATGTGAGCAAAGAGGAGACGAATCCGCTGAGGATTTTCGTGATTGTGAGAGATTTTTTGGGAATGTTGGACAATGTGTGTAAGAGCTTCAAGATTGGAAGTTGATTCAAAGAGGAATTCTTTTTGAAGATTCTTGGCGGGCATTGCCAAGACTGACTCACAATTCAAAACTTTCTCTTCTATTTTTTTTTTTTTATTATTTTTATTTTTTTTGTAAATTGATAATATGTGTTTTTATTTATTTATTTTTTTCAACTATTATCAATTTGTCTAACAATAAGAGTAAAATAGAAATTCCCTAGAGGTGTAAGTGAATTGATTCAACTTGATTTTTTTTCGTTTCTAAATTGATGTCAAATTTATCTATTGATTAAAGAAAATCAAAGTGACGTTGGATTCAAATTTTTTAAATTCGAATGAACAAACTTTCCAAAACCAACCAACTTAACTAATGGATAAAAATGAAATTTGAGTAGAGTGGAACAATTATACAATAAGGCATTGGCATTGTACTATAAAATAATATGTCCAGTTTGATAACCATTTGGTTTTTGAAAATTATGTTTGTTTTCTCTCCATTTTCTTATATTGATTTTTATTTTTCTTAAAGATACATTTGAATTCTTAGTTAAATTCCAAAAACAAAAACAAGTTTTTGAAAACTACTGTATTTGAAAACATGGGAAGAAAGCAGAAAAAAAAACAAAGAAACTTGTGCAAGTAGTGTTTATAAGCTTATTTTTCAAAAACTAAAAACAAAAAGTCAAAGGGTTATCAAACGTTTTTTGTTTTTAAAAACCGTGTTGGTTTTCTCACTATTTATTGCCATTCTTTTCATCTTTTCTAAGGCAACGTTTGAATACTTAGCCAAAATAAAATTTTGAAAACTACAACCCCGTTTGATGACCGTTTGATTTTTAGTTTTTGGTTTTTGAAAATTAAGCTTATAAACACTAGTTACACCCATAAATTTATTTGTTTCGTCAAGTTTATGAGCAAAGTTCAACTGGCCATTGAACTAAAAAAAGAAAAGAAAAGAAAAAAGAAATCTTTGATTCTTGTCATTGATTTTTGTTGAGTGAAATAGTGAGAATTGTGTTTCTTCCTTTTAGCCTCATCTAAGTTTGACAAGCATTTCTTAATGGAAAGAAAATACCACATTACCTTATTTGGCAAAGGGAACAAATCTCTAAGGATTTATTTTTATAGATACACAATTTCCATCAAAATGTTAATTTGGAAAATAAATTTCAATCTATTTACCAACTTGTTGAGATTTTTTATACTTTAATTCCTTTTACAACTGAGTACTAGTGAGTATTAACTCTAAATACTTTCTTAGTTTATTGGTGAAAGAAATGAACACGCGGGTTAGGCATGTGAGTTAGTTTTTCCTAATCTCTCTGTATAAATACCTAACCTTTACTCAGCTTGAAGATCATCAGTGAAGCTCGACTTGTATATTCAAGAACTCTGAAAATAATACCTCTCTCTCTGGTTTCTAAACTGGATGTAGACCTTGTTGTCGAACCACTATAAACATATTGTGTCATCTCTCTTCTCCCTTCCTTCTCTGTTTCTTTTGTTCACTGAAGGTCTCTGAAAAACGCTTAAAATCAACAATATATCACCCTCTTGATACTTGAATTCTGCTGTGAATAAGATTGCACCCTCTCAACTGGTGATAACTCAATTATTGAGCTATATTTTCTAGTATTTTTAGTGTTAGTCTTGAGGATTATTTGGCCAATTTTATGTACATTTGGTTTAATTTTGTAGGAATCAAACATTTTGACGAAAATTGAAGTTTAGATGAATACCGGTGATTTGGGAGCAAAAGAATCAATTCAATTGAAGAAATGAACAAAAGAAGACATAATTCAACCTCCCAATCCGAGAGGATAGCGTTGAGACGCTATTTTTGGGCATCTCAACGCTGCCGTATAAGCAGTGGGCAAACAATTGAGGCAGCGTCGAGACGCTACCTCCACATCGTCTCGACGCTGCGATATTTTCCTGATTTATTAGGGCGTGCAACGCGACAGCGTCAAGACGCTGTCCTTAGCGTCGCGACGCTGTCGTGGCAGAATATCTATTATAAATAGAAAACGATGAATCAGATTTGGGGGGCTTTTTGGGAGAGAAAATTCCGACTATTGAGAGCGAAATTGGAGCAAAACGCAGAGGAGATTGAGGGGAGTTGATTTTCGGGACTTAGATCGTGGGGATTGTGACGAGAACGTGCGGTTATCACGACTAGTGAGTTTATTCTTCCTCCATTTGTTTCTTGTACTGTTGTTATGATGTTTTGGATAGATTTTTCTTGTGATTTCAAGACCATGAGTAGCTAATTTTCGTTTCTTAGGAACTTGATGTAGCCATTAGATTGTATGGATTAATTTAGAGATTTTAATGACAGTTCGTAACGCCTTTCATTTATGCAATTGAGTTGTTAATGCTTGTAATCTCTTGATCACGGATTATATATTGTTTTATCTAAACTAATTGCTCGGGAGAGGGTAGTTTAGATTAGATCTATCAATTGCATGACTTAGGTGGTTCTATAATCAGGAGATTTAGGATTGCATGAGAAACCGTTATAATGATGGATCTTTAATGCTTATGCTAGTTGTAGAAATTAGATAGGGATATCGATTTCTTAATTTTGCATAAAGAATTAATTGTACTCGGGAGAGACATTTAATAATTAGTAATCCTTGGTTTATGAGATCGTTACGTGTTCATTCATATTTAATCATTAAATTAATTCATGCATCTAATAGGTGAAATCAATTCCCTAAGGCTTTTCTCCATTAAGTTTCCACCAATTTAATTGTTTTGAGTAGCTTTTAATTAATTTTGCATCATACTCGAATCTTTTCTCGAAATAAAATTGGGCAAATATACCTTTAGTAATTAGGTGAGCTAGAAAACCAATCCAGAGGACGACATTCGATTTTTAATCACTATATTATAACTTGGGCCCGTACACTTGCGGTTCGCAATTTGCGCATCAACTGGTAATCAAATGGTTGATCAGCAAAGAATCTAGCCACTGTTAAGCTTCATCAACTCGCATAAGTATTCCAAACGACTTCCCGGAAGTGACTTGGTCAGCATATCTACAGGGTTATGCTCAGTACCAATTTTTACCAGTTGAACTTTTCCTTCTTAAATCACTTCTCTAACAAAATGGAACCGGACATCTATATGTTTAGTTCGGTCGTGGAAAGTTGGATTTTTTGACATGCTAGAGCACTTTGGTTATCACAATGGATTTTGACCGAAAACTTCTTAGAATACATTTCTTCAATGCTACCTTTGAGCCAAATAACCTCTTTTACAGATTCTGCCAATGCGATGTACTCGGCTTCTGTGGAGGATAAAGCTACAACCGATTGTAATGTTGACTTCCAACTTATGACATTCCCAAAAAGAGTAAAAATATAGTTGGTTAATGAGCGCCTCTTATCCAAATCTGCTGCATAGTTTGAGTCAACATATCCTATAATACAATCTTCAGGTTATCACATTTAGTATATAAGAGGCCTTTATTTTGAGTACCTTTCAAGTATCGTAAAATCCATTTTGTTGCTTCCCAATGAGTTCTTCCAGGATTGCTCATGTATCTACTTACCATACTCAAAAGAATATGCAAGGTCTGGTCTACTGCATACCATAGTGTACATTAGGCTCCCAACAAAGTTTGCATAAGGTACTTGGTTCATATCATTGATTTCCTTTTGAGTAGCTGAAGATTGGGACATTAAGAGCTTAAAATGTTGGGTCAAGGGTGTTTTTACAGCCTTGGAGTTTTCCATATGAAATTTTCTAATAATCTTGTGACAGTAATCAGTTTGAGCAATCAAAAGTGTATTTCTATGCCGGTCTCTTATAAGTTCCATACCAAGTATTCTCTTTGCCAAGCCTAAATCCTTCATCTTAAATTCATTACTAAGTGCAGCTTTAAGTTTCTCAATTTGTGTTTTATCAATGGAGACAATAAGGATATCATCTACATATAGTAAAACTAATACAAATACCTTTTGAGAAACATCCTTTCAGTAGACACAACTATCAAAAGCACTTTTTACAAATCCCTCAGATAGAATAAATGAATCAAATCTTTTGTTCCATTGTCTTGGGGATTGTTTAAGGCCATAAATTGACCTTTGGAGGTGACAAACCAAATGTTCTTCTCCAGCTTTTATAAATCATGGGGGTTGCTTCATGAAAATGTTTTCATCAAGATTACCATAAAGAAACGCAGTAGTGACATCCATCTGTTCTAGTTCCAAATTATGTTGAACGACAATGGATAAAAGTATTCTTATTGATGTGTGTCTGACTACTAGCGAAAAGACTTTAGTATAGTCTATTCCCTCAACTTGACTATAGCCTTTAGCTACCAATCTAGCTTTGTATCTAGGCTGATCATGCACATCAATTCCTAGTTTTAACTTGAACACCCATTTACAGTCTATAACTTTCTTATTTTCTGTTTTTTCAACTAGTTTCCAAGTATTATTGCAGTGTAGGGATTGAAGTTCTTGTTCTGTGGCAAACAACCAATACTTACTTTCAATAGACTTTATAGCTTCATTGAATATAGAGGGTTCAGAACTGAAACTTTCTGTATAGCAGTTAAATGCGTAGCCTACAAAATTTGAGCTTTCAAACCTTGCTGGCCGTCTAATAATGCTTCTGGTTCTGTCCCTTGCAAGCTGGTAACCTGAAGTTTCGACTGTCGGTTCAGGGACATTTTCAGCTACTGGGATGTTTTGTTCAAGCTGTTCATCAGGACTTTCAAACTCTTCCAAAAAAGAAGCATCAATAATGTTTGGATCATTGTTAGAATAGACAAGCTGTAATTCAATTTCGAAGGATTCAAATTCGGTTATGTTGTTTGAGTTTGTTATTTTCCAAGGCATTTCTTCTTCGTTAAAGGTCACATCTCGGCTAATTATACATTTATTTTCCCCTGGTTCTAGTGACCATAGTCTATAGGCTTTAACTTCTTTAGGATAGCCTAGACATATACATTTTATGGCTCTAGGTTCATGTTTATCTTGCCTAATGTGCGCATATGCTGTAGCAGCTCCCAGCTCACACTATAGTGGAGGAGGTGCCGACATCCAAAAGTTCTAAGATGTTTTAGGTTTGGGGGATGACCGGTCCATAATTCTTGTGGTGTTCTAAAGTTCAAGGCTGAAAAGGGACTCCGATTAATGATATAAGCAGCAATGTTTACGACCTCTCCCAAAATACTCTAGGTAGTTTAGCAATTGACAACATACACCCAACTCTTTCAAGTATAGTTCTATTAAAGCGCTCGACTAGACCATTTTGTTTGGGGGGTTCTAGGTGTAGTTAAATGTCTAGTAATTCCTTAAGTCTTACAAAGGTTAGAGAATTTTTCATTAAGATATTCAAGACCATTGTCAGTTCTAAGATATTTAATTCTATTCCCTCTTTGGTTTTCAATTAAGGTTTTCCATTCAACAAAGGAATTATAGTCTTCATCTTTACTTTTTAGCATAAACACCCAAATTTTTCTAGAGTAATCATCAATTATAGTTAAGAAATACCTAGCCCCTCCATGTGTTTTAATTCTAGCGGGTCCCCATAAATCCGAGTGTATATAATCAAGTTTTTGTTTAGTTATGTGAGAAGCATGTTTAGAACTATGTTTAGTAGCTTTTACCAAAGCACAATGCTCATAAAACATCAAATTTGAAAGATTTTTATCACCTAACAGTCCCTATTTTTGTAGATGTTTCAAGCCCGTTTCACTAATATGTGCTAACCTTTTATGCCAAAGTTGGGTGTATTTAGATGTCTGACTAATAACAACATTATTTTCTCCTAGTAATGTACTGCCTTGAAGAATATAAAGACCCCCTACAAGCTTACCAATGAGTTTTAAGATGTTGTCTTTATATATCTTTAAAATTCCATTTTCAGAACTATAGTTGAAACCTACTTTATCTAATGTTCCTAGAGAGATTAAGTTTCTTTTTAAACCAGACACAAATCTTACAGATGACAAAATCTTTTGAGAACCATCAGCAAGTTTAAGCATCACAGAACCTACTCCTTTAACAAAGCATCGATGATTATCACCCATTACTACTTTACCTCCATCAAATTCATAAGTTCAAAAAAGAAGTGTTTACATGGTGTCATGTGAAATGTAAATCCGGAGTCTAATATCCATTCATTTAAACAATCTTTATCAGTGACTATTAAGACTTCAGCAGACTCATAACCTTCATGTAAGTTCACAATAGTTTTATTTTCTATTCTTGATTGTTTGTTGGCTTTTCTTTTTAACTGTGGACAATCCCATTTTGTATGCCCCTCCTATGGTAGTAATTACACTTGATTTGACTTTTATCATTAGTTGTTCCAGATTGGTTAAAGGAGGAATGATTTCTATTGAAGTTTCAATTATCCTTTTGTTAAGAGTTTTGGCCTCTGTTTTGGCTATTATTTTTATACTGTCTTTGGTTATAATGTCCACTGTTTTGACTGTTCTGGTTTTGATTTCATTGGTTTTATTATGAGAATTTCTTTCCCTATGTTGTCTTTGTTTATCTTTGACAAATAAGGCTTCAGATTCTTTCTTTTCAAATTTTATCTCAAGAACTTTTAGCCTAAGGGCTTCTAGGATTTGATCCAAGGTCATTTTATCTCTACCATATTTAATGGCTGATCTAACTTCTTTGTAAGCTTCAGGCAACGAGTTTATGAGGATTACGGCTTGATCTTTTACATTTACTTCTTCACCCGCATTTGCTAATTCAGTACAAATTGAAGTCATTAAGATTTTCTTATAGATTTTTTGAAGAATCCATTTTATAGGTGAAGAGTCTTTCCTTTAAGAAGATTTGATTTGTGAGTGTTTTAGGCATGTATAATTCTTCAAGTTTAGCCCATAATTCACTAACATTCTCTATGCAAAACGTTATCCGCTAGATGAAGTATGATGGAACTATAAGCTATCTCACACATTTCTTCTTTATCTTCTTTAGACAGAGTAGTAGGCAACTTACTTGGTTCGACAAGCGCCTTTGCTACCTTCTGCAGGACTAGGAGGGCTTTCATCTTTTTCCTCCAAAGATTGAAGTCGCCTTTGAAGGATTGGAATTCCGTAATTCCGTAAAGCGGAAGCGTGATTGGGACCGATTCGTAATTAATTTTGTTTAATCTAAAATACCAATACATTGGCAATAATATTAGAACTATTCTAAATATATATTAAGGCTAAGCATACAAAAATATTAGATCTAAATCTAATTTATAAAGTAACAAATTACTTACTCTCGTTGACGACTCAGATTAAATTCACCAACTGCTTGTGAATTAATCACGAACTAGTGCGAACACCACCACTATGGCTACACCGGTATGACTCTGAGACTTCTAGAGGCTGGAGACTTGTGGGAGCCTTTGGGAGAATTCTCTGAGAGTAGGAGAATGAATGGGATGCCTTTCACCCCACCCCAGGGGTCCTATATATAGTAAAGGCCAAAACCTTTTTCCTAATAGGAAAAGGGAGACCTTTTCCTAATAGGAAAAAGTCTCTAATTTTAATAAATAATTAATTAATTCCATAATTAATTAATTTCCCAATTAAATATCATATATTTAATCTTAGGGATTTTATTAAAATTAAAATTAATATGAATCCAATTCATATTAAATTTATTTGAACTCTTTCAAATATTTTCTTTCCTAATAGGAAAAGGTCTCTAATTTTAATAAATAATTAATTAATTCCATAATTAATTAATTTACCCAATTAAATATCATATATTTAATCTTAGGGATTTTATTAAAATTAAAATTAATATGAATCCAATTCATATTAAATTTATTTGAACTCTTTCAAATACTTTCTCTCAAGAATTAATTATTTTTTTTAAATTAATTCAAAAATTATATTATAAAGTTTCATAAACTTTATATTATAATGCATCAATATACATTATACGATTCCCCAAATAAATTGAACACTTTCAATTTACAATTTATACTTAATTGCCTCAAGTCTCTTTACGAGCTACTAGTGGGACCTAATGGACCTACAGATCAGAAGCTCCAACGATACGAGACTAATTGGCCAAACTCATTGACCAAGTTTAGTCAACATTCGTTAACTGTGGGTCACTCCACTAAAGACCCACAGCTGCACTCTTCTCACTATAGAATATTTCTGTGTCCACGGATATCGACCAAGCAGTAAGTCAATCCTTCACGTGTGTTCGTAACACCAGCTGGGTCAAATTACCGTTTTACCCCTGGGTTACCTCTGGTTCCTTAAGTACCACTGATTCCTCTAATGAACAAGTTGTTTAGGGTCCAACCACTAAACAGGAGTTCCTCTCAGGCTAGGAGAGGACGACGCGCCTTTGTTCAAGCCCTAGAATAAGCCCTTGAGGGAACACACATCTACTTACCCCAATAGGGGAAGGAGTGAATTCCATCTTGTACTGTTATGTTCCCAGCCCCCATTCGGTCTTGCCCCTGAAATGGTAGGCTTATTGAGTCGGCGAACTGGCCACTCTCACCCATACAAATCTAAGGACAGTCCCTCCTGAAAGGGGTTCATAACAGACTCAGGATTGAGATTGAGTTACCTAGGTCATCCTATTGAAATAGAAACCTAAACTAGTTAACGGTGTTACATCTAGTGGTTACTATTTCGAGGGCGGTCTTATGCAAACTCATTGCATAGGATACCCCCACCCGCATGTCTTCTACATGGATGCTTTGGATCATTGCATCTGTATCGAATACAAGGTGGGCCGTATCACATAGTGTCACCAGGATAAGGTACCCAGCCTTATCCCTATACTATAGACCATTTAGGTTGTTACTTGGACAATGATCCCCGTATGTCCCCACATACTAGTCCAAGTTTCATTTAAACAACCTTGGATCTTAGTTTATTGGATTTAGGGTTTATTAATGCAAACTCGATTATTCAATAACCAAATTACTGAATTACTCAAATAACACTTTATTGAGATTGATTAATTTGTTTCATTTACTATCTACGAGTTTTAGGGCATAAAACCCAACAACTCCCACTTGAACTAAAACTCTAGTGGGCAATGTACATCAACAATCAAAATTGAATGAATAATCATTGAAGTAGGAATAGTAGTTTGTATTAATACTGTATAATACATGAAAAGTACAAATACAGATAAATACAATAAACTAGGGCATTCACAATACCCACTACACTTCTCCCACTTGCCCTAGATTATTCTATGTACATATCTCGCAGACCTAGACCCTCTAGATGACCCTCGAACACTTTAGCCGTGAGAGCCTTCGTAAATGGATCAGCAATATTGTGCTCAGAGGCTACCTTCGTGATGATCACGTCCCCTCGTTGCACGATCTCTCTGATGAGATGATATTTGCGCTCTATGTGCTTGCCTCTTTTATGATTGCGAGGTTCTTTAGAATTTGCCACTGCACCACTATTATCATAGTAAAGGGTGATTGGCAAGTTCATATTTGGAACAACTTCCAAATCCATCGAGAACTTCCGTAGCCATACAGCCTCCTTAGCTGCTTCACAAGCAGCGACATATTCGGCCTCCATGGTGGAGTCTGCAATGCATCCTTGCTTGATGCTACGCCAGACTACAGCTCCCCGTTGAGGGTAAATACTGACCCTGATGTGGATTTCCTAGAATCCTTATCAGTCTGAAAGTCAGAGTCTGTGTATCCTGTAAGGATCAAATCCTTAGAGCCATACACAAGCTGATAGCCCCTCGTTCTCCGAAGATACTTGAGGATGTTTTTAACTGCAGTCCAGTGGTCTAACCTTGGATTGGACTGGTACCTGCTGACTATCCCAACTGCATAGCAAATGTCAGGCCTAGTACACAACATGGCGTACATAAGACTGCCCACAGCTGAAGCATAAGGGATGTGTCTCATATCCTCAATTTCTTGAGGTGTCTTAGGACACTGTTCCTTAGACAAATGAACTCCATGCCTAAAGGGTAGTAAACCCCTCTTGGAATTCTGCATCTTATATCTAGACAACATCTTGTCTATATATGATGCTTGAGACTAGGCTAACGTTCTGTTCTTACGATTCCTGATAATTTGAATCCCTAGAACATACTGAGCTTCACCCAAATCTTTCATTTGGAACTCAGTCGATAGCCATTTTTTAATGTCAGCTAGATATTCTACATCATTTCCAATGAGAAGAATATCATCTACATACAACACCAGAAAAGCTATTGAACTGTTGATAATCCTTTTGTAAACACAAGGCTCATCAACGTTCTGGTCAAAGCCATAAGATTTGACAGCAGTGTCAAACTTTATATTCCAAGATCTGGAAGCTTGCTTCAACCCATAAATGGATCGTCTAAGCTTGCAAACTTTTTGCTCTTGACCTTGAGCAACGAACCCCTCTGGTTGAGACATAAAGATGTTCTCATCAAGATTGCCATTCAGAAAGGCAGTCTTGACGTCCATTTGCCAAATCTCATAATCATAAAAGGTGGCAATGGACAAGAGAATTCTTATCGACTTTAACATGGCAACTGGGGAGAAGGTTTCCTCATAGTCCACCCCCTCCTTTTGGGTATAACCCTTTGCCACAAGTCGAGCTTTGAAAGTCTGTACTTTCCCAGCTGCGTCTCGTTTTCTCTTGTAGATCCATTTGCACCCTATGGGTTTAACCCCTTCAGGTAGGTCTACAAGATCCCAGACTTGATTGAAGTACATAGACTCCATCTCTAGGTCCTTAGCTTTGACCCACTGGTCATGGTCCACATCATTCATTGCCTGTCTAAAGGTCAATGGATCCTCAACCCCATCATCAGGTATGACAGTTGGAGTTTCTGCTAAACCCAGATAGCGTTCAGGTTGAATAACAACCCTCCCACTACGTCGAGGCATTCTCAACTCTTGAGAAGGATGGGCTTGACCAGATGTACTGGGCTCATCAATAACTCTTGTTGAAGGTCCAGCCTCTGGACTGGGCTCATCAACAACTCTTGTTGAAGGTCCAGCCTCATCAACAACTCTTGTTGATTTATTTGTAGCTTTACCAGAAAGTTCACTTAACACAATTTTACTGCGTGGTATGTGTTCTTTAACGTGGTCTTCTTCCAAGAAAGTAGCATTTGTCGATACAAACACTTTATTTTCTTTTGGATCAAAAAAGTGTCCACCTCTTGTTTCTTTTGGGTAGCCTACGAATAGGCATAATTTTGAACGTGAATCCAATTTCTTTGGGTTTGCTACTAACACATGTGCAGGGCAGCCCCAAATTCTGAAATGACGTAAACTAGCTTTACACCCTTTCCAAAGTTCAAATGGTGTTTCAGAAACACTCTTTGAGGGAACAACATTCAAAATATAAACTGCAGTCTCTACTGCATAACCCCAAAAAGAACTAGGCAACTGAGCATAGCTCATAATAGATCGAACCATGTCTAACAAGGTTCTGTTTCTCCTTTCAGATACACCATTCTGTTGAGGTGTACCTGGTGCTGAGAGTTGGGACGATATTCCATGTTCTATCAAATAGTTTTGGAATTTTAAGTCCAAATACTCTCCACCTCGATCAGATCGAAGTGTTTTAATGGTCTTACCTAACAAGTTCTCAACTTCAGTCCTGTACTCCTTGAACTTTTCAAGGGCTTCAGACTTATGACTCATTAGGTATAAATAACCATACCTTGAATAATCATCTATGAAAGAGATGAAATATTCATACCCTCCTCGAGCTCTTACATTCATTGGACCACAGAGATCCGTATGTACGAGTTCTAAGGGCTCCTTGGCACGATAACCTTTTCCAGTAAAAGGTCGTTTGGTCATCTTACCTTCGAGACATGACTCACATGGAGGTAAAGTACCATCTTCTAACTGGCTTAGAAGTCCGTTCTTAACCAATCTCCCAATCCTATTGAGATTTATGTGGCCAAGTCTCAAGTGCCAAAGATAGGTACTTTGAGAAACTTTTTGCCTTTTTGGTTGAGTCTCAGCTGTTTTAAACATTTCATTGTTCAAAATAGCCCTAGACTCTATTGGTCTTAAGACATACAAATTGTTCTCCATTTTTGCAGAACATATATCAGCACCCCTTTTAGTAATGAAAGCTTCATTCACAGAAAAGGACACTGAATACCCTTGTTCTAGCAAACAAGAAATAGAAATCAAATTTCTTTTTATTTTGGGAACTATATATACGTTATCTAATAACATTTAGCGTTCCCGGGAGAAGAACATTTTAATATCTCCCACTACTTTAGCTGAAATGAGCTCCCCAGTCCCAACTCTGAGAGTCATTTCCCCAGCATCCAACTGTTGCCAGGAGCTCATTCCCTCAAAGGAAGAGCATACGTGATGAGTGGCACCTGAATCTAGGATCCAGGCTGTGTCATCATTTTCCACTATACACGTTTCAATGATCAATAAATCAAATTTATTTTCATTGAGATGTGCTAAGCAGTCTATGTCATATTCATCATGAACAATTTCGGATAAATTAGACATATGGGCTTGAGGACCGTCCTCAGTTAAGACCAATTCCACGCATTTAGTGTTTAAGTTCATTTTCTTAGTTGTATTAGAAATACCAGTTTTGTAGTTGGCGTTATTCGAGGAATATAAAGAACGTTTCATTGCTGAGAACAAACAAACTAACTTAATAAGTATTGTTACATTAACCCATTACACAAAATATAAATATTATTTTAATCCAATCAATTTAGCAAAAGTAATGATCAACCCATAGAATAAACATTCATTTTGCAACGATACTTCAGAGGTTTAGAACAACAGCTACCGTAGGGTAGTCAACTACTCCTCCTCTGAATTGAGACAATCTCAGCTAATCCCTATTCCCGGAATAACTCATATTCCAATAGTTCTTAGCTACCGTTTTTTCGGTCAGGAAATTATTAACACCTTAACAATTTCCCGTAAGTGTGACCCTCCATTTTTCAGATTTCAGAGGTCGGCCCCAACAATGCTACCGTAGGGAAAGTCAAAGTTGGAAATGGACCTAAGAAACCCTATCCATTTCTGGAGTTTGCGTTGTTCCGACTCCCATGATCAAGCCCTCCGTAGGGTGATCGCTCCCAGGGCGACTCGCAGGCAGATCATTGGGATCTCACGGTGCAACCTAATGGAGGAGACCGTAGGATACGTTGACACGTTCCTGCTCCCACTTACTATAAAATACTCCCTCATTCACCTTGATATTGATCCATGCAAACACCATCCGTAGGGGGTCACTCCCAGGGTGACTCGAGGCCAAGCATGAACCTCACGTTGTGAACTTTTGAGGACGTGAGAGCAAAACTTGATTTATGAAAATCTTGTTTTGATATATTTCCTCCCACTAAGTATTTTTATAATTATAGGATCTATTACTTAAGTAAATTCCGGCTAAGTGAATCTATCTAAGTCTATGCCTGTATATAACTTTTATATATATAGGTCTTTTCTCTAATGTCTAGGTGGATTAAACACTTTTAATTACCTAGAGACATTGCATGCTAATATAACTATGGTTAATTCAACTCAAGTTCCGGCTCAGTTCCCAGGTAGCAGGTGTTCCGTAAATCGTCATCTTAAGTACCTCCAGCCTTAGACAGAACTTTACCGGTAGAGTTCCCTTATAACCAATAGTTATGATAAATCTTTACTCTAAAGATCTAGGTGAATTAAACTCTTTTAATTGACCTAGTGATATTGCATGCTAACATAACTATGGTTAATTCAACTCAAGTTCCGAGTCAGTTCCCAGGTAGCAGGTGTTCCGTAAACCGTCATCTTAAGTACCTCCAGCCTTAGACGGAACTTCATCGGGAGAGTTCCCTTATAACCATAGTAAAGTAAACTCTTTACTCTAAAGATCTAGGTGAGTTAAACTCTTTTAATAAACCTAGTGATATTGCATGCTAACATTTAACTATGATTAATTCAACTCCGGTATTCCGGGTTAGTTCCCAGATAGGAGGTGTTTCGTAAACCGTCATCTTAAGTACCCCCAGCCTTAGACAGAACTTAACCGGTGGAGTTCCCTTATAATCATAGTAATGTTTTTCCTACTTAGTCAATTAAAACTATTTTTAATTCTAAGTAAGAAAATAATTCTAATCCTATTAGAATTATAATGAGCTTAGGTCTAATTAATTTTAAACATTTTAAAATTAATTCATTTTAACCTAAGGTCCTATGTTTGCATGCAACTCTTTGTTATAGGTTGACGGTTTCTAATCAATTTTATAACTTATTATAAAATTTTAATGATTAGCCCTATAACATGCTTCTATGGTGTTGGAAAAATAACAATCATATTCTAATTATTCAACACCATATTATTATGACGCCGATAATGATAATATAACGATTATATTAATCTAAAGTGGTGTCATGCTTCATGCAATTTCAATTTCATTTAATTAATATCGATTATATTAATTAAACATCCATGAAATTAAATTACATGAAATTTGACATTAATATAATATAACTCTTATATAAATCTAATTAATGTCATGCTCAATGCTATTCCATTTTCATTTAATTAATATAACATTTTATATTAAATCATACATGAAAACAAGCATTGATTTATATTTATTATTTTCATTCATAATATAACTAATTATATTAATTCTCATGAAAATAATGCTAAGCATGCATGCTACATTAATAAAATATAACAATTATATTTATCTAATTAATGTCATGCATCATGCTTTTCCAATTTCATATATTTAATATAACAATTATACTAAATAACTCATGAAATATAAATTCATGCATAATTATCATATATTATAACATTTATAACATAAATATGCATGAAACATGCTTAACCTATGGTGGGAATTTAAGATATATGACATCCATAAAGCAAATAAATAGCAATTGAACTGGTTAATATTGGCCCCTAGGATAAAATAAAGCATAAATTACAATAATTATAGTTATATTCTATCCTTAAAGTCCTTCTGCAGCTCCAAATACTGGTCTAGACCGCCCGAACCAACCCGAACCACTTCGAACCAGCTACGAAAATCACGAACCGAGCTAAATTCCACCTGAACCGGAACAAATTGGTCCCAGCCCAGCCAGACCGCGTGAATCAGACCGCCCAACAGCCTTGAACCGTCTTGTTGCGAATTTCTAGCGCGTGCTGTAATCGTGACAGCGTCGCAATTTCTCCGATTTTTATCTCATAAAAACCTATTCTAGACCCGGACTTACATAGGACTCGATTTTACATAAAATACCCGAAACACCGGGCCCTTACATGATCAAATCACATAAAAACAGTAAAATCTATGGCCATAAAATTAACCTAAACAGTTCAATGCAAATCATACATACATTATGTATTAATTAATCCCACCAATACCCAATGCAAATTTTAGAGAAACAAAATTAGATCTACGATCGTCTTTGATACCAATT
The DNA here is from genome assembly GCA_017139565.1 of Luffa aegyptiaca. Taxonomy (NCBI): domain Eukaryota; kingdom Viridiplantae; phylum Streptophyta; class Magnoliopsida; order Cucurbitales; family Cucurbitaceae; genus Luffa; species Luffa aegyptiaca. The sequence goes on from CM029397.1 coordinate 9,124,379, forward strand.
TAAGGATTGGAATTCCGTAATTCCGTAAAGCGAAAGCATGATTGGGACCGATTCGTAATTAATTTTGTTTAATCTAAAATACCAATACATTGGCAATAATATTAGAACTATTCTAAATATATATTAAGGCTAAGCATACAAAAATATTAGATCTAAATCTAATTTATAAAGTAACAAATTACTTACTCTCGTTGACGACTCAGATTAAATTCACCAACTGCTTGTGAATTAATCACGAACTAGTGCGAACACCACCACTATGGCTACACCGGTATGACTCTGAGACTTCTAGAGGCTGGAGACTTGTGGGAGCCTTTGGGAGAATTCTCTGAGAGTAGGAGAATGAATGGGATGCCTTTCACCCCACCCCAGGGGTCCTATATATAGTAAAGGCCAAAACCTTTTTCCTAATAGGAAAAGGGAGACCTTTTCCTAATAGGAAAAAGTCTCTAATTTTAATAAATAATTAATTAATTCCATAATTAATTAATTTCCCAATTAAATATCATATATTTAATCTTAGGGATTTTATTAAAATTAAAATTAACATGAATCCAATTCATATTAAATTTATTTGAACTCTTTCAAATATTTTCTTTCCTAATAGGAAAAGGTCTCTAATTTTAATAAATAATTAATTAATTCCATAATTAATTAATTTACCCAATTAAATATCATATATTTAATCTTAGGGATTTTGTTAAAATTAAAATTAATATGAATCCAATTCATATTAAATTTATTTGAACTCTTTCAAATACTTTCTCTCAAGAATTATTATTTTTTTTAAATTAATTCAAAAATTATATTATAAAGTTTCATAAACTTTATATTATAATGCGTCAATATACATTATACGATTCCCCAAATAAATTGAACACTTTCAATTTACAATTTATACTTAATTGCTTCAAGTCTCTTTACGAGCTACCAGTGGGACCTAATGGACCTACAGATCAGAAGCTCCAACGATACGAGACTAATTGGCCAAACTCATTGACCAAGTTTAGTCAACATTCGTTAACTGTGGGTCACTCCACTAAAGACCCACAACTGCACTCTTCTCACTATAGAATATTTCTGTGTCCACGGATATCGACCAAGCAGTAAGTCAATCCTTCACGTGTGTTCGTAACACCAGATGGGTCAAATTACCGTTTTACCCCTGGGTTACCTCTGGTTCCTTAAGTACCACTGATTCCTCTAATGAACAAGTTGTTTAGGGTCCAACCACTAAACAGGAGTTCCTCTCAGGCTAGGAGAGGACGACGCGCTTTTGTTCAAGCCCTAGAATCAGCCCTTAAGGGAACACACATCTACTTACCCCAATAGGGGAAGGAGTGAATTCCATCTTGTACTGTTATGTTCCCAGCCCCCATTCGGTCTTGCCCCTGAAATGGTAGGCTTATTGAGTCGGCGAACTGGCCACTCTCACCCATACAAATCTAAGGACAGTCCCTCCTGAAAGGGGTTCATAACAGACTCAGGATTGAGATTGAGTTACCTAGGTCATCCTATTGAAATAGAAACCTAAACTAGTTAACGGCGTTACATCTAGTGGTCACTATTTCGCGGTCCGGTCTTATGCAAACTCATTGCATAGGATACCCCCACCCGCATGTCTCCTACATGGATGCTTTGGATCATTGCATCTGTATCGAATACAAGGTGGGCCGTATCACATAGTGTCACCAGGATAAGGTACCCAGCCTTATCCCTATACTATAGACCATTTAGGTTGTTACTTGGACACTGATCCCCGTATGTCCCCACATACTAGTCCAAGTTTCATTTAAACAACCTTGGATCTTAGTTTATTGGATTTAGGGTTTATTAATGCAAACTCGATTATTCAATAACCAAATTACTGAATTACTCAAATAACACTTTATTGAGATCGATTAATTTGTTTCATTTACTATCTACGAGTTTTAGGGCATAAAACCCAACAGCCTTTACCATCGAACCTTTCCAGTTAAACCTTCGCTGCCATTTTCTCCCGATAGAAGCAGTACAAATCTCTTCAAGATTTCAAGCGGAGAAGTTTCAGAATGCAACGGAGGTTTCCAGCGATTTGTATTCTTCAATCTGATGGTAAAGATCAAACGGTTCCTTTCAAGATTTATTCGATTCGCCAAGATTAAGCAAGTTTCTTGAAGAATCCTCCAGTTCGAGCTCTGATGCCAATTGTTGATTTTAAGCGTTCTTCAGAGACCTTCAATGAACAAAAGAAACAGAGAAGGAAGGGAGAAGAGAGATGACACAGTATGTTGATAGTGGTTCGACAACAAGGTCTACATCTACTTTAGAAACCAGAGAGAGAGGTATTATTTCAGAGTTCTTGAATGTACAAGTCAAGCTTCACTCGATGATCTACAAGCTGAGTAAAGGTTAGGTATTTATACAGAGAGATTAGGAAAAACTAACTCATATGCCTAACCCATGTGCTTCCTTTCTTTCACCAATAAACTAAGAAAGTATTTAGAGTTAATACTCACTAGTACTCATCTGTAAAAGGAATTAAAGTATAAAAAATCTCAACACAACTAATGTGGACCTAAAATACCGTTTGGACTTGATGTATATATGGTACATTGATAATAATGAGTCATGGCAGATTTAAAGCTTTATGTTAGGAAGTTATATAAAAATAATTTTGAACATATTGATATATATTAATATTAGTTTATATATATTGATATTAAGGGCATTTGCACAGATAGCAAAAAGCACTAAAAATATTGCAAAAATAGCACAAAGTAAAACTATTTGCAGAAATAGTACAAAGTGGCGTTAAGTTATAAAAATACCATTTTTATCGGCAACTATCTAATAAAAGAGATTATCAGTGTCTATCATTGATAGTCATTGATAGACTTTGATTAATCGAAGTCTATCAGTGATAGACACTGATAGAAAGGGTTATACAGAGTCTATCAGCATGATAGTCTATCAATATCTATCACTAATAGTCACAAATACACTGAATTAATCGGAGTCTATCAATGATAGATGATAGCACATAATTCGTGTTATCTTATTACCATTAATCTGAACTTTTTAGAAGTATTTTATGGTCTAAATGTTTATTTTATAGGTAATTCGAGCATTGGAGGCGCTGGGAGCGAATCACATGAATTGGTGTCAATTTGAGCTATTTTGGGTGTTTTTGAGCCAACTCAGAGTTCATGGATGAAGAGAAGGTGAAAAGACCTGGGTAGATTGTGGCGAGCTTGAAGATTAATGCTAAGAAATTAAAGGTTCGAGTTCCAAGCCAAGCACATTGGAAGAAAGCCGAAGAAAATAAGGCAGCATGTTGGAAATAGGCCTAGCGTCTTGATGCTGGCACGATTTTATGCGAAAGGCAGAATAGGTAGTGTCGAGATGCTGCCTTCCTAACGTCTCGATGCTACGACTGTTATATAAATATTAGGTTACGTTTTAGGCCGCCGTAGGTTGGAATTTCCGATTCCTTTTGCGATTTCTCTTGTTTTTCTCTTGTTCTTCTTGTATTTCTTTAATTCCTAGACACTTTAGGATGATTTTCTTTTGTGATTTCATTGCTTTTACTTCAATCATCTTAGCTTAAACTCCTTATTCATTGGATTGTGAGATGATACTAATTTTGTTTATGGAAGATTTGGTTGAGTTGCTGGTTCTTTACTTGAAATCTATTATGTTACTGTGTTCATCTACAATTTCCTGCTTTAATCACCATTTTTGAATGCTTTCTTAGATAGTCCATTTGTAATTTGAGATCGCCAATAGGTTCGAATCACGTCCTTTGCCTATACCTATATGGTTTTGCATAGCTTGCTTGATAGAGCCTAGGATTCGTAGAGAAATTTGCCAAATAAATTAGGGGATTTATTTTCTTAATTTAATTTAGAAATTATGAACCCTTAGATGTAATGCAACCAATTCGATAGGTGATGATAAGTCCAATTTGTTATACACTTAGAATCTCCCAATTTGCTTATCTTAGTTGAATTCCTTGCAAAAAAATGCTTTAAAATGAGTATAATATGTCTATAGGTCCTCACTAGAGCTTTGGAAGCGATTCGGGGCTTAAACGAGCGAAATCGGAGCGTAAAATGACTATTCTGCCCTTAGAGCCGTCGCAGCGTCGAGACCCTGTCATCCTAGAGTCGGGACGCTGTTCAAATAAGGAAAAGACTTGGGCGTGAAGCTGAAGTTACAGCGTCTTGACGCTGCCACCATAGCGTCTCAACGCTAAATATTTTTCATACCAGAAGGCCTAGCGTCGCGACGCTGTGTCCTAGCATCTCGACGCTGGGCAGTTTTCTAGAATCGAATTTTTTCTATTTTGGCTTGAAATTTTCCTTGTTTGAAGACCCAATTCAACACCAAATGACCACGAATTGAAGGCCAAGAATCACTATAAATAGAGGGTCTTGGTGTAGGTTTAGAATCATCCCTCAACACATAATTCACTACAACATTGTAGTCCATCTCTCTCCCCTTTTTCCACCATTCTTCTTAGTTTTAGTGTTTCTTGCTTTCCTTTATGTATTCAATGAAGATTCAAGCTTGTTCTTGCTCCATGAGAGGCTAAACTCTTCATTCATGTAACCGGGGTATCAAAGAGTAAGTTCAACTTCTTTTAATGAAATTTCTTGTTTGAATTATCAAAGCATGTTTATGTGATTTTAGTTCTTTTTATATAAGTTTAGATTGTAGTAGGAAAGATTGACAACCTTGACCGCGCCCTCTCTAAATTTACTTGCTAAAATCTAGTAACAAATAGGTTAACGTTATGTTATTACACATGCGTCCCTAGAACTAAATGATTTAATCAATTGTAATTGTGGTTTGTTGCCCGTTGCATGTGAATTAACTCGGCTAGATCCTATTGTGGTTTAGGTTAATTAATCGGCCAATTAATTAGTTTAAACTAGAATCAAACTTAGCGTTTGCATGTTTGTGATAGTTGGATCATGGTTCTCGGTTTGTTGCCGGAATACGCCGGGCTTAAACTTGTTTTGATTCATTAGTGAAATTAATGATTTAATTGTGATAGCATGAAATAATGCTATCTTTTTAGCCCTAAATTGGATCTTATTTCATGCTTAATTTGGTATTTAATTGCATTAATTTATTGATTTCAGAATTCTTAGTCCCAAAAGGAGCAATTGATGCAATTTTGAGAAATTGATGCAAATCAGGCCCAATTTGGAGATTATTTGATGAGTTAAAAGCTTAACGCATGGGAAGCTTGATGCTGTAGCAGTCTGGCGCATGGAAAGCTTGTTGTTGTAGCAGTCTGGCGCATGGGATGCTAGAGCATGAGAAGCTTGATGAGTTGGTGAATAGTATTGAGTGGGGAGCAAGTTTCTATCCATATGATGATCCTTTGGCTCCAAGTATTAATCTTTGGCTCCAAGAATAACCCTTTGGCTCCAAGTATTCCCCTTTGGCTCCAAGTAAGAAGAGATTATAAATAGAGGGGAGATGAAAGGAGAAAGACATCCAAGAATCATCCAAGGCATTACTACATTTTTATGTTTTACTGCATTGTGTGCTTTATATTGTAGCTTGAAGTAATTTCTTTTTATTAAGGCTTGGCCTAGGCGCCCATGTGGCTTTAGGATTATTTTTGTATGCGCTACAATGAATCAATGATATTGATGTTTTCTATTTAGATGCGTTAATTTTTCCTTTACTAATTCCCGCCTGGCCAACCGGTTGCGGTAGCAGCATGATAAATCCCTGATAGGTAATGCATGTGTAAATATCTAAGTAGAGCAAGTTAGAGCATTACATGTAGTCTTGGTCGTGTTAAAACTAATATTGCTGCAATAAGATAGTGCATGAATGAGCTTAGACTGTTTTAGGACTAATGCAGTCACTTGCAAGTCATTAGAGAACAACACCAACGCATGAACTAATTGAACAAAACAGTTGTTAGTTCTACGCCAAACGCATGTGTAGTACCGGAAGGGAATCACATGTTTATTTCTCGCTTAGGCATCAGTATTCTGTCGATTCATTGTTATGCGTTGCACTAATATCTTATTTGTCATATGTGGTTGCTGCGGTGAAAGCCTTGATATCTCATCTATCACTGTTTTTCCTTTATCGCATAGCTTCTATTTTTATTATCGCATGTTTACTTCACCGCATCTCAATCTCTTTTGTTCCTAATGCCCATGCATTAGAATAAGATTTAAGGAAAGACATTTTTACTACTCGCCCCTTCCCTGTGGATTCGACCCTGGAATACTCCAGGTATTACTTGGTAGTGCATAATTTATACTTGGATTAATGCACATCAACGACATATTCTTTGGTTAATTCAGTATAATTAGAAGTGAATAAAAATCATCATCAAATTGAATTGAACTTACCATGACTAACCCGGTTGCATGATCTTTGAGGTATTGATTTATTTCCTTAATTTGATTCTCATAATTAGTTCTCTTTCCTTGTTTACTTTCTTTCCAAATATAAAAAACCCCCCTTTTTGGTTACTTAAAACAAATAAGGAAATTAAGATTTGTTTGCATAGACTCCCTGTGATCGACCCCAACTGCTACTGCTACAAGTTAGCTTTAGAGGTTGATGATTATAAATTTATTTGATAAGAGACCACGACAATCTCTTCCATCAGGTGGTCACGCGGGCTAACGAGTTATCTGTTCAGTTATTTAGAGTTAGATTTGTGGGTTAGAGATCTAATGCACGAGGGATAGTGGGTGAAATTCAATAATAATTAATCAATTAATCATACAGGCTAACATGTTAACTAATTAGTTAGCACAGGTAAGGAGGATGAAAAATTCGAATTACCAAGAAGCATGTCGGGTTCATAGTAATATAGTAAAATTTTTTTATAAAGAACAACGAGGAAACCAATTAGTAAACAAGATCAGTGAACCCTAAAGGTGTTAATATCTAACATGTGGAAGCAATTTTGGATCTTAGGCACATAATTACATCAATTTGATCATAAAAAGCATGCTGTCCAAAAGGGGAAAAACAGAGACAATGGGTACCAACCTCTTGTAGCTTGAAATTGAACGAATTGGTTGGTTGTTTTTCCTCACCAACTTGTCACGAACCACCACTTGATCTTTCTTGCTATTCTCAGGCCTTTGGAATGGATTGTGGGATCCTCTAGTGATGGAATTTGAGAGGGAAAGAGCTTGAAACACAAGCTTGAGAGAGTTTTGAGTTAATGAGCTTGAGATGCAAATTTGACAGTATAACAGATGGTTTTTCTCTCTTGATTCTTCAACAATCCATCCTCTATTTAAAGAGAGGAAGATTAGCTGAGTTGAAGCACCAACATTGGACATCAATTCATTCCACAATTAAGTGGGATTTGTTGGCTTAATGAGGAGGAGTGCATGGGTTTAGTCACCATGCACTCCACCTCCTAAAATTCAATTTCTTTTGGATTTAATTAATCCAATTGAAATTTAATTTTAGTTATTTTAATTCCTTTAATTAATAATCTGAAAAACTCAATTCTAAAATTTGAATTTTGAATTTTAAATTAATTCATAATTAATTTAAAATAATTATTAATTAAATAATCATTTATATAATTAATTTAATATCTAATATTAAATTAATATTTTGCTACCAATTTCAATCATTTCTGAAATGTAATTTTCCAACCATGAATCCCTATTCACGTGCTTGATATTTAAATCATATTTAAATACATTAAACTCTCAAAATTAGGTTTAACCAAAAACCCGATGTGTCGGTGTTGTGAGGTTGATCCGCAAGCGCACAGGTCGCAAGTAATAAAGACGGTAAGTAAAACTGAATATCGTATTCCATAGGGAGTAGCGTGACTTAGACAAGGAAAGGCTCTAACCACTAAACTTGTTAAGAATGCACATTATCTAGGTAATGCAGTGTAAAGAGAAGACAAATCAAAACAAACAAAATATTAAAGCAGTAAATGATCAAGCAGAGACTAAAACACACTGAGGGTTCACAGATAGGATGAGAGTTTGGGTCTTGAAATCCAATATATAATCTACCAGATATTTGCTACTTATTATTATGCCCGCCAATTATAGATCTAGAATCTACTTATTAACATAGGTTCTCCTGTCGGTTTCCCCTAATTATCGTTAACTCAAATTAATAACCTAAGTGTCCTTAGCGCTATTAATTAGGTTAAGTCTTCAGTCCTAATTCATTTTAGATCTCTAGGCCTAACCAACTACTCTCGCTGTCACTACGAGCAATTAAGTCTAGTCGATTGAGCTATGTCCTAACTTAGTTTCTCTCCATCGAGTTTCCACTAAGTAATAGATCAATATAAATTTGGCCAGAATTTATAAAGCATTACGACCACTCAATCAAATAATCAGTAGTTGGACACAACAATAGTAGTCAAAATATCCTTCAATTATATGTTCTCATTCAAGACCCGAATGCCGGGATATTAGCTATACATCGTCATATGAACATACAAAACTTCCAGCATATCCATGCGTAAATAGTAATATGAACAAGATAAATGGTATAGAACTTATCTCAACGTCGAACCCTTGCTTATGCCTTGATTCGCCGTAGGAAAGCCTCGATTGGAACCCTGTCACAAGCCCGAATCAACCCAAGAATGCTCACAAAACTCTCTAAACAAATTCTCTCAATCCCTCCCTCTAAGAGGCTCTAAGTGAAGGGATAATAGCCCTTGCGCAGCGGAAAAACTCCGAGAACCAAACCCAATCTAATTTTGTTTAGAATACCCGTACGACGGAAAAATTTTACAGCATCAAAATCTAATTATAAAAGCTGTAAAACAGGTTGTAAAACATGTAGTACAGAAAGTAAAGATCCCTAATATGATATATTCATTCAACAAGAATGTAGGGATTAAGAGATACTCACTAGCGTGGACGACTTGACCGAATTTCACCAATTCTCTGGATGTTCTTTACTGTTTTACAGAAGCCCCACAACCTTCAAATTCTTGCTGGAAATTTCTCCAAGAAACACAACCACGAGATGACATCGGTATTCTCTTAGGTTACTAGTGAGGTTGCTTTGTGGGAGCGATTTTCTTCTCAAAGGAATGGGAGAAGAAACTCTATCTGTGATATGCAGAGGACGAGAGAGTGTGAGAGAGAGATTGCGTGAGTCAGAGAAGTTAAAACTTTCAACCTCAAAGCTCTCCCATAAACGTGTATCGATTATTGAGGGGAAGACCACGAATAGTCAGTTAACCTAACTGATATTTCAAACAATAAAATAAAAATTAATAAAAAAAACTATCTATTAAATAATTAAATCAACAATTGATTTATATAAATATTCCCCACATAACCTATAGTTTTAATATAATTGAATTAAATTAAAACAAATAATTAATTAATTTTCAAACTAATTAATTATTAAATTGAATATCACATATTCAATTATATTTCTCTCGTAAAACCTATAGTTTTAATGTGCATCTAATACGCACTAATTTTAACGTATAGTTTTAATATGAATCCAATTCATATTTTAAACTTAATTTTCGAACCCCTTTGAATATTCAATTCTCCCTTAAATTAATTTTAAATCAATATTCAAAATAAATTTATAGTATAAAGTTTAATAAAATTATAAACTTTATATTATAATGTACCTTCATACATTGTATTATTTCCCTTAGAAATTTTACCTCATCACCCAAATGAGCTACCGTTGGGACCTAATGCACCTACAGATCAGAAACTCCAACGATATGAGATTAACTAGCTAAACTCATTAACCAAGTTAATCAATATTCTTTAACTGTGGTTCACACCACTATAGAACCACAAGTGCACTTTTCTCACTACAGATATATTTCTGTGTCCACGGTGAAGGGATAAAAGCCCTTTCGCAGCGGAAACGTACAGAACCTTAACTCAGATTTTAATAGGAACTAAAATACCGTACGTTGGCAAATAAAATACAGCAGAAAAATCATTATAAAACTACTGAATTTTAATTATAAAACATGCTTACACCTTAGATCTAATCTAAATTGGATCTTATTGATCCAAGATCAAGAACACTATACCTTTGAAGACGTTCTTGACCTGTTTCACCAAAATTCCTTGATCTTCCACTCAAAAACAGCAGCAAAAGTTTCCTTTTCTTTGCTGGAAATTAATCACGAACAGCACCAAAGGGTTGCACCGGTATTCTCTTGAAGGATATGCGATAGGTGCTTGTGGGAGCGTGATTTTCTAAGGGTTAGGAGTATTTTTCTTCTCTGTATCCTTGAGAGAATAATCACAGAGAGTTCTACTGAGAGAGAGAGAGGGAATTGCGTATGAGGGCTTGAATAATGGTAACCAACTCAACGAATGAGATTATACTGGGGAAGTGGTTATTTTACGGATAAAACTTCCCACTCCCTAAATAAACTCCCCTTCACACGTAAACCATAAGTAAGTGGAAGACTTTATCAGTTCAATTAACTGATAAACAAAATTGATTAATAATTCAAAATCATTAACTAATCTTTAATAATATAATTAATTTAACAATTAAACTAACTAATTATTATAATTAATGTAAATCATATTTACATAACATTCCCACATAACCTAAAGTTTTAATCTAATTCAATTAAATCAAATTTAATTGAACTCAATTAAAACGATAATTAATTAATTCTCCAATTAATTAATATCATAATTAAATATCTCATATTTAATTATATTTCTCTAAAAAATAAACTATAGTATTAATGTACATCTAATGTGCATTAATTATAACCTATAGTTTTTAAAATATAAATCAAATTCATATTTTATCTTAATATTCGAACACCTTCGAATATTCAATTCTCCCTTAGAAATTTACCTCAACGCCCTTATAGAGCTACCGGTGGGACCTAATGGACCTATAGATCAGAAGCTCTAACGATGTGAGATTAATTGGCTAAACTCATTAACCAAATTAATCAATATTCGTTAACTATGGTTCACTCCACTATAGAACCACAGCTGCACTCTTCTCACTGCAGATATATTTCTGTGTCCACGGATATCGACCATCAACAGCAAGTTAGCCCTTCACGTGTGTTCGTACCCCAACTAGGTCAAATTACCGTTTTACCCCTGGGCTACCTCTTCATCCTTAAGTACCAGTGCTCCTCTAATGAACAACCTGTTTGAGGTCCAACCAACAAACAGAAGTCCCTCTCGTGCCATAGAGAGGGTAGGGCCCATTGTTCAAGACCCGGAGACACCACTTAAGGGAACACACCTCTACTTACCCTAAAGTTGGGAAGGAGTGAATTCCATCTTGTAAGACTATGTTCCCAGCTCCCCATTCGGTCTTGTCCCCAAAATGGTAGGCTTATTGAGTCGGCGAATAGGCCACTCTCACCCGTACAAATCAAAGGACAATCCCTCATGGACAGGAGTCCATAATCCACTCAGGATTAAGGCCAAGTTGCCTAGGTCATCCTAGTGAAATAGAAACCGAACTAACTAACGGTGTTACAGTTAGTGGTTAACTATTTCGCGGTCCGGTCTTTGTGCAAACTCATTGCACAGGATACCCCCGCTCGCATGTCAAATACACGAACGTGTTGGATCATTACGTTTGTATCAAAATACAAAGCGGGCCGTATCCATAGTGTCACCAGGATAAGGTACCCAGCCTTATCCCTATACTACAGACCCTTTAGGCTAAAACTTGAACATCGATCCCCGTATGTCCCTACATACTAGTTCAAGCCTCATTCTATTAGCCTTGGATGTTTAGTTTTTTGGATTAGGGTTAATAAGACAAAATATAATACAAACATTGAATAATACATCACTTTTATTAATGTTTGGTCAAATGTACATTTACTATCTACGAGTTTTAGGGCATAAAACCCAACACACGGATATTGACCAATAACAGCAAGTCAATTCTTCACGTGTGTTCGTAACACCAACTGGGTCAAATTACCATTTTACCCCTGGGTTACCTCTAGATCCTTAAGTCCTAGTGCTCCTCTAATGAACAACCTGTTTGAGGTCCAACCAACAAACAGAAGTCTCTCTTGTGCCATAGAGAGGGCAGGACCCCTTGTTCACAACTCGGAGACACCACTTAAGGGAACACTACTTACCCTGAAGTCGGGAAGAAGTAAATTCCATCTTGTGTGATTATGTTCCTAGCTCCCCACTTGGTCTTGTCCCCAAAATGGTAGGCTTATTGAGTCGGCGTGCAGGCCACTCTCACCCATACAAATTAATGAACAATTCCTCGTGAACAGGAGTCCATAACCCACTCAGGATTGAAACTGAGTTGCCTAAGTCATCCTAGTGAAATAAAAACCTAACTAGTCAACGGTGTTACAACTAATGGTTATTATTTCGCGGTCTGGTCTTATGCAAACTCATTGCATAAGATACCTGATAAGGGTAAAACATATACCTATTTTACCCTTATATTTAGCTCATTATCTTGTCGAAGTTGTATGTTTTAGATCAAATTTACTATTCCCAAGCTCTAAAAGTTGTAAAGTTGATAAATTAGGAAGCTGAGAGTCATGAATGTCAAATTATGCTGATTTGTGCTTAAAAAGGACCCATTTTGATATGAATTTGACTAAGTTTAGTGTTTTGCAGAAAAACAGAGTATAACTGGAAAAACCCAGAAATGTGACCGCATTTCTAGCAAGGCAAAAACCAAATGCGACCGCATTTCTGGGCAGACAGGGGCAGTTCCGAGTCCGTCACGGGTCGTTTTGAACGAGTGTTTTGCACACCTAACCGGCTGCTTTGGCTCCGAAACTGACTGGGCTACCTACCAGCACCATTTTCTTGGCTCCTCAACTACTCCCCACACTATATAAGGTCTTGATTCGAAGAGAAATCCAACCAGAACTCACTGAGAAGAAGAGGGTGGTGACAGTGAAGGGTTAAAATCCCTTTGGCAGCGGAAGCAATCAAGACCAATTCGTTTCACAATTTCGTTTACGAAAAACCAATACATTGGCAATTAAAATTCAGAAACAAATTTCTAAATTAAAACCGATTAAGCATGCTGTAAATTGATTTTAGATCAAGAAACTTACATGGTTTGATGAACAAACTGCACTATGCTCCCAAATAATGTTCTTGATCTTCTAATGGACACCACCACACGAATTCACCCGCTATATCTCTTGGATTACTGAGATTGGCTTGTGGGAACCAAAATCGCCTTGGATGAGAATTTTTCCAGCAAGGAGGTTGCTGTATTTTGAGAGAAAAACTAGAGAGAAAAGTTTCAAGGCTCTCTCTGTATTTTTTTTTTCGTAAAAATGAGAGAGTGATCTAATCATTTGGGAACTCCCTCTCCCTTGTACGATAAGTGGGGAGGGAGTTATTACCCTACTAAATCTAGACCGTTAGATCTTAATCAAAACGATCTCGACCATTAACTAATTAAATAATAAATATTTAATTAATTAATTAATTATAATTAATTTAATTAAATCAATATTAACTAAATGAATTATAATATAAAGTATTTAATTCAATTTGAATCATATTCAATTGAATTAAATTGGCCATTCAATTAATTCTATTAATTGAATCCACATTAATTAAATATCAAATATTTAATTGATTTTATAATTGAATCATATTCAATTTTAACTCTCTCATTTAACCTATAGTTTTAATGTACATCAAAATGTACATTAATATAAACTATAGTATTAATTTGATTAAATCACATTTAACCAAATTAAAATTAAATTAATTAATTCCCCAACTAATTAATTCATGAATTAATCAAATATCACATATTTAATTAAATTCATAATTCTCTCATTAATTAATTTTTGAATCACATCCAAAATTAATTTTATTATAAAGTTTAATTCATTAATTAAACTTACACTATAATGTATCCCCATACCTTATATTAATTGCATCAAGATACAATTAACTTAAATTCCCTTTAATAATCAAGACTATATTATCTCAGAACCCGTTATGAGCTAGCAGGTGGACCTAATGGACCTACAGATCAGAAGCTCCAACGATACGAGATTGATCAGCTAAACTCATTAACTGAGTCAATCAACATTCGTTAACTGTGGGTCACTCCACTATTAAAGACCCACAACTGCACTCTTCTTACTGTAGAATATTTCTGTGTCCACGGATATCGACCAATGCAGTAAGTCAATCCTTCACGTGTGTTCGTAACACCAGCTGGGTCAAATTACCGTTTTACCCCTGGGTTACCTCTGGATCCTTAAGTACCACTGATCCCTCTAATGAACAAGTTGTTTAGGGTCCAACCTCTAAACAGGAGTTCCTCTCGGGCCAGGAGAGGACGGCACGCCTTTGTTCAAGCCCCGGAATCAGCCCTTAAGGGAACACACATCTACTTGTCCCAATAGGGGAATGAGTGAATTCCATCTTGTATTGTCATGTCCCCAGCCCCCCACTCGGTCTTGTCCCCAAAAAGGTAGACTTATTGAGTTGGCGTGCAGGCCACTCTCACCCGTACTAATCAAAGGACAATCCCTCATGAGAAGGAGTTCATGACACACTCAGGATTAAGACTGAGTTACCTAGGTCATCCTATTGAAACAGTAACCTAACTAGTTAACGGTGTTACATCTAGTGGTTTACTATTTCGTGGTCCGGTCTTATGCAAACTCATTGCATAGGATACCCCCGCTCGCATGTCTCCTACATGGACGCCTTGGATCAATACGTCTGTATCAAATACAAAGCGGGTCGTATCACATAGTGTTACTAGGATAAGGTACCCAGCCTTATCCTTGTACTATAGACCTTTTAGGTTGTTACTTGAACACTGATCCCCGTATGTCCCCACATACTAGTCCAAGTCTCATGTAAACTACCTTGGATCTTAGTTTATTGGATTTGGGTAATATTGTGCAATTCTAGACTTAATATGACAATAACACTTTATTGCATAAACCTCAATAACACTTTATTGATACAAGTGTATAATGCATTAATCATTCACTATCTACGAGTTTTAGGACCCCAACAGACAGAACCCTAGTAGACGCCCATGAGTAGGGATGCCCGAGGTCCTTCTTAGAAGACTGAATTCTAACCTTTAGTTAGACATCAAACTGAGTGTTTGTAGAGATTTTCACCCTATTCCCACTTGTAAAGGAGAGTAGAGTGTCAAGCGAACTCTAGAAGAATTGGATAAAAGAAAAAACCCTAGTTTTATCTACTGCACCTTATTTCCAGCACTTGTTCTTTTCATAATTTCTGTATTTTTACTTCATTTATTTCAATGAAAAGTTATTCTTTTGCATCTTATTCCATCATTCGTAGCTAAATTCCATTGAGGGATTCGATATAGTGAATTCCATTATGGTTTAAATAGCTTGAAAGTGTTTATTTGCTTAAGTTCTATTCATTGCATGTCACTATTTATTGAATATCATTCTGAATCTTGTTAAGTTTAAATTGATCACTTAGACTTTGCATGCTATGTGAGTTTGATCTCGAAAGGGACAAACAATACCGGTTTTCATAAAGGTGATATAGGAGAAATGGCTCGAGAGAGTGTATTCGGTGTTATAGGGAAAGACTGCCTTATAACAACCATAGGGTTATAGATTGCATGCATGAACTATCTATGTCGGAGTCGAGTAGCATAAATGTGCATAACGGTACGCGCTTAGCCTTCTAAAGGTTCTTGGGAGCAAGGCCAAATAGAAGTTAAATATGACCCAATGCATGGATAGACTTAGGTTAAATAAACCATGATTAGAGTTATTTGCCTTAGGGTTGAAGCTATATTGAATACCTCGTTTATTTATTATTGTTTTTCTTTACTTGTTTATTTTGTTTGCTTTACAAAACCCATCATCAATTATTTCTTTGTTTACCTTTTCAAAAGCAATCTTTGAGCAGTTTCTTCTTCAAATATGTGTTTCCAATTTAGTCCCTGTGGGATCGATACCTTTGGAATACTTCCAGAGATTTTTATTACTACTTGCGGTAGTGTATGCTTGCACTTAGTTGGCTGAATTATTCTTAATCTATATTCATCATCTTTCTTTAACATCCATCATTCAGTCCACTGCTGTTCACACACGCATCAATACCCCACTCGCATGTCCCCTACATAAACGCGTTGGATCATTGTATTTGAATCAAAATACAAAGCGGGTCGTATCCAAAGTGTCACCAGGATAAGGTACCCAACCTTATCCCTATACTATAGACCCTTTAGGCTGTAACTTGAACAATGATCCCTATATGTCCCCACATACAGTTCAAGTCTGATACTAACAGCCTAGGATATTTAGTTTATTGGATTATGGTTATTTAGGCAAGACATACACAATACTAATAATAATAAGTGTACAATACATCAAATATCATTTTATTAATGTTCGGTCAAATGTTACATTTACTATCCACGAGTTTTAGGGCATAAAACCCAACACTAGGAGCCTTTGAAAGAAGCTCAAAATGATTGCTTGATTATGAAACTCGAGGCCAAAATGCTCTATTTATAGTGCTCCAGCCGGCCTGGCGTCGAGAAGCTAACGTCACAACGTCTCGACGTCATGACATCACATTTGTGTTCTCCAAGTCGCCTCGGCGTCTTGACGCCGTCCCTCCTTTTGGACTTCCATCTCTCGGCTTATGGGCTGGTCTTGGGCCTTTTTCTTTGGATTTTTGACCTTTGGTCTTCACTTTAAAGTCCTTGTTTTGCTTCTTTGACCCATATCTTCATTATTTGGGCCATAATTCCATCTTTTTTCTCCAAAATTCAACACAAAGCTCCTTCAGGACATAATTGCTGAAATTAACATAATTAGACATTAAATCCATGATAAAACCAAACAAAAACACTTAAATCTAGGGATAAAATGTTATCTTTTATGCATGCTAACTCATCCCCAAACTTAAGCTTTTGCTAGTCCCGAGCAAAATAAATTCTTATGGATACATGCAAAGAACAACTCTAGCCTCTATGAATTAGAACTCTTAGGGAAATATGGAAAACATGCAAGTGGACTAAGCAAGCACAACATACTCATGAAGAAATTTTAAAATGAAACTTAGCATTGAAGAATAGCATGCTCAAAACTTATCTAGTGGTTCTTCTACTAACCTAGATTAGTTTTACGGCTTTTTCCATTTGTCTTCCCCCTACACTAGCTAAGAGTCCTAACAATTCAGAATTTTAGCTATCATGCAAATAAAGAAGCTAGGGTGCCTGATTCTTTTCTTGTTCTTTTTCTGAAGGGATTCCCCCCCCTCCCAAAAATTGCATTATATGATCCTAAGGGCACTAGCTTTCACACACCGCTGCAGGGACCCATATCCCGAATTTTATCCTTGGATGGTCCTAACTGATCACAACAAAGTAGCTCTTTTGACACCTAGATCTTATTTTTTTCTTTTGCAAGAAAAAATATTTTCTTTTCTTTCTTTCTTTTCAACAGATATTTCTTTTTCTTTTGTTGTTTATTCTTTTTGTAGGCATAACATTTTTTCTTTTCTTTTTCACCTAGTTCTTAAAACATTCAAGCATGAACTCCTAGTGATAGAGACTAAGCCTATCGGAGTGACAACAAACTTATAAAAACCATAACAAAATTCTAGATTTTCAAAGATCTCACAAGATAAGTTTATTGCATGCTTTAGACCTTAATACTAAGCAAAAAATTTTAAAATTTCTTAGTTTTTTCCTATGCTCCCGAATTGCACATTCATATAAACCATATTCCCCCAAAAAACTCTAATTCAAATCCTAGGCTATCCTCACTATCCTAAACATGCATCCAAAAGAATTCAGGTAAGCTCAAAAGTAGTGAGAGTCTCCCCCCCCCCCCCCCCCCCCAAAAAAAAAAAAAGAAACTTAAAATAAAACATTGTCTCTAATGTTTTAAACAATTAAAAGCAGAGGAATACTGGGACTTCCCTGACTTCCATTTGGAGAAATTCTACATCTTCTAGATCGAGAGAGGGCATCTTTGGATTTGACGGGGCTTGCTTCATGGATCCTATGACACAAAATTGGATCAAGGAACAAAGGTTTATTTAAATTCGCAAAAAGAAATAACAACTAACTAATAATCCTTGGGTTGCCTCCCAAGCAACGCTTCTTTAACGTAACTAGCTAGATGAGGCTCGATCCGCTCATGGAGGCTCAAAGATAAAATATTTGTCCTCCAACCCTTGAGAGTCGCCAATGAACTGCATTGCAGTCTTACAGAAAAAGAATAGGGAAAAGAAAGAATACTCCCCTAGGCTCTCATCACACAACAAATAATTTTCCATAATCCAAGCATCTAAGTCAAACATTTTCTCTAAATCTCTATTTTCGAAACAATTGTTAACAGAAAAATCAAACATCACAATATCTATGGGTCTCGTATCCAGAGATGGCTTTTCAAAAAGAACCAACTCTTCATCATGTGTATTCATTTTTACAGGCATATCTACATGAGACTCATTATTGACATTAGACTGTATGACACTATCATCTAAATCATGCTCATTAAAGTCCAGTAAAACAGACAATTCAAACTCTTCTAACATCTCTTCATCTTCAAACATATCATCATTAAAGAACTCATGAGGATCGAATCCCATATGATAACTTGCAAAAAGCAAGTTATTTGTCCTCTAAACTTAGACTAAAACAAGGCCAAAAGAAACAAAGATGCGTTGCTTCAGCGCATAAAGAGGGAAAAATGTGATAATTTTATGCGGCGAGATGTATTCATGAATGCGGTGTGAAATTATAAAATATAGGGCGCTAACGCAACTAATTCGGTTGTTTTTCAAGTGTCTTCTTAGCGCAGGCACACATCTCAAGATGATCAAGAAACAGATAAGATAATGAAAGGACAAGCGCTGACACAACCAACGCAAGTGGGCGGAAAAAGGGGAGAAAAAGCTAAAGCAAGTTGCCTAATGATGATTAACGCAAGTTGCTAATTACTTGGAGAAGTCATCTTCCCTCACCTATAAATAGAAGCCAAAAATCAAATATCAGGATCATCCTTGATTCATTTTTTCTGCTCAAAAGAGAGAAGAAGGAAGATCAATAGAGAAATCACAGAGATCTGTGATTAGGAGCAATCTTGCGTTTGTAATGTTCTATTTCATGATGTCTTGTTTTGCTAGCATGATCTAAATTCTTCTTCAAGGCTTAGCGCAAGCACCTCATGCGGTGATAAGCATATTTTGTAAGTGCATATTTTGAGTTAAATAAAACATTAATTGCTTTCTATTTAGTTGCGATACTATTTTCATTACTAACTCCCGCTTGGCCAGCCGGATGCGGTAGCAGCATGCCAAATCCCTGACAGGTAACGCATTCAGACATCTCTAAGTAGAGCAAGTTAGCACATGTCATGTAGACTTGGTAGCGTTAAAACACTACCGCTAAAAGATAGTGCACGCATGAGCTTAGACTGTGTTGTGACTAACGCAGTCCCTTGTAAGTTTTAGAGAACTACGCCTAAAGCATGAACTAGCCAAATAATCTCTTGATAGTTTTATGTCAGACGCAAAGGAGTACCGGAAGGGAAACTTATGATATTTTTTCACTTAGGCATTAATGGATCAATTAATCAAAGTATGCGCTACAAGGTTATTATAAACACATGAGGTTGCAACTGCAACAACCTTGATTATTCTCCTTATAAATTTTCCTTTCATTCTCGTCGCATGTGTTGTTTTTATGCAAACAGTCACTCTTTAAATATACCAAATCTTTTTATTCTTTTAAATAGTATCATACGTTCTTGAGTTTAGATCAGTAAATATTGTTAAAAGACTTTGTGAATATCCCTTCCCTGAGGAATCGACCCTGGACTCACCAGGTATTACTCGATTAAAGTCAATTTATGCTTGGATTGATTATTATCTACGACAATATTTCTGATTATACTAAGACAACTGACAACCAATCACCATATCAGCAAACCCTCTAATTCTAATGCTATATCTAACTCTTCATCCTCTTCATTAGGCAAAAATGCATGGCCAACAGAAAAACAAGTATGAATACTACAAACTGATTCATCTTGACCAAAAATATTAAAGACCACTTTTTTATCATCAATATTCAGAGTTAGCTTACCAGTATGCACGCTAACCTTAGCCTTACCCGTGGCCAAGAAAGGTCTACCTAGGATGATGGGAACATCCTTATCCTCCTCCATGTCTAGCACCACGAAGCCAAGCGGGAAGATGAACTTGTTTACTTTGACCAAGACGTCCTCCACAATCCCCATGGGTTGGGTCACAGATTGATCTGCCAACTGTAGGGTGATCTCGGTCTCTTTCAAACCTGTAAGTCCAATCCTCCCGAAAAGAGAGTAGGGCATTAAATTTATACTAGCTCCTAGATCGCATAATGCCCTATCAAAAGATACATCTCCTATCGTGCAGGGAACAGTAAAACTTCCTGGGTCCTTTCTCTTTAGAGGCATCTTTCCCTGGACTATCGTGCTAGAACTCTCAGATAATCTCAAAACTTCTTCTTTTTTAAATTTCACATCTCCTTCATAAACCTACCATAGTTAGGCATATTCGATAAATCATCAACTAAGGGGATGTTAACAGTCAACTTTCTAAACATTTCTAAAATTTAGAGAACTTCTCATCTAATTTAATATTTTTAAAGCACTGAGGAAAAAGTAACTTCCTGTAGTCAAAGGTCGGACACTCGCCCCTCCTCCTGGGTGGACTGATGTGAGACCCTCGATCGTGGTGGTTGCATGGTACCTTTTCGTCAAACTCCTCTTGCAGCTTCTCTTCAATCTTCTCTTCATTCTTTTTTACTTTTGCATTGGGGTTAGTTTTCAAATAATCAAAGGAGCTAGGAGGATTTTAAGACCTGTCTTTGGAGGTTTTTTCTGCCTCAGCCCCTCCGTCTTCATCCTTGCTCTCTTTCTCCTTCTTCTTTATTTCTTCATCCGACACATCCTTTAGCTGTGTTCCACTATGGAGCATGATAACCTTACATTGCTCTCTCGGGTTAACTTCTGTATCGCTGGGAAACTTACCTTTCTGAAGGACATTTACTGCAGTTGCTATTTGTCCCAGTTGGACCTCCATATCTTTTAGAGCAACATCATGGTTGTTAACAGAGGTTACTAGAGTGTTTACGGTAGACTAAAGGTTGACATTTAAGACCTTTTGTTCCTTGATGAAGAGTGCCACTATCTCCTCCAGGTTACTCTTTTTCTCTTGCTGACCTGATGTGGATGCAAAACCTGGGGGTGGCTGCAAAACATTCTTGGAGTTAGTGTATGAAACATTCTCTTGGTTACGCAAACCTGGGTGGTAAAAGTTTGGTAGGTTCTGGTTCTGATTAAATCCTTGATTGCCTATGAACTGAGCTTGTTCCACCTCCTGGTCTTCCTTCTTTGAGTGACTTTCAGCTAAAGTGGCAATTGACTTAACCACTTCTGAAGCTGTCAACTTGTTCAAGGCACTGGTTAGGGAAGCCATTTGCACTTTCAAAGAATTTGATTCATCCAACTCATAAATTCCAGCCTTTTGCTTTATCGAGGTCCTCTCCATGGGCCACTAGTAACTCGTCGATGTCATCTCTTCCAACAGTTCCTTTGCATCGTTTACCGTTTTGGAAAGGAAACTTCCACTTGCAGACGTGTCTAGGACAGTTTTAGAAAACATGTTAAGCCCAATTGTAGAATAATGGGAAAAATACACTTTTGGTCCCTGAGGTTTGGGTTAAGTGACACTTTGGTCCCTGAGTTTTCAAACTCAACAAAAATACCCCTGAGGTTTGAGATAAGGAACACTTTGGTCCCTCCCGTCAACTTTTCTGTTAAATTTTAACAGTTGCTGACGTGGCACTATTATTTTAATAAAAAAAATTATTTTTTTAAATAAAAATTATTAAAATAATAAAATAATATTATTTTTATTATTCTTTATTATTTCTCTCTCTCTCCCTTCTTCTTCTTTTTCTCCATCTTCTTCCTCCTCATCCTCATCCTCATTCTTCTTCTTATCTCCGGCGCCGGCGACCACTGTTCGACGCCGCTGCCGCCGGCCACCGGTGACTTTTTTTTTTTTTTTCTTTCTTTCTTTCTTCTTCTCCTTTTTCTTCTTTCTCCCCTCTTTCCACTGTTTTTTTTAAATAGAAAGAAAAAAGAAGAAAACAGAGAACGAGGAGGGAGGAGCCTCGTTCCAGATCTAGAATTGGGAGGCTTGAATAGAGAGGTACAAAATTGAAAATATAGGACAAGGACAAGCTTGAATACGAGAGGTACAAAATTTAAAATATAGGCTTGAATACGAGAGGTACTAAATCTTTTGCGTATTCAGTGTGATATACGAGAGGTTTACGTCGTTGGGAGGCTTGAATTCCCAATAAGAATACTTGGATTTTGCAGAGTTGAGATTCAGAGCAATTTTTTGGGTTTCGATTTCGAAAGATTAGAAAGAGGTTGAATTTGGTGGGAAGGAAGTTAAATCGGTGGCCACATGTAAACTCTGCCCCAAAAGCATAACGTCCGTTGGGAAATTGAAACTCTGCCATTTAATTCCTTCCAAAGCATCCACCAACGCCAAATTCCCACTTCTAAATATTCTAAGCCTCTGCATCAACAAAACACAGTCATTGAGACATCGCTTCATTCAACAACCATGTAAAGAGAAGGATTAAACGACATCGTTTCATGTACCTCCACACCTTGTTCGGAACTCCCCGTCCGCCACCCCACGTGGCCTGTGGGGCCCTTAAGCCTCAAATCTCCGTCGCCGGTCAGCTCAAGAATGCATTTCTCCGCTGTGAAAAATCAGGAGAAGTGGCAGGAGCTCCAAACCTTAACTTCTCCGAGAAAAACCTGCAACAAACATGAAAAGTTGCCCTGTGTCGCTTCGACGGTCAAAGCTGCTCGGAAATTGGGAGGCATTAAATGCTCCGTCTCGATTAAAAAGGCCCTTCCGATGAACCCCTAGCCGTACTCCGCCGGCACTGCTAGAGAAACCTCGTAACCAGCAACAATATTAGATCTGGAACGAGGGAGGGAGGAGAGACCTTCCTCCCGTTCTCTGTTTTCTTTTTTTTTCTTCTTTTTAAAAAAAAAACAGTGGAAAGAGGTGAGGAAGAAGAAAAAGAATAGTAAGAAGAAGAAAAAGAATAGTAAGAAGAAGAAAGAAAGAAAGAAAAAAAAATAGTCGCCGGTGGCGACGGCGAGCGGTGGTCGCCGACGCCGGAGATAGGAAGAAGAAGAAGGAGGAAGAGGATGAGGAGAAAGAAGATGGAGAAAAAGAAGAAGAGAGAGAAATAATAAAAATAATATTATTTTATTATTTTTTATTTAAAAAAAATTAAAAAATAATTTTTTTATTAAAATAATAGTGCCACGTCAGCAACCGTTAAAATTTAACAGAAAAGTTGACGGCAGGGACCAAAGTGCTCCTTATCTCAAACCTCAGGGGTATTTTTGTTGAGTTTGAAAACTCAGGGACCAAAGTGTCACTTAATCCAAACCTCAGGGACCAAAAGTGTATTTTTCCCTAGAATAATTGTACCTGGAGCCAGTCTGGATATCCATGCTGAGGGCATCTCCTTAACATTTCCTTGTACCGTTCCCACGCTTCGTAGAGTTGTTCGTCATCGTTCTGCCTAAACATCCCGATCTCCGTGCGAAGCTTGGTGGTTTTAGCAGGTGGGAAGAATTTGGTAAGGAATCTATGGGCTAACTCATCCCAAGTATTTATGCTTCCCAGCTCCAAGGATTCCAACCAGTCCTTTGCCTTGTCTTGCAGTGAAAAAGGAAAGAACCTTAATCTGATAGCATATGTCGTTACTCCATTCACTACAAGAAAAATTGTTTTTGCCGACGCGTTTTCTCTCGACGCCGTTAACTACATCGGGAGAAGAACCTTCTGCCGACGTGCAAACCATCTCTGCCGACGTCGTTAAGACCGCGTCGGCAGAGGCCTTCTCTCTCGACGTCGTTTATATTTGCGTCGAGAGAAGCAAGACTTCTGCCGACCCTATGTTAATCGGCGTCGGCAGAAGTGACCTTTGCCGACGCGCCTAGACGGCGTCGGCAGAAAGTCATTTAAAATTTCGATCGTAAATTTTTTCCCTCCAACCTTGGACTTCTGGCGACTTCGTTTTCAAATGGCGTCGGCAGAAGTCACTTTTGCCGACGCAGTTAAAATGGCGTCGGCAGAGAGTCATTTAAAAATTCACAACCAAAATTTTTCCCTCCAAACTTGGATTTCTGCCGATGCCGTTTTCATATGGCGTCGGCATAAGTGATTTCTGCCGACGCGGTTAAAACGACGTCGGCAGAAGTATAGCCTCTGCCGACGCCATTTTAACTGCGTCGGCAGAAACTCATTAAAAGCCCTAATCAAATTTTCCTCTCATTTCGTGTCTTCTTCCTCATTTTAACCCCTCCCCTCTGCGTTTTCTTCTTCTTTTTCCATCACCAACTCCGTTTCTCTCCCTCTCCGCAACTTTCACCACTTGATTCCACCACTACCTTTTCTTTCACCGTTGTATGAGTCATTATCTCCCTCTCATTTAGTAAGTAATTTTTCCTTCCTTGTTTCTCTCTTTTTTTTTTTTGTTTTACATTTCTTTGATGACTGTTTTTTTTTTCATTTCTTTGCATCTATATTGTCATTATTTTGTTCTCTCTAGATTGTGTTATTTATGGTTGTGTGCTATGTGCATTAGGGATTGTGAGTCAACAAAAGCTTGTTTGATGTTTGTTCATTTGGTGAAAAGTGGTGAGAAAAGAAAGTATAAATATGGGTGATTTGTTTTTTTTTTTTTTTTTTGTGTATTTTGAGCTTTTGGTTTTTGTTGATTAAAGTTAATGGTTTTGATGTTAAGCGTAAATATGGTTTTTGTTTTTGTGAATAAGGAAGATTAGTATATGTGTTTACTTGGTAACCTTGATTATTTTCGATAAATTTAGCGGTTATGTTTATAAATTTATGAAACTTGAGAAGTTCGATTTATACGTTATTATTGCATTTAGTTTGAATGTTTACAAATTTTTTTTCATTGGGCTCATAGATGTCATATTGATGTGTTTGAAGCAAGTGTGTAGAGAAGAATTAATAGAGTGTGAGAGAAGTAGTGAACTAAAGAAAAAAAACATGTGTTTGTTTGGCGATATTGACTTCTTTATTCGACGACAAAGGTACATCGGCGGAAAATTTTGAGGTATGTTTGTTTGAATTTTATTTTTAAAGTATTGTAGTTTGTTGTTGTGAGAAAGTTGAAAAAAATGAACTTACTTGATGTTTGTGAATTTCCCTCTCTGTAGGTTATCTTCCATCCAATAAAATGTCATATCGACGAGCTCATAGTGCCTTTGTGAGTTGTTTCTTCTCTTTATTTTAGTGTTTACTTATAAATTTGGTTTATAAATGTTGAGATTATAGTTGTTTGTTGGAGTTTGGAGTTTGAGATTGAATTGATGCTTGTATGATATTGAGATTGTTTTTGTTTGGAGGACGGTAAGAGATGTAGAAAAGTAAGAATTCATTTTCATGATGAGTAAAAGAGTAAATCAAATTTGGAGGCTTAGGTGATTTTGAGTCTATTCATTTTCATGATTATTATATTTTATTTTTGAATCTATTCTATGTTTAAAGTTTCATTTGAAGCTTGTTTGTATGATTGGAGTTAGTTTAATTGTGACATTTATAGGTTTTGATATGAGTAAATTTAGATGTTATGTTTTAAAATTTTGATAACTTAGTTAATTAGTTGTGATGATGTTATATTAATTAGTTTTAGCATGAGTTTGATAATAAGTGATTGTTTGAGTATAGAGGCGAATGAGAAATTCTTTGTTATGTTCTTAAGTTTTGAAAATTTGATAATTGGATTATGTTTTCATATTATGTTCATTAAGTTGAAAATTTATTGACTTTGTTATAGTTTGATGAGTTTATTATTTGTTTACTTAGTAAAGTTAGATTAATTTAGTTGTTTTGATTGTTTTAGTTCATTATGGTTCGAGGAGTTTAACATTTGTTTACTTAGGTCTCGTTTGATAACCATTTGGTTTTTGGTTTTTGGTTTTTGAAAATTATGCTTGTTTCTTCCCAATTTCCTTACATGGTTTTCATCTTTGTTAATGACACATTTGAATTCCTAGCCAAATTCTAAAAACAAAAAACAAGTTTTTGAAAACTATTTTTTTTAGTTTTCAAAATTTGACTTGGTTTTTGAAAACAAGGGAAAGATGTAGACAACAAAACAAAGAAACTTGAGAATAAAAGTAGTGTTTGTAGGCTTAATTTTCAAAAACCAAAAACAAAAAACGAAATGGTTATCAAACGGAGCCTTAGTAAATCAGATTAATGTTTGTTGCTTTGAGCGTTTTAGTTCATTATGTTCATATGGATTGTGTAACTTTGGAAGTTAGTTTAAAGTTTTGATTGTTTTTGTTTTTGTTTTTGTTTTTTTTTTGTTAGGTTTCAATGAGTTTAATTGTGAACATGATATAACTTGTAAGTTTAAGGTTGGATTGTTTTAGTTCTTTATAATTTGTTATAAGTTAGATGATTTAGTTGGTATATATATACTTCATTAGTATTAGATGTCTATAAGTTAAATTTTTGGTAAATGTACATGTTTGTATTTTACTTAATAAAGTTAGATCAACTTGGTAAATGTACATGTTTGTACATGTTTTTCTCAACAATTCTCCCGACGTCTGAATACGCGTCGGGAGAACCTTTGCCGACGCGTATTTCGATCTTTCCCGACGCATATGCGCATCGGTAAAGACCTTAATTGTTGTAGTGATTCATCTTCACGGTCCCACAAATCTCCAAAAATGACCGAAGGTGGGAATGTGGATCCTCAGAAGGATGCCCCTTGAACGAGCAGTCCCTCGCCATTTGTATGAGTCCCGTCTTCAGTTTGAGGTTATTAGTTTGGATAGGAGTGTACACAATCCCCAAATTTTCTGTAGGTAGTACAGGCTGTAAGAAATCCCGAATAGCCTTGGGGGCGCTTCCTCTTGCTGGCCCATATCTTCTATCAGTTTTCTTCCTCTTCTAGTAGCTCTAAAAGTCCTGTCTATCTCAAGATCTAACAGAAGAAGATTAGCCCCTTTATGCCTTCACATGCATCTCGCCCCAAAATGACCAAACAAGAAAATTAAAAAAAAAACTAAGACCCCGTTTGATAACCATTTGGTTTTTGAGAATTAAGCTTATACATACATACTTCCACCTATAAGTTTCTTGGTTTTAGAATCAATCTTCTACCTTGTTTTCAAAAACCAAGTCCAATTTTGGAAACAAAAAAAAGTAGTTTTCAAAAAATTGTTTTTGTTTTTAAAATTTGGCTAGAAATTCAAATGTAACCTTAACTAGGATGAAAGTCATGGTAGGGAATTTAAGAGAAAACAAGTATAATTTTCAAAAACCAAAAACAAAAAACCAAATGGTTATCAAACAGAGCCTAAACTATTCACAAAATAAAAACTCAACTATAGACAACCTCGATTAACATTGTTTCTTTTCTTCTCAATGTTAGAAACTTAATTTGCCTAAATTAATTATTACTCCCCGACAACGGCGCCAAAAGGTTGTTGTGAGGTCGATCCGCAAGCGCACGGGTCGCAAGTAATAAAGACGGTAAGTAAAATCGAATATCGTATTCCACAGGGAGTAGCGTGACTTAGACAAGGAAAGGCTCTAACCACTAAAATTGTTAAGAATGCACATTATCTAGGTAATCCAGTGCAAAGAGAAGACAGATCAAAACAAAAGAAATATTAAAGCAGTAAATGATCAAGCAGAGACTAAAACACACTAAGGGTTCATAGATAGGATGAGAGTTCGGGTCTTGAAATCCAATATATAATCTACTAGATATTTGACTACTTATTATTATGCCCGCCAATTATAGATCTAGATCTACTTATTAACATAGGTTCTCCTGTCGGTTTCCCCTAATTATCGTTAACTCAGATTAATAACCTAAGTGTTCTTAGTGCTATTAATTGGGTTAAGTCTTAAGTCTTGATTCATGTTAGATCTCTAGGCCTAACCAACTACTCTCGCTGTCACTACGAGCAATTAAGTCTAGTCGATTGAGCTATGACCTAACTTAGTTTCTCTCTGTCGAGTTTCCACTAAGTAATGGATCAATATAAATTTGGCCAGAATTTATAAAGCTTTACGAAAACTCAATCTAATAATCAGTAGTTGGACACAACAATAGTAGTCAAAATATCCTTCAATTATATATTCTCATTCAAGACCCGAATGTCGGGATATTCGCTATACATCGTCATATGAACAAACAAAACTTCCAGCATATACATGTGTAAACAGTAATATAAACAAGATAAAGAGTATAAAACTTATCCCAACGTTGAACCCTTGCTTACGCCTTGATCCGCCATAGGAAGGCCTCGATTGGAGTCCCGTCACAAGCCCGAATCAACCCAAGAATGCTCACAAAACTAAACAAATTCTCTCAATCCCTCCCTTTAAGAGGCTCTAGGGGCCTTTGAAAGACGCTCCAAATGATTGCTTGATGCTGAAACCCGAGGCCAAAATGCTCTATTTATAGTGCTCATGCCAGCCTGGCGTCGAGACGCTGACGTCACAACGTCTCAATGCCATGATGTCACATTCGTGTTCTCCAAGTCGCCTCGACGTCTTGACGCCGTCCCTCCTTTTGGACTTCCATCTCTCGGCTTGTGGGCTGGTCTTGGACCTTTTTCTCTGGATTTTTGGCCTTTGGTCTTCACTTTAAAGTCCTTGCTTTGCTTCATTGATCCATATCTTCATTATTTGAGCCATAATTCCATTTTTTTCTCCAAAATTCAACACAAAGCTCCTTCGGGACATAATTTTTGAAATTAACATAATTAGACATTAAATACACGATAAAACCAAACAAAAACACTTAAATCTAGGGATAAAATGTTAGCTTTAATGCATGCTAACCGTCGGTAATGTTTAATATGACTGATGTTTTCCCTAAACCGAATTTGAACATATTCAAATTCTTTCCATAATATTGTTCCAAACTTTATTCCTTAAGCTAGCAAGGGGACCTAATGGACCTACAGATCATGGACACCACTATAGCCTAGTAGTTGAACTCCCCTCACTGCAGATATATTTCCGTCCACTCGATTTAACCATGATTTGTAAGTCAATCCTTCACAGGTCGTTCGTAACTATAGCTAGGTCAAAAGTTCGTTTTACCCCTATAACACTTCTTGATTCCTTAAGTCCACTGGTCCTCTAATGAACAATTTGTTTACGGTTCTACCATTAAACAAAGTCCCTCTCGGGCCAATGAGAGGGTGGGGCCCCTTGTTCAAGCCTCGGAGTCAGCACTTAAGGGAACAACATTTCTACTATCCCTGATTCGGGTAGGAGTGAATTCCATCTTGCAATACTATGTCCCCAGCTATTCATCCAGTCTTATCCCCAAAATGGTAGGCTTATTGAGCGCGCTGTTTGGTCACTCTCACCCATGCAGATCAAAGGATAATCCCAAACAAACAGGAGTTCATAGTAAGCTCAGGATTAAGATCGAGTTACCTAGGTCATCGCATTAAATAGTCAGTCTTAACATTAAACGACATTATAACGTAAGAGTGACTCATTTCTTGGTCCGGTCTTGTGTAAAATATTTTTACATAGGATGCCCCTACTCGCATGTTTCTACATGAACGATCCAGGATCATGTCGTTTGTCTTGTTCGCAAAGTAGGCCGCATCCATAGTGTCACCAGGATAAGGTACCCAACCTTATCCCTATACTTTAGACCATTTAGGGGGTGTTTGGGGCACTGAATAGGTTATAATAACCCCCCTTATTATAACCTATTCAATGTTTGGGGCACCAACAAAAATAATTGGTGAGGTGGGTTATTTTAACCCCCGATTATTTTATCCATTTTCTACAGTAACCATTATTCAACCTACTACAGTAACTATCTCCTCACTTCTTCCATGCGACTCCTTGACTTTTCCGACGACCGCCGGCCGCCGTCGGCCGACGAATTTTCCGACGACCGCCGACGACTTTTCCGGCGATCGCCGATGACTTTTCCGGCCACCAATTTTTTTTTCCATATTTCTTCTCAATTTCATTTTGAAAAATATAAAAAAAAAATAAAGAAAAAAAAAACATCAAAGGTTGCCGGAAAAGTCGTTGACAACATCGAAGGTTAATCAACTTAAAAAAAAAAACATTCAAACGAAATTATATTTACCACACTCAAGTTTATTTCAAATGATTTTATTGATAAAAAAAAAAAAAAAAACTAATATGATTTTTGAACTAAACATTTACAATTTTTATTTTGGCAATACTAAAAGTTAACTAATATGATTTTTCTATACCAAAACCTAAACTTTTTTGCTTTGTAACAAAAAAAAAAAGCATAACCCTAAATCAAATCAAAGTGTTGTATATCATAAAAAAAAACTAGAAAAAGAAAACAGTCAGTTTGAACCTTTGATTCAGAACCTCATGTTAAAACAGATCAACACTCCAAACACAGATTATTTTATCCCAGATTAAAATAATCTGCACCCCAAACACAGATTATTTTATCCCAGACTATAATAATCTGCACCCCAAACACAGATTATTATAACCCCCAGATTATTATAATTGCCAGATTATTATAACCACCAGATATTATAACCAATTCAGCGCCCCAAACAGCCCCTTAGGTTATATACTAGAACTTGATCCCTGTCCATATTCATAATATAGTTTGAGTATTTCATATTATAACCAAGGATGTTTATCTATTGGACTTAGATTATATATAAACAAACAATTCACTGAATAACATCTTTAATGCAAAAGGATTACAAACTTTGACTTTTAGGACATAAAAATCCGAAGTTCCCATCTTCTGATTGATTTTTCCCTTTTTCTCTGTCTTTGTTATATTTCACATTTTATTTGGCTTTCTGGCTGATCGGTAGCCTTGTCTTTTTATTTATTTGTTGGTAAATCTTTTCAAAACCCCCTTTTTCCCTTTGTGTGACACATATAAAAGCCTGAATTTAAATATAAAACACCCTTCCCAATGGACGACCTGACCACTACTACTGAAGAGTAGTTAGGAACCGGTTATAAATTTTATTTGACGTTACGACCCGTCAAATGACATTGATAGAAAGGGTTATATGGAGGTTGTTAATAGTTTATCAGTGTCTATCACTGATAGTCACTAATAGACTTCGATTAATCGTAGTTTATCAGTGATAGATATTGATAGACTCCGATTATTAGAATCTATCAGTGAGAGACATTGATAGAAAATATTATACAGAAACTATCAGCATGATAGTCTATCTACAAGGGTGAAATCCCCGCACAATGGAAGTATTACAGAAAACCAAATATTTTATTTAATAACGATTCAAATAACGGTACGTTGGCAAAATTACAACATACATAACAATTATAAATACTGTAAAACATGCCATAAAACATGTTGTACATAGAATTAAAATCCTATTTTAATTCATGCAAATCTAAGAAGAAAAAGAGATTCAAGAATCACTTACTGCCGTTGAAGTCTTGACCGAAAATCGCCAACCCCTTGGTTTTTCTTAGAAAAAAACACAGCCCCAAAAACCTCACAATTTCACTGGAATTCTCTTCTATGATCACGAACCAACACCACAAGGAATGAGACACCACCATTAGGATAACACTGGTATGACTTGTATAGGATTCGTGATTGAGTAAACTTGTGGGAGCTTTTGTTTTTGAGGGAAAAATTAAGAAAATTTTCTCAGGGAGAGATGTTGTAGAGCGATTCTTAGAGAGTGAATTTCCAGATACAACTGCCCCTTACACCTGATGAGGAGAAGGTTTAGGTAACTCCCCAGACGTGAGGCCTACGGTTAAGGAGGGAAGACTGAACAGATTCAAGCCACATGTCCTGATCAGTTTCTTTTAACTGATCGTTAAAATTTAATCTAAAATAAAATAAAACAAATTTATTTAATTAATTAATAAAATCAAAATATAATTAATCATTTTCATTTAAATTATATTGATAACTCTCCAAAAGGGAGTTATTTAGACCTTATTTCTATATTGATTTGCGTGTCTTTTGTGCTTAATAGGGTTGCTTTTAGATAGATATTATATGTTTTAACCCATTTGGAAGAATGGAAGCTTTGGAAATTATTTTGTGCAGAATATGTTGCTGGGCGACTTAAGGGAGCAAAATCTGTGCTGGAGCAAAACTGGGAGCAAAAACTGCCACGTCACAGCTCGTTAGCCAATTTAACAAACTGAATTCTGTTAAGCTAATCTCGGGATAAAGGAGCAAGGAGAGCCATCCACGTGTCTAGGTCAACCTAATTCAAGCTCTCCTCAACTCTATAAAAGGAGATAGCCGCCCAAGTCAAATTCATTCCATCTTTGGGAGAAATATTCCATTCTTGGAAAGGTTACTTCCACCTTTGGGAGCCGAATAGAGGAGAGATTGGAGACCATCAAGGAAACCATCATTTGCAAGCTGATCAAGGGAATTAATATTTTCTTGTATTATTTTGTGAATATGGATATGCTTACTCAGATTGTAACGTGTGTTTCCATGCATTTTATGAACTAAGTAGCTTTAGGTGTTGGTTAGGGAACATGTGATTGTCGTGCTTAATTTCTAGTAATAAATATTGATTCTATGCATCTTGATTAATTGTTGTGCTCATTTCTATTTTGTGCCCGCCTTGCCAGCCGGTATGAATACCTCTCTCTAGTTTCAGGGATGATTTAGGGAGTGTGTGGCATTTAATCACACTAGATCATTGTGTATTGGTGAACACCAGTGACTGAGCTAGGGATAGCCAGTTGCCTAGTGCTTGATCGGTAGTACTTCATTGGAGTTGAAACACATTCCAAAAGATCCGGAGTTTCGGGAGGAATCTGCTAATAAGACTGCGAGAGTTTTGCATGATCAATAGTATTGCTAGAGCATCTTTTAAAACAATTACAAAATCCTGACCAGCGCGTATTTCTAATCTGTCTTCCTATTTGTTTACTTTCTGTTCTGTCATTTCTTTTGCTTTAACATTATTCCTATAAAAACCAATCATTTTTACCATCTTTGAAACCATTGAAAAGTTATACAAAATAGAGAAAGTGGAAGCTAGTTCAGACCTTGGATTCGATAATACTTATTACTTGTTGCGGACTGTGTATACTTGCACAGAGTCTAGAGTCTATTTACATATCATTTTTAGTCACTCTAGGAACCCAACAAGTTTTTGGCGTCGTTGCCGGGGACTTGAATAAGTTTTTATCTGATCTGTTTTGTGTATGTGTTTTAGTGGTTTGGTGCTAGAACTTTTTGATTGTTTCTTTTGTTTTTGCAGGTGTGAGTTTGGTGCATGAGCGATCCGCCTGGGGTAAGGTTCGAGCTTGATCCAGAAATCGAGAGGACATTTAGGAGAAGAAGGAGAGAGCAGCGTAGAAACCAAAATTCAATGGCTGACGTGTCGCGTCTCCCGCAAGGTCCTGAAGACCCAGCGAACCCCCAGCAGAATGTTGTGCTGCAGCAAAACCAGCTGCTGGAGCAAAATAGACAGCAAAATAATCAGGCTGAGAATCCTATCTTGGTAGGAAACGATAGGGCCAGAGCCATTCGAGCGTATGCTTTTCCAATGTTTGATGAGTTAAATCCAGGGATTGCACGTCCTAACATTGAGGCAGCAAATTTTGAAATGAAACCAGTAATGTTTTAGATGTTGCAAACCGTGGGTCAATTCCATGGTTTGTAATCTGAAGACCCCCATTTACATCTTAAGTCTTTTCTAGGAGTTAGTGATTCTTTTGTAATTCAAGGAGTGCCTAGGGATGCCCTTAGATTAACTTTGTTCCCGTATTCTCTTAGAGATGGAGCAAAGGCATGGCTAAATTCTTTTGCTCCAGGATCAATTAGGACATGGAATGAGTTAGCAGAAAATTTTTTGAGTAAATATTTCCCACCTAATAGGAATGCTAAATTGAGGAGTGAAATAGTAGGGTTTAGGCAACTTGAAGATGAGACTTTTAGTGAGGCTTGGGAGAGGTTTAAGGAGCTTTTGCGAAAGTGTCCCCACCATGGTTTACCACATTGTATCCAAATGGAAACATTTTACAATGGGTTAAATGGAGCAACCCAAGGTATGGTTGATGTTTTGGCTGGAGGGGCTCTTTTGGCAAAAACTTTTAATGAAGCCCATGAAATTTTAGAAAGAATATCTACTAATAGTTGCCAGTGGTCAGATGTTAGAGGCACAAATAAAAAGGTTAAGAGTGTGTTAGAGGTTGATGGTGTGTCTACCATTAGGGCTGATATTGCAATGTTAGCTAACGCTCTAAAAAATGTGACAGTGGTTAGTCATCAGCAGCCACCAGCTATGGAGCCTGCTGCAGTGGTGAACCAAGTTGCAGAAGAAGCATGTGTCTATTGTGGTGAAGATCACAACTACGAGTTTTGTCCCAGCAATCCAGCTTCTGTGTTTTTTGTAGGTAATCAGAGGAACAACCCTTATTCTAACTTTTATAATCCAGGTTGGCGCAACCACCCCAACTTCGCATGAGGAGGACAAGGAAATAATGTGCAAGCACAGCCAAAGGTGAACCAATCGGGATTTGCTAAGGCGCAGGTATTGCCCCAGCAAAATAAGCAGGCTTTGCCCCAGCAAAATTCGGAGAGTTCTCTTGAGGCAATGATGAAAGAATATATGGCTCGTACAGATGCCGCTATTCAAAGTAATCAAGCTTCTATGAGAGCCTTGGAATTGCAAATGGGCCAGCTAGCTAATGAGCTGAAGGCAAGGCCTCAAGGGAAACTTCCTTCAGATACTGAACACCCTAAAAGAGAAGGTAAGGAGCAGGTAAAGGCAGTGACTCTTAGGAGTGGTAAGCCACTAGAAGAGAGAAAAGAGCCTAGTAAACCCCAGAATATAGAGAAAAATTGTGATAAAATATTGTTGTTGAGAAAGAGTTGGAGTCTGGTCAGGGTGTTGGAGGCAGCAATAAGGATGCTGAAGCATCTGGTTCTGTACTAGATGTGGAACCACCTTATGTGCCGCCCCCACCTTATGTACCACCTCTACCTTTTCCACAAAGGCAAAGGCCTAAGAATCAGGATGGTCAATTTAAAAAGTTTTTAGAGATTCTTAAGCAATTGCATATAAATATCCCTTTAGTAGAAGCTATTGAGCAAATGCCTAATTATGCTAAATTTCTCAAGGATATTTTAACTAAAAAGAAGAGGTTAGGTGAGTTTGAAACTGTATCTCTTACTGAGGAATGTAGTGCTATTCTTAAGAATGGGCTACCAACCAAGGCTAAGGATCCAGGATCATTTACTATACCTGTGTCAATAGGTGGAAAAGAGTTAGGTAGAGCACTCTGTGATTTAGGTGCAAGCATTAACCTTATGCCTCTTTCGGTCTATCGAAAGCTAGGTATTGGTGAAGCTAGACCTACCACAGTCACACTCCAATTAGCTGATAGGTCTATCACATATCCAGAGGGTAAAATTGAGGATGTCTTAGTAAAGGTAGATAAATTCATATTTCCTGTTGATTTTATTATCTTAGACTATGAGGCTGATAAAGATGTCCCAATTATTCTAGGTCGTCCATTTTTGGCTACTGGTAAGGCGTTGATAGATGTTCAAAAAGGGGAATTAACAATGAGGGTTTACAATGAGGAAGTAAAATTTAATGTGTTTAAGGCCATGAAGTATCCAGACGAAATGGAAGATTGCTCTTTCATTAGGATTCTGGAGAACACAATTGTTGAGACAACAATGATGGATTCAGCTGACAAACATTTGGAAGATCATGGAGAGGTTAGTGTAGAGGATTTAGAAGTTTGTTCTTTAGAGAGAAAAAATGAAAAATAAGTGTTTAGGTGTGAGGAAGTTTTTGAGTCTTTAGATTTAGATCAAAGAAAAACTCCTCCTATTAAGCCATCCCTGATTGAGGCACCCACTTTAGATTTGAAGCCCTTGCCGGATCATCTAAAGTATGTGTATCTTGGGGAGGGTGAGACGTTGCCCATTATTGTTGCATCAGATTTAATGCCGGAGCATGAAGAGGCCTTAATAAAATTGTTGCAGCAATACCGCAAGGCAATAGGTTGGACATTGGCTGACATTCAGGGAATTAGCCCATCTTTTTGTATGCACAAAATCACTCTAGAGGAGGGATCCTTTAGGAGTATTGAGCAACAAAGAAGGCTAAACCCTGCAATGAAAGAGGTTGTTAAAAAGGAGGTGATTAAATGGTTGGATGCTGGCATTATTTATCCAATTGCAGACAACAATTGGGTGAGTCCTGTCCAATGTGTTCCTAAGAAAGGAGGTGTCACAGTGGTATCTAATAAGGATAATGAGTTGATCCCAACCAGGACAGTAACTGGCTGGAGGGTTTGTATGGATTACAGGAGGCTTAATAAAGCTACACGTAAGGACCATTTCCCTCTACCATTTATTGACCAGATGTTGGATAGATTGGCTGGTCAGGCCTACTACTGTTTCTTAGATGGTTATTCTGGGTATAACCAGATTACCATTGCTTCTGAGGATCAGGAAAAAACCACTTTCACCTGCCCTTATGGGACGTTTGCTTTTAGGCGAATGCCTTTTGGCCTTTGCAATGCTCCAGCAACATTTCAGCGGTATATGTTAGCAATTTTTTCTGATATAATTGAGTCCACTGTTGAGGTATTTATGGACGATTTTTCAGTTTTTGGAGGGTCTTTTCAAAATTGTTAGGATAATTTAGGTAAGGTGTTAAAAACATGTGAAGATACCCATCTAGTGCTTAATTGGGAGAAATGCCACTTCATGGTGAAGGAGGGCATTGTGTTAGGTCATAGGATTTCTAAGAATGGTCTAGAAGTTGATAGAGCAAAAATTGAGGTTATTGAGGGACTAGAACCACCGAATTCAGTGAAAGGGATTCAAAGTTTTTTAGGTCATGCTGGATTTTATAGAAGGTTCATAAAGGATTTCTCAAAAATCAGTAAACCTCTTTGCAACTTATTGTGCACTGATCATGTTTTTTACTTTAATGCAGATTGTAGGAAGGCTTTTGAGACTTTAAAGGCTGCTTTAATCTCAGCACCCATTCTTTGTGCACCTAATTGGAATTTACCATTTGAGGTAATGTGTGATGCGAGTGATGCTGCAGTAGGTGCTATGCTGGGGCAAAAGCAGGGCAAATTTATCCATCCTATATATTATGCAAACAAGGTTTTAAATGAGGCACAAGTCAACTATACAACTACTGAAAAGGAGTTGTTAGCTGTTGTGTTTGCCTTTGAGAAATTCCGGTCATATTTGGTTGGATCCAAAGTCACGGTTTTCACGAATCATGCAGCAATAAGGTATTTAATGTCTAAGAAAGATTCAAAGCCTAGACTAATTCGTTGGGTTTTATTATTGCAGGAATTCGACTTGGAGATAAAGGATAAGAAGGGATCAGAGAATGTCATTGCAGATCATTTGTCTCGTCTTGATCCAACATCATCTTTGCTGAAGCAATCTGCATCTCAGATTCTTTTCCAGATGAGCAGCTCTTTGCTGTTGAGGTAAAGGTAGTCAAGGATGTCCCTTGGTATGCTGATATTGCCAACTTTTTGGTAAAGGGAGTCACTCCTATATATGGATTGGAGGCAGATGAAAAAGTTTAAGCATGATACGAAATATTTCTATTGGGATGAGCCATTTATGTATAAACAATGCTCTGATGGTATTATTCGTAGGTGTGTTTCAGGTGATGAAGCAAAAGGAATCCTGGAGCAATGTCACTCTTCGCCGTATGGAGGCCATTTCAGAGTTCAGAGGACAGCTATGAGGATTTTGCATTGCAGATTCTTCTGGCCTTCCTTATTTAAGGATGCCCATTGGTTCTACAAGCAATGTGATGCCTGCCAAAGGAGAGGAAACTTAGGGCCTAGAGATGAAATGCCTCTTACTTACATTTTGGAAGTTGAATTATTCGATGTATGGGGTATTTATTTTATGGGGCCATTTCCCCCTTCTAATGGCAATGTTTTTATCTTATTGGCAGTTGATTACGTGTCCAAATGGGTGGAGGCCATTGCATGCCATCAGAATGATGCCAAGACGGTTTCAAGGTTTCTCCAATCGCACATCTTTGCGCGGTTTGGGACACCTAGAGCTTTAGTAAGTGATGAGGGTACACATCTTGTTAATAATATCTTAACTAAGCTTTTAGCTAAGTATGGAATCAAGCATAGGATAGCTACCCCCTATCACCCACAGGCTAATGGTCAGGCTGAAATAAGTAATAGGGAAATTAAATCAATTCTAGAAAAAGTAGTCCATCCATCTAGGAAGGATTGGTCTTTTAGGTTGGATGAGGCTCTTTGGGCTTATAGGACAGCCTATAAGACTCCTCTAGGTATGTCTCCCTATCGGTTAGTATATGGGAAAGCTTGTCATATACCATTAGAGCTAGAGCATAAAACGTTTTGGGCTTTGAAAAAATTAAATTTTGATCTGAGTCTTGCAGGGGCAATTAGGATGCTGCAGCTTAATGAATTAGAAGAATTTCGCCAATTTTCTTATGAAAATGCGAAAATATATAAGGAGAAGACTAAGCTGTGGCGTGACAAGAGAATTAAACCTAAAGAGTTTGTCAAAGGCCAGAGAGTGTTGCTTTACAATTCTAGATTAAGGTTGTTTCCTGGGAAACTTAAATCTAAATGGTCAGGACCATTTATTGTGATTGAGGTTTTTCCCCATGGAGCAATTACTTTGCAGGATGAAAAGGATGGGAGAGTGTTCAAAGTGAATGGACAGCGTGTAAAACATTATTGGGGAGAGGAGTTCCAATCGAAATATCCTTCCCTAAAGCTGGTTGATGAATGAGAGAGCGAGATTTTTGCGGGAGCATTTCGCAGAGCAATATTTTGAGCTCCCAGTGTTTGTTTTTATTTTCTCGCTGATTTGATTTGATTTGTTTTTAATTTCGAGTATTTTAGATTTAGTTTGTTTTAATTCTGCATAATTTTTTTTAAGCAGATTTTAGTTTTGAATATTTTTATTATTGGTAGTTTAGATTTTATCTATTCCGCTTAGAATTTTAATTGATTTTGTTAGATTCTATTTTCGGTTTATTTATTTATTTAATTGAATTGTCTTTTAATTAATCTGATTAAGTTTAAATTAGATTTTATTGGATTTTAGTTTAGATTTTATTTTCGGTTATTTTATTTTTGGGATTTAATTACGAATAGGATTTTCTCTAATTTATTCGGCTTCAGATAAAAATAAAAGATAAAGATTTGATTTAAGCGGTTAATTCAAATTTTTGGATTTGATTTGATTTTAATTTGAATTCGTCCGTATCCAAGATTCGTTTTGCTCAGAAGTTTGTTACGACAACTTTATGGCCGAAGCAAATCTCTCGTCCGAATATGAAGGGTTTTGTTGTGAATTACTTTTACCGTTTGGATTTTTAATTTTCTATGGGCAGGTCAATTGCATGAGCCATCTGATGGAGCCACGTGTCACACAGAGAAGATCGAAGGGTTTAGCCGTTGGACAGCGCATGATTATTTACCAGGGGCGATTGGAATTCACGATTTTACCGTTGATGGTTTTGAATTTTCAGATTGCATGCGTTTAAAAAAGGGAGATGGTAATATCAGTTAATGCGGGGCAAATCTTTTCGGTTGAGATTCGATTTTGCTGAAGCCTTATTTATTCACAGACTTCAGTAAGTCTCTTTTCACTTCACCTTCGCGTTTAATTCCTTTACTGTTCGTATTTCGCCTTCTTTCTCTGTGTGCGGTAAAAATTCCTTCGAGTCTTCAATGGCGAAAACAAGAGCAAGAAAAGAGAGGGATAATGAGGAAGAAGAGGTACCTGTTACCCCTGAAGTACAGAAAGTAAAAACGAAGAAGAAGAAGACGCCGGAGGAAAAAGAAGCCAAAAGAAGTAGAAGGCAAGAAAAGCGGGCTGAAGATCAAGAAGTTGTATAGAAGGTTGTGGAAGAAGTTGCTGTCACAGTGGTTAAAGAAGATCCAAAGGAACCAGAGGAACAAAATCCAGAGCAGACTGAGCCGAGAGTGGCGGATATAGAAAGAGTTCAAGAAGAGAATACCGAGGAGATGCAGGAAAGGCGGGCTGAGGAGGTGCAAGAACGACATGCAGAGGTTGCACCTGAAGGAGGTAATGAGCCAGTGCAGGAGGCTCGAGTGGAGGTGATCATGTCGGAAGTGCCCAAACGTCGCCGCATTAAGAGAAAAGCGGGCCGCATCAAGGTAGTCCAAACTGATACCCCCTTGCCTCCAACTACTGATTCTGAAAGAGAAAATGTAGAGAAAGAAGAGCGTGAGAAGAAGGAGGCAAAGGAAAAAGTAAGAGAAGAAGCAGAGAAAAAGGCTGAGGAAGAGCGGTTGCTCAAGCGAAGGGCGGAAAAGGGCAAAAGTGTTGCTGAAGAATCGGAAGAACCTGATGAGATAGAAGAGCCACAGTTGCCGTATGATCGCTTCGTCAACAATTCTGCCAGAGCAAAATATGCTGAGCTGCTGAAAAGAGATTTCCTATTTGAGAGAGGATTTAGCGGTGATCTTCCGCATTTTCTGAGGACCGGCATTGCAGACCATGGTTGGGAGTTGTTTTGTGCAAAGCTTGAGTCTGTAAACGCACAGGTGGTGCGCGAATTTTATGCAAATATTGACAAGGAAGATGGTTTCCAAGTGATTGTTCGAGGAGTCGAAGTCGATTGGAGTCCTAGTGCTATTAACGCACTATATAACCTTCAGAATTTCCCCCACGTAGCGTATAATGAGACGGCTGTGGCGCCATCTAATGAGAAGCTGAGCGATGCTGTGCGGGAAGTGGGTATTGAAGGGGCACGGTGGCAGCTGTCAAAAACAGAGAAAAGGACGTTTCAGTCAGCTCATCTGAAGAGGGAAGTAAACACATGGATGGGGTTTATCAGACAGAGGATGCTTCCAACGACTCATGACTCGACGGTCTCTAGGGAATGGGTTCTTCTGGCTTTCGCGATTTTGCGGTCTCTCAGCATTGCTGTAGGGAAGATTATTGTTAATGAGATATATGGTTGTTGGAAGAAGAAAGTGGGGAAGCTGTTTTTCCCGAATACCATTACCATGCTTTGCAAGCGAGCAGGGGTTCCAGAGAATGAAGGAGATGTTATTTTATTTGACAAGGGAATCATCGACACACCTAACTTGGCACGACTTCAGCGTACGCAAGAGGCACACCAGGGTGGGCTTGTCTACGACATCAACACGATTTTAGAATAATTGGCACTGTCGGCCAGTAGGCAAGAGTTTGCCGAGAGGCAAACTTTAACCTTTTGGAACTATGTTAGGAGTCGTGATGCCAGTCTGAAGAAGGTGCTGTAGGAGAATTTTTCCAAGCCGTATCCAGCCCTTCCAGCATTCCCTGAAGATTTATTGAACCCCTGGATTCCGCCCCCATGACGGAAGAGATTGTCGAGGTCTCTTATCAAATAAATTTATAATCCACAACCTCTAAAGCTAACTTGTAGCAGTAGTGGCCGGGGTCGAACACAGGGAGCACGATTATAACTTGTTTATCTTAGATTTATTGTGATGACCGGACTAATTGGGGGTTTTTATATTTGGAAAAGAAAGTAAACAAGGAAAGAAAACTAATTATGGAAAATGTTGTAAAAGGATAGTAAGAGAATTAAAGAAAGAAGAAATAACAATACCTCAAAAGTCATGCAACCGGGATAGTCATGGTAAGTTCAATTCAATTAAATCATCAATTTCACTAATAAGTCAAAACAAGTTTAAGCCCGGTGTATTCCGGCAACAAACCGAGAATCATGATCCACTATCACAAACATGCAAACGCTAAGTTTGATTCTTATTTAAACTAATTAATTATCCAATTAACTAATCTAAACCGCATTGGAATCTAGCCGAATTAATTCACATGCAACGGGCAACAAACCACAATTACAATTGATTAAATCATTTAGTTCTAGGGACGCATGCGTATGGACATAACGTTAACCTATATGCTACTAAGAATTAGCAAGTAAATTTAGAGAGGGCGCGGTCAAGGTTGTCAATCTTTCCTACAACAAACTAAATTTATAGAAAAAGAACTAAAATCACATAAACATGCTTTGATAATTCAAACAAGAAATTTCATTAATAGAATATGAACTTACTCTTGACTTCCCGGTTACATGAATGAAGAATCTAGCCTCTTATGGAGCAAGAACAAGCTTGATACATAAAGGAAAGCAAGAAAAACTAAGAAGAATGGTGGAAAGGGGGAGAGAGATGGACTACAATGTTGTAGTGAATTGTGTATTGAGGGATGATTCTAAACCTACACCAAAGGCCTCTATTTATAGGGATTCTTGGCCTTCAATTCGTGGAAGAATGGTGCTGAATTGGGTCTTCAAACATGGAAAAATTCCAGCCAAATTTGGAAAATTACAATTTTGGAAAACTGCCTAGCGTCGAGACGCTAGGACACAGCGTCGCGATGCTAGGCCTTCAAATATGGAATGCATCTCTCGGATTGACCTAGCGTCTCGACGCTAGGGGTGCAGCGTCTCGACGCTACTGCTTCAGCTTGCCGCCCACAGAATTTTCCTTATTTGAGCAGCGTCCCGACCGTTGTACAACAGCGTCTCGACGCTGCGACAGCTCCAGGGGCAAAATGGTCATTTTACGCTCCGGTTTCGCTCGTTTTAGCCCCGAATTGCTTCCAAGGCTCCAGTGAGGACCTATAGACATATTATACTCATTTTAAAGCATTTTTCGCAAGGAATTCAACTAAGATAAGCAAATTGGGAGATTCTAAGTGTATAATAAATTGGACTTATCACCCCACCGATGGAAAGAGGAGAAGAAGATGATGAAAATGAGTAGGGCCAAGAGGACTGACGGATGAGGTGGCCCTGCGCGAGCATAATTTTTGTTCTGGAATTTTTGTTTGCTCGCGCATTTTCTAACCCTCTTTTCTGTTGATATTTTGTTTGCTTCTTTCGAATTTTTCTGCTCCTGAAAAAAAAAATATATATATATCTGCTTTTGTAATCTCTTTCTATGTTTTTAATGAAATTTCCAAGGTATATCTGTTCTATGAGCATTGAGTAATTCTAACTTAACTAATTCTCTTTCTGAATTTTTGAAGCTTGGACTGGCTAAGCTTAATTAGATCAAGGTATTCTGATCTCCAGAAACCTTTTGCTTGAGCATTTCTTCTGGCCTGGTCGTTGCTGCGGCAAGAAGATTTTGGAGGTAGTGTTGACTTATATGATCCACTTTAAGCTTAGGTCTAGTCCCGCGCTTAGTTTAAAATTCAGATAGAAATATTTAAGTTTGGGGGTGTCATTTAAAATTTTAATGATTCATTGGGGACAATGAATAATTCAAGTTTAGGGGACTTTTTGCTACTCCAATTGTTT
This sequence comes from Luffa aegyptiaca, assembly GCA_017139565.1. NCBI lineage: Eukaryota > Viridiplantae > Streptophyta > Magnoliopsida > Cucurbitales > Cucurbitaceae > Luffa > Luffa aegyptiaca. The sequence continues at coordinate 9,167,796 of CM029397.1, forward strand.
TGCTCGAGCATTCCTCTCCTTCATTAATTAATTTTCTAGGTTGTTGAGTAACCAGGGACACTTGTGATACCCATAGTTTGTCTTTGCGTCAAAATATGACCTAGAAAATATGAAAATAAGAAAAATTATTTGCTGAAAAAAATCAATTGTTGAAAATTTTGCTGAGAAAATTCATAGAGCAAAAGTTTTGAAGGATGAATGATAATCCAGCAGTTTTTCTGTCTCCCAGAACTTAAGTGAGCTTCATCATAAAATGTCGCCATTCTGAGGGGCAAGGGATAGAATAACTAAGGATTTTTTAGCTTAGCAAAGAGTATTTAGCCTAATTGGTGATGAGTTTGAGACAAGGGTATACTGCACCATAAAGTGGGTCATCCCATGCTTAAGAGCTTATGACTGTAGGGCTGCTTTAAGTCTGAAAAACAGAAAATATAAACCCCTTAAAAATGTGTTTTAATATGTCTGATAATAGAGCTAGGCTGTGGCAAGTTCTTAGAATTGAGTTAAAAATGGTGATTATTTGTCCATGCTGGAAGAACTATTTTGCTGCAGCAGAGCTTGGTTTTGTAGAATGCTCAGGTAGAGGTTGAAGGTAATGTTGGATTATCTGTTTTGATTAAGCTATGCTTTGTCTGACGTTTTGAATTCTTAAGAGAAGGTTGGTTAGTATTGCTCGGGACGCGCAATAGTTCAAGTTTGGGGGTGTGATAACTCTCCAAAAGGGAGTTATTTAGACCTTATTTCTATATTGATTTGCGTGTCTTTTGTGCTTAATAGGGTTGCTTTTAGATAGATATTATATGTTTTAACCCATTTGGAAGAATGGAAGCTTTGGAAATTATTTTGTGCAGAATATGTTGCTGGACGACTTAAGGGAGCAAAATCTGTGCTGGAGCAAAGCTGGAAGCAAAAACTGCCACGTCACAGCTCGTTAGCCAATTTAACAAACTGAATTCTGTTAAGCTAATCTCGGGATAAAGGAGCAAGGAGAGCCATCCACGTGTCTAGGTCAACCTAATTCAAGCTCTCCTCAACTCTATAAAAGGAGATAGCCGTCCAAGTCAAATTCATTCCATCTTTGGGAGAAACATTCCATTCTTGGAAAGGTTACTTCCACCTTTGGGAGCCGAATAGAGGAGAGATTGGAGACCATCAAGGAAACCATCATTTGCAAGCTGATCAAGGGAATTAATATTTTCTTGTATTTATTTTGTGAATATGGATATGCTTACTCAGATTGTAACGTGTGTTTCCATGCATTTTATGAACTAAGTAGCTTTAGGCATTGGTTAGGGAACATGTGATTGTCGTGCTTAATTTCTAGTAATAAATATTGATTCTATGCATCTTGATTTATTGTTGTGCTCATTTCTATTTTGTGCCCGCCTTGCCAGCCGGTATGAATACCTCTCTCTAGTTTCAGGGATGATTTAGGGAGTGTGTGGCATTTAATCACACTAGATCATTGTGTATTGGTGAACACCAGTGACTGAGCTAGGGATAGCCAGTTGCCTAGTGCTTGATCGGTAGTACTTCATTGGAGTTGAAACACATTCCAAAAGATCCGGAGTTCCGGGAGGAATCTACTAATAAGACTGCGAGAGTTTTGCATGATCAATAATATTGCTAGAGCATCTTTTAAAACAATTACAAAATCCTGACCAGCGCCTGTTTCTAATCTGTCTTCCTATTTGTTTACTTTCTGTTCTTTCATTTCTTTTGCTTCAACATTATTCCTATAAAAACCAATCATTTTTACCATCTTTGAAACCATTGAAAAGTTATACAAAATAGATAAAGTGGAAGCTAGTTCAGACCTTGGATTCGATAATATTTATTACTTGCTGCGGACTGTGTATACTTGCACAGAGTCTAGAGTCTATTTACATATCATTTTTACTCACTCTAGGAACCCAACACATATTTAAATGAATATTCACTACATAACCTATAGTTTTAATTTAATCAATTTAATTAAATCAAATTAAATAAAATTAAATAATTAATTAAATAATTACTAAATTAAATATCACATGTTTAATTTAATCTATAATTGAATCATATTCAAATATCTTTCTCTCATATAACCTATAGTTTTAATGTGCATCTAATGCACATTAATTTTAACCTATAGTTTTAATATGAATCCAATTCATATTAAATTTAATATTTGAACTCCTTCAAATATTTAATTCTCCCATAAATTAATTTTGAATCAATATCCAAAATAAATTTATATTATAAAGTTTAATAAAAATTATAAACTTTATATTATATTGTATCACCATACATTATATTATTTCCCTTAGTAAATTTACCTCAATACCTTTTATGAGCTACTGGTGGGACTGAAAGGACAACTTGTCGAAGGTCAAACTGAAATAAAATTTATAAACTCTGAGTACTAAACTGCAGTAGTAGTGGTCGGGTCGTCCACAGGGAGTGGCAGTTGGTAATGATTTCCTATCTATTTCGAGCTAGAAAGCAGTAAACGAGGGGTTTTCATGCAAGGGAAATGCGAGGAAATTAAACCGCAAAAAATTAAAAGACAAGAATTTAAATTGCGCGAAACATAAAGATGTAGGAAAATTAATCTAACTAAGCGACACCGATTAGGAAGATTCTTGGAGTTGAATGGTTTGTTTGATCAACGAATTGCTTCCAATTAAAGGCTAAATTTATTGCTAATTACCTAATCGATCTAACCTGAACCCAAGAAAGATCCTAAGCCCACCAAAGCTAGCTAATCTGATCATATACCATCCATCAATTAGCACCTAATTGATTAATTAATTAATTAAATTAACACATCAAACTAATTAACTAACCAATTGCACTAAGTCTAGTGGATTGATTAGGACACTAGAAATAATTAGTCCTAAATTATTTCTAACGCTATTTTGGATTCTAGACCTATCATGCAAACAACAAAGTCAGAGAACTGCTCTTGGGACCCGTGTCCATGAATCAGTCTATGCACTACATGTTGGGTTTTATGTCCTAAAACTCGTAGATAGTGAATGATTAACAAATTGTACACTTGTATCAATAAATTGTTATTGAGGTTTATGCAATAAAGTGTTATTGTCATATTAAGTCTAGAATTGCACAATATGACCCAAATCCAATAAACTAAGATCCAAGGTTGTTTACATGAGACTTGGACTAGTATGTGGGGACATACGGGGATCAGTGTTCAAGTAACAACCTAAAAGGTCTATAGTACAGGGATAAGGCTGGGTACCTTATCCTGGTAACACTATGTGATACGGCCCGCTTTGTATTCGATACAGACGTATTGATCCGAGGCGTCCATGTAGGAGACATGCGAGCAGGAGTATCCTATGCAATGAGTTTGCATAAGACCGGACCACGAAATAGTAAACCACTAGATGTAACACCGTTGACTAGTTAGGTTACTGTTTCAATAGGATGACCTAGGTAACTCAATCTTAATCCTGAGTGTGTCATGAACTCCTTCTCACGAGGGATTGTCCTTTGATTAGTACGGGTGAGAGTGGCCAGCACGCCGACTCAATAAGCCTACCTTCTTGGGGACAAGACCGAGTGGGGGGCTGGGGACATGACAATACAATATGGAATTCACTCCTTCCCCTATTGGGGCAAGTAGATGTGTGTTCCCTTAAGGGCTGATTCCGGGGCTTGAACAAAGGCGCGCCGTCCTCTCCTGGCCCGAGAGGAATTCTTGTTTAGAGGTTGGACCCTAAACAAATTGTTCATTAGAGGGATCAGTGGTACTTAAGGAACCAGAGGTAACCCAGGGGTAAAACGGTAATTTGACCCAGCTGGTGTTACGAACACACGTGAAGGATTGACTTACTGCATTGGTCGATATCCGTGGACACAGAAATATTCTACAGTGAGAAGAGTGCAGCTGTGGATCTTTAGTGGAGTGACCCACAGTTAACGAATGTTGATTGACTCGGTTAATGAGTTTAGCTGATCAATCTCGTATCGTTGGAGCTTCTGATCTGTAGGTCCATTAGGTCCACCTGCTAGCTCATAACGGGTTCTGAGATAATATAGTCTTGATTATTAAAGGGAATATAAGTTAATTGTATTTTGATGCAATTAATATAATGTATGGAGATACATTATGGTATAAGTTTAATTAATGAATTAAACTTTATAATAAAATTAATTTTGGATATGATTCAAAATTAATTAATGAGAGAATTATGAATTTAATTAAATATGTGATATTTGATTAATTCATGAATTAATTAATTGGGGAATTAATTAATTTAATTTTAATTTGGTTAAATGTGATTTAATCAAATTAATACTATAGTTTATATTAATGTACATTTTGATGCACATTAAAACTATAGGTTAAATGAGAGAGATTAAATTGAATATGATTCAATTATAATATTAATTAAATATTTGATATTTAATTAATGTGGGATCAATTAATTTAGAATTAATTGAATGGCCAATTTAATTCAATTGAATATGATTCAAATTGAATTAAAAACTTTATATTATAATTCATTTAATTAATATTGATTTAATTAAATTAATTATAATTAATTAATTAATTAAATATTTATTATTTAATTAGTTAATGGCCGAGATCGTTTTGATTAAGATCTAACGGTCTAGATCTAGTAGGGCAATAACTCCCTCCCCACTTATCGTACAGGGGAGAGGGAGTTCCCTAGAGATCTCTCATTCCTCTCATTCACGCAAAAGACAGAGGGAGAGCGCTCAACTTTTCTCTCTAGTTTTTCTCTCAAAAATACAGCAAGCATATTGCTGAATTTTCCTTTTCCAAGACGATCTTTTGGTTCCCACAAACCAATCTCAGAAATCCAAGAGATATAGCGGGTGAATTCGTGTGGTGGTGTCCATTTGGAGATCAAGAACGAGATCCTTGGAGCATTGTGCAGTGTTCTTCGAAATTCGGTAAGTGTTCTTGATCTTGAATCAATTTTAGCATGCTTAATCTAGTTTAGTTTAGAAATTGTTTCTAATTTTGATTTACCAACGTACCGGTTTTTCTATAATTGAAATTTAATTCGAGAAAGGTCTTGATTGTTTCCGCTGCCAAAGGGATTTTAACCCTTTCACTACAATCATAGCAAATTAAAAACATACAAGTTGCGAGTTAGGTGTCAATCTAACCTACTGTGCATGTTTATTATACGAATTGAATCCAAAATATAATTGCGAATAAGTGGAAATACATTCAGACCAGATCTCACAAAACTAAACCATTCATACACCCAAAATTCACCTAATCGACGTCAACAGGTTTAACCGACGATTAAACTGACAAAATCCCGCTACAAAGTACAATAGAATATGAAAGGTTCAATCAAAATATATTCAGAAATATACAAGAATAGCTCTGAAATGTAAAATACAGAGAGAAAAATACAAAGAAACCAGAAACTACACTAAAAACCGACCTACGACGAAATAGAAAAATGAGGGGTTTTATACATATTTAAGTCGTAGCATCGAGACGCTGGGTATAGTGATAACTCTTGGAAACAAGAGTTATTGGCCATATTTGAGACTTAAAGTTTGTTAAGATTAGATGATAATTTGTGCTTGAAATTGTAATTTTTGAAGTCTTGTTGTGAGGGAATTGTTGGAAAGAGGCTTACTGTAATTGGTTGCATAATTGTTTATTTTAGCTAATCTGGAGCTTCAATTTGCACAAAAAATGCTATAGCAGCTGAGCTGACATCAGATAGCAGTGGAGTTGAAATTCTTTAGTGGTTGCACGTGTTTACCACGTGGGAGGTTCATTAATTGAGCTGGCATTCTCAGGTGCTGATGTAAGTAGTTCTTAGCCATTAGAAAGGAATCCATGTGGACAAAGGTATCCAATCAGCCCTGAAACCCACAATTAGGGCATGCTATTTAAAGATTGGAGGCCAAAAATAGAAGGTAGACGATTGGAAAGAGGAGAAAATCAATCTTAGAGTTGCTGCTGGGCGAAAAAGAGGAAAAAGACAGAGAGGAGCTACCGTAGGAGACATTTTCAGCTTGGGAAAGCTGGATTTTACCTTGGAAGCTTCTTCTTTAGCTCTTTCCTCTCATCTTTTCTCTTCTCCTTGGTGTTAGTTTTTGTTTGAGGCAGAAATTATGTTATGTATGGGAGTTTTTTGCTATATTGAACTTATTTTCCTTTTGAACATGAACTAATCCTCCTTAGGTGAGGATTAGGAGTCTCTACATTATAACTAAGTGTCTAGTTGTAGTTGAACCTTGTTAATTCCATCTTAAAGTAAAGTGTGCTTCATTTTACTGCTAGATTTTTGTTTGGCCAACCATTATCTAGTATTGTTGTCATTAATTTGGGAAAATGAATGATAACCGAAAGCTTTACTTTACACTAGCTCAATAGAAGTAGTGGCTAAGCTAGTGGGTAGTTAGGGAATGAACACCCACCTAATGCACAATTCAGTAGCACTTAAAAATTAGGTGTTAAATAGAAATTTAATTACCTAAATTAAGGAGAATTGGAAAATTTCCGTGATTAATCTGAGTGAGATGGATATTGCACTGGTTTAGCTGTAGTAGCACTTAATAGCTGTAATAGAACTCCTAATCCGATTCTATTCTTCTGTGTCCAACTTTCTTTCTTTTGTTCTGTTTTCTTTAAGTTTGCTATTTAAATCTTTTAAAAGCTTGTTTACATTATTGCAATTTAGTTAATAAAAATATTTTGTCCTTGGCTACTTGATTTTCACTAAAAATTGAGCTTAGGAATAGAGATTTTCTCGCATCAATCCCTCTGGAAAAGATATAAAAATACTTATCACTTGCTACTGATCGTGTGCACTTGCACGTGTGTTTGTGAACTTTTCTAGCATATTTAGATCCACATTGCACAAGGCAACATATAGCGTCTCGATGCTACACCTTCTGGCCAAAGATTTAAAATTGGGCCAGCGTCTCGACGCCAGGCCATATTCCAACAAGCTTTTCTTCTTTTCCTCGGTCTTCCTTTGCTTGCCCGGGTTGGGACTCGAACCTTTGACTCCTTGGCACTATTATTCGGACTCGTCATGATCCGCTTGGATCCTCTCACCTCCTCGATATTCGTGGATTCCATGTTAACTCGAAAACACTCTATATCGCCCGATTTAGCACCAATCGATGCACAATTTACCTACAAAATAGATAAATAAACAGTAAAATCGACTCTAACAAGCTTAGATTAATGGTGCGACAGAGGCTGAATGATGGATGTGAGATAAGATGATAGATAATAATAATGATAAATTCAGCCAACCTTAGTGCAAGTATACACTATCGCACGTAGTAATAAAAACCTTAGAAGTATTCCAAGGGTATCGATCCCACGAGGACTAAATTGGAAACTCAGATTTGAAGAAGAAACTGCTCAAATGATTGCTTAAAATAGGTAACCAAAGAAATAATTGATGATTGATTTTTGGAAGATAAATAAAACAAATAAATAAATAAAGGAATAACAACAATAAACAAAACGAGGTATCCAATATAGTTTCATCCCAAAGGTCAATAACTTTAATCATAGATTATTCAACTTAAGCCTAATTAATGCATTGGGTCAGATTTAACTTCTATTTGGTCTTGCTCCCAAGAACCGTTAGAAGGCTAAGCGAGTACCGTTATGCACATTTCTGTGACTCGACTCCGACATAGATAATTCACGAATGCAATCTATAACCCTATAGTTGATATAGGGTGCCTTAGGCAGCTTGCCCTATACCACCAAACAATCTCTTTCAAGCTTTTTCTCTTATATCACCTTTATGAGAACTGATATCGTCTGTCCCTTTCGAGATCAAACTCACATAGCATGCAAAGTCTAAGTGATCAGTTTAAACTCAGCAAGATTAGAATGATAATCAATAAAGAATGACATGCGTTGAATAGAAACTTAAGCAAATAAACACTTTCAATCTATTGAACCATAAGGGAATTCACCATATTGAACCCCTCAACGGAATTTAGCTAAGCATGGTGGGATAAAGTGCAAATGAACAACTTTCCATTGACAATAGAATGTAAAGAATACAAAAGAATGAAAAGTGACAAGTGTTGGAAATAATGGCAGTAGCTAAACACTATGGTTTTTTCTTTTATCCAATCCTTCTAGAGTTCGCTCGACACTCCACTCTCTCGCTTTTTCAAGGGGAATGGGTGAAAATCCCTACAAACCCTAAGGTTTGATGTCTAACTAAGGTTAGAATCTATTCTTCTAAGAAGGACCTTGGGCATCCCTACTCATGGGCGTCTACTAGGGTTCTGTCACCACCCTCTTCTTCCCAGTGAGTTATGCTTGAATTTCCCTTCGAATCGAGGCCTTTTATAGTGTGGGAAGTGGTTGAGGAGTCACAAAAATGGTGTTGGTAGGTAGCCCAGTCAGTTTCGGAGTCAAAACAACCGGTTAGTTGCGTGAAAAGCTCGTTTAAAATGACCCGCGACAGACTCAGACTTTTCTGTTTCTACCCAGAAATGCGGTCGCATTTCATTTTGCCTTGGCAGAAATGCGGTCGCATTTCAATAGCATTTCAACAACATTTCTCTATTTTTCTCTGTTTTCTGCAAAACACCAAAACTAAGTCAAATTTATACCAAAATGAGTTATTTTAAGCACAAATATGTATAATTTGACACACATGACTCTCAAAGACCTAACTTACCAACTTTTACACTTTTTAGGCTCGGGAATAGTAATTTTGACAAAAAGCATACAAGTTTCACAAGAAATAAGCTAAGAATAAGGGGCAAAATAAGTATATTTTTGGCACTTAGCATACCCCCAAACTTAACTCATTGTTTGTCCTCAAGCAATAGCAAATCAAAATGTTAGAGATCAAATGTAATTGCGAATCAAAATGTTTGAGATCAAGAATATGAAATCAAGTAAACATGCTTCTCAAGATCGTTTTCTAAAAGTTGCCTTTCAGGAGAGGTTTCTACTCTAGTGCCAGTCACAACTTTTAAGTCTTCTAGGCATGAAGATTTCTACTTTTCTTTTTCAAAGCAAAACTCTCTCTAATCCATCCTAACCAATATGTTTAAACTACCTAACTCCTACTCATAGAGTCTAGGGTAATCCTTTTAGTTAAGAAAACTAATCTTGAGGTATCTGAGCATACATGAGCTTTCTAGTCCTTTTCTATCTCCCTCAAACTTGTTTGATTGCTAGTGCTCTTTTTTATTCAACTTTTTTTTTCTCACCCAAGAGAATCCTCGTCGTCTTCTTTACCTTCGTTCTAGCTTATCGACACTTTGTGGTGAAGATATCTAGCTACGAGCAAAGATCACAAACTCAGAATAATACTCACTTCCCTAAGTCAACCTTTCATGCAGTGGCAAACCATGGGTGTCATGAATGCCCCTGGTTACTCAGTAACTCTAGGAAGGAGGAGTAACTCTCGATTTTTTTTTATTTTTTTTTTTTTTGCAAACAACTTTCAGAGCACCTATATTTTTCCAGCAACAAACTTACAACAAAACTTCAGATTTACAAATAAGCACCCCCCAAACTTAAGATAGATAATGTCCTCATTGACTATTGTTTTCGGGACATGGGCTTGACAGGAGGCTTTTTGTTTTCAAAACATCAAGGCTAAACTCTCCTAGTGTGTTAAATAGGTTAAACATGAGGAAGTTTAGACTTTGGAAAATTATGTAAAGAAAAAGACTAATGGAAAGCCTATGACTAGAAAACAAATAGATTGTGACGGTGACACTTTTGAGATAGAAATATGCTTTAGTTATCATCATAAAGGACTTAAAAGAAAACTCACATGAAAGCATATTTATCAAAAACGTTTCCAAGCACAATTTTTTTTAATCAAAAGTTGGTTTTTCTCAAAACTTTATTAGTTTAGCCAAAATGGACAGCAAGCAGATTTTTCCAAAAAGCTTTAAACCCAAGTCATTTTTAAACCTAATCTAGCAGCAACCCATTACTAAACTAACTCAAAACAGTAAACTAAACAAATAAGCAACTAACCAATACTAATTAAACAACAAATTATTCATTAAAAAAAAAAAAAAAAAAGCAAACTAACCTATCAAAACAGTAACCTAACATTCAGCAACTAACACATATTAACAAAATCTTAGAAAGCATTTAAAAGTGCAAGGGGAACAAAAAACTCTCCTATTCCTCCTCTAAGGAACCTTCTTCATTCTCTTCCTCCTCAAGGTTGTCAAAATTGGAATTTGATCCTCATCCAATTCCTTTACCTCAGAATTTGACTTTGTCTCATCACTAGAGGAACTAACCTTCTTGTCATCTTCTCTCTTCTCATCTTTTTTTACTTTTGAAGAAGAGCTTCCAATAGTAGGTGAAGTTCCTCTGGTATCATACTTGAATAATGGATCAAGACTGGCTTCACCTTGCTAGTCCTCAGTGGCAACAACTTTGCCTTTGGTCGAATGTGATTAAGATGCTGTCGCATTTTGCACTGTTTCTTTTTTTTGTTCTTCCTTTCTTTTATGTTTTTTTTTTTCTTTAAAAACCTAAAACATCAACAATCTCATCAAAATGTTCACACTTTTAAACATGATGATTTTTTTATTTTTTTTTTTTGTGGAAATTTTCAAGTAAAAAGTCAAACTCAAAATACCTTGGCCAATTCAACTCCCAGGTAAATCCCCAGGAAAGGGTGTTCCCTACGGTCATCTTAAGTACCTTTTCCTAGACAGGATTTTCCTTAGACAGAGTTCCCTCTTGTCCAAGTTATTTTGTTTTTTATTTTTAACTTCTAAGAGTTTCCTTATTATTTTTTTCTTCTTTTTTTTTATTTATTTTATTTTATTTTATTTTATTTTTGCTTCTAAAATCTGAAACAACAACAAACTTATAAGAGTTTTCACACACTTATTCATTTTGAAATTTTTTCTGAACCTTTTCGAGTTAAAAACCTTAGCTACTTCAATTCTCAAGAGAATCTCCAGGTATTTATCAAAGCTCTTAAAAGAAAACAAACTTGAGAAGAGAATCTCTAGGGGTAAAACGGTAATTTGACCCAACTGGTGTTATGAACACTCATGAAGGACTAACTTGCGGTTATTGGTCAATATCCGTGGACATAAAAATATATCTACAGTGAGAAGAGTGCAGCGTGGGTCTTTAGTGGAGTGTACCCACAGTTAACGAACACTGAGAGAAATATAATTGAATATGTGATATTCAATTTAATAGTTAGTTAATTAATTAATTAATTTAATTTGATTTAATTAAATTACATTAAAACTATAGGTTATGTGAGGGATACTCGTTTAAATATGATTTAAATGAATTGGTTAATTAAATTTGATTGAATTAATCATTATTATTAATTTAATTAATTATAATTTTAATTTTAATTTTAAAATTAAAATGTTGATAACTGATTACTCAGTTATCTTAGAACGTGGAAGCAATTCCACGATATTTTCAACTCTCCCTACTAACCATACATGATAGATGAGGAGAGGTTAGTTCATGAGTAACGCTCTCTCTCTCAGTTATTCGGTCAAAACTCTCTTTGGAAAAAGAGAACTCTCTCTCTAAATTCTCCCTACAAACCGTCCCTGCTGTGAAAGAGGTTCTCACAAGCCTCCTTAGCACAAAACCCTTTGTAGCTATACCGGTGAGATTCAAGTGGTTGTGTTCGTGATCTTTGGAGAATTTTTCAGCGAAGGGGTTGTTTTTCAGAATTTCATCCCAAGGCGTTGGTGATTTCGGTCAAGACTTCAAACGACAGTAAGTCATTCTTGATCTCTGAATTTCGTAGGAAAAGCATGATTGAATTAGAATTTAATCAATAAGTTTTCGCATGCTATTAGCCTATTTCTTGTTGTATATTATGTGATAATATTGTTGTAGATTTGTCATCGTATTGGTATTTAAAACGAGATTAAACACAGAGTATGGTTCTGTAAATCTTCCGCTGTGAAAGGGCTCTTATCCCTTCAAAGGATACACTATCAAGTTATAAAGTGGAAAGTATTTCAGATATCGTACCCAAGGGAGATGGTGACTAGTTGAGTAAACACAAGATTCTGTAAAGACGGGAACCTCATCTAAGTTTGCAACCAAAGTTGGTAACCAGAAAAATATTTTGAAGATGGTTTTGATTGAGACAAAAATAAAATAAGCAAATAAATGAAAACGGTAAAAACTCTACGAGATAAACGGGAGAATTCAAATAGTATCAACTTTAAGCATTAGATTGCACCCACCTTTTGCGCTAGCAACTTACTCAGGCATCACGGTCGACTGAAGAAAACTATCTATGTTGCCCACATAGACATGGTGCAGATAGCATCCCCCAATTGCGCCCGCAATTGCCCTGACAACTAGATTATGAGTTAAGTCTCACTCCTATTCAGCTCCGCTGTAGGTGCCTTTAGAAGACTAAGCCAACTAGACATCTATTTCTAGGGCTAGTTGAAACTTAGATGAATAATGCTCACGACTCTTAAAACTCTAGTGGTTTCAGTCCTATTTCTAGGATCTTTTCCACTATTTTTTTGCGAACCCACGCAATTAACTCCCACCTTTCAGCCATCAGCTAAATACAAACTATGCTAACCTAAGTGGTCAATTTAAGCTAACAATGAACTTTAAATTTTAGCAAAAACAAACCATGCTAAGAGGAAGCAAGATTGCTTTTGCATAGGTGGGGCTTTCTTTTACTCAAGGCATCCACATATTTGAACCCCCAAGTAGAAGCTTAGCTCATAATTGAAAGTAAAACGTAAGAAATAAAAGAAAGAAAACTCAACATATAAAGGCAACTTGAATTCATATTAAATAAAGATTTGAGTACAAGAATTATAACTTACAGTTGAAAAGCAAAGGAAAAACAAGAACAAATAACTACTGGAAATCAAGAGACTTAAAAACAGAAAATAAAAAAAAGTAAAAACAAGACTACTACGGATTTTCCCCTCTTAATAAAAAAATGAATATGCCACGTCAGCAATCCGTTAGTAATTAACGAAAAATTGGATGGAGGGACCAAGATGAAACAAAATCCAAACCTCAGTGACTAAAATGTAAAGTTTGAAGGGACCAAAATAAAACCTAACCCAAACCTTAGGGACCAAAAGTGTATTTTTTTCCTTTCTTTTTTTTTAAAGACAACTTATTGGTAGATTTCCTTCTCAAAATCATAGGCCCAAAAGATAATCTATTGGTAGATGTCCATATTTTTTCGTAGAACTAGAAATTTTTCCTAATTTTAAGAAATAGGTTATAGAAAATTTATATGGTAAGAGATTAAAAAATATAATCTTGTTTAATGAACATATATATTTTACAGACAGTTAACCAATAAATGAATAAAAAGTATTATGTTTCCCAAAATTTTATGAAGAGTAGCATATTCATGAAAAATTTTATCAAATTATGTGGTCAAAATTTTTACTCAATAAAATCAGAAAAAAGAAAAAAAAAATTACTAAACAACAAAATAAAAGTGCATTTTTCAATAAGTTACCACTTTTACATTTTTACGAAAATAATATACCGTCCATGTGAACTGTGAATTTTCAAATACGACATATGGGATATGGATATCGCATTTAATTTCTATTTAAAATTTATTGTTTTTTTAAATTTAGAAAATGAAAATATTTTATTTTTATTGTTGATATTCAATTATAAAGAATGAGCTTCATTTGACCAGTCAGCGCATCTGGTGTAGTGGTATCATAGTACCCTCCCACGGTACTGACCGGGGTTCGATTCCCCGGATGCGCATCGGTTTTTATTTCTTTACTATTTTGTTCTCCGTTTGGTCGTTGATCACCTATTTTTAAGGGGGAAAAAAACCAATGTTAACGATAAAAATTTATTGGAACTCCATACGTATTCAAGTGTTTGCAATTTTTGTATTAATTTTTGTTAAATTCACCTACATTTTTCAAAAATAAGTTTCTTCTAAAATTTATTACAAACATCAAGCATTTTAACTTAAACTCGGTTGGTGCACAATCCAACATTGAACAAATCTCCTAAAATCTTAATGAAGTCAATACAAATCCAACTTTAGTGTTGTCTTCTTTAGAGTCTCATAAATTTTTTTACTAAACATATTTGTTTTACAGGTTATTAAACACACATAACAATATTTTTCTTACAATGATTGAATAATGTTTTTAGATGATAAAAATTGCAACGCTTATTGAAAATTTAGGGTAAAAATTGATTCATCTCTTGTCAAGTTTAGGGGTAAGAATTGATTCATCGCACTCTTTCGAGTTCTGTACCGTTTGAGCAAATGTGTCTGATTTGTGCCCACAACCAACCCTTTTCGACACTTAGCTTGTAAGTTAAGTTTGATGTGAGTTGTATTCACTTCTTATTGCATTGAATTAATTGATGAATATGTCATTGTTGTGCATTAATCCAAGTATAAATTATGCACTTTCAAGTAATACCTGGAGTATTCCAGGGTCAAAACACAGGGAAGGGGCAAGTAGCAATTTTTTTTTTCTTAATTCCTAGTCTAATACGACAGTGCTGAGAATCATCAAAGAAGTTGAAATGCAGTATAAACATGCGATAACATAAAACAAAATGTAAGGCATTATAGGGAAAATAGTGAGAGATGAGCTATCAAGACTTTCACCGCAGCAACCACCTGTGGCAGATAAGATATTAGTGCAACGCATATCAATGAATCATCATACTATTGACACCTAAGCGGAAAATTATCATGTGTTTCCCTCCTGGTATTACACATGCGTTGAAACTAAGAAGATCACTATTACTTATTTTCATGCGTTGGCTCAGTTCTCCTTAGCTTGCAAGTGGTTGAATTATCGCTAAAGCAGCCAAACACTCTAATGCGTTATCATGCTCTACTTGAATCTTTCCATATGCATTACCCTCCTGGTGCCTTAACATGCTACCTTTATCAATTGGCTAGACGGATATTAGTAATGAAAAAATTAGCACATTTAAGTAGAAAGCATCAATGTCATTGATTCATTGTAACACATACAAAAATAGTCTTAAAGCCACATGGGTGCTTAGGCTAAGCCTTGATAAAAAGAAATTAGTTCATGCTACAATATAAACATATAACGCATAAAGATAAAAACATAAGAGTAACGCCTAGGACAGATTCCTTGGTTCTTCTATGCTTCTCTCTCTCTGGAAATTTTTCCACCCTTCTCTTCTCTCTTAGACTTCGAATTTATAGGAAAGAGGGAGACTGACTTCCCTTAGAAATGGGCTTGCGTGCTCTAATTATCTTCAAGCCATGACAGAGTACTGCCATTTGTCAGCGTCTGGCTAAAACAACTTGCTCGTGTACTTTATTCACATGATTGCTCTGGCACTTTGTCCTTGGATGACTTGGGCAAGTTTAGTACCTACAGGAGACGCGTTAGACAGATAAACCATGCACTACCTCACCGCATCATAAAACTCACTTTAAACACTTTTCATGCATTTCTTCCACAATGTAACACAATCATATTCTTTTCTAGCTTCTTTTAATTTAATATTGGATGCTTAATAACTTGCTTTTGTAAGTTATCAAAGTTCTACTTCTATTCAGCTTTGCTTTTGGTGCCTTTAGAAGACTAAGCAATTAGGCTCCTATGTCTAGATAAATAAAAGAACACAACTTTTAGCAAATCTAATCGTTCTTGCCCTATGTTTAGGCTTAAGAAGAAAAGTCCTATTTCTAGGCTCTTTTCCAAAATTGCTTTTGTGAAAATACGTGTTCAACCCAACCTTTTCAGTATTGAGTTTCACACCAACCATGTTAACTTAAGTGATCAGTTTAAGTTAACAATGAAACTTAAACTCAACAAAAGCAAACGATGCTAAGTGTGAGTAAGGTTACTGTTGCATAATGTGGGGCTTTACTCCTACTTAGAGTATCCACATACTTTGAATTTCCAAGTAGAAGTTTAGCTCATGATGAAGATGAAATAATAAAACATAAAAGAGAGTGCTAGATGAAAGAAATAATGAATTCATATTAAAGTAAAGTACGAGTACAATAGAGTTCAAGAATAAAAGAATACACTGCTGGAAATAGAAAGACAAAAAAATAATCCTATTACAATAAAATAAAGGAATAAGAAAAGACTTAACCTATTCCTTTCTATATCTAGCTTGCTCAACCTTTCTCAAGGAAAGACAAACACTTTCACTCCTTTTCTTTCGAAGGGAGTGACCAACAGAATGTAGAAGAAGCTCTGGAGTTGTGTTTGTACTGTTGCTTTTGCTGTCTTTTATAGACCTCAAGGCCTAGGGTTTTCTGTTGAGATCAGTGTGGGAAGCCATTCCCATGTTTAATCCCTTGATTTGAGGAAATTTTTTGAAAAATATTGGAAAATCTTCTAGATTTCGTGATTCTGGGAAGATTTATCGAGAAGGTCTAGTTGCAGCCACATATCTTCGACATATTTCTTCATAGTTTTGCACTTGGCCTTTCCCGACTTTCTTCTTCAAATTTTTATGGACGCTTTGTTGACGCATCTGAGCAATTTAATAAATCATGCACAAAATCATTAAACTTGACACTTTCTCACAAAAAGCGACTCTATTTACACAAATTATTAACAATTTTGTAATTCAAGATTCTAAGACATGTTTTTTTTTTTTTTTTTGTCTAAATTTACTCAAAAATATAAAATAAAACTTGTTTTCCACTCAATAAACTTTGTTTTCAAGGACAAAGAACAGTCATAAATGAGCGTTATCGAGAAGTTAAAAGATTTTTAGACTTGGAGTACTTTTACACAAGTTTTGGAGGACTTGGAATTTGTTTATTAGTTGATCCTTTTGAATTATTGTTGAGTTTTTCATTCATAGAATAACCGACATGGCTTTTGGCTAAGCCTTGTTTTGAGTTAAGAAAATGTTTTTATTGGTTTTAGTATTTATTGTTGCGCTTCTGCATTTATTAGTATTTATTCTTCACCTATCATTTCTTTTAACTACTACAATTTTGGGATTTCATGACACTAAGAGCAAAACAAATAAAGTTAAGGGAGAAAAATTAGTCATAAATGAGTTGGGCATTGATAATTGTCAAATATTACACATATTTGCCCCTTAAAAATAACTTATTCCTGGTCAATTCAAGTATATTTTAATCATATTTGTTATTTCTCAAGCCTAAATGTGCAAAAGTTTGTTAGGTGTGAGAAAGCCAAAGTATGTAATTTAAACATATTTGAGATCAAAAGAATCATTTTAGTTAAGAAATAATCAATTTTTCGTGTTGAGCAGAAAATTAGTTTGGAGCTCACATTGCGACGACAATCTATCAAAGACAAAAGTCAACTGCGGCTGCAATTCTTTCAAAAACTACTTTCCCCAGATTTTTGCGAGTTAGCAACTGACGAGCCATTTTTGCATGTAACTAATTGTTTTGACTCCGATTCTTCCTAGTCCACTTGGGGGCATGATTTTCAGCAAACAATCCAACATAAATTTCAAACTATAAAAGGATCTCTAAGCATTAGTTCAAATAATCGCATCCAAGGGGAGAAATTGGGTGTGTGACAAACTCTAATTCAAGCTTAGGAGTCATGAATGGTCTTCTCCACTCAAGAACTCGTGTTTTTCACCGTGATTAGCCCTAAACCTCTAAGTTGAGCCTATACATACTTAATTTCCCTTGAGAAAGGTAGAATTGAGAGAGTGCTGAGCATCCTGTTGGGTTTTATGCCCTAAAACTCGTAGATAGTGAATGTAAACAAATTGTATACTTGTTTCGATAAAGTGTTATTGAGTTTCTACAATAAAGTGTTATTGTTAAGTATTGCAAAACATGACCCAAATCCAATAAACTAAGATCCAAGGTTGTTTGTATGTAACTTGAACTAGTATGTGGGGACATACGGGGATCGATGTTCAAGTAACAACCTAAAAGCTCTATAGTATAGGGATAAGGTTGGGTACCTTATCCTGGTAACACTATGTGATACGACCCACTTTGTATTTGATAAAAACGCAATGATCCAACGCATTCGTGTAGGAGACATGCGAGTGGTGGTATCCTATGCAATGAGTTTGAATAAGACCGGACTGCGAAATAGTAACTGCTAGCTGTAACACCGTTAACTAGTTAGGTTTCTATTTCACTAGGATGACCTAGGCAACTTAGTCTGAATCCTGAGTGGATTGTGGACTCCTGTTCACGAGGGATTGTCCTTTGATTTGTATGGGTGAGAGTGGTCAATACGCCGACTCAATAAGCCTATCATTTTGGGGACAAGACCGAGTGGGGAGCTGGGAACATAATCACACAAGATGGAATTCACTTCTTCCCGACTTTTGAGGAAGTAGATGAGTGTTCCCTTAAGTGGTGTCTTGTTGGGTTTTATGCCCTAAAACTCGTAGATAGTAAATGAAACAAATTAATCGATCTCAATAAAGCGTTATTTGAGTGATTCACTAATTTGTTATTGAATAATCAGGTTTGCATTAATTAACCCTAAAATCCAATAAACTAAGATCCAAGGTTGTTTAAATGAAACTTGGACTAGTATGTGGAGACAAACGGGGATTAGTGTTCAAGTAACAACCTAAATGGTCTATAGTATAGGGATAAGGCTGGGTACCTTATCCTGGAGACACTATGTGATACGACCCACTTTGTATTCGATACAGATGCATTGATCCAAAGCATCCATGTAGGAGACATGCGAGTGGGGGTATCCTATGCAATGAGTTTGCATAAGACCAGACCACGAAATAATAACCATTAGATGTAACACTGTCGACTAGTTTAGGTTTCTATTTCAATAGGATGACCTAGGTAACTCAATCTCAATCCTGAGTCTGTTATGAACCCCTTTTCAAGAGGGATTGTCCTTAGATTTGTATGGGTGAGAGTGTCCAGTTTGCCGACTCAATAATCCTACCATTTCAGGGGCAAGACCAAGTGGGGGATGGGAACATGACAATACAAGATGGAATTCACTTCTTCCCCTATTGGGGTAAGTAGATGTGTGTTCCCTTAAGGGCTGATTCCGGGACTTGAACAAAAGCGCGTTGTCCTCTCCTGGCCCGAGAGGAATCTCTGTTTAGTGGTTGGACCCTAAAATAGGTTGTTCATTAGATGGATCAGTGGTACTTAAGGATTCAGAGGTAACCCAGGGGTAAAACAATAATTTGACCCAGCTGGCATTACGAACATTCATGAAGGATTGACTTACTGTATTGGTCGATATCCATGGACACAGAAATATTCTACAGTGAGAAGAGTGCAACTATGGGTCTTTAGTAGAGTGACCCACAGTTAACGAATGTTGATTAACTTGGTTAATGAGTTTAGCCAGTTAATCTCATATCGTTGGAGCTTTTGATTTGTACCTCCATTAGGTCCACCTGCTAGCTCGTAACAAGTTCTGAGATTAGTTGAGTCTTGAATAGAATTTGAAGAGTTCAAATTCATTAAGGGAATTTTTTAGTTGTATTTGATACAATTAATATAATGTATGGAGATACATTATAATATAAGTTTAATTATTGAATTAAACTTTATAATAAAATTAATTTTGGATATGATTCAAAAATTAAGTAAATGAGAGAATTAAATATTTGAAGGAGTTCAAATATTTAATATGAATTAGATTCATATTAAACTATAAGTTAAAATTAATATGAATTAGATTCATATTAAAACTATAGTATAAGAGAGAAAAATGTATTTGAATATTATTCAAATACGAATTTAATTAAATATGTGATATTTAATTAATTCATGGAGAATTAATTAATTTAATTTGTTTAAATAAGATCTAATTAAATTAATACTATAGTTTATAATTAATGTACACTTGATGTACATTAAAACTACAGGTTAAAAGAGGGAGACATGTTTGAATATGATTCAAATGTAAAAACTAATTAAATATAAGATATTTAATTATGATTGGGAACAATTAATTATTGAATTAATTGTTTACCATAGACTAATTCAATTAAATGTGATTTAATTGAATTGTTCAATTAAAACTATATGTTAAGGTTATTTAATTAAATCCTGATTTAATTAAAATTACTATATGGTTTTTTTGTTATTAATTTTATTATTTAAAATTAATAATAACTCCCAGCAATTGCTGGGGAGTGGGTAGTTTTATCATAAAACTAAAGGCCTTCTTCCATGATGGGGTGGTGCACTCTCTCCCTAACTCTCTGCAAGTTTGAAGAAAAGAAAATCTCTCTCAAATCTAATTATCTCAATAATTTACAGCAACACATTTTGCTGTAAAACTATTCCCATTCTAAGACATATTCGATCCTACAATCGATATCTCATCCTAGAGTACAGTGGATGCTCTGTATGGTGGTGTCTTTGTGGAGGAGCAAACCACAGAACGTGAGCTACAACTTTAATTGGAGCGTAGTGCAGATTTGGCTTCCTTCATGTAAGTCTCACAACTCAAAAGTAGTTTAAAGTAAATTAAGCATGTTTAATCTGTAAGATTAGATCTGTAGAAATCGTTTCTAAATTGTTGACCCAATGTACTGGTATTCTGTGATATTGAAATTGAATTTACAAACAATGAAAATCGTTTCTGCTTGGGATTCAACTCCTTCAGTCTCCAGGTCTTTAACAAAGGCTCGTACCCTCTCACTGGCCCGAGAGGGGTTTCTGTTTGGTGGTTGGACCACAAAAAGGTTGTTCATTAGAGGAGCACTGGTACTTAAGGAGGTAGAGGTAACTCAGGGGTAAAACGGTAATTTAACCCAGCTGGAGTTACGAACACTCATGAAGGACTAACTAATTGTTGTTACTGGTCTATATCCATGGACACATAATTATGTTTGTAGTGAAAAGAGTGCAACTTTGTGGATCTTTAGTGGAGTGAACCCACAGTTAATGAAAATTGATTAATTGGTTAATGAGTTTAACCAATTAATCTCACATCGTTGGAGCTTCTGATCTGAAGGTCCATTAGGTCCCACAGGTAGCTCGTAAAGAAACTTGAGGCAATTAAGTATTAATTGTAAATTGAAAGTGTTCAATTTATTTAGGAGAATCATATAATGTATGATGATACATTATAATATAAAGTTTATGAAACTTTGTAATATAATTTTGAATTGATTTCAAAATAAATTTTTTGAGAGAAAATATTTGAAAGACTTCAGATAATTAATATGAATAGGATTCATATTAAGACTATAGGATAGGTCAGAAATATTCATTTAAATATGATTTAAATGAAATGATTTAATTAATTAATTAATTAATTAAATCCTAATCCTATTACAACTGGGAAAAGTAATTAATTATTAATTAATTAAATATGTCCCTAACCTATTATGTA
The DNA here is from genome assembly GCA_017139565.1 of Luffa aegyptiaca. Classification (NCBI taxonomy): domain Eukaryota; kingdom Viridiplantae; phylum Streptophyta; class Magnoliopsida; order Cucurbitales; family Cucurbitaceae; genus Luffa; species Luffa aegyptiaca. The sequence goes on from CM029397.1 coordinate 9,189,087, forward strand.
TAGGAAAGGGATATGGAACTCTATATAAGCCATAGAATGCCTCCTAGTTGAATCATCCCATTCATTCTCCTGCTCTCAGAGAATTCCCCTGAAGTTCCCCTGAAGTTCCATTGAAGGCTTCCTAGACTGCCACCAGTCTCCTGCCTCAAGAAGTCTCAAAGATATACCTGTGTAGCCATAGTGGTGGTGTTCACAAGACTTGGCCATTGAATTTCCAACGAAGATCGAGCTTTGTTGCTGCACTTTTCTTCTAAGAGAAGGATCAAGAGTTTAGGTGAAACAGTCAAGTCGTCAACGACGGTATGTTGGTGAAAACCTTTTTCTCTAAACTTGCATGAATTAAATAGACTTTATGATATGAAAAATTCAGTAAATTCCAACATGCTATAACCATATTTACAGTAGATTATTTATGATAATTATTGTATTTTTGCCCGTCGTATTGGTATTTTAATCTAGATTAAAACACAGTCATAGGTCCTCTGATAAATCTTCCGCCGCGCTAGGGATTTCATTTCTACAGATCCCACATCGAAAAGATAAGTGGAGACCTCACAATTTATAAGATGTATGGGTTACTCCTCTCTTTGCTAGTTGGTTTTGAGATGGAACCTAGTGTTATCTAATAGAAAGCTCCTTGAGAGAGAAAACCCTAGATAAGCCTTAAGATTATGCATTTTACTCATTTTCTAGCTTTGTATTTCTTTTAATCATTTTATTATTATGAATTCATTTTAAATGAAGTTTTCAATTGTTATTTCTTTTATTATCATGTGTAGCTAAATTCCTCCGAGGGATTTAATTTGGTGAATGCCCTCAAGTATGAGTTACCTTGGTATAATTTGTTTCACTTGAGCTCATTACTCTTTGTGTGTTTCATCCTTTACGGAATTGAAAGTTATATTGTTAGTTTAAACTGACCACTTAAATTAGCGTGCAATGTGAGTCCAATATTGAAAAGGTTGGACAATATCGATTTTCAAAAGGGATGAAGGGTCCAGACATAGGACTTCGGTGTTGCTAATACAACAATAGGATCTAAATGTTGTATGCTTAATTATCTATGTCCAAATTAGCCATAGACATATGAGTCTAATTGCATAGTCTTCTAATGGTGCTTGGTACAAGACTTAATAAGAGTTAAATCTGATTCATCACACAAGGTAGAAATGTGATTGCTATGTGGGTGCAATTTGCTAGTTGGCTTATCTTAGGGCTGAAACTCAATTGAATCATGTTTTTATTACTTGATATTTTCCTAAAGCAAACTAACCAACCATTCTCAATTTATTTTGTTACCTTTGTCATACTTGCAAGCGGTTTCAACTTAACTCTGAATCTTATAATATGGGATCGATACTTGGAATACTTTCAAGTTCTTCACATGTGACAGTGTGGACTTGCACTTGACGAAAATCAATAATTCTAATATCTTTTTCTTAAGTCATTGCAACATTGTGGATTTCAATCACATCAGGCATGCACACTTATTGGCGGGAAAAATGGAGTGAACAAATAAAGATGTTGTCCTTGTAGTTGTTGGAAATAAGTTGTATATGGAAACTGTTTCATACTAACAAACAAATTATAATGCAACTGGCTACAAACAAATTATAATGCAACTGGCTACAAACAAATACAGAATAAAAATATCTACAAACACCAAATATAACAGGATTTACATAAATTATAATTAAACCATATCAGAAGATCAAAAGCGCTCCAAAGGTCATAGATGATTCAATTGACAACAATAGCCACATCAAATTGACAGAACGTGTAAAATAAAAGAATGTGGTCATTGGTAGTCAAGGCACGCTTCCAAAGTATTGTTCTGAAGACAATTATTCGCTTTGCATGGGTTGCTAGCAGGCTACAACAATTGTCTTAGTAGGATATAATGACTAACTACGGTAGAACAATAACCTCGAACTACACGGATCTGGCAGAATCCTTGGATACTCGCTCTCAACAAAATTAAAATGAAAATAAGGAAAAGGATAAGAAATCTCGAAAATGGAATGACTCTGAAATGAAGAAACCAGTTACTATTTATAGTTATACAAATAGTAACTCTCTGAAAAAAAACAAAAATACAAACAATAAATACTTAGTTAATTATAGTGTGTATTTACAACAGATGCAGAATACAGAAGGTCATTCTTTTACTCTATAATTATGAGTAATTACAGCAGTTGCAAAACACAAAAAGGCACAAACTGTTCAAGTTCATACAAGTTACAAGTTTTATTTCCAAACATTAAATTATGAATTTATGCAACCGTTTTGAAACTTTTAATAAACTAACCATCACTTTCTTTCACACATTTACACCAAAATCCAAGAGTTGTGTTGACTCTATTAATGACTTACAAGTAGGACAAATTAATGCCAAATCCATACAATGATTTTATTGTGAATGAACATGCAACGGAGGAACTACATAAAAAATGACATTAAGATTATTTGTAAACAAACAAAGACGAATTATTTCTGGTGATTATGTGACTTATTTGGAAAGTCAAAATTTGACTTAGGTATTGATAATGATCCTATTCCATTTCACAAGCCACAAAAAAAAGTGACAATTCTGCTAAATGATTAAATGTCATAAAACAAAAATTAAAATCGATGAATTATAATGGAGTTTGGAATATTGTAGAATTGCTTAACCATAGTAAATGAGAGTTTTGATGCAAATAGGTTGTCTTTAAGACCAAGTGTGACTCAAATGATAATATTCAAAAGGCCAAACTCGCTGCTAAAGTTTTGCTCAAAAGACGATGTTGACTATAAAGAGATGTTTTAAATCTCTTTTTTCAACAAAAAAAAAAATATATATATTAACATTTATTTTAAAATATATAAAAACTTTATAGAATCGTCTAGAAACAGTAGAAAAAGAGTTAGATGAAAATACGTCTTTAAGACCAAGTGTGACTCGAGTGATAATATTTACAAAGTCAAACTCATTGCCAAAGTTTTACCCAAAAAGATGAAGTTAACTCTAAAAAGATTTTTTAAAATATGTCGCGTAAATTCTTTTTTCAACAAAAAAAAAACCATTTATTTAAAAATATATAAAAACTGTATTTTTCATTCAAAATAAATAATTTAGACTTGGATGTTTTATAGATTAATATTCGTTTTCTAAAAAATAACATAAAAATTACACGCAAATATGAAATGATAACAAACATATAATATTATAATTTCTTTTCAATTAGTTGTTCTTTCAAATTGATTTTTTTTTTATTTTGCCGAATACAAATTGAAATTTCATGGACATATTAACGCACAAAATTGAAAATATATAAAGTTTGAGCTTGTTAGACACATCTTGAAATTTTAAGAATCAAGCTTATAATTTAACTAATTTAATATTAAGAGAAATTGCATCGTGTGACAATTAGATTTTTCTAATTGCAAATATAGCACAATGTAAAAATAATAGCAAATATGGAAATTTATTAGAATAAAATTTCATAATTTCCGTTTTACTCCTTTTTTTATTTTGAGTTGTGTGCAAATTCTACCAATTTTCGTACATTCTTTTCTATCCGTGTCTATCATTGGATAATCGGAGCCTATCAGTATCTATCACTGATAAACTCTGATTAATCGAAGCCGATTAATGTCTATCGAGACACTGATAATGTTGGGTTTTATGCCTTAACACTTGTAGATAGTAAATGTAACAATTGACCGAACATTAATAAAATGTTATTGATGTATTATTCAATAAAGTGTTATTGGTTTTATTATGTTTATCCTGTCTAAATAACCCTAATCCAATAAACTAACATCCTAAGTTGTCATATGAGTCTTGAACTGTATGTGGGGACATATGAGGATCACTTTTCAAGATACAACCTAAAGGGTCTATAGTATAGGGATAAGACTGGGTACCTGATAACACTCGTTTATGTGTGTTATTTAACCTTAAAAACTTAGGTTATGGCTAGGAAAGCAAGGACTTTATGCTTAAAACCATATCTTTTTTAGTCACATTAACAAAAATCTTAGAATCATGTGAAAAATCTTAGAAATATAGAATTTATGCCTAAAATGCCCAAAAAGAGATTACTTTTGTAAGAATTTATCCAAGTTAATGTTTTTGTGCAGATGACAATTTGCGGTGGAAATGCGCCCACAATTGGAGATAAAGGTTAGCGGAGCAAAGAGTAGAAGTTGCAGATTTGGTCCCACATTTGGTCCTGAGAATGTGGAATTTGCGTTTGAATTGCGCCCGCAACTGATAAGTAGAAGTTGCAGATTTGCGCGCGCATTTGGTCCTGACAATGTGAAATTTGTGTTTGAATTGCACCCGCAAACTGATGAGGAAAGTAGCCCCAGCTGAAGACAGAATTGTGCCCGCAAACTGATGTGGAATTTGTAGGATTGGAATTCCGTAATTCCGTAAAGCGGAAGCGTGATTGGGACCGATTCGTAATTAATTTTGTTTAATCTAAAATACCAATACATTGACAATAATCTTAGAACTATTCTAAATTTATATTAAGGCTAAGCATACAAAAATATTAGATCTAAATTTAATTTATATAGTAACAAATTACTTACTCTCGTTGACGACTTAGATTAAATTCACTAACTGTTTGTGAAATAATCACGAACTACTGCGAACACCACCACTATGGCTACACCGGTATGACTTTGAGACTTCTAGAGGCAGGAGACTGGTGGGAGTCTAGAGGGAGCCTTCAGGGGAATTCTCTGAGAGTAGGAGAATGAATGAGATGTCTTTCACCCCACCCTAGGGGTCCTATTTATAGGAAAAAGACCAAGACCTTTTCCTTATAGGAAAAGGTCATGAATAAGATGTAATCAAATCTATTATCTTATTCATATTTAATTTAATAAATAATTAATTAATTATCAATTAAATATCATATATTTAATCTTAGAAATTTTATTAAATTATTTATATTAATATGAATCCAATTCATATTAATTATTTGAACTCTTTCAAATATTTTCTCTCAAGAATTAATTTTGAAATTAATTCAAAATTATATTATGAAGTTTCATAAACTTTATATTATAATGTATCAATATACATTATATGATTTCCCTAAATAAATTGAACACTTTCAATTTACAATTTATACTTAATTGCCTCAAGTCTCTTTACGAGCTACCAGTGGGACCTAATAGACCTACTGATCAGAAGCTCCAACGATACGAGACTAATTGGCTAAACTCATTAACCAAGTTAGTCAACATTCGTTAACTGTGGGTCACTCCACTAAAGACCCACAGCTGCACTCTTCTCACTGTAGAATATTTCTGTGTCCACGGATATCAACCAATGCAGCAATTCAATCCTTCACGTGTGTTCGTAACACCAGCTGGGTCAAATTATCGTTTTACCCCTAGGTTACCTCTGGTTCCTTAAGTACCACTGATCCCTCTAATGAACAAGTTGTTTATGAAAGAGTTAATATCTAAAAAGCGGAAGCAATTTTGGATCTTAGGCACATAATTTGTTCACTTTGATCAAACATTGCATGTTGTCCATTTAAAGAAAAACAGAGTATGTCTACGAACCTTGAATCAATGGAAGAATTGGTTGGATTTCTTTGTTGTTTTTCTTCACCAACGAGTCACGAACCACCAAAGGATCTTCCTTGCTATCCTCAAGCCTTTAGAACGGATTGTGGGATCCTCAAGTGATGGAATTTGAGAGAGAAAGCTTGAAGAACAAGCTTGCAAGATGGGTTTTGGTGAGTTTTCAATTTGGCAGCATTTCCTTATGTTTCAAGCTTAATTTCTTCAGCCATCTTCTTCCCTTTTATAGAGGGATTAGAGATGAAAGAAAGCTCCAACTATTGACACTCAATCAACCAAAGATTAGTGAGAATTTTGGTGTCCAACATGAGGTGAGTGCATGGGTTTAGTCACCATGCACTCCACCTCCAAAAATTCAAGTCTTTTTTAATTTAATTAAATCCATAATTATCCTTAATTAAATGAATAATTATTTGAATTTTAATAATCCGAAAAATTAAAATTCAATTTCTTTTTTTCAATTTTAAATTAATTCAAAATTTATTTAAAATAGTTATTAAATAAATAAATAATTATTAATTTAATATTAAATATTAAATTAATATTTTTCCACCAATCCCAAACATTTCCTAAATGTTATTTTCAATCATGAATCCCTATTCATGCTATCGATATTTAAATCATATTTAAATACTAAATACTCACCTACACGGTTTTCACAAAAACCCATTGTACCGACAACGCCTATCACCTCTACTTATCTTTCTCAACATGAACTTGAAGTAATTCATATTTTATCCATCATATTGTTCTAAAAGTTAGTCTCGAGCTAGCAAGGGGACCTAATGGACCTACAGATCATGGGCTCCAACGGTACGAGGTTAACCAACATCCGTTAACTACCGGGACACTCCACTATAGCCTAGTAGTTGAACTCCCCTCACTGTAGATATATTTCTGTCCACTCGACATAACCATGATTAGTAAGTCAATCCTTCACAGGTCGTTTGTTACTATAGATAAGTCAAAAGTCCGTTTTACCCCTATAGCACATCTTAGTTCCTTAAGTCCACTGGTCCTCTAATGAACAATTTTGTTCATGGGCCAACCATTAAACAAGATTCCTCTCGGGCCAATGAGAGGGTGGGGCCCCTTGTTCAAGTCTTGGATTCAACACTTAAGGGAACAACCTCTCTACTATCCCTGAATAGGGTAGGAGTGAATTCCATATTGCATTACTATGTCCCCAGCCATCATCTAGTGTTATCCCCAAAATGGCAGGATTATTGAACGAAATTTTATGACCACTCTCACCTATGCAGATCAAAGGATAACCCTAAATAAACAGGAGTTCATAGTAAGCTCAGGATTAAGATCGAGTTACCTAAGTCATCGCATGAAATAATCAGTCTTAACAGTAAACGGCGTTATAAAGTAAGAGTGACTTATTTCTCGATCCAGTCTTGTGTAAACATCTTTTACACAGGATGCCCATACTCGCATGTCTTTACATGAACGATCCAGGATCACGTCGTTTGCCTTATTCGCAAAGTAGGCCGCATCCATAGTGTTACCAGAACAAGGTACCCAACCTTATTCATTTACTATAGACCATTTAGGTTATATACTCGAACTTGATCCCTGTCCATATTCACTATATAGTTCGAGTATCTCATGTTATAACCATGGATGTTTCTATTGGATTATAAGTTATAAATAAACAATTTCACTGAATAACATCTTTATTTATATAAAGGATAACAAAACTTGAGTTCTAGGACATAAACCCCAACCGTTTAGGGTCCAACCACTAAACAGGAGTTCCTCTCGGGCCAGGAGAGGACGACACGCCTTTGTTCAAGCCCTAGAATCAGCCCTTAAGGGAACACACATCTACTTGCCCCAATAGGGGAAGGAGTGAATTCCATCTTGTACTGTTATGTTTCCAGCCCCCATTCGGTCTTGCCCCTGAAATGGTAGGATTATTGAGTCGGCGAACTGGCCACCTCACCCATACAAATCTAAGGACAATCCCTCTTGAAAGAGGTTCTGATAACTCTCCAAAAGGGAGTTATTTAGGCCTTAGTTTCATAGTGTTTTGTGTGTCATTCGTGCTAAATTGGGTTGCTTTTAGATATCTTTTATATGTTTTAACCCATTTGGAAGAATGGATGCCTTGGATGTTATTTTGTGCAGAATATATTGTTGAGCGACTTGAGGGAGCAAAATCTGTGCTCCAGTAAAGCAGGGAGCAAAACGACCACGTCACAACTCGTTATCCACTTCAATGAGCCAAAGTTTGTTGAGCTATTCTCGGATTTAAGAAGCAAGGAGAGCCATCCACGTGTTTAGGTCAACCTAATTCAAGCGCGTCTTCACTCTATAAAAGGGAAGAGCCGTTCAAGTCAAAGAGAATCCATCCTTAGAGAGGAAAGTCCAATTCCTTTCTCGGAGAGGAACATTCCACTTTTGGGGAAGAGATCATTTCTCATTTCCATCATTGGGAGCCGAATAGAGGAGAAAGATTGGAGACCTCAAGAAGATCATCAATTGCGAAGTGTACTAAGGGAATTAGTATTTTCTTATATATTTTGTAATTATGGATGCACTTACTCAGATTGTAACGTGTGTTGTCATGCACTTTATGAACTAAGTTACTTTAGGTGTTGGTTAGGAGTCATGTAATTGCCTTGCCTATTCTCTATGCAATAAATGTTGATTTGATGCATCTTGATTAATTGTTGTGCTTATTTATATTTTGTGCCCGCTTGGCCAGCCGGTATGAATATCACTTCTTAGTTTCAGGGATGATTTGGGAAGTGTGTGGCATTTAATCACACTAGATTATTGTGTATTGGTGAACGCCAGTGACTGAGCTAGGGATAGCTAGTTGCCTAGTGCTTCATCGGTAGTGCGTCATTGGAGTTGAAACACATTCTAAAAAATCCAGAGTTCCGGGAGGATCCTGCTAATAAGACTGCAAGAGTTTTGCCTGATCAATATTATTGCTAGAGCATCTTTTAAAACAATTACTAAATCCTGACCAGCACCTGTTTCTAATCTGTCTGCTTTATTTGTTTACTTTCTGTTCTGTCATTTCTTTTGCTTCAGCATTCTATAAAAATCAATAATTTCAACTACTTTCGAAACCATTAGAGAGTTACACAAAATAGATAAAGTGAGAGCTAATTCAGACCTTGATTTCGATAAATACTTATTACTTGCTGCGGATTGTGTATGCTTGCACAAGTGTTCTAGAGTTCAATTTCACCTTATTTTTACTCACTCTGGGAACCCAACAGGTTCATAACAGACTCAGGATTTGAGATTGAGTTTCCTAGGTCATTCTATTGAAATAGAAACCTAAACTAGTTAACGACGTTACATCTAGTGGTTACTATTTCGCGGTCCGGTCTTATGCAAACTCATTGCATAGGATACCCCCACCCACATGTCTCCTACATGGATGCTTTGGATCATTGCATCTGTATCGAATACAAGGTGGGTCGTATCACATAGTGTCACCAGGATAAGGTACCTAGCCTTATCCCTATACTATAGACCTTTTAGGTTGTTACTTGGACACCGATTCCCGTATGTCCCCACATACTAGTCCAAGTTTCATTTAAACAACCTTGGATCTGAGTTTATTGGATTTACGGTTTATTAATGCAAACTCGATTATTCAATAACCAAATTACTGAATCACTCAAATAACGCTTTATTGAGATCGATTAATTTGTTTCATTTACTATCTACGAGTTTTAGGGCATAAAACCCAACAACTCCCACTTGAACTAAAACTCTAGTGGGCAATGTACATTAACAATTAAAATTTAATGAATAATCATTGAAGTAGGAATAGTGGTTTGTATTAATACTGTATAACACATGGAAAGTACAAATACAGATAAATACAATAAACTAGGGCATTCACAATACCCATTACACTTCTCCCACTTGCCCTAGATTATTTTATGTACATATCTCGCAGATCTAGACCCTCTAGATGACCCTCGAACACGTGAGAGCCTTCGTAAATGGATCAGCAATATTGTGCTCAGAGGCTACCTTTGTGACGATCACATCCCCTCGTTGCACGATCTCTCTGATGAGATGATATTTGCACTCTATGTGCTTGCCTCTTTTGTGACTGCGAGGTTCTTTAGAATTTTCCACTACACCACTATTATCACAGTAAAGGGTGATTGACAAGTTCATATTTGGAACAACTTCCAAATCCATCAAGAACTTCCGTAGCCATACAACCTCCTTTGCTGCTTCACAAGCAGCGATATATTCGGCCTCCATGGTGGAGTCTGCAATGCATTGTTGCTTAATGCTACGCCAGATTACAGCTCCCCCGTTGAGGGTAAATACTGACCCTGATGTGGATTTCCTAGAATCCTTATCAGTTTGAAAGTCAGAGTCTGTGTATCTTGTAAGGATCAAATCCTTAGAGCCATACACAAGCTATAGTCCCTCGTTCTCCGATGATACTTGAGGATGTTTTTAACTGCAGTCCAGTGGTCTAACCCTGGATTGAATTGGTACCTGCTGACTATCCCAACTGCATAGCAAATGTCAGACCTAGTACACAACATGGCATACATAAGACTGCCCACAGCTGAAGCATAAGGGATCCGTCTCATATCCTTAATTTCTTGAGGTGTCTTAGGACACTGTTCCTTAGACAAATGAACTCCATGCCTGAAGGGTATGAAGGATGGAAATTCCTAATTCCGTTACAGTGGAAGTAATTGGACCGTTCGTAAATTAATTTTGTTCTACAAAATACCAATACATTGGCAAATAATTAAGCAATGAGAAACATACCGTCGATTGACGACTCTCAATTCTTCAAGAATGATTCTTGATTGCTCTGCAACAACGAAGAACACCACCATTTGATCTTCCCTGCTATAACTCTGAGATTAGGAACGTAGTTGTGGGACTACCTAATCTTGAATGGGAAAAACTCTTAGAGAGAAAAAAATTCTCTCTAGAGTTCTTGAGTTGAGAGAATGAGAGGGAGGCTAGAATGAGACCTTAGGGTTAGAGTTCTCATAACCTTTCCTTTTATAAGAGAGGAAACCCTAATGTGAGGTTAGAAAACAATCTTGACCGTTAGATCAAGATCAATTAATTAATTGATTAAATCAATTAATTAAATGTTAATTAATTAATTAATCTCATGCACATTTAAATCTTATTTAAATGTAATTCCCTCACATAATATATAGTTTAATTAAACTTAATTAAATTGCATTTAATTAATTTAATTAAACTAATCAATTAATTAATTCCAATAATTAATTAATTTCATAATTAAATATCACCAATATTTAATTAATTAGAATCATATTCTAATAATTCCCTCATAGACTATAGTTTAATTAAATCTCATTTAATTTAAACTAAATTGAATAATTAATTAATTCATGATTAATTAATTCATCTTCTAATTAAATACCATATATTTAATTAGACATATATTTGAACTCTTTCAAATATATTAATCTCTCAATTTAATAAAGTTTAACTCAAATTAGACTTTATATTATAATGTATCACAATACATTATATTAATTGTATCTCATACAATTAACTTTATTCCCAAATTGAATTTGAACTATTCAAATTCTTTCAAGACAAATTGTTCCCAATTACTCTTTACGAGCTAGCAGGGGGACCTAATGGACCTACAGATCAGAAGCTCCAATGATATGAGGTTAACTGATTAAACTCATTAATCGAGTTAACCAATATTCATTAACTGTGGGTCACTCCACTAAAGACCCACAACTGCACTCTTCTCACTGTAGAATGTTTCTGTGTCCACGGATATTGACCAATAACGGTAAGTCAATCCTTCACGACTGTTCGTAACTACAGCTAGGTCAGATTACCGTTTTACCCCTGTGTTACCTCTGGCTCCTTAAGTACCAATGCTCCTCTAATGAACAACCTGTTTATGGTCCAACCAGTAAACAGAAAGTCCCTCTCAGGCCAGTGAGAGGGCGAAATCCCTTTGTTCAAGACCCGAAGTCACCACTTAAGGGAACACTCATCTACTTCTTCTAGAAGTGGGAAGGAGTGAATTCCATCTTGTGTTGTCATGTCCCCAGCCCCCCACTAGGTCTTGTCCCCAAAAAGGTAGGATTATTGAGTCAGCGTGCAGGCCACTCTCATCCATACTAATCAAAGGACAATCCCTCGTGAGAAGGAGTTCATGAAACACTCAAGATTAAGATTGAGTTACCTAGGTCATCCTATTGAAACAGTAACCTAACTAGTTAACGGTATTACATCTAGTGGTTTACTATTTCGTGGTCCGGTCTTATGCAAACTCATTGCATAGGATACACCCGCTGGCATGTTTCCTACATGGACGCCTTGGATCAATACGTCTGTATCGAATACAAAGCGGGCCGTATCTCATAGTGTTACTAGGATAAGGTACCCAGCCTTATCCCTGTACTATAGACCTTTTAGGTTGTTACTTGAACACTGATCCCCGTATGTCCCCACATACTAGTTCAAGTTACATATACACAACCTTGGATCTTAGTTTATTGGATTTGGGTCAAATTGTGCAATTTTTAACAATAACACTTTATTGTAGAAACTCAATAACACTTTATTGAAACAAGTATACAATTTGTTTACATTCACTATCTACGAGTTTTAGGGCATAAAACCCAACATGGTAGTAAACCCCTCTTGGAATTCTGCATCTTATATCTAGACAACATCTTGTCTATATATGATGCTTGAGACAGGGCTAACGTTCTGTTTTGACGATTCCTGATAATTTGAATCCCTAGAACATACTGAGCTTCACCCAAATCTTTCATTTGGAACTCAATCGATAACCATTTTTTAATGTCAGCTAGATATTTTACATTATACCCAATGAGAAGAATATCATCTACATACAACACCAGAAAAGCTACTGAATTGTTGATAATCCTTTTGTAAACACAAGGCTCATCAACGTTCTGGTCAAAGCCATAAGATTTGACAACAGTGTCAAACCTTATATTCCAAGATCTAGAAGCTTGATTCAACCCATAAATGGATCGTCTAAGCTTGCAAACTTTTTGCTCCTGACCTTGAGCAATGAACCCCTCTGGTTGAGACATAAAGATGTTCTCATCAAGATTGCCATTCAGAAAGGCAGTCTTGACGTCTATTTTCCAAATCTCATAATCATAAAACGTGGCAATGGACAAGAGAATCCTTATCTACATTAACATGGCAACTGGGGAGAAGGTTTCCTCATAGTCCACCCCCTCCTTTTGGGTATAACCCTTTGCCACAATCGAGCTTTGAAAGTCTGTACTTTCCCAGCTGCATCTCGTTTTCTCTTGTAGATCCATTCACACCCTATGGGTTTAACCCCTTTAGCTAGGTCTACAAGATCCCACACTTGATTGAAGTACATAGACTCCATCTCTAGGTCCATAGCTTTGACCCACTGGTCATGGTCCAAATTATTCATTGCCTGTCTAAAGGTCAATGGACCCTCAACTCCATGATCAGGTATGACAGTTGGATTTTCTGCTAAACCCAGATAGCGTTCAGGTTGAGTAGCAACCCTCCCACTACGTCTAGGCATTCTCAACTGTGAGAAGGATGGACTTGACCAGATGTACTGCGCTCATCTACAACTCTTGTTGAAGGTCCAGTCTGTGTACTGGGCTCATCAACAACCCTTGTTGAAGGTCCAACCTCATCTACAACTCTTGTTGAATGTCCATGCTGTGTACTGGGCTCATCAACAACCCTTGTTGAAGGTCCGGCCTTATCAACAACTCTTGTTGATTCATTCATAGCTTCACCAGAAAGTTCACTTAACACCATTTTACTACGTGGCTTGTGTTCTCGAACGTGGTCTTCTTCTAAGAAAGTAGCATTTGTCGAAACAAACACTTTATTTTCTTGTGGATCGAAGAAGTATCCACCTCTTGTTTCTTTTGGGTAGCCTACGAATAGGCATAATTTTGAACGTGAATCCAATTTCTTTGGGTTTGCCACTAGCACATGTGCAGGACAACCCCAAATTCTAAAATGACGTAAACTAGCTTTACGCCTTCTCCAGAGCTCAAATGGTGTTTCAGAAACACTCTTTGAGGGAACTACATTCAAAATATAAACTGCAGTCTCTACTGCATAACCCCAAAAAGAACTAGGCAGTTGAGCATAGCTCATCATAGATCGAACCATGTCCAACAAGGTTCTGTTTCTCCTATCAGATACACCATTCTATTGAGGTGTACCTGGTGCTGAGAGTTGAGACGAGATTCCATGTTCTATCAAATAGTTCTGGAATTTTAAGTCCAAATACTCTCCACCTCGATCAGATCGAAGTGTTTTAATGGTCTTACCTAACAAGTTCTCAACTTCAGTCCTGTACTCCTTGAACTTTTCAAGAGCTTCAGACTTATGCATCATTAGGTATAAATAACCATACCTTGAATAATCATCTATGAAAGAGATGAAATATTCATACCCTCCTCGAGCTTTTACATTCATTGGACCACAGAGATCCGTATGTACGAGTTCTAAGGGCTCCTTGGCATGATAACCTTTTCCAGTAAAAGGTCGTTTGGTCATTTTACCTTCAAGACTTGACTCACACGGAGGTAAAGTAGCATCTTCTAACTGGCTTAGAAGTCCGTTCTTAACCAATCTCCCAATCCTATTGAGATTTATGTGGCAAAGTCTCAAGTGCCAAAGATAGGTACTTTGAGAAACTTTCTGCCTTTTTGGTTGAGTCTTAGCTGTTTTAAACATTTCATTGTTCAAAATAGCCCTAGACTCTATTGGTCTTAAAACATACAAATTGTTCTCCATTTTTGCAGAACAGATATCAGTACCCCTTATAGTAATGAAAGCTTCATTCACAAAAAAGGACACTGAATATCCTTGTTCTAGCAAACAAGGAATAGAAATCAAATTTCTTTTTATTTTGGAAACTATATATACATTATCTAATAACATATAGTGTTCCCTGGAGAAGAACATTTTAATATCTCCCACTGCTTTAGCTGAAATGAGCTCCCAGTCCCAACTCTGAGAGTCATTTCCCCAGCATCCAACTGTTGCCAGGAGCTCATTCCCTCAAAGGAAGAACATACGTGATGAGTGGCACCTGAATCAAGGATCCAGGCTGTATCATCATTTTCCACTATACACGTTTCAATGACCAATAAATCAAATTTATTTTCATTGAGATGTGCTAAGCAGTCTATGTCATATTCATCATGAACAATTTCAGATGAATTAGACATGTGGGCTTGAGAACCGTCCTCAGTTAAGACCAATTTCACGCAATTAATGTTTAAGTTCATTTTCTTAGTTGTATTAGAAATACCAGTTTCTTAATTGGCGTTATTCGAGGCATGCAAAGAACGTTTCATGCTGAGAACAAACAAATTAACTTAATAAGTGATGTTGCATTAACCCATTACACAAAATAATAGTACTATTTTAATCCAATCAATTTAGCAAAAGTAATGGTCGACCCATAGAGTAAACATTCATTTTGCAACGATATTTCAGAGGTTTAGAACAACAGCTACCGTAGGGCAGTCAGCTACTTGTAACGCCCCTAAAATTTAACCTAACTTAAGGAAACGTTACTAAATATTTACTCTCGTGCCAACCTAATGCTCCGAAGATTTCGACAGCATAACGACGTAACTATAGCTAACCAAAAATTTTAAACACCTGAAAATTAGAAAGACACTTCTAATTCATATCACAACTTCAACTCCAGTTGATAACATTCCAAACATACTCAATAAAATAGGAACTGACTCCAATGTTCAAGTAAATATCATATGAGTCAGATCTCGTAACATGCGCAATTAATAAAACTAACATACCCTAAAATAAAGGAACTTCAAACTTACATCTATTACAACAACCAAACGAGTTAACCAACAACTACATCGATTTTAACAAAATCCAATATGAATTTAAACATAAGCATAAATGAAACTAGCTAACTATCTAATGGTCTCTTCCTTCAAGTCTCCTCTTCATCACCAAGCCCGAGTATGATCTCATCACCTGCAAAACCTGGAGGTGGGTCAGTACAAAACCACGATACTGAGTAAGTGGCTCACACCTGTAGAGCCATCAATCACGTACACAGACAAGGTACATATGATGCTTTCCACACACAAGTTCAATATACATGGAAAACAACTGACATATATATCATACATCAACTTATACATTAAGCAACACACTCATGTGACATGCACACATATCACTACCTCAAGCTCTAACAAGCTTTATCCGACTCCTCTAAGTCCTCTCAACTCCTCTGAGTTCTCTCAACACGACTCCTCTGAGTCCTTTCAATTCGACTCCTCTAAGTCCTTTCGACACTCTCCAAGACTGACCCTTCGAGTCACACTGACCCCTAA
Source organism: Luffa aegyptiaca (assembly GCA_017139565.1). Classification (NCBI taxonomy): domain Eukaryota; kingdom Viridiplantae; phylum Streptophyta; class Magnoliopsida; order Cucurbitales; family Cucurbitaceae; genus Luffa; species Luffa aegyptiaca. Next base: position 9,205,058 of record CM029397.1, read on the forward strand.
CCATTTGTACCCAGGGCCTCAGGCTTCTCTATGGAGCTCGGTATTCGACCTTTGACCATTTGTACCCAAGGCCTCGAACTGTTACATCGCCCTTGGCCATTTGTACCCAAGGCCTCAATGTCTAGCAACGAACTGTCCCTTTCCCAAGCGCCGAATACTTGCTTTCCTAGGCTCATCACACCAACCCTTGACCATTTGTACCCAAGGCCTCGATGCTCCCCTTAAATCCATCGGTGACATACCACCCCTCGACCATTTATACCCGAGGCACCTGGTATTCACCCTACTTTCAATTAACACATACAAGGTCCTCTGACCTCACAGTCTCAATGTTACACACAAGGTTCTCTGACCTCATAATCTCACTATCACACAAGGTCCTCTAACCATTCTTGCACTAGACAGGTTCACACCCACAATGCACAACCTAAACATGCTCTTTTAGCTCATGTCATGCTTTTAATCCATGAAACAACCAAAAGTGCAATACATGCTCACAACATTAAAATCATGCCTTATAACCAATCACAACAAGATAACAACATGCTTATCACAACCAGATCGCCTCACAACCACTCAACATACATCGGTACAACAGTTCGATATATCAGTTCAACATGCTGGAAACTCTAGCATAACAACATATACATATATCCAATGTATATCGAAACTAATAAAATAAAGCATACAACATGCTAACAAACAAGCAAACAGACTACACAGGTAGAAATCCACTTACCAGAAGCGCTTCTAAGCGATCCTAAACGATCAACAAAACAAACCGAAAAAGCCCAAAGAGATTGAACTACAAGCAATGACTACTAGGGGTTAGGAATTTATTTAAAGCACCTAAAATTCTTGATAAAGGAAACAAAAAGGTGCTGGAATTCACCATTCAACAAGCGATTAACCTCGAACACGTGCTGTCCAACAAACAAAGGGACTTGAAACCACTTGTTTGGAGTCCCTAGACAATGGGTGTTAGAGTTTAAGGCCAAACGGATGATGGGTCACGAGACGAGGATGATTTCGTGTCCAAGACGACACTGCACAACGTTGAAAATTCAAGAATTCGATCCTAAAGCTCAATTCTAAGGCTGAACAAGACTGAGTAAGCTGAATTTCAGTTTAATAAAGCATGGGTAACGTTCAAAGCTTACCAAAAGAGCCCAAACATGCCGAAACAAACCTTAAACCAGCCCGAACGCGCCCAAAATGCAGAAGCAACGAAGATTTAGACTTCTATTCTCTAGTGTGGCCGAGAACAAGAGGAAGAGAAGATCAAACTCGCTGCTTGCCGAACTGAAAAGATATTGAAAAGGAACCTACAGCCTAATGAACTAAACAGAAAAAAAAAGCAAAAGAGAGACGGAGACTTATAGAGCCGCAAACGTGGTGTTCACACGCATGGATGCTCGCTGGAGAGAGGAGTTTGCGTGCAAGGATGCGGCGCTGCGAGAGACGACGCAAGAGATGAGTTCCACGAGCCTCTAGCTGCCAACGGAGAAGACGAATGAGGGAGAGAGAGAGAAAGAGCAGCGATGTGGCTCGAGCTAGACGGTGACGCTGCAACTCCGACGATGGCAACGCGGTGGGCTGGGCTACGACATAAAGAAGAAACCAAGAGAGGAAGGGAGTTGTTGCCGAGATGAAGAACGAGAGAGTGGGGGGGTCTGGCGGCGTGCAAGGCGTGAGAAGAGGGAGACGGGAAGAGCTCTAGGGTTTTTTTTTTCTTTACTCTATTTCTTTGAACCCCCTAAATAAAACTTAATAACTAAAAGAAAAGAAAAACCTAGAATCTCTCTAAATCAAATTAAGGAATCAAAGGATTTGGAAAAAGTCTAATTAGAAGGAAATTCGATTCCTTTTTGAACTTAGGGAAACTATATGAAAATTAAATCCCAAAATTAGAGAATTAAGGATTTAATAAAAATCTCTTTTCCCTAAATCTCAAAAAATTTAATTTATTGATTTAAAAGCTAGGCTTAATTTCTAGATACAAACTTTAGAGAATAAATCCAAATGATCTAGAATTAGCCCAATTTTATAACGTGGGGCGTTACATACTCCTCTGAATAGAGACAATCTCAGCCAATCCCTATTCCCAGAATAACTCATATTCCAATAGTTCTTAGCTATCGTTTTTTTTTCGGTCAGGAAATTATTAACACATTAACAATTTCCCGTAAGTGTGACCCTCCATTTTTCAGATCTCAGAGGTCAGCCCCAACAATGCTACCGTAGGAAAAGTCAAAGTTGGAAATGGACCTAAGAAACCCTATCCATTTCTGGAGTTTGCGTTGTTCCAACTCCCAAGATCAAGCCAGGTAGGGTAATCGCTCCCAGGGCGACTCGCAGGCAGATCATGGGGATCTCACGGTGCAACCTAATGGAGGAGACCGTAGGATACGTTGACACGTGTCCTACTCCCACTTACTATAAAATATCCCTCATTGGAATTCCGGTGCAACCTAATCGGCTCTGATACCAATTGTAGGATTGGAATTCCGTAATTCCGTAAAGCGGAAGCGTGATTGGGACCGAATCGTAATTAATCTTGTTTAATCTAAAATACCAATACATTGGCAATAATCTTAGAACTATTCTAAATTTATATTAAGGCTAAGCATACAAAAATATTAGATCTAAATCTAATTTATATAGTACCAAATTACTTACTCTCGTTGACAACTTAGATTAAATTCACCAACTGCTTGTGAAATAATCACGAACTACTGCGAACACCACCATTATAGCTACACCGGTATGACTCTGAGACTTCTAGAGGCAGGAGACTGGTGGGAGTCTAGAGGGAGCCTTCAGGAGAATTCTCTGAGAGTAGGAGAATGAATGAGATGCCTTTCACCCCACCCCAGGGGTCCTATTTATAGGAAAAAGGCCAAGACCTTTTCCTAAGGAAAAGGTCATGAATAAGATCTAATCAAATCTATTATCTTATTCATATTTAATTTAATAAATAATTAATTAATTACCCAATTAAATATCATATATTTAATCTTAGGGATTTTATTAAATTATTTATATTAATATGAATCCAATTCATATTAATTATTTGAACTCTTTCAAATATTTTCTCTCAAGAATTAATTTTGAAATTAATTCAAAATTATATTATGAAGTTTCATAAACTTTATATTATAATGTATCAATATACATTATATGATTTCCCTAAATAAATTGAACACTTTCAATTTACAATTTATACTTAATTGCCTCAAGTCTCTTTACGAGCTACCAGTGGGACCTAATGGACATACAGATCAGAAGCTCAAACGATACGAAACTAATTGGCTAAACTCATTAACCAAGTTAGTCAACATTCGTTAACTGTGGGTCACTCCACTAAGGACCCACAGTTGCACTCTTCTCACTGTAGAATATTTCTGTATCCACGGATATCGACCAATGCAGTAAGTCAATCCTTCACGTGTGTTCGTAACACCAGCTGGGTCAAATTACCGTTTTACCCCAGGGTTACCTCTGGTTCCTTAAGTACCACTGATCCCTTTAATGAACAAGTTGTTTAGGGTCCAACCACTAAACAGGAGTTCCTCTCGGGCCAGGAGAGGACGGCGCGCCTTTGTTCAAGCCACAGAGTCAGCCCTTAAGGGAACACACATCTACTTGCCCCAATAGGGGAAAGAGTGAATTCCATCTCACCCATACAAATCTAAGGACAATCCATCCTGAAAGGGGTTCATAACAGATTCAGGATTTGAGATTGAGTTTCCTAGGTCATCCTACTGAAATAGAAACCTAAAGTAGTTAACGGCGTTACATCTAGTGGTTACTATTTCGCGGTCCGATCTTAGCAAACTCATTGCATAGGATACCCCCACCCGCATGTCTTCTACATGGATGTTTTGGATCATTGCATCTATATCGAATACAAGGTGGGTCGTATCACATAGTGTCACCAAGATAAGGTACCCAACCTTATCCCTATACTATAGACCTTTTAGGTTGTTACTTGGACACCGATCCTCGTATGTCCCCACATACTAGTCCAAGTTTCATTTAAACAACCTTGGATCTTAGTTTATTGGATTTAGGGTTTATTAATGCAAACTCGATTATTCAATAACCAAATTACTGAATCACTCAAATAACGCTTTATTGAGATCGATTAATTTGTTTCATTTACTATGTATGAGTTTTAGGGCATAAAACCCAACAGAATTTACGTTTGAATTGCGCCCGTAAATTGTCAAGATGGTGCATTGAAGATTTGAGCCCGACTTTGCGGCCACAACTGGGCTTTCTGACAGAATTCCGAGATTCGTCGGATCTTCATAAAATCATCCGAAAATCCCAAATCTCGCATCAAATCTCCAAGGATCGTGGATTCTTACCTTCAAGGGCTCTCTCACATTGATCTCGACAGCCAACCCTACCTTCCAAGGTCTATAAAAGGCGACCAAGGTGCAACAAGCAAGGGAGCTTGGAATTTTCGTCCTTATGATAAAATTTACATTTTTCTCTCTTCTCATCTTTGTAACCATTATGAGTTTCAGATTTTCCAGCCTCTGTTGGCTCTTCCATTCGAAAGAAATAGAAGAGAAAGGCTTGTCTCACCTTGAAAAAGGACAAGAGCAACTTTTCTTCTTCTTGTTTTTTTCTTCTTTTTTTTCACTCTTCACTTTCTTTTTTTTTCCCAAAATCAAAAGGGATTTTAGATTTGAAGTGAAACAAAACCCACGTCGTCACCAGTGAAGTGCTACAGCTGCGATTGCTCGAGCACGACAGAAGCTCTGTGACGGCATTCGAGCTGTCATGCTCTCTCTCTTGTCTGGTTTGAATCGTGGGTCACGTACGGGAAACGGCTGCGGCAGCACTTCTGAGAGGGAGAGGATGACGAGAGCTGTTGCTGCAGCACTACTGTTGTTCGTGAGCATCAGTTGCTGCAAGAAACCCACTGATCTCGTACACAACTTTGATTCGTCCACTCTTTTTTTTCTTAGTTTCGTTCGGTCTAAAACCCAGATTTGGAAAATAGAAACGTTGTCGTGGGTTTTTTCCGGTGATTTTTTTCCCATGCCTTCGTACGCAACTAAATTTGGTCTGAAAGAAGTGGGTTTCATGTGGTAAGGAGAGGGGCTGGGATTTTGGCTGGAGAAGAAGAAAAAAGGAAACGAGAGGGGTTGGGATTTTAGTACGAGATGAAGAAAAACGGAAACGAGAGGGGTTGGGATTTCGACTGGAGAAGAAGAAAAACAGAAAGGATTTCGAACGGCGACGACGGTTCAACGGTGGCAGCAACGGCGGTAGGGAGTTTCACCGAAAAACTACGTTCTAAAAAAAAAGAAAGGTTGGAGAAAAAGAGAAAAAAGAAGAAGAAAAGTAGAGGAGGAAAAAAAAAGTTGCTGGCGAGCGGTGGTCGTCAGTGGCTGGCAATCTGAAGAAGAAGAAGAAAGAGAGAGAGAAGAGAAGAAATAAAAAGATTTAAAAATAATAATATTTTTATTATTTTAATATATTTTTATTTAAAAAAAACTAAAAATATTTTTTTAATAAAAATAGAGTGTCACGTCAACAATCCATTAGTTTTTAATGGGAAAATGGATGGAGGGACCAAAATGAAACTAAAACTAAACCTCAGGGGCTAAATTGTTGAGTTTGAAAACTCAAAGACCAAAATGAAACCTAACCAAAACCTCATGGACTAAAAGTGTATTTTTCCAAAACGAAAAAAAAGCAACACTTTAGGTTGTCTTTTTTTTTTCTTAAAAAAAAAAGCAAAACTTTCTCTCTCATATTTATTAATAAAATCATTTTTCAATACTTTGACTCTATCTTTCTTTATTCTTTTTTTCTTGTTCATCATCAGTATTTTAAAATCTATTCTAACATTTTCCTTTTCATCTTCTCTATTTTTATTTTTTTTTTCTACTATTACTTTAAATTATTTTACATGTTTTAAAAATAAAATATGCAAAAACAGTGGTTTATTTTATTTTAATTATTATATTGCTTTTTTTATTTGTAACTTTATTGTTTCAAATAATTGAATAATTATTTTGTCTCACCTTGATTGATAGTATAATTACATTTTATTTGTTATTGTATTAGTCTTGAGAGTTAGAGATACTTAAGGATTGGTGACATTATCTTAAAAGAAAAGAAGTTTCATATATGTGGACAAATTGTAGAGTTTAGAGTAGATCAAATAAAATTTGGATAAAGAAAAATGGTTTATAGGTAAAGGAATATTAAGATTGGACCATTGACTATTCTCCAAAGGAAAAGTAATGTTGTTATGGATTTTCCTTTAAACTTGGGAACTGGTAGTTCAAGAGTCTAAATTAATGCAATGGATTATTTACGATTGGGTGTGAGTTCAACCATCACTTGGACTGTTATAGGCAATTTTGGACCACCCCGATGTACAAGGAGCTGACAAGGACAACCGGGGAAAAATCGGGCTGGGAGATGGACCCAAGAGGCGAAACCGGCAAGTGGGACGGGGCAAGACCGAAGGGGTCGGGCTTTTGGCCCGACCCCCTGCTCGGCCTCGGCCTAAGGTCGAGGCAAAGGCTCATGGTCGACCTCGGCCAGCTCGAGCAGGCCGAGCCCGTCTGGCTCCATTTGGTCCCTTCCGCCTTTGGCCGTCCCGGTTCCGCCTCGTTTGTCTCGAAACGCCTCCGAATTCCTAAAAACCCTAGGAGCATGAGCAGGTATTTATACCCCTCTTCGCTACTGAAGAAGGGGACCCAAACTCTCAACTCTCTCCTCTTACTCTCTTGCTCTCCTCTTCCGTTTTCTGACTTAAGCATCGGAGGCGGTGTGGCTAGCACCACACCGGTGTGCAAGTTTACTCTTTTGCAGGCCACGTCTTCCCCCCTCATCTACAAATTTACCGTTGGTGGCACGTGAAGGTCAGGTGAGTTTTCTCTGACCAAAATTGACCATCAACAGTTGGCGCCGTCTGTGGGGATGAAAGCTTGCCAAATCTGCATATCGGTCATTCCATGAGTAAGGGGATGGAGAAGAGAAATCAAGACATAAACACAGAAAATTCGAATGGTGACCGCCACCAGCGGAGGTCACGGGAAGAAGGCCGAGATCGGCCTCGGACCGAATCTTCTCGTCCTCGGTCTCCACTGCCCTCATCCCGAGAGAAGCAAGCTGATCTCAAAATTGCTGCTCTCGAAAACAAAGTAAGTGCGATGGATCATAATTTGTCCAGGATACTTCGCATCCTGGATAAACCTGGTCTTAACACTAAAACCTATGATGAGAGGTTGGTTAGGGATCTGAGGAAGGGGAAGGAGCCCGTGGAGCACAGTGCAGAATCAGGGACGAGATCAAAGGGAAAGAAGACTGACAACATGACTAGCAAGGTCAGGGGGCTCAGACCTACAGATCGTGCAATTCTGAGGAGCCCAGAGCCAAGCACACTAAAGGATCGAGACCACACAGTTTCAACACCAAGCTACGATCATACCAAGACAGACCTGAGGAATCTGATCGAGGATAAGCGTAGAAGTGCCAAAACTGAAGCCAGGGCTGCCGAGGCCGAGGCCAAAAAAGACAATCCCCCTAGGAAAACAGAGCTTCTAGACACGCAAAAAGGACTCGGGAATCCTCAGGGAGACCTGTGGAAGTCGAAGGACCCTGGAGCACAAGACTTGGAAGAGTTGATTGACCAAGTTGACCCGCCCTTCACGGAAGAAGTCATGGAAGCCGAGGTGCCTCAGAAGTTCAAGGTGTAGGGATAAAAACCCTAGCGCAGCGGAAACGATCATAAAACCATATCGTGTTTTCTTAAGATCAAAATACCGATACAATTTGCAAAGGGATTTTACAGCAAGAACAACATACATAGATCATGTTGTAAAGCTATATAAAACATGCTTTATAAAGATTAAAAAAAACATCCTAGATCTAATCTAAGAAGGATCTTAATGATCCAAGATCAAGAACTACTTACCCTTGAAGACGTTCTTGATTGTTTTGCCAAAACCCCAACGGAATGCAGAAAAATACAGCAGCCCAAGAGATCTTACTTTGTTGCAAATCTCACACGAACACCACCACGAGGATTCACCAGTAATCTCACGGGATTATGTGAAGAGGAGGATGGTGGAAGCCTAAGAATTTCTTGGGAGAAATTCTCTTCTGTATTCAGAGAATTGCAGAGAGAATGAGAGAGTGAGAGCGAGTTTTTTCAAAAACTGAACCTTACCAAAAAAATGAGGGAGAGTCTTTGCTATCAAGCCACAGATGGGAATAACTTCCCTGAAACTTCTCTGCCTCAACGTTTCAGTTGCTGGGATTGTGGAAGACTCAATCAGTTCTCCCAACTGATCGAGTATTTAATTAATTATTAAAATAATTAATTAATAATATATTAAATTAACTCCTTAATTTAATAAAACCATATAAATCATATTTATATGTACATATCCACTTTAACCTATAGTTTTAATGAAATTCAATTAAATCAAATTTAATCGAATTAAATTAAAACAATTAATTAATTAATCCAACAATTAATTAATACAATAATTAAATATCACATATTTAATTATATTTCTCTCAATTTTGAACTATAGTATTAATGCACATCTAATGCACATTAATTATAACCTATAGTTTTAATATGAATCATATTCATATTTTAATCCAATATTCGAACACCTTTCGAATATTCAAATCTCCCTTAGAAATTTACCTCGACACCCTAAATGAGCTACCGGTGGGACCTAATGGACCTACAGATCAGAAGCTCCAACGATGTGAGATTAATTGGCTAAACTCATTAACCAAGTTAATCAATATTCGTTAACCGCGGTTCACTCCACTAAAGAACCACGACTGCACTCTTCTCACTGCAGATATATTTCTGTGTCCACGGATATTGACCGTCAACAGCAAGTTAGCCCTTCACGTGTGTTCGTACCCCAGCTAGGTCAAATTACCGTTTTACCCCTGGGCTACCTCTTCGTCCTTAAGTACTAGTGCTCCTCTAATGAACAACCTGTTTGAGGTCCAACCAACAAACAGAAATCCCTCTCGTGCCATAAAGAGGGTAGGGCCCATTGTTCAAGACCCGGAGACACCACTTAAGGGAACACACCTCTACTTACCCTAATATCGGGAAGGAGTGAATTCCATCTTGTAAGACTACGTTCCCAGCTCCCCACTCGGTCTTGTCCCCAAAATGGTAGGCTTATTGAGTCGGCGAACAGGCCACTCTCACCCGTACAAATCAAAGGACAATCCCTCATGGACAGGAGTCCATAATCCACTCAGGATTAAGGCCAAGTTGCCTAGGTCATCCTAGTGAAATAGAAACTGAGCTAACTAACGGTGTTACAGTTAGTGGTTAACTATTTCGCGGTCCGGTCTTTGTGCAAACTCATTGCACAGGATACCCCCACTCGCATGTCAACTACACGAACGTGTTGGATCAATACGTTTGTATCAATATACAAAGCGGGCCGTATCCATAGTGTCACCAGGATAAGGTACCCAACCTTATCCCTATACTACAGACCCTTTAGGCTAAACTTGAACATTGATCCCCGTATGTCCCTACATACTAGTTCAAGCCTCATTCTATTAGCCTTGGATGTTTAGTTTATTGGATTAGGATTAATAAGACAAGATATAATACAAACATTGAATAATACATCACTTTTATTAATGTTCGGTCAAATGTACATTTACTATCTACGAGTTTTAGGGCATAAAACTCAACACAAGGTACCTACATTCACACCGTATGATGGCAAGAAAGACCCTGTGCAGCATCTAAATGCCTACAAAAGCTGGATGGACTTCCACGGCGTCTCGGACGCAATCAGGTGTCGTGCCTTCTTTTTCACTTTGACATGATCAGCCAAGCATTGGTTTGAAAGGTTGAAGAGAAGATCCATCAGCTCTTTCAAGGAATTAGCCCGAGCATTCCTTGCACAGTTCATGGGAGCCAGAGAACAGCGCAAGCCTCACATCAACCTCTTAACAGTCAAACAACAGCCAGGTGAGAGCTTGCGTGATTATATAACACGTTTTAATGACGAAGCACTACAGGTAGAGGGGTACAACGAGGGAGCAGCCCTTGTAGCCATAACAGCCAGACTGGAAGATGAATGATTGCTCAATTCAATAGGTAAGAGCCAGCCTTGAACCTATGCAGAGTTCGTCTCCCGGGCACAGAAATACATGAGCGAAGAGGAGTTGCTCAAGTCAAAGAAGTCGGAAAGAGAACACAAAAGACATTCTTCATGTGACCACGACAGTAAGAGGGACAAGAGGCAGCGAACAGACGAAAGAGGCCGAGGCCGACCAGACCAAGGAGACTACTTGAAGAAGTTTGAAAAGTACACCCCTACTTCAATCCCATAAGAGAAGATCTTGATGGAGAAACGGAATACAAACCTGCTCAACAGGCCCAGGAAGCTGAAGTCAAATCCCGACAACAGAGACAAAAGTCAGTATTGTCTTTTCCATCGAGATCATGGACATTCAATCGGAAACTGAATTCAACTAAAGGACGAGATTGAAGCGCTGATTCGGAACGGATACCTGAAGGAGTTCACCACTAAGGTCGAGGCCGACAAGAGGTGGCCGAGGCCGACCAGAGACGACCCAGGCAAAGACAAGGGTGGACCTCAATTGGAAATTCGTTGAAGACCAGGACAAACTCTCCTATGGCCGAGGCTGAGCCCTACCACACTTCATGCCAGGGTAAAAAACAACATTCAAAGGAACACACTAAGCCTTAGTTTAGGGAATTCTAGTTTTCTTTTAATTGTTGCACATTTATCATGTAATCAGAGCATTGTCGCTCATTTTACTTTTGGTAGGTAGGAGTAGACCTTTCCCTTTTGCATTACCATTAAATGTAAACATTATCATTAATGTTAGGACTTAGATGTTCCCTTGTCAAGGCTTAGAGTGTGTTTCAAGGAATGTATGAAGACAACATACGAGCCTAGGCTTTTCAGCTTAGTGCCCACGCTCAAACATGCGAGCCTATAGTGCCCACGCCTACATGCGAGCCTATAGTGCCCATGCTTCATGCGAGCCTATAGTGCCCACGCCTACCTTGCGAGCCTATAGTGCCCACGCCTACATGCGAGCCTAAGCTTTTCAGCTTAGTGCCCACGCTTACGTGCAAGCCTAGGCTTTTCAGCTTAGTGCCCACGCCTACCTTGCGAGCCTAGGCTTTTCACGCTTAGAGCCCACGCTACTGCTCACGAGCATGGACTAACCAAGTCTACCTCACCTCAGAGCTCAAACACTTGATATAAGTCAAGCTCACCTTGCGGAGGTCGAGACCGAGCACCTCTTGCCGAGGCCGAGCACAAACTTTAAAGGTATTCTCCTATTTACTCAACTATACTTTATGCTTTAATGAAGTTTTACTTGAGATTGGGGGCTACAAAGGGGATATGCACTCCCTATTAAACAAAAAGCAAGTAACAGGGGATATGCACTCCCTATTAAACAAAAGACACACTGGTTTAGCATGTTTTACAAAAAAATTACATGTCCTGGCCTATTCTTTTACTATTTTCCTACAAGGACTAATATATGGATGCAGGGACTAAATTTTTGGCTAACAGGGGCTTGAGGCCGAGGCCGACCCTAGCCTATTCCCTAACTCTTCTCTTGCAGAAATTAACCTTTCGATGGAGGAGCTCAAAATCTTAAAATCATATGTGTGGATATGACTTGAACCTGGAAAGAAGCTCAAAATCTTAGGAAGCTGCTATGCTCGGCCTCTCCGACCGACCAGCACCACTTTTGTAATCCCTCACCTTTCTCATTCCAATTTCACCTAACCCCTATTCAGGGAGTGTCTACTTTGTCTATTTTTATCCTATTTTGCAGGATGACAATAAAGTTGCACATAGTTCAGCACAAGACAAATATCATTACTCTTAAATCGGGCTTAAGGAGCTCAACCGATAGCACTAAGTCGCACCTGAATCCCAATTCAAGAGTGGGGGCTTAATGTTATAGGCAATTTTGGATCACCTCGATGTACAAGGAGCTGACATGGACAACCGGGGAAAAATCGGGCTGGGAGATGGGCCCAAGAGGCGAAACCAGCAAGTGGGACGGGCCAAGACCGAAGGAGTCGGGCTTTTGGCTCGACCCCCTGCTCTGCCTCGGCCATGGGCCGAGGCCGAGCCCGTCCAGCTCCGTTTGGTCCCTTCCACCTCTGGCCGTCCCGGTTCTGCCTAGTTTGTCTCGAAACGCCTCCGAATTCCTAAAAACCCTAGGAGCATGAGCAGATATTTATACCCCTCTGAATTCCTAAAAACCCTAGGAGCATGAGCAGATATTTATACCCCTCTTCGCTACTGAAGAAGGGGACCCGAACTCTCAACTCTCTCCTCTTACTCTCTTGCTCTCCTCTTCCATTTTCTGACTTAAGCATCGGAGGCGGTGTGGCTAGCACCACACCGGTGTGCAGGTTTACTCTTTTGCAGGCCACGTCTTCCCCCCTCATCTACAAATTTACCGTTGGTGGCACGTGAAGGTCAGGGGAGTTTCCTCTGACCAAAATTGACCATCAACATGGACAAAATTCTCGAGAATGAATGAGAAGCTCTAATTGTAAAATGGGAGTATGACTTACTCTAATTGTGTATTTGTTTATGAGGTGATTTAATATGAGTACGATAAGGAAGTGTAGAGTAATTATCAAAAGTCAGAATATGTACAAAAAGTTAAGTTTAATTGGTTGTTTGTACCTAACTACTCAAGTCTTAGGAGAGAGATACTTGAAGAAGCTCTCAATTGAGCTTATATACTATGCAACCAAGAAGAACAAAACGTATCAGAAGTCTAACAAGGAGAGCTCGATTTTGTTTAAGTAGAGTAATGGTTGCACAGATCATGTTCATAGTTAGTGCAATCAAGAGTACCAGCTAGTTAGGAGCATTTTGTTATGCAAATTAAATGAGACTAGTTATGATGAGTAGTGAAGAATAATTTAACATGGATAGCTCCCAGTGAGATAAAACTCAAAAGAAAAAGTTGGGAAGTCTTATAGTCAAAGAAAAATATGTTTGTTTTGACTCAACAAGAAGCTCAACGGTCATTACACATTAATACAAGTATGTTACTTACTCTTGGTTGAAATTCAAATTAAGTGGTCTTGGAATTTTATTAATGAATTTACCACTCATTGGGGTTTTCAGCTCATTCTTTTAGTTTTATTTTTCCACCATATTGCTCTTGAGTTTCAACCAGATTTGATTAACTAGAGTAAGCTAGCCAGAGTCTGCCACCAGTCTCTTCGAATCGATGCATATCATCCATTGTATGTAAAAAATGTAATTTTTGTTTTGTGTGTATAGGCTGAGAGAGAGACTTGACAATAGGTTTCATTCGGAGTCTGTTGTCGTCACAACTTGTTCTGGGTTCGGTAGGGTAATCTGGATGGAGTGTGACAATTATCTGTTATGATATTTCATTTTTATTTGTAACTTTATCGTCAAATAATTAAATAATTCTTCTATCTTACAATAATCATTTTATAATTAGGTTTTATTTCCTACCTATATGCATTAAAAAAATATAAGTATCATAAAACAAAAATGACGTAGAAAAGTTCTTTTTGATAAAAAAAAATATATAAAAGTTGATGCCTAATAAAATTATAAATCAACTCAACATTTTAAAAACAAAACTTTAATTTGAAAATGATAAATCTAAATCAAAAGAAGACAATAAGCAATATTAATATATCATATTAAAAATTACTCTCACATTAATATCGGTGAAAAAGAATTAATATTGAAAAAAGATTTTAACCATATAGAAGAGAGATAATTTTTTAATTTTGAAAAAAATTTAGACAACAGTTGGAGCATTTTTATTGGGTCCCAACAAATTTTATGTATAAAATTAAACATTCACATGACAGTTATTGAATCTGTTTTAGATTCAATAAAAGTGAAAATTTTCTCCTTTTTTTTTATTTTAAAAAAACGTAATTTACACTAAAATGTACATGTATAGGGTAGGGTAAGTCTGCCCTTTGTTTCTCATTCCTCTTGTTTTGAAAGTTTTTACTTTGCTACTAGTGGAACGTAGCGTGGAACTTTTCAAATTGAAAATTTTTAAACATGAAAAATTAAACTGAAAAAAAAAACACCAACTTGTAAGGACTAAATCATATATTCAAACCAATGATTTCTTATCTGGAACTAGGATCAAAAGATTAGAATCTTTTTTTTAAGTAGTAGAACAACGAAAAATCTTTCCAAAGAGCTCTTAATAACTATAGCGGTCCTTTAAGTATTCTATTAACACTTAGAGAGTCTTTCCTCAACAATTTTTTAAGCAATATAATGAGCAATTTGATTTTCGTCTCTTTTCATGAGACTAAAACTTAGTGAGAAGTCAGTTAATGATTGGGATTTTAAATTTGAGTTTAATAACCTCGAGTCTGAGATATCTACAATAGTCAAATAAGAGTGGACTCGCAAGGAGCATCTCCATTAGGAACAAGCTTGATTACAAGCAAGGCTCCTCGAATCACGGCCATCGGCAACAAATCTATAATAGGCCTGGGCGCTCAAATCCCCACCCTTCCCCTCAACTTTACAACAATATTATATTACTAGCTTGAAACCCACAGAGATCGCCAGCTTGAAAGAAACTCACACTTCAGCTTGAAACCACCAGCACGAACGATTCTAGCTCGAGTTGCTTCTAGTCGAGCCTTCCAGATCTAAACGATTCCAGAGACCGCCATCTTGTATCAGTTCCACATCTGAAAGAAAACCCACGCTGAAGAAACAAAACCAACGCGATCTGAAACACACCGCAGATCTGAAATGCAGATTTGAAACGCACGGGCTTGACCACCTATCACGAACCGCTGATCTGAAACGTAGCGCCGCGGAGTGAGGTCTCGTGTAGGAGTGAAGCGCCGATGTGTGCTGTGGAGTGAAGTAGAGGCTGAAACGATGGGTATTGAGCTGAAAACGAAGGGTATAGGCGGTTGTGAGACCCTCCTCCCTCCTCTGTTTGTTTTTGTTAAAAAAAAAAGAAAGAACATAAATGGTGGAGAAGGAATAAAGGAGGAGAAGAAGAGGGAAAAAAAAAGTTGCCGCTGGCGAGCGGCGATAGACGGCGACCAACGGCTGGCGGTTGAATAAAGAAGAAGAGAGCGTAGAAGAAGGAAGAAGAAGAAAAGAATTAATAATAAAAGAAAAATATATTTTTTATTAATTTATTTTTTAAAATTAAAAAAAAATATTTTTTTAATAAAAAATGGTGTCACATCAGCAAACTGTTAATATTTAATGGAAAAATGGATGGAGGGACCGAAATGAAACAAAATTCAAACCTCATGGACTAAATTGTTGAATTTGAAAACTCAGGAATCAAAATGCCTAACTCAAACCTCAGAGACCAAAAGTGTATTTTTCTCAAAAAAAAATTCTTCCATATTCATACTTTTATATACGTGTATGTATGTGTGTATATTATATATATATGTATAATTTTTTTTTTGACAATATATGGGGGTGGGGATTCGAACCACAAACCTTGGTTATCAATACAACTTTATGCCAGTTGAGCTATGTTGTTGTTTGCATATATATAAGTATCATGTATGTATATATTGTATCATGTATGTGTGTGTATATATATATATATATATACACACTTACATCCATGTATGTATGTATGTATATACATGATACATTTTTTAGAGAGAGAAACCTTCTGTTTATTAGACATCTTCTCACTCTCCAATAGACTTTTCTTTTTTGTTTGTCTCTTTTTAGCAAAATCAATTCTCCGAAAAAATATTTATCACTGTATGAAGATAAAATATAAAGAAAATGGGAGAAATAAAAGACATACAGACAAATAGAGAAAACAAACCAAAGAGATGACCGACAGAAACCAAGGCAACCGACTACAGTGAATCTAACGACAAAGGATGGTGATGGAGAGATGGAGAAAGATGGATGAAAACAAGGGAGAAGAGAGGTTGAACCAACTAAGGAAAATGATGTTTGTCGAAGGGTTGTGAAGGAAAAGGGTGTGTTAGTGGGCCCATGAATCGTGGGTTAGAAAATATTTTTGATACATTGCCTGCATCGTTGCCTTCCACATGTATTTTTCTTAAAAAAATCAAATAAATTTACACTTTTTATGTTTAACTTTGAATTTCAAATTAACAACACAATTGTCTTTTGTTTCTTTCTTTTTTTAGTTTTTTTTAATTTCTTTTTTATGTTGCACAGTGGGCGAATCATATCATCACAAGTTTCGCCACCGCCGAACTCAGGTACTCTTCGTAATACCAAGATATGAAAGTTTATTTTAAATAAAATAATATATATGTATATATATGTATATATATGTATATATCTATATATGTATATACGTATATTACACACGTTGGATTCGCCGTCGTCGGTTATCTCTCCATTACTCATCGGATTTGCCACCGTCGAACTGGAAACAAGTCGAACTAAGGCCTATAGAATAATTACAAAATTATGAACACTAAATGCATGCTTTACCTTTTATAAATAAAGCTTGATCTTAATTGGCCTCGAATGATATCGTTTTTTTTAGAAAAACATATCCATAAATGATATCGGTTTTTTTTTTTTTTTTTGATAAAGATGATATCGCTAAATGCATTCTATAATTACTTATTGTCCATAAAAGAGTTATGTTTAAGTAAAATATGTTCTTCAATATTTTGGCAGGAAAATGAGTAAACAAGATAACTATCACTTCACTGCGTGGATTTGTGTAGCCACCGTGAAGACCACCCTTGCTCCATTTGAGAGGGCAAAGTTGATAGTGCAAACAAAAGGAAGGGCGGGTGGATTTAATGAGGCCACACATGTTATATTCGATACAATCAAGAAAGAAAGTTTTCTTTCCCTTTGAAAGGGAAATGGAACCTATCTCATCCGTTATGGTCCTCTACACATTTGCGAAGATCCAATCGAGATAACAATTATTTCATTATTTTTAAAAAATTTGTCATTATGTTTGATTCTAAACTTTTTTCACATTTTTTCAGACATTTAGGATTTATAAAAAAACTTTGCGTGCAGTGTAACCGTCGGATTCGCCATCGCCCGGTTATCTCCGACATCACCGCCTGATTCCCCACCGTCGAACACAGATACTCTCCATCAGTCGCCAGATTTGCCACTGTCGAACTCAAGAAACGAGTCGAACTCAAGCCTAAAGAATAATTAAAAATTATGAACACTAAATGGATGTTTTCCCTTTTATAAATAGAGCTTGATCTTTATTGGCCTCAAATGATATCGTGTTTTTTTTTAGAAAAACATTCATACATGATATCGATTTTTTTTTTATCAATAATGATATTGTTAAATGCATACTATAATTACTTAGTGTCAATGAAGGAGCCACCGTGAAGACCACCCTTGCTCCATTTGGGAGGGCAAAGTTGATAGTGCAAACAAAAAGAAGGTTAGATGGTTTTAATGAGGTCACACATGTTATATTTGATACAATCAAGAAACAATGGATTCTTTCCCTTTGAAAGGGAAATGGAACCTATCTCATCCGTTATGGTCCTCTACACATTTACGAGTATCTAATCGAGGTAACAATTATTTAATTATTTTTAAAAACTTTTTCATTATGTTTGATTCTAAATTTTTTTCAATTTTTTCACACATTTAGGATTTATAAAAAAACCTAGCGTGCAGTGTAATCGTCAGATTCGCCATCGTCGATTATCTCTCCATCACTCGCCTAATTCGCCACCGCCGAACTAAAGTACTTTTCGTAATACCAAGATATGAAATTTTATTTTAAATAAAATAATATATATGTATATATATGTATGTATGTATGTATTTATACATGTATATATGTATATTATGTATTTACATGTATATATATATAACACGCTGGATTCGCCGTCGCCAGTTATCTCTCCATCAGTCGCCAGATTTGCCACCGTCGAACTCAGGCCTATAGAATAATTACAAATTATAAACACTAAATGCATGTTTTCCCTTTTATAAATAGAGTTTGATCTTTATTCGCCTCAAATGATATCGTTTTTTTTTTAGAAAAACATCCATAAATAATATTGATTTTTTTTTTATCAATAATGATATTGTTAAATGCATATGATAATAACTTAGTGTCAATAAAAGAGTTATGTTTAAGTAAAATATTTTCTTCAATATTTTGGCAGCAAGATAAGTAAAGAAGATAATTATCACTTCATTGCTTATGATTTATTCACTGCGTTGATTTGTGGAGCAACCGTGAAGATCACCTTTGCTCCATTTGGGAGGGCAAAATTGATAGTGCAAACAAAAGGAAGGGTGGGTGGCTTTAATGAGGTCACAAATGTTATATTCGATACAATCAAGAAAAAAGGTTTTCTTTCATTTTGAAATGGAAATGGAACCTATCTCATCCGTTACGGTCCTCTACACATTTGCGAGGAAACGATCGAGGTAACAATTATTTCATTATTTTTAAAAACTGTCATTATGTTTGATTCCAAATTTTTTCAAATTTTTACACACATTTAGGATTTATACAAAAACCTAGCGTGCAGTGTAACCGTGGGATTCGCCATCGTCGGTTATCTCTCCATCAGTCGCCTAATTCGCCACCGCCGAACTAAGGTACTCTTCGTAATACCAAGATATGAAGTTTTATTTTAAATAAAATAATATATATGTATATATATGTATGTATGTATGTATGTATACATGTATATATGTATATTATGTATAAACACATTTATTCATGTATACATGGATACATGGGTGTATATATATGTATAACATGCTGGATTCGCCGTTGCAGGTAATCTCTCCATTACTCACCAGATTTGCCACCGTCGAACTCAGGCAACAAGTCGATCTCAAGCCAAAAGAATAATTAAAAATTATGAACACTAAATGCATGTTTTCCCTTTTATAAATAGAGCTTGATCTTTATTGGCCTCAAATGATATCGTGTTTTTTTTTAGAAAAAAATCCATAAATGATATCGATTTTTTTTTATCCATAATGATATTGTTAAATGCATACTATAATTACTTAGTGTCAATAAAGGAACCACCCTGAATACCACCCTTACTCCATTTGGGAGGGCAAAGTTGATAGTGCAAACAAAAGGAAAGGTGGGTGGCTTTAATGAGGTAGCACATGTTATATTTAATACAATCAAGAAAGAAGGCTTTCTTTCCGTTTAAAAGGGAAATGGAACCTATCTCATTCGTTATGGTCTTCTACACATTTGCGAGGATCCAATCGAGGTAACAATTATTTCATTATTTTTAAAAACTTTGTCATTATGTTTTATTCTAAATTTTTTTCAAATTATTTCAAATTTTTTCACACATTTAGGATTTATACAAAAACCTAGCGTGCAGTGTAACCGTGGGATTCGCTATCGTCGTTTATCTCTCTATCACTTGCCTGATTTGCCACCGCCGAACTAAGGTACTCTTCTTTATACCAAGATATGAAATTTTATTTTAATTAAAATAATATATCTGTATATATATGTATGTATGTATGTATACATGTATATGTGTATATTATGTATTTACATGTATATTATGTATATACACATGTATTTATGTATACATGGATACATGGGTGCATATATATATATAACACGTTGGATTCGCCGTCGCCGCTTATCTCTCCATGACTCGTCAGATTTGCCACCGTCGAACTCAGGAAACGAGTCGAACTCAGGCCTATAGAATAATTACAAATTATGAACACTAAATGCATGTTTTCCCTTTTGTAAATAAAGCTTGATCTTTATTGGCCTCAAAAGGTATCGTGTTTTTTTTTTAGAAAAACATCCATAAATTATATCGATTTTTTTTTATCAATAATGATATTGTTAAATGCATACTATAATTACTTAGTGTCAATAAAGAAGCCACTGTGAAGACCACCCTTGCTCCATTTGGGAGGGCGAAGTTGATATTGTAAATAAATGGAAGGGTGGGTGGCTCTAATGAGGTCACACATGTTATATTCAATACAATCAAGAAAGAAGGTTTTCTTTCCGTTTGAAAGGAAAATGTAACCTATCTCATCCGTTATGGTTTTCTACACATTTGCGAGGATCCAATCGAGGTAATAATTATTTCATTATTTTTAAAAACTTTGTCATTATGTTTGATTCTAATTTTTTTTCAAACTATTTCAAATTTTTTCACACATTTAGGATTTATACAAAAACCTAGTGTAACCGTCGGATTCGCTAACGTCGGTTATCTCTCTATCAATCGCCTGATTCGCCACCGCCGAACTAAGGTACTCTTCTTTATACCAAGATATGAAATTTTATTTTAAATAAAATAATATATGTGTATACATATGTATGTATGTATGTATGTATACATGTATATGTGTATATTATGTATTTACATGTATATTATGTATTTACATGTATTCATGTATACATGGATACATTGGTGTATATATATATATAACACGCTGGATTCGCCGTCGCAGGTAATCTCTCCATTACTCGCCAGATTTGCCACCGTCAAACTCAGGAAACGAGTCGAACTCAAGACTAAAGAATAATTAAAAATTATGAACACTAAATGCATGTTTTCCCTTTAATAAATAGAGCTTGATCTTATTTCATTATTTTTAGAAACTTTGTCATTATGTTTGATTCTAAACTTTTTCACATTTTTCACCCATTTAGGATTTATACAAAAATCTGTCGTGCAGTGTAACCGTCGGATTCGCCATCGTCGATTATCTCTCCATCAATCGCTTGATTCGCAACCGCCGAACTAAGGTACTCTTCGTAATACCAAGATATGAAAGTTTATTTTAAATAAAATAATATATATGTATATATATGTATGTATGTATAGATGTATATATGTATATTATGTATTTACATGTATATTATGTATATACACATGTATTCATGTATACATGGATACATGGGTGCATATATATATATAACACGTTAGATTCGCCGTCGCCGGTTATCTCTCCATGACTCGCCAGATTTGCCACCGTCGAACTCAGGAAACAAGTCGAACTCAAGCCTATAGAATAATTACAAATTATGAACACTAAATGCATGTTTTCCCTTTTGTAAATAGAGCTTGATCTTTATTGGCCTCAAAAGATATCGTGTTTTTTTTTTAGAAAAACATCCATAAATTATATCGATTTTTTTTATCAATAATGATATTGTTAAATGCATACTATAATTACTTAGTGTCAATAAAGGAGTTATGTTTAAGTAAAATATGTTCTTCAATATTTTGGCAGGAAAATGAGTAAAGAAGATAACTATCACTTCATTTCTTATGATTTATTCACTGTGTGGATTTGTGGAGCCACCGTGAAGACCACCCTTGCTCCATCTGGGAGGGCAAAGTTGATAGTGCAAACAAAAGGAAAGGCGGGTGGCTTTAATGAGGTCACGCATGTTATATTCGATACAATCAAGAAAGAAGGTTTTCTTTCTCTTTGAAAGGGAAATGGAACCTATATCATCTGTTATGGTCCTCTACACATTTGTGAGGATCCAATCGAGGTAACAATTATTTCATTATTTTTAAAAACTTTGTCATTATGTTTGATTCTAAACTTTTTCACATGTTTTTCACACATTTAGGATTTATACAAAAACCTAGTGTAACCGTCGGATTCGCCAACGCCGATTATCTCTCCATCAATCGCCTGATTCGCCACCGTAAAACTCAAGTACTCTTCGTAATACCAAGATATGAAAGTTTATTTTAAATAAAATAATATATTTGTATATACATGTATATATATGTATATTATGTATATACATGTATATATATGTACACATGTATACATGTAATGCCCCGCGTTTCGAAATTAAGTCTTTTTAGGACATTTTGGATCAATTATTGGGTTAAATTGAAATTAAGTTGAAGGGAATGAAGTTAATTAAGTGGTGAAAATTTTGAACAAGGATCAAAATTTGGATATTAATTTCTACGGGTATGGAAATAAATTATTACCCAAGATTCCATAAATTGAGGAAGGAGATTAGACTTTGATTGGATTTTTAAAAGGTTGGAACTAAGGGAATGAGTCTTATTTTAAAGAAAAGAAAAAACAATAAAGAAAAAAAAAATAAAAGAAGGAAACCCTAACCCCTCATCTCTTTCCCTCATTCCT
The DNA here is from genome assembly GCA_017139565.1 of Luffa aegyptiaca. Classification (NCBI taxonomy): domain Eukaryota; kingdom Viridiplantae; phylum Streptophyta; class Magnoliopsida; order Cucurbitales; family Cucurbitaceae; genus Luffa; species Luffa aegyptiaca. Next base: position 9,227,239 of record CM029397.1, read on the forward strand.
CTCCACGCAGCCCCGTCCCCTGCATTTTTCTTTCCCCTGCCAACAGCCTCTCTCTCCCTCTCTCAATCCTTCATCTCGTCGGCAACCTCCCTCCCATGTTTTGGTTGACCTTCCGGCCAGACTCGTGGTTTCTTCCCTAGCTGTAAACCCCCTACTTGAGTTTCTTCTTCAGCCGGCGACAGGAACGCGAACTCTTCTCCGTTGAGCAAAAGGCGATACAAGGCTTGCAGCTTCGATGGTTTCTCTTCCTCGCGAGCGAAGACTCACAAGCCACGACCTCCAGCACCGTTCGGTGTTTGCAGCAACCCACGAACGGAGGTTCCTCAGTAGCAGTGTCGGTAATCTGCGTTGGCCTCAGTTCCGCGAACCTCAGACTCGTTTTGACTTCGTGTGGCTTCAATCTGTGACTTCCAGCGTGATTCTCCTCATTTCGGTAAGATTAAGCTCTTACCCATAGTCTATTTGGCTTTAAATCAGATTACCCATATCCTGAATAGCATTGACATGAATTACCCACTCCTTAACAACTCCAAATTTGCAGGTTTAAGCTTCTTCGAACACCAACCAACGAGCTTTTGGACTCGAATCTAGTGTTCGACAATTACCCACAAGCTGAACAATGTTGATTCATATTGCCCATAGCTCAATAACTCTTGTTTGATGATCTCAGACTCTAACGAGTATCAACCAGCATTAGTTCGAGCTCGTTTTGGGTAGCTCAGTTCGGACTCATTCGATCACTTCTAGCTTGGATCGAAGTCCATTTTTTTGGGTTTGCTTTTAGATTGTTCAAATCCTAGCTTAAGCCTCTCGTTGGAAGTTCGTTAGGTTCGCTTAGAAGCGTTTTAGCAATTTGTAAGTGGATTTCTACCTGTTGAGTTTGTTTGTTGTGTGCTATCATGTTGTGTGCTTTATTTGCTTGGTTTTAGCATATGTTGTATATGTACGTATGTGATATATGTTCATGATGAGTTTTTAGCATGATGAGCTGTTGAGTTGATCTGATATGTTAAAACTGTTGTGTTAAGTGAGTGGTTGATCGAAAGAAATGAATATAATGTTGAGAGCGTGCTGCTCGTTTTATGTGTTTTTATGACTTAAAACATGTTTGGAATGTGCATTTTCGAGTTATGAACATGTCATTGGCATAGTACATGGTCTAGGAGCATGATGTGTATGATTCATACATTCTAGTGAGATTGTGAGGTCAGAGAGCCTTGTGTGATTCAAAAGGAAAGTTAGGTGAATACCAGGTGCCTCGGGTAAAAATGGTCGAGGGGTGGTATGTCACCAATGGATTAAGAGGAGCATCAGGTGGCTTGGGTAATATGGCCAAGGGGCGATGTGATGAGTCTATGCGTTGTGAAAGTCATCGGGTGCCTTGGGTAATATGGCCAAGGGGCGATGTACAGTTTGATTGTGAAGTCATCGGGTGCCTTGGGTAATATGGCCAAGGGGCGATGCAGAGTTCGAGGTCTTGGGTAATATGGTCAAGGGTCGAACACTGAGCGCCGTAGAGAAACGTCGAGGCCCTGGGTAATATGGTCAGGGGTCGTCGTGACTCGAAGGAGTCAGTCTCAGAGAGCTTTGTGAGGGCTATGAGTGTTGAGCGAGCTCGTGGAGCTTGAGAGAAAACTGAGTTGCATGGCATGATGCAGAATTCATGTGTTTTGAGTATGCATGGCATGGTACGAAATTCATGTGTTTTGAGTGTGCATTGCATGGTGTGGAATTCATGTGTTAGGTGCATGGTTGTTGCACGATTATATTAGTTGAGTATGTTCTATGTGCTGATTGCTCACCTTGTATATAAGGCATGTTATTGTGATTGAAAAGAATGATGTTTGCCTTGTATGTTGTACGTTGTTTAATGGCTCATCAGGTGTGAGCCACTTACTCAGTACTGCTGTATTGTACTGATCCACCACCAGATTTTGTAGGTGATGAGGAATACTACGAGCTGGTGATGCTGAGAAGCAGGCTTGAGAAAGCAAAGCTTACGAGTTTAATTCATTAATAGATTCTGGTTGTTTAAACATTGTTAGGAGAGACAAATTTTTGTGTTGAGCATTAGGTGTTGTTTAGGATAATGGTTATCAATTTACTCGTTTAGTGCTTTGAATTAAACTCTATTTGAATTGCTTAGATTGAATGGGAATGGTTATGAGATCTTACTCGTAATCCTGTTGAATCTTTATTTAGCGTTATGTCGATGCTTTAACAGGTTGTAAAATTTTGGCTTAAGCAAAACTACGTCGTTATGCTGCCGAATTTTCGGTAGCCCCTTAAAGAATAATGTGACTAAGATTAGTAGTTCTTTTAGATAGTCTCTTGAGAATTTGGGGGCGTTACAATACATGTATACATTGTATATATATAACACGTTGGATTCACCGTCGCCGGTTAACTTCCATCACTCGCCGGATTTGCCACCCTCGAATTCAGGAATCGAGTTGAACTCAAGCCTATAGAATAATTACAAAATTATGAACACTAAATTCATGTTTTCCCTTTTATAAATAGAGCTTGATCTTTATTGGCCTTGAATGATATCGTGTTTTTTTTTTTTTTTTTTTTGCAGAAAAACATATCCATAAATGATATCGATTTTTTTTTTTTGATAAATAATGATATCGTTAAATGTATATTATAATTACTTAGTGTCCATAAAGAAGTTATGTTTAAGTAAAATATGTTCTTCAATATTTTGGCAGGAAAATGAGTAAAGAAGATAACTATCACTTCATTGCTTATGATTTATTCACTGCATGGATTTGTGGAGCCACCGTGAAGACCACCCTTGCTTCATTTGAGAGGGCAGAGTTACATGTATACATGTACATATGTATATACTATATATATATATATATATATATATATATATATACATACATACATATATATACATACATATATATATGTATAACAAGCTAGATTTTCCGTCGCCGGTTATATCTCCATCAGTCGTCGGATTTGCCACCGTCGAACTCAGGCCTCTAGAATAATTACAAAATTATGAACACTAAATGCATGTTTTCCCTTATATAAATAGAGCTTGATCTTTATTGGCCTCGAATGATATCGTGTTTTTTTTTTTTTTTTTAGAAACATATCCATAAATTAAATTCGTTTTTTTTTCATACATAATGATATCGTTAAATGCATACTATAATTATTTAGCATCCATAAAGGAGTTATGTTTAAGTAAAATATGTTTTTCAATATTTTGGCAGGAAAATGAGTAAAGAAAATAACTCACTTCATTGCTTATGATTTATTCACTGCATGGATTTGTGGAGCCACCGTGAAGACCACCCTTGCTTCATTTGAGAGGGCAGAGTTACATGTATACATGTATATATGTATAAACATACATATATATATACGTATATATATAATATACATACATACATATATATATATATATATATATATAACAGGCTGGATTCGCCGTCGCCGGTTATCTCTCCATCACTCGCCGGGTTTGCCACCGTCGAACTCAGGCCTATAGAATAATTAAAAAATTATGAACACTAAATGCATGTTTTCCCTTTTGTAAATAGAGCTTGATCTTTATTGGCCTCGAATGATATTGTTTTGTTTTTTTTTTAGAAAAACATATTCATAAGTGATATCGGTTTTTTTTTTCATAAAGAATGATATCGCTAAATGCATAATATAATTACTTCGTGTCCATAAAGGAGTTTTGTTTAAGTAAAATATGTTCTTCAATATTTTGGCAGAAAAATCAGTAAAGAAGATAACTATCACTTCATTGCTTATGATTTATTCACTGTGTGGATCTGTGGAGGCTGGAGCCATCGTGAAGACCACCTTCGCTCCATTTGAGAGGGCAAAGTTAATAGTGCAAACAAAAGGAAGGGCGGGTGGCTTTAATGAGGCCACACATGTTATATTCGATACAATCAAGAAAGAAGGTTTTCTTTCCCCTTGGAAGGGAAATAAAACCTATCTCATCCGTTATGGTCTTCTACACATATGCGAGGATCCAATCGAGGTAACAATTATTTCATTATTTTTAAAAAATTTGTTATTATGTTTGATTCTAAACTTTTTCATATTTTTTCACACATTTAGGATTTATACAAAAAAAATGTGGAGAAATGGTCAACCTTCGCAATTAATAACGGGACTTGCTGCATCTTCAATGATCACAACTTTGCTCTATCCATTGGAGCTTGCCCGATCACAACTTTGCTATATCCATTGGAGCTTGCCCACACACGCCTTGCTGAGTAGATGATCGAAAAATTTAACGGATTGTACCAATTTTTCATAATAGTCTACAGAGGCCAAGGTGTTAAAGGCACTATACCTAGGGCTTCCAACATCTTTATATTCAAACTTTTTTATGCAATCGCTTAACTTTGGATGGTGGAAAGCAAAAGAATTGGGGTCAATTCCTAATTCAGAAAGCAGGTCGCCAGTTGAGACCATTCTGCTAGGTGTAACTGATAGCGAGCATAGCTAGCTATTTTTCTCTGATTAATTAAGCTAGTCTTTTACAATTATTTGCCCAAATTTATGCATTTTTATGTTTTATTTGTAGGAAGTATGTGTTTGAAGCTTAATTCAGCAATTGGAGTCCAATTGGTGAGATTTTAGCCCTAATTTCGACTAGAGACCTTTTGTGGGAGCTAAAGGCAAGGCTAAGGAGCGGGAATCAAGCGAGAAGACGTGGAGATCGTGACGGGGACGTGCGGTGTCGGCGGATTCGAGTTTTCCTTTCTCTTTCCCTTAACTCTTGTAGTTTTTATGGCTTTTCTTTCAATTAGTGTTTGTGGTTTAAAGACTATGAATTGCTAGTTGTTTGTCTTAGGGTTTGATGTAGTTGTTTAAATTGTTGGATTGAATTTTGGGTATGAATGTGTTCTTATTCTATGCATGCAATTTTATGTGTAATGCTTTCAATTACTTGATCACTAATTGAATTATTTAAGTGTTGAATCTAACTTGGGAGAGAGGATTTGGCCTAAGACTTGCTTTGTTCAATTGCATGACTAGAGTAGAAATTCTAAGTTTGTGACGAGATTTAGAATATCTCTAGAAGTATAACAAGGACCGAACAGAATAATGCCTTGCATGTTAATGAACTTAGATAGGGATATCAAGTTAGTTAAATGCATGAGAATCAATTATACTCGGGAGAGGTAATCGTGATAAATGTTTCCTTGGCTTGTAGAATAATTGCACGGTCAATTCATTCCTATTAATCAATCCTCAATCTTAATCAATGAAATCAATTCCCTAAGAGTCTTTCCATTTGAGTCTCCATCTTTATTTTATGCTTTTTGTCTTTAGATTTATCTTTTTCATTAAGTTTTGCTCCCTAAATAAAATCGAACAAAAGTATTCACGGTACTTAATTTGCTAGAAAACCAATCCAGAGGACGACACTCGTTTTACACGAAAACACTATATTATTACTTGACCCGTACACTTGCGGTTAGCAAATTGCGCATCAGTAACAATTGGATTTATAGGGCATCCTTTGGATACGGTCAAAAGGCGAATGATGATGAAAGTTGAATTGGAGAAGAAGGTATTTCATGGAACCATGGATTGCTTTAGAAAAATATACCAGAGGGAAGGAATGAAAGCATTCTATCGAGGGGCAACAACGAATATGATCGAGAGCCCTAGGTGCAGCCGTCATCACAATTTTGTATCTCAACATGAAAAGAATGAGGGAGAATATGGTTGAAGAAGAAGCAAAAGGTAATTAAAATTTTCATTTTTACATTTTTCATGGATTATAGTTTGGAAAGGTAAGCAAAGCCAATAGGTCGTGATTTCTGTGACAGAAGTTACACATTTTTTGTATTTTGTAATTTTATCTAACTATGGCAATATGATGATCATAAAGTGCTACATTTTTTGAAGGAGTCCAAAAGAAGCAGAATACAGAGCAATAGAAGAAGCAAGATGGAAAGGAAAGCGCAAGAAACCCTAAACACGACTTTGGAGGATGTGAAATGACTAATGTACCCTTATTAAAAAAACCCTAAACACTAAAAGAAAGGCTCGCAGCGAACGCATCGGCGAGTATCTGGATGATATTGAGCAGCTGCCTCGCACGTTGAAACTGGCGTAATGGTTCAACAACCTCTGGAATGGATGTTAATAATGCAATAAGAGCCTGCCCAATTTGTAGGAAGTTTTCATACTTTGTGATGTTTTACATATACCGTCTAAATCACAAATGTACAAGAAATAATACTCTGCCTTATTGTGTAACCACTTCCACTGGATTAAAATCTCTCAACGGACACCTCAACACAAATAGTTACAACTATTGCCAGAGAAGGAAAAAAATGATTTTATAAAAATTAGAAGGGCAACACAAGAAGGCAAATATTCTCCTTCATAGCCCACCATTAGACCACGATGTTTCACATCTATAGTCTAGATCACAACCATGCATGAAATGATCGGATACACTGCTTTTCTGTATAACCACTTCCATTGGATTAAAATCTCTCAAGGGACAACTCGACACGAACAGTTACAACTATTCCAAAAGAAGGGAAAAAAATTATAAACATTTTAAGGGTAAAATTGGACGGCAAATTTCTCCAACATAGCCCACCATTAGATCGTGATGTTTTACGTTTATGGTATAGATCATGTCCATATGTGAAAGAATACATTGTTTCATTGTGTAACCAATTCCAATGGATTAAACTCTCTCAAGGGACACCTCTAACAATTGCAACTATTCGACGGGAAGGAAAAAACAGGAATTTATAAAAAAAGTAAGGGTAAAATAGGAAGCCAAAGATTCTCCATAGCCCACCATTAGATCGTGATGTTTCACGTTTATGGTCTAGATCATGTCCATATGAGAAAAAATACGTTGTTTCATTGTGTAACCAATTCCAATGGATTAAACTCTCTCAATGGACACCTCTAAAAATTGCAACTATTCGACAGGAAGGACAAAACAGGAATTTATAAAAAATGTAGGGGCAAAATAGGAAGACAAAGATTCTCCCCTCTTAGCCCCTTTTATATATAGTATAGATTATTAAAAAGATGATTATTTCAACCAAAATTTTCTTTTGCCCTTGATGGCATAAGCCCAAATATGTTCCTAGTCCCCTAGAGCCCCCAACACTAAGTCTGGTTTAGTTTATATATATGAGTTCTAATCTTTCATTTGTGGTTTTAAGTTTTATATGTTTGTTTATAATATATATCAATACAACTGAATTAATAACGATACAATATATGTAATATGCCTCCCTCAAGATGGACTGTGAATATTTAAAATTCTCATCTTGATCATAATTGATTGAAGGGAAGGTCCAAGAGCTTTTGTGAACATATCAGCAAGCTGCAATTTAGACTGTCTGGGAAGGAGTTTGAGAATGCCTTTTTCAATCTTATCCTGAACAAACTGACAATCGGTTTCAATATGCTTTGTTTGCTGGTGAAATGTTGGATTGTTGGCTATCAAAAATAGCAGCATTATTATCACAGTACACCAAAGCAAGAGCTGGAGAAGACACACGAAGGTTTGTAAGAATATGTGATAGCCAAGTAATTTCACTGGACATTGTGGCGAGGGCTCGATGTTCTACTTCTACAGAAGAACGCGAGATGGTGGCTTGCTTTTTGGTTTTCCATGATATGAGAGAATTTTCCAAAAAAAAAAAATACAAAAGCCAATGAAGCATTTCCTGATATCTGGGCAAGATCCCGAATTAGAATCGACAAAGGCTTTAAGCTGAAAATCAGTAGATGCACAAAGCATAATGCCACATGACCAACAATGCCTCTAAGATACCGTAAGAGATAGTTTGAATCAGCCAAATGATGAGTAAAGGGCTTAGCAATATACTGACTTAATTTGTGAACATAGTAACAAATGTCAAGTCTTGAAATTTGTATGTATAACAGTCGAACTGAAGGATTGGAATTCCCAATTCCGTTAAAGCGGAAGCACAATTGGACCATTCGTAATTAATTTTGTTCAATCAAAATGTCGATACATTGGAAAAGTTCAAAATAGAAATTCCTAGGCTAAGCAATTAGAACTAATCTAATATGAACGAGAAGCAAACCTCCGTTGACAACTCTGAATTCTTCAACGGACACCACCACTTGGTTTCCCTGTGATAAGTGGCAAAAATATACCTATTTTGCCCCTTATTCTTAGCTTATTTCTTGTGAAACTTGTATGTTTTTGGTCAAAATTAATATTCCCGAGCCTAAAAAGTGTAAACGTTGGTAAGTTAGGTCTTTGAGAGTCGTGTGTCAAATTATACATATTTGTGCTTAAAAGAACTCATTTTGGTGTGAATTTGGCTTAGTTTTTGTAACGCCCCGCATTTTCTGGTACGAATAACTCCGTTGAATTTAATTTGGAATTTGGAGTTTTAGTTCTTGTTTGGTTGCTTCCATTTTATTTATTTTCTTAGCGGTTGCTTGGAGTGGGTTAATTTTATTTAAGTCAAGAATTCCTTTTTCCTTCGAAATTTAGAATTTAAAATTTGGCCTAAATCCTTATAGATATTCTAAGAGTCGATTTGGGCTTGAGGGGCCTTAATTGTGTCTTTAAATGTGAGGTTAGGTTATTTTTTTTTAATTCAAGCTTTTAAATCAAGTAAAAGAGAAGAAAACCCTAAAATAAAAATAAATCTCTTTCTCCCTCCTTTTCGTGAAGCGCCAGCCCCCCCTCCTTCAGCTTCTTCTTCTTGCGCCGCTAGCAACCCGTGGTCTTCATCTTCTCATCCTCCCTTGTTCGCCTGCTTCGTCGACGGTAAGAAGCTCGTCTCCCACACGTCGTCACCCTAATTTTCATTCTCTCTTCGTGTGGGTAGGTGTCGCGGCCGTGGGTCTTCGTCAAAACTCTTCCTCCTCCGGCGTCAGTTCGTTCTCCCTTGCACTAGCTGGCAGTTGTCTTCCCCTCGTGTTTCCGTCAGCCTTTGTGGGTGAGCCTCAATTTTCTTTTCTCTTATTTCTTTCGAATATAGCGAGCAACGTGTTAATCCCCTCTTCTTCCTCTTGTTTTCGGTTGGACAAGTGAGTAGAAGCTTGAATCTTTGTTGTTCCTGCGTTTTGGGTGCGTTCAGGTTGATTTGAGGTCCGTTTCGGCGTGTTTGAGTTCTCTTCGTGAGTTTTCGTCGTTACCCAGACTTCATTAACCTCAAATCTTGTTCGATGTTTAAACTAGGTCTCGTGGTTGATTTCTTGCCTTTTTAGCGTTGTGCAGTGTTGTTTTGGGCTCGATATCGCTCTAATATTGTGACCCACTCTTTGGTTGGCCTTAAACTCGAACACCCACTGTCTAGGGACTCTAAGCAAGTGGTTTTAAACCTCTTTGTTTGCTGGACAGCGCGAGTTCGGGGTTATTCGTTGCTGATCGGTAAATTCCAGCACTCCTTAATTCCGTTATTAAGTCTTTTAGGTGCCTTAAGTTAATTCCTAACCCTTCGATGTTGTTGTGTGTAGTTCAGGCTCCTTAGGCTCTTTCGGTTTGTTCCGTTGGTCTTTTAGAATCGCTTAGGAGCGTTATATATAAGTAATTCTTACCTGTTGAAGTCTGTTTGATTGCATGATGCAAGCTACTTGTTTACTCGCTTTATAACTATTCTCTTGCTCTTTGCTTATTGCTTCTATGCTTATATACATGTTTTACTTCTTGCTTTTATTGTTTATGTATATATGAAATCTTCGAGTAGCATGAACTGTTGTTGTGTGGCGATTGGTTGTTAAGCATGCTAGATTTGTTGTGCATTCATGGGTTAGCATGAGTCGAGAGCACGTTCTTGTATGTATATGCTTGGTGGGCATAGTACATGAGTCTAGGAGCATGATGCAGGGCATATGCATTCTAGATAGTTGTAATAGAGAGGTCAGAGACCTGAATATGAAAGAAAGGAAAGCTAGGTGAATGTCAGTGCACCTCGGGTACAAATGGTCGAGGTCTGGCATGTCACTAGTGGTTTTAAGAGGAGCATCGAAGCCTTGGGTACAAATGGTAAGGGATCGGTGTGATGAGTCTAGAAAGCATCGGTGCACCTTGGGTACAAATGGCCAAGGGGCGATGCACAGTTCGAGGCCTTGGGTACAAATGGTCAAGGGTCGAACGCCGAGCTTCGTAGAGAGCATTGTGGCCTGGGTGCAAATGGTCAGGGGGCAGTGCGACTCGAAGGGTTAGTCTTGGAGATCCAAGTGAGGGCTAAATACATTTGATGATTAGTTGTGTGTTGCATAGAGGGTCGCATGAGTCATGACTTAGTAGAGTCACTCACTTTATTAGCTTTTGAGCATGTCGTTATGTTATCGCTTAAAGAAGCACGTTGTTTGTGCATGAAAAGTATGTTGTTTGTTTGGTTGTGATTGATGGCTTTTCAGGTCAGGGTTGCTTACCAGTACCGTGGTTGTACTAACCCCCTCCCCTCCTTTCCCCCAACATTTTAGATTATGCAGGTTATGAGGACTGCTATGAGCCTAATGGTGCAGAGGAGACGCATGAGGAAGGACCGTAGTTGGATAGCGTTATGCTTTTTCCTTTATTTTTATCTTGGATAGGGTAGTGTTGTTTTCATTGGTTGGACATCTGTTTGTCCTAATTGTTTTAGTTTTGAATTTATTCTTGTTGAGACTCTATGCTAGTTGAGCTGGTTTAATAAACTCTATCTTTTATTTCAGTTTATAATGACTAAGTTTGTTTCTATTAAGTTAAGGTGGAATAGTGGTGCTTAGTTGAGTTTTTGGTTGTGGATGCCTTATTGATTTATATTATTGCGAGATCTGACTCGCTTGATGTAGAAGTTCTCATTGTGAACCTGAGGCGTTGTGGTGCGGTTGTGAGTGGATGATGTTAGGAGTGTTATTTTTGTCCTAACAGGTCGTTGGAAAATTTTTGGTTTTGTCCATTATATGCCGTTATGCCGTTGAAATTTTCGGAGCACTCGGTTAGGTCATTATGAGTTAGTAATGTCACTAGGTTAGCAGTTAATAAAAACCTAGGGCGTTACAGTTGGTATCAGAGCAGAGTTGTTCTTGTAGACTGACCTAGGAAATCTAGGTTGTATGAGAGTTTAGGGTAATGGTCCTCCTTGTTCTCCTCTCCATCACCAGGTATGTTGGAATTATGTTGTTATATTATCTGGTTGCGTAATATGTGTTACCTTGATTATTAATTGCATGATTATTGTTAGCTTGCTTGTATTCCTACTGTTGACTTGGTTGCATGTTTGAACAAGTTGTTTCTTGTGCTGTGTTATCATATAGTAGCTAGGCTTATGATGCTCCCTTTAGGTGGTTAGATAGCTTGTTCTGATTGCATGATTATTGCATGATAGTAGGATTAGGTTGCTGCCTAGTCTTAAGTTATAGTTGTAATCCTGGTTCACTAACTGCTTATTGACTTTGGTACCATCTTCTCTGTCGATGGCTCGTGGTTGGGGTAGACCCAGAATCCCAGCTAATAGGCAAGAGAATAAGGCAGGTAATGGCAATGCTCGACAAGGGGTCGATCCCCTGATACCTCCTGGTCAGCACGAAGTTGACCTTCCGCCTCCGCCTCCTCTGGTTCCTCATGCAGCTCCAATGTTGATCACTTCGAAAGCCCTTCAGACCATGTCCGATAACATGGCCTAGAGGAATGCCAGACAACCGCGGAACCCTAATTGGGTACTTGAGAACCCAAATGAATCCCAGTTCATCAGGGACTTCAAGCACTATGGGCCTCCCACCTTTGACGGGCAATCTGAGAATCCTTTGGCAGCAGAGCAGTGGATCGCTGATCTAGAGTCACTGTTTGACCTCATGAACTGTAATGATCCCTTGAAGATCAGAGGAGCAGTCTTCATGCTCAAGGATGACGCTCGCACGTAGTGGCAATCGATGGCAGCAGCCGAAGACCATGTTAATCAGCCGATTTCGTGGGAAAGGTTCAAAGATTTGTTGTACGATTATTACTTCCCGAAGATAGTCAAGGATGACAAAGAAACTGAGTTCCTTCATTTGACCCAGGGAAATATGACCGTAATACAATATGAGCGGAAGTTTACTGCATTATTGCGCTTTGCTCCCGACCTGGTCAGCACGCCGGAAAGAAAGATCAAAAGGTTCATCGAGGGCCTCCGTGAGGAAATTCGTGGTTCTGTGGCCCTGAGCAGACCCACGACCTTTGCTAAAGTGCTCACAGGCTCGTTGATTATGGATAAAAATGTGGCAAGGAAGATGCAGCCTCGTTGGGGAGAAGCCTCATTGTAAACCCGAGACTTTCCTTGGGACATTTCCTCTTGTCATCTATTGTTAAATTTGGACTTAAGTTGTGTGGTTTCATTGTTGAAGGAAAATGGCAAGCTTTTAGTTCAAGTTGTTTTTTTTAACCTTGGAGTTTATTTAAAGAAAAGGAAAATGAAAGGAAAGGAAAAGAAGAAAAGAAAAGAAATGGGAAAGGAAAGAAAACCAAAAAAAAAAAAAGAGAAGAAAAAGAAAAGAAAGTAAATGGGAAATAACAGCAAACCTTCCACCACCGCTTCACCCATTTTCAGCCCACTTCCAGCCACATTCCTCATCATTTTCCATCCAAATTTTCAGAGCACTTGAGGGAGAGAGCGAAGGAAGAAGAAGAAGAAGAATTTCGTGGTTTTGAGGTTGAAGAAGATAGGAAAAGCTCATGCAAAGCCAGCCATAGCAGAATCTGAGTTCAACTTGTGAACCTCTGGTTTTTTATTCGGTTTGAGCTACACAGAAGGAACTAAGAGGTGAGGTTTGATTTTCTTGAAATTTAGTTCATTTTCTAACAAATTTCATGAAGGAAGCTTGAGCTAAATCGTATGAGAAGTTAATGGTTTTTGAAATGGAAAACAGAGCACAGGATTTTCGAGCAAAGCAGGAGGATCTCTGGTTTTCTCTAGTTTTTCGAGCATTCTGGGGTGTACAAGTTGAATCCGAAGCTCTATTTGGTATGGTTGGAAAGCTTATTCAATTTCCTACAACTTTCATGAATAATTCGTGAGCCAAAAATGACTTGAAGTAGGTTTAATTTCAGGAGGAAGATAAAAAGTAGCAGAGAACCTCGAATCTGTCTTGTCTGTGTTCGGGGCGTTTCTGGGAAAATTGGTTGGGCATCTCGTTTTCATTTCTTCAGGTAAGTTGTAGAGTGTTCGAAAATGAAGAGTTTGATGTATAGTACATTAATTTTGGTTTAAGTATTGAGGAAGTTATGGGTGTTGGAAGGTGTGGTATTGAATCTGGAAAATCTGGAAAGTAGAATGTGGAGTGAGATTTCTTATTCATGTGTTTAGAATTCATGAGCATGGAAAGAAAAAGCTAATTATGGTTCTAATGCTCGGTTTTGGTTGTTTGACAGGCCAAGAGGAAATAGGTCGAGTCTACAAATCAGGGAACTAGCTAAGACTGTGAGTGACAAAATGAATTTCGAAAATTGTTTCCAACGGTTGTTCATGTTTAGATGTTTTACATGCTTTTCTATGAATGATACATGGTTTTTATGAATGGTTTCGAGCTTAAGTTATGAGCTTAGATTTTCTAATGAGGTTTATAAATGAGCACGTGATTATTGAGTTTCTGAAAAATAGTTGAAACGACATCCTTTTAAGCCAAGCATGTATTAGCAAGAATTGTTTAAAGATATTCGGTTTTTCCACGAGCAAGCTGAGTAAGCTTGAGTTTTACGAAAGATATCGATAAGCAGGCATGTTTAAACGTTTTCATGTGATTTTTCTGAGATTTCTATTGACTACATGACTGAGATATTGAGCCCGAGGCTATATGGTACCGTGTGCACACAGGTTATATTCCGTTGTTGACGTTGAGTGTACTCCGTGACAACGATGCTGTCGTGAGTGCTGGGCGGGCCCCACTACGACAAAGACGACGGGAGTGCTGGGCGGGCCCCACTACATCGTAGGACTAGTAAACGTTGGTTGTACTGGGCGTGCCCTACACAACGTAGATCGGTCATGTTAGTTAAAACGTTTGATGTACTTGATATGCCTTGCTAGATTTTTAATGACGAACCTGCGATGTTTTAAGAAAGCTTTTATCGTTGCACGTTTATGTTTAACGCCTTGGTGGAGATGCTTTATGCGTTTAAAGTTTTATCATGTGTTCTGATTTCCGAATGTACGGTTTTAAATTTAGTCACTCACTAGGCTTCATAGCTCACTTCTTTCAAAATGTTTTCCCACTTTTCAGGTAGAGATCGAGCTCCCGGTGCCTGATACACTGCCAACGTCTGCTGAAAGTTCCAGATCAAGCTCCAGTACGTGGGCGGAGTTGTATATTGAGTCTGTCCATATTGTAATGTTTTGTAAGGATTGGATAATTTAGTCCTAGAGGTCGTAGTTGTATAAACCCCAGTTGTATATGTTTTCGGTTGTGATATCTATATCAGGTTATTTTCCAAATCGAGTTATGTCAGGGCGGCACCTCGTGTATGTTGGATGGTTTTCAGGGATTCCGCTGTGTTGTGTTTCATTTAGAATATTTTATATCTAAGATTAGTACGTTTATCAGGTTCAATGTTACAGGAGGGTCAACGGGTATCGTTAGAGGAGGACGATGTTCGTTGGCTTCACGCCATCTTTCGGGCTAAGCTAGCAGGTGGTCCAGGAGGGGGTGTGACACTCATCATCAAGTGTTAAGAGGAAGCCTCCTCCCATTCCTGCACGACCTCTGGCCAAGGGTCCTCGTCAGCAGCCGCAGCAGAGGCCAGCCCCCACCCTCCCTCTGTGCGCTTCGTGCAATAGGCGTCATTCTGGTCAATGCTGGACAGGTGATAAGATCTGTTTCAATTGTGGTAAAGAAAGACACTATGCCAGGCAGTGTCCCACTAAGGGCGAAGCAAATGCAGAGAGGCTAGCCCTTAAGGCCCCACCAGTGCAAGCTCAAGGTGGTAATCAGAGGGCACGCGTCTTTGCCTTCACGAAGGAAGAAGTAGATGATGAAGATGTCGTGGTTACAGGTATGCTCACTCTAACTTTGTCTAGTGTGTGATTGCATGATTGTGAACCTTATTCTTGTCGCTTGTATCTTCAGGACCTATTTTGGTTCTAAGTGTCCCCGCCTTTGTTTTGTTTGACTCGGGGTCGAGTCATTCATTTATTTCTTCAACATTTGTTAGCCAAGAGAACCTCGAGTTAGAGCCGCTAGGTTATCTCCTTTCGGTATCTACACCCTCTGGGTCTGTGTTGCTTGCTCAACAAGTAGTCAAGATTGGAGAAGTCTCCATTGTAGGTCAGATCCTTGGAGCAAGGTTAATCAAGTTAGATATGCACGACTTCGATGTAATCTTGGACATGGATTGGTTGGCTAGCCATGAAGCCACCATTCTTTGCGCTAAGCACGAAGTGCATCTCAAGTTGCCTTCAGACCAAGGATTTAAGTTTAAAGGATCGAGGAGTGGAAGTCCTAAGGTTGTTTCCGCCTTAAAAGCCAAGCATCTTTTGCAGCATGGAGCTTGGGCTTACTTGGCAAGTATGGTGGATGTTTCTAAGGAATCGCCCAGTTTGGACTCTGTTCCTATTGTAAAAGAGTTCCCTGTCTTTCCGGAAGATCTCCCTAGGCTACCTCCAGCTCGAGAAGTGGACTTCTGTATAGACCTTCTTCCCGGGACAGTGCCATTATCCAAGGCACCTTTAGGATGACACTAGCTGAACTCAAGGAACTCAAGGTGCAACTTGAGGAGCTATTGGATAAGGGATTTATTCGTCCCAACGTTTCCCCTTGGGGTGCCCCAGTGTTTTTCGTCAGGAAGAAAGACGGTTCAATGAGGCTCTGCATTGACTATCGAGAGTTAAATAAGGTGACCGTGAAGAATAAATACCCCCTCCCCTGTATTGACGATCTCTTTGATCAGCTTCAAGGAGTCAGGGTATTCTCGAAGATTGATTTGCGTTCTAGTTACCATCAGCTGAGAATTAAGGAAGCCGACATCCCTAAAACTGCTTTCAGGACCAGGTATGGCCATTATGAATTCACTGTAATGTCGTTTGGACTTACCAATGCTCCTGCAGCCTTCATGGATCTCATGAATCGGGTGTTCAAAAGCTTCCTGGACTCGTTTGTGATAGCTTTCATTGATGACATCTTGATCTATTCTAAGAGCAGGAGTCAGCACGAGCAGCACCTGAAGCAAGTTCTGGAAGCCTTGAGGAGTAATGAATTCTATGCTAAATTCTCAAAGTGTGAGTTTTGGCTAGATGAAGTTGCTTTTCTCGGCCATGTGGTTGCCAAGGATGGTATTGCAGTTGATCCGTCTAAAGTGGAAGCAGTGCGTAGTTGGCCCAGACCCAACACAGTGACTGAAATCCGAAGTTTTCTTGGGTTAGCAGGCTACTACCGAAAGTTTGTCCAAGATTTCTCTAGCCTTGCAGCACCGTTGACTCAGTTGACTCGCAAGAATGCGACCTTCATCTGGAGTGAGGATTATGAAAAGAGTTTCCAGGAGTTGAAACACCGGTTGACCACTGCACCCGTACTAACCATCCCTGATGATTCAGGTGGAATGGTGGTTTACAGTGATGCTTCAAGAAAGAGGTTAGGTTGTGTGCTCATGCAACATGGGAAGGTAATTGCTTATGCCTCGCGTCAGCTTAAAGTACATGAGCTTAATTATCCTACTCACGACTTGGAGCTTGCAGTAGTGGTGTTTTCCTTGAAAATCTGGAGGCACTATCTTTATGGAGAACGGATTCAGATGTTCACCGATCATCAGAGTTGAAGTACTTCTTCACCCAAGAGGAGCTTAACCTAAGACAGAGACGATGGTTGGAGTTGGTCAAGGACTACGATTGTGAGATCAGCTATCATCCTGGTAAAGCAAATGTTGTGGCAGATGCTCTTAGTTGGAGAGCAGCAACCATGGTGTCCCTGGTTTCTTATCAAAGCCCCTTGCTAGCTGAGATGGATCGGTCAGAGATTGAATTGGTCGTGTCAGATGTTTCTGCTTTGTTGGCTCAGCTATCGGTGGTTCCTAGTTTGAGGCAGCAGATCGCAGATGCCCAGCAAAAAGACCCAGAGTTAATCAAGTACCTGGGTAAGGTAGGTCAAAGCGATTTTGCTCTCAGTGGTGACTCGGCTTTGTTGTTCCAAGGAAGGTTGTGTGTGCCTAAGGACGACTCGTTAAAGCGATTGTTGATGGAAGAGGCACACAACACCCCTTTCTCGGTACATCCTGGCAGTACTAAAATGTACGAGGACCTTAAGAAGCATTACTAGTGGCACGACATGAAGAAAGAGATTGCTCAGTTTGTTAGCAGGTGCTTGACGTGTCAGCAGGTGAAGGCCTTGAGGCAAAGGCCAGCTGGATTGTTGCAACCTTTGGAGATCCCCGTTTGGAAGTGGGAGAATGTTGCTATGGATTTCGTGGTTGGGTTGCCAAGGTCCGTGAAATGACACAGTGATTTGGGTGGTGATTGATCGTTTGACCAAGTCTGCTCATTTTATTCCAGGTAAGGCCACTTATTCCATGGAAAAGTGGGTGGAGTTGTACCTCAAGGAGATAGTGAGGCTCCACGATGTGCCAGTATTAATAATATCTGACAGAGACCCCCGCTTCACATCTACCTTTTGCCGTAGTTTGCAAAGAGTGTTTGGTACTCGTTTAGATTTCAGTACTGCTTTCCATCCCAGACTGATGGCCAGACTGAGCAATTGAATCAAGTTTTAGAGGATATGCTTAGAGCTTGCGTGTTGGACTTTGGAGGCAGTTGTGAGAGTCACTTGTATCTGATAGAGTTTGCCTACAATAACAGCTACCAGTCGACCATTGGCATGGCTCCTTATGAGGCTCTGTATGGTAAGAAGTGCAGGTCACCAGTTCATTGGGATGAGGTTGGTGAAAAAGCTTTGTTAGGGCTAGAGATGATTCAGTTGACTAATGATGCTATCCAGAGTATAAGGGCAAGGATGCAGGTTGCTCAAAGCAGGCAAAAGAGTTATGCAGATACTAGGCGCAGGGATCTGGACTTCAGTGTTGGAGATCATGTGTTCCTGCGAGTGGCGTCTATGAAGGGAGTTCTTCGCTTTGGTAAGAAGGGAAAGCTTAGCCCTAGGTTCGTCGGGCCTTATGAGATATTGGAGTGCATTGGCCCTATTGCCTACAGGTTGGCATTGCCACCAGTCATGTCTGCAGTGCACAATGTGTTCCACGTGTCTTTGTTAAGAAAGTATGTCCACGACCCTTCTCATGTGCTGAATCCAGAGCCGTTATCGCTTAATGAGGATTTGTCATATGAGGAAAAAGCTATCAAGATTTTGGCTAAGGAGACAAAAGTCTTGAGAAACAGAGTCATTGGCTTGGTAAAGGTGTTGTGGAAGAATCACCGAATGGAGGAAGCAACCTGGGAAAGGAAAGCTGAGATTAGAGCCAAATATCCAAAACTCTTCGAGCAGCAAACTTTCGAGGACGAAAGTTCTTAAGGTGGGGAGATTGTAACACCCCACATTGTTAGGTACAAATAACTCCGTTGAATTTAATTTGGATTTTGGAGTTTTAGTTCTTGTTTGGCTGCATCCATTTTATTTACTTTTTTAGCGGTTGCTTGGAGTGGGTTAATTTTATTTAGGTCAAGAATTCCTTTTTCCTTCGAAATTTAGAATTTAAAATTTGGCCTAAATCCTTATAGATATTCTAAGAGTCGATTTGGGCTTGAGGGGTCTTAATTGAGACTTTAAATGTGAGGTTAGGTTATTTTTTTAATTCAAGCTTTTAAATCAAGGAAAAGAGAAGAAAACCCTAAAACAAAAATAAATCTCTTTGTCCCTCCTTCTTTTCGTGAAGCGCCAGCCCCCCCTCCTTCAGCTTCTTCTTCTTGCGCCGCGAGGCACCCGTGGCATCATCTTCTCATCCTCCTTTGTTCACCTGCTTCGTCGACGGTAAGAAGCTCGTGAAGCTCGTCTCCCACACGCCGTCACTCTAATTTTCGTTCTCTCTTCGTGTGGGTAGGTGTCGCGACCATGGGTCTTCGTCAGAACTCTTCCTCCTCCTGTGTCGGTTCGTTCTCCCTCGCACTCGCCGGTAGTTGTCTTCCCCTCGTGTTTCCGTCAGCCTCTGTGGGTGAGCCTCGATTTTCTTTTCTCTTATTTCTTTCGAATATAGCGAGCAACGTGTTAATCCCCTCTTCTTCCTCTTGTTTTCGGCTGGAATAGTGAGTAGAAGCTTGAATCTTCATTGTTCCTGCATTTTGGGTGCGTTCAGGCTGATTTGAGGTCCGTTTCGGCGTGTTCGAGATATCTTGGTGAGTTTTCGTCGTTACCCATACTTCTTTAACCTCAAATTTAGATTACCCACTCTTGTTCGCTGTTTAAACTAGGTCTCGTGGTTGATTTCTTGCCTTTTCAGCGCTGTGCAGTGTCGTTTTGGACTCGATATAGCTCTAATATTGTGACCCACTCTTTGGTTGGCCTTAAACTCGAACACCCACTGTCTAGGGACTCTAAGCAAGTGGTTTTAAACCTCTTTGTTTGCTGGACAGCGCGTGTTCGGGGTTATTCGTTGCTGATCGGTAAATTCCAGCACTCCTTAATTCTGTTATTAGGTCTTTTAGGTGCCTTAAGTTAATTCCTAACCCTTAGATGTTGTTGTGTGTAGTTCGGGCTCCTTAGGCTCTTCCGGTTTGTTCCGTTGGTCTTTTAGAATCGCTTAGGAGCGTTATATGTAAGTAATTCTTACCTGTTGGGGTCTGTTTCATTGCATGATGCACGCTGCTTGTTTACTCGCTTTATAACTATTCTCTTGCTCTTTTCTTATTGCTTCTATGCTTATATACATGTTTTGCTTCTTGCTTTTATTGTTTATGTATATATGAAATCTTCGAGTAGCATGAACTGTTGTTGTGTGGCGATTGGTTGTTAAGCATGCTAGATTTGATGTGCATTCATGGGTTAGCATGAGTCGAGAGCACGTTCTTGTATGTATATGCTTGGTGGGCATAGTACATGAGTCTAGGAGCATAATGCAGGGCATATGCATTCTAGATAGTTGTAATAGAGAGGTACGGGACCTGAATATGAAAGAAAGGAAAGCTAGGTGAATGTTAGTGCACCTCGGGTACAAATGGTCGAGGGCTGGCATGTCACTAGTGGTTTTAAGAGGAGCATCTAGGCCTTGGGTACAAATTGTCAGGGATCGGTGTGATGAGTCTAGAAAGCATCGGTGCACCTTGGGTACAAATGGCCAAGGGGCGATGCACAGTTCGAGGCCTTGGGTACAAATGGTCAAGGGTTGAACGCCGAGCTCCGTAGAGAGCATTGTGGCCCTGGGTGCAAATGGTCAGGGGGTAGTGCGACTCGAAGGGTTAGTCTTGGAGAGCCAAGTGAGGGCTAAATACGTTTGATGATTAGTTGTGTGTTGCATAGAGGGTCGCATGAGTCATGACTTAGGAGAGTCACTCACTTTATTAGCTTTTGAGCATGTCGTTATGTGATCGCTTAAAGAAGCATGTTGTTTGTGCATGAATAGTATGTTGTTTGTTTGGTTGTGATTGACGGCTTTTCAGGTCAGGGTTGCTTACTAGTACCGTGGTTGTACTAACCCCCTCCCCTCCTTTCCCCCAACATTTTAGATTATGCAGGTTATGAGGACTACTATGAGCCTAATGGTGCAGAGGAGACGCATGAGGAAGGACCGTAGTTGGATAGCGTTATGTTTTTTCCTTTATTTTTATCTTGGATAGGGTAGTGTTGTTTTCATTGGTTGGACATCTGTTTGTCCTAATTGTTTTAGTTTTGAATTTATTCTTGTTGAGACTCTAGGCTAGTTGAGCTGGTTTAATAAACTCTATCTTTTATTTCAGTTTATAATGACTAAGTTTGTTTCTATTAAGTTAAGGTGTAGTAGTGGTGCTTAGTTGAGTTTTTGGTTGTGGATGCCTTATTGATTTATATTATTGCGAGATCTGACTCGCTTGATGTAGAAGTTCTGTTGTGAACTTGAGGCGTTGTGGTGCGGTTGTGAGTGGATGATGTTAGGAGTGTTATTTTTGTCCTAACAGGTCTTTGGAAAATTTTTGGTTTAGTCCATTATATGCCGTTATGCCGTTGAAATTTTCGGAGTACTCGGTTAGTTCATTATGAGTTAGTAATGTCACTAGGTTAGCAGTTAATAAAAACCTGGGGCGTTACAGTTTTGGTGTTTTGCCGAAAACAGAGGAAAACAGAGAAATGTTGTTGAAATGCTGTTGAAATGTGACCGCATTTCTGGGCAGAAACAAAAAAGTCCGAGTTCGTCACGGTTCGTTGTAAACGAGTTTTTTGCGCACCTAATCGGTTGTTTTGACTCCGAAACTGACTTGGCTACCTACCAGCACCTATTTCGTGGCTCCTCAACTACTCCCCACACTATATAAGGCATTGATTCGAAGAGAAATGAAAGCAGAACTCACTGGGAAGAAGAGGGTGGTGACAAAACCCTAGTAGACGCCCATGAGTAGGAATGTCCGAGGTTCTTCTTAGATGACTGAATTCTAACCTTTAGTTAGACATCAAACTCGAGTGTTTGTAGAGATTTTCACCCTATTCCCACTTGTAAAAGAGAGTAAAGTGTCGAGCTAACTCTAGAAGGATTGGATAAAAGAAAAAACTCTAGTTTTTGCTACTGTACCTTATTTCCAGCAATTGTTCTTTTCATTATTTATGTACTTTTACTTCATTATGTCAATGAAAAGTTATTCTTTTGCATCTTATTCCATCAGGCGTAGCTAAATTCCATTGAGGGGTTCAATATAGTGAATTCCCTTATGGTTTAAATAGCTTGAAAGTGTTTATTTGCTTAAGTTCTATTCATTGCATGTCACTCTTTATTGAATTTCATTCTGAATCTTGCTCAGTTTGAATTGATCACTTATACTTTGCATGCTATGTGAGTTTGATCTCGAAAGGGACGAACAATATCGGTTTTCATAAAGGTGATATAGGAGAAATGGCTCGAAAGAGTGTATTCGGTGTTATAGGGCGAGGCTGCCTAAGGCACCCTATGACAACTATAGGGTTATAGATTGCATGCTGGAATTATCTATGTCGGAGTCGAGTCACAGACATATGCATAACGGTACTCGCTTAGTCTTCTAATGGTTCTTGGGAGCAAGGCCAAATAGAAGTTAAATCTGACTCAATGCATGAATAGACTTAGGTTTAATAAGCAATGATTAGAGTTATTTTACCTTAGGGTTGAAACTATATTGAGCACCTCGCTTAGTTATCTTTGTTTTCTTATTTGTTTATTTTGTTTATTTTTCAAAAATCATCATCAACTATTTCTTTGGTTACCTTATCCAAGCAATCTTTGAACAGTTTCTTCTTCAAATTTGTGTTTCCAATTTGGTCCTCGTGGGATCGATATCCTTGGAATACTTTTAACGTTTTTATTACTACATGCGATAGTGTATACTTGCACTAGATTGGCTGAATTTATCTTAATTATTATTTACCATCTTTTCTTACATCCACATTTCAGCCTGACACGCATCACCCCGCTATATCTCTGAGATTGAGAACGGAGTGGTGGGACTCCATTCTTGAATTTTCGAATCAAACCACAGAGAAAATCAATTCGTTGTCTGCCTTTTTGGTTGAGAGAAAAGTGAGAGTGAGAGAGATGAGGAGAGATCCTATTGATTCTGCAGAATGAGAGTGAAACGTACTGACCCCTCCAACGTGTGGCATATGTGAGGGAGAGCAATCATACGATGCCATGTGTATGGTTATCACATAACCATATTAAAGTAAAATTAATTAAAATAAATTGAATTAATTAATTAAATGATAATTAACTAATCATATTAATTAATTAAGGATATGTGCATTTAAGTCATATTTAAATGCTTTGCCCTCACATAATACATAGTTTTAATTAAAATTAATTAAATCACATTTAATTAAATTAATTAAACCACACAATTAATTAATTCTTTGATCAATTAAATATCACATATTTAATTAATCAAACATTTGAATCATATTCAAATGTACTTTTCTCTTATAACATATAGTTTTCATACGAATCATATTCACATTAAAATTAATCTATAGTTTTAATTTAATTAAATCACATCTTTTCAAAAAAAAAAAAATAATTAAATCACATTTAACTAAATTAAATTGAACAATTAATTAAACATCTACCATATTTAATTAATTACATATTAGAATCATATTCTAATATATATCTCTCGTATAATATAGTTTAATTAAATCACATTTAATTTAAACTAAATTAAATAATTAATTAATTTATTTATTTATTAATTAATAATCACATACTTAATTAACTATATATTTGAACTCTTTCAAATATATAATTCTCTCATATAATAAAGTTTAATCTCACATTAAACTTTATATTATAATGTATCACCATACATTATATTAATTGTATCTCATAGAATTAACTTGATTCCCAAGGTGAATTTGAACTATTCAAATTCTTTCAAGATAAATTATTCCCAATTACACTTTACGAGCTAGCAGGGGGACTTAATGGACCTACAGATCAGAAGCTTCAATGATATGAGGTTAACTAACTAAACTCATTAATCGAGTTAACCAATATTCATTAACTGTGGGTCACTCCACTAAAGACCCACAACTGCACTCTTCTCACTGTAGAATGTTTTTGTGTCCACAGATATCGACCAATATCGGTAAGTCAATCCTTCACGAGTGTTCGTAACTACAGCTGGGTCAATTTACCGTTTTACCCCTGAGTTACCTCTGGCTCCTTAAGTACCAGTGCTCCTCTAATGAACAACCTGTTTATGGTCCAACCATTTAACATAAAGTCCCTCTCGGGCCAGTGAGAGGGCGGGATCCCTTTGTTCAAGACCCGGAGTCACCACTTAAGGGAACATTCATCTACTTCTCCTAGAAGTGGGAAGGAGTGAATTCCATCTTGTGTTGTCATGTCCCCAGCCTCCCACTCGGTCTTGCCCCCAAGAAGGTAGGCTTATTGAGTTGGCGTGTAAACCACTCTTACTCGTACTAATCAAAGGACAATCCCTCGTGAGAAGGAGTTCATGACACACTCAAGATTTAGACTGAGTTACCTGGGTCATCCTATTGAAACAGCAACCTAACTAGTTAACGGTGTTACATCTAGTGGTTTACTATTTCGTGGTCCGGTCTTATGCAAACTCGCATGTCTCCTACATGGACGCCTTGGATCAATACGTCTGTATCGAATACAAAGTGGGATAGTGTTACCAAGATAAGGTACCCATCCTTATCCCTGTACTATTGACCTTTTAGGTTGTTACTTGAACACTGATCCCCGTATGTCCCCACATACTGGTCAAGTTACATATGAAGGATTGGAATTTCGTAATTCTGTAAAGCGGAAAGCGTAATTGGGATCGATTCGTAGTTAATTTTGTTTAACCTAAAATACCAATACATTGGCAATAAACTTATAACTATTCTAGATTTATATTAAGGCTAAGCATACAAAAAAAATATTAGATCTAAATCTAATTTATATAGTAACAAGTTACTTACTCTCATTGACGACTCAGATTAAATTTACCAACTGCTTGTGAAATAATCACGAACTATCGTGAATACTACCATTATGGCTACACCGGTATGACTCTGAGACTACT
Source organism: Luffa aegyptiaca (assembly GCA_017139565.1). Taxonomy (NCBI): domain Eukaryota; kingdom Viridiplantae; phylum Streptophyta; class Magnoliopsida; order Cucurbitales; family Cucurbitaceae; genus Luffa; species Luffa aegyptiaca. Next base: position 9,251,844 of record CM029397.1, read on the forward strand.
AGAGGCAGGAGACTGGTGGGAGCCTTCAGGAGAATTATCTGAGAGTAGGAAAATGAATGGGATGCCTTTCACCCCATCCCAGGGGTCTTATTTATAGGAAAAGACCAATAGGAAAATGTCATGAATAAGATCAAATCTATTATCTTATTCATATCTAATTTTAATAAATAAATAAATAATTACCCAATTAAATACCATATATTTAATCTTAGAGATTTTATTAAATTATTTATATTAATATGAATCCAATTCATATTAATTATTTGAACTCTTTCAAATATTTTCTCTCAAGAATTAATTTTGAAATTAATTCAAAATTATATTATAAGGTTTCATAAACTTTATATTATAATGTATCAATATACATTATATGATTTCCCCTAAATAAATTGAACACTTTCAATTTACAATTTATACTTAATTGTCTCAAGTCTCTTTACGAGCTACCAGTGGGACCTAATGGACCTGTAGATCAGAAGCTCCAACGATATGAGATTTAATCGGCTAAACTCATTAACCAATTAATCAATTTTCGTTAACTGTGGGTTCACTCCACTAAAGACCCACAGTTGCACTCTTCTCACTGCAGACATAATTCTGTGTCCACGGATATAGACCAATAACAACAAGTTAGTCCTTCATGAGTGTTCGTAACTCCAGCTGGGTCAAATTACAGTTTTACCCATGAGTTACCTCTACCTCCTTAAGTACCAGTGCTTCTCTAATGAACAACCTGTTTGTGGTCCAACCACCAAACAGAAACCCCTCTCGGGCCAGTGAGAGGGTAGGACCCTTTATTTAAGACCCGGAGTCACCACTTAAAGGAACACTCATCTACTTCCCTAAAGTTGGGAAGGAGTGAATTCCATCTTGTGTGATTATGTTCCCAGCTCCCCACTTGGTCTTGTCCCCAAAATGATAGACTTATTGAGTCGGCAAACTAGCCACTCTCACCCATACAAATCAAAGGATAATCCCTCGTGAATAGGAGTCCATAATCCACTCATGATTCAGACTAAGTTGCCTAGGTCATCCTAGTGAAATAGAAACCTAACAAGTTAACGGTGTTATTGCTAGCGGTTACTATTTCGCGGTCTGGTCTTATGCAAACTCATTGCATAGGATACCCTCACTCGCATGTCCCCTACACGAACGTGTTGGATCATTGCGTTTGTATCAAATACAAAGTGGGTCGTATCCATAGTGTCGCCAGGATAAGGTACCCAACCTTATCCCTATACTATAGACCCTTCAGGCTGTTTCTTGAACAGTGATCCCCGTATATCTCCACATACAGTTCAAGACTCATCCCATAGCCTAGGATGTTTAGTTTATTCGATTAGGGTTATTTAGGCAAGATGTACATAATATATACAATAACTCTTTATTGAAAAAACATCAAACAATACTTTATTTATGTTCGGTCAATCATTACATTTACTATCTACGAGTTTTAGGGAATAAAACCCAACAACATATACACAACCTTGGATCTTAGTTTATTGAATTTGGGTCATATCGTGCAATTTTAGACTTTATATGACAATAACACTTTATTGCATAAACCTTAATAACACTTTAATGAGAACAACTATATAATTCGTTAACATTCACTATCTACGAGTTTTAGGACATAAAACCCAACAAACTAGTAATCGATAATATGAAACATCTTTAGTATTCAATGAACACCAGAATTTGTTCAATGTCTAAGATTGGAGGCCATCGAATATGTTGCAGGTTTAACTACCGGGGAGCCTAATCTTCCAAAATTTGAAGACAATATTTCTTTTGTGAAAGATAGATACTAGATGTTGAATGTGATAATTCAAGACCAAGGAAGTATTTGGCATCATCAAGATCTTTGAGCATAAAATGAGATTTAAAAAATTCTTTGACACCAGTGATAACAGATGAAGATGGCCTAGTTATTAATATGTCATCAACATATACAAGAAGAGCGATAAAGGAAGAACTGTTGCACTTGGTAAAAAGTGAGTAATCGGTCTTAGATTGAACAAAACCATTAGCGATTAGCGCAGAAGAGAACTTGAATACCATTAACATGAAGCTTGTTTTAAGCCATAAATTGACTTATTTAACTTGCAAGCAAGAGGAACAACCGAAGAAAACTTTAAAATCTAAGTAATATCCTAGAGGAAGGCTCATATAAACTTCCTTAAAAAGTTCTCCATTAAGGAAGGCATTGTTTATGTCCATTTGTGTGAGAGACAACCAAAAGAGGTTGTGAGGGATAGAAGAAACTTGACAGTAGCTATCTTGGCCATGAGTGAAAAAGTGTCAGTGAAGTCTATCCCTTCTTGTTGGCTATCCCCCTGGCAACAAGTCTTACCTTGTATCTGTCAATAGAACCATGAACCTTATACTTTACATGGTAAATCCATTTACAACCAACCGTGTTTTTACCAGGCGACAAAGGGACAATGCTCCATGTGGATGTGTGTTCCATGGCTTGAATTTTTTAAGGAATTGAATTCCCAGCGGAAGTGATGTGAATCAATGTAATTCAATGAGTTTTTCTATATAAACAAATACATTGTGTATACAGCGAATTAAAGAATGATTTCTATAATTCTACTCCTAGATTAAGTATGTTATTTCTAACAATTAGAAAACTTACGTGTTGTAGACCAAATGTACAGCACGTCGTCCCTCAAGCAATTGTTCAACGAACACAAGAACCAAAATCCCAAGACACCACCAAAAGCGTAACCCCGCTATCCTCTGAGTGTTGAGATTCGGGTTTGTGGGAACCCAACTTCTTGAATCCAGAAAAGAAATACAGAAGAAAGATTTGTATATTTCTTTTCGAAGAATTCAGAGAGAGATAGAAAGGGAGAGCTGTTCTTGGAGAGAGATCATAGATGTGGAAAGAGAGATTCATCAGTTCCTCCTCATAAACACGGATACTCTATGTAACTTAATGGAGATGGACTCCCCATGAGGTGGCACCAACCAACTCCCCAACATAGCTGTTGGGGAGTTATTAATTTATTTATTAAATAATAATTAAATTGATAATTAAAACTATACATTATACATTAAATTAATTTAATCAAATCTAATTTAATTAAATTAATTTTAACATATAGTTTCAATTTCGTTAATTCAATTAAATCATATTTAAATGAATTAAGCCAACCAATTGATTAATTCCAATATTAAATATCATATATTTAATTGATTTTACATTTGAATCATATTCAAATGCATTTCTCTCTTTTAGCCTATAGTTTTAATGTGCATCCAATGTACATTATCTTTAAACTATAGTATTAATTTATTTAATTCAATTAAATCATATTTAATGAAATTAAAATAAATTAATAAATAAATTAATTCACTAATTAACTAATTTCTTAATTAAATATCAAATATTCAATTAACCTAACATTTTGATCATATTCAAATGCACACTTCTCTCGTAACATATGTTAGGTTTTATGCCCTAAAACTCGTAGATAGTAAATGAAACAAATTAATCGATCTAAATAAAGTGTTATTTGAGTAATTCAGTAATTTGGTTATTGAATAATCGAGTTTGCATTAATAAACCCAAAATCCAATAAACTAAGATCCAAGGTTGTTTAAATGAAACTTGGACTAGTATGTGGGGACATACGGGGATCGGTGTCCAAGTAACAACCTAAAAGGTCTATAGTATAGGGATAAGGTTGGGTACCTTATCCTGGTGATACTATGTGATACCGCCCACCTTGTATTCGATACATATGCAATGATCCAAAGCATCCATGTAGGAGACCTGCGGGTGGGGGTATCCTATGCAATGAGTTTGCATAAGACCGGACCGCGAAATAGTAACCACTAGATGTAACGTCGTTGACTAGTTTAGGTTTCTATTTCAATAGGATGACCTAGGTAACTCAATCTCAATCCTGAGTCTGTTATGAACCCCTTTCAGGACGGATTGTCCTTAGATTTGTATGGGTGAGAGTGGCCAGTTCGCCGACTCAATAATCCTACCATTTCAGGGGCAAGATTGAATGGGGGCTGGGAACATAACAGTACAAGATGGAATTCACTCATTCCCCTATTGGGGTAAGTAGATGTGTGTTCCCTTAAGGGCTGATTCCAGGGGCTTGAACAAAGGCGCGTCGTCCTCTCCTGGCCCGAGAGGAACTTCTGTTTAGTGGTTGGACCCTAAACAGCTTGTTCATTAGAGGGATCAGCGGTACTTAAGGAACTAGAGGTAACCCAGGGGTAAAACGGTAATTTGACCCAGCTGGTGTTACGAACACACGTGAAGGATTGACTTACTGCATTGGTCGATATCCGTGGACACAAAAATATTCTACAGTGAGAAGAGTGCAGTTGTGGGTTTTTAGTGGAGTGACCCACAGTTAACGAATGTTGACTAACTTGGTTAATGAGTTTGGCCAATTAGTCTCGTATTGTTGGAGCTTCTAATCTGTAGGTCCATTAGGTCCCACTGATAGCTCGTAAAGAGACTTGAGGCAATTAAGTATAAATTGTAAATTGAAAATGTTCAATTTATTTGGGGAATCATATAATGTATATTGATGCATTATAATATAAAGTTTATGAAACTTTATAATATAATTTTTGAATTAATTTCAAAAATTAATTCTTGAGAGAAAATATTTGAAAGAGTTCAAATAAATTTAATATGAATTGGATTCATAGTAATTTTAATTTTAATAAAATCCTTAAGATTAAATATATGATATTTAATTGGGTAATTAATTAATTATGGAATTAATTAATTATTTATTAAAATTAGAGACCTTTTCCTATCAGGAAAAAGTCTTGGCCTTTACCTATAAATATGACTCCTGGGGTGGGGTGAAAGGCATCTCATTTATTCTCATACTCTCACAGAATTCCCCTTAAGGCTCCCTCTAGACTCCCACCAGTCTCTTGCCTCTAGAAGTCTCAAATTCATATCGGTGTAGCCATAGTGGTGGTGTTCGCAGTAGTTCGTGATTATTTCACAAGCAGTTGATGAATTTAATCTAAGTCGTCAACGAGAGTAAGTAATTTGTTACTGTATATATTAGATTTAGATCTAATATTTTTGCATGCTTAGCCTTAATATAAATCTAGAATAGTTCTAAGTTTATTGTCAATGTATTGGTATTTTAGATTAAACAAAATTAATTACGAATCGGTCCCAATCACGCTTCTGCTTTACGGAATTACGGAATTCCAATCCTTCAACATATAGTATTAATTTAAGGGAAAAATACACTTTTAGTCCCTGAGGTTTGAGTTAGGTTTCATTTTGGTCCCTGAGGTTTCAAACTCAACAATTTAGTCCCCGAGGTTTGAGATAAGGAGCAATTTGGTAACTGCCATCCATTTTACCGTTAAATCTAACCGGCTACTGACGTGGCACTATTATTTTAATTAAAAAAATTAATTTTTAATTTTATAAAATAAAAATATATTAAAATAATTAAAATATAATTATTTTTAATTTATTTTATATATTTCCTCCCTTTCTCTCTTCTTCTTCTTCTTCCTTCCCCCAATCCCTTCTTCTTCTTTGTTTCTCCCACCAACTCTTTCTTCTTCAACCATTCTCCGACAGCTGTCAACACCGGCGGCGGCCGCTGGTGATAAATTTTTTTTTTTTTATGTTTTTTTCTTTCTTCCCTTCTCTTCTCACCTCTATTTTCTTTTTTTTTTTTAAAAAAAAACAGAGAAACGGAGTAGGGAGGACGAGCTCCCTCCTCCCCGTTCCGACGCTGGAAACAGAGAGGGGGGAGCTCATCCTCCCTCCTCTACTTCTCTGTTTTTTTTTAAAAGAAAATAGAGGTGAGAAGAGAAGGGAAGAAAGAAAGAGAATAAAGAAAAAAACAGGAAAAAAAAATTATCACCGGCGGCAGCCAGCCGGTGTTGACAGCTGTCAGAGAATGGTTGAAGAAGAAAAAGTTGGTGGGAGAAAGAAAGAAGAAGAAGGGATTGGGGGAAGGAAGAAGAAGGAGGAGAGAGAAAGAGAGGAAATATATAAAATAAATTAAAAATAATAATATTTTAATTATTTTAATATATTTTTATTTTAAAAAATTAAAAATTAATTTTTTTAATTAAAATAATAGTGTCACGTCAGCAGCCGGTTAGATTTAACGATAAAATGGATGGCAGGGACCAAATTGCTCCTTATCTCAAACCTTAGGGACTAAATTGTTGAGTTTGAAACCTCAGGGACCAAAATGAAACCTAACTGAAACCTCAGGGATTAAAAGTGTATTTTTCCCTTAATTTAACTAATTCAATTAAATCACATTTAATCAAATTAAATTAATCAATTAATTAATTCCTGTAATCTAATTAAATATCACATATTTAATTAATCTTACATTTGAATCATATTCAAATGTATATTTCTCTCCTAACCTATATTTTTAATATATGAATCCCATTCACATTACAAATTAACCTATAGTTTCAATATGAATCTAATTCATATTTATTATATTTGAACTCCTTCAAATATATTATTCTCTCATAAATTAATTTTGAATCATATCCAAAATTAAATAAAAGTTTAATTAAATGATTAAACTTATATTATAATGCATCATCATACATTATATTAATTGCATCATACAATAAACTAAAATTCAGTTAATGAATTTGAACATTTCAAATTCCATTCAAGACTACTCAATATCCTTTACGAGATAGCAGTGAGACCTAATGGACCTACAAATCAGAAGCTCAAACGATACGAGATTAATTGGCTAAACTCATTAACCAAATTAATCAACATTCGTTAAGTGTGAGTCACTCAACCAAAGTCCCACAGATGCACTCTTCTCACGCTGGACTATTTCTATGTCCACGGATATCGACCAATAATGGTAAGTTGATCCTTCACGAGTGTTCATAACGCCAACTGGGTCAAATTACTATTATACCCCTAGGTTACCTCTGTCTCCTTAAGTACCATTAATTCCTCTAATAAACAACCTATTTATGGTCCAATCAATAAACAGAAGTTCCTCTTGGGTTAGGAGAGGATGGGTGCCCTTGTTCAAGACCCGGAATCAACCCTTAAGGGAACACTCATCTACTTACCCTAAAGATGGAAAAAATAGTGAATTTCATCTCGTGATATGTTTCCAGCTCCCCACTCAGTCTTGTCCCCAAAATGGTAGGCTTATTGAGTCGACGAATCTGGCCACTCTCACCCATACAAATTAAAGGACAATCCCTAGCAAACAGGAGTTCATAACAGACTCAATATTAAGACTGAGTTACCTAGGTCATCCGATGAAATAATAACCTAATTAGTCAACGGTGTTACATCTAATGATTACTATTTCGCAGTCCCGTCTTATGCAAACTCATTTCATAGGATACCCCCACTCGCATGTCCACTACATGAACGCTTTAGATCATTGTGTTTGTATCGAATACAAAACGGGTGGTATCCATAGTGTCACCATAATAAGGTATCCAACCATATCCCTATACTATTGACTCTTTAGGTTGTTACTTGAAGATTGATCCCCTGTATGTCACCACATACTGTTCAAGCTACATTAATCAACCTTGGATGTTAGTTTATTGGATTTAGGGTTAATTAATACAATTCTAAAATAAAATTCAATAACATCTTTATTAAATAACTTCAATAACACTTTATTGATAAATATAATTTGTTTACATTTACTATCTACGAGTTTTAGGGCATAAAACTCAACACAATTGACCCCAATACTTGTACAATATCTTCTCTGATGCCTGGGTGATACTATAAATCTTCTTCCTAATTTTTGAAGCTCGTGAAGCTGGGAAGTATTTTCCTAGGAACAGTCTCTTCACCTCTACATACTCGATCACAGAACCAGGAGGAAGAAGGAAGAGCCACTTCCTCGCCTTGCCTTTTAGGGATAAAGGAACTGTCCTCAGACTAATTAGTCCCCAACCATTTCTTAGGAGGAACATGCTACGTAGAACTCTTTCAGGTGCAAGTAAAGATCATCCCTTGCATTACCATAAAAGGTAGGAAGTAAATTAATTAAACTAGCTCGAAAATGAAAATTACCTTCAGTTTTTGGATACACGATACACAAGGGTTGCTGACTGAAGTATGAAGCGAACAATTCTTTCATCATGCGCTCAACCAAGGTTATTCTGGATATGACTCTAACGCTCTCTTCTTCTTTTTGCCTCCCTCCTTGAGCTCGATTTGTACTTGCAACTTAATAAACAATTTAAGCTACGAGAAACAAACTAAAACAAAGAGACAAAAATGAAGGCAAAAAATCTAAAATTAAGAAAATTAATTAACCATGCTCCCCGACAATGGCGCCAATTTGGAGGCTAGACTTTTCGAGGGTCTAGATCAAATAAATTTGTAATCGCTAATTCTTAGCTACTTTGCAGTAGAAGTAGCGGGGGTCGAACGTAGGGAGTAACCATAATTAATTAAATTAATTTGAAAATTTTCAATTAGTAATGGGGGGGGGGGGGGGTTGGTGTGGTAAAGATATAAGGAATGAAACTAAAATGCAAAAAATAGTAATGCAATAAATTATAACGATGGATTGGCTAAGCTTACCCCGAGATCATGCAATTGGTTATCCTAATTTGAGTTTTGTAACCTCAATCATTGACTCTCTTAATTAATCAAATTAATATCTAATTGTCTAACTGTCAGTGAAACCAATGATTAAGGAGCTATAACCTTTCCAACTTGACCAACGCATTGAAGCCAAATCCTAATTAGAATTCTTCCTAACAACGTCTCATTAGTAAGAATCAAACTGCATTACGTGAATTGGATCGTTAGATAGATTCATATAAACTAGGAACAACCTGGGTTTACACAATTCTAAGCCTAAATTCATAGATCTATCATGCAATTGTGCCAATTGAGATAACACGCCTTTCAACACAATCATGTAACAAACCTATCACTAACCAATTTAGCAAAACAATTAAATCAAGTCAAGCAAATAGGTCGTCAATTTATTCTATCGGTCTAATTGTAATTAAAATAGGAATTTAGACCACAATCAACAATAATTCATTAAAAATCACAAATCAAGGTCTCAAAAGTATGTCAAACTTACATTAGAAGTTCCCAATTACAACGATCTAAACTTAGTCGAACATCTGAACGCTCCAACGTAACTAAAGCGTCCAACGACGTTGAGCAAGTGAAAATCTAGCATTGAGACGATGTTGCTCTTTAGCTTGAATCTGTGCCTGAGCATTGACCAGTTTTGACTTAGGGGCAATGTGCTCATTTCTCCTTCATTTTAGCTTGTTTCAACCCCAAATTGACCACCTCCGTCATAGACTTGCACACATATTATACTCATTTTCACCATTTTATGCACAAAATTCAATGAAGATAAGCAAAATAGCTGGAAATAACCCTATAAGCATTTGATGCTATCAAAATTCTTAGTTTAGGTTAAGTTTTAGGTCAATTAATCGAGCCTCGGGCTTAGATTAGACTTGTCTATGGTCGTCTAAGCTTAAATTGTGGTAATCGGAACCTCGGTTTGTAAGTATATTTAATTTCTATGAGATTTTAGCCATTAAATGTTGATTTGCAATTTAGATTCGAAGCTTTATTCCTAATTACAATTGGTAGAGTAACATGACAAACTATTCACAGCTGTTGTAATTAGTTTAGCTAAGTAAAATTAAGTTCCTTGTTGCGAGTGAATTCTTAATTTGAGGGTAGTAGTAGGCTGTAGCAACCGGCGTTTTCAAAAAAAAAAAAAAAAAAAGAAATGGAGAAAAAGGGGAGTGGGCAGCCGGTCAAGGGGGGAAAGGAAAAAAGGGGGGGGAAACTTTCCCCCCAATTTTCGGTCAAAGTGACCGTTTGTAAAAAAAAAAAAAAAAAAAAAAAGAATCAGTTTTTCCCCTCTCTCCCCGACTCTCTTTCTCTCCCTCGAGTTCTCTCTCTCTCGTTCGGTCTCTCCCTCGCACGCCCTCAGTCCCACGTCGCCGTCTTCAGCCGCACGCTCCGCCGCCGCCGGTAACGTTCTTCTTTTCTCTCTCTCTCTCTCCTTCGAGTTCTCTCTCTTTCTCCCTCGAATTCTCTCTCTCTAACTCGTCTCTCCCTCGCAGCCTCTCTCTCCGTCTGCACCGTCTCTCTCACCTCCGCGCCGCACGCCATTGTCTTCAGCCGTGAGCCGCCGCCGTTGTTCGCAGATCGCCGCCGCCGCTGCCGTCTTCATCTAGTGGGTAAGGAGTTTATAAGTGTGGGTTATTGGTCGATTTAATGTTAAATTAAGGATACCCACTGGTTTTAGTTTTCGATTTCAAGGTGCCCGTGGCGTTGGAGGCCGAGTTGTCGAATCGGAGCGAAACTTGGAAGTTGGACAGCAAGTAGTGTTACTGTTTTAGGTGAGTTTCCGACTTTGGGTAAGTGAACTAAGTTAAGTTTTGAATGATTTAATTATGTTAAAAGAGTACCCATTAATATTAGCTATTGATTTCTAGTTACCCACGACGTTTGAAGGCCGAATTGTTGAATTGGAGCGAAGTTGGAAATTGGACAGCAAGCAGTAGCTTCATTTGGGTGAGTTTTCGGCCCTCTCAAGTCTAGTGCTTTAGGAAATTTGTTAAGTTTGGTGTGCCAATGGTGTGTGAATATATATTTATGTATGTTTTATGTGTTAATAGACGAGTATTTCGCATCACGTGGTTGGTGTTGTATCGAGTCGTTGGAGGATTTTCGATCAAGCGTAGTATCTCAAGTAAGTAGCCGTTGGAATAGATTCTCTGCTTTAAACTCATTTAAATTGAGTATGGTTGCTATAGCGTGAGTTGAACTTAAACCTTAAGTTGTCCCTTGGAATGTAAGTAGCCATTTGGATTTAAGCTCTAAGTGTCGTCGTTGGGTTAAATCAAGCATGGTTGGTCCTTTATTTCTTGAAAGCATGGAACTAGTTAAGAATGTCTGAGTTAATGGTCGCATATTAACTTTTGTCGTTGTGTAAGTAGTTATTTGGGAATAAGGATTTTGATTATGTTATGTGGCGTGTTAGTGGATTGAGTGAGTAGCTTTTTGGGCATGAAGTTGTTGTTTTGGAATCATTGTATGCTTGTTTGAATATGGTTTAAGTGTCGTTTACTTGGACATGCATTAAGTGTTGCTATGCTTGTAGGACTAAGTAAGTATGTTTGGAATGTTTGATTTATGATTGTTCTGGATTGTGTTCATGTTATGGAGGATGGGTTAAATGTTCGATGGAGTTGTGATTGGAGCTGGATTGTGATTCTGACTTGATTGTGTTCATAGAAGTGTATATTCTTACTTCCAGGTGCAAGGGAAAATTTTGGGTTACCTCTGCGTACGTCGTTATGCTGCCGAATTTTCGGTAGCCTCATGACGACTTAGGAATTTTATTTACCTTGAGGGAAAGGATTAGAAAAGTGAAGGGAATAGGCTAGTGCCTTAGACGAGGGTCGTGTCAATTAAACACCTAGGATTGAGATGTATTAGACTGAAATGAGGGGCTTAATGGGCGGGACTTGGCTTCGCAGTCTAGGTGCCATTTACTAACTGTGGAAGTAAATTCCTGACTTAAACCCATGAACGCTCCACCAGTGAAATGGTAGCTTAGAGCGCTACGCGCCTATTAGTGCCTTGAGGGACGAGACTTAGCTCCACTGATTGGGTGCCATCTACCATCAGTAGGAGTAGAGACCTCCCAAAACTCCCACTTGTGCACTATCAGTGAGTTGGCAAACTTATATATTTATAGGTGTACTAATTGAACCCGAGACCCGAACTGCAACTGAAATGAAATGAAATGAAATGAAATGAAATGAAAAGAAATGAAATGATATAAAATGAGATGACCTAACCCTGAGGCTTTTAACTCGAATAAGATGTTAAAACTTTTATTGCTACTTACTGAGTATTTTCTTAAATACTCATTCTTTTCCCTTACACACAACTGCAGGTAGAGGTAAGGGTGTACGGAACGCGTGACGGAGAGCTGCTGGGCCATGGATCTCCTTTAGTTAAAGTCTTCCGCATTTTTCGTTTTGAAATTTCCCCTTTGAACTTGTATTGAATGACTTACGTTTTTCCGTTTTTAGTTTGTTGATTTACTAAAGGTTTTGTTGTTCTGTTTTAAACTGGGATCCCAGATTTAAATGTTTCGCAAATTTCTAAGTACGATTTCTTTATATGGAAGTTTTCCGCCGTTCTTAGAAGTAGAATGAAATGCATGTAGTAACGGCCTTAGGATCTAGGCATGAAAAGTAGGGTCGTTACATAGGCTGTCTCATGTGAATTCTTTGTGAGATTTCGTAGCTTGCATGATAGATCTAGAATCTAAACCAATGTTTAGAATTAATTTAGGTTTTACGTATTTAATTATGAGCATTCTAGCCTTGAGCACCAATTAGTTAATTTTTAATTTTGATGTAGTATCAGGTTAGTTAATTAATCAATCGGAGGTTAATTACGATGCAGTATCGGGATAACGCATCTAGGGGTATCTCGTTCTTAATGCAATTAGTTAATTAATTAATTATGATGAAGTATCAGGTTAATTAATTAACTAATTAGAAGTTGACTTCGATGAGGTATCCGAGTTGATGATTTTAGGGATATCAATTAAGCATTAATGCATTTAAATCAATCTTTAGATAATCGATGACTGAAATTAAATATACTGAACACCGAGAGTTTCTGATTGCAGTAATCATCGTGGTAATATTAACCTACCTGCATGCCTTTTAAATACTTGCTTTTGCTTTTCCACCATTTAAATTTCTCGCACTTTATTTTCCTCGCGTTTATCTTCCCATATTCAATCCCCTCATTAGTCTGGTCGCCATAATAAGCCTGATTTAGACAAATTAGCAATCATGCTCCCTGTGGACGACACGACCACTACCTACTGCAAAGTAGTATAGAGTCGGAGATTATAAATTTTATTTGATTAAAGATCTCGACAAATCTCTTATGTCACACCTCTTTTGGCCCATTGCTATTAAAAGAGTAAATAGAGAAATATGAGAAAGTAGAAAGAACAGAAGATTGAGATTGTAATGCATTGAAAGTGCTTGGTGTGATAGGTATTTATATAAGAATTTTAGATCTAAAAATTCAATATAAAACTAAATAATTAAATTTCTAAAACTAAAACTCTCTCACAAAATACGTTTTTTCTCTCATTTAAAAGAGAGAACCTTAAAAGAATGAACATAAATCGAGTACAGAACTATTTAGAATTCAAAGTAAAATGAAGCAAATTTTGAGAGAATTCTTCGATGAGGGATATGATCCATTAACTAGGCTGCAAGCAAGATTCATACTTATTTTTTAAAAAATAGTAAGTTGTAAGAGATTTTGATCAAGTTTTTTAAAATTGAAATTAGTAAATGAACGTAACACAAACCTTGACTAAAGGATAAAAATGGTAGGTTTAAATCCTATTTTAGTCCTTAAAATTTTAAGTTTTTATTCCATTTTAGTTCCTCAACTTTTCAAAGATTCATTTTAGTTTCTAAACTTTCAAGTTTGTTCTATTTTAGTCTTTGGACTTTAAAAAATTAACCATTTTGGTCCCCACTTTTATTTTAATTTTAACAATTTAAAGACCTAACTTCAACATGTTAACATGAGAATGATTTGAAACCAACTAAATTACAGATAAACTTGGACAAAACATTTTTTAAGGTAGAAAAGTAACCTAAAAAGGACCAAAATGGTTATTTTTTAAAAGTTTAGGGACTAAAAATAGACATTTTGAAATTTTAGGGACTAAATTAGAACAAACTCAAAAGTTTAAGGACCAAAATAGACTTTTTGGAAGTTTAGGGACCAAAATAGAACAAACTTGAAAGTTTGGAGCCTAAAATGAGATCTAAACCAAAATTGTAACATTTTTTTATATTTAAGGTTCTATTTGATGAAATTTAAAATTTAAATAAAAATTTATTAACCTCACCAAGTTTATATAAAGTTTAATTTTTTTCCTCGGACAAAGATGATGAGATTAAAAAAAAAATCTTACTAAAATTTATGATATTTGAAAGAATTATTCAATAATCGATCTTGGCAAGAAGTTGATTTTTGATGGAATTATGTTTTAAGATATTTTTTCTTTTTTTATTATTATTAAAATTAGTAAGTGATCGTTACATAAACCAAACCAAAAGATAAAAAGTGCAATATTGAATCAATCTATAAGGTTTAATTCCAACTGAAGTTTAAGGTAAAAATTGATTAAACTTGTCTAGTAAAAATAAAAATATGATTAAAAAATTAAAATAATAAAAAAACTTGACGTATTAAGGAAAATTAATATTAAATATACTTAACTAAAAAAACCAAAAACTGCTGGGCATCCGGGGAACCGAACCCCTGTCAGTACCGTGGGAAGGTACTATAATACCACTACACTAAATCCGCGTTGATAAAAACTTCAAACGATCTTTAAGGACCTGTTTGGTAGGCAATCCGGATCCTGTTTTATGTTTTCAGATTTACTAAATTCAGTGAATATGCGTTTGACAGACGTGTTTCTGAAAACTGTTTTCGGATTCTGTGATCCAAATAGTGGAAATTCTGAAAACAACTTTTTTATGTTTTCGTTGTATCCAGATTTTGAATTTCAAAATTTTAAATGCAGAATTAATTTAAAAAAGATAAAAACTTTAATAAATATAGTATTTCATGTTATAAACTCAATTTATTTTTGCGAAATTAAAATTTGTATAATATAATGTATTATAAATTATATGATATTGTAAAATAATAATAATAATAAATTTATAATACATAACATTTTTATAAATTAATTGATAATATTTTATATTCAACTCAGTATTTAGTTGATAACTACAAATAATTTATAGTTTATAAATATATTGTCAAACACATTTTGAACCATTATTTAAATTCAGATCCAATTTCTGAATCTGCTACCAAACACTTATCTGAAAACATGAAATACAACTCTGTTTTCATTGAATCCCTTGTTTTCAAATTCCTGTTTTCAGATCACCAACCAAACGGACCCTAATATTTTCAAAGAACTAATATGTACTAAAAGTAAGATATTAATATATAATTACTTCAAAATAATAAATTTTAACAATAGAAATTTCTTTTTTCGAGCATTATTGAATGAGAAATTTTTGTCAATCACAGTTTTTCACGCCTTTCCTTTAAATTAATGTTAAAAATATAGATTGATAAATTTGAGACTAATTACAAATTTGTTGTCCTCAAATTATTGATTCATCGAACGACTTAAGCTATTACAATCAAATTATGCCACGTGGAAGTTGACCCCAAAGCAAATTTAGTCCTAGATCACTAAAAAGATATTGGAACCAAATTTAAATAATCAAGCCTATTGAAAATGATTGGGTTAAGCTCAAATCAGCCTAAGCCCAAAAGTTGAATTCAAAGTCAATTAAGTTGAAGCCCATAGAGGGTCCATCAAACTCTATAAATAATATAGGAGTCCATCATTCATTTTGAGCATTCAGTTGGGAATTAGAAGCTAGAGCTTTCAGTTAAGAATAAGAAGCCAAAGCATTTAGAAGATTGAGATCACTTTGAAGATCGAAGACAAGGCTAAAAATTCACGGAAGACTCTAGAGCTTGGAAGACTAAGGTCCCGTTTGGTTCGTGATTCAAAACTTGTTTTCAAAATTAAAGAATTCAGTAGAAAATGAAAACAAATTTTTTATTTTCACTATATCTAAACATATGTTTGTTCCAATTTAAAAACTTTAAATTTGAATTCAAAATTTGAAAACTTTGTTTTGTTGTGAATTTGCAAGTGCATGAAAAAGATTAATATGTATTTGATAAAATTTAATTTTGAGAAAAAGTTAATTTAATATATGATCAAATAGTTTTATGAAATCGAAAATGTGTGAAGTGAATATTATTAGTAAAAGGATCGAAAGAAAACATGGATGTGCTAGTACAATAAAAAAAAATTACAAAACATCACATCGATAGATTTTTGGCATGCAAGAGTTTTTCTAAGGGATATATAATTTAACTTTACATAAAATAATTGTTGGGTTTTATGCCCTAAAACTTGTAGATAGTAAATGTAACACTTGACTTACTTTAATGAAGTATTATTTCAATATATATTTGTTTTGCCTATATATAACCACAAATCCAATAAACTAAGAACCCCTGACTATATTACGTATACTTGAAGTTTGTGTGTGATATAAGTATGGATCAAGTTCAAGTAAATAACCTAAATGATCTATAGTACATGGATAAGGGCTGGGTACCTTAATCCTGGGGACACTATCGGCGCGACTCGCTTTGTTCTCTAAAGACAAACGATGTGATCCTAATCGTTCATGTATAAGACATGTGAATGAGGGCTGCTATGCAATGAGTTTGCATATAGATCGGACCAGGAGATAAGTCACTTTCACTTTACAACACCGTTTACTGCTGAAACTGAATTGAAGGATTGGAATTCCGTAATTCCGTAAAGCGGAAGCGTGATTGGGACCGATTCGTAATTAATTTTGTTTAATCTAAAATATCAATACATTGGCAATAATTTTAGAACTATTCTAAATTTATATTAAGGCTAAGCATACAAAAATTAGATCTAAATCTAATTTATATAGTAACAAATTACTTACTCTCGTTGACGACTCAGATTAAATCACCAACTGCTTGTGAAATAATCACGAACTAGTGCGAACACCACCACTATGGCTACACCGGTATGACTCTGAGACTTCTAGAGGCAGGAGACTGGTGGGAGTCCAGAGGAAGCTGATGTGCAATTTGCTAACCGCAAGTGTACGGGTCAAGTAATAATATAGTGTTTTCGTGTAAAACGAGTGTCGTCCTCTGGATTGGTTTTCTAGAAAATTAAGTATCGTGAATACTTTTGTCCAATTTTATTTAGGGAGCAAAACTCAATGATAAAGATAAAAGTAAAGACTAAAAGCATAAAATAAAGGTGGAGACTCAAATGGAAAGACTCTTAGGGAATTGATTTCGCTGATTAAGATTGAGGATTGATTAATAGGAATGAATTGACCGTGCAATTATTCTACAAGCCAAGGAAACATTTATCACGATTACCTCTCCCGAGTATAATTGATTCTCATGCATATAACTAACTTGATATCCCTATCTAAGTTCATTAACATGCAAGACATTATTCGGTTCGGTCCTTGTTATACTTCTAGAGATATTCTAAATCCCGTCACAAACTTAGAATTTCTACTCTAGTCATGCAATTGAACAAAGCAAGTCTTAGGCCAAATCCTCTCTCCCGAGTTAGATTCAACACTTAAATCATTCAATTAGTGATCAAGTAATTGAAAGCATTACACATAAAATTGCATGCATAGAATAAGAACAAATTCATACCCAAAATTCAATCCAACAATTTAAGCAACTACATCATACCCTAAGACAAACAACTAGCAATTCATAGTCTTTAAACCACAAACACTAATTGAAAGAAAAGCCATAAAAACTACAAGAGTTAAGGGAAAGAGAAAGGAAAACTCGAATCCGTCGAAACCGACACGTCCCCGTCACGATCTCCACGTCTTCTCGCTTGATTCCCGCTCCTTGGCCTTGCTTTAGCTCCCACCAAAGGTCTCTAGTCGAAATTAGGGCTAAAATCTAACCAATTGGCCTCCCCTTGGCCGTAGCATGAAAAGATGAATTTATAGAAAATCTGGCGACAGCGTCAAGACGCTATGGACAGCGTCGCGACGCTGTCGCGATACCGCATTTTTGGAAATTTTGCCTATAGCGTCGCGACGCTATGAATTTTTTTTTTTTTTTTTTTTTTTTAGATTGAAGACTCCATTTTGAC
The DNA here is from genome assembly GCA_017139565.1 of Luffa aegyptiaca. Taxonomy (NCBI): domain Eukaryota; kingdom Viridiplantae; phylum Streptophyta; class Magnoliopsida; order Cucurbitales; family Cucurbitaceae; genus Luffa; species Luffa aegyptiaca. The sequence continues at coordinate 9,269,675 of CM029397.1, forward strand.
TCCAATTGCTGAATTAAGCTTCAAACACATACTTCCTACAAATAAAACATAAAAATGCATAAATTTGGGCAAATAATTGTAAAATACTAGCTTAATTAATCAGAGAAAAATAGCTAGCTATGCTCGCTATCAAATACCCCCAAACTTAAGCTTTTGCTAGTCCTCGAGCAAACTAAAAATCAAGCATACAGTAGAAGAATGGATGCAACAAACATGACTCAATCCTCAAGGCTCAAAAGTCAATAGGCAAGCAATCAAGAGACATGCACATAAAGACCAATGAGGGAGACAAATCAAAAGTTTTCCAAAATTAACTTGCACAAGCGAGATCTAACTTAACGAGATCAGACTCTACTAGCCCGGGATTGGATTACTAAACTCTCAACTCATCTTCCCTCTACACTGGCACTAAGGATTCACTAACAAGTCAATGGAACAAATTAGTTTGTTTTCATCCATACTTAGGTGCTTATAATTGAAAATTTAATCAAGCATTTATATGTGGCACTAGCTTTCACACACCTATTGCAGGGACCCTTAACCTGAGTTTTCTCTGGTTGGCCTAACTGATCACAACAGGGGTAGCTCTTTTTGCCTAAATCTTTATTACTCATTGCAAACTGTGCACAGGCCATGACTTTTTTTTTTTTCCTTTCAAATTGTGACAACAAGAATGATTTTTCTTTAAGAGCATGATAAGCATATATTCTTTTCTTTCCTCCTAAGCAAGATCAAACATGCTAATTTGCAAAAAAATTAACTCTTTAGCTCTTCCCTACACCTATCGAGGTGACAACAAGCATATGAACCTAATAATTCGCTCCTAAGCATTCAAATCCAAATCTAGCCAAGACAAATACTCTACTCATGCAAGACATCTCCTAGAAAAAGTTTAAAAAGTCTCCCTTTTTGGGCACTCATGCTTACAACTCATCGAAAACTTGAAAATTGACAAGAAAGCCTATCCTAGGAAATCATAGTCATGCAAAAATAGCATCCAGAAAACAACCATATGCTTAATTCAAAGAAAGCTCAAAACTATAGCCCGAACTCAGATGCTCAAGGGCTCCACAAACATGCTAATCCACCCCCAAACTTAAAACATGCATTGCCCTCAATGTATAAAGAAAATAAGACATAAACAAGCATGAGAACAATAAAAGAATGAAAGGAGTGAACAATACTGGCCTGGAAGGGTGATGACATCTTGATTGAAAGCTTGAAAGCTTGAAAGCAAAGGGGAGACTGAAAACAAAACCTACAAAACAGACACAAACAATAATTCAAACTCAAAAGAAAGACACAACTAAACTTAACTGGGTTGCCTCCCATGCGCTTGTTTAACGTCATTAGCTCGACGTGTTGACCAAATATGCATCAAGGTGGTCTCCTGTCAGATGTTCCATCATTGGTGCTCTTCCTAGCACCTCTCCTATAGCCCACCAACATGGTATCTGATGTGTTCTTAGGGTCCTCAAAAGCTTTTAAGACCTCCTTCTCCTGTTGGACTCTGATGATTAGCTCCCTGCGTTCAATATCAATTATAACCCTCCCTGTAGCAAGGAATGGTCTCCCTAATATAATAGGCATAGTAGGATTCTCTTTAATATCCAACACAAAGAAGTCAACAGGATACTTTGATCAGCACATTTTCCACAATTCCATAAGGACTAACCACAGATTGGTCAGCCAACTGGAGTCTAACAGCAGTAGATTTTATTTCTCCTATGTTAAGCTTTTTACATAATGATAGAGGAATTATATTTATGCTAGCCCCTAGATCACATAGTGCTCTACATGAAAAAGTACCAAAATTACAAGGAATAGTAAAACTCCCTGGGTCAGACAATTTTTCTGGTACTCCCTGTTGGACACGAGCACTGCACGTCGATGCAAGATATACAGTCTCCAACTGCTTTTCCTTTTTCTTCTTGTTGAGCCATTCCTTCATGAATTTTCTGTAGTGAGGCATCTGCTCCAAGGCATCTGAAAAAGGAATATTAACATGCAAACCCATAAAAGCATCTAAAAACTTGTCAAACTTAACCTTAGAATTTTTCTTTTTCTTTGATTTAGGAACTAAAACAGTAGGAGAAGGGATAGAAGGCTCAGGATTAAGCTTTTCAGCTTCGTTTGAGGTGGTGCCTTCTTCAACTTCTCCTGTGAGTTCCTCTGGTTCAGTATTCTCCTCCTCTTGAGATAATGGAGTCTCCTCCTCGTGATGCACAGAGACGGCCTTGCAGTACTCCATAGAAGATTTCTACTGTTCAGCTGGGGCTTTACCTTTATTCATGGTGTTAACAACACTTACCAGTTGTCCCAGCTGAGTCTCAATGTTCTTGATGGCTGTAGAATGACCATTGACAGTAGTGTTTAAGGCAATCATGGCCTCCTCAAGCTTATTTGACCTGTTGCTTGATTCTGCAATAAAAGCTCCAACAAGATCTTCAAAAGACATTTTACTTTCTTGCTTAGGAGTGAAGCCAGGAGGATTCAACACATTCTTATTATTAGCATAGGAAAAATTCTCATGATTTCTATTGCTAGGGTGATAATGTGTAGGTGTAGAATTATTATTGTACCCCCTAGAGTTAAAATTAGATACATACTGAACCTGCTCGAGATTTTCCTCCTGAGTCTGGGATGCGAGGGCAGCTGCAGACTTGATCGTTTGAGCGCTCCCTGTACCTGAAAATTTTAAGAACGCATTAGCCAGGGAAGACATCTGGGCCTGCAGTGCACTTACGTTATCGATCTCAAACACTCCAGCAGCAATCTTTTTGGGTCCCGACCGCTCCGATGGCCACTGATAGCTATTGGTGGCCATATCCTCTAACAAAGTCCTAGCACTCTCAACAGTTTTGGACAACAGAGTCCCACCTGCTGCTGCATCAACAATAGTTTTTGTACTAGGAGTTAAGCCATTATAAAATAATTGAACCTGAAGCCAGTCGGGGTATCCATGCTGAGGGCACTTTCTCAGCAACTCTTTAAATCGCTCCCAAACCTCGAACAGCTGCTCATCAAACTGCTGCTGGAACGTCCCAATTTCGGTCCTCAGCTTGACCGTCTTAGCAGGAGGGAAGAACTTCTTTAAGAATGCCTGGACCAAAGCATCCCAAGTGGTGATGCTCCCAGGTGGGATAGATTGTAACCAACCCCTCGCTTTATCCTGCAAAGAAAAAGGAAATAAACGTAAGCGAATGGCATCTTCTGAAACACCATTTAACTTTACCGTCCCACAGATGTCTAAGAAGGATTTCAAGTGAGAATTTGGATCCTCCATGGGGGATCCTCTGTAAGCACAATCTCGAGCCATCTGAATGAGACCCGTTTTCAGCTCAAAGTTGTTAGCATTGATTGGGGCATAGACAATCCCCGATTGTTGCTCCTGAAAGACCGGCTGAAAGTAGTCCCTAATAGGCTTAGGCTCCTCAGGATTAGGATTGGCCATTTGGATATTTTCTTGATTTTCCCTTCGAAGTCTATTGTATGTTCTTTCTATCTCTGGATCTAAGGGAACTAAGGCCAACTCTCTAACCCTTCTCATGCACAATCCAACCTCACCTAAAAAGGAAAAATAAAAGAAAAGGAAAGTAAACAAATAAGGAAAGAATCTAAGACAAGGAAAAGCTAAATCTAAAATAGGAAAGAAAAATAATCTACAAAAGGAAAAGATAAACAAATAAGGAATGTACAATCAAATATGGCAAAAACAAATAAGGAAACTAGCAAATAAGGAAAATAATCTAGAAAAGGAAAATAAACCAAAAAGAAAAATCTATCTATGGAAAATCCAAACAAATATGGAAAAATCTAAATATGGAAAAAGAAAATAAAGGAAAAAAAATGCAATCTACCTAAAAACAAAAATAATAAAAATAACAAAAAATAGAATACACCCTAAACTAAGACCGGACAATTTTTCTACGATATCAAAATTGACTAAATATGCCAATCCCCGGCAACGGCGCCAAAAACTTGATGTGCAATTTGCTAACCGCAAGTGTACGGGTCAAGTAATAATATAGTTTTTTCGTGTAAAACGAGTGTCGTCCTCTGGATTGGTTTTCTAGAAAATTAAGTATCGTGAATACTTTTGTCCAATTTTATTTAGGGAGCAAAACTCAATGATAAAGATAAAAGTAAAGACTAAAAGCATAAAATAAAGGTGGAGACTCAAATGGAAAGACTCTTAGGGAATTGATTTCGCTGATTAAGATTGAGGATTGATTAATAGGAATGAATTGACCGTACAATTATTCTACAAGCCAAGGAAACATTTATCACGATTACCTCTCCCGAGTATAATTGATTCTCATGCATATAACTAACTTGATATCCCTATCTAAGTTCATTAACATGCAAGACATTATTCGGTTCGGTCCTTGTTATACTTCTAGAGATATTCTAAATCCCGTCACAAACTTAGAATTTCTACTCTAGTCATGCAATTGAACAAAGCAAGTCTTAGGCCAAATCCTCTCTCCCGAGTTAGATTCAACACTTAAATCATTCAATTAGTGATCAAGTAATTGAAAGCATTACACATAAAATTGCATGCATAGAATAAGAACAAATTCATACCCAAAATTCAATCAAAAAATTTAAGCAACTACATCATACCCTAAGACAAACAACTAGCAATTCATAGTCTTTAAACCACAAACACTAATTGAAAGAAAAGCCATAAAAACTACAAGAGTTAAGGGAAAGAGAAAGGAAAACTCGAATCCGTCGAAACCGACACGTCCCCGTCACGATCTCCACATCTTCTCGCTTGATTCCCGCTCCTTGGCCTTGCTTTAGCTCCCACCAAAGGTCTCTAGTCGAAATTAGGGCTAAAATCTAACCAATTGGCCTCCCCTTGGCCGTAGCATGAAAAGATGAATTTATAGAAAATCTGGCGACAGCGTCAAGACGCTATGGACAGCGTCGCGACGCTGTCGCGATACCGCATTTTTGGAAATTTTGCCTATAGCGTCGCGACGCTATGAATTTTTTTTTTTTTTTTTTTTTTTTTTTTTTTTTTTTTTTTTTTTTTTTTTTTAGATTGAAGACTCCATTTTGACTCCAATTGCTGAATTAAGCTTCAAACACATACTTCCTACAAATAAAACATAAAAATGCATAAATTTGGGCAAATAATTGTAAAAGACTAGCTTAATTAATCAGAGAAAAATAGCTAGCTATGCTCGCTATCAGAAGCCTTGAGGGGAATTCTCTAAGAGTAGGAGAATGAATGGAATGTCTTTCACCCCACCCCAGGGGTCCTATTTATAGTAAAAGCCAAGACCTTTTTCCTAATAGTAAAAGGAAGACCTTGCCTAATAGGAAAAAATCTCTAATTTTAATAAATAATTAATAAATTCCATAATTAATTAATTTCCCAATTAAATATCATATATTTAATCTTAGGGATTTTATTAAAATTAAAATTAATATGAATCCAATTCATATTAAATTTATTTGAACTCTTTCAAATATTTTCTTTTCTAATAGGAAAAGGTCTCTAATTTTAATAAATAATTAATTAATTCCATAATTAATTAATTACCCAATTAAATATCATATATTAAATCTTAGGGATTTTATTAAAATTAATATGAATCCAATTCATATTAAATTTATTTGAATTCTTTCAAATATTTTCTCTCAAGAATTGATTTTTGAAATTAATTAAAAAATTATATTATAAAATTTCATAAATTTTATATTATAATGCATCAATATACATTATACGATTCCCCAAATAAATTGAACACTTTCAATTTATAATTTATACTTAACTGCCTCAAGTCTCTTTACGAGCTACCAGTGGGACCTAATGGACCTACAGATCAGAAGCTCCAACGATACGAGACTAATTGGTCAAACTCATTAACCAAGTTAGTCAACATTCGTTAACTGTGGGTCACTCCACTAAAGACCCACAACTACACTCTTCTCACTGTAGAATATTTCTGTGTCCACGGATATTGACCAATGCAGTAAGTAGATCCTTCACGTGTGTTCGTAACACCAGCTGGGTCAAATTACCGTTTTACCTCTGGGTTACCTCTGGTTCCTTAAGTACCACTGATTCTTCTAATGAACAAGTTGTTTAGGGTCCAACCACTAAACAGGAGTTCCTCTCGGGCCAGGAGAGGACGGCGCGCCTTTGTTCAAGCCCCGAAATCAGCCCTTAAGGAAACACACATCTACTTACCCCAATAGGGGAAAAAGTTAATTCCATCTTGTACTGTTATGTTCCTAGCCCCCATTCGGTCTTGCCCCTGAAATGGTAGGATTATTGAGTCGGCGAACTGGCCACTCTCACCCATACAAATCTAAGGACAATCCCTCCTGAAAGGGGTTCATAACAGACTCAGGATTGAGATTGAGTTACCTAGGTCATCCTATTGAAATAGAAACCTAAACTAGTTAACGACGTTACATCTAGTGGTTACTATTTCGCGGTCCGGTCTTATGCAAACTCATTGCATAGGATACCCCCACCCACATGTCTCCTACATGGATGCTTTGGATCATTGCATCTGTATCGAATACAAGGTGGGTCGTATCACATAGTGTCACCAGGATAAGGTACCCAGCCTTATCCATATACTATAGACCTTTTAGGTTGTTACTTGGACACTAATCCCCGTATGTCCCCACATACTAGTCCAAGTTTCATTTAAACAACCTTGGATCTTAGTTTATTGGATTTAGGGTTTATTAATGCAAACTCGATTATTCAATAACCAAATTACTGAATTACTCAAATAACACTTTATTGAGATCGATTAATTTGTTTCATTTACTATCTACGAGTTTTAGGGCATAAAACCCAACACTCATAAAGGTGATATAGGAGAAAAAGCTCAAAAGAGATTGTTCGGTGGTATAGGGCAAGCTACCTAAGCCTATATCAACTATAGGGTTATAAATTGCATTCATGAATTATCTATGTCGGAGTCGAGTCACAGAAATATGCATAACGGTACTCGCTTAGCCTTCTAACGGTTCTTGGGAGCAAGGCCAAATAGAAGTTAAATCTAACCCAATGCATTGAGAAGGCTTAAGTTGAATAATCCATGATTAAAGTTATTTCCTTTGGGATGAATCCATATTGAATACCTCGTTTTATTTATTATTGTTATTCTTTATTCATTTACTTGTGTTATTTATTTTTCTAGAAATCAATCATCAATCATTTCTTTCATTACCTATTTTTAAGCAATCAGTTGAGTAGTTTCTTCTTCAAATCTGAATTTCTAATTTAGTCCTTGTGGGATCTATACCCTTGGAATACTTCTAAGGTTTTTATTACTACGTGCGATAGTGTATACTTACACTAAGGTTGGCTGAATTTATCTTTATTATTATCTATCATCTTATCTCACATCTATCATTCAGCCTCTGTCGCACAAATTTCCCAAGAAATTCACCTCAGACGCTGTTCATCAGTGTCTCGACGCTGTATCGATTTTCGGCCACACACGGAAAACCAACAGCGTCTCGACGCTGTGTCGAGTTTTTAGCAAGGCGACCAGGGTTTCAGCAGCTTTGGTTCGTGATGTAGACGATTCTGTTCAGTCGTTTCAGCTTTGGTTCATGGTGCATTGGCTTGGTTCAAGGTTTTGGAGGTCGGTTCGAGCTGGTTCAGGTCGTGTTGATCCGATTCGTGAGCGGCAAAAGACTTATTAGGATAAAATTATGCAAAATTAATATAATTTATCGCTTTATTTTATCCTAGGGGCCAAATTATCGGTTCATTTGCTATTTAAATGCTTTATGGATGTTATTTCAATTAAATTTGTTGGGACTGGTGCCCTAAAACTCATAGATAGTGAATGAAACAAATAGTTATATACTTGTTCGATAAAGTTGTTATCGAGTTTTTTGTTCACTTAAAGTCATTAAATAAGTGAATTGCACATTAAATAACCAAAATCCAATAAAGAAACATTCATGGCTATATGATATGAATACTTAAACTATATGTAGTGACATAAAAGTTGATCGAGTTCAAGTAATAGCTTAAATGGTCTACAGTATAGGGATAAGGTTGGGTACCTTATCTTAGAAACACTATGAGTTGCGGCCCACTTTGTCTATAGTGCAAATGATGTGATCCTGAATCGTTCATGTAGAGACACGCGAATGGGGGCGTCCTATGCAAATAAGTTTGCATAAGACCAAGACCAAGAAATAAGTCAATTTCCTTTATAACACCGTTTACTATTGAAACTGACTTATTTTTGTGCGATGACCTAGGCAACTCGATCTTAATCCTAAGCTAACTATGAACTCCTGTTTATTTGAGTTTGTCCTTAGATCTGCATGGGTGAGAGTGGCTCATCATCGCGGACTCAATAAACCCCCCATTTTAGGGATAGGAACGGGTAGATAGCTGGGGACATAGTCTGGTGTTGGGTTTCCAGAGTGAGTAAAAATAAGATATAAAAAGACTCTAGAACTCTGTGCAAGTATACACAGTCTGCAGCAAGTAATAAGTATTTATCGAATCCAAGGTATGAATTAGCTTTCACTTTATCTATTTTGTTTAGCCTTTTAATGGTTTCAAGAATGGTTAAAATGATTGGTTTTTATAGAAATGCTGAAGCAAAAGAAATGACAGAACAGAAAATAAACAAACAGGCAGACAGATTAGAAACAGGCGCTGGTCAGGATGTAGTAATTGTTTTAAAAGATGCTCTAGCAATATTATTGATCATGCAAAACTCTCGCAGTCTTATTAGCAGATTCCTCCCGGAACTCCGAATTTTTTAGAATATGTTTCAACTCCAATGAAGCTCTACCGATCAAGCACTAGGCAACTGGCTATCCCTAGCTCAGTCACTGGCGTTCACCAATACACAATGATCTAGTGTGATTAACCGCCACACACTCCCTAAATCATCCCTGAAACTAGAGAGAGGTATTCATACCGGCTGGCCAGGCGGGCATAAAATAGAAATGAACACAACAATTAATCAAGATGCATAGAATCAATATTTATTACTAGAAATTAAGCACGACAATTACATGCTCCCTAACCAACGCCTAAAGCTACTTAGTTCATAAAATGCATGGAAACACACGTTACAATCTGAGTAAGCATATCCATATTCACAAAATAATACAAGAAAATATTAATTCCCTTGATCAGCTTGCAAATGATGGTTTCCTTGATGGTCTCCAATCTCTCTCCTCTATTCGGCTCCCAAAGGTGGAAGTAACCTTTCCAAGAATGGAATGTTTCTCCCAAAGATGGAAGGAATTTGACTTGGGCGGCTATCTCCTTTTATAGAGTGATACGAGGCTTGAATTAGGTTGACCTAGACACGTGGATGGCTCTCCTTGCTTCATAAATCCGAGAACAGCTTAACAGAATTCAGTTTGTTAAATTGGCTAACGAGTTGTGACGTGGCAGTTTTTGCTCCCAGCTTTGCTTTAGCACAGATTTTGCTCCCTTAAGTCGCCCAGCAACATATTATGCACAAAATAATTTCCAAAGCTTCCATTCTGATGTGGAATTTTCCTTACCGCAAGCGCACGGGTCAAGTAATAATAAAGTGTTCGTATAAACGAGTGTCGTCCTCTGAATTGGATTTTTAAGCAAATCAAGTATTGTGAATTATCTTGCTCAATTTTATTTAGGGATCAAAAAGTAGTGAGAGAATGATATGAAAACTAAATCAAAGCAAGTAAAAAGTGGAAATTCAATTGGAAAAACACTTAGGGAATTGATTTCGCCGATTTAGTCTAGGATTGATTTTAAGGAGTAAGTTATTATGCACAATGAAATTATGAGCCAAAGACCCTTTAATCACAACTACCTCTCCCGAGTATAATTGGTTCTCATGCAAATTAACCAACTTGATATCCCTATCTAAGTTTATTAATATGCAAGGCAATGAGATCTTTTGACCAATTCTAAAGTTAATCTGAAATCGTCACGAATTAGAAAATAAACTTTAGTCATGCAATCTTGAGTATGTCTATATCAAATCCCCTCTCCCGAGCTAGATTCAAAACATAAATCATCCAACTAATGGCCAATCAATTGAAAGCATTAAATCAAGATTACAAACATAATAAACATTGCACAACTTAAACCATAAATCAATCCATAAACTCAACCAACTACATCAATCCCTAAGCTACAAGTTTAGCTACTCATGATTTGTATTACAAGCTCAACTAAACATAATAAAGCCATAAAATCTCGCTAAGAAAAGGAAAGGGAAAAGAAAACTCAATGTAGGCCGAGACCGAACGTCCCCGTCATGATCCCCACGAACAATGGGTTGATTTCCGCTTTTCTCCCTCTTGTTCAGCCTCAATCCTCTGTTTTCTCCTCTGTTTTACGGCTCCAAAAGTATCCAAAAGAGTCCCCCCAAAAACCTAGCCGAAAGGAAGCTTTTATTCTGATTTTTCGTCGTAGCGTCGAGACGCTATCCAGACAGCGTCTCGACGCTGCCTCTAAAACACGCGCGTCTGGAATGGAAATAACGGTAGCGTCGAGACGCTATTGTCACAGCGTCTCGACGCTGTGACGCTGCCGCCTCTTCTAATTAAGGAAAACCAGCGTCGAGACCCTCCAAGAGTGGCGTCTCGACGCTGATGGGCAGAATGCCCTCTTTTGGCTCCTTGTTGCTTGAACTTTCTGGTTCTTTGGCATATTTTCACGTCCCGAACACCCGATTAACTCCAATTCCACGTTTTAGCTCTAATCATCGCTTTCCTACAAAATAAGCAATAAAGCACAATAAAATGGCCCAAAAATCATAAAAGACTAGCTAAATTAAATAAGTAAAAGTAGCTAGCTATGCTCGCTATCAAATACCCCCAAACTTAAGCTTTTGCTAGTCCTCGAGCAAACTACAAATCAAACACACAGTGGAAGAATGGATGCAATAATCATAACTCAATCCTCAAGGCTCAAAAGTCAATAGTCAAGCAAGCAAGAGACATGCACATAAGGACCAATGAGGGAGACAAATTAAAATTTTTCCAAAATTAACTTGCACAAGCGAGATCTAACTCAACAAGATCAGACTCTACTAGCCCGGGATTGGATTATTAAACTCTCAACTCATCTTCCCTCTACACTGGCACTAAGGTTTCACTAATGAGTTAATGAAACAAATTAGTTTGTTTTCCTCCCAACTTAGGTGCTTATAATTAACAATTAAATTAAGCAAGTATATGTGGCACTAGCTTTCACACACCCATTGCAGGGACCCTTAACCTGAGTTTTCTCTGGTTGGCCTAACTGATCACAACAGGGGTAGCTCTTTTTGCCTAAATCTTTATTACTCATTGCTTTGTGCGCACAAGTCATGACTTTTTTCTTTTTCAACAATAACAACAAGAATGATTTTTCTTTCATGATCATGATAAGCAGGTATTCTTTTCTTTTCTCCTAAGCAAGATCAAACATGCTAATTTGCAAAAAATTAACTCTTTAGCTCTACCCTACACCTATCGAGGTGACAACAAGCATATGAACCCAATAATTCGCTCCTAAGCATTCAAATCCAAATCTAGCTAAGACAAATACTCTACTCATGCAAGCCATCTCCTAGAAAAATTTTAAAAAGTCTCCCTTTTTGGGCACTCATGCTTACAACTCATCACAAGCTTGAAAATTGACAAGAAAGCCTATCCTAGGACATCATAATCATGCAAAAATACATCCAGACAACAACCATATGCATAATTCAAAGAAAGCTCAAAACTATAGCCCGAACTCAGATGCTCAAGGGCTCCACAAACATGCTAATCCACCCCCAAACTTAAAACATGCATTGTCCTCAATGTATAAAGAAAATAAGGCATAAACAAGCATGAGAACAATAAAATAATGAAAGGAGTGAACAATGCTGGCCTGGAATAATGATGACTTCTTGACTGAAAGCTTGGAATCTTGAAAGCTTGAAAGCAAAGGAGAGAAAGACAACAAGACCTACAAAACAAACACAAACAATAAATAAAACTCAAAAGAAAGACACAACTAACTTAGTTGGGTTGCCTCCCATAAGCGCTTGTTTAACGTCATTAGCTCGACGTGTTGACCGTGCTTCAAGGAGGATTCTTTTCTGTGAATCCAACAGAGGTGCTCTTTCTTGCACCTTTCTTGTAGCCCATGAAAAGCACTTCAGATTGTCCCTTAGAGTCTTGAACTGCCTTAAAAATTTCTTTTTCGTTCCTGACTCTAAGAGTGAGCTCCCTGCGCTCAATATCAATAATCACTCGCCCAGTAGCGAGGAATGGTCTTCCTAGTATGACAGGCATTGAAGGATTTTCTATCATGTCCATAACATACAGATCAATAGGGAGGAAAAATCTACCTACTCTGATTAAAACATTTTCTACAATGCCAACTGGTCTAACCACAGATTGATCAGCCAATTGGAGCTTTACAGGAGTAGATTTAATCTCACCTATGTCTAACTTTTTACACAAGGACAAAGGAATGATATTAATGCTAGCACCTAAGTCACATAAAGCTCTAAAAGAGTAAGTACCAAAACTACAAGGAACAGAAAAACTCCCTGGATCTGCTACTTTTTCAGGTACCTTCTGTTGTACTCTTGTGCTGCATGTGGAAGCAAGATATACCGTGTCAACCTTCTTTTCCTTTCGCTTCTTTGCTAACCACTCCTTCATGAACCTGTTATATTGGGGCATCTCCAATGCCTCTGCAAAAGGAATATTAATATTCAGATTCATAAAAACATTCATAAATTTGTCAAACTGAACCTGATTGCTCTTTTTCTTCTTTTTCTTCTTCTTTTCCTTGGGAACCATCAGTGTGGGAGAAGGAATAGGAGGCTCAGGTTCAGGCTTTTCAGCCTCATCAGATGATGTGTCCTCCTCAGCTTCCCCTGTGGGCGTGTCATAGTCCTCAGACTCAGGCTCCTCTTCATTTTCCTCCTGGTGCACAGTGATTGCCTTACAGTATTCCATCTGAGTTTTCTCCTGCTCAGCTGGGGCCTTACCTTTATTTATGGTGCTTACAACACTTACCAACTGTCCCAGCTGAGTCTCAATGTTCTTTATGGTTGCACTGTGGCCATTGACTGTGGTGTTGATGGCCATGACTGCCTCCTCTAACTTGGTTGTCCTGTTACTTGACTCTGCAATGAAAGCTCCAACAAGATCTTCTAACTTTTTATTTTCTTGAGTTTGAGGGGCAAAACCAAGGGGATAAAGAACATTCTTAGTATTGGCATAAGAGAAATTTTCATGGTTCCTATTGTTAGGGTGATAATGTGTAGGTGTAGAATTATTATTATATCCCCTAAAATTAGAATTTGATACATACTGAACCTGTTCAATGGTCTCCTCCTGAGGTCTAGATGCCAAAGCAGCAGCTGATTCAATTGACTGTGCACTCCCTGTACCTGAAAATTTCATAAAAGCATTAGCAAGGGAGGTCATCTGGGCCTGGAGTGCACTTACTTTATCAACCTCAAACACTCTAGCAGCAATCTTTTTAGGTGCAGACCGCTCAGATGGCCACTGATAGCTGTTGGTGGCCATATCCTCTAATAATGTTCGAGCATTTTCCACGGTCTTGGACAACAGAATCCCACCTGCAGCTGCATCAACAATCGTTTTTGTACTAGGAGTTAAACCATTATAAAACAATTGAACCTGAAGCCAGTCGGGATATCCATACTGAGGGCACTTCCTCAGTAACTCTTTAAATCGCTCCCAGGCCTCGAACAGCTGTTCATCATATTGTTGTTGGAATGTCCCAATCTCGGTCCTCAGCTTGACCGTCTTTGCAGGAGGGAAGAATTTTTTCAGAAAAGCCTGGACCAAAGCATCCCAAGTGGTGATGCTCCCAGGGGGAATGGACTGCAACCAATCTCGTGCTTTATCCTGCAAAGAAAAGGGAAATAAACGTAAGCGAATAGCATCCTCAGACACTCCATTAATTTTTACCGTCCCACAAATATCCAAAAATGATTTAAGATAAGAATTTGGATCCTCGGTGGGCGATCCTCTATATGCACAGTCTCGAGCCATCTGAATGAGACCGGTCTTCAGCTCAAAGTTGTTGGCATTGATCGGGGCATAGACAATCCCCGATTGTTGCCCCTGAAACACGAGCTGGAAGTAATCTCTAATAGGCCTAGGCTCCTCAGGTGGATTTTGGTCAGCCATCTGAATAATTTCTCTATTTTCCCTTCGAAGCCTATGAATTGTTCTTTCAATCTCGGGATCCAACGGTATCACTTCTCTACTACTACGCATACAAAAAACAAATCTACCCTAACAAGGAAAGAAAACAATTATGGAAAGAAACAAAGAAAAGAAAACAATTAATCTAAATATGGAAAATATAATCTAGAAAAGGAAACAAAATAACCTAATATGGAATGCAAAAATAAATATGGCAAAACACAAATAAGGAATCTAACAAATAAAGAAAAACTAATCTACAAAGGAAAGAAAACACTAAAAAGGAAAAAGAATCTATCTATGGAAAATAATCAAACAACCTAAACTAGAAAAACAAATATGGAAAGAAAAACAAATAAGGAAAAAAATGCAAACAACCTAGAAAAGTAAAAATACACCCTAAATTAAGATCAAACAATTTTTTCACAATATCAATCTAGCTAAATGTGCCAATCCCCGGCAACGGCGCCAAAAACTTGATGTGGAATTTTCCTTACCGCAAGCGCACGGGTCAAGTAATAATAAAGTGTTCGTATAAACGAGTGTCGTCCTCTGAATTAGATTTTTAAGCAAATCAAGTATTGTGAATTATCTTGCTCAATTTTATTTAGGGATCAAAAAGTAGTGAGAGAATGATATGAAAACTAAATCAAAGCAAGTAAAAAGTGGAAATTCAATTGGAAAAACACTTAGGGAATTGATTTCGCCGATTTAGTCTAGGATTGATTTTAAGGAGTAAGTTATTATGCACAATGAAATTATGAGCCAAAGACCCTTTAATCACAACTACCTCTCCCGAGTATAATTGATTCTCATGCAAATTAACCAACTTGATATCCCTATCTAAGTTTATTAATATGCAAGGCAATGAGATCTTTTGACCAATTCTAAAGTTAATCTAAAACCGTCACGAATTAGAAAATAAACTTTAGTCATGCAATCTTGAGTATGTCTATATCAAATCCCCTCTCCCGAGCTAGATTCAAAACATAAATCATCCAACTAATGGCCAATCAATTGAAAGCATTAAATCAAGATTACAAACATAATAAACATTGCACAACTTAAACCATAAATCAATCCATAAACTCAACCAACTACATCAATCCCTAAGCTACAAGTTTAGCTACTCATGATTTGTATTACAAGCTCAACTAAACATAATAAAGCCATAAAATCTCGCTAAGAAAAGGAAAGGGAAAAGAAAACTCAATGTAGGCCGAGACCGAACGTCCCCGTCACGATCCCCACGAACAATGGGTTGATTTCCGCTTTTCTCCCTCTTGTTCACCCTCAATCCTCTATTTTCTCCTCTGTTTTACGGCTCCAAAAGTATCCAAAAGAGTCCCCCCAAAAACCTAGCCGAAAGGAAGCTTTTATTCTGATTTTTCGTCGTAGCGTCGATACGTTATCCAGATAGCGTCTCGACGCTGCCTCTAAAACACGCGCGTCTCTGGAATGGAAATACCAGTAGCGTCGAGACGCTATTGTCACAGCGTCTCGACGCTGTGACGCTGCCGCCTCTTCTAATTAAGGAAAACCAGCGTCGAGACCCTCCAAGAGTGGCGTCTCGACGCTGATGGGCAGAATGCCCTCTTTTGGCTCCTTGTTGCTTGAACTTTCCGGTTCTTTGGCATATTTTCACGTCCCGAACACCCGATTAACTCCAATTCCACGTTTTAGCTCTAATCATCGCTTTCCTACAAAATAAACAATAAAGCACAATAAAATGGCCCAAAAATCATAAAAGACTAGCTAAATTAAATAAGTAAAAGTAGCTAGCTATGCTCGCTATCACATTCTTCCAAATGGGTTAAAACATATAATATTTATCTAAAAACAACCCTATTAAGCACAAAAGACACACAAATCAATATAGAAATAAGGTCTAAATAACTCCCTTTTGGAGAGTTATCACACCCGCAAACTTTAACTATTGCGCATCCCGAGCAATACTAATCAACCTTCCCTTAAGAATTCAAAACGTTAGACAAAGCATAGCTTAATCAAAACAGATAATCCAACACTACCTTCAACCTTTACCTGAGCATTCTGCAAAACCAAGCTCTGCTGCAGCAAAATAATTCTTCCGGCATGGACAAATAATCACCACTTTTAAGTCAATTCTAAGAACTTGCCACAACTTAGCTCTATTATCAGACATATTTAAAACACATTTTCAAGGGGTTTATATTTTTGTTTTTCGGACTTAAAGCAGCCCTACAGTCATGAGCTCTTGAGCATGGGATGACCCACTTTATGGTGCAGTATACCCTTGCCTCAAACTCATCACCAACTAGGCTAAATACTCTTTGTAAAGCTCAAAAATCCTTAATTATTCTATCTCTTGCCCCTTAGAATGGCGACATTTTATGATGAAGCTCACCTAAGTTCTGGGAGACAGACAACTGTTGGATCATCATTCATCCTTCAAAACTTTTGCTCCATGAATTTTCTCAGCAAAATTTTCAACAATCAACTTTTTCAGCAAATAATTTTTCATCATTTTTCACATTTCCTAGGTCACCTTTTGATGCGAAGACAAACTGTGGGTATCACAAATGTCCCCGATTACTCAATAACCTAACAAATTATTTAATGAAGGAGAGGAATGCTCGAGCAAAACAATTGGAGTAGATAAAAGTCCCCCAAACTTGCATTATTCATTGTCCTCAATGAATCATTAATTTTGTGAAGTATACCCCCAAACTTAAATTTTTCTATCTGAATTTTCAACCTAAGCGTGGGACTAGGACTAAGCTTAAAGTGGATCAAATAAGTCAACACTACCTCCAAAATCTTCTTTGCCGCAACTGTGACCAGGCTAGAAGAATTGCTCAAGCAAAAGGTTTCTGGAGATCAGAATACCTTGATCTAACTAAGCTTAACCAGTCCAAGCTTCAAAAATTCAGAAGAAATCAGTTAAGTTAGAATTACTCAGTGCCATAGAACAGAAACAACTTAGAAATTTCATTAAAAACATAGAAAGAAATTACAAAAGCAGATATATTTTTTCCTGAAACAGAAAAATTAAAAAGAAGCAAATATAACATCAACAGAAACGGAGGTTAGAAAATGCGCGAGCAAACAAAAAATTAAACACAAAAATCATGCTCGCTCAGGATCACTTCATCCGTCAGTCCTCCTGACCCTGCTCATTCTCATCATCCTCTTCTCCTCTTTCAACAGGTGGGGGTGGTATCCAAGGATTAAATAGATCATCGGGAAACATAGGGAAGGCCTGGTATGGCTTGGAGAAATTGGATTGCAAGGCCCTCCGAAGTGTGTCATCTCTCCTCTTAGCATAGGTCCAATAGGTTTGAGCTTGCCTTTTAGCAAACTCTTGCCTACTGGCCGACAGTGCCAGTTTCTTTAGGATTTGATGAATACCACACACTAGCCCACACTGGCGTGCCTCCTGCGTACGCTGAAGTCGCGCCAGATTGGGCGTATCTATGATTCCCTTGTCAAGCAGAATCACATCCTCTGGAACCGTGGGCACTCCTGCCCTGCTGCATAGCATCGTGATTGTGTTCGGGAAAAACAGCTTCCCCACCTTCTTGAGCCAGCAACTTAAAATCTCATTCGAAATAATTTTTCCAACATCAATGCTCAGGGATCGAAGAATGGCGAATATCAGAAGCACTCGTTCACGAGACACTATTGAATCATGCGTAGTCGGAAGCAAACGAAGCTTAATGAAGCCCAACCAAGTATTGGCTTCACTCTTTAGGTAAGTCGCTTGAATGGTGCGTTTCTCCGTTTTGGATAGCCTCCATTGAGCCCCTTCAATTCCAACCTCTCGGACCGTCGCATTTAATTGATCACTTGACGGTGCCACAACCATCTCATTAAAGCCCGCATGTGGGAAGTCCTGAAGGTTGAATAACGAGTTGATAGCCCCTGGGCTCCAGTCAACAGGTACTCCTCGAACTATGGCCTGAAATTCCTCTGCATTATCAACATTCGCATAGAATTCTCGAACAATATTCGAATTCACTGGGTCCGGTTTCGCACAGAACTGACTCCAACTAAGATTTGCGATTCGTACTCTCAAGAAATGTGGTAGATCGTCACCAAACCCTCTTTCGAATAAGAAATCCCTTCTTAGCATCTCTCGGTATTTTGCTCGAGCAAGCTCATTGATGAAGCGGAGGAAAGGTCCTTCTCTTACTTCCTCTACAGGTTCATCCGATGCTTCAGCAATTCCTTTGCCTCTGTCTGCTCTAAGCTTTCTCAAAGTTTCTTCCGCTGCTTCTTCTCTTTCTCTGTCCTCAGCTTCCATTTTCTCTCGTTCCTCTCGTTCCGCCTTCTCTTTCTCAGAATCCGACGACGGTGGTGATGGGGTATCAGTTCGAATCACCTGAACGCGCCCAGCCTTTCGCTTCACCCGGCGTCGTTTCGGTGCTTCTGGCATGATGACCTCAACACGAGCCTCTTGCTCCTGTCCATTACCTTCCTCAGGCGCAACCTCCGCCTGTTTTTCTTGCACCTCGTCAATCTGCCTTTCTCGAATCTCCTCGATATTCTCTTCTTGAACTCTTTCTGTATCCGCCACTCTCGGCTCAGTCTGCTCTGGATTTTGTTCCTCTGGTTCCTGCGGATCTTCTTCAACCACTGTGGCAGCAACGTCTTCCACAACCTTCTGTACAGCTTCTTGATCTTCAGCCCGCTTTCCTTGCCTTCTCCTTCTTTTGGCTTCTTTTTCCTCCAGCGTCTTCTTCTTCTTCGCTCTTACTTTCTGTACTTCAGGGGTAACAGGTACCTCTTCCTCCTCATTCTCCCTCTCTTTTCTTGCTCTCGTTTTCGCCATTGGAGGGTTAAAGGACTTACAGAAAATCGAAACAAAGAAAGAAGAATGCACACGACAAAGGTTGAAACAAGAAAATGGAGTGAGAAGCACTTACCGAAGGGTTTGGAATAAATAGAGCTTCAGCAAATCAAATCATAACCGAAAGGTTTTTCCCTTATTAATTGATTTTACCATTCAAAAACCGCATGCAATTTGAACAATTAAACCACCAACGGTAAAATCTTGGATTCCATTCGCCTATGGTAAATTATTATGCGCTGTCCAACGGCTAAACCCTTCGATTATCCCTGTTTGACACGTGGCTCCATTAGATGGCTCATTCAATTAACCTACCCATAGGAAATTTAAAATCCTAGCGGTAAAAGTAAAAAAAAAACCCTTCTTATTCGAAAGATTTGCTTCAGCCATAACTTTGCCGCAACAACCTTCTGAACAAAAGATTAGCTGAAGAATCTTGGATATAGAATTCAAATCCAAAAATAGAAAAAATCAAATCCGAAAATTCAAATATAAACTAACCGCTCAAATCAAATCTCATCTTTTATTCAAAACCGAATAAATCAAGAAAATCTTTATTAAATCTAAACCTAAACAGAAATTCAAATAACCGAAAATAAAAACTGACTTTAAAATCTAACTAAATCTAATTGGAATAAATAAAAACTAAACTGGCAAAAATAATAAAAATATTCAGAATTACTACAAAATTACGGAATTCAAAAACAACGAATTTAAAATAAATCATGCAAAATTTAAACAAACCAAATCTAACCTAATTTAAATTAGAATCAACCAAATCATAACAAGAAAATAAAATACAAACAACCACTGGGAGCTTAAAATTTTGCTCTTTAAAATGCTCCCGCAAAAATCTTGCTCTCTCAATCATCAACCAACTTTAGGGAAGGATATTTCGTCTGGAACTCCTCTCCCCAATAATGTTTCACACGCTGTCCATTCACTTTGAACACTCTCCCATATTTTTCATCCTGCAAAGTAATCGCTCCATGGGGAAAAACCTCTATCACAATAAATGGCCCTGACCATTTAGATTTTAGTTTTCCAGGAAACAATTTCAATCTAGAATTATAAAGCAAAACTCTTTGACCCTTGACAAACTCTTTAGGTTTAATTTTCCTATCATGCCACAGCTTAGTCTTTTCTTTATACATTTTCGAATTTTCATACGAAAGTTGGCGAAATTCCTCCAACTCGTTAAGCTGCAGCATTCTAATTGCTCCTGCACGACTCAGATCAAAATTTAATTTCTTCAAAGCCCAAAACGTTTTATGCTAAAGCTCTAATGGTAAATGACAAGCTTTCCCATATACTAACCTATAGGGAGACATACCTAGAGGAGTCTTATAGGCTGTCCTATAAGCCCAAAGAGCCTCATCCAACCTAAAAGACCAATCCTTCCTAGATGGATGAACTACTTTTTCTAGAATTGATTTAATTTCCCTATTATTTATTTCAGCTTGACCATTTGCTTGTGGGTGATAAGGAGTAGCTATCCCATGCTTGATTCCATACTTAGCTAAAAGCTTAGCTAAGATATTATTAACAAAATGTGTACCCTCATCACTTACTAAAGCTCTAGGTGTCCCAAACCGCGCAAAGATGTGCGATTGAAGAAACCTTGCTACTGTCTTGGCATCATTCTGATGGCATGCAATGGCCTCCACCCACTTAGACACATAATCAACTGCCAATAAGATAAAAACATTACCATTAGAAGGGGGAAATGGCCCCATAAAATCAATACCCCATACATCGAATAATTCAACTTCCAAAATGTAAGTAAGAGGCATTTCATCTCTAGGCCCTAAGTTTCTTCTCCTTTGGCAGGCATCACATTGCTTGTAGAACCAATGGGCATCCTTAAACAAGGAAGGCCAGAAGAATCCGCAATGCAAAATCCTCATAGCTGTCCTCTAACCGCTGAAATGGCCTCCATACGGCGAAGAGTGACATTGCTCCAGGATTTCCTTTGCTTCATCACCTGAAACACATCTACGAATAATACCATCAGAGCATTGCTTATACATAAATGGCTCATCCCAATAAAAATATTTCGCATCATGCTTAAACTTCTCCATCTGCCTCCAATCCATATCAATAGGAGTGACTCCTTTTACCAAAAAGTTAGCAATATCAGCATACCAAGGGACATCCTTCACTACCTTTACCTCAACAGCAAAAAGCTGTTCATCTGGAAAAGAATCTGAAATGGCAAATTGCTTCAGCAAAGATGATGATGGATCAAGACGAGACAAGTGATCTGCAATGACATTCTCTGATCCCTTCTTGTCCTTTATCTCCAAGTCGAATTCCTGCAATAATAAAACTCAACGAATTAGTCTAGGCTTTGCATCCTTTTTAGACATTAAATACCTTATTGCTGCATGATCCGTGAAAACCGTGACTTTGGATCCAACCAAATACGACCGGAATTTCTCAAAGGCAAACACAACAGCTTGACTCCTTTTCAGAAGATGTATAGTTGACTTGTGCCTCATTTAAAACTCTGCTTGCATAATATATAGGATGAATAAATTTGCCCTGCTTTTGCCCCAGCATATCACCTATTGCAGCATCACTCGCATCACACATTACCTCAAATGGTAAATTCCAATCAGGTGCACAAAGAATGGGTGCTGAGATTAAAGCAGCCTTTAAAGTCTCAAAAGCCTTCCTACAATCTGCATTAAAGTCAAAAACATGATCAGTGCACAATAAGTTACAAAGAGGTTTACTGATTTTTGAGAAATCCTTTATGAACCTTCTATAAAATCCAGCATGACCTAAAAAACTTCGAATCCCTTTCACTGAATTCGGTGGTTCTAGTCTCTCAATAACCTCAATTTTTGATCTATCAACTTCTAGATCATTCTTAGAAATCCTATGTCCTAACACAATGCCCTCCTTCACCATGAAGTGGCATTTCTCCCAATTAAGAACTAGATGGGTATCCTCACATCTTTTTAACACCTTACCTAAATTATCCAAACAACTCTGAAAAGACCCTCCAAAAACTGAAAAATCGTCCATAAATACCTCTACAGTGGACTCAATCATATAAGAAAAAATTGCCAACATACACTGCTGAAATGTTGCTGGAGCATTGCAAAGGCCAAAAGGCATTCGCCTAAAAGCAAACGTCCCATAAGGGCAGGTGAAAGTGGTTTTTTCCTGATCCTCAGGAGCAATGGTAATCTGGTTATACCCAGAATAACCTTCCAAGAAACAGTAGTAGGCCTGACCAGCCAATCTATCCAACATCTGGTCAATAAATGGTAGAGGGAAGTGGTCCTTACGGGTGGCTTTATTAAGCCTCCTGTAATCCATGCAAACCCTCCAGCTAGTTACTGTCCTGGTTGGGATCAATTCATTATCTTTATTGCTCACTACAGTGACACTTCCTTTCTTAGGAACACATTGGACAGGGCTTACCCAATTGCTATCTGCAATCGGATAAATAATGTCCACATCCCACAATTTAATCACCTCCTTTTTAACAACCTCTTTCATTGCAGGGTTAAGCCTTCTCTGTTGCTCAATACTTCTAAAGGATCCCTCCTCTAGAGTGATTTTGTGCATACAGAAAGATGGGCTAATTCCCTGAATGTCAGCCAATGTCCAACCGATAGCCTTGCGATATTGCTGCAGCAATTTTATTAAGGCCTCCTCATGCTCTAGCATTAAATCTGATGCAACAATAATGGGCAACGTCTCACCCTCCCCAAGATACACATACTTTAGATGATCCGGCAAGGGCTTCAAATCTAAAGGGGGTGCCTCAATCAGGGATGGCTTAATAGGAGGAGCCTTTCTTTGATCTAAATCTAAAGACTCAAAAACATCCTCACACCTAAACACCTCTTTTTCATTTTTTCTTTCTAAAGAACAAACTTCTAAATCCTCTACACTAACCTCTCCATGATCTTCCAAATGTTTGTCATCCGAATCCTGCATTGCTGTCTCAACAATTGTGTTCTCCATAATCCTAATGAAAGAGCAATCTTCCATTTCGTCTGGATACTTCATGGCCTTAAACACATTAAATTTTACTTCCTCATTGTAAACCCTCATTGTTAATTCCCCTTTTTGAACATCTATCAATGCCCTACCAGTTGCCAAAAATGGACGACCTAGAATAATTGGGACATCTTTATCAGCCTCATAGTCTAAGATAAAAAATCAACAGAAAATATGAACTTATCTACCTTTACTAAGACATCCTCAATTTTACCCTCTGGATATGTGATAGACCTATCAGCTAATTGGAGTGTAACTGTGGTAGGCCTAGCTTCACCAATACCTAGCTTTTGATAGACCGAAAGAGGCATAAGGTTAATGCTTGCACCTAAATCACAGAGTGCTCTACCTAGCTCTTTTCCACCTATTGACACAGGTATAGTAAATGACCCTGGATCCTTAGCCTTGGTTGGTAACCCATTCTTAAGAATAGCACTACATTCCTCAGTAAGAGATACAGTTTCAAACTCACCTAACCTCTTCTTTTTAGTTAAAATATCCTTAAGAAATTTAGCATAATTAGGCATTTGCTCAATAGCTTCTACTAAAGGAATATTTATATGCAATTGCTTAAGAATCTCTAAAAACTTTTTAAATTGACCATCCTGATTCTTAGGCCTTTGCCTTTGTGGAAAAGGTAGAGGTGGTACATAAGGTGGGGGCGGCACATAAGGTGGTTCCACATCTGGAACAGAACCAGATGCTCTAGCATCATTATTGCTGCCTCCAACACCCTGACCAGACTCCAACTCTTTCTCAATAACAACATTTTTATCACAATTATTATCTAATTCCTGGGGTTTACTAGGCTCTTTTCTTTCTTCTAGTGGCTTACCACTCCTAAGAGTCACTGCCTTTACCTGCTCCTTACCTTCCCTTTTTGGGTGTTCAGTATCTGAAGGAAGTTTCCCTTGAGGCCTTGCCTTCAACTCATTAGCTAGCTGGCCCATTTGCAATTCCAGGGCTCTCATTGAAGCTTGATTACTTTGAATAGCGGCATCTGTACGAGCCATATATTCTTTCATCATTGCCTCAAGAGAACTCTCCGAATTTTGCTGGGGCAAAGCCTGCTTATTTTGCTGGGGTAATACATGTGCTTTAGCAAATCCCGATTGGTTCACCTTCTACTGTGTTTGCACATTACTTCCTTGTCCTCCCCATGAGAAGTTGGGGTGGTTGCGCCAACCTGGATTATAAAAGTTAGAATACGGGTTGTTCCTCTGATTACCTACAAAAAATACAGAAGATGGGTTGTTGGGGCAAAACTCGTAGTTGTGGTCTTCACCACAATAGACACATGTTTCCGCTGCAACTTGGTTCACCACTGCAGCACGCTCCACAGCTGCCGGCTACTGATGACTAACCACTGTCACATTTTTAAGAGCGTTAGCTAACATTGCAATATCAGCCCTAATGGTGGACACACCATCAACCTCTAACACACTCTTAACTTTTTTATTTGTGCCTCTAACATCTGACCACTGACAACTATTAGTTGATATTCTTTCTAAAATTTCATGAGCTTCATTAAAAGTTTTTGCCAAAAGAGCCCGTCCAGCCGAAACATCAACCATACCTTGGGTTGCTCCATTTAACCCATTGTAAAATGTTTCCATTTGGATACAATGTGGTAAACCATTGGTGGGGACACTTTCGCAAAAGCTCCTTAAACCTTTCCCAAGCCTCACTAAAAGTCTCATCTTCAAGTTGCCTAAACCCTACTATTTCACTCCTCAATTTAGCATTTCTATTAGGTGGGAAATATTTACTCAAAAATTTTTCTGCTAACTCATTCCATGTCCTAATTGATCCTGGAGCAAAAGAATTTAACCATGCCTTTGCTCCATCTCTAAGAGAATACGGGAACAAATTTAATCTAAGGGCATCTCTAGGCACTCCTTGAATTACAAAAGAATCACGGACTCCTAGAAAAGATTTAAGATGTAAATAAGGATCTTCAGATGACAAACCATGGAATTGACCCACGGTTTGCAACATCTGAAACATTACTGGTTTCATTTCAAAATTTGCTGCCTCAATGTGAGGACGTGCAATCCCTGGATTTAACTCATCAAACATTGGAAAAGCATACGCTCGAATGGCTCTGGCCTTATCGTTCACTAACAAGATAGGATTCTCAGCCTGATTATTTTGCTGTCTATTTTGCTCCAGCGGCTGATTTTGCTGCAGCACACGATTCTGCTGGGGATTCGCTGGGTCTTCAGGACCTTGCGGGAGACACGGCACGTCAGCCATTGAATTCTGGTTTCTACGCTGCTCTCTCCTTCTTCTCCTGAATGTCCTCTCGATTTCTGGATCAAGATCGAACCTCACCCCAGGTGGATCGTTCATGCACCAAACTCACGCCTGCAAAAACAAAAGAAACAATCAAAAAGTTCTAGCACCAAACCACTAAAACACATACACAAAACAGATCAGATAAAAACTTATTCAAGTCCCCGGCAACGGCGCCAAAAACTTGTTGGGTTTCCAAAGTGAGTAAAAATAAGATATAAAAAGACTCTAGAACTCTATGCAAGTATACACAGTCCGCAGCAAGTAATAAGTATTTATCGAATCCAAGGTCTGAATTAGCTTTCACTTTATCTATTTTGTTTAGCCTTAATGGTTTCAAGAATGGTTAAAATGATTGGTTTTTATAGAAATGCTGAAGCAAAAGAAATGACAGAACAGAAAATAAACAAATAGGCAGACAGATTGGAAACAAGCGCTGGTCAGGATTTAGTAATTGTTTTAAAAGATGCTCTAGCAATATTATTGATCATGCAAAACTCTCGCAGTCTTATTAGCAGATTCCTCCCGGAACTCCGGATTTTTTAGAATATGTTTCAACTCCAATGAAGCTCTACCGATCAAGCACTAGGCAACTGGCTATCCCTAGCTCAGTCACTGGCGTTCACCAATACACAATGATCTAGTGTGATTAACCGCCACACACTCCCTAAATCATCCCTGAAACTAGAGAGAGGTATTCATACCGGCTGGCCAGGCGGGCATAAAATAGAAATGAACACAACAATTAATCAAGATGCATAGAATCAATATTTATTACTAGAAATTAAGCACGACAATTACATGCTCCCTAACCAACGCCTAAAGCTACTTAGTTCATAAAATGCATGGAAACACACGTTACAATCTGAGTAAGCATATCCATATTCACAAAATAATACAAGAAAATATTAATTCCCTTGATCAGCTTGCAAATGATGGTTTCCTTGATGGTCTCCAATCTCTCTCCTCTATTCGGCTCCTAAAGGTGGAAGTAACCTTTCCAAGAATGGAATGTTTCTCCCAAAGATGGAAGGAATTTGACTTGGGCGGCTATCTCCTTTTATAGAGTGATAGGAGACTTGAATTAGGTTGACCTAGACACGTGGATGGCTCTCCTTGCTTCATAAATCCGAGAATAGCTTAACAGAATTCAGTTTGTTAAATTGGCTAACGAGCTGTGACGTGGCAGTTTTTGCTCCCAGCTTTGCTCCAGCACAGATTTTGCTCCCTTAAGTCGCCCAGCAACATATTCTGCACAAAATAATTTCCAAAGCTTCCATTCTTCGAAATGGGTTAAAACATATAATATCTATCTAAAAACAACCCTATTAAGCACAAAAGACACACAAATCAATATAGAAATAAGGTCTAAATAACTCCCTTTTGGAGAGTTATCACCTGGCAAGACGGAATTCACTCCTACCCAATTTAGGGATAGTAGAGAGGTTGTTCCCTTAAGTGCTGACTCCGAGACATGAGCAAAGGGATCCCGCCTTCTCATTAGCCTGAGAGGTTTTAGGTTTAGTGGTCGGACCACAAACCAATTGTTCATTAGGGACTCGGTGGGGACTTAAAGAACAATATGTAACTTCAGGGGTAAAACGGACATTTGACCCAGCTTTAGTTACGAACAACCTATGAAGTGTCGACTTACTAACCATGGTTATATCGGGTGGACAGAAATATATCTATAGTGAGGGGAGTTCAACTATTGGGCTATAGTGGAGTGTCCCAATAGTTAACGAATGTTGGTTAACTAGGTTATAAGAGTTTAACTAGTTAATCTCGAATTGTTGGAGCCCATGATTTGTAGGTCCATTAGGTCCCCCTGCTAGCTCATATGGAATAAACCTTAGAACAAGGGTGATGAAGAATTTGAAACGTTCAAGTTCATTATTAGGGAGTTCTCGTTCAATTCGATATATTTAACGTAATAGTTTAATTACGAATTAAACTATATCAAAAGAGTTGGAAATATTTAAATATGATTTATATATTATATACATAAGAATGGAGATTCATATTCGAAAAATCGGGTTTGAGAAAGACCGGGAAAGGCATACATTATTTAGTTTAATATTAGATATTAAATAACTATAATTAATTAAAAAGGGTTTAATTAATTATTAGTTTTTGATTGTTGAAATTATTTATACAATTTATAATTAAAATGATAAAAGAAAATAAAAACGAATTTATGAAATTCATTTTTGAAATTGAAAATTATTTTCATTTTCATTTTCTCATTTCTTTTATTCAAGAGCCAAATTGCATTTGATTGCCACTTAATTGGATGTTTAATCCAATTGATCTCTCAGCTGTCTTCATATGGATGAAGAAAATGCATGAGAATGGTCTTTAAAAACAAAAGATACAAGCTGATCAGGGGGTTGGAAAAAATCAACACAAAACTCTCTCTCAAAACCCATCTCTTTTCCCTCATAGATTCATCTCGAATAAGGCTCCCACAAGTCGTTCTAAGGCTGAAGGATAGCGGGGAAGACTCTCGTGGTTGTCTACAACTCGTTCGTGATCCAAAACAACTGAAGGAACAGCTTGAATTCATCCATAGAGGTTGGTACTTTTTCATGGTCTGGTTTTGCTCAATTTTTGTCATGTTTTTCATTCTAAAATTAATTGAAATCGAGAGGCTTTCGATCCAGATTGCTTCCGCTCGGGTGTTCGACACTCCTTCAATTGGTATCAGAGTAGATTTGGGCCCTCAATTTTGATTAATTTTAGCTTGGTGGGTGATTATTCTCGTGATGAATGTTTGTGGGTACCAAAGTGGATATATTACGATTTTGGTATCATTTTATGTTCATTTTTGTTGAATTAATTGTAATTGCCCACATGTTTATGGGCTTTAATGTGTGGAGAACGAGTCTGTAAAATTTGAGAGTCAAAAGAGTTAGTTTAGGCCTTCAATCGATTGAAATTTAGAAGAATAGCAGCTGGCCGAAAAACAGAGGATGGAAGAACACTGCTTTCTGAAATTTGAGAAAAGATGACGGGCTGGGGGCAGATCGGACCGAACCGAGACAGACTGGAGGAAGAAAACGTGTGCGATTCGTGGGTTTTTTCGATCGATTCATGCTATTGGTCAACGGTTCCTGAAGATTGGTCAGTGGTTCAACATGGTTCTTCTTCTAAAGGGTTCGGTTTGTGCCTGTTTGGTCCAATTCCGCCTGGTTTTTACCTTCCAGCGGTCTGGTTCTTCTTCAGCTGGCTGGTTCTTTCAATTTCCCTTCAATTTTGGCTTGGTTCAGCACTTTTCCACAGACCTTTGGAACTTTGGTTCTGGAAATTTCGAGACTCCCACGAGTGGTTCAAGCATTTTTTCAATTATTAATATAATAATTTAGGTTGTTAGCTTGATTTATATGCCAAAATCGGTCCACTTTGGTTGTGTTTAATTTTTTATGCATTAGGAATGTATGTTTAAATTAAAATTTAGAACACATATGCATATAGTATGTCATATAGATTTAAAATCCCACTATAGGAAAGCATGTTTCATGCATTAGTTAATTATTATAAGTGTTATAATAAAAAGAGATGCATGATTTAAGGTTTTATGTTAGATGCATGTTGAATGTTTTAATTTCATTTAGCTCGATTAATATAAAGTGTTATATTAATAAACGAAAACGAACAAGCATGCAGCATGAAACCACCTTAGCATAGATGAATGTTATAGATTTATCGTTATTTATAAATAGCTATAAACCGAGATAGACGTTAAAATCTATAACAAGATAAATGAGTGCTCACTTAGGTTAACGAACCTCAAACCCAAACAAATTCGCATAGAATAAGTCGATATCTTGTAAAGCTAAGGTTACAAGAGAACTCACCTGGTAAGATGCTGTCTAAGGCTAGAGGTATTTAAGTTGACGGTTTACGGAACACCTCCTACCTAGGCATCGAGTCGGTACTTGAGTTAGGTTAACCCGAGTTTTATGAGCATGCGTGAGCGATGTAAGGTTTAAAATTAAAGAGTTTATCACCTAGACATCGTAAGTATAAAGAGTTATA
The DNA here is from genome assembly GCA_017139565.1 of Luffa aegyptiaca. Taxonomy (NCBI): domain Eukaryota; kingdom Viridiplantae; phylum Streptophyta; class Magnoliopsida; order Cucurbitales; family Cucurbitaceae; genus Luffa; species Luffa aegyptiaca. The sequence continues at coordinate 9,299,043 of CM029397.1, forward strand.
CACACCTAGACGTAGGTTGCTTCTAAATGGTGCTTTATATAACTTGATATTTGATTTTTATACGCTTTCGTCACCATTAGAAGCATGTTATAGGTCTAATTCATTAAAAGTTATAATAGTTATAAAAGTTAATGAATAGAAACCGTCAAACCTATAACAAAGAATTGCATGCTAACAGAGGATCTTAGGACTGAGTTAAACTCAAATGGTTTAAAATTTAATAGACCTAAGATCATGTTTCTAATAGGATTAGAATATCCTACTTAGTATTTTAAATAGAGTTAAAATATGATTAAGTAGGATATAAGACTTCGGTTATAAGGGAACGCTCCCGGCAACTAGATCGGAACCTAAGTTGAATTAACCACAGTCTTATTAGCATGCAAATGTCGCTAGGTAATTAAAAGAGTTTAATTCACCTAGATATTAGAGTAAAGACCTTTATAAAGAGTTATAAAAGGCGAAGACTTAGATAGATTCATTTAAGCCGGAACTTACCAAAGTAATAAAAGACCCTAAAATTTTAAGGACACTTTAGTGGGAGGAAAAGTATAAAAACAAGATATTAATATCAAGTTTTTACTCTCACGTCCCCCTGTGTTCACAACGTAAGATCCATGCTTGGCCTCGAGGCGCCCTGGGAGCATCCCCCTACGGATGGTGTTTGCATGGGTCAATAACAAGGTGAATGGGGAAAATGTTCATAGTAAGTGGGTGAAGGAAACTTATCAACGTATCCTGCGGTCTCTTCCATTAGGTTGTATCGTGAGATTCCTATGCGCCGCCTGCGAGTCGCCTTGGGAGCGATCACCCTATGGAGGACTGGCGCATGGGATTCAAAACAACACAAACTCTAGAAATGGATAGGTTTCTTAAGGTCATTCCTAAAAGTAGCTCTTCCCTATGGTGGCATTGTTAGGGTCGTCCTCTGGGATCTGAAAATGGTGGGTCACACTTACAAGATTGTCTTGAAAAAAACGATGGTAGCTAAGAACTATTGGAATAAAGAGTTATTTTGGCAATAGTAAATGACCAAGATTGTCTCGATTCAGAGGAGGAGTAGCTGACTGCCCTAAGGTAGCGGTTATTCTAAACCTCTGAAGTATCGTTGCAAAATGCATCAAATAATATACTTGGGTCGATGATTACTTTTGCTAAATTTGATTGGATAATATGTATAATGGGTTTAATGCAAGGTTTTAATACAAGTTATTTGTTTATTTCACAGCAATATGTCGAATTATGTATGTGCTTTGTCGAACGCCAAATTAAACGGTTTAGAACATACGACTAAGAAGCACTTAAAACTCGTGCCAAATAATTTAGGCATGGTTTTAATTGAGCATCGTCCTCAAGCTGACTGCTTAGCCAAGAGGAACATTATCCACGACTCTAAATTTGATTTATTTGTCTTGGAATCGTGTTTAGTGGAAATCGACAGTTCAGTCTGGATACTCGATTCAGGTCCCACTAATCATGTATGTTCTTCATTTCAAGGAATGAGTTCCTGGACACAGTTATAAGCTAGTGAGATGACCCTAAAAGTTGGAACATGAGAAGTCATCTCGGCTACTGCAGTGGGAGACATAAAATTATTCTTCTCGGAGGAACGTTACATAATATTAGATAATTATGTGTACATAGTTCCTAAAATCAAAAGAAATTTGATTTCTCTATCTTGCTTAATTGAACAAGGTTATTCAATATCCTTCTCTGTTAATGAAGCGTTCATAACTGAAAGAGGTATTGATGTTTGCTCTGCAAACATGGAGAATAATTTATATGTTTTAAAACCAATTGAGTCTCTTAACCTAAAAGACGAAAAGTTTCTCAAGATACCTATCTCTGGCACTTGAGGTTAGGTCATATTAATCTCAATAGGATTGGGAGATTGGTTAAAAATGGACTTCTAAACAAGTTAGAAGATAACTCCTTACCTCCATGTGAGTCATGCCTTCAAGGTAAGATGACTAAACGACCTTTTTTCTCGAAAGGGTTATCGTGCCAAAGAGCTCCTAAAACTCATACATTTGGACCTCTGTGGACTGATGAACGTTAGAGCTCGAGGAGGATACGAATATTTCATCAGTTTTATCGATTAATATTCGAGGTATGGCTATCTCTACCTAATGCATCATAAGTCTGACGCCCTTGAAAAATTCAAGGAGTACAAGGCCGAGGTTGATAACCTATTACGTAAGACAATAAAAACACTTCGATCTGATCGAGGTGGAGAGTATATGGACTCGAGATTCCAAGACTACTTGATAGAGCATGGAATCACGTCTCAACTCTCAGCCCCTGGTACACCTCAACAGAATGGTGTATCGGAAAGGAGAAACAGAACTCTGATAGACATGGTTCGCTCGATGATGAGCTTGCTCAATTACGTAACTCGTTTTGGGGTTATGTAGTAGAGACTGCAGTTTACATTCTTAACGTGGTTCCTTCAAAGAGTGTTTCAGAAACACCGTTTGAGCTCTGGAAAGGGCGAAAAGCAAGTTTATGTCATTTCAAAATTTAGGGATGTCCGACATACGTGCTAGAGGCAAATTCGAAGAAATTAGAACCTTGTTCAAGATTTTGCCTATTTGTAAGCTATCCCAAAGAGACGAGAGGTGGTTACTTCTTCGATCCTGAAGAAAATAAAGTATTTGTATCGAAAAATGCTACATTCTTAGAAGAAGACCACGTTAGGAACCACAAGCCACGGAGTAAAGTTGTTTTAAGTGAATTATCTAACGAAGCTACAAACACATCATCGAAAGTCGTCGATGAAGCTGGCACCTCCAGTCAGTCATGTCTTTCTCAAGAGATAAGAGAGCCTCAACGTAGTGGGAGGGTTATTAGACAACCTGATCGCTATTTCTGTTTAGCAAAAACTCCAGTCATACCTGATGACGGGGTCGAGGATCCATTAACCTTTAAACAAGCAATGGATGACGTTGACAAAGACGAGTGGATTAAAGCTATGAATCTAGAAATGGAATCCATGTATTTTAATTTGGGATCTTGTAGATCAACCCGAAGGGGTTAGGCCCATAGGATGCAAATGGATCTACAAGAGAAAACGCGACGCTGCTGGAAAAGTACAGACCTTTAAAGCACGACATGTGGCAAAAGGTTTTACTCAGCGGGGGGGATTGACTATGAGGAAACCTTCTCCCCAGTTGCCATGTTGAAGTCGATAAGGATACTTCTATCCATTGCCACATTCTATGATTATGAGATATGGCAAATGGATGTCAAGACTGCGTTTCTAAATGGCACTCTTGAAGAAAGTATCTTTATGTCTCAGCCAGAAGGGTTCATTGCTCAGGGTCAAGAGCAAAACGTTTGCAAGCTTAAATGATCCAATTATGGATTGAAACAAACATCTAGATTCTGGAATATAAGATTTGATACAACGATCAAATCTTATGGCTTTGAACAGAACGTTGATGAACCTTACGTTTATAAAAGGATCGTCAACAGTTCAGTAACTTCCTTAGTTTTGTATGTGGACGATATCCTACTCATCGGGAATGATGTAGGATATCTTACTGACATTAAACATTGGCTTGCAAATAAGTTCCAATTGAAAGATTTGGGTGAGACACAATATGTTCTAGGGATCCAAATTATTCGGGATCAAAAGAACAAAACGCTAGCTTTGTCTCAAGCATCTTATATAGACAAGTTGTTGATTAGATATAAGATGCAAAATTCCAAGAAAGGTTTATTACCTTTTAGGCATGGAATTATTTTGTCTAAGGAACAATGTCCTATGACACGTCAAGAAGTTGAGGACATGAGATGAATTACCTATGCCTCTTCAGTAGGCTGCCTAATGTATGCCATGTTGTGTACGAGGCTTGATATTTGTTATGCAGTAGGGATTGTCAATAGTTATCAATCCAATCCAGGATTCAATGACTGGACAGTCGTTAAGAATATCCACAAGTATCTTAGGAGAACGAGGGACTATATGCTCGTGTATAGTAATAAGGATTTGATCCTTACAGGATACACTGATTATGATTTTCAAAGAATTCGAGGAAATCCACATCAGGTTCAGTATTCACTCTAAATGGAGGAGCAATAGTATGGTGTAGCATCAAACAAGGATGCATAGCAGACTCGACCATGGAGGCCGAATATGTAGCTGCCTGCGAAGAAGCAAAAGAGGCGGTATGGCTCAGGAAGTTCTTGACTGATTTGGACGTCGTTCCAAATATGCATCTGCCCATCACCCTCTATTGTGATAATAGAGGTGCAATTGCCAACTCAAAGGAACCTAGAAGCCATAAACGAGACAAGCACATTGAAAGGAAATATCACCTCATCAGGGAGATAGTGCATCGAGGAGACGTGATCGTCACAAATATAGCGTCGGAGCACAACATTGTTGATCCATTCACGAAGGCTCTCACAGCTAAAGTGTTCGAGAGTCATCTATAGGGTCTAGGTATGCGAGATATGTATAGGAAATAATCTAGGGCAAATGGGAGAATGTAACCGGTATTCAATACCATGACATACTGGGTATTGTGATGCCCTAGTTTATTGTATTTGTAAATTGTTATTAATACAAGTATTTATTCACTCACTGCTGTTATGGATTATTATACACCCCACTCAACTAAAGTTTTCGTGCAAGTGGGAGATTGCTGGGATTGGTGCCCTAAAACTCGTAGATAGTGAATGAAACAAATAGTTATATACTTGTTCGATAAAGTTGTTATCGAGTTTTTTGTTCGCTTAAGTTATTAAACAAGTGAATTGCACGTTAAATAACCCAAATCCAATAAACTGACATCCATGGCTATGTGATATGAATACTTGAACTATATGTAGTGACATAAAAGTGGATCAAGTTCAAGTAATAACCTAAACGGTCTATAAGTATAGGGATAAGGCTGGGTACCTTATCTTGAGAACACTATGTGACGTGGCCCACTTTGTATACAGTGCAAACAATGATATGAATACTTGAACTATGTGACGTGGTCCACTTTGTATAACGCCGTTTACTGTTGAAACTGACTTATTTTAGTGCGATGACCTAGGTAACTCGATCTTAATCCTGAGCTAACTATGAACTCTTGTTTATTCGAGCTTATCCTTAGATCTACATGGGTGAGAGTGGCTCATCATCGCCGACTCAATAAACCCCCCATTTCAGGGATAGGAACGGATAGATAGCTGGGGACATAGTCTGGCAAGATGCAAATCACTCGTACCCAATTTAGGGATAGTAGAGAGGTTGTTCCCTTAAGTGCTAACTCTGGGATGTGAACAAAGGGTTCCCGCCTTCTCATTGGCCCAAGAGGTTTTAGGTTTAGTGGTTGGACCACAAACCAATTGTTCATCAGGGACTCAGTGGGGACTTAAGGAACAAGATGTAACTTCAGGGGTAAAACAGAGTTTTGACCCAGCTTTAGTTACGAACAACCTGTGAACGGTCGACTTACTAATCATGGTTATATTGGGTGGACAGAAATATATCTACAGTGAGGGGAGTTCAACTATCGGGCTATAGTGGAGTTTCCCGGTAGTTAACGAATGTTGGTTAACTAGGTTAAAAGAGTTTAACTAGTTAATCTCAGATCATTGGAGCCCATGATCTGTAGGTCCATTAGGTCCCCCTGCTAGCTTATAAGAAATAAACCTTAGAACAAGTGTGATGAAAAATTTGAAATGTTCAAATTCATTATTAGGGAGTTGTCGTTCAATTCGATATATTTAACGTAATAGTTTAATTACGAATTAAACTATATCGAGAGAGTTGGAAATATTTAAATATGATTTAAATATTATATACATATGAATGGAGATTCATATTCGAAAAATCAGGTTTGAGAAAGACCAGGAAAGACACAGATAATTTAGTTTAATATAGATATTAAATTAAATAACTATAATTAATTAAAAAGGGTTTAATTAATTATTAGTTTTTGATTGTTGAAATTAATTATACAATTTATAATTAAAATGATAAAAGAAAATAAAAATGAATTTATGAAATTCATTTTTGAAATTGAAAATTATTTTCATTTTCATTTTCTCATTTCTTTTATTCAAGAGGCAAATTGCCTTTGATTGCCACTTAATTGGATGATTAATCCAATTGATCTCTTTGATGTCTTCATATGGATGAAGAAAATGCATGAGGATGGTCTTTAAAAGCAAAAGATACAAGCTGATCAGGGGGTTGGAAAAAATCAGCACAAAACTCTCTCTCAAAACCCATCTCTTCTCCCTGATAGATTCATCTCGAATAAGGCTCCTACAAGCCGTTCTAAGGTTGAAGGATAGCGGGGAAGACTCTCGTGGTTGTGTACAACTCGTTTGTGATCCAAAACTACCGAAGGAACAGCTTGAATTCGTCCATAGAGGTTGGTACTTTTTCATGCTCTGTTTTTTCTCAATTTTTGACATGTTTTTCATTCTAAAATTAATTGAAATCGAGAGGCTTTTGATCCAAATTACTTCTGCTCGGGTGTTGGACACTCCTTCATATATTTATACCAAACATCGCAGCATCGAGACGCTAGGCTCAACGTCTCGACGCCACGAACTTTACACTCCGCTTCGAAATCACGACGACGTCGAGACACCAGGGTCAGCGTCTCGAAAATGACCCCTCTTCTTGCCTTGCTGCCTTTTTTCTTGGTTTTGTCTCAGTCTTTCTCAATATGGTTCTTCAACCTTTGACTTTTGATGTAGTTTTTCAAGCCCCTTCAATCCTCTCGGGTCTTTTCACCTCCTCGACGTCCAAGAACTTCGAGATGGCTCCAAAACTCCTTAATTGGCCCGAATTAACACCAAATTGTGTGGTTGGCTCCCAATGTCACCTATATGCTCAAAGTACCTGAAATTAAGACAATTAAAGCAAAAAATTCTTCTAGCAAGCTTAGATTAGAGGTAATAAAATAACACGAATCAGATGCTATCAGGATAGTTGTTCAAATTAGAGTTACATATTTTTCTATTTTCCAAGTTAATGAGAATTATTGACATAGAATACTTCCCATTCTAGTGTTGGTACCTGTAGGAGGAACCATGAGTTTGGTTATGCTACCCACTTGAACATTGTACTTGTTTGCTTACATTCAATATCATTTGTTCTAGTTACTAATTTTAAAATTCTAAGATGATTGTATCTTCTTTAACTCTTTATGTTAGTGGTCTTTAAGTTCAAGTCTTCGTGGAAACTATCCTCTACTTGTTTGCATATATATTCAATTATATATGTTCTTGGATACTCCTACAATTTGTTCCTTCAAGATAACTGGATTTGTTTTGTTGTTTTCATATATTCAATTATATATGTTCTTTTAGTTACTTCTTTTGGATACACCTGCAATTTTTGGATTTAAGATAATTGGATTGTTTTGTATTTGATTGCATTTTTGGTTTGGATTAGATTGTTTTATGAGCATTTTTCTCTGTTATAGGTGAATTTGTGAAAGTGGTGTAAGATTGAAGTTAACCTAGATGTTTTAATTTTTTTTTTCAGTTTTGATTCATTTGGAAAAGTATGTTTTGTTCTAATTTTTTTTTAAGAAACATAAACAATGAGTTATTTCATGAATGTTTTTTTTTCCGTAGAGAAAGAGATATCATTTATAGCTATTTTGTTTGTTCAATCTAGACAATAACTTTAACTTTTGAAGGTTATGTGATATGCTAGGTTCTTGATAGGAAGCATTTGAGAAACAAACTAAATGTTGGAGAAGTTTGCTTGGATTTATGCATTTATGCTTGTTGAAGCATGTCATTTAGATGCAACAATGGGTCTTCGGGAGATTGATTAACGCTCTAAAAGTAAGATACCTTCACAGAATAAATTTGCTGCAAAATTCTTCAAGTATATGTATGTCTATTCAGTTAAATATCTATTGGATATTGTATCAAAAAGGTCTTTCATGGTTTCACTCCTGTTCAAATTCCCAACTGATGCAGTGATTCTAGATAATGAACTTTTCATCCAATATTAGTGCTTATTTCGTTGGAAACCTCTTTAATTTTATTTGCAACAAATGATTACTACTGATTAATAAGTTCCTAAGCTTTTGATTTCTAAGATTTCTTTTTTATTTTGCAAGTTTGAAGATCTATTTGCCCTATAATGAGTAAATTCCTCAGCTTTTGAACCTCATAATATTTCTTCAATAGTAATTGGTTTGGTAACAGAAATTACAATGTAGAAAATTACTTTTACTTCTTTGCTAATCTCTTAGGAGGTGAACAAGTCTCTAGGAATCATCCCAAAAGCATATATACTATCACATTGTGACTTTATTGCTAATCTTTTAACCATCTAGAACATTATCAACCTTGATCAAGTACAAATTTATTGCTTCACTGTCTGAATGAAACAATACATTGTTTGTTATCCTTCTCATTTTTGGCTTTGTGAATGTAGTTGAGATGGTGATACAACAAGGATGATGAGGAACAATCGAATGTCTACAACAGTACATTATCCTTCCAGAGATTATCAAATGTTTTTATTATAATTTCGTCTTTTAGGTTAGGTTATGTACTGATTGAGATGTCATTTTTTTTATTATAATTTCTTTCCAATTAGCTGAGTATTTGACCGATTGAATATCTACATTTTCTTGTAGATTTTTGGAATCTATCACTTGAACGACAACCATGAACCTAACCTAGAAGACATCCTGCAACCTGGAAAGAATATGGTTGCACCAGGCTATTGCTTGTATGGAAGCTTTTGCATAGTATGGACAATCTCACTCTATTATATTCATTTGCTTATATCAGTTTGTTAATCTTTCTGTCTTTGCATATTGTTTTAAGTACTAGACTTGGTGTTAATGAATTCACTCTTGACAGTTCTTTTAATTGGGAGTTCATTTTAACTCACCCAGACCTTAAGGTGACAAATTTCTTGCTTATGTTTTTGTGTTTCTTCTCATTCTCTCTTTTCGTTGACATTCTTTGAGGGCTAAACCATAGAACTGCACCTCTAATTTGAAAAAAAAAATGTTACTATATTGTTACTATTAAAAAAAAAAAGCTTCTATAATGCATTGTTTATAAATTGTTAATCTTGTATGCATTGTTTCTTTAGTGGCTTTATGTGTTTGGAGTCTTGTGATTCTGATGAATGGATTTGGTGATCAATTCACCAATGTGGGTTAAGAGAAAGTGAGTATATATGTTTGTATTTTGTGATATTTGGAGTGTATTTTGCTGAGTTTTAGACAAATGTTTTAGCATTTAAGTAGTTTGAGTGAGTTTGCAAGATTTGATGTGTGTTTCAATGTGTTTTGTGGAATTTGAGAGTGTGTTTGGCTAAGTTTAATTATTAGATTTAGAGTGAGTTTGGGAAAGTTATATGTTTTATGTTCAACTTAAATACTTTCTAAGTTTTCATTGAGATTTCCTTTCAAGTTTTAGGAGGTAGGATCCAAGTGATGATTGGGGATATATATTAAACACAATATAGATAATAAAACTTAAGTTTCACTTTCCAATCATTTTGACGGAAGAGATTGTCGCGGTCTCTTGTCAAATAAATTTATAATCCACGATTCCTAAAGCCAACTTGTAGCAGTAGTGGTCGGGGTCGATCACGGGGAACAATCGGTTTATTTCTAAATTCTTTTGTGTTTTTTAGGTAACCAAAAGGGGGGTTTATTGATAAAAAGATTAAGACATAAAGTAATGGCGGGAAAATAAATAAGGAAAATTAAATGCAAAGAAAGTAAATGCGGGGTTAGTTGATCTTACCACGAGGATCACTGTAATCTGGGTTGGACTCAGTGTTAAATTTGATTAATTTCATTCATTGATTATCAATTGATATTTAATTAACTATCTAAGTCCGGCGTACTCCGGCAACAAACCGAGAGTCGTGATCCAACTATCACAAACATGCAAACGCTAAGTTTGATTCTAGTTTAAATTAATTAATTGGCCTATTAACTAATCTAAACCGCATTGGGATCTAGCCGAATTAATTCACATGCAACGGGCAACAAACCACAATTACAATTGATTAAATCATTTAGTTCTAGAGACGCATGCGTAATATCATAACGTTAGCCTATTTGCTACTTAGATTTAGCAAGTAAATTTAGATAGGGCGTGGCCAAGGTTGTCAATCTTTCCTACCACAATCTAAACTCGTATGCAAAGAACTAAAATCACAAAGAAAATTAACTAAGTAATTAAGAATAAAAATCTCATAAAATTGAATCAAACTTACAAATCGAGGTCCCGATTACAAGGATTCGAGCTTAGTTGGCCATAGACAAGCACCTCCAAGCTCGATGCTCGATCAACCGACCCATGGACTAAGAAAGCTTAAAATAACTCTAGAAAAGTAAGAGAAGGGTAGCTACAATTTAGAGAACTTGAGCTAATACAAGGGATGAAAAGGAATGATTCTAAACCTACACCAAAGGCCTCTATTTATAGGGATTCTTGGCATTCAATTCGTGGTAATTTGGTGCTAAATGGAGCCTCCAAATATAGGAAAAAGGCCAGCCAAAATAGGAAAATATCAAATCTGGAAAACTACCTAGCGTCACGACGCTGTGGATAGCGTTGCGACGCTGTCCATTCAATTTTGGAAATTTGTTCTCGGATTGCCCTAGCGTCGCGACACTGTTCGCCAGCTTGATCTTCAAGTAGCTTCCTTATTTGGCTAGCGTCTCGACTCTGCTGATGAGGCTCCAGGGGCAAAATGATCATTTTACGCACCGGTTTCGCTCGTTTAAGCCCCGAATTGCTTCCAAAGCTCCAGTGAAGACCAATAGACATATTATACTCATTTTAAAGCATTTTTCGCAAGGAATTCAACTAAGATAAGCAAATTGGGAGATTCTAAGTGTATAAGAAATTAGACCGATCAAATACCCCCCTAAACCTTGCTAGTCCTCAAGCAAGCTAATTAATATTATAATGAGAGAGATTATCATGCAATGCAATATTCATGACTCAATTTCTCAAAGACAAGCATGATCAACATTTTACTCAAGAGAATTAAATGCAAGCCTAGCATAGTTAGAGACAAATTAAAATTGGTCAAATTCTTTCTCATACATAAATGCGAGCTGAGTCGTCCCTCGAAATGTTTTGAAAAGTTCGAGAAGGACTTAAAAAATTCTCATTCCATCTTCCCTCTACACTGGACAAAGACATAATGCATTAAAGGAAGGAACAAACTAACTTGTTCAAAAGGGGTCCCTTAATCTTTTTTTCTTTCTTTGTTTTAACTAGAGGGCCCTAAGCTTGCATATATAGGATTTTTAAGGGGCACTAGCTTTCACACAACTAATGCAGGACCACATTTCCCGAGTTTTACTCTTGGACGACCTAACTGATAACACTAGAGGTAGCTCTTTTTATCCCGACAAGCTAGAAAATATATTTTTTTTCTTGTTTTTCTTGATAAAGTAAATGATTTTTTTTTTTAAGCTCACAAGGCAAATATTCTTTTTCTCACTCCCCAAAGCATAAAACAAGCTATTTTGCAAAAATTTCCTCTAAACATGCTACCCATCCTCTCGAGGTGACAACGGAGGCGTGAATCCTATAAAGCCATCTAAAACCAACAAAACTACACTAGGAAGGACCATGCTCAATTTAGTCAAGAAAAATTTTGAAAACTTTTAATGAAGTCTCTAAAGATGCTAGAATGCATGCAATTCAACTATAAGAAAAATATATACTCATACTTTCTCATCCTAGAAATTTCATAATCAATTTTTAAAGCAAGACATAAAATCTCAAAATTTAAAAATTTGCTTAAATTTAAAAAAATAAACTTGAACACTAATTCAGATCAGTTCCCAGGTAGGAGCTGTTTACCTCCTTTCTGGCTGCGAGGTTTCTTTTAATTGGCTACAGACCCACTGTTGTCACAATATAACGTAATGGGCAAGTTCATAATTGGAACAACTTTCAAATCAGTCAAGAACTTCCTTAGCCAAACAGCTTCCTTAGCTGCTTCACAAGCAGCTACATACTCAGCCTCCAAGGTTGAGTCTGCTATGCATCCTTGCTTGATGCTTCTCCAAACTACAGCTCTCCAGTTAAGGGTGAACACTGACCCTGACGTGGATTTCCTAGAATCCTTGTCAGACTGAAAGTCAGAGTCGGTGTATCCAGTGAGAACTAACTCTTTAGCCCCAAACACCAGCATGTAGTCCCTCGTTCTCCTAAGATACTTGAGGATTCCTTTAACGGCGGTCCAGTGGTCTAACCCTGGATTTGACTGATATCTGCTGACAATCCCGACAGCATAATAGATGTAAATATCCATGAAGCTCAATTCCTTTTCATTGCTTCTTGTTGTGCAAACAAGCTTGCTCTTGCTAAAGGATTGTCACGAAGGCCTACAAGAAACAAACTACAAAAAACAAGAAAAAATGTGAAAAACACAAAAGGAAATAGAAATAAGACACCGTGTTCCCCGACAACGACGCCAATTTGACGGAAGAGATTGTCGCGGTCTCTTGTCAAATAAATTTATAATCCACGATTCCTAAAGCTAACTTGTAGCAAAGTGGTCGGGGTCGATCATAGGGAACAATCGGTTTATTTCTAAATTCTTTTGTGTTTTTGAGGTAACCAAAAAGGGGGGGGGGGGTTTATAGATAAAAGATTAAGACATAAAGTAAGGCGGGAAAATAAATAAGGAAAATTAAATGCAAGGAAAGTAAAGGCGGGGTTAGTTGATCCTACCACAAGGATCACTGGAATCGGGGTTGAACTCGATGTTAAGTTTGATTAATTTTATTCATCGATTATCAACTGATTTTAATTAATTATCTAAGTCCGGCGTACTCCAACAACAAACCGAGAGCCATGATCCTACTATCACAAACAAGCAAACGCTAAGTTTGATTCTAGCTTAAATTAATTAATTGGCCTATTAACTAACCTAAACCGCATTGGGATCTAGCCGAATTAATTCACATGCAACGGGCAACAAACCACAATTACAATTGATTAAATCATTTAGGTCAAGGTTGTCAATCTTTCCTACCACAATCTAAACTTATAGAAAAAGAACTAAAATCACAAAGACAATTAACTAAGTAATGAAGAATGGAAATCTCATAAAATTGAATCAAACTTACAAACCGAGGTCCCGATTACAACGATCCAAGCATAGTTGGTCATAGACAAGCACCTCCAAGCTCGAGGCTCGATCAACCGACCCATGGACTAAGAAAGCTTAAAAGAACTCTAGAAAAGTAAAAAGAAAGGTGGCTACAATATTGTATTGAGAGATGAATTGAGAGATGATTCTAAACCTACACCAAGTCCCTCTATTTATAGTGTTTATTGGCCTTCAATTCATGGTAGAATCGTGCCTAATTGGGTCTTCAAACAAGGAAAAATTTCAGCCAAATTAGGAAGAAATCAATTATGGAAAACTGCCTAGCGTCGCGACGCTGTCCCTTCAATTTTGGAAATAATCTCTCGGATTGCCCTAGCGTCACGACACTGTTACTTCAGCTTGACTCCCACGTTCCTTACTTATTTGAGCAGCGTCCCGATGCTTGGATGGCAGCGTCTTGACGCTTCGTCGGCTCCAAGGGCAGAAAAGTCTTTTTACGCTCCGGTTTTGCTCGTTTAACCCTGAATCGCTTCCAAAGCTCCGGTGAGGACCTATAGACATATTATACTCATTTTAAAGCATTTTTCGCAAGGAATTCAACTAAGATAAGCAAATTGGGAGATTCTAAGTGTATAAAAAATTGGACTTATCACATTTCCATGCCATTCACTTTGGCTATCTTAGATCCCTCTTTTCAAAATTTGAGTTTTCATAAGAACTTTGACTTGGTTCATAGTTTTGAGTTAGAAGGTGAAATTTGTTTATCAATAATTTAAACACGTTGGTGCTAAGTCCTAATTAATTGTGAAAATAAATTTTGATCTTATGGTAATTTTTGTTTTGTTTTATGTTTTTTTCTTGTAGTTGAATGAAGAAGAAGCGACCCTGAGTATTAGCTATGATATCGTCAGTTTTTTCAATAGCTAACAATTATGTATATTTACACTATCAGGAGTAGACAACTCTACGCTTAGTGGAATCATCTCTGATCAGTGTATTTGAGAAAGTCAACATATGACACAAGAAGCTTAAGGAGGTAGCTATAGCAATAACACACCGCTCACCATCCCTCCAGTTCACTTCGTTTGTCTTTAGTTCAAAGTTGAAATATTTTAGAGTTGTGTACTTATTTTGTTTAACAATTTTACTTTTTCTTTGTAAATTTGATCATGGATGTGATTTGTGGATGAACGGAAAGTTTAATGTATATACAATACTATATTTTATTAATTAAATCTATGTTCGTTGAGTTAGTTGTTGTGTAAAAATACTTTTGGGATGTTATTGTGTATAGGTTGATAAAGGGAGAAATAAATAAATAGTGATATATTACTATTTATGATGGTTCATCAAAGTCATAAAAACCATTTAGGTGACAACTATTCATCATCATTATAAGCATTTTTGTGACGTTTAAAACTATCATGACATATTTTTTGTTGACATTGTAGAATAATTGTGAGAAGAGAAATTAACGTGACAATTTAAAAATGTCATTATAAATTTTTTATTCATGGTAGTAAACTGGCATTAATATATATATCTTGACAGTAAATTAGTTTTTATTAGGTTTTTAATGATATTATAAAATTTTCATTAAACAAATTACCGTGACGTTAAAATTATGTCAAGAAAAATTTGTGGTTTGACAGTTTTTAACTGTCATAATTAATATATTTGTGACAGTTTTTTCTGAATCGTCATGTATTGAGCTTTCTTGAGGGTCGATTCAATGACTACAAAAAAATGTCAAGAAAATGAGAGTAACGATGTGTTAGCTACAACCACGGGCAGAGGGAGAGAGTAATTTATATATATATAGAAAATGAGAAGAAACACCACAGATTTACGTGGTTCACTAACGGTGTGTTAGCTACATCCTCGGGCATAGGGAGAGAGTAATTTTATTAGTGAGAAGAATTAGGGAAGTTTAAGATAAAAGGGTTTATATATTGCACTCCCCTTAACCCTAACAGAATAGGCCCAAAATAAAGCACAAAACGAAAACAACATAACTAAATCTCTATACAAAATTTAGTTTATGGGGTGTTGCCCCCAAACCCCCAAAATCAGGCGTTCACACCTTCACCTCGACTCACTGACCAGGCAACAAGAGCAAGATCTCCGTACTTGATCATTCAAACGCGCCAGATAACAGATTCAAGGCATATCAACAAATCTTTTCCTACTTGAATTCTCTCACATATAACAAATTTACCATATGCAACTAGGATGTTTAGTTTATTGGATTAGGGTTAATAAGACAAGATAACATAATACAAACATAGATAAATGAATAATACATCACTTTATTATTGTTCAGTCAAAAGTACATTTACTATCTACGAGTTTTAGGGCATAAAACCCAACAAACTCCCACTTGAACTAAAAGTCAAGTTAATGGGAAAGTATATACAAAATAATCCAAAGCTGGAAATGATACATTTATGTTGTACATTACATAAAAAGTAAATATACAAAATACAATAAACTAAGGCATCCTTACACCCATTACACATCTCCAACTTGCCCTAGATTACACTATATACATGTCTCGTAGACTTTCTAGATGACCCTCGAACACTTTAGCCGAGAGGGCCTTCGTAAACGGATCAGCAATGTTGTGCTCTGAAGCGATCTTGGTCACGACCACATCTCATCTTTGCACAATCTCTCGAATCAGATGATACTTCCTCTCTATGTGTTTACCTCGTTTATGGCTGCGAGGTTCCTTTGAATTGGCTACAGACCAATGTTGTCACAGTCTAACGTAATGGGCAAGTTCATATTTGGAACAACTTTCAAATCAGTCAAGAACTTCCTTAGCCAAACAGCTTCCTTAGCTGCTTCACAAGCAGCTACATACTCAGCCTCCTTGGTTGAGTTTGCTATGCATCCTTGCTTGATGCTTCTCCAAACTACAGCTCCCCCGTTAAGGGTGAACACTGACCCTGACGTGGATTTCCTAGAATCCTTGTCTGACTGAAAGTCAGAGTCGGTGTATCTAGTGAGAACTAACTCTTTAGCCCCAAACACCAGCATGTAGTCCCTCGTTCTCCTAAGATACTTGAGGATTCCTTTAACGGCGGTCCAGTGGTCTAACCTTAGATTTGACTGATATCTGCTGACAATCCCTACAGCATAACAGATGTAAATATCCATGAAGCTAAATTCCTTTTCCTTGCTTCTTGGTGTCCAAACAAGCTTGCTCTTACTAAAGGATTGTCACGAATGCCTACAAGAAACAAACTACAAAAAACAAGAAAAAATGTGAAAAACACAAAAGGAAATAGAAATAAGACACCGTGTTCCCCGGCAACGACGCCAATTTGAAACAAGAGATTGTCGCGGTCTCTTGTCAAATAAATTTATAATCCACGATTCCTAAAGCTAACTTCTAGCAGTAGTGGTTGGGGTCGATCACAGGGAACAATCGGTTTATTTCTAAATTCTTTTGTGTTTTTGAGGTAACCAAAAAGGGGGGGTTTTATAGATAAAAGATTAAGACATAAAGTATGGCGGGAAAATAAATAAGGAAAATTAAATGCAAGGAAAGTAAAGGCGGGGTTAGTTGATCTTACCACAAGAATCACTGGAATCGGGGTTGAACTCGGTGTTAAGTTTGATTAATTTCATTCATCGATTATCAATTGATTTTAATTAACTATCTAAGTCCGGCGTACTCCGGCAACAAACCGAGAGCCATGATCCTACTATCATAAACATGCAAACGCTAAGTTTGATTCTAGCTTAAATTATTTAATTGGCCTATTAACTAACCTAAACCGCATTGGGATCTAGCCGAATTAATTCACATGCAACGGGCAACAAACCACAATTACAATTGATTAAAATCATTTAGTTCTAGGGACGCATGCGTATAATCATAACGTTAACCTATTTGCTACTTAGATTTAGCAAGTAAATTTAGTGAGGGCGCGGTCAAGGTTGTCAATCTTTCCTACCACAATCTAAACTTATAGAAAAAGAACTAAAATCACAAAGAAAATTAACTAAGTAATGAAGAATGGAAATCTCATAAAATTGAATTAAACTTACAAACCGAGGCCCCGATTACAACGATCTGAACTAAGTTGGCCATAGACAAGCAGCTCCAAGCTCGAGGCTCGATCAACCGACCCATGGACTAAGAAAGCTTAGAAGAACTCTAGAAAAGTAAAGAGAAAGGTGGCTACAATATTGTATTGAGAGATGAATTGAGAGATGATTCTAAAGCTACACTAAGGCCTTCTATTTATAGTGTTTCTTGGCCTTCAATTCGTTGTAGAATGGTGCTGAATTGGGTCTTCAAACAAGGAAAAATTCCAGCCAAATTAGGAAGAAATCGATTCTGGAAAACTGCCTAGCGTCGCCACACTGTCCCTTCAATTTTGGAAATAATCTCTCGGATTGCCCTAGCGTCGCGACGCTGTGGGCTAGCGTCGCGACGCTGTTACTTCAGCTTGAGTCCCACGTTCCTTACTTAATTGAGCAGCATCCCGACGCTTGGATGGCAGCGTCTCGACGCTTCGACGGCTCCAAGGGCAGAAATGTCTTTTTACGCTCCGGTTTTGCTCATTTAAGCCCCGAATCGCTTCCAAAGCTCCGGTGAGGACCTATAGACATATTATACTCATTTTAAAGCATTTTTCGCAAGGAATTCAACTAAGATAAGCAAATTGGGAGATTCTAAGTGTATAACAAATTGGACTTATCACATTTCTATGCCATTCACTTTGGCTATCTTAGATCCCTCTTTTCAAAATTTGAGTTTTCATAAGAACTTTGACTTGGTTCATAGTTTTGAGTTAGAAGGTGAAATTTGTTTATCAATAATTTAAACACGTTGGTGCTAAGTCCTAATTAATTGTGAAAATAAATTTTGATCTTATGGTAATTTTTGTTTTGTTTTATGTTTTTTTCTTGTAGTTGAATGAAGAAGAAGCGACCCTGAGTATTAGCTATGATATCGTCAGTTTTTTCAATAGCTAACAATTATGTATATTTACACTATCAGGAGTAGACAACTCTACGCTTAGTGGAATCATCTCTGATCAGTGTATTTGAGAAAGTCAACATATGACACAAGAAGCTAAAGGAGGTAGCTATAGCAATAACACACCGCTCACCATCCCTCCAATTCACTTGGTTGGTCTTTAGTTCAAAGTTGAAATATTTTAGAGTTGTGTACTTATTTTGTTTAACAATTTTACTTTTTCTTTGTAAATTGGATCATGGATGTGATTTGTGGATGGACGGAAAGTTTAATGTATATACACTACTATATTTTATTAATTAAATCTATGTTTGTTGAGTTAGTTGTTGTGTAAAAATACTTTTGGGATTTTATTGTGTATAGGTTGATAAAGGGAGAAATAAATAAATAGGGATATATTACTATTTATGATGATTCATCAAAGTCATAAAAATCATTTAGGTGACAACTATTCATCATCATTATAACCATTTTTGTGACGTTTAAAACTATCATGACATATTTTTTGTTGACATTGTAGAATAATTGTGAGGAGAGAAATTAACGTGACAATTTAAAAATGTCATTATAAATTTTTTATTCATGGTAGTAAACTGTCATTAATATATATATCTTGACAGTAAATTAGTTTTTATTAGGTTTTTAATGATATTATAAAATTTTTGTTAAACAAATTACCGTAACGTTAAAATTATGTCAAGAAAAATTTGTGGTTTGACAGTTTTTAACTGTCATAATTAATATATTTGTGACAGTTTTTTCTGAATCGTCATGTATTGAGCTTTCTTGAGGGTCGATTCAATGACTACAAAAAAATGTCAAGAAAATGAGAGTAACGATGTGTTAGCTACAACCACGGGCAGAGGGAGAGAGTAATTTATATATATATATATATATAGAAAATGAGAAGAAACACCACAGATTTACGTGGTTCACTAACGGTGTGTTAGCTACATCCTCGGGCATAGGGAGAGAGTAATTTTATTAGTGAGAAGAATTAGGAAAGTTTAAGATAAAAGGGTTTATATATTGCACTCCCCTTAACCCTAACAGAATAGGCCCAAAATAAAGCCCAAAACAAAAATAACATAACTAAATCTCTATACAAAATTTAGTTTATGGGGTGTTGCCCCCAAACCCCCAAAATCGGGCGTTCGCACCTTAACCTCGACTCACTGACCAGGCAACAAGAGCAAGATCTCCGTACTTGATCATTCAAACGCGCCAGATAACATATTCAAGGCATATCAACAAATCTCTTCCTACTTAAATTCTCTCACATATAACAAATGTACCAGATGCAACTTAGAAATTACCAGATGTATACAAACTTTCCCTCTGCCTCAGAATTTAGGGACCATTAACAACTCAAAATATTTAGCAAGTCTAAACAAAATATTTGACAGTACGAAAGGCAAACTAAATACAACAACCATACAACTATGAATCTACTGTAAATAAGGTCATAAACATGCTGGAAATTTACAGAATTAAAACAAGAAACTATTCCTAGTTTTTACAGAGAAGAGAGAAGTGCCCTTACTCTCCTTGATGACTGATAATTGCCCAAAAGGTAGTTATTTAGGCCTCATTTCTATATTGATTTGTGTGTCTTTTGTGCTTAATAGGGTTGGTTTTAGATATATATTACATGTTTTAACCCATTTGGAAGAATGAAAGCTTTGGAAATCATTTTGTGCAGAATCTGTTGCTGGGCGACTTGAGGGAGCAAAATCTATGCTGCAGCAAAGCTGGGAGCAAAACTGCCACGTCACAGCTCGTTAGCCAAATTGCCAAACTGAATTCTGTTGAGTTTTTCTCGTGACAAAGGAGCAAGGAGACCCCTACACGTGTCCAGGTTGACCTAATTCAAGCCTTCCTCAACTCTATAAAAGGAAGTAGCCGCCCAGGTCAAAGTCATTCCATCTTTGGAGAAACATTCCATTCTTGGGAAGTTCCTTCCACCTTTGGGAGCCGAATAGAGGAGAGAGATTGGAGACCACCTAGAAGACCATCATTGCAAGGTGATCGAGGAGATTAGTATTTCCTTTTATTATCTTGTAATTATGGACATGCCTACTCAGATCGTAGCGTGCGTCCCCATGCATATTATGAACTAAGTAGCTTAGGCGTTGGTTAGGAACTATGTGATTGCTGTGCTTAACTTTAGTAATATAAATTGATTTCTGCATCTTGGTTAATTGTTGTACTTGTTTCTATTTTATGCCCGCTTGGCCAGCCGGTATGAATACCTCTCACTAGTTTCAGGGATGATTTAGAGAGTGTGTGGCGATTAATCACACTACGATCATTGTGTATTGGTGAACGCCAGTGACTGAGCTAGGGATAGCCAGTTGCCTAGTGCTTGATCGGTCGTACTTCATTGGGGTTGAAACACATTCCAAAAAATCTGGAGTTTCGGGAGGAATCCGCTAATAATACTACGAGAGTTTGCATGATCAATAATATTGCTAGAGCATCTTTTAAAACAATTACTAAATCCTTACCAGCGCCTGTTTCTAATCTGTCTGCCTATCCGTTTACTTTCTGTTCTGTCATTTCTTTTGCTTCAGCATTATTCTTATAAAAACCAATCATTTTTACCATCTTTGAAACCATTAAAGAGTTATACAAAATAGATAAAGTGGAAGCTAATTCAGGCCTTGGATTGATAATACTTATTACTTGCTGCGGACTGTGTATACTTGCACAGAGTTCTAGAGTCCTTTTATATACTATATTTTTACTCACTCTAGGAACCCAACAAGTTTTTGGCGCCGTTGCTGGGGAAACTGAATAAGTTTTTATCTGATCTGTTTTGTGTATGTGTTTTAGTGGTTTGGTGCTAGAACTTTTTGATTGTTTCTTTTGTTTTTGGAGGTGTGAGTTTGGTGCATGAGCGATCTGCCTGGGGTACGGTTCGAGCTTGATCCAGAAATCGAGAGAACATTCAAGAGAAGAAGGAGAGAGCAGCGTAGAAACCAGAATTCAATGGCTGACGTGCCGCGTCTCCCGCAGGGTCCTGAAGATCCAGCGAACCCCCAGCAGAATCGTGTGCTGCAGCAAAACCCGCCGCTGGAGCAAAATGAGCAGCAAAATAATCAGGCTGAGAATCCTATCTTGGTAGCGAACGATAGAACCAGAGCCATTCGAGCATATGCTTTTCCAATGTTTGATGAGTTGAATCCAGGGATTGCACGTCCTCAAATTCAAGTGGCAATTTTTGAAATGAAACCGGTAATGTTTCAGATGTTGCAAACCGTGGGTCAATTCCATGGTTTGTCATCTGAAGACCCTTATTTACATCTTAAATCTTTTATAGGAGTTAGTGATTCTTTTGTAATTCAAGGAGTGCTTAGAGATGCTCTTAGATTAACTTTGTTCCCGTATTCTCTTAGGGATGGAGCGAAGGCGTGGTTAAATTCTTTTGCTCCAGGATCAATTAGGACATGGGATGAGTTAGCTGAAAAATTTTTGAGTAAATATTTCCCACCTAATAGAAATGCTAAATTAAGGAGTGAAATAGTAGGGTTTAGGCAACTTGAAGATGAGACTTTTAGTGAGGCTTGGGAGAGGTTTAAGGAGCTTTTGCGAAAGTGTCCCCTCCATGGCCTACCACATTGTATCCAAATGGAAACATTTTACAATGGATTGAACGCGGTAACTCAAGGTATGGTTGATGCTTCGGCTGGAGGGGCCCTTTTGGCAAAAACTTTTAACGAAGCCTATGAAATTTTAGAAAGAATATCTACTAATAGTTGTCAGTGGTCGGATGTTAGAGGCACAAATAAAAAGGTTAAGAGTGTATTAGAAGTTGATGGTCTGTCCACCATTAGGGCTAATCTTTCAATGATTGCTAACGCTCTTAAGAATGTGACAGTGATTAGTCATCAGCAGCCGCCAGTTGTGGAGCCTGCTGCAGTGGTGAACCAAGTTGCAGAGGAAACTTGTGTCTATTGTGGTGAAAATCACAACTACGAGTTTTGCCCTAGCAATCCAGCTTCTGTGTTTTTTGTAGGTAATAAGAGGAATAACCCTTATTCTAACTTTTATAATCCAGGTTGGCGCAACCACCCCAACTTCGCGTGGGGAGGACAAGGGAGTAATGTGCAAGCACAGCAGAAAGTGAACCAGTCGGGATTTGCTAAAACGCAGGTATTGCCCCAGCAAAATAAGCAGGCTTTGCCCCAGCAAAATTCGGAGAATTCTCTCGAGGCAATGATGAAAGAATTTATGGCTCGTACAGACGCCGCAATTCAAAGTAATCAAGCTTCAATGAGAGCCCTTGAATTGCAAGTGGGTCAGCTAGCCAATGAGCTGAAGGCAAGGCCTTAAGGGAAACTTCCCTCAGATACTGAACACCCTAGAAGGGAAGGTAAGGAGCAGGTAAAGGCAGTGACTCTTAGGAGTGGTAAGCCACTAGAAGAAAGAAAAGAGCCTAGTAAAACCCAGGATATAGATGATAATTGTGATAGAAATGTTGTTGTCGAGAAAGAGTTGGAGTCTGGTCAGGGTGCTGGAGGCAGCAATAAAGATGCTGGAGCATCTGGTTCTGTTCCAGATGTGGAACCACCTTCTGTGCCGCCCCCACCTTATGTACCACCTCTACCTTTTCCACAAAGGCAAAAGCCTAAGAATCAGGATGGTCAATTTAAAAAGTTTTTAGAGATTCTTAAGCAATTGCATATAAATATCCCTTTAGTAGAAGCTATTGAGCAAATGCCTAATTATGCTAAATTTCTTAAGGATATTTTAACTAAAAAGAAGAGGTTAGGTGAGTTTGAAACTGTATCTCTTACTGAGGAATGTAGTGCTATTCTTAAGAATGGGCTACCACCCAAGGCTAAGGATCCAGGATCATTTACTATACCTGTGTCTATAGGTGGAAAAGAGTTAGGTAGAGCACTTTGTGATTTAGGTGCAAGCATTAACCTTATGCCTCTTTCGGTCTATCGAAAGCTAGGTATTGGTGAAGCTAGACCTACCACAGTGACACTCCAATTAGCTGATGGGTCTATCACATATCCAGAGGGTAAAATTGAGGATGTCTTAGTAAAGGTAGATAAATTCATATTTCCTGTTGATTTCATTATTATTTCATTATTTTAGACTATGAGGCTGATAAAGATGTCCCAATTATTCTAGGACGTCCATTTTTGGCTACTGGTAGGGCGTTAATAGATATTCAAAAAGGGGAATTAACAATGAGAGTCTGTAATGAGGAAGTAAAATTTAATGTGTTTAAGGCCATGAAGTATCCAGACGAGATGGAAGATTGCTCTTTCGTTAGGATTCTGGAGAACACAATTATTGAGACAGCAATTCGGAATTCAGCAAATAAACATTTGGAAGATCATGGAGAGGTTAGTGTAGAAGATTTAGAGGTTTTAGAAAGAAAAAATGAAAAAGAATTGTTTAGGTGTGAGGATGTTTTTGAGTCTTTAGATTTAGATCAAAGAAAGGCTCCCCTGATTAAGCCATCCCTGATTGAGGCACCCACTTTAGATTTGAAGCCCTTGCCGGATCATCTAAAGTATGTGTATCTTGGGGAAGGTGAGACGTTGCCTATTATTGTTGCATCAAATTTAATGCCGGAGCATGAGGAGGCCTTAATAAAATTGTTGCAGCAATACCGCAAGGCTATTGGTTGGACATTGGCTGACATTCAAGAGATTAGCCCATCTTTTTGTATGCACAAAATCACTCTAGAGGAGGGATCCTTTAGGAGTATTGAGCAACAAAGAAGGCTTAACCCTGCAATGAAAGAAGTGGTTAAAAAGGAGGTGATTAAATGGTTGGATGCTGGCATCATTTATCCAATTGCAGACAGCAATTGGGTAAGTCCTGTCCAATGTGTTCCTAAGAAAGGAGGTGTCACTGTGGTGAGCAATAAAGACAATGAGTTGATCCCAACTAGGCAGTAACTGGTTGGAGGGTTTGCATGGATTACAGGAGGCTTAATAAAGCCACCCGTAAGGACCACTTCCCTCTACCATTTATTGACCAGATGTTGGATAGGTTGGCTGGTCAGGCCTACTACTGTTTCTTGGATGGTTATTCTGGGTATAACCAGATTACTATTGCTCCTGAGGATCAGGAAAAAACCACTTTCACCTGCCCTTATGGGACGTTTGCTTTCAGATGAATGCCTTTTGGCCTTTGCAATGCTCCAGCAACATTTCAGCGGTGTATGTTAGCGATTTTTTCTGATATGATTGAGTCCACTGTTGAGGTATTCATGGACGATTTTTCAGTTTTTGGAGGGTCTTTTCAGAGTTGTTTAGATAATTTAGGTCAGGTGTTAAAGAGATGTGAGGATACCCATCTAGTTCTCAATTGGGAGAAATGCCACTTCATGGTGAAGGAGGGCATAGTTTTAGGTCATAGGATTTCTAAGAATGGTCTAGAAGTTGATAGAGCAAAAGTTGAGGTTATTGAAAGATTAGACCCACCGAATTTAGTGAAGGGGATTCGGAGTTTTTTAGGTCATGCTGGATTTTATAGAAGGTTCATAAAGGATTTTTCAAAAATCAGTAAACCTCTTTGTAACTTATTGTGTACTGATCATGTTTTTGACTTTGATGCAGATTGTAGGAAAGCTTTTGAAGCATTGAAGGCTGCTTTAATCTCAGCACCCATTCTTTGTGCACCTAATTGGAATTTACCATTTGAGGTAATGTGTGATGCGAGTGATGTTGCGGTAGGTGCTATGCTGGGGCAAAAGCAGGGCAAATTTATCCACCCTATATATTATGCAAGCAGGGTTTTAAATGAGGCACAAGTCAACTACACAACTACTGAAAAGGAGTTGTTAGCTGTGGTGTTTGCCTTCGAGAAATTCCGGCCATATTTGGTTGAATCCAAAGTCACGGTGTTCACGGATCATGCAGCAATAAGGTATTTGATGTCTAAGAAAGATGCTAAACCTAGACTAATTCGTTGGGTTTTATTATTGCAAGAGTTCAACTTGGAGATAAAGGATAAGAAGGGATCAGAAAATGTCATTGCAGATCATTTGTCTCGTCTTGATCCATCATCATCTTTGCTGAAGCAATTTGCCATTTCCGATTCTTTTCCAGATGAACAGCTCTTTGCTGTTGAGGTAAAGGTAGTCAGGGATGTCCCTTGGTATGCTGATATTGCCAACTTTTTGGTCAAGGGAGTCACTCCTATTGATATGGATTGGAGGCAGAAGAAAAAGTTTAAGCATGATGCAAAGTTTTTCTATTGGGATGAGCCATTTATGTATAAGCAATGCTCTGATGGTATTATTCGTAGGTGTGTTTCAGGGGATGAAGCAAAGGAAATCTTGGAGCAATGTCACTCTTCGCCGTATGGAGGCCATTTCAGCGGTCAGAGGACAGCTATGAGGATTTTGCATTGTGGATTCTTTTGGCCTACCTTGTTTAAGGATGCCCATTGGTTCACAAGCAATGTGATGCTTGCCAAAAGAGAGGAAACTTAGGGCCTAGAGATGAAATACCTCTTACTTACATTTTAGAAGTTGAATTATTCGATGTATGGGGTATTGATTTTATGGGGCCATTTCCCCCTTCTAATGGCAATGTTTTTATCTTATTGGCAGTAGATTACGTGTCCAAGTGGGTGGAGGCCATTGCATGCCATCAGAGTGATGTCAAGACGGTTTCAAGGTTTGTCCAATCGCACATCTTTGCGCGGTTTGGGACACCTAGAGCTCTAATAAGTGATGAGGGTACACATTTTGTTAATAATATCTTAACTAAGCTTTTAGCTAAGTATGGAATCAAGCATAGGATAGCTACCCCCTATCACCCACAGGCTAATGGTCAAGCTGAAATAAGTAATAGGGAAATTAAATCAATTCTAGAAAAAGTAGTCCATCCATCTAGGAAGGATTGGTCTTTCAGGTTGGATGAGGCTCTTTGGGCTTATAGGACAGCCTATAAGACTCCTCTAGGTATGTCTCCCTATCGGCTAGTATATGGGAAAGCTTGTCATTTACCATTGGAGCTAGAGCATAACACATTTTGGGCTTTGAAAAAGTTAAATTTTGATCTGAGTCGTGCAGGGGCAATGAGGATGCTGCAGCTTAATGAATTGGAGGAATTTTGCCAATTTTCTTATGAAAATGCGAAAATGTATAAAGAAAAGACTAAGCTGTGGCATGACAAGAAAATAAAATCTAAAGAGTTTGTCAAGGGTCAGAAAGTCTTGCTTTATAATTCTAGATTAAAATTATTTCCTAGGAAGCTAAATTCTAAATGGTCAGGGCCATTTATTGTGATTGAGGTTTTCCCCCATGGAGCAATTACTTTGCAAGACGAAAAGGATGGGAGAGTGTTCAAAGTGAATGGACAGCGCGTCAAACATTATTGGGGAGAGGAGTTTCAGGCGAAATATCCTTCCCTAAGGTTGGTTGATGATTGAGAGAGCAGGATTTTTGCGGGAGCATTATACAGAGCAAAATTTTGAGCTCCCAGTGTTTGTTTTTATTTTTCGTTGATTTGTTTTTAAATTCGATGAGGATAGATTTGGTTTGATTGGATTTTTTTTTGTATGTTTGATTTTAATTTCGTTGATATTTATAATTTTGTAGAGTTTATTTTTGTAGATTTGATTTCGCTTTATTTGATTTATTTAAATTATCTTTGGATTATCTTTTAATTAGGTTTTCGGTTATTTAAATTTCTGTTTAGATTAGATTTGAATAAAATTTCCCCTTATTTAATTCGGTTTTGAATAGTAAAAATAAAAAGATTTGATTTGAGCGGTTAATATTTGAATTTCCGGATTTGATTTTTCTTTAAATTTTCCGTATCCGAGATTCTTAAGGTAATATTTTCAGAAGGTTGTTGCGGCAAGGTGATGGCTGAAGCAAATCTTCAGTTCGAATAGAAGAGATTTTGTTGTAAATTTATTTTTACCGTTTGGATTTCCTTTAAATTTTTACAGGTTAGGTTGCATGCGTAATTTGATGAGGCCACGTGTCGTACAGTGATCATCCAAGGGCGTGGATGGTGGACAGCACATGATTATTTACCATGGGCGATTAAAATTCGGGAATTTACCGCTGATGGATTTAAATTTCAGGATTGCATGTGGGTCTGAACGGTAAACTCAATTAATGTGAGCAAAATCTTTTGGTTAGGATTCAATTTGCTGAAGCCCTATTTATTAACACCTTCTGGTAGGTAAGTTTCACTTCATCTTCTTGATTCAAATCTTTGCCTGTTACATTCTTCTTTCTTTGTTGTTATTCTCTGTCAACCTCTTGCGTCTTCAATGGCCAAAACGAGAGCTAGAAAAGAGAGGGAGAATGAGGACGAAGAGGTACCTGTTACCCCTGAAGTCCAGAAGGCGAAAACGAAAAAGAAGAAGACGCCAGAGGAGAAAGAAGCGAAAAGGAGGAGAAGGCAACAGAGGGCCGAGGATCAGGAGGCTCTACAGAAAGCGACGGATGATGTGGCTGCCACAGAAGTTGAAGAAAACCCTAAGGAACCAGAAGAACAGAACCCATAACAAACTGAGTAGAGGGTCGCGGATACAGAAGAAGTTCAAGAGGAGCAAACAGAGGAAGTTCGAGAGGAAAATACCGAGGAAGTTCGAGAGGAAATTACAGAGGAAGTTCAAGAAAAGTAGGCCGAGGATGTGCAAAAGCAACAGGCAGATGATGTTCAGGTAACGGATAATGAGCCAGTGCAGGAGGCTCGAGTGGAGGTGATCATGCCAGAAGTACCAAAACGTCGCCGCGTTAAGAGGAAAGCAGGCCGCGTTAGGGTTGTCCGAACTGATACTCCTTCGCCTCCAACCACGGATTCTGAAAGAGGAAATGCAGGAAGAGAGGAATGAGAAAAGAAGGAAGCTGAGGACAAGGCTAGAGAAGAAGGGGCAAAGCAAGCAGAAGAAGAGATTTTGCCCAAGCAAGCGGAAGACAAAGGCAAAGCTGAGGCATCGGGTGAGGCTGACGAGATTGAGGAACCGAGATTACCGTACAATCGCTTCATCAATAACCTTGCTCGGGCAAAGTATGTTGAGATGCTGAGAAGGGACTTCCTGTTTGAACGAGGATTTGGCGATGATCTGCCACGGTTCTTGAGGACTGGAATAGTGAACCTCGGCTGGAGTCAATTTTGTGCAAAGCCGGAACCTGTTAATTCAAACATTGTTCGGGAATTTTATGCCAATATTGACGATCACGAAGAATTTCAGGTTATCGTTCGACGAGTGCCCGTTGACTGGAGCCCAGGAGCCATTAATGCTTTGTTCAACCTCCAGGACTTTCCACACGCAGGCTTTAATGAGATGGTGGTCGCACCATCTAGCGACCAACTAAATGCGGCTGTTCAAGAGGTTGGCATTGAGGGGGCCCACTGGAGATTGTCGAAGACGGAAAAGCGCACATTTAAGGCTGCTTATTTGAAGAGCGAGGCCAATACATGGATGAGTTTCATCAAGCTGCGCTTACTGCCGACAACTCATGACTCAACGGTGTCTCGAGACCGGGTTTTGCTTGCCTTTGCTATTCTTCGTTCAATGAGTATTGATGTGGGTAAAATAATTTCTTCTGAGATTCTTGATTGCTGGCGGAAAAAGGTGGGGAAGCTGTTTTTCCCCAACACTATCACGATGCTATGCCGAAGGGCAGAGGTGCCAGAGGATGAGGATGATGTGCCACTAATAGACAAGGGAATAATTGACACACCAAATCTGGCTAGGCTTCAGAGGACACAGGAAGCACGCCAAGGAGGTTTGGTGTGCGGCATCCACCAAATGCAGGAGCAATTACAGCTGCATTCCAGTAGGATGGAGTTTGTTGAAAGGCAATTGCAGACTTTCTGGAACTATGTGAAAAGGAGGGATGCCGCGTTGAGGGTAGCCTTGCAGTCGAATTTTTCCAAGCCATATCGGGCTTTACCCGTATTCCCTGATGACCTACTGAACCCCTGGATCCCGCCCCCCACCTGTTGAACGAGAAGAAGATGGTGAAGAGCAGGGTCAGGAAGATTGATGGATGAGATGATATTCAGCGAGCATTTCTTTTGTTCCTATATTTTTGTTTGCTCGCGCATGTTTGACCCTGCTTACTGTTTTGTTTGCTTGTTTCTTTTTGGTTTTTGAAAAAAAAAAGGAAAAAATATATCTCTGCTTATGTAATTTCTTTTCATGTTTTTAATGAAATTTCCTAGAGGTTTCTGTTCTATGAGCACTGAGTAACTCTGACTTAACTAATTTTCTTATGAATTTTTGAAGCTTGGACAGGCTAAGCTTAATTAGATCAAGGTATTCTGATCTCCAGAAACCTTTTGCTTGAGCATTTTCTCTAGCCTGGTCGTTGCTGCGGCAAAGAAAATTCTGGAGGTAGTGTTGACTTATGTGATCCGCTTTAAGCTTAGGTCTAGTCCCACGCTTAGTTTTAGAATTCAGATAGGAAAATTTAAGTTTGGGGGTATAATTGCAAAACTGATAATTCATTGGGGACAATGAATAATTCAAGTTTGGGGGACTTTTTGCTACTCCAATTGTTTTGCTCGAGCATTCCTCTCCTTCATTAAATAATTTGTTAGGTTGTTGAGTAACCAGGGACATTTGTGATACCCACAGTTTGTCTTCGCGTCAAAAGGTGACCTAGGAAATGTGAAAAATGATGAAAAATTATTTGCTGAAAAAAAAAGTGATTGTTGAAAAATTTTGCTGGGTAAATTCATGGAGCAAAAGTTTTGAAGGATGAATGATAGTCCAGCAGTTTTTCTGTCTCCCAGAACTTAGGTGAGCTTCATCATAAAATGTTGCCATTCTGAGGGGCAAGAGATAGAATAACTAAGGATTTTTTAGCTTTACAAAGAGTATTGAGCCTAATTGGTGATGAGTTTGAGGCAAGGGTATACTGCACCATAAAGTGGGTCGTCCCATGCTTAAGAGCTTATGACTGTAGGGCTGCTTTAAGTCTGAAAAATGGAAATATAAACCCCTGAAATATGTGTTCAAATATGTCTGATATTAGAGCTAGGCTGTGGCAAGTTCTTAGAATTGAGTTAAAAGTGGTGATTATTTGTCCATGCCGGAAGAATTATTTTGCTGCAGCAGAGCTTGGTTTTGCAGAGTGCTCAGGTAGAGGTTGAAGGTAGTGTTGGATTATCTGTTTTGATTAAGCTATGCTTTGTCTAACGTTTTGAATTCTTGAAGGGAAGGTTGGTTAGTATTGCTTGGGACGCACAATAGTTCAAGTTTGGGGGTGTGATAACTACCCAAAAGGTAGTTATTTAGGCCTCATTTCTATATTGATTTGTGTGTCTTTTGTGCTTAATAGGGTTGGTTTTAGATATATATTACATGTGTTTAACCCATTTGGAAGAATGGAAGCTTTGGAAATCATTTTGTGCAGAATCTGTTGCTGGGCGACTTGAGGGAGCAAAATCTATGCTGCAGCAAAGCTGGGAGCAAAACTGCCACGTCACAGCTCGTTAGCCAAATTGCCAAACTGAATTCTGTTGAGTTTTTCTCGTGAAAAAGGAGTAAGGAGAGCCCTACACGTGTCCAGGTTGACCTAATTCAAGCCTTCCTCAACTCTATAAAAGGAAGTAGCCGCCCAGGTCAAAGTCATTCCATCTTTGGAGAAACATTCCATTCTTGGGAAGTTCCTTCCACCTTTGGGAGCCGAATAGAGGAGAGAGATTGGAGACCACCTAGAAGACCATCATTGCAAGCTGATCGAGGAGATTAGTATTTCCTTTTATTATCTTGTAATTATGGACATGCCTACTCAGATCGTAGCGTGCATCCCCATGCATATTATGAACTAAGTAGCTTAGGCGTTGGTTAGGAACTATGTGATTGCCGTGCTTAACTTTAGTAATATAAATTGATTACTGCATCTTGGTTAATTGTTGTACTTGTTTCTATTTTATGCCCGCTTGGCCAGCCGGTATGAATACCTCTCTCTAGTTTCAGGGATGATTTAGAGAGTGTGTGGCGATTAATCACACTACGGTCATTGTGTATTGGTGAACGCCAGTGACTGAGCTAGGGATAGCCAGTTGCCTAGTGCTTGATCGGTCGTACTTCATTGGGGTTGAAACACATTCCAAAAAATCCGGAGTTCCGGGAGGAATCCGCTAATAATACTGCAAGAGTTTGCATGATCAATAATATTGCTAGAGCATCTTTTAAAACAATTACTAAATCCTGACCAGCGCCTGTTTCTAATCTGTCTGCCTATCCGTTTACTTTCTGTTCTGTCATTTCTTTTGCTTCAGCATTATTCTTATAAAAACCAATCATTTTTACCATCTTTGAAACCATTAAAGAGTTATACAAAATAGATAAAGTGGAAGCTAATTCAGGCCTTGGATTGATAATACTTATTACTTGCTGCGGACTGTGTATAATTGCACAGAGTTCTAGAGTCCTTTTATATACTATATTTTTACTCACTCTAGGAACCCAACAATGACTTAGGAGGGCTTCACCGTTTCTCCAACTGGGAAAATCACGAACTTTACCTTCTCTTAAAACCACCAAGAGCATGATCTTGATTCTTTTGCTTTTCACGAACACAACAACTAGTAAACCATCGATATTCTCCAAGGGATGGGTTTAAGGAGGCTTGTGGAAGCCTTTCTTTTTTATTTTTGGAAGGAAACTCTTATATATAGGTCTTTACTCTAGTGTCCTGGTGAATTAAACTCTTTTAATTACCTAGTGACATTGCATGCTAACATTAAACTATGATTAATTCAATTCAGGTTCCAGGTCTGTTCCCGGGTAGGAGGTGTTCCGTAAACCGTCAACTTAAGTACCTTCAGCCTAGACAGAACTTCACCGAGAGAGTTCCCTTATAACCATAGTAATGTTTTTCCAACTTAGTTCATTAAAACTATTTTAATTCTAAGTAAGAAAATAACTCTAATCCTATTAAAATTATAATGAGCTTAGGTCTAATTAATTTTAAACATTTTAAAATTAATTCAATTTCACCTAAGATCCTATGTTTGTATGCAACTCTTTGTTATAGGTTGACGGTTTCTAATCATTTTTATAACTTTTCCAAGTTTTAATGATTAGCCCTATTGTTGGGTTTTATGTCCTAAAACTCGTAGATAGTGAATGATTAACGAATTATACACTTGTATCAATAAAGTGTTATTGAGGTTTATGCAATAAACTGTTATTGTCATATTAAGTCTAGAATTGCACAATATAACCCAAATCCAATAAACTAAGATCCAAGGTTGTTTACATGTAGCTTGAACTAGTATGTGGGGACATACAGGGATTGGTGTTCAAGTAACAACCTAAAAGGTCTATAGTACAAGGATAAGGCTGGGTACCTTATCCTGGTAACACTATGTGATACGACCCGCTTTGTATTCGATACAAATGTATTAATAAGAAAATCATAGATATGTTTCATTTCTACAAAATATATAAAAACATCAATTCAAACAATCCAAGAATTTCAAATTCAAAGAAGATATGGCACATTAATATCTCACAATTATTTCAAAATGCATTTAAGAGATAAAGTTACCAAAGAAGGATTTATCCTTTTGAAGCACCAAGAGAGCCATAAGGTTGCATTTGAAATTTGAATAATTTCCTTATGGAGCTCATCCAATCTTCAAAAATTAATTCTTGGAGCACACCTACAAAATAATTTAACGAATAGTCTTTGGTACCCATACTTGTTTGGGTCCATATAGGTTAGTCTCAATTTTTGGAACCCATTTCTTTTTAGTTCCAACATTTTTTTTTTTTTGAGAAAGACCCCTTTCATTAAAAACCAAACGATTCCCGATGGGATACAAACATAAACCGCTCTTGGAGCAATAAACTAACCATCCATTGAGGATAGTTCTGAAGCCACAAGGCTGGCGTCGAACATGATTTGCCCACACGGGCAAGATTATGAGCAAAAGAATTAAACCTTCGACTAACAAATCTAAATTGATCCGATTCAAAAAGTTTGCAGGCTTCTTGGACCTCCCAGATGATCGTAGCAATACTAGTCTGGCATTGGATTTCCCCATTCAGAGACCTTATAACATTCAAAGAGTCAGATAAAATCGTCAAGCGAGCCAGCTTCAAGTCCGAAGCCAAAAGAAGACCTTGTAATACCTCAACCGCTTCAGCCCCCAACGGTGATGAACACGCCACCGATCTCAAAGACTGAGCAGCCCTAATATTTCCATGCCTGTCTCGCATGACCAGACCTATCCCACATTGTTCCCCTGCTCCCATAAAGGCCGCATCCGAGTGTAAGATTATATCCTCAGCACCTGAAATAATAGCAGACACATCATCCACCGATTGATGCAAAGCTATGCCTCTCGGATTCGCTTGCCTGTAATCATCTAAATATTTGGCTATCCATTCACACCGAATAATAGCCTCCGGAACAGGCCTATCATAAAGCAAGCTATTCCGATCATTCTAGATAGCCCAAGCTCCTACACAAATACACTCTAGATCACAGTCCCTGCAATCCATTAGTGCTAGCCAACAGTCTTTTACATCCATAGGTTCCCTAGTAACATTATCCATAAACGGAAAAATAATATCCCAGACATCTTTAGCCCTAATACATTGAAAAAGAGTGTGATCGGTAGTCTCAAACTCCTTACACACAGGACAAAATCCATCCACCGGAACATGATGAGCCTGTAAGTTCACCTTTGTAGGAATAGAATTAAGAAAGGATTTCAAAACAAAAACTTTTACCTTATTTGGCACATTCATTTTCCACAATTTTTTCCACCACCGTGATACTTGACCTTGCTCAGACAAGGAGGCCTCCTGGCTTATCGTTATACTGAGCTTGTACCCGCTCTTTACCGAATATTCTCCTCGACCATCAAAATGCCAGATCCATCGATCAGGTGCCGATTGGCTTATCGGAAGGCTTCTGATAATGTCAACATCCTCCGACACCAAAAATTGATTCAGCTTCACTAAATCCCATTGAAGCGAAGGCGTTACGAACTCTGCCACAACGGCGCTCTCTATTTCAGGAATAGGAGGGGAAATCACTTTAAGAGTAGACGGCCGTGGAAGCCATGGGTCTTTGAACAAGCGGATCGACTGAACATTACCCAAATTTTTCCTCAACCCATTCTTCAATAACTCCATACCCCACAAGAAGCCCTTCCAAAAGAAAGATGAATTATAACGATCCATCGCATCCAAAACCGATGATCTTGGGAAATATTTCCCACATAAGAACCTGGATATTGTTAAACTAGGATTGGTCAAAACTCGCCACACTTGCTTAGCCAGCATAGCCTGATTAAAATTGACCAAGTCCCTAAAGTTTAAACCCCCATTCTCCTTAGGTTTACAAAGATCTTCACACCTCCTCCAATGCATCTTCCGCTTTTCCTCATTAGATCCCTACCAGAATCTAGCACATAAAGCCGAAATCTTTGATAAGATTCCTTTCGGAATTCTGAAACACCCCATCGCATATGTCGGAATGGCTTGAATAATGCTCTTAATTAACACCTCCTTTCCCCCTTGAGAAAATAACTTTTGTTTCCAACCTTGCAACAAAGACCAAACTTTATCGAGAAGGAATTGGAAATCTCGAGACTTACCGCGATGGAAGGTCGACAGCAAACCAAGATACTCTCCCACCGAATCCTACTCTTTCATATCCAGGACATAACAGAGATATTGCTTAGAATCTCTAGAAACATTGTTTTAAAAACACACGGTTGATTTATTAAAATTAACACGCTGACCTGATGCCACTTCATATGCCTGTAAAATGGTTTTAAGCAACCAAATTCTTTAGCTGCTGCTTTTAAAAAAACTAGACTGTCATCAGCGAAAAACAGATGGGAGATTTTAGGGCAAGCACGAGCCACTATTATGTCGACCATAGCCCTGTTTCTAGCAGACACCAGCATTGCAGAAAGTCCTTCCGTACAAATTAAGAATAAGTACGGTGATAAAGGATCACCTTGTCGGATTCCTCTATAAGGTTTAATAAAGCCAAAAGATTCCCCATTCATACGAATTGAAAATGTGGGAGTCGTAATACATTTCTTTTTAGTTCCAACATTACTAGCATTCATTTTTGACAAATAACAACTATTAAATTTATGACCAATTTTGCCACATGAATAACAAGTAACATTAGGTAAGAATTTCTTTTTAATAAATTGATTTTTATATTCAAGAAATTCTTTTTAAGACCATTTTTCAATTTAAAACAATTAGGTCTAATATGACCTTTAACTCCACAAAAATGACATCTAGGCACAAATTTTGATTTTACATCCACATTTTTAGCCTTTTTATGTCTAGGCCCAAATTTAGCAATATGCAAACATTTGAATTTTTCATCAACATGTTTAGGAACAAATTTTGATTTTTCATGCATAGGTCTAGATTTCTCATCCCTTGGCACAAATTTAGATTCAACAAAATTGGACACATTGGGTAAAATATTTTTAGGCATACTAGGAGTAGCTTTAACAAAAATAGTCTTAGAATTAGATGAAGAATTTTCATCCACATAGCCTAATCCCCTTTTGTCATTAAAAGGTTTACCCATGTCAATAATTTTATCTAATTTTTGTGCACCTATAGTCAATTTCTTAATAGACTCTTTTGCAATTTCAAGCTCTTTATTAGCTAACAATTCTTTTTCTTTAAGCACATGCAAAAGATCATTTTTCTCATGACTATCACATTCAATGAATTTAATCTTGTCAATCAAGGCAAGTTTATCATTCTCTAAAGAAGTATTGCTAGTTTCCAAATCAATAATTTTATTTTTCAAACTAGCAATTTCATCTTTCAATTCTAATGAAAAAGATTCAATTTTTTCATTATTGTTTCTCAAATCATTCAATTCAAGTTTCAATTCACAAGATAAAGATTTGAGATCCTCATTCTCTTTCTCAAGAAATTTAATTCTATTAACCTTAACATTTTTCTCATCACAATCACTATCAACCTCATTATGCAACAAAACATTATTAGCTCCATTTTTCAAACATGCATTTTCATTTATCAAAGATTTATTCTCAATAGACAATGTCTTATACTTCTTTGATAATTTCACATATTTTGAACCAAGTTTTTCTAAATCTTGATGCATACTTTCAAAAGCATCATAAAGTTCATCATAAGTACGAGATTTGTGATTTACCTCATTTTCATCACTATCATCACCATAATCATTATCCGAATGAGCCATCAAGCATAAGGAGGATCCATAACATTTTTCTTTTTCTACTCTGTGAAACTTTTCTTGATTTTGAGAATTATAATTCTCCTTCACATCAAAGAAATCATTAGTAGTACACAGAGAATTTTCAACATTATACATATTATCAAGAAAATTCCAAACATCATATGCATAATTAAAATGTGAAATTTTATCACATATTTTACTATCCAAAGCACAACATATAATATTCATGGCTTGGGCATTAAAAGAGAAAAATTTCTCATTCAATTTCAATTTAGATAAATCATGCTCACAAGCATACAAAATATTAAAATCAATAGCAAGCAAAAAGGTTTTCATTCTTTTTCTCCAAATATAATAATTTTCACCATTAAAGAATGGAGGCTTATCAATACATTGACCTTCAAGAAAATTTATAGTTGCCATAGCTCTTAGCAATTAAGCTTTTCAAATAATTTTTCAAAAAGAGAAATTACTTTCAAATACCAATTATTGGAATAAAGAACTCAAACAATGAATGTTAATACAAATGAGTTTTTGAAAAATATTTTTAATTAAAAACAAGAGCAACCCGCTCTGATACCAATTGTAGGATCTTATGGCAACACTAGAGGGGGGGGGGTGAATAGAGTTGCTTAATAAAATTTAAAACTTTTTGCTAAATTAAAAGGAATTGATTTAAACTAAATAAATTTAATAAGCACTATAAAGCATAAAGTATGCTAGAAATATTTGACAATTTTCCTAGGCATGCAATCTACTCATAAAAATGAAATAGTGGAAATTAAAAGAGTAGAGAGAAAGAGATAACACCAGGAAATTTTATAGTGGTTCGGAAATTCCTACTCCACTCCCCAAGACTCCTTCTTGGGTATTTTACTACAACAGCTCTCTTATGGGTGAGAACCAAACCGACTCTTTTTCAGGTTCAAGAGTAAACCTTTACCGATCCTTTTACAGGTTCAGGACCCAACCTATACCGATCTTTTTAAACGGGTTCAAGATCAAACCACTAGGATCCTTTTTAACCGGGTTCAGGATCAAACCACTACAAATCCTTTTTCGGGTTCAAGATCAAACCACTCACTCAATTCCCAAGGTGCACCCACACCTTATTACAAGTTCCCAATGATAAAAGAAGAAAAGAAGCTCACAAAATAAAATACCTCTTGAAGGCTAATTACACAAGGTTGAGCACTCACAATAATAAAACCTCACAAAATAACAATAGGCCAATTTAGGAGCAAGGGAGGAATTTTGACAAGAATGGATAGTAAGGAGACTTGAGAGTTTAAGACTTTGATGTCCTTGAGTGTGTATTGGAGGAGAAGAAAATGACTCAATTTATAGATGGAAGAATTGAATTTTGGCCATTGGATTAATTTCAAAATGGATGCTGAAGATTTAATTTTATAAAAAAGGAAATGATTTGAATTTAAAAATGAGATTGAGAATATATTAAGGGGCTGTTTGGGGCGTTGAATTGGTTATTATATCTGGTGGTTATAATAATCTGGGAATTATAATAGTCTGGGGGTTATAATAATCTGTGTTTGGGGTGCAGATTATTATAGTCTGGGATAAAATAATCTTTGTTTGGGGTGCAGATTATCATAGTCTGGGATAAAATAATCTGTGTTTGGGATGCAGATTATTTTAGTATGGGATAAAATAATCTGTGTTTGGTATGCAGATTATTTTAGTATGAGTTAAAATATCCTGTGTTTGGATTACTGATATGTTTCACATGAGAATCTGAATCAAATATTCAAGTTGATTTTTTTTTCTTGACCATTTTTTTTATTCACTCAAACAACTTCGTATGTTCAATATTTTAGTTTGCAAATATGAATAAAAAATGAACATGGATTCAATTGTTACAAAAAGAAAGTATTGGGTAGACGGGTTGAATGATATGTTTAACTTCAAATGAAACAAAAAGAACCGAAGGCAATTCTGCGTCGACATAGTATAGGCAATAGTGGTTCACGTTTCTAACACTAAAAGTGAGGCCGAACTTAGATAAAGTTGGATGAATAATGATCTATACCTGAAACCATTTCCACCTCGGATCCGTACAAGAGGTCGTGACTGGCTCAGGTTTTTTTATAAGAACTTCATGCAGTCGTAACACCCCATGAAGGACGGTGTTGAAGTGCCTAGAAACTGTCTCCCCAGACCTAGCAAACTGTGTACGAACTACTCGGTTCTTAACGTCGTGGGCTAGGATGTGTAAGAACATGGCAACCATCTCTTCTACATCTACGACCTCTGTTCCAGTTAAGCCGGCAACTGTTCTTAACAAGGTGCAAAGTATGGCAAAACATCTTCTGTCCATCCTTGTACTCTCTCGACAACGTAAGTCAGACTCGTGTATAAGTCTGAAGAATGTTAGATGCCTAATGTGGTGTCGGAGGTAGGGTGATTGGTGTTCTATTCTTCTATAATCGTTCATATATAGATCTAAGAGTAGGAAAATCTGAGCTTGCGCTGTGGTGAAGGCTGTGAATATGGCCACTAGTTCATGCTCATCTAGATCATCGGGATCCATACTTACACTAGGAGACAAAGGGCCAAAAAAAGAAAAAAAAAATTCAAAAAATCATGGACAAACATTTCGTTTAAATCAAATAGGCTAAACAAGAAGAAAGAAAACAATTTTATTACAATTGTAACACAGTATGTTTTCAAATTGTAACGCAATATGTTTTAAAATTGTAACGAAATATGTTTTAAATCGATTTAGGAAAACATGTTTAAGAAATGTAATGTAAGTCATTCTGAACAAATACAAAAAAAAAAATTACATTTGTATTAAATTGTAACGCAATATGTTTTAAAATTACAATATGACATATTTGCAGAAAATGTAACCCAAAATT
Organism: Luffa aegyptiaca; assembly: GCA_017139565.1. Taxonomy (NCBI): domain Eukaryota; kingdom Viridiplantae; phylum Streptophyta; class Magnoliopsida; order Cucurbitales; family Cucurbitaceae; genus Luffa; species Luffa aegyptiaca. The sequence continues at coordinate 9,338,186 of CM029397.1, forward strand.
CGATTTATTATCTTCTTCGTTTTCATTCACCACGCAAAACTGTTTTTTTTTTTTTTTTTTGTTCTTTTTTTCCAAACAAATTGTTTCATCCAAATAGTGTTGTTTAAAAAACCCATTATTTAGAATCTCTTTTCTTTCAAAAATAAATTTTAACAAAACAAGTTATAAAAATTAAAAAAATTGTTTCAAAATTCACTTCAACATTTTCATTCACCACGCGAATATGTTTTTTTTTTTTGGGTGGTTCTTTCTTTTTTTTTTCAATCAAATTGTTTCATCCAAATAGTGTTGTTTAAAAAACCCATTCTTTAGAATCTTTTTTCTTTCAAAATTAAATTTTAACAAAACAATTTATAAAACTTAAAAAAAATTGTTTCAAAATTCACTTCAACATTTTCATTCTCCACATAAAACTGTTTTTTTTTTTTTTTTTTTGTTCTTTCTTTTTATTTCCAAACAAATTGTTTCATCCAAATAGTGTTGTTTAAAAAACCCATTATTCAGAATCTTTTTTCTTTCAAAATTAAATTTTAACAAAACAATTTATAAAACTTAAAAAAAAAATTGTTTCAAAATTCACTTCAACATTTTCATTCTCCACGTAAAACTTTTTTTTTTTCCAAACTAATTGTTTCATCCAAATAGTGTTGTTTAAAAAACCTATTATTCAGAATCTTTTTCCTTTCAAAATTAAATTTTAACAAAACAAGTTATAATTTGATACTTTCTGTCTAATATTCATTCTAATATTTAGTCTAGCATTTTGTAATACTTTCTGTGTTGCAAATCTTCTTAAAAAAGTCGGGCTACCGTTCAACAGATATACATGACCGGACTATTTTGGAAGCAACATTTACGAAAAAAAACGTTCAACCAACTTACGTACATTAAACAGAGAACGAAAATATAACAACTTTCACACATGTTCAACATGTCCAATACACAACGTCCTAACTAAATTATGAAAGAATACTATACAATCAAATACAAATTTGAAAATAAAGAATGTTCATTAAAGAAAGATTGTTCAATAATGAAAGAATGTTCAAGCAATATACAGTAGCCAAAAAAGTGTGGAATGTATGTAAATTACATAAGCAACATTCGATTTTTATAAAAAACGAACCTCGAAGTAAGGTCGATCAAATTATGTTTTCAAACCCTGAAAACAACGAAGGATTAAGGTTAGAAACGTAGGTATTGACTACTTAGTACAAAAGTATTCAAGAATACTAACCTTACTTAGAGGAGATGGAGAACCAAGTGTGAGGAAAGAACCACTTTCCTTGGCGTAGGAGTCTGCCCCTGTTGAAAAAAAGTTGTAAGTTAGTATTATAGGAAAGAAGTAAGTAAGAAGAAGGGATGTAGGGAGGAGAGACTAACCCAATTGATGAGAAGAGGAATAAAAGAGGGAGATTATTGCTTATTCGCTACCGCAAGCGCACGGGTCGCACAAGTAATATAAAACGGTAGTAATACCGAGTATCGAATCCACAGGGAAGCGAAGCAAAAATTAAGCAAAAATAAAATCTCTTGAGCACTAAAAGTACTTAGGCAAAATAATATTTAGGGAACAGCTCATGCAAATAAGAGAAATTTAAAGTTCAAAGCAAGAAAATAATTTGATCAATCAAATAAAAAAATATGGAGAAAGAGATTTCTTTAAATGGGAAGAGGGGTCTTGAAAATCAATTATGAGCTAAACAATTGTTATAATTCTCCTATCTCATTGCCCAACTAATTATACTCCTAGAATCTCCGTTAATCACATAGGTTCTCCTGTCGGTTTCCCCTAATTGTAATTAATTCATTTTAACAACCTAAGTGTCCTTAGCGCCATTAAAAATCATTAATTATTACTCTCTGATTCATTTTAGGAATCTAAGTTTAATCAACTAATCCCGGTGTCACGACGGGCAATTAAACTAGTTGCATGGATTATGATCTATCCTAACTTCTCTCCGTCGAGTTTCCATTAAGGATCGAATCATTACACAATTGGCCAGATTGAATAAAGCATTAAGCACATCCATACAAATAATTAGGAAAAAGGGCAAGAGACAGGTAATTATAACAACGTTTCAACTATAATTTCATTCCAAGACCCCAAATTGGGGTTTAGCTATACATAGCTAAAATATCCACAACATTTACAATAGAAAGCATAATTAAGAGCATAAAAGGAAAGGAATTGACCGTCGAAAAACCCCTTCGCTGACGCTTGGAGCCCCGCCGAACACTCCCTTGAGCTTCCTAAGATGCTCCCCCAAAAACTACCCAAAATATTTCCCATTAAAGAATTCTCTCAAAAAGGCTAGAAAGCCTTGAGAGAGGCTCCAAAGGAGCCTAAGGAGGGAGGAAAGGAAGGAATTGGTGGAATGATTGATGCATAAATGAGGCACCAAGAGGTACCTTTTATAGGCCCGGATTGGAGGTAGCGTCGCGACGCTGCAACGCACGCGTCTTGTTGCCCAAGAAATGGGTAGCGTCGCGACGCTGCCCAATTTTCAGAATTTCCAGCTTCGGTTTTGGGCTGATTTTTGGGCCTTTTCTTCACTTCTTTTGGGCATTTTTATCATGATTGGCTTCATTGAATCCCCTTTTGATCCATGCTTGGATTTGGGCTTCATTTGCTTCATTTTTTGCACTTTTTCTCCCAAAATCACCAACTTTGCTCCTAAGGACCAAATAACCGAATTCATTAAATATTTTCATTAAAAACACGATTAAAGCACAGAAAAGCCTAATAAATTGGGACTAAAATAGCGACATTTCTGCTCGCTATCACACCCCCAAACTTAAGCTTTTGGTAGTCCCGAGCAAAATAAATTCTAAAGATGCATGAAATAGAATCGCTCAAGCCTCAATGATTTTGGAATTCTTAAGATAGAATGGAAAACATGAAGTGGAATAAGCAAGCACCGCATACTCCTTAAGAAATCTTAAACTAGATTGAACTTAAGATTAATGAATAGCATGCTCAAGACTTATCTATTGATTCTTTTACTAACCTAGATTAGTCTTATGGCTTTCTCCATTTGTTTTCCCCCTACACTGGCTAAGAGCCCCTAATAGGTCGGAGTCCTTCTATCATGCAAAAAAAAAAGAAACTAGGGTGCCTGTCATTTTCTTTTTCATGGGGGAGCAAAACTCTCAAATAATTTCTTTCTTTTGCTTTTTCTTTTGCTACTCCCCCAAACTTGCATTTTGATATCTAATGGTACTAGCTTTCACACTACGGTGCAGGGACCCTTAACCCGAATTTTATTCTCTGGTTGGCCTAACTGATCACACCGCAGGTAGCTCTTTTTACCCCTAGGCTTTTTCTTCTGTGCAAGCAAAAATTTTCTTTTTTTTTTTTTTTTCAACAGATTTTTATTTTCTCTCATTTTCTTTTGTTGCTTTTGCTTTTCTCTCAGCAGGCATAACATTTTTTTCTACCTAGCTCTTTAGAACAATCAAGCATGAACTTCCTAATATTAGAAACTAAGCCTATCGGGGTGACAACAAACTTTAAAAATCATAATAAGAATCTAGATTTTCAAAGACGTCATTAGATAAGGCTATTGCATGCTTTAGACATCAAAACTAAGTATCAAAAAATTTTAAAATTTCACCATTTCTGCCGTGCTCCCAGATTCCACAACATATAAACTATTTTCTCCCAAAATTTCTAAAATCACATCCTTGGCTATCATGGCTATCTATTCATGCATCCAAAAGAATTCAAATATGCTCAACACAACGGAAGCCTCCCCCCCAAACTTAAATTAAACATTGTCCCCAATGTTTTTAAAACAGTAAAGCAAATAGAGGGATACTGAGACTTCCCTGAGTTAGGAGCGCTTTACCCTCTTCCTTTCGATCCAGAAAAATGGGATTCTTGGAATTTTGGGATTTTCTTAAGGTGATCCTGCAAAACAAAATTGGATCACGAAGCAAAGAAAATTATTTACCGCAAAAACAACTATCTAAACTTTAATCCTTGGGTTGCCTCCCAAGCAGCGCTTTCTTTAACGTCTTTAGCTAGACGAGGCTCGGCACGCTTACGGAGGCTCGAAATAAAAATTTTCATCATCCTCCGGGCCCTGCAAAAAATCACGCACCGAGTTGCATACCGCAAACAGGGGAGAAAAAAAACTTTCCCCTGGCCCATCATCACTAAAGAGATTATCATAATAACATTGCAGAAAATATGTAACAGCATCAAATCTCTTTTCTAAGTCTCTATTCACGAAGCAATTGTTAACAGAGTCATCAAGCGTTATAATATCTACCGGTCTAGGATCTAAAGATGGCCTATCAATCATGTCAGACCATTCATCAGAAAAAACATTTACATACTCCTTAGATTCCTCAGACTCAGTATTAAAAAATGATTCAACTAGGCTATCACATTACTCACTATCAGAATTAAAGAATTCAAGCTCTTCAGGGTCAGATTCTATACTATGCACAGATTCGAGTTCCTCTGGGTCAGTTTCTATGCTATATACATCATCAGGACACGAATCAAAGGTATTAACATTATCAGGGTTCATGCATTCAGGAATGTCAAGATCAGACTCAATAGATTCAGTGTAATCACGATCAGACTCGAAATTATCTACCAAGTAATCTTTTTTATGCATTTCATGCTCATCCTCAATGTCAGGCAATTCTATATCATCATCAAAATTATCCATTTCAGGCAAATCTAATTCATTCTCAAAGGAAGGTAAATCATCAACTGCAGATCTTTCATTGTCACAAGCAGGCAAGTCTAATTCATTTTCAAAGTCAGGCAGTTCTAAATCATTCTCAAACAGAGGATTATTCAAATATGCATTGTGATCAAAATCCTCATCATCCATAGGCACTTCTCCTAAGCCTAAGCCAAGATTAAACTCTACCTCCTCATCATCATCAGTCAAGTATTCAGGACCAATAGAAAAACATGTATGCAAACTACATACAGACTCATCTTGTCCAAAAATACTAAACACAACTTTTTCATCATCAATGTTCAAGGTAAGCTTACCTGTGTGGACACTGATCTCAGCTTTACCTGTAGCTAGGAAAGGTCTGCCTAGAATAATGGGCACCTCTTTGTCCTCTTTCATGTCTAGTACCACAAAATCTACGGGGAAGATAAACTTGTTGACCTTCACCAGTACGTCCTCCACAACACCCATTGGTTGGGTAATTGATCTGTCAGCAAGCTGGAGAGTGACGTCGGTGTCCTTCATACCTGTTAAACCAATCCTCCTGTAAACAGAATAGGGCATCAAGTTTATACTTGCTCCTAAATCACATAAGGCCCTATCGAAAGATGCTTCTCCTATGGTGCAGGGAACAGTAAAACTCCCTGGATCTTTTTGTTTAGAAGGCATCTTCCCAGATACTATGGTACTGCTATTCTCAGACAATTTAAAAATTTCTTTTTTCAGACTTTTCTTTCTAGAAAGCATTTCTTTCATGAATTTCCCATAATTAGGCATGTTATACAAGGCATCTACTAAGGGAATATTCACAAACAATTTCTTAAACATTTCTAGAAACTTTTGAAACTGCTCATCTAATTTAACATTCTTAAAGCGCTGAGGAAAAGGTAACTCCTTGTAGTCAAAGGTTGGACATTCGCCCCTCCGCCTGGGCGGGTTGATGTGCGAACCTTTGTCATGGTGGTTGCATGGAACCACTTCTTCCTCGTACAGTTTCTTGCTGTGCCTGCCATCCTGCTTTTTATCTTCTTTTCTACCTGCAAAATTGTTAGAAAAATCACAATTTAAGTCAATAGAGTCAGGAGGATGTTGGGACCTTTCAGAGGAGGCTTTTTGTGCCTCAGCCCTTTCATCTTCTTCCTTTCTCTTTTCTTCTTCCTTCTTTTTTTCTGAACTGTTCTCCAGCTGTCTACCACTTCTCAGTGTCACCATCTTGCACTGCTCTCTGGGGTTAGGCTTAGTGTCGCTTGGAAATTTTCCCTTTTGAAGGGCATTCACTGCTGAAGCGATCTGTCCTATTTGAACTTCCATGTTTTTCAGAGCTGTGTCGTGGTTATTGACTGCTGTCTGGAGATTGACGTTCAAAACTTTCTGTTCCTTTACAAACATAGCCACCAACTCCTCCAGGTTATTCTTCTTTTCAGGCGCACTGGATGATGCAAAACCTGGCGGTGGCTGCAAAACATTCTTTGTATTTGAGTATGAGAAGTTCTCGTGATTGCGCAGATTCGGGTGGTAGAAGTTTGGTATTCCTTGCGTAAATGGTCTGTTCCCCACGTACTGGACTTCTTCCACATCCTGACCTTCCTTCTTCGAATAGCCTTCAGCTAAGGTGGAAATGGATTTGACCATCTCAGATGAAGTTAACTTGTTCAGGGCGTTGGTCAGCGATGCCATCTGTGCCTTCAATGAACTTGACTCATCCAATTCATATAATCCAGCCTTCTTTGAAATTGCTCCCCTCTCGGTTGGCCATTGATAACTGGTTGCCGCCATTTCCTCTAACAGATCTTTGGCTTCTGTCACTGTCTTGGAAAGAAAACTTCCTCCTGCTGATGTGTCTAGGACTGTCTTAGTGGAGGGATTCAATCCATTGTAAAATAATTGCACTTGAAGCCAATCAGGATATCCATGTTGGGGGCACCGCCTAAGCATTTCTTTGTAACTTTCCCATGCCTCGTACAACTACTCCTCGTCAAGCTGCCTAAATGTTCCAATCTCAGTCCGGAGCTTCGTAGTTTTGGTAGGCGGGAAAAATTTTGTCAGAAAAGCTTGGGCAAGCTCATCCCATGTACTTATGCTGCTCGTCTCGACTGATTCGAGCCAATCCTTTGCTTTATCCTGTAGAGAGAATGGAAATAACCTCAATCTGATATCGTCGGCCGGAACTCCGTTCATCTTCACCGTCCCACAAATTTCCAGGAATGATCTCAGATGTGAGTGTGGGTCCTCAGAAGGGTGTCCCTTAAAAGAGTTATCGCGCGCCATCTGAATCAATCCCGTCTTTAACTCAAAATTTGTAGCTTGGATTGGGGCGTAGACAATCCCAGAATTCTCGGTGGGAAGAACTGGCTGTAAGAAATCTCTAATTACCTTGGGAGCTTCCTCTTGGTGGGCCATTGCTTCTGCTAATCATTTCTCTCTTCGAATGGATCTAAGAGTCCTGTCAATTTCAAGATCTAACATAAACAAATTAACCACCTTGTTCCTTCGCATACAATACTCCCAATCAATCAAGAGAACCAAACAAAATAAAACAAAAACAAATGATATTCACAAAATAAGAAAAGAAAAATATTTACACCTAAATTACTATTTATCCCTTTCTTTTTGATGTCAACTAAAATTAATTTGCTTAAAAATCAAGCTTCCCCGGCAACGGCGCCAAAAACTTGTCGCCTATTCGCTACCGCAAGCGCACGGGTCGCACAAGTAATATAAAACGGTAGTAATACCGAGTATCGAATCCACAGGGAAGCGAAGCAAAAATTAAGCAAAAATAAAATCTCTTGAGCATTAAAAGTACTTAGGCAAAATAATATTTAGGGAACAGCTCATGCAAATAAGAGAAATTTAAAGTTCAAAGCAGGAAAATAATTTGATCAATCAAATAAAAAAATATGGAGAAAGAGATTTCTTTAAATGGGAAGAGGGGTCTTGAAAATCAATTATGAGCTAAACAATTGTTATAATTCTCCTATCTCATTGCCCAACTAATTATACTCCTAGAATCTCCGTTAATCACATAGGTTCTCCTGTCGGTTTCCCCTAATTGTAATTAATTCATTTTAACAACCTAAGTGTCCTTAGCACCATTAAAAATCATTAATTATTACGTTCTGATTCATTTTAGGAATCTAAGTTTAATCAACTAATCCCGGTGTCACGACGGGCAATTAAACTAGTTGCATGGATTATGATCTATCCTAACTTCTCTCCGTCGAGTTTCCATTAAGGATCGAATCATTACACAATTGGCCAGATTGAATAAAGCATTAAGCACATCCATACAAATAATTAGGAAAAAGGGCAAGAGACAGGTAATTATAACAACGTTTCAACTATAATTTCATTCCAAGACCCCAAATTGGGGTTTAGCTATACATAGCTAAAATATCCACAACACTTACAATAGAAAACATAATTAAGAGCATAAAAGGAAAGGAATTGACCGTCGAAAAACCCCTTCGCTGACGCTTGGAGCCCCGCCGAACAGTCCCTTGAGCTTCCTAAGATGCTCCCCCAAAAACTCCCCAAAATATTTCCCACTAAAGAATTCTCTCAAAAAGGCTAGAAAGCCTTGAGAGAGGCTCCAAAGGAGCCTAAGGAGGGAGGAAAGGAAGGAATTGGTGGAATGATTGATGCATAAATGAGGCACCAAGAGGTGCCTTTTATAGGCCCGGATTGGAGGTAGCGTCGCGACGCTACATTGCACAGCGTCGCGACGCTGCAACGCACGCGTCTTGTTGCCCAAGAAATGGGTAGCGTCGCGACGCTGCCTTGCATAGCGTCTCGACGCTGCCCCAATTTTCAGAATTTCCAGCTTCGGTTTTGGGCTGATTTTTGGGCCTTCTCTTCACTTCTTTTGGGCATTTTTATCATGATTGGCTTCATTGGATCCCCTTTTGATCCATGCTTGGATTTGGGCTTCATTTGCTTCATTTTTTGCACTTTTTCTCCCAAAATCACCAACTTTGCTCCTAAGGACCAAATAACGGAATTCATTAAATATTTTCATTAAAAACACGATTAAAGCACAGAAAAGCCTAATAAATTGGGACTAAAATAGCGACATTTTTGCTCGCTATCAGAGATGGAGCTGCCTGAAGAAGTGAACAACATTCTACATGTATATATAGGGAGAAGTTGAAGGGAAGGTTTAAATGTTGGTTGGTGCACTTATTAAACCCAACCAACATTCCAGTTGTAGAAGATAAGATTGTGCACATTAATGTCCAATCACATTGACATTACAAGTATTTATGAAGAGCAATCATCATCCTTTTTAAATAAAGCAAATGTCAACTCATCATCAATTGTAAGTAATCAAAAAATAACCCAGATTTCATTTTTTTTTAAAAAAGCAATGGTCAACTCAGCAGTTCAGTTTTAAATATATCAAGTACACAGTAGTTGTCAAGAGATCAATGCAATAACAAACATGCATTTCTTAAAGACATATGGAGCAATTATATTTCATAACAAACAGAGCAAAGAGAGAGAGAGCACCAAAACTGAATCGACAATGGAAGAAAGCAAGTAGAGTAGAGAGAGATCATCCAACATAAATCGACAATGGAAGGAAAAAAAAAACAGATCAGAGAGAAGGCACCCTAAATAAATTGACAATGGAAGCAAAAAAACAGAGCAAATAGACAGCACCCAAAATTAATTGACAATGGAAAAAAAAACAGATCACATACAGAACACCCAAAACAAATCGAGAATGGAAGAATAAAAACAGATCAGAGATAGAGCACAGAGGCGTTCATCATCGGCCGGCGAAGGGGGAAGAAAACAAACCTTCGAAAACCACCCCCACCAAGCTCGAAAGGACTCCGGCCAACCCCTACCACGCGAACCCGTTGTCCCAACCCATCGACTCCGGCATGCAACATGGAAGAGACAAAGGAAAACGGACAAGAGGTGGAACAGTACTCAGAGCGGCGAGGGAATCGCGAAGAAACGACTTCGACAACCCCTAACCATGCAAATCCAAAGTCGTCTCCCCATGAAATCGCCCATGCAAAATCGAAGAGATGAAGGAAAACGGGCAAGAGGGGGAACCCTATTCAGAGCGGCGAGGGGATCTAGTAAAAGGGTTTCAGATCTGGTGGAAATTGCAGATCTGGAAACCAAGAGAGAAGAGATGTTGAGAAGAACAAAGGGCAAGAGAGAAGACGAGTCATGGGAAGAACAAACGGCAAGCGAGAAGACAAGGCATGGGAAGAACAACCGACGAGAGAGAAGACGAGGGACTGGAAGACGAAACGGCAAGAAGACGAGGCACGGGAAGAAGAAAGGGCAGAAACCCTAGATCCAAAGGGCGAGAAAGGTGAATGATGAGAGAGAGAGAGTTGAATATCGAAATCAGGGGCATTGAAGAGGGAAATCAGGAGCACTGAAGATGGAGATCAGAGGCAATGAATAACGAAATCAGGGAGCCTGATTTTCTTTTCCCACCGTTCAAATTATTCAACGGGCCAAACGAGGGTTTGAAAAAAATAACCCCAATTTTTTTATCCTATTCGGTGGGCCAAACGGGCCCTAAGAGATTTTGAAATTAAGAATGAAATTTGAAAGATTGAAATTGGGAGATTTGAGAATAAAATGGGGATTTGAAAGGTTATGAAATTTGGAAAGAATTCAAATTTGAATGAGTTGTAATTTATGAATTTTGGAGAAATTTGGATGAAGGAAAATAAAAAAATGAAGCTAAAAAATTTCTCAAAAATAGTTGAAATGCTCTCCAAGATGAGTAGAATTTTTCAGAATTTTTTCACATTTTTTTCGGAATTTTTTCGAGCCTTAAATAGACAAAAAATGGCTAAACTAGCCGTTGGCTGCCACGTGTCGCTCTCTGATTGGTTGCAATAAAAGAAAATCAAAATTAATAATAAAATAATATTATATTCAAGAGTTGACCATTTGACTTTCTTTATTATTAAAGAAATTCGACAGCCACGTGTCACAACATCATTGGACCACGCATCGACACGTCATTTTCCACGTCATCGCCACGTCAGCAAAATGGACCGTTTTGGATTGCCACATCATCCGCCACGTCATCAATTGTGACCGTTTGTGTGCCACGTCGGATGCCACGTCATCATGGTGCCACGTGTCATTGCCACGTAGGATTTTCTCTTCCAATCTTCTTTTGCTTATAACTTTCTCGTTTGAACTCCGATTCGAGCGATTCAAGATGCGTCGGAATCGTCTTTCCGAGCTCTACATTATTAACACTTTAAAACACTAAAATCATTAGTAAATTAAAGTTTGTTATCATCAAAACATATAGTATGATTGAAGCTCGTAAAGCTAACAAAGGGATTTCAACCCTTCACCTATAACATGCTCCTATGGTGTTTCCTAATAACAATCTAATTCCAGTTATTTTTTTTTAAACACCATATTGTTCATGACGCCGATAAAATATAACAATTATATTAATCTAAAGTGGTGTCATGCTTCATGCAATTTCAATTTCCATTTAATTAATATCAATTATACTAATTACATATTCACGAAAATAAATTACATGATTATTGACATTAATATAATACAACTATAATATTAAACTAATTAATGTCATGCTCAATGCTTCACCAATTTCATATATTTAATATAAAAATTATACTAAATCACTCATGAAATTAAATTCATACATATTTATCATACATTATAACTATTATAACATAAATATGCATGAAACATGCTTAACCTATGGTGGGATCTAGCTAAATGATATTCATAAAGCAGTAAATAGCTATAAAGATCGGTGTTTTTGCACCCTAGGGCAGAATTAATGAAAAAAATTACATTAATTAATCAAAATCTAGCCTTAAACCGCCTTGTAAATGGTCTGAACCGCCTCAAACCGCTTCAAGCCGCTCAGAACCAGCCCGAACCGTGTCAGAATCGTCTGAACCAGATCCAGATCGCTCGAACTGGACCAAATACTCCATGAACCGGACCAACCAGCCTTGAACCATACCAAGCCCCAACAAACCGAACCGAACTTCAGACGACTCACGCCGCACGACTCATTCACGTACACGCAATTTCGGAAACCACCGTCAGCGTCGAGACGCTGGCCCGAAAATTTTCCAGATTGTTCTTCAGCATTGAGATGTCGTTGAGCAGCGTCTCGACGCTACGCCTCTGGACAGCCTCTGTTCTTCGTTTCCAGCAGTCGCTTTCGCCCAAATTCGTCCCAATCCAACCAGAAATCAACAAATTTGACCCCTAATTTCTAGATAGGGACTTACAAGGCATGATTTACAACATTTTGCCCCCAAAAACATGGGCCCTTACATTAATCAAAGCAACAAATTTGTAAATCTAATGACCAAAACACCTAAACAGTCTTTAAGCAACTATTATGCAAATTGATCCCACCAAACAGCCTCAATGCAAAATCTAAGACAGAAAACACATTCACGAAATGGCTTGACACCATTTGAAGGAATGGATTCGATCATTAGATAACCAATACATTGGGCAATACTAAAAACCATTTTCTATGATTCCAGATTAAACATGTTGTAAAATGAATCTAAACTATTTAGATTAAGTAAAACTTACATGAATCGATGGCAACACAGCACTATGCTCCGAAACAGAATTACTTGATCTCCCAACGGACACCACCACATGAGAACACCCGCTACGCTCTTAGATTACCTCAAGATCGCGATTGTGGGATTGTTACCGTCTTGCAAAGGGAGAGTTTCAGCAATTGAGGATGCTGGAATTCAGAGTTGGGACAAAATATTTTTTAGAGAGATTTCTCTACTGTGTTAACTTGAGCGTACCCAAAATGTCAGGGGAAGCAAGAAGAAGAGTAACTGTAACCCCTCTCAATTGATCGATAAGTGGGGAAGTTATTTCCCTACTCGATCTTGACCGTTAATTAATTCATAAACGATCTTGGCCATCAATCAATTAAATAATAAATATTTAATTAATTAATTTAATTAAATCAATTATAATATAAAGTATTTAATTCAATTTAAATCATATTCAATTGAATTAAATTGACCATTCAATTAATTCTTAATTAATTGATCCCCACATTAATTAAATATCAAATATTTAATTAATTTCACAATTGAATCATATTCAATTGTATTTCTCTCGTTTAGCCTAGAGTTTTAATGTGCATCAAATGTACATAAACTATAGTATTAATTTTATTAAATCACATTTAATAAAATTTAATTAAATTCATATTCTCTCATTGATTAATTTTGAATCGTATCCAAAATTAATTTTATTATAAAGTTTAATTCTTTAATTAAACTTATATTATAATGTATCTCCATACATTATATTAATTGTATCAAATACAATTAACTAAAATTCACTTAATATGCAAGACTATATTATCTCAGTACCCGTTACGAGCTATCAGATGGACCTAATGGACCTACAGATCAGAAGCTCCAACGATACGAGATTAACTGGCTAAACTCATTAACCAAGTTAATCAACATTCGTTAACTGTGGGTCACTCCACTAAAGACCCACAGCTGCACTCTTCTCACTGTAGAATATTTTTTTATCCACGGATATCGGCCAATACAGTAAGTCAATCCTTCACGAGTGTTCGTAACACCAGCTGGGTCAAATTATCATTTTACCCCTGGGTTACCTCTGAATCCTTAAGTACCACTGATCCCTCTAATGAACAAATTGTTTAAGGTCCAACCACGAAACAAGAGTTCCTTTCGGGCCAAGAGAGGACGGCGCGCCTTTGTCCAAGCCCCGAAATCAGCCCTTAAGGGAACACACATCTACTTACCCCAATAGGGGAAGGAGTGAATTCCATCAGTTATGAACTTCCTTAGCTGCTTCACAAGCAGCTACATACTCGGCCTCCATGGTTGAGTCTGCTACGCATCCCTGCTTGATGCTTATCCAAACTATAGCTCCCCCGTTAAGGGTGAACACTGACCCTGACATGGATTTCCTAGAATCCTTTTCAGACTGAAAGTCAGAGTCGGTGTATCCAGTGAGAACTAACTCTTTAGCCCCAAACACCAGCATGTAGTCCCTCGTTCTCCTAAGATACTTGAGGATTCCTTTAACGGCGGGCCCAGTGGTCTAACCCTGGATTTGACTGATATCTGCTGACAATCCCTACAGCATAACAGATGTAAATATCCATGAAGCTCAATTCCTTTTCCTTGCTTCTTGGTGTGCAAACAAGCTTGCTCTTGCTAAAGGATTGTCACGAAGGCCTACAAGAAACAAACTACAAAAAACAAGAAAAATGTGAAAAACACAAAAGGAAATAGAAATAAGACACCGTGTTCCCCAGCAACGACGCCAATTTGACGGAAGAGATTGTAGCGGTCTCTTGTCAAATAAATTTATAATCCGCGATTCCTAAAGTTAACTTGTAGCAGTAGTGGTCGGGGTCGATCACAGGGAACAATCGATTTATTTCTAAATTCTTTTGTGTTTTTGAGGTAACCAAAAAGGGGGGGGATAGATAAAAGATTAAGACATAAAGTAAGGCGGGAAAATAAATAAGGAAAATTAAATGCAAGGAAAGTAAAGGCGGGGTTAGTTGATCTTACCACAAGGATCACTGGAATTGGGGTTGAACTCGGTGTTAAGTTTGATTAATTTCATTCATCGATTATCAATTGATTTTAATTAACTATCTAAGTCTGGCATACTCCGACAACAAACCGAGAGCCATGATCCTACTATCATAAACAAGCAAACGCTAAGTTTGATTCTAGCTTAAATTAATTAATTGGCCTATTAACTAACCTAAACCGCATTGGGATCTAGCCGAATTAATTCACATGCAACGGGCAACAAACCACAATTACAATTGATTAAATCATTTAGTTCTAGGGACGCATGCGTATAATCATAACGTTAACCTATTTGCTACTTAGATTTAGCAAGTAAATTTAGAGAGGGCGCGGTCAAGGTTGTCAATCTTTCCTACCACAATCTAAACTTATAGAAAAAGAACTAAAATCACAAAGACAATTAACTAAGTAATGAAGAATGGAAATCTCATAAAATGGAATCAAACTTACAAACCGAGGTCCAGATTACAACGATCCAAGCTTTGTTGGCCATAGACAAGCACCTCCAAGCTCGAGGCTCGATCAACCGACCCATGGACTAAGAAAGCTTAAAAGAACTCTAGAAAAGTAAAGAGAAAGGTGGCTACAATATTGTATTGAGAGATGAATTGAGAGATGGTTCTAAGCCTACACCAAGGCCCTCTATTTATAGTGTTTCTTCGCCTTCAATTCGTGGTAGAATGGTGCCTAATTGGGTCTTCAAACAAGGAAAAATTCCAGCCAAATTAGGAAGAAATCGATTATGGAAAACTGCCTAGCGTCGCGACGCTGTCCCTTCAATTTTGGAAATAATCTCCCGGATTACCCTAGCGTCGCGACGCTGTGGGCTAGCGTCGCGACGCTGTTACTTCAGCTTGACTCCTACGTTCCTTCCTTATTTGAGAAGCGTCCCGACGCTTGGATGGCAGCGTCTCAGCGCTTCGACGGCTCCAAGGGCAGAAATGTCTTTTTACGCTCCGGTTTTGCTCATTTAAGCCCCGACATGGATGCTTTGGATCATTACATTTGTATCGAATACAAAGCGAGTCGTATCACATAGTGTCACCATAATAAGGTACCTAGCCTTATCCCTATACTATAGACCATTCAGGTTGTTACTTGAACACCGATCCCCGTATGTCCCCACATACTACTCCAAGTTTCATGTTAACAACCTTGGATCTTAGTTGACTGGATTTAGGGTTTATTAATGCAAACTCGATTATTCAATAACCAAATTACTGAATCACTCAAATAATGCTTTATTGAGATCGATTAATTTGTTTCGTTTACTATCTACGAGTTTTAGGACATAAAACCCAACAGTGCAAACATCAAACGCTCACTGGGGTGAAAGGTTGGTAAGGCCGCTTCAGGAGGCGTGCTATTCTTTCACTACAGTGGACATGGAACCAGAGTTCCATCCATGAAACATGGGAACAGACTTCAGCAAGATGAGGCCATTGTGCCCTACGACTTCAATCTCATCACAGGTTTGTTTGTTGTTATTTGAAGAATTTTATCTTACTAGTAAAAAAAATACTAAATTATTCTGTATTGATGTTGATATTTGGACCTTGTTACATAACCGTGCTTGGTAGGATGTGGAAAAAATAAACAAAAATCAATATTACTAATCAACAAATTTCAACTCTTTACATGTTTTTCTAGGAAATGTGATTGGTGTGGCATTGTTATGTTATGCAGATTATACTTGTTCATTGATTTCAAACCTTGTTAAGGATATCACAAATCACATCTCGCGTACAGGTTATGTGTGGTTGATGGGAGTCCCTACAGGTTTGAAGTTAAACATAGAATTGGTGGGAGTTATTGGCATCATATCTCTCAATTCCTTGTAAAATTATCTAAAGGAAGGTACTGATGCTTTTCATTGGATATAGAGTCTAAGAAATATTGATTTGAAATGGTTTTATACATGTAGTACAATATGGAAATATGTCACTTGTTGTATATGTAGCTGGTTGTTCATTGATTAAAGTTTTGCAGGCTCTTTTTCTGGACAATACATATGGAGTTGAAAATTGTTATTTTTTGTGGTTGTGTATGCTCAAGATCTTCTCTTTGGCCCTTTAAGTGGTACTTAGTAGCTTTTGTACACTTTTTCAATATGAAGGGAATTTTGTTTCTTGTAAAAACTTTACTATGTAACTTAAAATAAAAGAGTTATAAGAAACTTTTAAACACTTTTTAATCTAGCCAAATGCCACAGCCACATAATAGAGGTGCAACATCCAGTAGGATATTGTATTGAGGAGTTTTGTCTGATATATTTCTTTTGCTTCAGTTGCTTAGTTGATGCTCCAGTGTCATTGCATTTTCTCTATCTGCCTGTCTATGCGAGCATATCTGATCTGTGTTGTAGCTATCAATAGTAAATTATGAGTGCCAAATGCCTATCTTTCTAAATTTTCTTTGACATTCATGAATGTGGCTGCATGTTTCTTGGTTTGGTTTTTGGTGCAAGTCTTTGTCCCTTTTTAAAAAGATCTAAATTTGATTCTACTGTTAGGAATTCACACCAGAACCAGGAAGATATGATGTTATTTGGGTTCAGTGGTGCATTGGGCATCTCACTGATGAGGACTTTATCTCATTCTTTAAAAGAGCCAAGGTAAGTTGTTTTGTTTTTCTTGAGTTAAGTTTTGAGAAATTTGGTTATTTACAATTTATTGGTCCTTTTAGCTTTTGAGTGGTTAACTGTTAGTTAAACCCTTAAAATGGTTAAGATATTGTGTATATACATATATACATACATATATATATATTTATATATATATATATATATATAACTTGATCTCTTGAAGTTTGTAAGCTTTTGGAGTTTATTGGGTTTTCTAACAATTTTTTCCGATACTCATCGAAATTGATTTTTTTTTGGGAAAAATACACTTTTGGTCCCTGAGGTTTGGGTTAAGTGATAGTTTGGTTCCTGAGTTTTCAAACTCAACAAAAATACCCCTGAGGTTTGAGATAAGTAGCACTTTGGTCCCTGTTGTCTATTTTTCTGTTAAATACTAACGGTTGCTGACGTGGCACTATTATTTTAATAAAAAAATTATTTTTAATATTTTTTTAAATAAAAACATATTAAAATAATAAAATATTATTATTTTATACAAATTCTTTCTCTCTCTCTTCCTTTCTTCTCCCCCATCTTCTTTCTCCCTTCTTATCTCCTTCTTCTTCACTAAATTTGTTAACTAAATTTGTTTTTTTTAGGTTCTTTGAGTTGTTGGACATATGTTTGTTATGTGAGTTCTTGTTTTGGTTGTATCGAACCTAATTACAATTTGTTTTTCTTAGGTTCTTCAAGTTTGATGTACGAGCAAGATTATGGTGACAAGAATGGAAGCGACATGTACGAGAATTTTTGTTTTTAAGTGTAGGTGTAGGCTTTTAATCGTAGGTGTTTTTTTTTTTTTGAAAAATAATCATAGGTGTTTAGTGATTTTGAGGCTTTTAAGTGCAATTGTTTGTAATTTTATTTTTATATCAAACTTGTTTGAATAAAAATTGTATGAACACATTTTGTTCATTGACTTATTGGAATGAAATTTGAAAAATATTTGATTTCTATACAATTTGGCACATTTAATGACGGACATTTATCCTAGAATTTAATGGACTTTTAATGACGAACTTATAATGACGGACTTTTAATGATGGACTTTTAAGGACGGACATTTAATGACGGACTTTTAATGACGGACATTTAATGACGAACATTTAATGACGGACTTTTAATGACGGACATTTAGTCATAAAATACCCTTTGAATGACGAACATTTGATGACGGACGACTTTTAATGTCACACATTGAGCGACATCTAAAGTCGCCCGACATTAAACGCTACGATGTCATTCGCATAGATGACGTACACCGCCCGACATTAAAAGCCTTTTTTGAAAACAACATTCACGTGTCCTTATGGCACTTATGTGTTTCGATGTATGCCATTTGGACTGTGTAATGCTCCGACTACCTTTCAGTGTTGCATGATGGCCATATTTTCAGACTTTGTAGAGGAGATTATGGAGGTATTTATGGATGATTTTTCTATTTTCGATTCATCTTTTGATAATTGTTTGCATAATCTCTCCCGTGTTCTACAGAGGTGCCAGGAAACTAACCTTGTTCTGAATTGGGAAAAATGTCATTTTATGGTAAAAGAAGGTATAGTCTTGGGCCACAATGTGTCTGAAAAAGGATTGGAGGTAGATAGGGCAAAAATCTCTGCTATTGAGCAACTGCCTCCGCCCATTAATGTAAAGGGAGTTCGTAGTTTTTTAGGCCACGTAGGGTTTTATAGGCGTTTTATAAAAGATTTTTCAAAAATTGCTAAACCGCTGTGCAATCTGCTTGAAAAAGATGCTCCTTTTGTGTTTTCTAAAGATTGTTTGCTAGCATTTAATTTTCTTAAAAAAAAGTTGATTTATGCTCCCATCATTGTCGTGCCTGATTGGAGTCAACCATTCGAGATCATGTGTGATGCTAGTGACTATGCTTTAGGAGCTGTCTTAGGGCAACGTCGTGATAAATTCTTTAGGGCTATATATTACGTAAGTAGAACTCTAGATAGTGCTCAACAGAATTACACCACTACTGAAAAAAAAGATGATTGTTGTTGTGTTTGCATTTGATAAATTTTGACCCTATTTGCCTGGTACAAAGGTAATAGTGCATACTGACCATGCTGTTATTCGGTATCTGAGTAGTAAGAAGGATTCAAAGCCTCGACTGATAAGATGGATCCTTTTGTTGCAAGAATTCGATTATGAAATCAAGGATAAAAAAGCTTGTGAGAATGTGGTCGCAGACCACTTGTTTAGGATAGAGCATGAAAGAAATATCATAACCTTTCCTATCAAAGAAGCTTTTCCAGGCGAAAGGTTATATGCAGTAAAACCTTCTTTTCCTTGGTATGTTGACTTTGTGAATTTTCTTGCAGGAGGAGAAATGCCACCTGACTTAAATACCCAGAAAAGAAAGAAGTTTTTGCATGATGTGAAGTCCTACTTGTGGAATGACCCTTTTCTCTTCAAGGTATGTTCCAGTCAAATAATTTGATGGTGCATTCCAGCAGAGGAGGCAAGTAAGATTTTACATGATTGTCATGCCTTTCCATATGGTGGTCACTTTGCTCCGACTCGTACTGCAGCAAAGGTACTTCAATCTGGTTTTTATTGGCCTACTTTGTTTAAAGATTTTTGTACCTTTGTGAAAACATGTGATAGATGCCAGAGGACAGGTACCATTTCTAGACGCCATGAAATGCCCCTAACCCCTATTCTTGAAGTTGAGTTTTTTGATGTGTGGGGCATAGATTTTATGGGCCCTTTTCCCTCTTCCAATGGATACTCGTATATTCTTGTTGTTGTTGATTATGATCTAAATGGGTAGAGGAGATAGCTACTACGACTAATGATGCACATGTTGTGTTGCGTTTTTTGCATAAGAACATTTTCACTAGATTCGGCACACCACGGGCGATAATTAGTGATGAAGGGTCTCACTTTTGTAATAAATTGTTTGAAGCAATGCTTAGAAAATATGGTGTCAAGCATAAAACTTCCTTAGCTTATCATCCCCAAACTAACGGTCAAGCTGAGATTTCTAACAGGGAGATAAAGCAAATCTTGGAGAAGACAGTTCGCATCAATAGAAAAGATTGGGCATTCAAGTTGGACAATGCTTTGTGGGCCTGTCGGACGACTTTTAAAACTCCAATCGGTACTTTCCCATATCGATTGGTATACCGTAAGGCCTGTCATCTGCCTGTTGAGCTTGAGCACAAAGCATACTGGGCTATCAAGAAATTGATGTTGGGTTTTATGCCCTAAAACTCGTAGATAGTAAATGAAACAAATTAATCGATCTCAATAAAGTGTTATTTGAGTAATTCAGTAATTTGGTTATTGAATAATCGAGTTTGCATTAATAAACCCTAAATCCAATAAACTAAGATCCAAAGTTGTTTAAATGAAACTTGGACTAGTATGTGGGGACATACGGGGATCAGTGTCCAAGTAACAACCTAAATGGTCTATAGTATAGGGATAAGACTGGGTACCTTATCCTGGTGACACTATGTGATACGACCCACCTTGTATTCGATACAGATGCAATGATCCAAAGCATCCATGTAGGAGACATGCGGGTCGGGGTATCCTATGCAATGAGTTTGCATAAGACCGGACCGCGAAATAGTAACCACTAGATGTACTGCCGTTAACTAGTTTAGGTTTCTATTTCAATAGGATGACCTAGGTAACTCAATCTCAATCCTGAGTCTGTTATGAACCCCTTTCAGGAGGGACTGTCCTTAGAATTGTATGGGTGAGAGTGGCCAGTTCGCCGACTCAATAAGCCTACCATTTCAGGGGGCAAGACCGAATGGGGGCTGGGAACATAACAGTACAAGATGGAATTCACTCCTTCCCCTATTGGGGTAAGTAGATGTGTTTTCCCTTAAGGGCTGATTCTAGGGCTTGAACAAAAGCGCGTCGTCCTCTCCTAGCCTGAGAGGAACTCCTGTTTAGTGGTTGGACCCTAAACAACTTGTTCATTAGAGAAATCAGTGGTACTTAAGGAACCAGAGGTAAACAATTTGTTCTTAGGTCCATTTCCAACTTTGACTTTCCCTACGGTAGCATTGTTGGGGCCGACCTCTGGAATCTGAAAAATGGAGGGTCACACTTACGGGAAATTGTTAAGGTGTTAATAATTTCTTGACCGAAAAAACGGTAGCTAAGAACTATTGGAATATGACTTATTCCGGGAATAGGGATTAGTTGAGATTGTCTCAATTCAGAGGAGGAGTAGCTGACTACCCTACGGTAGCTGTTATTCTAAACCTCTGAAGTATCGTTGCAAAATGAATGTTTATTCTATGGGTTGATCATTACTTTTGCTAAATTGATTGGATTAAAATAATATTTATATTTTGTGTAATGGGTTAATGTAACAATACTTATTAAGTTAGTTTGTTTGTTCTCAGCAATGAAACGTTCTTTATATTCCTCGAGTAACGCCAACTACAAAACTGGTATTTCTAATACAACTAAGAAAATGAACTTAAACACTAAATGCGTGGAATTGGTCTTAACTGAGGACGGTCCTCAAGCCCATATGTCTAATTTATCCGAAATTGTTCATGATGAATATGACATAGACTGCTTAGCACATCTCAATGAAAATAAATTTGATCTATTGATCATTGAAACGTGTATAGTGGAAAATGATGACGCAGCCTGGATCCTAGATTCAGGTGCCACTCATCACGTATGCTCTTCCTTTGAGGGAATGAGCTCCTGGCAACAGTTGGATGCTGGGGAAATGACTCTCAGAGTTGGGATTGGGGAGCTCATTTCAGCTAAAGCAGTGGGAGATATTAAAATGTTCTTCTCCAGGGAACGCTATATGTTATTAGATAACGTATATATAGTTCCCAGAATAAAAAGAAATTTGATTTCTATTTCTTGTTTGCTAGAACAAGGGTATTCAGTGTCCTTTTCTGTGAATGAAGCTTTCATTACTAAAAGGGGTGCTGATATATGTTCTACAAAAATGGAGAACAATTTGTATGTCTTAAGACCAATAGAGTCTAGGGCTATTTTGAACAATGAAATGTTTAAAACAGCTGAGACTCAACCAAAAAGGCAAAAAGTTTCTCAAAGTACCTATCTTTGGCACTTGAGACTTGGCCACATAAATCTCAATAGGATTGGGAGATTGGTTAAGAACGGACTTCTAAGCCAGTTAGAAGATGGTACTTTACCTCCATGTGAGTCATGTCTCGAAGGTAAGATGACCAAACGACCTTTTACTGGAAAAGGTTATCGTGCCAAGGAGCCCTTAGAACTCGTACATACGGATCTCTGTGGTCCAATGAATGTAAGAGCTCGAGGAGGGTATGAATATTTCATCTCTTTCATAGATGATTATTCAAGGTATGGTTATTTATACCTAATGAGTCATAAGTCTGAAGCCCTTGAAAAGTTCAAGAAGTACCGGACTGAAGTTGAGAACTTGTTAGGTAAGACCATTAAAACAGTTCGATCTGATCGAGGTGGAGAGTATTTGGACTTAATTCCAAAACTATTTGATAGAACATGGAATATCGTCCCAACTCTCAGCACTAGGTACACCTCAACAGAATGGTGTATCTAAAAGGAGAAACAGAACCTTGTTAGACATGGTTCGATCAATTATGAGCTATGCTCAGTTACCTAGTTCTTTTTGGGGTTATGCAGTAGAGACTGCAGTTTATATTTTGAATGTTGTTCCCTCAAAGAGTGTTTCTGAAACACCATTTGAGCTTTGGAAAGGGCGTAAAGCTAGTTTACGTCATTTCAGAATTTGGAGCTGCCCTGCACATGTGTTAGTAGCAAACCCAAAGAAATTGGATTCACGTTCAAAATTATGCCTATTTGTAGGCTACCCAAAAGAAACAAGAGGTGGATACTTCTTTGATCCAAAAGAAAATAAAGTGTTTGTATCGACAAATGCTACTTTCTTGGAAGAAGACCACGTTAAAGAACACATACCACGCAGTAAAATTGTGTTAAGTGAACTTTCTGGTAAAGCTACAAATAAATCAACAAGAGTTGTTGATGAGGCTGGACCTTCAACAAGAGTTGTTGATGAGCCCAGTTCAGAGGCTGGACCTTCAACAAGAGTTATTGATGAGCCCAGTACATCTGGTCAAGCCCATCCTTCTCAAGAGTTGAGAATGCCTCGACGTAGTGGGAGGGTTGTTATTCAACCTGAACGCTATCTGGGTTTAGCAGAAACTCCAACTGTCATACCTGATGATGGGGTTGAGGATCCATTGACCTTTAGACAGGCAATGAATGATGTGGACCATGACCAGTGGGTCAAAGCTATGGACCTAGAGATGGAGTCTATGTACTTCAATCAAGTCTGGGATCTTGTAGACCTACCTGAAGGGGTTAAACCCATAGGGTGCAAATGGATCTACAAGAGAAAATGAGACGCAGCTGGGAAAGTACAGACTTTCAAAGCTCGACTTGTGGCAAAGGGTTATACCCAAAAGGAGGGGGTGGACTATGAGGAAACCTTCTCCCTAGTTGCCATGTTAAAGTCGATAAGAATTCTCTTGTCTATTGCCACCTTTTATGATTATGAGATTTGGCAAATGGACGTCAAGACTGCCTTTCTGAATGGCAATCTTGATGAGAACATCTTTATGTCTCAACCAGACGGGTTCGTTGCTCAAGGTCAAGAGCAAAAAGTTTGCAAGCTTAGATGATCCATTTATGGGTTGAAGCAAGCTTCCAGATCTTGGAATATAAAGTTTGACACTGCTGTCAAATCTTATGGCTTTGACCAGAACGTTGATGAGCCTTGTGTTTACAAAAGGATTATCAACAGTTCATTAGCTTTTCTGGTGTTGTATGTAGATGATATTCTTCTCATTGGAAATGATGTAGAATATCTAGCTGACATTAAAAAATGGCTATCAACTGAGTTCCAAATGAAAGATTTGGGTGAAGCTCAGTATGTTCTAGGGATTCAAATTATCAGGAATCGTAAGGACAGAACGTTAGCCCTGTCTCAAGCATCATATATAGACAAGATGTTGTCTAGATATAAGATGCAGAATTCCAAGAGGGGTTTACTACCCTTTAGGCATGGAGTTCATTTGTCTAAGGAACAGTGTCCTAAGACACCTCAAGAAATTGAGGATATGAGATACATCCCTTATGCTTCAGCTGTGGGCAGTCTTATGTACGCCATGTTGTGTACTAGGCCTGACATTTGCTATGCAATTGGGATAGTCAACAAGTGCCAGTCCAATCCAGGGTTAGACCACTGGACTGCAGTTAAAAACATCCTCAAGTATCTTTGGAGAACGATGGGCTATCAGCTTGTGTATGGCTCTAAGGATTTGATCCTTACAGGATACACAGACTCTGACTTTCAGACTGATAAGGATTCTAGGAAATCCACATCAGGGTCAGTATTTACCCTCAACGGGGGAGCTGTAGTCTGGCGTAGCATCAAGCAAGGATGCATTGCAGACTCCACCATGGAGGTCGAATATGTCGCTGCTTGTGAAGCAGCTAAGGAGGCTGTATGGCTACTGAAGTTCTTGATGGATTTGGAAGTTGTTCCAAATATGAACTTGCCAATCACCCTTTACTGTGATAATAGTGGTGCAGTGGCAAATTGTAAAGAACCTCGCAATCATAAAATAGGCAAGCACATAGAGCGCAAATATCATCTCATCAGAGAGATCGTGCAACGAGGGGACGTGATCGTCACGAAGGTAGCCTCTGAGCACAATATTGCTGATCCATTTACGAAGGCTCTCACGGCTAAAGTGTTCGAGGGTCATCTAGAGGGTTTAGGTCTGCGAGATATGTACATAGAATAATCTAGGGCAAGTGGGAGAAGTGTAATGGGTATTGTGAATGCCCTAGTTTATTGTATTTATTTGTATTTGTACTTTTCATGTATTATACAGTATTAATACAAACTACTATTCCTACTTCAATGATTATTCATTCAATTTTGATTGTTGATGTACATTGCCCACTAGAGTTTTAGTTCAAGTGGGAGTTGTTGGGTATTATGCCCTAAAACTCGTAGATAGTAAATGAAACAAATTAATCGATCTCAATAAAGTGTTATTTGAGTAATTCAGTAATTTGGTTATTAAATAATCGAGTTTGCATTAATAAACCCTAAATCCAATAAACTAAGATCCAAGGTTGTTTAAATGAAACTTGGACTAGTATGTGGGGACATCCGGGAATCAGTGTCCAAGTAACAACCTAAATGGTCTATAGTATAGGGATAAGGCTGGGTACCTTATCCTGGTGACATTATGTGATACGGCCCACCTTGTATTCGATACAGATGCAATGATCCAAAGCATCCATGTAGGAGACATGCGGGTGGGGGTATCCTATGCAATGAGTTTGCATAAGACCGGACCGCGAAATAGTAACCACTAGATGTAACGCCGTTAACTAGTTTAGGTTTCTATTTCAATAGGATGACCTAGGTAACTCAATCTCAATCCTGAGTCTGTTATGAACCCCTTTCAGGAGGGACTGTCCTTAGATTTGTATGGGTGAGAGTGGCCAGTTCGCCGACTCAATAAGCCTACCATTTCAGGGGCAAGACCGAATGGGGTTGGGAACATAACAGTACAAGATGGAATTCACTCCTTCCCCTATTGGGGTAAGTAGATGCGTGTTCCCTTAAGGGCTGATTCTAGGGCTTGAACAAAGGCGCGCCGTCCTCTCCTAGCCTGAGAGGAACTCCTGTTTAGTGGTTGGACCCTAAACAACTTGTTCGTTAGAGGAATCAGTGGTACTTAAGGAACCATAGGTAACCCAGGGGTAAAACGGTAATTTGACCCAGCTGGTGTTACGAACACACGTGAAGGATTGACTTACTGCTTGGTCGATATCCGTGGACACAAAAATATTCTATAGTGAGAAGAGTGCAGCTGTGGGTCTTTAGTGGAGTGACCCATAGTTAACGAATGTTGACTAAACTTGGTCAATGAGTTTGGCCAATTAGTCTCGTATCGTTGGAGCTTCTGATCTGTAGGTCCATTAGGTCCCACTGGTAGCTCGTAAAGAGACTTGAGGCAATTAAGTATAAATTGTAAATTGAAAGTGTTCAATTTATTTGGGGAATCGTATAATGTATATTGATGCATTATAATATAAAGTTTATGAAACTTTATAATATAAATTTTGAATTAATTTAAAAAAAAAATTAATTCTTGAGAGAAAGTATTTGAAAGAGTTCAAATAAATTTAATATGAATTGGATTCATATTAATATTAATTTTAATAAAATCCCTAAGATTAAATATATGATATTTAATTGGGTAAATTAATTAATTATTTATTAAAATTAGAGACCTTTTCCTATTAGGAAAGAAAATATTTGAAAGAGTACAAATAAATTTAATATGAATTGGATTCATATTAATTTTAATTTTAATAAAATCCCTAAGATTAAATATATGATATTTAATTGGGAAATTAATTAATTATGGAATTAATTAATTATTTATTAAAATTAGAGACTTTTTCCTATTAGGAAAAGGTCTCCCTTTTCCTATTAGGAAAAAGGTCTTGGTCTTTACTATATATAGGACCCCTGGGGTGGGGTGAAAGGTATCCCATTCATTCTCCTACTCTCAGAGAATTCTCCCAAAGGCTCCCACAAGTCTCCTGCCTCTAGAAGTCTCAGAGTCATACCGGTGTAGCCATAGTGGTGGTGTTCACACTAGTTCGTGATTAATTCACAAGCAGTTGGTGAATTTAATCTGAGTCGTCAACGAGAGTAAGTAATTTGTTACTTTATAAATTAGATTTAGATCTAATATTTTTGTATGCTTAGCCTTAATATATATTTAGAATAGTTCTAATATTATTGCCAATGTATTGGTATTTTAGATTAAACAAAATTAATTACGAATCGGTCCCAATCACGCTTCCGCTTTACGGAATTATGGAATTCCAATCCTTCAATTGAACCTCGACGCGCAAAAGGCTGGAGAACATCGACTTTTGCAACTCAATGAGCTAGAGGAATTCAGAAGTCATGGTTATGAGAATGCTAAGCCCTATAAAGAAAGAACGGCCAGATGGCACGATCAATTAATTCAGAAACATTCTTTTGTGCCTGGACGACAACTTCTTCTTTTTAATTCACGTTTGTGTTTGTTCCCAAGAAAATTGCAGTCAAGGTGGTCGAGCCCATTTATAGTCAAGGAAGTGTCTCCTTATGGTTCAATTGAGCTGATGGGTAGCAGTGGATTAACTTTTAAAGTCAATGTTCAACGTGTGAAGCACTACTGTGGATTTGAAGAGTGGAAAGTTGAAAAAATAATTTTGACGAATCCTGGATGACCGAGCACCGTCTAGCTCAGGATGTTAAACAAGCGCTTTTTGGGAGGCAACCCAAGCTTTTACAAGTTTTTGTAGTTTTTATTTTAGTTTCATGTTTTGATTCCTTTGCAGGGATAAAAGTCCTAGCGCAACGGATGAACGATCAAACCATACTGTGTTTTATTTCAATTGAAAAACAAATACGGATAGCAAAATTATTTACAACATTAAAACAAAAAATAACATGTTGTAAATACATTATAAAACATGCTGGATCACTCAGAAAAACCTCTAAAATATTTTTGTAATTGATCCTAACGATCAAGGGATCAAGATCTACTTACCGTAAGGAGCGTTCTTGATTGTTTCACCAAAAATCCCTTGAATTCAAGCTAAAACCAGCAGCAATACTTTCCTTTTTTCTTGCTGTCAAATTATCACGAACACCACCAAAAACGTTGCACCGGTATCCTCTTGAAAGATATGCGTTAGGAGCGTGTGGGAGCGTGATTTCTAAGAGTTAGGAGAATATTTTGATCTCTGTTTTCTTGAAAGGAAAAACGCAGATAGATCTTGGAGTGAGAGAGAGAGATGCATGAGCGTGAGGGGAGAGATTACACTGAAAGATTAAGTTACGGAAGAAAAAGCCAACTTCCCTTAATAATCTCTCATTGTTCATGCAAGCCTTAGGATAAAATGGAAGACACGTTTCCATTAGTTAACCTAACTGATGGGAAAAAATAATTAATTAATATTTAATAATATTAATTAATCTTTTAATTAAATTAACTTTTAATTTAATTTAATGTCATTTGTATAAACATATTTATAAAAATATTCCATTTAACCTATAGTTTAATGAAATTCAATTAAATCAAAATTCAATTAAATTAAATTAAAACAACAATTAATTAATTCTCCAATTAATTAATATTATAATTAAATATCAAATATTTAATTATATTTCTCTCATAAAAACTATAGTATTAATGTACATCTAATGTGCATTAATTATAACCTATAGTTTTAATATGAATCAAATTCATATTATATTTTAATATTCGAACCCCTTCGAATATTCAATTCTCCCTTAGAAATTTACCTCAACGCCTTAATAGAGCTACCAGTGGGACCTAATGGATCTACAGATCAGAAGCTCCAACGATATGAGATTAATTGGCTAAACTCATTAACCAAGTTGATCAATGTTCGTTAACTGTGGTTCACTCCACTATAGAACCACAGCTGCACTCTTCTCACTGCAGATATGTTTCTGTGTCCACGGATATCGACCATCAACAGCAAGTCAAGCCTTCACGTGTGTCCGTACCCCAGCTAGGTAAAATTACCGTTTTACCTCTGGGCTACCTCTTTATCCTTAAGTACCAGTGCTCCTCTAATGAACAAGTTGTTTGAGGTAAAACCAACAAACAGAAGTCCCTCCCGTGCCATAGAGAGGGTAGGGCCCATTGTTCAAGACCCGGAGACACCACTTAAGGGAACACACCTCTACTTACCCTAGAATCGGGAAGGAGTGAATTCCATCTTGTGTGACTATGTTCCCAGCTCCCCACTCAGTCTTGTCCCTAAAATGGTAGGCTTATTGAGTCGGCATGCAGGCCACTCTCACCCGTACAAATCAAAGGACAATCCCTCATGGACAGGAGTCCATAATCCACTCAAGATTAAGGCCAAGTTGCCTAGGTAATCCTAGTGAAATAGAAACCAAGCTAACTAATGATGTTATAGTTAGTGGCTAACTATTTCGCGATCTGGTCTTTGTGCAAACTCATTGCACAGGATACCCCCACTTGCATGTCAACTACATGAACACGTTGGATCATTGCGTTTGTATCAAAATACAAAGCGGGTCGTATCCATAGGTTCACCAGGATAAGGTACCCAACTTTATCCCTATACTACAGACCCTTTAGGCTAAATCTTGAACATTGATCCCCGTATGTCCCTACATACTAGTTCAAGCCTCATTCTATTAGCCTAGGATGTTTAGTTTATTGGATTAGGGTTAATAAGACAAGATAGCATAATACAAACATAGATAAATGAATAATACATCAGTTTATTAATGTTCAGTCAAAAGTACATTTACTATCTACGAGTTTTAGGGCATAAAACCCAACATCCTTATGCTCCCGTGTGATCGATCCTTGTGCAGGAAGCTCGTGAATTCATTCCTAACTTCTCAATCTCTCCCTGGTCGACAATGCAAGCCAATTTGGATTCTCTCGCATTTTTCAGGCCAGTCTCAATCTCTCTTTATTTGATTAAATATTCATATATTGGGGACTATGTATATTTTAAGTTGGGGGGGGGGGGGAGGTTTGCTCTGCTTTGGTTTTGCATTGATAATGCATGTGATGAGTAATATGAATGTTGATGATGAGGATGTCTAATGATTTGTTGTCAGCCACGATTCACTCTTATTGTTGCAAATTTGAAAGCATGTCTAAATTCCAGAAAATTTGAAACTTTTTCTTTGAATCCCTTGCAATTATGGAGATTCACTTGTTTTATTATGATTTTGAAAGTCTAGATGAAATTTATATGCTTTTGAAGTTCGTTGTCACTCCGATAGGTGTAAAGTTTGTCTAGATAGTTTTCTTACATAATAGTACATAATGTTGAGCTTTGGGAAAAGAAATGCTTTGATTTGTCCAAAAAAAAAATCATTATTTCAGCTTGCAATATGTTTAAAAGTCAAAGGTAAAAAGAGCTACCTCTGCTGTGTTCAGTTAGGCCGTCCAAGGATAAAATTTGGGATATGGGTCCCTGCAGAAGTTGTGTGAAAGCTAGTGCCTTCGGAAAAATGCAAGTTTGGGGGACGCCCCATAAATTATGGGCACCTCAGTGAATTAGTGCTTGCTAGATAAGTGAGATGGCTAAAAGGCGGCCTTTAGGGCTAGTGTAGGGGGAAGATGAATGGAGGAGTGTATAAATTATTTCGAGCTAGTAAAAAGTATGATAAGGCAAATGATGATTCCTTTTTTGCAAGGGAGAATAGGATTGAATTTTAAATTTCTTGATGGTTGATCATGCTTGCTTATTTGTTTCAATGGTTTACATCCATGGCTAGAAGCATTGAGGGTAGAGTTTTTAGCATGCAATTTCTGAGTCATATGCATTACCTTATTTTTGCTCGGGACTAGCAAAACCTTAAGTTTGGGGGTATTGATAGCATGCAATTATGTTATCTATTTCCTAGTTATTCTGACTAGTTTTGCGCGTTAATTGTGAGCTTTAATGTCCTTTTATGTGGATTTTGTAGAAAATCGAGCTCGGGAAGCAAAACCGGGAATTTTACTTCAAATTAGAGGATTTGGTCCTTAATTGAAGAGAAACGGAGATAGCATTTCAAGTGGAGGCCCAAAAGCCCAGAGTATAGAGTTATAGGCCAATTTCCGTGCATTGGGGCTTCTAGAAGGCCTAGCGTCGCGACGCTAGCCTTAGAGTGTCTCGACGCTGGATGAAGTACGCAGCAAGAAAATGATGTCACAGTGTCGTGACGCTGTGACGTCAGCGTCGCGACGCTGTGCGACTTGGACACCAAGATATCTCCGATTCTCCTCCTATAATTAGGTCATTTCCCAATGGTTGAAGGCATTCCAATTTGGGGGGTTGTCCCCTAGCTCAATAGTGAGTAAGAAGTGAGTAGAAATGAGAGAAGAAAGGTAGAGTTGATCAGGATTCCAAGGTTCGGGACTCGAGATGATCGTGACGGGAGCTTGGATCACACAAGACGGTTATTTCATCTTGACATCTCTGTAATTTCGTATTATTGTTGAGTTAGGACCATGGATCAAGATTTTTGGGCTAAAATTATCCTCATTTGTGAGTAGATCTTGAGACCTAGGGTCGTTAATCTAGCTAATTGGATAATGTAGCTTAATTATCTGGATATTGTAATGAATTTCTTCATGTTTCATCTATGCAATTCTTGCTTAATGCTTTTAATCCCTTGATCACGAATTGATTGATTTGTTGATCTAAATTGATACTCGACAGAGAGAAGTTAGATTAAGATCCCAATTGCATGGCTGACGATTGTTTGGAACACGAAAGTGAAAGAGAATTGTTAGAAATAAATAGATCAACAGGTAACATATTATAACGAATATAATTTCACATACTTGGTGATGGAGAGGAGAACGAGGAAGACCACTGGTCTAACCCTATTAACAACCTAGATTTCCTAGGTCAGTCTACAGGAACAACTCCACTCTGATACCAACTGTAACGCTGTTGCACTATTCCGCAAGCGTACAGTTGCCCAAGTAATATTAAAACGGAAAGTATTCCGAGTATCGAATCCACAGGGAGGAACTACGATAGTTAAGCAAACCAATTAATTTTGATCACTAAAAATACTAGTGTTGAATATTATTTAGAGACCTATTCATGATATTAAAACAAATTAAAGATTAAAGCAGTTAAAGAAATTAAAATGATCAATCAAGATTAAAAATATGGAGAATGAATCGAGAGAGAAGCGGGGTCTTGAAAATCAGAATATAGCTAATTAATTATTATAATTATCCTATCTCATTGCCCGACTAATCATAATCCTAGAATCTTCGTTAATCACATAGGTTCTCCTGTCGGTCTCCCCTAATTATAATTAACTCATATTAACAACCTAAGTGTCCTTAGCGCCGTTAAAATCGTTAATGAATACGCTCTGATTCATTATCGGAATCTAAGTCTAACCAGCTAATCTCGCTCTCACTACGAACAGTTAAACTTAGTTGCATGGATTATGATCTATCCTAATTTCTCTCCGTCGAGTTTCCATTAGGAATCAATTCAATATATAATTGGCCAGATCATATAAAGCATTACGAACATCCATACAAATAATTAGTAAATGGACAAGAGATAGGCAATCATAATAACAATTAACTATGAACTTTCATTTCAAGACCCCAATATGGGTTTAGCTATACATGGTCAAAATATCCAAAATGTACATAATAATAAGCATAATTTGGAGCAAAATAAGAGTAAGAAAACTGACCGTCGAGAACCCCGTCGCTTGCGCTTGGAGTCCCTTCAAACCACGCTCCGAGCCTCCTAAGATGCTCGCTACAAGCTTCCCACAAAATTCTCACTCTCGACCCTCAAAAAGGCTAAAAAGCCTTGAAAGAATGCTAAAGGAAAGGAAAGGAAGGAATGGAAGAATGGTGGATGAGTGATTGATGCCAAAATGGGGTGCCAAGGGGCGCCTTTTATAGGCCCGGAAAAGGGACAGCGTCGCGACACGACACTGTGACGTCACTCGACTTGCTCGGCAAGAAATGGAACAGCGTCGCGACGCTATCCTCCCAGCGTCACGACGCTGTGACAATTCTAGAACATCCTCGCGCGGGCTGGGCTTGAAACTTGGGCTTCCTCCATTCTTTTTGGATCTTCACTTAAAATGTTGACTTTTGGGCTTCTTCTTTGACCCATCCTTGGAAAAGTGGCTTGATTTACTCATTTTTTGGGCCCTTTTTCTCCATAATTCCATAATTTGCTCCTAAGGACAAAATAATGAATTTAGTTAAATTTTCTATATAAAAACACAATAAATGCACTAAAACGCCTAATAATTTAGGATTAAAATAGCGGCATTTCTGCCTGCTATCACACCCCCAAACTTAAGCTTTTGCTAGTCCTGAGCAAAATAAATTCTAAGGATGCATGAAATAGAATCACTCAAGCCTCAATGATTTTAGAACTCTTAAGCAAATATGGAAAACATGCAAGTGGAATAAGCAAGCACCGCATACTCATGAAGAAATCTTAAAAGGATTTGAACTTAAGATTAACGAATAACATGCTCAAGACTTATCTACTGATTCTTTTACTAACCTAGATTAGTCTTGTGGCTTTCTCCATTTGTTTTCCCCTACACTGGCTAAGAGTCCCTAATAGGTTGGAGTTCTACTATCATGCAAACAAAGAAACTAGGGCACCTGATATTTTTCTTTTTCAGGGGGAAGCAAGATTAGCTGGTTAGACTTAGATTCCGATAATGAATCAGAGCGTATTAATTAACGATTTTAACGGTGCTAAGGACACTTAGGTTGTTAATATGAGTTAATTATAATTAGGGGAGACCGATAGGAGAACCTATGTGATTAACGGAGATTCTAGGATTATGATTAGTCGGGCAATGAGATAGGATAATTATAATAATTAATTAGCTATATTCTGATTTTCAAGACCCCGCTTCTCTCTCGATTCTTTCTCCATATTTTTAATTTTGATTGATCATTTTAATTTCTCTAATTGCTTTAATCTTCAATTTGTTTTAGCATCATGAATAGGTCCCTAAATAATATTCAGCACTAGTATTTTTAGTGATCAAAATTAATTGCTTTGCTTAACTATCGTAGTTCCTCCCTGTGGATTCGATACTCAGAATACTTTCCGTTTTAATATTACTTGGGCAATCGTACGCTTGCGGAATAGTGCAACAAGTTTTTGGTGCCGTTGCCGAGGAGGAAAGATTTTTTTTAGCAAAATAATTTTTTTTGACATTAAAAAGAACGGGCTGAATATTAGTTTAGGTTGTAGATATTTTTTTTATTCTTTTTGTTAATATTTTATTTTTTTTTTTTAATTCTCATTAGTTTGGGAGTTAGTGCATGCGAAGAGATAAGGTGGTTAATTTGTTTCCGCTAGATCTTGAAATTGATAGGACAATTAGAGCAATTCATAGAGAAAGAAGACTAACGAAAGCAATGGACCAACAAAACGACGCTCCCAAAGCAATCAGAGATTTTCTTCAGCCAGTTCTCCCGACTGAGAATTCCGATATCATTTACACCCCGATTCCAGCAAAGAATTTCGAATTAAAGATGAGATTGATCCAAATGGCAAGAGATAATTCTTTCAAGGGACATCCTTCTGAGGATCCACATTCCTATCTCCGATCATTCCTAGAGATTTGCGGGACAGTAAAGAAGAACGGAGTTCCGACCGATGCAATCAGATTGAGGTTATTTCCATTTTCCCTCCAAGACAAGGCGAAAGATTGGCTAGAGTCAGTCGAGACGGGAAACATTAGTACCTAGGAAGACCAAAAAGCTCCGTACGGAAATTGGAACGTTCAAACAATTGGATG
This sequence comes from Luffa aegyptiaca, assembly GCA_017139565.1. Classification (NCBI taxonomy): domain Eukaryota; kingdom Viridiplantae; phylum Streptophyta; class Magnoliopsida; order Cucurbitales; family Cucurbitaceae; genus Luffa; species Luffa aegyptiaca. The sequence goes on from CM029397.1 coordinate 9,372,515, forward strand.
AGGAGCAGTTATATGAGGCGTGGGAGAGATGTAAAGAGATGCTAAGGAGATGCGCACAGCACGGCTACCCCGATTGGCTTCAAGTGCAGTTATTCTACAATGGATTGAATCCTTCTACCAAGACGGTTCTTGATACATCAGCGGGTGGAAGTTTTCTATCCAAGACGGTGACTGAGGCAAAGGATCTTTTGGAGAGATGGCGGCAACCAGTTATCAATGACCTACAGAAAGGGGAGTGATATCAAAGAAGGTTGACATATATGAGATCGATGAGTCAAGCTCTTTAAAAGCGCAGATGGCATCGCTGACAAACGCGTTGAACAAGCTTACTTCTTCCGAGGTGGTCAAGTCTATCTCCACCTTGGCAGAAGGATACTCAAAGAAGGAAAGTCAGGATTTCGAAGAAGTTCAATATGTTGGGAATCGAGCGTTCACTCAAGGATTACCAAACTTCTATCATCCAAATCTGCGCAACCACGAGAACTTCTCATACTCCAATACAAAGAATGTGTTACAACCACCACTGGGGTTTGCTTCATCAAGTGTTCCAGAAAAGAAAAGCAACCTTGAGGAAATGGTGGCCCTCTTTATCAAAGAGCAAAAAGTGTTGAACGTAAGTCTCCAGTCAGCAGTAAATAACCACGATACGGCTCTTAAGAACATGGAGATGCAGATAGGATAGATCGCTTATGCAGTAAACGCCCTTCAGAAGGGCAAGTTTCCAAGCGACACTAAGACAAATCCTAGAGAGCAGTGTAAGATGGTGACACTTCGAAGTGGTAGAAGACTGGAGGACCGCTCAGATGAAGAGGGGAAGCTGAAGAAAGAAGAAAAGTTGAGTAAGGATGAAGATGAACGGGCTGAGGCACAAAAAGCCTCCATAGAAAGGTCCCAAAGTCCTCCTAGCTCTTGTGATTAAAATTTTGATTGTGCTAACAATTTTGCAGGTCCAAAGAAATTTGAAGAAAAGAAAAAGCAGGATGAAAAGCTAAAAGAGATTAACGAGGAGGAGATAGTCCCGTGCAACCACCATGACAGAGGGTCAAACATCAGCCCGCCCAAAAGGAGGGGCGAATGTCCAACCTTCGATTACAGGGAGTTACCCTTTCCTCAAAGATTTAAGGATGTTAAGTTAGATGAGCAATTTTAGAAATTTTTAGAAACGTTTAAAAAGCTTTCTGTAAATAGTCCTTTAGTTGATGTTCTCTATAACATGCCTAATTATGGAAAGTTCATGAAAGAAATGATGTCTAGGAAGAAAAATTTGATTAAAAAGGAAGTGTTTAGGTTATCAGAGAATAGTAGCACCATTGTTTCAGGAAAGATACCATTAAAACAAAAGGACCCAGGGAGTTTTACTATTCCCTGTGTTATAGGAAATGTGTCTTTTGATAGGGCTCTGTGTGACTTAGGAGCAAGCATAAATCTAATGCCCTACTCTTTATACAGGAAGATCGGACTTTGAGGTTTGAAAGATACCGATATTACCCTCCAATTGGCTGACAGATCAATAACCCAACCAATGGGTATTGTGGAGGACGTATTGGTGAAGGTCAACAAGTTCATCTTCCCAGTAGACTTCGTGGTGCTAGATATGCAAGAGGATAAAGAAGTGCCCATTATCTTGGGTAGACCTTTCTTAGCCACAGGTAAAGCCGAGATCCATGTTCACACTAGTAAGTTGACCTTGAATGTTGATGATGAAAAAGTTGTTTTCAGTATTTTTGGACATGATGAGTCTGTGTGTAGTTTGCATACATGTTTTTTGATTGGTCCAAAATTATTGACTGATGATGATGAAGAGGAAGACTTTAATCTAGGCTTAGGGCTATGGGAAGTACCTATGGATGATGTGGATTCAAATCTTAATGCATTCTTTGATGATCCTTTATTTGAGAATGAATTAATTGACATTGAAATGCCTGCTTTTGTGAATGATATTGAGATGCCTGCAATACATGACTTACCTGCATTGAATTTAGAGGATTATTTGATAGATGAAAATATTGAGTCTGATCCTGACATTGCGGAATACATTGAATCAGACCCTGAAATTGTTGATAGTTTTGATTCGGGTCCTGATAGTGTTAAAAGTATAGAATCTGACCCTTATATTGTTGAATTCTTTGATTCTGATGATGATGAATCATATGATAGCCTTGTTGAGTCTTTTATGAATGTTGTGTCTTAGGAGCATGAGCATATAGAGATAGCATCTGATGAAGGGATAGGCTTAGTAGATAGGCCATCTTTAGACTCGAGACCAGTTGACATTATGACACTAGATGACTCTGTAAATAATTGCTTTGTTAATAGAGATTTGGAAAAAAGGTTTAATTCTGTCGAATTTTTTATGGATTGTTTTACAAAAATTACTTTAGCGTTGAAGAGCGAGGGGAAGGTATGTTTTCTCCCCTGTTTGTGCTGGGCAGGTCGATAAAGAATTTCATTCAGAGCCCGAAGGATGACGAGAATTTTTTCTTCGAGCCTCCATGAGCATGTCGAGCCTCGTCTAGCTAAAGACGTTCAAGAAAGCGCTGCTTGGGAGGCAACCGAAGAATTTAAATTAGTTTGCGGTAAATAATTTCCCTTGCTTCGTGATCCAATTTTGTTGTTGCAGGATCAACTTCGCAAGTCCCAAAGCTCCAAAAATCCAATTTTCTCGGCCCCAAAGGAGGAGGATGATTTGCTCCTGACTCAGGGAAGTCTCAGTATCCCTCTTTGTGCTTTATTGTTTTTTTAAACATTGGGGACAATGTTTAGTTTAAGTTTGGGGGGGGGAGGCTTTCGCTGTGTTGAGCATGATTAAATTCTTTTGAGGCCTGAGTGGATAGCCATGATAGCAGAGGATTTGATTTTAGAAGTTTTGGGGGATATGGTTTATATGTTGTGGAATTTGGGAGCATAGCAGAAAATGTGAAATTTTAAAAAAAATTTATACTTAGTTTTAATGTCTAAATCATGCAATAGACTTATCTTATGAAATCTTTGAAAATCTAGATTTTTATTATGATTTTTATAAGTTTGTTGTCACTTCGATAGGCTTAGTTTCTAGCACTAGGAGTTCATGCTTTACTGTTTTAAGAACTAGGTGAAAAAATGTTATGCCTGCTAAGAGAAAAGCAACAAAAGAGAGAAAAAAGAAATATCTGTTAAAAAGAAGTTTTTTACTTGCATAAAAGAAAAAGACTAGGGGAAAAAAGAGCTACCTACGGTGGGATCAGTTAGGCCAACCAATAATAAAATTCGAGTTAAGGGTCACTTCGATAGGCTTACCAACTCTAAAACCAAACTAACCGAATGCACTGAAAATTTCGGCAGCATAACGGCATACATAGAACTAAACCAAATTTTTTATAACACCTGTTAAGCATAAAAACACACTTCTATAAGTCAAACAACCCACGACTACACTCCACAACACGACAGATACATACCAAAACTTCTTCTACAAACTAGCGAGTCAGATCTCGCATTCACAACCAACGATAAAAAGATTCATGCTAGATAAAGACATTCAACTCAATTACTAGAAACAACTTAATGTTATTAACTGGCAGGAAACAAAACTCAAATGAAGCTAACCATAGCTAGGGCTAACTTCTCAATTTAAAACAACTAGATAAGCCCTTAATCGAATTAAACATAAACACTATTCAATACAACCAGAAGAGTAAAATAACTTTTTATAATAAAACTAGATATTAAAAAAAACTTGGAAACAAAGATGCCTAGACCAGTGGAGTAACTCCTCGTGTACCTCCTCAGCACCACCGGGCTCATCGTATGCAAACTCACCTGCATCATCTAAAAATGTTGGGGGGAGAAAAGGGAGGGGGTCAGTACAACCACAGTACTGGTAAGCAGCTCACACCCGGTGAGCCATCATACAGCAAACAACACATTAATCATGCTCGGCACACGCATCCAACATACTTTTAAAACAATAAACAATTATTCATGCTTCTTAAAGCGAGAGCTAAACATCGAGACTCATGCTAACTCAACAGGATGACTCATGCATACACACAATATGCTATGCAACCCCTCATGGTTTCTGCACCAAGCTCGCTTTCTTAACACATGATTTACGCGTCATGCCACGCACCAAAACACATGAATTACGTGTCATGCAACGCAACTTAACACGTGATTTTCGCGTCACGCTCCGCACCAAAACATGATTTCCGCGTCATGTAACGCACTCACACCCAGCACATGAATTACACGCCATGTGCAGCGCACTCTCACGGGTGATTTACGCGTCACGCTTCGCACTCATAACCCACACGTGATTTACGCGTCACGCTCCGCACCAATAACATGATTTTCGTATCATGTAGCGCAATCTTAACACGTGATTTTCGCATCACGCTCTGCTTGCACAACCCAGCTCACCTCTGAATGAACACACAAGACCATGCAGCCATGACTCACATGCAACATAGCCCAAAACAATAAAACAACATGCTTAAACACCATTAGATCGAGATACTTTCCATTAATCAAAACAAGTGCGTATCACATAAATCAAGTTACATATCAAACAACAAGGCATACTAGAAAGGCTATAAACAACAAACATGCTCATGCAGTCAAACAAACTCAATGGATAGAAACTACTTACCAAAAGCTTACGAGCGCCCCTAAAGAACCCCTTAAACCGCTCAAAAGATCCAGATAAACTCCTAAACAACAAGGATAACTTCTAAAAATTAGAACTAACCTACTGAATACTTTAAACATGCTTGAAATGCCTAAATCAACTGAGAAAGTCTATTTCCTTGCTGGACAGCCACTCAAAATTCCCCAAAATAAAAACCCAAAACCTTTAGACCATGGGCAACCATGTCTAAGGCACAACGGGCAATGGGTATTCGCCGAATGGCCATGATCAAGGTTTTTCAGCCGTTGGACAGTAAGTAAATGACACGAGTTACACACTTTAAAAACCTACAAGGGCTAGGCAGCACTACTAGGGCCTAAGATAATTAATGGAAACCTATAGCATGCTTTTAAACCACAAACAACAAGCAGAAACTCATTTATTTCACATACTAAGGACCTATAGGAGATGGGCAAAGCTTACAAGGTCTAGTTAATCAATGGGTATCGATCTAATTAAGCTTTTAAGGAAAAACAACCACCAAACTTACCCAAACGGACCCGATATCTTGCTAAGAAGGGTCTCGCTAACCTTGGAAGGCTCACCAAAAGATCTATAGGCAGTGGGTATTCAAGCATATAGCGATTCGAACCCAAACGATCACTTAGACAGCGCTGCAGAACAAAAATTTCAATTCCAACTTAGATTTCCAACACATAAACCATTGCGCATTTTAATTCTAGCACTAACCAAGAATGGGCAAGTGCCTAAACTTACCGGAACTGCCAACCGATGCCAGAAAAACACCTAAGAATGTTGCTGGGCAGGGGCAAAAACACGAGAAAAAGACACTCCGAGATGCTGGTCACGTAAGATCTAACCAAAATAGAACAAGAGAACCTTAGATCGGGCCTTAATCAACTAAGAACGAAGAAAATCGAGAGCTTACGCATGGGATCTTGTCGAAAGATGAAAGAAAAATGGGTTTAAGCCATGAAACCTACCGAAAAGTGAAGAGAACACACGGCGTCGGCAAGCAGGACGACGACACCGGTTCAAGCTGGGCAACGGCGACGATGTTGCTCAATCTCCGACAAGGACTAGCGACGGCGCGACGATGATGGAAGGCTGGACTTTGACCAAAAAAATGAAAATGTTGAGGGAGAGAGAGATCACGGGGAGGGGCGACGCGATGTGCTTCACGGTGACTGGACGGCTGGTGGCGACGACTACTCATTCACTGACGGCGGCACGACGAGGCGGCAAGGGTGGGCTCACAACAAGAAGAGAAAGAGAGGGGAAGGGAGGCTGTCGGCTGAGGAAAAGAAATCGTAGGGGGTTTTTCACGCACGAAAAAGAGAGGGAGAGAGAGGGAAGAAGATGATAAGGGTAAAAAATATACCTATTTTACCCTTATATTTAGCTCATAATCTTGTCAAATATTGCATGTTTAGATCAATTTTACCATTCCCGAGCTCAAAATATGTTAAAGTTGATAAGTTAGGATGTTGAGAATCACTTTTGTCAAATTATGCTCATTTATGCTTAAAAGGACTCAATTTTAGAGGAATTTGACTAAGTTTGTTGTTGTGCAGAAAAACAGAGGAGAAGCTAGAATCTGCCCAGAAATGCGAATGCAAAATGTAATGCGACCGCATTTCTGGAAAAACAGAGACAGTTCCGAGTCGTCTGTGGGTCGTTGTTAACGAGTCTTCTTCGCACCTAACCGGCAATTTTGACCCCGAAACCGACTGGGCTACCTACCAGCACCTATTTCGCAGCTTCTCAACCATTTCCCACACTATATAAGCTCGAGATTCGAAGTCAAATTCAAGCAGAACTCATTTGGAAGAAGAGGGTGGTGACAGAACCCTAATTGACGCCTATGAGTAGGGATGCCCGAGGTCCTTCTTAGATGACTAAATTCTAACCTGAGTTAGACATCAAACCTTAGGGTTTGTAGGGATTTTCACCCATTCCCACTTTGTAAAAGCAAGAGAATGGAGTGTCTAAGCGAACTCTAGAAGGATTGGATAAATAGAAAACCCATAGTATTTGGCTACTTTCATTATTTCCAGCTTTTGATACCTTTCATTTATCTGTATTCTTTACATCTTATTTTCAATAAAAATGTATTCATTTGCACTTTATCTCACCATGAGTAACTAAATTCCGTTGAGGGGTTCAATATGGTGAATTCCCTTATGGTTCAATAGCTTGAAAGTGTTTTATTTGCTTAAGTCGTGTTCAATGCATGTCATTCTTTATTGGATATCATTCTAATCTTGCTGAGTTTAATTTGATCACTTAGAATTTGCATGCTATGTGAGTTTGATCTCGAAAGGGACAAACGATATCGGTTCTCATAAAGGTGATATAGGAGAAAAAGCTCGAAAGAGATTGTTCGACGGTATAGGGCAAGCTGCCTAAGGCACCCTATATCGACTATAGGGTTATAGGTTGCATTCGTGAATTATCTATGTCGGAGTCGAGTCACAGAAATGTACATAACGGTACTCGCTTAGCCTTCTAACGGTTCTTGGGAGCAAGGCCAAATAGAAGTTAAAACTGACCCAATGCATTGAATAGGCTTAAGTTAAATACTTCATGATTAAGGTTATTGCCTTTGGGATGAATCCATGTTGAATACCTCATTTTATTCATTATTGTTATTTTTTATTCATTTACTTGTGTTATTTATTTTTCTAAAAACCAATCATCAATCTTATTTCTTTGGTCACCTATTTTTAAGCTATCAAGTTGAGCAGTTTCTTATTCAAATCTAAATTTCCAATTTAGTCCTCGTGGGATCGATACCCTTGGAATACTTCTAAGGTTTTTTATTACTACATGCGACAGTGTATACTTGCACTAGGGTTGGCTGAATTTATCTTTATTATCATCTATCATCTTATCTCACATCCATCATTCAGCCGACGAAGCACCAGAAGACTAGGGCTTTTTTTTTCTTATTATATTAAGCTTAATTTCATTCATTTTCTTTTAAATAGAACCTAAGAATGAAAACCCCATTCTAATTAGGATTTAGTTTTTATCCAAGATTTAATTTTAAACCCAATCTTAGTTCCTAAGGAATTTGGGATTAAAACTGATTAAGAGGAGTTTGGGTCTTTTGAAATTTAGGATAATTATCAAATATTAAACCTCCAAACTTTTGGAAATTTAAGATTTAATTAAAAATCTCTTTTCCCTAAATTATAGAAATTTAATTTAATGACCCAAGGCTAAGCTTAAATTCTAATTTTCAAATTAGAATAAAAACGCCCATTTAATTCCAAAATGGCTCGATTTCGAAATGCGGGCGTTACATGACGATTCATCAGGCTCGTCAAGAATTTAAATAATTCAAGTCAAAGAAGGATATATCAAAGGAGATAGAATGAAGCATATATCATCAAAGAACTTCTACGCCCATGATTTTGAAGAAAATGGATATGTCATTGTTCAAGAAATTCCTTCAACAGGATAACTTGTTAAGCTTATTTATGAAGACATTACCTATAACATTGGAATGCAACAACTTGAAGATCTCAAATGATGTTTCTATGAGGGGGAGTAACTTTATTGCACTCTTTTTCCCTTGACTATGATTTTATCCCAATGGGTTTTCCTAGCAAGATTTTAATGAGGTAACTATTAAAGTATATGAATAATGCCCTCTTTTCCTTCCCAAGGATTTTTTTTCCTATTGAGTTTTTTCCTAGTAAGGTTTTAACGATGCATATATTCTATTTACAATGAGCATCTAAAGGGGGAGTATTGTGAATATTAGAATATTCTTATTATATGTCTATAACCCCCATAGGTTACATTTCCGAATTAATCCCTCTCATTAACCATTTCATGTGTTACACATACACATTTTGAATTGTGTAGATCTTGTAACCTACACTCATGTAAATCCTATAAATGGTGGTTGTATCCACCTTGAAAGATAGAATTACACATTGTTCTCTACCTTCTTCTTCTCTCCATCTCTTTATACATTATGTTCTTCTTGTTCTTCTTTTGCTCCAATTTTATAACATTATCACTAATATATTTTTATGAAAAATGATATTGTGCGTGGTTTTAGATAAGATTTTATAATTTGCTTCCATCTTTAAATTTTATTCTATATTAATTTTTCTACCTCAACAAATAAAGCCAATGGATTTTCAATTTGAGGAAGCCAGTAAATTTGATTTATTTAATTGATGAAAATGAATTTGATTTTATTGATTTTCGTACAAGTACAATTACAGACTTCCTAACATTTATCCTTTTATTCTTTTCACAAATATATGGACTCTGATGTTCGACTTGTTAATTTTTTTGGATCAATATGTTGGCTTGTTGATCTTTTTGGATAAACCTAGCTTGTCGCTCTTCTTGGATAGCTTGTTGATTTCTTAGATCAATTTGTTGGTGTGTTGATCTTCTTGAGGAGAATTGATCATAGCTTTGAACTCTTTATGCTTCAAATGTCTTCAACTTAGAAATCTTCAAATCTTCAAAGAGAATTTAAGCCTCTTGTTTGGTTCATGATTTGTGTTTCTTTTTTATGTTTTCAAAAATAATAAAAAAAAAATACAAGGTAATCAATAAAATCGTTTGATATACTTATTTTCAAAAACCTTTATTTTAAAAAACAACTAAAAAATAACCTATTTTCAAAAACAATAAAATGTTATTTTCATTGTTTTTTAATTTCGTTTTTAAAATAATGGAAATACAGGATACACCATTTTCTTTCCATCAAATAATATCAACATTTTCTATTTCAAGTATCAAAATTTTCCCTAACTCTAAAATAAAAGTATAAAATGATCAGCATGGTCCTTTACCTTTGGATTGCGTGACTATGCCCATGAATAGTAATTTATGAAAATATTGTTGTGTAAATAGTGTTTGTGGTTGAAAATGATGTTTTGGTTGATATTTTTACATAATTCCGTCAATTTTAATGTACTCATTATTTTTCTTTCTTTTACCTTAAAAGATTTCTTCTTTCTTCCTCTAATAAAAAATGATCTATTTTTCCTTTTATAAATTGTACCACTTGTGTTTCATGAAACAAAAATTCCTTTCTCCCTCCAATATCTCTACTATATATTTTTTTCCCCTTATTGGCAAGAACCGGTTTCTTTCTTCTTCTTTTTATTTTTTCACTGCATATGTGATTATTGAAGGAGTTAATATCAAACATGTGGAAGCAATTTTGGATCTTAGGCACACAATTTCATTAGTTTGATCCTAGAAAACATGTTGTTTATAAGAGGTAAAACAAAGCAAGATGCACCTACATCTTGTAGTTCCCAATTCGTGTAATCCAAGGCTTTAATCTTCACACACTAATGGTGCTTGGGCAACCACTTGGATCTTCTCTACTATCCTCAGGCCTTGGAAAGGATTGTGGGATCCTCAATTGATAGGAATCGGAAAGGAAAGCTTATGGGTTCATGTAAGTTTGAGAGTACAAGTTATGGAAGTTCTTGAGAAATTTTGGCAGCATTTCAGGTTGAATAATTCCATACTTTTCCATCAGCTGATCCTCTATATATAGAGGAAAATCATGCATAAAAATGCACAAAAAAATGACAACAAATTGGGATCATTTTGAGTCATGGATTAGGTGGTGCAAGAAGGCTAATCTCAAGTGATTAGTCACTAAGCACCACCTCCAAAAATTGTCAAATTTTTTAATTTTCTTTAAATTCAAAAATTTGCAATTTTAAAATGAAATTTCTGAAAATTCCCACTTTCTTTTATATTAATTTTAATTTAAATAAAATCTTATATAATTAAAATAATAATAAAATCAATTAATTTAATATCTTATATTAAATTAATATTATTTGTTTAATCCCGACTTTTCTTCCAACAAAATTTCTCGAACACAAATTCATATTCATGTATTTAATATTTAAATCATATTTAAATATAACCAACTCTCATTTTAAGTTTAATTCGAAATTAAACCAATATGTCGTTAAATATCGTATATAACCAACTTTTGTATCCTTTTCCAAATTTGAACGTTTCAAATGTTAACCTATCATATTGTTCCAAGTTTTATTCCTTTTGAGCTAGTAGAGGGACCTAATTGACCGACAAATCATGGGCTCCAACGACACGAGCATAACCGGTTAAACTCATTAACCTAGTTATTCAACGTTCGTTAGCTTCTGGGACACTCCACTATAGCTCATCGTTGCACTCCCCTCACTGTAGATATATTTCTTGTCAACTCGAAATAACCATGATTAGTAAGTCGACCCTTCACCGATTGTTCGTAACTAGAGTTGGGTCAAATGTCCATTTTACCCCTATAGCTACATCTTGTTTCTTAAGTTCCACTGATCCTCTAATGAACAATTAGTTTGTGATACAATCATTGAACCATGTCCCTCTCAAGGCTATGAGAGGGCGGGGCCCCTTGTTCAAGACTCAAAATCAGTACTTAAGGGAACAACCTTCTTTCTAACCCTAAAACGAGTAGTAGTGAATTCCATCTTGCAAAGCTATGTCTCCAGCTATCTATCCAGTCTTATCCCCAAAATGGTAGGCTTATTGAGTCGGCGATGATTGGTCACTCTCACCCATGCAAATCAAAGGACAATCCTAAATAAACAGAAGTTTATAGTTAGCTCAGGATTAAGATCGAGTTACCTAGGTCATTTGTATGAGATATTCAGTTTCAGCAGTAAACGGTGTTGTAAAGTGAAAGTGACTTATCTCCTTGTCCGATCTCTATGCAAACTCATTGCATAGGACGCCCTCATTCACATGTCTTATACATGAACGATTAGGATCACATCGTTTGTCTTTAGAGAACAAAGCGAGTCGCGCCAATAGTGTCCCCAGGATTAAGGTACCCAGCCTTATCCATGTACTATAGATCATTTAGGTTATTTACTTGAACTTGATCCATACTTATATCACACACAAACTTCAAGTATACATAATATAGCCAGGAGTTCTTAATTTATTGGATTTGTGGTTATATATAGGCAAAACAAATATATATTGAAATAATACTTCATTAAAGTAAGTCAAGTGTTAAATTTACCCAACAATTATTTTATGTAAAGTTAAATTATATATCCCTTAGAAAAACTCTTGCATGCCAAAAATCTATCGATGTGGTGTTTTGTAATTTTTTTTTATTGTACTAGCACATCCATGTTTTCTTCCGATCCTTTTACTAATAATATTCACTTCACACATTTTCAATTTCATAAAACTATTTGATCATATATTAAATTAACTTTTTCTCAAAATTAAATTATATCAAATACATATTAATCTTTTTCATGGACTTGCAAATTCACAACAAAACAAAGTTTTCAAATTTTGAATTCAAATTTAAAGTTTTTAAATTGGAACAAACATATGTTTAGATATAGTGAAAATAAAAAATTTGTTTTCATTTTCTACTGAATTCTTTAATTTTGAAAACAAGTTTTGAATCACGAACCAAACGAGACCTTAGTCTTCCAAGTTCTAGAGTCTTCCGTGAATTTTTAGCCTTGACTTCGGTCTTCAAAGTGATTTCAAACTTCTAAATTTTTTGGCTTCTTATTCTTAACTGAAAGCTCTAGCTTCTAATTCCTAACTGAATGCTCAAAATGAATGATGGACTCCTATATTATTTATAGAGTTTGATGGACCTTCTATGGGCTTCAGCTTAATTAACTTTGAATTCAACTTTTGGGCTTTGGCTGATTTGAGCTTAACCCAATCATTTTCAATAGGCTTGATTACTTAAATTTGGTTCCAATATCTTTTTAGTGATCTAGGACTAAATTTGCTTTGGGGTCAACTTCTACGTGGCATAATTTGATTGTTTTTTTTTTTTTTTTGAGACAAGCAAGTAGGCATAATCAAAGCAACGGACAACCAAATCTAAGCAAAGCATCTTGAATTTCAGCCAAGCCATCAATTCCCCCATCATGCATGGAAGCTCCACGCTAGCTACAGGTTTTGCTTCGGGCTAACTCATAATCAACACAAAAACAACCCCAACTTCAGAACATAGGCCTGCAAAAGGAACCATCAAAGGAGGCATTTAGCACATGGCAAACAGCAGGGAGAACACTTTAGAAGTGGATAACAGAAGCAATTAACTCAATCAATTCACACCCAGCCTAACTCTTACAAACCCTCATGCAAGTCTAATCCCAAATGATGTGACATGAAGAAATTCAGATGATGGAATACCATGATCATAATCCTGCACTACATATGCTGAAACTTTTGCCTAAGAGAAGCTACTGATAGTTACCAGATAAGAGACAACTCAAGACTTTCCAGGTGGGTCTCGCGTGTGTGTGTGAAAAACCTCTCCTAAAGTCGCCCCTAATGGTCTGAGAATGATTTATAGGGACCCTCCACCTATCTTCCCCCTACACTGGAAATAAGGCCTCGCTTAAGAGGCTAAAAGACCCAAATTAGAGAGCATTCACAAACCCAGATGCCTTAAAAAGTATAAACAGGGTACTAGCTTTCACACTACAGCGCAGGGACCCATAATCCGGGATTACCCCTTGATTGGCCTAACTGAACACACTGCAGACAGCTCTTTTTACTCCTAATCTCGCTTAAGATTTAGCAAGCTTACAAACCTTATTAAAACAAGGGAGAGCCCACTATTATTAACCACTCACGCTCATATTTTTATCTTATCTTTTTTTTTCTTCCCCGCAGGCATACAAACTCTTTCCTAGACAGGAACAAAAGCTAAAATGTAGTAATTTGATTGTAATAGCTTAAGTCGTTCGATGAATCAATAATTTGAGGACAACAAATTTGTAATTAGTCTCAAATTTATCAATCTATATTTTTAACATTAATTTAAATGAAAGGCGTGACAAATTGTGATTGACAAAAATTTCTCATTCAATAATACTCGAAAAAAGAAATTTCTATTGTTAAAATTTATTATTTTGAAGTAATTATATATTAATATCTTACTTTTAGTACATATTAGTTCTTTGAAAATATTAAAGATGGTTTAAAATTTTTATCAATGCGCATCTAGTGTAGTGGTATCATAGTACCCTCCCACGGTACTAATCGGGGTTCGACTCCTCGGATGCGCAGCAGTTTTTGGTTTTTTTTTAGTTAAGTTTATTTAGTATTAATTTTCGTTAATACGTCAAGTTTATTTATTATTTTAATTTTGTAATCATATTTTTATTTTTACTAGACAAGTTTAATCAATTTTTACCTTAAACTTCAGTTGGATCAAATTAAACCTTATAGATAGATTCAATATTGCACTTTTTATCTTTTGGTTTGGTTTATGTAACGATCACTTACTAATTTTAATAATAAAAAAAAAAAGAAAAAATATCTTAAAACATAATTCCATCAAAAATCAACTTCTTGCCAAGATCAGTTATTGAATAATTCTTTCAAAAATCATAAATTTTAGTAAGATTTCTTTTTAATCTCATCATCTTTGTCTCCAAATAAAACACATGGAGGAAAAAAATAAACTTTAGGTTATAGGCAATTTTGGACCACCCCGATGTACAAGGAGCTGACGAGGACAACCGGGGAAAAATCGGGCTGGGAGATGAACCCAGGAGGCGAAACCGGCAAGTGGGACGGGCCAAGACCGAAGGGGCCGGGTTTTTGGCCCGACCCCCTGCTCGACCTCGGCCTTGGGCCGAGGCCGAGACTCATGTGGGCCGAGGCCGACCCTCGGCCCGCTCACGCGGGCCAAGGCCGTCCGACTCCGTTTGGTCCCTTCCGCCTCTGGCCACCCCGGTTCCGCCTGGTTTGTCCCAAAACGCCTTCGAATTCCTAAAAACCCTAGGAGCATGAGCAGGTATTTATACCCCTCTTCGCCACTGAAGAAGGGGACCCGAACTCCATTCTCTACTCTCTTTCTTTTGCTCTCTAGCTCTCCCTTCCGTTTTCTGACTTAAGCATCGGAAGCGGTGTGGCTAGCACCACACCGGTGTGCAGGTTTTCTCTTTTGCAGGCCACGTCTTCCCCCGCTCTCAAAAAAATTCACTGTCGATTATCACGTGGAGCGAAGGTAATTTACCTAGCGAAATTTGATCATCAACACTTTATATAAACTTGGTGAGGTTAATAAATTTTTATTTAAATTTTAAATTTCATCAAATAGAACCTTAAATATAAAAAAATGTTACAATTTTGGTTTAGATGTCATTTTAGTCCCCAAACTTTCAATTTTGTTCTATTTTGGTCCCTAAACTTTCAAAATTTCTATTTTGGTCCTTAAGCCTTTAAGTTTGTTCTAATTTAGTCCCTAAAATTTTAAAATGTCTATTTTAGTCCCTAAATTTTTTAAAAATAACCATTTTGGTCCTTGCTAGGTTACTTTTCTACCTTAAAAATGTTTTGCCCAAATTTATCTCTAATTTATTTGGTTTTAAATCATTCTCATGTTAACATGTTAATCCATATACCCGAAGTTAGGTCTTTAAATTGTTAAAATTAAAATAAAAGTGGGGACCAAAATGGTTAATTTATGTTCAAGGACTAAAATAGAACAAACTTGAAAGTTTAGAGACTAAAATTGGCAATTGTACAAATATGAATAAAATGGAGAATGGCTCAGCTAAAGGACTGAGCACCAATCATTGCATATAAATAACCAAAACAGAGGACGGGTGTCATAGAATTACAGGGAGAGATAAAACCAAAATAACCGAAAATAAACCAAATAGAAAACAAAGACATTAGGGAAATAATGATAATGTAAATATGCTATCATCCTCCCATCCCCCAAGCAAACAAGGTTTAGAAACCAATGTTAGCTTGGTCCTCAAACTAATAAACCGAGGAGAATGCAGACTTTTGGTGAAGATGTCAGCAATTTGATCTTCGGAAGGCACGAAATGAACCACCAGTTGCTTGCGAGCAATCCTTTCTTTGATGAAATGATAGTCCACCTCGATGTGCTTAGTCCGATTGTGCATCACAGGATTTGAAGCTATGTAAGTTGCACTGATATTGTCACAAAGAAGGAGAGGTGGAGGAGACGAAATACCAAGCTCACCAAGAATGGATTGAATCCAAGCAATTTCAGCAGCCGCGTTGGACATTCCTCTGTACTCAGATTCTGCACTTAACCTTGAAACAACTCACTGCTTGGAGGAATGCCACGAAACCAAGTTAGAGCCAAGGAAAGTGCAAAATCCACTGGTGCTACGACGATCATCTGGACAGCTTACCCAATCAGCATCTGTGTAACATGTGATGGACGAAGAAGATGAAGGAGTGATTGAGAAACCAAGCCCAAATGTTCCTTTAAATACCTCAGTAAACGTTTAACAGCTTGCAAGTGTGGAGTCATGGGAGCGTGTAGGAATTGGCAAAGTTTGTTAACCGTGAAGCTGATATCTGGTCTTGTTAGAGTGCAGTACTGCAAAGCACCAACAAGGCTCCTATATTCCAAGGCATTTTCCAGAGGGTCACCATCATGTAATGACAGAGGAGAGCCAACGACCATGGGAGAGGAGATTGGTTTGCACGAAGACAAGCTAGCATGAGCCAAAATATCAGATACATATTTATGTTGAGATAAATGTAAACCTCCATTGGTACGGGCTACTTGAATTCCAAGAAAATATGTCAATTCTCCCATGTCTTTAAGAGAAAACCGAAGATTCAAGGCAGAAATAAAATGCTGGATAAGAGAAAAAGAAGAACCTGTAACCAAAATGTCATCAACGTAGATAAGGAAAATGACCAAGTGCAAACCAGACTTGTAGATAAACATGGAGCAATCTGTCTTTGTGATAACTTGCAAGAAGCAAGTTATTTCTCCCTTAAAGTTGAACTAAATAAGGCTAAAAAAATCCAAGTTGCGTTGATCTAGCGCATATTAGTAAGGGAATTGCAATAGCTAATCTTAAAAGGAAATATTTTAGATGCGGTAGGAAAATTGTGTTATTTTAACCTCTAATGCATGAAATTTGTAATTGCTTCATTGCCCAAGTTGTCTTCGGTGCAGATCCCAGAGCAGTCCATTCAATGAAAGCTGGAAGGGATGATTGCGCTGACATGTGACTGATGTGCAAGCTGGTGAAAGATGACTGGGGCACGCAAGCCAATTTCTTGGAGAAGTCAACCTCCTCAGCCTATAAGAAGCAGCTAGCTGACAAGAGAAAAAAGTAGAGAGGAGAGCACGGAGCAAAAAGAAAGAAACCAAAAGAAGAAAGATTGTCACGGCGCAGACTTATTATTGCGATAGAATGTATTGCGTTGTGTTTTTCTGTCTCAACATGAGCTAATTTACTTTTATCAAAGCTTAGCTTAGGCACCCTTGCGGTGATAGGTTTATCTTGTATGCGTACATTTTGATTAAATGAGAAATTAATGCTTTCTACTTAGATGCGATAATGTTTCATTACTAACTCCCGCCTGGCCAGCCAGATGTGGTAGCAGCATGATAAATCCCTGACAGGTAACGCATGTGGAACTATCTAAGTAGAGCAAGTTAGCACATTGCATGTAGTCTTGGTAGTGTTAAAACTAATACTGTCGCAATAAGATAGTGCATGAATGAGCTTAGACTGTTTTAGGACTAACGTAGTCACTTGCAAGTTATTAGAGAACAGCACCAACGCATGAGCTAATTAAACAAAACAGTTGTTGGTTCTACGCCAAACGCATGAGTAGTACCGGAAGGGAATCTCATGTTTATTTCTCACTTAGGCATTAATGGATCAATTAATCAAAGTATGCGCTGCAAGATTACTTATAAACACATGCGGTTGCCGCAACAATAGCCTTGATAGCCTTGTCATCTGATATTTTCTTTAATCTCATAGCAGAGTTTATGCTTTGTGAACTGTTTTACCAACCACTATCAATCAACTCTTTTCTTACACCTAAAATACCATGCGTGTGAGTGTTTAGTAGATAACTTATTAAAATTCTTTAACTGTCCTTCCCTGTGGACTCGACCCTAGAACTCTCTAGGTACTACTTGATTGTGTGTTGATTTATACTTGGATTAATGCATATCAGCGACAATTCTGTGTTAAATTAATCAGTCGTCTGTCAAGCGATCCAGCCTCAAAGCCCCAATCCAACAAACAAGAGATGAGTTTTGCAAACCCGAGGGCTTTGTTTAGGTCATAGAGAGCTTTGTGGAGCCTTAACACATGATCTGGATACACTGAATTTTCAAAGAAAGCACAATACGTATAGTAGCGGGTTTGACCACGGGGCTAAAGGTTTCAAAGTAGTCAATCCCATAGGCCTGGGTCTAGCCTTGAGGCACTAACCGAGCTTTATAACGATCAATATCTCCATTTGGCTTGAGTTTTAAGCAAAAAACCCATTTGCAGCCAATCAACTTGTGGTTAGGAGGTAAAGGAACCAAGGAACATGTACCATTCTTCAACAAGGCCTCATATTCAGAGTCCATAGCAATCTTCCATTTCGGATCTTGGAGAGCTAATTTATAACTCTTACGTTCAGAGGGGACAGAGGCAGGGAGAGAGCATTTCGAAGCTAACCAGGCTTTAGGTTTGAAAATCCCATCTTTGGATCTGGTGATCATGGGATGAGTGTTAAGGGTAGAAGTGGTCTGAGGTGCAGGCAATGAAGAAGGGTTGGAGGGAGGGGAGGTATGTGTGGAAGGGGGAGATGGTGAGGCTAAATAATTGGAATGGGAAGATATGTTAAGGGTAGATTGATTGAGCGGAGAAATGGGAGGTGTAGTGGATGTTGTGATAGGAGGAGAGGGTGGCGATGGGGAAGAATGCAGGCTGGGAAGAGGGGAAGTCACAGAAGGTGAGGAGGTAGGAGGCATGGATTCTGGAGAAGCACCAGGTGGATGGAGAGCATTAGTGACCACAGGAGTAGTAAGGGAAGAATTAGACACAAAAGAAACAGAAGCACTAAAGTAGGGATGTCCATTTGCCCCGCGGGGTCGGGGCCCGTGGGGACTCGCCCCTAATGGGGTGGGGAATCCCCGTTTAAGCGGGGAATGAGGGAGGGAGTGGGGGAAAAAAATTCCCCGCGAGCTAAATTGGGACGGGGACGGGGAATGGATTCCCCATCCCCGTTCCCCGCTCCCCGCCCCGTTTACTTTTTTTTTAATTATTAGTATTATTATTATTATTATTTCTCACTATATATAAATTTAAAGTTTTATTGTTAATGATTTAGAAAATTGGATAGGTTTGAATTATATGGTTTAAATATTTAAATTATATGTATAGATAATTAGATAGTTTGATATGAAATATTATTTTGTTTATAATAGGAGATTTAAGATTTTTTTTCTTTAAAAATAGATTTTTTAAAGAAATTAACTATCTAAATGAAGAATTTATATGAATAATTAACTATCTAATAGAAAATTAATGAACATTTTTCATGCAAAGTTAACTATTTGAAAATTTATCAAAAGAATATTTGATTTAATGAAGACAAAAAAAAAGAAAACAAATTAAATGGGGAATAATTCCCCACGGGGAGCCCGATCCCCGCAAATTCCCCGAGGGGAATCCCCGCCCCATTCCATGCGAAATTTAACGGAAAATTTCGCGGGGATGGGGATTGAAATGGGAGGTGGGGATGGGGACGGGGAAGCCATCCCCGTCCTCGCCCCACCCCGTGGACATCCCTACACTGAAGGGAGAAAAGGAGGAAACAGAATGAAGCAAAGGGCCAAGGGGTAAAATGGATCAGTATCAACTTGTTTAATAGTAGAAGGGGCAGAGATAGAAGAATTATGAAAAGGGAAAGAGGACTCATTGAAAATCACATGTCTGGATACATACAAACGACCGGAAGATAAATCAAGACAAAGAAAGCCTTTATGAGAAGAGTTGTAGCCTAGAAAAACACACTCTTTTGATCGAAATTGAAGCTTATTGTCATTCTATGGACGAAGGAATGGAAAACAGAAGCATCCAAAACATTTCAACAAGCTATAATCAGGTTTATGACCAAATAATGCATAATAAGGGGAGGAAAAATTTAATACAGAAGAAGGGAGTCTATTTATTAAAAACACTGCAGTATGAAAGGCAAAAGACCAATATATTTGAGGCAAAGAGGAATGAGCTATGTGAGACAAGCCAACTTCAACAACGTGACGGTTTTTCCTCTCAATTGTTCCATTTTGCTGTGGAGTATAGGGGCATGAGATGCGATGGTGAATGCCATGAGATAAGAAAAAGGGAACAAGGGGACGAAATTCAGTACCACCATCAGTTGGAATAACTTTAATTTTGGTATTAAACTGAGTTTCAACCATTGTCTTAAATAACATAAAAACAGAAGGAACATTATGTTTGGATTGCAACAAGTATAACCAAGTGTAACGGGTATAATCATCTATGAACAAAATGAAGAAGCGAGCTTCATTAACTGATTTAATAGGGGAAGGACCCCAAATATCTGAATACACAAGTTCAAAAGGAGCATGAGTCTTAGAAACAGATGAGCTAAAGGGAAGATGATGAAATTTAGCCATAGGACAAAAGACACAAAATTGCTCAGAAGATGAGCTATATCGAAGATTACAATCATTAAGGACTCGTTTAACAATTGAAAAAGATGGATGACCCAAGCGACGATGCCATAGAGAAGAATCTTGGAGAGTTGAGAGGAAAACAGCCGGTTATTGAAGTTGTTGAGCATGAGGGAAAGACGCATGTTTCATAGACAGCTTGTAGAGACCGTTTTCAAGATGACCCGTGAGAAGAGTTGTCTTGGATAGAAGGTCCTTCACAAAGAAACGAGTGGGATGAAATTCAAAAAACGCACGATTATCATTCCATAATTTAGCTATACTAATAAGATTGTGAGAGAGATTAGGAGTATGCAAAATGGAACGAAGTTTAATAGAACAAGCAGGGGAAAAAGAAGACAATGAGGAGTGACCAACATTTAATACAAGAATAGACTTACCATTTCCCACGATCACTGGCTCTCCACCATAGTAAGGAGTAGTCTGCTGCAAATTATTGATGTCTTGTGTCATATGATGGGTTGCTCCAGAATCCATGAACCAAGCCTCATCCGGGTGTGAAGGGGGTGTTGGGTTTTATGCCCTAAAACTCGTAGATAGTAAATGAAACAAATTAATCGATCTCAATAAAGCGTTATTTGAGTAATTCAGTAATTTGGTTATTGAATAATCGAGTTTGCATTAATAAACCCTAAATCCAATAAACTAAGATCCAAGGTTGTTTAAATGAAACTTGGACTAGTATATGGGGACATACGGGGATCAGTGTCCAAGTAACAACCTAAAAGGTCTATAGTATAGGGATAAGGCTGGGTACCTTATCCTGGTGACACTATGTGATACGGCCCACCTTGTATTCGATACAGATGCCATGATCCAAAGCATCCATGTAGAAGACATGAGGGTGGGGGTATCCTATGCAATGAGTTTGCATTAGACTGGACCGCGAAATAGTAACCACTAGATGTAACGTCGTTAACTAGTTTAGGTTTCTATTTCAATTGGATGACCTAGGTAACTCAATCTCAATCCTGAGTCTGTTATGAACCCCTTTCACGAAGGATTGTCCTTAGATTTGTATGGGTGAGAGTGGCCAGTTCGCCGACTCAATAATCCTACCATTTCAGAGGCAAGACCGAATGGGGGCTGGGAACATAACAGTACAAGATGGAATTCACTCCTTCCCCTATTGGGGAAAGTAGATGTGTGTTCCCTTAAGGGCTGATTTCGGGGCTTGAACAAAGGCGCGCCGTCCTCTCCTTGCCCGAGAGAAATTCCTGTTTAGTGGTTGGACCCTAAACAACTTGTTCATTAGAGGGATCAGTGGTACTTAAGGAACCAGAGGTAACCCAGGGGTAAAACAGTAATTTGACCTAGCTGGTGTTACGAACACACGTGAAGGATTGACTTACTGCTTGGTCGATATCCGTGGATACATAAATATTCTACAGTGAGAAGAGTGTAGTTGTGGGTCTTTAGTGGAGTGACCCACAGTTAACGAATGTTAACTAAACTTGGTTAATGAGTTTGGCCAATTAGTCTCGTATCGTTGGAGCTTATGATCTGTAGGTCCATTAGGTCCCACTGGTAGCTCGTAAAGAGACTTGAGGCATTTAAGTATAAATTGTAAATTGAAAGTGTTCAATTTATTTGGGGAATCGTATAATGTATATTGATGCATTATAGTATAAAGTTTATGAAACTTTATAATATAATTTTTGAATTAATTTCAAAAATTAATTCTTGAGAGAAAATATTTGAAAGAGTTCAAATAAATTTAGTATGAATTGGATTCATATTAATTTTAATTTTAATAAAATCCCTAAGATTAAATATATGATATTTAATTGGGTAAATTAATTAATTATGGAATTAATTAATTATTTATTAAAATTAGAGACCTTTTCCTATTACGAAAGAAAATATTTGAAACAGTTCAAATAAATTTAATATGAATTGGATTCATATTAATTTTAATTTTAATAAAATCCCTAAGATTAAATATATGATATTTAACTAGGGAAATTAATTAATTATGGAATTAATTATTTATTTATTAAAATTAGAGACCTTTTCCTATTAGGAAAAGGTCTTCCTTTACCTATTAGGAAAAAGGCGCCTTTACCTATAAATAGGACCCCTGGGGTGGGGTGAAAGGCATCTCATTCATTCTCCTACTCTCAGAGAATTCCCCTTAAGGCTCCCTCTAGACTCCCACCAGTCTCCTGCCTCTAGAAGTCTTAGAGTCATACCGGTGTAGCCATAGTGGTGGTGTTCGCACTAGTTCGTGATTATTTCACAAGCAATTGATGAATTTAATCTGACTCGTCAACGAGAGTAAGTAATTTGTTACTATATATATTAGATTTAGATCTAATATTTTTGTATGCTTAGCCTTAATATATATTTAGAATAGTTCTAATATTATTGCCAGTGTATTGGTATTTTAGATTAAACAAAATTAATTACGAATCGGTCCCAATCACGCTTCCGCTTTACGGAATTAAGGAATTCCAAACCTTCAATTGGTATCAGAGCCGATCGTAGATCTAATTTTGTATCTCTAAAATTTGCATTGGCTATTGGTGGGATTGATTAATGCATAATGTATGTATGGTTTGCATTGAACTGTTTAGGTTAATTTTATGGCCATAGATTTTACTGATTTTATGTGATTTGATCATGTAAGGGCCCGGTGTTTCGGGTATTTTATGTAATATCGAGTCCTATGTAAGTCCGGGTCTAGAATAGGTTTTTATGAGATAAAAATCGGAGAAATCGCGACGTTGTCACGATTACAGCACGTGTTAGGGATTCGCAACAGGACGGTTCAAGGCGGTTGGGCGGTCCGGTTCACGCGGTCTGGCCGGGCTGGGACAGATTTGGTCCGGTTCAGCTGGAATTTGGCTCGGTTCGTGGTTTTCGTAGTTGGTTCGAAGTGGTTCGGGTCGGTTCGGGCGGTCTAGACCAGTATTTGGAGTTGCAGAAGGACTTTTAGGATAGAATTTAGCTATAATTATTGTAATTTATGCTTTATTTTATCCTAGGGGCCAAAATTAACCGGTTCAATTGCTATTTATTTGCTTTATGGATGTCATATAGCTTAAATTCCCACCATAGGTTAAGCATGTTTTCATGCATATTTATGTTATAATTGTTATAATGTATGGTAATTATGCATGAATTTAATTTCATGAGTTATTTAGTATAATTGTTGTATTAAATATATGAAATTGGTGAAGCATGATGTATGTCATTAATTTAGCTAAATATAATTGTTACATTTAATTAATGTAGCATGCATGCTTAAGATTATTTTCATGAGAATTAATATAATTAGTTATATTATGAATGATAATAATAAAAATAAATCAATGCTTGTTTTCATGTCTGATTTAATATAAAATGTTATATTAATTAAATGAAAATGGAATAGCATTGAGCATGACATTAATTAGATTAATATAAGAGTTATATTATATTAATGTCAAATTTCATGTAATTTAATTTCATGGATGTTTAATTAATATAATCGATATTAATTAAATGAAATTGAAATTGCATGAAGCATGACACCACTTTAGATTAATATAATCGTTATATTATCGTTATCGGCGTCATAATAATATGGTGTTTAATAATTAGAATATGATTGTTATTATCCAACACCATAGAAGCATGTTATAGGGCTAATCATTAAAATTTTATAATAAATTATAAAATTGATTAGAAACCGTCAACCTATAACAAAGAGTTGCATGCAAACAAAGGACCTTAGGTTAAAATGAATTAATTTTAAAATGTTTAAAATTAATTAGACCTAAGCGCATTATAATTCTAATAGGATTAGAATTATTTTCTTACTTAGTATTTAAAATAGTTTTCATTGACTAAGTAGGAAAAACATTACTATGATTATAAGGGAACTCCACCGGTTATGTTCTGTCTAAGGCTGAGGGTACTTAAGATGACGGTTTACGGAACACCTCCTACCTGGGAACTAACCCGGAATACCAGAGTTGAATTAATCATAGTTAAATGTTAGCATGCAATGTCACTAGGTTTATTAAAAGAGTTTAATTCACCTAGATCTTTAGAGTAAAGATTTATCATAACTATTGGTTATAAGGGAACTCTACTGGTAAAGTTCTGTCTAAGGCTGGAGGTACTTAAGATGACGGTTTACGGAACACCTGCTACCTGGGAACTGAGCTGGAACTTGAGATGAATTAACCATAGTTATATTAGCATGCAATGTCTCTAGGTAATTAAAAGTGTTTAATCCACCTAGACATTAGAGAAAAGACCTATATATATAAGAGTTATATACGGCATAAACTTAGATAGATTCACTTAGCCGGAATTTACCTAAGTAATAGACCCTATAATTATAAAAATACTTAGTGGGAGGAAATATATAAAAACAAGATTTTCATAAATCAAGTTTTGCTCTCACGTCCTCAAAAGTTCACAACGTGAGGTTCATGCTTGGCCTCGAGTCACCCTGGGAGTGACCCCCTACGGATGGTGTTTGCATGGATCAATATCAAGGTGAATGAGGGAGTATTTTATAGTAAGTGGGAGCAGGACACGTGTCAACGTATCCTACGGTCTCCTCCATTAGGTTGCACCGTGAGATCCCCATGATATGCCTGCGAGTCGCCCTGGGAGCGATCACCCTACGGAGGGCTTGATCATGGTTGTCGGAACAACGCAAACTCCAGAAATGGATAGGGTTTCTTAGGTCCATTTCCAACTTTGACTTTCCCTACGGTAGCATTGTTGGGGCCGACCTCTGAAATCTGAAAAATGGAGGGTCACACTTACGGGAAATTGTTAAGGTGTTAATAATTTCCTGACCGAAAAAACAGTAGCTAAGAACTATTGGAATATGAGTTATTCCGGGAATAGGGATTGGCTGAGATTGTCTCAATTCAGATGAGGAGTAGCTGACTACCCTACGATAGCTGTTGTTCTAAACCTCTGAAGTATCGTTGCAAAATGAATGTTTATTCTATGGGTCGATCATTACTTTTACTAAATTGATTGGATTAAAATAATAATATTATTTTGTGTAATGGGTTAATGCAACAATACTTATTAAGTTAATTTGTTTGTTCTCAGCAATGAAACGTTCTTTGTATGCCTCGAATAACGCCAACTACAAAACTGGTATTTCTAATACAACTAAGAAAATGAACTTAAACATTAATTGCGTGGAATTGGTCTTAACTGAGGACGGTCCTCAAGCCCACATGTCTAATTCATCTGAAATTGTTCATGATGAATATGACATAGACTGCTTAGCACATCTCAATGAAAATAAATTTGATTTATTGGTCATTGAAACGTGTATAATGGAAAATGATGATACAGCCTGGATCCTTGATTCAGGTGTCACTCATCACGTATGCTCTTCCTTTGAGGGAATGAGCTCCTGACTACAGTTGGATGCTGGGGAAATGACTCTCAGAGTTGGGACTGAGGAGCTCATTTCAGCTAAAGCAGTGGGAGATATTAAAATGTTCTTCTCCAGGGAACACTATATGTTATTAGATAATGTATATATAGTTCCCAAAATAAAAAGAAATTTGATTTCTGTTTTTTGTTTGCTAGAACAAGGATATTCAGTGTCCTTTTCTATGAATGAAGCTTTCATTGCTAAAAGGGGTACTGATATCTGTTCTGCAAAAATGGAGAAAAAATTGTATGTTTTAAGTGAAGGGATAAAAGCCCTTTCGCAGCGGAAACGTACAGAACCTTAACTCAGTTTTTAATTCGGAATAAAATACCGTACGTAGGCAAATTAATATACAGCAGTAAAATCATAATTAAACTACTGAAAAAATGAATAAAGCATGCATTATATATCAAGAAATACCCTAGATCTAATCTAGAGTGGATCCTAATGATCCTAGATCAAGAATACCTTACCGTTATGGAAATTCTTGATCACCTCGCCAAATTCTACCCTTTGAATTTAAAATTCCAGCAACCTTCAAGATCCTTCTTTGCTGTGATTTGATATGAGACACCACCAGAAAAATCACACCGGTATTCTCCTAAGGTATGGAATTGAGTGGCTTGTGGGAACCAATCAAATTCTAAGGTTTGGAGAGAAAATTTTTTTGCCTCTGTCTTGCTAGAGAGAAAACACAGAGATCATAGGTTAGAGAGAGAGCCTATTTGCGCGAATCTTAGAGGGGGTAACCACTTCTGCACATCAAGTGAGGGAGTTAAGTAACGGATGAAGAAACTCCCTCCCTAAAAAACCTCTCTACCACGCGTTTTTACTGGGTTAGGGGGAAGACCATATCAGTTACGTTAACTGATAATAAATCAAATTTAATTAATAATTAAATTATTAATTAACTTAATTTGATTAAATTAACATTTAATTTAGTAAAATTCATATAAAACAATTTTATACAAGTCATACCACATAACCCAAAATTCTAATCTAATTCAATTAAATCAAATTTAATTAAACTGAATTAAAACAATAATTAATTAATTCTCCAATTAATTAATATCATAATTAAATATCACATATTTAATTATATTTCTCTCAAATAAACTATGGTATTAATGTACATCTAATGCACATTAATTATAACCTATAGTTTTAATATAAATCAAATTCATATTATAACTTAATATTCAAACCCTTTCGAATACTCAATTCTCCCTTAGAAATTTACCTCAACGCCCTTATAGAGCTACCGGTGGGACCTAATGGACCTACAGATCAGAAGCTCCAACGATATGAGATTAATTGGCTAAACTCATTAACCAAGTTAATCAATATTCGTTAACTATGGTTCACTCCACTATAGAACCACAACTGCACTCTTCTCACTGTAGACATATTTCTGTGTCCATGGATATCAACCATCAACAGCAAGTTAGCCCTTCACATGTGTTCGTACCCCAGCTAGGTCAAATTACCGTTTTACCCCTGGGTTACCTCTTGGTCCTTAAGTACCAGTGCTCCTCTAATGAACAACCTGTTTGTGGTCCAACCAACAAACAGAAGTCCCTCTCGTGCCATAAAGAGGGTAGGGCCCATTGTTCAAGACCCGGAGACACCACTTAAGGGAACACACCTCTACTTACCCTAAAGTAGGGAAGGAGTGAATTCCTTCTTGTAAGACTATGTTCCCAGCTCCCCACTCGGTCTCGTCCCCAAAATGGTAGGCTTATTGAGTCGGCGAATAGGCCACTCTCACCCGTACAAATCAAAGGACAATCCCTCATGGACAGGAGTCCATAATCCACTCAGGATTAAGGCCAAGTTGCCTAGGTCATCCTAGTGAAATAGAAACCAAGCTAACTAACGGTGTTACAGTTAGTGGTTAACTATTTCGCGGTCCGGTCTTTGTGCAAACTCATTGCACAGGATACCCCCACTCGCATGTCTACTACATGAACGCGTTGGATCATTACGTTTGTATCAATATACAAAGCGGGTCGTATCCATAGTGTCACCAAGATAAGGTACCCAACCTTATCCCTATACTACAGACCCTTTAGGCTAAAACTTGAACATTGATCCCCGTATGTCCCTACATACTAGTTCAAGCCTCATTCTATTAGCCTTGGATGTTTAGTTTATTGGATTAGGGTTAATAAGACA
This sequence comes from Luffa aegyptiaca, assembly GCA_017139565.1. Taxonomy (NCBI): domain Eukaryota; kingdom Viridiplantae; phylum Streptophyta; class Magnoliopsida; order Cucurbitales; family Cucurbitaceae; genus Luffa; species Luffa aegyptiaca. The sequence goes on from CM029397.1 coordinate 9,400,235, forward strand.
AGATATAATACAAACATTGAATAATAAATCACTTTTATTAATGTTTGGTCAAATGTACATTTACTATCTACGAGTTTTAGGGCATAAAACCCAACATTAAGACCAATAGAGTCAGGGCTATTTTGAACAATGAAATGTTTAAAACAGCCGAGACTCAACCAAAAAATGCATAAAGTTTCTCAAAGTACCTATCTTTGGCACTTGAGATTTGGCCACATAAATCTCAATAGGATTGAGAGATTGGTTAAGAACGGACTTCTAAGCTAGTTAGAAGATGGTACTTTACCTCCGTGTGAGTCATGTCTCGAAGGTAAGATGACCAAACGACCTTTTACTGGAAAAGGTTATCGCGCCAAGGAGCCCTTAGAACTTGTACATACGGATCTCTGTGGTCCAATGAATGTAAGAGCTCGAGGAGGGTATGAATATTTCATCTTTTTCATAGATGATTATTCAAGGTATGGTTATTTATACCTAATGAGTCATAAGTCTGAAGCCCTTGAAAAGTTCAAGGAGTACAGGACTGAAGTTGAGAACTTGTTAGGTAAGACCATTAAAACACTTCGATCTGATCGAGGTGGAGAGTATTTGGACTTAAAATTCCAGAACTATTTGATAGAACATGGAATCTCGTCCCAATTCTCAGCACTAGGTACACCTCAGCAGAATGGTGTATCTGAAAGGAGAAACAGAACCTTGTTAGACATGGTTCGATCTATGATGAGCTATGCTCAGTTGCCTAGTTCTTTTTGGGGTTATGCAGTAGAGACTGCAGTTTATATTTTGAATGTTGTTCCCTCAAAGAATGTTTATGAAACACCATTTGAGCTCTGGAAAGGGCGTAAAGCTAGTTTACGTCATTTCAGAATTTGGGGCTGCCCTGCACATGTGTTAGTGGCAAACCCAAAGAAATTGGATTCACGTTCAAAATTATGGCTATTCGTAGGCTACCCAAAAGAAACAAGGGGTGAATACTTCTTCGATCCAGAAGAAAATAAAGTGTTTGTTTCGACAAATGCTACTTTCTTAGAAGAAGACCATGTTCGAGAACACAAGCCACACAGTAAAATGGTGTTAAGTGAACTTTCTGGTGAAGCTACGAATGAATCAACAAGAGTTGTTGATAAGGCTGGACGTTCAACAAGGGTTGTTGATGAGCCCAGTACATAGACTGGACCTTCAACAAGAGTTGTAGATGAGCCCAATACATCTGGTCAAGCCCACCCTTCTCAACAGTTGAGAATGCCTCGACGTAGTGGGAGGGTTGTTACTCAACCTGAACGCTATCTGGGTTTAGCAGAAACTCCAGCTCTCATATCTGATGATGGAATCGAGGATCCATTGACCTTTAGACAGACAATGAATGATGTGGACCATGACCAGTGGGTCAAAGCTATGGACCTAGAGATGGAGTCTATGTACTTCAATCAAGTATGGGATCTTGTAGACCTACCTGAAGGGGTTAAACCCATAGGGTGCAAATGGATCTATAAGAGAAAACGAGACGCAGCTGGGAAAGTGCAGACTTTCAAAGCTCGACTGGTGGCAAAGGGTTATACCCAAATGGAGGGGTGGACTATGAGGAAACCTTCTACCCAATTGTCATGTTAAAGTCAATAAGGATTCTCTTGTCCATTGCCACGTTTTATGATTTGAGATTTGGCAAATGGACATCAAGACTGCTTTTCTAAATGGCAATCTTGATGAGAACATCTTTATGTCTCAACCAGAGGGGTTCATTGCTCAAGATCAGGAGCAAAAAGTTTGCAAGCTTAGACGATCCATTTATGGGTTGAAGCAAACTTCCAGATCTTGGAATATAAGGTTTGACACTGTTGTCAAATCTTATGGCTTTGACCAGAACGTTGATGAACCTTGTGTTTACAAAAGGATTATCAACAGTTCAGTAGCTTTTCTGGTGTTGTATGTAGATGATATTTTACTCATTGGGAATGATGTAGAATATCTAGCTGACATTAAAAAATGGCTATCGACTGAGTTCCAAATGAAAGATTTGGGTGAAGCTCAGTATGTTCTAGGGATTCAAATTATCAGGAATAGTAAGAACAGAACGTTAGCCTTGTCTCAAGCATCATATATAGACAAGATGTTGTCTAGATATAAGATGCAAAATTCCAAGAGGGGTTTACTACCCTTCAGGCATGGCGTTCATTTGTCTAAGGAACAGTGTCCTAAGACACCTCAAGAAATTGAGGATATGAGACAGATCCCTTACGCTTCAGCTGTGGGCAGTCTTATGTACGCCATGTTGTGTACTAGGCCTGACATATGCTATGCAGTTGGGATAGTTAGTAGATACCAGTCCAATCCAGGGTTAGACCACTGGACTGCAGTTAAAAACATCCTCAAGTATCTTCGGAGAACGAAGGACTATCAGCTTGTGTATGGCTCTAAGGATTTGATCCTTACAGGATACACAAACTCTGACTTTCAGACTGATAAGGATTCTAGGAAATCCACATCAGGGTCAGTATTTACCCTCAACGAGGAAGCTGTAGTCTGGCGTAGCATCAAGCAAAGATGCATTGCAGACTCCACCATGGAGGCCGAATATGTCGCTGCTTGTGAAGCAGCTAAGGAGGTTGTATAGCTACGGAAGTTCTTGATGGATTTGGAAGTTGTTCCAAATATGAACTTGCCAATCACCCTATACTGTGATAATAGTGGTGCACTGGCAAATTCTAAAGAACCTCGCAGTCACAAAAGAGGCAAGCACATAGAGCGCAAATATCATCTCATCAGAGAGATCGTGCAACGAGGGGACATGATCGTCACAAAGGCAACCTCTGCGCATAATATTGCTGATCCATTTACGAAGGCTCTCACGGCTAAAGTGTTCGAGGGTCATCTAAAGGGTCTAGGTCTTCGAGATATGTACATAGAATAATCTAGGGCAAGTGGGAGAAGTGTAATGGGTATTGTGAATGCCCTAGTTTATTGTATTTATCTGTATTTGTACTTTTCATGTATTATACAGTATTAATACAAACTACTATTCCTACTTCAATGATTATTCATTAAATTTTGATTGTTGATATACATTGCCCACTAGAGTTTTAGTTCAAGTGGGAGTTGTTGGGTTTTATGCCCTAAAACTCGTAGATAGTAAATGAAACAAATTAATCGATCTCAATAAAGCGTTATTTGAGTAATTCAGTAATTTGGTTATTGAATAATCGAGTTTGCATTAATAAACCCTAAATCCAATAAACTAAGATCCAATGTTGTTTAAATGAAACTTGGACTAGTATGTGGGGACATACGGGGATGAGTGTCCAAGTAACAACCTAAAAGGTCTATAGTATAGGGATAAGGCTGGGTACCTTATCCTGGTGACACTATGTGATACGGCCCACCTTGTATTCGATACAGATGCAATGATCCAAAGCATCCATGTAGAAGACATGTGGGTGGGGGTATCCTATGCAATGAGTTTGCATAAGACCGGACCGCGAAATAGTAACCACTAGATGTAACGTCGTTAACTAGTTTAGGTTTCTATTTCAATAGGATGACCTAGGTAACTCAATCTCAATCCTAAGTCTGTTATGAACCCCTTTCAGGAAGGATTGTCCTTAGATTTGTATGGGTGAGAGTGGCCAGTTCGCCGACTCAATAATCCTACCATTTCAGGGGCAAGACCGAATGGGGGCTGGGAACATAACAGTACAAGATGGAATTCACTCATTCCTCTATTGGGGAAAGTAGATGTGTGTTCCCTTAAGGGCTGATTCCGGGGCTTGAACAAAGGCGCACCGTCCTCTCCTTGCCCGAGAGAAATTCCTGTTTAGTGGTTGGACCCTAAGCAACTTGTTCATTAGAGGGATCAGTGGTACTTAAGGAACCAGAGGTAACCCAGGGGTAAAACGGTAATTTGACCCAGCTGGTGTTACGAACACACGTGAAGGATTGACTTACTACTTGGTCGATATCCGTGGACACATAAATATTCTACAGTGAGAAGAGTGCAGCTGTGGGTCTGACCCACAGTTAACGAATGTTGACTAACCAATTAGTCTCGTATCATTGGAGCTTCTGATCTGTAGGTCCATTAGGTCCCACTGGTAGCTCGTAAAGAGACTTGAGGCATTTAAGTATAAATTGTAAATTGAAAGTGTTCAATTTATTTGGGGGATCGTATAATGTATATTGATGCATTATAATATAAAGTTTATGAAACTTTATAATATAATTTTTGAATTAATTTCAAAAATTAATTCTTGAGAGAAAATATTTGAAAGAGTTCAAATAAATTTAATATGAATTGGATTCATATTAATTTTAATTTTAATAAAATCCCTAAGATTAAATATATGATAATTAATTGGATAAATTAATTAATTATTTATTAAAATTAGAGACCTTTTCCTATTAGGAAAAGGTCTTCCTTTACCTATAAATAGGACCCCTGGGGTGGGGTGAAAGGCATCTCATTCATTCTCCTACTCTCAGAGAATTCCCCTTAAGGCTCCCTCTAGACTCCCACCAGTCTCCTGCCTCTAGAAGTCTTAGAGTCATACCGGTGTAGCCATAGTGGTGGTGTTCGCACTAGTTCGTGATTATTTCACAAGCAATTGGTGAATTTAATCTGACTCGTCAACGGGAGTAAGTAATTTGTTACTATATATATTAGATTTAGATCTAATATTTTTGTATGCTTAGCCTTAATATATATTTAGAATAGTTCTAATATTATTGCCAATGTACTGGTATTTTAGATTAAACAAAATTAATTACGAATCGGTCCCAATCACGCTTCCGCTTTACGGAATTAAGGAATTCCAAACCTTCAGGGGGTTGATTAGAGATAGAACTGTGTTCAGCGGAAGCAGGCGAAAGAGCAGGTTGAGCGGGTTGGCCAAAGTGATTCAGGAAGGCTTGGGGAGAAGTTGAGGAAGCAGGAGAGGCTTGATACATGGGATTGTGGCGGTTATAGCAAACAAGGGCAGTGTGGCCAAGCTTGCCACAAATTTGACATTGAGGGCGAGAATTATTTGAGGTGTTTCGATTTGAGGGACAAGGAGGGAATTGAGGGCGGCTAAGGATACCCTGACTAGAGAATGGAGGGGGAACAAATTGAGGAAAAGGAAAAGAGGGAGGTCTAAAGTTGGAATTGGATTTGGGATTAGATGGGGGCCTTGAAGAACGCCTGGAATTGGGATTAGACACAGATAAGTTAGCTAAATTGGCCTGAACAAGATTAAGAGAATCCACAGAGGACTGTCTTTCCAAGCGAGATTCATAAGCAATGAGGAGGCTACGGACATTCGCTAAAGAAGGGTGATCGTTGCGGTTTTGTATAGAGGTAACAAAAGGATTATACTCTGGACCAAGACCCTCCAAAATATACCATACGTGATCACGGTAAGACAGAGGTTCTCCAATCACCGAGAACTTATCTGCTATATCTTTAATTTGCGCAAGATATTGAGAGACAGACAAACCATCCTTTCTAATTTTCTGCAACTGAGATCTAAGGCCCATAATTCTAGCAGTAGATGAAGTCTCATAAACAACACGTAAATGCTCCCAAATTTCGTATGCAATAGTACAACCAATGATTTCGCCTAGCTTATCTTCATTTAGAGAGGAATAAATCCAGCTCATTAGAGTTCTGTTAAACTTTTGCCAAATAAGAAATTGAGGACTTACTTGCGTTTGTGCGGCATCCAAAAATTTGGGGGGAGCTAGTGTGCCATTGATGAAGGATTCCATATCAAAGGCGATGATATGGTTAAGCAGTTGATTCTTCCACAGGATATAATTGGAATCAGTAAGTTTAATGTTCAGCGGTGGCGTGAGGGTTGGGTAAGGAGAAGGAGAAGAGGGATTCGGAGGAAGAAACTGAGTAGCATGGTTATAAGCCGAAAAAAACGGCACAGACGGAGACGATGAAGGTGGGTACTGAAAACCGACAGGAATAGACGTCGGGAATGGATAGGGATTTGGAAGAGAAGGTTGTTGGACAAAAGTCTATTGAAATGGGGGAATATTGGGATTCAGAGGCCGTGTATGAGTGGTAGAGAGAGGAGTTGAAGTAGTTTGATGAGTGCGCTGAGTAGTGACGGGTGTATGGACGGGAGTGGTGACGGAGGAGGTGGAGGAAGAGACAACGGGAAGGACTGGTAATCGGTCATCATTCACTGATACTGTGCTTGATGTTGATACCATGTTGAAGAAGAAGACGAAAAAGGCAAAGGAATAAACAAAATTTGTTACCAGAGCTTTGATACCATGACAATGGTACAGATATGAATAAAATGGAGAATGGCTCAGCTAAAGGACTAAGCACCAATCATTGCATATAAATAACCAAAACAGAGGACAAGTGTCATAGAATTACAGGGAGAGATAAAACCAAAATAACCAGAAATAAACCAAATAGAAAACAGAGACATTAGGGAAATAATGATAATGTAAATATGCTAACAAAAATGAATCTTTGAAACGTTGAGGAACAAAAATAGAATAAAAACTTAAAACTTTAAGGACTAAAATAAGATTAAAACCTACCATTTTTATCCTTTTGTCAAGGTTTGTGTTACGTTCATTTACTAATTTCAATTTTAAAAAACTAGATCAAAATCTCTTAAAACTTACTATTTTTTTTTTTAAAAGAAAGTATGAATCTTGCTTGCAGCCTAGTTAATGGATCATATCCCTCATCAAAGAATTCTCTCAAAATTTGCTTCATTTTACTTTGAATTCTAAACAGTTCTGTACTCGATTTATGTTCATTTTTTTAATTGGATTTTAAATATGAGTTTCACTTTCTTATGTTAATTTTTTTTTAAGGTTTTCTCTTTTAAATGAGAGAAAAATGTATTTTTGTGAGAGTGTTTTACTTTTAGCAATTTAATTATTTAGTTTTGTATTGAATTTTTAGATCTAAAATTCTTATATAAATACCTCTCACACTAAGCACTTTCAACGCATTACAATCTCAATTTTCTGTTCTTTCTACTTTCTCATATTTCTCCATTTACTCTTTTAATAGCAATTGGCCAAAAGAGGGGTGACAGAAGAGATTTGTCGAGATCTTTAATCAAATAAAATTTATAATCTCCAACTCTATACTACTTTGCAGTAGGTAGTGGTCGGGTCGTCCACAAGGAGCGCGATTGCTAATTTGTCTAAATCAGGCTTATTATGGCGACCAGACTAATGAGGGGATTGAATATGGGAAGATAAAGGTGAGGAAAATAAATTGCGAGAAATTTAAATGGCGGAAAAACAAAAGCAAGTATTTAAAAGGCGGGTAGGTTAATATTACCACGATGATTACTGCAATCAGAAACTCTCGGTGTTCAGTATATTTAATTTCAGTCATCGATTATGTAAAGATTGATTTAAATGCATGAATGCTTAATTGATATCCCTAAATCCATCAACTCGGATACTATATCGAAGTCAACTTCTAATTAGTTAATTAATTAACCCGATACTTCATTGTAATTAATTAATTAACCCGTTACTTCATTGTAATTAATTAATTAACTAATTGCATTAGGAACGAGATACCCTTAGTTGCGCTATCCCGATACTGCATTGTAATTAACCTCCAATTGATTAATTAACTAACCTGACACTTTTTCTCAAAAAAAAAAAAAAACACTAACCTAATACTACATCGAAATTAAAAATTAACTAATTGGGGCTCAAGGCTAGAATGCTCATAATTAAATACGTAAAACCTAAATTAATTCGAAACATCGGTTTAGATTCTAGACCTATCATGCAAGCTACTAAATCTCACGAAGAAAAGTCGCACACACGTTTGCCTATTACTACCCTCAAATTAAGTATCCACTCATGACAAGGAACTTAATTTTACTTAGCTAAACTAATTACAACGACTGTGAATAGTTTGTCATGCTACTCTACCAATTGTAATTAGGAATAAAGCTTCAAACCTAAATTGCAAATCAACATTTAAATCATACATTAATGGCTAAAATCTCATAGAAATTAAATATTCTTACAAATCAAGGTTCCGATTACCACAATCCAAGCTTAGACGGCCATAGACAAGTCTAATCTAAGCCTGAGGCTCAATTAACCGACCTAAAGCTAACCCAAACAAAATGACAATCAATTTCAATATGTTTAGTTCGCTCATGAAATACTAGGTTGGATGCAATATGAAGGGAAGCTTGGTTGTCACACCACAACTTGGTCGAAACTGTAACATTGAGGAGTTACAATATTAAACAGTTATGCTGAGGAGTGGGTAGGCGTCACCTCATGGGGAGTTACAGCCGTGTAACTCCCATCTCCACTAAGTTACATAGAGTGTCTGTGTTTATGCGGATGAACTGATGAATGTCTCTTTCCCCATCTAAGATCTCTCTCCAAGAAAAACTCTCTCTTCATCTCTTTCTGAATTCTCTGGAAAAAAATATACAAATCTTTATTCTCTATTTTTTTTTCTAGAGTCAAGAAGTTGGGTTCCCACAAACCCGAATCTCAACACTTAGAGGATAGCGGAGTTACGCTTTTGGTGGTGTCTTGGGATTTTGGTTCTTGTGTTCGTTGAACAATTGCTTGAGGGAGGACGCGTTGTACATTTGGTCTACAACACGTAAGTTTTCTAATTGTTAGAATTCACATACTTAATCTTAGGAGTAGAATTATACAAATCATTCTTTAATTCTCTGTATACACAATGTATTGGTTTCTATAGAAAAACTCATTGAATTACATCGATTCACATCGGTTCCACTGGGAATTCAATTCCTTCATAAATTCAAGCCATGGAGCACACATCCACATGGAGAATTGTCCCTTTGCTGCTAGGAAAAAACACGGTTGGTTGTAAATGGATTTACCATGTAAAGTATAAGGCTGATGGTTCTGTTGACAGATACAAGGTAAGACTTGTTGCCAGGGGGATAGCCAACAAGAAGGGATGGACTTCACTGACACTTCTTCACCGTGGCCAAGATAGCTACTGTCAAGTTTCTTCTATCCCTCACAACCTCTTTTGGTTGGTCTCTCACACAAATGGACATAAGGAGTGCCTTTCTTAATGAAGAACTATTCGAAGAAGTTTATACGAGCCTTCCTCTAGGATATTACTTAGATTTAAAGTCTTCTTTTGTTGTTCCTTTTGCTTGCAAGTTAAATAAGTCAATTTATGGCTTAAAACAAGCTTCATGTTAATGGTATTCAAGTTCTCTTCTGCGCTAATTGCTAATAGTTTTGTTCAGTCCAAGACCGATTACTCACTTTTTATCAAGGGCAACCATTCTTCCTTTATTGCTCTTCTTGTATATGTTGATGACATATTAATAACTAGGCCATCTTCATTTGTTATCACTGGCGTCAAGGAACTTTTTAAATCTCATTTTATGTTCAAAGATCTTGACAATGCTAAATACTTCCTTGGCATTGAATTATCATATTCAACATCTGGTATCTATCTTCCACAAAGGAAATATTGTCTTCAAATTTTAGAAGATTAGGCTCCCTGGCAGTTAAACCTGCATCATATATGATGCCCTCCAATCTTAGACATTCAACCAATTCTGGTGTTCATTGAATACTAAAGATGTTTTGTATTATCGATTACTAGTTGGTCGACTGTTATACATACAAATTTCAAGACTTGACATTTGTTACTATGTTCAAAAATTAAGTCAATATATCGCTAAGCCCTTTACTCATCATTTGGCTGGTTCAAACCATCTCTTACGGTATCTTAGAGGCACTGTTGGTCATGACATTATGCTTTGTGCATCTACTTGATAAGTCTAAATTTTTGCACATTCATAATCTTCCAATTTTCTTATCTTTATTTAATTCCTTGCGAAAAATTCTTTAAAATGAGTATAATATGTGTATAGGTCCTTAGCGGAGCTTTAGAAGCAATTCAGGGCTTAAACGAGCGAAACCGAAGCGTAAAATGACCATTCTGCCCTTAGAGCCTTGCCAGCGTCGAGATCCCCATCAGCCACCGTCGGAACGTGATAGCAGGCAAAAATGCTGCTATTTTATCCCTAAATTAATAGGCTTTTGTGTGCTTTTATGGTATTTTTATAATGAATATCTATTGAATTTCATTATTTTGTCCCTAGGAGTAATTTGTGGAAATATGAAGAAAAAAGAACCCAATTATGTGAAATCCAAGCCATAATTTCCAAGATGGGTCAAGAAGGAAGTCCATAATTCATCGTTTAAAGTGTTGGGCCAAAAGAATTGGAGGAAGCCCAAGAAAAACGCTCAATCCGCACATGAAGGTTCTGGAATCGTCCTAGCATCGCGACGCTAGGAGGACAGCGTCGCTGTCCTATTCTTGCCGCACAAGACACCAGTGACGTCATAGTGTCGCGACTCTGTGACGTCAGCGTCGCGATGCTACCCCATTTCCAGGCCTATAAAAGGCGCCTCTTGCTCCCCATTTTGGCATCAATCAACCATCAATCATCCTTCCCTTTCCTTTCCTTTAGTCTTCTTTAAGGCTCTTAAAGCCTATTTGAGGGTCGAGTGTGAGATTTTGTGGGAAACATTGTAACGAGCATTTTTGGAGGCTCGGGAGCGTGCTTCGAAGGGACTCCGTAGCGCAAGGAAGGGGTTCTCGACGATCACTCTCCTTACTCTTATCTTGCTCAATTTTATGCTTTATAACATGTACATTTGGGAAATTTTGACCATGTATAGCTAATCCTATTTTGGGTCTTGGAATGAAAGTTTATAGATAATTATTATTCTTAATTACTTATCTATTGTCCAAATACTGAATATTTCAATGGATGATCTTAATGCTTTATATAATTTGGCCAATTGTATAATGATTAGATTCCTAATGGAAACTCGACGGAGTGAAGTTAGGATAGATCATAGTCCATGCAACTGAGTTTAACTGCTCGTAGTGACAGCGAGAGTAGTTGGTTAGACTTAGAGACCAAAAATGAATCAGAGCTTATTAATTAACGAATTTAATAGCACTAAGGACACTTAGGTTATTAATATGAGTTAATTACAATTAGGGGAAACCGAAAGGAGAACCTATGTGCTAAATGAAGATTCTAGGTTTATAATTAGTCGGGCATGAGATAGGACAATTAGAATAATTAATTAGCTATATTCTGATTTTCAAGACCCCGTCTCTTATTCGATTCTTTCTCCGCAATTTTTATTTTGATTGATCATTTGAATTCTTTAATTGCTTTATTTCTTGATTTGCTTTAGCATCATGTTTAGGCTCCTAAATAATATTTTGCCATAGTACTTTTAGTGTTCATTCTATTATCTTGCTTAATCACCGTTCTTCCTCCCTGTGGATTCAATATTCGGAATACTTTCCGTTTTATTATTACTTGGGCAACCGTACGCTTGCGGTGATAGCAACAGAATGCCGGGCAAATAAGGAAAGCTTGGAGCCCAAGACCGAGGCGCAGCATCGAGATACTGAAAGCCTAGCATCTCAACACTAGGAAAATTCCAACGGATACTTTCCTAAATTGAAGGGCAGCATCGTGACGCTATGGAGTCGCATCTCGACTCTATCGATTTTCTATAATTGAAATTTTCCTTATTTGCCTACAAGAATTCTCCAAATTTGAGGCTCCTGTCACCACCAAAATACCACGAATCGAAGGCCAAGAAGTCCTATAAATAGAGAGTCTTGGTTTAGGTTTAGAATCATCTCTCAATTCATCCCTCACTACAATCTTGTAGTCCATTATTCTTCTCATCTTTCTCCACCATTTTTCATATTTTAGTTTTGTTTCCTTGCTTTTCATGATGTATTCCAAGAAAATTCAAGCTTGTTCTTGTTCCATGAGTGGCTAGACTCTTCCTTCATGTAATCGGGACGTCAAAGTGTAAGTTCAATTTCTTTTAATGAAATCTCTAGTGTTTTAATTCTCAAAAGCATGTTTATGTGAATTTAGTTCTTTGCATATAAGTTTAGATTGTGTTAGGAAAGATTGACAACCTTGACCGCGACCTATCTAAATTTAATTGCTAAATCTAAGTAGCTAATAGGTTAACGTTTGATATTCCTCATGCGTCCTTAGAACTAAAGGATTTAATCGATTGTAATTGTGGTTTGTTGCCCGTTGCATGTGAATTAATTCGGCTAGATCCCAATGTGGTTTATATTAGTTAATCGGCCAATTAATTAATTTAAACTAGAATCAAACTTAGCATTTGCATATTTGTGATAGTTGGATCACGACTCTCGGGTTGTTCTTGGAGTACGCCGAACTTAAATTTGTTTTTGACTATTTAGTGAGATTAATGATTTAATTGAATTTAACTTACCATGACAATCCCGGTTACATGATCTCTAAGGTATTGAATTCTTTCATTTTTACTTCATTCTCCTACTTTCCTTTTTCAATATTTTCCATAATTAGTTTTCTTTCCATAACTATTTTCTTTCCAAATATAAAACCCTACTTTTTTGGTTACCTAAAACAATTAAGGAAATTAAGATTTGTTTGCATAGACTCCCTATGATTGACCCCGACCACTACTGCTACAAGTTAGCTTTAGAGGTTATGGTTTATAAATTTATTTAACACGATCCTCGACAAGTCGTTCATCACTACTGATTTTCATCTTAAAGCCTTTGTCGATTCTAATTAGGGATCTTGCCCAGATACCAGGAAATCCTTCACTGGCTTTTGTATATTTTTTTTTTTTTTTTTTTTTTTTTTTTGGAGAATTCTCTCATATCATGGAAAACCAAAAAGTAAGTCACCATCTCTCGTTCTTCTGTAGAAGTAGAATATCGAGCCCTCGCCACAATGTCCAGTGAAATTACTTGGCTATCACATGTTCTTACAAACCTTCGAATGTCTTCTCCAGCTCTTGCTTTGGTGTACTGTGACAACAATGCTACTATTTTTTATAGCCAACAATCCAACATTTCACGAGCAAACAAAGCATATTGAAACCGATTGTCAGTTTGTTCAGGACAAGATTGAAAAAGGCATTCTCAAACTCCTTCCCATACGGTCTAAATTGCAGCTTGTCGTGTTCACAAAAGCTCTTGGACCTTCTCTTCAATCAATTATGATGAGGATGAGAATTTCAAATATTCACAGTCCATCTTGAGGGAGGCGTATTACATATATTGTATCACTACTACAAAAACGGTATTACTTGACGCTTTTGGAATGTCAAATTTTTATACTCTTGACGCTTTTAAAAGCGTCGAGAGAGCCACTGTCAAGAATAAGGTATCGAAAATGGAGCGTCAGGATATTCTTTCCTTGATATTTTTTAAACGTCAAGAATATTAACAGAGTTGACATTTTTAAAGCGTCATGTGTATGGATTTCTTGACATTTATTAAACATCATTTTTGTTAAAACTTGACATGCTTAACGCGTCAAATAGTACATTATCTTGACAATTCAAAATTGTCAATTTAATAAGTTTTTGACACATTTTACATGTCATGTTTGTTTGTGATTTTTTTTTTCAATTATAATAGTTGTTCCCTATTATCTTGGATCTCCTACAATTTGATATATTGAGAAGGACGTAATTTCGTCAACCAAATAAATAATACACATTCAAAATATATCAACCAAATTTCCACCAATAACATTAACAAAATTCATATATGGACAATTCCAAAATTACAAGAACTATTAACTCAATAAAATAAGTATAACATGGTCACATATAATTTCCATAACATTATGGTGTTTGTCAAGTACAATATTGTCGATTGCAAAAAAAAAAAAAGGAAAAACAAAAAGCCCACATAACTCTTTGAAGGTTGATTAAACGTGGTGCAATTTGTACTTGAAGCCATTGACGATGCATAGGAACAACAAATCTGACAGATAAGAAACAAATAAGGTAAGCAAGTGAACTAATAAAGCTAAAACAATCCAAGCTTTAGAAGCATAACATCAAAACTTATAACAAACCTAAACAACCAAATCTTACCAACTTTTTGCTTAGTAACCAAAGGTTCTAAGAAACATAAATTCTAGTAACCAAAGGCTCAAAAGTTATCTTATTCGCAATTAAAAAACAATTACAACTTTATAAGCAAGACATTAAAATTTATAAGTAACTTCTCAAAAATAAAGTTACAATACATAATAGATTTAACTAAACAAACGAACTTTTCAAAACAAATGGCCTTAACATCAAAATGAATAACTAAGTTCATAACAACAAAACTTAAACTAATTTATCTAAACTTAATGACCATAACATAACAACCAAATTTAACTAAACTTAAACTTATCAACATAACCTTAAAAAAACTTATCATAAAAATGTAAACTAACGCATCAAACGAAAACAAACCACTAAACTTATCAAAATATGAACATAAACAACTAAGTCAACTTCCATACTGATCCTCTACATCTCTTAGCACTCACCCACCCCACCCTCTACACTCAAAACAATCAAAACCACCAAACTTGACTTGACTAACTTATCCAAACTTTTAGGCTCAAATTTAAAATCTCAATTATTATCTAACTTCTCACTAAGCTTTAGTCTCATGAAAAGAGACGAAAATCAAATTGCTCATTATATTGCTTAAAAAGTTGTTGAGGAAAGACTCTCTAAAGTGTTAATAGAATACTTAAAGGACCGCCATAGTTATTAAGAGCTCTTTGGAAAGATTTTTCCTTTACTTGTTTAATTTATTTTGTTCTACTACTAAAAAAAAAAATTCTAATCTTTTGATCCTAATTCCAGATAAAAAATCATTGGTTTAAATATATGATTTAGTCCTTACAATTTGAAGTTTTTTTTTTCAATTTAATTTCTCATGTTTAAAAAAATTTCAATTTGAAAAGTTCCACTCTACGTTCCACTAGTAGCAAAGTACAAACTTTCAAAACAAGAGGAATGAGAAACAGAAGGCAGACTTACCCTACCCTATACATGTACATTTTAGTGTAAATCACGTTTTCTTTAAATAAAAAAAAGGAAAAAATTTCACTTTTATTGAATCTAAAACAGATTCAATAACTGTCATGTGAGGCCTCGTGTTTTTCGGTGTATTTAAATTTCGTGAATATAGTCGAAAGGAATATAAATCCTGTTTTGGTTTGTACTTAGGGATTTAAATTTTAATACCAAGGCATTGGGAAATTATTTAGGGAATATGAGCGTTTTGTTGATTAAATTCTCTCCCTAAAGCCGTTAATTTCTAAGCTTTTAAGGTTGTTGCTTAGCGTTGGGAGTTTCTCGCTTAATCAGAGGAAATAGCTATTCTTGGAATGCTATTTTGGGCTTTTTGGTTGTTAAGGAAAAAGAAAAGGAATTCTATGAAAAGGAAGAAAAAAACAAAAGAAAGCCCTAGCCTTCAACCCTCATCTCTCTTTCTCTCTTGCGTGTCTGTCATGAGGAAGGACCCCCCCCCCCCTCCCGCCGTGAAGCTTCAGCATCGCCCGCTAATCAAACGAGTTTGTTGAGTCCTCAGATCAAATAAATTTATAATTCCACGGCACTACAACTATTTTTGTAGAAATAGTGGTCGGGGTCGAACACAAGGAGCAACCAAATTAATTAAATTAACCTTAGATTTTTCAATTAGTAACCCGAGGGGGGTTGGCATGGAAGAAGATTTGAGGATGAAAAATTAAAATACAAGAAATTAAATTACCAAAATTAAAATAACAGGAAAATAAAAGGATGGACTGACTAATCTTACCTCGAGATCGTGCAATTGCTTATCCGAATTCAGTTTGGCAATTCCAAATCATAGACTCTCTTCATTAACAAATTACTAGCTAATTGTCTAACCTCCTACTGGAAAAGCCAGCAAGATTAATGATCCTAGTTATTTCTAACCCGAACAATGCATCGAGACCAAAACCTAATTAAGAATCTAACTAATGACGTCTCACTAATTAGATTTCAATCGCATTAAGAACTATCACACCCCCTCCCGGACCACCTGCTAGCTTAGTCCGAAAGATGGCGTGAAGCCAGGAGACATCGTCCTCCTCTAACGATACTCGTTGACCCTCCTGAAACGTTGAACCTGATAAACATACTAATCTTGGATATCAAATATTCTACGTGAAACACAACAAAGCGGAATCCCTGGAAACCTTTTAACATACATGAGGTGCAGCCCTGACATAACTCGGTTTAGAAAATAACCTGATATAGATATCTCAACCAAAACCATATTCAACTGGGGTTTATACAACCACGACTTCTAGAACTTACACAAACCGTAAATTATCCAATCCTTACAAAAACATTTACAATAGACAGACTCAATATACAACTCCACCCACGTACTGGAGCTTGATCTGGAACTTTCAGTAGACGTTGGCAGTGTATCAGGCACCGGGAGCTCGATCTCTACCTGAAAAGTGGGAAAACATTTTGAAAGAGTGAGCTACGAAGCCCAGTGAGTGACTAAATTTAAAACTGTAAATTCGAAAATCAGAACACGTGATAAAACTTTAAACGTATAAAGCTGCTCAACCAAGGCGTTAAGCATAAACGTGCAATGATAAAAGCTTTCTCAAAAACATCGCAGGTTCGTCATTAAAAATCTAGCAAGGCATATCAAGTACATCAAACGTTTTAACTAACATGACCGATCTACGTTGTGTAGGGCACGCCCAGTACAACCAATGTTTACTAGTTCTACGATGTAGTGGGGCCAGCCCAGCACTCCCATCGTCTTTGTCGTAGTGGGGCTCGCCCGGCACTCACGATAGCGTCGTTGTCACGGAGTACCCTCAACGTCAACAACGGAATATAACCTGTGTGCACACGGTACCATATAGCCTCAGGCTCAATATCTCAGTCATGTAGTCAATGGAAATCTTAGAAAATCACATGAAAACATTAGAACATGTCTGCTTATCGTTATCTTTCGTAAAACTTAAGCTTACTCAGCTTGCTCATAGAAAAACCGAAAATCTTTAAACAGTACTCGCTAATACATACTTTACTTTAAATAATATCATTTCAACTACTTTTCATAAAGTCATTAACCACGTGTTTGTATATAAACCTCATTAGAAAATCTAAGCTCAAAACTCATGCTTGAAACCGTTCATAGAAATCATGTATCATTCATAGGAAAAAGCATATAAGACATCTAATCATGAACAACCGTTTAGAAACAATTTTCGAAATTTATTTTGTCACTCACTGTCTTAGCTAGTTCCTTAGTCTGTAGACTCGACCTATTTCTTCTTGGCTTGTCAAACAACCAAAATCGAGCATTAGAACCATAAGTAGTTTTGTCTTTCCATGCCCATTAATTCTAAACACTTGAATCAAAAATCACACTTCACATTCTACTTTTCCAGATTTTCCAGATTCTATACCCTAACTTCCATCACCCATAACTTCCTCAACACTTGACCAAAATTAATGTACTATATACCAAACTCTTCATTTTCAAACACTCTACAACTTACCGAAAGAAATGAAAACGAGATTCCAAACCAATTTGTCCAGAAAAGCCCCGAACACAGAAAACACAGATTCGAATTCCTCTGCTACCCTCTATCTTTCTCCTGAAATTAAACCTACTTCAAGTCCTTTTTGGCTCACGAATTCTTCATGAAAGTTATAGGAAATTGAATAAGCTTTCCAACCATATCAAATAGAGCTTTTGATTCAACTTGTACACCCCAGAATGCTCGAAAAACCAGAGACAACCAGAGATCCTCCTGGTTTGCACGAAAATTATGTGCTCTGTTTTCCATTTCAAAAACCATTAACTTATCATCAGATTTAGCTCAAGCTTCCTTCATGAAATTTGTTAGAAAATGAATTAAAGTTAAGGAAAATCAAACCTCACATCTTAGTACCTTCTGTGTAGCTCAAACTGACTCAAAAACCAGAGATAGGCAGGTTGAATCCAGACTCTATCCTGGCTGCCCTTGCTTGAGTTGTTTCCTACCTTCTTCAACCTCAAAACCTGAAACCTTCTTCTTCTCCTTCCTTCACTCTCTCCCTCGAATGCTCTGAATTTTGGATGGAAAATGATGAGAAATGTGGCTGGAAGTGGGCTGAAAAGTGATCTTGTCGGTGGTGGAATTTTCCTTGAAGCACTGGCACCGAATGCAACATTTTCCATTTCATTTTTTCTTTACCTTTTTTTTTTATTTTTTTTTTCTGATTTATTTTCTTTTCTTCTTTTCTTTTCTTTTTTTATTTCCTTTCTTTTATTTCTTCTTTTAAACTAGTAAATTCCAACAACTTAAATTCAACCATGAAACCCAATGAACCACAAAACCTTGCCATTTTTCTTCAACAATGAATAACAACCAATAGATGACAAGAGAAAATAATCCAAGGAAAGTCTCGGGGTTACAACTTACCTCTCCCTTATGAAATTTCATCCTCGAAATTTAGAAGTCCTTAGGTGAAGAGTATCGGGTAACTCCTCCTCATCTGGTCTTCTGACTCCCAGGTTGCCTCCTCTACTCCATGATGTCTCCAAAGAACTTTCACGAGTGGGATCGTTTTGTTCCTCAAAACTTGCTCCTTTCTGTCGAGGATCTGAACTGTTTCCTCTTTATAACTCAAGACTTCTTTCAGCTCAATCGGTTGCACTTGCAACACATGGGATGGATCTGGAATATATTTCCTCAACATGGACACATGAAAAACATCATGTATTCGAGCGAGTTCTGCTGGTAACTCAAGTCTATAGGCTGTTGGTCCAACTCGTTCTATTATCATGTAAGGACCAATATATCTAGGACTCAGCTTACCTTTCCTCCCAAAGCGAAGAACACCTCTCCACGGAGATAACTTTAAGAAAACTTGATCTCCAACCTGGAATTCTAAGTCTCTTCGTCGCTTATCTGCATAGCTCTTCTGTCGATCCTGAGCTATTTTTCAGGTTCTCTCTAATCAGCTTGATACTGTCTGACGTGACTTGTACCAACTCAGGACCAACTAGCTTTCCCTCTCCCACTTCGTTCCAGCACACAGGAGTCCTACATGGTCTTCCATACAAAGCCTCGAATGGTGTCATGCCGATACTAGACTAGTAGCTGTTATTATAAGTGAACTCCATAAGTGATAAGTGGGTATCCCAACTTCCCTTAAACTGAAGGACACATGCTCTCAACATGTCCTCTAAGGTCTGGATGGTCCTCTCTGACTGACCATCTATCTGGGGATGGAACGCTGTACTGAACTTCAA
Organism: Luffa aegyptiaca; assembly: GCA_017139565.1. NCBI lineage: Eukaryota > Viridiplantae > Streptophyta > Magnoliopsida > Cucurbitales > Cucurbitaceae > Luffa > Luffa aegyptiaca. Next base: position 9,419,379 of record CM029397.1, read on the forward strand.
CTTTGTTTCCATTGCTTTCTGCACACTAGGCCAAAACTTAGAAGTAACCCTCGGATCCCTATCTGAAACTATGGATACTGGCACTCCATGTTGACTCACAATTTTGTCGACGTATAGCTTAGCTAGCTGATCTAGTGTAGTCGTCGCTTTAATCGGTATAAACGGCGCTGTCTTGGTGAGTCTGTCCACTATTACCCATATACCATCATGTCCACTAGAAGTACGAGGTAATCCAAACAGAAAATCCATGGTAATATGCTCCCATTTCCACTCCAGCACTGGCAGTGGATTAAGGAGTCCTCCTGGCCTCTGTCTCACTGGTTTAACCTGTTGGCAGATCAAACATCTATCAAAATATTCAGCTATCTCCCGCTTCATACCAGGCCACCAATAAGTTTTCTTCAGAGTTCTGTACATCTTGGTTCTTCCTAGATGCATAGCGTAAGCTGAACTGTGAGCTTCCTCTAGTATAGCACCCTTAAGCTCACTAATACCCAGAACGCATAGTCTTCCCTACTTAACTATGGCTCCGTCTGCTCTCAACTCAAATTCTGCCTCTGGGCCTTGCTTGGACTTTGCAAGCATTTTCTGTAAGTTACTATACTCTGGCTGTCTTCTCACAATCTCTGCTACTAGAGAAGACCTAACCTGAAATTGAGCTAAAAGACTCCCTGAGTTTTTTGCAGTCATAACTGCCTTGAAACCTCTTAACTCACATAGCAAGGTTGCTCGAACACCACACAAGGCACTCTTCGGAAGTCTCGACTTCCTACTTAATGCATCTGCTACTACGTTAGCCTTACCCGGATGATATTCTATGGTACAGTCATAGTCTTTGATCAGTTCTAGCCATCGCCTCTGTCTCAAATTCAACTCTTTCTGATCAAAGATATACTTCAAACTCTTATGATCTGTGAAGATGTGGCACTTCTCACCGAATAAATAATGTCTCCAGATCTTCAGTGCTAGAACAACTGCTGCTAGCTCAAGATCATGGGTAGGGTAATTACACTCATGCTTCTTCAACTGCCTTGAAGCATAAGATATTACCTTTCCTTCTTGCATAAACACACAACCTAATCCTTGCCTCGAAGCTTCACAATAGATCACATACTCCTTCCCTGTTACAGGAAGTGTTAGAATAGGTGCTGTCACTAATCTCTTCTTCAGCTCCTGGAAACTCTGTTCGTATTTATTCGACCACTCAAACTTACCATTCTTCCTTGTCAAAGCTGTCAAGGGTAATGCTAATCGTGAGAAATCCTCAACAAAACGTCTGTAGTATCCGGCCAGGCCTAGGAAATAACATACCTCTGTTGCACTAGCTGGTCTCTCCCAGTTGACAACAGCTTCCACTTTCTGTGGATCAACACAAACTCCGTCCGCTGAAACTACATGCCCTAAGAACACTACTTGATTCAACCAGAACTCACATTTGTTGAACTTAGCGTACAACTGTTTATCACGTAGTGTCTGTAGAACAATCCTCAGATGTTCCTCATGGGCTTTCCTGTCAATTGAGTAAACTAGTATATCATCGATGAACACTATCACAAACTGATCTAAATACTGATGGAAGATCCTGTTCATGAGGTCCATGAAAACTGCTGGTGTATTCGTTAAACCGAATGGAATCACTAAGAACTCATAGTGCCCATACCTCGTCCTGAATGTTGTCTTAAGAATATCTGATTCCCTAACCTTTAACTGGTGGTATCCTGACCTCAAATCAATCTTGGAGAACACTGCTGCTCCCCTTAACTGATCAAACAAGTCATCGATGCGTGGTAGAGGATACTTGTTACATATCGCGACCTTGTTTAACTGCCTGTAATTAATGCATAATCTCAGGGTACCATCTTTCTTCTTCACGAATAACACTGGAGCTCCCCAAGGTGATACACTAGGCCTGATGTATCCCTTGTCAACTAGTTCTTGTAACTGCACCTTCAGCTCTTCAAGCTCGCTCGGAGCCATTCTGTATGGTGCCTGTGAAATAGGTGTTGTTCTTGGTAACAATTCAATAGTGAACTCCACCTCTCTATCAGGTGGCAAACCCGATAGATCGGCTAGAAAAACATCAAGAAATTCGTTCACTATAGGAACATCTTCTGGTTTCAACTTTTCTTCTTGCACTTCTACTACGTGTGCAAGAAACGTTATGCAACCCTTCCTCAACAACTTCTCAGCTTTCAGAGCTAAAATCAAACTCGTAGGAATAATCTTCCTCTCACCCCTGAAAACCACTTCAGTCAAACCTGGTTTCCTAAAAGTCACTTCCTTCCTATGGCAATCCATAGAAGCATAGTGAGTGAATAAGAAATCCATTCCCAAAATTACATCCAACGCCTGCAACTTTAGGGGAAGAAGATCTACTAACATACAGAGACCTTATACTACAACCTCACAATTACGCAACACTTTATTGACTAATAAAATGTCACCAACTGGAGTGTATATAACTAACTCCTCAGATAAAGGCTCTAGCATCCTATTCAGCTTAGTTAGAAACATACTAGAAACAAAGAAATGCGTAGCGCCTGGATCTAATAAAACATGTGCAAGTACATTACAAATCAAAATCGTACCAGTAATCACATCTGGTGCATCCTCTGCTTCCTGTTGAGTCATGGCGTAGACTTTTCCCTGCTGCCTAAGTCTCCCCACAACCCCCTTCTGCCTTGCACCACTGGTGCCCTCTCCTGCGGCTACTGAGGCTCTCGGTTGCTCAACTGTGTGGGACTCAACTCCCTGGTCCCTCTGAACCGCTGCTCTCAGCTGTGGACAATCTCTCTTGAAATGCCCTGGTTGTCCACACTGGTAACACACACCGGCGCCAACAAGACACTGACCCCGATGATTCTTGCCACAACTTGCACATGGGGTTCTCCTGGATTCGCTAGCAACGGACTCCTGACCCATCCGCGGTCTTGCTACTGAACTCGCAGACTGACTGGGGTCTCTCTGACTCTGCCTCTGATAGGCACTACCTGAACTCATCTGCCTCGATGACTGGCCACCAGATCGACGCTTGAAGTCTTGACGGCCTGAAACATTCACTCCAGGTGTGAACCTCTGCTGCTCACAACCCTGGAAACCACAGGTTGTTGGAGCTCCACGACTAGGCTCCACTGCCGACTTTTCCTCATTTATACTCTGCTCCACACGTAAGGCAGTCTCTACTAGCTGGGAAAAATTCGTCCACTTGGCAATCGCGGTAATCGGGGTACGTGTCTCAAAACGCAGCCCTCTTTCAAACCTTCGGCACCTGTCACTCTCAGATGCCACAATGACATCAGCATACCGTGAAAGCTCGGTATACTTTCTCTCGTACTCGGGCACTGAAAGTGACCCTTGCTTCAGCTCCAGAAACTCATCTCTCTTTGCCTCACAATATGTGGTGGGATAGTACTTGTCCTCGAATATGCCTCTGAAAGTCTGCCAGTCTAACGTACGTGCATCACTGCGCCTGGCTAAAATGGACTTCCACCATCCCTCTGCCTCCTTCTGCAGAAGGAATGTAGCTAATCTGACTTTTCTCTCCTCAGGACAACTCATCACGTCGAAGCATTTCTCAAGCATATTTAACCAGACATCGGCGTCAGCTGGATCTGTGGAACCCTCAAACAATGTGGCGCCTAACTTCTTCAGTTGTTCTATCCCATACATCTTTTCCGGATCACTAGGCCCTGCTCTCTCCAGCCTACCAACCTCCTGTGCAGATCTAGCAAACCGCTCACTCCCTGCCTCATTCTGACCACTCGGGGTACTGGATCCCCTTTCAGATTGACTTTGGGTAGGATCCTACGTCCCGTCCTAAACACACTTTAAAGTTGCTGGAAAATTGGTTTAAACATGCTGAAAAATAAATCTAAATTTATTTTCATGCTTTTCTAAAGAAAAGGGCAAGAACCGTTACAAACCTTCGTTGTAGACTTGACCGTTCTTCGCCAACGACGCTCCAACGATCAAAAACGCAGCAGCCTCCTTGTCTTATAATCGCTGGAAATTTCTTCTTGATTGACACAATAACCACAGAGGTTACACCGGTATGTCTCTAAGTCTAGGAGGCAAAAGACTTGTGGGAGTCTTTCTCTAAGAGGGAGGCTAGAGAGAATTCTAGGTCTTGTCTTGTGATTCTAAGAGCAAGAGAGTATCATTGACCAATTAGGTCTAGTGTTCTATTTATAGAAGAGAGGCCATGAATAAAATATTCAATTAAATCAATCTTTTCCAAAATTGATTCAATCTTATTCCTTATTTAATCAATCCATGATCAATCAATTCCACAATTGATTAATCTTTTCCACAAATGACTAATTACTTCCATAAGTGATTAGATCATTTCCATAAATGATTAATCACTTCCTTAAGTGATTAATTATTTCCATAATTGATTAATTCCCGGTTAATGAATTCTTTAATTAATTAACCACCAATTAAATATCACATATTTAATTTCCGGCCTTGAATTAATTAATTTGCCCAAATAGATTTTAGGCCTTAAATTAATTAGTTCATTATTTGAACTCTTTCAAACTTCCATAAATTTATATTAATATTTGAATTTCTTCAAATATTAATTTCTCTCATAATAATATATCAATATATATTATATTTGTTTCCCTTGGTAAACTGAACATTTTCAATTTACATTTATTACTTAGTTGCCTCAAATTACTTTATGAGCTACCAGTGGGACCTAATGGACCTGCAGATCAGAAGCTCCAACGATATGAGATTAATTGGTCAAACTCATTAACCAAATTAATCAATATTCGTCAACTGTGTGTACATTCCACTATAGACTCACAGTTGCACTCTTCTCACTGCAGACATATTTTCTGTGTCCACGGATATAGACCAATATCGACTAGTTAGTCCTTCACGAGTGTCCGTAACACCAGCTGGGTCAAATTACCGTTTTACCCCTGGGTTACTTCTATTTCCTTAAGTACCAGTTCTCCTCTAATGAACAACCTGTTTGTGGTCCAACCATCAAACAGAAAACCCTCTCGTGCCATTGAGAGGGTAGGGCCCTTTGTTCAAGACTCGGAGTAACCACTTAAGGGAACACTCATCTGCTTCCCTAAAGTCGGGAAGGAGTGAATTCCATCTTGTACGATTATGTTCCCAGCTCCCCATTCGGTCTTGTCCCCAAAATGGTAGGCTTATTGAGTCGGCGTATTGGCCACTCTCACCCATGCAAATCAAAGGACAATCTCTCATGAGCAGGAGTTCATAATCAACTCAGGATTAAGACTAAGTTGTCTAGGTCGTCCTAGTGAAATAGAAAACCAACTAGTTAACGGTGTTATATCCAGTGGTTACTATTTCGCGATCCGGTCTTATGCAAACTCATTGCATAGGATACCCCCACTCGCATGTCTCCTACACGAACGCGTTGGATCATAGCGTTTGTATCAAATAGAAAGTGGGTCGTATCCATAGTGTTGCCAGGATAAGGCACCCAGTCTTATCCCTATACTATAGACCCTTTAGGCTGTTTCTTGAACAATGATCCCATATGTCGCTACATATAGTTCAAGACTCATATTACAGCCTAGGATGTCTAGTTTATTGGATTAGGGTTATTTTTAGGCAAAAACAAATATAAAATAACTAATAACATTTAATGAAAAAATATATCAATATTATTTCATTAATATCCGGTCAACGGTTACATTCACAATCTACGAGTTTTAGGGCATAAAACCCAACAGTGACGACAACAGACTCCGAATGAAACCTATTGTCAAGTCTCTCTCTCTCAGCCTATACACACACTGTGAAGATAGCTCATTAGCCTATTTACTTTTCTTTATATGCAGTTTGCTATGTATTGTTTATAGGCCCATTTCGTATCAGCCCAAAATATCTTTAAGGTTGCATTTTGTTCAGGGTTGTATTCTGCCCATCGTATATTAGCCCTTTTCATATTCTTCTTCAACGATTAGGGCAAAAGGAAGATTCTAGAGAGAGCAAGATTTTAGAGAGTTTTTTGTAGGAATTTTTCTCCCCAGACCTATATATATGGTTGATTGCCTTAATCAAATATATATATATATATATATATATATATATATATAAGCATAGGGTTTTCTCCTGCAACCTATTATGGCTTCTTCCCTTTTTTTCTCTCTTTATAATTTCGTTTAGACACACAACAAAAATTACATTTTTTTCATACAATGGATGATATGCATCGATCCGAAGAGATTGGTGGTAGACTCTGGTTAGCATATTCTGGTTAATCAACTCTAGTTGAAACTCAAGAGCAATATGGTGGAAAAATAAAACTAAAAGAATGAGCTGAAAACCCCAATGAGTGGTAAATTCATAATAAAATCCCAAGACCACTTAATTTGAATTTCGACCAAAAGTAAGTAACATACTTGTATTAATATGTAATGATCCTTGAGCTTCTTGTTAAGTCAAAATTAATAAACATATTTTTCTTTGACTATAAGACTTCCCAACTTTTTCTTTTGAGTTTTATGTCCCTGGGAGCATTTCATGTTAAATTATCCTTCACTACTCATCATAACTAGTCTCATTTAATTTGCATAACAAAATGCTCCTAACTAGTTGGTACTCTTGATGGCTCAAACTACGAACATGATCTGTGCAACCATTACTCTACTTAAACAAAATCGAGCTCTCCTTGTTAGACTTCTGATACGTTTTGTTCTTCTTGGTTGCATAGTATATAAGCTCAATTGAGAGCTTCTTCAAGTATCTCTCCTTAGACTTGAGTAGTTAGGAACAAACAACCAATTAAACTTAGCTTTTCGTACATATTATTCTGACTTTTGATAATTACTCTTCACTTCCTTAACGTACTCATATTAAATCACCTCATAAACAAATACATATCTGACAATTAGAGTAAGTCCTACTCCCATTTTGCAAATAGAGCTTCTCATTCATTTTCGAGAATTTTGTCCAAGTGATGGTTGAACTCACACCCAATCAAAAATAATCCATTGCATTAATTAGACTCCTGAACTACCTGTTCCCAAGTTTAAAGAAAAATCCATTACAACATTACTTTTCCTGGGAGAATAGCCAATGGTTCAATCTTAATATTCCTTTATCTATAAACCATTTTTTTTTATCCAAATTTTATTTGATCTACTCTAAACTCTATGATTTGTCCACATATATGAAACTTCTTTTCTTTTAAGATAATTTCAGCGATTCTTAAGTATCTCTAACTCTCAAGACTAATACAATAACAAATAAAATCTAGGAAAATTGCAATGGGTAGCAAAAAAATATTAGGATATTTGCAATCTAGCTATGATTTTTTAGATTTGCAAACATAGCAAAATTTTAAAAATCTGATTTTCGTTTTTTTTATTATTCCAGTTTTACTCTCGTTGGTATATCAACAGGTATATTAGTAGTATATCTGATATACTTTATATTTACTGATACTTGATATGTTACTTTCTTTACTTATATTTGTTATGTTTTCTTTTCTCTTTATTGAATTATGTTTGTTATTTACATATTTTTAAATGAAATGTTTGTCTTCTATACCTATTATGAATGTTGATATACCTCATTTGTTTTTTTTTTTTTTAACTTACCTCATTTTTTATACTACTCAAATAATTAATAACATTGATATACCTGATTATGAGTAGCTAAATACATCAATGATAGACTTGTTATTAAAAAAAAAAAATCACTGATATATATTTTTAATTGTAGGTGTATTATGAAGGTCGTGGAATGCAAAATTAGTTATAAGTATATCAATAAGATTCAATTTTAAGTATATCATTAGTGTATTATTACTCACTAAAAATGTAATTTCAAATATATCATTAGTGTATCAGTAGTATATTATTAAGATGATGTATAGTATACTGATGATATGTTTGCCAACATGAGCATAACTCAACTAGCATAAGATATACACATTCAACAAAGAAGTTAGAGGTTTAAATCCCCTACCACACATATTGTCACAAAATAAAGTTAATATATCTAATTCTTTATTGATGAAGTATATCAAAGATATTAAAACTAATGAAAGCTCATGTGTATACTTCATAAATGAAGTATATTGTATTCACGAAATATACATCTGATATACTATATATTTAGTATATCAGTTGATTGATATACCAAATATCTAGTATATCAGTACACTAAATAAATGAATGATGTACCTGATATACAGTATATCAATAACACCATTGATATACTTTTTAAACTTCCCACTTCCAACTTCCAGCGTGTTTTAGGGGTTTTTTTTACTTTTCAACTTTAATGTTTAGGCGAACTCACGTTTTTTTTTTTTTTTTTTTTTTTTTTTTTTTTTTTGCTATATTTGCAACATTAAAAAAAATGATGACATGGTTGCAAATTCCATTTTATTTTTTTGCTAATCTTGCAAGTGCCCCTGAAATCTATAATAGATTACAAATAAAATCTAATTATACTATCAATCAAGGTGAGACAAAATAATTATTCAATTATTGAAACAATAAAGTTACAAATAAAAAAGAAATATAATAATTAAAATGAAATAAACAACTATTTTCCATATTTTATTTTTAAGACAAGTAAAATAATTTAAAATAATAGTAAAAGAAAAAAATAAAAATAGAGAAGATGAAAAGGGAAAAAAAAAATGTTGAATAGATTTGAAAATACTGATGAAAAAGAAAAAAGAATAAAGAAAGATAGAGCCAAACTATTGGAAAGTGATTTTAATAATAAATATGAGAGGGAAAGTTTTGCTTCTTCTTTTTTTCTTTTTTCTTTTTTTTTCCTCTTTCTCTTAAGACAACTTATTGGTAGATTTCCTTCTCAAAATCATAGGCCCAAAAGATAATCTATTGGTAGATGTCCATATTTTTTCGTAGAACTAGAAATTTTTCCTAATTTTAAGAAATAGGTTATAGAAAATTTATATGGTAAGAGATTAAAAAATATAATCTTGTTTAATGAACATATATATTTTACAGACAGTTAACCAATAAATGAATAAAAAGTATTATGTTTCCCAAAATTTTATGAAGAGTAGCATATTCATGAAAAATTTTATCAAATTATGTGGTCAAAATTTTTACTCAATAAAATCAGAAAAAAGAAAAAAAAAATTACTAAACAACAAAATAAAAGTGCATTTTTCAATAAGTTACCACTTTTACATTTTTACGAAAATAATATACCGTCCATGTGAACTGTGAATTTTCAAATACGACATATGGGATATGGATATCGCATTTAATTTCTATTTAAAATTTATTGTTTTTTTAAATTTAGAAAATGAAAATATTTTATTTTTATTGTTGATATTCAATTATAAATAATGACCTTCAATTGACCGGTCAGTGCATTTGGTGTAGTGGTATCATAGTACCCTCCCACGGTACTGACCGGGGTTCGATTCCCCGGATGCGCATTTTTCTTTTCATTTGGTTTTATATTTATATTCATTCCTCCCCTTTCCCAGTTCCCCGTTCGTTCATCAGATCTTTTTTTTTTTTAACTATTTTTTTCGTTGATCACCTATTTTAATGAAAAAAAAAAAAGGGAAAAAATCATTTTTAACCTAAACTTTGGGGGTTGTATCAATTTTAACCTCGAACTTTCAATTTCATCAAATTGAACCCTAAACTTAACAAGTTGTATCAATTTTAACCCTTATCTTTCAATTTCATCAAATTAAACCTCAAACTTATCAAATCGTATCAATTTTGACCCCAAACTTGCATAAGTGTTGCAATGTATACCTTAGGTTAACTTTCCATTTGAACCACATACGTAATTGATTATTTCTTCTTTTTTTTCTTAATTCACATTACATCTAAATTAGTTTCTTATAAATAAAATATTGGAGAAACTTTATTTTAGATGACTTTTTCTTTTTGTTGAAAACTTCGTGAAGACTTTTTTGCTGCTATCTAAGATTATGAAACCAAAGAAACTTTGGAGGTTTTTTGATCTTTGAATATTTGCCGGTTTTTTCTTGTTGCTAAAAACTTTGTGAGATTTTTTTCTTCTTTTACTTTTTTTTTCTTGCCAATTAGAAAAAATGTACAAATGTATGAAACAGAAATAAAGAAATTTCGAGTTTTCTATTTCTTATATTTGCTGGATTTTTCTTGTTGTCAATAAAACTTTGTGATTTTTTTGTGTGGATAATAATGAGAAAAATAATTTGGGATATTTGATTTCTTAAAGATTTTTTCCAACAAAATTCTTATAAAACACTAACTTGGGTGCAATGTGAATTAAAAAAAAAAAAAAAGAAAAAGGAAATTGTCAATTATATGTTTTAATAGCAATTCAAATGAAAAGTTGACCAAAGGTCTACATTGCAACATTTATGCAAGTTTGAGGTTCAAATAGATACAATTTGTTAAGTTTGAGGTTTAATTTGATGAAATTGAAAGTTTAGGGTTAAAATTGATACAACCTACTAAGTTCAGGGGTCAAAAATGATTTTTTCCCAAAAAAAAAAACCAATTTTCACCGCAAACTTTTAATTGCGTCGTCAATTTGAACGTCTTTTTTTTTTTTTTTTTTTTTTGACATAGTCAATTTGAACGTCTTACTTAAACAGTGTTTGATATTTTCATCATAGTTTTATTTCTATTAAATTCACCCATAGGTCTTTTTTTTTTTTTAATAATAAAATTCTTCTAAAATTTATTACAAAAATCAAGCATTGGACCAACTTAAGTTTTGTTGGTGTTGAAGATTGGCCATTGGCTCCTAAAACTCAAGGGTTTTTTGGGGCTTCAGGAGGGAATCTAGATTCGTGAGATTCAATTTTTGGAATCTGATTGGGAATGTTGATGTTTGTGTTTGGTGCACTATGTTTGGCCCAGATTTAATCTGATGCCTGGATGGATTTGGACTGGAATCGTATTGGTTGTTTTTTTAAAGTTATTTTTGAAGTTATTTATTATTTATTATTTTTTTTAAATATACTTTGCTATTTTTCTTTCTAATTCAATGAGCCTATTTTTTCACAACTCACTAAAAAGAAATGAAACTCACTAAGGACAGAGTTGTGTCTCTTCGAGAGACGTATTACTCTATTCAAATTATTTTCGTTTGCTCTTTCTTTTCTCTAATTTTTTTTAATTCTTTTAACTTTTCTTATTAATCCTTAAATTGGACTCTAAACTTATATAAATGTTATGGTTTAATTTCCATCATTCATCTATTAGTTTAAAGAAAAAGTAATGTAAAAACCTTCATAAACTCATTACTTTCAATAAAATCAAACACAAAAATAAGTTTCACTAATGAACAAATTAACCATTGAATAACTTTATCAAAATTCAGAAAATTTCTACAAATAATTTAGCTCTAATTTCTTCTTTATCTGAAATATTTTATCAAACTAATGTCACATGTGCTTATAATTCATTTAATGTATAAGAGATTTTTTTTTTTTTTTTTTGTTAAATACCCAATGTTTCTTTCGCTTATATGTACGTTGTGTACCAAATGTAATTAAATGAAAAAAAAAACAAAATCTATAATGGATATAGCAACCCATACCTGTATGACCAGTGACGACAACGGCGCACATGTGTGGGATGAAGACTTGGTTTCACTCTTGACTACTTTTACAAGAGAATGGAAAGTGTTTGTATAAAAACACTCTTCCCAACTCTAATTTTATCCATGTGGGACAAAGGTCTTCATGCAACACTACACTAGGCCAAGATTAAGTCATTCCCAACATATTCTACTATGGGTTAATTAAATATAGATTAATGAATAAATAAATTATGAGAAAATGGAGAGAATAATAGTGGGACCCATCAAAATTATGAAGAAAAATGGAGAGAGAAACCGTGGGACCCACCAAAATTATAAGGAAAATAGAAAGAGAAATGATGAGTCCCACCAACTTTATAAAAGAGTGTTGGAATGGATTGGAATTGTGGATTCCAACCCTTCCATTCGAAGGATTCATATTGGAATACAAAAAGTGATTCCATTCCAACTCAAATCCGGCCTAACAAACATTGAAATTTCATTCCAATCTAATCCAATTCATTCCAATCTCATGCCCCAAACATCTCCCAAGTAAGTCAATACAAATCGAGTTCTAGCGTTGTCTTCTTTAGAGTCTCATAAATTTCATACCTAACATACGTTTTTGTGACGCCCCACTTTTCATAATTAAGCCCTTTTGGAGTAATAATTGGGCTCATTCGTTAAAATTATTATTTGGAAAATTAGAAACTTAAGTTCAGTTCCTAAGAGCCTTAAATCTTGGGAAATTGTCAAAATTAACCCAAATGAGTTTTGGGTTTTCAAAATTGACCTAGTTTCTAAAAACTTGTTTTTTTAACCTATTTTATATAAAGTTAGCTACTTTTTAGTGGGACCCACAATGTGAAAAGTCATTTTTATCCTTCTTCAATTTATATTAATGATAGGAATTAAATTTCTTAACCAACCAATCCAACCAACTAATTTCAAACATCAACCCACCATTTGACCCACATAGTATTCTAAAAAGAAGAAAATCAAACAAGAAGTTTGTATAAGATAATTTCAAAATTTTCATATTGTCAACGTTTTTTTGAAGTAAAATTGAGGATGATTTTACAAGTTTTAGATAACAAGGAGTTTGTATAAGATATTTTTACGAAAATCTGGAAAAAAAAGTATGAATCCCGGGCGGGAAATTATGAATCCCGACCGGGATTTCTTGGTCGATTTCTTGGTCGGGAAACCGACCAAGAAATTTTCCAGAAGTTTTTTTTTTTTCATGTTTCTTTCTTTCCTCTTTTGGGTTTATTCTTTCATTTCTTGCAAGAAATTTTAAAGACACATGTTTTTTTTTGTAAAATATATATATTTTTTAATCAAACTCACATTTCTTTTTATTCATAATTCATTAATGTTGGAAAAAAAAAAGAAGAAAAAAGAAGGAAGAAAGGAAAATATATATATATGAAAAAAGAAAGAAAGAAAAAGTTAACCAAGAATTTTTTTTGGTATGACTAACCAGGAAATCAATCAAAAAATTTTAAAAATACCTATTTTTTTTGTTAAATATATTGGACCGGAGGAAGAAAAAAATAATAATAACAATATTGGACACAATTTTTTGATCAAGAAATTCCGATCAAAATTTAGTTAAGAAATTTTGAAGACAATTTTTTTTTTAATTTTTTATGACCAATTTCATCATTTTTTAAAACTATATTAATATTGGACACAAAAACAAACAGAAATGAGGAAGAAAGAATAAAAAATAATTATTGTTATTATTATAAAATTAAAATTAAAAAAAAAAAGTTGGACCGAAGAAAAAGAAACCGAACAAAACAGCAAAAAAAAAAAAAGGTATGAAAATGGGAGTTTGAAAGAAGAGGGGAGCAAGAGAGGCACAAGCTGGATGGTTTTTTTTAACCTTTTACATTCAAGGGTATGTTGGTAATTGTACAAGAGTAGATGACATCAACAAGGTTAAAAAAACAAGTTTTAAAAAAGTAGGTTAATTTTGAAAACCCAAAAAGTATTTGGGTTAATTTTGACAATTTCCCTTAAATCTTTTCCCCTCATTTTATTTATTAGGCGTTTTTCTAATTTGGAGAGATTAAAAGAAAAAGAAAAAAGAGAAGGAAATGAAGAAGAAAAGCCTAACTCCTAAATCTCTCTCTCCCTCTCTTCTAGCCATTGGCACCCCCGCCCCAGCCGTTCTTCTCTAGCAACCCACCAATGGTGACCTCAACCCATGAGCATAGCGCGATTGAATCCCTCACTTGCAACACTTCTCTACCCTTTTGACGGTTCCCGTGTAGAAGCAATGATGTGGTCTCTTCCTCGCAAGCTTCAATGACGCACGACGGTGGTTTCGCAAGCAACAACATGCGTGGGTTAGAGATTTCTCGACGGTGACAAAACCTATGCATTTTTCGGAGCACAGTTTTCAATTGTTGAGTGTTTTTGGTGGCTGTGAGTGTTTTTAAGCGCCAGTGTGTATTTTTGGAGGCCTTTGTGTGTTGTTTCGCAGCTTTGAAGTCGAATCGACGTTCTGCACAACTTATGGCAGCAACCCACGCATCTAAGAAGCCCAAATCCAAGTGTCCACTCCGTTTTAGTGTTAGATTTATGAGTTTGAACGGATTCAAACATTGTCTAGCAGATATTTTTGACCTCTTAGAAGAATTCAATAGGTATTAACTCGCTTTGAACCCCTTTCGAATGCAATTCACGTGTAGTAGATCACTATTTAACATTTGGAAACTCCTTAATTATGTGTTGGAAATACGATGTATATAAAAAACTGTTTCACATTAACAAATAGATTACAATGCAACTAGCTAGAAACAAATACAGAGTAAATATATCTACAGACACTGTGCGTAACAAAAATCACAGAAATCATAATTAAACCATATTAGAATATCAAAGCGCTTTGATGTTCGTAGATGATTTGATTGACAACAACAACCACATCAAGTGAATAGAACCTGTAAAACAGAAGAATGTGATGATTGGTAGTCGAGGCACGCTTCCAAAGCGTTGTCCTGAAGACAATTGTTCGCTCTGCACGAGTTGCTAGCAGACTACAACGATTGTCTCAGCAGGATACAACGAGTAACTCCGATAGAACAGCAACCTCGAACTACTCGGATCTGGCAGAACTCTTGGATACTTGCTCTCAACTCGACTCAAGATCAAAAGAAACAAAGAAAGAAAAGAAGAATGTTCCAAATGGAATGAGATGATTCAAATGAAGAAACAAGTTGTTATTTATAGGCTAGCAACTTAGTAACTCCAAAGAAAAAAAATAAATAAAATTGAAACATATGAAAAATATAACTCAATTGAGTTATAACACCAAATTTAACTTCCATATATTAAATTTGTAATTGAAACATCAAATTGGATTTGATGTTTCAATCCATTTTGAAACTTTTGATGAATTGAATATAAACATCGCTTTCTTTCACATTTTATTTTTAATAATATCCAACAATCCCCCACATGAAAGAAAGTGAAAAAATCAAAACAAAATGTTGAGAGCAAATAGACAAGCTATGCATCAGGAGAGTTGTCTTGTGGACTTAAACCTTCCTTAGTGAATATCTATCGAATTTACCGAAGAAATAGTGAGACCAAGCTCTGGAACTATCCTTCTTGTTGGTGAATTGAGGTGACAAATATCACACGCAACTTACCTTGTATCTTTGAGTTCTATACGGTTGTGTCCATTTTGGTCTTGGACAAAATCCTGAATTCATGAGAGCTTTAAAGAACATAAGCAATTTGAAAAGTCCTCATAGAAGCGACCCCATTTCTACTCCCACATAGGTGATATTGATTAAGAGTATTCTGTCATTACTCCTCTTGTAAACAAGATATCAACATGACCTTGGCATCAACAGATCACACACTTTACAACATCATAAAAATGGGAAGAAACTATAAGTTTCTTAGTGTGTCAACTATAAATTATCTGGTCAGTTTGCCTGTTGAACCTAGATCTTGGGATCTCCAGTCAACTAGGTTAGGTTACCACCAGATAATTTATTTCATAGGTTTTAGCCTCATTTCCCTCGATGTATACATCACTTGCTCTCTTGACAATTCTTTCGTAAAAGGATCTGCTATATTCTCTTTGGATTTCACATAATCAATGGAAATTATTCCATTAGAGAGCAATTGCCTAATCGAATTATGTCTTCGTCTAATTTGTCGCGAATTTCCATTATAGACATTATTCTTGGCCCTCATAGAGCCCACTAAATTGTCACAATAAATACATATTGTGTTTACCGGCTTCAACCATAATGGAATATCTTCAAGAAAATTTTCAAGTCATTCAGCTTCTTCTCCAGCTTTATCAAGAGCTATAAACTCTGATTTTATAGTAGAACGTGCTATACACATCTGTTTTGAGCATTTCCATGATACAACTGCTCCACCTAAGGTAAATATATACCCATTGGTTGATTTAGTCTCCATGCTATCAGAAATCCAATTAGCATTACTAAATCCCTCCAGTACATGTGGATCCCTCGTATAATGCAATCCATAGTTCAGAGTGTACTTCAAGTACCTTAGAACTCTGACTAAATCATTCCAATGATCATACCCAGGATTGCTGGTGTATCTTGCTAACCTTCCTACTAAATAGGCTATATCAGGTCTTGTACAGTTCATTATGTACATTAAGCTACCAACAACTCTAGAGTATTCTAGAGAAGACGCACCTTCACCACTATTCTTCTTACAACTTGGATCAAATGGAGTAACTGCAAGTTTACTCTCAAATTGATCAAATTTTATCACACGCATTTATCTTGAATCCATTAGATAACATAGCATGATCAAACTTTTCATGTCATTGTTTGGGTGCTTGTTTCAACCCATAAAAAGACTTGACAAGTTTACAAACTTTATCTTCAAGTCCTTTTACAACAAACCCTTCAGGTTGTTCCATATAATTTTCTTCATATAATTCTCCATTTAAAAATGCAGTTTTCACATCCATTAGGTGTATTTCCAAATTTTGTAAAACTTCTATTGCAATTAAAATCCTTATAGATGTAATCCTCGTCACTGGAGAATAGCTATCAAAGAAATCTATCCCTTATTTTTTACGAAAGACTTTAGCAACAAGGCTGACTTTGTATTTATCAATAGTGCCGTCAGCCTTTAGCTTTCTTTTAAAAATCCATTTACAACTAATTGGTTTACTACCAGGAGGTAGATCAACCAATACCCAAGTTTTGTTCTGTAAAATGGATTATATCTCACTATTGATATCTTCCTTCTTGTAGATATCATATTTGGTTCAGTTCATTTTCTTATTTTTCTTATTATTTTAGTTTATGTTTATGTTTATTTTATTATATTGTATAAGATTGTTGTTATTATTGTTGTTATTATTGTTATTATTTATTTTGTTTATTTATTTATTTTATCATTATCATTATTATTATTTTAAATATATTTCTCATAACCATTTTTTTTCCTAACGTCTTTGTCTCTTCTCATTCTCTCTTCATATCTTCATTTTCTGTAGTTTTCCCTGATGATTTGGTCTTTCCCATTAGTTTCTCCTTCCCCTCAACCTCCTCTCAATTAAACGACATTTTCCTTATCTATCGACATACTAGTTCAAGCTTTTTCTGACCTATTTAAATCAATAATTGATTTCTTGTGGAAAAGGGAGGTAAGACTCTTGATTAGATTTTAACTTTCGTATCATTCTTTTTGGTCCAATCGATTCAAGTAGTTCTTGGCAACCCAACTGTTTAAACTTTATTGCGACTAAAGGTTGAGAATTTATTCTACCTAATAATGAAGCTTTATTTTGTAATTTAATAGCAAGTTAATTTCATTTGTTTCATGTTTACTGTGAGTTTAGAATAGGTTTAGTTGATTTACAACTTTTTGTATTCTGTGGAGCATGCTGCCCTTTATTTATTTTTACCAAATTTATTTGATTTGATTAGGATGAATTTGATTGCATGGAAATAAGGTTTAGAATATGTTTAGTTGATTTGCAGTTCTGTATTTTGTGAACATACTGTATTTTTTTTTATTCACTTTATTTATTTATTTCTAAACCAGATTTATTTGATTAGATTGAGATAAATTTGATTGCATGGAATAAAGGTTTAATCTTTAAATTTTCGCAAGATTAGAATAATTGATTAAGTGACAATTGTTTGTATTTTGTGAAACCTTTTTTTTTCTCCTTTTCTTCCAATTTTTTATTATGTATAAAATTTCTTGATTTGATTTAGTTAAATTCAATTACAGATTTGAATTTGTGTTTAATGGGAGCTTGTTGATTTGCAACTCACTAAACTCATCATTTATTATTATCTTGGTAGTTATTTACCATTTATTTTGCAGAAAACTTAAAAGAGATCTAGTTATCATAATTTTATTTATTTTGTTTTTTTTATGTATTTATCAATTTTTTGTACTATTAGATTTGATTATATATCAAAGGGTAGAATTAACTTTGAATATTAAAATTGTGTTTTAAATTGGTATAGCAGTAAGTTTAAAGGGAGTTTTATTTAGTTGATTTGCAATTATCTTATTTTTCATGCATTTATTCTATTTTATTTGCCTGATTAGATTTGGTTAAATTAAATTGCATATATTAGCATGAGATAAGAATGGTTAATTTTTGAATGGATTGCCACATGTCAGCTCTAGCATCGGACAACTTGCAAATGTACTTCCTCACGTGATAGCTCTAGCGTCTGCAACATAAGATAGCTTGGGCAAGAAATAAAGCTACAATATATGCGTTAGATGAATCATTTTTGCATTTTTCCCGCCGCATCAAAGAATCTCACTCTGAAACCAAAACTATCGCAATTCTATGATATTATGCGATGATCTGGCGCAACACTTCTCTTTTCTAGCCTCTTTTAACTTAAATTTAGGTGAGAAATAACTTGCTTTTTCAAGTTATCACTATGTAATAAATATACATAGCAATATTTACTACAATCATTAATAAATGTGACAAAATACTTCTTACTGCCTCTTGTGGGGGTACTTTTCATGTCACATACATCACTGTGGATTAAATCAAGTACTTCATTACTTCTTTCTACAAATGAAAATGACTTTCTAGCAAACTTTGATTCAACACAAATCTCGCATTTGTGTCTATTATCAATGTTTGAACTTAGACAGAAGTCCTAAATTTACCATTCTATGTAAAGAACGATAATTAACATGCCCCAACCTAGAACGTCATACATCACACAACTCAACAATATAAGCAAATGAGTTGTTATTATTATTATTCTTGATCACTTATTCAATTTGAACAATCATCTGTCCACACAAATGTGCCTAGTAGCACCAACATCACCATTCTTTGGTGTTAGAGGCATAAATACTTCATAAATGACAACAATTATGCAATCATTCATATTAGCTTCTAAACTGGAGCTTTGTCTCTTTTCATGTTGTGCTCTTCAAAATGTGGAGTCTTATAAAAGATCCTTTATGGACAACATATTTTGTTTGTGGTTGAGATACTTCTTAATGTTCTTCCATTAAGGAGGCAACTTCTCAATCACAACATCATCTTGGAATGGTCCATGACCAATTCCTCACATTGCAATTTTTGAAATTCCATTTGATTGACTACCAAATTGGTATCAATTATTCAAGAATTTTTCCAAGAGAAAATTCCTCATACAACATCTTTCAGCTTTACACACTACAGGAAAAATCACATACGATAGCATTGAAAAAACGCTATCGTAAGGCTACGATAGTGTTTTATGAAACGCTGTCGTAGCCCACGTTATTGAAAGTCTGAGACTTTTAATAGCGTTTTTTTCTCGCTATCGGAATCACTGTAGAAAGTCTATATTTATTGCATTATTCTAATGTTGTGGAAACATTTCATAGCGATAAAAAAACGCTATGATTTCGTTTTCATAGCGTTAAAAAACTGTATGATTTCTTTTGCATAGCGTTAAAAAAACGCTATGATTTCTTTTTCATAACGTTTTTTATAGCCACAAAACAATGCTATAAAAGACATTTCATAGCATTTTTTGCCACGTTGATGTAGCCGATGTTATTGAAAGTCCAACTTTTCATAGCATTTTGTCAACGCTATAAAAAATTATTTTTGATTGCATAATTTTAATGCTATGTAAAGCATTAGCAAAAAAAAACGTTATGATTGATCTTTAATTGCATTTTTTATATTATTATGAGATATTATAATTATAGCTTTTTTAACTTTATTACAAATTTTTATTACTTTTTCTTATCATTTAGGATACATTACGAATTTTCCTAATGACCATCTTTTATTATATAGTTGTGTTATAATATGTTTCACCATATTGATCAAGTATCATGTCAAATGATATAATTCTTAATAAAACTTTTTTGTAGCTAAATAAACATACCAAGACTATTATATGACAATTAAAATATCATAACTTCCATCTCATAATTGAAATTTTGTAATTCATTACATCACAAAATAACATATTTAATTAGTGTCCAACACAATGAAAGAAATTCACAAAGTTATTTCTAACAAATGATTAGCAAAATAGAAAATGCACCAAATGTTCACATTCAAAGTAAGATGGAGAACTTCAAGAACCAAGTGATGTAGTCATCTTCATCCATATGTAAAGCCACATTTTATCCATCTACAAAAACAAATTACAAAGAAATTATATATACAAATTCTTTTGAAACTCCTATATGTCATAGTTGATTCTATTATGGATATAAAAGTTTAAAATGAAATTTAAAACTTGCACCATCATCTATCAATTACCAACCCTTTATGAGGTTGTAGAAAAGTTTTGTGACATTGCTCAAGTATTAGAGTTAAATTATTTGGGACATATCTAAAAACAAGAGACAGTGACAAGTGAACATAATTTTTTCTTGGTAAGCAAACAAAACTTTTCATGAATGTTCTGAAAAGTTAGACTTGGAAAAAGTACATAATGAGAATCATGTAAAGCCCTATCAAGAGCAAAAGAATACAAACTGTGAAATACCCACAAAGAACTAAATTAAAAGAACATCCAATCACTAGCCCAACAAAAATTGAAATATCACAATTTTTTTTTGTAACAAATGTAACGCCCCAGGTTTCTATACCTAACCTAGCGACATTACTAAAACCTCTATCCTAATTCTAATCGGATGCTCCGAAAATTTCGGCAACATAACAACATAAGTATGGCTAACCCAAAATTTTCTTAACACCTGCTAAAGAAGAGAACACATTTCTATATTCAAAATTGTTCAACTACAAACTTCCACAACACTTTAGGCCAACAAACAGACTCCGAAATTCCACAAAACAAAGCGAGTCAGACCTCGCATCAAATATAATTTGAACACAATAACCAGAAGAGATCCTTCAACTATTCATCTTCTATCAAACTCAATTTATTAAACCATGCACAACGAAAAGCAAGAAAATGATTAACTAATTCAGGGCTTAAACATAATACAAAAGGCTTCAGAAATCTTACTAGACTGCACTAAACAAACCAACAAGCTTGTTGGACTTTGCTGATCATAATACAAAAGGCTTCACAGGCATGTACAAAATTAAAAACACTACTGAGTGCATGTTTGGGAGTGATGTTGAAATGGTTAAAATCACTTTTTTCATATTCAAAATCACTACGAAACATGCCTTTAATAATTCAAAGTCAATTTTGATGAGTGTGTCTAGTGGTGGTTATGCAAACATAAGTTCGTGAACATAATCAAGGTCATTGAATAGGTGCAGAGGAGAATAGGAAACGAAAATAAATATTGATAATTATGAATTTTAAAACCACTACTTTAACGGATTTATTTGAATTAAATAGCTAGCAGATGCCTTACCGGCTAATAAGATCAATGCCAAATAGGTCCTTTACAGCATCAAGGTTTTCACTGAAGATGACAAAATTTTCATATTAAACTACATATTCCTTCCATGAAAGCTTACACAAAAATAAAAGAATTCAAAAACAGAAATAGGATGTCTTATTTCCTTTACCAAAAGAAAAAAAAAAAAAAGAAAGAAAGATAAGAGACATGATAGCAACACATTGAGATCTCTCAGACACGACCTGAATATAGCATGTAAACTAATATAACCATGGTTCAAGCACTACTGAGTTCAAGAGGAGTTTGGAGGTGTGGATAGACAAATACTCTCGTTTTATGCATACATTTTGAGTAGCCAACTGAAATTATAGAAAATCGCTGAAAAACAAGATGCAATTACCTGGAACCTACTGACCTAAGGGACTGAGATAGAGTGTATAGAAGTTGTGTCCAACATTCTTCAGCATCCTGTTAAAAATTAACCTTCAATTAATACATTCTTCACCTTGATTATTTGATCTTCTTTTTCTTTTTGAGAGAGAAACAAATTTTTTTGATGAATGAAATAAATGGAGTAAAAACTCCAATGAATTACAAGAAAGTTCTCCATATTAATTTGATCTTCCACCGATTCCTCATCTTATGATAGCAACCAAAAAGCCTAAAAGTACTTCAATATCTTAAGCTCTATATGAGATTCATCTTATGCTTTCTAGGTATCAACTTATTTATTATTATAACTATTTTTGGAATGGAATCATAGGAACACCAAAACTACTTATAATCAGAATGAACGTACAATGATGAAGCCCAACCACAAAGCCATGTAATCAGCACGATTGGTTAACTTGATTAATGAATTTAGTCAGTTAACCTCATATCATTGGAGCTTCTGATCTGTAGGTCCATTAGGTCCCCCTGCTAGCTCGTAAAGAGTAATTGGGAACAAATTATCTTGAAAAGAATTTGAATAGTTCAAATTCAATATGAGAATCAAGTTGATTGTATGAGATACAATTAATATAATGTATGGTGATACATTATAATATAAAGTTTAATATGAGATTAAACTTTATTATGTTGAGAGAATAATATATTTGAAGGAGTTCAAATATATGACTAATTAAATATGTGATATTTAATTAGTGAATAAATTAATTATGCATTAATTAATTTTTTCAATTTAGTTGAATTAAATGTGATTTAATTGAACTATAATATATGAGAGATATATTAGAATATGTTTCTAATATGTAATTAATTAAATATGGTTGATATTTAATTAATTATAAAATTAATTAATTTTGAATTAATTAATTGTTTCAATTTAATTTAGTTAAATGTGATTTAATTAAATTAATATCTATAGATTAATTTTAATATGAATGTGATTCATATTAAAACTATAGATTATAAGAGAGATGCACATTTGAATATGATTCAAATGTTTGATTAAATCAAATATGTGATATTTAATTGGTCAAAGAATTAATTAATTGTGTAGTTTAATTAATTTAATTTAATGCGATTTAATTAATTTTAATTGAAACTATGTATTATGTGAGGGCAATGCATTTAAATATGATTTAAATGCACCAATTCTTAATTAATTAATGTAATTAATTGATGGACATTTAATTAATTGAATTAATTTTAATTAATTAATTAGTAATCATCTGATGAAGTGGACGGTTGAGATTTAATCTCCCCCCTCACATTTGCCACACGAATGAAGGGATTCAGAGATCCCTTCTCATTCTGCAGAACTTTCTCTGAAAAATCTCTCACATATCTCTCATTCTCCCAACAAGAAACACAGAGGAATTTTATATTCTCTGTAGTTCTTCCCAAATTCAAGGAAGGAGTCCCACCACTCCGTTCCCAATCTCAGAGATATAGCGGGGTAACCAAATGGTGGTGTCTGTTGATTCAGAGTCGTCAATAGAGGTATGTTTCTCAATTGCTTAACTTTTTGTCAATGTACCGGTATTTTGTAGAATGAAATTAAATTGCGAATCGGTCCAATTGCTTCCGCTGTAACGGAATTGGAAATTCCAATCCTTCAAGCTTGAGATGAGAGCCAAAAATGTTGTAAAAAACAATCTATTTTGACTTGTGAGCATTATTGGACATTTAAAAAAACAAGATTATTGATAGTAAAGACCTATTGGTGATCGTTGTAACTGATGACAAAAGATCCTGTTGAAAGCCAACCATAGAATTTTCTTTTGGTCCTCACACCTCTCTCTCAAAGTCAAAGAGAAGTGGACGAACACGAAGCACAACTATGAGGAGTAACAACCCCACACATCACAAAGCACATCTCTTTGTCCCTAAGATTAATATTTGTTTTTCTTTTACACGTGGAATAGTCAAAGATTGTTGAAGATATTTGACTCACAATTTTAATAAGCATAAGTTTAATACAAGTTAGAGTTGGGAATTGCACATATACAACATTTTTAAGTTGTACATTGAGTACACAAACCTAATCTAGGAGTCAACACCTTTTACATCAATAACTTATAATGAGATTGCATCAAGGTAACTTTTGAAATACCAATTAACTCAAGTTCAAAGCTTTGAATAAGGTAATTTCTAGTAATGGAAGTTACCTGTTACGAGTTGAAATGTATACCTTGAACAATAAGCTATAATCTTCCAAACAAATGATTCTCCATAGGGGTTTTGTTTTTGATTTTCTTGCTCACTGAAATATTAAGAACACAGTGATAACAAAGTAAAGTGGAAAAGTCGCAATTCATTTAGTACAAGACAAAAATAAAAGAAGAGAATACATTCTTCATGAAACAGTAAACTAGATGGCATAGCTCTAAGCTAAACTTCTAGGTAAACACTCATACTAAATACAAGCCTAATAATCTAATCATTCGAGAAAAAATTGACAATTGGCCATATTGAGAAGAAATTGACAATTGACTAAGTCAAAGAAAAATGTATGGCCGTCAAATTGTTTATCAATGATTGAAGAAAATGAACTTTCTACTTATGATGATCGTCCGGAATTGAATTATAATCAAATTTCTTTGGGTTCTTTACCAATGTTGTTTTTCCCAATATGTAACGTCCCGCGTTTTTAGAATTAAGCCTTTTTGGAATAATCGAGCATGTTCGCTCAAGTTCTATTTTGGAAAATGAGAAAGTTCAGTTACCAATGAGTTAAGTCTTGATAATTTAGGAATTTAGTTTTGGTTTGCATCCCCAATATTTAAAGAAAATCCAAATCGTTTTTGATTTAGGATTACTCAATTATTTAAGAGTCTTTGATTGAGGTTTTAATTTTGAAAAAGAATTTCGGAGTTTAAAACAAATCCCTAGAATTTTCCCTCTCATTATTTGTCATTCTTCTAATTTGGAGAATTAAAAGAAAGAAAAAAAAAAAAGAAAAAGAAAATCCTAACCTAAATCTCTCCCCCCTCCCTTTATCGTGTAGCGCTGCCAGACCCCCCCCCCCCGATTTTCTTCAGCCGCCGCCAACACCCACGCAACCATCAGCCTCTCTCTCTCTCGTTTTGCGCCGCCACCCATCCCTTCTCCTCTTGGTTTCGCACAACCACTAGCAGCCCCTTTCGTTCCTCTTCTTTCGCGCGCAACCACGACCACCTCGACGTGCCGCCACCGCCGTGCGACGAACCTGCAGCCCGATGCTCCACGTGAGGGCAGCTGCGAACGAGCACTCTCATCCCAGCCGTGCGACGCTGTCTCGCGAACAAGCCCTGACCGTAGGACCTTCGGCACGACTCCAGCGAGCATCGGGGTAGAAAACCCACACAATCTCTTCATTGTTCGATCGACCCACGCGAGCTCGACAAGGAACCTCATCGAATTCGCATCTCTCTAGCCTCCTTTGTGCACAATTTGGACTTTCAGCCAGCTACAAACCCGCCTTCCTTTTCTTTTCGGTATACTTAGTACTCACGTATTCTTAAATAGCCTTAGTTCGGAGTTACCCACCCTCTAACAACCTTGCTATGCGATTTTAGGCCCTTACGACCACGAAACAGCAAGGATTTGAAGCTGTTCGACGAGCTTCCGGTTCAAGGCGATATCAGAGAGTTCGAATAAGGTTTAAGGGTGGTTTTTGGTCATTTTTTGTGAGGGACAGCAAGTGTAACGCCCCAGGCCCAGGATTCGGAATCCGAATTCGGCCCTTAACGGCCCCGGCATTCCCCTGCGACCTGGCCACGCCACCATACTTGTCTGATACTACTTCTAAGATTGAAGACTGTCCCCACAAACCAACACGGGGTCCTTTTAGCATGCTTTGTCCTCACTCACATGCTTCCTAGGAAAATTCCCAGGAGGTCACCCAACATAGAACTTCTCCAAGCTAAGCACGCTTAACTTCAAAGTTCCTATGATTGAGCCACCGAAAAGGAAGGTGCACCTTGATGGTATAGGTAGTATCTATCAATTCTTTTAAGCTTATCTTGACTATACTTTCATGCCCTCAGGATCCCTCTCATTCAGATGTGGCCTCGGTTCATTCATGTACCCCTCCTAACTCGGGTGTTACATGCCCACCAGCTTCCCCAGCTTCCGCCTTGGTTCGTCCCCGAACCACATCCTACTGGGAGAGGTTCTGCTCTGATACCATCTGTAACGCCCCAGGCCCAGGATTCGGAATCCGGATTCGGCCCTTAACGGCCCCGGCATACCCCTGCGACCTGGCCACGCCACCATACTTGTCTGATACTACTTCTAAGATTGAAAACTGTCCCCACAAACCAACACGAGGTCCTTTTAGCATGCTTTGTCCTCACTCACATGCTTCCTAGGAAAATTCCCAGGAGGTCACCCAACATAGAACTTCTCCAAGCTAAGCACGCTTAACTTCAAAGTTCCTATGATTGAGCCATCGAAAAGGAAGGTGCACCTTGATGGTATAGGTAGTATCTATCAATTCTTTTAAGCTTATCTTGACTATACTTTCATGTCCTCAGGATCCCTCTCATTCGGATGTGGCCTCGGTTCATTCATGTACCCCTCCTAACTCGGGTGTTACAGCAAGTATTACACCCTTTTCGAACTCACATATGTGCTGTAAACTAGTATCTAAGCTTTGGGTACTTTTGGTGCAGGTTCCAATCAATTCCTAGGTGCCAATAAGATTGGAACCAACTTGTGGGACCGTTCCTTGAGTTGTTAGGAGCGCGTTAGGACTTTAGGTAAGTGGATTTCTACCTGTGGAGTCTGTTTGTTGTGTGCTAGCATGTTGTATGCCTTGTCCATGTTATATTTCTATGATCTATACATATTGCTTCTTGAATTATATGTTGTGTGAGATATTGGCTAGATGTTTGTTGCGTATGTTGGATTGTTGGGATGTTTTGATAGATTTTGGTTGAATTGCTTGGTGCTTCATTATGATTGTCAAAATGAACATGTTATTTATGTTGTGAGCGTGTTGCATAGTTGCCATGGCTTCCGGGCATAAAGCATGGTCTAGTGGCATGATGTGTAGGATTCATGCGTTCAGTGAGATTGTGAGGTCAGAGGGTCTTGTGTGATTAAAAAGGAAAGTCAGGTGAATACCAGGTGCCTCGGGTAAAAATGGTCGAGGGGTGGTATGTCACCAATGGATTAAGAGGAGCATCGGGTGCCTTGGGTAATATGGCCAAGGGGCGATGTGATGAGTCAATATGTTGTGAAAGTCATCGGGTGTCTTGGGTAATATGGCCAAGGGGCGATGTACAGTTTGATTGTGAAGTCATCGGGTGCCTTGGGTAATATGGCCAAGGGGCGATGCACAGTTCGAGGCATTGGGTAATATGGTCAAGGGTCGAACACTGAGCGCCATAGAGAAACGTTGAGGCCCTGGGTAATATGGTCAGGGGTCGGCGTGACTCGAAGGAGTTAGTCTCAGAGAGCTTTGTGAGGGCTATGAGTGTTGAGCGAGCTCGTGGAGCTTGAGAGAAAACTGAGTTGCATGGCATGGTGTGGAATTCATGTGTTTTGAGTATGCATGGCATGGTGTAGAATTCATGTGTTTTGAGTGTGCATTGCATGGTGCGGAATTCATGTGTTAGGTGCATGGTTGTTGCACGATTGTATTAGTTGAGTATGTTCTATGTGCTGATTGCTCAACTTGTATATAAGACATGTTATTGTGATTGAAAAGCATGATGTTTGCCTTGTATGTTGTACATTGTTTGATGGCTCTTCAAGTGTGAGCCACTTACTCAGTACCGCTGTATTGTACTGATCCACCACTAGATTTTGCAGGTGATGAGGAATACTACGAGCCTGGTGATGCTGAGGAGCAGGCTTGAGAAAGCAAAGCTTACGAGTTTAATTCTTCAATAGATTCTGGTTGTTTAAACATTGTTAGGAGAGACAAATTTTTGTGTTGATCATTAGGTGTTGTTTAGGATAATGGTTATCAATTTACTCGTTTAGTGCTTTGAATTAGACTCTATTTGAATTGCTTAAATTGAATGGGAATGGTTACGAGATCTGACTCGTAATCCTGTTGTATCTTTATTTAGTGTTATGTTGATGCTTTAGCAGGTTGTAAAATTTTGGTTTAAGCAAAACCACGTCGTTATGCTGCCGAATTTTCGATAGCCCCTTAAAGAATAATGTGATTAAGATTAGTAGTTCTTTTAGATAGTCTCTTGAGAATTTGGGGGCGTTACACAATAAAACACAACTTACATGGCCTGTTTCTAGACATCCTTTATAGAAGCATCACCCTCCTAAGCAAGTTTACTTATGAAGCCTTTAGTGGCAGTATAATTTTTTTTTAAAAAAAAAAAATGTGGAAGTGACTCTCTGTTGGACTGCTATCATTGTTGCTCTCAGCTTCTGTTTCCCCTTCCCATACCTTAAATGTAGGGTAGGATAGTAAGATGAAAAAAATGCATATTGTAGAAAGGGAGATTCTAAACAGGGAGGAATTCACAATACTTTGCATCATTAAAAAAAAAAAAAAAAAAAAAAAAAAAAAAAAAAAAAAAAACCTATAGTTTTTCGTAGACATCAAGGGTTCATATAAACCTTGCCTTAACACTAATTTACCACAGAAAGCAAAACACCACTTCTCACCAAGGAACTCTTGTTAGATGTCAAAGTGCTAAGATATCAACAAGATTCTATGGTAGGGCCTATATTAGGTGGTGGAACACATCAGTTTGGTGGCTTACATGTTGAATCTACCTAATTACACTACCATTCATCTGATGTTTCATATCTTCTAACTACAGTAGGCCATGGGTAATTAATTTAAACTCAAAATGGAAGTTAGTTTATTAATTGCAAAGTTTTTATTTGCCAACATGAGCTTACCTTTTTCCCTACTTCTTCTAAGAGGTCATAGGTTCAAATCTCTCACCTCATATATGATGTAATATTCTCAACTAAAATTGCAGAATTTGCATTTACAAACCATAACAGCCGCTTATTTATAGGCACAAAAGGAGAATGGGAAAACTGGTTCATAGTTAAATAAAACAATACCAATTTAAAACAAAATCCCCAAGCACATTTACTTTGTCCACATTTTCGATAAACCTTTCGTGGTAGAGTTTCCTTGGATAGTTTCCTATTAACATGTCTACCAGATACTTCAAGCCATCACCCACAAGCTCACTACCCCCAAATGCTAAAGCATTGCTCTTCTCACAACTTAATGGAGAGCACCATCTTGAGGTTGATTTTGGGATACCTTTTTCCCACCTCAACTTCAGAGCAAAGACAGACCCACAGTGACATTTCACCAAAAAACCTCACTCCCCACAACTAAATCTTAGCTCAAATTATTTCACTACACAAGCTCAAAAACAGAAGCAGACAAGAATTAATCCTTCCACCTAATTAAGCATTCACCAAAGACCAAAATTTCAGACAGACAACCAAACTACTTCAGTGGATGAAATGAAACCAAGAATTACGACCAGAAAACACTTGCAGGCTTCCAGAATTGCCCCTTTTTTGTTAAGCTTCGAATATTTTCAGACTCGTTAATCTCAATTTAAGCAAATGGTCCAGTTAAAACAAAGCTAAAAGAGAAGTATTCTAAAATTGAAACTGAGTACAGCAAGAATACCCACTCAATGTAAATAAAGCATGTATCGTTTGACTATTTAATTCATTTTTACTCTCATGTGCTTTTCCAACTACAGTGTTCATTTTATTTCTTTAACTTGCTTTTCCAATTTATTTTTCATAGCTTGAAGAGCTCCTATTTCCAACTACATTAAATGAAAATTGAATGCTATACCTGAAAAATATTATTAGTTGTGTTAGTTCATTTTATTGAATCAATTTACCTTGATTGTGAATCAGCTGTTAAAATAGGAAGCTGGTTAAAAAGGGAATTTTACCTTTTAACAAAAAGCAGAGAGTTTGTTAAGAAATAGCAACCTTCTAAAAGCATTGCTTGTTACTATCTTTTTCCTGATATAATATGATTCAAATAGAAATAAAGAGGTAAGAGAGATTCAATTGAGTGATTGTAATTCTAAAAGTTTGAACACTTCTGAATAATATTGATTACAAACTAGATGAATTTGAAAATAGTAATTTGTATGAGTACATTTATACCCCAAACATTTTGCTGGGTCAATTTTATATACTAACTTGCAATTTCACGTGAAGTAAACTGCTACATAACTACATATAAGGCATATAAAATAAGTATGCTATAAAATTTGAGTATTATGCACATTTCATCAAATCAAAACAGAGTAATTTTAACTCAATCAATAAAACATATTTTGACATAATATTTATGTTGTCATTTTGTAAATTATGTCTTATTGTTTTGCTACAATAAGCACTTAGGGACTAAAAATTGACCGCTAAAACACATGAAACAGAGATAATCAATAGAGAAAAAGATGAAGAAAGGAATTAAGAACCAACAGAAACAACAAGACATGAAAATGGAAATAGACAAGTGTTAAAAGGAGGAACCTTGAGAGCAACTGATCTGCCACTGTAGGCTTCACACAGAACCGCCTTCATGAGCATAGAAGTGGAAACCATTGCCCAATACTAATATTTCATGTGATTTTTGACAAGTTGTCCAACAGCAAGGACAACCATGAGATAGAGTTCTTTGGAAGCACAAAACATCCATACGAAAAAGGTTTAAGAGAAAAAAAAAAGATATCAAAGGATGAAAACGACCTAGGATTACAAACCAATCATCGATCTTTTAAGATCCACTACAATAGTTCAGAAAAGTTCTACATACCTTTAATCAGGGAAATTACGGATGAAAGAACCCATTGGAAGATTTAAGAAATAACTAGCTCATTCACAGGAAGGAACTAAATAATTGAGGGATTTGAAATCTATCCCACTGTAATGCAAGAAAAGAAAAGAAAAATGGAGAAGTAAAGAATAGTAGGAACCAGAAGAGATTATTGCAATTGAAGACAAAATGGAAGTGCAAAAGATTAGAAGACAAACCCGAGCGAGATAAAGGGAAAACATAATCTGTTATCATTGTGAGGGAGAAAAAGATCGATTTAGGGCTAGAGAGTGTGAGAAAGAAGATGAATAAATGTGATATTCTCTTTTCCGTAACGTTAAAAGAGTAGCCAACACAAAAAAAAAAAAAAAAAAAAAAAAAAAAAAAAAAAAAATTAATTAATTAATGCTATAATCACATACTATGAAAGGTAATATTTGGTGTAGTGACATCTAGTCAATGCCCCCCACAAATACCTTGAAGTTTTGTAGACATTGCAATAAACATTACTAAAAGCGTCCTCACAACCACTTATATTGTAATTGTAGCATAGGATGTCCAAATGCATCCACTATTGCTTACTTAATAGCTTTATCTTTGGATTTTTTTAGAACTAATTGACATTCTTCATTCAATATGTGAGCAAGGTCCAACATAGTGAGGTAGATGATCATCTTTCATTTTCAGCATGAGTTTTGATAATGGTTGAACCTATCATGGTAGGAGCAACAACATTAGTGGTGGTACTTGCAGCCATCAGTCGGTTAATTGTCTTCAGATTTTTGGAAATACGTTGTATATAAAAAACTGTTACACACTAGCAAATAGATTACAATGCAACTGACTAGAAACAAATACAGAGTAAATATATCTACAGACACTGTGCATAACAAAAATTACAGAAATCATAATTAAACCATATCAGAAGATCAAAGCGCTCCGATGTTCGTAGATGATCCGATTGACACCACGTCAAGTGAATAGAACCTGTAAAACAGAAGAATGTGATGATATTGGTAGTCAAGGCACGCTTCCAAAGCACTGTCCTGAAGACAATTATTTGCTCTAAACGGGTTGCTAGCAGATTACAACGATTGTCTCAACAGGATACAACGACTAACTCCGGTAGAACAACAACCTAGAACTACTCGGATCTAGCAGAACTCTTGGATACTTGCTCTCAACTCGACTCAAGATCAAAAGAAACAAAAAAAGAAAGAAGAATGCTCCAAATGAAATGGGATGATTCAAATGAAGAAACAAGTTGCTATTTATAGGCTAGCAACTTAGTAACTCCAAAGAACAAAAATAAATAAAATTGAAACATATGAAAAGTATAACTCAATTGAGTTATAACACCAAATTTAACTTCCATATGTTAAATTTGTAATTGAAACATCAAATTGAATTGAATTGAATTTGATGTTTCAATCCATTTTGAAACTTTTGATGAATTGAATATAAACATCACTTTCTTTCACATTTTATTTTTAATAATATCCAACAATGTGTACGTTCAAAGTCCTTTCAATCAATTTCCATGAGGTTTTGGCCCATTTGATGGATTTTTCTCAATAATGGCCAGCCTTAAACCTCTTCAATCCCAAAATAAAGTAATTTAATTAGATTGGTTTATAACCTTTGGATCTCTCTGTTTTAGGATCCTAATCAGTCTCAAAGCATTCTGTGCAGTGTACAAAAATGGAAAGCTCTGAATAACAGAATTGTTCGACAAGATGACCAGAGCACTGTACACTGAATATATTGAGAATTCTCAGGACACGTATAGCGAAATAACAGGGTACAAATAATAAATAAATAGTAAATGGAAAATACAATAAACGATAGGAAAATAACATATATTTTATGCTAACACATCCAAATAGAGTTTAAGGTTCTTTTTCGGTAAAAGCAACCTCATGAGCTCTCTTTCATTCATGGTTAAGGTTTTTGAATTAAGTTTGATCTTTGGACTCTTGTTTTTGTTGTTCAGGAGGTGTTATTGCTGCTTTAGAAGAATTTAGAGTCGTTAAGTAAATGGTTTATGTTGTTGAGTATGTTTGTTGTGTGCCTAGCATGTTGAGTGTATTTGCTCAAATTTAGCATGTGATGTGTACTTTTACGAGTTCTTACGCTTCCTGCTAAGCTTGGATTGTTGAGTTGCTTTATGATTTCTTATGGATGTGAGCATGGTGTTTTGATGTGTATGTTGTGATGTCTAAGCATATTGCATTGTCTAAATAAGCATAAGGGTTATGTTAAGAGCATGGGCACGTCTTATGTAGGTTTTGGCATAAAACATGGTCTAGAAGCATGATGTGTAGGATTTATAATGAGATTGTGAAGTCAGAGAACATTGTGTATTTATAAAGGAAAGTAGGGAGAATACTAGTGCATCTCGAGTAAAATAGTCGAGGGGTGGTATATTACCAATGGTTTAATAGAAGCATTGAGACCTTTGATAATATGGTCAAAGGTCAGTGTGATCAGACTAGAAATTGAGTGTTGAGGCATCGATAAGGGCCAATACGTCATGAAGTCATCGAGTGCTCTGGGTAAAAATGGTCAAGGGTCGAACGCTAAGTGCTATAGAGAAGCATTGAGGCCCTAGGTAATATGGTCAGGGGACGACGTAACTCAATGGAGTCGGTCTCAGAAAGTTTTGTGAGAGCTAAACATGAGTGGATTCTTAATGAGTTTGATGAATTTGAGTGTAGTTGCATGAGCATGGCTGAGGGATAACACTGTTTTGATGCTAGTTAGTTTCCCTAAATCTTGTTTATCTTTGTGTTAATATGTGCAAAAAATGATAAATAATGAGTATAATATTGTTGTAGGTCATATTTGAGTGTTCGAGACTGATCGGGGTGAAAACGTGCATAAAAGAGCAAAATTGACCTAAATATCCCTCGGTCAACTCAAGTCAACGCTTCCAATGAAAGGATCGAATCCCACAGTGGAAGCGTGTGCACGTGTTGCATCGATTTTTTATTTAGAAATTACAACACATAAAAGAAAAATATTCATAATGCAGTATAGGTTAAGCGTAAAGAGAAGAGGATATACAAACCTTTGTAGGCTCTTCTTCACCAATTGAACAGCAACACTTCGTTCTCCCTTAACGTACGGTAACCTCAAACAATAATTGGACACCACCAAAGAGTCTTCCCTGCCATTCTCTTGGCGATGACCGGTTTGTGTCAATTTGAGAGAGAAAGAGCTTTGAGAGTGAGGAACGTAATTTTCCGGAACAACTCCTAAATGCAGACACCATTGCATATATAGGAGGGGGAGGGAGGAGTTATTCTAACTCCCCCACTGCCCTGTAATGCAAGGGGTTTTTTTAATTTAATTAGTTTATTAAATCAAAATTAATTAATTAATTAATTAAATCAAATAATTATTATTTAATTCAATAGTTAATTATTTATTTAATTAAATATCATATATTTAATTAATACTTCATTTGAGTCATATTTAAATGCACATCTATCTCATAACTAATAGTTTTAATATGAATCCAATTTATATTAATTTTAACCTATAGTTTTAATCAGTGGCAAATCCAAAATTTTATGTTGAGGGGCTTGATATATTTTAAAATTAGTTTGTTCAATAAAAATTATGAGTTATATTTCAATATGTTAAAAAATACTAGTCCTTAGAATTTCATTAAAGTAACCATTTAGTCTTTGTACTAATTTCAAATTTATAATAATTTAGTCCTTAAACTTTAGGATACAATAATTTAGTCCTTGTACTTTAAAATTTATAACAATTTAACCTTACTTTGAAAAATCCTTCAAAATTAGGTGTCAATTTTTTTTTTTTTTTTATGTAGGTACTTAAATCTTTGTTATTTATAAACACATTTGGTTCCTAATTATTTAATTGATCTAGTTACATGTAAGAAATCCCGTTAAATCTTAACAATATGTTTTACGATATGGACTAAATTATTACACAATTAAAAATACATAAACTAAATTGTTACAAACGAAAATTCATGAACTAAATATAATATTTTGCTTTATAAGAGTTAATTACAATGTTTATATGCAATTAATTTCATTTAAAAATATATTTATTCATTTATATTTATATTTGATATTAAGAAAAATAATTTAAGAAAACATTAGCATTTTATTAAAAAAAAAAGGAAAGAAGAAAGAAAGCATTAACGTTTTTTATTTAAAATAAAAATAAAAAAAGAAAGAAAGAAAACGTTAACGTTTTTATTAAAAAAAAAAAAAAAAAAGAAAAGAAACAAACATCGACCTTTAAAGAAAAAAGGATTTAAACTAAAAAGAAACAATAAAAAATAATTGATACGTAGAAAATAAGTGTAAAAGGAAACACAAATTGATGTACATATTAAAAAGAAACAATAAAATAAACGCTAATTGTGTAAAAGGAAAAAAAAAAATAAAAAGGTATGACTGAGAAAGTTTCCTCTTATATCATCTCACTCTTTTAATTTTTAAATTTAGTTTGTTGCTTCTAATTTATTTTTCTTAGGTTGTTTTGTTTAAACTAAAATTAGAATTTGCTCAATCTTTTTTTTATAACAATTGTTTCTGTTAGAATATTTACCCATTCTGTTATTTTTACCTATGCTATATTCTTTTTACTGTTGTTTTGTATGGTTTTCCATTCTCCTATTGTAATGAGCCACGTGCTCTCTCTGAGTATTATTAATGTAGCCATTGTACTCAGCTTTCTGTGTTGAGCAAATTCCATTCCAAAATTCTCTGGTTTCTCTCTACAGTACATGGTATCAGAGCTCTTGGTTTCAGAGCTATCGATTTCATCATTTTTTTTTCTTATTATGGCTTCTTCGTCGAGTACCTCCTCAGTTGGTAATGACAAGCTTCCTGCTGTGTCCTCCACCTCTACGATGACTACTCCAGTTGCTACCCCTGTCACCTCCCAGAGATTGTCTTTTACCAGTACCCCTACCCCAAACTCTATCCCTCGAACCCTAAATCCCAATAATCTCCCATTCCAACCAAATCTACCTCAGCATCCCTGTGCTTTTCCTTCTACGAATCCTTCGGCTGGCTTTCCTTACCCACCTCCGGCGTCCTCTTCTCTCCCATGTTTTCCGACTTATACAAACTCTGCACCTCAGTTTTTCCCCCGCCCTGCAGCCTCCTTCTCCTTATCCAACTTTAACCCCTCCTCTCAATATCAAGCTCTCAGACTCCAATTACTTGCTCTGGAAAAACCAGCTCCTCAACCACATTATAGCTTTTGACATGGAGGTCTTTATCAACGGTACACCCCACCGCTGAAACACTTAGATGCTGCTCAATCTTAGGTAAATCCTCTGTTTCTCACTTGACAAAAGTATAACCGAACTCTCATGAGCTGGATTTATTCCTCTCTTAATGAAGGTAAACTAGGAGAAATTATAGGGTGTTCTACTATATTTGAAATCTGGGAACATTTGTGTAGTGTGGATGAGTCTTCTTCTACAGCTCGAATTATGGGTCTTCGATCTCAGTTGCAAAAGATTCGAAAGGATGGTCTGTCCGTTACTCAATACCTCACCCAAATTAAAGATGTTGACGACAAATTTGCAGCAATCGATGAGCCATTCTCTTATCGTGATCACCTTGGATACATTCTTGAGGGCCTTGGCACTGAGTATAACTCGTTTGTGACCTCCATTCAAAACCGCACAGACCGTCCCTCGCTTGCTGATGTAAGGAGTTTACTCGTTGCTTATGAAGCACGCTTGGAGAAGCAATCCACAGTTGATCATTTGAATTTGGTTCAGGCCAACCTCGCAAATTTATCTGTTCCCTCTAATCAAAAACAATCCTCCAGACCCAACTCTGCTCCTTTCCGCCCAAACTTCCCCGTTCGCAGTTGTCTTATCCATTCCCTCAATCTTTTCCCTTCCTGTCGTCTAGTCCTGGTGTTTTAGGGAGACCTCAATCCTCCCCTCGTCCCCAGAAATGGCCCCCTCAATCAAAATCGACCCTAATGTCAGATATGCCGAAAGCTTGGGCACATTGCCCTTGTGTGCTATAATTGGCATAATCCCTTGTACCAAGCCCCAAACTCTTCATCTCCCCAAGCTCTTTTTAATCAGTTTCAACAGCCTCACCAATCTGCCACACCTTCCTCTTCTGCCACTGATCATTCCCCTGTTACGCTTTCTTCGTCTTCTATACCTGATGAAGCGTGGTTCATGGACTCTAGCGCCACTCACCATATGATCCTGATATCACCAATCTTCAACATTCCACACCCTACACTGGAAATGAGCAAGTTGTAATTGGCAACGGTAAGTCCTTACCAGTTCTTAATATTGGCTCTTTGTCTTTTCGCTCCTCTTCCTCTATTATTCCCCTTAACTTGAAATCTGTGTTGCACGCTCCTAATTTATCTCATAACCTCATCAGTATTGCTCGTCTTTGTCATGATAATAGAGCGTTTGTTGAATTTCATTCCACTCACTTCTTTGTGAAGGATCTTCAGTCTCGGACAATCCTCCTGTAGGGCCTACTTGATGGTGGTTTATACAAGTTATCTCTACCTTCTGCTTCCAATGGTTTTGCCTCCTCAAATGGTTCACCCGCTGCTTTCATTTCCACTCTCCAAGATATGTCTCTATGGCATCGTCGCCTTGGTCATCCGTCATTTCATATTGTTCAGAAAGTACTTATGGATTGTAATTTTAGTTTTAGTTCTTCATCGAGTCAATTTTGTAACTCTTGTCAAGTGGCTAAGAGTCATCGACTCCCGTTTCCTGTTTCTACTTCTCGATCAGTTGAACCATTTGCTTAAGTGTACTCTGATCTTTGGGAACCTTCCCCGATAAAATCAATTAATGGAGCAAGATATTTCATCCTTTTTGTTGATGATTATACCAAATACTGTTGGATTTATTTGCTGCAATCGAAATTAGATGTTCTGTCGACTTTCCTTCAATTTAAAGTCATAGTTGAAAACCAATTCAATACCACCATCAAAGCTTTACAATCTGATGGAGGAACAGAATTCAAACCTCTCTCTCCAGTGCTTATTTCCAATGGTATTGTACACCGAATTTCATGTCCTTATACCCCGCAACAAAACGAAAGTGTCGAGAGGAAAACCAAGCATATGGTTTGAGGTTGGCCTGTCCATTCTAGCTCACTCTTCGGTTCCACATTAGTTCTGGTCTTCTGCATTCTAGACTGCTGTCTTCCTCATAAATCGTCTACCCACTTCTGTGCTTAATCTTCAATCTCCATATTTTACTCTCTATAACAAGCCTCCCGACTACAAACTTTTAAAATCCTTTGGTTGCTCTTGCTTCCCGTTTTTGAGACCATACAATGATAATAAATTACGATTTAGGTCACGTGAATGTGTCTTTCTTGGTTATAGTACCTCTCACAAAGGCTATCTTTGTCTTGATTTCTCTAATGGTCGCTTGTATGTGTCTCGACATGTCATATTCAATGAGGCTTCCTTTCCATTTCAAAACAATCCATCTCTCGTCCCTTCATCAGTAAAGGAATATCAACCTGATTATTTTTATCCTCTTGGACCTATGTTCCCTCATCCTACATCGTATCCCTTATCATCTATGTCCATCTCTTCCTCATTACCGTTGCCTTCACAGTCGTTGCCAATTACAACCTCTTCATCTCCTATATTGAGTCATGCCACCAACACTCCCTCCCCTCCCGCAAGCCCACCCTCAATTCCTCACTCTCCTCAATCTGATATACATCCACCAGCCATCCCTCATCCTCCCCTGTCCACCTCTCATTCAGCCTCTCGAGATTCATCATCCTCTACTGATTCTCCAATTTCTACTCCTTCACCCTCACCTTCACCACAGCTTCCTCAACCTCCTCCATCCCAAAATGTCCATCCAATGATTACTCGTTCAAAAGATGGCATCTTTAAGCCCAAAGCTTGGTTGGCCTCCACCAAAACCTCACCAATGATCACCTCCACAGAACCAAGG
This sequence comes from Luffa aegyptiaca, assembly GCA_017139565.1. Lineage (NCBI taxonomy): Eukaryota > Viridiplantae > Streptophyta > Magnoliopsida > Cucurbitales > Cucurbitaceae > Luffa > Luffa aegyptiaca. The sequence goes on from CM029397.1 coordinate 9,457,931, forward strand.
AATTATCGGATGGCTCTTCAGGATCGAAACTGGTCTGTTGCGATGAATGCTGAGTATGATGCCCTCATCCGTAATAGGACATGGTCCCTTGTCCCTTTACCCAGTAATCAGAAAATGATTGGATGCAAATGGGTCTTTTGCATCAAGCTCAAGCAAAACAGTGATATTGATCGTTATAAAGCCCGTTTGGTAGCTCAAGGATACACACAAGCTCTCGGAATTGACTATTTCGAAACTTTCAGCCTTGTTGTTAAGCCCGCTACAATCAGAATTGTTCTATCCTTGGCTATATCTCGTGGCTGGCCTATCTGCCAATTGGATGTGCACAATGCTTTCCTCCATGGTGATCTAAAGGAGGAGGTGTTCATGCGTCAATGATGAGGCCGAAGTTGTCGAGGCTCCGAGTGTCAAAACGAATTTATAATCACCGATCACTAAACTACTTGCAGTAGTAGTGGTCGGGGTCGAACACAGGGAACAACTAGTTTACTTCTAATTTCTTTTGTGTTTGGTTATAGAAAGGGGGTTGAAGAGGATGATGAAATTGGCAGGAAAAGTAAATTGCAGGAAATTAAATGGCAGGAAAGTAAATGGGGAGGTTGGCTAATCTCACCTTGCCGCTCACTGTAGCTGGGGACTTTCGGGATCAGTACATTTACTTTTTATTCATCGATTAGCAGATAATGATTTACATGCATGCTGTCTAATAGGTACTCTAAATCAATTGACTCGATCCCAACATCCATCGACTCAATTACTAGTTATTAATCAACTAACCTCACGAACCCGTCAAAGTTAATTAATTAAGTAACTGCATTAAGATCAAGATATCCCTAGAGCGCTAACCCAATGGACCCATTGAATCAACATGCAATTGATTAATTAATTAATTAACCTGACCACGATTAATAAATTAACTAATTGTTGCCCTAGGCTAGAATACCCATAACCAATAAGGGGAAATCTAATTAATTACAAATATTGGCTTAGACCCTAGATCTATCGAGTCAAGCAACAATCAATTCAGAAAACTATTGAACTAACTATCCATTAGCTACTTGGAAATTAGTTCCTTAGCGAGTTATTAACATACGAGTTGCGAGTTAAGGCGTCAATCTAACCTACTGTGCATGCTAATTATAAAAGCGGGAATCTAAGGCCACGAACAACAAATAAATCATACGTAAAGCTCAGAAAACTCAAGATACACAACCAATCAATTCAGAAAACTCTGAAATCTCATAAAAAGACAAATGTACTTACAATCCTGAGGTCCCAACTACAGTGAACGGTGCTTAGACGGCCATAGACAAGCCTAGTCCAAGCCCAAGGCTCGAAAAACCAACCTAATCTACCTAGAAACTATAAAATACAAGGGAAAAAGTGGAGAAATTGGAGCTAAACCGAGAGAAAAAGGGGAAAAACGGTTGTTGGCTCCCCAAAACTTATGACCTAAATCGAAATCTGCTCTATTTAAACAGCAAAGTGGTGTCGAGACGCCGTGGCCAGCGTTGAGACGTCGACGGTGATTCTTCCGGTCCTTCAAATCCGAGGCGTCGAGACGCCATCTCTCGGGTCTTCCTTGTTTGGCTACTTCAAAACTTGATCCTTTTGACGTTGTTTTCGAGTCTCGAGTGCTCCACTTTGGTCTTTTCACCGTCTCGACATCCCACGGACTTCAAGATGGATCAAAACCACGTTAATTTCCTCGAATTAACGTCAATTTCGAATATGGGCTCCCTAGAAGCGCTTGATACCAACCTCCTACAAAATACAACTTTAAGCAAAATAATTATCGTAAAACTAGCAAGATTAAGACAAATAAACAGGGACAATTTGGTCCCATCAGTCAACCACCTGGCTTTGAAAACCCCAACTTTCCCAATCATGTGTCCTTTGGTTACATAAAGCTCTTTATGGCCTAAAGCAGAGTCCTAGGGTCTGGTTCTCAAAGTTAAGCTCATGTTTGCTAAATTGGGGTTTTGTGGCGTCATTGGCTGATTCTTCAATGTTTATTTACAAGGCTCAGTCTCAGATTGTCGTCTTCCTTGTTTATGTGGATGACATTTTGGTAACAGGCTCCAACTTTCCTCTCATTCAGCACTTTGTCTCTGATTTAAATCTTCATTTTTCGTTGAAGGATATGGGTAATCTGTCATACTTTCTCGGAATTCAGGTTAAACGAAACAAACATGATCTGCACTTTGAAGGATTGGAATTCCGTAATTCCGTAAAGCGGAAGCGTGATTGGGACCGACTCGTAATTAATTTTTGTTTAATCTAAAATACCAATACATTGGCAATAAATTTAGAACTATTCTAGATTTATATTAAGGCTAAGCATACAAAAATATTAGATCTAAATCTAATTTATATAGTAACAAGTTACTTACTCTCGTTGACGACTCTGATTAAATTCACCAACTGCTTGTGAATTAATCACGAACTAGTGCGAACACCACCACTATGGCTGCACCGGTATGACTCTGAGACTTCTAGAGGCAGGAGACTGGTGGGAGTCTAGAGGAAGCCTTGAGGGGAATTCTCTGAGAGTAGGAGAATGAATGAGATGTCTTTCACCCCACCCCAGGGGTCCTATTTATAGGTAAAGGCCAAGACCTTTTTCCTAATAGGAAAAGGAAGACATTTTCCTAATAGAAAAAGGTCTCTAATTTTAATAAATAATTAATTAATTCCATAATTAATTAATTTACCCAATTAAATATCATATATTTAATCTTAGGGATTTTATTAAAATTAAAATTAATATGAATCCAATTCATATTAAATTTATTTGAACTCTTTCTTATATTTTCTTTCCTAACAGGAAAAGGTCTCTAATTTTAATAAATAATTAATTAATTCCATAATTAATTAATTACCCAATTAAATATCATATATTTAATCTTAGGGATTTTATTAAAATTAATATGAATCCAATTCATATTAAATTTATTTGAACTCTTTCAAATATTTTCTCTCAAGAATTAATTTTTTAAATTAATTCAAAAATTATATTATAAAGTTTCATAAACTGAACACTTTATACGATTATACGATTCCCCAAATAAATTGAACACTTTCAATTTACAATTTATACTTAATTGTCTCAAGTCTCTTTACGAGCTACCAGTGGGACCTAATGGACCTACAGATCAGAAGCTCCAACGATACGAGACTAATTGGCGAAACTCATTAACCAAATTTAGTCAACATTCGTTAACTGTGGGTCACTCCACTAAAGACCCACAACTGCACTCTTCTCACTGTAGAATATTTCTATGTCCACGGATATCGACCAAGCAGTAAGTCAATCCTTCACGTGTGTTCGTAACACCAGCTGGGTCAAATTACCGTTTTACCCCTGGGTTACCTCTGGTTCCTTAAGTACCACTGATTCCTCTAATGAACAAGTTGTTTAGGGTCCAACCACTAAACAGGAGTTCCTCTCGGGCCAGGAGAAGATGGCGCGCCTTTGTTCAAGCCTCGGAATCAGCCCTTAAGGGAACACACATCTACTTACCCCAATAGGGAAAGGAGTGAATTCCATCTTGTACTGTTATGTTCCCAGCCCCCATTCGGTCTTACCCCTAAAATGGTAGGATTATTGAGTCGGCGAACTAGCCACTCTCACCCATACAAATCTAAGGACAATCCCTCCTGAAAGGGGTTCATAATAGACTCAGGATTGAGATTGAGTTACCTAGGTCATCCTATTGAAATAGAAACCTAAACTAGTTAACGACGTTATATCTAGTGGTTACTATTTTGCGGTCAGGTCTTATGCAAACTCATTGCATAGGATACCCCCCCACCCGCATGTCTCCTACATGGATGCCTTGGATCATTGCATCTGTATCGAATACAAGGTGGGCCGTATCACATAGTGTCACCAGGATAAGGTACCCAGCCTTATCCCTATACTATAGACCTTTTAGGTTGTTACTTGAACACCGATCCCCGTATGTCCCCACATACTAGTTCAAGTTTCATTTAAACAACCTTGGATCTTAGTTTATTGGATTTAGGGTTTATTAATGCAAACTCGATTATTCAATAACCAAATTACTGAATTACTCAAATAACGCTTTATTGAGATCGATTAATTTGTTTCATTTACTATCTACGAGTTTTAGGGCATAAAACCCAACACACTTATCTCAGCAGAAATATATTTTAGACTTGCTGTCTCGTGCTAGCCTGGACTCGTGCAAGCATTTTTCTTCCCCTATGGCGGTTGGTACTCCACTATCTTTACACGATGGTCATCCCTTGGACTCCCCTACAGAGTATCAAAGCTTGGTGGGAGCTCTCCAATATTGCACATTAACGAGACCGGACATCAGCTACACTGTAAACAAGCTGTGCCAGTTCCTTCATGCTCATTCCACTTCACATCTGCAGGCTGTAAAACGGTTGCTTCGATATCTCAAAGGCATGTCTCACCTCGGTATTCTCCTTTCTCCTTCACCACCTTTATCTATCATATGTTATACTGACATCGATTAGGCAAGTTGCCCGGATAATAGACAGAGCATAAGCGGATTTTGCACTTTTTTTGGTCCAAACCTCATTTCTTGGAACTCTTCCAAGCAAAAGGTTGTTTCTCGTTCAAGTGTCGAATCCGAGTACCGAGGCATGTCAAATGTGGCTGCTGAAATTTAATGGGTTCAATCAGTCCTTAAGGAATTGGATGTTGCTTCTCCTCCTCCACTGTTACTTTGTGACAATATCAGTGCAACTTATATTGCTGCAAATCCAATGATGCATAATCGAACTAAGCATATTGAGGTTGATCATCACTTTATTAGGGAGAAGGTAGCTCGCCAGTAACTCATTGTTCGTTTTGTTCCTTCGGAGGATCAGCTGGCCGATATTATGACCAAGGGCCTTCCATCTCCTCGCTTAACAAGTCTTCGATCCAAGCTCACCGTGGTTGCTAAACCCCATTCGCTTGAGGGGGGATGTTAGAATATTTACCCATTCTGTTATTTTTACCTATGTTATATTCTTTTTACTGTTGTTTTGTATGGTTTTCCATTCTCCTATTGTAATGAGCCACGTACTCTCTCTGAGTATTATTAATGCAACCATTGTGCTCAGCTTTCTGTGTTGAGTAAAATCCATTTCAAAATTCTCTGGTTTCTCTCTACAGGACAGTTTCTCTTGATATTTTTATCAATTTATTTAAAGTAGACAAAATATAATTTGTACATCTATGATACAAAATCTACGTAATTATCTTAGGAAAATTTTGAAGTTAAACACTAAAACAATTTCATGCTTAATTGAAATATGTTTATTTTAAAATACTGTAATTTGATTTTCCATGTTTAGATTTGAAATTTATCAAACACTACTAGCTTCTTATGACAACTAATTTTATTAAAAGCACAGCCAACAACAATTATTTCAAAAAACTACAACAATCTCAAACTAAGCCTTCACGTGTTTGGAATGATTTTTGATGAATGCTTTTAAAATTAACACCACTTTCTTGGTAAGCACATTTGAAAAATTAATAATTTAAAGTGAATTTAATATAATTTTTTTAGGCGGGTTGTTTAAGTGGTTTTCACATGATATTAAAGTCTCATGTGTTTTTTTTTTTGGAATAATATTAAAGTCTCATGTGTTGTTTCATAAATGTTTGCTTTTTAAAAGGTAATTATTATCCTTGGATAAAAATATTCTATGAACTAAGAGATTTAATTATCCTTCTTTGAAAATGAGATTTGTTTACTCGGGATCTTTTTTCTTGAAAAATGAGAAGGAGAGAGGAGTGAGAAGAGAGAAAATTACACATCACTTTCTAATTCAGGTGTAAATTAATTTTAATTGTTTTAAGTTATTATTAGTGAATTATTTAACTATATAATATAATATTTTAATTAAGTATAATAATTTAAAGGAAAAAAAATACACTTTTGGTCCCTGAGGTTTGGGTTAGGCTTCATTTTCAAACTCGACAATTTTAGTCACTGAGATTTGGATTTCATTTCATTTTAGTCCCTCCATCCATTTTTCCATTAGTTACAAACAGAAACGTGACGTGACACTTAGGGAAAAATACACTTTTGGTCTCTGAGGTTTGAGTTAGGTTTTATTTTGGCCTCTAAGTTTTCAAACTCAACATTTTTACCCCTAAGGTTTGGATTTAGTTTCATTTTAGTCCCTTTTTCAAATTTTCTATTAATACCAACGGATTGATGATGTGGAATACATTTTTTTATTAAAAAAAATATTTTTTTTGAATTTTTTAAATAAAATAATATATTAAATATTTTCTATTATTATTTTTCTTTTTCTTTTTTCTTTTTCTCCATCTTCTTCCTCCCTATCTTCTTCCTTCCCATCTTCTTCTTCAACCTAGTTCAAGTTCCGTCATCGGCGGCCGCCCTCCGTCTCCCTCATCGGTCGCCGCCAATTTTCTTTCTCTTCTTCTTCTTTTCTTTTTCTTTCTCCTTGTTTTCCTTTTTTCCACAAATTGAAAGGAGCTCCCGTTTTGCCAGAAAATGCAAAGAGAAGATTGTTGTACATGGATAACTTACTAAAATGAAAAACCCACAGCTGAAATCGAAATACCCACTACAAAATTTGCTGAAATAAAAAAAAAATCCACTGCGAAAAGGAGCTCCCATTTCAGATCTGTTGCCATAACTCGTACAATCGAAACCCACGCAGGCTACGACGTCGACGGCGGGGCTACGCTGTTCGGGAACTCGAGGTGCTACGATGATCTAGGTTTCAAATCTGGAGGAACTATGTTGCCAAAACTCGTGCAATTTCAGATTTGGGTTTCGACGGAGGAGCTACGACGTCGACGGCGGAGGGCAAGCGTTTCGACGACAGGTTTACGAACAACGGGCGAGCGTTTCGACGACGGGGCTACGAATAGTGGGCGAGCGTTTCGATAGCGGGGCTACGCTGTTCATGAACTGGAACAGAGGAGTTATTACGACGGATAGAGAGCGTTTGAGCTTAGTTCGTGAGCTCGCCGTGAGTTAGTGAGTCACAAGAAAAAGAAAAGAAACAAGAAAACAAGAAGAAAGTAGGGAAAAAGGGAGGAGAAGAAGAGGAAAAAAATTGGTCACCGGCGAGCGGCGGTCGCCCCCGGCCGGTGACTACTAGCGGTAGTTGCAAGGTGGTGGTGATGGTGAGGAGGAGGAAGAAGAAGGGAGGGAAAATGGGAGGGAAAAATGAGAGGGAAAATGGTAAATTTTTAAAAATATATATATATTTTTTAATTATTTTATTTTTAAAAATTTTAAAAATAATTTTTTAATAAAAAAATGGTGTCACGTCAGCAAACCGTTAAGATTTAACGGAAAAGTGGACGGAGGGACCAAATTAAAACAAAATCCAAACCGTAGGGGCTAAATTGTTGAGTTTGAAAACTCAGGGACCAAAATGAAACCTAATCCAAACCTCAGGGACCAAAAGTGTATTTTTCCCTATTTTTTATTAAAAAATATTTATTATAATTATTTTTTATCAAAAATATATTTTTATATTTTTATTTTTTCTCTCTCTTCCATCTCCTTATTCTTTCCCCTTTCCCTCTCACCTTTTTCCTCTCCTTTCTTTTTACAACTTCCATGGTCGCCGCCGCCATCACCGTCCGCCGTCCATGCCGCCGCCGCCATGCCGAACCGTGGACGACATCGCCATTAGATCGTCGCCAGAAATCACTATTCTTTTTTCTCTCATCTTTTCTTCTTCTTCCCTCCCCTCTACTCCCCTTTTTCATCTTCTTCCCTTTTCATTCCTTCCCTTTCTTCTTTACTGTTTTTTTTAAAGAATGATGGTTGAAACATTCTGAGCCCAGATTTGGAACAAGAGAATTGGGACAGGAGGAAAATGAACATCTAAACGTCGGCTTCGAACAAGAGAATCTGGCGACCGAGTAGATTGACACAACGGTGGAGACGACGTTAACGGTGGAGTAAAGTGTGGCATCAATCTTGAAACCCAGAATGTTGAACAGGACCGTCTTGAAACCCGGTGAGCTGTTGGAAGATCTGGAGTGCAACGACGATCACGAGTTGCGGTCGATTCTTTCGTTTTCGACGGGAAATGGAGGTTTTGTTCCCTTTTTAAAAAAAACCAGTGAAAGAAAGGGAAGGGAGGAAGAGGGAAGAAGAAAAAGAAAAAGAGGGGAAGAGGAGATGGAAGAAAAAGAAAAAAGGAGAAAAAAAAGAACAATGGTGGCGACGAATGCGATCGGAGACGGTGGTGGCTGCCAAATGAGTTGAGATTAGAGTTTGAGAGGGTTGAAGAAGAAGAGTAAGGAAGAAGATGGAAGAAGAAAAAAAAATGAAAAAAGAAAAAGAAAAAATTAATAAAAATTTATTTAATATATTATTTTATTTTTTAAAAAATTATAAAAATATATTTTAAATAAAAAACTAATGTCAGATCAGCATTTTAACGGAAATTATGACTGGGGGACCAAGAGTGTAATGAAATTCAAATAAGGGGCTAAAATGTCGAGTTTGGAAACTCAGGGACCAAAATGAAACCTAATCCAAACCTCAGGGACCAAAAGCGTATTTTTCCCTAATTTAAATTATTTTTTACATAAACAAAATCTATAAAACAAACACAAGTATTAATTCTCATGAATTAATTATCTTGCATATCCGAACACACAGACATATTATTCGAAGGTTTCTAACTTTCATGCCTTTAATATTGGTGATCCAAACCGTCTTAGTGATTTTAGATAATCAAAGATGTTTTTTTTTTCCAATAATCTTATCTCAAATAAAAAATATTTTTTAAAAATTGGATGTAATTTAATTGAAAAAATGCCTTGTAGAGAAACCCTCTGGAGATGGATTGTTAAAAATGAATGGACCAAAAATATTAAAAATATGTAGGAATAAAAAAAAAATATTTGTAATTAATATAATGAAGTTCAACCAAAGAAATTTGTTATTTAAAATGTTTTTTATTTAAAAAAAATGTAAGATATAGACACATTTTAGTAAATATATTTTAAGAAAAATGTTTAAACTAAACACCACCTTAATCTATATCTTAAAATCTAGCTGCCCCTAATAACTCGAAACAAAATTGAAGTCTTTTTTTTTTTTTATATATATAATTTCTCTCTTTTACATCAAATGGTACAAAACTGTCCGCCCATTATAGCAACCTCTTCTACTAATTTTTCCTTAATATTCTCGGAGTCCATTCTATTTCCATAAACTAACTTTGTAAATGCATGTTTGAGAGAATCACTTTTGTTATGTCTTTTAGTTATTTTGTCATGCCTAAAATAAGTGAGTTATCTTGGACATCATAAAAGTGATTTTGTCATTCTAAAATCACTCCAAAAAGGGTTTGTGCAAAAGTGATTTTATGACAAAAGGGTTTATAAGGTGCATTTCTGTCATCTCTCCCCCATGTTGGAATTTTTTTTTTTTTTTTTTTTTTTGATAATCCCCATGTTGGAATTATAGTTTAAGAAAATAGTCTAATTTTGTTACACACAAATATTATGAAATGAACTCGATGGAAAAAGTCCAGCTTTCAATATACTTATAACATTACAATTTGAAATCAACTAAAAAAACTTACAATTTAAAATTGGAACTAGATCCAATTTCAAAAGAAACAATTAATGAGATAATTTTATAAAAATTAGTTTCATATAATTTAGCTCGGCCACTGCCATCACCGCCACCACTGCTATTATCGTTTTTCAGTCAAATAACATATCTCCGATCAACAACCCACCAAGCAAACCGGCTCCGACCGCCATCCCACTGCTGCTGCCCTTCTTCGGATTCTGCGGTGGCTGCATTGGAGGGTATCCATATCCCGGCGGCGGTGGCTGGTAACCACCATATCCGTACCCCGGTGGTGGATACCCATATCCCGCCGGCGGCGGTGGATATGCTGCACCTGGATGCGGCGGTGGATATGCTGCACCTGGATGCGGTGGTGGATATGCCCCCGGCGGCGGAGGGTAGGGGTATCCACCCGGCGGCGGCTGCGAGTACGCATCAGGCGGTGGTGGGTATGAAGAGCTAGAGCCAGGATATGCAGACGGATAAGCCATAACCGGCGCCGCCTCCACCCCCCTCATGCCGTACGGCTCCGCCATTGGCGCCGGCAGCGGTGGCTCAAATTTATATTTCTCTCCAAATTTATAAGCCAAATCCAAAGTCCCCTTCGCCTTCCCATTCGGCAACCGGACGCTATAAGTACCCGATTTCTCTTCTTCCCCGACGCGGTCACCGCCAGCGTTGCTCTTGCCGTCGCCATGGCCACCATCATCGCCGCCGCCCTCGCGATGAACACTGTTATCAAACAACTCCTTGATCTGAACAAAAACGACGCCAATTTCTTTGTCCCCCAAACTCCGGTTGGAAACAAGCTTGATCTTGAGAGTGAGGCGGTTGTCGTGGACGGCGGCGTCGTCGACGGTGAACTCCATGGGGAAGTTCCACTTGGGACTGGTGCCGCCGTCTTTGTCGACGGTGGTCTTGTGAGTGTGGTTGTTCAAGAGGTCGCCGGAGATGGAAACGACGGCGTAAACGTCCATTTTATTCATGAGATTGACGTCTTTGAGATCATGGGCTTTGATGATTCTGATATGCAATGGCCGAACCTCCATTTTCGAAACTGGATTTTGGGAGAAACGACAATGGAGGGGAAGGAGGATGAGGAAATTTTGGTTGGGATTTTTGAGGATTTTAAGGATTTTGTCTGATGTTGGGGAATTGGATTTGAGAGCTAAAAATAGGAAAATTTTGATAGCTATTATTTCAAGGAGCAGAGGAATTTTCTTGGAGCCATCGAAACCGTAGAATTTTCTCCACCAAATTAAAACAATGAGTTTTACGCGTTTGTTTCTAATTTAGAAAACTCTTTCTAACTTTTAACCTTTCTTCATTTCTTGGTTGTTTCTCTTGCTGGATCATCGTTTTGACCTAAGAAATGCTAAATTTTGTTTTTTTTTTCTTCTTCAATGTGGTTTGCTATTACTCTAGGACTCTTCCCGCTCATAGTTCAAATTATGATCTGTTTGACAATCATTCCATTTTTTTTTTAATTTCTTGTTTTTGAAAACCGTGCTTATAAATATTACTTCCACCCAAGTTTTTTTTTTTTTTTTTTATTTACTTTATTTTCATGTATTTTTAAAAATCAAGTCAAATTAAAAAAAATATATAGTTTTCAAAAACTAGTTTTTGATTTTGGGATTTGGCTAGGAATACAAATGTATTCTTAATAAAGATAAAAACCATGGTAAGAAAATCACGTAAAAACAAACATAATTTTCAAAATCAAAAAATCAAATAGTTATCAAACGGGATCTAAGTTTTTCAGACTGTTGTTTGCTAAGTTTTTGAATATTGGAAAGTCTAGGAAAAATTTGAAGGAGTTTACCACACTCGTGCGGAAGCGATTTGGATTGAATGCACTCTAATTTCATTAATTTTGCCAAGAAAAACATGCAATTCACAAAACCAAAAACAGAGTTAGAATATTACCAACCTTTGGAAGCAAAATTCAGCAACTTCTTTGGTGTTTCTGTGATCACGAACGGCTAGTGGACTACCGCTAGTGTCTTTCTCCCTATCCTCCGACCTTAGAACGACTGTAGGAATCTATACTGATGTGAATTGGGAGAGAAATCAAGCTTGAGAGAGACTTGATTTAGTTGAGAGAAAACTCCAGCGAGCATCACCTTTCTTCCTCATTTGATTTTGGTTTATATACCAAAATCCCTTGCAATCCAATCTTCCCAAAATAAGACAGCAAATGGGGAAAAAAGGTTAGTCATATGCTTAGTCATTGAGTTGGTGTCAAATGATACAATTAATTGCCTTTAATAATTCAAATTAATTTTAAAATTAATTTAAATAAAAATAATCATTAATAATTAATTATAATTTAATATCAAATTCTAAATTAAATAATTACACCAATCCCGACCTCTCTCATAATCAATTGTTTGAATATGAATCGTCATTCAAATTCAAACCAAAATATGTATCCTTTACATAATTACAATATTTAAATATCTTCAACTCTTTCTATAATTTAATTCATAATTAAATTATAACACGTTATGTATATCGTATATAAATAACGTTCGCTCCCTAAATCGAATTTGAACGCTTCAAATTCTCTCATCACATAGTTCTAAGGTTTAGTCCGTATGAGCTAGTAGGGGACCTAATGGACCTACAGATCATGGGCTCCAACGATCCGAGATTAACCTGGCTAAAACTATTTAACCTAGTTAACCAACATTCGTTAAATACCGGGACACTCCACTATTGCCCAGTAGTTGCACTCCCCTCACTGTAGATATATTTCTGTCCACCCGATATAGCCATGATTAGTAAGTCGATCCTTCATAGGTTGTTCGTAACTACAGCTAGGTCAAATGTCCATTTTACCCTTAAAGTTACCTCTTGTTCCTTAAATCCCACTGATCCTCTAACGAACAATTGCTTTGTGGTCCAACCACCAAACCGAGAGTCCCTCTCGGGCCAATGAGAGGGCGGGATCCCTTTGTTCAAGCCCCGGAGTCAACCACCAAATGTCAGGCCTTGTACACAACATGACATACATTAGACTGCCTATTGCAGAGGCATAGGGAATCTGTCTCATGTCCTCAACTTCTTGAGGGTTTTTTCGGACATTGTTCTTTAGACAAATGAATTTCGTGCCTAAAAGGTAACAAACCCTTCTTGGAATTTTGCATCTTATATCTAGTCAACAACTTGTCTATATAAGATGCTTAAGACGGGGCTAACATTTTGTTCTTGCGATTCCGAACGATTTGGATTCCAAGAACATATTGAGCTTCTCCCAAATCCTTTATTTGAAATTGAGTCGCTAGCCATTGTTTAATGTCAGCAAGATAACCTACATCATTCATGATGAGTAGGATATCATCCACATACCTAAGAAAGCTATTGAACTATCGATGATCTTCTTGTAAACACAAGGCTCATCAACGTTCTTGTCAAAGCCATAAGATTTAATTGTAGTATCAAATCTTATATTCTAGAATCTAGATGTTTGTTTCAACCCATAGATGGTGTTGGGGTTTATGCCTTAAAACTCGTGGATAGTGAATGTAAACAAATTGTATACTTGTTTCAATAAAGTGTTATTGAGTTTCTACAATAAAGAGTTATTGTTAAGTATTGCACAATATGACCCAAATCCAATAAACTAAGATCCAAGGTTGTTTGTATGTAACTTGAACTAGTATGTCGGGACATACGGGGATCGATATTCAAGTAACAACCTAAAAGGTCTATAGTACAGGGATAACGCTGGGAACCTTATCCTGGTAACACTATGTGATACGACCCGCTTTGTATTTGATACAGACGTATTAATCCAAAGCGTCCATGTAGTAGACATGCAAGCAGGGGTATCCTATGCAATGAGTTTGCATAAGACTAGACCACAAAATAGTCAACCATTAGTTGTAACACCGTTAACTAGTTAGGTTACTGTTTCAATTGGATGACTTAGGTAACTCAATCTTAATCCTAAGTGTGTCATGAACTACTTCTCACAAGGGATGTCCTTTGATTAGTATAAGTGAGAGTGGCCTGTACGCCGACTCAATAAGCCTTCCTATTTGGGGACAAGATCGAGTGGGAGGCTGGGGACATGGCAACACAAGAAAGAATTCACTATATCCCACTTCTAGGAGAAGTAGGTGAGTGTTCCCTTAAGTAGTGACTCCGGGACTTGAACAAAGGGATCCCGCCCTCTCACTGGCCTGAGAGGGACTTTCTGTTTAATGGTTGGACCATAAATAGGTTGTTCATTAGAGGAGCACTGGTACTTAAGGAGACAGATGTAGCACAGGGGTAAAATGGTAATTTGACCCAACTGTGGTTACGGACACTCGTGAAGGATTGACTTACCGGTATAGGTCTATATTCGTGGACACATAAATTTTCTATAGTGAGAAGAGTTCAGTTATGGGTCTTTAGTGGAATGACCCACAGTTAATGAATATTGGTTAACCTAATTAATGAGTTTAATCAGTTAACCTCATATCATTGGAGCTTCTGATCTGTAGGTCCATTAGGTCCCCCTACTAGCTCGTAAAGAGTAATTAGGAACAATTTATCTTGAATAGAATTTGAATTGCTCAAATTCATTATGGGAATCAAGTTAATTGTATGAGATACAATTAATATAATGTATGATGTTACATTATAATATAAAGTTTAATTTGTGATTAAACTTTATTAATTGAAGGATTTCAAATACATGGTTGATTAAGTATATGATATTTAATTAGTACATCAATTAATTAATTATGGATTAATTAATTATTCAATTTAGTCTAATTGAATGTGATTTAATTAAACTATAGTATTATGAGAGAAATAAACATTTGAAGAAGTTCAAATATTAATATGAATTTGATTCATATTGAATTTATAGGATATAAGAGAATTTGAAGGAGTTCAAATTTTAATATGAATTTGATTCATATTATAGAATTAATTAATTGAAGACCTAAAATTAAATATATGATATTTAATTGGATAATTAATTAATAGAAGGTCTGAAATTAAATATATGATGTTTAATTGGGTAATTAATTAATTATATAGAATTAATTAATTGGGTAATTAATCAATTATGGAAGTGATTAATCACTTATGAAAGGGATTAATCACTTATAGAAAAGATTAATTATGGAAAAGATTAATTATTTATGGAAATAATTGATAATTGGGAAAAATACACTTTTGGTCCCTGAGGTTTGGGTTAAGTTACACTTTGGTCCATGAGTTTTCAAACTCAACAAATATACCCTTGAGGTTTGAGATAAGGAGCAATTTGGTCCCTGCCATCCATTTTGCCGTTAAATCCTAACGGTTTCCTGATGTGGCACTATTATTTTAATAAAAAAAATTATTTTTAATTTTTTTTAATAAAAATATATTAAAATAATAAAAATATTATTATTTAAATATTTTTTATTTCTTTTTCTCTCCCGTTTGTCCTTCTTCCTTCTTCTTCTCGATAAACATAACCTTTCTTCTTCCTCTCCATATCTCTTCATCTTCTTCATATCCTTTCTTTTTCCATAACCTACCGCCCGCCGTCGCTCGCCAGCGGCCGGCCGGTCGTCATCGCCGGCAACAATTTTTTTTTTAAAAAAAAGAGGAGCCTTCCCTCCCTTCTCTTTCTCTCTCATTTCACTTCACTCTCTCTACTACTGGAAACTGAAGTTCGTTGGCCGTTTGCAACCCGTTCGCCCACCATTCGCCGGCCGTTCGCAGCCTGTTCACCCGCCATTTGCAGTTCGTTCGCCCGCGCGTTTGCAGTTCGTTCACCCGTAGTTCGTAGTCCGTTCGCCGTCACTTGCTGGAAACTCGAATCTACTGGACCTGTTTACGATCTGAAAGCACGTCTCTTCGTGGGTCTTTCGAATCTGTCGAATCTGTTTGCGGTCTGCCATGGGTTTGTTCGCGTGGTGTCGTCTGGGCTGTTTGTTGTACGATAGTGGGTCTATTCGCTTGTGGGTTTGTCTTCGTTGTCGTGGATCTGTTGACTTAGATCTGCACTGCCGTGGGTTTGTTCGATGAGGGTCTCCGGTTTTTGAAGGAAAAAATGAAAGAAAATGAGGAGAAGGAAGAAAAGAGAAGTTAAAGAAAAGAAGAGAAAAAAAAATTGCGGTCGACGGTCGGCCGTCGCCGGCGACCGGCGGCGATCGGCTGTCACTAGCGGCCGACAACTTTAACAGTGGGTGTGGTTGGTTGGGGGTGATAGTGAGAAAGAAGAAGATGATGATGGGGAGAGAGAAATAAATAAATTTATTAAAAATAATAATATTTTTTATTTTAAAAATTTTAAAAATAATTTTTTTAATTAAAAAACAGTGACACGTCAACTCAACGTTAGTTTTTACGAAAAAATAAATGGAGGGACTTAAAATGAAACGAAATCCAAACCTCATGGACTAAATTGTCGAGTTTGAAAACTCAGGGACCAAAGTGTAACTTAACTCAAACCTCAGGGACCAAAAGTGTATTTTTCCCTTGATAATTTATGAATATTTTATTCATGACATTTTTCCTATAAACAGAACACTAAACCTAGGGTTTAGGTGATACAACATAAGGCCACAGGAATGGCTCTTGCATCCTCTCTAGCCTCTCTAACCACTCTCTCATATTCTCTCAACCAAGAACACAAAGAGGAACTTTTTTCTCTTGTATTTTTCCCATTCAAGATTGAGTAGTCCCACAACTACATTCCTAATCTGAGAGTCATAGCGGGGAAAATCAAGTTGGTGGTGTCCCAATTGTTGACGCAAATCAAGAAAGGTGTTCTTGATATTTCAGAGACGACAACGACGGTATGTATGCTTCTTCTCCCCTTTAGATTAGATCTAAGGTTGTATGCTTAGCCTTAATAAATAGATTTAGAATAGTTTTCTGAATCTTTGCCAATGTATTGGTATTTTGGTAGAAACAAAATTAACTACTAATCGGTTTCAATTCGCTTCCGCTAACGGAATTAGGGAATTCCAATCCTACAGATGGATCGTTTAAGCTTGCAAACTTTTTGCTCTTGACCCTATACTATAAATCCTTCTGGTTGAGACATAAAGATGCTCTCCTCAAGATTTTCATTCAGAAAGGCAGTCTTGACATCTGTTTGCCATATTTCATAATCATAAAATGTGGCAATGGATAAGAGTATCCTTATAGACTCCAGCATGGCAACAGGGGAGAAAGTTTCTTCAAAGTCTATCTCCTCCCACTAGGTATAACCCTTTGCCACAAGTCTTGCCTTAAAGGTCTGCACCTTTCCAGCTGCGTCTCCTTTTCTCTTGTAAATCCATTTACACCCTATGGGACTTACCCTATCAGGTTCATCTACAAGATCCCAAACTGAATTGAAGTATATAGACTTCATTTCCAGGTCCATGGCTTTGACCCACTCGTCTTTATCCACGTCATCCTGATAACGCACATTTATGTGCTTTATTTAGCCTTAAAAACTTAGGTTATTGTTAGGAAAGCAAGGACTTTGTGCTTAAAATCATATCTTTTTTAGTCAATTTAGCAAAAGTCTTAGAATCATGTGGAAAATCTTATAAATATAGAATTTATGCTTAAAATGTCCAAAAAGAGGTAGCTTTTGCAAGAATTTATCCAAAAATCATGTTTTTGTGCAGAGGGCTTTGCAAGGGAAATGCGCCCGCAATTGGAGAGAAAATGTTAGTGGGGCAAAAGAGTTGAAGTTGAAGATTTGTGCCCACATTTGGTCCTGAAGATGTGGAAATTACGTTTGAATTGTGCCCAGAAACTTATAAGGAAAGTAGCCCAGCTGAAGATTGAAGTGTCAAGGCAGTGCACAGAAGATTTTGCGCCCAACTTTGCAGCCGCAACTGGGCTTTTCGGCAGAATCCTGAGATTCGCGGGATCTTCATAAAATCATCCAAAAATCCCAAATCTTATATCAAATCTCCAAGGATCGTGGATTTTTACCTTCAAGGGTCCTCTCACACTGATCTCAGTAGCCAACCCTACCTTCCAAGACTATAAAAGGCGACCAAGGTGCAAGAAGCAAAGAGAGCTCGGAAATTTGTCCTTATGATAGTTTTTTAGTTTTTCTTTCTTCTCATCTTGTAACCACTCTGAGTTCCAGATCTTCCAACCTCTGTCAGCTCTTCCATTCAAAAGTAGAAGAAGAGAAAGGCTTGTATCCCCTTGAAAAAGGTTAAGAGCAAGCTAGATAGAGTGGAGAATGATCCTTAGTTGAGTCTTGCATCTTATTTTCTGTTTAGTCTTTTGTTTAAGCCGCTGTACTTTTCTGTTTTAATTCAATTTTCAGTTGTAGGTTCTTTATTATTGTACTTGTTTCATTTATTAATATGAATTCAAGTTATTCCTTTACTTTGTGCAATTTTTACTTTATGTCTTGCATTTTAGTTTCTTCAACGAGCTAAGCTTTTTCTCAGGGGTTCAAATATGTGGATACCTTGAGTAGAAGAAAGCCCTACCGATGCAAAGACAACCTTGCTTCCTCTTAGCATTGTTTGTTTTTGCTGAAAGTTTAAGTTTCATTCTTAGCTTAAACTGATCACTTAAGTTAGCATAGTTTGTGTTCAGTTGGTGGCCGAAAGGTTGGAGTTGAATGCACGGGTTCGCAAAACCAATAGTGGAAAAGATCCTAGAAATATGACTATGATTTTTTTGCATCCTAGAAATAGGACTGGAACCACTAGAGTTTTGAGGGTCGTGTGCAATAATTATCTAAGTTTCAGCTAGCTCTAGAAATAGATGTCTAGCTGGTTTAGTCTTCTAAAGGCACCTACAACGAAGCTGAATAGGAGTAGGACTTAACTCACAATCTAGTTGTCAGGGTATTTGCGGGCACAACTGGAGGAATCTATCTGCACCATGTTTATGTGGGCACTATAGATAGCGTTCTCTAGCCGTTTGTAATGCCTGAGTGAGTTGCTAGCGCAAAGGTGGGCGCAATCTAAAGCTTTTGGTTGATGTTATTTGAATTCCCCACTTATCTCATATATCTTTACCGCTTTCATTTACTAGCTCTATTTTATCTTTTTGTTTTCAATAAAAAATCTCCAATCAAATTATTTCTTTGGTTACTATCCTCGATTGCAAATTTAGAGGAGGTTATTGTTTTGCAGAATTGAGTGTTTTTCAACTAGTCACCATTTCCCTTGGGTACGATATCCAGAGTACTCTCCACTTTATTACTTCATAGTGTATACTTGCACTCGAGTAGGGCGTGCTTTGGCGCGCCCTGCGTCGTCACATCCATCGCATGTTTAAAGGCTAATGGATCTTCAACCCCGTCATCAGGTATGACGACTAGCGTTTCAGCTACACCCAAATAGCGATCAGGCTGTCTAACAACCCTCCCACTACGTCGAGGCTCTCTCAACTCTTGAGAAGTACGTGACTGACTCGAAGTGCCAGCTTCATCAACAACTCTTGTTGATGTTTCTGTAGCTTCATTAGATAACTCGCTTAACACTATTTTGCTTCGTGGCTTATAATTTGTTATGTGGTCTTCTTCTAAGAATGTGGCATTTGTCGATACAAACACCTTATTCTCTTGTGGATCTAAGAAGTATCCACCTCTCGTTTCCTTGGGTAGCCTACAAATAGGTAGCTCTTTTTACCATCAGTTGAAGTATCCATCTTCAGTCCACATCGCATCAGTTGGCCTAACTGATCACACCGTAGGTAGCTCTTTTTACCCCTTATCACTCATGAACATTGCAGAGCATGCTTTTTCTTAAAAATAAAAAACAAGAAAGACGAGCATATAATTTTTCTTTTAAGCTCACGCTCACTTACTCATTTTTTCACTCATTATTCTTTTTCTTAAGGCATATTTTCTTTTCTTTTCTCCTGGGCAAGATATGACATGCTAATTAGCAAAAATTTTGACTCTTTAGCTCATCCCTACACCTATTGAGGTGACAACAAGCATATGGATCAAATAATTCTCTCCTAAGCTTTCAAATCTAATCCTAAGCACACTAAGGCTCACCCTTGCAAGAAAAATCTTAGAAAAATTTTAAAAAGGCTCAATTTTGGGGCAATATGCTTACAACTCATCAAAAGCGATACAATTGGCAGAACGACACATTGTTGATTCTCATAATCATGGAAAAAGCAACTAGATCATCCATACATCAACACTCAAAATTTTAAAATTTGATTAAAAATAGGTCCAATGCTCAGATGCATGACCTCAATCAAATAAGCATAGAGCAGTAAACATGCATAATAAAATAGTATGATGCTCAGGTGCATCAAGACTCAACAAAAATCATATGCATGCAAAGCCAACTCCACTCCCAACCTAAAATGATACATTGTCCTCAATGTATCTAAACATGAAAAATCCGAACGACAAAGTAAGAGGGAACAGAAAACCTCTCTTGATTTTAAGCTCTATTGTTGGAGGGCGACGATCCACCACGCCTCAAAAGATAGCTTTTCCACATAAATAGGTCATAGACTCCTATAAAACAAACAAACATACACAAATAAAAACTAAAAAGGAAAATAACTAAAAATAAAGAGAAGTGATAGAAATTATTTTTATTGCTAGGTGATGACCGCAAAGTGCATGGGCCGCAAGTAATATAAAACGGAAAGTATTCCGAGTATCGAATCCTCAGGGAATTTGAATTATATCCATTAAGTACCAAAAACCATCATGTTCAATTTTATTTAGAAGTCCAATCTCGAATGATAGAGCGAAAATTAAAGAAACTAATAAAAAGAAACATGCAAGTAAAAGGGAATTTTCCTATCAAAGGGGGCTTGACCTAGGGTGTTAACTAGCTTTCTTGGATTTGTAGCTCAATTACATGGATATATGTAATTAATAATCTTCAATTTCATAAATCTAGAAGTAATTATAAGCGGATTTCTCTTTCAAGTTCCTCCACATCTCATACTAACATAACTAATTTATGTGTCCATCTCCTTAGTTAATCAT
This sequence comes from Luffa aegyptiaca, assembly GCA_017139565.1. Classification (NCBI taxonomy): domain Eukaryota; kingdom Viridiplantae; phylum Streptophyta; class Magnoliopsida; order Cucurbitales; family Cucurbitaceae; genus Luffa; species Luffa aegyptiaca. Next base: position 9,478,442 of record CM029397.1, read on the forward strand.
AGTATGACATTAAGCAACTTCATAATCAATTTCTAACAATTCTCTTTCACTCTTGTGCTCCAAGCAATTGTTAGCCATGCAATTAGGATCTAATCTAATTTCTCTCTGTCGAGTATCAATTTAGACCAACACATCAATTAATCCGTGATCAAGAGACTAAAAGCATTAAGAATGAATTGCATAGATGAAATATGAAGAAATTCATTACATAATCCAAGTAATTGCGCTACAATATCCAATTAACTAGAAAAACGACCCTAGGTCTCAAGATCTACTCACAAATGGAAATAATTTTGCCAAAATGATCTTGATCCATAGGCCTAACTCTGGTTAAAATAAGCAATTACAAAGAAGTAAGGAAGAAATAACTGATAAGTTGATCCCAAGCTCCCGTCACGAGCATCTCGAATCCCGAGCCTTGGAATCTCACTCAGTTCCTCATTTTTCCTCACAATTCTTCTCACTTTTTCTCTCTATTGAGCTAGGGGAGAGCTCCCCAAAAATGGGATGATTTGATCCATGGAGAAGGGGCTTTTTATAGGTGCTGGACGGACCTTTGTTGCTGCCCAAGACGCACAGCGTCGAGACGCTACGTCACAGCGTCGAGACGCTGTGACGTCAGGTTTTCTTGGAGCAGAAGTTGTCGCAGGGTCGCGACGCTACCGCGATTCTGGAATTTTCTTCACTGATCACCTAGCGTCGAGACGCTCTGGTCATAGCGTCGAAACGCTAGGCCTTCTAGAAGCCCTATATGCGGATTTTGGCCTCCTTTCTTCATTCTTTTGGGCTTTTTGGGCCTCCAGTTCAAATATCTTCTGTTCTTTTCTCCTTTTATGGCCCAAAGTCTTCTTTTAATGCCCAAAATTGGTAAAATTTTTGGTTTTGCTTCTCGAACTCGGTTTTCTATAAAATCAACATAAAAATGCATTAAAGCTCACAATTCATGCACAAAACTAGCTAAAATTAATAGGAAAATGATGACACTTTTGCATGTCATCACACCCCCAAACTTAAAGGTTTGCTAGTCCCGAGCAAAATAAAGTAATGCATATGACTCATAAATTGCATGCTAACAACTCCTTCCTCTATGCTACTAGCCATGAATGCAAACTATTGAAACAAATAAGTAAGCATGAACAAGCATCAAGAAGTTTAAAATCTAATCCTATCCTCCCTTGCAAAAAAACGAATCATCAACTGCCTTATCATAATTTTTACTAGCCCGGAATCATTTATACACTCCTTCATTCATCTTCCCCCTACACTGGCACTAAAGCTCGCCCTTTTAGCCATCTTACTTATCTAGCAGGCATTACTTTACTGAGGTTCCCATAATTCTTGGAGCGTCCCCCAAACTTGTTTTTTTTTTTTTTTTTTTTTTTTTTTTTTTTTTTTTGCGAATCCTTTTAGATGTAGCACCTTCGTTCTGGCTTGCCAACATTGGTGATGAAAGCATCCAACTACGGGCGCCTCATCTTTCAGGTTGCCGAGACATGCTCATTTCTTTCCAGCGCTTTCATGCAAAGGCAAACGATAGGTGTCATGAATGCCCCTGGTTACTAACGCTCTCAAGAAAGTGATGCAGACTGTCTTCTCCAAGATTTGCTTTATCTCCCTGTTAGAAATCTCAGCTTTACCGTTAGTTTGAGGATGATAAGCGAGAGAAGTCTTATGCTTGACACCATATTTTCTAAGTAATGATTCAAACAATTTATTGCAAAAATGGGATCCCTCATCACTAATTATAGCCCGTGGTGTGCCAAATCTAGTGAAAATATTTTTATGCAGAAAACGTAGTACAACACGGGCATCATTAGTCTTAGTGGCTACTGCCTCTACCCATTTAGAAACGTAATCAACAGCAACCAAAATGTATGAGTATCCATTGGAAGAGGGAAAAGGGCCCATAAAATCCATGCCCCACACATCAAAAAGTTCTACTTCTTGAATAGGGGTTAGGGGCATTTCATGGCGTCTAGAAATATTACCTGTCCTCTGGCATCTATCACATGTTTTTACAAAAGTATAACAATTTTTAAATAGAGTAGGCCAATAAAAACCAGATTGAAGTACCTTTGTTGTCGTACGAGTTGGTCCAAAATGACCACCATAAGGAGAGGCATGGCAATCATGTATAATCTTACCTACTTCTTCTACTGGAATGCACCTTCGAATTATTTGGTCAGAACATACCTTAAAGAGAAATGAGTCATTCCACAGGTAGGATTTCACATCATGGAAAAACTTCTTTCTTTTCTGAGCATTCAAGTCTGGTGGTATTTCTTTTCCTGCAAGAAAGTTTACAAAATCGGCGTACCAAGGAAAAGAAGTTTTAACAGCATATAATCTCTCATCTGGAAAAACTTCTTTAATAGGAAAGGTTGCGATATTCTTTTCATGCTCTATCCTAGACAAATGGTCTGCGACTACATTCTCACAACCTTTTCTATCCTTGATCTCATAGTCGAACTCTTGCAATAATAGAATCCATCTTATGAGTCTGGGCTTGGAATCCTTTTTACTACTCAGATAACGAATAGCAGCGTGGTCAGTGTGCACTATAACCTTCGTACCAAGCAAATAGGGCCTAAACTTATTGAAAGCAAACACAACTGCAAGCATCTCTTTTTCTGTAGTGGTATAATTCTGCTGAGCATTATCTAGAGTTCTACTTGCATAATTTATAGCCCTAAAGAACTTATCTCGACGTTGCCCTAAGACAGCTCCTAAAGCATAGTCACTAGCATTGCACATGATTTCAAATGGTTGACTCCAGTCAGGCACAACAATGATAGGTGCAGAAATCAACTTTTCTTTTAAAAGATTAAAAGCTAGCAAACAATCTTTTGAAAACACAAATGGATTGGCGGAGGAAATGGTTTAGCAATTTTTGAAAAATCTTTTATAAAACGCCTATAAAACCCTGCATGGCCTAAGAAACTACGGACTCCTTTAACATTGATGGGCGGAGGAAGTTGTTCAATAGCGGAAATTTTGGCTTTATCAACCTCCAAACCTCTTTCAGACACCTTGTGGCCTAAAACTATCCCTTCTTTTACCATAAAATGACATTTTTCCCAATTTAAAACAAGATTAGTCTCTTGGCATCTTTGTAAAACACGAGAGAGATTCTGCAAACAGTTATCAAATGAAGAACTGAAAACAGAAAAATCATCCATAAATACTTCCACAATCTCTTCTACAAAGTCTGAAAATATGGCCATCACACAACGCTGAAAGGTAGCTGGGGCATTACACAGTCCAAATGGCATATGCCGGAAAGCATAAGTACCATAGGGACACGTGAATGTTGTTTTCTCTTGGTCTTCAGGTGCAATCGCAACTTGATTATAGCTTGAATAACCATCAAGAAAACAATAATACGGATATCCAGCTAGCCTATCAAGCATTTGATCGATAAAGGGGAGAGGGAAGTGATCTTTCCTAGTGGCTTTATTTAATTTCCTATAATCAATACACACACGCCAGCCAGTGACTGTCCTAGTGGATATGGACTCATCTTTTTCATTCTTAATAACAGCCATCCCCCCTTTCTTAGGCACTACTTGAACAGGACGCACCCAAGGGCTGTCAGATATAGCATAAATAATTCCTGCATTTAATAATTTTAATACCTCGGCTTTTACCACTTCCTTTATTGCTGGATTTAATCTTCTTTGGTGCTCTACTGTAGGATTAAAGGCATCTTCCATTAAGATTTTATGCATGACAATTGAAGGACTAATACCCTTAATATCACTAATAGACCATCCTAAGGCAGATTTATGCTTTTTCAAAACATCCAACAATTTTTTTCTTCTACTTTACTTAAATCAGCAGAAATGATAACGGGAAAAGTAGAAGAGTCCCCTAAGAAAGCATAACGTAGGTGGGCAGGCAATTGTTTTAATTCAGGGGAAGGGACATCAATTTGAGCACAAATATCTAATGATAATGTTTCTTCACTTTCTAAAGATCTATCAATTAAAGCATTTTCATGATCAACATCTATTAATTCATCTCCAAACACGTCAGACATGCTTATTTCATAATGATCAACAGGAGATTCTGACTCCACACATGCATTGATGATAGTGTCAACTGAATCAATCGAAAAACAAGAACTAACCTCTTCTGGATGTTTTAATGCATTAAAAAGGTTGAACACTACCTCGTCGTCCTCTACTCTGAGAGTCAGGGTTCCTTTCTGTACCTCAATTAGCGCACGAGCGGTTGCCAAAAATGGTCTCCCAAGAATGATTGGGACTTCGGAGTCTTCTTCCATGTCTAACACTACAAAGTCTGCAGGGAATATGAATTTGTCAACGTTGACCAAAACATCCTCTAACACACCTCTAGGGTATGTCATCGAACGATCTGCCAATTGCAGAACAATTGTAGTTGATTTTAATTCCCCCAAACCTAGTTTCCTGTAAACACTGAAAGGCATTAGGTTAATACTTGCCCCCAAGTCACATAAAGCTTTTTTAATAAACAAACTACCAACAGTACAAGGAAGAGTGAAACTCCCTAGATCTTTTAATTTTGGTGGTAGATGTTTTTGGATTAAGGCACTACACTCTGCTGTCATATTTATTGTCTCATGATTCTCGAATTTCTTTTTCTTTGACAATATTTCCTTCATAAACTTGGCATAGTGTGGCATCTGTTCCCAAGCATCAGCAAAAGGAATGTTAATATGGAGCTGTTTAAAAATATCAAGAAACTTTGAAAATTCAGCATCCAACTTTTTCTTTTGAAATCTCTGAGGATAAGGAATCTGGTTAAGAACTAAAGGAATAGAATCAGAAGACTTATCTGGCACTGATGGTGCTGACTCTTTCTCTGGTTTGTTTTCATCTTCCTCATCCACTATCCTTCTAGTGATGGGCTTTATTTCTTCTTTTCTTTCAATTTCTCTTAACTGTTTCCCACTTCTGAGAGATATGGCAGGGCATTGTTCTTGTGGGTCCATGGCGACGACATTGGATAAATTTCCTTGTTGGATCTCCTTCATGAATATTGTCATTTGATCCATTTTTGCTTCCATCTTATTAATGACAATATCTACTTTGGCTTGAACATTTTCATTCAAATTTCTAGTCTCATTTATGAAGTTTCTTAGCATTTCTTCCAAAGGGCTTTTCTTTTCTTTAGGTTTAGGTTCTTCCTTTACTTCGGCTTTCGGTGAACTTGGAATTTCTGATCCTATGAGCTTGGTTAGAACCTTGGTTAGAGCTTCGACTTGCAACCTTAAAGCACTCACCTCATTATTCTCACATGGTTTCTCCTTAATTTTGGGCTCTGGTTGCCATTGGTAACTCGTCAAAGCCAACTCTTCTACTATGGCTCGTGCCTCCCTGACAGTTTTGGCTAAAAAGTTTCCTCCAGCCGTAGTGTCAAGAATTGTCTTTAAATCCCTATTCAACCCATCGTAGAAAAGTTGTATCTGGAGCCAATCATGGTATCCATGTTGTGGGCATTTTCTTAACATATCCTTATATCTTTCCCAAGCTTCATGCAGTTGCTCTTCCTCTAATTGTTTAAACGTTCCAATTTCAGTCCTAAGCTTGGTAATTTTGGCTAATGGAAAACTTTTTGTAAGGAAAGCTTTAACTAAATCATTCCAACTAAGAATGCTATCTGAAGTTAACGAGTCCAACCAATCTCTAGCTCTATCTTGTAAGGAAAATGGAAACAATTGTAAACGAATAGCATCAGAGCTAACTCCTCCTATCTTTACCGTTCCACAGATATCCAAAAATGCTCTCAGATGATGGTGTGGATCCTCTGATGGATAGCCTTTGAAAGCATTTTCTTTTACCATTTGAATGAGACTAGCTTTGAGCTCAAAAATTATCTATCGCGACTGGCTCATAAGCTATTCCAGAATAATTTATTGGAAATTCAGGCAAGAAATAATCTTGGATTGCATTGTCTTCTTGATCTGCCATGATTAAATCTCAAAGAACAGATTATCCACCTTATAACTCCCAAATTTTGCCACAACTTCTTAAACTAAAAATTTAAAATGCAAAAATAAAATTTCTAAATTAAAATCAAACACTTAATTCTCAATATTAACGGAAAAATTACAAATTCCCCGGCAACGGCGCAAAAAACTTGATGACCGCATAGTGCACGGGCCGCAAGTAATATAAAACGGGAAGCATTCCGAGTATCGAATCCTCAGGGAATTTGAATTATATCCATTAAGTACCAAAAACCATCATGTTCAATTTTATTTAGAAGTCCAATCTCGAATGATAGAGCAAAAATTAAAGAAACTAATAAAAAGAAACATGCAAGTAAAAGGGAATTTTCCTATCAAAGGGGGCTTGACCTAGGGTGTTAACTAGCTTTCTTGGATTTGTAGCTCAATTACATGGATATATGTAATTAATAATCTTCAATTTCATAAATCTAGAAGTAATTATAAGCGGATTTCTCTTTCAAGTTCCTCCACATCTCATACTAACATAACTAAATTATGTGTCCATCTCCTTAGTTAATCATAGTATGACATTAAGCAACTTCATAATCAATTTCTAACAATTCTCTTTCACTCTCGTGCTCCAAGCAATTGTTAGCCATGCAATTAGGATCTAATTTAATTTCTCTCTGTCGAGTATCAATTTAGACCAACACATCAATTAATCCGTGATCAAGAGATTAAAAGCATTAAGAATGAATTGCATAGATGAAATATGAAGAAATTCATTACATAATCCAAGTAATTGCGCTACAATATCCAATTAACTATAATAACGACCCTAGGTCTCAAGATCTACTCACAAATGAAAATAATTTTGCCAAAATGATCTTGATCCATAGGCCTAACTCTGGTTAAAATAAGCAATTACAAAGAAGTAAGGAAGAAATAACCGATAAGTTGATCCCAAGCTCCCGTCACGAGCATCTCGAATCCCGAGCCTTGGAATCTCGCTCAATTCCTCCTTTTTCCTCACAATTCTTCTCACTTTTTCTCTCTATTGAGCTAGGGGAGAGCTCCCCAAAAATGGGATGATTTGATCCATGGAGAATGGGGCTTTTTATAGGTGCTGGACGGACCTTTCTTGTTGCCCAAGACGCACAGCGTCGAGTCGCTACGTCACAGCATCGAGACGCTGTGACGTCAGGTTTTCTTGGAGCAGAAGTTGTCGCAGCGTCGCGACGCTACGCTGATAGCGTCGCGATGCTACCGCGATTCTGGAATTTTCTTCACCGATCACCTAGCGTCGAGACGCTCTGGTCCTAGTGTCGAGACGCTAGGCCTTCTAGAAGCCCTATATGCGGATTTTGGCCTCCTTTCTTCATTCTTTTGGGCTTTTTGGGCCTCCACTTCAAATATCTTCTTTTCTTTTCTCCTTTTATGACCCAAAGTCTTCTTTTTATGCCCAAAATTGGTAAAATTCTTGGTTTTGCTTCTCGAACTCTGTTTTCTATAAAATCAACATAAAAATGCATTAAAGCTCACAATTCATGCAAAAAATTAGCTAAAATTAATAGGAAAATGATGACACTTTTGCATGTCATCACTAGGCTGCCTCCCAGAAGCACAAATTTTTAACGTTGATTGCTCGACGGGATTTGCAGTCTTCAACCGAAATCCACTTCTTTGATCGTTTGAGGATCTTTCTTCTTTTTCTTTATCAGCTCGTGTGCAGAAAAGCTCAACTTGCACATAGAGTGCACAACATAAGAAATTTTAAGCAAGCTATCCTCAACCATCCCAAACATGCTAATCCCAAGCCACCTAAGCTTAACTTGGTCAGCCACTTGAATCACTAAGCCTAAATCATGCATTTCAGAACTAAGGATTTCAGGAGAAAAAGAAATAGGCATGGAATAACCAGAATCGAGCTCGACATCCCCAATTTCTAACCCTCCTAACATGCATGAAGTACTCATGAATCAGGCTCATAATGAATAGAAGAATTAAGCTCAGGCTCATTGACCTCGATGGGATTTTCCTCTAACTTACCTTCCCGCTGCTGCTCTGAGATTTGGCTCTCCAGCTCATCAAGGGAGGTGGCACGAAACCGAGTAATCTCTGCCAGTTTTGCAATAATCTCTCATGCCTCACCGGGTGTCGTAGCAAGCACATCACCACCACTAGCTTAGTCAAGCATCCTTCTATCGTCAGGCGTCAACCCTTCATAGAAGCTTTCTATTAGGAACTCCTCGGAAAGTGGGGTGTGAGGTTCCATGCAGTATCCATTGAAGCGATCCACGAACTCATGGAACAACTCCTCAAGCGCTTGCGTGGCATTGATAATTCTTCCAATGGCTTCAATCAACAGCGTGGTTGGGTGGTACTTCTTTAGGAAAATACTTCTCATTTCGCTCCAAGAAGACACCGATCCTGAGGGAAGTGAGAAAATCCACTTCCTAGCTTCTCCTTGCAGTGAATATGGAAACACCCTCAACTTAAACTGATCTTCATACATCTCTAGGGGTTTCCTTTCGGAACAGCTCGAGAAGAACTCAGATACATGAAAGTACGCTCCTGCTCCTGGTTCACCAAAAAAGGAAGGAACTAAAGAAAATAAAATCAGATAGGGACAAAGAATTACCTTCTTTGTTATCAACAACGCATGGAGGTGGTGGATATTTTGGAGCTGAAAAGAAGACTCGCACTGCACGCTCGACCCTTTCTATCTCAGCGGATAGCGGGTCGAGAGTGTGCCAGATATCCATGAAGCTTAATTGCCTTTCCTTGCTTCTTGGTAGGGAGGTGTTTGCTATTGTAAAGATTTTCACTGGATCCAGCAAGAAACAAACTAATACACAAGAAACGAGAAAAAAATGAAAACACAAAATTAATCAGAAATAAAACACCGTATTCCTCGTCAACGACACCAATTTGAACGGACGAGCTGTCGAGGCTGGAACTCAAATAAATTTATAATCACCGATCACTAAACTACTTGCAACAGTAGTGGTTGGCGTCGATCGCAGGGAACAACTGGTTTACCTCTAATATCTTTTGTGTTTGTGGTAACAGAAGGGGTGAAGAGAGAAGACAATTGCAGGAAATGTAAAGTGCGAGAAAATAAATTGCAGAAAAGTAAATAACAGGAAAGTAAAGGATGGTTGGTTAATCTCACCTTGGCGATCATTGTAGCTGGAGACACTCGGATTCAGTACATTTGTTTTTACTCATCGATTAGCAAATAATGATTTCAATGCATGTGTCTAATTGGTACTCTAAATCAATTGACTCGATCCCATCGTCCATCGACTCAATTACTAATTATTAATTAACTAACCCCTACTAATCCGTCGAGATTAATCAACTAAATAATTGCATTACGACCAAGATACCCCTAGAGTGCTAACCCGACGAATCCGCCGAACCAACAAGCAATTGATTAATTAACTAACCCTGTAGTGATTAATAAACTAACGATTTGGTGCTCTAAGCTAGAATGCTCTAATTAACTAGGGAAAAGCCTAAATTAATTATGAACATCGATTTAGACCTTAGACCTATCATGCAGAGCAATGATGTCAGAGAACTGCTCTTGGGACCCTGCCCATGAATCGGTCTACATGCTAACTATGAATTAACTATCCATTAGCTACGTGGAAATTATTTCTTTAGCAAATTATTAATATGCAAGCTACGAGTTAGGGCATCAATCTAACCTACTGTGCATGCTAATTATAAAAGCAGGAGTCTAAAATCACAAACAGCAAGAAAATCATACATGAAGCTCAGAAAACTAAAGGAGAATATGCATTCAGTACAGAAAACTCAAAGAATCTCATAAAAACTTAAATGTACTTACAATACCGAAGTTCCAGCTACAGCGAACGACACTTAGACGACCATAGACGACCATAGACAAGCCTAATCTAAGCCCAAGGCTTGAGAAACCAACCTAAACTAACCTAAAACTAAGAAATACAGAGAAAGAATGGAGAAATCGGAGAGAAAACTGAGAGAAAAAAAAGGAAAACGACTGAACCCCTTGACTAATCTGTGACCTAAAACACGAAAATAGTACTTTAAATAACGAAGTGGCGTCGAGACGCTGACGGTGATTTGGGCGGTCCCTCATGTTCGTAGCGTCGAGATGACGTGAGGTAGTCGACGCTACCTCTTGGGTCTAGCTTGTTTGGCTGCTTCATTTTTGCTCCTTTTGACGTTGTTTTAAAGTCTTGAGTGCTCCGCTTTGGTCTTTTCATCGCCTCGACATCCCGTGGACTTCAAGATGGATCAAAATCACGTTAATTTCCTCAAATTAACGTCAATTTGGAATATTGGCTCTTGAGAAGCTCTAACACCAAACACCTACAAAAATAATACAATTAAGCACAATATTTAACATAAAACTAACAAGGTCCTATCAGTTAGTCATATGTATGTCATTATGCTGTTAAAATTTTTGGAACATTCAATTAGAATTAGGATAGAGGCTTTAGTAATGTCGCTAAGTTAGATATAAAAACCTGGGGCATTATAGAAACTCACCCAAACGAAGTCGATGCTTATTGTCCGAGTTCTAATTTGGCTCCAATCTAAAGATCTGGCCTCCAAATGTTGTGAGTACTTTAGATTAGGACTTGAACATCAATGGGCATTCAATTAAACACTAATAATAAGATCGAAAAAGCTCTAAATATCACTTACCCACGCTGAAAACAGTTGAAAAACACCCATTCGACGCTAGACTATCGGAAATGCAAATGAAGAGATGCTTTTCGTGGGTCTGCTCGTCGAAGATGGCCGATTCACACCGCCTGAGGCTACCGCGCGTTGCTGGAGATGAAGGGGAGAAGATTGCGGTTGCTGAAAATCTAGGAGGAGAGAAAAATTGTTGTTGTTATCTAGCCTATTCGCGAAAACACACCACCGCCACTGCTGCTCGTGCGTGGTTGATCCACTTCTGATTTGTTGTTGTCGAAGAAGGTGGTGAGATCGATAGTTAGCCACCGGTCATGAAGAGGAAGGAAGAAGGTGATGGTGGAGGAAAGAGGTGTCAGGGGAGATGGAGAAAGGAAGGGGATGATGGCTTGGATAGCTCCCATTGGGCTACGTGTGACTCCTAAATAGTAAAATATTTGGGTTTTTGGCTTGGCTTAAACTCTAAGAAATTACAACTTTGCCATCTAGCTTAATTAAATTGAAATGCACTAAATTCAATTCAATTTACAGAAATTATGGGAATTAGACCGTTTTGGAACCAATATTTCACAAATGTCCAATTATGAAAAAAATTTCAACTTTGTCTTGGCTCAAGATTTTCCAATTAAATCTTTCCTATTTTGCCCTCCAAAATTCTGCACATCAAAAATGGGTTTGTATTAATTCTTTCTATAATAAAAACTACTATTAAGATTTACCAATACCCAACTCTAACCTTAAATACGTTTCACCAAAATCTTACTCCAATTGCCGTCACCAAAACCTTCCTCCAATTGCCGTCAATTTGAAGGTTCTTTTGCGGCTCCATTAGTTGCGGACTATCTCAAATTTCTTTGCAGCTCCACCTCCAATTGCCGTCAATTTCAAGCAACATGAGTATTCATTCTTTTGTGTATTCTTTATTTATTTATATTTTATTTTATCAATCATCTTGAGAATGAATTATTATCTATTCATCTTCTTCTTCTTCTTCTTTTTTTTTTTTTTTTTTTTTTTGTTTAACAGTATGAATAACATGACCTATATATTTGTCTATTCTCTTTTTTTTTTTTTAATTTTGTCAAACAGTATGAATAGCAATCCAATTACATAGTTTGCATTTTTTTTTTCAATTTTGTTATCAATATATATTTTCTGTTATTAATATCTTATGTTATAAGATGTTTCTAGTTTACACTAACCCTTATTTACATCTAATCACTCATTTGATTGTAGAATGTAATGTTTATTCAAATAATAAATATATACCATGCATTATAATATATAATCAATATACTGAACCCATATATTATATATTCATCATTGTGTATTAAGTTCATAAATCAAATTCTTCAAAAAAAAAAAAAAAGTTCATAAATCAAACGTCAGAATAATAAATATATACTAGGTTGTATATTGTATCATAAATATATACTTGGAATTATATTATATAAACCTCTGTATATAGTATATATACGCCATAATTTGTAAAGTTCATAAGTGAATTTTTAGAATTATAAATAAATGTCATGCAACATAATCCTTATTAAATATTCGTCATACATTTTTTTATAGGTAATAATCTCATTCCCATACGGATGGTGTTTGGCAGACGTTGGAATGAGATTAATAACTATATTGATTACCAAATTTTTTAAATTTGTATTCATGAAGGAATGTCGTTCACTAATTTGATTGAAGTTGTAACCCAAAAGTTCACTAATTTGATTGAAATGGTATTTACTAACTGAGTTAATATCACTTCTACTATTTCGGCTTGTTCAAAATTATCCATTGATAGATAACTTGTTGTTTCCTTAGAACTGTCGGTCTGTTAAAAATACATATATTTATTAGTATACATTAATGTAAAAACAAGCGCATAACTCGTAAAATATACCTCAGAGTCAATAGTTAAAACTTATGCTTCCTTTTATTTTTTATACACATTTTTCCTGGGCAACCTTTTCTCCCCATTGCCTAATCTATTATCTCCATACACATAAAACTATATTTTAGTAAATAAAGAGCATGCAATACCCTATATTAGCACCTTTGTATTATTCAAATGCAATTCTCTAAATAAATTTAAATTTCAAAAAATGCACAACTCTATATCTATTGACAATGAATATATTCGAATATAACAATCATATAAAATATATAAAATATATTATCCTTAACAGAAATCATCTAATATATATATAAACCATTCGATCAACCATCAGTTTGTTTTATATAAACCACCAGATATATTATATAAACCTCCAACTAAATGATATATTATCCAGATTATATAATTTTTTGTAAACCCACATAACAAACCCAAATATACCAAACTAACAAAATATTTTTTATAAACCACAAAAACCCAATAATCATGACCTGAATGATTTTTATAAACCCACAACTAAGTAAATTTGGCTGAATGATTTTTATATATCAAACTAACAGTATATTTTATATACTACGCGGAATGATTTGTATAAACTCACGACTAAGAAAACAAGCTAACAGTATACTTTATATAAACTACATAACAAACCCAAATATACCTTCGAATAAACTCCAACAGTCAACCAAGACAATGTTGCCGACGGAGTGTACACGTTTTGTCTAAACAAGAAAAACATAAGAACCACACGAAAAAAAGAAAAATAAAACCGAAAAAAGAAGCATCGATCGACCGGCCAATGCTGGTGACAACACAGATGACGGGAACACTTACAGCGTTTGAAGGATGAGACGACAACAAAACACACGGCGCTCAAAGGAGGAACACAGACGACGGGAACCCAGGCGGCGGTCGAAGGATGAGACGGCGAGAACAGAGCGGCGCGCGGTGGAGGATGGACGGCGAAACACAGAGGAGTGAGCGTGAATGGCCGGCTGAGCGTGAAGCAGAAAGTCGCAAGGGAGGGAGACCGGCGTGAAGAAACGACTATGAGATTATATTTGGGAGATATATTTTTGGGGGTTTGAAAATAAAATATTGAGGGAATCGAGGAGTTATTTGGAGAGAGGAGATGTAAAGATTTTTTGCAGCAACTAATTATTACGATGAGATATTTTGGGAAAACATATTGATAATAACCTAATGTGCATCGATGGAAATTAACATCTATTTTGGCTTGGCTTAGGATAAAGTTGAAGTTTTTTTCAAGATTAGACATTTATGAAATTTTGAATCCAATTTGGTCTATCTATGTAGTTAACACTTCGATTTAATCCCCACTCTTCATACTAATCCCATGGAATTAGATCAAATAAGCTCATATAGTTAAATAAATTGAGGTTTACCTGAATATGTCCGCTATACATCTATAAAGCTCGTAAACGTGGAAAAAAACTTTGGATTTTAAAAATCAAGGGTTAGACTTTATGTACTTGTTCTATTAGATGACCATGAAGAAGGACATTCTTTGCACCAATCAATCCGTTGTTATTCATATTAAGTCTATGTTGCATAGTTGAGAAATATATATCATGAAAAGTCAGTTAATGTATATTCATATGATTCTATATTTTATATATGACTTTAGGTTTTTTTTTATGAGCATATATATAAATCTATGTATAATTGTTATTTGAAAAGGAAAATTTGTTTCTTACAAATTTCTAACAAGAACCACATAAACCATCCGATCACATGGCCTTGCTTTCACTCTCAAACCATCAAATCTCCCATGTCTGCCTTCCCATGGTCCCTTGGTGTCGAAAGTAACTCATATTCTCCATAAGCCCTCCAAATCCCACACTTTCTGGCGCCTGAAAGTTCCTCCCCTTCCCTCCCTCAGCCCCCAACAAATCCAGTGTCATCGTCTTCCTCGCCGCCTCCACCAGCGGCTGATCCAGCACTCCGTTCAGCATCGGAATGTCGCCGATCATCTCCATGTCCATAGCTCCGCCATTGGAATGCAGCTGAGACGATGAAATATTTCCTTGAGGACATTTCTGCAAATAGGTGGTGGACAGCAGCCCGCCGAAGGAAGAAGGAGCCATTGTTGTAACGTAGCCCTTCTGTTATGAATATAAATAAATAATTAAATATAGAATAACACTTAAAAGCTTATATGTCAAAGCGAGCATAACTTAGCGGTCAGAGGTCAAAAGTTCGAATCTCCCACTCCGTGATGTATTAAAAAAAAACACTTAAAAGCTTATGTAGTGTCATATCATAGGTTAGTTAACTTCTAATTAATTCTACGCCTAACACAAGAATGTTAAGAATATGAACAAACAAGGTAATTAGAATTAGCCCATACTTTCCTTTCGAGTAAGGTGACATATTTTTATTAGTTTATTTCTATTCCATTAAATAGATAAATAAACATCACTAAATTTTTTTAGCCAATAAAAATATGCCAATCAAAAATTAACTAACAGCTCTTCTTAAGTATTACTCCGGATTAAAATAGAATTTAAATCAATAAACCCCGTTTGATAACCATTTGGTTTTTTATTTTTGAAAATTATGCTTGTTTTCTCCTAGATTTTCTACCATGGTTTTCATCCTAGTTAAAGTTGCATTTGAATTCTTAGCCAAATTTTAAAAACAAAAACAAGTTTTTGAAAACTACTTGTTTTTTTTTTCCAAAATTGGACTTGGTTTTTGAAAATAAGAGGGAAGAATTGATATTAAAACCAAAAAACTTATAGGTGAAAGTATGTGTGTATAAGCTTAATTTTCAAAAATCAAAAACCAAAAACGAAGGCCCCGTTTGATAACCATTTGGTTTTTGGTTTTTGGTTTTTGAAAATTAAGCTTGTTTTCTCCTAAATTTATTACCATTGTTTTCATCATTGTCAATCACACATTTGAATTCCTAGCCAAATTCCAAAAACAAAAACAAGTTTTTGGAAACTATTTTTTTTAGTTTTCAAATTTTGAGTTGGTTTTTGAAAACATGGGAAGATGGTAGAGAACAAAACAAAGAAACTTAGTAGTTGAAGTATTGTTTATAGGCTTAATTTTCAAAAACCAAAAACCAAAAACAAAATGGTTATCAAACGGGGCCGAAATGATTATCAAACAGGCCTAAATATATAACAAAATACACTATAATCTATCCGCTTATACTTTTGAGTTTAAAAGAGCATTGAACCTTCTGCTGGATAATGGGAGAGCTCAAACAAGTGGCGGGGTGGTTTCCGCCCCCGCTCACGACAGCTCCCATCTGTGCTGCCTTCTGCAGCAGTGCAGTGGCGGACATGAGGGCGGAGGAGGAGGGAAACTGGTGGTCGTTTTGATCGGAGGTGGCGGAGTTGTTGGAAATGGAGGATGAAAACATGGATCCGGCAGATAGGTTCAAGGGCTTTGGAGGGATAGGCATGAGGTCGTGGGGCAGTGTTAATGGCGGCGAGGGGAGGGAAGGTTGAGAGAGAAGGTGAGGAAGCTGTTGAGGTTGAAAGGGAGGTGCATTAATGGCGGTGGAAGCCATTGTTGCTCCTTGACGAGCTAGCTTGTTGTTTTCTTCTGTTAAGGCATCGCAAAATGCTCTGTGGGTGATGAAGCTGTCTCTCCTGCAAATAAAGTTTTGAACTCGAACATAAGATTTGAAGTATGAAGAGGGAATGATTTGTAAAGATTTCAACAAATAAGTTCCTTCTAATCAAGCTCGTGATAAAATAGGAAACTTTATTGAATATGGTGCAAAAATATGTAGGCTTTTTAATATGCAAGCGATACAATTTCGAGAGATTTTTGTAGTTTCTCTCTCATATATCTAATGATACCAAAATTGTCAACCACATTATGATGCTCCTTAGAATAATTTATCGTAAAAATGTAATAGCATATTGTCAGATATTAAAGAAAAAATTTGATTAATATAATATTTTATTTTATATATGTAATACAATTTTAAAATTTAAAAAAAACAAAAAAAAAACAAACCTTTTTAAGGTTGAAATTCCTTCCTTCTTATAAATACTTTTACATTTAATTCCAATTTTGCTATTGTGAACCTGGATATAGTTAAACAGTTAAAATACCTATTAAGTTTTTTAATAGGTTAAAAGGTTTAAATATCTCATCTTTACAATCCTAATTTAATAACTATTTAAGATCTACAATAAGTTCTGATATTAGTTAGATTGGGGGTATGGGGACAAAATTAACTCTAATTTAAAAGAGTTTGTGAATGAAATGAAAGGAAGAGGGTTTTGCATGAGCATATATATGTGCAAATATAGAATAAGAAGAAACATCTATACTTTAACTTAATCTCAATTAATGGTAGGAGAACTCCCAAAAACCAACCCAATATATAAAGATTTAATTTTTTTTAGAACAAAATAATCAATCCAAATAATCACATGTTTACGCGTGCAGGTTTAAATTTAGTCCCTAAACTTTCGAGTTTATTCAATTTTGAACCCTAAACTTTTAAAATATCTAATTTAGTCCCTAAAATTTTAAGTTTGTTCTATATATTTTGGTCCCTAAGTTTTTAAAATATCTACTTTAGTCCCTAAACTTTCAAACAATAACTATTTTGGTATCACTTTTATTTCAATTTTAACAAATTAAAGACGTAGCTTTGGATATGTGTATTAACATGTTAATATGAACATGATTTCAAGTCAAATAAATTAGAAGTAAACTTGGACAAAACAGATTTAAGGTAGAAAAGTAATATAGCAAGGAGCAAAATAGTTTTTTCTTCAAGTCTAGGGACTAAAATGGACACTTTGAAAGTTGAAAGTTTAAGGACTAAAATGGACATTTTGAAAGTTTAGGAACCAAAATAAAACAAACTTGAAGTTCGGAAACTAAAGTGAGATTTAAACCTGTATATGTATATATATGCTTGGTGAATGTAAAATATATATTAACCTGGAAAAGATTGTGCCACAGTCACATTTGTATTCCTTGGAGCCACAGGTTTTGGAATGAGCTTTCAAGTCGGATTGAACAGCATATTTTTTGGAGCATTTCTCACATTTCCACTTCTTCTCACCATGCTTTCTGCTGAAATGTTTCTTGATTCCAGTGAGGTCTCCGAGCGCCCTCGCCGGATTGTGGTGGACGCACGACGTTTCCGGGCACACGTACACCTTCCTTCTTGTCTCGCTCCCACTCGTCCGCTGCTTCAGCTTCCATGGCAGGTTGTGCCCTCGCCTGTGCAGCTGCAAGTTCTGGTCTCTTTGAAATCCCTTATTGCATATTTCACACACAAACCTATTCGTTGCCATTAGGGTTTCGGGAGATAGCGCTACCACTTCTGCATCCGGGTCTGTATATATACAAGAATTAAAATGTTGATGTCCATGAAAATGTCAAAGTCTCACTTTTATGAAAATTATTGTAGAAATACCGAAACTATGAATGTTATTCTTTCAAATTATACACAAGTGTTTTTACACTTAGCTTCTAAAATATATAATACTTTTTATCTTGATAATTTTGATATTTCATTTATATTTTTGAACTCTAATATCAATATTGAATTCTTCCATTTATAAAAATTTCAATGAAAATATAGAATTATTTATCTATATTTTATTTCATGCACACGTACACACGTATATAAACTTAAAATAAAATTGAAAATTACTCTGCTAAATTGTTTGAGTTTTGTGACTGTCCTTTGATATAGAATATACAATATTTAATTTAAAAATTGGGGACTGATAAATTTACTACCAAATGGGAATTATTTTTTATAGTTTGTGTTCACATGCATTGTGTTTTGATGTTGATATGTGAGAAAGAATTTTAAAGTTAAATATACATATACATATTCTCTTTTATCGTTAATTTTAATGTTTTTTTTTTTTTTATAATATGTGGAATGGGAGATTCAAACCACAAATTTCGTGGTTATAGTACAACTTTATACCAGTTGAGCTATGCTTTTGTTGGCCGTTAATTTTAATGTTTATATCATAGTTTGGGAGGTTTTCAATTTTGCCCATGTTTAATTTGTTAATTTTAATGGTCCCCTTTTGTTACGAGAGGGCTAAAAATATTATTCAACAACAACATCTAATATGAAGTTATTATTATTATTTTAGTTCAATAATATTTGGAAATGGAAGATTCGAACATTTGACTTTTTGATTGATGGTAATATCAATTACCACTAAAACTTTGTCATCTAATACAAAATTATTACATTAATAACATCAGGGTGATTTTTTTTTTTTTTTTACATTTAATATCAGATTTTAATTGCAAAGATCCTAAATTTAATAAACTAAAGTACACAGATAGAATTAAAACACATTCACATATCTATATGAAATATGTAAAAATGTGAAAATAATATATAGTATGAAAGGTATATTTTGACTTTCATTTGTTTAACTACTATGAATTTAACCAGACAGTTTAAATTGGATGGTCAGATTTGTTTGGCCGAATTTTCTGCACTACATTTATTATGTTTAATTTATATTATATTTCATCGTCAAAGCGAGCTTAGCTCAGTGGTAATTGACATGTACCCTTGACCATGAGGTTCGAATCCCCCCACTCTTAAATTTTGATGTACTCAAAAAAAAAATTATATTATATTTCGTCATTTGCTCAATAGGTTAAAATTATTATTTTTTTTTCGTCAAAGCGAGCCTAGCTCTGCGGTAATTAGCATGTACCTCGACCATGAGGTCAGAGGTTCGAATTCCCCCACCCCAAATGTTGATGTACTAAAAAAAAAATAAATAAATTTTTTTATAGAATGTTTGGTTTCACTATTCCTATTAAATCATTTATTTACTTTTTAATTGTATCATTCTATGGCAATTCAAACTTATTATGCTAAACTCTAGAAATTGTTATAATATGATCATTAAAGATACAATACAATACTCCTAATAAATATTCGGGCTATTTAACATGTATCATTGTTGAACTAAAAAAAAACATATATCATTCAATTCCAATATATAATTTGGATTTTTATGTCAAACATAAATTTCATTTTAATACAATTTAAAAGTATTTGAGGTATTTATGTCGATAGCATAATATAAATAGTTATAATTAGGTCAATTAATTCTTAGAAATTAGACTTACAAGTAAAATAGTCTTTTTTTTTTCTTTAACACATTAAATTAAGCAAAATCCCCTTGTTTAGGATATTTTAATAATGTTATGGAAATTGTGTTTTTCAAAAAGAAAAATGTTAAAAAAGGTAGGATGATGAGCATGAAGAAAAGTCCAAACAGTACATAGCAATCATTGTAATCCCCCTCCAATAATTGAAGTCCTTCCAACTACCCAGATATTTAAATTTAGCGCTTTAAAATAATTATAAAAAAAAAAAACACACATTAAAAAAAGAATTTTAATTTAGAATGAATTTAA
The DNA here is from genome assembly GCA_017139565.1 of Luffa aegyptiaca. Taxonomy (NCBI): domain Eukaryota; kingdom Viridiplantae; phylum Streptophyta; class Magnoliopsida; order Cucurbitales; family Cucurbitaceae; genus Luffa; species Luffa aegyptiaca. The sequence continues at coordinate 9,498,388 of CM029397.1, forward strand.
TTATTATTTAAAAAAACATATTAATAATCTTTTTTATATTATTTTGTATTCTACCCTCACAATTTTTTTCAAAATTGCACCCAAGTTTTAAAATTCAAAAATATGTTCAAAAAAGAAAAGAAAAAAAAAAACTCATCCTATTCAAAACCCCAATGATGAAACTCCGTTCTTCTTTCCCACTTTTCTCTCTCATTTCACATCACATCTTCAAACACATCGTTCTGATGTTCTTATAAAGACAGTGGCACTAATCCACACCTTCATAATTCAAAATAGCAAATGGTCGGAATGATTTCAAAAGGTTCCTTCTCTAGGGTACCCCACAAACAGATCAAGATCCAATCTGTTTGGAGTGATTTTCTAAACGTTTAAAAAAGTGTTTTAGCGTGCAAAAGTAGTATTTTTTAAACACTTAAAAAGTTATTTCAAACAGGTAAAGGGTTGAAAACCAGACAGAATAACCTACGAATTCAGGTCTTTCCAGAATTCAAATCCCACCCAACCAAGTGAATTTAAAAACAGAAAAAAAAAAACAACAATAACAATAAAATCATCACAAATGAATTTAAGAAATTGACTAATTAATTTAGGCTATATATCAATCAAATCAAATAAAAGAAAAAAAAAAAAAAAAACTACCTGGTGTTCCTGGTAAGTTCCTTTTCTTTTTGGGAGCTGCAAGCTGAGGCTGCTGATGGGATTGAGAGCTTCCATGGCTGAACTGATTCCCTAATTTCTCACCTTCAGACACCAAGCTCCCACCATCATCAGAACACCTTGAGATTTTGGACATTGAAAAATAAAACAAGAAAGAGAGAGAGAGAGAGAAAAGAAAACCCTAAAAATTCTAATTTTGTTGCCTAATTTCTTCTTTTCTATTGTAAAGAAATGGAAATTGAGAAGAATTTTGGGTTTGGGTATTAGGGTTTAGAGGTTGAAGAGAAAAGACAGGGTTTTGAGGAAGCTTTCATGGCTGATACAAATTAGAAGAAGATATAGAAGAAAATGAAAATAAACAAAATAAAAAAAAAAAAAGGGGGTCTTTTCTTTGGCCTGCCATTAGGGAATTTAAAATATGGGTTCCAAAGCTTTGCCCCTAATCTTATAGGGAATTCTAGGAAATGCCACTAATCCTTGTTTATATAATTCAATTTTGCTTTTTTAATTAGGTAAATTAATGATATGTCACTTTAATATCAAACAATAATTGACACCCTATTTGGAGTTTGTGAATTTACAACATGTTGAAGATGTGGCCTTCTTTTATCTTATGTAATATAATTCAAACCAATTATTTGTCTTCATTATTATTCTAACTTTTGATTTAAATGGTTTGTTTTTCAAACTTTCATATTATTTGATATTTGATTTAGTCTTTAAGATTTTATGCAATGTTTTAAAATCGTTGGTACTCAACTATTTAATAAAAATTATTGAATAAGAATTTTAGGTCATCCATTCCTAAACTTGAAAATAAATCAAATACATTATATATATATATATATATATTGCTTTAATTAATACATAATTCAATATGGTATCATATGATACAGTAATGAGAACTTCGGTAACATCTAATGTACTTGAGGTATATCTAAAGTTCGTAATCTACTTAGGAGTCCAACATTGTAAAAAAGTAACCGTTTAATTTTTTCTATGTAAGAATTTTGTTTAATAAACTATGAAACTGATGACGTTATATAAAAGGACGATTTTTTATTCAAAATTTAAGGATTAAAATAAGATTTAAACTTTAATTTGTTTGGAAAATTAAAATTATTTATTGTTCCGCACTCTATAAATCAATATATAATTTGGAGGGTAATATAGGCATCTGGCCCACAAATATTTAATTTATATTTCATGGTGTCCAGTGGGAAGGGGAACCAAATTATAAAGTTTTGTCTTCTTTTGGTAGTATTTGACAAAAAGAGAACTTGAGTATTCCCAAATTGCCACTCTAAAGTAATGCACTTAGACTTGAGGATAGCTACTTATCAAAGTAAAATCCCATTTACAACCATTTATTATAAAGCAATTATTAATCAAATGGAGCTTAAATTCCCATTAAATTATACTACTAAAATTAAGGATTTTATAAGTTCAACTCATGAAAATGCAAAGAGTTCAAGTTGGTTTTATCCAATTGCATTTGTGATGGAGGGTTGATTGGTTATTAATTTATGCCTTTTAAGTTAGGATAATTAAATCCGAGTTTGATTTTAATATTTGGTTAAAAATCACTTTTGGTCTCTAAACTTTCATGAAAGTAACAATTTAGTCCCTGAATTTTGATTTTGTAACAATTTAAACCTTATACTTTTAATTTTGTAATGATTTTGTCTCTGTACTTTCAATATTTTAACAATTTAGTCATTGAACTTTGATAAGTAACAATTTTTGTCTCTGGTTCTTCAAATTTGTAACAATTTAGTCCCTATCATGAAAATTTAATGTAAATATTTAATGAAATTTCTTACCTAGATAGATTAATAAATTAATTTGTGACCCAATATGTTTATAAGCTACAAAGTTTAAACATTAAATAATAAAAATCGACATTTAATTTTGATGATTTTTTTAGCAATAGGGATTAAATTGTTACAAATTTGAAAGTATAGACACTAAATTGTTACAAATTTAAAAGTATAGGAACTAAATTGTTACTTATTAAAGTTTAGCTACTAAATTATTACAAAATTGAATACAGGGACTAAATTGTTACAAATCAAAGTTCAGGGACCAAAAGTGATTTTTAACATTAATATTTTTATCGTTTTTTTAGTTCAACAACATTTGGAGTGAAAGATTTGAACCTCTGATCTCTTGGTCAAAATTACATGTCAATTACGCCGAGATATGTTCACTCTGATTTACATTTTTCTCATTTGTGTTTTTTTGTTTGTGAATATGAAATAAAAGAATACTTATGAGCCAACAAGAACATAGTTCAACTGGCATAAAGTTGTACTAATAACCACGAGGTTTGTAGTTCAAATCCCCCATCCCATATTGTAAAAAAAAAAAAAAAAGAGTACTTATGAGCTTTAGTTTTTGTAATATATATTAATTTTTTAAATTCTTCATTTTCAACATGATTGACCACTCAATGTGGATTTTTCAACTAAAACCAATTGAGAGTGACTTGATTACACTCTTAATTATCCATTAACTCCTTCCTCCCACCATAATTAATATGAAGTGATAATAATAATTGAAAATAAGAGACTTAAAAGCCCATTTGAGGACGATCTTTATTTTTAGTACCATGTTAATTCTTAAAAAATTGAGCTTGTTAAAATTATAATTTCTTTAATTAAAATTTTTATTTTTAAAAAACAACTTTCATATATATATATATATATATATATATATATTTTGAGAAGAAACATCTTCTTTTTTTTTTGAAAAAGAGAAGAAAAATCTTTTATATCTTAACTGAATTTTAAAATATAAGCATATTTGTTACAACTATTATAAATGAGGTAGGTTTCCAAAACATTTTTAGTAGTTGATTATAAAACCAAGAAAAATTTACTGGTAATTGTATATGTTTTTTTTTTCTATAAATAATCATGATCAAAACATATATTAAAATATGACAAAGTGAGCATACTTTAGCGGTAATTGACATATATATCCTTGATCAAGAGGTTTGAAGTTTGAATATTCTGAACTAAAAAAACATATATTAAAATAGGCCATTTATTAATTAGGAAATGTGAAAATAATGGCAAATGAGTGAATCTAATATTTTACAGTAATTTTACATGATTCTTATCTCTTCCTCAAGATAATACTGTCATTCTAGATTTTGTGTAATCAATTCTAAAAAAAAAAAAAAAATATGCATTTTTTATTCACAAATGGGGTCCACACGAACTTGAAAATCCTTGACTTTCACATGAGGTTAGGTGGTAATAGTATTCGATATAAGTGTAACACCAAAAATAAAAAAGAATAAAAAAATATAAAAAAATCCCAAATTTCATCTTGTAGATGAGAATGTAGGGAAGCAATTGGCCCCCTTTTTTTTTTTTTTTTCATTACAATCATAAGCATTTCTCAAAAAAGTCTATTATTTAAGTTCCACCAAAGTGTGAGAATTCCAATACTTGATCCTATCAAATAATACGGACTTCCATCTCAAAACTAATTGGCAATGAGTGGGATGACCTTTCAATGTGAAGTCTCCACTTGATCCTATTAAATTGTGAGGTCTCCACTTTTCTTTTCAATGTGGGATCCTCAACATGCCCTTTCAAGATGGTGTCTCTTTGGGTTCACTTGGATCGGATTCCAATTTTTTTTTCTTTGGACCGAATACCCGTTTGAGTTTAATGGACTCTGATACCATGATTGAATTAGAGGCTGCAGCAACGAATTGCCACCTGCAACACAAACCTGGGCAGCAAGCTCGATCTGCCGTCGTGCCTTTGCCCAAGCCGTCGTCGTTTGCAGCTGCGCCACTGCTTGCACTTCGAACACCCAAACTGCCATCGCCGGATTGATCCCAATCTATGGTTTTGACCTTGAGTCTCTCTTAGCGTGGTTTTCATTGGGTAAAGATCGATTTAAACCCTTTCCAATCCCAATTTTAAAGTTACAGAATGGTTTTAATGTTTGGGGTCTTTCCTTAATTACTATCAGATTAGTTTGAATTGGGTTTAGGACATTTCTGGAGCTACCTAAATTAAGGATTCATGCAGGTGTTCTCCAAATCCTTTGTTGGATACATTTTTCCAAGCACCTCTCTTGGTCACCTAGGCCCTGTATATATTTTGCAGCACCCTTTTAGGCCCTAACTTTTATTTAATTTATAGGAATTTTCCAGGATTGGTGCTAAAAGAATTGGTAGACCAAGTCTTTAACACAATTACTGCATTTTGAATTAGGTAAGTGAACTTGCTGCTTGGGTAGCTTAGTGTGACGTCCAAGCTTAGGAGGGTACGTATATGAAAGTATGGTGAATATATGAAAGTACTTAATAAGAAATGATCTTTGAATAGGCGAGAACTTGGTAATAACTACCTATAACAACAAAGTGCACAATTCTTTTCGGACTCAATCATATGAATTTCAAAGTTAAGCATGCTTGGCTTGGGGAAGTTCTATGTTGGTCGACCTCTTGGAAATTTTTGTATGAAGTATGTGAGTGAGGACAAAACATGCTAAATTCTATGAGTTTGATTTAATTTGTTGGACCTTTGCCTAATTAATTAATTGATTGGGTTTAACTGTCGTTTTCATTCATTTTGTGCATTTTATGCTTAATGCTTTTAATCACCTGATCCATGATTAAACGAATTGTTTTCTATGTGGAAACTCGACGGAGAGAAGCTTAGACTAGAACTGAATGCATGACTAATGTTTATTTACTTGAACGACACGGGAATAAATAAATAAACGTTAGAGGTTGTTAATGAAGAGTCGTAATGTCATGCTTAGTAAATAAGGAGAAAACTGAAAGGAGATTCTTTATTAAAACGCATGAGAATAGGAGGAGACCGACAGGAGAATCCTTGTTAATAGACTTCTAGACTTATGAATTAGATGTCTAATTAATCCTAATTAACTAATTGATTAAGCAATTAAAGGTCTAATTAATGAAATCAACACCCTAGAATTATCCCTCCAAATTGTGTCTCCATTTATCTTTTGCTTTCTAGATTATCTTTTTAGTTTATCTTTTCGACATTAGATTTTGTTCTCTAAATAAAGCTAAGCAATAGTATTCGCAGTAATTAATTGAATAAATCCAATCCCTGTGGAGACGATACTCTATACTCAAATCGCTATATTACTTGACCCGTGCGCTTGCGGTACACATCAAGTTTTTGGCATTGGTTCGGTTTCAGAAAGCTAATTAATTTGATACTCAAAACATCGCTGATATGCATTAACCCAAGTATAAGCTAAGCATAACCAAGCATTACCTAGAGTATTCTAGGGTCGAATCCACAAGGAAGGGGAAATAAGAATTTTAACAAACTAGCTAATGAACACTCAGACGCATGGTACTGGACATAAAATTACGTGAATGGAAGGATGCAATAGTAAGAGATATTGTGAAATAAGCTTTGCGACAGAAGTAAGGGGAAGTAATCAAATGAGAAAGGCTATCAAGGCTTTTGCTACGACAACCTCATGCGTTGATAAATTATTCAGTAGCGCACGGTATGAATGAAATCCGATTTAATGCCTAAGTGAGAAGTAAACACGTGATTCTCTTCCGGTCTACACATGTGTTTGGCGTAGAACTAACAACGTTCTGTTTAATTAGTTCATGGGTTGGTACGGTTCTCAAATGACTTACAAGTGATTGAGTTATTCCTAAAACAATCTAAGCACATTCATGAAATATTTCTTGCGGCAGTATTAGACTTAATACAACCTAGACTACATGCAATGCGTTAGTTTGCTCTACTTAGATATTTCCACATGTGTTACCTGTCAGGGATTTATCATGCTGCTACCGCATCCAGCTGGCCAGGCGGGAGTTAGTAATGAAAATATTATCGCATCTAAGCATAAAGCATAATTGTTTCATTCATTCAAATGTAACGCATATATAATAATGTTATTGCCGCATGGACGCATAAGCTAAGCCTTGATAAGAATAATTTAGCTCATGCTATAAAGTGAAAACATGATGCAATACATTATATCACAAGCGAGACACTACAAGAAAAAACATCTTCAGTGGCGCACGAAACACGTCGCTGAAACGAAAAACACGTCGCTAAAACTTTCACCGACGTGCATGGCTTTGTCGCTGCATCCGTCGCTGTTTTCGCGTAGTCGTAAATATTTGCGGCGTCTACTGTAGACGTTGTTGAAAGTGATCTTCAGTGACGTCTACACGTCGGTGTAAGCGATAAGTAGGGACGTGGGGACATGTCGCTGAACATATGTTTCAGCGACATCTACCTTATTGTCGTTGAAGATTGTTTTCAGTGACGCGGTTTGCACGTTACTAAAAATCAATCTTCAGTGTCGCAGTCCACATGTCACAGAAAATCAGTTTTAGTGACATGGACAATGTTGCTAAAGCACTCAAACTTGTAAGAAATCAGATATTTTGCGACAGCTGTGCGTGTCGGTAAAAGTAATATTACGCGTCACTAAAAACTCAATGCTAGTTTTTTTTTTTGGGTATGCTTTCCATGTTGTCATGAGAACGCATCGTACTATGATCGTTTACCGACATTATGTAAAACATCGCTAAAAATTGTTTATGATTTAAAAAATAAATAGTTAATTCAATAAGTAAACCTATAAATAAAATAATATTACCATCTTCGAACTAATTAACAATTCAACAATCAAATAGAAATGTCATATACCAATTTAAAGTGAAAATGCACTACTTCATATATTAACCATAATCAAGAAACATGTCTAGAATCTAATACAAATTGATCATTTTCTAAAATGATCTCAAGTCTAGGTGAAGTTTGTTTAACAAAATGATTCACATCACATCAAAATGACTAACAAAAGATCACAAACAAAAAGACCAACCTACATTCTTCACATTTCCATACAAAAAGGGGGAGCACCTTGTCAAACCATTCATGCATCCAAGCTGAAAAAAAAAAGAAATAAAATATGTAAGCATGAGATTAAATAATTGAATTAGAGACGATATAACTCAAATCAAGATAAACTAAACTTACAACAACAAGAACTTTCAACATGGAACAAACATGAACACAACTACACTTATGAGAAACAATGAACACAAACTTAACAACATAAGCAATCATCTCTATTCAAAGAACTGAATAAAACAAGTGAAACTAAATTTATAAGAACTTAATGAAACTAAACTTATCAACATCACAACAACTACACTAGTTAAAATACTTAAGTGCAAATAGGTATCGACCTTCCTAAACACAACAACTAAATGGAAAATAAGTGAAACTAAACTTTAAAAAACACAATAACTAGTTAAATGGCCTAAGTGCAACAAGGTATTGACCCCCCAAATAGAATAACTTAACAACTACAACTTAGAAACTCAACTTTGCAAATGGAACAATTCAACTCAACAACTCAACAAAATTAAACTCCCTAAACACAATAACTTAAGTGCAACAAGGTATTGACCCCCCCCTCCCAAACACAATACCTTAACAAATCAAACAACGAAACTCATCTTTGCAAATGGAACAACTCAACAAAAATAAACTCCCTAAACACTTATCCCAAATATCATGAAAGCCATTTGCAATCAAACTCAACTCAACAACACCGTGACAACTAAACATATCAATGAAAACAAGTAAACTCGTTAAAAGAACTAAGTGCAACAAAGTATTGACCACCCCCTAAACACAACAACTACACTAGTTAAAATACTTAAGTGCAAATAGGTATCGACCTAATGAAAAATAAGTGAAACTAAACTGTAAAAAACACAATAACTAGTTAAAGGGCCTAAGTGCAACAAGGTATTGACCCCCCAAATAGAATAACTTAACAACTACAACTTAGAAACTCAATTTTGCAAATGAAACAATTCAACTAAACAACTCAACAAAATTAAACTCCCTAAACATAATAACTTAAGTGCAACAAGGTATTGACCCCCCCCCCCCCCCCCACCAAACACAATACTTTAACAAATCAAACAACGAAACTCATCTTTGCAAATGGAACAACTCAACAAAAATAAACTCCCTAAACACTTATCCCAAATATCATGAAAGCCATTTGCAATCAAACTCAACAGAACATCCCAAATAATACCAAGTCATTAGAAACAAATAAATGAACTAATTTTAAGCTATGACTAGCTACCATAACTGCAGGATAGCCATAGCACTCAAGTAATACTAAGTCATTAGAAACAAATAAATGAACTTCAATACTTTCTACCTTCAACCTAATGTTAAGCTACGACTACCATAACTGCAGGATAGTCATAGCACTACAACAATTAATATTACCTTTTAATTTTCATTATTTGACTGTTCTGGAGTCCTTTCCACATTAGACGATGAACCTTCTCCACTTGTCAACCTTCTTAAAATTTCTTCAATTGTGGCTTGTTGTGATGCAACTATATATTGCACAGAGAAAAGACTACAAAAAAAAAAAATAAATAAATAAAAGGAAAGCTTGACTCTAGGATCTCGATATAACCTATTAATCCATTTTCCTTAACATACAATTTAACAAAGAGAACTCATTGAACTTACTTGTAAATGAAATATAATCTCCATCATGAAAAAAAAAAAAAATACACACTTAGTAACACTAAACAAAATACAAACTAATGAACAATATCTCACCCCCCCCCCCCCCCTCCCCCCCCCCAAAAAAAAAAAAAAAAAAAGCATTGTGCTATGTTCCAAATGGTGAAAGAATCTTGCCACAATTTGATTACTCATTACAGCCAAAAGAAAAATGATTCTTTACAAAATATTTAAGAATCAACTTTAACTTCAAACTTGCATACCTTTCTATCCACAATTCTAAATAAGATGATTCTTTTTTTTCCTATAGTTATTATTATTATTATTATTATTATTATTATTATTATTTTTGTCTACTTTCAAGTTATCCTAATCATTCACAATTCTAAATAAGATGATTCTTTTTTTCCATTTTCCAACTTAGTAGCTAAACCAAATTATTTCTTTTAGTTTTAGATGGATATCAAGAAAGTATGACTTAAAATGGATATTAAATAATTTGGTTTCTTGATATCCATCTAAAACTAAAATTCATATCCATTTTAAGTCATACTTTCTTGATATCCATCTAAAACTAAAAGAAATAATTTGGTTTAGCCACTCATATTATATCAATGGGTATTAGAATAAACACCAAAAACAACCCCAATCTAAGATGTAAAACACTCACCCAATACCAAAATTGCTCAAAGACGCTAAAACTCGAAGACCCATTGCTTGAATCGCTGAAAATTCGGCACGTGGTACTCTAGTACACTAATACCCAAAGGTATTTATACTTAGTTTTATGACCATCGCGATTCTACCGAAAATTCGGCAGCATGGCAACGCACATATAGGAAACCCAAAATTTTCCTATCACCTGAAAAGTAGGTACAACACTTCTAAAACCAACACCACCCAATCACAAACTTCATAGTACTCTGAAACCATAACCAAAGCGAGACAGACCTCGCATCCACAACTAACCAGATATTCAGAGCAACCAAACCATACAATCAATCATGCTTTCAATAAATCTAAAAGATGCTAATTCATCCAAAAAGCAATCTCAGACATGCTATAATTAATTAATCAACTCCCCATGCCAACAACATGCTTTGCAATAAACTATCATACCCATTGGAATCCAAAGGAAAAATCAAGGCTCACAACTAAACTCATGCTAGCATGCCAATTTCTCAAAGGAAACTAGTTCAAGGTTCGGGCTAGGTGTTTATCAAATCCAACAACATGCAACGGGGACTAAGCTTGAAAGTAAGGTCCAATAGTTACTTACCTTAGTTGATTAGTTTGCTCGGTAAGACAATAACTCCTTAGCTTCCAAACCTCTACCCAATCCAACTATACAAAGTGGAACAAACATCCTCAAATCAAAAGGAGTTTTATTCCAAACGCACAACTAGACGCCAATGCAAATATTGGGAAGTTTTAACACCGAAAACTCACCTAAAAACTGAAACGAAGCTTGTTGTCCGGGCTAACAATTCCACTCCAACGACAATTAAAATCCCGAATGCTAAGAAAACCTTGGAAACAATTGTCACAAATAATGGGTAAGCCCCTAACACCATAGAACCAACAAAAACTCAAGCTTAAACCACTTACCCACCGCCGATATTGCTCAATGACACTAAAACTTGAAGACCCGCTACTTGAACCGCCAGATATGAAGAGGAACGCTTGCTGAACGGAAAGAATAACGAATTTGTATTCGATTAAACTCAAAAATTAATCACGAAACAACTTCTAAGCACTTACCCACTGAACAACACGCCGGAAAAACGCCGAAAACGATGCTGGTCGCGCCTCAAAGACTGCTTGCCAGAGAAATACCAATGCCCGACCACCACCGTGCTGCAAAGCCGACCGGAACACGTGCTGCTCATTGTTGGAACGCCAGAAAACGCGACTCAAACAAAGGGAGAGTGAGCTTGAGATACGATTAACGAGCGAGACCTCAAGGTGGAAGGAAAAATGTACCTGCTGCAGCCGAAAACGGGGACCACCGCCACAGACCGCTGAAGAGGACGAACGGAGCAACAAAACCCACCGGAGAAGGACGCCCAGCTGCCGAAACGCGAAGAGGAAGGAGAAGAAGCTGTCGACTGGAGCTGGACACACGCGAGAGAGAGAGAACGTTGTTGTAGACGGCTCACAGCAAGGAAGAAGAAAAGAGGCTGGTTGCGTGGCTCAAAACAAAATAGGGGCTAGGGCAACTCCAACTTCAAGGTATTTACAAAAATGCACCTTTAGTGACACCAAACATAATCTTTAGCAACGTGATAAATATGTTGCTAAAAATAAAACTTTTTGTGGCACGAGTTTATGCGTCTCTGAAACTATTAGTGACATCTAATTTTATCGCATCACTGAAAATGTGTAATTGCCACATTTGGTTTACGGTGCCGCTGAAAGCCATCTTTAGCGGCTTATTTTTGCTGCGTCACTAAAAACTTGTCACTGAAAACGTATTTTCTTGTAGTGAGATAGCTACACTGGGATTTTATGTCTTCGTTTCAGCTCTCCCTTCTCAGTTCTTCTTTCTTTCCTTGGTCTCTCCCCTTCAATTGGCAGTTGGGCGATCATTTTATTGGCTGAAGATGCTGACTTCCCCAAGAATTTGGTTTGCGTGCCCCAATTTTCACTTGCCAGCTTGCACATTAGTCACACGTCAAGGCGAGCATCCATCCGGTTGTCATCGTACGATTCACGCTCTGGGATCTGTGCCTGCGCTGAAGATATCTTGGGCAAGGAAATAACTACAGAAATCATGCGTTAGAGGGTATAGATATGCAATTTCCTGACGCATTAAGGAATACTCATTTAAAGATTTAGTTATCCCAAATTCTCTACTTTCATGCGCTCAATCAGCGCACCTTTGATCTTTTCCAGCCTTATTTAATTTAATTTCAGGATAGAAATAACTTGCTTTTTGCGGCTTGACTTTGAACTACCGCATTGTTTTTCGCCATATACTCTTTCTGACTTGCCATGAATTTCTTCATCATTGTTTCCAGAGAATTTGATGATGAAGCACCTTGGTCGCCTCCGCTTGTGTTGTTGTTGCACTGGAAATGTCCTTGCGCTATGTGTTCATTGTTTGCATTAAACTGTTTAGGGGCAAGATTTGTGTTACCTTGCTGCGCCTATTTGGTCGCACCGCCATTCCATGAGAAGTTGGGGTGATTCCTCCATCCAGGGTTGTATGTGTTTGAAAATGGATTGTTGTGCGCATTCCCTTGAGGTCCCACATAGAACACCGACTCTGGGTTGGACGGGCACTGATCATGCGTGTGTCCTTCTCCGCAGATTCTGCATCCTACTGCATTGAGTTGCGCTATGAGGGGGGTTGTGCTTGCTGTCAACGTGTCCATCTTCGTGGTCAACGCATCAATTTTTGCGTTCACTGCGGTTATGGGTCTACTTCGAAACGTCCTGAACTAGTCTTTACTGGACGCTTCCTTTTATCTTCTACGGTGCCCCACTCATAGTTGTTCCTTGCTATGCGATCAAGGATCGCATGTGCTTCGTCGTATGTTTTCCTCAACAACGCACCGTTTGCTAATGAATCTACCAGAATTGGGGAATTTTTGTTCAATCCAACGTAGAACGTCTCTAACTGAATACAATGGGGCAATCCATGGTGTGGGCATCTTTGTAGTAAACTCTTGAAACGTTCCCATGCATCACTGAGGGTTTCATCTTCCATTTGAGCAAATGTCATGATTTCCTTCCTTAGCCTGGAATTTGCTGTTGGTGGGAAATATTTTTCCAGGAACTTTTCAGCTAAATCATTCCACGTGGCTATAGAATTTGCCGGATGCTGATTTAACCAGACCTTAGCAACATCTCTTAGTGAATAAGGGAAAAGGATGACCTGCAGCTGCTCCTGAGTCACTCCAAGGATAATGAATTTGTTACATATGTTCAGGAATGATTTGAGATGCGAGTGTGGGTCTTCTCCTACACTTCCTCCAAGCTGACCTGCAGCAGTTAACATTTGAAACATAACAGGTTTTAGCTCAAACCTTTCAGTTTCCAAAGTCGATCGCACTATTCCTGGATTGAAGTCACAATTTGCAGGGGCTGCATAATCTCTGATTCCTCGTGCTCTATCATCAACCATTTGTATTGGATTTACGGGTGGGTTTTGAGGATTTGGAGCGACCATCTGTTCAGGTTGCTCAATGACTTGTCTTCTGGCACGCCTGTTTCTTCTTCTTCGATGGTATGTTCTATCAATCTCGGGATCTATCTCAATGTTAATGCGGCGAGCAGCACGCAAACAATCTTGCACACTTGGAGAAAATTGCTCAACATGAAACAAGAGAAATAGCACCAAACAGAATGTTAGATTAGAAAGAATATTAAAATCTTAGTTGCCTTCCCCGGCAACGGAGCCAAAAACTTGGTTCGATTTCAGAAAGCTAATTAATTTGATACTCAAAACATAGCTGATATGCATTAATCCAAGTATAAGTTAAGCATAACCAAGCATCACCTAGAGTATTCTAGGGTCGAAACCACAGGGAAGGGAAAATAAGAATTTTAACAAACTAGCTAATGAACACTCAGACGCATGGTACTGGACATAAAATTACGTGAACGGAAGGATGCAGTAGTAAAAGATATTGTGAAATAAGCTATGTGACAGAAGAAGTAATCAAATGAGAAAGGCTATCAAGGCTTTTGCTACGGCAACATCATGCGTTGATAAATTATTCAGTAGCGCACGGTATGAATGAAATTCGATTTAATGCCTAAGTGAGAAATAAACACGTGATTCTCTTCCGGTACTACACATGCATTTGGCGTAGAACTAACAACGTTCTGTTTAATTAGTTCATGCGTTGGTACGGTTCTCAAATGACTTGCAAGTGATTGAGTTATTCCTAAAACAATCTAAACACATTCATGAAATATCTTTTGCGGCAGTATTAGACTTAATACAACCTAGACTACATGCAATGCGCTAGCTTGCTCTACTTAAACATTTCCACATGCGTTACCTGTCAGGGATTTATCATGCTGCTACCACATCCGGCTGGCCAGGCGGGAGTTAGTAATGAAAATATTATCGCATCTAAGCAGAAAGCATAATTGTTTCATTCATTCAAATGTATCGCATACATAATAATGTTATCGCCGCATGGGCGCCTAAGCTAAGCCTTGATAAGAATAATTTAGCTCATGCTATAAAGGGAAAACATGATGCAAAACATTATATCGCAAGCGAGATAGCTGTGCTGGGATTTTATGTCTTCGTTTCAGCTCTCCCTTCTGTTCTTCTTTCTTTCCTTGGTCTTTCCCCTTCAATTGGCAGCTGGGCGATCATTTTATAGGCTGAAGATGCTGACTTCCCCAAGAAATTGGTTTGCGTGCCCCAATTTTCACTTGCCAGCTTTCATATCAGTCACACGTCAGGGCGAGCATCCATCTGGTTGTCATCGTACGATTCACGCTCTGGGATCTGTGCCTGCGCTGAAGATAACTTGGGCAAGGAAATAACTACAGAAATCATGCATTAGCGGGTATAAATATGCAATTTCCTGACGCATTAAGGAATACTCATTTAAAGATTTAGTTATTGCAATTCTTTACTTTCATGCGCTCAATTAGCGCACCTTTGATCTTTTCCAGCCTTATTTAATTTAATTTCAGGAGAGAAATAACTTGCTTTTTGCAAGTTATCAGGCACCGTTGCCGGGGATTGACTAATTTTAATTCATTTAATATTGTGAAGAAATTGCTTGTTTTAATTTAGAGGTTTTATTTTGCTTTCTTTGTTTTTATTTTTATTTGAGTTCTTGTCCATTGTTCTTGTTGTGCTGTTTGGTGTTTGCATCTGATTAAAAGCTTGATCGTTGTTGCTTTAATTGTTTTAAATAGTTTTTTTATATTTTTTTGTTGCCCTTTAGGGAATCTAAGCTCGAAGAACTAGCACCATCTTCCAATTTTTCTTTTCAACTTATCCCCCTTTAGAAGAAAATTCTCCCTTAGAAAGCTTGGTCCAAAATTATATTGAGGATAATAGAGCGAATAAATTAGCTCTAGAAAAATCTTTAGGGAGATCGCAACCCCAAAGGGAGGTGAGTGAAGTGCGGTCCACTTCCTTAGAAGAAAAATCTTCCTTACCAAGCTTGTTTCAAAAATTTATTGAGGAGTCTAGAGATGTTAATTTAAAATTAGAAAAATCTATGGAGAGACTCCAGAAACAAAGGGAGGTTAGGGAAGTAGTATCGACTTCCATAGGATGTCTAGTGAGTCATGTGGCCCAATTCATTAGCGCTCGTTCAGGAGCCTAATTCTTTTGATTTTTCTGAGTTTGAGCATATAGGGGTGAGTTGCATAGATAGCAAGGAAGAATTGGAGAGTTTTAGCACCCACCAAGAACAAGTTATTGAGGAAGAAAAAGAAAATGAGCTTGTAGTGCTAGAAGGTGTTTAGGAGGTAGAGTTTGAGGTTGAAAAGCCTTTGTCTGTTTTATCTTCTCCATCCTCTATTGATCATGATGGTTATTTTTCTTGTTCTCACGAGTCTATGTCAGAGTCAAAGTCCCTTTATTTTGATCTTTCTCCTATTATGATTTTATTATCCAAAAATACCAAAAATATTTCTACTTCAGGGGCCCATGAGAAGCTAGTGAGCTTTCTAGCAATAGTTGGCTTCATCGATTCAAGGAAGAAGGGCCAAAAGAAATACGAGAATTTTTATGTGCCTTGAAAGCCGACACGAGCTCGTCTAGCTAAGAGACGTTAAAAAATCGCTTCTTTGGAGGCAACCCAAGTTCTTTTCCGTTAATTTTCTTTTCTTTATTTTTTCAGTTTTTTTTTAGTTAGTGCATGTTGATTTTTCGTTCCTATTGATTAATTTTTGTAGGAGCTGGAGAACCACAATTTCTTCCACAATACACCCCAATGATTGTTTAGGCTGACATCCTTGGTTTCTCTCACACTCCAGGGCAGTATTGTTCTCCCTATATCTTTCTAATTGTCCTTATGCATGCTTAATTAGTCTAAATAGTTGATACATTGAGAATAATGTATAATTGAAGTTTGGGGAGGAGGCTTTGCTATTCTGATCTGAGCTTGTTGAAAATTTTTATTACATGATGATTCTATTACATCTGTTTTGATGAGAACAACCTATAATATGATCTAGATAATGAATTTTGTTCAATTTTTGTGAAATATGAAAGCATGTTCAAGATTCATGTAAATTTTAATTTTTTTTCTTTGATTTCCTTGCACATGTTGAGCACTTAGCCTACTTATTAATAGACTTGAAGGCTTAGAATAAGATTATATTATCTAGATGTTTGTTGTCACTCTGATAGGCTTAAGGTCTGATTTGAAACTTGAACTGCATGAGAGTTTGTAATGCGTTTTGCTTGGGAGAAATTGTGTGTTTATTAGCTTGCATAGAAAAAAGAAAAGAGGAAAAAAAAAAAAGAAAAGAGGGGAAAAAAAAAGAAAAGAGAAAAAAAAGGAAAAAAATAGAAAAGAGGATAAAAAAAATGAATAAAATAACTTGTTGTGGTTAAATTGATCAAGGGTAAAAAGAGCTACCTCTGTTGTGATTAGTTAGACCATCCGAGGGTTAAACTCTAGATAAGGGTCTCTGCAACAGTTGTGTGAAAGCCAGTGCCCTTGAATTAAAGAAAAATGCAAGTTTGGGGGAGGCATACCCCGTTGTTTTTCAGGCACCTTAGTGAGGTATTGCTTTCTTGAATGTTGGGAAGCTGGATAATTAGAGCTTAGGGCCAGTTTAGGGGGAAGATGAACTGAGGATTTTATAAACCTTTTCTAAGCTAGTAAAGATCTAATAAGGAGGGTTTGCACACACACACGCAAGGGATGAAGAGTTTAAATTTAAATTTCGCGATGAATGAATATGTTTTAATATTTCCTTTAATTGTCTGAATTCATTATTTGGATCATTAATGTTAGAGTCATTCATTTGCAATTTTTGATTCATATGTGGTTTTAGCTTTGCTCGAGACTAGCAAAGGTTTAAGTTTGGGGTTGTGATAGCATCAAATATACTATCTATTTCCTATTCATTTTAGCTAGTTTTGTGCTTAAATTGTGTGCTTTGAGGTATTTTTATGTTTAAATTTCAGAAACAGAGCAAAATCGGAGTTCTTGAAAGATTTTGGATGGTTTTTAGGGCATTTGGACCATCTTGAAGATTAAAGAGAAGATTTATTGAAGATCTAAGCCCAAAAGCCCAAGAAAAGAGAGTTGAAGGCCTAAAATTGAAGTCCAAAGGGCCATTCTTGAAGAGGAGATCCGAAAGGCTAGCATCTCGATGCTAGCCTTGAGCGTCTCGACGCTAGCAAGCCGTGGACACCAAGTTAGAAATAAGGCAGCATCAAGACACTTGCTTTGAGCGTCTCGACGCTAGCAAGCCATGGACACCAAGTTAGAAATGAGGAAGCGTCGAGACGCTGCCTTCGGCATCTCGACGCTGCAACTGCGTGGGCGCCAAGTTTGTGACGTCATAGCGTCGAGACGCTGGGGCTGCTGGACAACTATAAATACAACCATTTTCAACTGAATCAGGGGAGCCAATTTGAGGGTTTTTTAAACTATTCTCGATTCCATACTAACTTTGGGGGTTTCGGGAGAAGATTTGGAGCCTTGTTGTATATCTTTGGAGCTCGGGATCGATGGAGATCGCCACGGGAACAAGGAGATCAACATTATTTTGAGCATTTCTCTTCCCTTTTCCTTTACTTTTAGTTTCTAGATAGATTAGGTGTAATTAGGAATTGTTGGATGTTTTGTGATTATGAGTAGCTAATGTTGGGTTTTATGTCCTAAAAATTGTGGATAGTAAATATAACAAAGTTGATTATAATCGGTAAAGCGTTATTGAGGTTATTCAATAAGTTGTTATTGAATGGTTGTTTAATTCTGCATTAATTAACCCAAATCCAATAAACTAAAACCCATGACTATATAATGAACACTTGAACTTTATGTGTAGACATAAAAGCGGATCAATTTCAAGTAATAGCCAAAACGGTCTATAATATAGGGATAGCGGTTGGGTGCTTTATCCTGGGGACACTATGAGACGCAACCCACTTTGTATTTAATACAAATGATGTGATCCTGAATCCTTCATGTAAAGACATGCGAGTGGGGGCATCCTATGCAATGAGTTTGCATAAGACCAGGATCGCGAAACAAGTCACTTTCACTTTATAACGCCGTTTACTGTGAAACTGACTATTTCATTCGATGACCTAGGTAACTCGATCTTAATCCTAAGCTAACTCTAAACTCTTGTTTATTCGGGATTATCCTTTGATTTTCATGGGTGAGAGTGGTTCAACATCGCCGACTCAATAAGCCTACCATTGTGGGGACAAGACTGGGTAGATAGTGTTGGGTTTTATGCCCTAAAACTCATAGATAGTAAATGAAACAAATTAATCGATCTCAATAAAGCGTTATTTGAGTGATTCAGTAATTTTGTTATTGAATAATCGAGTTTGCATTAATAAACCCTAAATCCAATAAGCTAAGATCCAAGGTTATTTAAATGAAACTTGGACTAGTAGGGGACATACGGGGATCAGTGTCCAAGTAACAACCTAAAAGGTCTATAGTATAGGGATAAAGCTGGGTACCTTATCCTGGTGACACTATGTGATACGACCCACCTCGTATTCGATACAGATGCAATGATCCAAAGCATCCATGTAGGGACATGCGGGTGGGGGTATCCTATGCAATGAGTTTGCATAAGACCGGACCGCGAAATAGTAACCACTAGATGTAACACCGTTAACTAGTTTAGGTTGCTATTTCAATAGGATGACCTAGGTAACTCAATCTCAATCCTGAGTCTGTTATGAACTACTTTTCAGGAGGGATTGTCCTTAGATTTGTATGGGTGAGAGTGGCCGATTCGCCAACTCAATAATCCTACCATTTCAGGGGCAAGACCGAATGGGGGCTGGGAACATAACAGTACAAGATGAAATTCACTCCTTGTAATACCTATTTCTATGTGTAATAATAATATTATTAATAATAATGATAATAAATAAATAAAGGACATCGAAAAAAAAAGAAAAAAAAAAGAAAGAAAAAAAGTTGGAAGGAAGCTTCCGTTGGAAGCTTTAAAAAAAAAGAAAAAAAAAAGAAAAGGAATAAAGCTTCCAGCGGAAGCTTTAGTTAACAAAAAAAAAAAGAAAAGAAAAATAGAAATGAAACTAAAGCTTCCGTGGGAAGCTTTAGTAAAAGCAAAAAAAAAAAAAAAAAAAAAAAAAAAAAAAAAAAAAAAAAAGAAAAAAAAAAGAAAATAAGAAAAGGAGAAGGATAAGTCAGATTAGTGGGAGTGAAAAGAAAAAGAGAAAAAAAAGAAAGAAGAGAAAACAGAGAGAAGAACGAAAGGGATGGAGAACAAAACCTAGGGCATTCTTGAACGATTTTTGGAAGGGAAAAACAAATCAAGAAGCACACAACCTTGGATTCAAGCTTTGGGTAAGTTTTCTTGTTCTTGGGTTGAGTTTTTGCACGAGTTAAGAAGCTAAAGAATGGGTTTGATTTATGGGTTTTTCTTCTTTGACTTTGATACTCCATGAATTAGTTGAAAACTAAAAGGGACAAAACGGGTTGAGTTCAAAGAGAGGAAAACTTGATAAAAACCCATAATTTAAGCCAAAGAGAAATTTATGATGCTTATTCATGGGTTGTTGGTTTACAAGCTTTTAAAGGGTAATATTCATGGAGAACAAAGAGATAATGGTTGTGGGGAGAAAGAGAAAGAATAAAAAAGAATTAAGCTTATTATGGAGATGGGCATAACGGAGTTATTGGAAACTTTATTCGGAAAATGTGGTCATAACTACAAGGTATTTAGAGTTTAACTCCATGAGAATTATGTTTGAGAGCTGAATGGTCAGTATGAACTATGACTATAGTTCCCACTAGGTAGGACCTAAATTTGTCAAAACCAAATACTACATCAAGTAATTCCTTCTCTGTGATAGTTTAGTTCAACTGAGCCTCGTTGAGCGTTTTGCTTGCAAAGTAAATAGGTTGCACTATTTTTCCTCTTTTCTGACATAGTGCTGCTCCAACTGCAAAATCACTAGCATCACATATCAACTCGAATGGTTGGGTCCAATCAGGTTCAATTATGATCAGCGATGTGCTGAGTGCATTCTTTAAAGTCTCGAAAGCTTGCTTACAATCTTCATTAAACTCGAACGGTCTATCTACTTCAAGTAACCTACACAATGGTTTGGAAATTTTAGAGAAATCTTTAGGGGTCGTTTGGTGAGCTGGACTTTGATTGGAATGGAATGTGATTTCCATGGGAATATTTTGCTGGCATCTGGATTCCTGGGAATCATGATGTCTGTGTTTGGTGCGCTGGATTTGAGTTGGAATTAATGGAGAGAGAAATAGTGGGACCCACCAAAATTATAAGAAAAACAGAAAAAGAAATGGTGGGTCCCATCAAAATTATGAAGAAAAATGGAGAGAGAAATAGTGGGACCCACCAAAATGTGGGAAAATAGAAAAAGAAATGGTGGGTCCCATCAAAATTATGAAGAAAAATGGAGAGAGAAATAGTGGGACCCACCAAAATGTGGGAAATGGGTTAGAATCTTGATTCCATTCCAACCCCACCCAAATCCGACCCACCAAAATTGGTATCACATTCCATTCCAATCCCACACCCCAAACGGCCCCTTAATGAATCTTCTGTAAAAACCTACGTGACCTAGAAAGCTCCTGATATCTCGAACTATTTTTGGGAAGGGCAACTTGGATATGATCTCAATCTTCGCCTTGTCTACCTCAATTCCATTTCTGGAAATGCGGTGTTCAAGGACGATGCCTTCATGTACCATGAAATGACACTTTTCCCAATTCAAGACCAGGTTTGGTTCTTCACATCTTTCTAGCACTTGGTCTAAATTCTGTAACCACACTGCAAATGTTTCTCCGAAGACAGAGAAGTCATCCATAAACACTTCCAATGTTCGTTCTACCATATCGGAGAATATAGTCATCATACACCTTTGAAAGGTGGCTGGTGCATTGCATAATCCGAATGGCATTCTTCGAAAGGCAAATGTCTCATACGGACATGTAAACGTAGTCTTCTCTTGGTCTTCTGGGGCTATTGTTATCTGATTGTAGCCTGAGTAACCATCTAAAAAACATTAATAATCCTTCCCTGCAAGTCTGTCCAACATTTGATCTATAAATGGTAATGGGAAGTGGTCTTTCCTGGTTACTTTATTGAGGCGGCGATAGTCTATGCAGACTCGCCATCCTGTGACAGTCCTTGTCGAAATCAATTCGTTTTTCTCGTTCTCGACTAAAGTTATCCCACCCTTTTTAGGGACCTATTGTACTGGGCTAACCCAGCTACTGACTGAAGTTGGATAAATGACTCCTGCATCCAGCCACTTTAAAATCTCTTTCCTGACAACTTCTTTCATAATGGGATTTAGTCTTCGCTGACTTTCAATGGAATTCTTGGCTCCTTCTTCAAGGTTGATCCTATGCATGCAGAATGATGAGCTGATTCCTTGAATGTCTGCAATTGTCCATCCTATTGCCTTTTTATGACTAGAGAGGACCTGCAGCAAAGAAATTTCATCCTTGTCAGTAAGATAGGCTGATATAATAACTGGTAGTGTTTTGTTTTCTCCAAGAAAACTATATTTAAGGTGTTCCGGTAGACGTTTGAGTTCTAGATCCGGAGGGTTGATCATAGATGGTTGCAGCGGCCTGACTTCTTCCTGGGTTGATTCCAAGGAATCTCTCAATGCTTCTATCCTTGCTACTGTAGAACCATATGTGGTCGGTTCTTCTAATCCTTCAATCTTTTTCCCACCTTTTACCTCTTGTTCTTCCTCCTCTTCAAGCATGTCTTCCAACGTCTCTCCCTTTAATATTTCTTGCAATGCAGATAAAGAAAGTTTGTCAATCTCATCTATCATTGAACATTATTCAAGATCTCCTGGATACTTTAGTGCGTTCATGAAGTTGAAGGTGACTTCTTGATCGTTGACCCTCATAGTCAACTCTCCTTTTTTAACGTCGATCAAGGTCCTACCAGTTGCTAAGAACGGTCGACCTAAAATAATCGGCACCTCTTTATCAGCTTCACAGTCTAATATGATGAAGTCTGGTGGGAATACAAATTTATCAACCTTGACTAACACATCCTTAATCTTGCCCATGGGTTGTGTTAGTGACCTGTCTGCTAACTGTAAAGTTACAGTTGTTGGTATAGCTTCTCCTATGCCTAGCTGCTTGAAAACAGAATATGGCATCTGATTTATGCTCGCTCCTAGATCGAATAATGCCCTGCCAACATTCTGTCCTCCAATGGAACATGGAATGGTGAAACTTCCTGAATCCTTTAGCTTTGGAGGGATCTTGTTCTTGACCAATGCACTAGAGCATTCAGTAAGTGCAACTGTTTCATACTCTCCTAATCTTCTTTTCTTGGACAGAATGTCCTTCAAGAATTTCACATAGGTTGGCATCTGTTCAAGTGCTTCCACCAATGGAATGTTGCTGTGAAGTTGCTTGAGGATATCTAGAAACTTTTTAAATATGCTTTCTGTGAGGCATACTTGAATCTTTGAGGATATGGAGGTGGTGGTCTGTAATCTGGATCTATAATAAATTTTTTAGGCTTTGCGGTCACATTTTCTTGTTTTTTCTCTGAACTTGAACTTTCACTTTTTTCTTTCAAGGTTTCTGATTCCTTGGTCTTTTCTTTATTTTCTTTATTTTGTATAACTTTTGTGGTAACTTCTGACTTCTTTTCTGGAACTTCTTCTGGACTGTTTTCTGGGATTTTTCTTACTTTTGAACTCACGGGGTATTCTGGTCCATCGTATTCTAATCCACTTCTCAAGGTGATGGCCTTGCACTGCTCCTTACCTTCTCGGTGAGGGTTTTTAGTCTTGTTGGGCAATGTCCCTTGTGGTCTATTTTTTATTTCTTGAGCGATCTGTCCAATTTGTACTTCCAAATTTCTGACAGCGGCATCATTTCTTGCCATGTACTCATTCATCAGAGTCTGTAGATTTGACTCTTGACTCTGTAGTTGGACCGATTGGAAGTTCTTCTGCGGTTGATGCTGTGCAGACTGGGAATTGAATCCTGTTGAGGATTTCCCAAACTGATTTTTATTGGAATTGCTCGTACTGGCTTGACCTCCCCAAGAGAAGTTTGGATGTTGTCTCCAACCTAGGTTGTATGTAGCCGAGTATGGATTCCATCGGTTTTGGTTCTGGTTCCCTTGTTGTTCTACATAGAAAACAGATGGAGGATTTAGTAGACAGTTATCAGTCACATGCTCTTCATTACAAATATCACAACAGGGAGAAGAGATAGCAATGGCGGGGGCTATGTTAGCTTGGTTGGCCATAGTCATGCCCATCATCATTTTGTGGATGACATAGATTTGGGCTTGCATGGTTGAATTCACCTCCGTCTCAACTGCTTTAACTGGATTTTTTTAAGATTGTTGGCTCTGTCTCTCCCCAATGTCTGTTATTTGTAGCAATTGTGTCCAATATGGCATGTGCTTCATCTGCAGATTTCTTTAAGAAGGATCCATTGGTAGATGCATTGACTAGAGCTTTTGAAGCTTGATCCAATCCACTGTAAAAATGCTCTATGATGATTACATGTAGGCAATCCATGATGAGGACACTTCCTGACCAGCCTCTGGAATCTCTCCCAAGCTGCATCTAAAGGTTCATTATAAGATTGTCTAAAAGAAATAATTTCATCTCTATACTTAGCATTTTTATTAGAAGGAAAAAATTTCTCTAAAAACTTTTCAGCCAAGTCATTCCAGGAGGTGATGGAGTTTGGAGGGAATGTGTCCAGCCAAGCTTCAGCATCTCCCTGCAATGAAAAAGGAAAAAGCTTTAGTTTCAATGTATCTTCAGGCACTCCTGTAACTTTAAAAGAACTACAAATTCTCAAGAACTGCTTGATATGTTTGTGTGGATCTTCACTCGGAAGTCCAAAAAATTGGCCCATGGTATTGAGCATTTGAAACATCACTAGTTTCAGCTCAAATTGTGGAGCTTCTATTGGTGGCTCTAGAATTCCTGGATTCAGAGTTTGAAAAGCGGGTAAGGCATAGTCCCTTATTGCTCTATTGCGGTCTTCAGCAATATAAATTGGATTTTCATGTGGTCGCACTGGTGGAACTAGAGGTGCTGGAGCGATTCTCCCACCATTTTGCTCCCTTCCACGACTCCAGGTTGGTCCATCGAAAACTCTTGTATATAAGAAGCTTCTTCTAGAAGTTCCTGTGCGCTCAACTCTTGTTGTTCCCTTCTCTTTTGTTGTTGCTCTCTCCGACGACGACGAAAGGTTCTTTCTATTTCAGGATCAATATCAAGAAGTGGACACCCCTTGTTCATGCACTAACCTTAACCTGCAAGAGAAAAATTGCAAATAAAAGTCAAATCCTTTTTGAGACAGAAATGTGGTCGCAATCGAATCGCAATCTCAATAAACAAAACTGGTTTCACTTTTGGTCCCCGGCAACGACGCCAAAAACTTAGTGCGTGTTGGGTTGAAATGTGTGGAGGTTAGAAAAGATGATAAATAATGATTAAGATAAATTCAACCAACCTAGTGCAAGTATACACTATCGCATGCAGTAATAAAAACCTTAGAAGTATACCAAGGGTATCGATCCCACGAGGACTAAATTGGAAACACAGATTTGAAGAAGAAACTGTTCAAAGATTGCTTGGATAAGGTAACAAAAGAAATAGTTGATGATGATTTTTGAAAAATAGATAAAATAAGCAAGTAAGAAAAACAATGATAAATAAACGAGATGCTCAATATAGTTTCAACCCTAAGGTAAAATAACTCTAATCCTTGCTTATTAAACCTAAGTCTATTCATGTATTGGGTCAGATTTAACTTCTATTTGGCTTGCTCCCAAGAACCGTTAGAAGGCTAAACGAGTACCGTTATGCACATGTCTGTGACTCGACTCCGACATAGATAAATCAAGCATGCAATCTATAACCCTATAGTTGTTATAGGGTGCCTTAGGCAGTCTCGCCCTATAACACCGAATACACTCTTTTGAGCCATTTCTCCTATATCACCTTTATGATAACCGATATCGTTTGTCTCTTTCGAGCATCAAACTCACATAGCATGCAAAGTCTAAGTGATCAATTTAAACTTCAACAAGATTTAGAATGATATTCAATAAAGAATGACAAGTAATGAATAGAACTTAAGTAAATAAACACTTTCAAGCTATTTTAACCATAAGGGAACTCAATATATTGAACCCCTCAACGGGATTTAGCTACGCATGATGGGATAAGATGCAAATAAACAACTTTTCAATGAAATAAATGAATAAAGAATACAAAGAAATGAAAAGTAGTAAATGCTGGAAATAAGGTGCAGTAGATAAAACTAGGGTTTTTTTCTTTTATCCAATCCTTCTAGAGTTCGCTCGACACTCTACTCTCCTTTACAAGTGGGAATAGGGTGAAAATCTCTACAAACACTTAGGTTTGATGTCTAACTTAAGGTTAGAATTCAGTCATCTAAGAAGGACCACGGGCATCCCTACTCATGGGCGTCTACTAGGGTTCTGTCACCACCCTCTTCTTCCCAGTGAGTTCTGCTTGGATTTCTCTTCGAATCAAGGGATTATATAGTGTGGGGAGTAGTTGAGTGAAAGATTGGAATTCCCAATTCCGTTACAGCGGAAGCAATTGGACCGTTCGTAAATTAATTTTGTTCTACAAAATACCAATACATTGGCAAAAGGTTAAGCGGTGAAAAACATACCTCCGTTGACGACTCTGAATACTTCAACGGACACCACCATTTGATCTTCCCCGCTATACTCTGAGATTAGGATCGTAGTTGTGGGACTACCTAATCTTGATTGGGAAAAAACTCTTGAAGAGAAAAATTCTCTCTAGAGTTGTTGAGTTGAGAGAATATGAGAGGGAGGCTAGAATGAGACCTTAGGGCTAGGGTTCTCATAACCTTTCCTTTTATAAGAGAGGAAACCCTAATGTGAGGTTAGGAAACAATCTTGACCGTTAGATCAAGATTAATTAATTAATTGATTAAATTAATTAATTAAATGATAATTAACTAATCATATTAATTAAATGTTAATTAATTAATCATATTAATTAATTAACCTCATGCACATTTAAATCTTATTTAAATGTAATTTCCTCACATAATATATTTTAATTAAACTTAATTAAATCACATTTAATTAATTCAATTAAACTAATCAATTAATTAATTGCAATAATTAATTAATTTTACAATTAATTAAATATCTCCCATATTCAATTAATTACATATTAGAATCATATTCTAATAATTCCCTCATAGACTATAATTTAATTAAATCTCATTTAATTTAAACTAAATTGAATAATTAATTAATTCATCTTCTAATTAAATACCATATATTTAATTAGACATATATTTGAACTCTTTCAAATATATCAATCCCTCAATATAATAAAGTTTAATCTCAAATTAGACTTTATATTTTAATGCATCACTATACATTATATTAATTTGTATCTCATACAATTAACTTAATTCCCAATATGAATTTGAACTATTCAAATTCTCTCAAGATATATTTGTTCCTAATTACTCTTTACAAGCTAGCAGGGGGACCTAATGGACCTACAGATCAGAAGCTCCAATGATATGAGGTTGACTAATTAAACTCATTAATCAAGTTAACCAATATTCATTAACTGTGGGTCATTCCACTAAAGACCCACAGCTGAACTCTTCTCACTGTAGAACATTTCTGTGTCCATGGATGTAGACCTATGCCGGTAAGTCAATCCTTCACGAGTGTCCGTAATCACAGCTGGGTCAAATTACCGTTTTACCCCTGTGTTACATCTGTCTCCTTAAGTACCAGCACTCCTCTAATGAACAACCTGTTTATGGTCCAACCATTAAACAGAAAGTCCCTCTCGGGCCAGTGAGAGGGCGGGATCCCTTTGTTCAAGTCCCGCAGTCACCACTTAAGGGAACACTCATCTACTTCTTCTAGAAGCGGGAAGGAGTGAATTCCTTCTTGTGTTGTCATGTCCCCAGCCTCCCACTCGGTCTTGTCCCCAAAAAGGAAGGCATATTGAGTCGGCGTATTGGCCACTCTCACCCATGCTAATCAAAGGATAATCCCTCATGAGAAGGAGTTTATGACACACTCAGGATTAAGACTAAGTTACCTAGGTCATCCTATTGAAACAGTAACCTAACTAGTTAACGGTGTTATAACTAATGGTTGACTATTTCGTGGTCCGGTCTTATGCAAACTCATTGCATAGGATACCCCCGCTTGCATGTCTACTACATGGACGTTTTTGATCAATACATCTGTATCAAATACAAAGCGGGCCGTATCTCATAGTGTTACCAGGATAAAGTACCCAACCTTATCCTTGTACTATAGACCTTTTAGGTTGTTACTTGAACATCGATCCCCGTATGTCCCCACATACTAGTTCAAGTTACATACAAACAATCTTGGATCTTAGTTTATTGGATTTGGGTCAAATTGTGCAATATTTAACAATAACACTTTATTGTAGAACTCAATAACACTTTATTGAGACAAGTATACAATTTGTTTACATTCACTATCTACGAGTTTTAGGGCATAAAACCCAACATTGAGGAGCCACGAAATAGGTGCTGGTAGGTAACCTAGTCAGTTTTGGGGTCAAAATAACAGGTTAGGTGCGTGAAACTCTCGTTCAAAACGACCCGTGACGGACTCGGAACTGCCTCTGTCTGCCCAGAAATGTGGTCACATTTCAATTTTGCCCTTCCTAGAAATGCGGTCGCATTTCTGGGTTTTTCCAGATTTCTTCTGTTTTCCTGCACAACACCAAATTAAGTCAAATTCATATAAAAATGGATCTTTTTAAGCACTTTTAAGCATAATTTGACATAAGTGACTCTCAACTCCCTAATTTATCAACTTTAACACTTTTAGAGCTCGGAAATAGTAAATTTGATCTAAAACATGCAACTTTGACAAAGAAATGAGCTAAATATAAGGGTAAAATAGGTATATTTCTGAACCTTACCACCTGTTCAAGCAAACAAGAAATAGAAATAAAATTTCTTTTTATCTTGGGAACTATATGAAGGGATAAAAGCCCTTTCGCAGCGGAAACGATCAAGAACCTTAACTCAGTTTTTAATTCAAAATAAAATACCGTACGTTGGCAAATTAAAACACAGCAGTAAAATCAAAATAAAACTACTGAATTTTAATTATAAAACATGCTAATACATATTTAGATCTAATCTAAATTGGATACTATTGATCCAAGATCAAGAACACTATACCTTTGAAGACGTTCTTGACCTGTTTCACCAAAAATCCTTGATTCTCCACCCAAAACCAGCAGCAAAAAGACTCCTTTTCTTGCTGTAAAATTGTCACGAACACCACCACCAAGGTTGCACCGGTATTCTCTTGAAGGATGTGCGTTATGGGGCTTGTGGGAGCGTGATCTCTAAGGGTTTTGGTGAATAATCTTCTCTGTATTCTTAGGAAGAGAATTGCAGAGAGTTCTTAGAATTGAGAGAGAATGAGAGAGAGCTCTTAAAACTGAATCAGAGCGAGTTGCTGTAAAATTGCCCAACTCCCTTCTTAAAACTCTCCCATTCACACAAGACTGAGAAAATGATGGAGGACACGTTCCCATCAGTTAACCTAACTGATGGGAAAAGATTTAATTAATATTAAATAACATTAATTAATCTTTTAATTAAATTAATTATTAATTTAATTAAATGTCATTTGTATAAACCTATTTATACAAAATAAACTCCATTTAACCTATAGTTTTAATATAACTTAATCAAATCAAATTTAATTAAAAAATTAAAACCAAAATATTAATTAATTCACCAATTAATTAATATCACAATTAAATATCATATATTTAATTATATATCTCTCAATTTAACTATAGAATTAATGTACATCATATGTGCATTAATTATAACCTATAGTTTGTAATACGAATCACATTCATATTTAACTTACTTTGAATATTCAATTCACCCTTAGAAATTTACCTCAACACCCTTATAGAGCTACCAGTGGGACCTAATGGACCTACAGATCAGAAGCTCCAACGATATGAGATTAATTGCCTAAACTCATTAACCAAGTTTATCAATATTCGTTAACTGTGGTTCACTCCACTATAGAACCACAGCTGCACTCTTCTCACTGCAGATATATTTCTGTGTCCACGGATATCGACCATCAACAGCAAGTTAGCCCTTCACGTGTGTTCGTACCCCAGCTAGGTCAAATTACCGTTTTACCCCTGGGCTACCTCTTCATCCTTAAGTACCAGTGCTCCTCTAATGAACAACCTGTTTAAGGTCCAACCAACAAACAGAAGTCCCTCTCGTGCCATAGAGAGGGTAGGGCCCATTGTTCAAGACCCAGAGACACTACTTAAGGGAACACACCTCTACTTACCCTAAAGTCGGGAAGGAGTGAATTCCATCTTGTAAGACTATGTTCCCAGCTCCCCACTCGGTCTTGTCCCCAAAATGGTAGGCTTATTGAGTCGGCGAACAGGCCACTCTCACCCGTACAAATCAAAGGACAATCCCCCATGGACAGGAGTCCATAATCCACTCAGGATTAAGGCCAAGTTGCCTAGGTCATCCTAGTGAAATAGAAACCGAGCTAACTAAAGGTGTTACAGTTAGTGGTTAACTATTTCGCGGTCCGGTCTTTGTGCAAACTCATTGCACAGGATACCCCCACTCGCATGTCAACTACATGAACGCGTTGGATCATTACGTTTGTATCAATATACAAAGTGGGCCGTATCCATAGTGTCACCAGGATAAGGTACCCAGCCTTATCGCTATACTATAGACCCTTTAGGCTAAAACTTGAACATTGATCCCCATATGTCCCTACATACTAGTTCAAGCCTCATTCTATTAGCCTTGGATGTTTAGTTTATTGGATTAGGGTTAATAAGACAAGATATAATACAAACATGAATAATACATCAATTTTATTAATGTTCGGTCAAAAGTACATTTACTATCTACGAGTTTTAGGGCATAAAACCCAACACTATATACACATTATCCAATAACATGTATCGTTTCCTAGAGAAGAAAATCTTAATATCTCCCACTGCCTTAGCTGAAATGAACTCCCTAGTTCCAACTCTGCGAATCATTTCTCCAGCATCTAACTGCTGCCAGGAGCACATTCCTTGAAAGGAAGAGCAAACGTGATGAGTGGCACCTGAATCAAGGATCCACGTTGTATCCTCATTTTTCACTATATACGTTTCAATGACCAGTAGATCACATTTACTATCATTGATATTTGCTAAGCAATTTATGTGACATTCATCATGAACAATTCGAGATGAATTAGACATGTGGGCCTGAGGACATTCCTCAGTTAAGACCAATCCCAAATTATTTGCCACACATGTAGTGTCTAAGTTTGTTTCATTGGTTGTATTAGATATACCATTTTTACTACAATTGGCATCATTCAAGGCATTCACAGAAAAATTTATGTTGAAAACAAAAAATTAATCCAATTAGTTATTTTGCATTAACCCATTACACAAAAACTATTATTATTGTTAATCCTATCAATTTAGCAAAAGTAATGATGGACCCATAGTAAAATCATTTATTTTGCCACGATACTTCAAAGGTTTAGAGCAACAGCTACCGAAGGGTTGTTAGCTACTCCTCTCCTGAATTGAGACAATCTCAGCCAATCCCTATTACCAGAAGAACTCATATTCCAATAGTTCTTAGCTACCGTTTTTCGGTCAGGAAATCATTAACTCCTTAAAAATTTCCCGTAAGTGTGACCCTCCATTTTCAGATCTCAGATGTCGGCCCCAACAATGCTACCGTAGGAAAATTTAAATTTGGAAATGGACCTAAGAAAACCTTATCGATTTCTGGAGTTTGCATTGTTCCGACTCCCATGATCAAGCCCTCCGTAAGGTGATCGCTCATAGGTCTACTCACAGGCAGATCATGAGAATCTCACGGTGCAACCTAATGGAGGAGACCGTAGGATACGTTGACACGTGTCCTGCTCCCACTTACTATAAAATACTCCATCATTCACCTTGCTATTGACCCATGCAAACACCATCCATATGGGGTCACTCCCAAGGTGACTTGAGGCCAAGCATGGATCTCATGTTGTGAACTCTTGAGGACGTGAGAGAAAAACTTGATTCATAAAAATCTCGTTTTGATATATTTCCTCCCACTAAGTATTTTTAGAATTTAGGGTCTAATTACTTAGGTAAATTCTGGCTAAATGAATCTATCTAAGTCTATGTCTTTATATAACCCTTATATATAGGTCTTTATACTAATGTCTAGGTGAATTAAACTCTTTTAATTACCTAGTGACATTGCATGCTAACATTAAACTATGATTAATTCAACTTAGGTTCTGGGTCATTTCCCAAGTAGGAGGTGTTTCGTAAACCGTCAACTTAAGTACCCCTAGCCTAGATAGAACTTCATCGGAGAGTTCCCTTATAACCATAATAATGTTTTTCCTACTTAGTTCATTAAAACTATTTTAATACTAAGTAAGAATATAATTCTAATCCTATTAGAATTAAAGTGAGCTTAGGTCTAATTAATTTTAAACATTTTAAAATTAATTCAATTTTAACCTAAGATCCTATGTTTGCATGCAACTCTTTGTTATAGGTTGACGATTTCTAATTATTTTATAACTATTACAAGTTTTAATGATTAGCCCTATAAGCCAACAAGAGCATGACTCAATTGGCATAAAGCTTGCATTCCGACCATGAGGTCGAAGATTCAATCCCCACCCCCACATGTTGTCAAAAATAATGATTAGCCCTATAACATGCTCCTATGGTGTTCCCTAATAACAATCTAATTCAAATTAATAAAACTATTATATTAATTTAAAGAAATGTCATGCTTCATGCAAACTAATTTTCATTTAATTAATATCAATTATACTAATTATTCATGAAAATTAAATCATGCATTCTCTGACATTAATTTAGATTAATTTAATATAACTCTTATATTAATCTAAATTAATGTCATGCTCAATGCCTTTGCATTTTTCTTTTATTAATATAACACTTATACTAAATAAACATGAAAATCATGCATTGAAATTATTTTCATCCATAACATAACTAATTACATTATACACATGAAAATAATACTAAACATACATGCTACATTAATGAAATATAGCTCTTATATTTAACTAAATTAATGTCATGTTGCATGCTACTCCAATTTCATATATTTAATATAACCCTGAAACTAAATTACTCATGAAATTAATAATCATACATAAACACCATACATTATAACTATTATAACATACTATTATGCATGATTCATGCTTAACCTATGGTGGGATTTAGCTAAATGACATTCATAAAGCAATAAATAGCTAAATAGACCGGTATTTTGGCACCTTAGGGAAAAAAATAATGAAAATATTACATTAATTTATCATAATCTAGCCCTAAAATGACATGAAATTGGTCTGAACTGCCTCGAACCCCACGAACCGCTCAGAATCGGACCGAAACGTGTTAGAATCGCCCGAACCGGACCCAATTCGTTTGAACCGGACTAGAATCTCCATGAATCGGACTGAACCATGTCAAACCAAACAAATAACCGTTTGCACCAGACTGCCAACCACCCAGACCGCCCACGTCTTGCTTCACGATTCGCGAACTTCCGCCAGCGTCGAGACGCTGAAGGCGGCGTCTCGATTCTGGGTCGATTTTTCCATACATGTTCTTCTGCGTCGACACGCTGTTGAGCAGCGTCTCGACACTATGCCTCGAGTTGGCCTCTGTTTTCTCGTTCCAACCGTCGAAAATTGCCAAATTCTTCTCGATTCGAGCAGCATACAACAAATTGAAGCCTAAATTCTAGACACGGACTTATGTGACTCGATTTACAATGATTTGCCCCAAAAACATGCGCCCTTACATTGATCAAATTATACAATTTGTAAATCTAAGGCAAAAATACCTAAACAGTGTATCAACAACAATTTCACATCCACAATGCAAAATTACCTACCAAAAGCCAATGCAAATTTCATGATAACGACATTAAATAACGATCGAGTCTGATACCAATTGAAGGAATGAAAATCCTTTGAACGGAAGCGTGTATCAGATCGAAACATTGTTAATTGGGTTAAAACGAAATACCAATACATTGGCCTTAAAATGCATAACTATTTCTACATAAATTCTAAGTTTAGCATGCTGTTTAATCTACTCCAAACTACTTTAGAGATATGAGACTTACATGTGAAGATCAAAGACAGCACAATTCTCCTCTCCTTTTGCAAGCAAGATCACGTACAGTGACTTGAATCCCAATGAACACCACCAATATAATTCACCCACTATATCTCTCGAATGAGATTTGGATTGTGGGATCCAAATTGTCTTGCAAAGAGAAGGCAAATTACACCAAAAAGTTGTTGTATATTGAAAAACCAAGAGGGAATTTCAAAGATCTTGAGAGAAAAATCTTCTCTGTCAAACTTACAGAGAGTTGGATATCTGGAGAGAGAGGAACTTCCATGTTATACACGATTAGGGGAGAGGGGGGAAGTTACGTGATCTTGTAACTTCCCATCTTGGCCATTATCAATTATTAAATAATAATTAACTATATAATAACTATATATTATGTATGTGATTAATTTAACTAATACCAACTTAATTAAATGAATAATAATATATAGTTTTAATTCGATTAAATCATATTCAATTGAATTAATTAGACCAACCAATTAATTCAATAATTAATTGTTCCCTGCATTAGTTAAATATCATATATTTAATTAATTTCACAATTGAATAATATCCAAATGTGTCTCTCTCTTTTAGCCTATAGCTTTAATGTGCAACAAATGTACATTAATTATTAAATATAATATTAATTTAATTAAAATAAACTAAATTAATTAATTCTCCAATTAATTGATTATTTAATTAAATATCAAATATTTAATTAATTTACAATTTGAATCATATTCAAATAATCCTCTCATATACTATAGTTTTAATATGAATCTCATTCACATTAAATTTTAACCTATAGTTTCAATATGAATCAAATTCATATTTAATATTTGAACCCCTTCAAATATTTAATTATCTCATTAATTAATTTTGAATCACATCCAAAATTAATTTTATATTATAAAGTTTAATTCAATAATTAAACTTATATTTTAATATATCTCCATACATTACATTAATTGCATCATATACAATTAACCAAAATTCCCTTTACGAATTTGAACACTTCAAATTCTTATTCAAAACTAGTTAACCTCAGAACCCTTCACGAGCTATCAGGTGAACCTAATGGACTTACAGATCAGAAGCTCCAACAATATGAGACTAATTGGTTAAACTCATTACCAAGTTAGTCAACATTCGTTAACTATGGGTCACTCCACTAAAGACCCACAGTTGCACTCTTCTTACTGTAGAATATTTTTGTTTCCACGGATATCGACCATATCGGTAAGTCAATCCTTCAGGAGTGTTCGTGGTGCCAGCTGGGTCAAATTACCGTTTTACCCTTGGATTACCTCTGGATCCTTAAGTACCACTGATTTCTCTAATGAACAACCTGTTTATGATCCAACAAATAAACAACAGTTCGTCTTGGGCCAGGAGAGGACGGGCGCCCTTGTTCAAGACCCAGAATCAACCCTCAAGGGAACACACATCTTCTTGCCCCAATAGGGGAAGGAGTGAATTCCATCTTTTAATGTTATGTTCACATCCCTCACTCGGTCTTGCCCCTGAAATGGTAGGCTTATTGAGTCGGCGAACCGACGACTCTCACCCATACAATTCTAAGGACAATCCCTCATGAAAAGGGGTTCATAACATACTCAGGATTCAGATTGAGTTACCTAGGTCATCCTATTAAAATAGAAACCTAAACTAGTCAACGACGTTACATCTAGTGGTTACTATTTCACGGTCCGGTCTTATGCAAATTCATTGCATAGGATACCCTCACTCACATGTCTCCTACATGGATGCTTTCGATCATTACATCTGTATCAAATATAAAGTGGGTTGTATCACATAGTGTCACCAAGATAAGGTACCCAACCTTATCCCTATACTATAGGCCTTTTAGTTTGTTACTTGAACACTGATTCTCGTATGTCCTCACATACTAGTCCAAGTTTCATCTAAACAACCTTGGATCTTACTTTATTAATTTGTTTATTGAGGTTAATTAATTTGTTTCATTTACTATCTACGAGTTTTTGGGCATAAAACCTAACATAAGTTTCATGTTAGCAAGGGTTAATTTCCTTCCCCTTCTCAGGTTTGTTTTGAGTTTATGTTGAGGCACATTTTCGTGCACTAGTTACTCTATCAGTTTCAGAACTGTTTAGAGCTTATGTTTAGGCACGTTTTTGGTTCACTAGCTACTCTATCAGAATCAGGACAATATAGAGCGTATGTTCAGTCATGTTTTCATGCACTAGTTGCTCATTCAGTTTTCAAGATGTTGTAGAGTGTATGAACCTAAAATAAAAGGTTTTACTTTTGATCTCTTCTGAGCCGCTTTAATTTTCAAAAGTTCTACGTTTTCATGCATGCAAAAACGATCCTCAGCATGCATTTAGTCCTTTTTAGTCGAGTCGTTACACAATACGATAAAAATTGAATTGATCATTAAAGACTTTAAAGGTGTGTGTTTGGTTTGCATTTGGTTATTGATTTGAAAAACAAAAATATGAAAGCAAGAGATTCAATGAAAATCAAAGATGTATTTCATGCTATCATGTATTATCGAATATGTGTTTAATAGCAGATCTAAAATTTGGATCTCAATTTAAAAGTTGTTCAAAATATGTTCGATAATATATTTATAAACTACAAAAATAGTTATAGTTACTAAATATTAATTATTTTTAATTAATTTATTAACAT
Source organism: Luffa aegyptiaca (assembly GCA_017139565.1). Classification (NCBI taxonomy): domain Eukaryota; kingdom Viridiplantae; phylum Streptophyta; class Magnoliopsida; order Cucurbitales; family Cucurbitaceae; genus Luffa; species Luffa aegyptiaca. The sequence continues at coordinate 9,534,694 of CM029397.1, forward strand.
TTTTTTATGTAATAAAATTTGTATAATTATCATTTTACAATATTATATAATTTATAATATATTGTGTTATATTTGTGGTCAAGACATATCTACTATCTCTAGGAAATCATACTTATATGTTCAATTTCTCATCTTTGTGTGATGTTCCATTTTAGTAATTAAAACTTTGACCAATCACAAATTGCCACATCTTTATTTTAAATTAATGGCAAAACCACAAACTATTAAATTTGAAGACAAATTTTTAAATTGACATGTGTTCTAAATTAAATTTAATGACAAAGTTAGCAAATTCTAAATTATAAGGCCACATGTCTCTCCAAAATCTTATATATATATATATATATTTTTATTAAATCTTAAACAAATTTTTAAAACTAAAAAGTACTTTTCTGGGATTTTTTTTTGTTTTTGTTTTTTTGTTTTTTGTTTTTTGTTTTTTATTTTTTCTGAAAAATCCGGGATTTGTTTCTTGCTTTCAGACTTTGACTTTGAATTCAGAATTAATTTAAAGAAAAGTAAGAATAAACTGAATTTCTTTTTTGGAGAAACCAATGCAATTTTAAGAATAAAAATATAAAAATAAAATAATTATTAAATTGGACCTTTAAATTGTTATTTTAAGTACCATCATATTTTTAATAGGTTAAATAAAATTACATGTTTGGTTTTTTTTAAAAAATTTTTTTTGAAATATTACATGTAATTATTATTTTAAATACATGTTTGGCTATTCAATGTTCAGATTACAAGACGATTAAAAAAAATGTTCAGATTACAAGTCTGATAAGTTTTTAAACTATCAATTTTGTGCAAGTCTATTAAACATTTTTTTTTTTTTAAAAAAAAAGTCATAGACTTCTTAGAGACAAAAAAAAAAAAAAAAATGTTGTACACATAATTTAATTTTATGTTTCATAGATATGTGATTCTTAAGCGATATGTCAAATAGATCAAGGATTTGTTATACACATAATTAAAAGTGTAGAGATTTATCAAACTCTTTTAAAGTTCAAGACAGAGAGATGAAATAATAAAGTTTAAGAAACTATTAGATACGATCAAATGTTTATTAACTTATTAAATATCTTATATCTTTAGGGACCTATCATATTTCGCCATAAAAATTCAAAGACTAAACTTGTAATTTAACTTTCTAAATATCTATTTCAATCCGTGATCAGTACAAAACATAGATACTTGTGAAATTTGTTTATAAACTAATATCAGAATATTCTTTTTTCTTTTTTCTTTTTTTTTTTTTTTAATCAAGAATATTCTTATTTTGTCTTGGATATTCTACGAAAAAATATATTTATTCAAGCAATTTACATAGTAACTACGCTTTCTTTTCCTTTTTCCCTAGGCGGGAAAACGAACAGAATACTATGCCTTGGTTTGAAAATTCCCATGTTTTGGTGAATATTCTGAAAATTCATTTAATTTTCTTGTGGGTTTAATTTGTTTAAAAAAAATGAAGAAAAAACAGTTATTTTCTCGTTCAAATTATTGTCATAAATTCTTTGATCTTGTCGAGTTTTATGGTTGATATTGTTCGTCTTGTAGCTTCAATTAAAAAACCACACCTTCGTTGGTGGTGGTAGGTATAATTTTAATTGATAAGACACATGTCCATAGATCATTGATATCAATTATCAAACAAGATATCATCTTTGCTTTCTTTTAACTTAGCTAAGAATCTATTATTGTAGGAAAATTTGAAAACAAATATGATATTTTAAAAACTTGTTTGAAAAATAAGGTGAAAGCAATCAACTCTTTAGAATCCCCATTATTGAGATCATCTCTATTTCATACTTTATTATTGGATCTTCCAGTGATAATTTCATTCAAAATTACTACAAATGTATGTAACTTGGTGATTTTGGTTAGTATGATCTGAAAATAGAAATTTCACAATAAAAGATTGTTGATGTCAAAATTCGGGCAAGGAAACTCACCTAACCTTCACGTAACAATAACGGTGAATTTATTTGAAGGGAAAAGACGTGGCCTGCAAAACAAGAGAAAACTGTGCACCGGTGTGGTGCTTGCCACACCGACTCCAATGCTTAAGTCAGTTGAGAGTTCATGGATGAGGCAAGTAAATTAATAATGAAGAGGAAGACTAAAAGAAAGAATAGATACCTAGTTGAGTCCCCTTACCTTGGGGTTAGCCTCTTCTAATTATAGTTGAATTAGGGTTTCCCCCTTCCTTTTAGGGGAGGGAATAGAAATAGAGACTGTTTTGGGCCCAATGAGTCTCATTGGACTTGTTTCTACTCTGGACTCTTATCATTTTGACTTTCTATAGAATTAGGTCCAAATTCACCCATAACATTAAGCCCTCACTCTTTAGTTGGGATTCAAGGGTGACCTGTTGCTATAAGTCAAACACCTTAAACGCAATTTAAGAGTATAATTCTCACTTGTGCCGATTTGTTTGCTGATTTTCTCTTCACTCTGCTTGGGCAGTTACGTAAGCCCTTCTGAGTTCAAATATTCCAAGGCTAGCCCTGGATGCTTTATCGTGAGGATCTCCTCTAGTTCGATTTCCAGATGAGTCTCTTTTAATCATCAGATGATATTTGACTTTTTGCTTGTAACTAATTTATTATCCTGCAAAGAGATTGTTCTGGTTTTTTGCCATTCGCTTTGCTTGTATGAAATGTCTTAGGTCTTAGTCTCAACTACAAGCGTAGTTTACTGTTTTGAAGCCCCCTGTGTAGGTGCTTCTTTTCCATTAGTCATTTATTTGATTAACACGGTAAGACTATAGGGTTGTCCTCGGACACTTTTCATGCTATTGCAAATTTTGAGTTCCTACACCAAAATATCAGTTTTTGCAAAAGAAAAATAAAGGCAGAGGCTAGGGTTGGTCTCGGCCTCATGCTCTTCTGAGTTCAAAATTCAAATTTCTGCATTCATATATCAATTTCTGCAGAGGAAGAAATAAGAGAATAGGCTAAAACATGTAATCTTTTAACCATAGCATGTTAAGCTAGTTTGCTTTTTATTTAATTAGGGAAGCGTATCCCCTGTGTAGCCCCCTACTTAAGTAAAATTTTTCCTGAAATAAAAGTTATACTTGAGTAATCGAGGTTTGCAGAATATCTTATCATACCTCAGAGTTTTCATTTCACGAGTATCTCCTCCATTGGTATTGGTTGGCCTCAACCTTGACTCTTTAATGATTGGCCACGGTCCCCTGCTAGCCAGAGGAAGCCTGTTTGATCTCTTTTTTTGTTCCTGCCTCTAGGACCCTTGCCATCACGATCTTCAGGCCTTCCATAAGTCGAGTGCCTTGGGGTAGTGGAGAATTCGGGTGGCTCCACTCCTCCAAGGACATTTTGCTTGTCGAGTACCTTGGGGTAGTTGAGAGTACAAGTGGCTCAACTCCTCCTAGGACATTTCATAAGTCTATTATCTTGGGGTAGTGGACCATATGGACGGCTCTACTCCACCAAGGACATTTTGCTAGTCGAGTGTCTTGGGGTAGTTGAGAATGTAGGTGACTCAACTCCTCCAAAGACATTTCATAAGTCGATTGCCTTGGCTTAATGGACCATATGGACGACTCCACTCCACGAAGGACATTTTGCCAGTCGAGTGCCTTGGGGTAGTTGAGAGTGTAGGTGGCTCAACTCCTCCAAGGACATTTCACTAGTCGATTGCCTTGGGGTAGTGGACCATATGGACGACTTCACTCCACCAAGGACATTTTTCCAGACGAGTGCCTTGGGATAGTTGAGAGTATGGGTGGCTCAACTCCTCCAAGGACATTTCACAAGTTGAGTGCCTTGGAGAGTATAGGTTGTTCCACTCTTCCAAGGACATTTTATTAGTCGAGTGCCTTGAGGTAGTTGAGAATATGGGTGTGACTCAACTCCTCCAAGGACATTTATTCACAAGTCGAGTGCCTTGGAAAGATAAACACCCAACATGCTACAGGCAGTCAAACATAGCTTAGTAAGTAGAAACTACTTACCTATAACGCTTCCAAAGAAACCTTAGTAATCCAAGGTAGTCCAATAAGCCCTAAACAACAAGGATAAATCCTATTGAATAAGAACCAACTTAAAGCGACCCTAAACATGCTTAAAAGGCCTAATTCAACTAAGAGAAGATCTATTTCCTTGTTGGACAGCCACTCAAAATTCCCCAAATTAAAAACCCAACACCATTAGTGTTGGGTTTTATGCCCTAAAACTCGTAGATAGTAAATGTACATTTGACCGAACATTAATAAAAGTGATGTATTATTCAATGTTTGTATTATATCTTGTCTTATTAACCCTAATCCAATAAACTAAACATCCAAGGCTAATAGAATGAGGCTTGAACTAGTATGTAGGGACATACGGGGATCAATGTTCAAGTTTTAGCCTAAAGGGTCTGTAGTATAGGGATAAGGTTGGGTACCTTATCCTGGTGACACTATGGATACGGCCCGCTTTGTATATTGATACAAACGCACTGATCCAACGCGTTCATGTAGTTGACATGCGAGTGGGGGTATCCTGTGCAATGAGTTTGCACAAAGACCGGACCGCGAAATAGTTAACCACTAACTGTAACACCGTTAGTTAGCTCGGTTTTTATTTCACTAGGATGACCGAGGCAACTTGGCCTTAATCCTGAGTGGATTATGGACTCCTGTCCATGAGGGATTGTCCTTTGATTTGTACGGGTGAGAGTGGCCTGTTCGCCGACTCAATAAGCCTACCATTTTGGGGACAAGACCGAGTGGGGAGCTGGGAACGTAGTCTTACAAGATGGAATTCACTCCTTCCCGATATTAGGGTAAGTAGAGGTGTGTTCCCTTAAGTGGTGTCTCCGGGTCTTGAACAATGGGCCCTACCCTCTTTATGGCACGAGAGGGATTTTTGTTTGTTGGTTGGACCACAAACAGGTTGTTCATTAGAGGAGCACTGGTACTTAAGGACCAAGAGGTAGCCCAGGGGTAAAACGGTAATTTGACCTAGCTGGGGTACGAACACACGTGAAGGGCTAACTTGCTGTTGACGGTCGATATCCGTGGACACAGAAATATATCTGCAGTGAGAAGAGTGCAGCTGTGGTTCTTTAGTGGAGTGAACCACAGTTAATGAATATTGATTAACTTGGTTAATGAGTTTAGCCAACTAATCTCATATCGTTGGAGCTTCTGATCTGTAGGTCCATCAGGTCCCATCGGTAGCTCTAGAAGGGCGTTGAGGTAAATTTCTAAGGTTGTATTAAATATTCGAAAGGGTTCGAATATTAAACTAAAATATGAATTTGATTCATATTAAAACTATAGGTTATAATTAATGTGCATTGGATGTATATTAATACTATAGTTTTGTGAGAGAGAATAATAATAATTGAATATATGATGTTCAATTTTATTATTTTAAAATTAATTAATTTTGAATTAGTTAATTGTTTTAGTTTAATTAAATTTGATTTAATTAAACTATAAGATAAGAGGGATATTAATTTAAATTAGATTTAAATTAATGTTATTTTAATTAATATTGATTAATTAAAATTTAGTTAATTATAATTTAAAATTATGATTTTAAAATTATGATTAATTAAAAATATCAGGTAACTGATATTTCAGTTACCTGATATTATGCGTGAGGTTTAAAGAAGTGGGCATTCAGTTTTTCAGGGGTCCTCTCCCTGACTCACGCCTCTCTCCCTCTCTCTCGCCATCTCTCTCTCGATTTTGCTCTCTCTCGGTGGATACAGAGCCTATTCCAGAGAAAAACCTTAGATTATTGTGGTTCCCACAAGCCACTCAACACTAATTCCAAGGAGAATACCGGTGCAATCTTTTGGTGGTGTTCGTGACTATTTTCCAGCAAAGAAAAGGAGTCTTTTGTTGCTGTATTTGGGTGGAGAACGAAGGATTTTTGGTGAAACAATTCAAGAACGTCTTCAAGGGTAAGTCATTCTTGAACCCTAGGATCAATAGGATCCTTTTATAGATTAGATCTATTTTTATGTTTTTCCAGCATGCTTTATGAGTTTTTACAGCATGTTTTGTTTATATATCTTGCTGTAAATTTATTGTTTTTGCCATCGTATTGGTTTCCCAATCGATTTTTAAACCGATAAGGTCTCTGAACGTTTCCGCTGCGCTAGGGCTTTAATCCCTGCATTTAGACCATGGGCAACCATATCCAAGGCACGACGGGCGATGGGTATTCGCTGAATGACCATATTTAAGGCTTTTTAGCCACTAGACAACAAGCAAATTTAACTTAAATGGCATACTGATAACACTTAGGAGATTGGGCAAAGCAACTAAGGCCTAAATAATTAATGAGACTTTATTTAGCTTGCTTCTAAACCACGAACAACAAGCAAATGACTCATTAAATCATGATTTAAGAACCTATAAGGGTTGGGCAAAACTATATAGGCGACGAAACTAAATGGGCATTGATGAACTACAAGATTTTTACCCAAAACAGCCACGATAACCCATTTAAAAACATGTTCTAGGACTTATAAAGGTTGGGCAACACCTAAGGGCCTAGATAACTAATGGGCAACGACCTACATCATGCTTCTAAGGCTAGATCATCTAATGGCAGCACAACTTTAAAGCTAAGACAGCAAGGAAACTCACCCAACCGGACCCGCTTTCAAGCTAGACGGGTTATTCTAACCTCAAACAGCGTGTTAGAACACTCCTTGGGCAGTGGGTGACCACGTTGAAGTGTATCGAACTCAATCGAACACTTAGGCAGCGCTGCAGAACAGAAAATCAACGCTAACATTACAATTCCAGCACCTAAACCATTGGGCATTTTGATTCTAACACCAACTGAACATGGGTAAGAGTTAAAGCTTACAGGAATCTCTAAGTGATGCCAAAAACGCCTAATGACGCTGCTGGACAGAGGCGAAAACGAGAGTGAAATGAGGCTCCGAGCTTCTGTCTGCGCAAGATCTAACCAAACAGCACAAAGGACTCTTAGATCGAGCCTTAATCAACCTATAATGAGGAAGAAAGCGGCTTATCCACGAGATTACGGCTGAAAAACACGGGGACAGAGAGAGATCTGAACCTTGAAACCCACGGAACAGAGAGGAAACGCGGCGGCGACACGTCGAGGCGGTTGGACGGCTGGACTCACGTCCTCACACGAGAGAGAGAGAGAGACCGTAGAGAGGGAGAGAGCCATGGATGAACAAACCCACGAGACAGAGAGAGATTCGCGAAAGAGAGAACCCGCGGAGAAGAGATTCGCGCGATGATAGCATGCAGAAATGCTATCATTTTCCTATTAATTTTAGCTAGTTTTATTCTTGAATTGTGTACTTTAATGTTATTTTATGTTTAAATTTCAGAAAACCGAGTCAAAGAAGAAAAATCGGATTTTTCAGAGAATTTGGATGATTTTGGGGGCTTTTTGAAGCATTTTGGAGAAGTCCATTGAAGACCAAAATCCAAAAAGCCAAAGAAGAATGAGTTAGAAGCCCAAATTCATGGATTTCAAGCTTTTATTATCAAGTTGGGTCAAGAAGAAGCCCAAGAATTATCATGAAGCATTTGGGCCAAAAGAAAGTTGGAAGCCCAAAAATATAAGTAAAAAATGGGTCATTCTTTGAAGACCGAGGCCTAGCGTCGAGACGCTCGGCAGCCGCATGGAGATTTCTGGAATCGCGACAGCGTCGCGACGCTGTCCATGTAGATTCGCGACGCTGCACCATCTTGAGCGGCAAGAAAAGAAGTGATGTCAGCGCGCAAGAAAGATCCAGAAAGTGGGTAGCGTCGCGACGCTGCGACGACTTGCAGCCCAAGACAATATGATGTCAGAGCGTCGCGACGCGGTGACGTAGCGTCGTGACGCTGTGCCTGCTGGGAGCCTATAAATAGAGCCATTTTCATCCAAGTTTGGTGTCCCAATTTGTGGGTTTTCACCCCATTCTAGCGTCCACACTAAAATTGGGGATTTTTGGGAGAGTTTTGGAGATTTGTTGAAGATCTTTGGAGCTCGAGATCGAAGGAGGTTGCCGCGGGATCGAGGAGATCGACACTTTTATGAGCATTTCTCTTCCCTTTTCCTTTATGTTTTAGTTTCTAGAATTGTTGTGATTAGGAATTATTGAATTTTAGTGATTATGAGTAGTTAATTCCTAAACTCTATGAGTTTGATATTATTTGTTGAACCTTTGCTTGATTAATGAATTGATTTGGTTTAATTGTCATTATTGTTCATTTGTGCATTTTGCCCTTAATGCTTTTAATCAACTGATCAGATTAAATGAATCGTTACTAAGTGGAGACTCGATGGAGAGAAGCTTAGACTAGAACTGAATGCATGACTAACGCTATTTACCTGAGAGTGACACGAGATAGAATAAATAACGTTAGAGGTTGTATTGAAGCATCGTAATGCCATGCTAAGTAAATAAAGAGGAGACCGAAAGGAGATTCTTTATTGAAAGGTATGAGATAGGAGGAGACCGACAGGAGAGTCCTTGTCATTAGGCTTCTAGACTTATGAATCAAATGATTAGTTAATCCATATTAGTTAATTGATTAAGCATTAAAGGTCCAATTGATGAAATCAACCCTCTAAGAATTATCCCTCCAAATAGTGTTTCCATTTATCTTTTGCTTTCTAGATTAGCTTGTTAGTTTACCTTTTCTGCATTAGATTTTGTTCTCTAAATAAAGCATAGCAAGAGTATTCATGGTAATTAATTGAATAAATCCAATCCCTGTGGAGACGATGTTGGGTTTTATGCCCTAAAACTCGTAGATAGTAAATGAAACAAATTAATCGATCTCAATAAAGTGTTATTTGAGTAATTCAGTAATTTGGTTATTGAATAATCGAGTTTGCATTAATAAACCCTAAATCCAATAAACTAAGATCCAAGGTTGTTTAAATGAAACTTGGACTAGTATGTGGGGACATACGGGGATCAGTGTCCAAGTAACAACCTAAATGGTCTATAGTATAGGGATAAGGCTGGGTACCTTATCCTGGTGACACTATGTGATACGGCCCACCTTGTATTCGATACAGATGCAATGATCCAAAGCATCCATGTAGGAGACATGCGGGTGGGGGTATCCTATGCAATGAGTTTGCATAAGACCAGACCGCGAAATAGTAACCACTAGATGTAACGCCGTTAACTAGTTTAGGTTTCTATTTCAATAGGATGACCTAGGTAACTCAATCTCAATCCTGAGTCTGTTATGAACCCCTTTCAGGAGGGACTGTCCTTAGATTTGTATGGGTGAGAGTGGCCAGTTCGCCGACTCAATAAGCCTACCATTTCAGGGGCAAGACCGAATGGGGGCTGGGAACATAACAGTACAAGATGGAATTCACTCCTTCCCCTATTGGGGTAAGTAGATGTGTGTTCCCTTAAGGGCTGATTCTAGGGCTTGAACAAAGGCGCGCCGTCCTCTCCTAGCCTGAGAGGAACTCCTGTTTAGTGGTTGGACCCTAAACAACTTGTTCATTAGAGGAATCAGTGGTACTTAAGGAACCAGAGGTAACCCAGGGGTAAAACGGTAATTTGACCCAGCTGGTGTTACGAACACACGTGAAGGATTGACTTACTGCTTGGTCGATATCCGTGGACACAGAAATATTCTATAGTGAGAAGAGTCCAGCTGTGGGTCTTTAGTGGAGTGACCCACAGTTAACGAATGTTGACTGAACTTGGTCAATGAGTTTGGCCAATTAGTCTCGTATCGTTGGAGCTTCTGATCTGTAGGTCCATTAGGTCCCACTGGTAGCTCGTAAAGAGACTTGAGGCAATTAAGTATAAATTGTAAATTGAAAGTGTTCAATTTATTTGGGGAATCGTATAATGTATATTGATGCATTATAATATAAAGTTTATGAAACTTTATAATATAATTTTTGAATTAATTAATTCTTGAGAGAAAGTATTTGAAATAGTTCAAATAAATTTAATATGAATTGGATTCATATTAATTTTAATTTTAATAAAATCCCTAAGATTAAATATATGATATTTAATTGGGTAAATTAATTAATTATGGAATTAATTAATTATTTATTAAAATTAGAGACCTTTTCCTATTAGGAAAGAAAATATTTGAAAGAGTTCAAATAAATTTAATATGAATTGGATTCATATTAATTTTAATTTTAATAAAATCCCTAAGATTAATATATGATATTTAATTGGGAAATTAATTAATTATGGAATTAATTAATTATTTATTAAAATTAGAGACTTTTTTCTATTAGGAAAAAAGTCTTGGCCTTTACTATATATAGGACCCCTGGGGTGGGGTGAAAGGCATCCCATTCATTCTCCTACTCTCAGAGAATTCTCCCAAAGGCTCCCACAAGTCTCCTGCCTCTAGAAGTCTCAGAGTCATACCGGTGTAGCCATAGTGGTGGTGTTCACACTAGTTCGTGATTAATTCACAAGCAGTTGGTGAATTTAATCTGAGTCGTCAACGAGAGTAAGTAATTTGTTACTTTATAAATTAGATTTAGATATAATATTTTTGTATGCTTAGCCTTAATATATATTTAGAATAGTTCTAATATTATTGCCAATGTATTGGTATTTTATATTAAACAAAATTAATTACGAATCGGTCTCAATCACGCTTCCGCTTTACGGAATTATGGAATTCCAATCCTTCAGACGATACTCTTATACTCAAAATCACTATATTACTTGTGATGACCCGTACGCTTGCGGTATAAAATCGTGCAACAGCGGACTGGGCAGCGACGGCGCGACGACTGGGCTGGCGAGGTGGCGACGCTTCAACACCGGCGACGGCGGTTGGGGAAGGTTGGGCAACGGCTAGAACACAGCAAGGAGGGGTGGGCGTCGACATACCCCTACTCAAGCAAGGTTTTTCTCGAAGTAAAAGTTATGCTTGAGTAATCAATGTCGACATACCTTAGTGTTTTCATGTTGCATAACTCTCCCTTATTGGCATTTGTGGGTGTCGGCCTCCTACGGGTTAGCCTTAGCTCCTTGCATGTCTGCTCTGTCATTGTCACTGAGACCTTCAACATCATCATTCTTGAGCGTTTGTTGACTCGGCTAAGGTCATTTCATAAGTCGAGTGCTTTGGAGAATACAGGTTTTTCCACTCTCCCCAGGACATTTTGTTGGCTCAACTACTCGGGCTTTCAGGAGCTCTATTTTGTCTCCTCGTGAAATAACGTTAGTAGATAACATTATGTAGATATGGGAAAAAGACTAGTCATTGATAAAAAATATAAGTATGTTATGAGTAGCTTGCAAAAATGCTAAGCCTATGAAACGGTAAAGACTCTCGTTCAGCTAATATGAGCTATCTTCAACTTCCTTGAATTTTTCACTTCATTTTGTTGAACTCAAAATTAAAAGTAAAAACTTTGTAATATTTATAGTTGGACATTTATGAAGATGAAGGTGTTTAAAAAAAAAGCTATATAACATGAAACTATTAATATGCACTAAGGTTAATGCAATACATTCTTACTCAATTATTCATAGTTTGAAATCTTGAAGCAATCTTACCAACTATTAATATCCTGCAATCGCGAGATTAAATGCCCGATACCTCTCTTTTGGTGGACGGGAGTGAATAGTGGTTGTCGATTGCTACACCAAGAAAGAAATGTCGACTCCATGGAAAAAGCAATATTGCAATTTGTAGTTTTAAAGCTAACCGATTCGAGTTTGACACCTTTATGATAGATAAATTATGGCAATCGACATCTTGGATTTCAGTATATGATCTTTCCTAGAACATTCATGTGATCTTTGCATAGATCATTCATTGATTTCACAAACTATTAGCTAGGATCACCAGTCAAGTGATTTCTCCAATCCCATTAAAGAAAATTATACCATACAAAAATTTGCATATTGTTTCCCATAGTAGTGATTGTTAAACCCGGTCAAATTTATATACTCAATCAGCATGATTGAAAAGAATCTAGTATTGATCCATCAATGACATCAAGTGGATAAAAATATACAACACTTTCCACAATTAGGACTATATTGCACAACATGCTGATATTTAGCCTCTCTGACATTGAGCGGATTAACCCGTAGTATAATCTAACACTGTTACTTCAGAATCTTAATCTCTAGTCTCAGACAATACTTGGAGGTAAGATTAGGTATCAATAATAGCAAAACCATTCTACATAATTAAGAAAAATAAAACATAAATGAATATATACATCACCAATAAGTATTGGACTCAATATTCACTAATCAAGGGAAGTACCATACAATAGAACATATGAACAAACAAGATGGATCCATTTAGATAAGAGTGTCATCATGGATACTAACCTTATGTATGAAATAGAAAATACATACTAATAATTCAAATCCAAAAAATAACAACTACAATAAAAATATGCACAAGCCCTAGCATAACGGAAAGGTATAAAGATGGCAAAAGCATTTAAGATACCAAACATCAAAGTTGTAATTTCGAGTAAAGCTTTGAAGATATAAGGACGAAAATGGCTGGAGAAAACTTGTCCTATCTATATCAAAAGCATAGCTGATTCTTGACTTCCTTTTATCATGTCTGTAGCAATTTCAACCTGCTCTAATAGCCCTTTCCTTAGATTCATCTTCTTCGGGAAGATTTTGGGGTATCAATTGTAATCGTGTACCAGATTTGGTTTGCAGACTTTTAACAGTCTCCCCACCTCTTCCTACAATTAAACCAACCTTCTCACTTGGGTTGGGAAGCTGCAGCTTTGTTCTTTTTCTTTTTTCTTCTCTGCTATGTTGGTGCGTATTATATTTTGTATATTTAAATGTTTGCTTGCGAAGAACAATATCTTTTTCCATATGGAGAAGATTGCTTCACATATGAAACTTGCGGAGTCGAAGCAGAGTAGTCTCTGCAAAGTGCATGAACAGTTGCATTCTAAGGCTTCTTCGTTTTTTGTTGTTCAGTCTTCATGGCTCACTTGGATATAAAACCACCTACCTCCTTTTCGATGATCACAAGAAGATAGTTGTACGCAGCCTTACAAGCCTATCAGTCCCCACAGACGGCGCCAACTATTGATGCCAAAATTTGGCCAAGCGACTTACCTGACCTTCACGTGACATCAACGGTAAATTTATTTGAAGGGGAAAGACGTGGCCTGCAAAATAAGAGAAAACTATGCATCGGTGTGGTGCTTGCCACACCGACTCCGATGCTTAAGTCAGTTGGGAGATCATAAGTGAAACAAGTAAATTAATAATATAGAGGAAGAAAATAGATACCAAGTTGAGTCTCCTTACCTTGGGGTTAGTCTCTTCTATTTATAGTTGGAATTAGGGTTTTCCCCTTCCTTTTAGGAGAGGGAATAGCCCTAGAGATTGATTCTGGCCCAATGGGCCTCTGTGGGTTTGTTTCTTCTCTGGGCTCTTATCATTATGACTTTCTTAGAGCTAGGTCCAAATTCACCCATAACAATACAGCTATTGTCCTTCATGGGCTTTTTCCTGGCCACAATGTAGACAAAATTTGTTACAAGAAATAGTTGAGTATCATGCAGATATTGTTTGTCTTAAGGAGTTTCAAAGCAATCATTTTGAGGATTTTTTTTTGCACCAGAACTGGACAAATATGGCTATCAAGCTTTGAATTGAGGTGGGCTTGTATTTCATCGTGTAATTTCAATGGTGAATAAGTTTTGTCTTTCCTACAGATGGTGCCAACTGTTGATGCCAAAATCCGGGTAGGGAAACTCACCTGACCTTCACGTGATAATAACGGTGAATTTATTTGAAGGGGAAAGACGTGGCCTGCAAAACAAGAGAAAACTGTGCACCGGTGTAGTGCTTGCCACACCGACTCCAATGCTTAAGTCAGTTGCGAGTTTATGAATGAGGCAAGTAAATTAACAATGAAGATGTAGACTAAAAGAAAGAATAGATACCTAGTTGAGTCCCCTTACCTTGGGGTTAGCCTCTTCTATTTATAGTTGAATTAGGGTTTTCCCCTTCCTTTTAGGGGAGGGAATAAAAATAGAGACTAATTCGGGCCCAATGGGTCTCCTTGTTCTTGTTTCTACTCTGGGCTCTTATCATTTTGACATTCTTAGAATTAAGTCCAAATTCACCCATAACAAAGATTATATTCAATAATAAATAGAATTGTATTTCATGTATTTGAGTGGATGTTTGACCCACCAACTTAGAATTGGGTGGGGTGGAGTTAGGGGCGGATCCATGAAGGGGCCAACGGGCACGTGCCCCCTCAAATTATCTCGTCTTTATATTTTTAATATAATATAAGGAAACTTTTATAATATTAATATATAAAAATCATATCTTATAACAAAATTGAATCTTGGATTGTTGGTAATGGGCATTAGGCATGTGTGAGGGTTAGGCATCAAAACACACAGGAGGGAATTTTTTTTGCATCTTTATTATCCAAATCGGCATCTTTATTATCCAAATCGACATCTCTACTATCTAACTCAACATCTTCATCGTTCTAATAGACCCAGAAATCATTTCTTGATTGAATCGATTAATTTCAGACCCTTAGACTTAATGCAATTAATTTAGGTAGACAATTGTGAGATCTTTGGATTGTTTGTTTGAATTAATTAGATATAGTTTTGATGTTCATTGAGCTATACATAAGGGGTAGTGGGCTTATTTTAAATTAATTAATTAGATTAATCACGGGATCCCAAGTTAAATAATTAATTAAACACAGGTTAGTTAGGAGGATCCTCCGAGTAACCTAGAAGCATTACCGGGCTCAATTCGAATTCCACGAAATTAATCTTTAGAGTAAACTAGGAAGCCAAGTACCATTCGTTCAAACAGTAAAATCTCAATCCAGTGATCTTCTTTATCCATTGTTTTCAAACCCAATTTTCCTTTTCGTTGCTTGTTTTATTTACTCTGGCAATTTTTGTCTTTCCCGTCTTTTTATTTTATTTTATTTTATTTTTGTGATAAAAAAATTATTTCCAAAATCCCCATTTTTTGTGTTTTTGCATAAAGACCTAAATTTCATTAGAAAACTCCCTTCCCTGCGGACGATCTAGCCACTACTACTACAGAGTAGTTAGGCGCCCGGAGTTATATAAATTTTATTTGGTCGGGAGACCTCGACAACCTCTCCATCAGTAGGTCCATTAGGTCCCCTTGCTAGCTCGTAAAGGGTATTGAGGTAATTAAGTCTTGAATTGAATTTGAAATGTTCAAATTCACTAAGGGAATTAATATAATGTATGGTGATACATTATAATATAAAGTTTATGGTTTAATTAAACTTTATAATATAAATTTAATTTTGGATATGATTCAAAATTAATTTATGAGAGAATTAAATATTTGGAGTTCAAATATTATTTTAATATGAATTGGATTCATATTAAAACTATAGGTTAAATTTAAGGCGCATTGGATGCACATTAAAATTATAGATTATGAGAGAAATATACAATTGAATATGATTCAATATGAGATATTTAATTTAGTAATTAATTAATTAATTTAATTCAATTTAATTAAATTGATTGAATTAATACACTAGGTTATGTGAGAGATATTCATTTAAATATGATTTAAATGAATAAATTAATGAAATAAGATTTAATTAAATATTAATTTAATTAATTATAATTTATTTATTTATTAATTAAATTAAATTAATTTAATTTAATTTAATTTAAATTAAATTCAGAGATAACTCCCTGTTGTTAAGCAGAGAGTGGTGCACGTGTGTGGGAGTTGTAACTCCCATAGTCTCGAATCTGAACCTATACGTTTCTGGAAAAACACAGAAACTGTAGGCTATCCTCTTAGTTGGTGATTTCATAGAAAAAACTTACAAAATTCTCTCTCAATCTCTCTAGAATTCATAAGCAATTCTTTTGTGAATTTTATCCCTTGATTTCAAGAGTTGGTTCCCACAATCCATACCTCAATTACTCCGAGAATAGTGAGGTTTCTCTTGTGGTTGTGTTCTGCAATTTGGTCCCAATTGGTATGCTGTGAGTTCGTGATTTTGCATGTGGGAGATCAATTTACTGTAAGGTTCTTCAAAAGTAAGTTTTTTTAACCTTTACAATACTTTGTCACATGCTTAGCCATAGATTAATACTTAGAAATCTGTTCTGTGTATTTTTTGCACAATGTATTGGTATCAAAAAAACCTTAGTTGAACACAAGTGATTCATCGCGCTTCCATTAGGAATTTCATTCCATCATAATGATGCATCTTTGTTATCTTGTTTAAACCATCGTTTATGAGTGCTTTCATAGGAGATCTATTTGTTATTTGAGATAACCACTAGGTCTGAATCATGTCCTTTGCATCTTTCTATATGAATTTGCATAGCTTTCTTGATAGGGTCTAAGAAATATAGAGAAATTAGTCAATTGAATTAGGAATTTGTTTCTTAATTGAATCAATTAATTCCAGACCCTTAGACTTAATGCAATTAAATTAGTAGACAATTCCACAGGCCAACGGGTTGTTTAACTATTTAATTAGAATTAGATTCGTGGGCTAGCGGTCTAATGCATGAGGGGTAGCGGGCGAAAATTAATATTAATCGATTAGTTGATCATGCGAGCTAACAGGTTAATTAATCGATTAACACAGGTTAGGAGGATGCAAATAGCCAAGAAGCACACAGGGCTCATAACAATTCATTAAAATCAATCTTTAGATAATAATGAATAAAATTGAATATACTGAACATCGTGTGTTTCCGATTGCAGTAATCACATAGGTAATATTAACCAACCCGTCTTTACTTTTCTTCCATTTACTTTTCTGCACTTTATTTTCCTGCTCTTTAATTTCCCGCAATTTATCTTTACTTGCAATTATTCCTTTCTTCAACACCCCTTTGGTTACCCATAAACATAAAAGAACTTAGAAATAAACCAATTATTCCCTGTGATCGACCACGACCACTACTACTACAAGTTAGCTTTAGGTGTCGTTGAACTATAAATTTATTTGACACGAGGACTCGACAAACTCGTCTCGTCAATAACACACTCAAGATTAATATTGAGTTACAAGGTCATCCTATGAAGTAATAATCTAATTAGTTTACGACGTTACATCTAATGACTATTATTTCGCGATCCGGTCTTATGCAAACTCATTGCATAGGATACCCCCACTCGCATGTCAACTACATGAACAACTTGGATCAATTAATTTGTATCAAATACAAAGTGGGTCGTATCCATAATATCACAAGGATAAGGTACCCAACCTTATCCCTATACTATAGACCCTTTAGGTTATGTTGGTTTTTATTACAGCACATCATATTCCCTTATTCTTGCTCCCTTGATTTTAGCTCATTATTGTAAATCTTGTACATTTAATTTTGGCTTATTTTTTGCCTTGATTGAGGTCATCCTTTGTGTACAAAAGGACCTATCATTGTATGTTTTATGCATTGAGAAATATATAGATTCATTCATATTTTATAGTTTTATGCTCTAAAACTCGTAGATAGTGAATGTAAACGAATTGTATACTTGTTCAATAAAGTTGTTATTGAGGTTTATTCAGTAAATTAAAGTTGTTATTGAATAAAATAATTGCACATTAGATAACCCAAATCCAATAAACTAAGAACCTTTGGCTATAGTATGAAGGCTTGAACTATATGTGTAGACATAAGAGTGGATCAAGTTCAAGTCATAGCCAAAATGGTCTATAGTATGGGGATGTGGTTGGGTACCTTATCCTAGGGACACTATGGACGTGGTTCACTTTGTATATGATACAAACGATGTGATCCTGAATCGTTCATTTGGAGACATGCAAGTGGGGGCGTCCTATGCAATGATTTTGCATAAGACTGGACCGCGAAATAAGTCATTTCACTTTATAACGTCGTTTACTGTTGAGACTGACTATTTCATGCAATGACCTAGGTAAGTCGATCTTAATACTGAGCTAACTATGAACTCTTGTTTATTCGGGATTATACTTTGATCTGCATGGGTGAGAGTGGCCCGAGTGCACCAATTCAATAAACCTACCATTTTGTGGATAAGACCGGATAGATAGCTGGGGATAGTCCTGCAAGACAGAATTCACTCATACCCGTTTTAGGGCGGATAGTAGAGAGGTTGTTCCCTTAAGTGCTGACTTCGGGTCTTAAACAAGGGGTCTCACCCTCTCATTGGCCCGAGAGGGACTCAGTTTGATGGTTGGACAATAAACCAATTGTTCATTAGAGGATTGGTGGGACTTAAGTTGCAAGAGGTAACTACAAGGGTAAAATGGACTTTTGGCCTAGTTGTAATTACAAACAACCTGTGAAGGATCAACTTACTAATCATGGTTAACAACCGATTTCAAGGCAATGAGGTTAGGAAGGGATCGCCTGAAGCTGAGTCTCATTTCATTGGTGGGTTTCGATGGAGAGAAAGTAAGCCCAGAAGGGAGCATTGAGTTACATGTCACCTTTGGATAAGGACAGAAGGTGGTCACAAAGATGGTTAACTTCCTGGTAGTAGACTACATCTCAGCTTATAATGCCATCTTAGGAAGACCAACCCTTCATGAGCTTAGGGTTGTGGCATCAACCTACCATCAAGTCATGAAATTCCCAACTGAGGAGGGTGTAGCATGGTGCGAGGAGAACAACGAATGCCTAGAGAGTGCTATTTCATAACACTCAGGGAGATAGAGCGAAAGACTGAAGCTAGCTTATGCTTGGGCTATGGCTGAGGCCGAGCAGGGGAAGAGGATGGCTCAATGGCCACCACTCCAATGGAGTATTGATGATTTATTTGCTTCTTTATTTAAATTTTGCAAATTTTGTTTCCTGTTCATTAGCATTTGAATTCACATGAGTTTGAGATTCTTTTAGTTGAAGATATAGAAATACTAGCCTCAGTGCTGCAATAAAGTTTATTTCTTCATGGGTAGACTTGCATTAATAAAAATGTTCTTGAGGAGTTGAGCCACCTACATTCTCAATGTCCCCAAGTCCTTAATTAAGTGGAGTCACCCATATTCTCCTCTTAGTTAAGATAGAAATAAAAATGTTCTTGAGGAGTTGAACCACTTACATTCTCAATCTCCCAAAGTCCTTAATTAAGTGGAGCCATCCATATTTAAGATCGATAGAAATAAAAATTTTCTTGAGAAGTTGAGCACCCATATTCTCAACCTCCTCAAGTCCTTAATTAAGTGGAACCACCCATATTCTCCACTTAGTTAAGAAAAAGATAAAAACTGTTCTTGAGAAGTTGAGCCACCTATATTCTCAACGTCCTCAAGTCCTTAATTAAGTGAAGCCACCCATATTCTCCACTTAGTTAAGAAAAAGATAAAAACTGTTCTTGAGAGGTTGAGCCACCCATATTTTCAACCTTCTCAAGTCCTTAATTAAGTGGAGCCACCCATATTCTCCACTTAGTTAAGAGAAAGATAAAAATTGTTCTTGAGAAGTTGAGCCATACATATTCTCAACCTCCTCAAGTCCTTAATTAAGTGGAGTCGCCCATATTCTCCACTTAGTTAAGAAAAAGATAAGAATGTTCTTGAGAAGTTGAGCCACCCATATTCTCAACCTCCTCAAGTCCACTAAACTAGGGTAAATGTAAAACGCTTTTGAAGAGCTGGACCACTCACAACTTCCGCGAGCCCACAGGTAGGAAAACCACCTACACTCCCAGTGTAGAAATATTGCAGTTAGGAGTGAGAGCTAGAGGTCAACCCTCACCTTGGCCTCGGCCTCCATGCCAAGAGAAGGGACCATATGCCAAAGGTATGAAAATAGTGATTCTTTTACTCAAGCACGTATGTATTTTAAAAAAAATTCTTACTTGAGTAGGGGGTTACATGGTGGTAACTATATTTCTTTTATTTCTAAGCAACTTATATATGCATATGTCTGACTACTTAAATGATTAGAAGTAGTGTCTAGAAGGACAATGAGGTTTGACCGAGGTCGACCCTGATGAATATAAAGATGTTTTGGCTGTAGACCTTATGCTCTAATTATTTGCAAGAGATAAGAAAAATAAGCACAAAAAAGAAGAAACTTTCATTCAACTGAAGAAAAGGAGTGATTATACAAAGATTCATGAAAGATGAAAGGAAAAAGAACATTAAAAAATCGACGACAGAGTAAGCTAGTTGTCTTCATCTCCCGACAGGACATCTATGTCATCTCTGCCTCCTGATGAACCGTTAGAGACTGGAAAGGCGCTAGGGTCAGTCAGCATGAGTGGAAATCTCCCCACGGACTATAGAATGGTCGAGGGTGGGATCATGCTTCCCGACTCGTTTGGGAGCCCATTTCTCCCCATTGTTCCATATCTCGTTTTGCATGAGGATGAACTCGTCTGTTTTCTAAACACCTCAACAAGGAACTTACCATCGGCTAGGTAAGCCTTGACCTCAGCCAATTAAGCCTTGGTCTTGCTGAGTTCGGCCTGTTTGGATTCCAAATCAGCTTTGACCTCCTCCAATAAGCGGTTGGCATGGTTGAGGTTGTTTTGAGCTTAGACAAGCTCACTGCGGGGGACGCTACGTTGTTGAAGTTCATTTATTTTGTTCGCCAGGTTGATTGAGGAAACAATCATCTGTGTCAAAACCTACTTTTAGGAAAGGAAGAAAGAAGTTAGTCACGATGAGGAAACCAAAAACGCAATCAACTTTTGGGGTAAGGCAAAAGTAACCTCGCGAAGGTGCTGCTGGTCGTGCAGGATGCCCTGAGAGGGGTCGTCATACCCTAATTCGCCAACTAGTTTTCGAGACTGCAACCTTTGCCAGCAAATGAGGTCTTGCCTTAGGATCTCCATCTAATTCCCTACTCTAGAGTAGTCTTCAGGAAGAGCGAATGCAGGGATCGCTACCTCCTCTACAGGTGTCGGGGCAAGGGTTTGCATGTTCCTAAGGGACCGTCGAGGTCTTGCGACAAGAGTTCGAGCAGGGGCAAAGGGAGCGTCAGACTCATCATCCTCAGTAAGGATAGTCACATTGGCTCAGGAGGTCCCAGCATCATTGTAAGAACTCTTAGCTTTGTGGAGTTCACCAAAGACGGAGCGAGGAGGCATGGCTGAATGCAGGGGAGAAAAAGCGTCAAAAGCAAATTGTGGAGGCCGAGGTCGACCACCTAAGGCCGAGGCCGACCGTATATATAAAAGGAAAGAAGAAAAGCAAGGGAATATAGAAGCCAGCTTACTTGGTAGAGGACGAGCAAGTCCAACCGAAACTAAAGTATTTTGAACCACGAGGCCAGGACCGAATCGGTGGGAGGCGTCAACTCGTTGGGTGAGTGTAGAAAATTCCTTTGCTTTAGAGGAGCGGCAAATGTTTAGGGGCACTGTGATAGCAAAATGCAAAATCAAGTTAGATAGAGTTTTTTTTTTTTTTTTTTTTTTGACAACATATGGGGTGGGGGGATTCGAACCACAGACCTTTCGGTCATTAGAACACGTCTTATGCCAGTTGAGCTATGCTCATGTTGGCAGTTAGATAGAGTTTTTAACCCAAAAACACAAAATATTACTCACCGTATTCCCCAAAATTTGTTGTAATTTCGATGCTTATTCAACATTTGATGTTTGTAAATAATATTACAAATTGTATGATAGTAAACAGAGAAAATGTTTGTCAGCGAAATTAAACTGAATTAAAGCATTAAGGGTGATTGAAATTTGAGGATTTTCTTACATAAATTATTATTTCCAAAGGAATTCAAAACATTCATTCAGCAAAATCACATAACAAGAAAAGAGCTTTTTTTCAAAGTTTCCTTCAGATCAGATCCAACTTGAAACTTGAAACTATTTCTAGCATATTATATATATTTTTTAAATAAATATTGTAACTTGTAATGACAATGAAATAAAGCAAACGTTACGTTAATAAAGAAAAATAAATTGGTCGGCCTTGGCTAAGCAAAAATCTCGATAGTTACACTTACATTATAATTTTTAAATTAATTTTTCAATAAAAAATTATGAATTAAGTCAACGTGAATTTTAGAATAATAATTGTAATGAGGCGGCATGGGGCCGAAGTGAGGTTGATTGAAAGAGATTTAAAGCTTAAAAATCATCGATCATGGATTCATTATGAAGCATGCATATTCATTGCGATGAAATCTTCTTACCTACGAAAACCTTTTTATTTTTATTTTTTAATTAATAATTTCAGTTCATGAAAATCTGGGAAAACCGAGTAAAATAGTAGCTACCTTAAGTTGTACGAATTTCCAGCTCTAAAAAGCTCATCTAGGAATAGTTTCAAGTTGGATCTGATTAGTAGGAAACTTTGAGAAAAACCCTTTTCTTCTTGTGTAATTTGACATCGATCTTCAATTCAATGTGATCCATTTCTTCAGGATTTGCACATCTGGGTTTGAATGAATTTAGGTAAGAAAATCCTCAATTTTTAATCACGATTAATGTTTCTTTGTTTAATTTCACAGCCATTTTCTTCAATTGTATTTAAGGTTTCCATCTGTTTCTTGTTAAAATTTCACGTAGTGAATATCATTCAATAGATAAATATTCGAGTTTGTTGTTGAGTGCTGAAAAAGTTTAAGCTTTTGGGTTTAGTAATGATTTGATATCTTCTAAAACGAAACTCCGTCGTAGTATAATTTGCTTGGAATGGAACTTTGTTTGTTCAGGGCTTAGAACTTGAGAGTAAGAAGGAAGAGAGGAATTAAGCAACAGAAAGGAAAAATCTTCTTTCATTTTGCCTCCAAGGGAAATGAGGAAGCTAATCCACACAAAATGGAGGCTAGGAAGAACAATGGGTTGGCTTCAAATTCTATTAGGAGGGCTTGTTATCATCATGACCACATTAAGCCTCTTCAAGTTCTACTCAGCTGGATTCATCTTCCACAAAGAGGACGTTTGCCGGTACTTCTACACGACAACAAGAAACGTATACGAGGCCAGTTTCGACGCAAAAGCATTGTCGGATCGAGTCGAAGAAGTGCTAGATCAGCTAGAAAGTTTGCAAGAAAAGCTCGAATCCACGGTCGAAGAAATGGAAAAGAACAAGCAAGTGTTGAGGAATGGCAATATCACAAGGCTTGAGCATAAAAAGTACTTGGAAGAAGAGGTGATTAAGCCTCTTTATAATGCTCATATTGCCTTGAGGCAAATCAGATTACCAAAGGTTGAAAAAGTTGATCAAAATTCTACCATGAAAGAGGAGCCTTTGATCAACAATTTTGTGGTTGAGGAAATAAGAAAGTATATTTCTCCAAAGAAAAGCAGAATTGGGAAGCTCAATATGTATATGACTGAGAATATTTACAACACAATTGGTCATGCTTGTGTCTTACATAGGAAGGAATTGGAAGAGTATATGGATTATGACATTGGTTCATATTGTAAAGATGATTGGAACTTGGCTCAGAAGCTAATGCTCAATGGTTGCGATCCGTTGCCCCGTCGACGATGCCTGGCAAGAGCGTCAAAGGTCTACCAAAAGCCGTATCCGGTGAACGAATCGCTATGGAAGTCGCCCGACGATCGGAATGTAAGATGGAGTAACTATCAATGTAGGAACTTTTCTTGCTTGTCAAGCAAGAATCCCAGAAGGGGTTACAACAAGTGCAGTGGTTGCTTTGAAATGGAGAAAGAGAAGCTGAAATGGGTCACCAATAGTTCTCTCCCAATCGATTTCGCGATATCGGATGTTTTGACGATCAAGCCAGGGGAGATTCGGATCGGGTTGGATTTCGGTATCGGCACAGGGAGTTTTGCTGCAAGAATGAGAGAGCAAAATGTCACAATTGTGACCACAGCTTTGAACCTTGGGGCTCCTTTCAATGAGTTTATTGCTTTAAGAGGTTTGATTCCTCTGTATGTGACACTAAACCAACGCCTTCCTCTGTTTGATAACACAATGGACTTGATTCACACAACTGGTTTCATGGATGGTTGGCTGGACATGCTACTGTTGGATTTCATACTTTTCGATTGGGATCGGGTTCTACGGCCGGGAGGACTGCTATGGATCGACCGATTCTTTTGCGATCGGAAGGATCTCGACGACTACATGTACATGTTTCTGCAGTTTAGATACAAGAAACACAAATGGGCTATTGCTCCTAAATCAAAAAATGAAGTCTACCTTTCTGCACTGTTGGAAAAACCTCCAAGGGCAATATGATGTGTTAACAATTTGCTTTGTTTTGTTTTGTTTTGTTTTTTTTTTTTGGAAAAACCAATTTGCTTTGTTTTCACTTTGATACATTGTTGAAACTCACAAAAGAAACTTATTGAGTCTTAATCCATATTTATTCAATTTGAATATTTGAGCTGCCTATTCAACTGTAATTATGAAAGAAAACTAAGACAAATAGATTTATTTGGGTCCAGAGAGGTTAGGTTAAAATAAAACCTGCTAGAGAAGAATTTTCTTGTTTCTTCCATTTGGGCTCAAACAGAATATGGGCAATATAGTTTGTTTGGAATTGTTAAATTAATTAATCTACACTTATATTCAAATACATGAATTACATTTAATAATTAAATACCTGAATAGTTGAGATTCAAGGAATAGTTGGATACATGCATTGCTAAATACATTGATGAATGTTCATGTATTGGTGAAGAGTCACATGTATTATTGTGGATGTCTTTTGATGTAGTTTACTACTAGTATAAACATGTGTATGAATTTTCATTTGTGAACAGTTGAGAGAAAATAGTGATGAATTCCGGTGATTGTGAAAATAAACCAGAGAATGTTCAATGACTGTACAGAGCGAAAACAAGAGAATATAATGGGAAAAACAATACACGTGGATAGCAAAGATAGGCTGAATACATAACAGAATACCCAACCATAAAAAGGAAAACTAGCCCATGAAACTTAAAGATAATTAACACTCTATTATCCCCCCGCAAGCGAAGCTGGATGAACATGGACTGTGAGCTTGGTCCGTAAATTCTGAAACTTGGTCGTAGGCAAAGGCTTGGTCATAATTTCAGCAACTTGTTCTTCGGAAGGAACGAAACGAACTAAAAGTTGTTTGCGCAAAACACGTTCTCGAATGAAGTGGTGATCAATCTCTATATGCTTCGAACGATTATGAAAAACTGGATTTGCCGCCAAATAAGTAGCACTTATATTGTCACACAACAATAACGGCGTATAGATAGAAGGAACACCAACTTCAGAGAGAATAGATTGTACCCATATCAATTCAGCCGTGGCATTAGACATACCTCGATACTCAGATTCAGCACTCGAGCGAGAGACAACTTTTTGTTTGGCAGAAGACCAAGAAATCAAATTATCACCAAGAAATATGCAATAACCACTAGTGCTACGTCGATCATCCAGGCAACTAGCCCAATCAGCATCAGTATAACACGTCAAAGATAAAGAACCAGAGGATGTAAATGATATACCAAAATCCAAAGAAGACTTCAAATAACGAATAATATGCTTTACAGCATTCCAATGAGACGAAGTAGGAGCATGTAAAAATTGACAAACCTTATTCATAGCAAAACTCAAATTGGGGCGTGTGAGAGTACAATATTGAAGGGCACCAACCAAACTCTGATATTGCTTAGGATCGACCAACAAGTCGCCATCATGCTTAGATAAAATGGATCCACCAACCATCGGCGTAGCAGCAGATTTACATTCACTCATGGCAGCACGTTGAATAACATCAAGGAAATATTTACGTTGGCTTAAATGCAAACTAGATGAATCCTTGTGAATTTCTATGCCCAAAAAATAGGATAATTCACCCAAATCTTTCAAAGCAAACAGACCATTGAGAGAAGCAATAAATTTCTGAATAAAAGCCAAGTTATTACCGCAAACAAGAATGTCATCCACATACACTAAGAATATAACCAAAACTGAATTCTTGTTGTAAATAAACATTGAATAATCAGACTTGGAAGCTATGAAACCCCACTGCAAAAGGCACGAGCTCAACTTTGTAAACCACGCACGGGGACTCTGTTTCAAGCCATAAAGAGCTTTTTGCAATTTACAAACATGCTGAGGCTTATCTTTGTCAAGAAAACCGGGAGGTTGCATCATATAAACATCCTCATTCAAGTCTCCATTGAGGAAGGCATTATGCACATCAAGCTATTTTATGACCCATTTGAACCGTACAGCAAGAGATAAAATGATTCTAATGGTTGCCGGTTTAACCACAGGGCTGAACGTCTCAAAATAATCAATACCAAACGCTTGATCAAAGCCACGAGCCACAAGACGTGCCTTATATCTTTCAACCTCCCCATTTGGCTTAAGCTTGACCTTGTACACCCATTTACAACTAATCACTTTGTAAGCATCAGAGGGGGGAACAAGAATCCAAGTTTTATTTTGTACTAAAGCATCAAACTCCCTTGCCATAGCATCACGCCATTCAGCCACCTTAACAGCCGCACGAAAATGAGTAGGTTCAGGAGGTACAGAACAGGATAAAGGAGAAGAAGAAAGCCAACACTTGGGTTTAGTAATGCCGGTCTTGGATCGAGTGACCATGGGGTGAATATTTGTAGAAGGTGGGGGAAGAAAAGTTGGAGCTGGGGTGATAGGATTGGGGGAAATGGAAGGCAGAGAGGTGGGGGGATCAATTTCTAAAGGGATGGAAGGAGGAGAAAATTTGTTTGGAGATGGCAAGGTCAAGGAAGCAGGGGAAACAAAATGAGCATCAGAATATTGCCCGTGGAGTTCAACAGCCGAAGGTTTAATGGAAACCTTTTTGGACTGATGAATGGTAGGGGAATGGTGATGAGCAGCAGGCGACAACGGTGGAGAAAACCCAGGAAGATGAGAAAGAGAAGAGTTTGACTGAACGGCAGTAGACAATGGGAATGAATGAGAGGAAAAAGAAGGAGCAGCAGAAACATGAGGAATGATTGGAAAAGGAGATGGATTAAAAGAGAAAGTATCAGGAGGGCTGTATTTGACCGAACCAAAAGGAAAATCAGATTTAGAACACGGGAAAACAGACTCATTGAAGACAACATGACGAGAAACATAAAGACGGCCAGAGGAAGGGTCAAGGCACAAATATCCCTTATGATTTGAGCTATTACCAACAAACAAACATTCCTTGGATCGAAACAAGAGTTTGTGAGAGTTATAAGGGCGCATAAAAGGGAAACATGCACAACCAAAGACTCGAAGTAATGAATAGTCAGGTAATTTATTAAATAACATTTGATAAGGACTTTTAGATTGAAGAACCGGAGTGGGTAAACGATTAATAAGATAAACCGCCGTTTGGAAAGCATAACTCCAAAAAGATAATGGTAAACTAGAATGAGCAAGTAAGGCTAAACCAATTTCAACCACATGTCTATTTTTCCTTTCAACCCGTCCATTTTGTTCGGGAGTATAATGACAAGCAATTCGATGAAAAATACCATGGGAAGATAAAAAAGAGGAAACACGACGAAACTCACCACCCCAATCAGTTTGAAGACTCTTAATTTTACATTCAAATTGAGTCTCAACAAGCTGTTTGAAGTGAAGAAAACAAGTGAATGTTTCGTCTTTGGATCGTAAAAGATATAGCCAAGAGAATCGAGTAAAGTCATCCACAAATAAGAGAAAGTATCGAAATCCATTAATTGAAGTTTGAGGGGAAGGACCCCATACATCCGAATGAACTTTGAAAAGGTGCAACAGACTTAGACTCAGATAACGAAAAAGGTAATCTATGACTCTTAGCTAACTGGCATGAGTTACAAAACTGATTGGTATGAGAAGAAGACACTTGACCCAAAGATAAAACTTGCTGTAAAGTGGAGACAGCAGGGTGGCCCAATCGAAGATGCCAGTTGGAGGAGGCAGCCGAAGAAAGCATAACAGTAGCAGCTAGAGAATTTTGTTTGCAATCTGGAAAAGACAAGCTGCTGGAGGAAGGTTGCACTTTATATAAACCATCTTCAAGTGTGCCTTGGAGAAGAACTTGCTTGGATTGAAGATCCTTCACAAGAAAAAAAGAGGCATAAAATTCAACAAATGCTTTATTATCCTTACAAAGGCGAGCAACAATAATTAATTTTTTTGAAATGGAAGGAGTATAGAGAATAGAGTCTAGAAAAACCGGTTTGATAGAAGAGTGAACAAAAGATGAACCAATATGAGAAATGGGCATTTTCTTACCGTTTCCAACCGTGACTTGCTCACCACCATTGTAGGGCGTCAAATTGTAAAGAGAAGATGCATCATGAGTCATGTGATGAGTGGCACCCGAGTCGAGAAACCAATTTTCATCAGGATGATAAGAGTCAGTGGACATGGTAGATAAAGTATCTGGGATTGGTGAGGAAGAAACAGGAGATGTGGTGGTTAACATGGCTAGAGGTGAAGGAGTTTGATATGCTAGATTGGTCCTATGATGACAAATCAAAGCAGTATGTCCAAACTTCCCACAAAAATGGCATTGTGGTTTATTTGGAGATGATTTTGGGGGCCATTTTTGTATAGGTTGAGATTGTGGTTTGCCAAGGAGACTTTGAGAAACAGGGGATTGTTGAGATGAAAAAGGAGAAAAGCTATAGGGATTGAAGGGAGGTCTGGACGAAGGATTTGTGAAAGGTCTGGGTGAAGGTCTACGACTGTTATGGAGGTGAAGTGTGCTAAGATTAGCTTGAGCAAGGTTGATTTGATCTATAGCATTTTGCTTCTCTAAACGAGCCTCATAAGCCAAAAGTAAGCTACGAACATCCTCTAGAGACGGATTATCAGACCTATTTTGTATTGTAGTAACAAAGGCATTGTACTCACTCCCAAGACCATCTAAAATATGAGCTAAATGATCTCTATAGGATATAGGTTTGCCTATTGCAGAAAATTTATCAGCAACCTCTTTAATTTGTGACAAATATTGGCTAACGGACAATCCATCTTTCTTAATTTTCTGAAGTTGAGTCTTAAGCCCCATTATCCTAGCAGTGGTTTTAGAATCATAGGATCTTTTCAACGAATTCCAAATATCAGCAGCAGACTCAAAATTAACTATCTCACCCATTTTTTCCTCAGATAAAGAAGAGTATATCCAGCACATTATGAATCGATTGTACCTTTCCCAATGGAGAAAATCTGGGTTCGGTTGAAGTTGCTGATCATCGAGATATCTGGGAGAAGTTGCAATAGAGCCGTCGAGAAAACCTTGAAGGCCATTCGCAATAACCGCATTTAACAGCTGGTTTTTCCACAGAGGGAAATTATTATCGTTGAGCTTAACAGAGAGAGGTTGAGGCAGAGTCGGATATGGACTGGGGGTGGGGTTAAAGGAATTAGGATATAAGATGGGACTGGGATTAGGAACAAAGGGAGTTGGATTTGGATTTTGAGGATATGAAGAAGCAGACGGGAAAAACTGAGGGCGAGGATAAAACGATGGGTAAAATGGTTGGGCATAAGGTTGAGACTGATTAGGAGTAGCTGGAGGTTGAGGTTGAAAAGGAGGTCGAGGAATTTGGGGATTTTGCCGAGATGTTTGCGGATTTGGTCTGATAGTCTGTGGGTTTAATGGTTGAACATTCTGGTTTTGAGTAATCGGGGTAACAATCGGGGTAGAAGGAGAAGCAATAGGTGAGGATAAAGTGTCGGTGGAGGAAGCAGAGGAAGACGATTCGCCTGAAGCCATAGAAGATTAACCTCGAAGCTCTGATACCATGAACAGTTGAGAGAAAATAGTGATGAATTCCAGTGATTGTGAAAATAAACCAGAGAATGTTCAATGACTGTACAGAGTGAAAACAAGAGAATATAATGGGAAAAACAATACACGTGGATAGCAAAGATAGGCTGAATACATAACAGAATACCCAACCATAAAAAGGAAAACTAGCCCATGAAACTTAAAGATAATTAACACTCTATTAATTTGCAAGTAAGAAAAGAAAGTTAGGGCTCGTTTAGACATGTTTGATAACTCATCATGGTTTTTGTTTCTAAATTTCTAGAAATGTTTCTAGAAAACAGGAAAAATTTGAGAAATTAAAAAAAAAAAATAGTTTTTGTTCCTGTTCTTTTTTTCCCATCTTTCATGCATGTACCATCTCTCTACTCATCTCTCCTTTTTCTCTCTATGTTTTTTTAAAGAGTAACTGCAGTGGGTGACAAATTAATTATATATATTAGCAAATTTAGCACAAGGTAAAAAGAATTGCAAATATGGCAAAAAATTAGAATACATTTTGATAATTCCCATTTTACCCTTATTGTTTTTTGAAATATTATTCTCTTTCTCTCGCTTTCCGTTTTCCCTTTCTTCCCTCATTTCTTGTGAAATCTGTTAAGATTTCTTCTTCTTTTATTTATTTATTTATTTATTTATTTATTTTTGCATTTTTGTGCATTTATGAGGGTGGAGTCTTCCCTCATTTCTTCAATCTGTTACAATTTCTTCTTTTTTCTTTTTTTTTTTTTTTTTTTTTTTTTTTTTTGCATTTTTGTGCATTTATGAGGGTGGAGTTCTTGTGTGATTAATATGTTTTTTTTCCCTCTGTTTTGTTCTGTGCAGTTTATTAGGTTGTGCATTTTCTTCTTCTTTTTTTGATTTGCTTTGCTTTTTATGATGTTTTTTTCTTTTTTGACAATATTGCTTTTTATGATGTTTTTTTTTACAATATTGTTTTTTATGTCAATTGAGCTAAGCGTTCTTGTTGGCCTTCTTTTTAATTCAAGAATGCCAAGAATACACAAAATAGCAATTTTGGTGAGTGTTTGTATAGGTATATCAAAGTATATCACTTATATACTCCGGTTAATTGTAGTCTATCATTGACTATCACTGGTCGAAGTCTATCACGAACTATAATTGATAGATAATGAAATACAAAGAATACAAGAATAGCAATTTTATGGTGGTGGTCACGGAGCTTGTGTGCTAGGCTTTTAAAAATATATTGTTGATTGAGAGTCGCTTGTTTGTAATGGTTATTTTTGGATTTTATGTTCTAATTACCACAAGAGACTTAAATTTTTTGTTCAATTTATGATTGTAGTATAATAATTTTGGATGAGTTTCTAATTACCGAGATGATTGCAATGCAAAGTACTTTACTGATAGATTTCAATTAAATTGATTTCTATCAGTAACAATCATTGGTAGACTTCAATTAATTGATAATTAACTGGTTTCTATCCGGGATAGAAACTGATAGACTTCAATTAACTGATTTCTATCCTCGATAGAAAATGATAGATTTGAATTAAACTAATTTCTATCAGTGATAAAAGTCAATAGACTTTAATTAAATTGATTTCTGATAGAAACTGATAAACTTCAATTAAATTGGTTTCTATCAGTGATAGAAACTAATAGTCTTGAATTAAATTGATTTCTATCAGTGATAGAAACTGATAACCTTGAATTAAACGGTTTTCTATTAGTGATTATCACTGATAGACTTAGATTAAACTGATGGATAGAAATTGATAGCCTTGAATTAAACTGAACTAATAGCCTTGAATTAAATTGTTTTCTATTAGTGGCTATCACTGATAGGCTTGAATTAAACACGATAAAAACTTATAGATTACGATTATCAAAGTCTATCAGTGTCTAT
The DNA here is from genome assembly GCA_017139565.1 of Luffa aegyptiaca. Taxonomy (NCBI): domain Eukaryota; kingdom Viridiplantae; phylum Streptophyta; class Magnoliopsida; order Cucurbitales; family Cucurbitaceae; genus Luffa; species Luffa aegyptiaca. The sequence goes on from CM029397.1 coordinate 9,566,227, forward strand.
CACTAATAGACTCCGATTAATTGAAGCTTATCATTCAAGTCTATCAGTATTTATCACTGATAGACTCCGATTAATAGAAGTCTATCGGTGACTATCAATAATAGGGACTGATAGACTATTGGAGATACTAAGGCTATTTTCGTAATTTAATGTATTTTTTGCTATTTCCGCAAATAATTTTATTTTTTTGCTATTTTTGCAATACTTTTGCCGGTTTTTGTCATTTGTGCAAATCCCCCTTTTTTTTACCACTTCAGTCTTCTTTTTTTCTCTCTTTTCCGTTATTTCTTTCTCTTTCCTTTTTTAATCTTTTATTTTCCATTATTTCTTTCTGTTTCTTGTTTTAATCTTTTCTCTTTTTTCTGTTAGTTCTTTCTTTTTCCGTTTTTTTTTTTAATTTTTTTATCTTTTCATTAATGAACTTTTAGTTATTATTTTCTATTTAAATCTATATTATTTTTTGAATTTTAGTAGATTTTTAATTGATTTATTAAATACAATAATTAATAAGATATTTCACGTTTTCCATTAATTGTCAAAAAGAAAATCTTTCTTCCTTTCTGATCTTACGTGTCGGGATCATTGACTAATGAGAAATACATGCATTTTTAAAGGAAAAGAAATAAAGTTTATTATTCAATTTAAGAAAGGTAAGTATATAAGTTCAATTATCTAACTTTACTCTTCTCAAACAAAAAAAAATTATCTAACTTTAAATAAATGTCTCACTACCACAAACACACAAAAAATATATATCAATAGCATGTTGTGCAATAAATTAACAATCGTTGAAAATTTACAACATTTGTAAATAACAAATTAGTCTAATTGAACTGATTCGTGTAGACCAATATTGTTAAAGATAAATTCATTGGAGTGAGAGATGACATTGCAAATCAAATTTGAACAGTATTTGAAAGATAAAATTTAGGGAAAAATACATTTTTGGTCCCTGAGGTTTGGATTAGGTTTCATTTTGGTCCCTGAGCTTTCAAACTCAACATTTTTACCCTTGAGGTTTGGATTTCGTTGCACTCTTAGTCCCTCTGTTAATTTTTCTGTTAAATACTAACAGAATGCTGATGTGGCATTAGTTTTTAATAAAAAATATTTTTTTATTAATTTCTTAAAATAAAATAAAATAATATTAAATATTAAATATTTTTTTTCTTCCATCTTCTTCGATCTCCTTCTCTAGACTTTCTCCTTCTTCAGACCAACACCTCGAAGGAGTTGCCCCCGCCTCGCCGGAAACGCCACTGCTCTCTGGTGGGTTTCATTCTTCTTCCTCCTTCGTTCAACGTCCAGTCGCAGATCTCTCCGTCTCTGTTTACCATCTCTGGCGGCGTTCGCAATTTTAGCAGCGGCAGATCGTGAGCCACGACGCGATTCCAGCAGGCGACCCAGGTGCGAATCGAAGGAGTCAGTCTGGTGGGTTTCGTTTCATATCGAGATTCGTGGGTCTGCCGGAATCGAAAAATCTTATGGTCTGTTCGCGAGTGGGTCTATTCGCGCTGTGGGTTTCTTCGCGAGTAGAATCGAAAAAAGCTTGTGTCGCTGCCACGTCCAGATCTGTGTGGGTTTCTTGCTACGTGGGCGTTTTCAGATCGTTTGAATCTTGAAGAAATGGGTTGTTGTGGTGGTGCTTTGGCGAGAAGAAGGGCTTCACGAACAGGTCGTCGCCGATAGAGGGTGCGAAGAAATCTGAATAGCAGCAACTGCGGCGAGAGTTCGACGTGGCTGTGGGTTTTCAAGCTTCAGCGGGTGATCGAGTTTCCGCAACGGCGTGGGTCTCGGCTTAACGGCAGTCCAGATCGAAGAGAGAGAGAAATCTGGTGGCGTCGTGGGTTTTGTTTCTTCGATTTGAAATCTCTTCCGATTTTTAAAAAAAAAAGTGAAGAGGGAAAAAAAATAAGAGAAGAAGAAGGAGAAAAAAAAAAAGTCCAGTCGCCGGAGTCGGCGACCGGCCGGCGGCGGAAGACGACTGTCCGTTGGTGGAGGAAGCTGGGATTGAAGATGAAGAAGAAAGATGAGGAGGAAGAAGATAAGGAAGAAAGAAGATAAGAAAAAGGAAAATAATAAAAAAATTAATATTTTATTTTATTAAAAAATTCAAAAAAATATTTTTTAATAAAAAATGTATATGCCACGTCATCAATCTGTTAGTATTAACAGAAAATTTGATGGAGGGACCAAGAATGTAACGAAATTCAAATCTCAGGGGTAAAAATGTTGAGTTTGAAAACTCAGGGGCCAAAATGAAACCTAACCCAAACCTCAGGGACCAAAAGTGTATTTTTCCCTAAAATTTATTATTTTTTTTATTTTGTATTGGAGTTGAATAAATACCATAAACTCTATATAATAGTTTTATATTTATTTTAATGTATGTTATATATATTTTTTTATATTATATGTACTAAATTTTAGCGAAAATATACTTTCAGTCCCTGAGGTTTGAGTCAGGTTTCATTTTGGTCCCTGAGTTTTCAAACTCAACAATTTAGCCGCTGAGGTTTGATTTTAGTTTCATTTTGGTCCCTCCATCCAATTTTCCGTTAAAAGTTAACGGATTGCTGACATGGCAAATTTTTTTATTAAAAAAATTATTTTTCAAGTGTTTTAAAATATAAATATAATAAAAGAATAAATATATTATTATTTTATAAATACATTTATTACTTTATTATATTTATATTTTAAATAACTTAAAAAATTAATAAAAAAAATTTAACACGTCAGCAATCCGTTAACTTTTAACGAAAAATTGGATGGAGGGACCAAAATGAAACTAAACCAAACCTCAGCGGCTAAATTGTTGAGTTTGAAAACTCAGGGACCAAAATGAAACCTAACGCAAACCTCAGGGACTAAAAGTGTATTTTCCCTAAATTTTATTTCAACTAAAAAACAAGAAATGAGAAATAGTTATCAAACACATTTTTGTTTCTATTTCTTTTTTTTTTTTATATATAGAAACAAGAAACAAAAATAGTATCAAACATATTTCTGGTTTTAGTTCTTAAAAAACAAGAAACGAGAAACGAGAAACGAGAAACGGGAAACTGGGCTCGTTTGATAACATTCCTGTTTCATGTATTTATTCATCTCTCTCCCCAATTTCTACATCAATCTCTTCTCTTCCTCTCTCTATTTTTTACCACTTCCTTGTCTTTTTTTTTCTTTCATCTTTTCCGTTATTTCGTTATATTTGCTTTTTTTCTTTTTTTCCCTTTTCCGTTATTTCTTTCTCTTTCATTTTGTTTATTATTTTTGTTCTTTCTTTCTTTCTTTTTTCTTTTTTATCATCTCCGCCGACCAATCGCCACAGTCAACCTCTGACTACGGGCCACTGTTGACCTCCACCGATCGATCGCCACCGTTGACCTTCGACTATTGGCCACCGCTGAATTTCGTCGACTAGTCGTTGCTGTCGACCTCTGACTACTGATTGTCACTGACCTACGACTATCGACCGCTACCGACAAGCCGCCACCGTCAACCTCCGACCACCGGTGTTCGTGTCGTTGACCTCCACCAACCGACCGCTACCATCGACCTGCGACTACCTGCCTCCGCCAACCTCCGCCGACCGGCCTCCACTGTCGACCTCGGACTACCGGCTGCCATCGACCTCTGCTGACCGGCCTCCGCTAACCGATTGCCACCATTGACCTCTGACTACTGGTCGCCACCGCCGACCTCCGACGACCGGCCACCATCGACCTCTGCTGATCAGCCTCAACCAACCAACCGCCACCATTGACCTTCGAATATCGACCGTCATAATTGACCTCCGACTACCGGTTGCTACCGTCGACCTCCGACTACCGACTGCCACCATCAACCTCCGACTATCGGCTGCCGCTAACCTCCGCTGACCAGCGGCCACCATTGACCTTCGACTATCGGTCGTCGTCGACCTCCATCGATCGTCTACCATCGTCGACCTCAGACTATAAGCGATCGTGTTGTCGACTAACCGCTACCATGGACCTTCAACTATCGACTGCTAACCAACCGCCACCGTAGACCTCCGACTACCGCCACCGTTGACCTTCGACTACCGGTCGCCATCAACCTCTACTGACCGGCCTCTATGACACTGTCGGTCTCTGGCGATCGACCGCCATCGTCGACCTATGGATATTGGCTGCCACCGACCTTCGTTGACTGGCGACCTCGGACTACCGGCTGCCATCGACCTCTGCTGACCGGCCTCCGCTAACCGATTGCCACCATTGACCTCTGACTACTGGTCGCCACCGCCGACCTCCGACGACCGGCCACCATCGACCTCTGCTGATCAGCCTCAACCAACCAACCGCCACCATTGACCTTCGAATATCGACCGTCATAGTTGACCTCCGACTACCGGTTGCTACCGTCGACCTCCGACTACCGACTGCCACCATCAACCTCCGACTATCGGCTGCCGCTAACCTCCGCTGACCAGCGGCCACCATTGACCTTCGACTATCGGTCGTCGTCGACCTCCATCGATCGTCTACCATCGTCGACCTCCGACTATAAGCGGTCGTGTTGTCGACTAACCGCTACCATGGACCTTCAACTATCGACTGCTAACCAACCGCCACAGTAGACCTCCGACTACCGCCACCGTTGACCTTCGACTACCGGTCGCCATCAACCTCTACTGACCGGCCTCTATGACACCGTCGGTCTCTGGCGACCGACCGCCATCGTCGACCTATGGATATTGGCTGCCACCGACCTTCGTTGATTGACCTCTACCGACCGATTGCCCCCGTCGACCTCTGACTACATGATAGCATGCAATTATGTTATCTATTTCCTAGATAATTTAGCTAGTTTTGTGCGTTAATTGTGAGCTTTGTCATTTTATGTTGAAATTGTACAAATCTGAGCTTGTGAAGCAAAACATAAATTTCACTCAAATTGGGATCAAATTGGAGGCTTTGGACCATAATTGAAGATAGGAGGAGAAAACGATTGAAGTGGAGGCCCAAAAGTCAAAAGACATTATCCTTAGAGCGTCTCAATGCTGGCTGGAGAAGGCAACAAGTAAGATGACGTCACAGCGTCTCGACGCTGGTAGGCTTTGGCAGCAAGACAAATTCGATTCTTCCTCTATAAATTAGCCATTTTCCCATAGGTTGAGGCAATCCAATTTAGGGGGTTCTCCCCTAGCTCAATAGAGAGTAAAGAGTGAGTAGAAATGAGATAAGAAGGGTGGAATTGATCGGGATTCCAAGGCTCAAGACTCGAGATGATCGTGTCGGGAGCATTGGATCAACACAACAGTTATTTCTTCTTGATATCTTTGTAATTTCTTGTTATCTTTGAGTTAGGACCATGGATCAAGATTGTTGAGCTAAAATTATTCCTATTTGTGAGTAGATCTTGAGACCTAGGGTCGTTAATTTAGCCAATTGGATTATGTAGCTTAATTATTTGGATATTGTAATGAATTTCTTCATATTTCATCTATGCAATTTATGCTTAATGTTTTTAATCCCTTGATCACGTAGTGATTGATTTGTTGGTCTAAATTGATACTCGACAAAGAGAAGTTACATTAGGTCCCAATTGCATGGCTAACAATTGCTTGGAATACGAAAGTAAAAAAGAATTGTTAGAAATTTATGAAGTTGCTTAATATCATACTATAATTAACTAAGGAAATGGACACATAAATTAGTTATGTTAGTATGAGATGTGGAGAAACTTGAGAGAGAAATCCACTTAAATTACTTCTAAATTTATGAAATTGAAGACTAGTAATTACATGCACCCATTTAATTGAGCTACAAATCCAAAAAGCTAATTAACACCCTAGGTTGAGTCTCCTTGATAGGAAATTCCCATTTATTTGCATGCCCTTTCTAGTTGTTATTTTTAGCATTTTCTTAATCATTCATGTTGGAATTCTAGATAAAATTGAGCATGATAGCTCTTGGTAATTAATAGATATAATTCAAATTCCCTGTGGATTCAATACTAGGTAATACCTACCGTTTTATATTACTTGTGACCCGTGCGCTTGCAGATCGTCGTTAACACTACCGGCGCCGTCGACCTTCGCTGACCGACCGACCGCCCCCGCCGACCTCCGACTACCGGCTGCCATGCGCCGACCTCCGACTACCTACTATAATTTTAATGTATGTTATATATATTTTTTATGTTATATGTATCAAATTTTATTTCAACTAAAATTCAAGAAACGAGAAACCATTATCAAACACATATTTGTTTCTGTTTCTTTTTTTGAGAAACAAGAAACAGAAATAATTATCAAACATGTCTCTGTTTTTAGTTCTTAAAAAACAAGAAACAAGAAATAAGAAACGAGAAACGGGAAGCGAGAACGTTATCAAACGAGCCCTAATTTCAGTTCTTGTTTCTCCTAAATTGTGTGAGTAAGAGAACAATCTTCTTCTCTTGTCTCTTGATTTGTCTTGTGAGGGTCTACTATGTCAAAATTCTTTTCTAAATCTCTATTCTTGAAGCAGTTATTTACAGAGAAATCTAGCATCATAACATCTATGGGTCTCCTAACCTGAGTTGGTTTTTCAAAAAGGACCAACTTTTCATCAGGCATAGTATTTTGTACAGATGTATCTACAAGAGACTCATGTTCAACACTAGAATTCACGATGCTATCATCTAATCTATGCTCATCATAATCCAGCAAAACAAGCAGTTCATACTCTTCAAATATCTCCTCATCATTGAAAAATTCATCAAGATCAAAACCCATGTCTGGTAGACCTTCTAACTCTAAGGCTATATCTAACTCTTCATCATCCTCATCAGGTAAAAATGCATGGCCAACCGAAAAACAGGTATGTATACTACAGACCGTCTCATCTTGACCAAAAATGCTAAAGACCACTTTTTCATCATCTATGTTAAGAGTTAGTTTACCTATATGCACGCTAATCTCAGCCTTACCAGTGGCTAAAAACGCCCTACCAAGGATCAGGGGTATCTCTTTGTCTTCCTCCATATCGAGCAACACGAAGTCAATAGGGAAGATGAACTTGTGATAGGACCAAGTTGGCCCTATTTAATTAGTCTTAATCTTGCTAGTTTTATGTTTAACCGTGTGCTTAATTGTGTTATTTTATAGGTATTTGGTGTTAGGGCTTCCCGGGAGCAATTTGGAGCAAAAAAGACTTCAAAGGAGCAAATTAGGCCAAATCCCGAGCATTGGAAGCAAGTGAAAAGAAGCCAAACAAGTTAGACCCGAGAGGCAGTGTCTCGACGCTACCTCACGACGTCTCGACGCTATGAATTTCAAGCGCGGGCCAAATCACCGTCAGCGTCTCAATGCTAGCCACAGTGTCTCGACACCGCCTCGTTATTTAAATAGTGGATTTCCGAGAGCTAGGTCAAAATTCAGTCGTCATTCTCCAATTCTTTTCCCCCTCTTGCGATTCTAGCCGTCTTTCTTCCCCAAATTCGCTGTAGTTTTCATAATTCTTAGGCTTTAGAGTAGATTTCTTACTTTTTCATGGTGGATCGAGCCCGGGAACGAGGTTCAACATTCTAATGACGGGCTAAGCTCATTTTTCGTGTAATCAAGGACTCGTGGTTGTAAGTTTGGGTTTATTTTAATGAGATTTTTGTTCCTTACTGCTTGATTAATCTATCTATGTGATTCTAGCTCTGTGTTTATAATTTAGCAAGTTATGACAGATTGACAACCTCAACCGTTGTTTGTTAAATTCACTTGCTACTTAAAAGTAGTAAAAGAGGATAGCATGCTGCTAGTTTAGGATTGATTTCTTGGATTCAACACCTTGGCATGTGTCCTTGAGCTAGGAGATTTAATTGTTGTGTTTTAGGCGCATTATCCCTATAATGCATGCATGGTTAATCTGGCTAGTCCCAATGCGATCTAGATTTGATTAATAGGCCTGTTAATTAGAATTGGGTTAGAATCGAGCTAAGTGCATTGGCTTGCCCGTAGCATCGCTCCTGTCTTTCTTGACTTTCCACGAAGTCTACTACCTCAAGACCTTGAAGAATCTGATGAAGATGGTTCCTCAGAGGAGTAATAGGGGAGTTTTTTTTGTTCCCCTTACACTTTTACATGCTTTGTTAATAGCTTTTAGTTGTTGTTTTTTATATTTCTAGCATGTTAGTTTACTGTTTTGATAGGTTAGTTTGTTGTTTTTGTGAATAGTTTGTTGTTTAGTTAGTTTCTTATCTGCTTAGCTTACTCTTTTGAGTTAGTTTAGTGATGGTTTGCTGCAAGATTAAGCTTAAATGACTTGGGTTTAAAGCTTTTTGAAAAATCTGCTTGCTGTCCATTGTGGCTAAACTACTGAATTTTTTAAAAAACCAACTTTTGATTATACTTTTTGGAAATGATTTCGATAAATATTCTATTATGTGAGTTTTCTTTTAAGTCCTTGATGATGATAATTAGAGCATATTTCTATCTCGAAAGTGCTGCTGTCACAACCGATTTGTTTTCTAGTCATAGGCTTTCCACTAGTCTTTTTCTTTACAAAATTTTCGTAAAGTCTAAATTTCCTCATGTTTAACCTTTTTAGCACACTAGGAGAGTTTAGCCTTGATGTTTTGAAAATAAAAAGCCTCATGTTAAGCCCATGTCCCGAAAACAAAAGTCGATGAGGACATTGCCTATCTTAAGTTTGGGGGGGGGGGGGGTGCTTGTGTTGTAAATTTGTTCTATTGTAAGTTTGTACGGCTGAAAGAATATATGCTCTAAGATGTTATCCAAAAAAAAAGAGAAAAAACAGAAAACCGAGAGTTACTCCTCCTTCCTAGAGTTTACTGAGTAACTGGGGGCATTTCATGACACCCATGGTTTGCCACTGCATGAAAGGTTGACTTAGGAAAGTGAGTATTAGTATGAGTTTGTGATCTTTGCTCGTAGCTAGATATCTTCACCACAAAGTGTCGATAAGCTAGAACGAAAGTAAAGGTGGCGACGAGGATTCTCTTTGGGAAAAATAAAAGAAAGTTGAATAAAAGAGCACTAGCAGTCAAACAAGTTTGAGGGAGATAAAAAAGAAAAGAAAACACTCATGTATGCTTGGTTATCTCAAGATTAGTTTTCTTAATCAAAAGGATTACACTAGGCTCTATGAACAGGAGTTAGGTAATTTAAGCATATTGATTAGGATGGAATAAGGAGAGTTTGGTTTTGAAAAAGAAAAATAGAAATCCTCATGCCTAGGAACCTTAGAAGTTGTGACTGGCACTAGAGTAGAAACCTCTCCTAAAAGGCAACTTTTTAGAAAACAATCTTGAGAAGCATGTTTACTTGATTTCATATGGTTTATTTTCAACATTCTTATTTGCAATGATATTTGATCTCTAACGTTCTGATTGGCTGTTGCTTGAGGACAAGCAATGAGTTAAGTTTGGGGTATGATAAGTGCCAAAAATATACCTATTTTGTCCCTTATTCTTAGCATATTCCTTGTGAAACTTGTATGATTTTAGACCAAATTTACTATTCCCGAGCCTAAAAAGTGTAAAAGTTGGTAAGTTAGGTCTTTGAGAGTCATGTGTGTCAAATTATACATATTTGTGCTTAAAAGAACTCATTTTGGTATGAATTTAACTTAGTTTTACGTGATGCAGAAAAACAAAGGAAATTAGGGCAAGCAGCAGAAATGCGATCGCATTTCTGCCAAGGCAAAATGAAATGCGACCGCATTTCTGGGAAGAAAGAGAAAATTCTGAGTCTATCGCGGGTCGTTTCGAACGAGCTTTTCAAACAACTAACCAGCTGTTTTGACTCCGAAACTGACTGGGCCACCTACTAGCATGAATTTCGTGACTCCCCAACCACTTTTCACTCTATAAAAGTCCGGAAATCGAGAGGAAACATAAGCAGAACTCACTGGGAAGAAGAGAGTAGTGACAGAACCCTAGTAGACGCCCACGAGTAGCGATGCCCGAGGTCCTTGCTAGAAGACGAAATTCTAACCTTAGTTAGACATCAAACCTTTGTGTTTGCGTAGAGATTTCACCCTATTCCTACTTTGTGAGGGAGACTGATAGGACCTAAATAGTCCTATTTTATCACCTCTGATCTAAGCTTGCTAGAATAGTTTTATGCTTTACTTGTCTTATTTACAGGATATTTGAGCTTAGGCAATGTCAGGAGCCAATCACATTAATTTGGTGTTAATTCGGGCTAATTACGGAGTTTTGGAGCCATTTCGATGTCTTGGACGACGAGGAGGTGAAAAGACCCAATTGTATCGAAGCAGGCCTGAAGTATGACACCAAGAGCCGAAGAGTTGAGCCTTGTACCGAGATGAAACGAGAACAAACCGAGAAGTAAAACAGTAGGCACGGATCAGGGATGGCGTCGAGATCCTGCCCCTGGCATCTCGACGCTGGCGCGAAATTCACCGGAGTGTAAAATCCGTAGCATCGAGACGGTGCCCACTGGCGTCTCGACGCTACGATGATTTCTATAACTATGTAGTCTTGGTTTAGTCCGCCGTTAGGTTAGAAATTTGGTCCTTTTACGATTTCTTTTGCCTCCTTTACTTTTCAACACTATTGTAGACCTTTTTAGGTCATATTTTATGGATTCTTTCATGTCTATTCTTGTTTTTACTTCATCTATGCATAGCTAATCGTATTTAGATCGTTGGATTGGGTTTATGCTTTGATTTCTAATAAGCTTGGTTGAGTTTTCTTGTTTTAACTTACTGTTCTTGCTGCTTTTTCATTCAGTTTTGCATGTTATCCCGTTTAAACCAATACATGAGGCTAGTCTATTAGGATTAACGCCCTATGTGATTACCGCTTGTGTATTCAATCAGTTATTTTTAGATAGCCACTAGGTTGAGGAAAACCACTCTCTATGCAAGACCACCCTTGATAGGCCTAGGATGCATGTTAAAGGTTGTAGGAATTAGATTTGAATTGCATTCGAATTTAGTTAATACAATTCTGGACCCACGATCCCAAAGCGGCTAGTTTAAATAGGTGGTTGTGAAATCGCTTGTTATAAATTAGTTAGATATAATTTAGTAACCGTTGTAGAGGGCTCGGATGGTTGCTTTTTTATGAATAAGGGGTGGCGAGCGATAAAGTTTATATTAATTAATCTTGTTAATTGCAGAATTCACGGTTAGCAAGTTAATTAGCACAAGTTAGTGTAGGGGGTCCTCCGAGTAACCAAGAAGCCGACCGGACTAATGAAATCAGCATAGAATAATTATTAGAGAAAACTAGGAAGCCAACGAATTAGAATCAAGCATAAGAAATCCCAATCCAACGACCCCTTTCATGTTATTGATTCCTGTCTTATTTCTCTTCTACATGCTTTATTTTGTGTCTTTTAAATTCATCATTTATTTATTTTTGCTTGTCCTTCATTCCAAAAATCCCCCCTGTTTTATAAGCACAAAATTCTACACTTGCTAGGTCCCCTTCCATGTGTTCGACCCCGACCACTATTTCTACAAAATAGTTGTAGTGTCGTGGATTATAAATTTTATTTGACAACTCGAAGCCTCGACAACTCCGACAGCCGTAAAATTGGCGTCGTTGCTGGGGAAGGGTGTTTTTCTAGTATTTATAGGATTTTGTGTTTTTAATTCTTGTTTGCATGGTTTATGATCGCACGTGCTTCGTAGGGCAACGATCTTAGATTTGAACCTAAAATTTCTAGAGCGGAGACGAGATTTAGAAGGCAAGCAAGAAAGATAAGAGTTAATAATCTCGGCGAGGTTGGAAGCCCCAGCCATGGCTGAGAGAATGTTGAGGCAGCTGGCAGCGCCAGATCTGAACCAGCAGCTACTTTGCATTACCTACTCCGAGACGGTAGGTACCTTTGAGTTAAAGTCAGGATTAATTCACTTACTCCCTATTTTTTGTGGTAGTGCAAGAGAAGACCCGCACAAGCATTTGCAGGAATTTCACATTGTATGTTCTGGTACGAAACCACATGGAGTGAAAGAGGAAGCACTGAATCTAAGGGCATTCCCCTTTTCGCTAAAGGATTCAGCGAAAGATTGGCTTTATTACCTTCCCTCCGGTTCTATCAGCACATGGAACGAGATGAAAAGGAAATTCCTAGAGAAATTCTTCCCAGCAAGTAGAGCTGCCAACATCAGGAAGGAGATTTATGGTATTTCGCAGATTACTGGGGAAACACTTCACGAGTACTGGGAGAGATTCAAGTGTTTATGTGCCAGTTTCCCACATCATCAGATTTCAGATTAACTTTTGATCCAATACTTCTATGAGGGACTGCTACCTATGGACCGAAGTATGGTTGATGCCGCCAGTGGAGGAGCTCTAGTTAACAAGTCACCAGCTGAGACTAGACAACTGATTTCGAGCATGGCTGAGAACTCTCAGCAATTTGGGACGAGAGGGCCCACTACAGTTGTCCATACCGCCACAAAAAGCGAGGTAAGCGAAATGTGTTCTGAAATGATTGAGTTAACTAAGCTTGTACGCTCCTTATGTGCAGAATAGGTGCAGGCGAAAGCCTGTGGACTTTACTCCATGACCAGCCATACTACTGAATCTTGCCCAAAAATCTAAGGAAGTGGAGAAGTGAATGTCGTTGGTGGATTCAATGGAAATCAAAGACAATACAATCCCTACAGCAACACATACAATCCATGATGGAAAGACCATCCAAATTTTAGCTATGGGGACCAACAAAGGCCATTGATGTTCAAGCAAAATCAAGCCTCCACCTCATCTGCTTCAAGTACTCCTTTCGAAGAAGCTTTGAAGAAACTTATTGACAGCTCCATAGAGTTCCAACAAGAGACAAGAAATGCCATCCAGAATTTGGAAAACCAAATTACTCAGTTGGCAACACAGGTCAGTAAGATGGACAATAAGAGTTCTAGTAAATTGCCTGCCCAGCCTGAAGTAAATCCTAAGGCAAATGTGAGCGCAATGTGGAGAGGAGTAACCACACCTGACTGTCCCCCAGGATTCCCTGTTGTTTCTAATAAGTTTTCTGTTTCTTTTGGCAAAATTTCTTCTTTTAATTCGCATAATATGAATTCTGTTCTTGACTCACATGTGAACTTTGCTAAACCTGCTACTCCAAGTGTGCAGGATGATTTAGATGTTTTCAGAAAAGTCAAGGTGAATATTCCATTGCTTGAGGTGATAAGTCCAATTTATTATACACTTAGAATCTCCCAATTTGCTTATCTTTGTTGAATTCCTTGCGAAAAATGCTTTAAAATGAGTATAATATGTCTGTAGGTCCTCACAGGAGCTTTGGAAGCGATTCGGGGCTTAAACGAGCGAAATCGGAGCGTAAAATGACCAATCTGCCCCTGGAGCCGTCGCAGCGTCGAGACGTTGCCGTTGAAGGGTCGGGACGCTGCTCAAATAAGGAAATAACTCGGGCGTGAAGATGTAGCGAGAGCGTCGCGACACTCTCACCATAGCATCGTGACGCTATGTGATCCGCAGAATTCTTTCCAAGTTTGAAGACCTAGCGTCGCGACGCTGTGTCCTAGTGTCTCGACGCTAGGCAGTTTCCAGAATTGAAATTTTCCAAATTTGGCTAGAATTTTTCCATGTTTGAAGACCCAATTCAGCACCATTCTTCCACGAATTGAAGGTAAAAGAATCCCTATAAATAGAGGCCTTTGGTGTAGGTTTAGAATCATCCCTCAATACACAATTCACTACAACATTGTAGTCCATCTCTCTCCCCCTTTCCACCATTCTTCTTAGTTTTTCTTGCTTTCCTTTATGTATCAAGCTTGTTCTTGCTCCATAAGAGGCTAGATTCTTCATTCATGTAACCGGGGTGTCAAGAGTAAGTTCATATTCTATTAATGAAATTTCTTGTTTGAATTATCAAAGCATGTTTATGTGATTTTAGTTCTTTTTCTATAAGTTTAGATTGTGGTAGGAAAGATTGACAACCTTGACCGCGCCCTCTCTAAATTTACTTGCTAAATCTTAGTAGCATATAGGTTAACGTTATGTCTTTACGCATGCGTCCCTAGAACTAAATGATTTAATTAATTGTAATTGGAGTTTGTTGCCCGTTGCATGTGAATTAATTCGGCTAGATCCCAATGCGGTTTAGATTAGTTAATAGACATATTAATTAATTTAAACTAGAATCAAACTTAGCGTTTGCATCTTTGTGATAGTTGGATCATGATTCTCGGTTTGTTGCCGGAATACGTCGGACTTAAATTTGTTTTGACTTATTAGTGAAATTAATGATTTAATTGAATTGAACTTGCCAATACTAACCCAGTTACATGATCTTCGAGGTATTGATTCCTTTCCTTAATTTGATTTTCTTACTTTCCTTTTGCAATATTTTCTATAATTAGTTTTCTTTCCTTGTTTACTTTCTTTTCCAAATATAAAAACCCCCCATTAGTCCGGTCATCACAATAAATCTAAGATAAACAAGTTATAATCGTGCTCCCTGTGTTCGACCCCGGCCACTACTGCTACAAGTTAGCTTTAGAGGTTTTGGATTATAAATTGATTTGAAAAGAGACCTCGACAATCTCTTCCGTTATGAGGCAATCTTGAAAATTCCAGCCTATGTGGAGTTCCTCAAAACTTGGTATGAAGGTAAGGAAAAGTCCTCAGGTAAAGAAGAGGTTAGTGAAAATGTAAGTGCATTATTATCAGAAGACTTACTTGTTAAATGTTCTGATCCTGGCATGTTTACTTTACCGTGTATGATCGGAGATTGCAAGATAAAATATGTCATGTTAGATCTAGGAGCATCGATAAATGTTATGTCTGTGTCTGTTTATAAGAGATTGAATTTGACTAATATTAGGACACCTAGTGTTGGGTTCCTAGAGTGAGTAAAATGAGATGTAAATTGACTCTAGACTCTGTGCAAGTATACACAGTCCGCAGCAAGTAATAAGTATTATCAATCCAAGGCCTGAACTAGCTTCCACTTTATCTATTTTGTATAACTCTTTAATGGTTTCAAGTATGGTAACAATGATTGGTTTTTTTTAAGAATAATGCTGAAGCAAAAGAAATGACAGAACAGTAAGTAAACGGATAGACAGACAGATTAGAAACAGGCGCTGGTCAGGATTTAGTAATTGTTTTAAAAGATGCTCTAGCAATATTATTGATCATGCAAAACTCTCGCAGTCTTATTAGCAGATTCCTCCCGGAACTCCGGATCTTTTGGAATGTGTTTCAACCCCAATGAAGTACTACCGATCAAGCACTAGGCAACTGGCTATCCCTAGCTCAGTCACTGGCGTTCACCAATACACAATGATCTAGTGTGATTAATCGCCACACACTCCCTAAATCATCCCTGAAACTAGAGAGAGGTATTAATACCGGTTGGCCAGGCGGGCATAAAATAGAAATGAACACAACAATTAATCAAGATGCATAGAATCAATATTTATTACTAGAAATTAAGCACAGCAATCACATTGTTTCCTAACCAACGCCTAAGCTACTTAGTTCATAAAATGCATGGAAACGCACGTTACAATCTGAGTAAGCATATCCATAATCACAAGATAATAAAAGAAAATATTAATCTTCTTGATCAGCTTGCAAGTGATGGTCTTCTTGATGGTCTCCAATCTCTCTCCTCTATTCGGCTCCCAAAAGTGGAAATGAGAGTGAACTCGTCCCCAAAAGTGGAATGATTTTGACTTGGGCGGCTATCTCCTTTTATAGAGTTGAGGAAAGCTTGAATTAGGTTGACCTAGACACGTGGATGGCTCTCTTTGCTCCTTTATCCCGAGATTAGCTTAACAGAATTCAGTTTGGTAAATTGGCTAACGAGCTGTGACGTGGCAGTTTTCGCTCCCAGCTTTGCTCCAGCACAGAGTTTGCTCCCTCAAGTCGCCCAGCAACAGATTCTGCACAAAATAATTTCCAAAGCTTCCATTCTTCCAAATGGGTTAAAACATATAATATCTCTCTAAAAGCAACCCTATTAAGCCCAAAAGACACACAAATCATGATAGAAATAAGGCCTAAATAACTCCCTTTTGGAGAGTTATCACCTGGCATAATCATTCAGTTAGCAGATAAGTCATGCATAAAACTTCTTGGAATAGTTGAAAACGTTCTAGTTAGGGTTGAGGATTTAGTCTTTCCTGTTGATTTTTATGTTTTGGATACCCCAAATCCTGATCACAATCCATCTTCTGCTACGATACTTCGTGGTCGTCCATTTATGAAGACTGCCAAGACAGTTATCGATGTAGATGAAGATGTTGTATCAGTAGGTTTTCAGGATAAGACCCTATATTTTAAAATTTTTGATGATATTGAAAATCCTCATGCATCCTCTGTTGAGTACTACATGCTTGAACCTAACCCAGTGAATGATCACACTTTCAATTCTAAATCATGCATGGTTACCAATAATGAGATGCATTCTTCTGCTGTTAGATGCCCTGACTTAGATAGAGAATTGATTGATGCAGTTGATGAGCACCAGATAACCCTCACTGATAAATCTGGTGGAGTCACTGTTGGCCTCCTAAAGTGAGTAAAGATAAGGTGGAAATAGACTCTAGAACTCTGTGCAAGTATACACAATCCGCATCAAGTAATAAGTATTTATCGAATCCAGAGTTTGAATTAGCTCTCACTTTATCTATTTTGTTTAACTTTTCAATGGTTTCAAAGGGTGGTTAAAATGATTGGTGTTTTTAGAATGTTGAAGCAAAAGAAATGACAGAACAATAAATAAACAAATAAGCAGACAGATTAGAAACAGGCACTGGTCAGGATTTAGTAATTGTTTTAAAAGATGCTCTAGCAATATTATTGATCATGCAAAACTCTCGCAGTCTTATTAGCAGATTCCTCCCAGAACTCTGGATTTTTTACAATATGTTTCAACTCCAATGACGCACTACCGATCAAGCACTAGGCAACTGGCTATCCCTAGCTCAGTCACTGGCGTTCACCAATACACAATGATCTAGTGTGATTAAATGCCACACACTCCCTAAATCATCCCTGAAACTAGGAAGTGATATTCATACCGGCTGGCCAGGCGGGCACAAAATATAAATGAGCACAACAAATAATCAAGATGCATCAAATCAACATTTATTGCATAAAGATTAAGCACGACAATTACATATTTCCTAACCAATACCTAAAATTGCTTAGTTCATAAAGTGCATGGTAACACACGTTACAATCTGAGTAAATGCATCCATAATTACAAAATAATACAAGAAAATACTAATTCCCCTGATTGACTTCGTAATTGATGGTTTTCTTGATGTCCCTAATCTTCCTCCTCTATTCGGCTCCCAAATATGGAAATGAGAAGTGATCCCTTTCCAAAAGTGGAATGAATTTGACTTGGGCGGTCTTTCCCTTTTATAGAGTGGAGGCAAGCTTGAATTAGGTTGACATAGACACGTGGATGGCTCTCCTTGCTCCTTAAACCCGAGAATAGCTTAACTGAATTCAGTTCATTAAATTGGCTAACGAGCTGTGACGTGGCAGTTTTGCTCCCAGCTTTGCTGCAGCATAGAATTTGCTCCCTCAAGTTGCTCAGCAATATATTCTGCACAAAATAACTTCCAAAGCATCCATTCTTCCAAATGGGTTAAAACATATAATATATATCTAAAAGCAACCTTATTTAGCACAAAAGACACACAAATCCCTATAGAAATAAGGCCTAAATAACTCCCTTTTGGAGAGTTATCAGTCACCAAGGGCTCATCTTCTAAGATTAAAGCTGAATGAATTTTCTGTCAGCCTGCCCCTGCTTCCAAAATTTTTTCTGCTTCAACTAATCTTTCCTTACTTGCCCCGAAATTACTAAAGCAAGAGATTTCCAAAAACAATGTATTCTGGACATGTGGAGAGAAGCCACCATAAGAAGAAATAGAGGAGAGCATGGTCGCGCAAACGACCTTAAACATTTGCAATTTATAATTTCCCTGTTTTCTGTATTTTCAATTCTTAGATAGGTTTATTTTTATTAGTTGCTTTTATGCTTATTTTCTTGTTTTTGTCTTTAAGGATTGGTTGTACTAAAGCATGCTTGAATTAAGCTTAATGCTTAGGGGTAAAAAGAGCTACCTACTATCACACCCCCTCCCGAACTACCTGCTAGCTTAGTTCGGTAGATGGCGTGAAGCCAACGAACGACGTCCTCCTCTAACGATACCTGTTGACCCTGATGAATGGTTGAACCTGATAAGCATGCTAATCTTAGATATGGAATACTTTACATGCAACATAGCACATCGGAACCTTGAAAACCTTCAGACATACAAGAAGCGTAACCCTGACTTAACTCACTTTGGAAAATAAACCTAATAGAGACATCACAACCAAAAACATATTCAACTAGGGTTTACACAACCAGAAAATCTTGAGCTTACACAAACCGTAAACTATCCAATTCTTACAAAGACATTTACAATACAACAGACACAATGTACAACTCCACCCACGTATTGGAGCTTGATCTGGAAGCTTTTAGCAGAAAGCAGACTTTGGCAGTTTATCAGGCATCGGGAGCTCGATCTCTACCTGGAGAGTGGGAAAACATTTTGAAAGAGTGAGCTATGAAGCCCAGTGAGTGACTAAATTTAAAACTTTTAATCCGCAAATCATAACACATGATAAACCTTAAACATATAAATCTATTTAATCGAAGCGTGAAATATAAACGTGTAATGATAACAACTTTCTCAAATACTCAGCAAGTATGTCATTAAAATCTAGCAAGGCATATCAAGTATATTAAACATTTTAACTAGCATGACTAATCTACGTTGTGTAGCGCATGCCCAATACAACCAACGTTTGCTCTACGATGTAGTGGGGCCCGCCCAGCACTCCCATCGTCTTTGTTGTAGTGGGGCCCTCCCAGCACTCACGACAGCATCGTTGTCACAGAGTACACTCAACGTCAACAACGGAATATAACCTGTGTGCACACGGTACCATATAGCCTCGGGCTCAATATCTCAGTTATGTAGTCAATAGAAATCTTAGAAAATCACATGAAAACATTAAAACATGCTTGCTTGTCTTTATCTTTTGTAAAACTCAAGCTTACTCAGCTTGCTCATGGAAAACTGAAAATCTTTAAACAATACTCGCTAATACATACTTTGCTTAAAATGATATCGTTTCAACTATTTTTCATAAAGTCAATAATCACGTGCTCACATATAAATCTCATTAGAAAATCTGAGCTCAAAAGTTATGCTTGAAACCATTCATTGAAATCATGTATCATTCATAAGTTTAAATTAAAGCATGTAAACCATTTAAGCATAAATAACAGTTTAGAAATCATTTTTGAAATTTGTTTTGTCACTCACAGCCTTGGCTAGTTCCCTGGCCTGTAGACTCGGCCTATTTCCTCTTGGCCTGTCAAACAAACCAAAATCGAGCATCAGAACCATAAATAGTCTTGTCTATCTACGCTTATGAATTCTAAACTTTAGAAATAAAATCACATTCCACATTTTTTCCAGATTTTCCAGATTCAATACCCTAACTTCAAACACTCATAACTTCCTCAATACTTGACCAAAATTAATGTACTGTATATTAAACTCTTCATTTTGGAACCCTTTACAACTTACTTGAAGGAATAAAATGAGATTCCCAATGGATTTGTCCAGAAATCCCCCAAACACAACTATTCCAAATCCGTGCTTCTCTGCTACCCTCTACTTTTCTCCTGAAATTAAACCTACTTCCAGTCATTTTTGGCTCACGAATTCTTTATGAAGGTTATCCATACCAAATTGAGCTTCTAATTCAACCTGTACACCCCAGAACGTTCAAAAAACCAGGGAAAACCAGAGACCCTCCAGATTTGCACGAAAATTCTGTGCTCTGTTTTCCTCTTCAAAAACCATTAACTTAACATCAGAATTAGCTCAAGCTTCCTTCATGGAATTTGTTAGAAAATGAATTAAATTTCAAGAAAGTCAGGCCTCACCTCTTAGTTCTTCTTGTGTAGCTCAAACCGAATTAAAAACCAGAGATAGGCAAATTGAACCCAGATTCTGCCATGGTTGAACTTGCATGAACTTTCCCCTCTCTTCTTCAACCTCAAACCTCCAGCAAGCTTCTTCTTCTTCTTCCTTCACTCTCTCTCTCGAAATGTTCTAAAATTTTGATGGAAAATGATGAAGAAAATGGGCTTAAGTAACCTTAAACAATGGAGCACCGAAAATGGGTTTTTAACCACTTAAGCACCGAAAGAATTTTTCCTTTGCTTTTTTTCTGTTTTTTTTCTTTTCTTTTCTTTTCCCTTTTCCTATTTTCTTCTCTTTTCCTTTCATTTTCTTTGTTTCCTTTCTTTTCTTTTCTTTTAAATCAATGAATTCCAAAATTATCAAAGACAACCTCAACCAAAAGCTTTGCCATTTTTCTTCAACAATGAAACAACAACAACACTAATCCAACTTCCTACAATATGTGACAAGAGCAAATAATCCATGGAAGGTCTTGGGTTTACAACTTACCTCCCCCTTATGAAATTTCATCCTCGAAATTTAGAAGTCCTTAGGTGAAAAGTGTCGGGTAACTCCTCCTCATCTGGTCTTCTGACTCCCAGGTTGCCTCCTCCACTCCGTGATGTCTCCAAAGAACCTTCATGAGTGGGATCGTCTTGTTTCTCAAAACTTGCTCTTTTCTGTCGAGGATTTGAACCTCTTCCTCTTCATAACTCAAGTCTTCTTTTAGCTCAACCGGTTGCGCTTGCAACACATGTGATGGATTTGGAATATATTTCCTTAGCATGGACACATGAAAAACATCATGTATTCGAGCAAGTTCTGCTGGCAACTCAAGTTTATAGACTGCTGGCCCAACCCGTTCTGTTATCTGATAAGGACCAATATATCTAGGACTCAGCTTACCTTTCCTCCCAAAGCGAAGAACACCTCTCCACAGAGATAACTTCAAGAAAACTTGATCACCAACCTGGAATTCTAAGTCTCTTCGTCGCTTATCTGCATAGCTCTTCTGTCAATCTTGAGCTATTTTCAGGTTCTCTATAATCAGCTTAATACTGTCTATCGTAACTTGTACCAACTCAAGACAAACTAGCTTCCGCTCCCCCACATCGTTCCAGCACACAGGAGTTTTGCATGGTCTGCCATACAAAGCCTCGAATGGTGCCATGCCGATACTAGACTGATAGTTGTTATTATAAGCGAACTCCATAAGTGATAAGTGGGTATCCCAACTTCCCTTAAACTGAAGGACACATGCTCTCAACATGTCCTCTAAGGTCTGGATGGTTCCTCTCTGACTGACTGTTGGGTTTCCAGAGTGGGTAAAAATAAGGTAAAAATAGACTCTAGAACACTGTGCAAGCATACACAATCCACAACAAGTGATAAGTAATTTATCGCATCAACAGGGCTGAATAGCTCTCACTTTATCTATTTCGTATAACTTTTTAATGGTTTCAAAAGTGGTTAAAATGATTGATTTTGATAAAATGCTGAAGCAAAAGAAATGACAGAGCAGAAGTAAACAAATAAAGCAGACAGATTGGAAACAGGCGTTGGTCAGGATTTTAGTAATTGTTTGAAAAGATGCTCTAGCAATATTATTAATCAGGAAATTCTCTTACAGTCTTATTAGCAGGATCCTTCTGAAACTCTGGATTTTTTGGAATGTGTTTCAACTCCAATGACGTACTACCGATCAAGCACTAGGCAACTGGCTATCCCTAGCTCAGTCACTGGCATTCACCAATACACAATGATCTAGTGTGATTAAATGTCACACACTCCTCAAATCATCCCTGAAACTGAGAAGTGATATTCATACCGGCTGGCCAGGCGGGCACAAAATAGAAATAAGCACAACAATTAACCAAGATGCTCAAATCAACATATATTGCATAGAGTATAAAGCACGACAATTACATACTTCCTAACCAACACCTAAGAAAGTTTAGTTCATAAAGCTCATGATAACACACGCTACAATCTGAGTATGTGCATCCATAACTGCTAGTTGATGGTCTTCTTGAGTCTCCAATCTTTCCTCTTCTATTCAGCTCCCAAAGGTGGAAATGAACTTTCCAAGAGTGGAATGTTCCTCCCAAAAAGGAATGAATTTGACTTGAGACGGCTTCTCCTTTTATAGAGTGATAGCAAGCCCTAATTAGGTCAAATTGGACACGTGGCAGGCTTTCTAAGCTTTTTAGATCCGAAAATAACTCAACAAAATTCGGCTCATTAAAATGGATTACGAGCTGTGACGTGGCAGTTTTGCTCCCTGCTTTGCTGGATCACAGATTTTGCTCCCTCAAGTTGCTCAGCAATATATTCTGCACAAAATAACTTCCAAAGCATCCATCCTTCCAAATGGGTTAAAACATATAATATTCATATAAAAGCAACCCTATTTAGCACAAATGACACACAAAACAATACGAAACTAAGGCCTAAATACTCCCTTTTGGAGAGTTATCACTGACCATCTGTTTGGGGATGGAACGTTGTACTGAACTTCAACTTTGTTCCCATTGCTTTCTGCACACTAGGCCAAAACTTAGAAGTAAACCTCAGATCCCTATCTGAAACTATGGACACTAGCACTCCATGTTGACTCACAATCATGTCGACATATAACTTAGCTAGCTAATCTAGTGTAGACGTTGCTATAATCGGTATAAACTACGCTGTCTTGGTGAGTCTGTCTACTATTACCCATATACCATGATGTCCACTAGAAGTACGAGGTAATCCAAACAGAAAATCCATAGTGATATGCTCCCACTTCCACTCCGGCACTGGCAGTGGATTAAGGAGTCCTCCTAGCCTCTGTCTCACTGGTTTAACTTGTTGGCAGATCAAACATTTGTTAACATATTCGGCTATCTCCCGCTTCATACTAGGCCACCAATAAGTTTTCTTCAGAGTTCTGTACATTTTGGTGCTTCCTGGATGCATAGCATAAGCTGAACTGTGAGCTTCCTCTAGTATAGTACCCTTAAGCTCACTAATACTCAGAACGCATAGTCTTATGATCTGTGAAAATGTGGCACTTCTCACCGAATAAATAATGTCTCCAGATCTTCAGTGCTAAAACAACTGCTGCTAGCTCAAGATCATGGGTAGGGTAATTACACTCATGCTTCTTAAACTGCCTTGTAGCATAAGCTATTACCTTTCCTTCCTGCATAAGCACACAACCTAATCCTTGCCTCGAAGCGTCACAATAGAACACATACTCCTTCCCTGTTACAGGAAGTGTCAGAATAGGTGTTGTCACTAATCTCTTTTTCAGCTCCTGGAAACTTTGTTCGCATTTATCCGATCACTCAAACTTAGCATTCTTCCTTGTCAAAGCCGTCAAGGGTAATGCTAATTGTGAGAAATCCTCAACAAAACGTCTGTAGTATCCTGCCAGGCCTAGGAAACTACGTACCTCTGTTGCACTAGCTGGTCTCTCCCAGTTGATAACAGCTTCCACTTTCTGCGGATCAACACTAACTCCGTCTGCTGAAACTACATGCCCTAAGAACACTACCTGTTTCAACCAAAACTCACATTTGCTAAACTTAGCGTACAACTTTTTATCACGTAGTGTCTGTAGAACAATCCTCAGATGTTTCTCATGGACTTTTCCTGCCAATTGAGTAAACTAGTATGTCGTCGATGAACACTATCACAAATTGATCTAAATACTGATGGAAAATCATGTTCATGAGGTCCATGAAAACTGCTGGCGCATTCATTAAACCGAATGGCATCATTAAAAACTCATAGTGCCCATACCTCGTCCTGAATGTTGTCTTAGGAATATCTGATTCCCTAACCTTTAACTGATAGTATCCTGACCTCAAATCAATCTTAGAGAACACTGCTGCTCCTCTTAACTGGTCAAACAAGTCATCGATGCGTGGTAGAAGATACTTGTTACGTCTTGTTTAACTATCTGTAATCAATGTATAATCTGAGGGTACCATCTTTCTTCTTCACGAATAATACTGGGGCTCCCCAAGGCGATACACTAGGCCTGGTGTATCCCTTGTCAACTAGTTCTTGTTCAATAGTGAACTCCACCTCTCTATCAAGTGGCAAACCTGACAGATCAGCTGGAAAAACATCAAGAAATTCGTTCACTACAGGAACATCTTCTGGTTTCAACTTTTCTTCCTGCACCTCTACTACGTGTGCAAGAAACGCTGTACAACCCTTTCTCAGCAACTTCTCAACTTCCAGAGCTGAAATCAAACTCGTAGGAATAATCTTCCTCTTACCCTTGAAAACCACTTCAGCCAAACCTAGTTTCCTAAAAGTCACTTCCTTCCTATGGCAATCCATAGAAGCATAGTGATTGAATAAGAAATTCATTCCCAAAATTACATCCAACGCCTGCAACTCTAATGGAAGAAGATCCACTAACATACTGTGACCTTCTACTAACACCTCACAATCACGCAACACTCCATTAACTAGTAAAACGTCACCAACTGGAGTGTATATAACTAACCCCTCAAATAAAGGCTCTAGCATCTTATTCAGCTTAGTTAGAAACATACTAGAAACAAAGGAATGCGTAGCACCTGAATCTAATAAAACACGTGCAGGTACATTACAAATAAAAACCATACCAGTAATCACGTCTGGTGCATCCTCCGCTTCCTATTGAGTCATAGTGTAGACTTTTCCCTGCTACCTAGGTCTCCCCACAACTCCCTTCTGCCTTGCACCGCTGGTGCCCTCTCCTGCAGCTGTTGAGACTCTCGACTGCTCAACTGTGTGGAACTCAACGCCCTGGTCCCTCTGAACTGGTGCTCTCAGCTATGGATAATCTCTCTTGAAATGCCCTAGCTGTCCACACAGGTAACACACACCGACACCAACAAGACACTGACCCCGATGATTCCTGCCACAACTCGGACATGGGTTCGCCTGGTTTCACTAGCACCGAACTCCTGACCCGTTTGCGGTATTGCTGTTTGAACTAGCAGACTGACTGGGTGCTCTCTGGCTCTTCCTCTGATAGGCATTACCTGAACTCATCTGCCTCGATGACTGGCCACCAGACCGCCGCTTAAAGTCTTGACGGCCTGAAACATTCACTCCAGGTGTGAACCTCCACTACTCACGACCTTGAAAATCGCTAGTTGTTGAAGCCCCACGACTAGGCTCCACTGATGACTTCTCTTCTGTTATACTCTACTCCACACGTAGGGCAGTCTCTACTAATTGAGAAAAATCTGTCCACTTAGCAATAGTTGTAACCGGGGTACGTATCTCAAAATGCATCCCTCTTTCAAACCTTCAACACCTATCACTCTCAGATGCCACAATCACATCAGCAAACCGTGAAAGCTCGGTATACTTTCTCTCGTACTCGGCCACTGAAAGTGACCCTTGCTTCAACCCCAGAAACTCATCCCTCTTTACCTCACAGTATGTGCTAGGATAATACTTGTCTTCAAATATGCCTCTGAAAGTCTGCCAATCTAAGGTACATGCATCACTGCGCCTGACTAATATGGATTTCCACCATCCCTCTGCCTCTTTCTGTAGTAGGAATGTGGTCAATCTGACTTTCCATTCCTCAGGACAGCTCATCACATCAAAGCATTTTTCAAGCATATTTAACCAAACCTCGGCGTCAGCCAGATTTGTGGAACCCTCAAACACTGTGGCTCCTAATTTCTTTAGTCGTTCTATTCCATACATCTTTTTCGGATCACTAGGCCCTGCTCTCTCTGGCCTACCTACCTCCTATGCAGATCTAGCAAACTGCTCATTTCCTACCCCAGTCTGAACTCTCGAGGTACTAGATCCCCTTTCAGATTGACCCTGGGTAGGATCATGCATCCCGTCCTGATTCTGCCTGTGTCGTCTACTAGTACGTGGGTGGCATGACTCCTATAACATATCATTACATAAGACATGCTATAGATACTTAACTCAGATGCATGATACTAAACTTCTACCGACATTCTAATCCTGACTGGACTTACTCTTATCCCTAATTGGACCATACTATGCTAGTTCTATTTGAACTGACTCAACATCTAACTATTTACTTTCTAGTTTCTTCTTAGCGCTAACTGTTTTGTCTCATTCCCATGGAGCTAACTGCTCTGATACCAAGTTGTCAAACCCCCTCCCGAGCTACCTGCTAGCTTAGTTCAGGAGATGACGTAAAGCCAACGGACATCGTCCTCCTCTAACGATACCTGTTGACCCTGATGAACCGTTGAACCTGATAAACATGCTAATCTTAGATATGGAATACTTTACATGCAACACAGCACAACGGAACCTTGAAAACCTTTAGACATACAAGAAGCATGGCCCTGACTTAACTCACTTTGGAAAATAAACCTGATAGAGACATCACAACCAAAAACATATCCAACTAGGGCTTACACAACCAAAACATCTAGAGCTTACACAAACCGTAAACTATCTAATTCTTACAAAGACATTTACAATACAACAGACACAATGTACAACTCCACCCACGTACTGGAGCTTGATCTGGAAGCTTTTAGCAGAAAGCAGACTTTGGCAGTTTATCAGGCACCGGGAGCTCGATCTCTACCTGGAAAGTGGGAAAACATTTTGAAAGAGTGAGCTATGAAGCCCAGTGAGTGACTAAATTTAAAACTGCTAATCCGCAAATCAGAACACATGATAAACCTTAAACATATAAATATGTTTAATCAAAACGTGAAATATAAACGTGTAATGATAACAGCTTTCTCAAATACTCAGCAGATATGTCATTAAAATCTAGCAAGGCATATCAAGTATATTAAACATTTTAACTAGCATGACTAATCTACGTTGTGTAGGGCACGCCCAGTACAACCAACGTTTGCTCTACGATGTAGTGGGGCCCGCCCAGCACTCCCATCGTCTTTGTTGTAGTGGGGCCCACCCAGAACTCATGACAGCATCGTTGTCACGGAGTACACTCAACGTCAACAACGGAATATGTGTGTGCACACGGTACCATATAGCCTTGGGCTCAATATCTCAGTCATGTAGTCAATAGAAGTCTTAGAAAATCACATGAAAACATTAAAACATGTCTGCTTATCTTTATCTTTCGTAAAACTCAAGCTTACTCAGCTTGCTCGTGGAAAACTGAAAATCTTTAAACAATACTCGCTAATACATACTTTGCTTAAAATGATATCGTTTCAACTATTTTTCAGAAAGTTAATAATCACGTGCTCACATATAAATCTCATTAGAAAATCTGGGCTCAAAACTTATGCTTGAAACCATTCATTGAAATCATGTATCATTGTTCAGGCACCGAGGCAAGAAGTGAGAAAAAGCAAAAAGCATTAAGAAAGAAGCAAAAAGAAAAGAAAAAGAAGTGAGAAAAATAAAAAGAAAGAAAAAGGAATTCTTTGTTCAGGCACCTAGGCAAGAGGAAGCATCCTAGTAAAGGTGTTCCAATAACACATGCAGAAGCAATTATAGGATCAGAGGCACTTAACTACATCAATTTTAGAAAATGAAAACATGTTGTCCAAATACCGTAAGCAGAGAGCAGAATTTGTACCAACCTTTTTGGAGACCGATTTAGCAACTCCCTTTGATTCCTTTGATCACGAACGGTGTGTGGACCACCTCTAGTGTCTTCCCTACTATTCTCCGGGCCAAGAACGACTTGTGGGAGTCTATAGAGATAGGGAGTGGGAAGGGAATATTTGAAGGTTCAAGCAATAGAGAGATATATGGAGATGAGTGTGTTTGAGACCAAAATCCAGCAGCATAACAATATGGAAATGGCTCTCATGGCTTTGAATCTGATTCATACTCTATATATAGAGATCTTCCATGCAAGGAGAAGCCTCATGACACAAGGCACATGGTAGAATTGCAACTCAAAGTGGATTCTAGGTGTTTAATTCACAACACATGCAACTAGTGCATGGATGTGTTGTTTTCCACTTTGTATCAACATGCAAGAGTGGGAATCCAACTAAATCCACTAAATTGAATTCATGATCTGAATTTTTAGCTTGCAATTAACCCTAATTTCAATTCTAAATTGAAATTGCTTTCTTGGTAATTAATTTGGGACATTTCCAATTAATTTGATATGATTAATCCAATTAATCATTGTCACCTTGTGCAATCCATTATATATGATTCCTAATACATATATATTGTATTTAAAACACTTTTAAATACTTTATCTCTCATTTTCTAATTTAATTCATAATTAAATTATTGTGTCAAACACAATTTACGATAATACCCTATTTCCCGATTTTGAACGATTCAAAGATTTCCATCAATTTGTTCTAGGCTTTATTCCGATATGAGCTAGTAGGGGGACCTAATGGACCTATAGATCATGGGCTCCAACGATTCGAGGCTAACCGACTAATCTCATTATCCAAGCTAGCCAACATTCGTTAACTACCGGGACACTCCACTATAGCCCGATAGTTGCACTCCCCTCACTATAGATATATTTCCGTCCACTTGATTTAACCATGTTCAGTAAGTCGATCCTTCACAGGTTGTTCGTAGCGATAGCTAGGTCAAATGACCGTTTTTCCCCTATAGTACTTCTTGTTCTTTAAGTTCCACTAATCCTCTAATGAACAATCGGTTTGTGGTCCAACCATCAAACCTAAGTCCCTCTCGATCCAACGAGAGGGTGGGGCCCCTTGTTCAAGTCCTGGAGTTAGTACTTAAGGGAACAACCTCTCTACTATCCCTGAAATGGGTAGGAGCGAATTCCGTCTTGCGAGACTATGTCCCCAGCTATCTATTCGATCTTATCCCCAAAATGGTAGGCTTGTTGAGTCGGCGATGTTGGCCACTCTCACCCATGAAGATCAAAGGATAATCTCGTATAAACAGGAGTTCATAGTTAGCTTAGGATTAAGAATGAGTTACCTAGGTCATCTTTGAGAAATAGTCAGTTCCTTGTACTATAGACCTTTTAGGTTGTTACTTAAACATCGATCCCCGTATGTCCCCACATACTAGTTCAAGTTACATACAAACAACCTTGGATCTTAGTTTATTGGATTTGGGTCAAATTGTGCAATATTTAACAATAACACTTTATTGTAGAAACTCAATAACACTTTATTGAAACAAGTATACAATTTGTTTACGTTCACTATCTACGAGTTTTAGGGCATAAATCCCAACATGAATTTGGTTCTTACAATTTCGGACCCACAATCTCAAAGCGGCTAGTTTAAATAGGTAGTTGCGAAATTGCTTGTTATAAACTAGTTAGATATAATTAGTAACTGTTGCAGAGGTCTCGGATGGTTGCTATATTATGTATAAGGGGTGACGAGCGATAAAAGTTATATTAATTAATCTTGTTAATTGTAGAATTCATGGTTAGCAAGGTAATTAGCACAGGTTAGTGTAGGGGGGTCCTCCGAGTAACCCAGAAGCCGACCGGACTAATGAAATCAACATAGAACGATTATTAGAGAAAACTAGGAAGCCAATGAATTAGAATCAAGCATAAGAAATCCCAATCCAACGATCCCTTTTTATGTTATTGATTCCCGTCTTATTCCTGTTTTGCATGTTTAATTTTGTGTCTTTTAAAATTCAGGATTTAGTTATTTTATTATTTTTGATTGTCCTTCATTCCAAAAATCCCCCCATTTTCATAAGCACGAAATTCTACACTTGCTAGATCCCCCTTCCCTGTGTTCGACCCCGACCACTATTTCTACAAAATAGTTGTAGTGTAGTGGAATATAAATTTATTTGACTTCGAAGAATTCGACACCCTCCTACGGTCCCGTCAGGCGTCGAGACGCTGCCTCTAGCGTCTCGACGCCGACGCGATTTCAACACGGAGTACAAAGTTCATGGAGTTGAGACGTCGAGACTGATGTCTCGACGCTGCAACGTTTTCTATAAATATAGGGCTTCGGTTTAGTCTGCTGTTAGGTTAGAATTTTGGTCCTTTTTCGATTACTTTCGCCTATTTATGTTTCTAGCTTCTGTGTAGACCTTTTTAGGTCATATTTTATGTATTCTTTCATGTTTGTTTGTAGTTTTCCATTACTTATGAGAAGCTAGACCCGTTGGATTCGTTGGATTGAGATTATGTTTGAATGATATTGATCTTTGGCTGAGTTTTCTGGGTTTATACGTTCTGTTCTTGCTGTCTTTTATTGAGTTTTACATGTAATCTTCTTTAAACCAATGCATGAGATTAATTTCTTAGGATTGACGACCCTAGGAGATTTCTATTTGTGCATTCTGATGCGGAATTTTCCTACCGCAAGCGCACGAGTCAAGTAATAGTAAAGTGATTGTGAAATCGAGTGTCGTCCTTTGGATTTGATTTTTAATCAATTCTAATTACCGAAAATAGTCTTGTCCAATTTTATTTAGGGAACCAAACAAAGTGAGAATGAATGCAAAGATAGACACAAAACTAAAAGAATGTGACAATCTGATGATGACAACGGTCTTAGGGATTTGATTTCACCAATTGGGACTATGGATTAATTTATGGATTAATGATATGCTATTGTTCATAAATCTTGGAATACTAAAAACACACATATCTCTCCCGAGCATACATGATTCTCCCACATGCAATGAATCCGATATCCCTATCTAAATTCATTAAACATGCAAGGCATTAAGGCTATCATTTTTAACGATTTCTAGAATTAACTATTATCTCCCGATTTCTAGCTAAATCCTAGTTATGCATAATGAGTTCTAAGCTAAATCCTCTCTCCCGAGTTAGATTTAACCACAATCAACATTCAATTCATGGCCAGTAAATTGAAAGCATTAAACATACAATATGCATAAATGAAATCAATAGCATAAATCCATAAAATCAATCAGTAACTGCCCCAACGGCTACATCAATCCCTAAGAATTAAACTTCGCTACACATAATCCGCGTTACGATATAAACTAAGTCTAAATAAGCCATAAAAACTACTAAGGGACAAAGGGAAAAGAGAAGTAAACACTAAGTAGGCCGAGACCGCGCGTCCTCGTCACGATCTCCACGAACAAAGTCTTGAAATCCACTTTTCTCCCCTTGGTTCAGCTTCCACAGCCCCAATTTTCTCTGTTTTTCGGCTCCCAAATCACCAAAAGAGGTCCCCTAATTTGACCTAATCATAAAGTATAAATAGGCAAAAATTCGGCACAGCATCGCGACGCTGTCGCGATATCGCTGATTCTGGAATGGGAAATCTGCATGCGTCGAGACGCTAGGGTCACAGCGTCTCGACACTTTGACCTGTTGCCGCCTACTTCAAATATGGAATGCCAGCGTCGAGACGCCCAAAGAGCAGCGTCCCGACGCTGGCTCTCGACTGGGCTGATTTTGCCTTCTTCCAACTTGAATCTTTTTTGTTCTTTAGCCTCTTT
This sequence comes from Luffa aegyptiaca, assembly GCA_017139565.1. Taxonomy (NCBI): domain Eukaryota; kingdom Viridiplantae; phylum Streptophyta; class Magnoliopsida; order Cucurbitales; family Cucurbitaceae; genus Luffa; species Luffa aegyptiaca. Next base: position 9,597,576 of record CM029397.1, read on the forward strand.
TCATGTCCCGAATGTCCGATTAGCTCCAATACTTATTTCCTACGAATAAAACATGAAAATGCATGAATTTGGCCAATTAATTGTAAAAGACTAGCTAAATTAAATAAGGAAAAATAGCTAGTTATGCTCGCTATCACATTCTATTAGTTATTTTTAGATAGCCACTAGGCCGAGGCAAGACAATCTCTACTAGTGACAACCCTTGATAGGCCTAAGATGCATGTTAAAGGTTGTATTGATTAGATTTAAATTTAATTTAAATTTAATTAATACAATTTCGGACCCACAAGTCTAAAGCGACTAATTTAAGTAGGCGATTGTGAGGTTTCAGATTGTTTATTTTAGATTAGTTAAACATAACTTAATGGTCATTGCGAGGTTTCGGATGATCGTTATTTTATGCATGAGAGGTGGCGGTCGATCAAGTTAATTTAATTAATCATGTTAATTGCAGGGTTCTGGATTAATTGGTTAATTAAACACAGGTTAGTGTAGGGGGTCCTTCGAGTAACCAAGAAGATAAAACCGGATTCATAAAAGCAGCATAAAATGATATTTAGAGAAAACTTGGAAGCCAAGTGAAATAATATTCAAGCATAAGAAATCCCAATCCAACGATCCCTTTCTAATATTGATCTCCATCTTATTCCTTTCGATTGCATGTTTTACTGTTCTGTCTCTTTTACATTCAGCATTTTATTTTATCGCATCCATCTATTCAAACCCTCTGTTGCATGAACACAAAATTCTACATCTGCTAGATCCCCTTCCCTGTGTTCGACCCCGGCCACTATTTCTACAAAATAGTTATAGTGCCGTGGATTATAAATTTATTTGGCTCGGACCTTTGACAAGTCCCATCACTCGCTGTGCGCGCTATCAAACACCAAATACCTACAAAATAATACAATTAAGCACATAATTAGCTATAAAACTAGCATGATTTAGGCTAAATATATAGGACCAAGTTGGTCCAATCAAATACCCCCAACCTAAACCTTGCTAGTCCTCGAGCAAGCATATAAAACAAAAGAATAGGATTCAATAGTTGCAATTCTATAACTCCAATCTCAATGCCTAAGATGCCAAAAAAAAATATTGCAATCAAGAGTCATGCACATATAGCCCAATAAAGAGACAAATCAAATTTTTTCATGAAAACTCTTCCTCAAGCTCACACTTAGCCTACCTGGAACTAATTTTACTAACCCAAGATTTGATTAATATAAACCTCAACCTATCTTCCCTCTACACTAGCACTAGGATATAAGCATTTAGGGAATTTGAACAATTAAGTAGGTAATACGTTACTAGGCGCCTGAAAATAGAAACAAGTAAAATTATGCATTATAAGTGTTGGGTTTTATATCCTAAAACTCGTAGATAGTAAATGTAACAAATTTAGTTATGATCAATAAAGCGTTATTGAGGTTATTCAATAAGAGGTTATCGAACGGTCGTTTTAATTTTGCATTAATTAACCCAAATCCAATAATCTAGAACCCCTGACTATAATATGAGTACTTGGACTTTATGTAGAAACATAAGAATGGATCAAGTTCAAGTATATAGCCGAAACGGTCTATAGTATAGGGATAAGGTTGGGTACCTTATCCTGGGGACACTATGAGACATGACCCACTTTGTACTCAATGCAAACAATGTGATTTTGAATCGTTCATGTGAAGACATTCCTATGCAATTAGTTTGCATAAAACCAGGACCAAGAAATAAGTCACTTTCACCTTATAACGTCGTTTACTGTTGAGACTGACTTATTTAAAGCGATGACCTAGGTAACTTGATCTTAATCCTGAGCTAACTATGAACTCCTGTTTATTCGGGATTATTTTTTTATTTGCATGGGTGAGAGTGGCCCAACATCGATGACTCAATAAACCTACCATTTTGGGGATAAGACTGGGTAGATAGTTAGGGACATAATTCTGCAATATGGAATTCACTCCTACCCGCTTTTGAGGATAGTAGAGAGGTTGTTCCGTTAAGTGTTGACTACATATCTTGAACAGGGCGCCCACCCTCTCATTGGCCTGAGAGAGACTCGGTTAGTGGTTGGACCACAAACCACATTGCTCATTAGAGGATCAGTGGGACTTAAGAAACAAGAAGTAACTTCAGGGGTAAAACGGACATTTGACCCAACTGTAGTTACAAACAACTTGTGAAGGGCCAACTTACTGATCATGATTATATCTAGTGGACAAAAATATATATATAGTGAGGGGAGTGTAGCTACGGACTATAGTGAAGTGTCCGTTAGTTAACGAATGTTGATTAACTAGGTTAATGAGTTTAATCGGTTAATCTCATATTGTTAGAGCCCATGATCTGTAGGTCCATTAGGTCCCCCTACTAGTTCATACGGACTAAACCTTAGAACAATGTGATGGAAGAGTTTGAAACGTTCAAATTCGGCTTAGGGAATTAACGTTAAATATATGCGATATACTAAATGTGTTTTAGTTTAATTATAGATTAAACTATAATTTGAGAGAGTTAGAAATATTTAAATATATTATAAATATGTATTTGATACATACTTCGATTTAAATTTGAATAAGGATTCATATTTGAACAATAGGTTTTTGGGAGAGATTGGAATTGATGTAATTATTTAATTTGATATTTTGATATTAAATTAAATAATTATAATTAATTATAATTAAATTAAGAAATCTAAAGTACATGAACCAAAATGATATTTTAACTTTAAAAGAATGTTGTTTTAAAAATTAGGTTAAAAATCACTTTTGGTCCCTGAACTTTCATGAAAGTAACAATTTAGTCCCTGAACTTTGATTTGTAATGATTTAGTCCCTACACTTTCAATTTTGTAACGATTTAGTCCCTATACTTTCAATTTTGTGACAAGATAGTTCCTAAGCTTTAATAAGTAACAATTTAGTTCTCGTACTTTCAAATTTGTAACGATTTAGTCTCTATCGTGAAAAATTCAGGTAAAGATTTAATGAAATATCTTACCTAAATAGATTAATAAACTAATTTGGTACCTAATATGTTTATAAGCTACAAAGTTTAATCATTAAATAATAAAAATCGACATTTAATTTTGAATGATTTTTTTTTTTTTTTGCGACAAGGATTAAGTTATTACAAATTTGAAAGTACAGGGACCAAACTGTTACAAATTTGAAAGTATAGGGATTAAATTGTTACTTATTAAAGTTCAAGGACTAAATTGTTACAAAATTGAAAGTACATAGACTAAATTGTTACAACTCAAAGTTCAGGGACCAAATTGTTACTTTCATGAAAGTTTGGGACCTAAAGTGATTTTTAACCTAAAAATTATTAGGGTTAAGTGAAGCGGCTAATTGCATACCTAAATTTGTTTTTCCTCCAACGCAAAGGAGTAAAATTGTAGCTCACAAATTTCTTTTCCCGCCAATCAATCCTCCGTTCTCGAACTCTATCATCATTTATTCATCCTGATTCTGCAGATTGGCTCACTGAAGAATGAATCTAATGTGTCTGAGGAGAATGGTCTATAACAAATTAAATATTGGAGGTTACATCATCAAACTAGATGCTCTCAACGAGATTATTTCCTTTGCCTCTGGCTTCCCTGGCTCCGAAGGCGAGGCAGTTGATCTTGTTCTCGCCAGTCTCAATCACAAATCATGTACTACTACATTTCCTTTTTTCTTTCATACTGCAATTGTAACATTTTCTCAGCAATTCACTTCATTCTTTCTCATGGACAATTTCTTTGTTTTTGTTTCCATGGCAGTACAATCTTTGATATTAGACAGCGATGTGGTGCATAGGGTTGTTAGCATTCTTGCAAGCGATGAAGTGGGAAAAGAAAGTCTCGATACCATTACTAGTACATCTGCTCTTTGCATCATAGACGCTTTTGATATCTCGAAGTTTCGTTATAATCCCATCAAGAAGATCTTCCACCTGTATGTTTTCCCCCCTTGTATATTTATCTGAGTAATTTGTGAACAACTGGAGAATGAAAACCACCCATTGGACTTTTGGGTTAATTAGATGTGATAAGAGATGAAACTCACTACAAAATAAAGATATAGGACTTATCGTCTACTAAACAAAACTGAGAGTAGAATAATGATCTCAAAATTCATTCAATTGTATATTAATTATCAAATAGCAAAGCTATATAGAAAATAAACTGCAATAACAATCAGTTTAAACAAATTATTAACAAAAAAAATGCTATTTAATAATAATAATATAAGGATACTAGAATTTGTTAACGAGCTGATTTTATATCGTCAGTTTAAAACATTACTTTTCTTTGCACTTAAAACTACCTGTTCTTGGATCATTTAATTTTTTTTTTATTTTAGGGACACAGGAAATCTTCCATATCATGGGGATGGTAACGCTAAAGCTGCTTTGTATAGAGATAGGTTTCTCCTGCTTTCCCAACTGCTCTCCCGGAATCAACATTTCTCCAAGCCTGCTTTTGACACCAGCATGTCTCACTTTCGAAGTTGTGAGGTACTCCGTTTCTCTTGACCCATGAACTGACCTTGTTACCCTTTGCAATTAAACGGGAGCAGTTACAGTAATTTCTTTTGTGATATGTTCCCTAGATTTCTCCTATTCAGTCTCTAGTGGGGCAAGGAGGGAGGAAATGGGTCATGGGATTGATCTCTCAGATGGAGGATGGTCACTTTTACTTGGAGGACTTTACTGCGTCTGTGGAAATAAATTTAACTAATGCCATATCCTTTACTGACTTCTTCTATAGTGTGGAAAAATCTGAACTTGTTTTTTCTTATAAAAAAAAAAAAAAAAAAAGAGAAATCTGAACTTGTTTGATATTTGAAGATGACATGCAATGAGATTTTCATTAACAATCAGCACAAGATAACTACAGGTCTATTTACAGAGAACACCATCGTTGTAGCAGAAGGAGAGATGCTTGTGGAGGGCATTTTTCAGGTTTGTGCCATGTGTTTGCCTTTAAGTTTTGTGTCAATAGTTGATTGGATTTTCCCCAATGTTCTATTAGGCGTTTCAAACTTCTCTCTCTCTCTTTGGAAAGAACTTGCTTTTTTATTGACTTATGGTCTCGTTAGTTATGCTATTTTCTCTATTGATCCTTCTTTGTTCTTATTGCTAATATGTACCTTTTATGCTTTCTTTACGGTGCTACAAATTCTATTATTTAAAAATGCTTGGTTACTTAAAGTAATGTTTTTGCACATCATGCATATATCCTTTTAAGTAAAAGGTTAAAAATCACTTTGGGTCCCTGAACTTTCAGGAAAGTAACAATTTAGTTCTTGAACTTTGATTTGTAACGATTTAGACCCTGTACTTTCAATTTTGTAACAATTTAGTCTCTGAACTTTCATATGTAACAATTTAGTCCTTGTACTGCTAAAAAATAAAAACAATTTAGTCCTTGTAATTTAAAATTTGTAATGCTTTAGCCCTTGTGAAAATTAATGTTAAGATTCAATGAAATTTCATACATAGATTAATAAACTAATTTGGAACCCAATATGTTTATAAGCTACAAAGTTTAGTCATTTCATTTAGATGATTTTTTTTTGCAATAAGGATTAAATTGTTGGGAAATCTTCTAAGATGAATATGACTACAACCAGTCTAATCTGGAAATATAAATGTCCGAAAAAGGTGAAAGCGTTTCTTTGGTCGGTGGCTTATCGAAGCTTGAATAAGGATGATAAGTTCCAAAGGAAATTCAAAGAGTGGTCTCTATCCCCTTCAGGATGTAGATTATGCCTAAAAGATGGGGAGAACATAGATCACATCCTCCTTCATTGGCTTGCTCGGTGTTTCTTTTTGTACTCCCAAAAGGGTAAAAGATTGGCTTTCAAAAGGTCTAAACGCTTGGAATCTGAAAAAGAAAGCTAAGGTGATTGCGGGTTGCACTTTTAGGGCAACGTTATGGCTATTGTGGAAGGAAAGGAATACAAAAGCTTTTGAAAATAAGTCTACTTCTTTTGATTTCTTTTGTAATCTCGTTCAAAATACAGCCTCTTGGTGGATTACTTTACACAAGAAGTTCTTTTGTAATTACAACTTGCTCATGATTATTAACGATTGACAGATCCTTTTGAGATAGTTCTCGGGAGGGGTGACCTCCACCCCGACCCCTAGGTTGTTCTTTTTTGTGGAATATATATCTTCATATTATCATTTTTTATTAAAAAAGAAAAAAGAAATAATCTACCAAATAAAAAATTACTGTTAATATAATACATAATACAGTAAATACAAAGTGATTCCTATTTTAAAAAGGAAATAACCAACAAAAGGTTGCTTTGAGATATTTAAAATCTTTTCTTTTTAACCACACTTTTGTTTCTTTTGGGCAAGTTCTACCCACTCTTCTCTATTGGTTGACATTTAAGAACAAAAACAATCCATGGTGAATATTCAACTGTCCTTCCTCATTTACTTCTTAAAGTTGGATTTGCATGGAATTTCATTTTTGTGGTTTACTTTCTTATTTGCTAGCAAGCACAAGGATGCCTGCTAAAACTTTTTGGAAGATGTCCAGCACTTGTTTCATAGAAGTATTTCAAATATTGTTCTTCATGTTACTAATGTTTTTTTTTCCCTTCTTCTTTTGCATCTATTTTGTTAAGGTTATTACATGTGGATTTCCTCCATTAGAGGACAGGGACAAGTCTCTTAAATTCATAGCAGGCCAGGACTTCTTTGGTGGTGGTGCTTTAACTAAGGAGGAGACTGTATCCCCTTTCTTTTAAACTGTGAAAAGGATTTCTTAATATGCATTGTAATGGAGGGCTGTTGTTGACATTTTATTATACTTAATTTTTGCTATTAGAGGGGTGTACAAACATACATCCAATGCTATCAACTTGTTTTCCTTAATCATCACTAGTTCAGGCTTGCAGATCTGGCAAAGAGAGCCGCTAATGATATGTTTGTCGTACTCTCTGACATTTGGTTGGATAGTGAAGAGGTGATGAATAACCGCTTTATATTTCATGTGTATTGAATTTGCAGAGATTGGTTGCCTTAACAGAATTTGTTCATGTGCTAGGCCATGGGAAAACTGGAGACCATTCTTGATAGTTTTGAAAATGTAGATGTGGTTCCTTCCTTATTTGTTTTGATGGGGAATTTTTGTTCCCGTCCATGTAATCTTGCCTTTAATTCTTTCTCAAGCCTAAGGTAAGTATTATCACAATTGTTTTACTCATATCAACATTGAAATGAGCTGAGAGCAATAATGAGCTAGAATGTGCAGACTACAATTTGGAAAGCTAGGAAAAATGATAGCAGCTCATCCACGATTAAAAGAACATAGCAAGTTTCTTTTTATTCCGGGTCCAGATGATGCAGGTTTGTGTTGTTATTTGTAAATAAGTTCCTCGCTTTCAGTTTACCTATGCATGAGATTTTCTTAGTTTTTGTTCCCATTGAATTGACAGGTCCATCAACAGTTCTACCTAGGTGTGCTTTGCCAAAGTATTTAACCAAAGAGCTTCAGATGCATGTCCCAAATGCCATCTTCTCAAGTAACCCTTGCAGGTGAGTACTTCAATTGCTGACTTCTGAATGCCTTAATGGTCTTCTTGGTCTTTAACTGCATTTATCATGCTCCTGAGGGGTTTTACTTCTGTTGCTTACTTGAGAAATGAATCTTTTTTTCCTTTGGGATAAGTAAACAGAACTGTATTTAATAGATTTAAAGGCTAGTGTTAATGGTGTGGATTTAGTTATCCAGTTTCGTTAACTTTCTTGAAATTAAGAAAGTAGAAAAACGAAGCTCATTTATTAACAGGTGTGAATGAAGCCTATGATGGACAATTTATGGTCCTTCAAAGGAGCTCTTGAATTTTTACTTGATTAAAAAGAAAAAACCAATTCAAGTGGTAATTATGTTCTCTTTGGTTAATAACATTCCTTTAACTCCATATTGTTGGTTAATGGTCATATTTATCAATGCAGGGTCAGGTTTTACACCCAGGAAATTGTATTTTTTCGACAGGACCTACTTTATAGAATGCGTCGTTCCTGTCTCATACCACCTTCTATAGAAGAAACGAGTGATCCTTTTGAGCATGTGATTTTTCTTCCTTTTATATATATGTTATTTTTTCTTATTATCAGTTGTATATTAATTCTGGCCCTTTTTGATATTTATACATGGAGGCCCTAAGGTTTCATGATTCTCTTGCAGCTTGTTGCTACCATAACTCATCAAAGTCATCTCTGCCCTCTTCCTCTGGTTGTTCAACCAGTTAGCTGGAATTATGACCACTGTCTCCATCTTTTTCCAACTCCTCATGTGGTACTTACCTATATCTCAATCTAGTGTTTTAAATGATCTACTTATCCATGCAAGGTTGGATGTCCTTTCTTTTCATATCTAGATAGAGACAGATGATGAACAATCACGGTAGATGGATGATATTGTTTTGCTGCGACTGAACTGCATCATTGCATAAACTTTCAGATTATTTTACCAATCTTTATTTGGCTTGTGCAGATAGTTCTGGGGGATGCAAGTAAGCAACAGGCATTCAAATACAGAGGAATCACTTGCTTCAATCCTGGTTCTTTCACAAATGACAACACTTTTGCGGCATATCGTCCGTGCAATCAAGAAGTTGAATTATTAGCACCTTTTAAATCATGATAAAGTATAGGCATGGACTTTGGTAAGTCATTACTCAACTGGGAGCCCAAGAGCTCCTTTACTTAATTGGATGGGGAAACTTATAGCCTCGATGATTCTTTTATACTTCTAGCTATTCAACAAATGGTGCAAAATTTCTGAGGAATCTTGAAGCAGAGCTTTTTTAATTATACTTTTTGTAGATTGGATAGCATGAACTTCTCTTTTGGTGATTTTAGAGAATGAATATTTAGAATAAATTAAAATTTGTACGAGTTAAGGTAATGATGTATAATTGGGAAAACATCTGGTAGCAGGAAGATAATAGTTTTGACCAACGTTTAACTAATTCTTTTAATTACAGAATGTCTCTCAATTGCTTCCTTTCATATCTTGCCCCCTACTTATATTATCAAATAATGTCATATTCTCATTGGTTCAAATAGTTTCTTTTGGCTTCTCTTTCTTCACCCATTACTTGGAGTTTTTAGAAAGTATAGGATACATGGCTACATGCTAGCTTTTTGACTTCAAGGATTTTGTTATGTTGAGGGAGGGGGGTGAAAAAGTTTAATGACTTTGTTGTATTTTGACTTCTCTTTCTTGACCCATTATTTTGCATTTGCTGCTAAGAACACATTGAACAGACTTAGGTGGACTTGTAAGGATGGTGTGATATTTATTTCCTATCGATTACTTGAACTAGAACACGCTAATGTTTTTGTTTTGAATCCAGTGGCATAAAGCTTGATCTAGAACACACTAATGTTTGTTAAAAACAGAGAGAGGATAACTAGGCGAAGGCTAAGACTATGGTGTTTGGATTTATGCATTGCTTCGTTTATTGAATTACATGAATATTACATTCTAGCTTTATGAGAAGGCTTTCCTGCAAGATTTTGGTTTCGGCCTACACTTGTTAGGTATTTGGAAACAGTGCTGATGTTGCTACAAAAGGCATGGAGAAGCTGAGAAACGAAGAGGAGAGGAAGCTGGAGGTTAATTTCTAAACATTTTCCTTTTGGGTTACTCTTTCTCGTTAATGTATTTGTTCATATCTTTATGATAGATATGTTGCTGTCTCTATATCCTTATAAATATACTTCTCTCCTTTAAAATTTAAAATTTTACATCTTTTAGGGTCGGTATGTATGTTTCTAAGTTAATTTATTTGCATTCAATAAAGAATCTCTTTATTTTCACTATTGGTATTCACATAATCATAAGTACTCACATAATCATATATTATATGATTATGTGGGAAAATTTCTAGTACTATAGTAATACCTACTCCCTCCATTCAACATTTGACACGTTATTTAATGAGCATTTAATGATATAATATTTTATTCCATGAGTCCCACAGATTCTTAAATACTTCTTTCATTACAAACAATGAATGGAGGTAGTATAGAAAATTTTCCATGAATATGTAGGTGAATAAAAAAGCTCGATATCCTCACTAGGATCTTCAACAATCGGTGAATTTAGTATTTTGTGAACTCACTTGTATTGTTAGAAATTGCATTTAATAAATTTCTTGTATTGTGGATAGCCTCTTTATTCCAAGAAACTATCAAATGCTTTATTTTGTTATATATAAATTATAATGGATTGCAAAATTTAAATTATGAAAGGAAGTCATGATATTTAATGTGTTATGAGTATTTCATGTGTGTGGATTTAGATTAAAAACAAGTGATTGTAGTAAATTTTATCGAAACTGAATCAATTGAAATGATATTTAAATAATAGAATGAATTCATTTGTAGCACTAAAGAAAATTATAATGAAAAATTATAGTTGAGAAAAAGGTTGTACTTTTTATATAACCACAAGTAAAGGCTATAAGCCAAAGTGAGCATAGTTTGTACCTTCGATCAAGAGCTCAAAGGTTCAAATCCTCCCACACCAAATGTCGAACTAAAAAAAAAAGCTATAACAAAATTTGGTGTTTGAGTTAGAAATTGCAATTCCATTCAAAGGGGCATGATGATGTTTGAATACCTTCTCTCTATCATTGTTATTTCTCCTTTTCCGCAAGCATACAACCTTTCCAATTATTTTTATATTAGTTACCGAGGTAGCATTCTGAGAATGTCCTTGCTTATATTTTGAATTTTCTTGTATCCCTTCTCTAAGGGATCGATGCTCTGAAATGTCCAAGTGTATTTTCTATTAAAAAGTTTTTTGCTACATCACACGTTTTAAGCCAATCACCTAGTTTAAACTTAAAGGAATCCTCTCTTAAGCTCATCTTAATCTCATGCAAGGCTAATTAACCACCTCTGGTCTTGATTAACAAGACATGACATTAATATCTTTCCTAATTAACCTCTAATGAATTTTGTGATTCCAAGTATCACTCAAGTAAAATTAAAGTATAAAAATGATTGAACTATGAGAAGACAATCATAAATTTCTAATTAATTAATTAGATAAAAGAGGTCGATTGACTACATTAATCTCTAGAATCTAGATCTAGCCGCTCATAATCACAAAATTAACTACTAAATCATGAAATCCAATCATAATTCATATACACAAATTCAGAGAAAATAAAGGAAAATAACAACCGATGGTCAATTTTCAACTCCTGCTTTGATCTTCCACGATCCCAGGCTTCGATTCTTCAATCCACCGCCCCAAATTGCTGTGTGTTTTACCACACTTGATCATTTGCCCTTTTCGTGCCTTTTATTTACCATGTGAGATGACCTTTGTGTTGGAGGTGTGGAGACAAAACTCTCAGCCTTTCGTGCGAAGAAAAGAAAATGGAATGCATATGGGCCAAGGCCCATTAACCCTTATTTAGGTTTCACCATATGTGTGATGTGTGCAGCCGACGAGTGCATTTTTATGAAGTGACTTGGGGCTGCTATTGTTTTGCTTCAGCAAGTTTCTGTTCTGGGTGAGGGTTTTATTTCTTTGTTTATCCCAAGCTATTGGGTTGTGATACTTGGAAGTCAATAGCTATTGTTGGGCTATTATTGAGGGTTGGTTTGTGGCGTTATTGAAGGCTTCCTGTAATTTCCCAAATTCTAGTAGAACCTCCAGTTGCAGAAGACTGGACGTAGTCCCGAGCTTGGGGCGAACCAGTATATTTTCGGTGTCGTTTTCTTTTCCCTATCTTTTATTATTTTCGTGACTATTATTTTTGGCTTGTGTTGGCTTAACCTGTGGAAGGGGGAGATAGTTATAATATTATTGATTGTCGTCATAATATTATTGTTATTTGTATTCCGTATTTTCTCCCAACACTTTGTATCAAGCGAGTTATTGGTGAGGTGTGAGATTTTGTACAACTGTCGGCCTATATATAAATAGTAGCTTTTGGGTTGGAGTTTTGGCATCCTTTCGTATTCTTCCGCTCTCAATTTCCTCTCTTTATTTCAATAATCTTCCTCTACTCTGTAAATCTGTTTGCATGCATAAAGAGGAAGAATATATAAATCTCTGATTCAAAGTGAATGTAGGCTAGTCCGAACTACTATAAACACAATGTTGCTCTTCCTTTTCATTTCTCTCTTTATTTTGGTTTATGTATCTTATTTTTGCTTGCTATGGCACTATCGATTTAGATTTTACGGTTGACTTCAAAACACCATCGTTTAGCATACATGGTCCTGTAGCATCAAGAAGGCGAGTGTAGCGTTTCAACACCGGGGACAAAATTCATCTCCCCTTATGTGCACGTGTGTTTGTGAACGATGGATTGAAACCTTCAATTACGTTAACGTTACAATGGTACCCTCATAGTTTTGACTTCAATTTCAGCTGCAACATTAGCGTCGAGATGGCCTAAGAGCATCTCAATGCCCTCCTCTCAAGTCCTCATGCCAAAACTTCAACTTTCCAACCATTCATCTCCGAAATACAGTCCTTTTAAGCTCCAAATGCATCTTTTAAATGGTCAATCACTCCAATTTTGCCTCATTAAATAAAAATACATATCAAAGCTCACAGTTTCAACATAAAACTAGCTAATTTCCTAGGCCTAAGATAACACTATTTCAGTGTCATGACATATAATCTTAGTTTAAAATATTCGGACAGATCTCATTCCGGGCTTTTTTTTGGGCGTTATCCGTACAAATTTCCTTTAGACGTGGTTAATTTGGAGAGGAGAAAGAAGCTTGGAGGAGAATGAACCGACAAAAAAATATACTGTTTATAGCTCTTTGTAATGTCAATCAATCTTCTTGGTCCTCCAAAGTTAATTTTTAACCAATCTTTATTATAATAATTTATATGTAATAAAGTACAATGTATATGTGTTTTCAAAATTTATAAAGGAAAATACTAATAGAATTAGAGATTATTTTTGAATTTAGGGAAAAATACACTTTTAGTCCCAATCTAAGTTTTCAAACTCGACAATTTACCTGAAGTTTAGACTTCGTTTCATTTTAGTCCCTCCATCCATTTTTCCGTCAAAAACTAACGGTTTGCTGATGTGGCGGTATTTTCTTATTTAAAAAAATACTTTTTAATTTAAAAAAATATTTTTTAATTTTTAAAAATAAAAATATATTAAAATAATAAAAAAATTATTATTTTTAAATATTTTTATTTCTTTCCATCTCTCTCCTTTCTCTTCATTCTTCTTCACCACCACCACTCCACTCAATCTGTTACCGCCGCTGAAGCTACTGGTCGCCGGCGACAACAATTTTTTTTTTTTTCACTCTTCTTCTTTCCTCTCTTTCCCTTTCTCTTCATTTTTTCTCTTATTCTCCTTTCTCTTCCTTTCTTCTTAAAAACACAGCATTCCCAAACTCTCATTCCCTTTCAAATCTTTCCCTTCCATGTAACATTTATCTCCATCCTTTCATCCTCTTTCTCACCGCAACTCACCACCATCGCGCACTGCACCACCTCCGTCGCCGCCCAACCAGTGCCGCCGCACTTTCACCGACTGCCTACTCGAGACGTTCGCCCATCGCCGGTTGCCTACTCGAGATTGTCGATTCACTGGTTTTATTTTTTTATATAAAAAAACTTAAGGGGAAAACACCCTTACAGCTGTATTCAAAGGGGGGTTTTCCCCTTTGTTTTTTTTTTTAAATAAAACTCTGTTAACTAGTTGTAGGGAGTGATTTGATGCGAAGATGTTGGGGAATGGCAGATCTGCGGTTTTCCCGTCCGAAGAGGTGAGGGTTTTTGGTCAGTTCAGATGGCGAAGGAGGCCCAGATATCTCTGTTTTTTGTTTCTTCTCCACCGACAGCAGTCCTTAGAGGCGTTTTCCGGCGAGCGACAACGCGGACAGCTTGATTTTGGGTCGTTTTAGGCATTTCAGCGAGGTTCATCAATGGGTTTTCATCTCTCTCCCTAATGGGTTTTCAACGAGGTTCATTTCTCTCATATCTCTCTGTTTTCGATAACGCCAAGAAGAAAACCCATTAGTTTCGGCTACTAGAGAACGCCTGGAGATGACTTCGGACGGCGGCTTGAATCAAAAAAGAAGAAGAAGGTTATGGAGGTTGAGTCTCTCGGTTGAAGGAGAAGGAGATGGAGAAAGAATGAAAAAAACTAAGGTTGAGTCCCTCGTCGTTTCAGATTTAAAAAAAAAAAAAAAGTCGGTCACCGTCACCGGCGGCCGGCCGGCGGTGGACGACTGTTGCCAGCGGAAGACCACTGTGAGTGGTTGAAGATGATAGAGTAGAAGGATGGAGAGGAAGAAGAGAAATAAGGTAGAAGATGAAGAAAAAGGAAAAAAGAAAAAAAATAATAAAAAAATATTTATTATATTATTTTATTTTAAAAATTCAAAAAATATATTTTTTTAATTAAAAAGTTGATGCCACGTCCCGTTAATTATAAACGGTAAATTGGATGGAGGGACCAAAATGAAACGAAATCCAAACTTCAGGGACTAAAATGTCGAATTTAAAAACTCAAGACTAAAATGAAACCTAACCCAAACCTCAGAGATCAAAAGTGTATTTTTCCCTTGAAACTAATAGAATTAGAAACTTTTTTTTTTGGAAATTTTATAATAAACTAAACTATAGGAACGAACTAACTTTTAAGATTTATTGGTAGTACGAGAATTGAAATGAAATAAAACTCGAAGTACAAGGACAAAAAAGATATTTTAACTAATCATTTAAGTTATTCTTCATCTATTCTTTATTTAAGTTTTTAAATTAAAATTTTGAAATTGATTTTGGTCCCGTATCATTTTTCTGTTATGTTATTTTTTACCCTCAATCCCTGCACAAATAATTATAAAAATATCACATTTTAAATAAACAGAAATTATAGGAAATAGACCGTTTTGGAACTAATATTTCACAAATGTCCAATTATGAAAAAAATTTCAGCTTTGTCTTGGCTCAAGATTTTCCAATTAAATCTTTCCTATTTTGCCCTCCAAAATTGTGCACATCAAAAATTGATTTGTATCAATTCTTTCCATAATAAAATCTACTATGAAGATTTACCAATACCCAACCCTAACCTTAAATATGTTTCACCAAAAATTTTCTCCAATTGTTGTCACCAAATTCTTCCATCAATTGCCGTCAATTTGAAGTTTTTTTTTTTGCTCCTCCATTAGTGGTGGGATAATCTCAAATTTCTCTGCAGCTCCATCTCCATTTGCCGTCAATTTGAAGCAACATGAATATTCCTTTATTCATCTTCTTTTTTTTTTTTTTTTTTTTTGTTAACCAGTATGAATATCATGAGATTATATTTGTGTATTCTTTTTTTTTTGTTTAATTTTGTCAAACAGTATGAATAGGAATCCAATTACATAGTTTGCATTTTTTTTTTTCAATTTTGTTATCAATAGATATTTTTTGTTATTAATATCTTAAGTTATGAGATGTTTCTAATTTACACTAACCCTTATTTACATCTAATCACCCATTTGATTGTAGAATGTAATGTTTATTCAAATAATAAATATATACTATGCATTATAATATATAATCAATATACTGAACCCATTATATATTATATATTCATCATTGCGTATTCATTTCATAAATCAAACGTTAGAATAATAAATATATACTAGGTTGTATATTGTATCATAAATATAAACTTGGAATTATATTATATAAACCTCTGTATATAGTATATATACGTCATGATTTGTAAAGTTCATAAGTGAATTTTCAGAATTATAAATAAATGTCATGAATTTTCAGAATTATAAATAAATATAGGGTATTGGTATTGCATGCTCTTTATTTACTATATTGCAATACCCTATATTCGCACCTTTGTATTATTCAAATGCAATTCTCTAAATAAATTTAAATTTAAAAAAATGTACAACTCTATATTTCTATTGACTATGAATATATTCAAATATAACAATCATATAAAATATATTATCCTTAACAGAAACCATCTAATATATATATAAACCATTCGATCAACCATCAGTTTATTTTATATACACCATCAGATATATTATATAAACCTACAACTAAATAATATATTATCCATGTTATATAATTTTTTATACCCACATAACAAACCCAAATATACCAAACTAATAGAATATTTTTTATACACCACAAAAACTCAATAATTATGACCTGAATGATTTTTATAAACCCACAACTAAGTAAATTTGGATGAATGATTTTTATATATCAAACTAACAGTATATTTTATATACTACGCGGAATGATTTGTATAAACCCACAACTAAGTAAACAAGCTAACAATATATTTTATATAAACTACATAACAAACCCAAATATACCTTGGAATAAACTCCAACAGTCAACCAACCGATGGATTGAAGACGTTTTGTCTAAAAAAGAAAAACATAAGAACCACACGAAAAAAAGAAAAATAAAACCGAAAAAAGAAGCATCCATCGGCAGAAGCGTCGCTGCTAGTGTGACGGCAACAAAACACACAGCGTTTGAAGGATGAGACGACGGGAACAGAGCGACGCGCTGTCGGAGGATGGACGGCGAAACACAGAGGGAGTGACGGCGGGAACAGAGCAGCGCACGGTCGGAGGATGGACGGCGAAACACAGAGGGAGTGAGCGTCAATGGCCGGCAAATCGCAAGGGAGTGAGCATTAGCAGAAAATCGTGAGGGAGAGAGACTGGCGTGAAGAAGAAACGACTATTTGGGAGATTATTTTTTGGAGTTTGAAAATAAAATATTGAGGGAATCGAGGAGTTATTTGGAGGGAGGATTGGAAAAGATTTTTGCAGCCATAACTAATTATTACGAAAAGATATTTTGGGAAAATATATTGATAATAACCATATTTATTTTCTTAATCATAATATAATGGGCATTGATGTAAAATAACATCTATTTTGGCTTGGCTTAGGACAAAGCTGAAATTTTTTTCAAGATTAGACATTTATGAAATTTTGAATCCAATATGGTCTATCTACGTAGTTAACCCTTAAATAAATTAGACATGATATTTTTACAATGAAGATTAAGGATACCTCTTCAGAAATCGTAATGAATCAATGGGAGTCGTCTAACCTCATTATCATGGATTGCATTTACCACGTTTTACAATGGGATTCTATGGTACGACCTATTCCAAAATTCATAATCCTACCTCGTAATCCTATTCCATCCAAAATGGTCCTCGATCTGATTCTCATTGATCATTATGTGGGACCCACACCATTTAGGTTGTGAACTTTCTACAATTTCTTTTTTCTCTCACTTCAACGTCATTCAATTTTCAATTAGATTCTCGAAATATGTAATGATATTTTACAACGAAGATTAAGTGTAGAATTAATTTTCAATTAAAATGGTCGCGACAAAATATGTAATTCTATTTTACAAGGAAAATTAAGGGTGGAATTTAATCCGAAAACATATAATTTTAAAGCATAAAAAACGGCGGTAATGAATCAAGAGAGTATTCACATTACATTCTTAACTTGTATGGTAATAAATCAATAATTCCATTGTCAAAAAAAAAAAAAAATCAATAATTCAAAAATTAGAACCCAATACTTTTGGAGCCTGCACAACTTCTCCCATAAATGGCCTCTGGGTCACCTCTGGATGGACAAGAAAAGCAATGGCAGCCACTTTTGGCATGTCGTCAAGTTGCTCCATTCCTTCTCTACTGGTCAATAGAGACCGAGGCCAAAGCCCACGTTACGAGGTTCTCCTCACCATGGAGTTGCGACATTTGGCAGAGTTTTCCTTGAAAATTGGATAAACCACACCTGAAATTGAAAATACACTCCCAAATGTTTTTTTTTCAAATTCAACACTCCCAAGTATGTCATAATCCACAATCAGTTCGGAAACAAACAACTACAACACAACCACAAACCAAAACCACTAATGGAAAACATAAATCCGCAATTTTACAACTCAACATAAACTCAAATAGTGCAACAACTTCCAGAATGATTCTAGCCACTCTAGTTATATATATAAAAAAGTATCAATATTACATTTACATGCAAATTGATATATATTCTAAATGAGACTAGCTAGTGGTAAATCTCAACCTCGATAGGCTTGTCAGAAACTCAAATGCTACCTCGTTAAAAATTTAGGAAAAGAGTAAGCTAAAAAGCCCAATGAGTAGTAGAAGTTTATAAGAAAATAGATTTAAGGAGACTAATATCATAAACAATCATAAAAAGGTAGTTAATACGAATTTAAAATAAACTTGTGAACTAAACGTTGAAACACTTGTAACTTCTATTGAATGTACACAAAGTTAAAATATTTTAGACCAGGAGAATTTTTGAAACGTAAACGTTAACACATAATTGGGTGGCTAGGAAATTGGCCACCTTCTTCTTCATTTTTCCATCCACAAGCATTCCTCTTTTCCCCACATCTTTCTTAGTTTCTCTTTCATTTCAACAACTCTATTCCTCATAATTAGTTTCACATTAACTTTCTTATGATTTGAGCAGTAAGGAGTTAACAAAGAGAGAATGGCTCAAAGTACTTTGTTATTCATCAAATAAGAAGCCAAATCAGTAGGCTTTAAATAGACCTACTGTGAAGAGAATAATAAAACAAATACAACAGAAAATGTAAACTGACTTAAACTGATTTCTGTTGATACAAGAATTAACTATACATAGTAAAATCTAACCACTCTAGTGAGCTCTCTTAACTCCCCCCCTCAAGCCAATGGTGGATGCTGAAACAACATTGAGCTTGGAAGCTAGAGGCAAAAAGCGAGTGGCAGACAAGGGCTTTGTAAGTATATCCGCAATTTGAGCGGATGTTGGAAGATGACAGATCTTCAACTGTTTCTGAAGAACAAGGTCCCTGACAAAATATATGTCAATTTCGACATGCTTGGTCCTTGAATGTAAAACTGGATTAGCACTGAGATGAACTGCACTCAGGTTATCACACCAAACAGTTGGTGAAGTGGGTAAACAAATATCCAGATCTTTAAACAAAGACTTTAACCAAACTAACTCCGCAGACACATGAGCTAGACTTCTATACTCAGCCTCCGTACTGGAACGAGATATAACACTCTGCTTCTTGGATGCCCATTGAATTAAGTTTCCACCAAAATAAACACAGAATCTGGAAGTTGATTTCCTATCATCTGGGTCAGAGGCCCAATCAGAGTCAGCAAACCCTTGTAAAGACAGCTCTGAAGGTTTACAAAACATCAGTCCATGATCTAAGGTCCCTCCAAGATAGCGAAGAATCCTTTTAACAGCTTGCCAATGAAAGTTTGTAGGAGCATGCATGAACTGACATACTTTATTAACACTATATGTGATTTCAGGACGAGTAAGTGTTACATACTGAAGAGCACCTACAGTACTTCGATAGAGCTTAACATCATGAAATTTCTCACCATGATATGCAGACAGGATACTTCCACTAATCATAGGAGTAGACATGCCCTTAGCTTCTTGCATTTTTGTCTTATAAAGCAGATCAGACACATACTTTTGTTGAGACAAAAATAATTTATCAACAGATGGGTAAGACACCTCTACCCCCAGAAAGAAACTCAGCCTACCAAGATCTTTAAGAGAAAATTTCTGATGCGAAGCATGTATTAATTGATCAACAGCAGCAGGATGACTACCGGTTATGATTATGTCATCAACATACACGAGAATGTAACAATGATGACCATGTTTGTGACATACAAGCAACGATGAATCAACTCTAGAGTTTGTAAAACCAAGGGAGTGTAAAAAAGTGTTCAACCTTTCAAACCATGCCCGAGGGGCATGTTTTAAGCCATTCAAAGCTTTATGCAATCGACAGACTAAATGAGAGCTGTTAGAGGTAATCATACCCGGGGGTTGAGTCATAAAAACTTCTTCAGACAGATATCCATGTAAGAAAGCGTTGTTAATGTCAACTTGCCTCATAATCCAGCCGTTAGCCAAAGCTAGGGTGAACAGCACTCTAATGGTCGTTGGTTTTACCACAGGACTAAAAGTCTCTGTGTAGTCAATATCGGTCTGCTGATGGAACCCTTGAGCCACTAGTCGGGCTTTATAACGAGCAATAGATCCATCTGTGTTCCTTTTGATCTTGAACACCCACTTACAGCCAATGACTCGTTTATCTGTAGGAGGAGACACTAGAGACCATGTTTTGTTAGCAACCAAAGCACTATATTCATCCTTCATAGCTTTGACCTAATGACTATGCTTCAAAGCTTCCTTAACATTGGGAGGTTCATGCTCAATATATTCAGTCAACAAAGCTCTTGGTTTGAAAATACCATTTTTACCTCTAGTGACCATAGGATGATCATTGACAACTGCAGAATTTGTGGGCACTGGTTCAGGCGAAGAGCTTGAAACAGAGGTTGAGGTTGAGGTTGAGTTACAGTCAAGGTGGAAATCAATTTCTACCATCGAACTTCTCTAGTAATCGAGGACATAATCGAGGCAGAGGGCGTGGACGAAGTAATTTTCAGCGAAATAATTCTAAGCCAACCTGCCAGCTCTGTGGGAAATATGGACATTCAGCTCCATATTGCTATCAACGTTTTGAAGAATCTTTCAACAACCCTCACGCTTCTAACAGTGGAAGTTCTCAAGGAGGCAATCTTGCAAATACAGCAGCGTTTATGGCAACACCAGAAATCTTGAACGATCCCAAGTGGTTAGCTGACAGTGGAGCTACTAATCATGTGACTGCTGATGGTGGTAATTTAGCTATTAAATCTAGATATTCTGGTAATGATTCTTTAATTGTTGGCAATGGAACTCGTCTTGGTATAGAACATACTGGTAGCAGTGCTGTCTTATGTGGTTTTAAACTCTTAAAACTGAATAATATGCTTCATGTGCCAAATATTAAGAGGAATTTAGTTAGCATGCCCGTTTGACCACTGATAATGATGTTTATGTGGAGTTTCACTCGGATGTTTGTTTTGTGAAGGACAAGCTCTCAAGGAAGGTGATGCTGCACGACATACTTAAAGATGGTCTCTATCAGTTGGAGCTCCCCTCAATTCAAAGTCCTTGTCCCACTGTCAGTTCCACCTCTCTTCCTGTTGCGGTCTCTCCAAATAAATCTTTTGCTTGTTCTGCACCTGTTTCAAATTCAAGTTGTTCTGTTGTTTATCTTGCTAAGTGTGCTAAGTCCAATTTAGAGTCTCGTTTGTTGTGACATCGTCGTCTTGGACATGCTTCTGATAGAATTGTTACTAATGTTATCAAAGCATGTAATCTCAATGTTTCCTTTAATGATAAACCTTTGTTTTGTGATGCCTGTCAGCTTGGTAAATCCCATCGTTTACCCTTCTCATCCTCTAATTTTAAATCCACTCAGCCACTTGAACTTGTTTAATGTGATTTATGGGGTCCATCTCCTGTTGTCTCAACGTTAGGCTATCGCTATTACATAAGCTTTGTTGAAAATTTCACTCGCCTAACTCATATATTTCCCTTAAAAGGTAAACATGAGGCCTTGACTGCTTTCTATCAATATAAAGCCATAGTAGAAAATCGCTTTGGCAAGACAATTAAAAACCTTCAAACTGACTGGGGTGGTGAGTTTCGTTCCTTTACTTTTCCTCTTCGTGAGTTTGGGATAGAGTTTAGACATTCTTGTCCTCACACTAGTCAGCAGAATGGAATTGTCACACTAGGGGATTTGAGCGTTTCCAATAAAAATCTCTATTATCTGATTTCATTTATTTAATATTTATATATTAATGTATTTATTCTGATTTTCATTTATTTCAATAATAATTTAAGGTGTCAATTTTCTTAATTTAACAATAGTTTTTTTTTATAGGATTTCGCGTAGTTTATTCTCTTTCAAAAAGGAACTGTTGTAACTAGATAGTTCTGGTTTCAATATGTAGATATAATAAAAAAAAATGTTATTTCTCATTTAATGATTTGATTTTTTTTTAATCTCATTTTTTCAATGAAAACCTAAAATAGGATATTTTTATCGATCACAATTTGAGCACTACACTCAATAAATTTCTAGAAATATTGCCATAGCTTTGTATTAAAGGGTTTTCGCTGTGTATAAAATTTTTGTTAGGATTTTTCAAACCAATTTAATTATGTATTCGGCGGGATAAGCATAGACACATTGTTGAAATGGGGTTGTCTATGCTCGCTCAATCCTCTATGCCTCTGCGTTACTGGTGGGAGGCCTTCTCTTCTGCTGTGTTTCTTATCAATCGCCTACCCACACCTATTCTTGAAAATATATCTCCATGGGAAAAAGCTTTTCAACAAGTGCCTGATTTTTCTTTCCTTCGAACCTTTGGATGTGCATGCTTTCCTTGCCTTTGACCCTATCAGTCTCATAAATTTCAATTCCATAGCACTAAGTGTGTCTTTCTTGGCTACCGTTTCAGTCTTAAAGGGTACAAATGCCTTAGTTCAAGTGGGCAAATCTATATTTCTCGTCATGTTAAATTTAATGAGGATGATTTTCCTTTTAAATCTGGTTTTCTATCCCCCTCTTCCTCTACCTCTCATACTGATGTCATTGTCCATTGGCTACCGTTTCCCACTTCCTCTTCTCAGCATTCCTCTGTGTCTGTTCCTGCTGATGGTGACCATCCCTCAAGTTTACGTGCTACATCATCTGCCTCTGATGGCTTGTCTGCTCCTATTACTACTATGGATTCGTGCCCTGAAATTTCTCCCCTTGTGTCTGATGGTTTTGTGGGCTCTAGTGAACCTTCACCTGCTTCTGACCATGCTGCTCCATTGTGTACTGCTGCCACTCTGCCTGATCCTATCTCTGGTGCCCCATTGATTGATTCTTCAGCTTCGTCTGGCCTTGATTCCTCTGTTCAAGGTAATCATCCGATGCAAACTCGTGCCAAAAGTGGTATTTTTCGTCCTAAAAACTGGGGTGCTTTTGTTGCAAATTGTGATCCTCCTGTTTATGAACCTACTTCTGTCAAAGATGCTTTACTCTCTTCTCACTGGAAGTCTGCTATGGACTTGGAGATGTCTGCTCTTCATCGGAATAGAACTTGGAATCTTGTGCCTCCTCCTCTGCATGTTAATCTTATTGGTAGTAAGTGGGTCTTCAAGATTAAACGACACTCTGATGGTTCTTTTGAGTGTTGCAAAGCTCGACTCGTAGCCAAGGGTTTCCATCAGATTCCAGGTATTGACTTCCATGAAACATTTAGTCCGGTTGTGAAGGCTCCTACTATCTGCATTATTCTTGCGTTGGCTATTGCAAATGAATGGCCTGTTCGTCAGTTGGATATTAATAATGCTTTTCTGAATGGTTGTCTAAAGGAGGATGTTTTTATGAAGCAGCCCGAAGGGTATGTTGATGATTCTTGTCCTGAGTTTGTTTGTAAACTTAACAAGGCTCTCTATGGTATGACCGTCTTCGATCCACGTTATTAGACTGGGGTTTCTCCAATTCTCGGGCTGACAATTCAGTGTTTTATTTCTCTAACTCTCGGATGGTTGTTGTGGTCCTTATATATGTTGATGATATATTGGTTACTGGTGACTGCCCTGACTTTATTAATCGGTTTGTTCTTCGTCTCAATGTTGTTTTTTCCTTGAAGGATATGGGCCTTCTTAGCTACTATTTGGGAGTTGAGGTATTTAGCACGGTTGATGGTATGTTTCTCTTGTAGTCTAAGTACCTTTCTGATCTTCTTCACAGGATTGGCATGTCTCACTTGCGACCTTGCTCCACTCCAACTGTCACAAACAAGAAGTTTTATGTGTATGATGGAAAGCTCATGGCCAATCCTACTTTATATCGAAGCGTTCTTGGTGCCTTACAGTATCTCACACACTCGGCCCGACATATCCTATATTGTCAACCATTTGAGTCAGTTCCTTCAGCATCCTATTGACCTTCATTGGAATGGTGTCAAGCGAATTCTTCGGTACCTCAAGGGTACCATGGAGTATGGTCTGTTCCTTCCCCGGTCAACATCTTCCCTCTCTCTTGTTGCATTCATTGACGCTGATTGGGCCTGTTCTTTTGATGACCGCCGCTTGATTGCTGCTCACTGTATCTTTCTAGGGAATTCTCTTGTCTCTTGGTCCTCGAAAAAGCAGAGTGTAGTCGTGCGTTCAAGTGCTGAGTCTGAGTATCGATCTCTTGCACAGACTACTGCCGAGGTTATTTGGATCCAATCTTTTCTCTATGAGCTCCGTTTGAACTCTGCCTCTGTTCCTGTGATCTGGTGCGACAATACCAGTGCCATCTCGCTTGCCCACAATCCGGTTTTTCATTCTCGCAGTAAACACGTTGAACTTGATGTTCATTTCGTTCGAGAGAAGGTGATTGATAAATCCATTGATGTTCGTTATGTTCCTAGTACTGAGCAGCTAGCTGATGGTCTTACCAAACCCCTTTCGGAAACTCTGTTCTCGGCTATGCGTTCCAAACTTAGGGTTCTTACATCACCCTCTTGTTTGAGGGGGGATGTTAGGAGCAAGGTCTACGACGTCGCTTTGGAGGACTTGCAAAGATGGTTCAATACGGTGTCGTTTTTATCTCCTCTGTATATTTGTTATTTGTTATTTGTATCTTTCTTGTATATTCATTGTTGTATTGCTGTAATAAATCAAGCTGAGGAAATATATTCTATCGTGAAATTCTCTCTTCTCTGAGGTTTCTATTTTGTTAAGTTTTTTCCATTGATTCTCGAGGGCAGTTTGAGTATTATTCATCATCTCAATTCGAGGAAAATCATCAGAGAATTGTTTTTCTTCCATGCGTGAAGCAACTCCAAGCTCTGTTTATCATCTTTCCAACTAAATTAAGTAAGTTCTTAGGGAGTATTTGGGTATAGCATTCTCTGTATGAGAAATATCCTCTGATTCAACATTGTAAGCTTATTGATTGATTTAGTAGAGTGTCTACGGTGGATGTAAATCCTAAGCTCAAATCAAACTGTCGTTATCCTTATTCTCCTCACATTATCTTTCATTTATCCATAATAGTTTGTTTGTTGTCGATCCTGTTGATGCTTCTAGTGTGCAATACTTATTGCACATTAGTCATTTGTTATAGGTTGTATTGTGGATTTGAATTTACAATTTGGTATCAGAGCCTGTAATTTGTCTATTGTCTATTTTCATTGTTAATTTCTTGGTAGTCGGAAAATCAATATATCTGGGTGTTAAATTTGAAGTGGAACAATTTGATGGTAAAAGAGATTTTTCTTTATGGAAAAAGAAAAATGAAAGCACTTCTAGTCCAATAAAAAGTATCTAAAGTCTAGAGATCTTGAGATGAAAAAGATGAAAAGAAAGGTGAGTGAAAGCCTCGATAGCTCGAGAGAGAACTGAAAAGAAAAATCATAGAGGAAATAGCAGAGGGAGAACTAAGTTTCAAAACAAAATAAAGAGGTGTTACTATTGCCACAAAGAAGGGCACTTGAGAAGGAACTGTGATAGACATCGAATCAATCAAATTTAATATTTATAATTAACCGACTCTAAGCTACTTTGCAATAGGTAGTGGTCGGGTCGTCCGTAGGGAAAAAGGGATAATTCTTTTTACGTTGAGATTTTATGTGTGACCGGAACGAGGGGGGTTTGAACAAAGAATTGGAATTGCATGAATTTAAGAGCATGAATTCAAAAGGCACGAGATAAAACAATAAATTTTGTATAATCACTGACTTGGGGTTCATTGGACCATTTGTTGAATTAGTTTCATAGATTGATCCTAAGGATTGATTTTATCGATTAATTATGAGCCCGGGAATGCTACTCGGCTAATCAGATTCTACATCGCACTTAGCCTACTTAAACTAATTAACTAACCTGATCCTACATTGAAATCAATTAACTAATTATTACAAATTAAGCCCGCTACCTCCTCATGCATTAACCCAATACTGCATCGTGATTAATTCTAATTAACTAGTTTGACAACCCGATCCTACATCGAGATTACCTAACTAATTAATTGCATTAAGAATTTTGGTCCAGAGTTAACTAATTAAACTAGGGAATCCCAATTTAATTAACTAACCAACCTAAGATTCTATAGGCCCTATTATGCAAGCTAGGAAATCTCCCGAAGAGAAGTCGAACACATGAGACAAACCTATTGGCTACCAATTTAGCAATTATATCAAACATGCATAAAAACTCAAGTCGTTAATTTGAATAATCAATAAACAATAGATAATAAACCCAAGAATTCATAGGAACATATATAATCAAGCAATAAAATCCCAATTAATCACAATCTCAACTAATTACAACAAACGGGTCCAACTACATCCCAATCTGTCAATTAATGGAACTAGCCTAACATTACAACGCTAAACATGCTCGTAGTCGCAAAATTAATTAACTAAAATAACCTAAACTAACTAAAAACTAAATAAAAAGCTAGAAAAGAAAAGGAAAACAGTAAAAGAGGTACAAGAATAGAAAATCTAACCCAATTCGACTAATGAGAAAATGACAAATTTATACTGCCCAGGGGACCGTGTTGAGACGCTCTAAGGTGGAAAAGTACTTTTAGATAATCATCATGAGTTCTGTGGAAAAGGAATTGGTTCTATGCAGTTGAAAAATATTCGATGAATAGATTCGAGAGCTCACATCTATTAGATATGTTCCAAATTTTAAAAGAAACCTTCCGTCCTTGGGAGTATTTGACAAAGCAAGCTACATGTGCAAATTAGAGAATGAAACCATGAAGATTGTAAAAGAAGCCATAATTTAAGCTAGAGGAAGACTTGAAAATGGTTTATACATATTAGAAGGAAATACAATGGTTGGTACTGTAGTAGTAAACTCTCAACAACCATGTTATGGCATTTAAGACTCGTTCATGTGAGTGAAGTTGGTCTTAAGGAACTATGCAAACAAAGAGTATGCTTGGTTTAACTTTTCAAGTGTTTAATTTTGAAAAAAAAAAAAAATCTAGTGTTTGACAACCACTAAAAATGACTTATTAAAAAATGAGATTGAGAAATAATTCATTTTGAGAGAAACACTTGAAAATAAATTTTTTAAAAAGAGTTTTTAGGTATATTATAACTTGTGTGTAAAAACAATTGTGAGAAAATGTAACCAAACATATGAGTGTTTAAATTCTAAACAATTTTTATACAAAATGTTTTTTATAAAATGCATTTTTGAAAAACATTTAAACTAAAATGTATTCCAAACGGACCGAAAGACTACTTTGGAAAAACACAAATTGTTACCTTGGATGGGTGTGAACACTATATATACGATAAGGCAACGGGCCAGGGTCAACTTTGGAAAAGGAAAACATTACTCCAAAAGAATACTTTATATGTTCATGCATGCTCGCTTATGGGGGCTTGAAAAGCAACCAACAAGGGGTGGTTCATGATATTTCTTTGTCTTGTGGATGAATACTCAAGAATGGTATGGACATTTCTTTTACAATCCAAGGATGAATCTTACCAAAAAATTTGTTCAGTAGAAGACATTTGTGGAAAAGCGAAATGAAAAGAAGTTGAAGACTTTAAGGACAGATAATGTACTCAAGTTCCTTAGTAATGAGTTTAAAGATTATTGTAGCAAAGAGGGAATACATAGACATTTAACTGTGAGAGGCATGCCACAACAAAACGGTTTGGCAGAAAGAATGAACTGTACTTTGTTTGAAAGGATTAGATGTCTAATGTCTAATGCTAATATGCCAAAATGTTTTTGGGAAGAGGCCTTAATGACTGCTACATATCTTGTAAACCGAAGTCCTTCATTAGTTATTGAGTTCAAGAAATCGATTGAGAAATGGACGAGTCATGTATCAGATTTAAGTAGCTTGAAGGTCTTTGGATATGTTGCACATGCACACTCTAGAGAAGGTAGACTTGACCACAAGGCAAAGAAATGTCTCTATTCCTTGGATATCCTACAGAAGTTAAAAGGATATCATTTATGGTGCATAGAAGAGGGAGAGGGGAAATGTATAATAAGTTGTGATGTTACATTTGATGAATAAAAAGTTGCCCTACTGCAAACATCCACATAACAAGACACGGGTGAAACACAAAAACTAAGTATTGAGATGAAATTAGATCAACCTATGAACACTGATGATGCTATTGTTCACCATAGTACTGATTTTGATCAACAAGAACAACATATACAGAGAGTTTAGGCATTGATTTACAAACATAAAGTCTTGAAAACTATAATCCCGCTCAAGATAGATAGAGGAGAGAAATAAGGCCTCCAACTCGATATGCTAATGTCAATATCTAGTTCATTATGCACTACAAGTTCAATTTCAAGAGATTGAGTAAGAAGCTTTGTATTATAATGATGCAATTAATTCGAGTAACGGCAAGCATTGGATAAACGAAATGGAAGAAGAGATGGATTCCCTTCTTAAAAATTAGACTTGGGAGTAGATGGAGAGACAATGAATAAAAAATTAATAGGTTGTAAGTGGATATACAAGGTCAAGAAATGTCTACACTCCTTGTCTGCTAATATATTTTCTTAAATCTTGCATGTTTCCTCTTAATTATGTGTTGAAAATGATTAATTTTGAGTATAATTGTTGTTTAGGCCATTTCGGAGTGCTCGAGATCGAAGATGGAGAAAATAGTCATTTAAAAGAAGTAAAAAAGTCAACAAATGTCCTTGGTCAAAGAAAAGTCAACACACGTCAATTTGGAGCTGAAAACCAGAAGGCATTGAGACGCTGGTGATGTGTGTGGCAAGTGCAAGTATACATTGTCAACTCAAGTAATAAATGGAGAGTACTCCAAGTATTGAATCCTTAAGGGAATGAGTTTGCAATGAAATTCAATTTTGAAACAAGAACCTCCTCAAAGCTTGCAGCAAAAAAGGGGTAACAAAAATGATGAGAGATCGAGTTTTTGGAATGAAAATAACAGAAATAACAAAAAGTTCTAGATGTGCAATAGATATTGAAAAAGACATAGGAAATGAATGCTTGGACATTTTAGCCTTCAAACAATTGATATTGAAAAAGACATAAGGAATGAAAGCTTGGAAATTTTAGCCTTCAAACAATTGATGCATTCACAAGTAGAAATCGAAGAAGATAAGGAAAGACCAAGACGAGATAAACTAGAGCGTAATATTTTGGGAGCAGGATGACCAAACCGATGATGCCACAGAGAACACTCATGTTTTGCCAAAAAGATTATAGTTTTTGGGGTGCAGATCAGAAGATAAGATTGATGGGCTTGGAATTGGATAGAGGCCATTGATGCTTTCAGTAGTGTATTAAGTTTTGCCAAAGACTTTATCCTAGGATGAAAAATTTAGGAACCAGTCAGTATTAAAGAAAAAAATACAATTATCAAGGAAAAATTTATGAACTGATAAAAGATTGGTTGCAAGCTCAAGAGCATAAAGAATTTTGGAAAGATTAAAAGTGTGAGAGGAGGTAGAAAGTGTACCACTGCCTGTGTTTTGGATATTTAAAGGTTGGTCATTATCTACTGTGACAAATTCTTCTCCATTGTAATTGTTGGAGATATTGAAATTTGCAAGATCATTGGTCATATGAACATTACAACCACTATCAAATAACCCAAAATTGTTAGAATATCATTTGAAGTCTGTGAATTCATAGAATTTACCGCCATAGAAGCCAATCGAGCTGGTGGATGATGATCTTGATAGGATAAATTCATCCTATTATAACAATCAAGTGCTCCATGTCTGGATTTTGAGCAAATTTGGTAGAAAATATGACTACCAATTAAATCTGGAATCAGAATTTGAAGAACCAGACTCGAAAAAACACTGTTAGACCCGAAATTGCCGCTAGACCCGAATTGAGTTGCTGGAGTACTTGAACCAAAAACGCTGCCAGACTCGAATCTAGTAGCCTAACCTGATTGACCTGCGGGAGGCCCGTTTTCAAGAAGTCCTCGGGGTGATTGATTTGGGCCAACAACATAAGAGATTGGGCTTTGGTAGAGAGTCATCAATGTGCCCAAAGAGAGAGTGAGCCTTCAAAATAATGGAGACTTGGAATTTCCACAACACATAATTTGTTGAATCCAATCGATGAGGCATGAGATTACAAATGTTAGATAATAGAAACAAAGGTGAAGAGATTGCAACAATGTTTGGTGAGGAAGAAGCTATTGAAAGGCTGAGAAACGATGGTCTTTTTTCTTTTTTAAGCCTCTGATACCATAACAGAACACAGAGAGAAGGAAAGAATAATTGTATACAGTGCCTTGATTAATTACAAGAGGTACAATTATATGTGCAATTAAGGGTCTGTTTGGAATACTTTTTTGTTTAAATTTTTTTCAAGAATGCTTTTTATTTTAAACATTTTGTATAAAAATTGTTTATAATTTAAACACTCATATGTTTGGTTACATTTCCTCATAAGTATTTTTAGACACTAGTTATTATATACTTCAAAACTTTTTTAAAAGAATTTGCTTTCAAGTGTTTCTCTCAAAATGATTTATTTCTCAATCTCATTTTTTAATAAGTCTTTTCACACGAGATTTCAACAAGGAAATTTAATTCGTGGAAATGAACTTGATTTTATTGAATTGGATGTAAGTGTTACAGTCTCTAATGTATTATCCTCTGATGCTTTCTCTCAAAATGTAGAGTTTGATCTGAGGGCTTACGAGCTTGATCTCAGATGGAGGGAGGTCGAATCTTCAACTTGTATCTTGATGAAGAGACAACTGGTTCTTTGGAGTCTTCTAATTGTTGGATCTTCTAAGTCTCGACCGAATTCTGAATCTTGGATCTTCTGAATTCTCTGGAGTCTCTGACTTTTGACTATTCTGGACTCTGGCTGAATGCTCTGGATTATGAGTTCTCTGAACTTGTCTGAATGCCCAAAATGAATGGTGACCTTCTTTATTTATAGAGTACGATGGACCTCATATGGGCTTGGGCTTGGTTGATTTTGGGCTCAACTTTTGGGCTTGGGCTACATTTGGGCTTTAATCTAATCATTTTCTAATAAGGTTGGATTATTTTAATTTAGTCCAATTTCTTCAATGTCCTCAGGTTACATTAGCCTCGGGTTCAATTGTAACGTGACATATTTGTTGGGTTTTATGCCCTAAAACTCGTAGATAGTGAATGTAAACAAATTGTATACTTGTTTCAATAAAGTGTTATTGAGTTTCTACAATAAAATGTTATTGTTAAATATTGCACAATTTAACCCAAATCCAATAAACTAAGATCCAAGGTTGTTTGTATGTAACTTGAACAAGTATGTGGGGACATAAGAGATCGACGTTCAAGTAACAACCTAAAAGGTCTATAGTACAAGGATAAGGCTGGGTACCTTATCCTGGTAACACTATGAGATACGACCCACTTTGTATTTGATACAGACGTATTGATCCAAAACGTCCATGTAGCAGACATGCGAGCGGGGGTATCATATGCAATGAGTTTGCATAAGACCGGACCACGAAATAGTAAACCACTAGATGTAACACCGTTAACTAGTTAGGTTACTGTTTCAATATGATGACCTAGGTAACTCAGTCTTAATCCTGAGTGTTTCATGAACTCCTTCTCACGAGAGATTGTCCTTTGATTAGTATGGGTGAGAGTGGCCTACAAGCCGACTCAATAAGCCTACCTTCTTGGGGGCGAGACCGAGTGGGGGGCTGGAGACATGACAACATAAGATGAAATTCACTCCTTCCCACTTCTAGGAGAAGTAGATGAGTGTTCCCTTAAGTGGTGACTCCGGGTCTTGAACAAAGGGATCCCGCCCTCTCACTAGCCCGAGAGGAACTTTCTGTTTACTGGTTGGACCATAAACAGGTTGTTCATTAGAGGAGCACTGGTACTTAAGGAGCCAGAGGTAACACAGGGGTAAAACGGTAATTTGACCCAACTGTAGTTACGAACACTCGTGAAGGATTGACTTACCGATATAGGTTTGTATCCGTGGACATAGAAATGTTCTACAGTGAGAAGAGTTTAGCTGTGGGTCTTTAGTGGAATGACCCACAGTTAATGAATATTGGTTAACCTGATTAATGAGTTTAATTAGTTAACTTCATATCATTGGAGCTTCTGATCTGTAGGTCCATTAGGTCCCCCTGCTAGCTCGTAAAGAGTAATTAGGAACAATTATATCTTGAGAGAATTTGAATAGTTCAAATTCATATTGGGAATTAAGTTAATTGTATGCGATGCAAAATTAATACAATGTATAGTGATGCATTAAAATATAAAGTCTAATTTGAGTTAAACTTTATTAAATTGAGAGATTAATATATTTGAAAGAGTTCAAATATATGTATATTTAATTAGAAGATGAATTAATTAATTATTCAATTTAGTTTAAATTAAATGAGATATAATTAAACTATAGTCTATGAGGGAATTATTAGAATATGATTCTAATGTGTAATTAATTAAATATGGGTGATATTTAATTATGAAGTTAATTAATTATTGAAATTAATTAATTGATTAGTTTAATTGAAATAATTAAATGTGATTTAATTAAGTTTAATTAAACTATATATTATGTGAGGAAATTAAATTTAAATAAGATTTAAATGTGTATGAGATTAATTAATTAATATGATTAATTAATTAACATTTAATTAATTGATTTAATCAATTAATTAATTGATCTTGATCTAATGGTCAAGATTGTTTCCTAACCTCACATTAGGGTTTCCTCTCTTATAAAAGGAAAGATTATGAGAACCCTAACCCTAAGCCTCATTCTAGCCTCCCTCACATATTCTCTCAAGAACTCTAGAGAGAAATTTTCTCTCTAAGAGTTTTTCCCAATCAAGATTAGTAGTCCCACAACTAGGTTCCTAATCTCAGAGAATAGCAGGGTAGCCTCGTGGTGGTGTCCGTTGAAGTATTCAGAGTCGTCAACGGAGGTATGTTTTTCACCGCTTAACTTTTTGCCAATGTATTGGTATTTTGTAGAACAAAATTAATTTACGAACGGTCCAATTGCTTCCGCTGTAACGGAATTGGGAATTCCAATCCTTTCAATAATTTGATTGGACTTGGCTTATGTCATCCGATGGATCAATAATAGACAAGTGACATTGTTTGATTTGTCAAATTTTGATGTCTATTAATTTAATTTAGGGACACGTGTAAATTTGTAATTGGTCCTAAATTTATTTTATCATTAATTTAAATTAATGACGTGTCAATTTTTGATTGACTAAAATTTACTGTTCAACAAATGCCTCATTTTCAAAATTTATGCACCTATATGCGTGCATGGATTTTGAAAAGCATGATTTAGAACAAAATATATATGACATTTAGTCATAATTTTAATTAATCTCGATCGGTGAAATTAATTAGAATATTAGCTTACAATTCTGAATAATTTTCTTTCTAATGCCAACATTAACTTTAGCCATATTTAAGATTTCTTTTCTTTTGACATTTTTTTTTTATTTAATGCCAAAGAATTGAACCATAATTTTGATTTCCAACATTTTTTTTTTTCGAATTGGAATCTTGATTTTAACCAAAATTGTGATTTGTTTTTCTACCTTGGACATGAATTTGGAGGTAGATTGGTACTTTAAACAAAAGTTGGAAGTTTTTCGGCTTGTCAAGTTTATTAGGCCAAAATTTCCCTCTTGATTCACATAATTTGGAGGCAATTTTTTTTTTTTTTAATCTTAATAACAATTGTAGGAGATTCCTTGCCATATTTGATTAGGCCAAAATTTCCTTGGCCAAAATCAAGACTTTCCATTGTGTGTTTGACCTAATTTCTCCCTTATAAATTAGAGAGGTTGCAGAGGCCAAGAACACAAAGTCATTCAAGCAAGAAGTCTAAGTAAAAAGAAAAATTCTCTTCTTCTGTTTCTCTTTTCTTTCTTTCATTTGACTTCAAATGTTCATACATTTTCTTCATTATGTAGGTCTTGAGTTCGAGCAATAATCTTTCTTCCTGCTTTTTTTGTCGCGGTAAAAAAAAATCTCTTGAAACCTCATTTTAGCTACTGCCGTCAATCAATCTTTTTAATGGTGTTGCCACCGCTTAATGCATAACAACATGTTTACCGTCTGTATTCCATGAAACACATGACTTATAGCAGCAAGTTGTACAATTTTTTTCTCATGTGTATATATTTAGTGTCGCAACTGCCAACATCAACATACATACCTTTTTTTTAGGCAAATTCACAAATGCAACTTTTTTTTTGGTTGCCACTTCATGTCTTGCACCTAAAAAAAGAACATATATGAATGCTTTTTAGGTTAAGTGCTGCACAAACATGCTCCAACCGCAAACTTTGACTTTTCAACGTTTCTTTTTTTTTCTTTTTTTTTTCTTTCCTTTCCTCTTAACGTCTGCCATTTTCTTCCGGCCACACTGCTGCATACATGCACAACATAAACATTTTTTATATGTTGTTTTATATGAAGCATTACTAGCTTCAAGATTGTGATCTCACAAAGCCAAAGTCCAAGTAGCTGGTATCTCTTTGTTGTTTTATATGCATATGAGCATGTTGATTTTGCTTGAATGAATTGTGTCGAAGTTTGATTAAATCTTTGAGTCATTGTCCCATTGAAACTTTTTAATGTATTTGCATGCTTCCATTTTAATGTGTTGGATACTTTTAAACCATCTTTTAGGAAGTTGATGAGTCCGTGAAGCAAGATTTTGGCAACATTGTTGTGCACTCCCTTGCTAATGGAACAGAGGTTTTGAGCTAGAAGGTTTCGTTCAACGATAGCCTTTGATACCTTGTTTGTCCCCTTTAAAACAAAGATGTTGTTTTATAATGGGCAACAATGTTAGAAAAACGTGGAAGACAAGTATGAGTGGAGATGATTTTTCATTCAACTAAGCATGCCTTTATATAGGCTTACAAAAGTAACCATAGAGTACCAATGGTTCAAAACTTTAAATGTGATAAAATGCTCATAACTCACCTAACTCCCAAAACTCAAAAGTCACCATTGGTTACAAGAAACCAAAAGCCAAAAGTCACAAAAACCAAAAGTCACACTAAATGCCACAAATAAAGTTTAATAATGAAAAAACTTTTCATTTTCCCAACACCCCCCTTAAACTTGATTTGTTACACCAAGTAAACTTCTCATTCTGATAAAAGTCTCCAACTTGAGGGGCTTTGTGAAAATGTCTGCCGCTTGGTCTTGTGACTTGATATATTTGAGTTCCACTTCTTTATTCGCAACGCAATCCCGAATGTAGTGAAATCGGGTATCAACGTGCTTGCTCCTCCCATGAAATACCGGATTTTTGGCTAAGGCAATGGCCGATTTGTTGTCAACAAAAATCTCCATTGGACCTTCCATTTGAAACTTCAACTCCTTCACTAAGTTTCTTAGCCAAATTGCATGACATACACATGAAGTTGTCGCGACGTACTCCGCCTCGCATGTTGATAATGTGACTATGGGTTGCTTTTTTGACATCCATGTGAACGCCGTTTCACCAATAAAAAACACAAACCCCGTAGTACTCTTTCGATCATCCAAGTCACTACTCCAATCACTATCACAATATCCAACAATATCATAATTGCTAGAAGAGACATAGGAAAGACCATACCCCAATCGTCCCTTTGATGTAGCGAAGTATCCTTTTTGCCATTTTGCAATGCGTAGTTGTCGGCTCCTCCATAAATCGACTAATAATTCCAATTGAATAAAGAATATCCGGTCTTGTGCATGTCAAGTATCTCAAACTTCCAACCAAACTTTTGAAATATGTAGAATCTACCTTTTCTCCTCCACCTTGCTTGGTGATTTTGACTCCACATTCCATCGGTGTTCCAACTGGATTAGCATCATCCATGTTGAACTTTTTGAGCATTTCTTTAGCATAGCCCTCTTGGGATATAAAAATCCCATCTTCGCTTTGTTTGACCTCTATCCCAAGATAGTAACTCATGAGACCAATGTCCGTCATTTCAAACTCCTTTGCCATCTCTCTTTTGAACTCATCAAACATGCTAGGATTGTTTCCGGTAAATACTAAATCATCAACATATAAACAAATGATTAGTATGCTTTCACCTTGCATTTTGATGTAAAGGGCATGCTCATAAGGACACTTCATATACTTCTTCTCTTGAAAATACTTGTCAATTTTCGAATTCCATGCTCTCGGTGCTTGCTTCAAACCGTAAAGAGCCTTCTTCAATCGAAGCACTTTGTTTTCTTCACCCTTGACTTCATAACCCAATGGTTGCTCCACATAGACTTCTTCCTCAAGAATTTCGTTCAAGAATGCTGATTTGACATCCATTTGATGTATTTTCCAATGATTATGAGCTGCCAAAGCAATAATCAAACGAATAGTTTCAAGGCGAACAACGAGGGCAAATACCTCATCATAGTCGATGCCATGTCGTTGACTATACCTTTTCACCACTAGTCTCGCCTTGTGCCTTTCAACATCGCCATTGGCCTTTCTCTTTGTCTTGTATAACCACTTCACTCCGATCGGTTTGTGCCCTTTTGGAAGCTTGGTCAACTCCCATGTGTCATTTTTTTCTATCGCTCGAATTTCTTCATCCATTGCATCCTTCCATTTCTTGCTTGCAATGGCTTCTTGGAAACTAATGGGTTCACAATCACCAAAAAGACAATAGAGAATTATGTCATTTTGATTTTCATTTACCTCATTAAGTTCCTGTAGACTTCGGGTTCCTCTTGGACCAATTTCATTCTCAGAATCGCTGGATGAACCTTCAAATGGCGATCGATCGGTTGAATGTGATGGCACTGGACTAGGAAAAACTTCACCCATTTCATCTCTAGTTGGCTCATTTTCATCGCCTTCTTCAAAATATGGAAGGAAATCATACTCCTCCTCCTGTATATTCCAATCCCAAGATGCTTGTTCATCAAAAACAACATCACGACTAATAATTACCTTCTCATTCAAAGGATTGTAAAAGAGATAACCCTTTGAACGTGCATCATAGCCAATGAAGATGAGTTTCTCGCTTCGATCATCGAGCTTGGTCCTTTTTTCTTCCGACACATGAGCATATGAAATACTCCCAAATACCTTGAAGTGACCAATTCCAGGCTTTCTTCCATTCTAAGCTTCTTGAGGCGTCTTGTCAAGCACACTTGTGGTTGGTGCTCTATTTGTCAAATAGACCGCACAAGCTACGACCTCCGCCCAAAATTCCCTTGGCATTTTCTTTGTCTTTAGCATGCTTCTTGCCATATTCAAGATTGTCCGATTCTTCCTCTCCACCACGCCATTTTGTTGTGGTGTCCTTGGCACTGTTAACGGACGTCGGATGCCTTTTTCATCACAAAACTGTTTGAACTCATTTGATGTGAATTCACCACCTCGATCAGTTCTCATGGCCTTGATTGTAAGATTGCTTTCATTCTCCACACGTGCCTTAAATCTCTTGAAGATTTCAAATACTTCCGATTTTTCCTTCAAAAAGTACACCCATGTTTTTCTAGAAAAATCATCAATAAACAGAAGGAAGTATTTACTTTTACCATGAGACTCCGGTTTGATCATTCCACACACATCAGCATGGATGAGTTCTAGAGGCTTCTTGGCTCTTGTCATAGACTCCTTCGGAAAACTACTTCGATGATGTTTGCCAAGTAGACATCCTTCACACACTTGGTTCGGCTTGTGAATGTGCGGTAAACCCCGCACCATTTGCTTCTTCGACAAGTCTTCTAGACTTCCAAAATTGAGGTGTCCGAACCGTAGATGCCATAACCAGGAGAGATCCTCATAACACGTCTTCAAGCATTTTGGAACATCATTACATATATTCAAAGGAAACATTCGATTTTTTGTCATGGAAACTTTAGCAATAAGTCTCTCATGATCATCCCTCAAATACAAACAATTGTTTTTCATTTGAACTTCAAAACCTTTCTCTAACAATTGTCCTACAGTCAATATATTATTTTTTATACTGGGAATGTAATAAACATTTGTAATATATTGATTTTCTCCATTTTTTAACCGAATGAGAATTTTACCTATTCCTTTGATGGCGGCCAAAGAATTGTCTCCAAAGGCAATATTACCTTTCTCCATCTCATTCAACTCCACAAACATCTCGCGTTTTCCACACATGTGGTTTGAGGCTCCGGTGTCAAGATACCACATACTATCTTGACTCTCTTCTTCTCCCTTTGAAACCATAAATAAGGTTCCATTCTCCTCTGCATAATTAGATTGCCCTTGATGGGCTTTTGATGTGCTGGCGGTTGATTGGTCATGATGCTTTCGATCACTTGATTCTGATTGAGATGAGTAACACTCATTTGCATAATGTCCATACTTATTATAATTATAACATTTTACCTGAGATTTATCTCTCCCAGATCTTCCACCACGTCTTCCACGACCTCGGCCTCCTCTTCCTCTTGAGGAATCACACTAATTTTGAGAAACATCAGTGTTGGTTTCACCTCTTCCACCACGGCCTCGACCACCGCGACCTCTTCCACGTCCACGACTATTCTCCTCCTTGAGTTTGAGTTGGAGAAGTTGTTCAACGGTCTCTGTTTGCTCCATCCTCCTTTTCTTTTTCTCCTCATAGGCTTGCAATGAGCCTATAAATTGTTCAATCGTCATAATCTCGAGATCCCGTGTCTCCTCGAGATTGTCGTGGCAATAATCTCGAACTTTGTATTTAGGCTCCGTAGAACCTTTTCCATGACACGAACATCGGCGATTTCTTCACCGTTCCGTCTCAATTGGTTGACGACGGTCATTACTCTTGTGTGATATTCCGCTATCACCTCTGTCTCCTTCATTTGTAAAGATTCAAACTCACCACGTAAAGTTTGCAACCGTACCTTTTTCACACGATCGACTCCTCTATGAGTCGATTGGAGCTTGTCCCATGTCGCCTTTGATGTCTCGGCATTGGCAATGGTCTCAAACGTGTCTTCGTCCACCGATTGGTACAAGATATAGAGGGCCTTCTTGTCCTTCTTTCTTGTCTCCTTTAACGCATCTCTTTGCGCTTGATCGGCTCTAGCTTCCGCCTCTTGGAAACCGTTCTCTACGATCTCCCACACATCTTGTGCTCCTAGTAACGCTTTTATCTTGATGCTCCAATTGTCATAGTTGAGCTTGGAAAGCATCGGTAGTTGAAGCGAACCCATCCCACCGTTGGCCATTTCTCTCAATTTTTTGATACTCGCTTTGATACCACTTTGTTAGAAAAACGTGGAAGACAAGTATGAGTGGAGATGATTTTTCATTCAACTAAGCATGCCTTTATATAGGCTTACAAAAGTAACCATAGAATACCAATGGTTCAAAGCTTTAAATGTGATAAAATACTCATAACTCACCTAACTCCTAAAACTCAAAAGTCACCATTGGTTACAAGAAACCGAAAGCCAAAACTCACAAAAACCAAAAGTCACACTAAATGCCACAAATAAAGTTTAATAATGAAATTTTTTTTCATTTTCTCAACAAACAAAACCTATGTTTGAGACATCTTGTAATGGTTATCTAGTAGCTTTATCCGCATCAAGCTACTCTTATAATATATATCTCCACTTAAACATTTTGTTCCAATCATTAATCCAGACATGTTAAAATATTTCCTCAAACACCTTCGTTTTTACCTTCTACATAAGTGCACAATAGCCCAAGCCTTTTCTTTTTCCAGTTATTTGTAGGCGAGGCAACGAAAGCATATAAAAGGAAAACTTTGGTTTTTTGTTATAGGTGGTTCTTCATTATCCCTCACATACATAGCTTCTGAAAGGATCATTCCATGGTATGTATGTAACATGTTTGCTTGGCAACCTTATATTCAAAGAAAATATGTTTGGCCTGCAACGGTCGGTTTTGGCACTCCCGCAACATTTTTTTCTCTTTTTTTTACTGGCTTTTTTTTTTTTTTGCTATTTATATTTCTTTCTTTCATAGGATTTTTAATTAACAAATTTACTTGACGCTCTCCTTGGGCACAACATCACTCTTTGACCACCATCTAAAAGGTATATACATATTCAAACTCTTTTTTTTTTTAACATCCATATATTCCATCGGTGTCCTTATTGAATATGCATATATGAACTGCTTTGATTGTGCCGTGAAGCTTTTTGTCTCCTACTTTTTTTGTGCACATATATTATTGCAATTTGTTCCTTTCTTGATTGAATGTGCAAGCATCCTGCAACGGTCGTCACCAAATTCCCTTGCAATTATTTCACTCCTGTCTAGACCAGTCACTTTGATGACTGTAGTATCCCGCAAGGGTGGTCACCAGATTCGTCTACATTGGTCGTCATCAAATTCACTTGTAGTGATTTCACTCCTATCTGGACCATTGATAGCACCTAATTCGTGCTATCTTATTACCGCTAATTTAAGCCCGTTAGTAGCATTTTACGGTTTATATGTTTCTTTTACAGGTAATTCAAGCATTAGGTGATTTGGGAGCGTACCACGTGAATTGGTGGTAATTCAGACGATTTAGCGTGTTTTTGAGCCATCTTGATGTTGATGAGGTGAGAGGACCCGAACTGATCGAGGTAGGCTTGAAGACTGGTGCCAAGGAGCCAAAAGTTCGATTCCCAAAAGAAGTAAACTGAGAAACACCAAGATAAGACTGAGAAGAAAGGCAAAATGCTGGGATTTAGGACAGCATCGAGATGCTACCCTTAACATCTCGACGCTACCTCGAAAAATTTCGAAAAAATTAGCGTAAGCATCGAGACGCTACTTTCTTAGCGTCTTGGCGCTACGACAACTAATATAAATATATTAGGTCTCTGTTTTGGCCGCCGTAGGTTAGAATTTAGTTTTGTTTTCCGATTCCTTACGTTTTCTTTTGGTTTTCTGAGTTACTTAGACTTTGTTAAGTTGATTTTCATGCATTGTATTGCAATTATATGTTATTTCATTTCATCTATGAGTAGCTAAACTATCTAGAATCGTTGGATTGGGGATTGTTTTGAATGGATTGATACTTTGGCTGAGTTTTCTGGTTGTTGAATGAATTTCCTGCTGTTTATTTGATGCTTTTCATGTAATCTTGTTTAAACCAATGCATGTTATCAAATTCTTATAATTGATGCCTCCTAGAATTTAGTTTCGTGCATTCTATCAGTTATTTGAGATAGCCACTAGGTCGAGGCAAGTCCGTCATTAATCTCGCATGTTTACTGTAGATTCTTGATAAGCCTAAGATACATGTTAAAAGTTGATCTAATTGAATCTCAATTTTTATTCTTTTCGATTATTTCAATTTCGAGCCCTTGAATTTAAAGTGGTCAATTTTAGTTAGTAATTGCATAGATCTCGGGTTGCTTAAATAAAATCGGTTAGATATAGCTTGGTGATCAT
Organism: Luffa aegyptiaca; assembly: GCA_017139565.1. NCBI lineage: Eukaryota > Viridiplantae > Streptophyta > Magnoliopsida > Cucurbitales > Cucurbitaceae > Luffa > Luffa aegyptiaca. The sequence goes on from CM029397.1 coordinate 9,638,932, forward strand.
TGGGCTAATGCGAGGTAGCGAGCAAATTCTTTAAACTGATTAATTAGATTAGTTGCGGGATCCCAGGCTAATTAGTTATTTATACACAGGCTAAGTAGGGGGATCCTCCGTGTAGTCAAGAAGCACTGTCGAACTCATTTAAATTGCATGAAATTATTTTTAGAGAAAACTAGAAAGCCTAGTAACAAACCATTCAAGCATTGAACCCCCAATCTAGCGATCTTCTGTTTCATTGAGTTTTATCTTAAATTCTCTTCATTTTAAGTTTTCTTTATTTAGCTTAAATTTGCATTCTGTCTTTTATTTTGTTTCATCGCGTTGCACTCCCAAAACTCCCTTTTTGTTTGTGTTCTGCACAAAACCTACACTCTGCTAGAACTCTCTTCCCTGTGTTCGACCCCGACCACTGTTACTCCAGAAGTAGTTCAAGTGTCGTGGATACAAATTTTATTTGGCGGTTTGACAATCCGATCAACCAGTACTAGTCACTTTGATGATTGTATAGTATCCTGTAGGGGTGGTCACCAGATTTGCCTACATTGGTCGTCATCAAATTCACTTGCAGTGACTTCACTACTATCTAGATCAGTCACTTTGATGACTGTAGTATCCTGCAGGGGTGGTCATCAGATTCGCCTGCATTGGTCGTCATCAAATTCACTTGCAGTGACTTCACTCATGTCTAGATCAGTTACTTTGCTGACTGTAGTATCCTGCAGGGGTGGTCACCAGATTTGCCTACAATGGTCCTCATCAAATTCGCTTGCAGTGACTTCACTCTTGTCTAGACCAGTCACTTTGATGACTGTAGTATCCTGCAAAGGTGGTCACCAGATTCGTCTACATTGATCGTCATCAAATTCACTTGCAGGGATTTCACTCTTGTCTAGACCAGTGACTTTGATGGCTGTAGTATCCTGTAGAGGTGGTCACCAGATTTGCCTACACAATGGTTTCACTCCTGTTTAGACCAGTCACTTTGATGACTGTAGTGTCTTACAGGGGTGATTACCAAATTTTTTGTTAACTTGTTTTTTTTTTCTTTTAATTTATTATTTGCACATCATTTTCTTGCTCTCATAGTTTGTTGGAGAAGACTGACATCGTTTTTTTTTTTTTTGTAGAGAAGCATATCTCCATCATGATGTATTTTACTGAGCATCCTGATCTTAAGAAAAACTGTCTGGTCATCTTGGAGGATAGAGATCAACCTATTGAAAATGGAGTCATTCTTCATGTATGATAGACGGTGCATCGAAACTTAGGACATTGCAACCTTCCTTAGACAGTTCTAGTGTCCTATCTAGATGGTCTGAAGGGAGGCCCTTGAATCAAGAATCATCCCTGAAAGTGTGGTTTCTAGAGTCTCCAATACATAATAAAGTGTCAAGTCAAAATCTAGAATCGACACTAGGTTGTCAAATTATTGAGGTTAAAGCTCGTTGGAGTTCGTCATTTAAAATTCATGGAGAATTCAATTACATCCGCAATTATTGGGAATGTGGTTGGAAATTGTAGTTGCTCGCAATGAGATGCCACATAAGAAGGCTCGTCTGCTTGATGCTATGATGACTTCCTTATACACCAACGATCGTAACGCTGATATAGTTCTAGCCTTTTGTGAGGCATGGTGTCCTTCAACAAATACACTTCATAAGTCGTCTGAAGAATTGTCTATCTCCTTATGAGACATGTGGAGGTTAGGAGGTCTTTCCATTAAAGGGAAATTTTATGATGAAGTTATTCCTTGCTGTAAGGAATTATTAGCGTGTTCTGATCAAAACTATGAATGCCTCCCAAAAAGTTGTGAGTATCTTTTTGTTGTTTATTATTATATTGCCTCTCAGATGCGTGATCATTCCCAGATTTCCATTAGTTCATGGATTTCTTTTTGGTTTAAGAGAGATTTGAAGTATGAGAAGCCTCTCGCTCGCAAAACAAAGAAAACTAGTCGTCCTTGCTCGACTCACAATCAAGATGGATTTCCCATCAAGTGTCCTGATTGGTCTGAGAGAAAACTTAGTTATTTTGTGAGTTGGGTGTAGAAGATGAATTGAGGGAAAGGCATACTTGGCAACTTTTCTATCTTGTTGGTTGTGTGTTTGTATTTCCCTGTAACGACCTAACTTCTCATAACTAATTTCTAGGGTCATTACCACATGCATGCCAACTTACTTTTAGAAAAAGGATTGTTGGAAAATAAACATTAACACAAACATTTGACATAATTTTAAAGAAAGAAAGCCTTTCAGCCTGGGATCCCAAATAAAGCAAGAAACTTGCAACAACTCCATTAAAACAAAGGTTTTCTAAAACAATATAGAGACATATTTAAACCCTTAAGAACCACCATTTACAAATCTAACTAAAAGAAAAATGAAGAACTAAACTACGCGGAAGTCATGATCACATATTTTCCATGGCTTGTCAGCAGCAATCCGTCACATGCTTTGTATGTCCTTGCTCATACGTGAAAGGAAACATTTTGAAAAAATGAGTATTAAAAATACTCAGTAAGTAACATTTCTACTGGAAGGAGATTTACATGCATTACAGGGATAACTTGAGGTCAGTTGCTGTTACAGGGCCTAATAGTCATTTCATTTCATTTCATTTCATTTATCATGACGTACGGGTCACGTGGACAATTAACCAGTCTGTCACATGCTTACCAACTCACTGGAGGTGCACAAGTGGGAATCGTGAGAGATCTCTACTTTTACTGATGGTAGAAGGCACCCAGTCAGTGAAGCCAAGTCTCACCGATCAAGGCACCTATGTGTGCATAGCACTCTAACTACCAACTCACTAGTGGGGCATCCATGGGTTTTTAGTCAGAACTTTACTTCCACAGATAGTAGATGGCACCTAGTCTGCGAAGCCGAGTCCCGCCCATTTAGCTCCTCATCTCAGTCTATAAACATCTCAATCCTTGGCGTTTAATTGTCAGACCCTACTGGGATAAGTAACTTATCCTCATTTCGTATTAGGGCCCCTATTAGCAAGCTTAATTTGCAACTTAACCATCAAGTTTCTTTCCATACAGGTTTCTAAAGGGCTAATCTCACATGTACTAACTACCTTGCCTTTCATCTCATTCAAGCACATATATCATAACCAACATCCAAAACACTAAATAGAAAAAGGCATATGTATAGTTTAGACAGCCAACAGCCAAAATCAACACAACATAATTCAAGTGACATTACTAAACTTAGCTTCGTTATTCACTGTAATGCTACCGAAAATTCGGCAGCTTAACAACATACGTATAGCTGACCCCAAATTTTCTTATCACCTGTAAACAAGAGGATACGCTTCTATATTCAAAATATCCAACTACAAACCTCCACAACACTTCCGATCAAATGAATAGACTCCGAACTTCCACAAAACAAAGCGAGTCAGGTCTCGCATCCACAACTCAACCATATAGAACATCCTATCTTCCCCAACATAGAGCATTCAGAGCATACAAGGTTTACACAAGTAGAACATTCTATACTTACCAACACAAAATATTCAGAGCATTCAACAGTGACAAACACACGCATAACCAGAAGATTTAGTATTGCCAGAACACACAATATCCAACATTCCATATTCCAACATACATAATCGATGTCTCCTGTTTTATACTATTCAAAGCATGTAACAATTCATAATAAGTAGCCTAGCCTAGCCAAGGCTTTCCAAGTAGTAAGGTTACTTACATTGATGTAACTGATTCTTGACTTATGCAAATCCAATTAGCTCAATATGGCACTGCTCACAACCACAAATAATTCGATCTAAAATCACACATAAAGTTCCAACAGTTAGGAGAATCAAATTTCCATAATTTTGCTAAAAACCAACTTGATTTAAATAGGTAGAAACTAACCCAAACGAAGCCAACTTGCTACCCGAGTTCTAATATTGCACCAATTTAAAGATTCAGCCTCCAAACGCTATGGGTACCTTAGATTAGCCTGCAACCTACTTACCCACGCTTGAAATCGTCGAAACTCAAAGACTCACTGCCTGAATCGTTGGAAACCACGAAGGAAGGCTTGCTCTTCAACTAACCCCACGAATCTGAGGGAATCGTGACCTCCACGCTGCCTGAGCGTCATCCATGGGCCAAGGAAGATGGAGAAGTGACGACAACGGCGGCGTTGGCGTGAAGGAGGTGACAATGGAAGAGAGGGAGAGTGAAAAAGAGAGGGCTGGTGACTACTGACGGCGACGGCGGCGACGCTCCGAGCAAGGACGAGACGGCGACGTGCGGCTACAGACGAGAGAGAGCTGAAAAGCGAGGGAGATATAGAGGAGAAAGTTTTTTTTTTAAAAAAAAAACCCATTTGACCGAAACTTTGGGGGGAAAAAACGTGAAAATTCCCCCTTGTTCCTCCCTCCTTAACCGAGTATAAAACCCACCTTTCCCTTTTCTTTTTTTTTTTTTTTGGCTCTTACATCCCCAACAAGCAAATTTCTCTTCGTCCAGAGGCCTTCAAAGTTGCAAGTCGAATGGCTGAAGGTTATGCTTTTAGTCTTGCTATTCCGATTTTGGCTAATATCTATCATGGATTGGGTCAGATTTATAAAGCATCTCCTTGGATCAGATGCTTAGAGGCTTGTTTTCCTGTACATTATGTTTAGGCTTGGCTTGCTTATTATTTTAACTTGTACTATGCAGTTCCAGAAAAATGCATGGGCCCGATGATAGTCGCATTTTCTGGAGAGGGTGGAACTAAATAGTTTGACTATTTTGAGGGTTGTGTACATATTCATAAAGGAAAATATGTATCATGGCATGCGGCTCTCCATCCCAACAATAAAGGCATGATTTTGAAAAATGATGACAAGCTGTAATTTTGACATTCCTGATTCTTTATAAGCATTCGATCGTGCTTTTTATCTTCACGATGTGGGTCTTCGATGGTCATTGAAGCTTATAGTCCTTGTCGATTTAGTCAAAAATTTGGATTTTACCAAGATGTGCCAAACGATCTGAGTGAAGAAATTCCTGAGGCTAACTAAGACAATGTACTGCATCTTTGGATGGTATGTGTTCAATTAAAAACATTGTCTCAAGTTTATCTTCTTGCACATGCATTGAATCCACACATCCAAATTACCCAACGTTACCGGAGTTGGTGGTTGGCAAAAAATGAAAATTATCTTGAAGAAGTCATAGAAAAGTTGGTGATGATAATAGAGGTAAAAGGATTTGCATGTTTGAATCTGGTGAGCTTCTTTCTAGGGATAATGAGAGGAGTCAAAGTAGTAGTGGTGACCATCATTGGAAAAATCCTAAAAAGACCAATAAACCATCAATATGTGAGGATGAATTTATTTATGTGGTTCCTAACACTTCACAATTTTTTGAACTCACTGAACCATTAGTTAGTGCTCTCATCCCTTCTTCGTGTCTCATTATAATATATTTTTTATTATTATTAATTTAGTTTTGTTTGTTTTGCAGTCGCCTTTAAATTATCACCTTATAGAAGCTGGAGGGCATCATAGCCCATCTTCTTTTACGAGTCTGCACATTTTTTATTATGTGGCTGCACGTCTTGAAAATTTCAAAGCACCGATGGATAGAGTTGTGACTCAATCTTGTGCTCCTGCAGCTAATGAGATCCTAGACAAATAAAGGCAACGACATAGGTAGCTGCATTTGAGGTCTCTAATTATTGTGTTGACGATGTGATTTCTAGCTATAAGCTACAGGCTGCCCTTTGCCATGTGGGAGAGTATACAACAGAAAATCATATGCACTTGCTTTGACAAGATACCTCGCCTTGAACAAGAGATGTTCAAAATATTTCACGCAATTTCTGAGACTCGTGCATCCAGCCTGGCCCCTCTTGCAGAAATTGTGAGTGTATATTTCCAGAAGGTAGAGAAGGTATAACCAACTACAGTAATCATTTTCTTCTCAATTAACTTTGGCGAGTAAGACTGATAAGTGCCAAAATATACCTATTTTCTACCCTTTATTCTCAGCTTATTTCTTGTGAAACTTGTATGTTTTTTTTTTATCAAATCTACTCATCCTAAGCCTAAAAAGTATCGAAGTTGGTAAGTTGACACTTAGAGAGTCATGTTTGTCAAATATTTCTTATTTATGCTTAAATGAACTCATTTTGATATGAATTTGACTTATTTTTACATGCTACAGAAAAATAGAGGAAAACAGGGCAACAATAGAAATGTGATCGCTTGTTTGCCAAGGCTAAATGAAATGCAACCGCATTTCCGGGAAGAAACAGAAAAGTTCGAGTCTGTCACTGGTCGTTTTGAACGAGCTTTTCATGCACCTAACCGGTTGTTTTAACTCCGAAACTGACTGGGCAACCTGCAAGCATCACTTTCAAGACTCCTCAATGACTCCACACTTTATAAAAGGCCATGAATCGAAGGGAAAAACAAGCATAACTCACTGGGATGTCGTGAGTGGTGAAAAAACCCTAGTGTCAGACCCATGAGTCGTGTTGCCCGCAGTCCTTGCTAGAAGACAAAACTCTAACCCTAGTTAGACATCAAACCATTGTGTTTATAGAGATTTCACCTTATTCTCACCTTGTATAAGGAGAGTAGAGTGTCGTGAGAACTCTAGAAGGGTTGGATAACTAGAAAACCCTAATTTTAGCTACTGCACATTATTTTCCAGCACCTTGTTCTTTTCATTAATTCTTGTATTTATGATAAGGGTAAAAAATATACCTATTTTACCCTTATATTTAGCTCATTATCTTGTCAAAGTTGTATGTTTTAGATCAAATTTACTATTCCCGAGCTCAAAAAGTGTTAAAGTTTATGAATTAGGGAGTTGAGAGTCATGTAAGTCAAAATATGCTTATTTGTGCTTAAAAAGACCCAATTTTATATGAATTTGACTTAATTTGGTGTTGTGCAGAAAAACAGAGGAAAGTTGGAATTCCCCAGAAATGCGAGGGAAGGCAAAATCCAAATGCGACCGCATTTCTGGAAAAACAGAGGCAGTTCCGAGTCCGTCGCGGGTCGTTTTGAACGAGAGTATTACGCACGTAACTGGTCGTTTTGACCCCGAAATCGACTAGGCTACCTACCAGCACCATTTTCGCCAGCTCCTCAACTACTCCCCACACTATATAAGACCTTGATTCGAAGTGAAATTCAAGCATAACTCACTGGGAATAAGAGGGTGGTGACAGAACCCTAGTTGACGCCCTTGAGTAGGGATGCCTGAGGTCCTTCTTAGATGACTAAATTCTAACCCTTTAGTTAGACATCAAACCTGAGTGTCTGTAGAGATTTTCACCCTATTCCCACTTGTAAAAGAGAGAGTAGAGTGTCGAGCAAACTCTAGAAGGATTGGATAAAAGAAAAAAACCCCTAGTTTTAGCTACTGCACATTACTTCCAGGAATTATTCTTTTCATTATCTCTGTATTTCTACTTCATTATGTCAATGAAAAGTTATTCTTTTGCATCTTATTCCATCATGCGTAACTAAATCCCATTAAGGGGTTCAATATAGTGAATTCCGTTATGGTTCAATAGCTTGAAAGTATTTATTTGCTTAAGTTCTATTCATTGCATGTCACTCTTTATTGAATATCATTCTAAATCTTGTTGAGTTTAAATTGATCACTTAGACTTTGGATGCTATGTGAGTTTGATCTCGAAAGGGACGAACAATATCAATTTTCATAAAGGTGATATAGGAGAAAAGGCTCGAAAGAGTGTATTTGGTGTTATAGGCGAGGCTGCCTAAGGCACCCTATAACAACTATAGGGTTATAGATTGCATGCTTGATTTATCTATGTCGGAGTCGAGTCACAGAAATGTGCATAACGGTGCTCGCTTTGCCTTCTAACGGTTCTTGGTAGCAAGGCCAAGTAGAAGTTAAATCTGACCCAATGCATTGAATAGACTTAGGTTTAATAAGCTATGATTAGAGTTATTTGCCTTTGGGATGAAACTATATTAAACACCTTGTTTATTTATCATTGTTATTCTTTATTTGTTTGTTTTGTTTATTTTCCAAAAATCATCATCAATTATTTCTTGGGTTACCATATCTAAGCAATCTTTGAACAGTTTCTTCTTCAAATCTGTGTTTCCAATTTAGTCCTCGTGGGATTGATACCCTTGGAATACTTTTAAGGTTTTTATTACTGCATGTGATAGTGTATACTTGCACTAGGTTGGCTGAATTATTCTTAATCTTTATTTACCATCTTTTTCTACATCCATATTCATCCAGCACACCACGCATCAATTTACCATTTACTTATTCAATGAAAATTTATTTGTTTACACTTTTATCCATCATGTATAGCTTGAAAGTATGCTTGTTTGCTTATGATTTATTTATGCATGTCTTCCTTTATTGACTGTCATTATATCTTGTTAAGTTTAACTTGATCACCTAGACTTAGCATGCAATGTGAATTCGATACCGAGAGGGTTGAGTAATATTGATTTCCATAAAGGTGATATAGGAGAAAGTGTAACGCCCCGGGATTTATTAAACTATCCTAGCGACATTACTAACTCAAAAACTCTTAACCAATTGGTAACGAACCACTCTAAACCGAATGCACCAAAAATTTCGACAACATAACGATGTAAAATGAACTAATCCAAAAATTTTAACACCTGATAAACACATCCAACACTCCCAACATACACAAAATCAAACTCCACCAAACTACAAGCAATTTTCTCAATCTATCTTCCCTATACGAGTCAGGTCTCGTAACATCATGCAATAAACTAAAGACAATGCAACAAAACATAAGACATCTCATTATCAAGAATAACTATTCCATTAGCAACATACTAGCTAATACAAATTACTTTATTCCACTAAGCTAACAACAACAATAATCACCAGCTCCTAAAACAGAGAATCAAACCATCTAGGTGAATCACTCACCACGACAACAATGTCTCAACAAAACCAAAACAAAACTAACCAAAGCAAACATAATAACACCATAACACCCTAGGAATGTTGGGGGGAGATGGGGAAGGGGGTATCAGTATAACCGCTGTACTGGTAAGTAGCTTTCACATGCTAGATCACAAGAATCGACCAATGTCAAACAACATGCTTCTCACATGCAAACAACATGCTTTAAAAGCAATAAAAAACCATCATGCTCACAAAGCAATACATATCCATCATGCACATGTTTCCTACGGATTTTCTCAAGGAGGATCGCTCTTTCTTGTAGAGTTTGTAGTTATGGATGCACTTAATCAGATTGTAGCGTGTGTTGTTTCGGTTTCTATGAGCTAATTTACTTTAGGCATTGGTTGAGAATAATGTAATTGTCATTTCTTTATAATCTAGCTATTCTGTTTGATCTATGAGCAACTTGATTACCTGTTGATCTTAATTTCATTTTATGCCCGCCAGGCCAGCTGCTATGAATAACTTCTCTTAGTTTCAGGGATGATTTAAGAGTTGTGTGGCTCGTAATCACATTAGATCGTTGTTGTTGGTGAACGCCAGTAACTGAGCTAGGGATAGCTAGTTGCCTAATGCTTGATCAGTAGAACTTCATTGGAGTTGAAACCTATTCCAAAAAATCCAGAGTTCCGGGAGGATTCTGCTGATAAGACTGCAAGAGATTGCCTAATCAATAGAATTGCTAGAACATCTTTTTAACAATTACAGAAGTCTTAACCAATTCTTGTTTCCAATCTGTCTTCTTTATTCGTTTACATTTTTGCTTTATTATTTCTTTTATTCCAGCATTATCTAAACCAAACCAATTTATCAACCTTGAAATCACTAAAAGACTAAACAAAATAGGTAAAGTGAGACTATTCAAGACCTCGTGGATACGATAAAATACTTATTACTTGTTGCAGATTATGTACACTTGCATAGTATTTTGGAGTTAATTCATATCATATTTTTAACAACTCCAGAAAGCAACAAGTTTTTAGCGCCGTTGTAGGGGACTTGAATTTTTTTTTATCAGATTTATTTTGTGCGTGTGTTTTAGTGATTTGGTGCATGAACTTTTTTATTGTTTCTTTTTGTTTTGTAGGTGTGAGATTGGTGTATGAGCGATCCTCCTAGGGTGAGATTGAACTTGATCCAGAGATTGAACGGACATTCAGAAGGAGAAGAAGAGAACAGCAAAGGAATTCCAATCCGATGGCTGATCTTCTGAGACTTCCAAATATTCCAGAAGGTTAAGTTGATCCCCAGCAGAATCGTGAGAGGCAGCAAAATCCATCGATGAAGCAAAATGGACAGCAAAATAACCAGGCTGAGAACCCTATTCTTGTGGCGAATGATAGGGCCAGAGCCATTCGAGCGTATGCTTTCCCGATGTTCAACGAGCTGAATTCAGGGATTGCGCGTCCTCAGATTGAGGCAACAAACTTTGAGATGAAACCGATATATTCTAGATGTTTCAGACCGTCGGTCAATTCCATGGTTTACCATCTGAGGATCCCCATTTACATCTTAAGTCTTTTCTAGGAGTTAGTTATCCAAGGAGTGTCAAGAGATGCTCTTAGATTAACCCTATTCCCGTATTCTCTTAGAGATTGAGCGAAGGCATGGTTGAATTCTTTTGCTCCAGGGTCAATTAGTACTTGGAATGAGTTAGCGGAGAGGTTTCTTAGTTAGTATTTTCCACCAACTAGGAATGCCAAGTTGAGGAGCGAGGGACTGCTTGTTCAGGGGGCACCCTTCAGAGGATCCACATTCCCACCTTCGATCATTTTTAGAGGTTTGTGGGACAGTGAAGATGAATGGAGTGACGACTGATGCTATCAGATTAAGACTATTTCATTTTTCCGTGGAAGATAAGGCAAAAGACTGGTTGTAATCATTGGAGCTTGGAAGTATAAATACTTGAGCTAGCCCAGGCATTCCTTACCAAATTCTTCCCACATACTAAAACCACCAAGCATCGCACAGAGATTGGGACGTTTAGGAAGAACGATGATGAACAACTCTATGACGTGTGGGAATGGTACAAGGAGATGCTAAGGATGTAGGAATGTAAATCACTCTAGTGGAAGCAATTGGCGATCTTCGACGTTTAATTACATTAATAAGCATGCATTTTAAACCGAAAAAAACAGAGGCAAGGAAAACTTACCTTTGTATCTTGAATTCGTGCAACTACATGGATGTTTCTTCACACGAACACTTCATGGACGACCATCAAGATCTTCCCCGCTATTCTCCGGCCTTATAACTTGCTTGTGGGAACCGATCGTGATGAATTTTGGAAGGAAATAGCTTGAATACTCAAGAATGCTCAAGCACAAACTAGAGAGAAAAATGGTGGTTCTTGAGAGAGAATTTTCTATTCTGTATTTTGCATGTTGAACATCAGCCAACTCCATCATCTTTACTTGAATAAGAAATAAGCTTATATATGAAGGCACATGAGTTACTGGATTTTGATGAATCAAAGGGCAAGGTGGCTTTACATGGAATTATGCATGTGTTGCCTTCTAGAGTGGGTTAAGAATATGACAAAAATGATCTATAGAATACTATGCAAGTGCACATAGTCTGCAGCAAGTGATAAGTAATTTATCGTATCCACGAGGTTTTGAATAGCTTTCACTCTACCTATCTTGTGGAACTTTTTAGTGATTTCAAGGTTATTAAAATGATTGATTTTGAAATAATGCTGAACCAAAAGAAACGACAGTGCAGAATGTAAACGGATAAAGTAGACAGATTTGAAACAAGCGTTGGTTAAGATTTCTGTAATTGTTAAAAAGATGCTCTAGCAGTAATAATGATTAGGCGATCTCTTGCAATCTTATCAGCAGGATCCTCCCGGAACTCTAGATTTTTTGGAATGTGTTTCAACTCCAATGACGCTCTACCAATCAAGCACTAGGGGACTGGTTATCCCTAACTTAGTCGCTGAAGTCCACCAACACATACTAATCTAGTGTGATTAAATGCCACACACCTCTCAAATCATCCCTGAAACTAAGAGGTGGTATTCATACCGGCTAGCGAGGCGGGCACAAAATAAAAATAATCACAACAAGTAATCAAGATGCTCAAATCAATATTATTTGCTAAAGAATGAAGTACGAGAATTACACAGGTTCTAACCAACACCTAAGTAAATTTAGTTCATGGAATTAAAAACAACACACGTTACAATCTCAGTAAGTGTGTCCATAACTACAAGACTTTTACAAGAAAAGATTAATTCCCTTGCAAAAATCTGTAGCTGATGGTCTTCTTGAAATCTTCAATCGTTCCTCCTCTATTCAGCTTCCAAAGATGGAAAGTGAGTCTCCAACTCGGAATGAATTAACTTGAGACAGCTACTTCCTTTTATAGAGTGTAGTCAATCCTAATTAGGTCAAATAATACACGTGGAACACTCTCCCAACTTCTAAGATCCGAGATTGCTTCTAAAACCACCACCTCGTTAATGAATCACGTGCGGCTCACGTGGCCAGTTTTGCTCTTCGCTTTGCTGGATCATAATATTTGCTCTCTCAAGTCGCTCATCATTAATATCTCTGCAAAATAACTTCCAAAGCATCGATTCTTCTAAATAGGATAAATAATGTAATATTCACCTAATAACATATCTATTTGACACAAATGACACACAAAACACTATGGAAATAAGGCCTAAATAACTCCCTTTTGGAGAGTTATCATACCCCCAAGCTTGAACTATTGCACGTCCCGAGCAATACTAACTCATCTTTCCTTGAAATTTTCAAAACATTGATCATAGCACAACTTAATTAAAACAGATTATCTAACACTCCCTTCAACCTTTACCTGATCATCCTTCAAAACCACGCACGTTGCAACAAAGTGATTCTTTCAGCACTGAACAAATTATCACCACCTTTAACTCAATCCTAAGAACTAACACAGCCCAACTATATTATCAGACATTCCTAACAAACTTTTCCTAGGGGATACATTCTTTTTTTTTTCCAGACTTAAAGCAGCCCTACATTCATGAGCTCTTAAGCATGAGATGACCCATTTTATGATGCAGTATACCCTTGCCTCAAGCTCATCACCATCTAGGCTAAACACTCATTATTAAGCCCAAAAATCCTTAGTTATTTATCCCTTGCTTCTCAAAATGGCGACATTTTTTGATGAAGCTCACCTAAACATTGAGAGATAAAAAACTGCTAGATTATCATTCATCCTTCAAAAGTTTTGCTCTTTTAATTTTTTCAGCAAAATTTTCACTATTTTTTTTTATATATATTCATTTTTTCATATTTCCTAGGCCATCTTTTGATGCAAAGACAAACTGTGGGTATCACAAATGTCCCTGGTTACTCAACAACCTAGAAAATCATTATGAATATGAAGGAGAGGAATGCTCGGGCAAAATAAGCGGAATTGCTAAAAGTCCCCCAAACTTAAATTATTCATTGTCCCCAATGAATATGCACATAAAACCTTCCCCCAAACTTAAATTTTTCTATCTGAATTTTAAACTAAGCGTGGAACTAGGATCTAACCTAAAAGTGGATCAAATAAATCAATGCTACCTCAGAATCTTCTTTGTCGCAGCGATGACCAGGCTTAGAAGAATTTCTCAAGCAAAATTTTTCTGGAGGTCAGAATACCTTGTTCTAATTTAGCTAACTAGTCCAAGCTTCAAAAATTCAGAAGTAAATGTTAAGTTAGGAATGCTCAGATGTGCCATAGAACAGGGAAAACATCATAAGTTTCATTAAAAATAAAGGAAAAGATTTACAATAAGCAGAATAATTTTGTGGCCCAGAAAAACAGAAAATAAAATCATTAAAAACAGAAAACAAAACAGAAATATCAAAAGAAACTTGGGTCAGAAATACGGGAGCAACAAAAATATTCGAACAAAATTAATGCTCGCCCAACATATCTTTCTTCAATCTTCCTAACCCAGATCATCCTCTTCGTCCTCTTCTCTTTCAGCTAGCGGCGGTGGAATCCAAGGGTTAAACAGATCATCGGGGAAAACTGGGAAGGCAAGATATGGCTTCGAAAAATTCGACTGCAGTGCCTTCCTTAATGTGGCATCCCTTCTCTTAACATAAGTCCAGTAGGTCTGAGCTTGCCTCTCAGCCAACTCCTGCCTACTGGCTGAAAGTTGGAGTTGTTCTAGAATTTGATGGATGCCACACACTAACCCTCCTTGTCGTGCTTCTTATGTACGTTGAACCTTGCTAGGTTGGGTGTGTCAATAATCCCCTTATCAAACAAAATCACATCCTCTGGAGTTGTGGACACCTCTACCCTATTGCACAACAGCGTAATGGTATTCGAAAAAAATAATTGCCCACCTTTTTGCGCTAGCAACCAAAAATTTCGCTGGCTATTATCTTACCAACGTCAATACTCAGGGACCTTAAAATCGCAAAAACCAAGAGCATTCTGTAGTGGGAGACTGTAGAATCGTGGGTTGTCGGCAGAAGTCGCAGTTTAACAAAGCCCAACCAGGTGTTGGCTTCGCTTTTCAAATAAGCAGCCTGAAAGGTGCGCTTTTCTGTCTTTGACAGCCTCCACTGAGCCCCTTCAATCCCAACTTCTCTCACGGCCGCACTCAACTAATCGTTAGATGGTGCTACCACCATCTCATTATAACCGGTGTGGGGGAAATCTTGGAGATTAAACAGAGAGTTTATCGCACCTGGGCTCTAGTCCACAACAACCCCTCTCACGATAGCCTAAAAACCATCCTCTTCATCTATATTGGCATAGAACTCTCAGACAATTTGTGAGTTGACGGATTCCGGCTTCGCACAGAATTGCTCCAATCCATGATTTGTGATCCTAGCTCTAAGAAAATGTGATAGATCTTCTCCAAACACTCTCTCAAATAGAAAGTCCTGTTTCAACATCTCTAAATACTTTACTCTGGCAAGATTGTTGACAAAGCGCTCATACGGCAATCTTAGTTCCTCAGATCTCAACCTCCTCTGCTTCAGCAACTCCCTTGCCCTTATCTTCCTTTTGCGTCATCACAGCCTCCTCTCCAGTTTTCTTTTCAGCTTCCTCTTTCTCTTGATCTTCCTTCTCTGAATCAGTCATTCGCGGAGATGGAGTGTCCGTTCTAACCACCTTGATTCGTCTCGCCTTTTGCTTGCGGCAGCGACGTCGTGGTGGCTCCGGCACAACTGCTCCCTGAACCTCTTGAACCTCTGTTTCATGTTCACCTCACTGTCGTACATCCTTTACTGCCTTTTCTTGAGTTTCTTGTTTTAGTTCAACAATCTTTTCTAAATCTTTTTCTTTCTCAGGATCCTTTGGTTCTTCTTCTGTGACTACTTCCTTAGCAATATCTTCGATGACCTTTTGTAATACATCAGAAACCTCAACCTCTTGTAATGGTCTAAGTCGCTTGGCTTCCCTCTCTTCAGGCGTTCTTTTCTTCTTCGCCTTCTTCTTTGGTGCTTCGGGTGTCACTGGCACCTCTTCCTCTTCAGCGTCCCTTCTCCTTCTTCCTATTGTTTTTGCCATTTCAGACTTAGAGTATTTTTACTCACAGAAACGAAGGAAAAGTAAAAGAAAATAGGAAGCAAAGAACGAATGCAAGATGAAGATGAACTGAAAAGAAAAACTTACCAGAGGTTAGGTTAAATAGGGCTCCAACACTTTAAATCCTAACCGAAAAGATCTGCCCCAATTAAATAAAATTACCGTTTAATCTTGCATGTAATCATGAGAATTAAATCCCAATAAACGGTAAAATTCATCTCGTGGTAATTGCCCGATGCGCTGGCTAATGGATAGATCGTCGGATCTACACTGCGTGATACATGGAAACGTCAGATGCTCCACACGTTTTACTTGCCCACAGAAGGATTAAATTCCAAGCGGTAAAAATATTTAATTCTTAATCAATCCCATTAAAATCTGACAAAATATTTTGATCCCAACCAAAAGATTGCGAAAACAAAGTGATCAGCAAAGATATTCTTCTAGAAGAATCTTTTATCAAGAAATTCAAATTCAAACTTTGCCAAACTCAAATCAAATCAAATATTCTTTATCCATGCTGAATAAATCAGAACAAATACATTAATACAAACTAAAAATAAAAATAAAGATTAATCTAATAAAAGATAAAATCAAATCAGCTAATTCAAATTAATCTTATCCGAAAATAAAATATAATTGAATCGAAAAATAAAATCAAACGAAAATTAAATCACCGAAAATAAAATCAGCTAAAATTAAAAATAATCAAATCTGAATAAAATAAAATCAAATGAAATCTAAAATCAAAATTACACAGAATTTAATAAAATCGAACAAATTACTGGGAGCTTGAAAATATTGCAATATGAAATGCTCTCGCAAAAAGCTTTCTCTCCTACTCTTCAACCAACGTTAGGGAAGGATATTTCGAATGAAACTTCTCAGCCCGATAATGTTTTACACGCTGTCCATTAACTTTAAACACTCTCCCATCTTTTTGATCTCTCAAGGTAATTGCTCCATGTGGAAAAACCTCCATAACAATAAACGGTCCAGACCATTTAGATTTTAATTTCCGAGGAAACATTTTTAATCTAGAATTATACAATAAAACTCTTTGACCCTTAACAAATTCTTTAGGTTTTATCTTCTTATCATGTCAACGTTTCGTCTTCTTTCTATACATTTTAGCATTTTCATACAAAAACTGACGAAACTCCTCTAACTCATCAAGCTGCAGCAATCTAATTGCACTTGCACGACTCAGATCAAAATTCAGTTTCTTCAAAGCCCAAAATGTCTTATGTTCAAGTTCTAACGGTAAATGGCAAGCTTTTCCATAAACTAACCTATAGGGAGACATACCTAAAGGAGTCTTATAAGCTGTCCTATAAGCCCAAAGAGCCTCATCTAATCGAAAAGACCAGTCTTTCCTAGATGGATGGACTACTTTCTCTAAAATAGATTTTATTTTCCCTATTACTAACTTCAGCTTGACCATTTGCTTGTGGGTGATAAGGTGTAGATATCCTATGCTTAACTCCATATTTCTCTAAAAGCTTAGTTAAAACATTATTTAGAAAGTGTGTACCCTCATCACTAACAAGAGCTCTAGGTGTCCCAAGCCGCGCAAAAATGTGCGATTGAAGAAACCTCGACACCGTCTTAGCATCATTCTGATGACATGCTATGGCCTCTACCCACTTGGACACGTAGTCAACTGCTAACAAAATGAAAACATTGTCGTTAGAAAGAGGAAATGGCCCCATAAAGTCAATACCCCATACATCGAATAATTCTAATTCTAAAACATAAGTAAGAGGCATTTCATCTCTAGGTCCTAAGTTCCCTCTCCTTTGACAAGCATCACATTGCTTATAGAACCAATGTGCATCCTTGAATAAAGAAGGCCAAAAAAATCCACATTGTAAAATCCTCATAGCTGTCTTCTGTCCACTGAAATGGCCTCCATACGGGGAAGAGTGACATTGCTCCAAGATTTTCTTTGCTTCATCACCTGAAACACATCTTCGAATAACTCCATCAGAACACTGTTTATACATAAAGGGTTCATCCCAATAAAAGAATTTTGTATCATGCTTACACCTTTGCCACTGCCTCCTATCCATATCAATAGGAGTGACTCCTTTTACCAAAAAATTGGCAATATCTGGATAACTTGCAAAAAGCAAGTTATTTGTCCTCTAAACTTAGACTAAAACAAGGGCAAAAGAAACACAGATGCGTTGCTTCAGCGCATAAAGAGGGAAAATGTGATAATTTTATGCGGCGAGACGTATTCATGTATGCGGTATGAAATTATAAAATATAGGGCGCTAACGCAACTAATTCGGTTGTTTTTCAAGTGTCTTCTTAGCGCAGGCACACATCTCAAGATGATCAAGAAACAGATAAGATAATGAAAGGACAAGCGCTGACACAACCAACGCAAGTGGGCGGAAAAAGGGGAGAAAAAGCTAAAGCAAGTTGCCTAATGATGATTAACGCAAGTTGCTAAATTACTTGGAGAAGTCATCTTTCCTCACCTATAAAGAGAAGCCAAAGATCAAATATCAGGATCATTCTTGATTCATTTTTCTGCTCAAGAGGGAGAAGAAGGAAGATCAGCAGAGGAATCACAGAGAGAGCTGTGATTAGGAGCAAACTTATGCTTGTAATGTTTTCTTCTAGAATGTCTTGTTTTGCTCGCATGAGCTAAATTCTTCTTCAAGGCTTAGCGCAAGCACCTCATGCGGTGATAAGTATATTTTGTAAGCGCATATTTTGAGTTAAATGAAAAATTAATTGCTTTCTATTTAGTTGCGATACTATTTTCATTACTAACTCCCGCTTGGCCAGCCGGATGCAGTAGCAGCATGCTAAATCCCTGACAGGTAACGCATGCAGACATCTCTAAGTAGAGCAAGTTAGCACATGTCATGTAGTCTTGGTAGCGTTAAAACACTACCGCTAAAAGATAGTGCACGTATGAGCATAGACTGTGTTGTGACTAACGCAGTCCCTTGTAAGTTTTAGAGAACTATGCCTAAAGCATGAACTAGCCAAATAACTTCTTGATAGTTTATGCCAGACGCAAAGGAGTACGGGAAGGGAAACTTATGATATTTTCTCACTTAGGCATTAATGGATCAATTAATCAAAGTATGCGCTACAAGGTTATTATAAACACATGAGGTTGCAACCGCAACAGCCTTGATTATTCTCCTTATAAATTTTCCTTTCATTCTCGTCGCATGTGTTGTTTTTATGCAAATAGTCACTCTTCAAATATACCAAATCTTTTGTTTATTCTTTTAAATAATATCATACGTTCTTGAGTTTAGATCAGTAAATATTGTCAAAAGACTTTGCGAATATCCCTTCCCTGAGGAATCGACCCTGGACTCACCAGGTATTACTTGATTAAAGTCAATTTATGCTTGGATTGATTATTATCTACGACAATATTTCTGATTATACTAAGACAACTGACAACCAACCAAGTTTTTGGCGCCGTTGCCGGGGAAGGGCAACGAAATTTTTTTATTGATTTTTCTGATCTGACACTCTGTTGATATTATTTACTGTGTTCCTTATCGAATACTTTTTCTCCAGGTAGCCAGAGGTTGTATGCGTGCCGCTCGACGAATCGATTCCGAAGTTGATCCTGAAATTGATAGAACATATCATAGAAGAAGAAGAAATCGAAGAACCCGAAGGCAATCAGGAGAAATGGCAGCACAACCAAACAGACCATTAAATCCCATTTAGATGGCTGATGATAGGGCCAGAGGGATTAGAGACTATGCAGCCCCTGCAAATTGTAATTTTAATCCAGGGATAGTTCAGCCCACTCTTGAAACAGAAAGGTTTGAATTAAAACCAGTGATGTTTCAAATGCTGACAGCTGCAGGACAGTTTGGGGGAAGTCCAGCAGAAGATCCTCACTCCCACTTAAAGTCATTTCTGGATATTTGCAATAAATTTATTCTCCCAGGTGTAACACATGAGCAATTGCAAGTTATCCTATTTCCTTACTCATTAAGAGATGCGGCGAAAGTGTGGCTTAATCAGCAACCAGCAAATTCCATCGCAACATGGAATGATTTGGCTGAAAAGTTTCTAGAAAAATACTTTCCACCCACCGCAAACTCCAGATTGCGGAAGGAAATAATGACTTTCACATAAATGGAAGACGAAACATTGAGCGAAGCATGGGAAGGTTTCAAGAGCTTGCTACATAGATGCCCGCACCATGGACTACCATTATGCATTCAATTAGAGACCTTCTATGTAGGTCTTAACAAGAACTCGCAAGTTTTGGTAGACTCATCCGCAAATGGTGCACTACTCAGAAAAACGTATGACGAAGCCCATGCAGTCCTTGATCGTATTGCATGCAACAACTACGAGTGGGGCACTGCGGAAGATAGAAGAAGGAGACCGATTAAAACTAGCACAGAAAGTTTTGAAGTGGATCCCATAACTTCGGTGAACGCAAAGATAGATGCGTTGACCACAAAAATGGATGCACTCACGGCTAGCACAACACTTCTAATCGCACAACTCAACGCAGTTGGGTGCGGGATTTGCAGTGAAGGTCACACGCATGACCAATGTCCTTCAAACCCAGAGTCAGTCTTCTATGTTGGACCGCAAGGAGCCGTGCACAACAACCCATTTTCAAACACTTATAATCCAGGATGGAGAAATCACCCGAACTTTTCATGGAATGGTGGTGCAAATAAGCAGCCACAACAAGGTAATGCAAACCCTGCGCCCAGATTATTTAACTCTAACAATGATCAATCCTCGCAGGGACATTTTCAGCGCAACACAGACGGAGGAAACCAAAGAGCATCATCCTCGAATGCGTTGGAAAATATGATGAAGGAATTTATGGCGAGTCAAAAGGAGTATATGGTGAAGAATGACGCAGTGGTTCAGAGCCAGGCCGCATCTCTGCGCAGTCTGGAAATACAAGTTGGACAACTTGCGTCAGAGTTAAAGAATAGATCTGCCGGAACATTGCCCAGTAATACGGAGGATCCAAAGGGGAAGGAGCACTGCCATGCAGTGACTCTTCGTAGTGGAAAGCAATTGCAGGTAAATGACCCTACGCCAATACAGGACAATTTGCCTAAAAATGCAGCTGCAGAAGATCATAACCAGACGCAAGAAGAAAAAGTAGCTGAGGATGAAGAATCCAAAAAGAAGGAGGTTCACGCAGAAAAGGAGCCTGACGCATATAAGCCAACAATCCCTTTTCCTCAAAGGTTGCGAAAGAAAAATGATGAGGCTCAATTTAAGAAGTTTTTGAATGTCTTGCGAGAGTTGCATATCAACGCCCCACTTGTAGAGCCGTTAGAAAAAATGCCAAGTTATGCCAAATTCTTGAAAGACATTATGATGAATAAACGACCGTGGAAAGAGTTTGAAACTGTTGCGTTGACAAGTGAGTGCAGCGCAATACTTGCCAACAAGCTTCCCCCAAAATTGAAAGACCCTGGAAGCTTCACAATTCCTTGTTCAATAGGAGGAATCGATGTGGGCAAGGCATTATGTGACCTGAGCGCAAGCATAAATTTGATGCCATTATCTGTTTACAAGCGCCTAGGGATCGGAGAAGCAAGACCAACAACCGTTACGCTCCAATTAGCAGACAGATCTGTGGTCCACCCAGAAGGAAAAATTGAAGACGTTTTGGTCAAAGTTGACAAGTTTATTTTTCCTGCAGATTTTATCATTCTAGATTATGAAGCTGACAGAGAAATTCCCATTATTTTGGGAAGACCATTCCTTGCCACCAGCCAAACACTGATTGACGTACAAAAAGGAGAACTGACAATGCGTATGAACGATCAGAAAGTGGTTTTTAATATTCTCTCCTCATTAAAATATCCTGATGACAACAAAGAATGCGACATGGTAGCTCGCATTGACGTATGCTCTCCGCAGGAAATGCTACAATTAAATGCGTTCAGCCCCATGAAAGAAGAAAACAAGGAAGAACAGGTGGAAGAAAATTGCACCCTGGCGCAACATGAAGAAGTTATCCATATGCTGGATCTGAAAGGAAGAATCCCCACCTTGCCTTCTATAGCGCAACCCCCTGCGCTAGAACTCAAGCCATTGCCTACGCATTTGAAGTACAGGTTCTTGGGAGAAACAGAATCACTCCCAGTTATCATCTCATCAAAGCTCAATGCATCACAAGAGCACCTGTTGATGCAAGTCCTCGCAAGGCATAAAAAGGTCATTGGGTGGAGTCTAGCAGATATTAAGGGAATTAGCCCCTCATACTGCATGCATAAAATCCGGCTGCTAGATGAATCCAATGAATTTGTTGAAAGACAAAGAAGGCTAAATCCTGCGATGATGGAAGTCGTGCGAAAAGAAATTATTAAGTGGCTCGACGCAGGTGTGATATATCCCATCGCAGACAGCAGATGGGTGAGCCCAATCCAATGCATGCCCAAGAAAGGTGATATGACAGTGGTAGCTAACGCAAACAATGAGTTGATTCCATCTCACACCACTACAGGATGGCGCATATGCATGGACTACCGCAAATTGAACGCAATCTCTAAGAAGGATCATTTCCCTCTTCCATTCATTGATCATATGCTGGATCGTCTTGCGGGACAAACATATTATTGTTTTCTTGATGGATACTCTGGATACAATCAAATTACCATTGCGCTAGAAGACCAAGAAAAGACTACATTCACCTGCCCATATGGCACCTTTGCATTCAGAAGGATGCCTTTTGGATAGTGTAATGCGCCTGGAACATTTCAGAGATGTATGATGGCCATCTTCTCAGATCTACTAGAAAAATCCGTGGAAGTTTTTATGGACGACTTCTCAGTTTATGGGAAGACCTTCGCAGACTGTCTAACGCAGCTAGAGCAAGTGTTAAAGAAATGCGAAGAGACCCACCTAGTACTAAATTGGGAAAAATGCCATTTCATGGTAGAAGAAGGCATTGTCCTAGGCCACCGCATATCAAGCGTAGGAATTGAAGTCGATAAGGCGAAAATTGATGTCATTGAGAAATTGCCACCACTAACTTCTGTTAAGGGAATTCGAAGCTTCTTGGGACACTCGGGATTCTATCGCAGATTCATCAGGAACTTCTCGCATATTACAAAGCCACTATGCGCATTGCTGGAAGAAAATAGAAAATTTGAATTTTCAGAGGAATGCGTCAAGGCATTCAAGGATTTGAAGCTTGCGCTAGTGAGTGCACCCATTCTTGCAACTCCCGACTGGAAGGAGCCTTTTGTCTTGATGTGCGATGCTAGTGACGTGGCAATTGGAGCAGTGCTGGCACAGAAAAAGGACAAGATTCTGCATCCCATTTATTATGCCAGCAGAACATTGAATGAAGCACAAACAAATTACACGACAACCGAGAAAGAATTATTAGCGGTTGTATATGCATTTGACAAATTTCGTGCTTATTTAATTGGCTCCAAAGTCATTGTCTACACAGATCATGCGGCGATAAAATATCTCATCACAAAAAAAGATGCGAAACCTAGGTTGATCAGATGGATCCTATTGCTGCAGGAATTTGACCTATAGGTCAAGGACAAAAAGGGGAGTGAAAATTTGGTCGCAGATCATTTGTCACGATTGGAGAATCCTAAGAAGGTGGATGCGCCAAGAATCCCTATCGCAGAAGAGTTTCCTGATGAAAAGCTTTTGATGATTGAAGATGAACAGCCTTAGTTTGCAGACATTGCAAACTACCTCGCCGCAAGAGTCTTACCTGAGGAATACTCAGCGCAGCACCGTAAGAAATTCTTTCATGAATTAAAATTTTATTTATGGGATGACCCTTATCTCTATCGCAGGGGACCTGACCAGATCATCAGGAGATGCGTTGGACATAGAGATGCGTTGAAAATTTTGGGAGCCTGTCATAAAGCCCCATATGGGGGACACTTTTGAGGCCAGCGCACCGCAGCTAAAGTTTTACAGAGTGGTTATTGGTGGCCCACCTTGTTCCAAGACGCAAAGAAGTATGTGGATAGTTGCGACAAGTGCCAACGCACTGGCAATATCAGCGCAAGGAACGAGATGCCACAAAATTACATAATAGATGCGGCGACGATTGCAAAATTTCTCAAAAAGAATATTTTTACAAGGTTTGGTGTGCCACGAAGGCTGATTAGCGATGAAGGGACCCATTTCATAAATAAGGTCATGAATAAGTTGTTGCAGAAATACAATGTTAAACATCATATCGCAACAACTTATCATCCGCAGAGTAATGGGCAGGCCGAAGTATCAAATAGAGAGATAAAGAAAATTCTCGAGAAAGTTGTCAGCACAAGCAGAAAAGACTGGGCGCAACATCTAGATGATGCGCTATGGGCATACCGCACAGCTTTTAAAACACCCATAGGAACATCTCCATATGCGTTGGTGTTTGGCAAGGCTTGTCATTTACCCTTAGAATTGGAGCACAAGGCGCATTGGGCAATGAAACATCTAAATTTTGATCTAGAGGTGGCAGGACAAGAAAGATTGCGTTAGCTATCCGAATTGGATGAATTCAGAAGATGTGCATATGAAAACGCCAAGATCAGTAAAGAAAAATAGAAACAATGGCATGATCGACGAATATGCAAGAAGGATCTCCGAGCATGTATGAAAGTATTATTATTCAATTCTCGCTTACGTCTCTTCCCAGGAAAACTAAAATCCAGATGGTCGGGCCCATTTACTATCCATAAAATATGTCCACATGGGGCAGTGGACCTACATTCTACTGATGGAAAGAGAATTTTCAAAGTCAACGGGTGATAACTGCCCAAAAGGTAGTTATTTAGGCCTCATTTCTATATTGATTTGTGTGTCTTTTGTGCTTAATAGGGTTGGTTTTAGATATATATTACATGTTTTAACCCATTTGGAAGAATGGAAGCTTTGGAAATCATTTTGTGCAGAATCTGTTGCTGGGCGACTTGAGGGAGCAAATTCTGTGCTGCAGCAAAGCTGGGAGCAAAACTGACACGTCACAGCTCGTTAGCCGATTTAATGAACCGAATTCTGTTGAGTTATTCTCGGAATAAAGGAGCAAGGAGAGCCATCCACGTGTCTAGGTCAACCTAATTCAAGCCTCATTTCCTTCTATAAAAGGAAGTAGCCGCCCAAGTCAAATTCATTCCATCCTTGGGAGAAAACATTCCATTCTTGGAAAGTTCCGTCCACCTTTGGGAGCCGAATAGAGGAGAGAGATTGGAGACCACCTAGAAGACCATCATTGCAAGCTGATCGAGGAGATTAGTATTTCCTTTTATTATCTTGTAATTATGGACATGCCTACTCAGATTGTAGCGTGCGTCTCCATGCATATTATGAACTAAGTAGCTTAGGCGTTGGTTAGGAAACAATGTGATTGCCGTGCTTAATTTCTAGTAATAAATATTGATTAATGCATCTTGATTAACTGTTGTGCTCATTTACATTTTGTGCCCGCCTGGCCAGCCGGTATGAATACCTCTCTCTAGTTTCAGGGATGATTTAGAGTGTGTGTGGCGATTAATCACACTACGATCATTGTGTATTGGTGAACGCCAGTGACTGAGCTAGGGATAGCCAGTTGCCTAGTGCTTGATCGGTCGTACTTCATTGGGGTTGAAACACATTCCAAAAAATCCGAAGTTCCGGGAGGAATCCGCTAATAATACTGCGAGAGTTTGCATGATCAATAATATTGCTAGAGCATCTTTTAAAACAATTACTAAATCCTGACCAGCGCCTGTTTCTAATCTGTCTGCCTATCCGTTTACTTTCTGTTCTGTCATTTCTTTTGCTTCAGCATATTTCTTATAAAAACCAATCATTTTTACCATCTTTGAAACCATTAAAGAATTATACAAAATAGATAAAGTGGAAGCTAGTTCAGGCCTTGGATTGATAATACTTAATACTTGCTGCGGACTGTGTATACTTGCACAGAGCTCTAGAGTCCTTTTATACCATATTTTTACTCACTCTAGGAACCCAACAAGTTTTTGGCGCCGTTGCCGGGGACTTGAATAAGTTTTTATCTGATCTGTTTTGTGTATGTGTTTTAGTGGTTTGGTGCTAGAACTTTTTGATTGTTTCTTTTGTTTTTGCAGGTGTGAGTTTGGTGCATGAGCGATCCGCCTGGGGTGAGATTCGAGCTTGATCCAGAAATCGAGAGAACATTCAGGATAAGAAGGAGAGAGCAGCGTAGACAGCAAAATCAAATGGCTGACGTGCCGCGTCTCCCGCATGGTCCAGAAGATCCAGCTGATTCCCAGCAGAATCGTGTGCTGCAGCAAAACCAGCCGCTGGAGCAAAATAGACAGCAAAATAATCAAGCTGAGAATCCTATCTTGGTAGCGAACGATAGGACCAGAGCCATTCGAGCATATGCTTTTCCAATGTTTGATGAGTTGAATCCAGGGATTGCACGTCCTCAAATTCAAGCGGCAAATTTTCAAATGAAACCGGTAATGTTTCAGATGTTGCAAACCGTGGGTCAATTCCATGGTTTGTCATCTGAAGACCCTCATTTACATCTTAAATCTTTTCTAGGAGTTAGTGATTCTTTTGTAATTCAAGGAGTGCCTAGAGATGCTCTTAGATTAACTTTGTTCCCGTATTCTCTTAGGGATGGAGCGAAGGAGTGGTTAAATTCTTTTGCTCCAGGATCAATTAGGACATGGGATGAGTTAGCTGAAAAATTTTTGAGTAAATATTTCCCACCTAATAGAAATGCTAAATTAAGGAGTGAAATAGTAGGGTTTAGGCAACTTGAAGATGAGACTTTTAGTGAGGCTTGGGAGAGGTTTAAGGAGCTTTTGCGAAAGTGTCCCCACCATGGCTTACCACATTGTATCCAAATGGAAACATTTTACAATGGATTAAACGAGGTAACTCAAGGTATGGTTGATGCTTCGGCTGGAGGGGCCCTTTTGGCAAAAACTTTTAACGAAGCCTATGAAATTGTAGAAAGGATATCTACTAATAGTTGTCAGTGGTCGGATGTTAGAGGCACAAATAAAAAGGTTAAGAATGTATTAGAAGTTGATGGTGTGTCCACCATTAGGGCTGATCTTGCAATGATTGCTAACGCTCTTAAGAATGTGACAGTGATTAGTCATCAGCAGCCGCCAGTTGTGGAGCCTGCTGCAGTGGTGAACCAAGTTGCAGAGGAAGCTTGTGTCTATTGTGGTGAAGATCACAACTACGAGTTTTGCCCCAGCAATCCAGCTTCTGTGTTTTTTGTAGGTAATCAGAGGAATAACCCTTATTCTAACTTTTATAATCCAGGTTGGCGCAACCACCCCAACTTCTCGTGGGGAGGACAAGGGAGTAATGTGCAAACACAGCAAAAGGTGAACCAGCCTGGATTTGCTAAAGCGCAGGTATTGCCCCAGCAACATAAGCAGGCTTTGCCCCAGCAAAATTTGGGGAATTCTCTCGAGGCAATGATGAAAGAATTTATGGCTCGTACAGACACCGCAATTCAAAGTAATCAAGCTTCAATGAGAGCCCTTGAATTGCAAGTGGGTCAGCTAGCCAATGAGCTGAAGGCAAGGCCTCAAGGGAAACTTCCTTCAGATACTGAACACCCTAGAAGGGAAGGTAAGGAGCAGGTAAAGGCAGTGACTCTTAGGAGTGGTAAGCCACTGGAAGAAAGAGTAGAGCCTAGTAACACCCAAGCTGTAGAAAAAAATGGTGATAAAAATGTTATTGTTGAGAAAGAGTTGAAGACTGGTCAGGGTGCTGGAGGCAGCAATAAAGATGCTGAAGCATCTGGTTCTGTTCCAGATGTGGAACCACCTTATGTGCCGCCCCCACCTTATGTACCACCTCTACCTTTTCCACAAAGGCAAAAGCCTAGGAATCAGGATGGTCAATTTAAAAAGTTTTTAGAGATTCTTAAGCAATTGCCTAATTATGCTAAATTTCTTAAGGATATTTTAACTAAAAAGAAAAGGTTAGGTGAGTTTGAAACTGTATCTCTTACTGAGGAATGTAGTGCTATTCTTAAGAATGGGCTACCACCCTAGGCTAAGGATCCAGGATCATTTACTATACCTGTGTCTATAGGTGGAAAAGAGTTAGGTAGAGCACTCTGTGATTTAGGTGCAAGCATTAACCTTATGCCTCTTTCGGTCTATCGGAAGCTAGGTATTGGTGAAGCTAGACCTACCACAGTCACACTCCAACTAGCTGATAGGTCTATCACATATCCAGAGGGTAAAATTGAGGATGTCTTAATGAAAGTGGATAAATTCATATTCCCTGTTAATAGATGTTCAAAAAGGGGAATTAACAATGAGAGCCTGTAATGAGGAAGTAAAATTTAATGTGTTTAAGGCCATGAAGTATCCAGACGAGATGGAAGATTGCTCTTTCATTAGGATTCTGGAGAGCACACTTGTTGAGACAGCAATTCAAGATTCGGTAAATAAGCATTTGGAAGATCATGGAGAGGTTAGTGTAGAGGATTTAGAAGTTTGTCCTTTAGAAAGAAAAAATGAAAAAGAATTGTTTAGGTGTGAGGATGTTTTTGAGTCTTTAGATTTAGATCAAAGAAAGGCTCCCCCGATTAAGCCATCCTTGATTGAGGCACCTACTTTAGATTTGAAGCCCTTGCCGGATCATCTAAAGTATATGTATCTTGGGGAAGGTGAGACGTTGCCTATTATTGTTGCATCAGATTTAATGCCGGAGCATGAGGAGGCCTTAATAAAATTGCTGCAGCAATACCGCAAGGCTATTGGTTGGACATTGGCTGACATTCAGGGGATTAACCCATCTTTTTGTATGCACAAAATCACTCTAGAGGAGGGATCCTTTAGGAGTATTGAGCAACAAAGAAGGCTTAACCCTGCAATGAAAGAAGTGGTTAAAAAGGAGGTGATTAAATGGTTGGATGCTGGCATCATTTATCCAATTGCAGACAGCAATTGGGTAAGCCCTGTCCAATGTGTTCCTAAGAAAGGAGGTGTCACTGTGGTGAGCAATAAAGACAATGAGTTGATCCCAACTAGGACAGTAACTGGCTGGAGGGTTTGCATGGATTACAGGAGGCTTAATAAAGCCACCCGTAAGGACCACTTCCCTCTGCCATTTATTGACCAGATGTTGGATAAATTGGCTGGTCAGGCCTACTACTGTTTCGTGGATGGTTATTCTGGGTATAACCAGATTACTATTGCTCCTGAGGATCAGGAAAAAACCACTTTCACCTGCCCTTATGGGACGTTTGCTTTCAGGCGAATGCCTTTTGGCCTTTGCAATGCTCCAGCAACATTTCAGCGGTGTATGTTAGCAATTTTTTCTAATATGATTGAGTCCACTGTTGAGGTATTCATGGACGATTTTTCAGTTTTTGGAGGGTCTTTTCAGAGTTGTTTAGATAATTTAGGTCAGGTGTTAAAAAGATGTGAGGATACCCATCTAGTTCTTAATTGGGAGAAATGCCACTTCATGGTGAAGGAAGGCATTGTGTTAGGACATAGGATTTCTAAGAATGGCCTAGAAGTTGATAGAGCAAAAGTTGAGGTTATTGAAAGATTAGAACCACCGAATTCAGTGAAGGGGATTCGGAGTTTTTTAGGTCATGCTGGATTTTATAGGAGGTTCATAAAGGATTTTTCAAAAATCAGTAAACCTCTTTGTAACTTATTGTGTACTGATCATGTTTTTGACTTTGATGCAGATTGTAGGAAGGCTTTTGAAGCATTGAAGGCTGCTTTAATCTCAGCACCCATTCTTTGTGCACCTAATTAGAATTTACCATTTGAGGTAATGTGCGATGCGAGTGATGCTGCGGTAGGTGCTATGCTGGGGCAAAAGCAGGGCAAATTTATTCATCTTATATATTATGCAAGCAAGGTTTTAAATGAGGCACAAGTCAACTATACAACTACTGAAAAGGAGTTGTTAGCTGTGGTGTTTGCCTTCGAGAAATTCCGGCCATATTTGGTTGGATCCAAAGTCACGGTGTTCACGGATCATGCAGCAATAAGGTATTTAATGACTAAGAAAGATGCAAAGCCTAGACTAATTCGTTGGGTTTTATTATTGCAGGAGTTCGACTTGGAGATAAAGGATAAGAAGGGATCAGAGAATGTCATTGCAGATCATTTGTCTCGTCTTGATCCATCATCATCTTTGCTGAAGCAATCTGCCATTTCAGATTCTTTTCCAGATGAACAGCTTTTTGCTGTTGAGGTAAAAGTAGTAAAGGAGATCCCTTGGTATGCTGATATTGCCAATTTTTTGGTCAAGGGAGTCACTCCTATTGACATGGATTGGAGGCAGAAGAAAAAGTTTAAGCATGATGCAAAATTTTTCTATTGGGATGAGCCATTTATGTATAAGCAATGCTCTGATGGTATTATTCGTAGGTGTGTTTCAGGTGATGAAGCAAAGGAAATCCTGGAGCAATGTCACTCTTCGCCGTATGGAGGCCATTTCAGCGGTCAGAGGACATCTATGAGGATTTTGCATTGTGGATTCTTCTGGCCTACCTTGTTTAAGGATGCCCATTGGTTCTACAAGCAATGTGATGTTTGCCAAAGGAGAGGAAACTTAGGGCCTAGAGATGAAATGCCTCTTACTTACATTTTAGAAGTTGAATTATTCGATGTATGGGGTATTGATTTTATGGGGCCATTTCCCCCTTCTAATGGCAATGTTTTTATCTTATTGGCAGTTGATTACGTGTCCAAGTGGGTGGAGGCCATTGCATGCCATCAGAGTGATGCCAAGACGGTTTCAAGGTTTCTCCAATCGCACATCTTTGCGCGGTTTGGGACACCTAGAGCTCTAATAAGTGATGAGGGTACACATTTTGTTAATAATATCTTAACTAAGCTTTTAGCTAAGTATGGAATCAAGCATAAGATAGCTACCCCCTATCACCCACAGGCTAATGGTCAGGCTGAAATAAGTAATAGGGAAATTAAATCAATTCTAGAAAAAGTAGTCCATCCATCTAGGAAGGATTGGTCTTTTAGGTTGGATGAGGCTCTTTGGGCTTATAGGACAGCCTATAAGACTCCTATAGGTATGTCTCCCTATCATTTAGTATATGGGAAAGCTTGTCATTTACCATTAGAGCTAGAGCATAAAACGTTTTGGGCTTTGAAAAAATTAAATTTTGACCTGAGTCGTGCAGGAGCAATTAGAATGCTGCAGCTTAATGAATTGGAGGAATTTCGCTAATTTTCTTATGAGAATGCAAAAATGTATAAAGAAAAGACTAAGTTGTGGCATGACAAGAAAATTAAGCCTAAAGAGTTTGTCAAAGGTCAAAAAGTTTTGCTGTATAATTCTAGATTGAAATTGTTTCCTGGGAAACTAAAGTCCAAATGGTCAGGTCCGTTTGTGGTGATTGAGGTTTTCCCCCATGGAGCAATTACTTTGCAAGATGAAAAAGATGGAAGAGTATTCAAGGTGAATGGACAGCGTGTCAAGCGTTATTGGGGAGAGGAGTTTCAGTCGAAATATCCTTCCTTAGAGCTGGTTGATGATTGAGTGAGCATGATTTTTGCGGGAGCAGTTCGCAGAGCAAAGCTTTGAGCTCCCAGAATTTGTTGTGATTTTATTTTCGTTGTTATGATTTGGTTTAATTTTAATTTTAATTGTAATAGATTTGATTGCTTTAAATTCTGCAAGATTTATCCTTATTTGTGGTTATTTTTAAATTCCGTAGATTTTATTTTCGCTAGATATTTAATTTGATTAGTGTAGATTCGAGTTGGTTTAGTTTTATTTTCTGATTAGATTTAATTAGATTTTAAATTCTGTATTTATTTTCAGTTATTTGAATTTCTGTTCAGGTTTAGATTTAATAAAGATTTTCTTGATTTATTTGGCTTCAAAAATAAAAGATAAGATTTGATTTGAGCGGTTAAATTTGAATTTCTTGATTTAATTTTGTATCCGAGATTTTTCTGGAAAATAATCTTGCGTTCAGAAGGATGTTGTGAATTGATTACTTTTACCGTTTGATTTTGAATTTTCTGTGGGCAGGTAAATTGCATGGATGCTGCCACGTGTCGCGCAGGGATAATCCAACGGTTTAGCCGTTGACAGCACACAATTATTTACCATGGGCGATTGGAATTCAAGATTTTACCGTTGATGGATTTAATTTTCAGATTTGCATGAGATTTAAACGGTAATTCCATTTAATGACGGCAAAATCTTTCAGTTATGATTTGATTTGCTGAAGCCCTATTTATTAAAAGCCTTCGGTAAGTTCTTCTTCAATTTCTTGTCGTCCTTTGCCATTTGTATTCTTTTTCTTTCTCTGTGTGCTGTAAAAATTCCTTTGAGTCTTCAATGGCTAAAACGAGAGCAAGAAAAGAGAGAGATAATGAGGAAGAGGAGGTACCCGTGACCCCCGAAGCACCGAAAGTGAAGGCAAAGAAGAAGAAGACACCAGAAGAAAAAGAAGCTAAAAGAAGAAGAAGACAGCAGAGGGCTGAGGATCAAGAAGTTGTAGAGAAGGTGGTGGAAGATGTCGTTGCCACGGTGGTTGAAGAGGATC
Source organism: Luffa aegyptiaca (assembly GCA_017139565.1). Taxonomy (NCBI): domain Eukaryota; kingdom Viridiplantae; phylum Streptophyta; class Magnoliopsida; order Cucurbitales; family Cucurbitaceae; genus Luffa; species Luffa aegyptiaca. Next base: position 9,670,926 of record CM029397.1, read on the forward strand.
CGAAAGAACAAGGAGAACAAAACCCAGAGCAGACTGAGCCAGGTGTTGCGGATACCGAGGAAGTTCGAGAGGAAAATACAGAGGAAGTTCGAGAAGAAAATACAGAGGAAGTTCAAGAAAAGCAGGTCGAGGTTGTGCAAGAAGAACTTGCAGAGGTTGCGCCTGAAGAAGTTAATGTGCAAGAACAGGAGGCTCGTGTGGAGGTGATCATGCCGGAAGTGCCCAAACGCCGCCGTATAAAGCGTAAAGCGGGTCGTGTTAAGGTAGTCCGAACTGATACCCCCTCGCCTCCAACTACTGATTCTGAAAGAGAGAATGCAGAAAGAGAAGAGCGTGAGAAGAAGGAGGCCGAGGATAAAGCACGAGAGGAAGTAGAGAAAAAGGCTGAAGAAGAAAGATTGCGCAAGCAAAGGGCAGACAGGGGCAAGAGTGTTGCTGCGGCACCAGAGGAACCTGATGAAATAGAAGAGTCACAATTGCCGTATGATCGCTTTGTCAACAATCTTTCCAGAGCAAAGTATGCAAAGTTGCTGAAAAGAGACTTCCTGTTTGAGAGGGGATTCAGCGATGATCTTCCACATTTTCTGAGGACCGGCATTGCAGACCACGGTTGGGAACGGTTTTGTTCAAAGCCTGAATCTGTGAACGCGCAGTTAGTGCGTGAGTTTTATGCAAATATTGACAAAGAAGAAGGGTTCCTGGTGATTGTTCGAGGTATTGAGGTTGATTGGAGTCCTGGTGCTATCAACGCACTATACAACCTTCGAACTTTCCCCCACGCAGCATATAATGAGATGGCTGTAGCGCCATCCAGTGAGCAGCTGAGTGACGCTGTGAGGGAAGTTGGTATTGAAGGGGCGCAGTGGCGGCTTTCGAAAACAGAGAAGAGGACGTTCCAGTCAGCCTATTTGAAGAGGGAAGCAAATACTTGGATGGGATTTATCAAACAAAGGCTGCTTCCAACGACTCATGACTCGACGGTTTCTAGGGAACGAGTGCTTCTGGCTTTTGCTATTTTGAGGTCTCTCAGTATTGATGTGGGAAAAATTATTGCTGATGAAATATCTGGATGTTGGAAGAAGAAAGTGGGGAAGCTGTTTTTCCCGAATACCATTACCATGCTTTGCAAGCGAGCAGGGGTTCCAGAGAATGAAGGAGATGTGATATTATTTGACAAGGGAATCATTGACACGCCTAACTTGGCGCGGCTTCAGCGTACGCAAGAGGCACGTCAGGGTGGGCTGGTCTACGGCATCAACACGATTTTAGAACAACTCGCACTTTCGGCCAGCAGGCAAGAGTTTGCCGAGAGGCAAGCTTTAACCTTTTGGAACTATGTTAGAACTCGTGATGCCAATCTGAAGAAGGCGCTGCAGGAGAATTTTTCCAAACCATTTCCAGCCCTTCCAGCATTCCCTGCAGATTTATTGAACCCCTGGATTCCGCCACCGCCTGTCGAGAGAGAAGGAGATGGAGAAGAAGATCTTGGCCAGGAGGATTGAAGAAGGAAAATTTGGGCGAGCAAACTTTTTGATGAATTAATTTTGTTGCTCGAGCATTTCTGACCACATCTTTTTCTATGTTTGCTTGTTTTGCTCTGCTTCTTTTTAATTTTTCTGATGCTAAAAAAATATATCTGCTTATGTAATTTCTTTTTCTATGCTTTTAATGAAATTTCCAAAGTTATTCCTGTTCCATAAGCGTTGAAGTAACTCTAACTCAACTAATTCTCTTTCTGAATTTGTGAAGCTTGGACTAGCTAAGCTTAATTAAATCAAGGTATTCTGATCTCCAGAAACCTTTTGCTTGGGCATTTTCTCTGGCCTGGTCGTTGCTGCGGCAAAGAAAATTCTAGAGGTAGTGTTGACTTATGTGATCCACTTTAAGCTTAGGTCTAGTCCCACGCTTAGGTTGAAAATTCAGATAGAAATATTTAAGTTTGGGGGTATACTTCACAATTTTAATGATTCATTGGGGACAATGAATAATTCAAGTTTGGGGGACTTTTTGCTACTCCAATTGTTTTGCTCGAGCATTCCTCTCCTTCATTAAATAATTGGTTAGGTTATTGAGTAACCGGGGACATTTGTGATACCCACAGTTTGTCCTCGCGTCAAAAGGTGACCTAGGAAATATATAAAAAAAATGATGAATTATTATTTGCTGGAAAAGTGATTGTTGAAAATTTTGCTGAGAAAATTCATGGAGCAAAAGTTTTGAAAGATGAATGATAATCCAGCAGTTTTTCTGTCTCCCAGAACTTAGGTGAGCTTCATCATAAAATGTTGCCATTCTGAGGGGCAAGAGATAGAATAACTAGGGATTTTTTAGCTTAGCAAAGAGTATTTAGCCTAATTGGTGATGAGTTTGAGGCAAGGGTATACTGCACCATAAAGTGGGTCATCCCATGCTTAAGAGCTTATGACTGTAGGGCTGTTTTAAGTCTGAAAAACAAAAATATAAACCCCTTAAAAAAAATGTGTTTTAATATGTCTGATAATAGAGCTAGGCTGTGGCAAGTTCTTAGAATTGAGTTAAAAGTGGTGATTATTTGTCCATGCCGGAAGAATTATTTTGCTGCAGCAGAGCTTGGTTTTGCAGAGTGCTCAGGTAAAGGTTGAAGGTTGTGTTGGATTATCTGTTTTGATTAAGCTATGCTTTGTCTAATGTTTTGAATTCTTGAAGGGAAGGTTGGTTAGTATTGCTCGGGACGCGCAATAGTTCAAGTTTGGGGGTGTGATAACTGCCCAAAAGGTAGTTATTTAGGCCTCATTTCTATATTGATTTGTGTGTCTTTTGTGCTTAATAGGGTTGGTTTTAGATATATATTACATGTTTTAACCCATTTGGAAGAATGGAAGCTTTGGAAATCATTTTGTGCAGAATCTGTTGCTGGGCGACTTGAGGGAGCAAATTCTTTGCTGCAGCAAAGCTGGGAGCAAAACTGCCACGTCACAGCTCGTTAGCCGATTTAATGAACCGAATTCTGTTGAGTTATTCTCGGGATAAAGGAGCAAGGAGAGCCATCCACGTGTGTAGGTCAACCTAATTCAAGCCTCCTTTCCTTCTATAAATGGAAGTAGCCGCCCAAGTCAAATTCATTCCATCCTTGGGAGAAAACATTCCATTCTTGGAAAGTTCCTTCCACCTTTGGGAGCCGAATAGAGGAGAGAGATTGGAGACCACCTAGAAGACCATCATTGCAAGCTGATCGAGGAGATTAGTATTTCATTTTATTATCTTGTAATTATGGACATGCCTACTCAGATTGTAGCGTGCGTCTCCATGCATATTATGAACTAAGTAGCTTAGGCGTTGGTTAGGAAACAATGTGATTGCCGTGCTTAATTTCTAGTAATAAATATTGATTAATGCATCTTGATTAACTGTTGTGCTCATTTACATTTTGTGCCCGCCTGGCCAGCCGGTATGAATACCTCTCTCTAGTTTCAGGGATGATTTAGAGAGTGTGTGGCGATTAATCACACTACGATCATTGTGTATTGGTGAACGCCAGTGACTGAGCTAGGGATAGCCAGTTGCCTAGTGCTTGATCGGTCGTACTTCATTGGGGTTGAAACACATTCCAAAAAATCCGAAGTTCCGGGAGGAATCCGCTAATAATACTGCGAGAGTTTGCATGATCAATAATATTGCTAGAGCATCTTTTAAAACAATTACTAAATCCTGACCAGCGCCTGTTTCTAATCTGTCTGCCTATCCGTTTACTTTCTGTTCTGTCATTTCTTTTGCTTCAGCATATTTCTTATAAAAACCAATCATTCTTACCATCTTTGAAACCATTAAAGAATTATACAAAATAGATAAAGTGGAAGCTAGTTCAGGCCTTGGATTGATAATACTTATTACTTGCTGCAGACTGTGTATACTTGCACAGAGCTCTAGAGTCCTTTTATACCATATTTTTACTCACTCTAGGAACCCAACAACGGGCAAAGAGTAAAACCGTACATTGAAGGGACTTTGGACGACGTGGTTGAGACTATTCTTCTGAAAAATCCGCCTTAAAGCAACAAGACAAAATAGGTCCAGAACAAGAGTGCTCTCTGATTGCGGCAGGACCTAGCGTAAGGTAGAAGCACAACAGGTTAGAAGTTGTAATTATTTGTTTCTTCGCGAATGTTTATTTTATTGCGTTAATATTTTGGTAGTCTAGATCACATCGCATGATTAATTCACATCAATTAACATTTTGATAGAATCATTGCGTCAGTAGTTTTTGTTGCGGAGAGCCTTAGAAGGAAATCCCATCGCATATCCCAATCCATCTGCATCTCTCTCGCATTGGAGGCACAGCCATAATCATGTTTTCATTTAATGAACCGCACTAATCCCTGTCTTTGCACAATAACCGAGGAAACCGCTCACATCCCCCCATGATAAATCATGATAACCGACCTACGTGGATGCGAAAAGGCACCAGAACCAAAGAGCGCACTACCTTGCGTTAGCTATAAAATAGGGATGCGGTTTCTCTCTCTCTTTCCCATTTCCTTCATCTTCGTCATTCTTGCCAAACCCCTAAACCCTTGTTTTTCTCCTTAAGCTTCACCGAACCCTTGCAATGTCGGATTCCCAAAACCCTTCAGTTGGTGGCTACGCTGATGATGCACCCCCATCATCGCCAGAGGTGGAAGGACCACACAGGGATGTTATTATCTTCTCGGATGAGGAAAATCCACAAAACGTTGACCAAATGGAGGAAGATGAACCAGAAGTCATAGATGGGGAACAGCCCATCGGAAGCCTGGAAGCTCCGCTCGCCGCCAATCCATCCTCCTCTGTTGCGAACACCACCGAGGTACTCAACATCGCCCCATTAGACACCTCCACCTTCTCCGTACAACTAGTTACCCTTCAACCCACGCAAAATCTTCCCACCCCTCGAAACCTAACCCCATTTCCATCGCCTTTTCCCTCTGTTCCTCTTCTTCTTCCACTACCAGACGCCTCAGCTTCACTTGCATCTGATACTGTCCCTTCATCTTCTTCTCCTTCCGCAAGCATTCCCCATCCATCATCAATCACAGCGCAACCCACTTCCCCACAGTTTTCTGAGCGGGAAATGGCTGCATGGAACTCCCTAATGGGAGAATCAGGGAAAACAGGTGAAACAAGTCATCTGCGAGAAGCACAAGAAAAGGCTGCCGCAGAAGAAACCGCTCGCAAAGCCGTCGCAGCGGAAGGTGCCGCGAAAGACCAAGAAGGACCAAACAATGCGGAGGATCCGACTGCCGCAACAATGAACTCTTTCAAATATTTTCTCTCAAGAATTAATTTTGAAATTAATTCAAAATTATAAAGTTTCATAAACTTTATATTATAATGTATCAATATACATTATATGATTCCCCTAAATAAATTGAACACTTTTAATTTACAATTTATACTTAATTGTCTCAAGTCTCTTTACGAGCTACCAGTGGGACCTAATGGACCTACAGATCAGAAGCTTCAACGACACGAGACTAATTGGCTAAACTCATTAAGAAAGTTAGTCAACATTCGTTAACTGTGGGTCACTCCACTAAAGACCCACAGTTGCACTCTTCTCACTGTAGAATATTTTTGTGTCCACGGATATCGACCAATGCAGTAAGTCAATCCTTCACGTATGTTCGTAACACCAGTTGGGTCAAATTACCGTTTTACCCCTGGGTTACCTCTGGTTCCTTAAGTACCACTGATCCCTCTAATGAACAAGTTGTTTAGGGTCCAACCACTAAACAGGAGTTCCTCTCGGGCCAGGAGAGGACGGCGCGCCTTTGTTCAAGCCCTAGAATCAGCCCTTAAGGGATCACACATCTACTTACCCCAATAGGGGAAAGAGTGAATTCCATCTTGTACTGTTATGTTCCCAGCCTCCACTCGGTCTTGCCCCTGAAATGGTAGGATTATTGAAACGACGAACTGGCCACTCTCACCCATACAAATCTAAGGACAGTCCCTCCTGAAAGGGGTTCATAACAGACTCAGGATTGAAATTGAGTTACCTAGGTCATCCTATTGAAATAGAAACCTAAACTAGTTAACGACATTACATCTAGTGGTTATTATTTCGCGGTCCGGTCTTATGCAAACTCATTGCATAGGATACCCCCACCCGCATGTCTCCTACATGGATGCTTTGGATCATTGCATCTGTATCGAATACAAGGTGGGCCGTATCACATAGTGTCACCAGGATAAGGTACCCAGCCTTATCCCTATACTATAGACCTTTTAGGTTGTTACTTGGACACCGATCCCCGTATGTCCCCACATACTAGTCCAAGTTTCATTTAAACAACCTTGGATCTTAGTTTATTGGATTTAGGGTTTATTAATGCAAACTCGATTATTTAATAACTAAATTATTGAATCACTCAAATAACACTTTATTTAGATCGATTAATTTGTTTCATTTACTATCTATGAGTTTTAGGGCATAAAACCCAACAACTCCCACTTAAACTAAAACTCTAGTGGGCAATGTACACCAACAATCAAAATTGAATGAATAATCATTGAATTAGGAATAGTGGTTTGTATTAATACTATATAATACATGAAAAGTACAAATACAAATAAATATAATAAATTAGGGCATTCACAATAGTCATACACTTCTCTCACTTGCCCTAGATTATTCTATGTACATATCTCGCAGACCTAGACTCTCTAGATGACCCTCGAATACTTTAGCCGTGAGAGCCTTTGTAAATGGATTAGCATTATTTGCGCTCTATGTGCTTGTCTCTTTTGTGACTGCAAGGTTCTTTAGAATTTGCCACTGCACCACTATTATCACAATAAAGGGTGATTGGCAAGTTCATATTTGGAACAACTTCCAAATCCATCAAGAACCTCCTTAGCCATAAAACCTCCTTAGCTGCTTCACAAGCAGCGACATATTTGGCCTCCATGGTGGAGTCTGCAATGCATCTTTGCTTGATGCTACGCCAGACTACAGCTCCTCTGTTGAGGGAACACTCTGACCCTGATGTGGATTTCCTAGAATCTTTATCAGTCTGAAAGTCAGAGTCTGTGTATCTTGTAAGGATCAAATCCTTAGAGCCGTACACAAGTTGATAGTCCCTCGTTCTCTGAAGATACTTGAGGATGTTTTTTACTGCAGTCCAGTGGTCTAACCCTGGATTGCACTGGTACCTACTGACTATCCCAATTGCATAGCAAATGTCAGGCCTAGTACACAACATGGCATACATAAGACTGCCCATAGCTGAAGTATAAGGGCATTGTCTCATATCCTCAATTTCTTGAGGTGTCTTAGGACATTGTTCCTTAGACAAATGAACTCCATGCCTGAAGGGTAGTAAACCCCTCTTGGAACTCTGCATCTTATATCTAGACAACATCTTGTGTCTATATATGATGCTTGAGACAGGGCTAACGTTTTGTTCTTACGATTCTTGATAATTTGAATCCCTAGAACATACTGAGCTTCGCCCAAATCTTTCATTTGGAACTTAGTCGATAGCCATTTTTTAATGTCAGCTAGATATTCTACATCATTCCCAATGAGAAGAATATCATCTACATACAACACCAGAAAAGCTACTGAACTGTTGATAATCCTTTTGTAAACACAAGGTTCATCAACGTTTTGGTCAAAGCCATAAGATTTGACAGTAGTGTCAAACCTTATATTCCAAGATCTGGAAGCTTGCTTCAACCCATAAATGGATCGTCTACGCTTGCAAACTTTTTGCTCCTGACCTTGAGCAACGAACCCCTCTGGTTGAGACATAAAGATGTTCTCATCAAGATTGTCATTCAGAAAGGCAGTCTTGACATCCATCTGCCAAATCACATAATCATAAAACGTGGCAATGGACAAGAGAATCCTTATCGACTTTAACATGGCAACTGGAGAGAAGGTTTCCTCATAGTCCACCCCCTCCTTTTGGGTATAACCCTTTGCCACAAGTCGAGCTTTGAAAGTCTGTACTTTTCCAGCTGCGTCTCGTTTTCTCTTGTAGATTCATTTCATCCCTATGGGTTTAACCCCTTCAAGTAGGTCTACAAGATCCCAGATTTGATTGAAGTACATAGACTCCATCTCTAGGTCCGTAGCTTTGACCCACTGGTCATGGTCCACATCATTCATTACCTGTCTAAAGGTCAATGGATTCTCAATTCCATCATCAGGTATGACAGCTGGATTTTCTGCTAAACCCAGATAGCGTTGAGGTTGAGTAACAACCCTCCCACTACGTTGAGCCATTCTCAACTGTTGAGAAGGATGGGCTTGACCAAAGTACTGGGCTCATCTACAACTCTTGTTGAAGGTCCAGTCTGTGTACTGGCCTCATCAACAACCCTTGTTGAAGTTCCAGCCTTATCAACAACTCTTGTTGATTCATTTGTAGCTTCACCAGAATGTTCACTTAATACCATTTTACTGTGTGGCTTGTGTTCTCGAACGTGGTCTTCTTCTAAGAAAGTAGCATTTGTCGAAACAAACACTTTATTTTCTTGTGGATTGAAGAAGTATCCACCTCTTGTTTCTTTTGGGTAGCCTACGAATAGGCATAATTTTGAACGTGAATCCAATTTCATTGGGTTTGCTACTAGCACATGTGTAGGGCAGCCCCAAATTCTGATATGACGTAAACTAGCTTTACGTCCTCTCCAAAGCTCAAATGGTGTTTCAGAAACACTCTTTGAGGGAACTTCATTCAAAATATAAACTTCAGTATCTACTGCATAACCCCAAAAAGAACTAGGCAGTTGAGCATAGCTCATCATAGAACTACAACAATTCTAGGCTACGATGTCGGTTGACATTTTTACAACAATGACGGATTGGCTCTAAGATAACGGATTGTGAAAAAAAACGTCACTTTTTCTGGAAAAAAACGTTAACTTTTGAAAATTTGAGGTACAATGACGGTTTCTAATTGTAATTAAAGAAGACCCTTCCACGACGGTTCTTACCCGTCATCTAACCTTTGTAAGAAAATGGAAATCTACAATGACGGTTTCAAACCGTTATTATATGTAATTTAAAAACGGTGCAAAAAGATTGCTCAACGATGGCGGTTTCAAACTGTCATCAAAGGTAGACCTTCGATGTCGATTTTGGCTCATCATTAAAAATGTGTATAAAAAAGGCGCCGTGTTTTTCAAAGAAAGGTGGAATTTTTCGTAAAAATTTCTCAACGATGTCGATTTTTGCCCGTCATTAAAGATGTGTATAAAAAAGGCGTCGCGTTTTTTGGAGAAAGGCGGAAATTTTCGGAAAACTTTGTCAACGATGTCGGTTTAGACCCGTCATCAAAGGTAGACCTTCGATGTCGGTTTTCGCCTGTCATCTAACGTGTCATCCATGGTGGGCTTCAATAACGGTTCAGGCTCGTTATCGTATGATGGGCTTCTATGTCGGTTTTCGTCCTATTTCATTAAAGTATTGAGCCAATCTATAGATGACGGATTTAAACCGTGATTAAATGTTTGCTTCAATCATGGTTTTGGCCTGTCATCTAACATGGGATTTAATAACGGTTACGGCCCGTTATTGTTTGTTGGGCTTTAATAACGGTTTTGTTCCTTTAAACGATGTCGTTTTGTTTGTTTTTATTAAAAACTAAGGTCAAAACGACGAAGTTTTGCTTTCCGTTTAACGGTAAAGCAAACAATGAGTTTTAATAACAGTTTGGGCCCTTTTCTTTTAATTTATTTTTTCCTTTAATAACGGTTATCGTAGGATGAGCTTTAATAACGGTTTGTGCCCTAAGTATACGATTTTCTTTTACTTCTCTCATACCCATTACGCCCTAATACGATTACACTCTTTTGCGTACTACACCTTCATGATGATGGCCCCGGTCCCAGCATGCTGGTTCGCTTGCCCGTCGTCCTTCGCCGGTCCGGCAGGGTCTCTCAGTACGTGTGAGATGGGTTTTCTCTACAGTTGGTCGCCGTTGATGGCAGTGCTTCCTCTGTTTCTTTTAATTTCGATGTTGGGTTTCGAACTGTGTACAGAGCTTGTGGTTTGCCTGTTAAAGATTTTTTTAATTCCCAAGAATGTCAGTGAGCATTATGTATTTTATGTCAAATGGAAGTTTTTGCATGGGGTTTTCAGTTCCGCTCTGCAGGTCATTGCTACTCAGGTCAGTGGAAGTTTTTTAGAGGCTCCAATAACCCCTTCTTGCATTTTCTTTGATTGGATTCAACTGTACTGAAAGTTGAAACTTGTATTACGTTTTTAGTGTATGTCATGTGAATACTTTTGAAATAAATCAAAGTCTTAAGTTAGAAAGCTATGTAATAATTGTCAGAATTTAATTTTCTTTTCATTTTGTTTTTGAAGTGTGTCCAGACTTCATTAATATGATAGGTAGGTTACAGTTTTCCAACTTCAAAATAAAAATAAAAGTTGATTGAGCTCATGGAATTATTCAGTTGTAGGTCATGTCATGTTTGAGCATTCTCTGTTTAGTTTATTTCTTATAGTTGGTTAACATTGGCTTTGCAATTAAATGATATGCTCATTATTGGAATCATAGTGAATACTTTTCTTTGTGACGACATCAAAGCTTGAGCACATTCTGATAACAGAACTTTAATTTGAATTGTTTGGTGATGTGTTGTAGATTGAATTGCTTATTTGGTGAAAAAAAATATCGTATTATTTTGTTAAATTTCTACCACTTCACGCCAACATACAGAATTGTGAAGTTGTTTGTTTTATAGTTTTGTTGCTCAGTTTGGTTCTTATTTTAAGGTTCAAAGAAAAATCATTATTATTTTTGCTAATTTAATGACTAACAAAGCTGTAGATCTTGCCCAGGAGCCTTAAGCAACTTAGACTTCAAGAGACTGACTAGAATATGATTAATGATCATCGACTGTTAATGAACGATAACACTCGCTTATCACTTTTCTATGGATCTTTGAACTTCTTATAGCTGGAAATGTGATTATTTGTTGGTGTAATTGAGCAAGCATTCTGTCCATGTTGTTTAACCATTTTTGTTGACCTGAACTATCAGTGGGGAAGGAGAAACAGCAGACCTGTTGCTTAACAAGTTCAAGTGGGGCCATGATTTTCTTTCTGTTAATAGGTATGTCTTATTATTTACTTTATACCACTATGACTAAATATTTAATTCAGTCTGGTTCGATCATGTTCCAATTTTGTTCCTAATCCTTTGAAAGGTTCAATTTTTTTCCATCAATTTTAAATGTGCCGGTCTATCCATAAAATTGGAAACCTACCTGTGGCATATGAGATAGAATAACTTATCCTATTCGAAACGACCTATTAATCATTAGAGATGGATATTGAAATTCCATATGTTAAAAGACAAATTGAAAATTTTAAGAGGTCACGGAGATTAAGGACTAAATTACATGTTTAGCTTCTTAGCCTTCAATTATATACTACAAGAAAAAACACCTTCAGTGGCGCACGAAACACGTCGCTGAAACGAAAAACACGTCACTAAAACTTTCACCGACGCGCATAGCTTTGTTGCTGCATCCGTCGCTGTTTCCGCGTAGTCGTAAGTATTTGCGGCGTCTACTGTAGACGTTGCTGAAAGTGATCTTCAGTGACGTCTACACGTCGGTGGAAGCGATAAGTAGGGACGTGGGGACACGTCGCTGAACATATGTTTCAACGACATCTACCTAGTTGTCGCTGAAGAGTGTTTTCAGTGACGCGGTCGGCACGTTACTAAAAATTAATCTTCAGTGACGCAGTCCACATGTCACAGAAAATCCATTTTAGTGACATGGACAACGTTGCTAAAGCACTCAAACTTGTAAGAAATCAGATATTTTGCGACAGTTGTGTGTGTCGGTAAAAGTAATATTACGCGTCACTAAAAACTCAATGCTAGTTTTTTTTTTTGGGTATGCTTTCCATGTTGTCATGGGAACGCACCGTACTATGATCGTTTACCGACATTATGTAAAACGTAAAAAATAAATAGTTAATTCAATAAGTAAACCTATAAATAAAATAATATTACCATCTTCGAACTAATTAACAATTGAACAATCAAATAGAAATGTCATATACCAATTTAAAGTGAAAATGCACTACTTCATATATTAACCATAATCAAGAAACATGTCTAGAATCTAATACAAATTGATCATTTTCTAAAACGATCTCAAGTTTAGATGAAGTTTGTTTAACAAAATGATTCACATCACATCAAAATGACTAACAAAAGATCACAAACAAAAAAACCAACCTACATTCTTCATATTTCCATACAAAAAGGGGGAGCGCCTTGTCAAACCATTCATGCATCCAAGCTGAAAAAAAAATGAAATAAAATATGTAAGCATGAGATTAAATAATTGAATTAGAGACGATATAACTCAAATCAAGATAAACAACTCATCAAAAGCTATGAAACAAAACTTACAACAAGAACTTTCAACATGGACAAAACATGAACACAACTACACTTATGAGAAATAATGAACACAAACTTAACAACATAAGCAACCATCTCTATTCAAAGAACTGAATAAAACAAGTGAAACTAAATTTATAAGAACTTAATGAAACTAAACTTATCAACATCACAACAACTACACTAGTTAAAATACTCAAGTGCAAATAGGTATCGACCTTCCTAAACACAACAACTAAATGGAAAATAAGTGAAACTAAACTTTAAAAAACACAATAACTAGTTAAAGGGCATAAGTGCAACAAGGTATTGACCCCCCAAATAGAATAACTTAACAACTACAACTTAGAAACTCAACTTTGCAAATGGAACAATTCAACTAAACAACTCAACAAAACTAAACTCCCTAAACACAATAACTTAAGTGCAACAAGGTATTGACCCCCCCCCCTCCCAAACACAATACCTTAACAAATCAAACAACGAAACTCATCTTTGCAAGTGGAACAACTCAACAAAAATAAACTCCCTAAACACTTATCTCAAATATCATGAAAGCCATTTGCAATCAAACTCAACTCAACAACACCGTGACAACTAAACATATCAATGAAAACAAGTAAACTTGTTAAAAGAACTAAGTGCAACAATGTATTGACCACCCCCTAAACACAACAACTACACTAGTTAAAATACTTAAGTGCAAATAGGTATCGACCTTCCTAAACACAACACCTAAATGGAAAATAAGTGAAACTAAACTTTAAAAAACACAATAACTAGTTAAAAAGACTAAGTGCAACAAGGTATTGACCCCCCAAACACAACAACATCAATTCAGAGCAACCAAAACATACAATCGAGCATGCTTTCAAATAATTTAAAATATGCTAATTCATCCAAAAAGCAATCTCAGACATGCTATAATTAAATAGTCAACCTTTCATGCGAACAACATGCTTTGCAAAGAACTATCATACCCATTGGAATACAAAGGCAAGTTTCAAGGCTCACAACTAAACTCATGCTAGCATGCCAATTTCTCATAAAGAACTAATTCAATACTTCGGGCTTGATGTTTATCAAATCCAACAATCATGCAATGGGTACTAAACTTTGAAAGTAAGGTCCAATAGCTACTTACAAAGATAGATAATTTGCTTGACAAAAATAATGTGCTCCTTAGCTCCCAAGCTCCTAACCAACCACACAAAAGAGGGAAAACATACTTAAAACTCATAACCTCTTTGAGTAAAAAGGCACAAGGAGATAATTAACTTTTGGGAGAGGTTTAACTCCCAAAAACTCACCTAAATCAGTCAACATGCTTGCTGTCCAAGCTCTCAATTCCGTTCCAAAACGACGATTAAGCCTCCTAACGTGGTGGGTACCTTGAAAAAGGAAGCTAACGTCAATGGGTAATTGATTAAACTTCAAAATCAACCCAAATCTTGCTGAAAATCACATACCCAAAGCTAAACTCGATCGAAGATACTGAAACATGATGTTCACTGCTTGAATCGCCGGAAATAGAGAGAAAAGTTTGCTGAACGAAGGCAAAAGTGAGCGGGTAATCAATTAAACTCAAGAATCAACCACGAAAAACCTTCTAAACACTTACCCACCTCACGAAACGCCGGAAAAACGCCCCAACACTACTTCAGACACTTTGTTTTTCAATTCTTCATCCAAGGATTTTCTCTTTTGATCAATTTCTAGTTCAAACTCAACCTCCTTCGCATCTAGAATGGCATTGTGCTCCTCAAGGAGCTTTTGAATCTCAACCTGTTGACATTGCAGTTGGTAAAAATAAAAAATAAAATTAAACTATTTAAAGTGTAGGTGCTGTATTTTCCTTTTTTGGAAATAAATTTTGACATAAAGGAAGACGCTGAGAAGAGTAAAAGAGGCTACTCTCCCTAACATAAACCAGAATTCAGTTTATATCAAACAAATTCAAACTAGTCTGAAGTGTAATGCTCATTAAAATTGAGAATTAAAACAGTTATGCAAAATATGAAACTTTAGCAACTACCAATCTTTTATAGGAGATAGAACTATTTAATAACTAAAATGAAAAATCTAAGCAGTTTGATTGTAAATGGGATGCATTCAGAAAGTGCCATTAAAAACTATATGGTTGTCGGGTACATTCCATACAGCAAGTGGGTTGAGAAAACTTACACTTTCACGAGCGCTAAGTTTTTCCTCCAACACGAGTAATTCCTTCTCTTTTATCTCTAAGGTAACTTTCAATGTATCAGATTCCTGCATCCAGAAGAAAATGCAATATTAAAACCAGTAAATATATTTTTCTACATATCTGTTACTTGAAGAAAGATACTAGCCTGCTCTTTCAAAGCTATCTTAGCTAGCCTACTACTTATATCTTCTTCTTTCCTTTTCAGAGCTAAATTAGCAGAGTCAATTTTCTTCTGAATATCTTCAAGATCTTTCTCTTTCTGTTTCACCATCCTGTTGTTCTCATTTGCCCTCTCCTCTCGCTGATTAAGAATTGTTTGACCCTTGGCAAGCCTCTCTTCTGCATCTTGCAACTTTCTTTCCCATTCCCGCAAGTCATCGCGTTGCTTAGACAAAGTCGCCTCTGGTGGTAATCAATTAAACTCAAGAATCAACAACGAAACAACTTCTAAACGCTTACCCACTTCACGAAACGCCGGAAAAACGCCCCGAAAGATCCAAAAACGCTGCTGTCATGCCCCACACTGCACAGTCGCCGGAAAAAAAACGTGAAAACAGCCTTCTTCGAGCTCGAAACCTGCTGGCCGCAAATCGAAGTCACCATGCCACTGCTGCTTGCTGTCGCCGGAGAACGTCGCGCCGCCACTGAAACTCGTGAAGAACGCTGCTGAAGATGGCCCATGACTGAAGAAGGAGAAGGAAACGAAAGGGAAAAGCTTGGGCGGCTAGCAAAACGCAAAGAAGAAAGAAGAAAACAAGAATCTGCTACAACTTGAAGGTGCTGGCGGCTGGAAAATTCGTGAGAGAGGGAAAATGGGAGAGAGGGAAAACGGCGCCTACTGAAAATAGAAGAGGGAAAAGGGGGAAAACGCCAACCCTAATCTTATTTTAATATTCTAATATTTTATTTCAAAAGAAAAAAAAAATCTAATATTTAGTGACACCAAACATAACCTTTAGCAATGTGATAAATATGTTGCTAAAAATAAAACATTTTGTGGCACGAGTTTACGCGTCTCTGAAACCAATAGTGACATCTAATTTTATCGCGCACTGAAAATATGTAATTGTGACATTTGGTTTACGGTGACGCTGAAAGTCATCTTTAGTGGTTTATTTTTGCTGTGTCACTAAAAACTTGTCACTGAAAACGTATTTTCTGGTAGATAAAAGGAGTTTGAAGCTTGTGAATTGTTATTATTTGAGCTTTTTCGATGTTGATGCTTTGCTAATTTCTATTTTTATATGACACAGTGCGCTTCTAAAACAATACTCAACATGCGAGAATAGTGCTGATATTATTTTGGTGCAGAATGCTTGGTTATCACAACAAAAGCCAGGTCCCCAAGAAACTGCATAATGTAGAAGGTATTCTTTTGAATTAATTGTATCAATCTCTTGTTTTAATTTGTCTTGGACCTTGATTTGAAGAAAATGGAGTTGTCTAGTGTCTGTATAAAAACGACCAAAACTGACAAAAGGCAACCACCAAACCGATCAAGATCAAACCGAGTCGATTGAAACCAAGAATATCTAACCAAGCCAAATCGATTATTGACTATTTGTTCAAATTTGCATTTTAGAAAACTAAACCAATATAGCTAGACTTTTGATTTGGATGTAGAGTTGTTTTCCAGCAACGGGAAGGACTTGTTAAGAATAGGATTTAACTTGAACAAGTGACGGTTTTGATGTTGCAGGTGCAGAGAAGTCATATGTGAGAGAAGATGACGATGGTTCCGATGATTCGGTCGATGGACTTTCGCCATTGGAGAAGAATCTAAATCACTTGATTTTGCAGCAAGACAACGATGAAGAAAGCGAGTAATAATTTATACCATAGAGGCAAAAGTTTAATGTAGAGACCAAACATTTCCTACACCGTCTAGGTTTCTTCTTTTTTACTTAACCAAATTCCATTTTATTAGTTACATCGGTTTCATTTAATGGTTTTGGATATTGTATTGTGACATTTGGAGTTTTTTGGATCGAATGAAATAAAGTATTTGATGTTTTCTTTCAATTGTTGTGTTTGGATTGAATATTATTCTCAAATGTTCGTTTTAAATATCTGTAGATTATTTGATCAATTAAAATATTTTGAATTGCAATAATAGGTATTCAGGATGTGGATTTGAATTATGGCAATAAATATGTTGCAGGTGGTATAGGGAAAGATGTCAGTTTATAATTGTCATCTTATGACACTATAATAATAGTTATAAAACGTCATTGTAACATACTGTAATCGAACGTGTTGAGGGAAAAATGTCATTTTAAAACTGTCATTCATGTAGTCATATATGTCAGTTGTAACCTGTCATTGTTGTAAACCGTTATCATAGGGGTCAACAAAGATGTCGGTTTTAAACCGTTATTCTTGTAATCTGTGATCGTAGGGGTTAGATCACACCCAGAACAACCACGGTTTTAAATCGTGATTGTTGCAATTCGTGATCGTAGGGGTTCAATCACACCTAGAACAACCACGGTTGTAAACCGTTATTGTTGTAATCCGTGATTATACATGAAAGATCACAAAGGCGTTTGATGACGATTTTAAACTGTTATTGTTGTAATCCGTGATCTTAGGGGTTAGATCACACCCAGAATAACAACGGATTCAAATCCGTGATCATAGGGGTTTAATAACGATGCAGAACTGACATCTAAGCCCAAAATTGTTGTAGTAGGCATAATTTTGAACGTGAATCCAATTTCTTTGGGTTTGCTACTAGCACATGTGTAGGGCAGCCCCAAATTCTGATATGACGTAAACTAGGTTTACGTCCTCTCCAAAGCTCAAATGGTGTTTCAGAAACACTCTTTGAGGGAACTTCATTCAAAATATAAACTGCAGTATCTACTGCATAACCCCAAAAAGAACTAGGCAGTTGAGCATAGCTCATCATAGATCGAACCATGTCCAATAAGGTTCTGTTTCTCCTTTCAGATACACCATTCTGTTGAGGTGTACCTGGTGCTAAGAGTTGAGACAAGATTCCATGTTTTATCAAATAGTTCTGGAATTTTAAGTCCAAATACTCTCCACCTCGATCAGATCGAAGTGTTTTAATGATCTTACCTAACAAGTTCTCAACTTCAGTCTTGTACTCCTTGAACTTTTCAAGGGCATTAGACTTATGACTCATTAGGTATAAATAACCATACCTTGAATAATGGTCTATGAAAGAGATGAAATATTCATACCCTCCTCGAGTTTTTACATTCATTGGACCACAGAGATCCGTATGTACGAGTTCTAAGGGCTCCTTGGCACGATAACCTTTTCCAGTAAAAACCGTTTAGTCATTTTACCTTCGAGACATGACTCACACGGAGGTAAAGTACCATCTTCTAACTGGCTTAGAAGTCCATTCTTAACCAATCTCCCAATCGTATTGAGATTTATGTCGCCAAGTCTCAAGTGCCAAAGATAGGTACTTTGAGAAACTTTCTGCCTTTTTTTGGTTGAGTCTCAGCTGTTTTAAACATTGCATTGTTCAAAATAGCCCTAGACTCTATTGGTCTTAAAACATACAAATTGTTCTCCATTTTTGCAGAACAAATATCAGTACCCCTTTTAGTAATGAAAGCTTCATTCATAGAAAAGGACACTGAATATCCTTGTTCTAGCAAACAAGAAATAGAAATCAAATTTCCTTTTATTTTGGGAACTATACATACATTATCTAATAACATATAGCGTTCCCTAGAGAAGAACATTTTAATATCTCCCACTGCTTTAGCTGAAATGAGCTCCCTGAGAGTCATTTCCCTAGCATCCAACTGTTGCCAGGAGCTCATTGCCTTAAAGGAAGAGCATACGTGATGAGTGGCACCTGAATCAATGATCCAGGCTGTATCATCATTTTCCACTATACACGTTTCAATGACCAATAAATCAAATTTATTTTCATTGAGATGTGCTAAGCAGTCTATGTCATATTCATCATGAACAATTTCAGATGAATTAGACATGTGGGCTTGAGGACTGTCCTCAGTTAAGACCAATTCCTCGCAATTAATGTTTAAGTTCATTTTCTTAGTTGTATTAGAAATACCAGTTTTGTAATTGGCGTTATTCGAGACATACAAAGAACGTTTCATGCTGAGAACAAACAAATTAACTTAATAAGTGATGTTGCATTAACCGATTACACAAAATAATAGTATTATTTTAATCCAATCAATTTAGCAAAAGTAATGATCGACCCATAGAGTAAACATTCATTTTGCAACGATACTTCAGAGGTTTAGAACAACAGCTACCGTAGGACAGCCAGCTACTCCTCCTCTGAATTGAGACAATCTCAGTCAATCCCTATTCCCAGAATAACTCATATTCCAATAGTTCTTAGCTACCGTTTTTTCGGTTAGGAAATTATTAACACCTTAACAATTTTCCGTAAGTGTGACCCTCCATTTTTCAGATTTCAGAGGTCGGCCCCAACAATGCTACCGTAGGGAAAGTCAAAGTTGGAAATGGACCTAAGAAACCCTATCCATTTCTGGAGTTTGCATTGTTCCGACTCCCATGATCAAGCGCTCCGTAGGGTGATCGCTCCCAGGGCGACTTTGCCGATCATGGGGATCTCACGGTGCAACCTAATGGAGGAGACCGTAGGATACGTTGACACGTGTCCTGCTCCCACTTACTATAAAATACTCCCTCATTCACCTTGATATTGATCCATGCAAACACCATCCGTAGGGGGTCACTCCCAAGGTGACTCGAGGCCAAGCATGAACCTCACGTTGTGAACTTTTGAGGACGTGAGAGCAAAACTTGATTTATGAAAATCTTGTTTTGATATATTCCCTCCCACTAAGTATTTTTATAATTATAGGGTCTATTACTTAAGTAAATTTCGGCTAAGTGAATCTATCTAAGTTTATGCCTGTATATAACTATTATATGGAGGTCTTTAATCTAATGTCTTAGGTGAATTAAACTCTTTTAATTAACCTGGCAAAATTGCATGCTATCATAACTATGGTTAATTCAACTCAAGTTCCGAGTCAGTTCCCAGGTAGTAGGTGTTCCGTAAACCGTCATCTTAAGTACCTCCAGCCTTAGACAGAACTTCATCGGAAGAGTTCTCTTATAACCAGAGTAATGTAAACTCTTTACTCTAAAGATCTAGGCGATTTAAACTCTTTAAAAAACCTAGTGACATTGCATGCTAACATTTAACTATGATTAATTCAACTTCGGTATTCCGGGTTAGTTCCTAGGTAGGAGGTGTTTCGTAAACCGTCATCTTAAGTACCTCCAACCTTAGACAGAACTTAACCGGTGGAGTTCCCTTATAATCATAGTAATGTTTTTCCTACTTAGTCAATTAAAACTATTTTTAATACTAATTAAGAAAATAATTCTAATCCTATTAGAATTATAATGAGCTTAGGTCTAATTAATTTTAAACATTTTAAAATTAATTCATTTTAACCTAAGGTCCTATGTTTGCATGCAACTCTTTGTTATAGGTTGACGACTTCTATTCATTAATTTTATAACACTTATAAATTTTAATGAATTAATCCTACAACATGCTACTATGGTGATATAAATTAACAATAAAATTCTAATTCATTTATAACCATAAATAGCATTAATGACATACATTAATATAACAATTATATTAAACTAAGGTCATGCTCAATGCATTTTAATTTTCATTTAATTAATCTTACTCTTAAATTAATTATCCAAGAAAATTAAAACATGCATTGAAATTTTCATACATTAATATAACACTTTATATTAATAGCTCATGAAAATAAATAAGCAAATAAATTACTTATAGAAATATAACTTTTATATTTTTAATCTAAAGTAATTTTATGCTCAATGCTTCTCAATTTTCATCCATTTAATCATAACAATTTATATTAAATACTCATGAAAATTAATTCATGCATAAGACTTATATTATAACAATTATAATAAAATGCATGAATATGCTTAACCTATGGTGAGAATTTAAGCTATATAACATCCATAAAGCAAATAAATAGCAATTGAACCGGTTAATTTTGGCCCCTAGGATAAAATAAAGCATAAATTACAATAATTATAGCTAAATTCTATCCTAAAAGTCCTTCTGCAGCTCCAAATACTGGTCTAGACCGCTCGAACCGACCCGAACCACTTCGAATCAGCCACGAAAACCACGAATCGAGCCAAATTCTAGATGGACCATGCGAACCAGACCTCCAGCTACCTTGAACCACCTGAAACACGTTCTCTTGCGCCGCACATACATTGACAATAAACTTAAAACTATTCTAGATGTATATTAAGGCTAAGCATACAAAAATATTAGATCTAAATCTAATTTATATAGTAACAAGTTACTTACTCTCGTTAACGACTCTGATTAAATTCACCAACTGCTTGTTAAATAATCACGAACTATTGTGAACACTACCACTATGGCTACACCGGTATGACTCTGAGACTACTAGAGGTAAGAGACTGGTGGGAGCCTTTGAGAGAATTCTCTGAGAGTAGGAGAATGAATGAGATGCCTTTCACCCCACCCCAGGGGTCCTATTTATAGGAAAAAAGGCCAAGACCTTTTCCTAACAGGAAAAGGTCATGAATAAGATCAAATCTATTATCTTATGCATATTTAATTTAATAAATAATTAATTAATTACCCAATTAAATATCACATATTTAATCTTATGAATTTTATTAAATTATTTATATTAATATGAATCCAATTCATATTAATTATTTGAACTCTTTCAAATATTTTCTCTCAATAATTAATTTTGAAATTAATTCAAAATTATAAAGTTTCATAAACTTTATATTATAATCTATCAATATACATTATATGATTCCCCTAAATAAATTGAACACTTTCAATTTATAATTTATACTTAATTGCCTCAAGTCTCTTTACGAGCTACCAGTGGGACCTAATGGACCTACAAATTAGAAGCTCCAACGATACGAGACTAATTGGCTAAACTCATTAACCAAGTTAGTCAACATTCGTTAACTGTGGGTCACTCCACTAAAGACCCACAACTGCACTCTTCTCACAGTAGAATATTTCTGTGTCCACGGATATCGACCAATGCAGTAAGTCAATCCTTCACGTGTGTTCGTAACACCAGTTGGGTCAAATTACCGTTTTACCCCTGGGTTACCTTTGGTTCCTTAAGTACCACTGATCCCTCTAATGAACAAGTTGTTTAGGCTCCAACCACTAAAAAGGAGTTCCTCTCGGGCC
Source organism: Luffa aegyptiaca (assembly GCA_017139565.1). NCBI lineage: Eukaryota > Viridiplantae > Streptophyta > Magnoliopsida > Cucurbitales > Cucurbitaceae > Luffa > Luffa aegyptiaca. The sequence goes on from CM029397.1 coordinate 9,692,776, forward strand.
AGGAGAGGACGACGCGCCTTTGTTCAAGCCCCGGAATCAACCCTTAAAGGAACACACATCTACTTACCCCAATAGGGGAAGGAGTGAATTCCATCTTGTACTGTCATGTTCCCAGCCCCCATTCGGTCTTGCCCCTGAAATTGAAGGATTACTGAGACGGCGAACTGGCCACTCTCACCCATAAAAATGTAAGGACAGTCCCTCCTGAAAGGGGTTCATAACAGACTCAGGATTGAGATTGAATTACTTAGGTCATCCTATTGAAATAGAAACCTAAACTAGTTAACGACGTTACATTTAGTGGTTATTATTTCGCGGTCCGGTCTTATGCAAACTCATTGCATAGGATACCCCAACCCGCATGTCTTCTACATGGATGCTTTGGATCATTGCATCTGTATCGAATACAAGGTGGGTCGTATCACATAGTGTCACCAGGATAAGGTACCCAGCCTTATCCCTATACTATAGACCTTTTAGGTTGTTACTTGGACACCGATCCCCGTATGTCCCCACATACTAGTCCAAGTTTCATTTAAAAAACCTTGGATCTTAGTTTATTGGATTTAGGGTTTATTAATGCAAACTCGATTATTCAATAACTAAATTACTGAATCACTCAAATAACGCTTTATTGAGATCAATTAATTTGTTTCATTTACGATCTACGAGTTTTAGGGCATAAAACCCAACAATCCTCACATCTCTTTAATACCTTACCCGAATTATTCAAACAATGCTGAAAAAACCCTCCAATGACCGAAAAATCGTCCATAAATACCTCAATGGTGGACTCAATCATATCGGAAAAAATAGCTAACATACACTGCTGAAATGTTGCTGGAGCATTGCAAAGGTCGAAAGGCTTTCACCTGAAAGCAAATGTCCCATAAGGGCAGGTGAAAGTAGTCTTCTCCTGGTCCTCAGAAGCAATGATAATCTGGTTATACCCAGAATAACCATCTAAGAAACAGTAGTAAGCCTGACCAGCTAATCTATCCAACATCTGGTCAATAAATGGTAGAGGGAAATGGTCCTTACGGGTAGCTTTATTGAGCCTCTTGTAATCCATACAAACCCTCCAGCCAGTTACTGTCCTGGTGGGGATCAACTCATTGTCCTTATTATCTACAACTGTGACACCTCCTTTCTTAGGAACACATTGGACAGGGCTTGCCCAATTGCTATCCGTAATTGGATAAATAGTCCCAACATCCAACCATTTAATCACCTCCTTTTTAACAACCTCTTTCATTGCAGGATTAAGCCTTTTCTGTTGCTCAATACTCCTAAAGGATCCCTCCTCTAGAGTGATTTTATACATACAGAAAGTCGGACTAATTCCCTGAATGTTCGCTAATGTCCATCCTATTGCTTTGCGATATTGCTGCAGCAACTTTACTAAGGCCTCTTCATCCTCCAACACTAAATCTGATGCACCAATAATGGGCAATGTCTCACCCTACCCAAGATACACATACTTTAGATGATCCGGTAAAGGCTTCAAATCTAAAGTAGGTGCCTCAATAAGGGATGACTTAATAGGAGGAGCCTTTCTTTCATTCAAATCTAAAGACTCAAAAACATCCTCACACCTAAAAACTTCATTTTCATTTTTCTTATCTAATGTACAAACGGCTAAATTTTCGACACTAATCTCTCCATAATCCTCAAAATGCTGATCCATCAAATTCTCCATTGCTGTCTCAATAATTGAGTTCTCCAGAATACAGATGAAAGAACAATCTTCCACCTCATCCGAATACTTCATAGCTTTAAAAACATTAAACTTCACTTCCTCATTATGAACTCTCATAGTTAATTCACCTTTCTGAACATCTATTAACGCTCTACCAGTAGCAAAAAATGGACGACCGAGAATAATTGAAACATCTTTATCTGCCTCATAATCTAAGATAATAAAATCAGCAGGAAATATGAATTTATCAACTTTTACTAAGACATCCTCAATTTACCCTCAGGATATGTGATAGACCTATCAGCTAATTGCAGTGTAACTATGGTAGGTGATAAGGGTAAAAAATATACCTATTTTACCCTTATATTTAGCTCATTATCTTGTCAAATATTGCATGTTTAGGTCAATTTTACTATTCTCGAGCTTAAAATATGCTAAAGTTGATAAGTTAGGGTGTTGAGAATCACTTTTGTCAAATTATGCTCATTTGTGCTTAAAAAGACTTATTTTTAAGGGAATTTGACTAAGTTTGTTGATGTGCAGGAAAACAGAGAAAAAGCTGGAATCTGCCCAGAAATGCGAGCATTTCTGGAAAAATAGAGATAGTTTCGAGTCGTTCGCGAGTCGTTTTGAATGAGACTTCTTTGCACCTAACCGACTGTTTTGACCCCGAAACCGACTAGGCTACCTACCAGCACCTATTTCGCATCTCCTCAACCATTTCCCACAATATATAAGCTCGTGATTCGAAGTCAAATTCAAGCAGAACTCATTTGGAAGAAGAGGGTGGTGATAGAACCCTAGTTGACGCCTATGAGTAGCGATGCCCGAGGTTCTTCTTAGATGACTCAATTCTAACCTTAGTTAGACATCAAACCTTAGGGTTTGTAGTGATTTTCACCCATTCCCACTTGTAAAAGCGAGAGAGTGGAGTGTCTAAGTGAACTCTAGAAGGATTGGATAAATAGAAAAACCCATAGTATTTGGCTACTTTCCTTATTTCCAGCTTTTGAAACTTTTCATTTATCTGTATTCTTTATATCTTATTTTCAATGAAAATGTATCCATTTGCACTTTATCTCACCATGAGTAGCTAAATTCCGTTGAGGGGTTCAATATGGTGAATTCCCTTATGGTTCAATAGCTTGAAAGTGTTTTATTTGCTTAAGTTTTGTTCAATGCATGTCATTCTTTATTGAATATCATTCTGATCTTGCTGAGTTTAACTTGATCACTTAGACTTTGCATGCTATGTGAGTTTGATCTCGAAAGGGACAGACGATATCGGTTCTCATAAAGGTGATATAGGAGAAAAAGCTCGAAAGAGATTGTTCGACGGTATAGGGCAAGCTGCATAAGGCACCCTATATCGACTATAGGGTTATTGTTGGGGCGTCGATACACCGCTACTATACCGCAAGTGCACGGGCCGCAAGTAATATAAAACGGAAATATTCCAAGTATCGAATCCACAGGGAGGCGAAGCGAAAATTAAGCAAAGCAAAAATTCCTTGAACACTAAATATACTTGGGAGAAATAATATTTAGCGACCAAGAAAAAGATATTAAAAAATGATTTAAAAATTAACGCGATTAAGGAAAGTAAAGTGATCAATCAAGAAAAATAAAATATGGAGAAAGAGTTTTAAAATGGGAAGTGGGGTCTTGAAACTTAATTAATAGCTAAATAATTATTACAATTAACCTATCTCGTTGCCCAACTAATCATATTCCTAGAATCTCCGTTAGTCACATAGGATCTCCTGTCGGTTTCCCCTAATTATAATTAATCCATTTTAACAACCTAAGTGTCCTTAGCGCCATTAAAATTCGTTAATTATTACGCTCTGATTCATTTTAGGAATCTAAGTTTAGTCAACTAATCTCGTTGTCACGACGGGCAATTAAACTAATTGCATGGATTATGATCTATCCTAATTTCTCTCCGTCGAGTTTCCATTAGGAATCAGATCAATATACAATTGGCCAGATTGCATTCAGCATTACGAGCATCCATACAAATAAATAGTAAACAGGGCAAGATATAGACAATTATAACAACATTTAACTATAATTTCATTTCAAGACCCCAAATTGGGGTTTAGCTATACATAGCTAAAATATTCACAAAATATACAATGGAATGCATAAATGAGAGCAAAATAAAAGGAAAGGAAATGACCGTCGAAGACCCCGTCGCTGACGCTTGGAGTCCCTCCGAGCACGCCTTGAGCCTCCTAGAGTGCTCCCCAAAACTTTTCCACTAAAGAACTCTAAAAAAAGGCTAAGAAGCCTTGAGAGAAGGCTCCAAAGGAGCCAAAGAGAGAAAGGAATGAAGGAATGAAATGATGATTGATGGTAAAAAATGGCACCAAGGGGCGCCTTTTATAGGCCTGGAAAATGGACAGCGTCGCGACGCAGTGACGCCATCGACTTGCCGGCCAAGAAATGGGACAGCGTCTCGACGCTAGGCGAATTCCAGAACTTTCAGGCGCAGTCTTGGGCTTGAAATTGGGCCAACTCCAATTCTTTTTGGGCCTCTTCTTCATGGTTGACTTTCTTGGACTCCCCCTTGACCCATGTATGGAATTTGGGCTTGAATGGCTCCTTTTTGGGCATTTTTTTCACCAAAATCCATAATTTTCTCCTAAAGACCAAATAACAAAATATATTAAATATCTTCAATAAAAACACAATTAAAGCACTAAAAAGCTTAATATTTAAGGACTAAAATAGCGACATTTCTGCCAGCTATCAGTTATAGATTGCATTCGTGAATTATCTATGTCGGAGTCGAGTCACAGAAATGTGCATAACGATAATCTCTTAGCCTTCTAACAGTTTTTGGGAGCAAGGCCAAATAGAAGTTAAATTTGACCCAATGCATTGAATAGGCTTAAGTTGAATAATTCATGATTAGAGTTATTACCTTTGGGATGAATCTATATTGAATACCTCGTTTTATTTATCATTGTTATTTCTTTACTTATTGTTTTGTTATCTTACCAAAAACCAATCATTAACTATTTCTTCTGTTACCTTGTTCAAGCAATCTTTTAGTAGTTTCTTCTTCAAATATGTGTTTCCAATTTAGTCCTCGTGGGATCGATACCCTTGAAATACTTCTAAGGTTTTTATTACTACGTGCGACAGTGTATACTTGCACTAAGGTTGGCTGAATTTATCTTGATCATTATTCACCATTCTCATTCTAACCTCCACATTTCAGCTAACAACGCACCAAGTTTTTGGCACCGTTGCCGGGAACTAAAAGTGAAACCAGTTTTTGTTTGTTGAATTGCGATTTGATTGCGACCGCATTTCTATCTTAAGGAAATCTAACTTTGATTTGTAGTTTCTTTTGCAGGTTGAGGTTGGTGCATGAGGAAAGAGTATCATCTCTTCGAGCTAGACCTTGAGATAGAAAGAAAGAGCAATAGGTGTTGAGCGCACGGGAACATCTTGATGAAGCTTCTTACATGCAAGAACTTCTAATAGATCCACCTGGAGTCGATCCTCCTGTTGACCAAAAAAAAAAAAGAAGAAAAAGGCGATAGAAGATAAGCACAACTGAAGGGTTTGATAGCTCAAGATAACCCACATGTGGAAGAAGACATCATCACAACATTGAGTGCACAAATCACATCAATGGCTTGTCACTCTAATTTCTTTTGTGTTTATTGTGCTAATATTCATTCTTTGTTTGAAACTTGTTCATCTAATCCTTATTATACAGGGCAATAAGATGTTGCACTATTTCGCAAGCGTACGGTTGCCCAAGTAATATTAAAACAGAAAGTATTCCGAGTATCGAATCCTCAGGAAAATTGAATTAAGTCCATTAATTACCAAGAACCATCATGTTTAATTTTATTTAGAAGCTCAACTCTTAAGAAATAAAGAACTAACAAGAAACTAAAGAAATCAGGCAATAAAATGGAAATAGCCTATTAAGGGGACTTGACCTAGGGTGTTAACTAGCATTTTGGATTTGTAGCTCAATTAATTGGATGAATGTACTTACTATTCTTCAATTCCATAAATCTAGAAGTAATTTTAAGCGGATTTCTCTTTCAAGCTCCTCCACATCTCATACTAACATAACTAATTCATGTGTCCATTTCCTTAGTTAATCATAGAATGTCATTAAGCAACTTCATTATCAATTTCTAACAATTCTCTTTCAATCTCGTGCTCCAAGCAATCATTAGCCATGCAATTTGGATCTAATCTAAATTCTCTCTGTCGAGTATCAATTTAGACCAACACATCAATTAATCCGTGATCAAGAGATTAAAGGCATGAAGAATGAATTGCATGGATGAAATATGAAGAACTTCGTTATAATATCCAATATCTAATTAGCTAGAATAACGACCCTAGGTCTCAAAATCTACTCACAAATGGAAATAATTTTGCCCAAGTGATCTTGATCCATAGGCCTAACTCCAACTACAATAAGGAATTACAAAGAAGTAAGAAAGAAATAACCGATAAGTTGATCCAAAGCTCCCGTCACGATCATCTCGAATCTCGAGCCTTGGAATCTCGCCCAATTCCACCTTTTTCTTCACAACTCTACTCTCTTTTTCTCTCTTTTTGAGCTAGGGGAGAACTCCCCAAAGATGGGATGATTTGAACCATTGGAAAGGGGCTATTTATAGGAGCATGAGCGGAACCTTTCTTGCTGAACAAGTTGACAGCGTCGCGACGTTGTGACGTCATACATTTCTTGCCGTAGAAGTTGGTGCAGCATCACAACGCTACACGGACAGCGTCGCAACGCTGCCGCGATTCTAGATTTTTCTTCGCTGCTTGCCTAGCGTCCAGACGCTCTAGCCCTAACGTCGCGACGCTAGGCCTTCTAGAAGCCATCTTCACGAATTTAGCCCTCCTTCTTCATTTCTTTTGGGCTTTTGGGCCTCCACTTCGAATATCCTCCTTTCTTTTCTTTAATATTGTTCCAAAGTCTTCTTTTTATACCCAAAATTGGAAAAATTCTTGGTTTTTCATCTCGAACTCGGTTTTCTACAAAATCAACATAAAAAGACATTAAAGCTCACAATAACCGTAATAAACTATCCAAAATAACTAGGAAAAAAATAGCATTTTTGCATGTTATCATAAGACAAGCAGAGTCCTATTTTCGATCCTTGCCAAGGATGGTTGCAACACCAGCAAGATGTTAGCAACAATAATCCAACACCTCATTTGGAGCAAGGTTGTCTGTTTACTTTTGAAGACCAATATCAAGATCAGTATGCCCATGAAGAGATGCAGCAAGAGATAGAACCACAAGTGTCAACAAGCTTGGAAGAACTCATAAGAGAATACATGGCAAGGAATGATGCCACGATAAAGAACTTGGAGATTCAAGTAGGGAAATTGATAGAGGACTTGAAAAACAGTCAACAAGAGATCTTGCTTGACACCAAAGAGAATGTGGAACAAGAAGCACAAGAGAAATACAAGGGGATGTCATTTCAAAGTGGAGTGGAACATGAAGACCCTGAACTCACAGTAGAAAAAAGAAGCATTCTAGCACTTGAAAATACTGATGAGACAAAAGAGAGAGAAGAGATTAAAGAAGAGCCTCAAAAAGAGAATAAAGAGAAGACACCAGAAAAGAAGTTGCAGAGAGCCATGCAGATGTCATTTCACAGCAAGTGAACTTCAGTGCGCTCCAGGCATTAGAACACCCTGAGGAAATGAATGGATGTTTTGATCTTGATCTTATTGATTCTTGTTGTAGCTTGCAGAAAATGCTATTTGAGGAAGAAATTGAAGAGGAAATCATGGAGGATGAACATTGGCAATATGTGGCAGAAGATGAGACTGCAAAGTCTACATTCAAGAGTAGATTGAGTGAGTTGATAATAGAGACTAAGCACTCCATGATTAAAATGCCTCAGTTAAGACTCAAATCTCGTCTGTTATCAAGACCTAGGGTCAAGATGAAAGTTTGTGGTGCAAGAAGTAGGAATAAAGCTTTAATCTCCCTTTTGGAGATCAGCTAAGTCCTTCTTTTTCGCTGCCTAAATAAGTTAAAAAACAAAAAACAAAAAGAAATATCATATTTGAGATTGTGAACTTTTTTATGTTTTAGAACATGAGACAGGAAGTGAAGGGATAAAAGCCCTACGCAGTGGAAAGAATTTCTTACAGTCCCCTGTCTCGTTTCTTTTTGTAGATTCATTTGTAATCCATAGGTGTTACCCCATTAAATAGATCTACAAGATTCTAGATGAAATTGAAATCACATATTTTAATTTTGGGTCCATTGCTTTAATCCAATTAGTTCTTGTTAACATCATTCATTGCCTTGCTCTAAGACAATGAACCCTCAATGCCATCATCAGGTATGACGATCTGGGCTTCAATTAAGCCTATGTAACGGTTAGATTGTAGAACAACCCTCCCACTACATTGAGGCACTCTCAACTCTTGAGATAGATGTAACTAACCAGTTGTATTGGCCCTATCAGCAACTCTTGTTAAAGGTTCAACATTATCAACAACCCTTGTTGACTTATCAACAAGTCTTGTTGATATTTCTGTAGCTTCATTAGTTAATTTACTTAAAACGATCTTACTTTGTGGCTTATTTTTCTCATGCAGTCTTCTTCTAAGAATGTAGCATTTGTCGGTACAAATTCTTTATTCTCTTGTGGATTGAAGAAGTATCCACATCTCTCGTTTTCATGGGGTAGCCTACGAAAAGGTATATTGTTGAACATTGTTCCAGTTTCTTTTGGGTTAGCCACAAGCACGTGTGTTAGACTCCCCAAAAATAACGTAAACTACTTTTACGCCTTATCCACAATTCAAAAGATGTTTCAGAAACACTTTTGATGGAACGTTGTTCGAAATATGTACTGCAGTCAACACTGCATGACCCCAAAACAAGTCAGGCAAATGAGCATAGCTCATAATGAATCAAACCATATCCAATAGGGTTCTATTTCTCCTATTTGATACACCGTTTTGCTAAGGTGTTTCTGGGGTTTTGAGAGTTGGGATGTAATTCCATGTTCTATCAAATAGTCTTGGAATCTCAAATCTCATATACTCTACACCTCGATCAGATCGAAGTGTTTTTAACATCTCACCTAACAAGTTTCCAACTTTAGTCTCTGATAACTCTCCAAAAGGGAGTTATTTAGACCTTATTTCTATATTGATTTGTGTGTCTTTTGTGCTAAATAGGGTTGCTTTTAGATAGATATTATATGTTCTAACCCATTTGGAAGAATGAATGCTTTGGAAGTTATTTTGTGCATAATATATTGTTGAGCGACTTGAGGGAGCAAAATCTGTGCTGGAGCAAAGCTGGGAGCAAAAACTGCCACGTCACAGTTCGTTAGCCAATTTAATGAACTGAATTCTGTTAAGCTATTCTCGGGATAAAGGAGCAAGGAGAGCCATCCACGTGTCTAGGTCAACCTAATTCAAGCCTCCTATCACTCTATAAAAGGAGATAGCCACCCAAGTCAAATGCATTCCTTTTTTGGGAAGGAAATTCCATCCTTGGGAGAAACATTCCACTCTTGGAAAGTTTACTTCCACCTTTGGGAGCCGAATAGAGAAGGAAGATTAGAGATATCAAGAAGACCATAGCTTACGGAGTCAACCAAGGGAATTAGTATTTTCTTGCTTAATTTTGTATCTATGGATATGATTACTCAAATTGTAACGTGTGTCTCTATGCACTTTATGAACTAAGTAACTTTAGGCGTTGGTTAGGGAGCATGTAATTGATGTGCTTAATTTCTATGCAATAAATATTGATTCTATGCATCTTGATTAATTGTTGTGTTCATTTCTATTTTATGCCCGCCTGGCCAGCCGGTATGAATACCTCTCTCTAGTTTCAGGGATGATTTAGGGAGTGTGTGGCGGTTAATCACACTAGATCATTGTGTATTGGTGAACGCCAGTGACTGAGCTAGGGATAGCCAGTTGCCTAGTGCTTGATCTGTAGTGCTTCATTGGAGTTGAAACACATTCTAAAAAATCTGGAGTTCCGGGAGGAAACCACTAATAATACTGCGAGAGTTTTGCATGATCAATAATATTGCTAGAGCATCTTTTAAAACAATTACTAAATCCTGACCAGCGTCTGTTTCTAATCTGTCTGCCTATTTGTTTACTTTCTGTTCTGTCATTTCTTTTGCTTCAGCATTATATCAAAACCAATCATTTTACCCACTTTTGAAACCATTGAAAAACTAAACAAAATAGATAAAGTGAAAGCTAGTTCAGACCCTGGATTCGATAAATACTTATTACTTGCTGCGGGCTGTGTATACTTGCACAGAGTTCTAGAGTCTTTTTATATCTTATTTTTACTCACTCTGGAAACCCAACAAGTTTTGGCGCCGTTGCCGGGGACTTGAATAAGTTTTTATCTGATCTATTTTATGTATGTGTTTTAGTGGTTTGGTGCTAGAACTTTTTGACTGTTTCTTTTGTTTTTGCAGGCGTGAGTTTGGTGCATGAGCGATCCGCCTGGGGTAAGGTTCGAGCTTGATCCAGAAATCGAGAGGACATTCAGGAGAAGAAGGAGAGAGCAACGTAGAAACCAGAATCAAATGGATAGCGTGCCGCGTCTCCCACAGGGTCCAGAAGATCCAGTGAACCCCTAGCAGAATCGTTTGCTGCAGCAAAACCCGCAGCTGGAGCAAAATGAACAGCAAAATAATCAGGCTGAGAATCCTATCTTGGTAGCAAATGATAGGGCCAGAGCCATTCGAGCTTATGCTTTTCCAATGTTTGATGAGTTAAATCCAGGAATTGCACGTCCTCAAATTGAGGTAGCAAATTTTGAAATGAAACCGGTAATGTTTCAGATGTTGCAAACCGTGGGTCAGTTCCATGGTTTGTCATCTGAAGACCCCCATTTACATCTTAAGTCTTTTCTAGGAGTTAGTGATTCTTTTGTAATTCAAGGAGTGCCTAGAGATGCTCTTAGATTAACTTTGTTCCTGTATTCTCTTAGAGATGGAGCAAAGACATGGTTAAATTCTTTTGCTCCAGGATCAATTAGGACATGGAATGAATTAGCAGAAAATTTTTTGAGTAAATATTTCCCACCAAATAGGAATGCCAAATTGAGGAGTGAAATAGTAGGGTTTAGGCAACTTGAAGTTGAAACTTTTAGTGAGGCTTGGGAAAGGTTTAAGGAGCTTTTGCGAAAGTGTCCCCACCATGGTTTACCACATTGTATCCAAATGGAAACATTTTACAATGGGTTAAATGGAGCAACCCAAGGTATGGTTGATGCTTCGGCTGGAGGGGCTCTTTTGGCAAAAACTTTTAATGAAGCCCATGAAATTTTAGAAAGAATATCTACTAATAGTTGTCAGTGGTCAGATGTTAGAGACACAAATAAAAAGGTTAAGAGTGTGTTAGAGGTTGATGGTGCGTCCACCATTAGGGCTGATATTGCAATGTTAGCTAACGCTCTTAAAAATGTGACAGTAGTTAGTCATCAGCAGCCGCCAGTTGTGGAGCCTGCTGCAGTGGTGAACCAAGTTGCAGAGGAAGCATGTGTCTATTGTGGTGAAGACCACAATTACGAGTTTTGCCCTAGCAATCCAGCTTCTGTGTTTTTTGTAGGTAATCAGAGGAATAACCCTTATTCTAACTTTTATAATCCAGGTTGGTGCAACCACCCCAACTTTGCGTGGGGAGGACAAGGAAGTAATGTGCAAGCACAGCAAAAGGTGAACCAATCGGGATTTGCTAAAGCTCAGGTATTGCCCCCGCAAAATAAGCAGGCTTTGCCCCAACAAAATTCAGAGAGTCCTCTTAAGGCAATGATGAAATATATGGCTCATACAGATGCCGTAATTCAAAGCAATTCAAAGGCAGTTTTTCAACGATCTTCATCATAGAACACCCTATTCTAGACCCGGACTTACAGAGGATAAAAGATTTACAAATTATGCCAAAAAATGCAGGGGCCTTTACATTGAACCATTCAAGAAATCGTAAATCTATAACCAAATTAAACGAAATCATTTATACGCAAACCATAACATTCACAATGCATAAATCCCACCATGAACAAATTGCAAATTTCAATTTAAAATCAAGAACAACTGAGTTGGCTCTGAGACCAATTGAAGGGATAAAAGCCCTGCGCAACGGAAAAAATCGTCGAACCTACTCATAGTCTTTAATTTTTATTTGAAATACCAATACAATTTGCAAAAGATTACATCAATAAAACTATGTTTAAAGTGCTGTACAGCGGCTATAAACATGCTTAATAATAGCCTAGATCTAATCTAGATGATCCTAATGATCAAGGTTCAAGAATACTTACTATTGGAAGAAGCCTTCACCGAAAAACTGCCTTTTTCACGATCTTGAAGAAAATTCCAGCAGCCTTCTCTTGTGCGAAAACACCACAAATTAGTTACACTGGTATATCTCTAAGACTTCTTGAAGCAGGAGACTAGTGGGAGTCTTTTAGGAGAGATCTCTTAGAGAAGGAGAATCAAATGGGATGCCTTTCACCCCACCCTAGGGGTCCTATATATAGGTTAAGGCTAAGACCTTTCCCTAATAGGAAAAAGGTTATGAATAAGTTCAAATCTATTTCTTCATATCTAATTTAATAAATAATTAATTAATTACCCAAATAAATATCACATATTTAATCTTAGGGATTTTATTAAAATTTAAATTAATATGAATCCAATTCATATTAAATTTATTTGAACTCTTTCAAATATTTTCTCTCAAGAATTAATTTTGAAATTAATTCAAAAATTATATTATAAAGTTTCATAAACTTTATATTATAATGTATCAACATACATTATACGAATCCCCTAAATAAATTGAACACTTTCAATTTACAATTTATACTTAATTGCCTCAAGTCTCTTTAAGAGCTACCAGTGGGACCTAATGGACCTACAAATCAGAAGCTCCAACGATACGAGACTAATTGGCTAAACTCATTAACCAAGTTAGTCAACATTCGTTAACTGTGCATCACTCCACTAAAGACCCACAGTTGCACTCATCTCATTGCAGAATATTTTTGTGTCCACGAATATCAACCAATAACAACAAGTTAGTCCTTCACGAGTGTTCGTAACTCCAGCTGCATCAAATTACAGTTTTACCCCTGAGTTGCCTCTATCTCCTTAAGTACCAGTGCTCCTCTAATAAACAACCTGTTTGTGGTCCAACCATCAAACAGAAACCCCTCTCGGGCCAGTGAGAGGGTAGGGCCCTTTGTTCAAGACCCAGAGAAACCACTTAAGGGAACACTCACCTACTTCCTCAAAAGTCGGGAAGGGGTGAATTCTATCTTGTGTGATTATGTTCCCAGCTCCCCACTCGGTCTTGTCCCCTAAATGGTAGGCTTATTGAGTCGGCGTACTGGTCACTTTCAGCCATACAAACCAAAGGACAATCCCTTGTGAACATGAGTCCATAATCCACTCAGGATTCAAACTAAGTTGCCTTGGTCATCCTAGTGAAATAGAATCCTAACTAGTTAACGGTGTTACAGCTAGCGGTTACTATTTCGTGGTCCGGTCTTATGCAAACTCATTGCATAGGATACCCCCACTCGCATGTCTACTACATGGAAGCTTTGGATCAATACGTCTGTATCAAATACAAAGCAGGTCGTATCACATAGTGTTACCAAGATAAGGTACCCAGTCTTATCCTTGTACTATAGACGTTTTAGGTTGTTACTTGAACATCGATCCCCGTATGTCCCCACATACTAGTTCAAGTTACATACAAACAACCTTGGATCTTAGTTTATTGGATTTGGGTCAAATTGTGCAATACTCAACAATAACATTTTATTGCAGAAACTCAATAACACTTTATTAAAAACAAGTTATATAATTTGTTTACATTCACTATCTGCGAGTTTTAGGGCATAAAGCCCAATAGGAAGATCCAGAAAAGGGGGAGAACCTTTAGACCTTTGCTCGAGTGAGGGATGAGGCTATCAAGCGGATGTTCCTGGCCAGCTCATCTGATGAAGCTTCAAATCCCCTCCATTTTTATCATCCCACCTGGATGAGCATGAGACCCTTGATATGGAGGACAGATCATCCAAGAACTAGGGAAATTCTTGCCCTTCTTTACTTCTTACTGCTTCCATTCATTTCTTGTTCATTTGCTTAGCAATTTGTTTCATGCAATAAATCATTGTTCTTTTGATTTCTTAGTTAAGTTTAGCTTTGTTAGTTTAGCAAATTACTTTGTTAGTATAGTTTGTTGATGCTTAAGAGAAAAAGGCAAAATATAATAGGCAGAAGTAAACTCTGTCTAGGAAAATCCTGTCTAGGAAAAGGTATTTAAGATGACCGTAGGGAACACCTTTTCTTGGGGATTTACCTGGGAGTTGAAACCCCTATGTTATTTTGAACTATCCTTTGAAAAATTAATCATGTTTAAGCATGTGAACTTTCTAACATACTTCTGTTTGTTTCAACAAATAAAAGAAAGAAAGAAAAGCATAGGAAAATGAAAAAGTTAGAAAAAATAAAAGAAAGCAGAATACTGGGAGAAATGCGACCGCATTTCCCCCAGTACATTTGGAAATGCGACCGCATTTTCCAAAATGAAGAGGGCAGACACGTCATTTTCTTGTGACCAACACGTGACCTAATTCAGAAACCTATAAATAGCTGACTTAAGTACTTTCCCTCTTCACCTACCATTTAGACCTTTTGCATTCAAGTCAAACTCAAGAACTCTCCATCTTCACTCCATCTTGAAATTGAAACCCACAACAAAGAACCATGAAGAACACACCGAAATCAACTTCATCTCGCAAGATCACTTGATCCCATAGTGCTCAACATACCCAGGCTGCTGAAGCAAGTGTTTGACGGTAAAAAGGACAACCCGAAGCTTCCATGCACGGCGTGAGAGGGGTGAGACCTAAGGGTTTCTCGCTGGCGATCGTGGGCAAAGGAACTGCCACTCAAACTCCTTCTTCCTCGACAATGTTGGCTACCTCGAGGGAGAATCCAAGTTCATCTCAACATAGGAGGTCCACGTGCACCAATCCCATCCGCAAGACCCAAAAACCTGCGGGCCAAATGTTGAAGAAACGCTCAAAGGAGTGGTTTAAGATCATCAGAGAGATGGGAGCCCAAAGGCGTGCGGCTCTTGAGGAGGAAGCGAGGTTGCGTGATGAAGAAGCCGCCAAGGCAGGAGAGAGCTCTCGGCAAGGAGAGGCTCTAACGAGTAAAAATTCCAATCCTTCTACTAACTCTTCTTCATCTTGCAGGGACAAACCTTTTGTTACTTACAGTGCAAGAAAGAAGAGTCTGAAGAAGGCTGCACCTGCAAAGCCTCTTGTCATCGAGCCCCTCAAAACCGCAAGAATGCCTCCGGATGTGTTCGAGGGCATGATCCGCCAAGCTGTGGCAAAAGCTCTTGTTATTGCTGAAGGCTACAGGGTTGAGCAAGATGCCTTGAGGGAGATTCAGGCTAAAAAAGAGATGGAAAACAAGAACATGAGGGAAGAAGATGAATTTGCGAGAAAAAGAGACTTGGAAGAAGTTGAAAAGAAGAAGGAAGAAGAAAAGCAAGAGGCCGAGAGGGCCAAGTTAGCTGAAGAAGAAGAAAGAAAACAAGCCAAAAACTAACGAGGCTTGTTGTTGAGTTGAAGCTCCTTGAAGAAGAAAAAAAGAGAAGGGAAAATTTGAGAGAATAAGAAAAAAGAAGAAAAGAAGCCGAAGACTTTCTTGCGGCCTTTGAGCCACTGCAACAGGCTCAAAGTGAGGTTGATTTGCTGCAACGAAAGGAGAAAGGGGCCCTTGATGGGCCAAGCAAAGAAGACAAAGAAAAAGAAAAAGAAAAAGAAGATGAGGGCCAGAATGCGACCGCATTCGGGCCGCATGCTGAAGAAGGTCAAGATGAGGCCACTAATGAATAGCCAGCTGATGAGGTCTTCGAACCTCTATTCAAATATGATCCACCAGCTGCTGACAGCACCTGTTCGGGAGAGAAGAGGGATGACGAAGAGTAAGCAAATGAGGAGGCCGAGACCTCCAGTGACTCAGAAACAGAATCCGATTGAGAGATTAGGGAATTGGATGATGATCAAATTCCTATCTCTGCAGCATTGAGGAAAAAGAGAAGAAGAGAGATCAGGGCAGAAAGGAGGACCAAAAACAAGAATGACCCCATATTTGCCAAGAGGTCGAGGACTAGGTCCATGGACGCCTCTCCTGCAGTTCCTCCAACCATCTCACCTACCAAGCTGAAAGCCAAATCCCCTAAGGCTGCATCTCCTAAAAATCCATTCCCAGAAGTCTTCAAAGATGTAAATTTTCAGGAACGGATGGAGATCATGAGAAAAAAAGATTTCTTGAATGAGAAGGGATTCTCTAACAGAGCAGGGACACTGCCAGAGTTCGTAACCAGAGTTATCTCACAGTATAAGTGGCAGGAGTTCTGTGCTCACCCTCAGGAGGCCGTGGTGCCTTTAGTTCGAGAATTTTACGTCGGCCTGAGGGATAAAAGCATAAGTATGGCAATGGTGAGAGGCAAGATGGTCAACTTTTCTTCCGTGGACATCAAAAGGGTGTACAGGATCAAAACACCTTGCATCAAAGAGGGAATGATGCCATTAGGAACCCCTTGGGCAAGCAGATGAAAGATGCACTAAAATTAGTGGCCAACAAGGGAGTTCAGTGAAAAGAGTCCCAGACTAAAGTGAAGACATTAATGCCAAGTGATCTAAAGCCTGAATCTGCAGTATGGCTTCACTTTATCAAGAACCGGTTGATGCCAACAACCCATGACAGCACCATCTCAGTAGAGAGAGTTATGCTCCTCTACAATATTATGAATGGTTTGGTGATCAACATCGGGAGCATTATCAGGGAGGAGATCCTTGCCTGTGGAAGGAAAAGAGCAGGAAAGCTTTTCTTTGGGTCATTGATCACCCAGCTATATCAGAGGGTGAAGATAGTCCCTGGTAAGGATGAGGAGCGTCATTTCTTCAGGTCTACCATTGACCTATCCTTGATTGGGAAGCTCCAACAAAATAATGCCCAAAAGAAAGACAAAGCCTCCACATCTCAAGCCACTCCACCATCAGGGCTGAACACGGCTTCTCCACCACAACAAACTCCTTTCTCAGGGCCAACACCATCATTTGAGGCCCTAACATTTGCCTACCAACAACTAGATCAAATCAGGGACAACCTGAGGACTTATTGGGCCTATTGAAAGGAGAGGGACGAAGCCATTAGAGAGTTCTACCTCTCCATCACCCCGAGTATTGCTCCTGTCTTTCTGGATTTTCCTCGATCACTGCTACCTCAGGAAGAGAAGGATTCTGAAGATGAAGATGAAGATGAGAATCAAGAAGAGATGCCCTCAGATGAGGATTAAGGGAGTTTTTCTGATCGCCTTATACATTGTTGTTTTTGTGAATAACACTTACTTTTTGTGCATAGTTGTTTGCTTTTTTTTTAGTTTGTGCATGTTTAGATTCTGTTTTTGCTTATCTAGTTCTTATTTTATTGCTTTAATTGTAGTTTAATTGTTAGTTGAAGTTTCTAGGTTAGTTTAAAGGTAGTTGTGTTTGTGAATAATTGCATTCTACTTGGGTTTTTGTTTTTATAAGAGAAAAAATCTGCTGCTGTCTTTAACGAACCAAGGAGACCTTTTGAGAAAAAAAATCAACTTTAAAGAAAAATTTTGCAAAAATTTCTTGGAAAAAATCATGTTTTCAAAGGATTTTTCTTTTAAGTCCTTAATGATGATAATTAGAGCATATTTCTATTTCTAAAGTGCCACCGTCACAACCAAATTGTTTTCGAGTCATAGGCTTTCCATTAGTCTTTTTCTTTGTAGAATTTTCTTAAGTCTAAACTTCCTCTTGTTTAACCTTTCTAGCACACTAGGAGAGCTTAGCCTTAAAGTTTTGAAAAACAAAAAGCCTTATGCAAAGCCCTTGCTTCAAAAACAAAAGCCAATGAGGACATTGTCTAATCTTAAGTTTGGGGGGTCGCTTTACTTGTTTTTACCCTTGTAAATATTTACTCTCTATGTATGCTCTATGTAAATTTGAACTACTGGAAATGATGTTATGCTCAGTATTATCATCCAAAAAAAAAAAACAAGAAAGAAAAACCGAGAGTTACTCCTCCTTCCTAGAGTTTACTGAGTAACAAGGGGCATTCATGACACCCATAGTTTGCCACTGCATGAAAGGTTTACTTAAGGAAGTGAGTATTATTCTGAGTTTGTGACCTTTGCTTGTAGCTAGATATCTTCACCAAAAAGTGTGAATAAGCTAGAACGAAGGTAGAGGTGACAACAAGGATACTCTTGGGAGAAAAAGAAATTGAATAAAAAGAGCACCAGCAGTCAAATAAGTTTGGGGGAGGGCTAGTGAACTCATGTATATCCAAGGAACCTCAAGTTTTTCTTAACCTTAAGGACTACACTAGGCTCTATGAGTAGGAGTTAGATAGTTTAAACACTTTGGTTAGGATGGGCTAGGGGGAATTTTGCTTTTAAAAAGAAAAGTAGAAATCTTCATGCCTAGGAAACGTTGAAGTTGTGACTGGCACTAGAATAGAAACCTCTCCTGAAAGGCAACTTTTTAGAAAATGATCTTGAAAAACATGTTTGCTTGATTCCATTGATGACATTTAAGATTGAAGTTAAGTTGAGCTCTCACGTTCTGATTTGCTATATGATTTGATCTCTAACATTATGATTTGTTATTGCTTGAGGACAAGCAATGAGTTAAGTTTGGGGGTATGATAAGGGTAAAAAATATACCTATTTTACCCTTATATTTAGCTCATTCTCTTGTCAAAATTATATGTTTTAGATCATATTTACTGTTCCCGAGCTCAAAATATGTTAAAGTTGATAAATTAGGGAGTTGAGAGTCATACATGTCAAAATATGCTTATTTGTGCTTGAAAAGACTCAATTTGATATGAATTTAACTAAGTTTTTTGCTGTGCAGAAAAAAAACAGAGGAAACTGGAAACTGCCCAGAAATGCACAGAGGCAGTTCCGAGTCTGTCGCGGGTCGTTTTGAACGAGACTATTGCGCACCTAACCGACCGTTTTGACCCCGAAATCGTCTGAGCTACCTACCAGCACCATTTTCGCAGCTTCTCAACCACTCCCCACACTATATAAGGCCTTGATTCAACGTCAAATGCAAGCAGAACTCATTTGGAAGAAGAGGGTGGTGACAGAACCCTAGAGTATGCCTATGAGTAGGGATGCCCGAGGTCCTTCTTAAATGACTAAATTATAACCCTTGTTAGACATCAAACCTGAGTGTTTGTAGATATTTTCACCCCATTCCCACTTGTAAAAGAGAGAGAGTGGAGTGTCGAGCGAACTCTTGAAGGATTGGGTAAAAGAAAAAAAACCCTAGTATTTAGCTACTGTCATTATTTCCAGCTTTTGTTGCTTTTCATTTATTTGTATTCTTTATACTTTATTTCAATGAAAAGATATTCATTTGCACTTTATCCCACCATGAGTAGCTAAATTTCGTTAACGGGTTCAATATAGTGAATTCCCTTATGGTTCAATAGCTTGAAAGTGTTTTATTTGCTTAAGTATTATTAAATGCATGTCATTATTTATTGATTATCATTATGATCTTGTTGAGTTTAAAAGTGAATCCAGTTTTTGTTTGTTGAAATTGCGATTTGATTGCGATCGCATTTCTATCTTAAGGAAATCTAACTTTGATTTGTAGTTTCTTTTGTAGGTTGAGGTTTGTGCATGAGGAAAGAGTATCATCTCTTCGAGCTAGACCTTGAGATAGAAAGAAAGAGCAACATGTGTTGAGCGCACGGGAACATCTGGAAGAAGCTTCTTACACGCAAGAACTTCTAATAGATCCACCCGGAGTCGATCCTCCTGTTGACCAAAAAAAAAAAAAAAAAAAGGCGATAGAAGATAAGCACAACTGATGGGTTTGATAGCTCAAGATAACACACATGTGGAAGAAGACAACATCACAACATTGAGTGCAAAAATAACATCAATGACTTATCACTCTAATTTCTTTTGTGTTTATTGTGCTAATATTCATTCTTTGTTTGAAACTTGTTCATCTAATCCTTATTATACAGGGCAATAAGACAACCAGAGTCCTATTTTCGATCCTTACCAAGGATGGTTGCAACACCAGCAAGATGTTAGCAACAATAATCCAACACCTGTTTTTGGAGCAAGGTTGTCTGTTTACTTTTGAAAACCAATATCAAGATCAGTATGCCCATCAAGAGATGCAACAAGAGATAGAACCACAAGTGTCAACAAGCTTGGAAGAACTCATAAGAGAATACATGGAAAGGAATGATGCCACGATAAAGAACTTGGAGATTCAAGTAGAGCAATTGATAGAGGACTTGAAAAACAGTCAACAAGAGATCTTGCTTGACACCAAAGAGAATGTGGAACAAGAAGCACAAGAGAAATACAAGGGGATGCCATTTCAAAGTGGAGTGGAACATGAAGACCCTGAACTCACAGTAGAAACAAGAAGCATTCCAGCACTTGAAAATACTGATGAGACAAAAGAGAGATAAGAGATTAAAGAAGCGCCTCAAAAAGAGAATAAAGAGAAGACACTAGAAAAAGAAGTTGTAGAGAGCCATGCAGATGTCACTTCACAACAAGTGAACTTCGATGTGCTCCAGGCATTAGAACACCCTGGGGAAATGAATGGATGTTTTGATTGTGATCCTATTGATTCTTGTTGTAGCTTCAGAAAATGCTATTTGAGTTAGAAATCTGGCCCATTTGCAATTCCAGGGCTCTCATCAAAGCTTGATTACTTTGAATTGTGGCATTTGTACGAGCCATATATTCTTTCATCATTGCGTCAAGAGAACTCTCTAAATTTTGCTGGGCCAAAGCCTACTTATTTTGCTGGGGGAATGCCTGCGATTTAGGAAAACCTGTCTGGGTCGCCACCTTTTGTTGTGCTTGAGGGGCTTGCGAATTACTTTCTTGCCCTCCCCAAGCAAAGTTAGGGTGGTTACGTCAACATGGATTATAAAAATTTGAGTAAGGGTTATTCCTTTGATTACGTACAAAAAATACAAAAGTTGGATTGTTAGGACAGAATTCATAGTTATGTTTGTCACCAAGATAAACACGTGACTCTTCTACCACTTGACTGACAACTGCAGCAGGCTCCACCACTGGTGGCTGCTGAACCAGAGTCACATTTTTAAGAGAATTGGCTAACATTGCAATGTCAACCCTAATGGTAGACACACCATCCACTTCTAACACACTTTTTACCTTCTTACTAGAGCCTCTAACATCTCACCACTGACAACTATTAATCGATATTCTTTCTAAAATCTCATAGGCTTCATTAAAAGTTTTTGTCAAAAGGGCCCCTCCCACGGACACATCAACCATCCCTTGGATTACTAAGTTTAGCCCAATATTGTAAAATGTTTCCATTTGTATACAATGAGGTTGTTGGGTTTTATGCCCTAAAACTCGTAGATAGTGAATGTAAACAAATTTTATACTTATATTTAATAAAGTGTTATTTAGTTTCTGCAATAAAATGTTATTCTTAAATATTGAACTATTTGACCCAAATCCAATAAACTAAGATCCAAGGTTGTTTGTATGTAACTTGAACTAGTATGTGGGGACATACGGGGATCGATGTTCAAGTGACAACCTAAAAGGTCTATAGTATAATGATAAGGTTGGGTACCTTATCCTGGTGACACTATGGATATGGCCCGCTTTGTATTATGATACAAACGCAATGATCCAACGCGTTCATGTGTTTGACATGCGAGTGGGGGTATCATATGCAATAAGTTTGCATAAGACCGGACCGCGAAATAGTTAACCACTAACTGTAACACCGTTAGTTGGCTTGGTTTCTGTTTTACTTGGATGACTTAGACAACTCAGTCTCAATCCTGAGTGGATTATGGACTCCTGTTCACGAAGGGTTGTCCTTTGATTTGTATGGGTTAGAGTGGCCAGCACGCCGACTGAATAAGCCTACCATTTTGGGGACAATACCGAGTGGGGAGCTGGGAACATGATCACACAAGATGGAATTCACTCCTTCCCAACTCTAAGGTAAGTAGAGGTGTGTTCCCTTAAGTGGTGTCTCCGAGACTTGAACAATGGGCCCAACCCTCTCTATGGCACGAGAGGGACTTCTGTTTGTTGCTTGGACCTCAAACAGGTTGTTCATTAGAGGAGCACTGGGGACTTAAGGACAAAGATGTAAACCAGGGGTAAAACGGTAATTTGACCCAACTGGGATACGAACACACGTGAAGGACTGGCTTGTAGTATTGGTCGATATCCATGGACACAGAAATATTCTGCAGTGAGAAGAGTGCAGCTGTGGGTCTTTAGTGGAGTGACCCATAGTTAACGAATGGACTCTAACTTGGTTAATGAGTTTAAGACGATTAGTCTCATATCGTTGGAGCTTCTGATATGTAGGTCCATTAGGTCCCACTGGTAGCTCGTAAAAAGACTTGAAGCAAACAAATATAAATTGTAAATTGAAAGTGTTCAATTTATTTGGGGAATCATATAATGTATATTGATGCATTATAATATAAAGTTTATGAAACTTTATAATATAATTTTTGAATTAATTTCAAAAATCAATTCTTGAGAGAAAAATATTTGAAAGAGTTCAAATAAATTTAATATGAATTGGATACATATTTTAATTTTAATAAAATCCCTAAGATTAAATATATGATATTTAATTGGGTAATTAATTAATTATGGAATTAATTAATTATTAAAATTAGAGACCTTTTCCTATTAGGAAAAAGGTCTTGACCTTTACTATATATAGGACCCCTATGGTGGGGTGAAAGACATCCCATTGTCTCTCCTTCTCTTAGAGATCTCTCCCAAAAGACTCCCACAAGTCTCCTGCTTCAAGAAGTCTTAGAGATATACCGGTGTAGCCGATTGGTGGTGTTCGCACAAGAGGGTTGCTGCGTTTTCAATCTTATTGGCAAGAAAAAGCGAATTGATCAAGGCTTTCTACAAAAGTAAGTTTTCTATGAAATCCTTGATCACTAGGATCAATCTAGTTGATTTTTTTAGCATGTTTATAGCCTATGTACAGCTACTTACATTACAAAAGAAAGTATTCAATAGCTAACATCGAGTTGTCAATAGTATTGAACAAAAAAGTTATCCAACAATACATAAAATTCGTCAAATGTAATTTTTAACAAGAGATAAAGTAGTTCACAAAATACAAAATTCACCAAGTGTTCAACATTATACTATCATGGAGTTTGCAAGTGTAAAGGTATCATTTCATTCACCTACAAAGATGTATAAAATGTATATAAATATATATGTTTATGGAAATATCAATAGTGAAAGAAACGAGATTCTTTATTAAATGAAAATAAATAGACTTAGAAAAAATTCATACTAATAGTCATTTTGTCAGATGGCCATGCAACTGTACTACCCACAGCTTCTTCTATGCATGTCATTTTTGATGTGGGCCTCCATAAGAATGCATCAGGTTTCTTTGAGACATCAACCCAAACTCTAACTACATGTGGTCCAATAGGAATGTGATGAACAAGAGCAACTGGATCATTAGAAGACCAACGTCCTTCTGCAACTATCTCTCCTGAGTCATGCCAATCTAATAACTTGCACTTAATTTGAGTATTATTATTAATACTCTTTATGAGAAGAAAATATAAAATAAATGAGAATTGAATGATAACAAAAATAATAATATTATTTCATCATACATTAAAAAATAAATTTACCGATGGAGATGGTGTAGGAAAAGTTGAAGGAACATTTGTTGGCTTAGGTACATTTGCAGTTGCATTTGAAAGTTCCTCGCTTGGTTCAACCTATAATAATTTAAGTTAAAACATAGCATGAAGTTCACTAGAAACACATTAATTTGAGTTCAAACATAGCACTGGTTTAAGTTTATATAATACTACAACTGCTGACATCTTTGTGTATTTTGTGCATCTTTCATAGAATGGAGTGTTTGCCTCTTGCACATTCTGATCAAATTTTTTCTCATTCCTTGATATAAGAGGATCAATATTGTCCTCATCTCCCATAAATGTGCTCCTACAAAAGTTAGTTGCTTCAAACATAAAAGCATCCTCAAATTCATTCTCAACTTCATCCCCCTGATAACATACTTCTCCATGATGATACCAGACATTGTATGTAGGATCCATGCCCTTAATGACTAAATGCTCATATACAATTTCAAGATCACAATGTCTCATATTTCTACATTCTTTGCACGGACATAAAATTTTGTTGGTATCTGGCTTTCTTTTCTTCACATCTTGTAGAAAATTCCATGCTCCTTCCATGTACTCATTAGTAGCACTATTAGATAAAGTCAATTTTGTTAAGTTAACATTAGATAATTAACTCGAAGACTGATAGGTAAGTATTATTAATTTCATACCGATTTAAATGCACCCAATCTTTGTTGAACATTCTTAAGGTATTGGTAACCTTAATGGTATGATCAATTGAACCGTCAATGACTTGGATGACAAGTACTATACGAGAAAAATAGTATCAATTTCACAAAGTGTTTGGTGACTAAGAATTCAGAAAGATGCAACATTATCGGAGTATAAGGCCTTGGTGGCTCGAGAGTGTGCTCTAATTCGAGTCCCTTTGTCTTTAGCCATTTTGTCTTCTACAAACTCTTAATGTTTAGGCTATGCTTGGACTTGGTTTTAGCATGCCAAACTACTTCTCCACATAACATTAATATGATTTTGGAGGAAGTGTGTTTCGGAAACATCTTGAAGTCTTTTCAAGTGTTCATGTATGACTAAATGTAATTTTTTTAAACAATTTGTAATGTTTAGTTAAGGTTTTAAGAATTCTATTTCATATTGTTCATTCTAAGTGCAACAAGGCATTGACCCCCCCTAAACACTATAACTTAAGAACTCAAACAACAAAACTCAACTTTTCTATTGGAACAACTCAACCAAAGTATACACCCTAAACATTTATTGACCCCCCTAAAAGAAAAGAAATTAACAACTCAAACAATAAAACCAAACTTTGCAAATGGAAGAACTCAACTTAACAACCCAACTTAACATCTCTAAACAAAAATAAACTCCTTAAACATTTATCCAAAATATCTTGGAGACCATTTGCAATGAAACAACTCTACTAAACCAAACAATGAGAACTAAAAATATGGATGAAAACATGTAAACTAGTTAAAAGAGAACTTAGTGCAACATGGTATTGACCCCCCTAAAAACAAGAAATCAAAAACTCAAACAATAAAACCAAACTTTGCAAATGGAAGAACTCAACATAAAAACCCAACTATCATGGACACCATTTGAAATGAAACAACTCTACTAAACCAAACCATGACAACTAGAAATATGGATGAAAAAAAGTAAACTAGTTAAAAGAGAACTTAGTGCAACATGGTTTTGACCCCCCTAATAGACGAGAAATTAACAACTCAAACAATAAAACCAAACTTAGCAAATGGAAGAACTCAACTTAACAACCCAACTTAACATCTCTAAACAAAAAGAAACTCCTTAAACATTTATCCAAAATATTTTGGAGACAATTTGCAATGAAACAACTCTACTAAACCAAACAATGACAGCTAAAAATATGGATGAAAACATGTAAACTAGTTAAAAGAGAATTTAGTGCAACATGGTATTTACCCCCCTAATAGACGAGAAATTAACAACTCAAACAATAAAACAAAACTTAGCAAATGGAAGAACTCAACTTAACAACCCAACTTAACACCTCTAAACAAAAAGAAACTCCTTAAACATTTATCCAAAATATCTTGGAGACAATTTGCAATGAAACAACTCTACTAAACCAAACAATGACAACTAAAAATATGGATGAAAACATGTAAACTAGTTAAAAGAGAACTTAGTGCAACATGGTATTTACCCCCCTAAAAGACAAGAAATTAAAAACTCAAACAATAAAACCAAGCTTTGCAAATGGAAGAACTGATCAACTTAACAACCCAACTATCATGGAGACCATTTGAAATGAAACAACTCAACTAAACCAAACCATGACAACTAAAAATATGGATGAAAAAAAGTAAACTAGTTAAAAGAGAACTTAGTGCAACATGGTATTGACCCCCCTAATAGACGAGAAATTAACAACTCAAACAATAAAACCAAACTTAGCAAATGGAAGAACTCAACTTAACAACCCAACTTAACATCTCTAAACAAAAAGAAACTCCTTAAACATTTATCCAAAATATTTTGGAGACAATTTGCAATGAAACAACTCTACTAAACCAAACAATGACAACTAAAAATATGGATGAAAACATGTAAACTAGTTAAAAGAGAACTTAGTGCAACATGGTATTGACCCCCCTAAAAGACAAGAAATTAAAAACTCAAACAATAAAACCAAACTTTGCAAATGGAAGAACTCAATTTAACACCTATCCCAAATATCATGGAGACCATTTGCAATTAAACAAGTCAAATCAATGCTTTCTATCGGTGAAACCAAGTAAACTAGTTAAAAGAGAACTAAGTGCAACATATCAATGCTTTCTACCTTCAATCTAATATATTAAGCTATGACCACCATAACTGCAGGATAGTCATAGCACTCAAGTTAACTAAACACGTTAAAACGAATAAATAAACTTCAATACTTTATACCTTCAATCTAATATTAAGCTATGACTACCATAACTGCAGGATAGTCATAGCACTCAAGTTCACTAAACACGTTAAAACGAATAAATAAACTTCAATACTTTATACCTTCAATCTAATATTAAGCTATGACTACCATAACTGCAGGATAGTCATAGCACTCAAGTTCACTAAACACGTTAAAACGAATAAATTAACTTCAATACTTTCTACCTTCAATCTAATATTAAGCTATGACTACCATAACTGCAGGATAGTCAGAGCACTCAAGTTAACTAAACACGTTAAAACGAATAAATGAACTTCAATACTTTCTACCTTCAATCTAATATTAAGCTATGACTACCATAACTGCAGGATAGTCAGAGCACTCAAGTTAACTAAACACGTTAAAACGAATAAATGAACTTCAATACTTTCTACCTTCAATCTAATATTAAGCTATGACTACCATAACTGCAGGATAGTCATAACACTCAAGTTAACTAAACACGTTAAAACGAATAAATGAACTTCAATACTTTCTACCTTCGATCTAATTTTATGTTATGACTACCACAACTACAGGCTGCAAAATAGTCTCAACTGAAGCTAATTTTCTTGCAATTGGTATCTATCTTAGAAATTAAAAATTTATGTTCAAATTTCAATGTTTTGTTTTTTTAGTTAAAAAAAGAGTTATATGTTCAGGTTTACTCTTAAATTTTAATGTTACATTACTTGGTTCTATAAACTTTTTAAAAAAATGTCTAATAGAAGTTTAAAGATTAAGCCTTTAAAAAAAAGTATAAAGATTTAAGACCTAGGAAGATAATCCTCATAGTTTAGGGACAAATTTATAATTTATTAAATAACAAAAACATTGAAAGGTTAAATTATAAAAAATACTCTTGAACTATGGGGTTGATTTCATTCTAGTTCTCGAAGTGTGAAGTTTGTTTCAAAATGAATGCTTGGAGACATCTCTTGTTAAATTTATTGACTAAAAATTAGGTCTTTGTTTTGTTTTGTCCATGTAAATGTGCACATAAGCAACAATGTATATGCAAATTTATAGTTCTGAAGATGATGGCTCTGAGGTATACGTTTGAGCTTATTTGGGATTTACCTTCTTAATTAATAGTGTCAAATGTTTTCTTAAGACTTGGATGTACATGTATCTTTTACTCGTATAAAAATCTAGTCATTGAATCAAGTTTACTAACGGAAGTCATTTAGTTCTCTATGCTATTTGAACATCATGTTTAAATTGGAATGCAGTCAGAGGAAGAGCGATTGCGTGATCAAAGAGAGAGGGAGCAATTAGAGCGAAATATAAGAGAACGGGATTCTGCTGGAACCAAAAAGGTATACTCTAATAGAAATCGCAATACCTTTTTTCCCATCTCTTTTAAAATGATTCATCATTTCTTATGTTAGTTTTTTTTAATCAAGAAAAAAAACTGACAAGCAAAGTCTAAAAATAAACCAAATAAATCATGAAACTTTGGAATCCCACAGATCCTGCCCAACACCGACTCCCCAAAAGAACTCCATAGGAGTTCTGCTCTTTTTGCAAACTTCATACATTAATGAAATTTACAGCTATGTCCTAAGAGTTTCATTATCTCTTGTTCTGATTCTAGATGTTCTTTGACAGTTAACAGAACAGAAATTGAAACTTTTACACACTCAAAAAATGGACTGCAAGAAATGTGAGGAAGACAAAAAAATTACCTCCATTATTCTCGTCTGCTGAGAGATAGAGATCGAGGGAAAGAAAGAACTCACCAGAACTGCTGCTTTCGTGGCCGCTGTGCTCGCCGGCGGTGGTCGGAAGGAGGAGAGCGCCGGCGTTCGGTGAGGGGAGGAAGCGATGGCAAGACCCACGCACAGAGAGAGGAGCGGTCGAAGAAGAAGATGGAAAAATGGAAAAATGGGAGCGTCGGCGTTTGTTGGTTCAGTTCAGAGAGGTCGAAGAAGAAGTTGGAAAAATGGTAACGCCGGCGTTCGTTGTTTAGTGTAGAGAGGTCGCGAAGAAGAAGATGGAAAAATGGGTAGCTGGGGTCTCTTTCACGCACGAGGGGAAAAATGGGAGGGAAAGAAGAAAGTGTTGCAATTTTTTTGTTTTTTCCTTCATTACTCGCGCACGGGCCTTCTTTTTGTTTAGATTTTTTTCTTTCATAGCTTGATTTAAAAAATGCTATCCTAAAAAGCTATAAAAAGACTTATTTCTTGTAGTGAAGAAACTGGAACACTGTTCAAACAGTATACCTATTCGTAGGCTACCCCATGAAAATGAGAGATGTGGATCCTTTTTCAATCTGCAAGAGAATAAAGAATTTGTACCGACAAATGCTACATTCTCAGAAGAATACCGCATAAGAAATAATAAGCCACAAAGTAAGGTCGTAAATTAACTGATGAAGCTACAAAAATATCAACAAGAGTTGTTGATCAATCAACAAGGGTTGTTGATGATGTTGGACCTTTAACAAGAGTTGTTGATAAGGCCAATACAACTGGTTAGTTACATCTATCTCAAGAGTTCAGAGTGCCTCAATGAAGTGGGAGGATTGTTCTACAATCTGACCGTTCCATGGGCTTAATTGAAGTCCAGATCGTCATACTTGATGATGGCTTTGAGGATTCATTGTCTTAGAGCAAGGCAATGATTGATGTTAACAAGAACCAATTGGATTAAAGCAATGGACCTTTAACAAGAGTTGTTGATAGGGCCAACACAACTGGTTAGTTTCATCTATCTCAAAAGTTGAGAGTGCCTCAATATAATAGGAGGATTGTTCTACAATATGACCGCTACATGGGCTTAATTGAAGCCCAAATCGTCATACCTGATGATGATTTAGAGGATTCATTGCCTTAGAGTAAGGCAATGAATGATGTTAACAAGAACCAATTGGATTAAAGTGATGGACCTGGATTTGAAATATGTGATTTCAATTCCATCTAGAATCTTGTAGATCTATCTAATGGGGTAACACATATGGATTACAAATGAATCTACAAGAAGAAACGAGACATAATCTTATGGTTAGACTTATGGCAAAAGGGTTATACCCAGAGACAGGGGACTGTAAGAAACTCCTATCTCACATCGTCATGTTGTAGTCTGTTAGAACTCTTATCCATTTAGAATGGATGTCAAGACTACCATTTTGAATGGTAATCTTGAGAAGAGTATCTACATGTCTCAAGCAGAATGGTTCATTTAGCAAGATCAGAAGCAAAAGGGGTTTGCAAGCTTAAGTGATCCATTCATGGATTGACCTAAGCAATTCGATCTTGGAATATAAGATTTGATACTGTGATCAAATCTTTTGGCTTTGATCAAGAACATTGATGAATCTTGTCTTTACAAGAAGATCGTCAATAGTTCAGTAGCTTTATTAGTGTTGTATGTGATTGATATCCTAGTCATTGGGAATGATGTAGGTTATCTTACTGACTAGTAAAATAAGCTAGCAGCTCATTTCCAAATGAAAATTTGGGAGAAGCTAAGTTTGTTCTTCGGATCCAAATCGTTAGGAACCGTAAGAACAAAAGGCTAGCCTTGTCTCAAGTGTCTTATATCTACGAGATGTTAGTTAGATATAAGATGCAGAATTCCAAGAAGGGTTCACTACCTTTCAGGCGTGGAATTCATTTTGTCTAAGAAACTGTTTCCTGAGACACCTCAAGAAGTTGAGGACATGAGACGAATGCCCTATGCAATAGGGATTGTCAGTAAGTACCAATCTAATCCAAGATTTGATCACTAGAAAACCGTTAAGAATATCCTCAAGTATCAGAGGAGAAAGAGGAACTATATGCTCGTGTATGGGACTAAGGGTTTGATCCTTACAGGATACACTGACATGG
Organism: Luffa aegyptiaca; assembly: GCA_017139565.1. NCBI lineage: Eukaryota > Viridiplantae > Streptophyta > Magnoliopsida > Cucurbitales > Cucurbitaceae > Luffa > Luffa aegyptiaca. The sequence continues at coordinate 9,723,061 of CM029397.1, forward strand.
ATTTTAAGACTGATAAGGATATCTGTCTGACGTAAAAGAATGGCTAGCGACCCAATTCCAAATGAAAGATTTAGGAGAGGCCGAATATGTTCTTGGAATCCAAATAATCCGGGATCGAAAGAAAAAACGCTAGTCCTTTCTCAAGCAACGTATATTGACAAAATGTTGTCCTGATATTCGATGCAGAACTCCAAGAAGGGCTTATTGTCTTTCAAGCATGGGGTTCACTTGTCTAAGGAATAGTGTCCTAAGACACCTCAAGAGATTGAGGATATGAGACAGATTCCCTACGCCTCCGTTGTGGGCAGCTTAATGTATGCAATGCTCTGCACAAGGCCTGACATCTGTTATGCTGTAGGGATAGTCAGCAGATATCAACAGTATCCATGGTCAAACTTTACAAAGGAGCTATAGTGTGGCATAATTACAGTCTTGACCATATAGGCCGAAAATATAGCTGCTTGTGAAGCAGCGATAGAGACTATAAGGCTTAGAAAGTTCTTGACTAGTTTGGAATGTGTTCCAAATGTGAACTTGCCCATCAGACTTATAGTGATACAGTGGTGCTGTGGCAAATTCATAAGAACTTTGCAGCCCAAGACAAGCAAGCACATTGAATTAAATTGAAATATTCACGAAGGCTCTCTCGGCTAAAGGGTATGAGGGTCATCTAGAAGGTCTAGGTCTACGAGTTATGTACAAAGATGAAATCTTGGGCAAGTGGGAGAAATGCAATGGGTATAGTGATACCATTATGTAATGGGTATAGTGATGCCCTAGTTTATTGTATTTGTACATTGTATATGTCTTATACATGTATTTATACACCCACTGCTAAATAGATTGTTGTACATCCCACTAAACTAGAGTTTTAGTTCAAGTGGGAGTTTGTTGGGTTTTATGCCCTAAAACTCGTAGATAGTGAATGTAAACAAATTTTATACTTGTATTTAATAAAGTGTTATCTAGTTTCTGCAATAAAATGTTATTGTTAAATATTGCACTATTTGACCCAAATCCAATAAACTAAGATCCAATGTTGTTTGTATGTAACTTTAACTAGTATGTGGGGACATACGGGGATCGATGTTCAAGTGACAACCTAAAAGGTCTATAGTATAAGGATAAGGTTGGGTACCTTATCCTGGTGACACTATGGATACGGCTCGCTTTGTATTATGATACAAACGCAATGATCCAACGCGTTCATGTGTTTGACATGCGAGTGGGGGTATCCTATGCAATGAGTTTGCATAAGACCGAGCGCAAAATAGTTAACCACTAATTGTAACATCATTAGTTGGCTTGGTTTCTATTTTATTAGGATGACCTAGACAACTTAGTCTCAATCCTGAGTGGATTATGGACTCCTGTTCACGAGGGGTTGTCCTTTGATTTGTATGGGTGAGAGTGGCCAGCACGCCGACTCAATAAGCCTACCATTTTGGGAACAATACCGAGTGGGTGATAAGGGTAAAAAATATACCTATTTTACCCTTATATTTAGCTCATTTCTTGGTCAAATATTGAGTGTTTAGGTCAATTTACTGTTCTCGAGCTCAAATTATGCTTCATTTGATAAGTTAGGGTGTTGAGAATTACTTTTGTCAAATTTAACTCATTTATGCTTAAAAAGACTTGATTTTAAGAGAATTTGACTTAGTTTGCTGTTATGCAGAAAAACAGAGGAAAAGCTGGAATTCCCCAAATATGCGACCGCATTTCTGGGAAGGCAAAATTGAAATGCGACCGCATTTCTGAAAAATCCGAGGTCGTTCCGAGTCGCACGCTGGTCGTTGTTGACGAGTCTTCTTCGCACCTAACCGGTTGTTTTGACCCTGAAACTGACTAGGCAACCTTCCAGCACCTATTTCGCAGCTCCTCAACCAATTTCTACACTATATAAGCTCGAGATTCGAAGTCAAATCTAAGCAGAACTCACTTGGAAGAAAAGGGTGGTGACAGAACCCTGGCTCGACGCCAATGAGAAGGGATGCCCGAGGTCCTTCTTAGATGACCAAATTCTAACCCGAGAGAGAGTTAGACATCAAACCTTGTGGTTTGTAGAGAGTTTCACCCATTCCCACTTGTAAAAGAGAGAGAGTGGAGTGTCTTAGTGAACTCTAGAAGGATTGAGTAAATAGAAAAACTCATAATACTTCGCTAACTCCTTTATTCCCAGCTCTTGAATCTTTTCATTATTCTATATTATTTACATTCTTTTTTCAATGAAAATGTGTTCATTTGCTTTTTATCCCATCATGAGTAGCTAAATCCCGTTGAGGGGTTCAATGTGGTGAATTCCCTTAGGGTTTAATGGCTTGAAAGTGTTTTATTTGCTTAAGTTGTGTTTAATGCATGTCATTCTTTATTGATTATCACTCTAATCTTGCTGAGTTTAATTTGATCACTTAGACTTTTCATGCTATGTGAGTTTGATCTCGAAAGGGACAAACGATATCGGTTCTCATAAAGGTGATATAGGAGAAAAAGCTCGAAAGAGATTGTTCGGCGATATAGGGCAAGCTGCCTAAGGCACCCTATATCGACTATAGGGTTATAGGTTGCATTCGTGAATTATCTATGTCGGAGTCGAGTCACAGAAATGTGCATAACGGTACTCGCTTAGCCTTCTAACGGTTTTCGGAAACAAGGGCCAAATAGAAGTTAAATCTGACCCAATGCATTAAATACACTTAAGTTAGATATTGCATAAGTATGGTTGTTACCTTAGGGATGAATCCATGTTGAATACCTTGTTTTATCTTATTGTTATTCTTTATTATTTTATTGCTTGCTTTGTTTATCTTTTGAAAAACCCAATTAATCAACTTATTTTCTTTGGTTACCTTTTTCAAAAGCAATCATTTGAGCACTTTCTTCATCAAATCTGAATTTCCAATTTAGTCCTCGTGGGATCGATACCCTTGGAATGCTTCTGAGGTTTTTTTATTACTACGTGCGACAATGTATACTTGCACTTAAGTGTTAGCTGAATTACTCTTTATTATTTCATTTATCATCTTAACTCACTTCCATCTATTCAGCTGACCACGCACCAAGTTTTTGGCGCCGTTGCCGGGGACCAAAATTGAAACCAGATTTGTTTTTGAAATTGCGATCTGATTGCGACCGCATTTCTGTCTCAAAGGGAATTTAACTTCGGTTTGCATTTGTTTTTCTTTTGCAGGTTGAAGTTAGTGCATGAGCAAGGGGTATCCACTCCTTGACATTGATCCAGAGATAGAAAGACCGCATTTCTGTCAGGCACTAAACCACTAAAACACACACAAAACAGATCAGATAAAAACTTATTCAAGTTCCCGACAATGGAGCCAAAAACTTGTTGCCTTCTAGAGTGGGTTAAAAATATGACAAAAATGATCTCTAGAATACTATGCAAGTGCACATAGTCTGCAGCAAGTGATAAGTAATTTATCGTATCCACGAGGTTTTGAATAGCTTTCACTCTACCTATCTTGTGTAACTTTTTAGTGATTTCAAGGTTATTAAAATGATTGATTTTGAAATAATGCTAAAGCAAAAGAAATGACAGTGTAGAATGTAAACAGATAAAGTAGACAGATTGGAAACAGGCGTTGGTTAAGATTTCTGTAATTTTTAAAAAGATGCTCTAGCAATAAGAATGATCAGGCGATCTCTTGCAGTCTTATCAGAAGGATCCTCCCGGAACTCTGGATTTTTTGGAATGTGTTTCAACTCCAATGACGCTCTACCGATCAAGCACTAGATGACTAGTTATCCCTAACTCAGTCGCTGGCGTCCACCAACACATACTGGTCTAGTGTGATTAAATGCCACACATCTCTCAAATCATCCCTGAAACTAAGAGGTGGTATTCATATCGGCTGGCCAGGCGGGCACAAAATAAAAATAATCACAACAAGTAATCAAGATGCTCAAATCAATATTATTTGCTAAAGAATGAAGTACGACAATTACATAGGTCCTAACCAACACCTAAGTAAATTTAGTTCATGGAATTAATAACACACACGTTACAATTTGAGTAAGTGTGTCCATAACTACCAGACTTTTACAAGAAAAGATTAATTCCCTTGCAGAAATCCGTAGCTGATGGTCTTCTTGAAATCCCCAATCGTTCCTCCTCTATTCGGCTTCCAAAGATGGAAAGTCAGTCTCCAACTCGGAATGAATTGACTTGACACGGCTACTTCCTTTTATAGAGTGTAATCAATCCTAATTAGGTCAAATAATACACGTGGAACACTCTCCCAGCTTCTAAGATCCGAGATTGCTTCTAAAACTGCCACCTCATTAATGAATCACGTGCGGCTCACGTGGCCACTTTTTCTCTCCGCTTTGCTGGATCATAATATTTGCTCTCTCAAGTCGCCCAACATTAATTTCTCTGCAAAATAACTTCAAAAGCATCGATTCTTCTAAATAGGATAAATCATGTAATATTCACCTAATAACATACCTATTTGACACAAATGACACACAAAACACTATGAAAATAAAGCCTAAATAACTCCTTTTTGAAGAATTATCAGCATGGAATCAAAATTTCATGCTTTAATTCAATTTCAAATAATTTTATTTTAAATAAAACTAATTTAAATAATTAATTAAACACTTTAATTAATTATATTTCCTGTTGATTTCATTATTTTAGATTATGAGACAAATAAAGATGTCTCAATTATTCTTGGTCGTCCATTTTTGGCTACTAGTAGGGCGTTGATAGATGTTCAGAAAAGGGAATTAACATTGAGAGTTTATAATGAGGAAGTGAAATTTAATGTTTTTAAAGCCTTGAAGTATCCAAATGAAGTGGAAGATTGTTCTTTCATTTGAATTCTAGAGAACACAATTGTTGAGACATCAATGGAGGATTTGACGGACAAGCATTTGGAGAAGTATGGAGAGATTAGTGGAAAGGATTTGGCAGTTTGTACATTAGATAAGAAAGATGAAAAAGAAGTTTTTAGGTGTGAGGATGTTTTTGAGTCTTTAGATTTGAGTGAAAGAAAGGCTCCTCCTATTAAGTCATCCCTGATTGAGGCACCAACTTTAAAATTGAAGCCTTTACTGGATCATCTAAAGTACGTGTATCTTGGGGAGGGTGAGACGTTGCCCATTATTGTTCCATCAGATTTAATGCCGGAGGATGAAGAGGCCTTAATAAAGTTGCTACAGCAATATCGCAAAGCAATACGTTGGACATTGGCTGACATTCAGGGAATTAGCCCATCTTTCTACATGCATAAAATAACTCTAGAGGAGGGATCCTTTAGGAGTATTGAGCAGCAGAGAATGCTTAACCATGCAATGAAAGAGGTTGTTAAAAAGAAGGTGATTAAATGGTTAGATGCGGGGATTATCTATCCAATTGCGGATAGCAATTGGGTAAGCCCTGTCCAATGTGTTCCTAAGAAGGGAGGTGTAATAGTTGTAGCTAATAAAGACAATGAGTTGATCCCAACTAGAACAGTAACTAGCTGGAGGGTTTGCATGGATTGCAGGAGGCTTGATAAAGCCACCCGTAAGGACAACTTCCCTTTGCCTTTTATTGACCAGATGTTGGATAGATTGGCTGGTCAAGCATACTACTGTTTCCTAGATGGTTATTCTGGGTATAACCAGATTACTATTGCTCTTGAGGATCAGGAAAAAACCACTTTCACCAGCCCTTATGGGACGTTTGCTTTCCGACGAATGCCTTTCGGCCTTTGCAATGCTCTAGCAACATTTTAGAGGTGCATGTTGGCGATTTTCTCTAATATGATTGAGTCCACTGTTGAGGTATTTATGGGCGATTTTTCTATTTTTGGAGGGTCTTTTCAGCGTTGTTTGAATAATTTAGGGAAGGTATTAAAGAGATGTAAGGATACCCATCTAGTGCTTAACTGGGAAAAATGTCACTTCATGGTGAATGAGGGCATAGTATGGGGTCATAAAATCTCAAAGAAGGGTCTAGAAGTTGACCGGGTAAAAATTGAGGTTATTGAAAAGTTAGAACCACCGAATTCAGCTAAGGGGATTTGGAGTTTCTTGGGTCACGCTGGATTTTACAGAAGGTTCATAAAGGATTTTTCAAAAATCAGTAAACCTCTTTGTAACTTGTTGTGTGATGATAATATTTTTTATTTTGTTGCAGACTGTAGGAAGGCATTTGAAACTTCAAAGGTTGCTTTAGTCTCAGCCCCCATTCTTTGTGCACCTAACTGGAATTTACCATTCGAGGTAATGTTTGATGCCAGTGATGTTGCAGTAGGTGCTATGTTGGGGCAGAAGCAGGGCAAATACATCAATCCTATTTATTATGCCAGCAGAGTTTTGAATGAGGCACAAGTCAACTACACAACTACTGAAAAGAAGTTGTTGGCGGATATGTTTGCCTTCGAAAAATTCCGCCCATATTTGGTTGGATCCAAAGTCAAAGTTTTCACAGATCATGAAGCAATAAGGTATTTAATGTCTAAAAAAGATGCAAAACCTAGGCTGATTCGTTGGATTTTTTTGTTGCAAGAATTTGATCTGGAGATAAAAGACAAGAAAGGTTCAGAAAATGTCATTGCAGATGTCACGTCTTGATTCATCATCATCTTTGCTAGAGCAACCTATTATTTCAGATTCATTCCCAAATGAGCAGCTTTTTGCTGTTAATGTAAAGGTAGTGAAGGATACTCCTTGGTATGCTGATATTGCCAACTTTTTGGTAAAAGGAGTCACTCCTATTGACATGGATTGGAGGCAGGTGCAACGGTTTAAGCATGATGCAAAATTATTTTATTGGGATGAGCCTTTTATGTATAAACAATGTTCTGACGGTATCATTTGAAGGTGTGTTTCAGGTGATGAAGCGAAAGAAATCCTAGAGCAATGTCACTCTTCCCCGTATGGAGGTCGTTTCAGCGGTCAGAAGACAGCTATGAGGATTTTGCAATGTGGATTCTTCTGGCCCACCTTATTTAATGATGCCCATTGGTTCTACAAGCAATGTGATGCTTGTCAAAGGAGAGGAAACCTAGGACCCAGAGACAAAATGCCGCTTACTTATATTTTAGAATTAGAATTATTTGACGTATGGGGTATTGACTTTATGGGGCCATTACCTCCTTCTAACGGCAATTTTTTTCATTTTGTTATCAGTAGACTACGTGTCCAAATGGGTGGAGGCCATAGCATGTCACCAGAATGATGCCAAGACGATTTCGAGGTTTCTCCAATCGCATATCTTTGCACGGTTTGGGACACCTAGAGCTCTTATTAGTGATGAGGGTACACACTTTGTAAATAATGTTCTAGCTAAGCTTTTAGATAAATATGGTGTTAAACATAGAATATCTAAACCTTATCACCCTCAGGCGAATGGTCCAGCTGAAATCAGTAATAGGGAAATAAAATCAATTCTAGAGAAAGTAGTCCACCCATCTAGGAAGGACTGGTCTTTTTGTTTGAATGAGGCTCTTTGGGCCTATAGAACAGCATATAAGACCCCTCTAGGTATGTCTCCCTACAGGCTAGTTTATGGAAAGGCTTGCCATCTACCATTAGAACTAGAGCATAAGACATTTTGGGCTTTGAAGTAACTGAATTTTGATTTGAGTCATGCAAGTGCAATAAGAATGCTACAGCTTAATGAGTTAGAAGAGTTTTCGTCAGGTTCTTATGAAAATGCGAAAATGTATAAAGAGAAGACAAAGCGGTGGCATGATAAGAAAATAAAACATAAGGAATTTGTTAAGGGTCAGAGAGTCTTGCCTTACAACTCTAGATTGAAATTGTTTCCTGGAAAACTGAAATCTAAATGGTCTGGACCATTTGTTGTGATTGAAGTTTTTCCTCATGGGGCAATTACTTTCAGAGATGAAAAAGATGGGCGAGTGTTCAAAGTTAATGGACAGCGAGTGAAGCATTATTGGGGAGAGGAGTTTCGTTCGAAATACCCTTCCCTAAAATTAGTTGATGAACGAGCGAGCGAGAGTTTTGCGGGAGCATTCCGTATTGCAATATCTTTGGCTCTCAGTGTTTGTTGCGATTTTATTTTATTCTGATTTGAATTAGATTTTGTTGGATTTTAATTTTATCTGATTTTTCTTGAATTCGTTGTTTTTTTTTTTATTTTCGTAGATTTTATTTAGGCACATTTGAATTTTAAATTTTAATCGGATTTATTTTTTATTTTTGGTTTAGTTGTATTTTTGCTATTTAAATTTCTATTTAGATTAGGTTTTTAATAATATATTTCCTGATTTATTCGGCTAGAAATAAAGATTTGATTTTTTGGCTGTTTTTAAATTTTAATTTCAATCTTCCGTGTAAAATAGATTCTTCTAGAAGAAAATCTTTGCTGATCAGTTTGGTTTTGCAATCTGTTGGAAGGATGATATATATCGTCAGATTCTAAGGGAATTGGTTTTGAATCAAATATTTTTTACCGTTTGGATTTAAATTTTTTGTGGGCAGGTAAATTGCATGGAACATCTGGTGCTTCCACGTGTCGCGCAGGGAAATCGAATGTCCTAGCCGTTGGACAGCACATCAGCATTTACCACGGGGTAGATTTTACCGTTTCTTGGATTTAATTCTAAAATGGTAATATTATTAATGGAGGAAGATCATTCGGTTAGTATTTGATTTGCTAAAGCTCCATTTAAATCAAACCATGGTTCCGTTTTCTTTTTCATTCATTGTTCTTCTTGAAGTTTTGCTTTCCCTTCTGCTCTCTTTCTGTTTCTTTGAGTACGAAAATTCTTCGAATTCGAAATGGCGAAGACAAGAGGTCGTACAGAGAGAGAGGTGGAGGAAGACGTACCTGTTACGCCTGAAGTTCCGAACAAGAAGGCAAAGAAGAAGAAGACTCCGACAGAAAAAGAGGTTAAGCGACTTAGAAAACAACAAGAAGCTGAAGTTTCCGAAATTCTGCAGAAGACTATCAAATAAATTGCATAGGAGGTAATAGCTGAGGAAGAACCAATAGAACCTGAAAAAGAAAAAGATCCTGAAGAGATTGTGGGGATAGAGGTAGAGATTCAAGAAACGATAGCAACAGAGCAAGGTAATATTGAACCAGTAGTTCAAGAGGTTTAGGAAGTAGTAGTGCAGGATCCGTCGCATCGTCACCGCCACAAGCAGAAGGCGGGGAGGATCAAGGTGATTAGGACTGACACTCCGTCTCCACCCACAACTGATTCAGAAAAAGAGGAAACAGAGAACCAAGAGAAAGAGGAAATTAAAAAGAAGGTTGAAGAAGAGGCTCTGACGATGCGACAAGAAGACAAGGGTAAGGGAGTTGCTGAAGCAACAGTTGAAGCAGAGGAGGCTGAGACTGAGGAGCCAAGAATGTCGTTTGTGTGCTTCATCAAGGATCTCAGAGCAAAATATAGGGAGATGCTAAAGAGGGACTTCTTGTTTGAAAGAGGATTCGGTGATGACTTACCACACTTCTTACGGGCTGGAGTTACAAACCACGGATGGGATCAGTTCTGTGCGAAACCAGAGCCGTTAAACTCGAATATTGTTCGTGAGTTCTACGCGAACATAGATGATCAGGAAGGGTTTCAAGCCATTGTCCGAGGGGTTGTTGTAGACTAAAGCCCATGGGCGATAAATTCTCTATTCAATCTCCAGGATTTTCCACATGCCGGATTCAATGAGATGGTGGTAGCACCATTTAATGATCAGTTGAATGCGGCTATGAGAGAAGTTGGAATTGAAGGGGCGTAGTGAAGGTTGTCAGAAACAGAGAAACGCACATTTCAAGCAGCTATCTGAAGAGCGAAGCCAACACCTGGTTGGGCTTCATCAAATTGCATCTTCTACCGACAACCCACGATTCTACAGTCTCCCGTGATAGAGTGCTTCTAGTTTTTTCAATTCTGAGGTCCCTGAGTATTGACGTTGGAAAGATAATTTCTAACGAGATCTACAACTGTTGGCGCAAAAAGGTGGGTAAATTGTTCTTCCCAAATACGATTACCATGTTGTGTAATAGGGCAGGGGTCCCCACAACACCAGAGGATGTTATTCTTCTTGATAAGGGGATTATCGACACACCCAACCTAGCAAGGCTCAACGTACACAGAAAGCTCGACAAGGGGGGCTAGTGTGTGGCATCCATCAAATTTTAGAGCAACTTCAACTTTTTGCCAGTAGGCAGGAGTATGCTGAGAGGCAAGCTCAGACCTACTGGACTTATGCTAAGAAGAGGGATGCCACACTAAGGAAGGCATTGCAGTCAAATTTTTCAAAGCCTTATCAAACCTTCCCCGTTTTCCCCGATGACTTGTTCAATCCCTGGATCCCGCCGCCACCAGTTGAAAGAGAGGAAGAGGAGGAGGATGATCAGGGTCAGGAACATTGATGAAGGAAAAGATGTTGGGCGAGCATTGTTTTTGTTGCTCGCGTATTCTTGACCCCAGTTTCTTTTGATATTTCTGCTTTTCTGTTTTTGTTGTCTTTAATTACTGTTTTTATGGGCCACAATATAATCTGTTGATTGTAAATCTTTTTCTATTTTTAATGAAATTCCTAAAGCATTTTCTGTTCTATGGCATACTGAGCATTCATAACTTAACATTTTTCTTCTTAATTTTTGAAGCTTGGACTAGTTAGCTTAATTAGATCAAGGTGTTCTGATCTCCAGAAACCTTTTGCTTGAGCATTTCTTCTAGCCTGGTCATCATTGCGGCAAGAAGATTCTGAGGTAGTGTTAACTTATTTGATCCACCTTAGGCTTAATCTTAGTCCCACGCTTAGTTTAAAATTCAGATAGAAAAAGAATGGGTAAATTGCAAAAACCACCCCTCAACTATGATACTTGTTGCAATTTCACCCTTAAACTATTAATTGTAAAAATTAAACCCCTCAACTTTCTTATTAGTAAAAATTGGGTCCATTTAGATTTTAAAAAATAGAAAAAAAGTTTGAATCTGAGAAAAATATTATTTTTATTATTATTTTTTTTCTTTTTTTATGTCATATTTCTCTCTCCTTCCACATTGTTCCTTCTCTTTCCTCTCTCTCTAGTCTTCTTCTGCTTTCATCTTTTCTTCATCATCCTTTCTCCAACTTTCCATCTTTTTTCCAGCCAAGAAGCTTGAGTACTGGAATGCTTACCTTTCGTCTTCTTTCCAATATACAGGGTCTTAGACGACGTGCTTAGGACAAAAACCGATTTTGTATCTCTAGCTTTTTCAGTTGTGTGGACGAGTTTTTCGTCTTCCACAATTACTAATTCATATACAAGCCTTTCCATCTAAAATAAAGCAGATACAAAATTAAGTTCAATATGCTATAGTTAAGAACAAGGAAACAGAGAAAGTAAGAACGATTGGATGAACAAGTATTTACCCACATGGCCCAAATATTTGATGCGCTGCTATAGGAGTTTCGACCGCGAGCTTTTTTCCACCAGATTTACTTCCTTCCCTTCTCCAATATCCAACCTGAGACCAGAAATGGGAGATTTTATTTGAGTCCAAAGTCTAAACACCATTTTTCCAGATTTTGTGAAGGAAAAATTGGAGGAAAAATAACAACAATGAGTCCAACGTTTATTTGAAAACAGATGGAAAGTTGGAGAGGATTTGATGAAGAAAAAATGAAAGTAGATGAAGACTAGAGAGAGAGGAAAGAGAAGGAACAATGTGGAATGAGAGAGAAATATGACATAAAAAAAGAAAAAAAAATAATAATAAAAATAATATTTTTCTCAGATTCAAACTTTTTTATATTTTTTAAAATCTAAATGGGCCCAATTTTTACTAATAAGAAAGTTGAGGGGTTTAATTTTTACAATTAATAGTTTAAGGGTGAAATTGCAACAAGTACCATAGTTGAGGGGTGGTTTTTGCAATTTACCCAAAAAGAATTAAGTTTGGGGGAAACATTTACCATATTGATTCATTGGGGACAATGAATAATTTAAGTTTAGGAGACTTTTTGCTACTCCGCTTGTTTTGCTCGAGCATTCCTCTCCTTTAGAATAATTTTTTAGGTTGTTGAGTAACCAGGGACATTTGTGACACCCACAGTTTGTCTTTGCGACAAAAGATGACCTAGGAAATATTAACAAATATATATATATATATATATATATATATATTATATTGTGGAAAATTTTGCTGTGAAAATTGAAAGAGCAAAAATTTTGAAGGATGAATTATAATTCAGCAGTTTTATCTTTCTCCTAGGGATTAGGTGAGCTTCATCATAAAATGTTGCTATTCTGAGAAGCAAGGGATAAAATAACTAAGGATTTTTTAGCTTAGTAATCATTTAGCCTAGTTAGTGATAAGTTTGAGGCAAAGGTATACTGCACCATAAAGTGGGTCATCTCATGCTTAAGAGTTTATGACTGTAGGGTTGCTTTAAGTCTAAAGAACAAAAAAGTAAAACCCCTAAAAAGTGTGTTTTAAAATGTCTAATAATATAGTTAAGTTGTGGTAAGTTCTTAAGTTTGAGTTAAAGGTAGTGATTATTTGTTCAATGCTGAAAGAAGAATTTTGCCGCAGTAGTGCTTGGTTTTGCAAAATGCTCATGTAAAGGTTGAAGGTAGTGATGGATTATCTGTTTTGATTAAGTTGTGCTATGACTAATGTTTTGAATTCTCAATGGAAGCTTAGTTAGTATTGTTCAGGACGCGCAATAGTTCAAGTTTGGGGGTATGATAACTCTCCAAAAGGGAGTTATTTAGGCCTTATTTTTATAGTTATTTGTGTGTCATTTATGCCTAATAGGGTTGTTTTTAGATGAATATTATGTATTTTAACCTATTTGGAAGAATGAATGCTTTGGAAGTTATTATGCAGAGAAAATAATGTTGAGCGACTTGAGGGAGCAAAATTTGTGATCCAGCAAAGCAAGGAGCAAAACAGGCCACATGAGCCGCACGGGATTCATTAAAAAAGGTGGCTGTTCTAGAAGAAAGATCGTATCTTGGAAGCTTGGGGAGCCCTCCACGTGTAAAGTTTGACCTAATTAGGGTTGACTCCACTTCTATAAAAGGAATAGTCGTCCCAAGTCCAAAGGATTCGAGAGAGGAAAGTCGATTTCCATTTTTGGAGACTTACCTTCCATCTTTAGAAGCCGAATAAAGGAGGAACGATTGGAGACCTCAAGAAGACCATCAACTACAGATTTCTTCAAGGGAATTAATATTTTCTTGTAAATTTCTTGTAGTTATGGATGCACATACTCAGATTGTAGCTTATGTTACCTTGTACTTCATGAATTAAATTTACTTAGGCATTGTTAGGATCTATGTAATTGTCGTGCTTCATACTCTATGCTATTGATATTGATTTGAGCATCTTGATTATTTGTTGTGTCTAATCTTATTTTGTGCCCGCCTGGCCAATCGGTATGAATATCACCTCTTAGTTTCAGGGATGATTTGAGAGGTGTGTGGCATTTAATCACACTAGACCATTATGTGTTGGTGGACACCAGTAACTGAGTTAGGGATAACCAGTCACCTAGTGCTTGATCGATAGTATGTCATTGGAGTTGAAACACATTCCAAAAAATCTAGAGTTCTGGGAGGATCCTGCTAATAAGACTGCAAGAGAATTACCTAATCAATATTATTGCTAGAGCATCTTTTAAAACAATTACAGAAATCTTAACTAATGTCAGTTTCCAATCTGTCTGCTTTATCTGTTTACATTCTGCTATGTTATTTCTTTTGCTTTAGCATTATTTTAAAATCAATCAGTTTAAAAATTTGAAACAATTAAAAAAGTTACACAAGATAGGTAAAGTGAAAGCTATTCAAAACCTCGTGGATGTAGGGATAAAGCCCTAGCACAGCGAAAACAATCATGAAGCCATACTGTATTTTCTTAAAATTAAAATACCGATACATTTGCAAACAAATTTTACAGCAATATAAACTACTTTAATCTTGCTGGAAAACGTATAAAGCATGCTGGATTTTATTATAAAACACTAGATCTAATCTAGAGTTGGATCCTAATGATCCAAGAGTTCAAGAAACCTTACTATGAAGACGTTCTTGACTAGTTTCGCCTTTTCCCTTTGATCTCGCTGATTTTGGGAGGACACAACCACAAATCTTCACCAGTATTCTCACAAGGAGTTAAGCGTTGTTGCTTGTGGGAACAAGGCAATTTCACTTGGGATATTTTTCACTCTGTATTCTAGAGAGAATTTGCACAAGAATACCGTAACTGAGAGGAAACCTATGCGTGAATCAATGTGAGAGGGAGAGCAATTGGTTAATCACATATCCTTAGGGAGTTAATGAGTCACGAAAAAGTGGGCAAGACTTTATCAGTTGAGATAACTGATAATAAATTAAATTAAATTAATAATCAAATTATTAATTAATTTAATTGATTTTAAATTAACATTTAATTTAACCACTTTTATATAAAACAATTTTACATAAAATGAACCACATAACCTATAGTTTTAATGCAGTTTAATTAAATCAAATTTAATTAGACTAAATTAAAACAATAATTAATTAATTCTCTAATTAATTAATTTTATAATTAAATATCACATATTTAATTATATTCCTCTCTCATATAAACTATGGTATTAATGTACATCTAATGCACATTAATTATAACCTAAAGTTTTAATATGAATCAAATTCATATTATAATGTAATATTCGAACTCATTCGAATATTCAATTACCCCATAGAAATTTACCTCAACGGCCTTAGTGAGCTACTGGTGGGACCTAATGCACCTACAGATCAGAAGCTCCAACGATATGAGATTAATTTGCTAAACTCATTAACCAAGTTAATCAATATTCGTTAACTGTGGTTCACTCCACTATAGAACCACAGCTGCACTCTTCTCACTGCAGATATATTTCTGTGTCCACGGATATCGACCGTCAACAGCAAGTTAGCCCTTCACGTGTGTTCGTACCCCAGCTAGGTCAAAATAACCGTTTTACCCCTGGGCTACCTCTTGGTCCTTAAGTACCAGTGCTCCTCTAATGAACAACCTGTTTGAGGTCCAACCAACAAACAGAAGTCCCTCTCGTGCCATAGAGAGGGTAAGGCCCATTGTTCAAGACCCGGAGACACCACTTAAGGGAACACACCTCTACTTACCCTAAAGTTGGGAAGGAGTGAATTTCATCTTGTAAGACTATGTTCCTAGCTCCCCACTCGGTCTTGTCCCCAAAATGGTAGGCTTATTGAGTCGGCGAACAGGCCACTCTCACCCGTACAAATCAAAGGACAATCCCTCATGGACAGGAGTCCATAATCCACTCAGGATTAAGGCCAAGTTGCCTAGGTCATCCTAGTGAAATAGGAACAGAGCTAACTAACGGTGTTACAGTTAGTGGTTAGCTATTTCGCGGTCCAGTCTTTGTGCAAACTCATTGCACAGGATACCCCCACTCGCATGTCAACTACATGAACGCGTTGGATCAATACGTTTGTATCAATATACAAAGCGGGTCGTATCCATAGTGTCACCAGGATAAGGTACCCAGCCTTATCCCTATACTACAGACCCTTTAGGCTAAAACTTGAACATTGATCCCCGTATGTCCCTACATACTAGTTCAAGCCTCATTCTATTAGCCTTGGATGTTTAGTTTATTGGATTAGGGTTGATAAGACAAGATATAATACAAACATTGAATAATACATCATTTTTATTAATGTTCGGTCAAAAGTACATTTACTATCTACGAGTTTTAGGGCATAAAACCCAACAGTGGAGACGATAATTTACTTATCACTTGCTGTAGATTGTGTTAGCTTGCACAGTATTCTAGAGCTTATTATTGTCATATTTTTAACCCACTCTAGAAGGCAACAACTACTCTTACAAGCATGCTAAAGTCACAAGGATATTAGTTTAAGGCATGGGACTTGACTTAGTCGAATCTAACATTCATGTGTTGGGTCTAAAGTTCGAACATTGAGTCCAATAGCTACTTACATTTGCTAAATAAGTTGCTCGACCCAACGGTAAACTCCCTTAGCCTTCAAGCCCTTAACCAACTACATTAGATGGGAAAACCAAGCTTAAAAATCATAGACCTTCTAAATCACGAGACATAAGGAGTTAATTAATTTTAGGAGAGATTTAACTCCAAAAAACCCACCTAAACAGTAACAAAGCTTGTTGTCCAAGCTCACAACTCCACCTAAATTAGGCAATTTAACCACTGAACGGAATGGGCACCTAGAAACAGAAAGCCAATATCAGTGGGTATCCTTCTAACACAAACAAAACACCCAAGGCTTGGCTAAATTCACTTACCTAAAGCGAACACACTCCAAAACTGCTAAAACTTGGAGATTCAACACTCAAATCGCCGGATACGAAGAGAACACTTGCTGAACGGAAAGAATAACGAATGGGTAAGCGATTAAACTCAAAAATCAACCACGAAACAACTTCTAAGCACTTACCCACTGAATGAAACGCCGGAAAAACGTCGTAAACACCCCTAAACGATGCTGGTCGCACCTTACAGACTGATTGTCGGAGAACACCAATGCCAACCACAACCGTGCTGCAATGCCAGCTGGAACGCGTGCTGCTCGCTGGAGAAACGTCGAAAAATGACACGAATAGAGGAATAGTGAGCGTGAGAGACGAGATTTGTGCGATACCTCGAGGTGGAAGAAAAAACATACCTACTGCAGCCGAAAACGGGGACCACCGCCTCAGACCACTGGAGAGGACGAACGGAGGAACAAAACCCACCAGAGAAGGATGCCCAGCTGTCGAAACGTGAAGAGAAGAAAGAAGAGGCTGCCGACAAATGCTAGAACACGCGAGAAGAAAAAAAACTGAAGGAGAAGAGGTTGCTTGCATGCGACTCAAATTAGAGAAAATAAGCTTTACCTTTAATGTAGTCGTTACATTTTCATATGCTAACTCCAAGAATATTTTGCAGCCACCCCCAGGTTTTGTATCCACATAAGGTTCACAAAGAGAAAATGAGTAACCTGGAGGAGATGGTGACACTCTTCATCAAGGAATAGAAGGTCTTAAACGTTAACCTTCAGACCATCGTAAACACTCTGGTAACCTCTGTTAACAACCATGATGTTGCTCTAAACAATATGGAGGTCTAGTTGGGACAAATAGCAACTGTAGTGAATGCCCTTCAAAAGCGTAAGTTTCCCAGCGACATAGAAGTTAATTCGAGAGAGCAATATAAAGTTATCATGCTCCGGAGTGGAACACAGCTGAAGGATGTGTCGGATGAAGAAAGAAAGAAGAAGGAAAAGAGCAAGGATGCAGACGTAAGGGCTGAGGAAGAAAAAACCTCCAAAGACTTGAAAATTAAATTAAACACTTCAAAATTTAAACCAGAAACACCCTAAGACTGTTACAAAAGGAAAATGTACAGTTAAGGATTTACCATTGTAGATTATTTCATTCAATTTTATTTTTCCCTTATTTAGATTAGATTCTATTCCATCTTGATGTTTTTTCCTTTTATGTATTTTTGTACTCTATATCTATTTGTTTTTGGAGGCTAGTGAATAATAATCAATTTTCTCCTAAAGCCCACAACGTATCAGAGAAAAAACCTCAAATAAAACCCTAGCCGTCAAAACCCTAATTCCTCCGGCAAGTCCTCCTCCCGTCGACCCATTCACTGACGAGCCCACCTCCCGACAAGCCATTCACCAGCGACCTCTCCCACAGCCGTTTCGGAGTCTTCCACGATTCCATTGTTCGCGCACGTTTGCAATTGCTCCAGCGTTCGCGATCGCCGTTTCCTGGTTCGTTCGTTCGTCTCTGTCGTTCTTCATCTGTTCGCGAGTTCTCCCATTGCTGGTTCCTCGTCCGTTCGCACCAGCTCCGTCGGTTCTTCGTCGGTTCATCTCAGCCATTCACAACTGCTCATCAATCGCGCGTCTGCCTTCGTTCATCACCGTTTGTGGGTGTCTTTGGTTCGTGGGTCGTGTTTTTTAGTTGTCTGTCGCCGCTAAGCCGCTGCCGCCGGTCCTCTGCCTGTGTTATTTGTGGCTCTAAAAATCATAGCTGATTTTTGTTGTTCTTGGTAACCTAGTAGTCTGAAGCAATGAGTTATTTGTTTGTTTCTTAAAAATTTTCAGAGGCAAATGGCAAAACATGGATTGGCAAATGTTAGTTATGAAAACTCATCTCAACCTCACGATTCCTCTCATCAAATTGTGACTAATCATAAACTTCAAGGTCACAATTTTCTTCAATGGAATCAATCAGTTTTCATATATATATGTGGCCGAGGCAAAGATGGTCATCTAACTGGCGATACTCCTGCACCACATGCTAAAGATCCGAAATTTCGATCATGGAAAACGGATGATCATTTAGTCATGTCTTGGCTACTAAATTCTATGACTACAGATGTTGGAGAGAATTTTCTATTATTTAAAACGACAAAAGAGATATGGGATGCTGCCCGTGACACCTACTCTAGCTCTAAGAACTCGTCTGCTCTACTGGCCATTGAAACTCGGTTGTATGATTTACGTCAAGGCGACCTTATTGTCACTCAGTATTTTAATCTTCTTGTTTGCAATTGGCAACAGTTGGATATGTACGAAACTTATGAATGGAAGTGTGGAGAAGACACGACCCTTTACAAGAAGATAGTTGAGAAAAAGAGAATATTGAGGTTCCTTCTAGGGCTTAACAAAGAGCTAGACGACGTACGGGGAAGAATAATGGCATCAAGAGATCTACCCTCTCTTAGAGAAGTATTTGCTGATGTACGACGTGAGGAGAGTAGAAAACACTTAATGATGCCCGAGATCGGATCATCTACTGGACCAGAGGTTTCAGCCATGTTGACTCACAGTTCATCTCAAGATAGGCAATCAAAGAAAGGCAATCGTCCTTGGTGTGATCATTGCAAGAGAGTGGGACATGTACGAGATACTTGTTGGAAAATTCATGGCAAACCAGCAGATTGGAAACCAACAAAGAAAGTGACAGTAGATAATCATGCTCATGTTGTTACTTCTCCTTCTCCACAACCAACAACTTCTGCTGTTTTTTCGAAGGAACAATTGGAAGTGTTGCAGCAAATTATTGGCCATCTCTCTTTCTCAACATCCACACCATCAGCTTCGGTTGAAAAACCTTCTAGCAATCTTGCTTATCAAGGTACTGTTTTTTCTTGTTTTTCAGTGCAGCATAACAAGACTAAACCTTGGATTGTGGATTTAGGAGCATCAGATCATATGACCGGTGATATTTCTTTATTCCACCAGTTCAAATCTCAACCTGGCTATTCATCTGTTCGAATAGCAGATGGATCTCTCTCTAAAGTTACAGGAACAAGGTCAATAAAATTGACAAATGATCTCGTTCTCTCTAATGTGCTTTATGTTCCTAAGTTGAACTTCAATTTGATTTCAGTTAGCAAACTTACTGGTGATTCAAACTGCACTTCTAAATTTTTTTCAACTCTGTGTGAATTTCAGGAGGTGGATTCAGGGAAGGTGTTTGGCAGTGCTAAGCAACATGGTGGCCTCTATCTTCTTGAAGAACAGTGGCCTCCTCATTCCTACTTCAATCCTAATTCTAAGTCTTGTTCTCTGTCTGTTAGTTTTGTTTCCCAGTCAGAGTCTTTGTCAATTGAAAGTCAAGTTATGTTATGGCATTTTCGCCTTGGTCATCTAAATTTCATGTACCTCGAAAAGTTGTTTCCTGATTTATTTATCAATGAAAAAAACAAGCTCTTTTCAGTGTGAAACTTGTCAATTCTCTAAACACACCAGAAATGTTTATCCTAGTGTGCCTTATAAATCTTCAAAACCGTTTTCACTTATTCATAGTGATATTTGGGGACCTTCCAGAGTGAATAATATATTGGGAGCACGATGGTTTCTCACCTTTATTGATGACTATACCAGGATGACTTGGACCTTCCTAATGAAGGACAAATCTGAAACTTCCAATCTTTTTCGTTCTTTTCATGCAATGATCTCTACTCAATTTGGAAGTAAAATTCAAGTTCTTAGAATAGACAATGCTCGAGACTATTTCAATTCGACTCTTGGTCCATATCTATCGTCTCATGGTATCGTCCATACTAGTTCATGTGTGGACACTCCTCAAGGAAATGGGATTGCTGAACGGAAAAATAGACACCTTCTTAAGGTAGCCCGTTCTCTCATGTTTTCTACTAATGTTCCTAAACACTTTTGGGGGGAAGCCATCCTTACTACGACCTTTCTTATCAATCGACTGCCTAGTTGTGTTCTCACCTTCAAATCCCCTCGAGATGTCCTCCTCCAAATTCATCCCCAATTCCAAAATCTTTCTTCAAACTTACCTCTTCGGGTGTTTGGTTGTTCCTCCTTTGTTCATAACCATTCTCCTCACCAGTCTAAACTTGATCCAAAATCCATCAAATGCATTTTTCTAGGTTATGCATCCCACAAAAAGGGATACAAATGTTATTCACCTATCACTAGAAAAATGTACACATCCATGGATATCACATTCTTTGAAAATCATCCTTTCTTTATCAAGTCCCAAATTCAAGGGGAGAATATGAGGGAATTTGAGCCTCTAGATTTTGAGCCTATTTCTATCATTCCTACTATTCCTATCACTAATGAGACCTTAGCCCCTACCATAGATGTCCCACCTATTTCTGAGTCTAATATTCTTGAAGTACCACAAAATCGCACACCTATTGTTTATACAAAAAGGAAAGAGGCTACCTTGCAAAACCAAGAATGTCAACCACCTGAACCAAATTCATCATCGTTGAATTCCACTGATGAGAACATCACATTTATGGCACCTGTGATCGATGATCTAACCCTACCAATTGCTCAGAGAAAAGCTGTTAGAAGTTGCACTAGCCATCCCATTGAAAAATATGTTGCATATGGAAAATTGCTTCCTACTTATAAAGCATTTATCACTCAGCTGGACAGTATTCACATTCCACAAACCATTCATGATGCACTCAAAGATCCGAAATGGATAAAGGCAGTGGATGAAGAAATCAGAGCTCTTGAAAGCAATGGAACGTGGACTCTTACCCAACTTCCTCATGGAAAGAATCCAGTTGGTTGCTGATAACTCTCCGAAAGGGAGTTATTTAGACCTTATTTCTATATTGATTCGTGTGTCTTTTGTGCTAAATAGGGTTTCTATTAGATATATATTATATGTTTTAACCCATTTGGAAGAATGGATGCTTTGGAAGTTATTTCGTGCAGAATATATTGCTGAGCGACTTGAGGGAGCAAAAGCTGTGCTGGAGCAAAGCTGGGAGCAAAACTGCCACGTCACAGTTCGTTAGCCAATTTAATGACCTGAATTCTGTTAAGCTATTCTTGGGATAAAGGAGCAAGGAGAGCCATCCACGTGTCTAGGTCAACCTAATTCAAGCTTTCCCCAACTCTATAAAAGGAGATAGCCGCCCAAGTCAAATGAATTACTTTTTGGGAAGGAAATTCCATCCTTGGGAGGAACATTCCACTCTTGGAAGGGGATCATTTCTCATTTCCATTTTGGGAGCTGAATAGAGGAGAGAGATTGGAGACCAACAAGAAGACCATCAATTGCAAGCTGATCAAGGGAATTAATATTTTATTGTATTACTTTGTAGTTATGGATGCATATATTTATATAGTAATGTGTGTCTCTATGCACTTTATGAACTAAGTAATTTTAGGCGTTGGTTAGGGAACATGTAATTGTCGTGCTTAATCTCTATGCAATAAATGTTGATTGATGCATCTTGATTATTTGTTGTGCTCATTTATATTTTATGCCCGCCTGGCCAGCCGGTATGAATACCACTTTCTAGTTTCAGGGATGATTTAGGGAGTGTGTGGCATTTAATCACACTAGATCATTGTGTATTGGTGAACGCCAGTGATTGAGGTAGGGATAGCCAGTTGCCTAGTGCTTGATCGGTAGTGCTTCATTGGAGTTGAAACATATTCTAAAAAATCTGGAGTTCCGGGAGGAATCTGCTAATAAGTCCGCGAGAGTTTTGCATGATCAATAATATTGCTAGAGCATCTTTTAAAACAATTACTAAATCCTAACCAGTTCCTGTTTCTAATCTGTCTGCTTATTTGTTTACTTTCTGTTCTGTCACTTCTTTTGCTTCAGCATTCTATAAAAACCAATCATTTTAATCACCCTTGAAACCATTGAAAAGTTATACAAAATAGATAAAGTGAGAACTAATTCAGACCTTGGATTCGATAAATACTTATTACTTGCTGCGGATTGTGTATACTTGCACAGAGTTCTAGAGTCTATTTCTTACTACATTTTCACCCACTCTGGAAACCCAACAATTGAAAATGGGTTTTCACGGTTAAATACAAATCTGATGGCAATGTGGAACGGTTTAAAGCCAGACTTGTTGCGAAGGGCTTCACTCAGTCATACGGTGTAGATTACCAAGAAACTTTTGCCCCTATCGCAAAATTAAATATTGTGCGTGTTCTACTGTCTCTAGCTGTGAACCAGGATCGACCATTTCACCAACTTGATGTTAAAAATGCATTCTTGAATGGTGATCTCGAAGAAGAAGTTTATATGACAATTCCCCCTGGAATGGAAGACAAGTCTAATAGTAACTTGGTGTGTAAGTTGAGAAAGTCCCTATATGGATTGAAACAATCTCCACGTGCTTGATTTGATAGATTTACTAAAACTCTGATTAAAAACGGCTATTATCAATGCCAAGCTGATCATACCTTGTTTGTGAAATCCTCAAATAACAAAATTGCAATTTTGATTGTATATGTGGATGACATCATCATTACAGGGAATGATATAGAAGAGATTCTCAACCTCAAAAGGATGCTTGCAACTGAGTTTGAAATCAAACATCTGGGAAGTTTGAGATATAATTTTCTAGGCATAGAAGTGACACGATCCAATAATGGTATTATAATTTCTCAGAGAAAGTATATCCTAGATCTATTAAAGGAGACAGGAAATCTTGGGTGTAGACCTACAGAAACACCCATGGATCCAAATCTAACTTTACACCAAAGTGAAGAAGTTATTCCAGTTGATAAAGGCATGTATCAAAGACTTGTGGGAAAGTTAATTTATTTGTCGCATACCAGACCAGACATTGCATACTCTGTTAGCATTGTTAGCCAATATATGAACAATCCAAATGAACGTCATCTGGGAGCTGTGAACAGAATTTTGAAATACTTGAAAGGCACCCTAGGTCATGGTTTATTATTCAGAAAACCTTCAAACAGAATGGTAGAACTTTATACTGATGCTAGTTAAGCTGGAGAATTAACTGACCGAAATGTTGGGTTTAATGTCCTATAAACTCGTAGTTTGTAAATCATTAAACATATTCTATTTTCAATAAAGACGTTATTGAGGTTATTCAGTAAAAGATGTTATTGAATATGTAAATTGCGAATGATTAACCTAAATCCAATAAACTAAGATCCTTGACTATAAAATGAATACTCGAACTATATGTAGGGACATATCGTAGGATCAAGTTCAAGTTTATAGCCAAAATAGTCTATAGTATAAGGATACGGTTGGGTGCCTTATCCTGGGGACACTATGGACGCGACCCACTTTGTATTAAGTACAAACGATGAGATCCTAAATCGTTCATGTAGAGACATGCGAGTGGGGGCGTCCTATGCAATGAGTTTGCATAAGACTGGACCACGAAATAAGTCACTTTCTCTTTATAACGCCGTTTACTGAAGAAACTGACTATTTCTCATACATGACCTAGGTAACTCGTTCTTAATCCTGAGCTAACTATGAACTCCTGTTTATACGAGATTATCCTTTCATCTGCATGGGTGAGAGTGGCCAGCATCGCCGACTCAACAAGCCTACCATTTTGGGGATGAAATCGAATAGATAGCTGGGGACATAGTTTTGCAAGACGGAATTCACTCCTACCCATTTCAGGGATAGCAGAGAGGTTGTTCTCTTAAGTACTAACTCCAGGACTTGAACAAGGGGCCCCACCCTCTCGTTGGATCGAGAGGGACTTAGGTTTGATGGTTGGACCACAAACCAATTGTTCATTAGAGGATTAGTGGAACTTAAGGAACAAGAAGTACTATAGGGGTAAAACGGTTATTTGACCTAGCTATAGCTACGAACTGTTGGGTTTTATGTCCTAAAACTCGTAGATAGTGAATGTTAACGAATTATACACTTGTATCAATAAAGTGTTATTGTTAATTTAAGTCTAAAATTGCACAATATGACCTAAATCCAATAAACTAAGATCCAAGGTTGTTGATATGTAACTTGAACTAGTATGTGGGAACATACGAGGATCAGTGTTCAAGTAACAACCTAAAAGGTCTATAGTACAGGGATAAGGCTGGGTACCTTATCCTGATAACACTATGTGATACGACCCGCTTTGTATTCGATACAGACGTATTGATCCAAGACGTCCAGAGTCTTTTGCTGATAAACTTTGATAATCAAAGTCTATCAGATAGATTCTAATTAACCAGAGTCTTTTGCTGATAAACTTTGATAATCAAAGTCTATCAGATAGATTCTAATTAACCAGAGTCTATCAGTGTTTATCAGTAATATACTCTAATAGATTTTGCTACCTTTGCAATTTTTTTACATTGTGCTATATTTGCAATTTTTTAATTCTTATTTGCCACCCACTGCAAATTCTCTAAATTTTAGTATATATTAATAGTTTAAAAATTTGTAACAATTTGGTATCTAATAATTTAGTTCTTCTAGTTTAAAATTTGTGGCAATTTAATTAAACCTACATATTATGAAATTCTTTGTTAAGGTATAAAGGTTTCTTGCATATGTAAATTGGTACTTCAATAAATCACCTAGAGACCAAATGTGTTTGTAAACTAAAAGACCATATTATTTTATATTAAAGATTGATATTTTCACTTGAATGGGCGTATCATATGATAGGGACTCAAAATTTAAATTACATGGATTCAATTGTAATAATTTTTAAAATACAAAAACTAAATCATTACAAATACAAACCACCGGGACTAAATTATTGTTGTATACTAAAATTTATGGACTAAATCATTACATACTATAAATTACACATGGACAAATTCGTTGTTACCTACTTTATTCACAAACTAAATCGTTATTTTAATGAAAGTACAAATCACAAATGTGTTATGCAACCAAATAATTAAGGGTGTGTTTGGTTTAACTTTTGAAGTGTTTAATTTTGAGAAAAAAAATCATTTTGAAAAAAATTATAGTGTTTGACAACCACTAAAAATAGATTGAGAAATAAACTATTTTCAGATAAACACTTGAAACCAAATTTTCTAAAAAGAATTTTTAAGTATACAAGAACTTGAGCATAAAAACTAACAAAACATAAGAGTGTTTAAATTATAAAACATTTTTTATACGAAAGGTTTTTTAAAAGATGCATTCTTTGAAAAACATTTAAATTAAAATGTATTCCAAACCGACCCTAAATTATAATGATAAAAGACATGAAAGAAGAAGAAATATAAAGTAAAATGATGAAATATATAAAATGAGTAGCAAATATATAGGCTTTCAATACTATATGCTTGCATTGTCTGCCAATATATGTTTAATATGGAAACGCTCATAGGCACAAGCCATGAACATTATTAAGAAAAAAAAAAAAAAGTTGTGCCACTAAGAACACAACCCACGTAGCAAAAAGGAGAGCAAAAGTACTTTTTACTAAACTACTTTAGTTCTTTTAATAGAGTACAATTAGAGAAGTGAAACTCTCTGAATTAGAAAGAGAGCATTAAATTAATTGAATTTTACAAATTGATTAGTGACAACTTTTAGTACGTGGATTCACCACATAATTATCAAATGAATGACGAAATAAAAAATTGGAAGCCAATTGTGATATTAAAAAAAAAAACAACAACAAACAAAAGAAAAAGAGCCAATAAAATCGAAAGAACTTTTTTTTTTTTTTTTTTTTGCCTTTTTAATTCCAAATCATGCATCTTCCTACACAACTATTTGGCCCAAAAGAGATTGTTGGAGATATGCTAAGTAAGAACTAAATTACACTAGCGAACTGATTACACATTAACTGGATATTAATAATTACAGTGTAAATAACAATACAGACACTGTATATATGAAAAATGTTGCGAATATATTGACAATAAATAGTCGAGGCACGCTTACAAAGCGCTGTCCTGAAGACAATTATTCGCCCTGCACAGGTTGTAAGCAGGCTACAACAATCGTCTCAGCAGGATACAACGACTAATTCTGATAGAACAGCAACCTCAAACTACTCGGATCTGGCAGAACTCTTGGATACTTGCTCTCAACTCGACTCAAGATCAAAAGAAACAAAGAAAGAAGGAAGAATGCTCCAAATGGAACGGGATGATTCAAATGAAGAAACAAGTTGCTATTTATAGGCTAGCAACTTAGTAACTCCAAAGAACAAAAATAAATAATATTGAAACTTATGAAAAACATAACTCGATCAATTGAGTTATAACACCAAATTTATGTTTCAATTCATTTTGAAACTTTGGATGAATTGAATATAAACATCTCACTTTCTTTCACATTTTTATTTTTAATAATATCAAACAAAGATCAAAACATCTCATTGAAGCACAAAATTCAAGGCCTATCTATGGCTTTTTGTTGATTTGACGTTTGTTTAAAGTTTTAGGGATTTTTTCCCTAAACTTTGGAGATTGTATCAATTTTAACCCTAGACTTTCAATTTCATTGAATTGAATCCTAAACTTAATAAGTTGTATCAATTTTAACCTTGAACCTACAATTTCATCAAATTAACCTCAAACTTATCAAAGCGTATCGATTTTAACCCCAAACTTGCATAAGTTTTACAATGTATACCTTTGGTTAACTTTTCGTTTGAATCATCGTACGCAATTGATTATTTCTTACTTTTTTTTTCTTAATTCACATTGCACTTGAATTGGTTTCTTATAAATAAAATATTGGAGAAACTTTATTTTAGATGACTTTTTCTTGTTGTTGAGAACTTTGTCAGAATTTTTTTTGCGCTGTTATATAAGATTACAATAGCAAAGAAACTTTGAAGGTCTTTTTTAACTTCAACTATTTGCTGGTTTTTCTTCTTGCAAAGAACTTTGTGGGATTTTTTTTCTTCTTTTACTGTGTTTTTTTCTTGCTAATTAGAAGAATGTAAAAATGTAGGAAACAGAAATAAAGAAATTTCAAGTTTTTTATCTCTCATATTTGCTGGATTTTTCTTGTTGCTAATAACTTTAATTTGTGATTTTTTTTTGGACAATAATGAGAAGAATAGTATGGGATATTTGATTTCTTCTGATAAAGATTTTTTCCAACAAATTTCTTACAAAACACTAACTTAGGTGCTATGTGAATTAAAAAAAAAAAAAAACGAAATTGTCAATTATATGTTTTAATAGCAATTCAAATGAAAAGTTGACCAAAGGTCTACATTGCAACATTTATGCAAGTTTAAGGTTCAAATTGATACAATTAGTTAAGTTTGAGGTTCAAATTGATACAATTTGTTAAGTTTGAGGTTCAATTTGATGAAATTGAAAGTTTAGAGTTAAAATTGATACAACCTACTAAGTTCAGAGGTCAAAATTAATTTTTTCCCAAAGTTTTAATATGTTTAATACTTATATGAACATTCAACAAATGGGTGTTGTGTGTAATGCACACTCCTCTTTCTTGAGCATTGAGAAAAGTAAAACACTTTTTCTCCCTTTCGCGTGCTCTTAATTTAATATAATTTTGATATAAAGTTGTTTTCATTTCTAGACTTTTCAAATAATTTTGATTTTAGATTCTCAAATGATATATTTAGTTTCTTCAACTGTAGATTTATTTTAATTTTTTTCCTGTATTTTTAGAAGATCATTATTTTGATCCTTACCATTATTTCCGTTGAACATTAACAAATAGATAACATGACTTCAGATATATATATTATCTGAGTATGCATTTGAACCACATTAAGTTGACTAAGACAAGTATCTATTATTAAGTGGATAGATAATAGATGAAAAATAATAACAATGACCTTGTATTAGGAACTAAAATATTAACCAGAAAATTAATTATTTTATTGAACTTAAAAAAAATTAAAATAAATGTCTTAAAAGTTAAAAGTCCACAAGCTAAAATGGAATAGACCTAGAAATTAAAAATTAGAATTTAAACCCCATATATATACATATATAAAAGAAAAGTTGCCTCAAAAAAATTGTTTTCAAAATTTCCACTATCTATATTTTCTAATTTCTTTTTTAATTTACAATTTTAAACTAATTAACCCGTTAAAAGATTGTAAACTTTAGTTTATATATTTATGAATATTTTACAATAAAAAGGCACTCTTTCATGAATTTTGGACATTGTACTATATTCATTATCCATCTTAGGTAGAGCTTTTTAAGGTTGCAGCACCACCTGATTGAAAATTGATTTATGTGACTGGCATAATGTTAGTTTAGGTTGTATGTAACATATTTAACAAATTTAAGACATTGTTCGAAAAATGAATTTGTTCTTCATCTTCCATTTTTCACATAAACTTGCTTAATATTAATTCCTTACCTATCTTACAAAATTTAAAATGTGTGTGTACGTATGAAAATAAAAATTTTAAATGTACCAAGAAATTTAAGATGCGTTTGTTTGGTGATCTGAAAACCAAAATTTGAAAACAAGGGATTCAATGAAAATAAGGTTGTATTTCATGTTTTCATATATGTGTTTGGTAGCAGATTCAAAAATTGGATCTCAATTTAAAAAATTGTTCAAAATATGTTTGATAATAATATATTTATAAACCATAGACTATTGGTAGTTATCAACTAAATACTAAGTTGAATATAAACTATTATTAATTAATTTATAAACATGTTATACGTTATAAATTTTATATAATTATTATTTTACAATATCATATAATTTATAACACATTATATTATACAAATTCTAATTTCACAAAAATGAATTGAACTTATAACATGAAATATTATATTTATTAAAATTTTATTTTTTAATTTAATTTTGCATTTAGAAGTTTCAAATTCAAAATCTAAATACACTGAAAACATAAAAGAGTTGTTTGGATCATAGAATTCGAAAACAGTTTTCAAAATCATATCTGTCAAACGCATATTCACATAATTCAATGAATCTAAAAACATAAAACAGAATTTGAATGGCCTACACAAAAAAAACTTAATATTAAAAAAAAAAAATAGAAAACCATTATCAAGTCTTCAAATAATGTTTTTCATTTCATTATACACATCAATTAATAAACATTGATCCTATAAAAGAAAGTATTTTGTGTTGAACTTGTAGCTCTACATCTAAACATGAACGTAACTAGAAGGTGTAAATCTGAATATAGCTTAATTAGTCAATGTATTGCTTACCTCTTTAAAAGTTGGATGTTCAAATTCCTCTCTCTCCATTAAACTCAATAATAATAATAATAAGAAAGGAAGATTCATACCTTTAAAACTTTTACATTGTACATATTAAAATATGAATATTAAGGGCCCGTTTGATAACCATTTCGTTTTATGTTTTCTGTTTTTTTTTTTTTTTAATTTTTAAAAAACAGGGGTGTTTGATAACCATTTCTGTTTTCTGTTTTCTGTTTTTTAAAAACGTTTTTGAAATTATAAGTAAATTTCAAAAACCAAAAAAAGTAGTTTTTAAAAACAGATTTCTGTTTTTCAAAAACTCATTTTTCTTCTAATGCTTACTTTTTCTCCTCTTTTACCTCTCTCTCCAACAAATTTCTTTCTCTATTTTTTTTCTCTCTCTAAAATTTATTTTTCTCTCAAAACTTTTTTTTCCTCTATAACTTGTCTATTTCTAAAAACTTGTCATTACATTTTCTCTCCTCAATAAACATGTTCTAATTTTTCTTTTGAAAAAAAAAGTCACCAAAATTTTATATTGCTACAATTTTTCTTTATTTTTCTAATTTACCGTTAGTTCTTTAGCATATCTTTTACACTTAACTTTACTATCTCTCTAAATTTTCTTTTTTTATTTACTTTTTTTAATCTAAAATTTATCGCTTTTACTCTAACTTGTTTTCTATTTTTTTCTCTAACTAATATCTTTTTTCGAGTCTAACTAATATTCTTTCTCTAAACATTTCCTTTCATCTCTCTAAATTTTCTATTTTTAACTTTTCTCGTCTTTTCAAAAAAAAAAAAATCTCTTGAAAACATTTATATTTGAGTCTCTAAATTTTTGTTTCAACGTCTTTACACATTTTCTCTCTCTAAAATATCTTTTCATATTTCTAATTTTTAAAAAACTGAAAACCAAAAACAGTTATCAAACATATGTGGTTTTTGTTTTTAAAAAGCAGGAAACCAAAAACCAAAAACTAAAAATTGAAATGGTTATCAAACGGCCCTAAGTATTTTCTTTTGTGTACTACAAAAAGGGGTGCCAAGTACACATAGGTACCTAATAATATATAGAACCTAACATTTGTAGCATCTATAGGTTTCTTGTAAGAAGTCTTGCTAATTAGGATTCAAATTAATTTCTGAAAGGAGTTGCGTTTAATAATACAATAATGGCTCTTTTCGAAAGAAAAAAAAAATTAATACAATAATGACTATTACTACAACATCTAAGAATAAACAATTTTTTTAAAGAAAAAAAGACTCAGAATAAACAATTAAGCTATTGAAAACTGGAACTCAAAAGAATAAAGTACAATATAAATTAATTCAACAACTTATGACCAAGCATAATTTCTCAAAGTGGTCATTGTAAGAATATGAAACCTATTTTAAACACATAACCTTTAAGTATTTGTAAAATAATAAAAACACATTGACAATTTATTGTGGCCATAATATATATATATATATATATATATATATATATTAATAAATCTGTAAGGATGGAGATTTAAATAGGAAAATTACCGTGGGTGGCAAATTGGACCAAATTAATAGCAAATATAGCACCATGTAAAAAAAATTGCAAGTATAGCAAAATCTATAGGAGTCTATCTGATAGACTTCGATTATCAAAGTTTATCAGCGATAGACTCTGATTAATCAGAATCTACTGATAGATTCTGATTAATCAATCAGTGTCTATCGCTGATAAACTCTGGTTAATCAAAATCTATCAGTGTCTATCAGTATCTATTAGTGACTATCACTGATAGACTTTGATGAATTGAAGTCTATCAGCGATAGACACTGATATACTTTGAATAATCAGAGTCTATCAGTGATAGACACAGATAGAATCCGACAACAGATTTTTGGTCTTGTACAATTAATTTTGCTATATTTGCAATTAGTTTGAAACTGTGCTATATTTGCTATTAATTTGGTCCTATTTGCTATCTATGCAACTGCGCCATTTAAATATCTAATCTTTTTTAGGGAGGATATGCTCAGAATAGCACGGTATCTTGTATAAGATACCACTTACTTAATTTGTGTATAAAATATAAGAAAGAGAATTTAATATGTATTCAAATTTCAAATTATACCCTTAAGCTTCAAAAAAGGATGGAGAATAAGTATAACATCTTTTTTTTTTCCTCATATAACCTCTCTTTTATATCTTTATTTTAGATTTAATTTTATTTTGATCTTTAATTTCTGACAGTATTTTATTTTGATCCTTATTATACTTTCAAATATTATATTCTGGTTGAAAAATGTTCATAAAAGCTCATTTTTTATGTTTAATAATATAATATTTTTGATGGAAGACGTTCATGAAAACTCATTTTGATCTTTAATATTAGTGTTAGGTTACATATTTTCAAATATCTAGTATTGTGTGTTACAAAAATTAGGTTATTACCTATTTTCTTCAAAATGTCTAATAATCTCAAAGTACGGGACACTACACATATCTCCACAATGGTATGATATTGTCCACTTTAGGCATAACCCTCATGGTTTTGCTTTTGGTTCACTCCAAAAGGCTTCATACTAGTGGAGATAGTTGTCCTCCTTTATAAACCCATGGTCATCCCCTTATCTAGGGGATGTGGGACTTTGGTCGCACACTCCCAACAATCTTCCCCTCGAACAAAGTACCTCTGAGTTTACTCTCATCCAAGACACAACTCCTTTCCTGCGGAGTATACTGCACAACTTCTTTGTTCGGTACCTGAGGATTTTATCCGACACGGCTATGTTTGGGGTATGGTTCTGATACCACATGTAAGGGATTACGAGACACTACACA
The DNA here is from genome assembly GCA_017139565.1 of Luffa aegyptiaca. Classification (NCBI taxonomy): domain Eukaryota; kingdom Viridiplantae; phylum Streptophyta; class Magnoliopsida; order Cucurbitales; family Cucurbitaceae; genus Luffa; species Luffa aegyptiaca. The sequence continues at coordinate 9,755,271 of CM029397.1, forward strand.
TATCTCCACAATGGTATGATATTGTCCACTTTGGGCATAACCCTCATGGCTTTGCTTTCGGTTTACTCCAAAAGGCCTCATACTAGTGGAGATAGTTGTCCTCCCTTATAAACCCATGGTCATCCCCTTATCTAGCCGATGTGGGACTTTGGTCGCACTCCCAACATTATGATCAAATTTGTTTGAGATCAAATCCATCTTTTGAGTCTTAGCATTTGTAATCTAGGGTTTAGATGAACATAAGAGTAGTTTGATTCAATTTGCTAGGGTCATAGGCATCCAAAATAGAATTAGCTAAACCTTCATTTCACACTCCTACACATTCTCCAAAAAGAAAAAGAAAAAGAAACCACAATACTAAAAAATTATTGCTCAATGTACACATGGAAGAAAGCCTGCCAAACAAGAGAGATGAATTTGAGCAACCAATAAATGTGATATAATGTCTTCAAATATGGAGATCTATCTTACAAAAAAAAAAGTAGTAAAAAAAAACCATATTTATTAATGCCTCGTGTTTCAAAGTTTTTATGAAGACAAAGATTGTATTAATTTCAAAGCATCGTTCGAAGTTTCTATGAAGAGGAAGATTGTCATAGGTAATTTTGGACCAGTTCGATATGTAAGGAATTAATGAGAACAACACAATACAAACCCAAGGCGACAGCCAGGAAACGAAACCCGAAGGACGAACAGGCCAAAGGGTCGGGCCAAAGCCGAAGCAATCGGGCTTTTGGCCCGACCCCCTGCTCGGCCTCGGCCATGGGTCGAGGCCAAGCTCTTCCACCTCCGTTCGTCCTTGGTGCCCCCGACTGCGTCGGTTCCACTCAGTTTTGCCCGAATCACCTCTGAATGTCTAAAAACCCTAGAGCAGGAACATGTATTTAAACCCCTCTTCGTCACTGAAGAAAGGATCCCGAAACTCATTTTCTACTCTCTCCTCTTACTCTCTTGCTCTCCTTCTTCCACTTTCTGACTTAAGCATCGGAGGCGGTGTGGCAAGCACCACACTGGTGTGCAGATTTTTCTGTCTTGCAGGTCACGTCTTCCCCCTCTCAAACAAATTTACCGTTGGTGGCACGTGAAGGTCAGGTGAGTTCCTCCCGATCAAATTTGACCATGAACAAAGATTATATTAATTTATGAGTATATAGGGAGAGAGCACTTCCTTTTGATTTTTTTTTTCTCAATTTTAGGATTTTTTTTTTCAAGTTTTTATTATAGTTACATTGTATCTAAAGGTGTCATAACCTAATTTTTCTTCACATTCTATTTTTTATGTCTCGCCAAATATTTTTAGACTCTACCTCTTTTTAATTTGTCTTCTTAACCACGTATTGGAAAGTATCATGATGAGCACTACAACATTTGAAAAAAAAAAAGTATATTTTCTTTAGCATCTTCATTCAAATTCAAATATCGAAAAACTTTACGACTCGTTTTTCTGACTGCAAGTATAGTTTATTACAACGCAGGTCCAGTCACATCATATATTTAAATATACATATAACTTTTGGGACATTTACATATATAAAACATCTGTATATTCAATACTCTAGCTTCTCTCAAAGCATGTATATATATACAAGAGGCAATGCAACACCATAGTTGAGATAGATCAAATCACATTGAGGTTTAAAATGGGAGACAATAATAACAAGGATGAGCTTCAACTACCAATTGCCAACGTTGGTAGATTAATGAAGAAGATACTTCCGAGAACAGCCAAGGTTTCCAAAGAAGCCAAAGAGACAATGCAAGAATGTGCGACTGAGTTCATCAGCTTCGTAACAAGTGAAGCAGCAGAAAAGTGTCAGAAAGAGAATCGTAGAACTCTCAATGGAGACGATATTTGTTGGGCTTTTGGTGCCCTTGGCTTAGACAACTATGCTGAGGCTTCTGCCAAGTACTTGTTCAAGTATAGAGATGATGAGAGAATCAAGGCTGAGAACAAAAGCAATATATAACTCAAGAAACAAGAAGCAAATGATGATGATCAAGAAGACAATAATCGATTTTATCGTGGTGACATGGGTCAAAGCTCTCGACCATATTGGCCATAGTAGTTTTGAAATATTATTTTAAAATGTTATCGTTTCTTGTTTCGTGTTTGTGTATTTGTAAGAGATCATGTATGTCATTTTTCATTTCTAAATAACTTGTTGAAAATTTGTACTTCTATGCAAATTAGGGAAAAGAAAGGTTTTGGTTACTTTTTTTGCTTTTTAATTGTTTCTAATTCTTAAAAGCAAAGTTCTATTTAATTATGATTTCAACTCCCAAAATGAATAATAGATAGCATAAAATTAGAATGAAATAATCATTTGAAGATGTTTAATTTTTAAAAAATATGTTAAGTAAAACATTTCATTTTTTTAAAATTTAAATAGTTAAAGAAAGAGAAACAAAAGTTATTAAACACCTTTTTTTTTTCCTTTTTTTAAAATAAATAAATAGATAAAACATCACATTTTAGATAGGGCAAGAGCGGAGTTAATTAAAGATATTTATATTGTCAACCAGCATAGCTTGTTAAGGCATATGTTCTCAACCAAAATATCGGAGGTTCGAATCTACATTCTCACCTACTGTTTACCTAAAAAAAATTATATTAGAGTAAATTATAAGATCTCATCCATATTTGTACTCCACTTTTAATTACACATGTTTCTTCTAGAGTGGCAATAGTGCCTTTTCCAAAAAGTTGAAAAGAATTGGTTTTTTTCCAATTTCTATTCTCTACTTTTCTTTTTTGCTCAACCAACACGGGATGCGAGAGATCCATGCAACCTTCAATTTTTACGGAAGATAGTGAATATTAAGGAAGAAAGTCAACCAACCACCTCAAAATCTTCTACACAGTCGGCAACCACATCAGCCATCTCCAAAAGGGCAGTTGCTACACATCAGAGTAGAATCCAGAAGCTTCCATCAACAAACTCGATCAAAGAATGATTTTGCGATATTGTCGTTTTCTTGATTATTTGGACATTTGTCCCTAAAAGATATTCCTTTGTAATATTTCATTTATTTTGCCCTAAGGGCGTTCATGTATAAATCTGTAGGCTTGCTACAGTAATTATTCATTGAGAAGAAATACAAAGAGCTCAATACTCTATTCTTGAGAACTTATTTTGGTATCAGAGCTACAATGTCTAACGCCTCTTCATCTGCAACAACTACTGTCTCCACCGGAGCTGCAACCCTCAATAGCTCTCCTCTAAACAAGTTGTTGAATCAAATTACTTCAATCATGTTTGATCGAAGAAATTACTTACTCTGGAAGAACCTTGAAATGTCGATTCTCTGGAGCTATTAGGGGTGTGTAGCGGTCGATTGGGGTCGGTTTTTGGCCAAAATCGATGTTGAAAACCGACCATTCGGTTTCAATTGGTCGGTAATCTTCAGTTCTTGATGTGTGGGTGACGTCGTCCGACCGACTCCCCAACGGTCGGTCGGTTGTGGTCGGTTTCAAGAATCCGACAAGGTGAATGAAGAAGAATATTAAAAAAAAAAAAAGGACAGTTTCAAGAATCCCACAAAGTGGATGAAGAAGAGAAAAATAGATCAACAAAAAAGGAACGAAATAAGAAGAAGATGAAGAAAAGGAAAGAAAAATAAGAAGAAAATCGATGATTTGGAGGCAATTAAAATAATTAAAGTCAAGAAATGAAGAAAAGAAGACAAGTCCAAGCCTGCAGACCCAAGAGAGCAGCGTTGACACGCTGCCTTTGGGCATCTCGACGTTGTTGCGAAGACAATATATGTGATGTGTGAATTTCACTACCGTCAGTGTACTGGTCAAGTTTTAATATAGTGTTTTCGTGATTAACGAGTGTCGTCCTCTAGATTGGTGTTCTAGTCAATTAATTACCGTGATTAATCTTGTCCAATTTTATTTAGAGATCAAAAGTTAATGACAAAAATAAACCAAAAGATAAAAGCTAAAAATATAGAGATTCAAATGAAGAAAACTCTTAGAGAATTGATTTCACCCTATTGGCACTACAGGAAAAAAGCCCTACAATAGCTTCAGAAAAATGCTATCGTAGGTCTTTTATAGCATTTCCCAAAAAGTCATAACAGCCCGTGCTATAAAAAGTCTGGACTTTTTATAGCTTTTTATAAAAGTTATAAAAAATGCTATAATAACTCATTTTTAATACCATAATTTTATTATCCTTTAGATATATAATAGCTTTTGTAAAAGCTATAAAAATGTTATTATAACCATAATAAAATGCTATTGTTTGTCAATGATGATGTTTATATAAAGCTATAAATAGTTATCTATAGCTTTAAATGGGAGCTATAATAAGTTTGTTGTTGGTTTTATATCCTTGAGGTAATTCTAATAGCTTTTATGAATTTTGTATGATTTTAAGCTACTTTTATAGCTTTGGATGAATACCACTGACTTGTCTTTTATAGCTTTTAGAAACATTTTGTAGTATTAGATGTATGTTATTATAGTAGGCTTTAGATTTTCTAAAATGATCTTGATAGCTACAGTAATATCATTGCTTCCTCTAAATAAACGTTCAATACATAATTCACAATGTCCACAAAAACAAGTAAATACAATAATAAATATCATCAACTCTAGATGATATAATGATACAAAATAAAACATTATCAACCTATCATTCTTGATTTACAAAATATGTCCATATCCAAAATCAAAATAATGTGTAGTATGCCATTCCATGTTAGAGGAAGTGATTCTTTCATCAACCTACAAAAAGAGAAAAGTTATAAAAAAAATAGGAACAAATATAAAAACAAAATCATTCAAGTGAAAGTTTAATTGGAGTAAATATATTTAATAAAAAATAACGAAATACATGAACATACTTATTATAATGGTGCACCTTATAAGAATGTGTCGCTCCCCATCAAAAGTAGCATCCACGTTTTCGATTACCACTGGTCCACTGCCCAAAATTAGCCCCATTTCCAGAGAGATTAAAGTTTAGAACGGTGCCAATTAAATGGTGAAGTTTGCAGAAAACCATACCCATATACAAAATATTTTACCACTTCTATAGTCTTTACTATGCATTCAAAGAGAAATAATGAAACAGAGCAAGCTACAACCAAACTGCAAAGCTAAAAAAGTGGCCAAACAAATATTTCTTAATCATCGTAATTACCTTCATAATCCAACTTCACCTCTAATTGAAAAACTACAACAAAACCATATCTATAAAGAATCTCAATCACCATCCAATACTATGGTTTCTTTGGTTGTGTTGTTTGTTTGTTTTCATATGCAAACAGTGCAATAAACCATAAACATACCTCTTGCCATCAGGATTGAAAGCCAGAGCATTAATGGGTCAAAAATGGCCGTTTACACCTCCAATATCTTCTTGAAGGATCTATTACACAACAAAAATGTCAAAAAACTAAATTAACTCAACTTCAATTATAAGGTCATTAGGAAGAACACTGCACCTTGTGATAGAATTTAGCTTCAAACTTTCCAACCTGATGATCAGTTATTACTGCTGAAGCATCCTATCCACCACCAAGTACTACTTCAAACCCAAGAGACCGATATGAGTCGAAAGACATTTTAACATCATTAACTAAACAATCTAGCATTAAAGAGTCTACCCCCACACCACCTTCATCCTTAGAACTTAAGGGCATAGTTGTACAACCTTTATATAACGGATTAATATCAGTAGCATCAGCATCAGTAAAATCAATGGAACAAACAAGGCTTACCTAGCAACAAATTAATATAAAAAGCTATACAGGGAGATAACATCTAAATTGAAGCAAAGATAAGCAACTACAATCGAACAAGTAAAAAGAAAACAATCATACTTACAGCTACTTGAGAGATTGTTCACCTAGCCCAGTTACAAATTAATATAAAAAACTATACAGGGAGATAACATCTAGATTGTCCAACAACATAAATTAAGTTGAAAGATGTGATTACATCTAAATGGTTACATCTAAATGAGAAGTATGAAACAAGTACTAGATAGTAGGGTAAACTTTCAGAAAGACGTAACATTAATATGCAGAGGGCATCACCAATAATGGAATTAAACTTAAATTTCCTGTAGCATTTTAGGTTTGGAGAGAAACTAAACATCAATTGAATCATAAACCAAATGTATAGAGATGTCAATTAACTATAAAAGGAAAAATAATTGTTAGGTGATATTATAGAAAAGAAAAACAACAAGAATAATTTTCAGATGGTACTTGAGGCTTACCAAATTTGTTAAAAGAAGAATTTTGTCACTGATATACCCTTTCAAGCCTTGACTTCCAAGATCGTTGAAATCACAAATGATTTAAAGAGGTAAGTCATTTGTTTATTACTCTAAAAAGTTGGAAAGCACCAGAAGAGGCTTTATGTTGTATGTACAATTCTCAAAAAGTTGGGTCAAAACGCATATTCTAACTCAAGCTTTCAAACTACAAGAAAGGTTACAGAGCCAAGTGTTGTATAGCAATAACATTGCTTTCAAACTACCAGAAACAAACTATATAGCAGTAAAAATTCAGCTCCACAAATACCATGATCATGCCAAAAAAACATTAAAGTAATTTAACCAAAGCTAAAACACAAAATTCCCCTCTAATTTCTACCACAAGAAGCCAAATGTTGTATAGTATAGACAAAAGAATCTTCCAAACTCCTCCAATCTTTAGAGATTTTAAGATTTCACTAGTTACATGTCGTCCATAAAGTTGCTTTAACAACACAACCCACATAGGATCTTTGTTTTTCCCCTAAAACAACTTCCCAACAAAACCTCAAGCAACCAACCAGTCTTCAACCTCTTTTAAAAAGGATTAGTCCTTAACCACAAAAAGACAGTGAAGCAGGTGATCAATGGTTTCTTCGCCTTTTGAACTGAGTGAAAGAATTAAGGAAGAACTTGTTCCAACTACTTATCTTCTTTCTCAATTTCTTCTTAGAGACACTTCAGAAAGGAACACTTTTATTGACAAAAACAAGAAACACAAAACAACTCGGACATGACATTCTCTTGTAGGGCCAAATTAGTTATTAAATTGCTCTTCAGTTGGTTTGAATGACAAAAGTAAAGATAAATTCCTTCTAGCTACTTGTAATTTGTAGATCAGACCTTTTTTCTTTTCCAGTGTAAAGATTGGGGGTTAAAATCTTCATACTCTAATTAAGGTATTTGAGCATGCATCTGGCTTAAGAATTATTAGCCTATCCATATAGGTGGTAGTAGGAATTAACAACTTGATAAAAGAGCTAAATCTGGTTGTTAAGGTATTTGAGCATGCATCTGGCTTGAGAAAATTTCAAGTAACAAAGTAAGTGGGTGGAGAAAAGTTTTGTCTCTCTCTCTTTCCCTCAAAATAAAACTTGATTCCAGCCTTTTATTCCTCTCATCTTCTTCCTCTTAAAGCTGCTTTACGGGCTTTTCTTTTCTCTCCCACACCCTAATTTTCCAAAAAAAAAAAAAATTCCTTTCCCATTTCCCCTTTTCCCCTATCTCATTTTCCTTTTTCCCTTGCAATGAACGGTTTTGGGTTTCCCACATTCATATATTTCTCTTCAACTTTATGGGTCTGTAACTTTTTGGGAAATTTCTTTTGGGTTAGTCAAGCTTTTTGGTTTTGATGATTATTGTAACCACAAACGAACCAACCCATTAGTGAAAGTCCCTGAGATTAATTTCTCATCCCTGATTTCAACTTCTCTTTGACGAAAAAGGAAGTGGCAAAAAACCAAAATTATTCACCAAGAACAACGATTAAATTCAAGAGAAATTGCAAGAAAACCTAAAGAATTGAACAACGATAGAGAGAAGAAGGAAAGAACAAGAATCTTGAAAAACAAAATCTGGAATTATGTTCACTACAGAAAAAACCTAGAGAGTGATGGGGAGAGATTTCAGAAAAAATCTTGAAAAAAAATTTGGAAAGTGATCAGACAAAAGCTTGAAAAATACCTTCGAAGCAGAGGACCGTCTGAGAGAAGTGTGGAAAGTGATGAAGAGAGATTCCAAGAGATTGAGAGAGGAGAACACCCTTTGCTCGAAGCTGCCAGAGAGTGGGTATGAAGCGAAAATGAGAAATGGCGAGGGTGCAGAGTTGGGGAGTAGAGAGTTGAGACAAAAAAATTAATTCCCTCAATTTTTTCATTAAAAAGAAAAAGCCCGCACATTTTGCCCGCTTCAAATTTTAGAATTTTTAATAGCATTTTGTAAAAATGCTCTTATTAAAAGCTATGTTATCTATAATTTGTTGTAGTGTGGGGTTGTGGATTAATTACTTGAATGTGTGAACATGTAAAGGTTCATAAATCTAGGACAAACTACTATCATAACTATCTCTCTCGAGCATAACTAATTCTCATACATGCAATAAACCCAATATCCCTATCTAAGTTCATTAGCATGCAAGACCTTAAGTCTAATCCTTCAACGATTTGTAAAACTATCCTAAATCTCTCGATCTTAGGATTATTCTAGTTATGCAAAATAAGATCCAAACTAAATCCCCTCTCCCGAGCAAGACTTAGAGAAAACAACATTTAATTCATGGTCGATAAATCGAAAGCATTAAGGGTAGAATATGCATAAATGAATTCAAAACAATAAATATCCAAGAAATAACCCAACAACACCCAAAGGGCTACATCAATCCCTAAGACAATCAAGCTAGCTACTCATAGTCAAAGAACTACAACTACAACTTGAAAGAAAACCCATAAAAACAACAAGAGATAATGGAAAGAAAAGGAAAAACTCGAATCCATCGAAATCGCACGTCCCAGTCACGATCTCCTCGAGCTCTAGCCTTGAATCCCGCTCCTTCTCCTTGCTCTAGCTTCCACCAAAGGTCTCTAGTCGAAATTAGTGCTAAAACTTTACCAATTGAACTCCCCTTGGTCGTAGCAATCATATTCCTTTTATAGGAAAAATCTGGATAGCATCAAGACGCTACCCGTTTGCCGCGTAGAATTAATAAGGAAAACATCACAACATCGAGATGCACTTGGCACAGCGTCTCAACGTTGTGCGCTCGGGAAAATGGCTTGGGAAGCTTGCTGCAGCAGCGTCGAGATGTTGGTCTCTCGGATCAAATGGCTGTTGTATGTCTCGACTCGATTCATCTCCGCTTTCTTTGCCACTTTTTGCGTCCCAAACACTCGATCAACTTCCTAATTCAATAATTCCTTCAAGAATGCATTTTACTACAAAATAAACATTAAAGTTCATAATTTTGGCCAATTCAAACTCAAAGAATAGGTAATAAACATAGGGAAAAGTAGTTCGTTATGCGCGCTATCAAACACCCCCAAACTTTAGCTTTTACTAGTCCTCGAGCAAACTAAAAATTAGACATAGGTTGTAAATGGATGCAACAACAACACAACTCAATCCTCAAGGCTCAAAAGTCAATAAACAAGCAATTAAGAGACTTGCACATAAGGCCCAATGAGGGAGACAAAATCGAAATCCTTCAAAAATTATCTTTCACACGAGAGATCTAACTTCCTTAGATTGGACTCTACTAGCTCGAGATTGAATTGAAAAGCTCTCAACTCATCTTCCCTCTACACTGGCACTGAGGATTTACTAACGAGCCAATGGAACAAATTAGTTTGCTTTACTCCATACCTAGGTGCTTTAAATTAAAATTGAATTAAGCCTTTATAAGTGGCAGTAGCTTTCACACACCTATTGTAGGGACCTATAACCCGAGTTTAACCTTTGATTGGCCTAACTAATCACAACATGGATAGCTCTTTTTTCCTAAAACATTATTAAACATTGCATAGAGGTCATATGACGCCATTATTTTTCTTCAAAGTAAAACAAGAATGATATTTCTTGTTTTTTTTTTCTAGCGTAGCTAGCATATATTCTTTTCTTTCCTCCTAGGCAAGATTCAACATGCTAATTTGCAAAAAAAATTAATCTTTAGCTCCTCCCTACACCTATCAAGGTGACAACAAGAATATGAACCTAATAATTCGCTCCTAAGCATTCAAATCCAACTCTAAATCAAGAAAAATTCTCTACTAATGCAAGACATCTCCTAGAAAATTTTTAAAAAGTCTCCCTTTTTGGGGCACTCATGCTTACAACTCATCAAAAGCTTAAAAATTGACAAGAAAGCCAATCCTAGGAAATCATAATCATGCAAAAATAACATCCATAAACAACCACATGCCACAATCATCAATAAGCTCAAAGATATATCCCGAACTCAGATGCTCAAGGGCTCAACAAAGCGAAGCACTCCACCCCCAAACTTAAAACATGCATTGTCCTCAATGTATCAAAAACTTAAGTATACAACAAGCAAGAGAACAACATAATAAAATAGAGGGTGAACGAAATTGCCCTAGAATGATGATCTTCTCCTGAATGCTAGCAAAGATAAAAATACGGGAAAACCTACAAAACAAAAACAACAAAACAAATTAACTAACTTGGGTTACCTCCCAAAAACGCTTGTTTAACGTCGTTAGCTCGACGTGTTGATCGTGTATGTGTCAAGGAGGTCGAATATCAGGAGTTCCACCGGTGGTGCTCTTGCTTGCACCTTTTCTGTAACCTACCACTAATGCTTCTAAACGATCATTACAGCCTAGAAAAGCTTTGAAAACTTCTTTCTCGTGCTGGACTCTAACAGTAAGCTCCCTGCGCTCAAAGTCAATGATTACTCACCCAGTAGCGAGGAATGGTCTCCCTAATATGACAGGCACTACAGGGTTTTCCTTTACATCCATGACAAAGAAATCAACATGGAGGAAAAATCTACCTGCTTTAATTAAAACATTTTCAACTACTCCATGTGGACTGACTACAGATTGATCAGCCAACTGGAGTCTAACAGAAATAGGCTTAATATCTCCTATATTTAATTTCTAGCATAAAGACAAAGGTATGATATTAATGCTAGCACCTAAATCACATAGAGGTCTAAAGGAATAGGTACCAAAACTACAGGGAACATAAAAACTCATGGATCAATAAGTTTATCAGGTACCCTCCGCTGAAGTCGGGCGCTGCATGTAGAGGCAAGGTACACTGTTTCCACTTTCTTCTCATTCTTTTTCCTTGGAAGCCATTCATTCATGAACTTCGTGTAGTTGGGCATCTGCTCTAGTGCCTCTGCAAAAGGAAGATTAATGTGCAGACTCATAAAAGCATCAATAAATTTAACAAATTGAACCTGTGATTTTTTTTTCTTCTCTTTAGGAACCAAAACAATAGGAGAAGGGACAGGGGGCTCAGGATTAAGCTTTTCAGCTTCGTTTGAGGACGAACCCTCTTCAGCTTCTTCAATAGGCAATGCTATCTCATCAATCTCTGGTTCCTCAGCTACTTTCACCTCCTCCAGTTGGTGCCAAGTGATGGCCTTACAGTATTCCATCTGGGGTTGCTCTTGCTCAACTGGAGCTTTACCTTTCTGCATGGTGTTTACAGTATTCACCAGTGATAGCACCCAAAATGTGTTATCTTATTACTTCTAATTCGATCTTGTTAGTGTGCATTCGATGGTTTAAGTGTTTATTTTACAGGGATTTGAGCACAAGAGGACAATTAGCCCTATATTTCATTTTGGCGCTAACTCGAGATTTTTAAGGTGTTTTCGAGCTATTTTGGAGTCCCCGAGATGACGTGGAGCCACCGGCATCGACCGGAATGCTTGGACATCATCTTTGGAGCCAAATGGATCAAGCAAGATTTTTTATATTTTTGGCAAACCCGAGAGCAAGCGTCTCGACGCCATAACGGAAGGGTCAGCGTCGAGATGCTCGCCTTGGCGTCTCGACACCGGCGTTAATTATAAATACGAACTCTTCATTTTTTTTAGCCGCTAGGTCATTTTTCCAGCCATTTTGGATGATTCCTCTCTGTATTTTCCCATTCCTTTGAGTTCAGAACTATTTTCTTTCCAAGTTTTTCATTATTTCACTATGTTTTCCCGTTTCTTTGTTGATCAACCTTGTAGCATGAGGGGCTAAACCCCTTAGGATTGTTGGATTTGTGTATCTTTAGATGCTTTGTTCTATTTCGTTGAGTTTGCTGAATCATACTTTCTATTTTGTGAATTTAATATGAGTTGCATCTTAGTTTCTCGATTAAACCATCACGTTTGTATATCAATTTGAGACTTGATGTCCCTTAAATTAAATATGAGCGTGGTCTATTTGTTATTTTTAGATAGCCACTAGGTTGAGGCTGTTCCATCGCTAGTTTGACGGTAGCCTAGTGTAAACTTCCGATAGGCCTAAGAAACTAAGAGAAGTTAGGTTAATTTAATTAGAGAAATTAAATCCTAATTTAGTTAACTAATTCCGGGCCTTGCATGTTCATGCAATTAACCAATTAGCAATTTAGAGGATTTATCAGGTTGTTAATTTGGCTAATTAGATTTAGGCTGAGGATTTATTGGTTTAAGAATGAGAGGCGGCAGGCACAATTTATAATAATTAATTAATTAGGTTGTTTGTGGGCTATCGGGTAATTTAATTAATTAAGCACAGGCTGAGTAGGTGGGCTATCTGAAATCCAATAAGCATTCCGAGCAATTTAAATTAATTCACAGAATATTTCTAGAGCAAACAGTGAAACTAAATTGCACAAAGTATTCTAAAGAGTAACCAATCCGATGATCCCGTCTTTTATCTGATTTCCTTCAATCTTTACTTCGCTTCAATTTATTTGCATGTTATTTATTTCCTTCTGGCAATTTTTCCCTTTTCCTTGCATTTTAAATTACTTCGATCAGTGATAAACCAAAAACCCCCCTTTTTATTGCAAAACCCCCCGTTTAGCGAAATCCCAATGATAACTTGCAAAAAGCAAGTTATTTCTCACCTAAAATTAAATTAAATAAGGCTAGAAAAGAATCATGATGTGCTGGTTAGGCGCATATCAACAGAGAATTGCGGTAAATTTAATCTTAGAGTGCATATTCTTTGGTGCGGTGAGAAATCGCATGTTTATATATTCTAACGCATGTTTTCTGTAGCTGTTTCCCTTGCCCAAGTTATCTTTCAGCGTAGGCACCAGTCCGAGCACGTACATCGACAGCTGTTTTATGATCATTTTGACATGTGGCTGAATTGCAAGTTGGCAAAAGAAGAGTGGAGCATGCAAGCCTATTCCTTAGAGAAGTCAGCATCCTTAGCCTATATAAATCCCCCATTTGCTAGAAGTAAAGGAGGACGACAACGAAGAGAGAGAACACGGAGAAAGGAAGAAATCGAGAACCAGCGCAGACACTTCTTGAGTTTATTATGTACTGCGTTATGTTTTCTTTTTGTAGGATGAGCTAATTTCCCTTTATCAAGGCTTAGCCTAGGCGCCCATGTGGCGATAACCTTATTTTGTATGCGTTAAGTTTGAATGAATGAAATTGGTGCTTTCTACTTAGATGCGTTAATACTTTCATTACTAATTCCCGCCTGGCCAGCCGGTTGCAGTAGCAGCATGATAAATCCTTGACGGACAACGCATGTGGAAATATCTAAGTAGAGCAAGTTAACGCATTGCATGTAGTCTAGGTTGTGTTAGCTTTAGCACTGCCGCGAGAGATATTTCTTGAATGTGTTTGGATTGTTTTAGGAATAACTCAATCACTTGCAAGTAATTAGAAGACAGTACCAACGCATGAACTAATTGAACAGAACGTTGTTAGTTCTACGCCAAACGCATGTGTAATACCGGAAGGGAATCACATATTTATTTCTCGCTTAGGCATCATTATTATTTCATTCATACTATGCGCTACTGAATGAGTTATCAATGCATGTGGTTGCTGCGGTGAAAGCCTTGATAGCCTTTCTCATCTGTTTATCTTTTATCTCTATCGCATACTCTTATTTCTGTGTCTTTGTTTGCAACTCTCATCCACGCACTCACCTTTTTACCCTAATGTACTTGGTGCCAAGCGTCTGAGTGTTTGTTAGTAAGTTTGTTAAAAATCTCTTTTCCCTTCCCTATGTTCTGACCCTGGGGTACTCTAGGTATTACTTGGTTATGCTTAATTCGTACTTGGATTAGTGCATATCAGCGATATCTTTAGCATAATATCGAGTCATTTTATAACATCAACCACCCAAGAATTAACAAAAAACTCTCTTTCGCTGTGGACGACTCGGCCACTACCTACTGGAAAGTAACATAGAGCCGTAGTTATAAATTTCATTTGACAACGAGGACTCGACAAACTCGCTCCGTTTCCAGGGAAAGGCGTTTGTTTTCTTTTTAATTTTTGGGTTTTTGCATTTTTTTCTTTTCTATTTCTTTTCTTGTATGATCACTCGTTGTGCAGAAAGATACCCTCATTGAGCAGAATATGAAGATATAGCCATGGGCGAGTGCATGGTGCAAGATCTAGAAACCTCTGATCCGAGTCATCTCCCTTCTCTTGGAGACTTTGAAGTCACCAAAGAACTCATTTACATCACCCAAGCGCCTGAGGAAGAATTTCACAAGTATTGGGATCACTTCAATGGCTTATGTGCACTTCCTCATCGCCCATTGCCAGAGGAGTCCTTGCTTCTTCACTTCATCGAAGGATTGGCGTCTGACGATAGAAGGATGCTCGATATAACGAGTGGTGGTGATGCGCTTTCCAAAACGCCTAGTGAAGCTAAGATGATAATTTTGAGCTTGGGATTGAGTATTTGGTTCCTCGCATCGCAAGTTCAAGTAGCCGCTTCTCTCCATGCTTCGAATAGTCGAGATTCTAAGCAAAAGCAAGTAGGTAAGTCAATAGAAAATTCCAATGAGGTCAGTAAGCCTGAACTTGAACCTTCTTTAGATTCTAAGTATAATTCATGTGATTCATCATGTGCGGTAGGAGAAATAGAAATAGATGTCGAGCTAGCTTCGGTCAAGTCTATGCCAATTTCTATTCTCCTTAAGCTTGTCAGTTATGATTTGCATGAGTTAGACTTAGTCATTCCAGTGGCTGACCCGTCTATTGCTCAACGTAAAAATGTTTTGATTAGTGTGTTGGGGATGATTAATAATCTATTTGAATTATCTCATGTTGTGCACTCTGTGTGCAAGTTTTATTTGTCTGTGCAGGAGTTTATCAAAAAGAAGAAAAAGAAAAAGGATGTAGTGAAAATCAAAGAGATTGATTTCGGATGAAAAGAGAAGAGAGTCTCGTCGGGCAAGCGACGTTAAAAATTGCATTTTTGGGAGCTACTAAGAGAAAAAATTACTGCTTTCTATTTTTCCTTTCTTTCTTTAGTTTTTCTTTTGTTTAGTTGTTTTTTTCATTCAATTTGTTATTTTTGAATTCTTAGGTAAGCGGCTTTAAAAGTCAAACCAGAACACCTTTCAACCTTGAGCTACAGTTCAAGGGAGTATCTTTTCTCCCTTCTTCTATTTATTGCCCTTTGTTATTCATGTCTATCCTAGAATTAGGTTGGGGGTGGGGTACGCTTCACTTTCTGTCTGTTGGGCCTTGAGCATCTGAGCGTCGGGACAATTGTATGCTTTTATTGTTTGACTTGAATGTTGGATGCTTTTAGATGTTTTTAGCATGTTTTGTCCTCACTCACATGCTTCCTAGGAAAATTCCCAGGAGGTCACCCAACATAGAACTTCTCCAAGCCAAGCACGTTTAACTTCAAAGTTCCTATGATTGAGCCACCGAAAAGGAAGGTGCACCTTTGTTGGTATAGGTAGTATCTATCAATTCTTTTAAGCTTATCTTGACCATACTTTCATGTCCTCAGGATCCCTCTCATTCCGATTTGATCTCGGTTCATTCATGTACCCCTCCTAACCTCGAGCGTCACATGCCCACCAACTTCTGCCTTGGTTCGTTAACGAGCCAGAGTTGTCAAGGCTCTGAGTTGTCAAATAAATTTATAATTCCACGACACTACAACTATTTTTGTAGAAATAGTGGTCGCAGTCGAACGCAGGGAGCAATTGAATTAATTAAATTAACTTAAGATTTTTCAATCAGTAAAAAATCAAAATAGCTAGAAATTAAATTACTAAATTTTAAATAACTAGAAAATAGAAGAATGGACTGGCTAATCTTACCTCGGGATCGCGCAATTGGTTGTCTGAATTCAGTTTGACAATTCCAAACCATAGACTCTCTTATTTAACAAATTATTGGTTAATTGTCTAACTACCCACTGGAAAAGCCAGCGGGATTAATGATCCCAATTATTTCTAACCTGACCAATGCATCGAGGCCAGAACCTAATTAAAAATCTAACTAATGACGTCTCACTAATTAGATTTTAATCTCATTAAGGACAATGGATTGTTAGATAGAATGCGCATAAACTAGGAAAGGCCTAAATTCATACGATTCTAAGCCTTAACTCCTTAATCTATCATGCAATCTTGACCAATAGGGATAAAACGCCTTTTAATCAAGATTAACAATAGATTTATTCACTACCAATTTTAGCAAAGCAATTGATAAAAACACAATAGGTTGTCAATCCAAAGATTCAAATCAATTGTAATATAAATTGGAATTAAGAACACAATTAAACAATAATACACTGAAATCTTAGATACAGGGTCTCAAAGGAATGCCAAACTTACATTCGGAGTCCCCAACTACGACGATCTACACGTAGTCGGACATTGCAATGCTCCAACTAAGCGATGGGGCTTGATTAGACATTCCTATATCTAAAAACTAATGTGATCTAATGAAAATACACTGAAAACTGGAAAAATACAGAGAAGAGACGAGGTGCTGCGGCGAGAATCGGAAGAAAAACGGACATGACTGACCTAAAATGCGAAAAGGTCTCTTTTATAAAAACGCGACAGCGTCGAGACGCTGTGGCCAGCATCTCGACGCTGACATTAAATTGGCTACGTCTTGCATTCGTAGCGTCGAGACGTCGTGAGGTAGCGTCTACCTCTTGAGAAAATTGGTGAATTAATTCTTTGCTCCGGATGACTTTTTGGTTGAATTCTAGATCCCGAGAACACCAAATTGACCTATACATCAATAAGACTCAGAATTAGTCAATTTTCACAAATAATAGCATTAGGATAAGCAAAATTTACGAAAATAATTAGCACCAATTTGGTGCTATCAAGTTCGTCCCCAAACCACATCCTACTAGGAGAGGTTCCGCTCTGATACCAACTGTAACGACCCGACTACTATTATGGATCTAATCGGGATCGCTACCACATGCATGTTATGGAGGCGTTTAAAATAAAATATTTTGTAAGCATAAACTCGCATTTTCAGAAAAACCTCAACATATAAACAAAACCTCTATAATTTGGGATCCCAAATTTAAAGAACAAAAGATTCTCAAATAAATTTAAACCAATGGTTTTACATGGCCTCAAAGAAAAAAGTTCTCAACAACTTAATGAAGGAAATAAAAGAATAGAACATAGTTCTTAAAAAGTAGAAGAAAGTTAAGAAAATCCATGAGTCCTAGTCCCCCCATGGCCACCTAACAGATCCGTCATCCATCGCCGTCACACGTCCTTGCCTTTACCTAGAAAAAACATTTTTGGAAAGAATGAGTATTTAAAATACTCAAGTAGCCCCACTACTGGGGTTAGGACATGCAAACACATACAACATGGTTCATGCTTTACTAGTGGGACACTAATCCTCCTCCTTCTTGACTATAAGTTTCTTTTAAGTCCTTATCATGAACAATTACATTTCCTCTGGTTCCTCTCCCAACTAAGAGATACAATAGTAACAACCCTTAAAAAAAAGGAAATTCGAAGGAAAAAAAACCTCTCAGATCTCTCCCTCTTGTTTTCCCTCTCTCTCGATCGAACCTCTCTCCCACCTCCATTCTCTGCAATTTTTTTATCCTTCTTCTCCCTCTCAATTGTAGGCTTCAACGCCGCCACTCTCCCCTTCACGCCAGCGCTGTCATCCTTCCCTTTCGGTGAGCCCTCTCTTTCACTCTCTCCTTCGGTTCTCTCTCTAATCTCTCTATTTCTCCTTCGCGGTCACGAACAGAAAGCGGCGTAACTCTCCTTCCTTTCCGCCGTCGCCTCCCTCACGTCACAACACCTTGCCATCAGATCCCACAGCCCAGATCCAACGTTGCGACAAGCAGTTGAGCAGTCAATTTCATGGTTTTCAGCTTTTTGTAGTGTGGGTTCTTTTCTTCTTCCCATTTTCTTCGTGTTCCAGCGTAGACACGCCGAGGGTTCCTTTTGATAGCAACAGTGGGTTTTGATTTTACTGGCGATTCGAACAATGGGTATTTAATCCTTCATGGTTGTTAGGAATTTCAAGTTGTAGGTAATTGAGATTTAAAGTTTTCTTTGATTGATTATAATGTTTAGTCGAATACACATTAACATTTGATTCTTAGAATGGGGGCGAAATTAGAACCTGGGCAGCAAGCTAAAGTGCGAGTTTGGTCTTTCCTAACGTTTTGGAGTTAATAAACTTTATTAAGGATTTCTCAAACTTTCGATAAGTAACCTTACTACTTGGAAAGCCTTGGCTAGGCTTGACTACTTACTAAGAATTTTTACATGCTTGATGTCATAAGATAGGAGACACTGATTATGTGTGGTTGGAATATTGAATGTTGGTTGCTGTGTGTTCTACGATACTAAACCTTCTGGTTATGTGTTTGTTCATATTGATGCTATGAATAGTGTGGGTCTATGGAATGCGTATATTATAGGAATTCCTGATGTGTTGGATACTCTTCTCTTGAATGGAAAGTATAGAATGTCCTGATTGGATAAACTTGAGTTCTCTGAATGCTCTGAATGCCTTTACCTGGAATTAGGAATAAGCTTGTAAGAAATAAATGTTGTGTGATATAGTTGGGACAAGCACATGTAAATGCATAGTTACTGTATATTATGGATGGCTGACATTGAATGTTAAGTGTGGAAGGTTGTAGCCTTTACTATTTAGTGTTTTGGATGTTAATTACGAAATCTGTGCTTGAACGAGATGAGAGGCGAGGTAGTTAAAATATGCTAGATTAACCCTTTAGAAACCTTTAAGGGAAAAAAACTTGATGGTTAAGTTGTAAGTTAAACTTTTGTTAATAGGGGCCCTAATACGAAATGAGGATAGGTTACTTATCCTAGTTGGGACTGTGGCAATTAAACACCTAGAATTGAGATATTTATAGATTGAGATGACGAGCTAAATGGGTAGGACTCGGCTTCGCAGACTAGGTACCATCTATTATCTGTGGAAGTAAAGTTCCGACTAAAAAAAAACCCATGGACGCCCCACCAGGGAGTTGGTAGATAGAGTGCTATGCACACATTGGTGCCTTGATGGGTGAGACTTGGCTCCACTGACTGAGTGCCTTCTACCATCAGTAGGAGTAGAGATCTCCTTGGACTCCCACTTGTGCACCTCCAGTGAGTTGGTAAGCATGTGACAGGTTGGTTAATTGTCCACGTGACCCATACGACATAATAAATGAAATGAAAAGAAATGAGGTGACCTTTAGGCTCTTTAGCAGCAACTAACCTCAAGTTATCCTTGTAATGCATGTAAATCCCCTCCCAGTAGTTGTGTTACTTACTGAGTATTATTAATACCCATTCTTTTCCAAAATGTTTCTTTCAGGTACAAGCAAGGACATACAAAGTGCGTGACGGATTGCTGCTAACGAGCCATGGAAAAATATATGTGATCATGACTTCCGTGTATTTTAGTTTTCTCATTTTTCTTTTAGTTAGTTTTGTAAATGTTGGTTTTTAATGTTTTAAATATGACTCTATGTTGTCCTTAGAAAACCTTTGTTTTAATGTAGTTTTGCAAGATCTTGTTTTATTTGGGATCCCAGGCCGAAAGGCTTTCTTTCTTTAAAATGTCATATGTTTTGTGTTAATGTTTATTTCCAAACAATCCTTTTC
Source organism: Luffa aegyptiaca (assembly GCA_017139565.1). NCBI lineage: Eukaryota > Viridiplantae > Streptophyta > Magnoliopsida > Cucurbitales > Cucurbitaceae > Luffa > Luffa aegyptiaca. The sequence continues at coordinate 9,775,124 of CM029397.1, forward strand.
CTAAAAGTAAGTAGGCATGCATGCGGTAACGGTCCTAGGAATTAGCAATGAGAAGTGGGGTTGTTGCACAGTAGACATCCTCTAGAGATTACGCCCCATCTAATAGTCAGTTGGCACCTAATTAGTGGGGTCGAATCTTGCCTACAGTACCTCAGGTTCCTCTAGATGTACATTGATTTCCTCTAAGGTAATTGTCATGGTCATGGTTATTTTATTTTCATGAAACATACATATATGCATGGGGTCCCATATCAAAATTTCATAAATCATGATAATGCACAACAAGTCCTCAATCATGAATAATACAAAACCTCATAGTCTATCATGGTTTGTTCAATAAACACAGTTCATGGCATATAAGTAATCAAGTCATGCATCACACAATAAACATACAAGAAAATTCTATCCTATCAGCATACAAGTTCCCAACCTAGCCTAAGCCTTTCCAGTAGTAAAGCCACATACCTTGGCTTAAATGTTCTTGAACATAACCAAATTAATTCCTTAACTCAAAGGTCTTTAACCACATTACACAAGAGGAAAATCTTCAAATTAATTGGGGTTTTACTTAAAACAAACCAACATCCAACCTTGAGCCGTGGAATTTTAAAAAAAATCAATTCCAAAGCTTACCAAAAAAGAATGACGCTTGCTGTCCGGGGTCTCCAATCCGCTCCAGATCACAAATCAAACTACCAACGCTACCGGCCTTGAAACCACAAACCAAAAATCAATGGGTATTTAATTTTACACAATAAACAACCCCAAAATCATCAAAGCACTTTTACCCACTGCAAGAATTTACCGAAAACCAAAGAGACGAGCTGAAAACTGCAAGAAGTCGTGCCGATGATCGGACTGCTTCTCGCTGGAAAACACCCACCGACGCCTGTGAAAGCCGTCCTCACGCCGCCTCTGTACCGTCGCTGTGTTGTTGCTGGACCGCCGCTACACCGCCGAGGAAGCGCCGGAGAAATGCGTGCCGCAGAGCTGTTGGAGTTGCCGCCGCAGGTGAGGATGGGAGGAAGCTACTACCGTTGAGGTTTCGTGGCCACTGCCCATCGATCAACGGAGGAGACAAATGCCGACGACCTTGCTTAAGAGAACGGCGTGAGAGAAAGAGAGAGCTGGCTAGAGATCTGCTAGTGACGACACCGGAGAGGGCTGCTTAGGCAGCTGAAAATCGTGAAGAAGAAAGGGGAAAGATGGAGAAGATGAAGGAAAAACCCAGGGTTGCGTGCACACTTTAAGAAAAGAAGCTCTTAGGGTTGGCTTGGCTTTAACATCAACATATTTACAAAAATGTCATTCCAGCTTAGTTAATTTACAATTTTATGAAAAAGCTTCCATTTAAATTTCCTTCTTAACTCCAAATTTGAAAAACTAAACCAAATTAACTCAAAATTGGAGAAATTGAGTTTTTACCTTGAACTCCCGACGTTACAACTACTACAAAGTAGTTTAGTAGTCGGTAAATACAAATTTATTTAACACCTTGGAGCCTCAACAACTCCAGCTCGTCATGCACTTATCAAGGAGGATGATTGGACGTGGAGGTTTACAGGTATGTATGGTAATCCAAATCGAAGTTTGCATCATGAAAGTTGGGAGCTTATGAGAAGGTTGGGAGACCAGGGAAGTTTTCCATGGATCTTGGGAGGAGATTTTAATGAAATTACGAGCAATAATGGGAAGAGTGGTGGAGTGGCTTCCGGATAATCTTAGTTAGTCTTTGAGTATTATTTGGCCAAATTATGCACTTTAATGTATATTTTGTAGGAAATTGAGTTTTGGCAAGTATTGGAGCATTTGGAAGTTATTCGGGTATTCGGGACACTAAAAGAGGCTATGGAAATGAAAAGAAATCAAGTTGGAAGCTTAACAAAAGTTGCAAACCCGAGAGGTAGCGTCGAGATGCTGCCTCCTTAGTGTCTCGATGCTACCTAATTTTCTTTTCTGATTAGGGCGGTAAAAGAGACAGCATCGAGTCGCTGTCTTTAGCGTCTCGACGCTATCGAGATCTTTTCTATAAATACATCCTTATCTTGCATGACAAAAGGGAGTTCAATTTGGGAGTGTTTAGACCTAAAATCGATTGGAGACCTTTTGTGGGAGCTGAAGCAAGGCCAAGGAGTGGGAATCACGCAAGAACGTGTGAAGATCGTGACAAGGTGTGACGCCCCGTGTCTTTTGGTGTATTTAAATTCCGTGAATATAGTCAAAAGGAATATAATTTCTGTTTTGGCTTGAACTTAGGGATTTAATTTTAAACCAAGACATTGGGAAACTATTTTGGGATATGAGCGTTATGTTAGTAATTATTTCTCTTCCTTAAGCACGATTAAATTTGGTTAGCATGGTTTAGCAGGTCGGTTTAAGCGTTGAAATATTCACGCTGAATTAATGGAGTTCCTATTCTTGAGTTCCTATTTTTGGCTTTTGAATTATTCAAAGAAAAAGAAAAGGAATTCAAGGAAAAAGGAAAAAAATAGCCCTAGACTCATTCTCTTCCTCTCCTTCACGCAAGACAAGCCCTCCCTCTTCCCCCCTTCTTGCTTTTGCCGTGAACCCATCCCCTCCTTGTCGGCACCGAAGTTTCAGCCGCCACCAGAACCTCCCAGTTGCCACCATGGGTCGTCGCCGTCGTGTAGCAGCAGTCGTCAGCGCCGCCGTCTTCTTCGCGGTCTCTCTGTCTCCGCTCGAGTTCTCTCTCTCTCATCATCTCCTTGCGGATCTCTCTCTCTTTGCACGTGGAAGCGTCGGACGTGGAGTTGCAGCCCGTCGCGCCGCCAGTCTTAGCACCGTCGCCGCCGCGTTCCCTCTCCCCGTGGGTTTCGTGGTTCAGATCTCCCTCTCTTTTGTGTTGTTCGGCCAAAGAACTCGCGGGTAAGTCTTTTTCCATTGTTCTTGGTTATTTTAAGCCTGATCTAAGTGTTCCTTTGTTCGATTCGTTAGATCTCGCGTCCTAGCAGCTTGAAGCTTCAGTTCCTCGCGTTTTTGCCTCTGTCCAGCAGCTGTTTCGGGTGTTTTCGAGGTCGTTTGGCGTTTTTGGTAAGTCTAATCCCTTACCCATGCACCTTTAGACCTTTTATTCTAGTTTGAGCAAATGCCCAATCGTTATGGACTCTGTCTTTCAGGATTTAAGTCTGATTAGCTGTTGTCCAGTGCCATCTTTCCTCAGTTCGTGAGTGTTTCGGCGTCATTTAGCATTTCCGGTGAGTTTTAACTCTTACCCATTCTTGGTTAGAGCTTATATGAGAATGCCCATGTCGTTTAGGTGTTGGAAATTGAGTTTGTGTTGAAATTTTTGTTCTACAGCGCCGTCTTTACTCAAATCGTGGGTGTCTCGGCGTGTTTAAGCAATTCCGGTAAGTCTAGGCATTTACCCATGTTCGGTTGGTGTTAGAATCAAAATGCCCAATGTCTTAGTTTCTGGAATTTTAATGTTAGCGTTGACTTTCTGTTCTGCAGCGCCGCCTAAGTGTTCGATTGAGTTCGATACACTTCAACGTGGTCACCCACTGCCCAAGGAGTGTTTTAACACGCTATTCGAGGTTAGAATAACCCATCTAGCGTAGAAACGGGTCTGTTTGGGTAAGTTTCCTTGCTGTCCCTTTGTCTATAGCGTTGAGTTTGCTGCCCCTTTAGTTGTTTTAGCCTTAGAGTCATGACCTTATCGATACCTCTTGCATATCTAGGCTCTTAAGTGTCGCCCCAATCCTTATAGGTCCTAGTTTATGCTTTAAAATGGGTTATCATTGCAATTTTAGTTGAGAAGCATGTAGCATCTATGCCCATTAAGCCTCATTGCCTTAAAATGTTTCCCAACCCCTTTATAGGTTCTTAAAGCATGGATTAAGGAGTCATTTGCGTGTTGTCTGTGGTTTAGAAGCATGCTAAATAAAGTCTCATTAATCATTTAGGCCTTCGTTGCATTGCCCTTATATTTGCTTGCTGTCCAGTGGCTAAAAAGCCTTAGTTATGGTCGTTCAGCGTATACCCATGGCCCATTGTGCCTTGGACATGGTTACCCATGGACTAAAGCTTTGGGTTTTCATTGTGGGGTATGTTTGAAGGCTGTTTAGCAAGGAAATAGGCCTAGTAAGGGGGATTTGGTTTTTCAAGCATATCTTTAGGTCTTTAGGTAAATTCTAACCCCTTTTAGCTGCCTTTGTAATTTAGGAGCTTGTCTTGGCTGCTTTAGGCTTGTTGAAGTGGCTTAGGAGCACTATAGGTAAGTAGTTTCTACTTACTAAGCTTGTTTGACTGCCTGAAGTATGTTTGTTTGTTATCTGCTTTACTTATATATGTGCTAAATATGAATTGCTATGTATACACTGTTGTATTGTGAACATTGAAATGGTTTGTGTTAACCTTGAATTGTGTTTATTGCATTGCTTGAGACGTGTACGCTTAAGAAGTATAAGCATGATAGGTACTTGTCTTAGGCTTTGTGACTGTTGAGTCGAGCATGATGAGTCCGGTGGCATGTTGCATGGGGGATGTGTAGCATGAGTCGGGTGTGAGGCACAGCACATGGTGTGTAATTCATGTGTAGCGGAGCGTGACGCGGAATCACGTGGGTGTGAGTGCGGAGCATGTCGCGGAAATCACGTAAGAGTGGCACAACACATGGCGCGCAATTCATGTGGGGTAGGTGCGGAGCATGATGCGGAAATCATGTAAATTGCGCAACACATGGCGCGAAATTCATGTGTAGCGGAGCATGACGCGGAAATCATGTAATTAGCGAAGCATGACGCGTAAATCATGTATTAGCGGAGAATGACGCAGAAATCATGTGGAGTCTAGTGCGTGCGTGCATAGCGTGTGGTGCATTTGCATGAGTTAGTTGTTTTTAAGCATGTGATTAGTGTGTAGCTTAAAAGCACGTTGTTAGTTTGTAGCATGTTGTTTGTTGTGGTTGTGTAACCCTGTTGGATGCGTGTGCTAAGCATGTTGAGTATATTGGTTGTGTTTGTGGCTAGGTAAGTGTGAGCTGCTTACCAGTACCACGGTTGTACTGATACCCCCTTCCCCATCTTCCCCCAACATTTTAGATGTTGCAGGTTTGGATGACGAGTTGGACCTTGGTGAGGAAGAGGAGAACTTCGAGGAGGAACCCTAGGTCGTTTGGGTTATTTCTTTCATTTGTATTAATGAAATAGGCTAGAGTTGGATATTGGTTTATTTCGGTTTGCTTGGTTAGGTTTATTGATTAGTGGATAACCATTATTTCTATTATGGTGAGTTTTGGTTGAGTTGTTTATGTTTATGAACTTAGAGTTTAGTTCCATTGTTTTCTCATTTAAGAGTAAAAGTTGTTTAGCTAGTATTCTTTGGGGTGAGTTGTTGGTTTTAATAAAAGTTATTTCCGCTGCGTAGAGTTAATTAAAGCTGGCAATAACCTTTGTTGCTTGGTGGCAATGTTATGATCATGTTGTCTGTTGCTACGAGACCTGACTCGTATAGAGAAGTTAGGTTGTGAAATCTGATATGTAGTTTGGTGGAGTTTGGTTTCGAGTTCATTTAAAAGTGTTTGTTGCTTATCAAGTGTTGTGAAACTTTTGATTAGTCCGTTTTACGTCGTTATGTTGCCGAAATTTTCGGTACTTCCGGTTTAAAAGTGGTCCAGATCCGTACTTGTAGGTTAGAGTTGTAGTAGCGTCTCTAGGTTGGAGGTTGGAAAACCTGGGGCGTTACACGGGGATGTACGATTTTCGACGGAATTGAGTTTTTCCTTATCTTTACCTTATCTCTAGTTAGTTTTTATGCCTTTTTCATATCTAGCTTATGTCGCAATGCAATGTATGAGTAGCAAGACGTGTTTCTTTGGGATTGATTTAGCCCTTTGGACGTTGTTGAATTAATTTATGGATGTTTTAATGCTTTCAATTCATTTATGCAATTTATGGTTTTAATGCTTTTAATTCACTGGCCATGAGTTAAATGATGTTTTTGAAGGAGTGTTGAACACCCGAGCGGAAGCAATTTGGATAGATTGGCTCTCAATTTTAATTAATTTTAGAAATGAAAAGCATGTTCAAACTAACGAAAAACAGAGCATCGTTTTTTTACCAACCTTTTGGACGAAATTAATGAGCTCCGTGGATGAATTCTCAGCACGATCAGGTTGTAGACGACCTCTAGTGTCTTTCCCGCTATCCTCTGGCCTTAGAACAAGTTTTGGGACTCAAACGATGATGAATTAAGAGGAAGAAGAATGAGAGTTTCAATGGTCCTTTTGAGAGAGTTTTTGTACAGCTTTTTTCATGGATAGTTTCAGCTTTTTCCAACCTCAAACCGAGCTTTGATTCTTGCTATTTATAGAAGAAACACATGCAAATTGATTTAAGCATATGAAGACAACCAATTTGGGGTAAGGATAGGTGTCTAAAGTTGGGTAAATGCATTATGTTTGTCATAAAAACACCAACTCCAAATAATTAAGAATTTTTCTCAAATTTCTTAATTTATCTATGAATTTAAAACTAATTCAATAATTAATTTTAACTAAATTTAATTAAAAATTTTAATTAAATATAATTATTTAAATTTAATATCTAATATTAAATTGAATAATTGCACTTAACCCAATCTCTCTCAAAACTGAACATGAATCCTTATTCATGAAATCAAAACATAATATGTATTGAATACATATTTGTAATATTTAAATCATATCTAAATATTTCTAACTCTCTTAAATATGGTTTAATCTATAATTAAACTATGACATTAAAGATATCGAATATAAATAACGGTAACTCCCTAAATCGAATTTGAACTCTTCAAACTCTTTCATCATATTGTTCTAAGGTTTAGTCCGTATGAGCAAGTAGGGGGACCTAATGGACCTACAGATCATGGGCTCCAACAATCCGAGATTTCCCGTCTAAACTCATTTACCTAGTTAATCATCATTCGTTTAACTACTGGGACACTTCACTATAGCCCAGTAGCTGCACTCCCCTCACTATAGATATATTTTTGTCCACCCGATATAACCATAACCAGTAAGTTGATCGTAACTACAGATGGGTCAAATGTTTGTTTTACCCCTGAAGTTATTACATCTCGTTCCTTAAGTCTCATTGATCCATTAATGAACAATTGGTTTGTGGTCCGACCACCAAATCAAGTCCCTCTCTGGCCAATGAGAGGGTGGGGCCCCTTGTTCAAGTCCCGAAGTCAGCACTTAAGGGAACAACCTTTCTACTATCCCTATAATGGGTAGGAGTGAATTCCATCTTGTAGGACTATGTCCCCAACTATCTACCCATTCCTATCCCTGAAATGGGGGGTTTATTGAGTCGACGATGATGAGCCACTCTCACCCATTCAGATCTAAGGATAAGGCCGAATAAATAGGAGTTCATAGTTAGCTCAGGATTAAGATCAAGCTACCTAGGTCATCGCATGAAATAGTCAGTCTCAACAGTAAACGACATTATAAAGTGAGAGTGACTAATTCTTGGTCCGGGTCTTATGCAAACTCCTTGCATAGGACGCCCCCACTCGCATGTCTCGACATGAATGATTTAGGACCACATCGTTTGTACTTAACTACAAAGTGGGTCGCGTCACATAATGTCTCCAGGATAAAGTACCCAGCGATATCTCTATATTATAGACTGTTTTGGTTATTTACTAGAGCCTGATCCACTTTTATGTCTCCACATAAAGCTCTATTATTCATATAATAGCCAGGGATCTTAGTTTATTGGATTTGGGTCATTTAACGTGCAATTCACTTATTTAACTATTTAAGTGAACAAACCTCGATAATGACTTTATCGAATAAGTATAACATAATTTGTTTCATTCACTATCTACGAGTTTTAGGGCACCAACCCCAACAGTTTTGTCTAATTCTTGCTCGGGAGCAGGGATTTAGTCTACATAATAAATTGCATAAACTAGAATAATCCTAAGATTGGGAGATTTAGGATAGTTTTAAAAATAGTTAAAAGGATTTGATTTAAGCCATGCATGTGAATTAATCTAGATAGGAATATCGGGTTGTCATATGTATGAGATTTGTTTATGCTCGGGAGAGATAAATAAGAGGCTAGATAATCCTAGATTTATGAGTCATTGCATGTTCATACATCCATGTAATTAATTCACAACCCCAATAAGTGAAATCAATTCCCTAAGAGTTTTCTCCATTTGAATTCCATACTTTTTAGCTTTTGTGTTTTGATCTTTCATTATCACTAAGTTTAGGTCTCTAAATAAAATTGGTCAAAAGTATTTGCGGTAATTAATTTGGCTAGAAACCTAATCCAGAGGATGACACTCGTTTAATACGAAAAATCACTATATTAAAACTTGACCTGAACACTTTGATAACAAGCATAAATGTTGCTATTTTGTCCTTAAATTTACTAGCTTTTGTATGCTTTTATTGTATTTTATCATACATATCCATTTAATTTTATAATTTTGCCACTAGGAAAATTATATGGATTATTGGAGAAAAAGAGCCCAAATTTATGAATTTCAAGCTTTAATTATCAAGTTGAGTCAAGAAAAAGAGCCCAAGATCCATTACATGAAGTGTTTGGGGCAAAGAAATGAAGGAGGCCCGAAATTCTGCTCAAATCTGCTTCTAGAAGGTTCTGGAACTAGGACAGTGTCGCGACGCTGTTCCCTAGCGTCTCGACGCTGTCCTATTCTTGCCGCCAAAGCCAAGGTGACGTCACAGCGTCGCGACGCTGCCCCTGCTGAACACCTATAACTAGAGCCTTTTGCATTCGGATTAAGGGAGCCAATTTGTGGGTTTTCACCCCATTCTAGAGTCCACACTAAAATTGGGGGTTTTTGGGAGAGTTTTGGAGCTTTGTTGAAGATCTTTGGAGCTCGGGATCGATGGAGGTCACTGCGGGATCAAGGAGATCGACACTTTTATGAGCATTCCTCTTCCCTTTTCCTTTATGTTTTAGTTCCTAGAATTGTTGTGATTTGAAATTATTGGATTTTAGTGATTATAAGTAGTTAATCCCTAAATTCTATGAGTTTGATTTAATCTGTTGAACCTTTGCTTGATTAATGAATTGATTTGGTTTGATTATCATTATCATTCATTTGTGCATTTTGTCCTTAATGCTTTTAATCAACTGATCACTGATTAAATGAATCATTACTAAGTGGAAACTCGACAGAGAGAAGCTTAGACTAGAACTGAATGCATGACTGACATTTATTTACCTGAGTGACACGAGATAAGATAAATAGCATTAGAGGTGGTATTGAAAGGTCGTAATGCCATGCTAAGTAAATAAAGAGGAAACCGAAAGGAGATTCTTTATTAAAAGGCATGAGATAGGAGGAAACTGACAGGAGAGTCCTTGAAATTAGGCTTCTAGACTTATGATTTGAATGATTAATTAATCTAAGTTAGTTAATTGATTAAGCGATTAAAGGTCTAATTGATGAAATCAACCCTCTAAGAATTATCCCTCCAAATTGTGTCTCCATTAATCTTTTGCTTTCTAGATTAGCTTTTTGTTATTTTTTTTGGAATTAGATTTTTTTCTCTAAATAAAGCTAAGCAAGAGTATTCTCAGTAATTAATTGAATAAATCCAATCCCTGTGGAGTCGATACTCTATAGTCAAAATCACTATATTACTTGTGACGACTCGTACGCTTGCGGGGATTGACTAATTTCATTCAATTAATATTGTGAAGAAATTGCTTGCTTTAATTTAGAGGTTTTATTTTTCTTTCTTTGTTTTTATATTTGTTGAGTTCTGGTCCATTGTTCTTGTTGTTTGCATCTGACTGAAAGCTTGATCATTGTTGATTAATTGTTTTAAATGGCTTTTAATAGTTTCGGCTGGCCCTTTAGGGAATATGAGCCCGAAGAACCAACACCATTGTCCAATTATTCCTGTTCAAATTATCCCCCTTTAGAAGAAAAAACTCCCTTAGAGAGTCTTCTTGATAGTTATATTGAGACTAGTAGAGCCACTAGATTAGCTTTCGAAAAACTAGGATTATTGCAACCCCAAGAGGAGGAGATACAATCCACTTCCACAGCAGAAAATTCTTCTCTGGAGAGCAAACTCCAAAGTTTTATCGATGTAAGCAAAGCCAGTCAATTAGCTCTAGAGTCCATGGGGTTATTGCGGCCAAGAAGGGAGGAGAGTGAAGTGCAGTCCGCTTCCTTTGAAAAAGAGTCTTCCTTAGAGAGCTTGCTTGAAGATTTTATAGAGGAGTCGAGAGCCATGAGTTTCGAATTAGAAAAATCTATGGAGAGACTCTAGACTTAAAAGGAAGAAAGGGAAGTAGGATCCACTTCCATAGGTTGTCTAGTGAGTCATGTGGCCAGTGATTCATTAGCGCCCATTCAGGAGCCTAATTCTTTCAATTATGCTGAGTATGAGCATATAGGGGTGAGTTGTATTGATAGTAGGGAAGAATTTGATAGTCTTAGCACCCACCAAGAACAAGATTGTGAGGATGAAAAAGAAAATGAGCCTGTAGTGTTTGAGGAAGTTCAGGAGATAGAGTTTAAGGTTGAAGGGCCTTTGTCTGTTCTATCCTCTCCATCCTCTCTTGATAATGAGTGTTCTTTTTAATGTTCTCACGAGTCTGTGTCAAAGTCTGAGTCCCTTTATTTTGATCTTTCTCCTTTTATGCTTTTATTAAAAGAAAATACAAAAAATATTTCTGCTTCTGTGGCCCATGAAAAGCTGGTAAACTTGCTAGCAATAGTCGGCTTCATCGATTCAAGGAAGAAGGGCCCGAAGAAATACGAGAATTTTTATGTGCCTTGAAAGCCCGCACGAGTTCGTCTAGCTAAGAGACGTTAAAAAAGCGCTTCTTGGGAGGCAACCCAAGTTTAATTTTCGTCAATTTTCTTTTCTTTGTTTTAGGTCATGTTGATCTTTTCGCTCCTATTGGTTGAATTTTTGTAGGAGCTCGAGAACCACAATTTTTTCGAAACAACCCCAATGATTGAAGAGGCTAACATCCATGGTTTCTCTCGCACTCCAGGGCAGTACTGTTCTCCCTATATCTTTTTAATTGTCCTTATGCATGCTTAATTAGTCTGATTAATTAATACATTGAGGACAATGTATAATTTAAGTGTGGGGGAGAGGCTTTCACTGTGTTTGAGCATGATTAAATTCTTCTGGATGCATGATAGGATAGCGATGATAGCCGAGGATTTAGTTTTTGAATTTTTGGGGGATATGGTTTATATGATGTGGAATTTGGGAGCATAGCAGAAAATGAGAAATTTAAAAAAAAAATGTTTGCTTAGTTTTAATGTCTAAAGCAAGCAATAAACTTATTTTTTGAGATCTTTGAAAATTTATATTCTTATTATGGTTTTTTTAAAGTTTGTTGTCACTCTGATAGGCTTAGTCTCTGACACTAGGAGTTATGCTTGATTGTTTTAAGAACTAGGAGAAAAAGAAAAAGAAAATATGTTATGCCTGCAAAAAGAAAAGCAACACTGAAAAAGAATCATCTGTTGAAGAAAAATTGAAAAATAATTTTTGCATGTATGAAAAAAAAAACTAGGGGTAAAAAGAGCTATCTGCGGTGTGATCAGTTAGGCCAACCAAGAATAAAATTCGGGTTATGGGTCCCTGCATCGTAGTGTGAAAGCTAGTGCCATTAGAATCATAAAAAGCAAGTTTGGGGGAATGCTCCCCTAAGAAAAAGAAAAGAAATGCACCCTAGTATCTTTGTTTGCATGAGAGCTAAATTTTGACCAGTTAGGACTCTTAGCCAGTGTAGGGGGAAAACAAATGAAGAAAAAGTCGTAAAACTAATCCAGGTAAGTAAAAGAACCATTAGATAAGTTTTGAGAGCATGCTATTCGTTAATTCTAAGTTTCATTTTTTAGATTTCTTCATGAGTATGTTGTGCTTGCTTAGTCCACTTGCATGTTTTCTGTATTCCCCTAAGAATTTTAAAATCATTGAGGTTAGAGCGATTCTTTTCATACATCTGTAGAATTTATTTTGCTCAGGACTAGCAAAAGCTTAAGTTTGGGGGTGTGATAGCAAGCATAAATGTTGCTATTTTGTCCTTAAATTTACTAGCTTTTGTATGCTTTTATTGTATTTTTATCATACATATCCATTTAATTTTATAATTTTGTCCCTAGGAGAATTATATGGATTATTGGAGAAAAAGAGCCCAAATTCATGGATTTCAAGCTTTAATTATCAAGTTGGTTCAAGAAAAAGAGCCCAAGATCCATTACATGAAGTGTTTGGGCCAAAGAAATTAAATGAAGGAGGCTCGAAATTCTGCTCAAATCTGCTTTTAGAAGGTTCTGGAACTAGGACAACGTCGCGACGTTGTTCGCTAGCGTCTCGACACTGTCCTATTCTTGCCGCCCAAGCCAAGGTGAGATCACAGCGTCGCGACGCTGTGACCCTAGCGTCGTGACGCTGCCCCTGTTGAAAACCTATAAATAGAGCCTTTTGCATTGGAATTAAGGGAGCCAATTTGTGGGTTTTCACCCCACTCTAGGGTCCACAGTAAATTTGGGGGTTTTTGGGAGAGTTTTGGAGCTTTGTTGAAGATCTTTGGAGCTCGGGATCGATGGAGGTCACCGCGGGATCGAGGAGATCGACACTTTTATGAGCATTCCTCTTCCCTTTTCCTTTGTCTTTTAGTTCCTAAAATTGTTGTGATTAGAAATTATTGGATTTTAGTGATTATGAGTAGTTAATTCATAAATTCTATGAGTTTGATTTAATCTGTTAAACCTTTGCTTGATTAATGAATTGATTTGGTTTGATTATCATTATCATTCATTTGTGCATTTTGTCCTTAATGCTTTTAATCAACTGATCACTGATTAAATGAATCGTTACTAAGTGGAAACTCAACAGAGAGAAGCTTAGACTAGAACTGAATGCATGACTGACGTTTATTTACCCGAGTGACACGGGATAAGATAAATAGCGTTAGAGGTTGTATTGAAGGGTCGTAATGCCATGCTAAGTAAATAAAGAGGAAACCGAAAGGAGATTCTTTATTAAAAGGCATGAGATAGGAGGAAACCGACAGGAGAGTCCTTGTAATTAGGCTTCTAGACTTATGATTTGAATGATTAATTAATCTAAGTTAGTTAATTGATTAAGCGATTAAAGGTCCAATTGATGAAATCAACCCTCTAAGAATTATCCCTCCAAATTGTGTCTCCATTTATCTTTTGCTTTCTAGATTAGCTTTTTGTTATTCTTTTCGACATTAGATTTTGTTCTGTAAATAAAGCTATGCAAGATTATTCTCAGTAATTAATTGAATAAATCAAATCCCTGTGGAAACGATACTCTATACTCAAAATCACTATATTACTTGTGACGACCCATACGCTTGCAGTAAACACGTCATCACACTTGCGGTAGGAAAATTTCACATCAGTGGCTCGGTCTGAAATTTCAATGCAAAATTTCTTGGAAGCTATAGATACATGTGGGCTCATTGATCTTGATTTCATAGGCCCAAGTTTCACATGGTGTAACAAGCATTTTACCAGCGATTTAATTTGGGAAAGGCTAGATATGTTTACGATTAATGCAGGGATGCAAGATGAATGTAATGTGATTAAAGTTCATCACTTGGCCCTATTAGCGTCTGATCATCGGCCAATCCTGGCGGTATGGATGAAGGACTCTTCGATCCATAAAGGAAGAGCTCAGATTCGACCAAGAAATTTTGAGGAGGTTTGGACCAAATATGGAGCTTGTCGAGACATTGTGAAACATGTATGGTCAGACTCGAGCAGACAGAATCTTGAAATTTCTTTAAAATCAAAGGAGGCATATATTGAATCTTTTGATGAATTGGAGCAGATCCTATTACAAAGGTTCAATTAAAGGGGCAATAACGAGGAAAGAGAAATAAATTCAAAATCTTCTTAATCGTGTTGATCGGTTGCGTATGAATGATATCAGTATTGAAGGAGAGTTAGAGAGTCTTTTAGAGGAATGGAGGCGAAGAAGACACTTTGAATGAAGCAAATTAAAACAAAAAGTCACTTGATTAGGAAAAATCTCATTAGTCAACCTACCGTTTGTAGATTATTAAAGAGAATATATTTAAAAAGACATTGGATAAATCTAAATCCATATTATATTAAAAGGCAAGGATTTTTTAAAAACAATTTTAAACCAAAATACCCCTTGGTTTTTTGTTTTTGGTTTTTGAAAATTATGCTTATAAACACTACTTTCACCTACAAGTTTCTTTATATTTTCTAACACCTTCCCATGTTTTCAAAAACCAAGCCAATTTTTGAGAAAAAAAAAAAAAGTAGTTTTCAAAAACTTGTTTTTGTTTTTGGAATTTGGTTAGGATTTCAAATGTGTCATTGACAAAGATGAAAACCATGGTAGGGAAATGGAGAGAAAACAAGCATAATTTTCAAAAACCAAAAACCAAAAACCAAATGGTTATCAAATGGGGCCTACATAATTAGTTTTCAAATTCTAGAATCAAACTTCGTAATTTAATAAAATTCAAAATAATATGTGATTTTTTCCCAATTCGAGGATTTCTAAAAAACATTTTTAGACCAAAATACCCCTTTAAATTTCAGATAATTACATAATTAGTTTTCAAATTCTAGAATCAAAATTTGTAATTTAATAAAATTCAAAATAATATGTGATTTTATCCCTTAGTTTTCATATTCTAGAATCAAAATTCGTAGTTTAATAAAATTCAAAATAATATTTGATTTGAATCTAAATCCCGTCTATAACTTTTCCATTTTCTCCTATTTGTTTTATAATCTACAACTATTTGTCTCCTCTCATTGTTTGTTTCAGGTACATTCCTTGAATTATTATTATTATGTTTTTGTTTAATTTTGTCAATTTGATTAAAATTCGTAATATAATAAAATTCAAAATAATATGTGATTTTATCCTTTAGCTTCATATTCTAGAATCAAAATTCGTAGTTTAATAAAATTCAAAAGATATTTGATTTGAATCTAAATCCCCTCTATAAATTTTCCATCAACTCCAATTTTTTTTTTTCTAATCTACAACTATTTGTCTCATCTCATTATTCGTTTCAGGTACCTTCCTTAAATTATTATTATTGTTGTTGTTATTGTTGTTATTATTATTATCTTTTTGTTTAATTTTGTCAATTTAATTAGAAGAAGGTCATTCACTTATGGTCTGACTTTAATTTTGCCCCTCCTAAATTATTTTCGTGATTTTCAAGTCTAAAATTAGTTATTTTCTTCGTTCATCTATGTTCAGTTATCTATTTTTTTTCTTAATTTAATTATACGGTAAATGATTTAGGTAAATGATGTGAAATACATAGTCTATATAAAGTACTACTTTTCTAGTTTCATGATTTGTGTCTATTAGGAATGATTTCGATTTTGTCATTTTTTTTTTTTAATTGAGTTTCATTAAAATTTAATTTTGTCAAATTTAATTTTTTTTTTCACGTTTTGTCTATGCTCAAAACTTTTCAATTGTCGCAATTTTCTTTTTTTAAAAAAAAAAATCAACCATTAAATTTTAATTTTTTTTATTTCATGTTTTGTGTCTACTAGAAAGATTTTGATTTTGTCTTCTTTTTTAAAAAAAACAACAAGTTTCATTAAAATTTCATTTTATCAATGATTTTTTTTCACGTTTTGTGTCTAGTGGAATGAATTTCAATTTTGTAAATTTTCTTTTTTAAAAAAATCGAGTTTCATTAAATTTTGATTGTGTCAATTAATTTTTTCCCCACGCTTTGTGTCTATCGAGAATGATTTCAATTTTGTCAATTTTCTTTTTTTTTTTAAAAAAAAAATCAAGTTTCATTACAATTTGATTTTGTCCATTTAAATTTTGTTTGTTTCACGTTTTGTGTCTAGAGGGAAAGATTTTATTTTGTCAATTTTTTTAAATCAAGTTTCATTAAAATTTAATTTTTTCAATTGATTTTTTTTTTTTGTTTTACGTTTTGTGTCTTTTGGGAAAGATTTCGATTTTTCAATTTTCTTTTTTTTTTTTTAAGAAAAATCAAGTTTTATTAAAAATTTGATTTTGTCAATTAATTTTTTTTTTCATGTTTTGTGTCTACAAGGAAAGATTTTAATTTTGTCATTTTTTTTAAGATCAAGTTTCATTAAAATTAAATTTTGTCAAAAAAAATTTTACTTCATGTTTTGTATCTTCTGAGAAAGTTTTTGATTTTGTCAAATTTCTTTTTTTTAAAAAAAAAAAAAATTACGTTTCATTAAAATTTAATTTTGTGAAATAATTTTTTTATTCCATGTGTTGTGTCTTCTGAGAAAGTTTTTGATTTTTTCAATTTTCTTTTTTTTTAAAAAAAAAATCAAGTTTCATTTTGATTTTGTCAATTAGTTATTTTTTTGTCTAACGTTTTGTGTCTACTTAAGAATTTCGATTTTGTTAATTTTTTTTTTTTTAAATGAAGTTTAATTAAAATTGGATTTTGCAAGGGGAAGAATTTTTATTTCGTCAATTAATTTTTTTTTAAAAAAAACAAGTTTCATTAAAATTTGATTTTGTAAATTTAAATTTTTCTTTGTTTCACGTTTTGTGTCTATTGGAAAAGGTTTCGATTTTGTCAAAAAAAAAAAAAAAAAAAAATTAAATCAAGCTACATTGAAATTTGAATTTTCCAATTAAATATTTTTGTTTCACATTTTGTGTGTACTTAAAAATTCTTATTCGGTCAATTTTGTTTTTCGTTTTTTTAATTCAAGTTTCATGGAAATTGGATTTTGTCAATTATTATTATTTTTATTATTTTACATTTTCTGTCTACTAGGAAGGATTTCGATTTTTTCAATTTTTTTTAAATGAAGTTTCATTAAAATTTTATGTCTACTAGGGAGAATTTTGATTTTGTTAATTTTTTTTTAAAAAAATCAAGTTTCATTAAAATTTGAGTTTGCCAATTTAAAATTTTCTTTATTTCACGCTTTTTGTTTATTGGGAAAGATTTTGATTTTTTCAATTTTCTTTTTTTTTTTTTTAAAATAAGTTTCATAAAAATTTTATTTTGTCGATTAATTGACTTTTCACTTGTCTACTAGGAAGAATTTTGATTTTTTCAATTTTTTTTTTAAAAAAATCAAGCTTCATTAAAATTTGATTCTGTCAATTTTCTTTCTTTCTTTTTTTTTTTTAAGAAAATAAAGTTTTATTAAAATTTTATTTTGTCGATTAATTTATTTTTCACATGTCTACTGGGAAGAATTTTGATTTTGTCAATTTTTTAAAAAAATAAAATTTCATTAAAATTTGATTTTGCCAATTTAAAATTTTCTTTATTTCACGTTTTTTGTTTATTGGGAAGGATTTCAAATTTTAAATTTTTTTTTTTTCGTTTCACGTTTTGTGTCTATTGGAAAGGACTTTGATTTTGTAAATTTAAAATAAAAAATGATAGTTTCATTTCAAATGAAGTTAGATTCGAAATCTTAATTTGATAAACATTGAATTAAATTCAAAATCTTGATTTCATGATTTTTTTATGTTTGTATTCTTTTTTTTCAAATAATTTCTTATATTTTTTATATGCATATGTGAGATATGTTAATTGAAGAACTCAAACCTCCCTACAAAGGTTGGAATATTAAAGTGTCCATAGAAAATTCTCAATCCAACCAGAAAGGGAGATCTTGTAAGAATTATGAAATTGACTGTTGTGAACAATGAGACATTACACATTTTGTTATTTTCTCCTTCTTTAACATATATAATTGCATATTTTTTAAACAAATATCTTATATGCAGGGAGTATGTGTTCAGATCACTTTGTTCAATGAGTTCATTGACAAGTTCAATGAAAAACTTGAAAAGTTAATAATATATGATCCATAACGGTAATATAAAACCAGTAAATATTAGATATCTAAATGTTCATGTAAGGATCGAGATCTCATTATCTCATATTACTGAGATAGAAGAACTAGAAGGAGAAGTTATACAACACAAAAAATTAAAATTTAGTTGATTTTGAAATCCTGACGAATGATAAACAAGCAGAAACTCAGATAGGTTAGTAGAGATACATTACTCATGTTAGCATTATCCTACTATTTACTAATATTGATTTCATAGTACAAATGTGGTGGATAGAGTAATCCAAGTTAAACTGATATTTGTAAGAAGAACTAATGTTAATCATTTAAAAAAGAGAGAGATTATACTGATGACAATAAGTACGTATCAAAATGTGAATGTTCAGCGATTTGTTTAAACTTCTACAAGAATGTATAGAACTAATCTTAATTAGAACTAATCTTAATTTAAATTCATTTTAGTCCATAATATTTTACTCAAATTATTACTGTTGGCACCCTTTGCATAAACACTTAAGGAAACATGAAAAACAAAATCAATCTGAACCCAACAATAGCATTGTTTGCTTAAAACAATTTTGTTCCCTCTGTGGTGCTCAAGGAATCACGAACAATTGTCTCTTAGGATAGGACCGATTACTGATAAGGGTAAAAAATATACCTATTTTACCCTTATACTTAGCTCATTTCCTTGTCAAATATTGCATGTTTAGATCAATTTTATTGTTCCCAAGCTCAAAATATGTTAAAGTTGATAAGTTAGGGTGTTGAGAATCACTTTTGTCAAATTGTGTTCATTTGTGCTTAAAAAGACTTAATTTTAAGGGAATTTAACTAAGTTTGTTGTTGTGCAGAAAAATAGAGGAAAAGCTGGAATTTACCCAGAAATGCAACCGCATTTCTGGGAAGGCAAAATGAAATGCGACCGCATTTCGGGAAAAACAAAGGCAGTTCCGAGTCGTCCGTGGGTCGTTTTGAACGAGACTTCTTCGCACCTAACCGACTGTTTTGACCCCGAAATCGACTGGGCTACCTACCAGCACCTATTCCGCAGCTGCTCAACCAATTCCAACACTATATAAGCTCGAGATTCGAAGTCAAGTTCAAGCAGAACTCATTTGGAAGAAGAGGGTGGTGACAGAACCCTAGTTGACGCCTATGAGTAGGGATGCCCGAGGTCCTTCTTAGATGACTAAATTCTAACCTTAGTTAGACATCAAACCTTAGGGTTTGTAAGGATTTTCACCCATTCCCACTAGTAAAAGCGAGAGAGTGGAGTGTCTAAGCGAACTCTAGAAGGATCGGATAAATAGAAAAACCCATAGTATTTGGCTACTGTCATTATTTCCAGCTTTTGATACTTTTCATTTATCTGTATTCTTTACATCTTGTTCTCAATGAAAATGTATTCATTTGCACTTTATCTCACCATGAGTAGCTAAATTCCGTTGAGGGGTTAAATATGGTGAATTCCCTTATGGTTCAATAGCTTGAAAGTGTTTTATTTGCTTAAGTTTTGTTCAATGCATGTCATTATTTATTGATTATGACTCTGATCTTGCTGAGTTTAACTTGATCACTTAGACTTTGCATGCTATGTGAGTTTGATCTCGAAAGGGACAAACGATATCGGTTCTCATAAAGGTGATATAGGAGAAAAGGCTCGAAAGAGATTGTTCGGCGGTATAGGGCAAGCTGCCTAAGGCACCCTATATCGACTATAGGGTTATAGATTGCATTCGTGAATTATCTATGTCGGAGTCGAGTCACAAAAATGTGCATAACGGTACTCGCTTAGCCTTCTAATGGTTCTTGGGAGCAAGGCCAAATAGAAGTTAAATCTGAACCAATGTATTGAATAGGCTTAAGATTAAATAATCCATGATTAAGGTTATTGCCTTTGGGATGAATCCATGTTGAATACCTCATTTTATTTTATTGTTATTTTTTTATTCATTTGCTTGTTTTATCTATTTTTCTAAAATCAATCATCAATCATATTTCTTTGGTTACCTATTCTTTAAGCAATCAAGTTGAGCAGTTTCTTCTTCAAATCTGAATTTCCAGTTAGTCCTCGTTTATTTATCATCTTATCTCACATCCATCCATTCAGCTGACGACGCACCAATTACCTACCTATGAATGTAGCACTTCAACCACAAGAATCTCGAACACTGGTATTTAAGTAATCGTACAGAGAAACAGGAGAAGAGTTTTTGAAAGAAGAGTTTTTTGTATCTTGTGTTCAAAACTCAAAATGAATCACATATTTATAGACTATTTATGACCATTGAAATAGTCACATCTTTTCATGTAAGGTTGTTTTTTTTTTTTTTATAAATCGACACATCCATTCACATAGGATTGTGTCCTTTACAAAAGACACACCCTTTCACATAAGGTTGTGTTCTTTACAGAAGACACACCCTTCCACATAGGGTTGTGTCCATTACAAAAGACATGCCCTTTCACGTAATGTTGTGATTCTTCATTTTATTAAAATAATTTTATTCATAAATCCAACAATTACATGTGCAACCTATGTGATAAAAATCTAGTAAAAATAAAGGTAAAAGTCATTTTGTTATAAAAAAAAAAAAAAGAAAAAAAAACAAAAAAGGTCGTTGGAATGATTTTCGCATAAATCGGTCAAAATAAAAACTAATAAAAATAATATCAAAGATTTAATCTTTAAAGAGAAAATAAGAGATTTTAAGACAATAAAAAAATGAAATTAAACAAAAATAATGTCAATTGATTTGTCTTTCAAGAGGTTAACCGAGAGAATCGCATTAGGGCTTGAGAAACTGCATCATCTCAAGTTATTGTCTCTTTCTACCAATAATTTTACTAGCAATATTTAATTTGTTTATTGGTTAATAAAACATTAATGAAAAGAAAAAAACAAATCCAAGTTTACAATTATATAAGTTAAAGTTCCATTTAATAACTATTTGGTTTTTATTTTTTATTTTTGAAAATGGTTATCCAAAAAATTTTACATTTGAGAGAAAGAATCAAAAAATCGAAATTAGAGATTGTACACCTCAACTCATACAAAAATGAGTACTGTTGATAGCAAAATCTGGCCAAGTAACTCACCTTACCTTCACGTGACACCAACAGTAAATTTGTTGAAGGCGAGGAAGACGTGACCTGCAAAACCAGTAAGCCACTACACACCAGTGTGGTGTAGGCCACCTGCACTCCGTTGCCTAAGTCAGATAAACAGTAAAAGTATTTTTGTATCAAATTGTCAAACCCCTTTTCAGGTGCGAAGGAGAGAATTTATACATGCCCCGTCTACTAGGCTTTTTTCTTACTTTCAGAGCCATTTGGGAGCTGAAAATGGGTCAAATCGGTGCATGGGGCGTAAGGGGAGGTAGATCGGCCCGACCAACATTAGTGGCCCGATCCTTTCGACCTTGGCCCGGTTCCTTCGGTCTGCCCCTCTTTCGGCGTTTGACCCCCCGTTGCGCTTATGGTTCGGTGTTGTGCTGTCCTCATGGTTTCCGTGTGATTTGGAACGGCTCAAAATTATCCTCAACAAGTACAAATCAACGTACATTGTACTTGTCTCATTCGAAATTACGTGTGAACAAAAGTTTAATGTGACGCCCCGTGCATTTCAATGTAATTAATTTCATGAATATAGTCGAATAAAGTGTAATTTTGTTTGGCTTGTACTTATGAAATTATTAAATTGCACTAAGGCACTTGGGAAATTGTTCTTGAAGTTTAAGAATGGTGTTAAATCGATTCATCCCTAAAAGCTTGTTTAAAAAGAAATTTATCAGTTGGCATTTTTTTTAGGTCAGTCAAGGCGCTGAACTTCCACGTTATTGAGAAAATTAGTTAGTGGCTGGCTAATTTTAGGAATTCTATTATTGGGTGTTTTTATGGGTTTAAGAAAAGGTATTCAAAGGAAAAGAATAATCAAGCCCTAATTCTATCTCTCTCTTCCCCATCTCTTTCATGAAACCCCCCTTCGCCGTTTTTCAGCCCAGCCGCCCCTCCCTTTTCTGTTTTGTCGTTGCTTCAGTTGCCGCTCAACCCAGTCGCCACCGTCGTTTCAGACGCCGCCGCACCGCCCAAGCTCCTTGCGTGCCTCTTCTCGTCGATCGCTCTCCCTCTCTCCCGGTCTTCGCGCGAAATCAGTCGCACGAGTTCCCTCTTTGCGTCGTTCTGTCACCGGAAATCGGGACGCCGCCGCCCTCACCGGAGAAGCCCGTATCGTCTCCGTCACGCATCGTTCTCCCTCTCTTCGTTTTCAGCCAAGACCAGTCCACGTCGTCTCTCTGTTTGGTGTGTGGTTCAGCAAGGTAAACTATGTGGGTAAGCCTCTCTTTCCTCGTTTTAAGTGGTTTAGAGCTCGATCTAACCTCCCTCCGCTTTGTTCAGTCAGAATCACGCATGCCCAGCAGCCCGAGCCTCGTTTTTGTGCATTTTTGCTTCTGTCCAGCTAGTGTTTTGGCCTCGGATCTCCTTGTCTTGTAAGTTTAAGCTTTACCCAAGCTTGGTGAATGCTTAGAATAGATTACCCTTTTTTTTGGCATAGGGATTGAATTTCTTGCTTTAATTCTGTCCTGCAGCGCCGCCTTGGAGTCATTTAGGATCGTTTGACTCAAGTTTGGAGACCCACTGCTTTGAGATCCGTTAGTGGGATGTCTTGTTTGGTAAACCCACTTCCGTGTGGTTTAAGGCTTTTTAGGTGCTGACCGGTAACTCCCAGTGCCTTTAAACTTTTAGAATTTGTCTTACTAGTTTAGGATCAGTTTGTGACCATTTGGTGCTCTCCATGTTGTAGTCATATATCAATTCGAGCTCGAAACAACACTGATACTGTTGGGTTTTATCTCCTAAAACTCGTAGATAGTGAATGTTAACGAATTATACACTTGAATCAATAAAGTGTTATTGAGGTTTAAGCAATAAAGTGTTATTGTCATTTTAAGTCTAAAATTGCACAATATAACCCAAATCCAATAAACTAAGATTCAAGGTTGTTTACATGTAACTTGAACTAGTATGTGGGGACATACGGGGATCAGTGTTCAAGTAACAACCTAAAAGGTTTATAGTACAGGGATAAGGCTGGGTACCTTATCCTGGTAACACTATGAGATACGACCCACTTTGTATTCGATACAGACGTATTGATCCAAGGCGTCCATGTAGGAGACATGCGAGTGAGGGTATTCTATGCAATGAGTTTGCATAAGACCGGACCACGAAATAGTAAACCACTAGATGTAACACCGTTAACTAGTTAGGTTACTGTTTCAATAGGATGACCTAGGTAACTCAGTCTTAATCCTGAGTGTGTCATGAACTCCTTCTCACGAGGGATTGTCCTTTGATTAGTACGAGTGAGAGTGGTCTGCATGCTGACTCAATAAGCCTACCTTCTTGGGGACAAGACCGAGTGGGGGGCTGGGGAACATGACAACACAAGATGGAATTCCCTCCTTCCCACTTCTAGGAGAAGTAGATGAGTGTTCCCTTAAGTGGTGACTCCGGGTCTTGAACAAAGGGATCCCGCCCTCTCATTGGCCCGAGAGGGACTTTCTGTTTATTGGTTGGACCATAAACAGGTTGTTTATTAGAGGAGCACTGGTACTTAAAGAGCCAGAGGTAACTCAGGGGTAAAACGGTAATTTGACCCAGCTGTAGTTACGAACACTTGTGAAGGATTGACTTATCGTTATTGGTCAATATCCGTGGACACAGAAATATTCTACAGTGAGAAGAGTGCAACTGTGGGTCTTTAGTGGAGTGACCCACAGTTAATGAATATTGGTTAACTCGATTAATGAGTTTAGTCAGTTAACCTCATATCATTGGAACTTCTGATCTGTAGGTCCATTAGGTCCCTCTGCTAGCTCGTAAAGAGTAATTGGGAACAATTTATCTTGAAAGAATTTGAATAGTTCAAATTCAAATTTGGGAATCAGGTTAATTGTATGAAGTACAATTAATATAATGTATGTTGATACATTATAATATAAAGTTTAATTTGTGATTAAACTTTATTTGAGAGAATTATATAAGAGTTCAAATATAACTAATTAAATATGTAATATTTAATTAGTGAATTAATTAATTATTCAATTAATCTAATTAAATGTGATTTAGTTAAACTATAATATATGAGAGATATATTAGAATATGATTCTAATATGTAATTAATTAAATAAGGTTGATATTTAATTAATTGTAAAGTTAATTAATTTTGAATTAATTAATTGTTCAATTTAATTTAGTTAAATGTGATTTAATTAAATTAATAACTATAGATTAATTTTAATGTGAATTGGATTCATATTAAAACTATAGGTTAAAAGAGATACATATTTGAATGTGATTCAAATAATGGGTTAATTAAATTGTGATATTTAGTTAATCAATGAGTTAATTAGGCCCCGTTTGATAACCATTTGGTTTTTGGTTTTTGGTTTTTGAAAATTAGGCTTGTTTTCTTTAAATTTCCTCACCATGGTTTTCATTTTTGTTAAAGACATACTTGAATTCCTAACCAAATTCTAAAAACAAAAACAAGTTTTTGAAAACTACTTTTTTTAGTTTTAAAAAATTGGCTTGGTTTTTGAAAACATGGGAAGAAGGTAGGTGAAAAGCCAAAAAAAACTTAGAGTTGGAAGTGATGTTTATAAGCTTAAAAACCAAAAACCAAAAACAAAAAACCAAATGGTTATCAAACGGGGCCTTAGTTATTTGGTTTAAATTAATTTGATTAAATTGGATTTAGTTAAATTAATTAAAACTTTATAATATGTGAGGGCAATGCATTTAAATATGATTTAAATGCAAATATGCTTAATTGATTAATATGATTAATTGATTATCATATATTTAATTAATTAAATTTTAGTTAATATATTGATTAATTAAATTGGTTATTTTGATAACCAATTTTATCTCTCACATGATAGATCACGTATGAGGGGTCTAATGAGGACTCTCCTCATTCTGCAGGATCTAATATCTCTCTGAACACACTCTCTCTCTTTTTTCTCTCAACGTGAATCATAGAGAGAATTCTCTCTTATTGATTTCAACTCCCAAAATTCAAGACGACATCCCACAATCTCGTTCCCAACTCAAAGGATAGTGGGGAAGCCCTAGTGGTGGTGTCCGTTGTTGATTTCAGAGTCGCCAACGGAGGTATGCTTCTTTTGCTTATTTTTTTTTGCCAATGTACCAGTATTTTATAGAATGAAATTAAAATACGATTCGGTCCAATTGCTTCCGCTGTAACGGAATTGGGAATTCCAATCCTTCAGATACAAGGTGTATTGGTGTTGTTCGACAAATTCCAGCAAGCGTGTGGGTGCTTTTGGCGAGGATAAGTAAGTCTAAATGTTCTCTAAGCCATTTGAGTACCCTTCTTTATGCTGAAAATCAATCCCTTATTGTAGATAAGTTGTCTTGTAGCTAAAATCATTTTAGAGCATTCTCGAGCTCATTAGGCTGCCTACCAAGGACCTAAGGTTGATCTTGAGTAAGTTCTCTCCCTTAGGCACTTGTTCAGTTGCTTCTGGTTTATGAGCTAGTGTTAACCTCTAAATATTTCCTTAATTGCTTAGGAGCTTATTTGGAGTATTTTGAGTTGGCTAAGGGTGTTTTAGGAGCCTTCAAGTTCTCTAGAGCATTTATAAATATAGTAAGTAGTTTCTACTTACTAAGCTTGTTTGACTACATGAAACATGAGCGTTTTTTTATCTGCTTTCCTTATATTGGTACTGAGTATGAATTACTATGTATGAATTGTTGAGTTGTAAACGCTGAAACGGTTGTGTTAAGCACGAATCGTATTTTCTGTGCTGCTTGAGATGTGTACGCTTAAGGAGTATAAGCATGATAGGTACTTGTCTTAAGCATGATGATTGTTGAGTCAAGCATGGTGAATCTGGTTAGCATGTTGCATGGGGGTTGTGTAGCATGAGTCGGGTGTGAGGCGCAGCACATGGCGTGTAATTCATGTGTAGTGGAGCGTGACGCGGAAATCATGTGGGTGTGAGTGCGGAGCGACGCAGAAATCACGTAAGAGTGGCGCAACACATGGCGCTGAATTCATGTGGGGTAGATGCGGAACATGACGCGAAAATCATGTAAATAGCGGAGCATGATGCAAAAATCATGTAATTAGTGGAGCTTTATGCGGAAATCATGTAATTAGCGGAGCATGACGCGAAAATGCTTTATGCGGAAATCATGTAATTAGTGGAGCATGACGCGAAAATCATGTAGTTGCGGAGCATGACGCGGAAATCATGTGGAGTCTAGTGCGTGAGATGCATTTGCATGAGTTTGTTGTTTTTAAGCATGTGGTTAGTTCTTAGCTTAAAAGCATGTTTCTTATTGTGGTTGTGTAACCTGTTGGATGCCTATGCTAAGCATGTTGGTTGTTTTGGTTGATTGTTTGTGGCTTGGTAACTGTGAGCTGCTTACCAGTACCACGGTTGTACTGATACCCCCTTCCCCATCTTTCCCCCAACATTTTAGATGTTGCAGGTTTGGATGACGAGCTGGATGCTGGTGAGGAAAAGGAGATCTTCGAGGAGGAACCTTAGGGAGTTCGAGTTTGCTTTCCTTTGATGTGGTGGATTAGGCTGTAGTTGATTTAGTTTGTTTTTGCTATGCCTGAGTAGGCTAGCTTAGTTCTTTAACTGTTGATCTGTTATGGAGAGTTTTGGTTGAATGGTTTATTGTATGAACTGAAGGTGTAGTTCCATTGTTTTATCATCTAAGGAATAAAGTTGTTTAGATAGCATTCTTTTGGCATAAGTTGTTGGTGTTATTAAAAGCGAATAAGACGTGTTCTGTTGCATGATTGGCTTAGTGAATGTGTTACGAGGCCTGACTCGTATAGTGAAGTAGGTTGTGAATCTGAAATGTAGTTTGGTGAAGTTGGGTTGGATTGCTTAGAAGTGTTTTTATTGCTTATCAGGTGTTGAAAAGTTTTGGTTCAGGCCATTTTACGCCGTTATGCTGTCGAAATTTTCGGTACATTCGGTTTAAAGTGGTTTAGTTCTGTGGTTAATGGTTTAAGGGTTGTAGTAGCGTCTCTAGGCTAGAGGTTGAAAAATCTGGGGCGTTACATTTAATCTTTAAAATTAGAAGTTTGAGGGTGCAATTGCACAACCACTATGCTTTAGATTACAATTTGTCCAACAAATAACTTCATCTCCAATGTCAACAAAACAACCTATCATGGTCAAGTATCATCATATGTCTAGGCCAAAAGTTTATCAACATAATGTTTCTTAACCATTTTGATGCAATTTTCAATCCCAAAAAAACATTTAGATGTAAAAAGTTTCTTTTTAAAAACAAAATACCTAAATATGACTAATATTCTTAGACAATTCTCAATTTGATTCTTAGTTTTAAATTTAACGGATTAAAAGTTCTCAATTAGGTCATTTCATAATAAATAAATAAATAATTATTAACAAAAAAGTTGATGTATAACTAAATCTATTCATTCCTAACCTGCTAAGTGTCAGGTTTAAGTGGTATGCTCATGTGTTATCAAAAATATATTAATAATAATAAGATAATAACATATCCATTCTAAGTTAAACAAATTAAGATTTCATTGAGAACTTTGATGATATTAATTAGAGGTAAAACTTTTAAAAGATGAACAAATTTAGAGTTATCTAATGGGGAGCTTTTGCAGAGCTATATTATAGAATTGGAGGATTTTTTATGCAATGGAGTTCCCCACCTCCCCCAGTTGAAGTTTCCACTCAGTGAATATGTGACTATATAATATTTCATATTTTGTTGTTTTCCATCTCATATTTTATTGAGAATCCATACTCCCCCTAATGCATTTTTCTCTCTCATGATTTTAATGTTATTAATTAAAAGTAAAATTGGAATCTCAAACATTTTACTTTCTTAAATTAAGGGGATGGTTATTATTTTAATCTTCAACCTTAAGAATGCCTAGAAACAGATTCTTTGAGCTTGTTGTTATGGACCACTTCTCTTTTTTTAGTTAATAGATTTTGACACTTTTGGTATTACAATTTCAAGATACTTCATTGTCATCCTTATACTTTTAAGTAAATATTATATATTTAGGGAACTTTATTGATATGGCTCATTGTTATTAAATTTATTCAAAAAATTTAACAAATACTTTAGCCCACTCTTTTCAAATGTTTTTTTTTCCAATTTTGAGTTCAATAATATGTGGAGAAAAAATCAAACTTCAAACTTTTTGGTTGAGGATATATATATATGAGAATATGCAGTTAGTGGCAAATAAGATTTATATAATTACAAATATAGCACAATGTAAAAAAAAATTGGAAATATAGCAAAATCTATCAGAGTATATTATTGATAGACACTGGTTAATTAGAATCTATCTGATAGACTTTGATTATCAGAGTTTATCAACGATAGACTTTGATTAATCAGAATCTATCAGTCTACTAATAGACTCCGATTATTCAGAATTTATCAGTCTACTAATAGACTCCGATTATTCAGAATCTATCAGTGTCTATCGCTGATAGACTCCGGTTAATCGAAATCTATCGGTGACTATCATTGATAGACTTTGATTAAACAAAGTCTATCGGTGATAGTCACTGATAGATTTTGATTAATTGGAGTCTATCAGTGATGAACACTGATAAACTTTGAATAATCAGAGTCTATCAGTGATAGACACGGATAGAATCTAACGACAACTTTTTGGTCTTGTACAATTAATTTTGCTATATATGCAATTAGTTTGCAACTGTGCTATATTTGCTATTAATTTGGTCCAATTTGCCATCTATACAACTGCCCCTATATATATCTTAACTAGTTAAGTTATACTAAAGTTCAACTTTTCAAATAGACCATTAATATTTGGCTCAACATATTTAGCTACAAATAAACCATAAGTTCATTTAATGTGCCATGTTTTTGTTAAATACAATACGTAAATGTAAGATAGTGACTAAAGTAGAAATCTATTATTTGAAAATATATATAACATCTAAATTATTAGAATAAGTATCCCTACATCAAATTATATTATTCAAACTTTAATTTCTTTGGTTGGTTCTTTGATGGTGACACTTCTGATGATAATCATAAGAAAAAATTTGAAATCAACTCTTCTAATAAAAATTAAAAAGTATTTCCACCGTTCACTAAAGCCATTAGAGTTGGACGTTGTAGTATATCCATTACCTATATTAGTAGAATTTATGAGGTTTGCTATAATATATGACCCAACTTTATATGGAAAGAAATATTTTCTTATATCTTCTCAAAAAAAAAAAAAAAACATTTTCTTATGAAATAACTAAAATTCTTTATTTGGATACCAGTGAAAACATTTTAAAACAAAATACATAGCAAATTGATAAACTAGTTGGAATATTTTCATAACATAGCCTCTAAAATAAAACATGTGAAACGTAAATATTGAAGATGCAGATCAAGTCATGTTGACATGGACCGTTTGACACAATCATAAAATAACCATGTCACTCGCATTGAGTAGTAAAAATACTCGGTAATTAAGTAGTTGGAGTCTGATAAAAATTATGGAGGCAACATTAAAGATACTGGAGCAACTAGTTCTGCTCCAGAAGTACTTCCACCATTTAGACCACCCCTGCCTTATCTGCAAAGACAAAAACTTAAAAACCAAGATGTTCAATTTAAGAAATTTTTGGAGATTCTAAAGCAGTTTCATATTAACATACCTCTAATGGAGGCTATAGAACAAATGCCGAATTAGGAAAAAATTCTTAAGGACATCTTGACTAAAAAGAAGAGTTTAGGAGAATTTGATATTGTGACTCTTACTGAGGAATATAGTGCTATTCTTAAGAATTGACTACCTCTCAAGGCTAAGGATCCAGGATCATTCACTATTCTTGTCTCTATAGGTGGAAAAGAGTTGGAGAGAGCACATTGTGACTTAGGTGCAAATAAAACCTTGCCTCTTTCGGTTTATCAGAAGCTAGGTATTGGTGAAGCTAGGCCTACCACAGTTACACTCCAATTAGTAGACAAGTCTATCACATATTCTGTGGGTAAAATTGAGAATGTCTTGGTTCAGGTAGATAAATATATTTTTCCTGTCAATTTTATTATCTTGGATTATGAGGCGAATAGAGATGTCCCAATTATTCTAGGTCGTCCATTTTTGGCTACTGGTAAAACGTTGATAGATGTTCAAAAAGGAGAGTTAACTATGAGAGTTCATAATGAGGAAGTAAAGTTCGACGAGTGGTAATCATGAGTGTGCCTTTTTAAAAATTTTCTTGATATATCTTGCAAAGGTAAGGTGTATTTCTTGCTTTAGAGCAGGATTTGAACGCTTAGGGACAAATTATTAGGTTCATATTTCTGTTGTCAGTCCAATAGGTGTAAGGTTAAACTAAAAGTCTATTTTTTTTGCAAATTAGTGTGTGGAGTCTTGCCTAGATAAAAAGAAAATTTGCCTGCCATGAAAGAAAAAAGAGGTAAAATAAGTTGAGTGAGCTTGTGTGTTAAAAAAAATTTTGTGGTTCAACTTTTCTTGTTTTATATCTTAAAAGAACATGCATGTTTTGCATTGGACATGAGTGTAAAGGGGTAAAAAGAGCTACCTACAGTGTGTTCAGTTAGGCCATCCAAGGGTTAAACTCGGGTCATGGGTCTCTACATCGTAGTGTGAAAGCTAGTGCCCGCCTAAAGAGAATGCAAAATGAAAAAAGAATTCCTTGCTTATTTCTTCAGGCCCTAGGTATTGAGCAAGCAACTTAATTTGTTTCACTTAGCCTTTTTAGCGAAACCTTAGTGCTAGTGTAGGGGGAATATAGGATGGGAGTTTAATAAGCACATCCCGAGTTAGTAGAGTCCTCTTTAGGTGGGTTAGAGCTCTATTGTGCAAGATTATCGTTGAAAACTTTTGATTTTTCTCCCCATTGGATCTCATGTGCATGTCTCTTGATTGCTTTAGTTTTTTACTTTTGAGCTTTGAGGATTGAATTGCATTACCACATTTATATACAATTTTTTTCTTTGGTTTATTTGTCTTGCTCGAGGACTAGCAAAATTTAGGTTGGGGGTTTTTTGATAGCACCTTATTCGTGCTATTTTATCACCCTTAATCTCAACTTGTTAGAATTATCTTATGGTTTAAATGACTATTTTAAAGGTAATTTGAGCATTGGATGCATTGGGAACGTGCCACACAAATTTGTGTCAATTCGGGTAATTTGGAGCGTTTTTTGGCCATCTTGGAGTTTACGAATGATGAGGGGGTGAAAAGACCTGAGCGAACCATGGCGAGCCCGAATATTGGTGCCAAGGAGTCAAAGGTTCAAGTTCCAAGCCAAGCAATCCGAAAGAAAACCGAAGAAAAAGAGATAGAATGCTAGGATGTAGGGCAGCGTTGACGCTGCCCCTAGCGTCTCGACGATGGCTCGATTATGCGTGGAAGACAGAACGCATAGCGTCAAGACGCTGCATTCTAGCATCCCGACACTACGATGATTTTATAAATAGCTAGGTCTCGGCTTTCAGCGCCGTTAGGTTAGATTTTCGTACTTTTTTTATTCTCTTCGCTTTCTTTTGCTTTTCCGAGTTACATAGGCTCTTTTAGGTTGATTTATATGCTTTGTATTGAATTTATATTGTTGTTTCCCTTGATTATGAGTAGCTAATTTTCAATTGAATCGTTGGATTGAGGTTTGTTTTGAATGACTGCTGTCTTGACTGAGTTTACTGGTTTTTCCTTTGAATTTCATGAAATTTAGTTACTGCTTTTCATGCCATCTTGTTTAAACCAATGTGTATGATTAAATTCTCTTGAATTGACGCCTCTTGAGATATAATTGTATGCATTCAATCAGTTATTTTGGGATAGCCACTTTGCTGAGGCTAGTCCATCGCTAATTCTCGCATGATTAGTGTAGATTCTTGATAGGCCTAAGATGCATGATGGAGTTGTTTTGATTGAATTCGAATTCTTATTCTACTTAATTAATTCAATTCTGGACCCTTGTGCGTAAAACTATTAATTTTTTGTAAGTAATTGCGAGATCTCAGATTGCTTGTTTAAGATTAATTAGAAAAGTTTGGTGATTATCGGACTATGCATGCAGGGTAGCAGTCGTAATATAAATTATTTAATTAGATTAATTGCGGGATCCCAGGTTAATTAATTAATTAAACACAGGTTAGTTAGGAGGATCCTCCAAGTAACCCAGAAGCATTACTGAGCTCAATTTGAATTGCATGAAATAAATTTTTAGAGTAAACTAGGAAGGCAAGTAGCAATCATTCAAGCAATTAAATCCCAACCCAGCGATCTCCTATATTTATTGTTTTTAAACTCGATTTTCCTTTGCTGCATGTTATTTTCACTCCGACATTATTTTACATTCCCGTCTTTTATTTTATTTCGCAATTAAAATCATTACCAAATCCCTTTTTGTGTGTTTTTGCACAAGAACCTAAATTCCACTAGATACTCCCTTCCCTGTAGACGACCCGACCACTAATACTGCAAAGTAGTTGGACGCTGGAGTTTTATAAATTTTATTTGATTGGGAGGCCTCGACAACCTCGTGCCGCCACAATTTCCAATATGTGCACCGTAATCAAAATAGAATAGCACCCAACAATTTACAATTACTATAATAGTTATCATCCAACAATTCCACAAGTAATAAAACAGATAAACATTTAGTTTTTCAACATTCTGATGAGGGAGCCACTTACTTTTAGGTTTTGCTAATTTGAATCACTTACTTTTGTAAAAACCAAAGATATGCTGGATAATTTTTTTGCTTGATTTCATTCATACAATGTGAACCTTTAAATATACATTTGAATGGCCAAAATTATGGCTAGAAATATGCTGAAGTAAATGTACAATATTTTCAATAATGGGGCTGAGATTTGGGCAAGATTGTTGGAGATAATTTGGCTCTAATATGCTCCCTCAATCTCAAGACGGATATGAAGTCAGAAGTTTGCTCCTGAGAGGTAAGAATATCTGAGAAGAAAGTGGTTTGGTAAGTAAATCAGTAAGTTGATCCTTGGAGGAAATAAAGCGTACTGATATATCTTTTCGAACCACTTTCTCACAAACAAAATGGTAGTCAATTTCGATGTGCTTCGTTCGAGCATGGAAGACAGGATTATTAGCCAGAGAAATTGCTGATACACTATCACACCATAATGTTGGAGCAGTGGTCAATGGTATATGAAGATCACAGAGGAGTTGGCATAGCCAATACGGATCAACTGTTGTTGTTGCTAGTGATCTGTATTCAGCCTCGATCGAAGAGCGGGAGACTGTTGATTGCTTTTTAGCTGACCAAGAAATAGGATTGGAGCCAAGATATGCAATGAAGCCAGATGTAGATCGAAGGTCAGACGTATCACCAGCCTAATCAGAGTCACAATATGCAGTGAGTGATATATCGCCTTTGCGAAAGAAGATCCCAAGTTCCTTTGACCTAGAGAGATAGCACAATATACGTTTGACAACAGAGATCATATAGATCAATAGAGGTAGACATAGGCGTCAAACAAGAGTTAGCAGATGTCATGTCGGATGTGTGAAGGAGATCATTGAGGTACTTGGCCTGATTTACAAAAATACCGTCTACAGAGGAGTGCACTTCCAAACCAAGAAAATAATTCAATGCTCCAAGATCTGAGATCTAAAATTCAATAGTCAATTGCTTCTTCAAGACAGTAATATAATTAGAGTCAGAGCCAGTGACGATAATATCATCCACATATAGCAACAAATAAGTCAATGATGTTCCAACTGAGCGTACAAACAAGGATGGATCAGTAGTAGAGGCAATGAACCCCAAAGTTAATAAGTGAGATGTAAAACGATTAAACCAAGTCTGAGGTGCCTGTTTAAGACCATAAAGACTTTTATGGAGTAAACAGACATTTGTGGGGCATGATTTATCTATAAATCCAGGAGGCTGAGACATAAATACTTCTTCTTTGAGGTGACCATGGAGAAAAGCATTTTGCACATCCAACTGATTTAAATGCCAATGATACTGAGCAACTAGAGCAAGAATTACCCGAATTATAGGTTTTTTCACAATCGGACTGAAGGTTTCCTCAACATCAAAACCTTCAACTTGATGATAACCCTTTGCAACAAAATAGGCTTTGTATCGAGCAACAGAGCCATTAGGGTGGTATTTTGTTCGAAAGACCCACTTGCAACCTACAACATTCATAGAAGGTAATTGAGGTACCAAAGTCCACGTATCTTGTTCTTGAAGGGCATTGAATTCTTCACACATGGCAGTTCTCCATTCTGGATATTTTGATGCTTCAGTGTAAGATAAGGGATCAGTTGGGACGGAATTTGCCATGGTGGATAAAAAGGCCTTTGGCTTGAAACTGCCAGACTTAGCTCGAGTTTGCATAGAGTGAGTATTAGTGGGTGGTAGAGAAGTAGCAACAGGCGGTGGATTCACATGAGCATTACCAACAGTTGTATCTTGACCTACATTTTCTACAATCTGAAAAGGAGAATCAGTACAAGTATTATCGTGTAACTCAATTATAGATGGACCAGAATCGTCAACAGTGGGTAATCGACTTTGAATAGTGGGAATAGTAGGGCATGGACTTGAAGGAGTGGGTGTGGAGAGATTAAAAAGATTGAGTAATGGGGTTGGGTCATTGGTATTGGAAGAGGATGACAAGATGGATTTGGCGGAGGGTTGGGCAAATGGAAAAATTGTTTCATGGAAAATGACATGGCAAGAAACTATAGTTTTCTTTGTATGAAGGTTGTAGCAAATATAAGCTTTGAAATCTAGAGGATAGCTAAGGAAAATGTTTTGAGATGTTTTGGGTTCAAGTTTATGGTTGGTGGTTGGTTTTAAAAAGGGATAACATGCACACCCAAAAACTTTTAAATGATGCAAATCAGGAGTGTAACCAAAGAGTGTTTCAAACGGAG
Organism: Luffa aegyptiaca; assembly: GCA_017139565.1. NCBI lineage: Eukaryota > Viridiplantae > Streptophyta > Magnoliopsida > Cucurbitales > Cucurbitaceae > Luffa > Luffa aegyptiaca. The sequence continues at coordinate 9,809,940 of CM029397.1, forward strand.
AAGACATATTTAGAGAGGAAGAAGGCATTCGATTTATTAAAAAAACTGCAGTTGAGAAGGTGGTGCGTCGTCAGCTGAATGGATGGATGTAAGATAAGATGGTAAATAATAATAAGATAAATTCAGCTAACCCTAGTGCAAGTATACACTGTCGCACGTAGTAATAAAAAACCTTAGAAATATTCCAAGGGTATCGATCCCACGAGGACTGACTGGAAATTCAGATTTGAAGAAGAAACTACTCAAATGATTGCTTTTGAAAAGGTAACCAAAGAAATAAGTTTGATGATTGGTTTTTTAAAGAAATAAATAAACAAAGGCAATAACTTTAATCTTTTATCAAAAATAAAAAAAAAAAAGGCAATAACTTTAATCATGCAATATTTAATCTTAAGCCTATTCAATGCATTGGATCAGATTTTACTTCTATTTGGCCTTGCTCCCAAGAACCGTTAGAAGGCTAAGCGAGTACCGTTATGCACATTTCTGTGACTCGACTCCGACATAGATAATTCACGAATGCAACCTATAACCCTATAGTCGATATAGGGTGCCTTAGGCAGCTTGCCCTATACTGCCGAACAATCTCTTTCGAGCTTTTTCTCCTATATCACCTTTATGAGAACCGATATCGTCTGTCCCTTTCGAGATTAAACTCACATAGCATACAAAGTCTAAGTGATCAAGTTAAACTCAGCAAGATCAGGGTGATAATCAATAAAGAATGACATGCATTGAACAAAACTTAAGCAAATAAAACACTTTCAAGCTATTGAACCATAATGGAATTCACCATATTGAACCCCTCAACGGAAATTAGCTACTCATGGTGAGATATAGAGCAAATGAATACATTTTCATTGAAATAAGAATGTAAAGAATACAGAATAATGAAAAGTATCAAAAGCTGGGAATAATGGAGATAGCTAAATATTATGAGTTTTTCTATTTACTCAATCCTTCTAGAGTTCGCTTAGACACTCCACTCTCTCGCTATTACAAAGTGGGAATGGGTGAAAATCCCTACAAACCCTAAGGTTTGATGTCTAACTAAGGTTAGAATTTAGTCATCTAAGAAGGACCTCGGGCATCCCTACTCATAGGCGTCAACTAGGGTTCTGTCACCACCCTCTTCTTCCAAATGAGTTCTGCTTCAATTTGACTTCGAATATCGAGCTTATATAGTGTGGGAAATGATTGAGAAGTTGCAAAATAGGTGCTGGTAGGTAGCCCAGTCGATTTCGGGGTCAAAACAGCCAGTTAGGTGCGAAGAAGACTCGCTAACAACGACCCGCGGACGACTCAGAACTGTCTCTGTTTTTTCAGAAATGCGGTTGCATTTCATTTGCCTTCCCAGAAATGCGGTCACACTTCTAGGCAAATTCCAGCATTTCCTCTGTTTTTCTGCACAACAACAAACTTAGTCAAATTCTCTTGAAATGAAGTCTTTTTAAGCACAAATGAGCATAATTTGACAAAAGTGAATCTCAACACCCTAACTTATCAACTTTAACATATTTTGAGTTCGGGAACAGTAAAATTGATCTAAACATGCAACATTTGACAATGAAATGAGCTAAATATAAGGGTAAAATAGGTATATTTTTTACCTTTATCACACCCTAAACATAACTCATTGCTTGTCCTCAAGCAATAGCCAATCAAAATGTTAGAGATCAACTTTTTAATTGCCAATCAGAACGTAAGCGCTCAATATTAATTGCAACCAGAATGTTAGGGTTCATATGTAGTAATCAGTCATGGTACTAGTACCAACTTTAGATTTCAAATCAAGTAACATGGAATCAAGTAAACATGTGTTTCAAGATCGTTTTCTAAAAAGTTTGCCTTTCAGGAGAGGGTTCTACTCTAGTGCCAGTCACAACGTCTGAGTTTCCTAGGCATGAAGATTTCTATTGTTCTTTTTCAAAGCAAAACTCTCCCTAATCCATCCTAACTTCTACTCATAGAGCCTAGTGTAGTCCTTTTAGTTAAGAAAAACAATCTTGAGATAAAAACGAGCATACATGAATTACTAGACCTTTTCCATCTCCCCACTACAAGAATAATGGTTTTTGCCGACGCGCTTTCTCCCGACGCCGTAAAACGTGTCGAGAGAAGTGGTGTCTGTCGACGCCGAAATGACGACGTCGGGGAAAAAAATTCGTCAAGTTTCTGCCGACGCCGTAAATGACGGCGTCGGCAGAAAGCACTTCTCTCGACGTCGTTATTTTCGGCGTCGAGAGAGGGGAAGACTGGGTACGTCTCTCCCGACATCGTTAGTAACGGTGTCGAGAGAGATCGTCACTGCCGATGCCGTTAGTAACGGCGTCGGGAGTGACCCATTCTAAAACCCTATTCCCTCTTTTAATTTGCAAACTCACGCTCCCTCTCCCCTATCTCTCTGCGATTTTCGGCCGAAACCCCCGCCCCCCTCGTGAAATTTCTTTCGACAGCCCTGTTCGCCGCCGCTCGTTCCGCCTTCCGCCACCGTCTCGTCTCCTTCCATCACCGCCGCTCGTTCCGCCCTTCGCCGCCGCCTCTCTCTTCGTGTATTTGGTAAATATATCTCTAGATGTGGGTTTTTCCTTTTTGGTTTTTCCTCTTTAAGAACCAAAACGAAACCAGGCTCCGGTGAGATTTCTAAACAAGCTTCTCTCTGACTTTTCATTTCGACGAGATTTCTCAGATTTCACGATCGATTTCGCATCGCCGTCTCTCGCCTCTTCTATTCCGAGATTTCCTCTTCCAGGTAGAGCCTCCCACTTTTTCTGCTCCCGCTCTGGATTGTTGGGATTCAATTAATACTTTTATGGCTTGACTCATTTCAATTCTCTGTTCGCTGTTTATATGGAATGTTGTTAGATTTTTATGTTTATTCATTTTACCCTCTGATTAAAGGAAAGTAGAAGCTGAAATGGATTGTTTAAGATGGAAGTTTCACTAGGGTTCGTCGTTATTAAAGCGGAGAAAAATTCCTGACTTCCTTTTAGCATAAGTGCATGGTTGAGGCAGAATGCATGACGATTTTTTTTTAGACTTTATTTTCATTTGTGTTTTATTTTCTCATTTGAATGGGCGGGTGATAATTTTAGTTTATGTGCGGTTTTGAGAAGGGTCGAAATTCACATTCTGTGTTTGTTACTGACAATCATGTCAATACTATAATTTTCTTTATTTGAGAAATTTAGTTCCCACTAGGATGGGGAAGTGGGGCTGGAGTTTCACAGAGATTGGACTTGGATAGCCTCTGGTTTGTTTTAGATTTGAAATGATAATAGCTCTAGCTTTTTTCCTTCCTTTATCTAACTTCCCTAGTACAATTTTTCATATATAAACCACAATCCTCACGTCTGTGGTCTGTTATTTTGCACTATAGACACTTGAACGTGGTGTAATCCTCCAGGATCTGTACTAAAAAGATTATTGTTAATGTGTGATGGTTTATACTATAGGTTGCGGTTAATGCTAGCTGTAGTCTAATCGAGTTTTTGATCATTTCTAGTTAGATTTTAGTTCATGGTTAAAAAGAAATTATAATCTATAGGTACTTGCATTTCTTTCAGACTAAAGTTAGAAGTCCCATTCATTTTAACCACTTCTTTTTTGAGAATCCAAAATCTAATATCTAAAATGGAAGTGTGGTTTATGCTCAAGTTTGGTTTTAGAGACTCCCAAAGGTTTGACAGATTAATAGGAGTATTCTTTTTAAAAGAGAAGAGATTTTCAAAGAGTGACATAATTACCAGCTTTGGAGGAGCCTAGAAGACAACATGCTCCGCTCCACTGCTATCATTTTTCCCACCTTTTCCTTTTCAACTCCAAAGTTTTCAGCACTCAGCAGCTTAGTCAACTTAGGACATGGACACCTGTTTGCAGAGCTAAAGCATAGAGAGAGAGAGAGAAAGAGATTAGCCAACAAACATAAATTAGTTTAAGTACTTTGACATGTTACTCAAATTGAAGCAATTTCTTGCATTTCAGTGAAAGACAAAGTCCTGCAACTTGATTAATTCAAGTTAATTTGAGCAAGGTTGTTAAATCGTAAAACGGAACACGTATCGAAATCAAATTTTAGTGTATCGTGTATCGTAACGTATCGTGTATCGTAAGTTTTAATTTGATAAGCAATATTTAAATATAAATAAATATAGCATAGTTTATAATAGAGAAATAAATAGCCAAACATAAAAACATAAATTAACTTTAAAGTTCAAAATACCATTTGGAGGGAGAATTCTTATCTTTATAATGGTAAAAAAAAAAAAAAAAGCTTCACTTTGAAGGGAGAATTAGTCATTTGAAAAAAAAAGAAAGAAAATGAAAGGACACATTTATCCTATTCTCTTTCTTCCCACCTAATTTCATTTCCTTCTGTTCACGCTTTTCCAGGTTTCTAATTTCTTTTTTCTTTTTTTTTTTTGAAAATCCAATTGTCTTTTCTTTTAACCCTCTCTTTCTTCTCACTAAATAGGCACCGAAAAGGTTTTTCCAGCTTTTTTTTTTGTTTCTTTTCTTTAACCTCTCTTTCTTCCCATTTAATTTCCGTCTCTTCGTCCTCTTTAATAAAAAAGCCACGCTTCGTCTTCTTCAACTTGCCATAAGTTTCTTCTCGCTTCGTCTTCGTCTCCTTCAACTTTGCTCTCAACATCATCTTCATCTTCGCAGTTATCCATCAACCTTTCACTTAGCTCCTTCTTCACGAGGGGTTTCTTCTCCGCTCCACCGTACGAACTTCTTCTCCATGCTTCGTCTTCTTCAAATCGTAGGTATTTTGCAAAAAAAAAAAATTTAGGTTTATTGATTTTTGAATCGAAACGTTTCGATTCAACCACGATTCTCACGGTTCAAAAACGTGAATCGCACGAGACATGGAATTTCCGATTCAAAACCACGTTCTGAATCGTTTTCCTCCCGTTTCGAGTTGAATCGTACGATTCAAATCGTGAAATGTACGATTTTAATAACATTGAATTTGAGTGCTTTTGGCATGTTACTCTAAGAGGGCTGGTGAACACATGTAAACAATTAAACAATAGGAAGTGTTAATAATTATTAGTGTTCATGTCAATAGTTGCATTTCTACGGTTTTTGTCAGTCTTATTTATTTGATGGTTGAAATACAATTTTGGTCCTTGTACTTTTGGATTTTGTCCATTTTGATTCCTAATTTTAGGATTTATTTCATTTTGGTCCTTGTGCTTTCAAAATGTTCATTTTGGTCTTTGTACTTTTAAAAAGTAACCAATTCAGTCCTTATTTACAAAATTCAAGCGTAAGTTTTATACACAAATTTATAATTACATTACAAGAAATTTAGTAAGATGAGAAGAAATTGAAAATGAAGTGACCAAATTGACCATTTTTTAAAAGTATAGGGACCAAAATAAACCTTTTGAAAGTACAGAGACCAAAATAAACCAAAACCCGAAGTACAGGGACTAAAATGAACATTTTGAAAGTACAGAGACCAAAATAAACCAAAAGTACAAAGACCAAAATAGTATTCGAACCTTATTTGATTAGATCTACAACACATCCTAACCATTAGGCAATATATTGGTGTCCAATAAAGAACACATCACACAACAAATTTATCAACATTTGATATTGAAAAGGAAGTTACGGAAAAGAGACTTTCAGAATATCCAACCAAATTTAAAATTTTAAAACTAGAAAGACAAAAAGTAGGCAATTTAAACTAAAGGCGACTTTTTTGTTAGTTATTGTTGTGGTTTTAGACACGTTGCTAAACACGAAGCAACCTTTACCCACACACGCAGCGGAAAGAATCGGAGTTTAAGGAATCAATCAAAGAAAGAAAGCAAACTCATAGAGAAAAACAATGACGGAGTATTTCCAGATGAAGAATTAAGGTAGAAGAAGGTAAAGTAGAAAGAACACAAAGTTTAAGTGGTTCAGCCAATGTGGCCTACATCCACTGTAAGGAGCAGCTTTACTAGAGGGAAATTCTTGGAGAATTTTACACAGCACTCAGAAATGAAATCTCACTCTCTTTTCTGATTTTTTTTTTTTTGTCACCAGTTACATCATTTACAGTGTATTTATAGAACTGTCTGAGAAACTAAATTGGTTTCAGCAGTAACTGTATAACTACTTCACATCTCCACCTTGAAACAAATTTAGGCGAAGGAATGAGCTGCTCCTCATCTTCTTGTTCACCCTTTCTCTGGTAAATCAAACCCAATCAGCTCAAGACACTTTCTGAATTTTAGCTGTGATAAGGATTTTGTTAACATATCAGCTGCATTGTCTGAAGTATGTATCTTCAAAACTTCAATTTCTCCTTTCTCAATTTGTTCTCGCACAAAATGGAACTTTATGTCGATATGCTTTGTGCGATTATGAAACTGCTGATTTTTTGACAAATATATTGTACTTTGGTTGTCACAGTAAATTTTTACTGTTGTTTGTGAAATGCCAAAGTCTTTTAGAAGCCCTTTAAGCCATAATCTCTCTTTTACAGCTTCTGATAAAGCAATAAATTCTGCTTTAGTTGAAGATAGAGCTACCACTGGTTGAAGGGTTGCTTTCCAACTTAGAAGATTTCCTCCAAGAAGGAACAAATACCCTGTCAATGATCTTCTTTTGTCCAAATCACCAGCATAATCTGAGTCCACATATCCGTAGATCTCATTAGGACAGTCATCACTGCTTTTATATTCAAGTCTAGCTCCAGTAGACCCTTTGAGGTATCTTAATACCCATTTTGCAGCTTCCCAATGTCTTTTACCTAGATTTACCATGTATATGCTGATTAAACTCGTGGCATATGACAAATCTGGCCTTGTAGAAACCATTAAATACATAAGGCTTCCAACAACTTGAGAATAAGGTACATTTGTCATAAACTTCAAGTGCTCTTCTTCTTCTGCCTTAGGTGAATTAGCAGAAGATAATTTGAAGTGTTGAGCCAATGGAGTTGTAACCGCTTTAGCATTTTCCATGCTAAATTTCTTCAGAACTTTCTCAGCATACACAAATTGACTAATTTGTAGAATTCCTTCTTTTCTTCTTCTCATGATTTCAACGCCCAAAATTCGCTTAGACTCACCCAAGTCCTTCATGTCAAATTCTCTTTTAAGAGATAATTTCATCTGTTTCAGTACTTCTTTTGACTTGCTTGCTAAGAGCATGTCATCAACATACAGTAAAAGAAATACACTGTCAGTATAGGAATTACAGTTTATATAAACGCAACTGTCATATGAGCTTCTTTGAAAATCAATTTTAGCCATATAATCATCAAACCGTTGATACCAACATCTTGGTGATTGTTTTAATCCATAAATGGATTTATTCAAACGACAAACATGATCTTCAAACCCCTGTTTCTCATAACCTTGAGGTTGTTTCATGTAGATAATTTCAGATAAATGCCCATGTAAAAACGTTGTTTTAACATCCAATTGATCCAATTCTAGATCAAACTGAACAACAAACGAAAGTAGCATTCGGATTGAAGTTTGTTTCACAACCGGTGAGAAAATTTCAGTGTAACCGATTCCCTCCTTTTGTGTATAACCTTTGGCAACTAGCCTTGCTTTAAACTGAGGTTGTTGAATCCCTGGAATTCCATCTTTGTATCTGTAGATCCACTTGCAAGCTATAGGTCTACAACCTTTAGGTAAAGGCGTAAGTTTCCAAGTTTCATTTAGATTCAAAGAATCCATTTCATCGTTCATTGCTTCAATCCACTTGTGAGCATTTGACCCACTGATAGCCTCATCAAAAGTAGTAGGTTCTAGCTCATTTAGAAAACCATCTACATTTAAGGCCATGTTAATACAATCAGCCTCTGGAGGTTTGATGTTTCTTCTCTGTCTATCTCTTGCTAGAGAATATTCTTGAAGGTTTGAATGTTCTTCTGGAATTTCTTCACCTTCCTGAACTTCATGTGACACTTCTTCAACAATTACAGTGTCTTTGTGAGAAGTAGATAGAAGTTGCTCCACCTCAGTTCTTGTTTTCAAGGTTTGAGTGTCATTTTCTGGTTGCATCTCCTTCAACATGCACATTTCTTCCTCTCTAAATGTAACATCTCTGCTGTTCACACATTTCCTCTCTATTGGATGCCATAACCGAAACCCTTTTACACCATCTGTAAAACCGACAAACATACATTTTACAGCCCTTGGTTTCAATTTACCTTGACTTTGACGTACAAAGCCCACACATCCAAATACTCTCAGATTATCGAGCTTAGGAGGATGTTTACTCCACCTTTCTTCTGGAGTTAACAAATTGATAGAGGTATGAGGACATTTGTTCAACGTATACACTGTATATGAAGATGCTTCTGCCCAGAATTTCTCAGGAAGCATTGCATCAGAAAGTAAACATCTTACCCTTTCCATGATGGTTCGATTGAGTCTTTCTGCTACCCCATTCTGTTGAGGAGTGTATCTAACAGTTTTGTGACACAATATTCCATGTTCTTTACAAAATTTATCAAATTCTTCATTACAAAACTCTAGGCCATTATCAGTTCTCAAAGATTTTACATACCTTGAGGTTTGTTTCTCAACAAGTGACTTCCATTCTTTAAATCTTTCTAAAGCCTGATCTTTAGTCTTTAAGAAATAAATCCAGCTCTTCCTAGAATAGTCATCGATAAAAGATAAAAAATACCTGGAACCACTTAATGACGGTGTATTTGCTGGCCCCCAAAGATCCGAATGAATGTAATCAAGGATCCCCTTTGTTGTATGTTGGGCTTTAATGAAATTTTGTCTTGTGGCTTTACCGAGAACGCAGTGTTCACAGAATTTCAATTCATCACACACACCTTGAGGTAAAATTCCTTGCTTGGCAAGAACTTGTAGTCCTTTGTTGCTTATATGAGAGAGACGTTTTTGTCAAACTATCATTTGTGACTACCAAGGCTGTTTGAATCATCTCCACGTCTTTAATTACATAAAGACCATTCATTTTCACACCAACCAGCACCGTTTTGGAATCTTTCATGACTTCAAAAGTTCCTCCAAATCCTCTGTATTCGCAGCCAATGGAATCCAACATTCCCAAAGATATCAAGTTCCTCTTTAATGTAGGAACATGCCTCACATTTCTGAGAAGCTTTACAGAACCATCTTTGAGTTTAAGGGATACAGAACCAATACCAACAACATTACAAACATGGTTGTTTCCCATGTAAACAACCCCTCCATCCCATTCACGATAGGTACTAAACCAACCTTTTGATGGAGTCATGTGGAAAGAACATCCAGAATCCAAGATCCAATCTTGTTTCTCCAAGGCTTCATTTTGCTTAGATGACCGATCAGAAGTTGCTAAGGCATCAAAATAAGTGAGAGAATTCTCTCCCACAGATGCTTCGGCTGGTTTACCCTTCTTGCTCTTCTGATTCTGCTTTCTTTTAAGAAAGAAGTAGTTTTTCTTGAGATGTCCATCTTTATGACAGAAATTACACCGTATTTTGGACTTCCCAGCTTTGTCATCATTACCTTGGTTCTTGTTGTCTTTCCCATTTTGTTTGCTTTTCCCCTTAGAAAAGAGACCCTCAGAATTAGAAATCTCTTTCTTTTAAGTTTGAAGTTCCAACTCTCTTATTCGAACTGCAGATACAATGTCATCGGTGGTTATTTTCTCTCTTCCATACTTCAAGGCTACTTTAACTTCTCTGTAATTGTCTGGTAGTGAATTCAATAAGATGAAAGCCTCATTTTCATCTCCAAGCTTATCTCCAATAGTCTTGAATTCAGACGAAAGCTTCTTAAAATCATCAAGATTATCAGTCATAGACTTACTTGGATCCATCTTGTATGTAAAAAATCTTTCCCTCAAATATGCTTTGTTGGGAAGATCTTTAGTGAGATATAACTCATGTAGCTTCGTCCAAATCTTGTAGGCGGTGTCTTGATCCAACACTTGTCTAAGAACATTGTTGCTAAGGTTCAAAACCAATGTTCCATATGCCGCTTCTTGCATATTGTCCTTTTCGTCTTGAGTCATCGTGGTTGGGAGTTCTTTTGGGTCTTGAATAGCCTTTAACGCCTTTTGCTGTCCAAGAATGGCTTTGATCTTTGCTTTCCACAGATCAAAATCTCCCTTGCCATCAAATTTCTCAATGTCATACCTTGCTACTGCCATTTCTTCAGTTTCTTGATTTTTCTCGAGTTCTTGAATTCTTCAAGAATCTTGCTATTTCCTCTTCTTTGATCAATGCAGGCTCTGATACCAATTTGTTGTGGTTTTAGACACGTTGCTAAACACGAAGCAACCTTTACCCACACACGCAGCGAAAAGAATCGGAGTTTAAGGAATCAATCAAAGAAAGAAAGCAAACTCACAGAGAAAAACAATGACGGAGTATTTCCAGATGAAGAATTAAGGTAGAAGAAGGTAAAGTAGAAAGAACACAAAGTTTAAGTGGTTCAGCCAATGTGGCCTTCATCCACTGTAAAGAGCAGCATAACTAGAGGGAAATTCTTGGAGAATTTTACACAGCACTCAGAAATGAAATCTCACTCTCTTTTCTGGTCTTTTTTTTTTTGTCACCAGTTACAGCATTTACAGTGTATTTATAGAACTGTCTGAGAAACTAAATTGGTTTCAGCAGTAACTGTATAACTACTTCAGTTATTTATTCTGGTAAAGGGACGAATTTGATTGCCAGAATAAATCTGTAAATATGTGACTCTCATAGTCACGACACAATATAAAAAAGAGCTTTCTTTTTGGCACTTTCTTCACCTTTTCCTCTTTTCTATGCTAATCTCTTTCCATCGAGTAAATACAACTCATGTTTGACTAATACCTTGGTGCCAGTGAATTGTGTTTTTTTTTAATTTTGCTTTTTTGCATAAGATTGAGAGTTCTTTTATCGATTGATCTTCATTTCAACAAAACAAGGTATGAAGTAGTTTAATTCACTTCATAAGATTGAGATTTCTTTTTTGCTACTTGCTTATTAGTGTCTATCTTTACTAAGAACTTTTGAAAGCAGAAGGCAACTTATTGTGGGTCGAGACATAGATCCGATTGAACTGTTTGAACTGACCCATTCGAAAAATAAAAAGTGGGTGAACCACGCAGCGGAGGATGCACATGTAAGAATCTAAACTTTAGTTACTTTGTGTAGTTTTAAAGAACTTAATCGTATATTTTATAAATGTAGGGGAAGATGGGAGATCTGCGGGATGCTCCTATTCCAGAAGGGTTTCAACCACTCAGTAAACCTCTCATATGTGAGACGGTTTTGGGTAAACGACCCGGCCATGTTAAAGGCATGGGTTGGGGACCTAAGCCATCTCGTTCAAACACGAGTGGCAACACATCAGTCAGTTCGGGACCCACGCAGAGAGAACTTGAACAACAAGCAGAGATTAACAGCTTGAAGGCCCAGTGCAAAAATATACAAAAGGAGCTCCAGACCAGCAAGCAGTCTGCGCAGAAGACGATAGAGGAAGTAAATGTCCTGAAAGACATGGTTCGACATCTCGTGGAATCACATAATTTAATTGACTCACAACATATGGGCACCCCAAACTTAGGTACCAAGAAGTTCAGATTTCCTTGTAGTGCCAATTTACTTATTCGTATCCTAATTTATCATATCTTCATGGTTTAAGTTTTAGATGCTATATATGTCCATTTAGAAGTTTTGAGTTTAATATTTGTTTACTTAGTAAATCAAACTAATTTTTGTTGCTTTGATCGTTTTAGTTCATTATGTTCATATGGATTGTGTAACTTTGGAAGTTGGTTTAAAGTTTTGATTGTTTTTGTTTTTTTGTTAGGTTTCAATGAGTTTAATTGTGAACATGATATAACTTCTAAGTTTAAGGTTGGATTGTTTTAGTTCTTTATAAGTTAGATGATTTAGTTGGTACATATATACTTCATTAGTATTAGATATCTATAAGTTAAATTTTTGGTAAATGTACATTGTTGTGTTTTTGGTTTAGGAAAAGTTACTTACCGTTTTGTAATTTTGTTTTACTTAATAAAGTTAGATCAACTTGGTTGTTTTTCTTAAATTTGGTGTTTTGCTGGTATAGTTTTGTAATTTCATTACTTTCTTAACTTCATTAGTTATGATTTGGATTACTGTGTTATGCGAAATCTGACTCGCTTGTATTTGGAGATTGTGGTGTTGCCCAGATGTTATGAGGGTTGTATTGGGTGTTTCTAGCTATATTGAAGTGCATTTCTCTTGTTTAGCAGGTCTAAAAAAATATGGGTTACTCTTATCTATGCCGTTATGCTGCCAATTTTTTCGGAGCATCTAATTAATAATTTAGATGGTTTAAATTAGTTTAAAACGTAGTGTAAAACTTAGTTTCAAGTTAAGACTTTCGCTTCTAGCATCTAATTGATTTTCTTACTTTGATTTTTTGTAGATGATTCGACTCAATCTTGACATGGAAGAACACATTTGCATTTGGAGGCCGCCACGAGCTTGTTAGATGTTTTTCCTGTAACTAAAGACTTTCGTTTCTAACTTTTTATTAGAATTATGTGTATCGAACAATATTTTTAATTTCGTGTATTTTTTCATACTTTTATTTTTCTGTACTTCAATTTATAATGCAGGATTTTATATCTCTCGACTTTCATGTATATGTGTAATATCTTGAATTTAATTGAATGCATTTTGATTTTATGTATATGTGTACTATTTTGATTTTATGTATATATATAATTTCTTTTAGACTTTCAAAACAGAAAAAATAGCAAAACGAAAAAAATAATAATAAAAAGATAAATAAAGGCTCTGCCGACGGGCAAGTCAACGTGTCGGCAGTGGGCATTTCTGCAGACACGGTGGTCAACGCGTCGGCAGAAAGCAATGGACTCGATTTTCTGCCGACGCGTTGACTATCGCGTCGACAGAGAGCATTTCTGCCGACGCACGGTCAACAAGTAGGCAAAAAATCGAGAACATCGCTTTCTGCCGACACGTTGACCACCGCGTCGGCAGAAACGCTCTCTGCCGACGCAATAGTCAACGCGTCGGCAGAAAGCGCCCATAATTGCTCCCCACATTATACGTCGGCAGATACAGTCTCTGTCGACGCGTAATACGCGTCGGGAGAACCTTTGCCGACGCGTATTCTGATCTTTCCCGACGCATATGCGCGTCGGGAAAGACCTTAATTGTTGTAGTGCCCCCAAACTTATTTGAATGCTGGTGCTCTTTTTATTCAACTTTTTTTTCTCCCAAGAGTATCCTTGCTGTCATCTTTACATTGGTTCTAGCTTATCGACACTTTGTGGTGAAGATATCTAGCTACGAGCAAAGTTCACAAACTTGGAACGATACTCATTTCCCTAAGTAAACCTTTCATGCAGTGGCAAACCATGGATATCATGAATGCCCCTGGTTACTCAGTAAACCCTAGGAAGGAGGAGTAACTCTCGATCTTTCATTTTTTTTTTAGATATATACTGAGCACATATTCTTTTTTCAGCAGTACAAATTTACAAAGATATTTACATAGTAAAGCATAAAGCACGCCCCCAAACTTAAAGGTAGACAATGTCCTCATTGGCTTTGTTTTTTAGGCATGGGCTTAACATGAGGCTTTTTGTTTTCAAAACATCAAGGCTAAACTCTCCTAGAGTGTTAGAAAGGTTAAACACGAAGAAGTTTAGACTTAAGAAAATTCTGTAAAGAAAAAGACTAATGGAAAGCCTATGACTAGAAAACAATTCAGTTGTGACGGTGGCACTTTTGAGATAGAACAAAGCTCTAGTTTTCATCATCAAGGGCTTAAAAGAAAACTCCTTTGAAAGCATCCTTTTCTTCCAAAACATTTTAAAGCAATTTTTACTTAAAGCTTGATTTTTTTCTTCAAAAAGTTCATAGGTTAAGCTCAAAACAACAAGCATATTTCTTTCAAGAAAAGATAAAATCCAAGTTTATCTATTCTAGACTATCAACAAACTATCTAAACTACCCTATGATCAAAACTATTAACAAACTAAACAATTAAAGCAAACTAAAACAGCAACTAAACAACTAAAAACAGAATTTAAACTCATGCTAAACTAAAAAAACAGCAAGCAACAAAAACAGAATTATATACAAAAACAACAAGTAAAGGGGTCAGAAAACTCCCCTAGTCCTCGTCCGAGGAACTCTCTTTTTCTTCATTCTCTTCTTCATCATTTTCATCATCTTCATCATCAGAATCCTTGTCTTCTTGAGGCAGCAGCGACTGAGGGAAATTTGGAAAGACCGAAGCAGTGCTTGGGGCGATAGAGAGGTAAAACTCTCTAATGGCTTCATCCCTCTCCTTTGCGTATGCCCAATAAGTCTTCAGGCTGTCCCTGATTTGATCTAGCTGGTGGTAGGCAATAGCTAGGGCTTCCGATGACGGTGAGGGCCCTGTAAAAGGAGTGTGCTGGGATGGGCCATGCTCGGCCCTAAAGGTGGAGTGGCTTGAGATGTAGAGGCTTTATCTTTCCTCTGGATACTGTTCTGTTGGAGCTTCCCGATCAAGGATAGGTCAATGGTCGGCTTGAAAAAATGACGCTCCTCGTCCTTGCTTGGAACGATCTTCACCCTTTGGCAAAGCTGGGTGATGAGTGATCCAAAGAAAAGTTTACCTGCTCTTTTTCTCCCACAGGCTAAAATCTCATCCCTGATTATGCTCCCGATGTTGATCTCCAACCCCTTCATGATACAATAGAGTAACATAACTCTATCCACTGAGATCATACTGTCGTGGGTGGTTGGCATCAAACGGTTCTTCAGAAAGTGAAGCCAAACCGCCCATTATAGCTTTAAGTCGCTTGGCACTAAAGTCTTCACCTTCGTTTGGGACTATTTCCATTGAACTCCCTTTTTGGCCACAAGTTTTAATGCTTCTTTCATTCGCTTGGCCGAGGGGTTCCTGATAACGTCGTTCCCTCTTCGATTCAGGGGTGCCTTGATCCTGTACACCCTGTTAATATCTACAGAAGAGAAGCTGACCATCTTGCCTCTCACCACCACCATACTGATGCTTTCCTCCCTCAGGCCGGCGTAAAACTCTCGAACTAAAGGCACTACAGCCTCTTGAGGGTGAACACAGAACTCCTGCCACTTGTACTGGGAGATAACTCTTGTTACGAACTCTGGCAGTGCTCCTGCTCTGTTAGAGAATCCCTTCTCATTGAGGAAATCTCTCTTTCTCATAATCTCCATCCATTCCTGAAAACTAACATCTTTGAATACCTCAGGGAATGGATTTTTAGGAGATGTAGCCTTCGGTGATTTGGCCTTTGGCTTGACGAGTGGGACAATAGGAGGAACTGCAAGAGAGGCGTCCATGGACCTTGTCCTCGATCTCTTGGCAAATATCGGGTCATTTTTGTTTTTGGTCCTCCTTTCAGCTTTAATCTCTCTTTTCCTCTTCCTTCTCAATGTTGCAGAGATAGGGACTTGGTCGTCATCCAGCTCCCTAATCTCTGAATCGGATTCTGTGTCAGAGTCATTGGAGGTCTTGGCCTCCTTGCTTTCTTTGTCTTCTTCATCCCTCTTCTCTCCCAAAGAGGTGCTATCAGCTGCTGGCGGGTCATCTTTGAATAAAGGTTTGAAAACCTCATCAGGAGGCTGAGCTTCAGTGGCCTCGGCTAGGCCTTCTTCAGAATGCGACCCAGATGTGGTCGCATTCTGACATTCATTCTCGTGCTCTCTTTCTTTTTCTTTTTCTAAATTTTCTTCACTTGGCCCTGGTTGGGCCTCTTCTACTCTTCCTTGCAGCAACCCAGCCTCACTTTGAGCCTTGTGAAGTGGCTCAAACGCTGCAAGGAAGTCTTCAGCTTCCTTCATTCTTTTTTCATCTTCTTTCAATTATTCTCTTCTATGTTTTTCCTCCTCAAGGAGTTGCAAATCAGCAGCTACCCTCTTGAGGTCTTCATCTAACTTCCTTTCCTCTTCAGCTAATTCGGCCCTCTTGGCCTCTTGTCTTTCCTCTTCACTTTTCTTTTCTTCTTCAAGATCTCTTTCTCTCGCAAACTCGTCTTCTTCCCTCATTTCTTGATTTTCCATCTCTCTCTAAGCCTTGATATCCTTTAAAGATTCTTGTTCAGCCTTGTAACCTTCGGCAATCACGAGTGCCTTTGCCACAGCTTGGCGAATTATTCTTTCGAATACGTTCTGAGGCATTCTTGTGGTTTTAAGGAGCTCAATAACAAGCGGCTTTTCAGGCACAACCTTCTTCGGGCTCCTCTTCCTTGCACTATAGGTAACAACTGGTTTGGTCCTGCAAGATGAAGAGGGGTTAGTTGAAGCTTCAGAATTTTTACCCGCTGAGGTTCCTTCTTGCCGAAAGCTTCCTGCTGCCTTGGTGGCTTCTTCTTCATCTCGCCTATTTGCTTCCTCTTCGAGGGCAGCACGTCTCTGAGCTCCCATCGCCCGGATCATCGCTAACCATTCCCGTGAACGTTTTCTAAACTGTTGAGTGACGGGTTTTTAGGTTTGGCGGACGACAGTGGGGTGCGTGGACCTTCTCGGTGAAGACAAACTCGGATTCTCCCTCGACGTGGTCGGCATTGTCGAAAAAGAGGGAGTTTGAGCGTCGGGTTCGAGGTTCACGATCGCCGGCGAAAAACCCATGGGTCTCGTCCTTCGTGTGTCGTGCATGGGTGTTTTGGGCTATTCTTCTTGTCGTCGAACACTTGCTTCAGCTTCGTGGGTGGCTAGAGCACTTTGAGATCGAGTGATCTTGCGTGATGATGATGGCTTTTGCGTGTTCTTCATGGTTTCTTGATGTGGGTTTTCGATTTCAAGATGAGAGAATATGGAGAGTTGGAGTTTTGACTTGAATGCAAAAGACTAGAGTGGTTGGTGAAGAGGAAAAGACTATAAGTCAGCTATTTATAGTTTTCCAATTAGGTCAAGTGCAAGTCAAAAGAAATTTGTGACTTCCCTCTTATTTTTAAAAATGCGGTCGCATTTCCAAATACACTGGGGAGAAATGCGGTCGCATTTCACCCAGTTTTCCTGCCTTCTCTTTTTTTTTTTTTTTTTTTTTTTTCTAACTTCTCATTTTCCTTTGCTTTTTCCTCTTTGCTGAAACACTCATAAACATGTTAGAAACTTCACATGCTTAATCATGATTTATTTTATTCATAATTATTTTTATTATATTTTTTCTTTCCTTTTAGGAGAAATAAAGTAAAAGCTTTTGATCAATTCAACTTCCAGGTAAGTCCCCAGGTAGAGGTGTTCCCTACGGTCAGCTTAAATACCTTAGCCTAGGCAGGACTTTCCTTAGACAAAGTTCCCTCTTGATCACAAAGTCCTTTATTCTAAACAAATATTCATTTTCCTCTTGTCTCTTTTTCTGAGTACATATATATATATATTTTTTCTTTTTCCTAAAATAGACAGTGTACAACAAAATATGGACTTTTCAAACTCCTAGGGAAATCCCCAGGAAAAGGTGTTCCCTTCGGTCAACTTAAGTACCTTTTCCTAGACATAATTTTCTAGACAGAGTTTTTTTTCTTGTTCGGATATTTTGAAGTCCTTGTCTGCATTATTATTTTTTTTTTACTATAGATCCAGATAACATACAAATAAATTCTCAAAGCATAGAAGTCATACCAGGTTAATCACGGAGACATGGGTTTCCTCATCCTCGAAGCCCTTCCCCCAATATGGTTTGATTCTTTGTCTCTTTATGGGTTGATTGATTTCTTCAACTTCAATCTTTTTCCCACCTTTTTCTTCTGATTCTTCATCTCCAAGTATATCCTCCAATGTTTCTCCTTTCATCATTTCCTGAAAAGTAGACCGGGAGAGTTCATCAATTTCATCAATCACCGAACATTCCTCGAAATCTCCAGGGTACTTCATTGCATTCATCACATTAAACGTGACTTGTTGATCATTGACCCTCATGGTCAGTTCTCCTTTCTGTACATCAATTAAGGTTCTGTCAGTGGCTAGGAACGATCGTCCTAAGATGATTGGCACGTCTTTGTCAGCTTCACAATCTAAAATGATGAAATCTGCAGGGAAGACAAACTTGTCAACCTTGACCAATACGTCTTCAAACTTTCCAATAGGATGTGTAAGTGATCTATCTGCTAACTGTAAGGTCACAGTTGTTGGTCGCGCTTCACCTATCCCTAACGGTTTAAAAATTGAGTATGGCATTAAGTTGATGCTTGCTTCTAAGTCGCACAAAGCTCTGCCTACATCCCTGCCTCCAATAGAGCATGGAATGGTGAAACTTCCTGGGTCTTTGAGCTTGGGAGGGATTTCATTCTTGACTAGTGCATTGGAACATTTAGTGAGTGCAACAGTTTCGTATTCTCCCAACCTTCTCTTCTTTGATAAAATATCTTTCAGGAATTTCACATAGGTAGGCATTTGTTCAAGCGCTTCCACTAATGGGATATTGATGTGTAGTTGCTTTAATACATCTAAAAACTTATTGAACTGTACATCCTGTGATGCATGTTTGAATCTTTGAGGGTATGGAGGAGGTGGTCTGTATTCTGAATCTATTACAAATTTTTGGGGTTTTGCAGTCGCATTCCCCTATTTTTTCTCTAACTTTGATTTTTCTTCTTTTTCTACCAAGGCTTCCTGCTCCTTGGTCTTTTCTTCATTGCTATAATTTGTATAGTATCTGAGATAATGTCTGACTTCTTTTCAAAAATCTTTTCTCGAGCTTCTTCTGGGACTTCTGCTTCTTGATTTTCTGGGTACTTTGGGCCATCGTATTCCAGTCCACTTCTTAAGGTCACTGCCTTGCATTGCTCCTTTTCTTCTCTGTGAGGGATTTCGGTCTTGCTAGGCAACGTCCCTTGTGGTCTATTCTTAATCTCCTGAGCAATTTGTCCAAGCTGTACTTCCAAATTCCTTACTGCAGCATCGTTTCTCACCATGTATTCCTTCATAAGAGTCTCTAAATTCGACTCTTGACTCTGCACTTGGACTTGTTGGAAGTTCTTCTACGGCTGCTGTTGTGTAGGCGCTTTCCCGAATTGATTTGTGTTGGAATAACTTGACCCGGCTTGTCCTCCCCAAAAAAAATTTGGATGTTGTCTCCATCCTGGGTTGTACGTGGCCAAATATGGATTCCATCTATTCTGGTTCTGATTTCCTTGTGGACCTACATAAAAGACAGACGCTGGATTTAGTGGACAATTTTCAGCGATGTGTTCCTCACCACAAATCTCACAACAGGGAGAAGAGATAGCATTAGCAGGGGCTATGTTGGCTTGATTGTTCATAGTCATGCCCATCATCATGCTGTGGATAGCCTTGATCTGGGCTTGCATCGTAGAATTAGCCTCTATTTCCACTACCTTAACTGGATTCTTCAAAATGGTTGTTGGCTCAGTCTCTCCCCAATGTCGGTTGTTGGTGGCTATGGTGTCCAAGATAGCATGCGCCTCATTTGCAGACTTCTTCAAGAAAGATCCGTTTGCAGATGCGTTCACTAGTGCCTTCGAAGCTTGATCTAATCCACTATAAAAATGCTCCAAGATAATGCAGGCAGGCAATCCATGATGTGGACACTTCCGAACCAGCCTTTGAAATCTTTCCCAAGCTGCATCCAGAGGTTCATTGTAATTTCAGCTCTATACTTGGAATTCTTATGAGAGAGAAAAAACTTCTCTAAGAATTTCTCAGCCAAATCATTCCAAGAAGTGATGGAGTTTGGAGGGAATGAATCCAACCAAAGCTTCAGCATCTCCCTACAAAGAAAATGGAAAAAGCTTTAGTTTCAACGTATCTACAGGCACTCCTGTAACTTTAAAAGAATTGCAAACTCTGAAAAATAGCTTAATATGCTTGTGTGGATCTTCATTTGGAAGTCCAGAGAATTGGCCCATGGTATTCAACATTTGGAACATCACTGGTTTAAGTTCAAATTGTGGAGCATCTATCGGTGGCTCCAAAATTCCTGGATTTAATGTCTGGAAAACTGGTAAAGCGTAGTCCCTTATTGCTCTATTGCGGTCTTCAGCAATATAAATAGGATTTTCTTGTTGTGGCACCGGTGGAACTGGAGGAATTCTCCCACCATTCAGCTCCCTTCCACGATTCTGTGGATCAACTTGAGGCTCGACTCCAGGAGGTTCCATTGGAAACTCTTGTATGAAAGAAGCTTCCTCTAGAGATTCCTGTGCGCTCAACTCTTGTTGCTCATTTTTCTTTCGTCTTTGTTCCTTCCTTCGACGACGAAAGGTTCTTTCTATCTCCGGATCAATGTCAAGGAGTGGACACCCCTTGTTCATGCACTAACTTCAACCTGCAAAAGCAAAACAAATACAAATCAAAGTCAAATTCCCTTAGAGACAGAAATGCGGTCGCAATCTGATCGCAATTTCAAACACAAAACATGGTGCGTCGTCAGCTGAATGGATGGATGTAAGATAAGATGGTAAATAATAATAAGATAAATTTAGCTAACCCTAGTGCAAGTATACACTGTCGCACATAGTAATAAAAAAACCTTAGAAGTATTCCAAGGGTATCGATCCCACGAGGACAGACTGGAAATTCATATTTGAAGAAGAAACTGCTCAAATGATTGTTTTTGAAAAGGTAACCAAAGAAATAAGTTTGATGATTGGTTTTTAAAGAAATAAATAAAACAAGCAAATGAATAAAAGAATAAGAATAAGAAATAAACGAGATATTCAACATGGATTCATCCCAAAGGCAATAACTTTAATCATGCAATATTTAATCTTAAGCCTATTCAATGCATTGGGTCAGATTTTAGTTCTATTTGGCCTTGCTCCCAAGAACCGTTAGAAGGCTAATCGAGTACTGTTATGCACATTTCTGTGACTCGACTCTGACATAGATAATTCACGAATGCAACCTATAACCCTATAGTTGATATAGGGTGCCTTAGGCAGCTTGCCCTATACCGCCGAACAATCTCTTTTGAGCTTTTTTTCCTATATCACCTTTATGAGAACCGATATCGTCTGTCCCTTTCGAGATCAACTCACATAGCATGCAAAGTCTAAGTGATCAAGTTAAACTCAGCAAGATCAGGGTGATAATCAATAAAGAATGACATGCATTGAACAAAACTTAAGCAAATAAAACACTTTCAAGCTATTGAACCATAAGGGAATTCACCATATTGAACCCCTCAACGGAATTTAGCTACTCATGGTGAGATAAAAAGCAAATGAATACATTTTCATTGAAATAAGAATGTAAAGAATACCGAATAATGAAAAGTATCAAGAGTTGGGAATAATGGAGATAGCTAAATATTATGGGTTTTTCTATTTACTCAATCCTTTTAGAGTTCGCTTAGACACTCCACTCTCTCGCTTTTACAAAGTGGGAATGAGTGAAAATCACTACAAACCCTAAGGTTTTATGTCCAACTAAGGTTAGAATTTAGTTATCTAAGAAGGACCTCGTGCATCCCTACTCATAGGCGTCAACTAGGGTTTTGTCACCACCCTCTTCTTCCAAATGAGTTCGACTTCAATTTGACTTCGAATCTCGAGCTTATATAGTGTGGGAAATGGTTGAGGAGCTGCGAAATAGGTGCTGGTAGGTAGCCTAGTCGGTTTCGGGTCACAACAGCCAGTTAGGTGCGAAGAAGACTCGTCAACAATGACCCGCGGACGACTCGGAACTGTCTCTGTTTTTCCTGAAATGTGGTCGCATTTCATTTTGCCTTTCTGGGCAAATTCCAGCATTTCCTCTGTTTTTCTGCACAGTAACAAACTTAGTCAAATTCTCTTAAAATTAAGTCCTTTTAAGCACAAATGAGAATAATTTGATAAAAGTGAATCTCAACACCCTAACTTATCAACTTTAACATATTTTGAGCTCAGGGACAGGAAAATTGATCTAAACATGCAACATTTGACAAAGAAATGAGCTAAATATAAGGGTAAAATAGGTATATTTTTTACCCTGAAGGCATATGGCCAAAATTCAAGAGGAACAGAAGCATGGAAAAGTAGTGACATTGTGTAACGCCCCATGATTTTTAAACTAATCCTAGCGACATTACTAACTCTAAAACCAAACTAGCCGAATGCACCGAAAATTTCGACAGCATAACGACATACATATGACTAAACCAAATTTTTTCTTTAACCTGTTAAGCATAAAACACACTTCTATAATCCAAACAACCCACAACTACACAACACCACAACTCCAAGGCAACTCAACAAGCCCAAAACTCCACAAACATAAGCAAGTCAGATCTCGCATTCTCATTTAACCACAGCCAAACCACAAAAAAGCAACATACTAGATAAAGAATAACTTTATTAAATAAAAAGGAATGGAAACTACATATGAAGCTAACCATAACGATGACTTCCCAAATTTAAACAATTAGACAAACCTTTAACTGAAATAAACATAAAACACTGTCCTATACAACCAGAGGAATAAATAACAATTATAACAAAACTAGGAACCAATAACTAGATAATAGAAACGCCTAGGCCAGTGGAGTCACTCCTCGTGCACCTCCTCAGCATCACCGGGCTCATCGTATGCAAACTCACCTGCATCAGCTAAAAATGTAGGGGGGAGAACGGAGAGGGGGTCAATACAACCACGGTACTGGTAAGCAGCTCACACCCGGTGAGCCATCAAACAGCAAACAACACATCAATCATGCTCGGCACACGCATCCAACATACTTTTTTAAACAATAAACAACAATTCATGCTTCTTAAAGCGAAAACTCAACAACGAAACTCATGCTATCTCAACAGAATGACTCATGCATACACACAACATGCCATGCAACCCCACATGGTTTTCGCGCCATGCTCGCTTTCTTAGCACATGATTTACGGGTTATGCCACGTGTCACAACCATACTTGAAGAGAGTAGGTTGACCCTCATTGAGCAGACAGTGAAGTGGTGGCACGTCGAGTGTCGCCCATCGGGCCATGTCAGAGGACCGAGAGAGAGAAGTGCCATGATGCGATCGAGGAGGACGATGCATCATCCAACACACCAAGATGAGTGGGCATTGATGTCACAAGAAGGCATGAGCATATTGAGAAGCAATAGTGTCGTCAGACGCGTCAGTGGTATGCTTGATGGGGGTCAGATGGGGCCCCGGGCCATGACCTCGGAAGTCGGGGTTCCGTCGTGAGTTTTGACGAGCGGCTCTGGAGTTAAGTGCATACGAGTGAAATATGCAAGCCCGCAAAGTTTCGTGTCGATCGGACACTAGACGGGCGCTCTATGTTGGCGTATGACTCCTCGTGAAATTGACGTGCAAGGGTGTCAGACCGAATATGCCTCAGAATGCACTATAGGGGGAGGCATGGTGTCAGCTCTCCACCACCCCTGGGCCCTGTGGCCTAAGTGAGCTACCCCATGGCACATGCGTGTGTCATGGCGTGGGCGAGCGTTGCAAGACGAGTGTCTTGGGCGTCTTCCTTTGGGAATGGGTTTCCAAGGACAGTGTCGGGCGGCACAGGTGTGCCGACATTGCACCCCCGCCCATGGGCTAGAGGTTGCACCATATGGCCGGGCTGCGGCACGCTATACGAAAATGACTCGGCATGACACGGAAGGGTTCATGCCTCGATATGCCCGGATGGATGGATGTCCGGGAGGCCCCGATTATAAGTAAAGCCCATGGGTCGGTTCTCGAGAAGCAGGTTTGAGCGAGCGGTTAAGTCAGATGACATCCCGAGGCTCGGGGTGGCATCGTGAAGCATCAGTGGAACCCGATAGTTCCCGGTTGGCACGGTATTTGCCCGAAATGTCCCTGTAAGCATTATAATGGCCCGATTAGCCCCGGCAGGCGTCGAAAAGCCCCGGTAAGCGTTGTAATGCCCCGGTAGGTCCCGGTAAGTGCTGAAATCACCCGGTAAGCTCCGGTTGAGCGTTTTAAGGCCGTTTTGACCCGTTGAAGGGTCCGAACACATCCTGGCAAAGTTCCAGATCGATGTAGAAGCGTGTGGGCCGTGTCCTCGAGATAGAGGACGATGAAATGTGATGCGACGTTGCATTCAGATGACCTTGGCCTGATGTAGAGGCAAGGTTGAGCCTTAGGACTTGGCCTAGAGTAGAGGCAAGTCGGCTAGAGTCGCGAATGAGTGAAAATACACTTACGGGCGACGTGTATGACCGAATGAAGTTCCGCTGCAAGATGATTCGAGTTCGGTTGAGGATGGAGAACCTCGCCTAAGGTCCGATGAAGCACCAAAGTCCCGCGAAAAAGTTGTATGGGTTAGAGATGACCCTTAAGGCTGGCCATGGTCGCGTCTAAGATCATGGTGCCATACGGTTGAAAAGGTACGACCGTGACACCACGCACCAATACACATGAATTCCGCGCCATGCAACTCAACTTAACACGTGATTTCCGCGTCACGCTCTGCACCAAAACATGATTTCCGCGTCATGTAACGCACTCACACCCAGCACATGAATTACGCGCCATGCGTAGCGCACACTCACAAGTGATTTACGCATCACGCTCCGCACTCACAACCCACACATGATTTACGCGTCACGCTCCGCACTCACAACCCACACATGATTTACGCGTCACGCTCCGCACCAATAACATGATTTTCACGTCATGTAGCGCAATCTTAACACGTGATTTCCTCGTCATGCTCCGCTCACACAACCCGGCTCACCTCTCAATGAGTACACAAGACCGTGCAACTATGACTCACATGCAACATAGCCCAGAACACTAACGCAACATGCTTAAAACACCAATAGATAAACATGCTTTCAATCAATCAAAACAAAGTGCTTAACACCTAAATCACGTTACATATCAAACAACAAGGCATACTAGAAAAGCGATAAACAACCAACATGCTCATGCAATCAAACAGACTCAACGAATAGAAACTACTTACTAAATGCTTTCGAGCGCTCCTAAAGAACTCCTTAAACTGCTCAAAAGATCCAGATAAACTCCTAAACAACAAGGATAACTTCTAAAATTAGAACCAACCTACTGAAAACTTAAAACATGCTAGAAAGGCCTAAATCAACCGAGGAAAGTCTATTTCCTTGCTGGACAACCACTCAAAATTCCCAAAAATAAAAACCCAAAACCTTTAGACCATGGGCAACCATGTCTAAGGCACAACGGGCAATGGGTATTCACTGAATGGCTATATTCAAGGCTTTTCAGCCGCTGGACAGCAAGTAAATAACACGTAATTAGTATTCTAAGGACTTCTAGCGATTGGGCAATGCTTCTAAGGCCTAGATAACTAATGAGAATCGATTTAGCATGCTTTTAAACCATAAACAGCAAGCAGAAACTCATTAACTTCACATTCTAAGGACCTATAGGAGTTGGCCAACACTTTTTAAAGCCTAAATAACTCATTGGTATCGATTAACATGCTTTTAAGGCTTTAACCTCTAATGGGTATCAAACCCTTAAGCTATTAAACTAAAAACATCAATGAACCTTACCCAACGGAGCCGATTTCACGCAAGACGGGTTATATTAACCTCGAGCAACACACTAGAACGATCCTTGGACAGTGGGTATTCGAGCTTATAGTGATTCGAACACAATCGATCACTTAGACAGTGCTCCAGAATAGAAATTTCATCACTAAACTAAATTTCCAGCAACTAAACACATGGGTATTCTAATTTAAGCTCTAACCATGAATGGGTAAGAGTTAAAACTTACCGGAAACGTTAAGCGACGTCGTAACGATCCAAAATGGAGTCAAAACACCGCTGGACAGCTGCGAAATCGCTCAGAACTGAGGCTTCGAGCTGCTAGGACGCGAGATCTAACGAATCGAACCAAGAGACACTTAGATCGGGCCTTAAATCACAAGGAATGGGAAGGAAAAAGGCTTACCACGAGTTAAGGCTGAAAAACGCAAGGAAAGAGATAGAGGCGGCGCGACTTACAGCGAAACGAGAGAGAGCGACGCGAAGATGGGAGGCGACAACTGGGATACATGACGGCGACGATGGCACGGGCTTCATGGCTAGAGGGAGACAGATTCGCGGAGAGAGGGAGAATAAAACCCACGAAGAAACAAACTAGAGCGCGCACAAATGGGACTGCAACTCACGGGCTGACCGGTGGCACTGACGTCGGCAGCACGACGGCGTTGCTCGAACTCCGGCGATGGCTGGTCGGCTGAAGCAAAAACGCAAGGGGGTTTGCACGAGGAAGATGAAGAGAGAGAGGAAGATGAATAGGAATTTAGGGCTTTTCTCTTTTCTTTTCCTTATTTTTTTCTTAAACTTAATTCCATTCCTTTTCTTTTAAATAGAAACTAAGAATGAAAAACTCATTCTAATTAGGATTTAGGATTCTAATTAGAATATTAACTCCTAAAAGGTTTGGGAAAGAAAATAACCCAATTGATTTAGGATTTGGGTCTTTTGATTTTTAAAATAAATATCAAATATTAAATCTCCAAACTTTAGGAATCAAAGATTTAATTAGAAAATCTCTTTTCCCTAAATTATAGAAATTTAATTAAACGACCCAAGACTAAACTTAAATTCTAATTTTTCCAAATTAAAATAAGAACGCCCAATTAATTCCAAAATGGCTCGATTTCGAAACGCGGGGCGTTACACATTGCAGTTTTGACAATATGACGGTGTTTGCATTCTGCAACTCCATTTTGTTCAGGAGTGTATGGACAAGACTTTTGATGTAAAATGTCTTTGGATTGGAAGAAGGATGAAATGGAAGTATTGTAAAATTCACCGCCACCATCCGATCGAAAAACTTTTAATTTTTTTTATAAAAGATTTTCAACCAGAGATATGCTGGATAATATTTTTGCTTGATTTCATTCATACAATGTGAACCTTTAAATATACATTTGAATGGCCAAAATTATGGCTAGAAATATGCTGAAGTAAATGTACAATATTTGCAATAATGGGGCTGAGATTTGGGCAAGATTGTTGGAGATAATTTGGCTCTAATAACTCTTAGGTTGTCCTAATTTGAATCACTTAATTACTTTTAGGTTGCCCTAATTTGAATAATCACTTTCTTTTTTTGATAGGAATTCCTAATAGAGCCCTTGGCCAACACCCAAGTGGTTTATACACAAAAAATGATCTTTAGACTTGAATAGAACAAAATGATCTAGCATTAGGAAAATCTAAGGGTTAGAACTTGATGTATGGCATTTAAATTGAGTTTGAAAAGAATTTTGGAAAATTGCTTACCCACAGAAATTTGTTTGAACAGTTCAAAACTTTTGCTGCACAATCCACCAAATCACCCCAATCTCGCAGATCTAACGTCAAAACAGTGAGGGTATTTGAAATGGGGTCAAGATTCGAGGGTTAGACTTAACCACAACCAAAAATCATCATAAAAAGTGAAAAACAACACTAAAGCTCACCCGCTGACGAAGGCTTGCCGAACTAGAGGGGAAAGCTCGAGTCCCTAATCGGCGACAATGTGCAATGGTTTTGGCCAAAGAGATGGCAACGCAAGGAAAAAGCTGACGGTGTTTCGAGAGAGGGGAGGAGATCAGCGAAGATTCACACTGTTGGACTCTGTTGCCCACTGCTGTTCATGGCCACTGAAGCTTGTCGAAATCCTGTTTCACTCGCTGGTGGTCGATCAGAGAGGGATGGAGGAAAAGACCAACTGTTGGCGCTTCACGGTGGAGGAAGAAGACAAATTTCAGGTGGATGGGGGTTGCTTGGATCGTGAACAAGAAAAAAGAAAGGGTTTAAGAAGAATATGATATCTTAGCTAGGCTGAGTGCGCCACAAAATAAATGATTAAAATCAGGGTTTTGGGCTTGGCTTAAACTCAAATTAATTACGTTATTTCCATCATACCCTATTTAAACATTTTTCCAAGGCAACTAATTCCTTAATTGAACTTTTAATTCAACCAATAACTAAAAACTTAGTTCCTTTAAACTTATATCTTGGGAATTTGGTGTTTCCTAAATTTAGCGGCGTTACAACTAAAAATACCTAGTAAGTAACCCACTACCAAGGTCAATATATATGCAAACACACATAATATGAATCATATGCTTTAACTAGCAAGACCTAAATCTTTTCAACATTGAGGACATTTCCTTTTCCTTTCCCCTTTAACCATGTATGGACAATTAATCTATATTGTCATAACGCCTCTCATCTCCTGGGTGCATAGTAGACTCCTCTGAAGACTTTACCTTAGCCAATGGTTAGTTGGCATCCAATCAATGAGTTTGAGTCTTTGATGACTGAAAACGTGTATGCTTAAATTTAGAACTTTTGTTTTGAGAAAAAGTTTTCAGTCTAGTGCAAATGCATACTGTCAAGCAAGTAATCAAGTGGAAGAATTCCAAGTATTGAATCCCAAGAGGACACTTTTTCACAAAACTCGACAAAATAAGCAAGGATCGTCTCAAAATTTGCAATCAAGGTAACTGGTAAAATAAGTTGAAGAGATGGTTTTGGTTGAGAAATAAAAGATAAAAATCATAAAAGAGGGATTCAAATCAGTTTCAACCCTAAAGTTTACTATGCTACCCATTATGTGCTTGCAAACCTTCCTCATAGCACTGTGCACAGTGAATCGAATTCACCTCTTATTCAACCTTTATTTGAAGTGCCTTTAAGAACCTAAGCAATATTACACCTATATGTCTATGGCGAGTTTGAACTTAGATAGATGAGCATGTAATTTTATTGGCTCTAAAGGTGTGTCACACTATGTCAACGATCGAACAATGAAATCCTAGGTCTAGAATTTTTTTCGTTGTTGCTTTTATGAAAACATTATTTTGTTTGACCCTCTTAGTATTGGATTCAACAAGATATGTTAACCTAGGTGATCAAGCTAGTTTAAAAATGGAAGATAGAATCAATAAAAGCAAAAAATGCTATAGTGATGAGCAAAGTTGTGATTCACATATTAGGCTTTATTTCATTCTTTAGGGCATCCACACCTTTGAATCCAAAAAAAAAAAAAAAAAAAAAAAAGCTTAGATCATGAATGAAGAAAAGATAAAAACATAATGAATCAAAATGAACCCTTGCTTAAATTATGAATCCAAAGAGGTATAAAACATTGAAATAAACGATTACAAGAGAAACTAAAGATGAACAAAGCTGGAAGACAGAATAGTAGTAAATTAAAAAGGCTAAAAGATATAGAAAAATTGTAAGAATGTCTCTCAGTCTATCTCAATTCTTCCTCTTTCAAAGTGAGTCAAGCTTCTCCAAGCCTAATCAGTTGAAAAGGTAGCTGTTGCCTTCTAGAGTGGGTTAAAAATATGATAAAAATGATCCCTAGAATACTATGCAAGTGCACATAGTCTGCAACAAGTGATAAGTAATTTATCGTATCCATGAGGTTTTGAATAGCTCTCACTCTACCTATTTTCTGCAACATTTTAATGGTTTCAAGGTTGTTAAAATGATTGATTTTGAAATAATGTTGAAGCAAAAGAAATAACAGAGCAGAATGTAAACGGATAAAGCAGACAGATTGGAAACAGGCGTTGGTTAAGATTTCTGTAATTGTTTAAAAAGATGCTCTAGCAATAATATTGATAAGGCATTTCTTGCAGTCTTATCAGCAGGATCCTCCCGGAACTTTGGATTTTTTGGAATGTGTTTCAACTCCAATGACGCTCTATTGATCAAGCATTAGGTGGCTGGTTATCCCTAACACAGTCACTGGCGCCCACCAACACATAATGGTCTAGTGTGATTAAATGCCACACACCTCTCAAATCATCCCTGAAACTAAGAGGTGATATTCATACCAGCTAGCCAGGCGGGCACAAAATAGTAATACGCACAACAAATAATCAAGATGCTCAAATCAATATAAATTGCATAGAGTATGATGCACGACAGCTACATTGATCCTAACCAACACCTAAGTAAATTTGGTTCATGGAGTACAAGGTAACACACGCTACAATCTGAGTATGCGCATCCATAGCTACAAGAATTTTACAAGAAAAGGTTAATTCCCTTGAAGAAATCCGTAGCTAGTGGTCTTCTTGAAGTCTTCAATCGTTTCTCCTCTATTCGGCTTCCAAAGATGGAAAGTAAGCCTCCAAAGATGGAATTAGACTTTCCTCTCTCGAATGATTTGACTAGGGATGAATACTTCCTTTTATAGAGTGGAGTCAACCCTAATTAGGTCAAAGATTACACGTGGAAGGCTCTCCAAGCATCCTAGATCTGAGATTGGTTCAGAAAACGCCACCTCATTAATGAATCAGGTGCGGCTCACATGGCAGTTTTGCTCCTAGCTTTGCTGGGTCACGGATTTTGCTCCCGCAAGTCGCTCAACATTATTTTCTCTACAAAATAACTTCCAAAGCATCCATTCTTCTAAATAGGTTAAAACATATAATATTCATCTAATAATAAACCTATTTGGCACAAAAGACACACAAAACACTATAGAAATAAGACCTAAATAACTCCCTTTTGGAGAGTTATTGGTGCGTCGTCAGCTGAATGAATGATATGAGATAAGATGATAAATAATAATAAGGATAAATTCAGCTAACCCTTGTGCAAGTATACACTATCGCACGTAGTAATAAAAAACCTTAGAAGTATTCCAAGGGTATCGATCCCACGAGGACTAAATTGGAAATTCAGATTTGAAGAAGAACCTGCTCAACTTGATTGCTTAAAGATAGGTAACCAAAGAAATCAGATTGATGATTGGTTTTTAGAGAAATAAATAAAACAAGCAAATAAATAAAAGATTAACAATAATAAACAAACGAGGTATTCAACATGGATTCATCCCAAAGGCAATAACCTTAATCATGGATTATTTAACTTAAGTCTATTCAATGCATTGGGTCAGATTTAACTTCTATTTGGCCTTGCTCCCAAGAACCGTTAGAAGGCTAAGCGAGTACCGTTATGCACATTTATGTGACTCGACTCCGACATAGATAATTCACGACTGCAACCTATAACCCTATAGTCGATATAAGGTGCCTTAGGCAGCTTGCCCTATACTACCAAACAATCTCTTTCGAGTTTTTTCTCGTATATCACCTTTATGAGAACCGATATCGTCTGTCCCTTTCGAGATCAAACTCACATAGCATGCAAAGTCTAAGTGATCAATTTAAATTCAGCAAGATCAGAATGATAATCAATAAAGAATGACATGCATTGAACAACACTTAAGCAAATATAACACTTTCAAGCTATTGAACCATAAGGGAATTCTCCATATTGAACCACTCAACGGAATTTAGCTACTCATGGTGAGATAAAGTGCAAATGAATACATTTTCATTGAAAATAAGATGTAAAGAATATAGATAAATGAAATGTATCAAAAGCTGGAAATAATGGAAGTAGCAAAATATTATGGGTTTTCTATTTATCCAATCCTTCTAGAGTTCGCTTAGACACTCCACTCTCTCGCTTTTACAAGTGGGAATGGGTGAAAATCCCTAAAAACCCTAAGGTTTGATGTCTAACTCAGGTTAGAATTTAGTCATCTAAGAAGGACCTCGGGCATCCCTACTCATAGGCGTCAACTAGGGTTCTGCCACCACCCTCTTCTTCCAAATGAGTTCTGCTTGAATTTGACTTCGAATCTCGAGCTTATAGTGTTGGAAATGGTTGACGAGCTGCGAAATAGGTGTTGGTAGGTAGCCCAGTCGGTTTCGGGGTCAAAACAGCAAGTTAGGTGCGAAGAAGTCTCGTTCAAAACGACCTGCGGACGACTCGGAACTGCCTCCGTTTTTCCAGAAATGCGGTCGCATTTCATTTTGATTTCCTAGAAATGCGGGGTAAATTCAAGCATTTTCTCTGTTTTCCTGCACAGCAACAAACTTAGTCAAACTCCCTTAAAATTAAGTTATTTTAAGCACAAATGAGCATAATTTGACAAAAGTGAATCTCAACACCCTAACTTATCAACTTTAACAGATTTTGAGCTCGAAAACAGTAAAATTGATCTAAACATACAATATTTGACAAAGAAATGAGCTAAATATAAGGGTAAAATAGGTATATTTTTTACCCTTATCCCACCCCCAAACTTAACTCATTGCTTGTCCTCAAGCAATAGCCAATCAAAATGTTAGAGATCAACTTTTTAATTGCAAATTAGAATGTAAGAGCTCAATATTAAATTGCAAACCAAAACGTTAAGGTTCATTGATAGCGCGCATAGCGAGCTATGTTTCTCGGTACATTTTAGTTAGTCTTTGAGTAATTTGTGGCCATTTTAATGCACTTTAATGTTTATTTTGTAGAAATTGGTTTATTGGAGCTAAAACGTGAAATTGGGATTGATCGGGTGTTCGGGACGTGAAAAGAGGCAAAAGAGCCGAAAAGAAACAAAGTTGGAAGAGTGCAAAAGAGGCTTGTCCGAGGGCTAGCGTCTCGATGCTAGCCTTGTGGCGTCTCGACGCTAGCATTTCCTTAACTGAATTGGGCGGAAGAGGTCATAGCGTCGAGACGCTGTGACAAGAGCGTCGCGACGCTCTCGGTTTATTCCATATCCAGAATGTGCGGCATGGCATAGCGTCGCGATGCTAGGTCCATAGCGTCGCGACGCTATTGACAGATTTTCTATTTAAACATCTTTTAGCCCTAATTTCGACTAGAGACCTTTGGTGGGAGCTGAAGCAAGGCCAAGGAGCGGGAATCAAGCGAGAAGACGTGGAGATCGTGACGGGGATGTGCCGGTTTCGACGGATTCGAGTTTTCCTTTCTCTTTCCCTTAACTCTTGTAGTTTTTATGGCTTTTCTTACAATTAGTGTTTGTGGTTTAAAGACTATGAATTTCTAGTTGTTTGTCTTAGGGATTTATGTTGTTGTTTTAGTTGTTGGATTGATTTTTGGTATGAATGTGTTTTTATTTTATTCATGCAATTTTGTTTAATGCTTTCAATTACTTGATCACTAATTGAATGATTTAAGTGTTGAATCTAACTCGGGAGAGAGGATTTGGCCCAAGACTTACCTTGTTTAATTGCATGACTAGAGTAGAAATTCTAAGTTTGTGACGGGATTTGGAATATCTCTAGAAGTATAACAAGGACTAAACCGAATAATGTCTTGCATGTTAATGAACTTAGATAGGGATATCAACTTAGTTATATGCATGAGAATCAATTATACTCGGGAGAGGTAATCGTGATAAAAGTTTCCTTGGCTTGTAGAATAATTACACGATCAATTCATTCCTATTAATCAATCCTCAATCTTAAATAATGAAATCAATCCCATAAGAGTCTTTCCATTTGAGTCTCCACTTTTATTTTTATGTTTTTTGTCTTTAGATTTATCTTTTTCATTAAGTTTTGCTCCCTAAATAAAATTGGACAAAAGTATTCACGGTACTTAATTTGCTAGAAAACCAATCCAGAGGACGACACTCGTTTTACACGAAAACACTATATTATTACTTGACCCATACACTTGCGGTAAGCAAATTGCGCATCATTCATGTGTAGTTGTCAATCATGATACTAGCATCAACTTCAAATTTCAAATCAAGTGACATGGAATCAAGTAAACATGTTTTTCAAGATCGTTTTCTAAAAAGTTTGCCTTTCAGGAGAGGGTTCTACTCTAGTGCCAGTCACAACGTCTGAGTTTCCTAGGCATGAAGATTTCTATTGTTCTTTTTCAAAGCAAAACTCTCCCTAATCCATCCTAACCAATGTGTTTAAACTACCTAACTTCTAATCATAGAGCCTAGTGTAGTCCTTTTAGTTAAGAAAAACAATCTTGAGGTAAGAATGAGCATACATGAATTACTAGACCATTTCTATCTCCCCTAAACTTATTTGACTGCTGGTGCTCTTTTTATTCAACTTTTTTTTCCCAA
Source organism: Luffa aegyptiaca (assembly GCA_017139565.1). Taxonomy (NCBI): domain Eukaryota; kingdom Viridiplantae; phylum Streptophyta; class Magnoliopsida; order Cucurbitales; family Cucurbitaceae; genus Luffa; species Luffa aegyptiaca. The sequence continues at coordinate 9,843,717 of CM029397.1, forward strand.
GAGTATCCTTGCTGTCATTTTTACCTTCGTTCTAGCTTATAAACACTTTGTGGTGAAAATATCTAGCTACGAGCAAAGTTCACAAGCTTGGAATGATACTCACTTCCCTAAGTAAACCTTTCTTGCAGTGGCAAACCATGAGTGTCATGAATGCCCCTGGTTACTCAGTAAACCCTAAGAAGGAGGAGTAACTATCGATTTTTCATTTTTCATTTTTTTTCTTTTTTCGCTTTTTTTTTTCAAAGATATATACTGAGCACATATTCTTTTTTCAGCAGCACAAATTTACAAAAAGCAGGCATAAATATTTACAAAGTAAGCATAAAGCACCCCCCCAAACTTAAAATTCAACAATGTCCTCATTGGTTTTGTTTTTGAGGAATGGGCTTTGCATGAGGCTTTTTGTTTTCAAAACATGAAGGCTAAACTCTCCTAGAGTGTTAGAAAGGTTAAACACGAGGAAGTTTAGACTTAAGGAAATTTTGTAAAGAAAAAGACTAATGGAAAGCCCTATGACTAGAAAACAATTCAGTTGTGATGGTGGCACTTTTGAGATAGAACAAAGCTCTATTTTTCATCATCAAGGGCTTAAAAGAAAACTCCTTTGAAAACATGCTTTTCTTCCGAAACATTTTATCAAGTAAATTTTTCCTTTAAATTGATTTTTTCTCCAAAAAGTTCGTAGTTTAAGGTCAAAAACAGCAAGCAGATTTTTCCAAGAAAAGATTAAAACCCAAGTTTATCTAATCTAAACTATCAACAAGCTATCTAAACTACTTTATGAACATAACTATTAACAAGCTAACCAATTTAAAGCAATCAAAACAGCAACTAAACACTCAAAAACATAATTTAAAACTAAAAAAACAGCAAGCAACTAAATAGTATTATTCACAAAAACAGCAAGTAAGGGGGTCAAAAACCTCCCCTAGTCCTCGTCCGAGGAACTCTCGTTCTCTTCATTCTCTTCTTCATCATTTTCATTCTCTTCTTCATCAGAATCCTTGTCTTCTTGAGGCAGCAGCGACTGAGGGAAATTGGGAAAAACTGGAGCAATACTCGAGGCAATAGAGAGATAGAACTCTCTAATGGCTTCATCTCTCTCCTTTGCATATGCCCAATATGTCTTCAGGTTTTCCCTGATCTGATCAAGCTGGCGGTAGGCAATAGCTAGGGCTTTCGATGACAGTGAGGGCCCTATAAAAGGAGTGTGCTGGGATGGAGAAGCCATGCTCGGCCCTGATGGTGGAGTGGCCTGAGATGTGGAGAATTTGTCTTTCCTCTGGATGCTGTTATGTTGAAGCTTCCCGATCAAGGATAGGTCAATGGTCGGCTTGAAGAAATGTCGCTCCTCGTCCTTGGCTGGAACTATCTTCCCCCTTTGACAAAGCTGGGTGATGAGTGATCCAAAGAAAAGTTTACCTGCTTGTTTTCTTCCACAGGCTAGAATCTCATCCCTGATTATGCTCCCAATATTGATCTCCAACCCCTTCATGATACAGTAGAGTAGCATCACTCTATCTACCGAGATGGTTCTATCGTGGGTGGTTGGCATCATGCGGTTCTTCAGAAAGGTCGCTTGGAACTAGAGTCTTCACCTTCGTCTGAGACTCTTTCCATTGAACTCCCTTGTTGACCACAAGTTTTAGTGCTTCCTTCATTTGCTTGGCCGAGGGGTTCCTCATAACATCGTTCCCTCTTGGATTCAGGGGTGCCTTGATTCTGTACACCCTGTTGATGTCTACTGAAGATAAGCTGACCATTTGCCTCTCACCACCGCCATACTGATGCTTTCCTCCCTCAGGCCGGCGTAATATTCATGAACTAAAGGCACTACAACCTCCTGAGGGTGAGCACAGAACTCCTGCCACTTGTACTGGGAGATAACTCTGTTTACGAACTCTGGCAGTGTTCCCGCTCTGTTAGAGAATCCCTTCTCATTGAGGAAATCTCTTTTTCTCATGATCTCCATCCATTCCTAAAAATTAACATCTCTGAATACCTCAGGGAATGGATTTTAGGAGATACGACCTTAGGTGATTTGCCTTTTGGCTTGGCGGATGAGATGGTAGGAGGAGTTGCAGAAGAGGCATCCATGGACCTTGTCCTCGGCCTCTTGGCAAATATCGGGTCATTCTTATTCTTAGTCTTCCTTTCAGCTTTAATCTCTCTTTTTCTCTTTCTTCTCAATGCTGCAGAGATAGGAACTTGGTCATCATCCAACTCCTTAATCTCTGAGTCGGATTCTGTTTTAGAGTCACTGGAGGTCTTGGCCTCCTTACTTTCTTTCTTGCCTTCATCCCTCTTCTCTCCCGAAGAGGTGCTATCAGCTGCTGGTGGGTCATACTTGAATAGAGGCTTGAAAACCTCATCGGCTGGCTGAGCTTCAGTGGCCTCGGCTAGGCCTTCTCTAGAATGCGGCCCAGACGCGGTCGCATTTTGGCCTTCAATTTCTACTCCTCTTTCTTTTTCTTTTTCTAAATTTTCTTTAGTTGGCCCCTGTTGGGCCTTTTTTTCTCTTCTTTGTAGCATCTCAGCCTCACTTTGAGCTTTGTGGAGTGGCTCAAAAGCTGGAAAGAAGTCTTCCGCTTCCTTTCTTCTTTTCTCATCTTCTTTCAATTCTTCCCTTCTTCGTTTTTCTTCCTCGAGGAGTTGCAAATCAGCAACTACCCTCCTGAGGTCCTCATTTAACTTTCTTTCTTTTTCAGCTTCTAAGGCCCTCTCGGCCTCTTGCCTTTCCTCTTCCTTTTTCCTCTCTTCTTCAAGATCTTTTTCTCTTGCAACCTCATCTTCTTCCATCATGTGCGGATTTTCCCTTTCTCTCTCAGCCTCAACCTCCTTCAAAGCTTCTTGTTCAGCCTTGTAACCTTCAACAATCACTAGAGTCTTTGCCATGGCTTGGCGAATTATGCCTTCGAACACGTCCGGTGGCATTCAAGCTACTTTGAGAGGTTTGATAACAAGTGGTTTCTCGGGTGCAACTTTTTTGGGACTCCTCTTCATTGCAGTGTAAGTAACGAAGGGTTTGTTCCTGCAAGACAAAGAGGGGTTAGTTGATGGTTCAGAAGTTTTACCCGTTGAAGCCTCTCCTTGCCGAGAGCTTCCTGCTGCCTTGGCGGCTTCTTCTTCATCTTGTCTCTGAGCTCCCATTGCCCGGATCATTGAAAACCACTCCCGCGAGCGTTTTCTGAACTGTTGAGTGGCGGGTTTTTGGTTTTGGCGGACGACAGTGGCTCGCGTGGACCTCTTAAGTGAAGACGAACTCGGATTCTCCCTCGACATGGCCGACATTGTCGAAGAAGAGGGAGTTTGAGCGTTGGAAGTACCTTGGTCCATGATCGCCGGTGAGAAACCCGTGGGTCTCGTCCTTCTCGTGTCGTGCATGGGTGCTTCGGGCTTCTCCTCTTGCCGTCGAACACTTGCTTCAGATTCATAGGCGGTTTGAGCACTCTGAGATCGAGTGATCTTGCGTGATGATGAAGGCTTGGGCGAATTTTTCATGTTTCTTGATATGGGTTTCGGTTTCAAGATGAGAGAATATGGAGAGTTGGAGTTTTGACTTGAATGCAAAAGGGTTGAGTGGTTGGTGAAGAGGGAAATACTATAAGTCAGCTATTTATAGTTTTCTAATTAGGTCACGTGCTGGTCAAAAGAAATTCGTGACTGCCCTCTTATTTTTTAAAATGCGGTCGCATTCCCTAATACACTGGGGAGAAATGCGATCGCATTTGCCCTAGTTTCTGCCTTTTTTTTTTCTGACTTTTCATTTTCCTTTGCTTTTCCTTCTTTACTGAAACACTCATAAACATGTTAGAAAGTTCACATGTTCAATCATGATTTATTTTTCCTTCTTTTTTTTTTCTCAAAAGTTTTGATCAATTCAACTTCCAGGTAAGTCCCCAAGTAGAGGTGTTCCCAACGGTCAACTTAAATACCTCAGCCTAGGCAGGACTGTCCTTAGACAAAGTTCCCTCTTGATCAGAAATCTGTTATTCTAAACTTATATTTTCCTTTGCTTTTTTTTTCTTAAGATAGGGCACAAAATAATATGGAATTTTCAAACTCCCAGGTAAATCCCGAGGAAAAGGTGTTCCCTACGGTCAACTTAAGTACCTTTTCCTAGACAGAATTTTCCTAGACAAAGTTTTTATCTTGTCCAGATATTTTGGAGTCCCTGCCTGTATTATTATTTTATTTGTATAGATCCATAATATACAGAAATTAATTTTTCAAAGTATAGAAGTCATACCAGGTCAATCACGGAGACATGGGCTTCTTCATCCTCGAAGCCCTTCCCCCAATATGGTTTGATTCTTTGTCTTTTCATGGGTTGATTGATTTCTTCAACTTCAAACTTTTTCCCACCTTTTTCTTCTGGTTCTTCATCTCCAAGTATATCCTCCAATGTTTCTCCTTTCATCATTTCCTGAAAAGTAGACTGGGAGAGTTCATCAATTTCATCGATCATAGAACATTCCTTGAAATCTCCAGGGTACTTCATTGCATTCATCACATTGAATGTGACTTGCTGATCATTGACCCTCATGGTCAATTCTCCTTTCTGCACATTAGTTAAGGTTCTGCCAGTAGCTAGGAACGGCCGTCCTAAGATAATTGGCACGTCCTTATCAGCTTCACAATCTAAAATGATGAAATCCGCTAGGAGTACAAATTTGTCAACCTTGACCAACACATCTTCAATTTTCCCGATAGGATGTGTAAGTGATCTATCTGCTAACTGTAAGGTTACAGTTGTTGGTCGTGCTTCTCCTATCCCTAACTGCTTAAATACTGAGTATGGCATTAAGTTGATACTTGCTCCTAAGTCGCACAAAGCTCTGTCTACATCCCTGCCTCCCATGGAGCATGGAATGATGAAACTTCCTGGGTCTTTGAGCTTGGGAGGGATTTCATTCTTCAGCAGTGCACTGAAGCATTCAGTGAGTGCAACAGTTTCGTATTCTCCCAACCTTCTTTTCTTTGCTAGAATATCTTTCAGGAACTTTACATAGGTAGTCATCTGTTCTAGCGCTTCCACCAATGGGATATTGATGTGTAGCTGCTTTAAAACATCTAAGAACTTTTTAAACTATGCATCCTGCAAAACATCTTTGAATGTTTGAGAGTATGGAGGAGGTGGTCTGTATTCTGGATCTATTACAAATTTTTGAGGTTTTGCGGTCGCATTTGCGGTTGCATTCCCCTGTTTTTTCTCTGAATTTGATTTTTCTTCTTTTTCTACCAAGGGTTCTTGCTCCTTGGGCTTTTCTTTATCTTCTTTATTCTGTAAAACATTTGAGGTAATATATGATTTCTTTTCTACAAACTTTTCTCGAGCTTCTTTTGGGATCTCTGCTTCTTGATTTACTGAGTACTTTGGGCCATCATATTCTAGTCCACTTCTCAAGATTACTGCCTTGCATTGCTCATTTCCTTCTCTATGAGGGATCTCAGTCTTGCTGGGCAACGTCCCTTGTGGTCTATTTTTAATCTCCTGAGCAATTTGAACAAGTTGTACTTCCAAATTCCTCACTGCAACATCATTTCTTGCCATGTACACCTTCATAAGAGTCTCTAGATTTTACTCTTGACTCTGCATTTGGACTGGTTGGAAGTTCTTTTGCGGCTGTTGTTGTGTAGGAGGTTTCCCAATTTGATTTGTGTTGGAATTACTCGAATCGGCTTGTCCTCCCCAAGAGAAGTTTGGATGTTGTCTCCAACCTGGGTTGTACGTGGTCGAATATGGATTCCATCTATTCTGGTTCTGGTTCCCTTGTTGACCTACATAAAAGACAGACGCGGGATTTAGTGGACAGTTATCAGCAATGTGTTCCTCACCACAAATTTCACAACAGGGAGAAGAGATAGCATTGGCAGGGGCTATATTCGCTTGATTGTTCATAGTCATGCCCATCATCATGCTGTGGATAGCCTTGATTTGGGCTTGCATGGTAGAATTAGCCTTTGTTTCCACTGCTTTAACTGGATTCTTCAAAATTGTTGTTGGCTCGGTCTCTCCCCAATGTCTATTGTTTGTGGCTATGATGTCCAAGATAGCATGCGCTTCATTTGCAGACTTCTTCAAGAAAGATCCGTTTGCAGATGCATTGACTAGTGCCTTCGAAGCTTGATCTAATCCACTATAAAACTGCTCCAAGATAATGCAAGCAGGCAATCCATGGAGTGGACACTTCCGAACCAGCCTTTGGAATCTCTCCCAAGCTGCATCTAGAGGTTCATTGTAAGATTGTCTAAAAACAATAATTTCAGCTCTGTATTTGGCATTTTTATTAGAAGGAAAAAAATTCTCTAAGAATTTCTCAGCCAAATCATTCCAAGAAGTGATGGAGTTTGGTGGGAATGAATCCAACCAAGCTTTAGCATCTCCTTGCAAAGAAAATGGAAAAAGCTTTAGCTTCAAAGTATCTTCAGGCACTCCTGTAACTTTAAAAGAATTGCAAACTCTCAAAAATAGTTTGATGTGTTTGTGTTGATCTTCATTTGGAAGTCCAGAGAATTGACCCATGGTATTCAACATTTGGAACATCACTGGTTTAAGTTCAAACTGTGGAGCATCTATCGGTGGCTCCAAAATTCCTGGATTTAAAGTCTGAAAAACTGGTAAAGTGTAGTCCCTTATTGCTCTATTGCGGTCTTCAGCAATATAAATTGGATTTTCTTATTGTGGCACCGGTGGAATTGGAGGAACTGGAGGAATTCTTCCACCATTTTGACTCCAGGAGGTTCCATTGGAAACTCTTGTATGTAAGAAGCTTCTTCTAGAGGTTCCTGTGCGCTCAACTCTTGTTGTTCTCTTCTCTTTCGTCTTTGTTCCTTCCTTCGACGATGAAAGGTTCTTTCTATCTCAGGATCAATGTCAAGGAGTGGACACCCCTTGTTCATGCACTAACTCCAACCTGCAAAAGCAAAACAATTGCAAACCGAAGTCAAATTCCCTATTAGATAGAAATGCGGTCGCAATCTGATCGCAATTTCAAAAACAAAACTGGTTTCACTTTTGGTCCTCGACAACGGCGCCAAAAACTTGGTGCATCGTCAGCTGAATGAATGATGTGAGATAAGATGATAAATAATAATAAGGATAAATTCAGCCAACCCTAGTGCAAGTATACACTATCGCACGTAGTAATAAAAAACCTTAGAAGTATTCCAAGGGTATCGATCCCACGAGAACTAAGTTGGAAATTCATATTTGAAGAAGAAACTGCTCAACTTGATTGCTTAAAGATAGGTAACCAAAGAAATAAGATTGATGATTGGTTTTTAGAGAAATAAATAAAACAAGCAAATAAATAAAAGATTAACAATAATAAACAAACGAGGTATTCAACATGGATTCATCACAAAGGCAATAACCTTAATCATAGATTATTTAACTTAAGCCTATTCAATACATTGGGTCAAATTTAACTTCTATTTGGCCTTGCTCCCAAGAACCGTTAGAAGGCTAAGCGAGTACCGTTATGCACATTTCTGTGACTTGACTCCGACATAGATAATTCACGAGTGCAACCTATATCCCTATAGTCGATATAGGGTGCCTTAGGCAGCTTGCCCTATTCCACCGAACAATCTCTTTCGAGCTTTTTCTCCTATATCACCTTTATGAGAACCGATATCATCTGTCCCTTTCGAGATCAAACTCACATAGCATGTAAAGTCTAAGTGATCAATTTAAACTCAGCAAGATCAGAATGATAATCAATAAAGAATGACATGCATTGAACAACACTCAAGCAAATAAAACACTTTCAAGCTATTCAACCATAAGGGAATTCACCATATTGAACCCCTCAACGGAATTTAGCTACTCATGGTGAGATAAAGTGCAAATGAATACATTTTCATTGAAAATAAGATGTAAAGAATACAAATAAATGAAATGTATCAAAAGCTGAAAAGAATGGAAGTAGCCAAATACTATGGGTTTTCTATTTATCCAATCCTTCTAGAGTTCGCTTAAACACTCCACTCTCTCGCTTTTACAAGTGGGAATGGGTGAAGCGAATAATAGAGGCTGTCCAGAGGCGAAGCGTCGGGATGCTGCTCAATAGCGTCTCGACGCTGTTGAACGAACGCGGAACGAAACAGAGATTTTTTCGTGCCAGAGTCGTGACGCTATGCCTTCAGTGTCTCGACGCTGCCGACAGTTTCGCTCAGACACGCAGGTTAGACGCGAGATCGTGCAGACGAATTAAAAAAAATGAGGAATAAAGGTTTTTGTGCGTCTGTTGAAACTCGAACCCAGCACGTGGCTAAGCAATTAGGCGTGCGGTTACTATCTTAGGGGGCGTGAGTTCGAGCCTGGACGTGGGAAGTTTTTTTTTTTAAATTTCGTGCGGTTGGTTGTGGTCCGAATCATGGCTTGGTTCGTCTGGTTCGACCAATTTCAGCCTGGTTTGGACCAGTTCACGCTGATTCTGGACTGGTTCGAGCAATTTGGGTCTAGTTTGGGTGATTCTGACACGGTTCGGACTAGTTCTGAGCGGTTCGAGGTGGTTTAGACTACTTACAAGGCGGTTTAGGGCTAGATTTTGATTAATTAGTGTAATTTTTCATTATTTCTTGGCCTAGGATGCCAAAATACCGGTCTTTATAGCTATTTAATGCTTTATGAATGTCATTTAGCAAGATCCCACCATAGGTTAAGCATGTTTCATGCATATTTATATTATAATTGTTATAATACATGATAAATATGTATGATTATTAATTTCATGAGTTGTTTAATGTAATTGTTATATTAAATATATGAAATTGGTATAGCATTGAGCATGACATTAATTAGATTAATATAAGAGTTATATTATATTAATGTCAAAATTTCATGTAATTTAATTTCGTGGATGATTAATTAATATAATCAATATTAATTAAATGAAATTGAAATTGCATGAAGCATGACACCACTTTAAATTAATATAATCGTTATATTATTTTTTATCCGTGTCATGGGTAATATGGTATTTAATAATAATTAGAATATGATTGTTATTTTTCCCAACACCATAGAAGCATGTTATAGGGCTAATCATTAAAATTTGGAATAATTTCAAAATGATTAGAAATCGTCAACCTATAACAAAGAATTACATGCAAACATAGGATCTTAGGTTAAATTGAATTAATTTTAAAATGTTTAAAATTAATTAGACCTAAGCTCATTATAATTCTAATAGGATTAGAATTAATTTTCCCTACTTAGAATTAAAACAGTTTTAATGGACTAAGTAGGAGAAACATTACTATGATTATAAGGGAACTCTTCCGATGAAGTTTTGTCTAGGCTGGGGGTATTTATGTTGATGGTTTATGGAACACCTCCTACCTGGGAACAAACCCGGAACCTGAGTTGAATTAATCATAGTCTAATGTTAGCATGCAATGTCACTAGGTAATTAAAAGGGTTTAATTCACCTAGACATTAGAGTAAAGGCCTATATATAATAGTTATATACAGGCCTAGACTTAGATAGATTCGCTTAGCTGGAATTTACCTAAGTAATAGACCCTTAATTCTAAAAATACTTAGTGGGACGAAATATGACAAACAAGATTTTCATAAATCAAGTTTTGGTCTCACGTCCTCGAGAGTTCACAACGTGAGCTCCATGTTTGGCCTCGAGTCACCCTGGGAGTGACCCCCTTACGGATGGTGTTTGCATGGATCAATATCAAGGTGAATGAGGGAGTATTTTATAGTAAGTGGAAGCAGGACACGTGTCAACGCATCCTACGGTCTCCTCCATTAGGTTGCACCGTGAGATTCCTATGATCTGCCTGCGAGTCGCCCTGGGAGCGATCACCCTACGGAGGGCTTGATCATGGGATTCGGAACAAAAACTCCAAAAATGGATAGGGTTTCTTAGGTCCATTCCCAACTTTGACTTTTCCTACGGTAGCATTGTTGGGGCCGACCTCTGGAATCTGAAAATGGAGGGTCACACTTACGGGAAATTGTTAAGGTGTTAATGATTTCCTGACCGAAAAAATGGTCGCTAAGAACTATTGGAATATGAGTTATTCTGGTAACAGGGATTGGCTGAGATTGTCTCAATTCAGATGAGGAGTGGTCGACTGCCCTACGGTAGCTGTTGCTCTAAACCTCTGAAGTATCGTTGCAAATATGTATCATATATTTGGGTTGATGATTACTTTTGCTAAATTGATTGGATTAAAACAATATTGTTTTGTGTAATGGGTTTAGTGCATAACAAGTAATTTGTTGTTTCAGTGATAATTCCTATGTGCATTGTCTTACGTTAATTTATTGATAACGGTTTTAGATACAACTAGCTTAAACGACAAACCTGTGGTAAATGATATTAGATTAGTCTTGAGTGAGGAATGTCCTCAGGCTCAAATGTCCAGTTCTTCTTGAATCGTTCATGGTGATTATTACATTAACTACCTAGCCAATACCAATGACAATAAATATGCTTTATTGTTCATTGAAATGTGCTGAGTGGAAAATGAGGATACAACCTGAATCTTTGTTTCAGGTGCCATTTTTCACGTTTGCTTTTCCTTTTAAGGAATAAGCTCATGGCAACAGTTGCAATTAGGTGAGATGACTCTCAGATTTTGATCTGGAGAGTATGTCTCGGCTTTGGCAGAGGGAACATTAAGTTATTTTATCCAGTGGGAGAAAATACACATTATTAGATAATGTGTATGAACTTCCTAAAGATTAACAGAAATTTGATTTCTATATCGTATATGCTGGAACAATGTTACTCTATACCTTTCTCTACTAACGCATGCAGTTTTATTTTAAGAAAGGGAGTTGACATTTGTTCAGCTTTACTGGAAAATAACTTATGTGTTTTAAGACTAATCAAGAGTAAAGCAAGTCATGAGCACTGAGTTGTTTAAGATTACTTATACTCAGAGAAATAAAGGCAAAGGATATCTTCTAAAGGTAATACCTTTCTTTGGTTCTTAAGGTGTTAGGCTATTTTTTGATCTCAATATGATTGGGAGCTTAGTCTAGAGTATACTTCTAAGTTAGTTAGAAGAAGACTCTCTAATACCAATTAAGTCATGAATTATGGGCAATATGACTGATAGATCTTTTACTAGAAAAGAGTTAAAAGAGCCAAAGAGCCCTTGGAGCTTGTACATTTGGATCCTTGTGGTCTAGTATGTTAAAGTAGTGGGAGGGTATGAATAATTTATCTCTGTTATAGATGATTATTCATAGGTATGAATATCTCTACCTAATGCAACTTAAGTCTGAATCTCTTGACATATTCAAAAGGGCTTAAGACTAAAGTTGAAAACTTGTTAGGTGAGATAATAAAAACACATTTTGATCTGATCAATGTGTTGAGTATAGAGACTTGAGATTCTAGGACTATTTGATAGTTCAAGGGATCACATCCTAAATCTCAATTAGGAGAATTTGAATCGTATTTGATATGGTTCAATCCATGTTGAGCTATGCTTAATTGCCTGACTTGTTTTGGGGTCACGTAGTGTTGACTACAGTGCGTATTTTGAACAACGTTCCATCAAGAGTGTTTCTGAAACACCTTTTGTGTTGTGGATAGGACGTAAAGATTGTTTACGTTCTTTTAAATTTTGGGGTGTCCAGCACTTGTGCTTGTGACTAACCAAAAATAAATTGGAATACCGTTCAAAATTTTTCCTAATTGTAGGCAATCCCAAAGGAAACGAGGAGAATGTACTTCTTCAATCCATAAGAGAATAAAGAATTTGTATCGAAAAATGCTTCATTCTCAGAAGAAGAACATATGAGAAATCATAAGCCATGAAATAAGGTCGGTTTAACTGAATTAACTAATAAAGCTACGGAAACATCAACAAGAGTTGTTGATAAGGCCAGTGCTTTTGGTCAATCACATCCATCTCAAGAGTTGAGAATGCCTTGATGTAGTGGGAGGGTTGTTTTATAACCTGACCGTTACATGGGCTTATTTGAAGTTCAAGTCGTCATCCTTGATGATGACATAGAGGATTCATTGTCTTTTACAAAAGAAATGAATGATGTTGATAACGATCAGAGGATTAAAGTCATTCACTTGGAAATGAAATCTTTGCATTTCAATTCCATCTGGGATCTTGTACATCTGCTTGATGGGTATCACCTATTGGTTACAAGTGGATATATAAGAGGGAATGAAACATTAAGGTCTTAACCAGAAGTGTTTATACAACAAGATCTAAAGCAAAAGGGCTTGCAAGCTTAAGTGACCCATTCATGGATTGACTTAAGTATTTCGATCTTCGAATGTAAGATTTGATACGGTGATCAGATCTTTTTGCTTTAATAAGGACATTGATGATTCTTGTGTCTGCAAGAAGATCGTCAGTAGTTCAGTAGATTTCTTCATGTTGTATGTGATTGATATCCCACTCATTTGGGATGAAGTAGGTTAACTTATTGACATTAATAGTGACTAGCAGCTCATTTCCAAATAAAAGTTGGGAGAAGCTTAGTTTGTTCTTAGGTTCTAAATTGTTTAGAACAGTAAGAACAAAATGCTAGCCATGTTTCAAGCGTTTTATATCTATAAATGTTGATTAGATATGAGATGCAAAATTCTAAGAAGGGTTCACGACCTTTTAGGGTAGAAGTCTTTTGTCTAAGGAACTGTGTTCTTAGACACCTTAAGGAGTTGAGGAATGCCCTATGCAATAGGCATTGTCAATGAGTATCAATCTAATCCAAGATATGATCACTGGAGAGCCGTTAATTATATTCTCAAGTATCTTTGGAGAATGAGGAATTATATGCCCGTGTATGGCGCTAAGGATTTGATCCTTACAGGATACACTAACACAGATATTTTAACTGGTAAGGATTTGATGAAATCTACATCAGTGTCTGTCTTCACTCTTAAATAGAGGAGATATAGTATGACATCACATCAAGCTAAGATGCAATGCATCCTTGATCTATAGGTCGAAAACTACGTTGTTTGTGAAGCAGCGATCGAGGCTGTAAGACTTGGAAAGTGTTCCAAATATGAACTTACCTGATACAAGACAAGCTTGCACATTGAATATGATGGAAGAATTGTTGATTCATTCACGAAGGCTCTCTCGGCTAAAGTGTATGAGGGTCATCTAGATGGTCTAGGTCTACGAGATAAGTATTAAGATGTAATCTTGGGCAAGTGGGAGAAATGTAATGGGTATAGTGGATGCCCTAGTTTATTGTGTTTGTACATAGTATATATACGTTTTATGTATTATACATGTATCTATACACCCATTGCCATGATAGATTATTGTACATCCCACTAAACTAGAGTTTTAGTTCAAGTGAGAGTTGTTAGGTTTTATGTCCTAAAACTCGTAGATAGTGAATGGTGACAAACTGTTCACTTGTCTCAACAATAAAAAGTTATTGTTACTAAAATTGCAAAATTTGACCCAAATCCAATAAACTAAGATTCAAGGTTGTTTAGATGAAACTTGGACTAGTATGTGGGGACATACGGGGATCAGTGTTCAAGTAACAACCTAAATGGTCTATAGTATAGGAAAAAGGTTGGGTACCTTATCCTGGTAACACTATGAGATACGACCCACTTTGTATTCGATACAGATGCAATGATCCAAAGCATCCATGTAGTAGACATGCAAGTGGGGGTATCCTGTGCAATGAGTTTGCATAAGACCGGACCGTGAAATCGTAACCACTAGATGTAACACCGTTAACTAGTTTAGGTTTCTATTTCAATATGATGACCTAGGTAACTCAATCTCAATCCTGAGTATGTTATGAACCCCTTTCAGGAGGGATTGTCCTTAGATTTGTATGGTGAGAGTGGCCAGTTCACCGACTCAATAAGCCTACCATTTCAGGGGCAAGACCGAGTGGGGGCTAGGAACATGACATTACAAGATGGAATTCACTTCTTCTCCTTTTGGAGCAAGCAGATGTGTGTTCCCTTAAGGGCTGATTCCGAGTCTTGAACAAGGGCGCCCATCCTCTCCTGGCCCGAGAGGAACTGCTGTTTATTGATTCGATCATAAACAGATTGTTCATTAGAGGAATCCGTGGTACTTAAGGATCAAGAGGTAACCCAGGGGTAAAACGGTAATTTGACCTAGCTGGCATTACGAACACTCGTGAAGGATTGACTTACAGTTATTGGTCGATATCCGTGGACACAAAAATATTCTACAGTGAGAAGAGTGCAGTTGTGGGTCTTTAGTGGAGTGACCCACAGTTAACGAATGTTGACTAATTTGGTTAATGAGTTTAGCCAATTAGTCTCGTATCGTTGGAGCTTCTGATCTGTAGGTCCATTAGGTCCACCTGCTAGCTTGTAAAGGGTTATGAGGTTAAATAGTCTTGAATAGAATTTGAAGTGTGTTCAAATTCGTTAAGGGAATTATTTTGTATTTGATACAATTAAGATAATGTATGTAGATACATTATAATATAAGTTTAATTGATGAATTAAACTTTATAATATTATAAATTAATTTTGGATATGATTCAAAATTAATTATTGAGAGAATTAAATATTTGAAGGAGTTCAAATATTAAATATTAAACTATAGGTTAAAATTAATATGAATAGGGATTCATATTAAAACTATAGTATAAGGGAGAAAATGAAATTAATTAGATATTTGATATTTAATTAATTGGAGAATTAATTAATTTTGATTTAATTTGCTTAAATATGATTTAATCGAAATTAAAACTATAGTGTATAATTAATGTACATTTGATGCACATTAAAACTATAGGTTAAAATGAGATAGATTTAATTTGAATATGATTCAAATGTGAAATTAATTAAATATTTGATATTTGATTAATGTGGGAACAATTAGTTGAGAATTAATTGAATGGCCTATTTAATTCAATTGAATATGATTTAATTGAATTAAAACTTTATATTATAATTGATTTAATTAAAATTGGTTTAATTAAATTAATTATAATTAATTAAATAATTATTTGTTATTTAATTAACGGCCTGGATCACGTTGATTATGATCAACGGTGGAGATCGCGTAGGGAAGTTAACCTCCCTTATTCACACGTATCAGTGAGGGGTTTGCAGATCGATTAGTCATTCTTACGTTTTTTTGGGTGAAGTGGTTTTTTTTTTCCTCTCACAAGCTCCCTCTAAAAATCTCTCTCAACAAGGACCTCTAAAAAAGACGATCACAGCAAGTGTAATCTTGCTGTGAATTTGATATTCCCACTTCCTATATTGGATCCCACAATCCAAGCCTCAAGAACTCAGAGATTAGTGGGTGTTTAATGGTGGTCGTGTCCAATCGAATCCTTGTTCGTTGAGGAGCATAGTGATGTAAATTTGATCTACAACATGTAAGTTTCTTGGCTTGAATTTACAACGATCAGCATGCTTAATCTAGAGATATATAGAAAATGTTTTTGTGTTGTTATCATTTGCCCAATGTACCGGTATTCGAAATAATTGAAATTCAATCACGCTCGATTCAATTCGCTTCCGCTTAAGGATTCAATTCCTTCAATTCTGGCCTTCATTCCCTTCATCTTTTTCTTCTTCTTTTTCTGGATTTTCTTCATTTGGCCCCTCAAGGGTCTCTTCTTCTCTTCCTTGCAGCAACTCAACCTCACTTTGAGCCTTGTGGAGTGGTTCAAAGGCTGCAAGAAAATCTTCAGTCTCTTTTCTTCTTTTCTTATCTTCTTTCAAATTTTCCCTTCTTTGTTTTTCTTCCTCAAGGTTCTGCAATTCAACTGCTGCTCTCCTGAAGTCTTCATCTTGTTTTCTCTCTTTTTTAGCTTCTAAGGCCATCTCGGTCTCTTGCCTTTCCTCTTTCTTCTTTCTTTCTTCTTCACGGTCCCTTTTCTTTGCAAATTCATCCTCTTCCCTCATACTTTGGTTTTCAATCTCCCTTTCAGCCTGAATGTCCCTCAAGGCATCTTGCTCCTGTATCCTTCAGCAATACAGAGGGCTTATGCCACGGCTTGGCGAATCATGTCCTCAAATACGTCTGGATGCATTCTTGCTACTTTGAGGGGCTCGATAACAAGCAGCTGTTCAAGAGCAACCTTCTTGGGACTCTTCTTCCACGCACTATAAGTAACAAATGGTTTGTCCCTGCAAGATGAAGAAGGGTTAGTTGAAGGTTTAGAGATTTTACCCGTTGGATTCCCTTCTTGTCGAGAGCTCTCTTTAGCTTGGGCGGATTCTTCTTCATCACGTCTTCTTGCTTCTTCCTCAAGAGCCGCACGCCTTTGCGATCCCATCTCCCAAATCATTTTAAACCACTCCCTTGAGCGTTTTCTGAACTGTTGGCTCGCGGGTTTTTGGGTTTTATGGAGGGATTCGACGTGCGTGGATCTTCTTGGTTGAGATGAACTTTGATTCTCCCTCGAGGTAGCCGGCATTGTCGAGGAAGAAGGAGTTTGAGTGGAAGTTCCTTGGTCCATGATAGCCGACGAGAAACCCGAAGGTCTCGTCCTTCTCATGTCGTGCATGGTGGCGCTTGTTGTCGTCGAACACTTGCTTCAGCTCCTTGGGCAGGTAGATTACTCTGAGATCGAGTAATCTTGCAGGATGAAGATGATTTAGGCGTGTTCTTCATTGTTCTTGCTCATGGGTTTATGTTCCAAGAGAGTGAATATGGAGAGTTTGGTGTTTACTTGAATACTAAAAGTCTAAGTGGTTGGTGAAGAGGGAAAGACTTAAAGTCAGCTATTTATAGTTTTCTAAATTAGGTCACGTGATGGTTATTTTAAATGACTTCACTGCCCTTTGACTTAAGGAAAATGCGGTCGCATTTCCAAATGCACTGGGGAGAAATGTGATTGCATTTTCCTCAGTACTCTGCCTTCTTATTTTTTTTTTCTAACCTTTTCATTTTCCTTTGTTTTTCTTTCTTTCTTTTATTTGCTGAAACAATCACAAGCATGTTAGAAAGTTCACATGCTTAATCATGATTATTTATTTTTCTTTTTCTTTAAAATAGATTGGATACAAAATAACTTGGACTTTTCAAACTACCAGGTAAATCCCTAGGAAAAGGTGTTCCCTACGGTCAACTTAAGAACCTTTTCCTAGACAGGATTTTCCTAGACAGAGTTTTTACTCTTGTCCATATATTTTGGAGTTCCCTATCTATATTATTTCTATTTCATTTATTTATTCATTATAGATCCATATAATATACAAAAATAAATTCTCAAGGATAGTAATCATACCAGGGCAATCATAGAAACATGGGCTTCTTCATCTTCAAAGCCCTTCCCCCAATAAGGTTTGATTCTTTGCCTATTCATGGGTTGTTGATTGATTTCTTCTACTTCAATCTTTTTCCCACATTTTTCTTCTTTTTCTTCCAATCTTTCTTCTTTCACCATGTCCTGAAGAGTAGGCCGGAGAGTACATCAATTTCATCAATCATAGAACACTCTTTAAGATCTCCTGGGTATTTCATTGCATTCACAACATTGAAAGTGACTTGCTGGTCATTGACCCTCATGGTCAACTCTCCTTTCTGAACATCAATTAAGGTCCTGCTAGTTGCTAAGAATGGGCATCCTAAAATGATTGGCACTTCCCTATCGACCTCACAATCCAGAATGATGAAATCTACTAGGAATACGAATTTATCAACCTTAACTAACACATCTTCAATTTTGCCAATGGGTGGTGTTAGTGACCTGTCAGCTAACTGTAAGGTTACAGTTGTTGGTCTTGTTTCTCCTATCCCCAATTGTTGAAAAACTGAGTATGGCATCGGGTTTATACTCGCTCCTAGATCGCATAAAGCCCCGACTACATTCTTGACCAGTGCACTAGAACATTCAGTGAGTGCAACTGTTTCATATTCTTTCAATCTTCTTTTCTTTGATAGAATGTCCTTCAGGAACTTCACGTAAGTAGACATCTGTTCAAGCGCTTCTACCAATGGAATGTTGATATGTAGTTGCTTTAAAACATCTAAAAACTTTTTAAACTGTGCATCTTGCAAAGCATTTTTAAATCTTTGAGGGTATGGAGGAGGTGGTCTGTATTCTGGATCTATAACAAACTTTTTAGGTTTTGTGGTCGCATTCCCATGTTTTTTTATCTACACTTGAATTTTCATTTTTTTCCTCCAAGGCTTCATGCTCCTTGGTCTTTTCTTCATTTTCTTTATTCTGTATAACTTCTGAGGTAATTTCTGACTTCTTTTCTAGAGACTTTTCGTGAGCTTCTTCTGGGATCTTCCTTACTCCTTGATTCACGGGGTATTTTGGGCCATCATACTCTAGTCCACTTCTCAGGGTGACTACCTTTCATTTCTCTTTTCCTTCTCTATGAGGGATCTCAGTCTTGCTGTACAACGTCCCTTGCGGTCTATTTTTGATTTCTTCAGCAATCTGTCCAATCTGTACTTCCAAATTTCTAACAGCGGCATCGTTTCTTGCCATGTACTCCTTCATAAGAGCCTCTAGATTTGACTCTTGATTCTGCACTTGAACTGGTTGGAAGTTCTTTTGCCACTGTTGTTGTGTAGGAGGTTTCCCAAATTGATTTGTATTGGAATTACTTGAGCCGGCTTGTCCTCCCTAAGAGAAGTTTGGATGTTGTCTCCAACCTGGGTTGTATGTAGCTGAGTATGGATTCCATCTGTTCTGGTTCTGGTTCCCTTGTTGACCTACATAAAAGACAGACGGGGGATTTAGTGGACAGTTATCAGCAGTATGTTCCTCACCACAAATTTCACAGCAGGGAGAAGAAATAACATTGGCAGGGGCTATGTTGGCTTGATTGTTCATAGTCATGCCCATCATCATGTTGTGGATAGCCTTGATTTGAGCTTGCAGAGTAGAATTAGCCTCTGTTGCACGATTTTATACCGCAAGCGTACGGGTCGTCACAAGTAATATAGTGATTTTGAGTATAGAGTATCGTCTCCACAGGGATTGGATTTAGTCAATTAATTACTACGAATAATCTTGCTTAGCTTTATTTAGAGAACAAAATCTAATGTCGAAAAGATAAACTAAAAAGCTAATCAAGAAAGCAAAAGATAAATGGAGATACAATTTGGAGGGATAATTCTTAGAGGGTTGATTTCATCAATTGGACCTTTAATCGCTTAATCAATTAACTAATATGGATTAACTAATCAGTTCTAGTTTAAGCTTCTCTCCGTCGAGTTTCCACTTAGTAACGATTCATTTAATCAGTGATCAGTTGATTAAAAGCATTAAGGATAAAATGCACAAATGAACAATAATGACAATTAAACCAACTCAATTCATTAATTCAGCAAAGGTTCAACAACTAAATCAATCTCAAAGAATTTAGGAATTAACTACTCATAATCACTAAAATCCAATAATTTCTAATCACAACAATTCTAGAAACTAAAACATAAAGGAAAAGGGAAGAGAAATGCTCATAAAAGTGTCAATCTCCTCGATCCCATGGCGACCTCCTTCGATCCCGAGCTCCAAAGATCTTCAACAAAGCTCCAAAACTCTCCCAAAAATCCCCAATTTTAGTGTGGACTCTAGAATGGGGTGAAAACCCACAAATTGGCTCCCCCAACTTGTATGCAAAAGGCTGTATTTAAATTGGTTCAGCAGGCGCAGCGTCGCGACGCTCTGACGTCATCTTGGCTTGGGCGGTAAGTTGTCGCAGCTTCGCGACGCTACCCAATTTCTGGATCCTTCCTCGCGGCTGCCAAGCGTCGGGATGCTCCAGGCTTAGCGTCTCGACGCTAGGCCTTGGTCTTCAAAGAATGGCCCGATTTTGACTCAATTTTTGAGCCTCCAACTTTCTTTTGGCCCAAATGCTTCATGTAATGGATCTTGGGCTCTTTTCTTGACCCAACTTGGTAGTTTAAGACTTGGAATTCATGAATTTGGGCTTCTAATTCATTCTTCTTGGGCTTTTGGACTTGGATCTTTTAATGGACTTCTCTAAATTGCTCCAAAATCATCCAAAATCTCTCAAAATTCCGGTTTTGCTTTCTTGGCTCGGTTTTTTGAAATTTAAACATAAAATAGCATTAAAGTACACAATTCATGCACAAAACTAGCTAAAATTAATAGGAAAATGATAGCATTTCTGCCTGCTATCAGCCTCTGTCTCTACTGTTTTAGCTGGATTCTTCAAAATTGTTGTTGGCTCAGTTTCTCTCAAATGTCTATTGTTTGTGGCTATGGTGTCCAAGATAGCATGTGCCTCATTTGTAGACTTCTTTAGAAAAGATCCGTTTGCAGATGCATTGACTAGTGCCTTCGAAGCTTGATCTAATCCACTATAAAAATGCTCTAAGTTGATGCAAGCAGGCAATCCGTGGTGAGGACACTTCCGAACCAGCCTTTGAAATCTTTCTCAGGCTGCATCTAGAGGTTCATTATAAGATTGTCTAAAAGCAATAATTTTAGCTCTATATTTGGCATTTTTATTAGAACGAAAAAACTTCACTAAAAATTTCTCAGCCAAATCGTTCCAAGAAGTGATGGAGTTTGGAGGGAATGAGTCCAACCAAGCTTCAGCATCTCCCTGCAAAGAAAATGGAAAAAGCTTTAGCTTCAAAGTATCTTCAGGCACTCCTGTAACTTTAAAACAATTGCAAACTCTCAAAAATTGCTTAATGTGTTTATGTGGATCTTTATTTGGAAGCCCAGAGAATTGGCTCATGGTATTCAACATTTGGAACATCACTGGTTTGAGTTCAAACTATGGATCATCTATCGGTGGCTCCAAAATTCCTGGATTTAAAGTCTGAAAAAACAGGTAAAGCATAGTCCCTTATTGCTCTATTGCGGTCTTCTGCAATATAAATTGGATTTTCTTGTTGTGGCACCGGTGGAACTGGAGTTACTGGTGGAATTCTCCCACCATTTTGCTCCCTTCCATGGTTCTGTGGGTCAACTTGAGGATCGACTCTAGGTTGTTTCATCAGAAACTCTTGTATGTAAGAAGCTTCTTCTAGAGGTTCCTGTGCGCTCAACTCTTATTGTTCCCTTCTCTTTCGTCTTTGCACTTTCCTACGACGACGAAAGGTGCTTTCTATCTCAGGATCAATGTCAAGGAGTGGACACCCCTTGTTCATGCACTAACCTCAACCTGCAAGAGAAAAACTGCAAATCAAAGTCAAATTCCCTTTGAGACAGAAATGTGGTCGCAATCGAATCGCAATTTCAAATAACAAAACTGGTTTCACTTTTGGTCCCCCGTAACGGCGCCAAAAACTTGGTGCAGCAGAGGCTAAATGATGGATGTGAGATAAGATGATAGATAATAATAATGATAAATTTAGCCAACCTTAGTGCAAGTATACACTATCGCACGTAGTAATAAAAACCTTAGAAGTATTCCAAGGGTATCGATCCCACGAGGACTAAATTGGAAATTCAGATTTGAAGAAGAAACTGCTCAAATGATTGCTTAAAATAGGTAACCAAAGAAATAATTGATGATTGATTTTTGGAAGATAAACAAAACAAATAAATAAACAAAGGAATAGCAATAATAAATAAAACGAGGTATTCAATATAGTTTCATCCCAAGGGTCAATAACTTTAATCATAGATTATTCAACTAAAATCTAATCATTGCATTGGGTCAGATTTAACATCTATTTGGCCTTGCTCCCAAGAACTGTTAGAAGGCTAAGCGAGTACCGTTATGCACATTTTTGTGACTCGACTCCGACATAGATAATTCACGAATGCAATCTATAACCCTATAGTTGATATAGGCTGCCTTAGGCAGCTTGCCCTATACCACCGAACAATCTCTTTCGAGCTTTTTCTCCTATATCACCTTTATGAGAACCGATATCGTCTGTCCCTTTCGAGATCAAACTCACATAGCATGCAAAGTCTAAGTGATCAATTTAAACTCAACAAGATCAGAATGATAATCAATATAGAATGACATGCATTGAATAGAAACTTAAGCAAATAAACACTTTCAAGCTATTGAACCATAAGGGAATTCACCATATTGAACCCCTCAATGAAATTTAGCTAAGCATGGTGGGATAAAGTGCAAATGAACAACTTTCCATTGAAAATAAAATGTAAAGAATACAAATGAATGAAAAGTGCCAAGTGTTGGAAATAATGGCAGTAGCTAAATACTAGGGTTTTTTCTTTTATCCAGTCCTTCTAGAGTTCGCTCAACACTCCACTCTCTCGCTTTTACAAGTGGGAATGGGTGAAAATCCCGACAAACCCTAAGGTTTGATGTCTAACTAAGATTAGAATTCAGTCTTCTAAGAAGGACCTCGGGCATCCCTACTCATGGGCGTCTACTAGGGTTCTATCACCACCCTCTTCTCCCTTGTGAGTTCTGCTTGAATTTGACTTCGAATCAAGGCCTTATATAGTGTTGGAAGTGGTTGAGGAGCCACGAAATAGGTGCTAGTAGGTAGCCCAGTCATTTTCGGGGTCAAAACGACCGGTTAGGTGCACAAAAGTCTAGTTCAAAACGACCCGCGACGGACTCGGAACGACCTCTGTTTTTCCAGTCATGTGGTCGCATTTGATTTTGGCCTTCCCAGAAATGCGGTCGCATTTTTGGGCAATTTCCAGCTTTCCTCTGTTTTCCTCAACAACACCAAATTGGGTCAAATTCATATCAAATTGAGTCTTTTTAAGCACAAATAAGCATAATTTGACAAATGTGACTCTCAACTCCCTAATTCATCAACTTTAACATATTTTGAGCTCGGAAATAGTAAAATTGTTCTAAACTTACAACTTTTGACAAGGAAATGAGCTAAATATAAAGGTAAAATAGGTATAGTTTTGACCCTTATCAATGACTGATAGTCGGAGGTCGAAGGTGGAGGCCGATCAGTGGAGGTCGGTGGCGGGCGGTTAGCAGAGGTCAGTGACACCCAATAGTCGAAGGTCGGCGGTAGCGTCCGGTAGTCAGAGGTCGACAGTGGCGGTTGGTCAGCGGATGTCAGCGGCAACCGATAGTCAGAGGTCGACAGTAGCGGTCGGTCGTGGCCGGTAGTTAGAGGTCGACAATGGCGACCGGTAGTCGGAGGTCGACGGTGACGCCCGGTAGTCAGAGGTCGATAGTGACGGTTTGTCAGCGGAGGTCGGTCACGGCTAGTAATTGGAGGTCGACGACGACCAGTAGTCGGAGGTGGACAGTGACGGTCGGTCGACGAAGGCCGGTAGTCGAAGGTCGACAGTGGTGGTCCGCCGCGGTCGGTAGTCGAAGGTCGTCGATGACGGCCGATCGACGGAGGTCGATGACGACCGATAGTCGGAGGTGGACTGTGGCGGTTGGTCGGCGAAGGTCAACGATGGCCGGTCGTTGGAGGTCGACGATTGCGGTCTGCTGCGACCGGTCGATGGAGGTCGACAACGACCGGTAGTCGGAGGTGGATGTTGGCGGTCGGTCGGTCGGCGGAGGTTGATGACGACCGATCGTCTGAGGTCGACGGTAGCGATCGATCGCGACTGTTATTCAGAGGTCGACAATGCGGCCTGTCAGCGGAGGGCGGTAGTCGGAGGTCGACAGTGGCCGGTCAGCGGAGGTCGACATCGGCCGATCGTCGGAGGTGACAGTAGCGGTCGGCCGCGACCGGTAGTTGGATGTCAACGATGGTGGTCGGTCGATGGAGGTTAGCGACGATCAGTAGTTGGAGGTGGAAAGTGACGGAGGTCGACGGTGGCCGGTAGTAGGAGGTCGACGGTGATGGTCAGTCGGTGGAGGTTGACAACGGCCGGTCGTCGAAGGTTGGCAGTAGTGATCGACCCAGTCGGTATTCAAAGGTCGACAATGGCGGCCAATTGACGGAGGTTGGCGACGACCGGAAGTATGATGTAACGGCAAGCTTTTTAAAAAAAAAAAAAAAAAAAGAGGAAAAAGAAGTGGGCTTTACTGCCCGGTCAAAGGGGGAGTGGGGGGAAACTTTCCCCCCAATTTTTCGGTCAAAGTGACCTTTTTTTTAAAAAAAAAAAAAAAAAAAAAAAAAATCTGAACACTCTCTCTCCCTCTCACGCACCCCCGCTCTCTCCCTCTCTCGGCAATCTCTCTCTCTCATCTGCACGCTACCGCCTCCGTCCGTGCCGCCGCCTGCAGCTCACCGCCGACGCCGCCGTCGCCGCACTCCACCGCCCGTCATCGCGCCGCGAGCCGCCGCCGGTATTGCTCTCTCTCTCTCTCTCTCTCTCTCTTTCTCTCTCTCAGCCACTCTCTCACGTTTGTAGCAGACCCATCGCGCCGCCGCCCCCATTTGACGTCGCCGCCGCTGCCGGTAAATCTCGTTCCCTCTCGGTCCTCTCTCACCCCACACGCCGCGCGTCGCAACCCCGTTGCCGCGAGTCGTCGACTCATCGCCGCCACACACGAGCTGCCGTCGATCTGCAAGTCGTCGCCGCCACTGTGCAAGTTGTTGCAGCCACCACGAGCCGTTGTCGTCGCCTTTCAGATCTGTTCGTCGTCGTCGTTCGAAATTTTCAGCCTCTTTGAGCGAGTTCGTCATTGGGTAAGTGTATTAAGTCAAGTTTTGGAATGATTTATGTGCGTTAGATGAATACCCATTGATTTTGGCTATTGAATTTAAGATGCCCATTGCGTTTGGTGACTAAATTGTTGGATTTAGGTGGATTTGAGAGCCCGGACAGCAAGCTAAGTTTCTGCTTGGTTGCTTGAAGTCTTGGAATTTAAAGGAACATTGGGTAGAAGTCGATCAAGGATTTGTTGGGCTAATGTAAGTAGTTTTTTTTTTGGTTTATGTCGTATGCTTTGGACCCATGTAATCTTTATGTCACTATGCTAGCAAGAGGATAGTATGAAAATGTTAAGGTTAGTTGTAGCATGTTGAGTTAGCCTTAACGTAAGTAGCTGTTGGAATAAATTCTCTACTTTAAACTCATTTAAATTGAGTATGGTTTACTATAGCATGAGTTGGACTTAAACCTTAAGTTGCCCCTTG
The DNA here is from genome assembly GCA_017139565.1 of Luffa aegyptiaca. NCBI lineage: Eukaryota > Viridiplantae > Streptophyta > Magnoliopsida > Cucurbitales > Cucurbitaceae > Luffa > Luffa aegyptiaca. The sequence continues at coordinate 9,868,632 of CM029397.1, forward strand.
GAATGTAAGTAGCTTTTGGATTTTTATCTGCAAGTTTAGTCCCTGTTGCTTGTTATGGGTTTTGATAAACGCCTAGCCTGAGCTTTTGAACTAGTTCTTTGAGGGATTAGCCTGCTAGCATGAGTTAAATTGTGAACCTTGGACTCGTTTTGGATTTCTATGCGGTTAATAGTTATTGCATTGTAAAACACGTTGTGACATGGAGGTTGAGTTTTCTTTAGCATGTCTGATACTGTTTTGGGGTGGAATTGTATTTCTTAGTTGTTTTGGAAGCATGCTCGATTGTATGGTTTGGTTGTTCTGCGTATCTGAATGGTTGTGGATGCGGGGTCTATCTCGCTCTGGCTTTTAGCAAATTGTGGTGCCTTGCAGCTTGTGTGGTTGGATAATCTGAATCGTAGAAGTGTTAATTTCCCCTTTCAGGTGAATAGGAAAATTTTGGGTTCCCCATATGCATGCCGTTATGCTGCCGAATTTTCGGTAGCATACGAGTGGTTTCAGGATTAGGAGTGTCGGTTGTCGCCTCCATTTCTTATTCTTGTAATATGACTGAGTTGGGAAGGTGCATATCAGTTAGCCTGTCAGTAATCTAGGAAAAGAAAATCGATTGTGTTAAATAGGTTGCGGTTAAAGATTAGTAAGTGTTAAGGGGTCCTAAAGGGAAAAGGATTAAGAAAGGGAAAGGAATAGGCTAGCGCCTTACAAGAGGGCCGTGTCAATTAAACACCTAGAACTGAGATGTAATAGACTGAAATGAGGGGCTTAATGGGCGGGTCTTGGCTTCGCAGTCTAGGTGCCATTTACTAACTGTGGAAGTTAATTCCTGACTTAAACCCATGAACGCCCCACTAGTGAAATGGTAGTTTAAAGCGCTACGCGCCCATTAGTGCCTTGAGGGATGAGACTTAGCTCCACTGACTGGGTGCCATCTACCATCAGTAGGAGTAGAGACCTCCCAAAACTCCCACTTGTGCACTATCAGTGAGTTGGCAAACTTATATATATATAGGTGTACTAATTGAACACGAGACCCGAACTACAGATGAATGAAATGAAATGAAATGAAATGAATGAGAATGAGATGACCAATCCCTTAGGCCCTTAACTCGAATAAAATGTTAAAACCTTGATTGCTACTTACTGAGTATTTTCTTAAATACTCATTCTTTTCCCTTTCATACAACTGCAGGTAGAGGTAAAGGTGTACAGGACGCGTGACGGAGAGCTGCTGAGCCATGGACCTCCTTTAGGATAGTCTTCCGCATTTTATGTTTTGAAAATTCTCCTTTTGAACTTGTATTGCGAATGATTTAAGATTTATTCCGCTTTAAGTTTTTGTGTGAATGGCTAAAGTGTTCTTTGTGTTGTTTTAACTGGGATCCCAGACTGAAAAGTTTCGCAAAATTTCTAAGTATGTTTTCCTTAAATGATATTTCCTCGCTGTTCTTAGAAGTAGAATGAAATGCATGTAGTAACGGCCTTAGGATCTAGGCATGAAAAGTAGGGTCGTTACAGGTAGTCGGAGGTTGACAGTAGCGGTTGGTCGACAGAAGTCGACGACAACCGGTAGTCCGAGGTCGACGATGGCAGTCGATCGACGACAGTCGATAGTCAGAGGCTGACGGTGGTGGCTAATCAACGGAGGTTTGCGGCAACTGGTAGTCGGAGGTCAACGATGGCGGTCGGTCAGTGGAGGTCAGCGGCGGCCAATAGTCAGAGATTGGTAGAGGTGATAAAAAAAGGAAAAAAGGAAAGAAATATCATAAATAATAAAAAAAATGAAAGAGAAAGAAATAACGAAAAAAAGAAAAAAATAATAAAAAAAAAGAACGAAATAATGGAAAAGATTTAAAAAAAGACGAGAAAATTGGTTTAAAAAATAGTGGAAGAGAAGAAATTGGTGTAGGAATGGGAGAGAGATGGATACATGCATGAAAGATAGAAGAAAAAAATAGAAACAGAATTTGAGAAACAACTTTTTGTAGTTTCTCATATTTGGCCTCTTTTTTAGAAACTGTTGAAGGAGAAATTTCGACCAATCACAAATTGTCACGTCATTAATATAAATTAATGATAAAATAAATTTGGGACCAATTACAAATTTACACGTGTCCCTAAATTATATTAATAGACATTAAAATTCGACAAATCAAAGAATGCCACTTGTCTATTAGTGATCCATCGGATAACATAAGTCAAGTTCAATCAAATTATGCCACGTGGCAATTGGACCCAAGCCCAAGCCCATATGAGGTCCATCAAACTCTATAAATAGAGGAGGCCACCATTCATTTTTGGGGGCATTCAAATTCAGACGGAGTCAGACACACTCAGAAGAGCATTCAGAGTCCAGAGGCATTCAGACTCAAGCATTCAAATTCAGTCAAAGAATCCAGAAGAGTCAAAAGCCAAAGAGTCCAGAGAATTCAGAAGAATTCGAGGTTCAGAATTTAAAAGATTCAAGACTCAAAAGATTTGAAGACTAGAAGACTTCAAAAAGAGATCAACATAAGCCAATCGACCGATCAAAAAGATCATCAAGTCAGCAGGCCGATCATTCAAGAGGATCAACAAGCTAACAAGTCGATCCAACAGATCATCAAGCCAACAGGTCGATCCAAAAGAACATCAAGCCAGCAGGCAGATCATCCAGGAAGATCAACAAGCCAACAAGGCGATCCAAGAGATCATCAAGCCAACAGGCCGATCCAAGAGATCATCAAGCTAGAAGGCCGATCATCCAAGAAGATCAACAAGCCAACAAGTCGATCCAAGAGATCATCAAGCCAACAGGCCGATCCAAGAGATCACCAAGTCAGCAGGCCGATCATCCAAGAGGATCAACAAGCTAACAAGTCGATCCAACAGATCATCAAGCCAACAGGCCGATCCAAAAGAACATCAAGCCAGCAGGCCGATCATTCAGGAAGATCAACAAGCCAACAAGCCGATCCAAAAGATCATCAAGCCAACAGGCCGATCCAAGAGATCATCAAGCTAGTAGGTCGATCATCCAAGAAGATCAACTAGCCAACAAGTCGATCCAAGAGATCATCAAGCCAACAGGCCGATCTAAGAGATCATCAAGCCAGCAGGCCGATCACCCAAGAAGATCAACAAGCCAACAAGCCGATCCAAGAGATCATCAAGCCAACAGGCCGATCCAAGAGATCATCAAGCTAGCAGGCCAATCATCCAGAAAGATCAACAAGCCAACAAGCCGATCCTAAAGATCATCAACCTAGTAGGCCGGCCATCCAAGAAGCTCAACAAACCGGTCCAAGAAGATCAACAAGTTAGAGACCAAAGTTTATATATTTGTGAGAGAGAATCAGAGGATTAACATTAGAGATTGTACACCCACACACATACAAATATAAATAAAAATATATTTTTTATTCCACGTGTCTCCATCGTTGAAGTTACGTGTGAACAAAAACGTTTCTAGAAATTTAGAAACAAGAAACAAGGATGAGTTATCAAACAAATCTTTTTCTTAAAAAAGGAGAAACGAGAACAAGAAACAGAAAATGTGAACGTTATCGAAATTTCTCCTAGTTGTAGAAATACACCTTTTTCTTTTTTCTCTAAAAGAGCCGTAGAAATATAAACTTTCATTTTCCTTTCTCTTTATGTATTTTCTCTCTCTAAAAAAGTGAAAGATAGGAGAAAAAAAGAGAGAGGAAGCTGAGAAAGAAGAGAGGAGGAAGATAGGATAGGACTATGGATGAGAAAAAAACCAGAGAGAAAATGAAGAAGGAAAGAAAAAGAGGTAAGAATAGAGAAAGGATATCCCACAATAGGTTAAAAATAATATAGAATTAATAGTTTTGAAGAGGAGAGAGAGAAATTTGGAAGAGAGAGATTTGGGGGAAATGGACATTTTAGAGAGAGAGAAAAAATGGGGGATGAAGATGGTGATTTGATGAAGGAAAAAGAAAGGAAAAAAAGTCATGTAATCTAAAAAATTAATATAAAATAATAAAATTTGTCCACCTCATTTAAAATTTGTCATCTCAACGTGCCACGTCATTTTTCCGTTAGTCAACTAACGGTCAAATTAACTCAGGGACCATTTAAAACTATTTTCCAAACCTCAGGGACTAAAGTGTATCTTTTGAAACCTCGGGGACCAAATAGACATCAACCTCAAACCTTAGGGACCAAAAGTGTATTTTTCCCTTATCTTAATATAAATTAAACCTTTTGAATCCTATTTCTCAAGCCAACAAGAGCATAATTAACTGTCATAAAGTTGTACTAATGACCATGAGGTATGTGGTTCAAATTTCCCCACCTCACATATGGTCGAAAAAAAAATTCAATTTCTCAAATTAAAGTAACAATTCATAATGATTGAATCACTCTAATTTACTCAGACAAGATCTTACAAAACATGTTCCCGCGGTTAAAATTAGTCTTATACAAAAATGTGGGGTTTACAAGTTTTTTTTTTTTTTTTTTTTAGTTTAACATCATTTGTGGGTGGGGGATCGGAATTCGAACTTATGACCTCTTGGTTGAGGATATACATGTCAATTACCGATAAACTAGACTCGCTTTGACTGAGGTTTACAAGTTAGAACTATAAATAAAGCAAGTACTCAAAAGTCAAATATTGGAGATCAACACTACTTCTACATTTTATTCTCAATTAATTGGTATTAATATTAATTGTTTTCCTTTTTGTGAGTGTCAGAAGTGGTCCTAAAGTACATATAGTAACTAGACCTAACAAGTACAGATTTCATGTAAAAATTTCTGTTACAGTAGATTCATAATTAATTTGATCTTTTTAGGTACCAATTCAAATTTTGTTTGATGGGTATCATAAAAAATTGTTTGGTGGGAGTTTTATTTAATATAATAAATAGCTACACTACAATATCTAGGAGAGTAAACAGTTTGGCCATTGAAAAGTTAAATAAAAGGATTTAAACCTTTAATTTTTTAATTTTATATGTCTTAGCCAGCTGTGTTATGTCTAGATATTGTTCATGACTAAAAGTTAATATAATAACCATACTACAATAAGTGTCAACATGAGCATAGCTCAACCTGCGTAAAACTTACACCGATAACCAAGAGATCTGTGATTTAAATCCCTTATTCTATAAATTGTCAAAATAAAAAAAAATTAAAAAAAAAAAACCTTCCATAAATGGAAGGGTTAACACAACTCGGTGGAAAATACTTAAAGTGGGTATAGTAACAAAAGGTTTCATTAGTATGAGCGGTTTTTTCATTATCTTTTCTACTATATTTTTCTAAAGAATTATATGATAATTCTTCTAGTTAGTTTGATAGTATTTTGGAAGAAAATTAATGTTATTTAGATACTTTTGAGTTAGACTTTAAATGGACTTGAGTGAAAACAGTTCTGAACTATTAAGAGTGGTCGATATTGATTCACTTGTAAAAGTTTAAGGTTCTAATTTGTACTAAATTTAGGGTTTTAATAGATTCAACCTCGAGTGTTTAAAGGCACAAATTCATTTGATTTTTAGAGTATAAATATTGTTTTAATTTTGATAAATGTAATTTTATAAAATAATCATGAGGTATCGTTAGTAGAGATAAGTTGGGTAATTTAAAATTATTAAAAGACATATAAATCCAAAAATATTCTCAATTATATCCTCTCTTTTGTTCCTCATACTATCCAATGTTATACTTGGTATTTTTTATTTTTTTTTAGTACATCGTCATCAACATTTGGGAGAGGGGGATTCGAACCTCTAACCTCTTGATCGAGGGTACATGCCAATTACCGCTGAGCTAAACTCGCTTTGGCGTTATACATGGTAGGTTGATTCTTGTTTTTGTCATTATATTTTCGTATTGTAATAGTCTTAGGTTACATATTCATGGAGTTTCAAAAAAAAAAAAAAGTTACATATTCATGGGATCACATAGCCAAAAAAAAACATCTTCATTATAATACAGAAAATTTATACTAAATGCAATATTTGAAAATGGTTAAATATATTTCTATCTTTCGTGTCATTTTTCAATTCTATTCATAATCTTTTGAAAGTTTTAATTTCATCTTTTTTCTATTATTATTATTATTATTTTTTTTTTTGTCTATAATTAATTAAACCCTCTCTTTGTATCACTAAATGTCAAAAGAAAAAGGATGATCTGTGATTTTAAAAATCCAATTTTAGTTTTACATCAAACTTTTGGTGAGTATAAAAGCATTTTTGATAAGTTCATTTTCTATAATAGTAAGTTTTGTTTTAGGTTGAAGACAAGTCCCCTACCAGTAAAGTCATATAAAGTAGGTAATGTTTTATTTTTTGATAATATTTGGCTGCATATCGGTATGTAAGGATCTCCTTTCCTTACACATCACTATTAAAATGTTGACCACCAGGAGTGCTAAATTTGTTTTTCTCATTTTCAACCTTTCTCTTTCTTAGGTTACCAATATTTTAATGGGATTGTATATGGTAATCCCTACATATCAATATGCAGTCAAGTATTGCTCTTTTTATTTTACAGGTGATGAACATACATATTTCATTAACTTAAAATGTCATTTTGAACTAAATTAAATCAAATATGTTTTCATATCATATCATTAATTAAACAATGAATTTTAATTTTAATAATGTTTTATGATAGTAATTACTTGATGGGAAAAAACAGTCATTATATAATAAATAAACTTGAAATTACTTTTTGGGATAAGAAATTGAAAAGTAGACCAAAGGTTAGTTAAATTACATATTGAACCTATAAAAGTTTCAATAAAAATTTCAAAAACAAGTGATTAATTAAGCCTTGTTCATTTTACATCAAACAAAATTACCTTCCCCACACTCTACACACTCTTCAAAAATAAAAAGGATTAGCAATATTAAAAGAAACTTTTTTATAGTTCACTGTTCACATGGCAAAAGCCTGTCAAAAAAACAAATGAGTTATCTTAAAGCTAGAGAACCAATTAATATGATATTTTGTCTTCAAATTTGGAGACCTAACTTATAAAAAAGGATAAGCCCTAATTTTACAAATGCATCATGAATCAAGGCGTTTTAAAGAGACAGAGAGATGACACATATAAAAAGAGAGATTTTTATTATTACTTTTTGCCAATTCTGGAATCTTCTCAGGTTTTCATTTTAGTTACATTGTATCTAAAATTATTATATTTTCTTATTATTCCCCCCCTTTTATCTCTTTCTCATTTTTCTTTAAATCTATTCCATCGTTATGAAGTGATTTGATTTGTTTCAAATACATTTTAATTTAAATGTCAAGAAGACATTTTTAAAAAATCATTTTGTATAAAAATTGTTTAGAATTTAAACACTCATACGTTTGGTTACATTTTTTCAAAGTGTTTTTATACACAATTAGTTTTTTCAAAAATTTGGTTTCAAGTGTTTCTCTCGAAAATGATTTATTTTTCAATCTCATTTTTTAATAAGTCATTTTCAGTAGTTGTCAAACACTAGAATTTTTTTTTTTTTTTTTTTTCAAAATTAAACACTTGAAAAGTTAAACCAAACATACCCTTAATCAAGGATACATGTCAATTACCGCTGAACTATGCAGATCTCGACTGTATATAATATGGTTTCAAATATGTATATATATATATGTGTGTGTGTGTTGCAACATCATTTGTTGGTAGATTGATGAAAATGGAAGACAATTGGGAAAGGCTTCAGCTGCCAAGTGCTAATGTTGGCAGACTGATGAAGAAGATACTTCCCCAAACATCCAAGATTTCAAAAGAAGCCAAACAAACAATGCAAGAATGTGCAACAGAATTCATCAGCTTTATCACAAGTGAAGCAGCAGAAAAGTGTCACAAAGAGAATCGTAGAACTCTCAATGGAGATGATATTTATTGGGCTTTTGGTTCTCTTGGCTTAGATAATTATGCTGAGGCTTCCGCCAAGTACTTGCTCAAGTTTAGAGAAGCTGAGAGAATCAAGAGTTGTAACAAACCCAGTAGATTTCAAGAACGGGAAAACGACGACGACAACAACGACGACGAATCTTATCGGGCTAACAAGGGTGAAAGTTCTCGAACAAATTAGCTAACTATTTATATTATATTTCGTAATGCTATCATTTCTCTCGTCTCTCTGGTTTTTTATGTTTAAGTTGTTTGTGTTCTTGATGATAATGTTGAATTTTGTGTTTCTCATTTGCAAGTAGTAGTGTCAAAATTTGGTATGGAAATACCAAAAAAAAAAAAAAGAAATATCTTGTTTTAAATTCTTAAAACATGTTGGTACGAATGTAATGTACTTTTTATATTTTATTTTTAGAATTATTTTTAAATAAAGCTATCACTTTTTTTTTTTAATTCAAAATGTTCTTCAAACATACTTTGGTTTCATTTTCAATGATTTTTTGAAAAATAAAAACACATTTATGTTCCACTTTTTTTTAAATTAAAAACAAGAAGCAGAATAAAATTAATTGGAGATCACCAAAAGAAAATTTGACAGTAATTTAGGCCCATTTGATAACCATTTCGTTTTTTGTTTTTGGTTTTTGAAAATTGTACTTGTTTTCTCCCCATCTTCTTACAATGGTTTTCATTTTTGTTAAGGAGACATTGAGTTTCTAGCCAAATTCCAAAAACAAAAACAACTTTTTGAAAACAACTTTTTTTTGTTTTCAAAATTTGGCTTGGTTTTTGAAAACATGAGAAATGATGTAGATAAAAAAACAAAGAAGCTTGTGGATAAAAATAGTGTTTATAGGCTTAATTTTCAAAACCCAAAAACCAAAAATGAAGGCCCCGTTTGATAACCATTTGGTTTTTGAAAATTAAGCTTATAAACACTACTTCCACGTACAAGTTTCTATGTTTTTTCTAATACATTCTTTTCATGTTTTCAAAAACCAAGCCAAATTGTGAAAACTAAAAAAAGTAGTTTTCAAAAACTTTTTTTGTTTTTGAAATTTGACTAGGAATTCAATTGTATCCTTGACAAACATGAAAACCATGATAAGGAAATTGGGAAAAAACAAACATAATTTTCAAAAACCAAAAACCAAAAACCAAATAGTTATCAAAAGGGGCCTAAATGATTATCAAACAAGGATTTAGATTTTGTGGTTTCTCCGAGTGAGAAGAGTGGCTTATCCACAAAGGCAAAAAAGGAAGAGATTTTAGTGTGCTTATCGAGCAAAATATTGTATTCGTTGGTGTGGCTAAAATAAGCTTATCGATATATTTTTATAAATTAAAGACTTCAACTTTGATATAAAGAGTTAATACATATATTTCTATAATACTATCGAAATGTGTTGACAAAACACTAATATATTATCTTTTCAAAAAAAAAAAAAAAAACACTAATATATTATTTTCAATTAATTAATTTTCTAATTAAAAAGTATCACTAATATAGATCTATATCTATAAGGCCTACATATATTTGTTAAATTTTCGGTTTTTCCCCTTCTTCAAGGAGTAGTTTTGTAAGAATTTTAAATTCAATCGCTTCTATTTTAACATTTTTCAACTTAGTCTCTCACTATTGATAAATGTTTTTTTTTTTCAAAGAACAAAACTTGGTTGCATACCGGTTTGTAGGGATTTCCCTACATATACTCCATTAAAATCTTGATAACAAAGAAAGAGGGAGAAAATGAAAAAAAAAAAATTATCTCTCCTAGTTGTCGCCCTACATACCGGTATGCAACCAAATTTTTTTCTTTTAAAAATTACTATTGAGAAATGTTAAAATTAGTTAATGATATACTTACATGGAATAATGATTAGTTGAGTTTATAGTAAATTAAAAATTTTCTAATTCATCCTCAAAATTCTAAAAGAAATTAGTAGAATTTTTAGTTTTCTTCTATGTTAATTTTTTCTACCCTAAATTTCTGTCCATTCATTGAATATTATGTTATGAAGTTTATTATTAACTAATATTTACACTCACCAAATAATAAGAGATTAAATTGAAAAATACTGGTACAAAATGTAATAAATTGGAATTAAATTTAAAAAAAAAAAAACAAAACCAACAATGAACATTAGGACTAAAACATATATTAACCTAAATATAATAATGAAAATTTATAACTCATCAAACGTAGCAATCAAAGTGTCAACAAGAGCATAGCTCTATTGGTATAAAGTTGTACTAATGATCTCAAGGTTTGTGTTTCGAATCCCTCACCAACATATTGTCAAAAAAACAAAAAACAAAAAACGTAGGCCCCGTTTGATAATCATTTGGTCTTTTGTTTTTGGTTTTTGGTTTTTAAGCTTATAAACACCACTTCCAACTCTAAGTTTCTTTGTTTTTTCACCTACCTTCTTCCTATGTTTTCAAAAACCAAGCCAAATTTTGAAAACTAAAAAAAATAGTTTTCAAAAACTTGTTTTTGTTTTTAGAATTTGGTTAGGAATTCAAGTGTCTTTAACAAAAATAAAAACCATGGTGAGGAAATTTAAAGAAAACAAGTCTAATTTTCAAAAACCAAAAACCAAAAACCAAATGGTTATCAAACGGGACCGTAACAATTATCAAAGTGGATGCTTCATGATTAATCCAATATGACCTCATGGGAGGGATAAAACTGTAAGTTTTACGTTTTTTTTTTTTTACCTTTAAAGTTCAACAATACGTGGAATGAAAAATTTGAACATCTAACCTCTTAATTTAGAGTTTATGTCTTAGAGGTTCGAACATATATAAAACCAAATTCACTTCATGAAAATTAAAATAAAAAATATGTTGAGATTGTCTTATAAAAAAAATGACTCTGCAATTACTTTAAAAAAACAAAAAAAAAAAACAAAAAATTTTAGGTCTCGTTCGATAATAATTTCTATTTTTAGTTTTTACTTTTTCTATTTTCTGTTTTTGGTTTTTTACATTCTGCTTGTCTAAAAGAAAAACTATGTGTTTGATAATAGTTTTTTGGTTTTCTTTTATTATAAAAAAGAAAAAAACCGTTGATAATTGATTTTTTATTTCTGTTTTTAAAACAAAAAGAAAAAGGAACCAACAGATAATTTGATAACTGTTTTTTTATTTAATATGTTATTATTATTATTATTAAAAAATACAACTATTTGCAATGCATTAACTATTAACTAATAGATTAAAAGACAAAAATAACCAAATAGACCTATCTAAAACATTTAAGTAGCAATCACTACAAGAAAAAACACTTTTAGTGGCGTGCTAAACACGTCGCTGAAACGAAAAAAAACGTCAGCAAAAGTTTTACTGACGCCCTTGACTTCATCGTTGCATCTACCAGTGTTTCCGCGTAGTCGTAAGTATTTGTGACATCTACTGTAGACGTCACTAAAATTGATCTTTAGTGACGTCCGCACATCGGTGTAAACGATAGGTAGGTACGTGGGACACGTCGCTAAAGACACTTTTCAGCGATGTCGGTCTAGTTGTCGCTAAATAAAGTTTTCAGTGACGCTGTTACCACGTCACTAAAATTGATGTTCAATGATGCAGTACACGTCACAAAAAAACAAGTTTTAGTAATGTGGACAATGTTGCTAAAACGCTTAAATTTGAAAAAGTAAGATATTTTGCGACAACTATGTATGTCAGTAAAAGTGATATTACGCGTCACTAAAAACTCAATGCTAGTTTTTTTTTTTTTTGGATGCTTTCCATGTTGTTAAGGAAAGGAAGACGCACCGTACTATGATGATTTACTGACATTATATAAAACGTTGCAAAAAAATATTTATGATTTAAAAAATTCAATAAATAAACCTGTAAATAAAATAATATTACCATCTTCGAACTAATTAACAATTCTACAATTAATCAAATAGAAATATAATATGTCAATTTAAATTGAAAATCCACTACTTTATATTAACCATAATCAAGAAATAACATGTCTAGAATCTAATACAATTTGATCATTTTCTAAAATGACCTGACGGATGTCTAGCTAATTTAATCTTATGATGTGACGGATGTCTAGCTAACTTGGGAAATCGAATTTCAGTTTGGTTGATTCTTTCATTGAATTCTCATTTAAGCTAATTTAATCCTATGATGTCTAGCTACTTAACTGGAAAAACCGGCAAGCTCAAAGACCCATATGGTGATTAATTCGACCAGTGCATTGAAATTAATTCCTAATCGATAATCTAATTAATTGATCAGATTAAAATGAACCCGACAATATTAAGATCTAAGGATCGCTAGATGGTGGATGTATAAACTAGGAAAAACCTAAATTCATACAAGCCAAATTATTGAATAAACATACAAATTGTGATCTAGGATAAAACGTCAAATCACCATATGATAGAATTAACGCTACTAAATAGCTCGATAATTTAGATCAACAAGAAGTTTGTTAGACTACTCAATTAATCAAAATTATAACATGTTCGGAATACAATAAAACACTCATTGAATCAAATTCTGAAAATTAAGTACAAAATCTCAATAATACAACGAAACTTACATATCGGAGAGTCCCAATCATAACAATCTATGCTTAGCTTGTCATGGAGATGTCGAAACTAAGCTGCAAGGCGCAATTAGCTAGCCATCCTAAACTAAGAAAAATAAATCTAACTAATGGAATACAATGGAAATTGGTAAAAATACAGAAGAAAACGAGAGAGAGAAAGAAAGAGCGGAGTAAAACGACTGGAAAATGATCTGCCTTGACCTAAAATCGAGAAGATGCATTTATGGTATCAGCAGATAGCGTCTCGACGCTACGGACGAAAATCGTCTGTAGGCGCGCGCACAGGTCAGCGTCGAGACGCTATAAGCACAGCGTCTCGACGTTGTGTCCTCAAGAAAATGGCTGAATTTTTGTCCCTGTTGACTTTTTGGTTGACTTTTGCTTCTTGATCCCGAGAACACCAAAATGACCTTATTGATCCCGAGAACACCAAAATGACCTTCTTGATCCCGAGAACACCAAAATGACCTATGAAAGGATAAAAGCCCTGCGCAGCGGAAAGAATTACCGAACCTACTCAGAGTCTTAGATTCTAATTGAAATACCAATACAATTTGCAAAATATTACAGCAATAAATCTATGTTTAGTGGGTTGTATGTAGGCTATAAACATGCTAAAAGATTAACTAGATTGATCATAGTGATCAAGGATTTCATAGAAAACTTACTTTTGTAGAAAGCCTTAATCGATTCGCCTTTTCTTGTTAATAAGATCGAAAACGCAACAACCTTCTTGTGCGAACACCACCAATCGGTGTACACCGGTATATCTCTAAGACTTCTTATAGCAGGAGACTTGTGGGAGTCTTTTGGGAGAGATCTCTGAGAGAAGGAGGGACAATGTGATGCCTTTCACCACACCCCAAGGGTCCTATATATAGGTAAAGGCCAAGAAATTTTCCTAATAGGAAAAGGACTATGAATAAGTTCAAATCTATTATCTGAACAATATCTAATTTTAATAAATAATTAATTAATTCCATAATTAATTAATTACCCAATTAAATATCATATATTTAATTTTAGGGATTTTATTAAAATTAAAATCAATATGAATCCAATTCATATTAAATTTATTTTCTCTCAAGAATTAATTTTTGAAATTGAATTAAAAAATTATATTATAAAGTTTCATAAACTTTATATTATAATGCATCAACATACATTATATGATTCCCCAAATAAATTGAACACTTTCAATTTACAATTTATATTTATTTGCTTCAAATCTCTTTACGAGCTACCAGTGGGACCTGATAGCGCAATTTATTGAGCTATATTTTATACTATTTTAGCGTTAGTCTTGGGTACTATTTGGCCAATTTTATGTCTATTTGGTTTTGTTTTGTAGGAATCAAGCATTTCAATGGGAATTGATGTTTTTGAAGAATACCGTTAATTATGGAGGAAAAGAATTAACCCAAGAAAAGGAATTTGCAAAAGAGCATGAGGTTCAAGGCATCCATATAATAGGGCAGCGTTGAAACGCTACCATTGGAGAGTCTCAACGCTGGCCCCTTCAGCAGGAGGCGCGAATTCGAGGCAGCGTCGAGACGCTACCTCCACAGCGTCTCGACGCTGCGAACTTTCCTGAAATAATTAGGGCATGCGCGCGACAGCGTCACGACCCTGTGTCCTTAGCGTCTCGACGCTGTCGTGCAGAATGGACAGTATATATATTTTGCCATGCCATCTGATTGAGGGAGCTCTTTTGGAGAGAGAAACACAACTTTAGAGAGGGAAAAACGACCAGAATTCGGCAGAAACAAAGGGAGCTTGATTTTGGGAGCTTGGATCGGGAGGCTCGTGACGGGAACGCACGGGAATCACGGCTAGCGAGTTTAATCTTTCTCCCTTATTTCTTGTACTGATTTTTAGCATGTATTGGACTGATTTAGATTGTATTTTTAGAGACATGAGTAGCTAAATTTCGTTTCTTAGGGGCTTGATGTAGCCATTAGTTTGTATGGATTAATTTACGGATTTTTTAGGACGTTTCGTAACGCGATTTATTTATGCAATTGTATGCTTAGTGCTTATAATCTCTTGATCACGGATTGTATGATTCTTGTTTCTGAACTAATTGCTCGGGAGAGGGTAGTTTAGATTAGACCATCAATTGCATAACTTAGGTAATTCTACAATTGGGAGATTTGGGATTGCTTGAGAAACCGTTATGAGGGTTGTTCTTTAATGCTTATGCTTGTTGTTGAAATTAGATAGGGATATCAATTTCTTAATTTGCATAAAGAATTAATTGCACTCGGGAGAGGCTTTTAATTATTGATAATCTTTGGTTTATGAATTTGTTACGAGTTCGTTCTTAATTATTCTTTGAATTGATTCATGCATCTAATAGGTGAAATCAATTCCCTAAGGCCTTTCTCCATTGAGTTTCCATCTTTTTATTGCTTTGATTAGTTTTTCATTGATTTGCATATTTCTCGATTATTTTCTCTAAATAAAATTGGACGAATATACCTTTAATAATTAGGGGAACTAGAAAACCAATCCAGAGGACGACATTGGATTTTTAATCACTATATTATAACATGGGCCCGTACACTTGCGGTTAGCAATTTGCGCATCAGGACCTAATTGACCTACAGATCAGAAGCTCCAACGATACGTGACTAATCGGCTAAACTCATTAACCAAGTTAGTCAACTTTCGTTAACTGTGGGTCACTCCACTAAAGACCCACAGCTGCACTCTTCTCACTGCAGAATATTTCTGTGTCCATGGATATCGACCAATAACGGCAAGTCAGTCCTTCACGTGTGTTCGTCCCCAGTTGGGTCAAATTACCGTTTTACCCCTGGGTTACATCTTTGTCCTTAAGTCCCCAATGCTCCTCTAATGAACAACCTGTTTGAGGTCCAACCAACAAACAGAGTCCCTCTCGTGCCATAGAGAGGGTTGGGCCCATTGTTCAAGTCCCAGAGACACCACTTAAGGGAACACACCTCTACTTACCCTAGAGTCAGGAAGGATTGAATTCCATTTTTTGTAATTATGTTCCCAGCTCCCCACTCGGTATTGTCCCCAAAATGGTAGGCTTATTGAGCCTGCGTGCTGGCCACTCTCACCCATACAAATCAAAGGACAGCCCCTCGTGAACAGGAGTCCATAATGCACTCAGGATTGAGACCGAGTTGCCTAGGTCATCCTAGTGAAATAGAAACCAAGTCAACTAACGGTGTTACAGTTAGTGGTTAACTATTTCGCGGTCCGGTATTATGCAAACTCATTACATAGGATACCCCCACTCGCATGTCAACTACATGAACGCGTTGGATCATTGCGTTTGTATCATAATACGAAGCGGGTCGTATCCATAGTGTCACCAAGATAAGGTACCCAGCCTTATCCCTATACTATAGACCCTTTAGGCTGAATCTTGAACATTGATACCCGTATGTCCCTACATACTAGTTCAAGCCTCATACTATCAGCCTAGGATGTTTAGTTTATTGGATTAGGGTTAATAAGACAAGATCTACTCAATACAAACAAAATAAACTATTTTATTAATGTTCGGTAAAATGTTACATTTACTATCTACAAGTTTTAGGGCATAAAACCCAACAAACTCCCACTTGAACTAAAACTCTAGTTTAGTGGGATGTACAATAATCTATTCAGCAGTGGGTGTATAAATACATGTATAAAACATATACAATGAACAAATACAATAAACTAGGACATTACTATACCCATTACATAATGGTATCACTATACCCATTACATTTATCCCACTTGCCCTAGATTTCATCTTTGTACATAACTCGTAGACCTAGACCTTCTAGATGACCCTCATACCCTTTAGCCGAGAGAGCCTTCGTGAATATTCCATTTAATTCAATGTGCTTGCTTGTCTTGGGTTGCAAAGTTCTTTTCAATTTGTCATAGCACCACTGTATCACTATAAAGTGTGATGGGAAAGTTCACATTCGGAACACATTCCAAATCAGTCAAGAACTTTCTAAGCCTTACAGTCTCTATCGCTGCTTCACAAGCAACTATATTTTCGGCCTATATGGTAAAGACTATAACTATGTCATACTATAGCTCTTTCGTAAAGATTGACCATGGATACTGATGTAGATTTCCTCAAATCCTTATCAGTCTTAGAATCCATGTCAGTGTATCCTGTAAGGATCAAATCCTTAGTCCCATACACGAGCATATAGTTCCTCTTTCTTCGAAGATACTTGAGGATATTCTTAACGGTTTTTCCAGTGATCAAATCTTGGATTAGATTGATACTTACTGACAATCCCTAATGCATAGAGCATTCGTCTCATGTCCTCAACTTCTTGAGGTGTCTCAGGAAACAGTTTCTTAGACAAAATGAATTTTGTTGGGTTTTATGCCCTAAAACTCGTAGATAGTAAATGTAACATTTTACCAAACATTAATAAAATAGTTTATTTTGTTTATATTTAGTAGATCTTGTCTTATTAACCCTAATCCAATAAACTAAACATCCTAGGCTAACAGTATGAGGCTTGAACTAGTATGTAGGGACATACGAGGATCAATGTTCAAGATTCAGCCTAAAGGGTCTATAGTATAGGGATAAGGCTGGGTACCTTATTCTGGTGACACTATGGATACGGCCCGCTTTGTATTATGATACAAATGCAATGATCCAACGCGTTCATGTAGTTGACATGCGAGTGGGGGTATCCTATGCAATGAGTTTGCATAAGACCGGACCGCGAAATAGTTAACCACTAACTGTAACACCGTTAGTTGGCTTGGTTTCTATTTCACTAGGATGACCTAGAAAACTCAGTCTCAATCCTGAGTAGATTATGGACTCCTGTTCACGAGGGGTTGTCCTTTGATTTGTATGGGTGAGAGTGGCCAGCACGCTGACTCAATAAGCCTACCATTTTGGGGACAATACCGAGTGGGGAGCTGGGAACATAATCACACAAGATGGAATTCACTCCTTCCCGACTCTAGGGTAAGTAGAGGTGTGTTCCCTTAAGTGGTGTCTCCGGGACTTGAACAATGGGCCCAACCCTCTTTATGGCACGAGAGGGATTTCTGTTTGTTGGTTGGACCTCAAACAGGTTGTTCATTAGAGGAGCACTGGGAACTTAAGGACAAAGATGTAAACCAGGGGTAAAACGGTAATTTGACCCAGCTGGGATACGAACACACGTGAAGGACTGACTTGTAGTATTGGTCGATATCCGTGGACACAGAAATATTCTGCAGTGAGAAGAGTGCAGCTGTGGGTCTTTAGTGGAGTGACCCACAGTTAACGAATGGAGACTAACTTGGTTAATGAGTTTAAGCCGATTAGTCTCGTATCGTTGGAGCTTCTGATCTGTAGGTCCATTAGGTCCCACTGGTAGCTCGTAAAGAGACTTGAAGCAATTAAATATAAATTGAAAATGTTCAATTTATCTGGGGAATCGAATAATGTATGTTGATGCATTATAATATAAAGTTTATGAAACTTTATAATATAATTTTTGAATTAATTTCAAAAATTAATTCTTGAGAGAAAATATTTGAAAGAGTTCAAATAAATTTTAATATTAATTGGATTCATATTAATTTTAATTTTAATAAAATCCCTAAGATTAAATATATGATATTTAATTGGGTTATTAATTAATTATGGAATTAATTAATTATTTATTAAAATTAGATATTGTTCAGATAACAAATTTGAACTTATTAATAGACCTTTTCCTATTGGGAAAAGGAGACCTTTTTCTATTAGGAAAAGGTCTTGGCTTTTACCTATATATAGGACCCCTGGGGTGGGGTGAAAGGTATCCCATTGTCTCTCCTTCTCTCAGAGATCTCTCCCAAAAGACTCCCACAAGTCTCCTGCTTCAAGAAGTCTTAGAGATATACCGGTGTAGCCGATTGGTGGTGTTCGCACAAGAGGGTTGCTGCGTTTTCAATCTTATTGGCAAGAAAAGGCGAATTGATCAAGGCTTTCTACAAAAGTAAGTTTTCTATGAAATCCTTGATCACTAGGATCAATCTAGTTGATTTTTTAGCATGTTTATAGCCTATGTACAACCCATTAAATAGAGATTTATTGCTGTAATATTTTGCAAATTGTATTGGTATTTCAATTAGAATCTAAGACTCTGAGTAGGTTCGGTAATACTTTCCGCTGCGTGGGGCTTTTATCCCTTCAAATTTCACGTCTGAAAAGTAGTGAACCCTTCTTGGAATTCTGCATCTTATATCTAACTAACATCTTGTAGATATAAGACACTTGAGACAAGGCTAGCATTTTGTTCTTACGGTTCCTAACAATTTGGATCCGAAGAACAATATTAGCTTCTCCCAAATTTTCATTTGGAAATGAGATGCTAGCTCATTTTACTAGTTAGTAAGATAACCTACATCATTCCCAATGACTAGGATATCAATCACATACAACACTAGTAAAGCTACTGAACTATTGACGATCTTTAAGACAAGATTCATCAATGTTCTGATTAAAGCTAAAAGATATGATCACTATATCAAATCTTATATTCCAAGATCAAATTGCTTAGGTCAATCCATGAATGGATCACTTAAGCTTTTTAAACCTTTTTTCTTTTGATCTTGCTAAATGAACCATTCTGTTTGAGACATGTAGATACTCTTCTCAAGATTATTATTCAAAAGGGTAGTCTTGATATCCATTCAAAAATGGACAAGAGTTCTAACAGACTTCAGCATGACGACAGTGTTGGGTTTTATGCCCTAAAACTCGTAGATAGTGAATGTAAACAAATTGTATACTTGTTTCAATAAAGTGTTATTGAGTTTCTACAATAAAGTGTTATTGTTAAATATTCCACAATTTGACCCAAATCCAATAAACTAAGATCCAAGGTTGTTTATATGTAACTTGAACTAGTATGTGGGGACATATGGGGATCGGTGTTCAAGTAACAACCTAAAAGGTCTATAGTATAGGGATAAGGCTAGGTACCTTATCCTGATAACACTATGTGAAACGACCCGCTTTGTATTTGATACAGACACATTGATCCAAAGCGTCCATGTAGTAGACATGCAAGCGGGGGTATCCTATGAAATGAGTTTGCATAAGACCGGACCACGAAATAGTAAACCACTAGATGTAACACCGTTAACTAGTTAGGTTACTGTTTCAATAGGATGACCTAGGTAACTCAGTCTTAATCCTGAGTGTGTCATGAACTCCTTCTCACGAGGGATTGTCCTTTGATTAGTATGGGTGAGAGTGGCCTGCACGCCGACTCAATAAGCCTACCTTCTTGGGGACAAGACCGAGGGGGGGCTGGGGACATGACAACACAAGATGGAATTCACTCCTTCCCACTTTTAGGAGAAGTAGATGAGTGTTCCCTTAAGTGGTGACTCCAGGACTTGAACAAAGGGATCCCGCCCTCTCACTGGCCCGAGAGGGACTTTCTGTTTAATGGTTGGACCATAAACAGGTTGTTCATTAGAGGAGTGCTGGTACTTAAGGAGACAGATGTAACACAGGGGTAAAACGGTAATTTGACCCAACCGTGATTACGAACACTCGTGAAGGATTGACTTACCGGTATAGGTCTATATCCGTGGACACAGAAATGTTCTACA
This sequence comes from Luffa aegyptiaca, assembly GCA_017139565.1. Lineage (NCBI taxonomy): Eukaryota > Viridiplantae > Streptophyta > Magnoliopsida > Cucurbitales > Cucurbitaceae > Luffa > Luffa aegyptiaca. The sequence goes on from CM029397.1 coordinate 9,888,693, forward strand.
GTGAGAAGAGTTCAGCTGTGGGTCTTTAGTGGAATGACCTACAGTTAATGAATATTGGTTAACTTGATTAATGAGTTTAATCAGTTAACCTCATATCATTGGAGCTTCTGATCTTTAGGTCCATTAGGTCCCCCTGCTAGCTTGTAAAGAGTAATTAGGAACAAATATATCTTGAGAGAATTTGAATAGTTCAAATTCATATTGAGAATTAAATTAATTGTATGAGATACAAATTAATATAATGTATAATGATACATTAAAATGTAAAGTCTAATTTGAAATTAAACTTTATTATTATGAGAGAAATAAATATTTGAAGAAGTTCAAATATTAATATGAATTTGATTCATATTAAATTTATAGGATATAAGAGAATTGGAAGGAGTTCCAATTTTAATATGAATTTGATTCATATTATAGAATTAATTAATTGAAGGCCTGAAATTAAATATATGATATTTAATTGGGTAATTAATTAATTAACTAATAGAAGGTCTGAAATTAAATATATGATATTTAATTGGTGATTAATTAATTTAAAGAATTAATTAATTGGAAATTAATCAATTATGGAAATGATTAATCACTTATGGAAGTAATTAATCATTTATGGAAATGATTTAATCACTTATGGAAGTGATCAATCATTTATGGAAAAGATCAATCATTTATGGAAAAGATTAATCAATTATGGAATTGATTGGTTATGGAATTGATTAATTATGGAAAAGATTAAATCAGTTATGGAAATAATTGATTTTAAATGAATATTTTATTCATGGCTTTTCTCCTATAAATAGAACACTAAACCTAGGGTTTAGTTACTACAACATATGGCCACCATAAGGCCCTCTCATATTCTCTCAACTCAAGAACTCTAGGGAGAATTTTCTCTCTAGAGTTTTTCCCATTCAAGATTAGGTAATCCCACAACTACGTTCCTAATCTCAGAGTTATAGTGGGGAAGATCAAATGGTGGTGTTCTTCGTTGTTGCAAAGCAATCAAGAATCATTCTTGAAGTATTCAGAGTCGTCAACGGAGGTTTGCTTCTCTTTTCTTTATTATAGATTTAGATCTAAATTTTGTATGCTTAGCCTTAAGTTTCTATAGAATTTGTTCTATGATTTTTGCCAATGTAATGATATTTTTTGGATAAACAAAATTAACTACGAATCGGTCCCAATTACGCTTCCGCTTTATCGGAATTAGGGAATTCCAAATCCTTACAGACAGGAGATAAGAATTTCTTACAGTCCACTGTCTCTGGGTATAACCCTTTGCCATAAGTCTAACCATAAGATTATGTCTCGTTTCTTCTTGTAGATTCATTTGTAATCTATAGGCGTTACGCCATTAGATAGATCTACAAGATCCTAGATGGAATTGAAATCACATATTTTAATTTCGGGTCCATTGCTTTAATCCAATTGGTTCTTGTTAATATCATTCATTGCCTTGCTCTAAGACAATGAATCCTCAAATGCTATCATCAGGTATGACGATCTGGGCTTCAATTAAGCCCATGTAACGGTCAGATTGTAGAACAACCCTCCCACTACATTGAGGTACTCTCAACTCTTGAGATATATGTAACTAACCAGTTGTGTTGGCCCTATCAACGACTCTTTCTTTGTGACTTATTATTGCTCATGCGGTTTTCTTCTGAGAATGTAGCATTTGTCGGTACAAATTCTTTATTCTCTTGTGGATTGAAGAAGTATTCACATCTCTGGTTTTGATGGGGTAGCCTACGAATAGGTATACTGTTGAACAATGTTCCAGTTTCTTTTGGGTTAGCCACAAGCACGTGTGTTGGACTCCCAAAAAAAATAACATAAACTACTTTTACGTCTTATCCACAATTCAAAAGATGTTTCAGAAATACTTTTGATGGAACGTTGTTCGAAATATGTACTGCAGTCAACACTGTATGACCCCAAAACGAGTCAGGCAAATGAACATAGCTCATAAGGATCCAAATGTACAAGCTCCAAGGGCTCTTTGGCTCTATAGTTCTTTTCAAGCAAAAGAATCTATCAGTCGTATTGCCCTTAAGGCATGACCTATAAGGTAGCAAAGAGTCATCTTCTAACTTGCTTAGAAGTATACTCTTGACCAATCTCCGAATCATATTGAGGTAAATATGTCCTAACCTTAAGTGCCAAAGGAAAGTATTTTCCTTTAGGAGAAATCCTTTGCCTTTCATTTCTTTGAGTAGTAACAGTCTCAAACAACTCAGTGTTTATGACTGCCTTACTCTTGATTAGTCTTAAAACACTTATGTTATTTTTCAGTTCAGCTGAACAAAAAATTAACTCCCTTTCTTGAAATGAACTGCGTTAGCAGGGAAAGGTAAAGAGTAACATTGTTCCAGCCAATAAGATAAAGAAATCAATTTTCTTTTGATCTTAGGAATTATATACACATCATCTAATAATATGTATTTGCTCCCACTGGGAAAAATAACTTAACGTTCCCCATGTTGGGTTTTATGCCCTAAAACTCGTAGATAGTGAATGTAACCGTTGACCGGATATTAATGAAATAATATTGATATATTTTTTCATTAAATGTTATTAGTTATTTTATATTTTTTTTTGCCTAAAAATAACCCTAATCCAATAAACTAGACACCCTAGGCTGTATTATGAGTCTTGAACTATATGTAGCGAAATATGGGTTCATTGTTCAAGAAACAGCCTAAAGGGTCTATAGTATAGGGATAAGACTGGGTGCCTTATCCTGGTGACACTATGGATACGGCCCACTTTGTATTTGATACAAACGATACGATCCAACGCATTCGTGTAGGAGACATGCGAGTGGGGGTATCCTATGCAATGAGTTTGCATAAGACCGGACCGCGAAATAGTAACCACTGGTTATAACATCGTTAACTAGTTGGTTTTCTATTTCACTAGGACGACCTAGACAACTTAGTCTTAATCCTGAGTTGATTATGGACTCCTGCTCATGAGAGATTGTCCTTTGATTTGCATGGGTGAGAGTGGCCAATACGCCGACTCAATAAGCCTACCATTTTGGGGACAAGACCGAGTGGGGAGCTGGGAACATAATCGTACAAGATGTAATTCACTCCTTCCCGACTTTAGGGAAGCAGATGAGTGTTCCCTTAAGTGGTTACTCCGAGTCTTGAACAAAGGGCCCTACCCTCTCAATGGCACGAGAGGGTTTTCTGTTTGATGGTTGGACCACAAACAGGTTGTTCATTAGAGGAGAACTGGTACTTAAGGAAATAGAAGTAACCCAGGGGTAAAACGGTAATTTGACCCAGCTGGTGTTACGGACACTCGTGAAGGACTAACTAGTCGATATTGGTCTATGTCCATGGACACAGAAAATATGTCTGCAGTGAGAAGAGTGCAACTGTGAGTCTATAGTGGAATGTACACACAGTTAACGAATATTGATTAATTTGGTTAATGAGTTTGACCAATTAATCTCATATCGTTGGAGCTTCAGATCTGCAGGTCCATTAGGTGCCACTGGTAGCTCATAAAGTAATTTGAGGCAACTAAGTAATAAATGTAAATTGAAAATGTTCAATTTACCAAGGGAAACAAATATAATATATATTGATATATTATTATGAGAGAAATTAATATTTGAAGAAATTCAAATATTAATATAAATTTATGGAAGTTTGAAAGAGTTCAAATAATGAATTAATTAAATTAAGGCCTAAAATCTATTTGGGCAAATTAATTAATTCAAGGCCGGAAATTAAATATGTGATATTTAATTGGTGGTTAATTAATTAAAGAATTCATTAACCGGGAATTAATCAATTATGGAAATAATTAATCACTTAAGGAAGTGATTAATCATTTATGGAAATGATCTAATCACTTATGGAAGTAATTAGTCATTTGTGGAAAAGATTAATCAATTGTGGAATTGATTGATCATGGATTGATTAAATAAGGAATAAGATTGAATCAATTTTGGAAAAGATTGATTTAATTCAATATTTTATTCATGACCTCTCTTCTATAAATAGAACACTAGACCTAATTGGTCAAGGAGACTCTCCTCTTGCTGTTAGAATCATAAGACAAGACCTAGAATTCTCTGTAGCCTCCCTCTTAGAGAAAGACTCCCACAAGTCTTTTGCCTCCTAGACTTAGAGACATACCGGTGTAACCTCTGTGGTCATTGTGTCAATCAAGAAGAAATTTCCAGCGATTATAAGACAAGGAGGCTGCTGGGTTTTCGATCGTTGGAGCGTCGTTGGCGAAGAACGGTCAAGTCTACAACGAAGGTTTGTAACGGTTCTTGCCCTTTTCTTTAGAAAAGCATGAAAATAAATTTAGATTTATTTTTCAGCATGTTTAAACCAATTTTCCAGCAACTTTAAAGTGTGTTTAAAGTGTATTTGAGTTTTTCGTAACGGTATTTTAATGTTAATTAATATACGGCGTAAGGTCATTTCGATGCGCTTCCGCTGCGTGGGGACTTTTATTCCCTTCAATCGGCATCAGAGCCATCGCTGTCCCTATTAATTAATATTAAAATTTGCGATAGGCTCTAATAGGTGGGATTTATGCATAATGTATGTTCGGTTTGCGTTGAACTGTTTAGGTTAATTTTATGGCCATAGATTTTATTTTTATGTGATTTTGATCATGTAAGGCCCGGTGTTTCGGGTATATTATGTAAAATCGAGTCCTATGTAAGTCCGGGTCTAGAATAGGTTTTTATGAGATGAAAAACGGAGAAATCGCTGCTGAAATCGAAAGAAAAATCGAAGAAACGATGCTGCCACTACCTAGATTCTGCCTCTAGACGCAACAACGTCGGGACGCCACTCCAACAGCGTCTCGACTCTGTCTCGATACCACAGGCGCTCAGATAAGGAAAGCGCACAGCGTTGGGACGCTGCGATTATAGCGTCTCGACGCTGTCACGATGGCGGCGCTCGTTAGGGCTTCAACAGACGCAGTCCAAGCTGGTGGGCGGTCCGGTTCGGACCGGTTCGGCTGGGCTGGGACCTATTTGGTCCGGTTCAGCCAATTTTTGGCATGGTTTGTGATTTTGGAAGCCGGTTCGAGGTTGTTCGGGGCAGTTCGTGCTGTCTAGACCAACTTTTGGAGCTGCAGAAGGATTTTAGGATAGAATTTAGCTAAAATTATTGTAATTTAATGCTTTATTTTATCCTAGGGGCCAAAATTAACCGGTTCAATTGCTATTTATATGCTTTATGGATGTCATATAGAATTTTAATCCCACCTTAGGTTATAAACATGCTCATGCATTTTTTTTATATTATAAATTGTTTTAATATATGTTTAAATGCATGGAATTATTTTCATATTTTTTTAATATAAGTGTATATTAATTATATGAAAAATTGGAAAGCATGAAGCATGTCATTACTTAAATTAAATATAAATAGTTATGTTTAATGTGATGAATGAAGCATGCTTGATTGATTTTCTTGATTGGCTTATAATTGTTATATTAAAAGAAAATCAATATTGCATGAAGCATGAAACATCCATAGTTAATAATATAATTGTTATATTATTCATGCAATTAGTATGGTTTAATTATTTAATTTGAATGAGATTGTTGAATGAATTAAACCCTAGATTCTTGATTATAGGATTAATCATTAAAAAATTTGAAAAAGTTCTTTAATATTAATGATTAGAAACCGTCAATCTATAATCAAGATTTGCATGCAAACATAAGATCATAGGATAAATTGGATTAATTTTAAATTGTTTAAAATTAATTAGACTTAGATCAGTTTCTAATAGGATTAGAATCTTTTCTTACTTAGAATTAAAAATACTTTTAATTGACTAAGTAGGAAAAACATTGCTGTGATTATAAGGGAACTCCACCGGTAATGTTCTGTCTAAGGCTGGGGGTATTTAAGTTGACGGTTTACGGAACACCTCCTACTTGGGAATTGACCTGGAATACCGGAGTTGAATTAATCATAGTTAAATGTTAGCATGCAATGTCACTAGGTTTATTAAAAGTGTTTAATGCACCTAGATCTTTAGAGTAAAGACCTTACATTACTGAGGTTACAAGGGAACTCTCTCGGTAAAGTTTTGTCTAAGGTTGGGGGTATTTAAGTTGACGGTTTACGGAACACCTCCTACCTGGGAACTGACCCGAACATTGAGTTGAATTAACCATAGTAGTGTTGACATGCAATGTTGGGTTTATTAAAAGAAGTTTAATTCACCTAAAACATTGCGGTTGAATCCTTTCCATAATTGTTATAATAGGATCAGACTTAGATAGATTGACTTAGCCGAATTATATCTAAGTTAAACAACCCTAAATTAACCTTAGGACATTTTCAGTGGGAGGAAAATTACAAAACGAGATTTAAATCAAGTTTTGCTCCTACGTCCCTATATTCACAACGTGAGGTTCATGCTCGGCTTCGAGTCGCCTTAGGAGCGGCCTCCCTTCGGAAAGTGTTTGCATGATTCAATATCAAGGTGAATGGGAAAAATGTCTAGAGTAAGTGGGAGCGGGACACATGTCAATGTATCCCTTGGTCTCCACCCCTAGTTCACACCGTGAGAGTCCTATGATCCGCCTGCAGGTTGTCCTGGCGCAACCATCCCTTCGGAGGGCCTGATCATAGGATTCGGAACATCGTGAACTCCTAAATAGGATAGGAGCTCTTAGGCTAATCACCAACATTTGTCTTTCCCTTCGGTAGCCTGTTGGTGCGTGCTCTGAGATCTGAAAGTGGGAGGGTTACACTTACAAGGATGAGTTAAAAGTGTTAACAAATCCTTGACCGAACAACGGTGGCTAATGTCTATAGGAATATGAGTTATTCTGGAATTAGAATTAGCTGAGAAATGTCTCATTTCAGAGGAGGAGTACCTGATCACCCTTCGGTGGCTGATATTCTAAACCTCTGAAACATCGTTGCAAAACTAAATCAATAGTTTTAGGGTTCTGTGATTGTCTGTTTTGCTAAATTGATTGGATTGTGTGCAATTGTTTGCTTGTATGATGGGTTAAGGCAAAGATAACTAATACGGTCATTGTCTGTTTGAATTTCAGCAATGTCTTCCTCAATTGTCTCTCTGCTTAAAAATGAGAAATTAACCGGCAAAAATTACGCTACGTGGAAGTCGAACCTGAATACGATTTTTGTTGTCGATGATCTGCGGTTCGTCTTAACGGAGGATTGTCCTCCAGCCCCTGCTTGTAATGCATCCCAAGCAGTTAAGGATGCTTATGACCGCTGGACAAAGGCCAATGATAAGACTCGCGTCTATATCCTAGCCAGCTTATCTGAAGTCTTGGCTAAAAGGCATGAGGGCATGGTAACAGCGAGGGAGATTATGAACTCTCTCCAGGAGATGTTTGGACAACCGTCCTACCAACTCCACCATGACGCTCTCAAATACGTTTATAGTTGTCGCATGAAAGAGGGCACGTCTGTTCGGGAGCATGTCCTGGATATGATGGTCCAATTCAACGTGGCAGAAGCAAACAGGGCGGTCATAGATGAGCGTAGTCAGGTTGCATTCATCTTAGAATCTCTTCCGAAGAGTTTTCTACAGTTTCGAAGCAATGCAATGATGAATAAAATAACATTCAACCTGACTAGCCTCCTGAATGAGCTACAACTCTATCAGTCTCTTCTTAAGAACAAGGGACAGATAGAAGGAGAGGCAAACGTTGTTCACTCTAAAAGAAAGTTCGAGAAGGGTTCATCCTCTGGAACTAAATTTGTAGCCACTTCTTCAAAGAAAACTCAGAAGAAGAAAGGAAACAAGGGGAAAGCTGCCGGTACTGCTGCTAAAAGCAAGGGAAAAACCAAAGCTGTGGCAGATAAGGGCAAGTGTTTCCACTGCAATGTAGATGGACATTGGAAGAGAAACTGCCCAAAGTACCTTGCTGAGAAAAAGAAGGAAAAGGAAGGTAAATTTGATTTACTGGTTTTAGAAACATGCCTGGTAGAACATGATGAGTTTACCTGGATACTTGATTCAGGAGCAACTAATCATGTTTGCTTTTCTTTTCAGGAAAATAGTTCCTTTCGGCAATTGAACGATGGGAAATGACACTCAGGGTCGGAACTGGAGAAGTCATTTCAGCTAAAGCAGTGGAAGCTGCGAAGTTATTTTTTAGAAATAGATTCTTACTTTTAGAAAGTTTGTTAATCGTTCCCAAGATTAAGAGGAACATAATTTCTATTTCATGTTTGATTGAACAATCGTATACAGTTACTTTTGATATGAATGAAGCGTTCATTTTTAAGAAAGGTGTACTTATTTGTTCAGCCAAATTAGAAAATAACTTGTATGTATTAAGACCAACCGAAAACAAAGCACTTTTAAATCACGAATTATTTAAAAATGCTGAAACTCAAAGAAAAAGGCAAAAGATTTCTCCAACAAGTAACAATACTCATCTTTGGCATCTTAGACTTGGTCATATAAACATCGAAAGAATTGGTCGTTTGGTAAAGAATGGACTTCTAAGTAAGTTAGAACATGATTCACTACCACCTTGTGAATCTTGTCTCGAGGGAAAAATGACCAAAAGACCCTTTACTGGAAAAGGTTACAGAGCCAAAGAACCCTTAGAGTTAATACATTCGGATCTATGTGGTCCAATGAATGTAAAAGCTCGAGGAGGGTACGAATATTTCATATCATTCATAGATGATTATTCAAGATATGGTTACTTGTACCTAATGGGACATAAGTCTGAAGCCCTTGAAAAGTTTAAGGAGTTTAAGGCTGAAGTTGAAAACTTGTTAGGTAAATCTATTAAAGTACTTCGATCTGATCGAGGAGGGGAGTATATGGATCAAAGATTCCAGGATTATATGATAGAACATGGAATCCAATCTCAACTCTCAGCCCCTGGTACACCTCAGCAGAATGGTGTATCAGAAAGGAGAAATAGAACCTTGTTGGACATGGTTCGATCAATGATGAGCTATGCTCAATTGCCTAGCTCGTTTTGGGGGTATGCAGTAGAGACTGCAGTATACATCTTGAACAATGTTCCCTCGAAAAGTGTTTCTGAAACACCTTTCGAATTATGGAAGGGGCGTAAACCTAGTTTGCATCACTTTCGCTTCTGGGGTTGTCCAGCACACGTGTTTGTGACAAATCCTAAGAAACTGGAACCTCGTTCAAAACTGTGCCAATTTGTTGGTTACCCTAAAGAAACGAGAGGTGGTTATTTCTGCGACCCACAAGAAAATAAGGTGATTGTATCGACAAACGCCACCTTCTTAGAGGAAGACCACATGAGAGATCATAAACCACGCAGCAAAATAATATTAGGAGAAGCTATTGAAGAGTCACCAAGAGTTGTTGATGAAGCTGGACCTTCAACAAGGGTTGATGAAGGAACTAATTCTTCAGATCCATCCCGTCCATCTCAAACGTTGAGAGTGCCTCGACGTAGTGGGAGGGTTGTATTACAACCTGATCGCTACTTGGGTTTAACTGAAACTCAGGTTGTCATACCTAATGATGGCATTGAGGATCCATTGTCCTATCGACAGGCAATGAATGACAAAGATAAGGATGAATGGGTCAAAGCCATGAACCTGGAAATGGAGTCAATGCACTCCAATTCTATATGGGAACTCGCAGATCTACCAAATGGGGTAAAACCCGTAGGGTGAAAATGGATCTATAAGAGAAAAAGAGATGCAGCTGGAAAGGTACAGACCTTCAAAGCTAGACTAGTGGCAAAGGGTTATACCCAAAAGGAAGGGGTTGACTATGAGGAAACTTTTTCTCCTGTAGCCATGTTAAAGTCCATAAAAATTCTCTTATCCATAGCCACATATTATGACTATGAAATATGGCAAATGGACGTCAAGACTGCCTTTCTGAATGGTAATCTTGAAGAGAATATCTTCATGTCTCAACCCGAAGGGTTCATAGCTCAAGGTCAGGAACAAAAGGTTTGTAAGCTCAATCGATCCATTTATGGATTGAAACAAGCGTCCAGATCATGGAACATTAGATTTGATACTGCAATCAAATCTTTTGGTTTTGACCAAAACGTTGATGAGCCTTGTGTATACAAGAAAGTCAACAAAAGGAAAGTAGCTTTTCTAATACTTTATGTAGACGATATCCTACTCATTGGGAATGATGTAGGATACCTCACTGACGTTAAAAAATGGCTAGCAGCCCAATTCCAAATGAAAGATCTGGGAGAGGCTCAATATGTTCTGGGAATCCAAATCATTAGGGATCGTAAGAACAAAACGCTAGCACTGTCTCAAGCAACGTATATTGACAAAATGTTGTCTCGATATTCGATGCAAAACTCCAAGAAGGGACTACTACCCTTCAGAAATGGGGTACACCTGTCTAAGGAACAGTCTCCTAAGACACCTCAAGAAATTGAGAACATGAGACACATTCCCTACGCCTCAACTGTGGGCAACTTAATGTATGCTATGCTCTGCACTAGGCCTGACATATGTTATGCAGTGGGAGTAGTCAGTAGGTATCAGTCTAATCCAGGGTTGGACCACTGGGGAGCGGTTAAGAATATCCTCAAGTATCTTCGGAGAACGAGGGACTACGTGCTGGTGTATGGAGCTAAGGATTTGATTCTTACTGGATACACTGACTCTGACTTTCAAGCTGATAAGGATTCAAGGAAATCCACATCAGGGTCAGTATTCACCCTCAATGGAGGAGCAGTAGTGTGGAGAAGCATCAAACAAGGATGCATAGCAGACTCAACCATGGAGGCTGAGTATGTAGCAGCTTGCGAAGCAGCTAAGGAGGCAGTATGGCTTAGAAAGTTCTTGACTGATTTGGAAGTGGTTCCGAATATGAACGTGCCCATAACACTATACTGTGACAACAGTGGGGCTGTAGCCAACTCAAAAGAACCTCGAAGCCACAAACGAGGTAAACACATCGAGAGGAAGTATCACCTGATACGGGAGATTGTGCAACGAGGAGATGTGATCGTCACTAAGATCGCTTCAGAGCACAACATCGCTGATCCATTTACGAAGGCTCTCACGGCTAAAGTGTTTGAGGGTCATCTAGAGGGTCTAGGTCTACGAGATATGTATGCCATCTAATCTAGGGCAAGTGGGAGAAATGTATAATGGGTATAAGGATGCCCTAGTTCATTGTATTATTTTAATATACATGACATTTCCAGCTTTAGATTACTGCATTTACATCCCACTAACTAGTGTTTTAGTTCAAGTGGGAGTTTGTTGGGTTTTATGCCATAAAACTCGTAGATAGTGAATGTAACCGTTGACCGGATATTAATGAAATAATATTGATATATTTTTTCATTAAATGTTATTAGTTATTTTATATTTGTTTTTGCCTAAAAATAACCCTAATCCAATAAACTAGACACCCTAGGCTGTATTATGAGTCTTGAACTATATGTAGCGACATATGAGATCATTGTTCAAGAAACTGCCTAAAGGGTCTATAGTATAGGGATAAGACTGGGTGCCTTATCCTGGTGACACTATGGATACGACCCACTTTGTATTTGATACAAACGCTACGATCCAACGCATTCGTGTAGGAGACATGCGAGTGGGGGTATCCTATGCAATGAGTTTGCATAAGACCGGACCGCGAAATAGTAACCACTGGTTATAACACCGTTAACTAGTTGGTTTTCTATTTCACTAGGACGACCTAGACAACTTAGTCTTAATCCTGAGTTGATTATGGACTCCTGCTCATGAGAGATTGTCCTTTGATTTGCATGGGTGAGAGTGGCCAATACGCCGACTCAATAAGCCTACCATTTTGGGGACAAGACCGAGTGGGGAGCTGGGAACATAATCGTACAAGATGTAATTCACTCATTCCCGACTTTAGAGAAGCAGATGAGTGTTCCCTTAAGTGGTTACTCCGAGTCTTGAACAAAGGGCCCTACCCTCTCAATGGCACGAGAGGGTTTTCTGTATGATGGTTGGACCCCAAACAGGTTGTTCATTAGAGGAGAACTGGTACTTAAGGAAATAGAAGTAACCCAGGGGTAAAACGGTAATTTGACCCAGCTGGTGTTACGGACACTCGTGAAGGACTAACTAGTCGATATTGGTCTATGTCCGTGGACACAGAAAATATGTCTGCAGTGAGAAGAGTGCAACTGTGAGTCTATAGTGGAATGTACACATTTAACGAATATTGATTAATTTGGTTAATGAGTTTGACCAATTAATCTCATATCGTTGGAGCTTCTGATCTGCAGGTCCATTAGGTTCCACTGGTAGCTCATAAAGTAATTTGAGGCAACTAAGTAATAAATGTAAATTGAAAATGTTCAATTTACCAAGGGAAACAAATATAATATATATTGATATATTATTATGAGAGAAATTAATATTTGAAGAAATTCAAATATTAATATAAATTTATGGAAGTTTGAAAGAGTTCAAATAATGAATTAATTAAATTAAGGCCTAAAATCTATTTGGGCAAATTAATTAATTCAAGGCCGGAAATTAAATATGTGATATTTAATTGGTGGTTAATTAATTAAAGAATTAATTAACCGGGAATTAATCAATTATGGAAATAATTAATCACTTAAGGAAGTGGTTAATCATTTATGGAAATGATCTAATCACTTATGGAAGTAATTAGTCATTTGTGGAAAAGATTAATCAATTGTGGAATTGATTGATCATGGATTGATTAAATAAGGAATAAGATTGAATCAATTTTGGAAAAGATTGATTTAATTCAATATTTTATTCATGGTCTCTCTTCTATAAATAGAACACTAGACCTAATTGGTCAAGGAGTCTCCCCCCTTGCTCTTAGAATCATAAGACAAGACCTAGAATTCTCTCTAGCCTCCCTCTTAGAGAAAGACTCCCACAAGTCTTTTGCCTCCTAGACTTAGAGACATACCGGTGTAACCTCTGTGGTCATTGTGTCAATCAAGAAGAAATTTCCAGCGATTATAAGACAAGGAGGCTGCTGTGTTTTCGATCGTTGGAGCGTCGTTGGCGAAGAACGGTCAAGTCTACAACGAAGGTTTGTAACGGTTCTTGCCCTTTTCTTTAGAAAAGCATGAAAATAAATTTAGATTTATTTTTCAGCATGTTTAAACCAATTTTCCAGCAACTTTAAAGTGTGTTTAAAGTGTATTTGAGTTTTTCGTAACGGTATTTTAATGTTAATTAATATACGGCGTAAGGTCCTTTCGATGCGCTTCCGCTGCGTGGGGACTTTTATTCCCTTCACCCCATTGCTATAGCCAAGACAATCTCTCTAGTTCAAAACTTTGAGAGTTATCTCAATAGCACCAAGCTGTTGCCAGGAATTCATTCCTTTTAATAAGAACAACAAACGTGATTTGTGACTATGAATCAAGTATTCGGGTAGAATCATCATTCTTCACAAATTACGCTTCCAAGACTAGTAAATCGAATTTACTGTCTTTGGACAAGTTTTCTTTGGCTGAGCAAGGCTCAATGTCACATTCATTAATAACACTTCTTAATGAATTAAACATTTGGGGCATGAGAACATTTCTCTGTTAAGACTAATCTTAAATTATTCGCCACAAATTAATCGTTTAAGTTTGTTGTATAATTACCGTTATAGGTGTAAGACTATGCACATATTTAATCATTGAATCGCTGAAATAACAAATTACTTGATTATTTTTCGCACTAACCCATTACAAGAGCAATACAAACAATTGCATACAATCCAATCAGTTCAACAAAACAAGTAATCAAAGAACACTAAGACTATTGATTTAGTTTTGCAACGATGTTTCAGAGGTTTAGAGCAACATTCACCGAAGGGTGATAAGCTACTCCTCCTTTGAAATGAGACACTTCTCAGCTAATTCTAATTCCGGAATAACTCATATTCCTATAGACATTAGCCACCGTTATTCGGTAAAGGATTTGTTAACACACTTAACTCATCCTCGTAAGTGTAACCCTCCCACTTTCAGATCTCAGAGGCACGCACCAACAGGCTACCGAAGGGAAAGACAACTGTTGGTAATTAGCCTAAGTGACCCTATCCTTTTCAGGAGTTCACGATGTACGAATCCTATGATCGGGCCCTCTGAAGGGATGGTTGCTCCAGGACAACACACAAGCAGATCATAAAACTCTCACGGTGTGACCTATGAGTGGAGACCGAGGGATACGTTAACACGTGTCCCGCTCCCACTTACTATGGGCACTTTCCCCATTCACCTTGTTATTGACCCATGCAAACACTTTCCGAAGGGAGGTCGCGCTTAAACAACACAAAGCCGAGCATGGATCTCACGTTGTAAATATAGGGACGTAGGAGTAAAAAACTCGATTTAAATCAAGTTTTGATGTTACCTCCCACTAAAGTGACCTACCGTATATTTTAGGGTTTATTAACCTAGATAAATCCGGCCAATTCAATTTATCTAAGTCTAATCCTATTATAACTATTATAATGAGAATTTTACTGAAATGTTCTAGGTGAATTAAACTCTTTTAACAAACCTAGCAACATCGTATGTTAACATGACTATGGTTATTTCAACTCAAGTTCCGGGTCTGTTCCTAGGTAGCAGGTGTTCCGTAAACCGTCAGCTTAAATACCTCCAGCCTTAGACAGAACTTAACCGGGAGAGATCCCTTTTAACCATAGTAATGTAAAGTCTTTACTATAAAGATCTAGGTGTGTATTAAACTCTTTTAATAAACCTAGCGACATTGCATGCTTACATAACTGTGGTTAATTCAACTCAAGTTCTGGGTCAGTTCCCAGGTAGGAGGTGTTCCGTAAACCGTCAACTTAAGTACCTCCAGCCTTAGACAGAACTTCACCGGTCGAGTTCCCTTATAACCAATAGTTATGTATGTCTTACTTAGTCATATTAAAACTATTTTAAAAACTAAGCAAGACTTAATTCTAATCTATTAGAATTAACGCGATCTTAGGTCTAATTAATTTTAAACATTTTAAAATTAATTCATTTACCTATGATCCTATGTTTGCATGCAATCTTTATTATAGGTTGAGGGTTTCTAATCATCAATTTTAAACTATTCAAAATTTTAATGATTAGTCCTATAATCATGCATACTATAGTTTTAAAATAATTAACAATCATATTCAAGTTAATATAATAAAACTATATATATTGCCTTGCATTGCATGAATTTTAATATAACAATTATATTATGCTATGGATGTTTCATGCTCAATGCAACTTTGATTTCCTTATTAAATAATTATAACAATTATAATATTGCCAATGAAGGTAAATCAAAGTAGCATGCTGCAAACAACTTATTAAATATAAGTCTTTATATTTAATTAAGGCCCCGTTTGATAACCATTTGGTTTTTGGTTTTTGGTTTTTGGTTTTTAAGCTTATAAACACTATTTCCAACTCTAAGTTTCTTTGTTTTTTCATCTACTTTCTTCCCATGTTTTCAAAAACCAAGCCAATTTTTTAAAAATAAAAAAAAATAGTTTTCAAAAACTTGTTTTTGTTTTTAGAATTTGGTTAGGAATTCAAGTGTGTCTTTAATAACAATGAAAACTATGGTAAGGAAATTTAAAGAAAACAAGCCTAATTTTCAAAAACCAAAAATAAAAAACCAAATGGTTATCAAACGGGGCCTAAGTAATTTCATGCATCATGCTATTCCATTTTTCATGATTTTAATATAGCTCAACTATATATTAAACAACTCATGAAAATAAACCATGCATTTCAATCCATACATTATAACTAATTATAATATATATAAAATGCATGAGCATGCTTTATAACCTAAGGTGGGATTTTAAATCTAAATGACATCCATAAAGCATTTAAATAGCGTATAAACCGATTAATTGGCCCCTAGGATAAAATAAAGCACATAAATTACAATAATTTAAGCTATTTTATATATTTAATATGAATTCATAAATTCTAAAAACGTATCTCATAAATAAGAGATCCTACTGATACAAATCAAAAGTTAAAAAATCTATTAAATACAAAATTAAATGTTTTGATGTGTATTTGACATTTTTTTAAGTTGGATTTTTTTTTTTTTTGACAATATATGGGTTGGGGGGATTCGAACCACAAACCTCATGTCAGTTGAACTATGTTCTTGTTGGCAAGTTAAAGGATCTATTGAGTACAAATGTTGATGATGCCAATGGAAATATTGTCGATGTCTCAATTTTGTGAAAATGTCGATGAAATGTTTATGTTGATGGATATTTATGGAACAGCTTTGTAAAAACATTTAGAGTGTGTTTGGTATAACTTTTCAAGTGTTTAATTTTGAAAACAATTCATTTTGAAAAAATTTCTAGTGTTTGGCAACTACTAAAAATGACTTATTCAAAAATGAGATTGATAAATAAACCATTTTGAGAGAAACACTTGAAACCAACTTTTTTTAAAAAAAATGTTTAGTATACAATAACTTGGGTATAAAAACACATATGAGGAAATGTAACCAAACATATGGGTGTTTAAATTCGAAACAATTTTTATACAAAATGTTTTTTAAAAAATGCATTCTTGAAAAACATTTAAATTAAAATGTATTCCAAACGGACCCTTAAGCATTACACCATTTTTAAATAAGTTTAATTTTCGTATTATTTGTATTATGTCCGCATTAGTGATATTTATTGATATTTATATTATATTTTGTTGATTCTGTGATGTTATTAAACCTATAAACATGATGAAAATAACAAAAATTAACCTAGATACAATTTTAACAATTTAGAGTTTAGAAACTTACTAAATACAACTTGAAACATATTCAAGGGCAAAACTTACAATTTGACCGTCTTTTAAAATTTACTCATTGAGTCAAGTATAAGGGTGGAAAAATAATTTTACCCTAATAATAAGCTTGTTAGATACCTATTAATTGTCTACTCTAAAAAGTTGGTTCCCGAGAACACCAAAATGACCTATACATCAATAAGACTCAAAATTAGTCAATTTTCACAAATAATAACATTAGGATAAACAAGATTTATGGAAATAATTAGCACTAATTTGGTGCTATAATGATCTCAAGTCTAGATATGAAGAAGTTTGCTTAACAAAATGATTCACTAACAAAAGATCACCGAAAAAAAAACTCAACCTACATTCTTCATATTTCCATACAAAAACGGGGTTGGGAGCCTTGTCGAAATCATTGATGCATCCAAGCTGACAAATAAAAAGAAATAAAATATGTAAGCATGAGAATAAATAATTGAATTAGAGAAGATACAACTCAAATCAACATGAACAACTCATCAAAATCTATGAAACTAAACCTACAACAACAAAAACTTGAAAACTTATCTTATATCATCAAAACTTTTTAACTAAACAAACTAATGAAAAATAACAAACATGAACACAAGTACACTTATGAGAAATAATGAACACAAACTTATCAATGTAAGAAACCATTTTTATTAAAAGAATTAAATCAAAACAAGTGAAACGAAAATTTTAAGAACTTAATGAAACTAAACTTATGAACATCACAACAACTACACTAGTTAAAATGCTTAAGTGCAAATAGGTATCGATCTTCCTAAACCCATTAACTAAATGAAAAATAAGTGAAACTAAACTTTCAAAAACACAATAACTCGTTAAAAGAACTAAGTAGAACAAGGTATTGACCCCCCCCCCCCCCCAAATAGAATAACTTAACAACTCGAACTCAGGAACTCAAACTTCGCAAATAGAACAACTCAAAAAAATAATAAACTCCCTAAACACTTATCCCATATATCATGGAGACCATTTGCAATGAAATAACTCAACTCAACAACACCATGACAACTAAACATATCAATGAAAACAAGTAAACTCGTTAAAATAACTAAGTGCAACAAGGCATTGACCCCCCTAAAGAGAATAACTTAGGCCCCGTTTGATAACCATTTGGTTTTTGGTTTTTGGTTTTTGAAAATTTGGCTTGTTTTCTTCCAATTTTCCTACCATGGTTTTCATATTTGCCAATGACACATTTGAGTTCCTAGCAAAATTCTAAAAACAAAAACAAGTTTTTGAAAACTACTTTTTTTAGTTTTCAAAATTTGCTTGGTTTTTAAAAACAAGGAAAGAAAAGTATTAGCAAAACATAGAAACTTGTAGGGGAAGTAGGATTTCTAAGCTTAATTTTCAAAAACCAAAAACCAAAAACCAAATGGTTATCAAACGGGGCCTTAACAACTCAAAACTTAGAAACTCAACTTTGCAAATGGAATAACTCAACAAAAATAAACTCCCTAAACACTTATCCCAAATATCATGGAGACCATTTGCAATAATTAATTATGATTGACCAGGTAATAAAATAATGAATTGCACAACATGTTATAGATATATTTTTTGTGTGCTTATAGGATATAAAGACATTTGCTTCAAAATATAAGAAAACGAGCCTTTAATATCTTGAAGCATCTCTCGATCATATTACGAAGTGATGAGCGTATCGATAGTAGAATATTTTTTTTGTACCCTTATAATTGACATCTATCATTTCTAAAGTCATGTAAATGATATCTTTCTCCACAATAAAGTAATAGAAATTCAGACGTTCTTGTATAACCAAAATCAATAAGATAAAATCAATTTGTTTTATAAAAAATAATAACTTTTATTTAATAAAAATTATAATATATACATATATAACGTAATTTAGAATGCTTAAATTAACACAAACTATTGGAAAAATATCTTAATTATTTTTAAACAATATCTTAATTTTTTTTAGATGGTAAAAAGATCCCTTCCATTAATCCAAAGATCACTGAAAATTGGGACATTTTTTTTTATTAATATTGGTATTTTAAAAACTTTTTATTAAAATATAGTAGTTTTGAAACTTATTATATAAATATTGTTGTTTTAATTCCCGATGATAAGTTGTCTCTTCAAGAGGCGACCTACTGACGTGACAACGGATTTGAAATTTTAAAAATGTTTGTTAACGTAGGTTGTCTCTCGACGTGAGATTTTCAATGAAGCAGCGCGTTGTCAAGTTCTTTCTGATTAGCGCGTTTTTTCGATTTTCAAAATAAACGTCTGTTAATGTAGGTCGTCTCTCGTCTGTTAACATAGTTTGTTTAGCGTGTTTTTCCGATTTTCAAATTCTTTGCCACGTCAGCAGGTCGTCTCTGACATTAAAACGTGGATTAAAACTACAATATTATAATAAAAAATTTCAAAACAACTTTATTTTGATAATAAGTTTTTTAAAGTATAATATTAAGGATAATTGTAATGGGTGGCAAAAGTTGAGTGGTTAATGGCAAATATAGCAACTTTTATAAAATATTGCAAATATGGCAAAGTTTTTAAATCGTTTTTTTAAATCCCCGTTTTGCCCCTGTTTTTTTTTTTATTCCATCATTGATAGAATCTATTAGTAACAATGATAGATTCTATCAGTCATGTTGGAGACAAACTTTATCGATTCTAATTTACTGATTCTATTATGAATTGCTAATTATAAGTTATTGTCTGAGTTGTTGTGTATTGATTTTGAGATTAATTACAGGATGTAGAGGAAAAATGGTAGGAAAAAAAAGTTGGTTTTGATTCTATCACTGATAGAATTCTATCAGTGATAGAAAATCTTTCTATCATTGATATATTGATATAAAATCTTCTATCACTGATAGATTCTATCATTGTGTTGGTTTAAACGGGATAACATGCAAAACTTAACGAAAATACAGCAAGAACAACAAGTAAATCTTAGAAAACTCAGCCAATCTTATTAAGAATCAAGACATAATTCCAATCAAACGATCTAAACGAGATTAGCTACGCATAGATGAAGTAAAATCAATAATAGACATGAAAGAATCCATAAAATATGACCAAGAATGGTCTACAACAGTGCTGGAATGTAAAAGAGGCAAAAGGAATCGTAAAAGGACCAAAATTCTAACCTAACGGCGGACTAAACTGAGGCTACATATATATAGAAAATACGGCGGCGTCGAGACGCCAAGGGAGCATCAAGACGCCGACCTTGATACTTGGCTTTCTGCTTTAACTCTCGGTTTTGTCTTGCTTCTTATCGGTACGGGGCTTCAATCTTCGGCTTTTGGTGTCATTCTTCAGGCCCGCTTCAACACAATTGGGTCTTTTCACCTCCTCGCCGTTCAAGACACCAAGATGGCTTCAAAAATCCGTAATTGGCCCGAATTAACACCAATTAGCATGATCGGCTCCCGACATAGCCTAAGCTCAATTATCCTGTAAATAAGACAAGTAAAGCATAAAATAACTCTAACAAGCTTAGATTAGAGACGATAAAATAGGACTATTTAGGTCTTATCAAATACCCCCAACCTAAATCTTGCTAGTCCTCGAGTAAGACACACACAGACCAAAGAGAAAGACGTTGTGCATGTAATTGAGAAGTGATTTAATCCTCAAGACTCAAATATTCCAAAAACTAAAGCAATTAAGAGACATTCGCAAGAGAGACAAATCAAAATTTTTCAAAGATTATCTTGCACAAGAGAGCTCCATCCCACCTAAAGAAGACTTTACTAGCCTGGGATTGGTTTACTCAACTCCCATCCTATCTTCCCCTTACACTGGCACTAAGGTTTTGCTAAAAGGCCCAAATGGAACAGGTTAGGATGCTTCCTCTTGCCTAGGTGCCTGATCAAGGAATTCCTTTTTTTTTTTCCTCTCTATTTTTTTTCTTTTTGCTATTTTTTTTCTCTCTCTCTTTTTTTCTTTTTGCATTTCTTTTGGATGGGGCACTAGCTTTCACACTACAGTGCAGGGACCCATAACCCAAGTTTTACTCTTGGTTGGCCTAACTGATCACACTGCAGGTAGCTCTTTTTACCCCTATGCGTTTAGGCTCAATACAAGCATGCCTTTTCTTTTCTCTCAAAGTAAAGATGGCGAACATATGATTTTTCTTTTGGCTCGCGCTCACTGACTTACTTTTCCACTCTTTTTTTTTTTGCAGGCATATTTTCTTTTTCTCTCCTAGGCAAGACTCCACATACTATTTTGCAAAAAATTTAGACTTTCTCGCTTAACCTTACACCTATCGGGGTGACAAAAGGAATATGAGCTAAGTAACTCGCTCCTAAGCATTCAAGTCCTACTTTAAAGCAAGATAGACACCCAACATGTGCAAGACATATCAAAGAAAAGTCTTAAAAAGGCTCCTTTTTGAACACTCTCGGTCACAACTCATCGAAAGCAATAAATTTTCGAAAAAATTTGAGTCAATCCTAGGAAATCATCATCACTTAAACAAGCATATACACAACAAACATGCAAGACATTCAATAAGTACCAACGTTGGCCTGACGCTTAGATGCTCAAGGCCCAATAGGAATGTAAAATACAATTCCCCACCCCCAACCTAAAATTTACATTGCCCTCAATGTAATAAATCATGAAGAATAAGACAATGTATAGGGAAAGAATAAAACTTCCCTGAATATTGCGCTCTTGGGTGGTGAATCGCGTTTCTCTACAAATATAGAGGCATCGCTTTGGTACCGCCATTCCTAAAGGACAAACAAAAACAAGGAAACAGACATAAAAGCAACTAATAAAAATAAACCTATCTAAGAATTTGAAATAACAGAAAGCAGTAAAGTTATAAGGTGCAAATGTTTAAGGTCGTTTGCTCGACCACACTCTCCTCTATTTTTTTAGGGAGGCTTCTCTCCACAAGTCCAAAATACATTGTTTTTAGAAATCTCTTGTTTTAGTAATTTCGGGGCCTGTAAGGAAGAATCAGTAGAAGCAGAAAAAATATCGAAAGCAGAGGTGGGCTAACAGAAAATGCGCCCAACCCTAATCCTAGAAGATGAACACTTGATGACTCCACTAGATTTATCAGTAAGGGTTATCTGGTGTTCATCAACTACATCAATTAACTCTCCGTCTAAGTCAGGGCATCTAACAGCAGAAGAATGCATCTCATTATTGGCGACCATGCATGATTTAGAATTTAAAGTGCGATCATTCATTGGGTCAGGTTCAAGCATATAATATTCAATAGAAGATGCATGAGGATTTTCAATGTCATAAAAAATGTTAAAGTACAGGGTTTTATCCTGAAATCCTACTGATACAACACCCTCATCCACATCGATAACAGTCTTGGCAGTCTTCATAAAGGGATGGCCAAGAAGTATCGTGGCAGAAGATGGATTGTAATCAGGGTTAGGTGTATCCAAAACAAAGAAGTCAGCAGGAAAAAACAAATCCTCCACCCTAACTAAAACGTTTTCAACTATTTCTAGAGGTTTAATGCAAGACTTATCTGCTAGCTGAATGACTATGTCAGATGTTTTAATATCAGTTAAATTCAATCTTTTATAAACAGACACAGACATAACATTAATCGATGCTCCTAAATCTAACATGGCATATTTTATCTTGCAATCTCTGATCATACACGGTAAAGTAAACATGTGACGGAACTGACTCCAAGTTTGGTCGGAGTGGTACTAGCTTGTTGGTCGACGACCTGAGTAAGAACGAACAAACTCAGGCGCGTCGGTGTCGTGGAGCTCGCGTCAAAGCAAATTTATAGTCCACGGTCACCAAACTACTTTGCAGTAGTAGTGGCCAGGGTCGATCACAGGGGACAGCCGGTTCACTTCTAATCTCTTTTGTGTTGTGGGGTGATAAAGAAAAGGGGGTTTGAGACGGATGGTGAAAATTGTGGGCGAAGGATGGACGTAAGAAGGTAAACTGACAGAAAGTCAAAGGATAAGAAGATAAACTGACAGAAAATTAAATGACAGAAAAGTAAATGACAGAAAAAGTAAATGGGGAGGTTGGTCAATCTCACCTTACCACTCGTTAAAGCTGAAGACACTCAGGATTAGTACATTTAATTTTTACTCATTGATTAGTAGATAATGATTTATATGCAAGATGTCTATAGGTACTCTAAATCAATTGATTCGATCCCAACGTCAATCGATTCAATTACTAGCTACTAATCAACTAACCTTACGAACCCGTCAAGTTAATTAATTAAGCATCTGCATTAAGAACTAGATACCCCTAAGGCGCTAACCCATCGGACCCGCTGAGCTAACATGCAATTAATCAATAAACTAACCTGGCCACAGTCAATAAATTAATCAATCGTTGCTCTAGACTAGAACACTCATAATCAACTAGAGAAACATCTAATTAATCACAAGCATCGATTTAGATTCCTAGATCTATCGTGTCAGCAACAAAGTCAGAGTCTGCTCTTGGGACCCGTGCTCACGAATCAATCTAACGCTAACTATTGAACTAACCATCCATCAGCTAAGTGGAAATCAGTTCTTTAGTAGATTATTAACATACAAGCTGCGAGTTAGGGCGTCAATCTAACCTACTGCACATGCTAATTATAAGAGCGGGAATCTAAATTCACAAACAACCAATAAATCATGCATAAAGTTCAAGAATCTCAAGATAATCAAGGAATCACATCAGAATGCTCATAGATCTCATAAAAATACAAATGTACTTACAATCCCAAGGTCCCAACTACAACGAACGGTGCTTAGACGGCCATAGACAAGCCTAATCTAAGCCCAAGGCTCGAGAAACCAACCTAATCTCCCTAGAAACTATAAAGTATAGAAGAAAAGTGAAGAAATCGGAGTTAAACCGAGAGAAACGGCTGCTAAACACCTCAATTGGCGCTTCCCTCTTCTCCAAGCTGCTAAGGAGACCTCCTCCAAAACTTCCACCTCCAAACTCAGCTGCTGCCCTAAAACAGAAGCTGGTGTTTAAATAAACGTGTTGGCGTCGAGACGTCGACGCTGATTTTCGCGGTCCCGTGTTCGGAGCGTTGAGATGCCGGAAGATGACGTCTCGACACCATCTTTCGGGTCTCCAAGAGTGGGTTGCTTCAAAACTTGATCCATTTGGCGTTGAATTCGAGTCCCGAGCACTCCACTAAGGTCTTTTCACCGCCCCTACATCCAATGGGCTTCAAGATGGATCAAAATCGCGCTAAAGACCTCGAATTAACACCAAAATTGAATATGGGATCCGTTGAAGCTCTTGGCATTAAATTCCTACAAAACATAACTTTAAGCAAAATAATTATCGTAAAACTAACAAGATTAGCACAAATAATCATGGGCAATCGGGTCCCATCAACATGCCAGGATCAGAACACTTTACAGGTAAGTCTTCAGAAAGTAATGCACTTACATTTTCACTAGCCTCTTCTTTACCTGAGGACTTTTCCTTACCTTCATACCAAATCTTTAAGAATTCAACATAGGCTGGGATCTTCAGGATTGCCTCAAGCAATGGAATGTTCACCTTGACTTTTCTAAAAACATCTAAATCATCCTGCACACTTGGAGTAGCAGGGTCAATGAAGTTCACAAATGAAGTAAGAAAAGAATCTTTATCATTTAAATTTAAAGAAGAAACTTTGCCAGAAGAAATAGAAAACTTATCAGAGACAGCCGGGCGTCCAGGGGGACAGTCAGGTGTGGCCACTCCACTCCACACTACATTCAGGTTCGCCTTAGGATTTACCTCAGGTTGGGCAGGCAGCTTACCAGAGCTTTTATTGTTCATTTTACTGACTTGGGTTGCCAGCTGAGTGATTTGGTTTCCCAAATTCTGAATGGCATTCCTGGTCTCTTGCTGAAACTGTAAAGAGCTGTCAGTAAGTTTCTTAAGTGCCTCATCGAAGGATGTCCCTGAAGCCGAGGTGGAAGCTTGATTCTGTTTGAACATCAGTGGCTTTTATTGGTTCCCATAACTAAAATTTGGATGGTCTCTCCATCCTGGATTGTAGGTGTTGTTGTATGGGTTGTACTGCCTTTGATTCCCATTGAATCCATCAATGGCATTCACCTCTCCATTGTCTTGTATTTCAGGGCAGGCATTGGTAGTATGGGTAGTCATCGAGCAAAGCCCACAAGCTTTCGCCTGCACCTTTTATGAACACAAAGAGCGAACAAGTTTAGTTAATTCATTCATTTCAGAGTGCATTTCGCTTACCTTACTTTTTGTGGCGGCTTGCACAACTACAGGTGGTCCTCTCGTCCCGAATTGCTGAGAGTTCTCAGCCATACTTCAAATCAGTTGTCTAGCCTCAACAGGGGTCTTGTTGACTAGTGCTCCTCCACTAGCGGCATCCACCATACTTCGATCCATTGGTAATAACCCTTCGTAAAGATACTGAATCAACAACTGATCCGAGATCTGGTGATGTGGAAAACTGGCGCACAAACTCTTGAACCTCTCCCAATATTCATGGAGTGTCTCCCCAGTGATCTGCGAAATCCCATAGATCTCTTTCCTGATGTTTGCAGCTCTGCTGGCAGGGAAGAATTTCTCCAGGATCTGCTTCTTCATCTCGTTCCATGTACTGATAGAGTCGGAGGGAAGGTAATATAGCCAATAATTCGTTGAATCTTTTAGCGAAAAGGGGAATGCCCTCAGGTTCAACGCTTCCTCTGTCACTTCATGAGGTCTCATACCAGAACATACTATGTGAAATTCCTACAAACGCTTGTGCGGGTCTTCTCCTGCACTACCACGAAAAAAAGGGAGTAAGTTTATTAAACCTGACTTTAATTCAATGTTACCTGCCGTCTCGGGGTAGGTAATACAGAGTGGTTGTTGGTTCAGATCTGGTGCTGCTAGCTGCCTCAATGTTCTCTCTGCCATGGTTGGTGCTTCAACCTCGCCGAGATTATTAACTCTTCTCCTTCTTGCTTGCCTTCTAAATCTTGTTTCCGCTCTAGAAATTTCAGGTTCAAATCTAAGATTGTTTCCCTACGAAGAACGTGTGATCATAAACCATGCAAACAAGAATTAAAAACACAAAATCCTAAAAATACTAGGAAAAATGCCCTTCCTTGACAACGGCGCCAATTTGACGGAAACCTGTTGATAAGGGTCAAAAATATACCTATTTTACCCTTATATTTAGCTCATTTCTTGGTCAAATATTGAGTGTTTAGGTCAATTTACTATTCCTGAGCTCAAAATATGTTTAAATTGATGAGTTAGGGTGTTGAGAATTACTTTTGTCGAATTTAACTCATTTGTGCTTAAAAAGACTTGATTTTAAGAGAATTTGACTTAGTTTGTTGTTGTGCAGAAAAACAGAGGAAAAGCTGGAATTCCCCAGAAATGCGATCGCATTTCTGGGAAGGCAAAAATGAAATGCGACCGCATTTCTGGAAAAACAGAGGCCGTTCCGAGTCGCACGCGGGTCGTTGTTGACGAGTCTTCTTCGCACCTAACCGGTTGTTTTGACCCCGAAACTAACTGGGCAACCTTCCAGCACCTATTTCGCAGCTTCTCAACCATTTTCTACACTATTTAAGCTCGAGATTCGAAGTCAAATTCAAGCAGAACTCACTTGGAAGAAAAGGGTGGTGACAGAACCCTGGCTCGACGCCAATGAGTAAGGATGCCCGAGGTCCTTCTTAGATGACCAAATTCTAACCCAAGAGAGAGTTAGACATCAAACCTTGTAGTTTGTAGAGAGTTTCACCCATTCCCACCTTGTAAAAGTGAGAGAGTGGAGTGTCTTAGCGAACTCTAGAAGGATTGTGTAAACAAAAAACCCATAATATTTAGCTATCTCCTTTATTTCCAGCTCTTGAATCTTTTCATTACTTTGTATTCTTTACATTATTATTTCAATGAAAATGTGTTCATTTGTTTTTTATCCCATCATGAGTAGCTAAATCCCGTTGAGGGGTTCAATGTGGTGAATTCCCTTAGGGTTTAATGGCTTGAAAGTACTTTATTTGCTTAAGTTGTGTTTAATGCATGTCATTCTTTATTGATTATCACTCTAATCTTGCTGAGTTTAATTTGATCACTTAGACTTTGCATGCTATGTGAGTTTGATCTCGAAAGGGACAAACGATATCGGTTCTCATAAAGGTGATATAGGAGAAAAAGCTCGAAAGAGATTGTTCGGCAGTATAGGGCAAGCTGCCTAAGGCACCCTATATCGACCATAGGGTTATAGGTTGCATTCGTGAATTATCTATGTCGGAGTCGAGTCTCAGAAATGGGCATAACGGTACTCGCTTAGCCTTCTAACGATTTTTTGGAAACAAGGGCCAAAAAGAAGTTAAATCTGACCCAATGCATTGAATACACTTAAGTTAGATATTGCACAAGTATGGTTGTTACCTTAGGGAGGAATCCATGTTGAATACCTCGTTTTATTTTATTGTTATTCTTTATTATTTTATTGCTTGTTTTATCTATCTTTTCAAAAACCCAATCAATCAACTTATTTTCTTTGGTTACCTTTTTCAAAAGCAATCATTTGAGCAGTTTCTTCATCAAATCTGAATTTCCAGTTTAGTCCTCGTGGGATCGATACCCTTGGAATACTTCTAAGGTTTTTTTTATTACTACGTGCGACAGTGTATACTTGCACTTAAGTGTTAGCTGAATTATTCTTTATTTATCTCACTTATCATCTTATCTCACATCCATCTATTCAGCTGACGACGCACCACCTGTCGCGGGGATCGCCAAATAAATTTATAATCCATGACACTACAACTATTCTGTAGAAATAGTGGTCGGGGTCGAACACAGGGAAGGGGACCTAGCAGTTGTAGAATTTCGTGCTTATGAAAATGGGGGGATTTTTGGAATGAAGGACAAGCAAAAGTAATAAAGTAATTAAATGCTGAACTTTAAAAGACAGAGAACTAAGCATGCAGGAGAGAAATTAGACGGAAACAATAACATGAAAAGGGATCGTTGGATTGGGATTTATTATGCTTGATTCTAATTCGTTGGCTTCCTAGTTTTCTCTAATAATTGTTCTAAGCTGATTTCATTAGTCTGGTCGGCTTCTGGGTTACTCGGAGGACCACCCTACACTAACCTGTGTTAATTAACTTGCTAACCGTGAATTCTGCAATTAACAAGATTAATTAATATAAACTCTATCGCTCGCCACCCCTTATACATAATTTAGCAACCATCCGAGACCTCTGCAACGGTTACTGATTATATCTTACTAGTTAATTAACAAGCAATTTCGCAACTACCTATTAAAACTAGCCGCTTTGGAATCGTGGGTTCGGAATCGTAAGAACCAAATTCAAATGCAATTTAGATTTAATTCCTACAACCTTTAACATGCATCCTAGGCCTATCAAGGGTTGTCTCGCGTAGAGAGTGGCTTGCCTCAACCTAGTGGCTATTGAAAAATAACTGATAGAATACACAAGTGGTAATCACATAGGGCGTCAATCCTAATAGACTAGCCTCATGTATTGGTTTAAACGGGATGACATGCAAAACTTAATGAAAATACAGCAAGAACGACAAGTAAAACTTAGCCAATCTTATTATGAATCAAGACATAATTCCAATCCAATGATCTAAACGAGATTAGCTACTCATAGATGAAGTAAAATCAATAATAGACATGAAAGAATCCATAAAATATGACCAAGAATGGTCTACAACAGTGCTGGAATGTAAAAGAGGCAAAAGGAATCGTAAAATGACCAAAATTCTAACCTAACGGCAGACTAAACCGAGACTACATATATATATAGAAAATACGGCAGCGTCTCGACGCTGCGAACTTCTCACTCCGGATGATTTTCACATCGGCGTCGAGACGCCAAGGGCAGCGTCTCGATTCCGACCTTGATACTCGACTTTCTGATTTAACTCTCGGTCTTGTCTCGCTTCTTCTCGGTACGGGGCTTCAATCTTCGACTTTTGGTGTCATTTTTCAGGCTCGCTTCAACACAATTGGGTCTTTTCACCTCCTTGCCGTCCAAGACACCGAGATGGCTCCAAAACTCCGTAATTGGCCCGAATTAACACCAATTAGCGTGATCAGCTCCCGACATAGCCTAAGCTCAATTATCCTGTAAATAAGACAAGTAAAGCATAAAATAACTCTAACAAGCTTAGATTAGAGGCGATAAAATATGACTATTTAGGTCCTATCAGTCATTCCACTAAAGACCCACAACTGAACTCTCTCACTGTAGAACATTTCTGTGTCCACGGATATAGACCTATACCGATAAGTCAATCCTTCACGAGTGTCTGTAATCAATGCTAAGTAAAATTACCGTTTTACCCCTGTGTTACATCTGTCTCCTTAAGTACCAGTGCTTCTCTAATGAACAGCCTGTTTATGGTCCAACCAATAAACAGAAAGTCCCTCTCGGGCCAGTGAGAGGGCGGGATCCCTTTGTTCAAGTCTCGGAGTCACCACTTAAGGGAACATTCATCTACTTCTCCTAGAAGTGGCAATGAGTGAATTTCTTCTTGTGTTGTCATGTCCCCAGCCTCCCACTCAGTCTTGTCCCCAAAAAGGAAGGCATATTGAGTCGGCGTATTGGCCACTCTCACCCATGCTAACCAAAGGACAATCCCTCATGAGAAGGAGTTCATGACACACTCAGGATTAAGACTGAGTTACCTACGTCATCCTATTGAAACAGTAACCTAACTAGTTAACGATGTTATATCTAGTGGTTTACTATTTCATGGTCCGGTCTTATGCAAACTCATTGCATATGATACCCCCGCTTGCATGTCTACTACAAAGCGGGTCGTATCACATAGTGTTACCAGGATAAGGTACCCAGCCTTATCCTCGTACTATAGACCTTTTAGGTTGTTACTCGAACATTGATCCCCGTATGTCCCCACATACTAGTCCAAGTTACATACAAACAACCTTGGATCTTAGTTTATTGGATTTGGGTCAAATTGTGCAATATTTAACAATAACACTTTATTGTAGAAACTCAATAGCACTTTATTGAAACAAGTATACAATTTGTTTACATTCACTATCTACGAGTTTTAGGGCATAAAACCCAACAATCTCCCACTTGAACTAAAACTCTAGTTTAGTGGGATGTACAATAATCTATACAGCAGTGGTTGTATAAATACATGTATAAAACATATACAATGTACAAATACAATAAACCAGGGCATCATTATACCCATTACATAATGGTATCACTTTACCCATTACATTTCTCCCACTTGCCCTAGATTTCATCTTTGTACATAACTCGTAGACCTAGACCTTCTAGATGACCCTCATACACTTTAGCCGAGAGAGCCTTTGTGAATGAATCAGCAATATTCCATTCAATACAATGTGCCTGCTTGTCTTGGGTTGCGAGGTTCTTCTGAATTTGCCACAACACCACTGTATCACTATAAAGTGTGATGGTCAAGTTCACATTTGGAACACATTCCAAATCAATCAAAAACTTCCTAAGCCATACAATCTCTATCGCTGCTTCACAAGCAACTATGTTTTCGGCCTATACGGTCAAGACTGTAACTATGTCATACTATAGCTCCATCGTAAAGAGTGACCACAAATACTGATGTAGATTTCCTCAAATCCTTATCAATCTTAAAATCTGTGTCAATGTATCCTGTAAGGATCAAATCCTTGGTCCCATACACGAGCATATAGTTCCTCGTTCTCCTTGAATACTTGAGGATATTCTTAACGGTTTTCCAATGATCAAATCTTGGATTAGATTGATACTTACTGACAATCCTTATTGCATAGGGCATTCGTCTCATGTCCTCAACCTCTTGAGGTGTCTTAGGAAACAGTTTCTTAGACAAAAGAATTCCATGTCTGAAAGGTAGTGAACCCTTATTGGAATTCTGCATCTTATATCTAACTAACATTTTGTAGATACAAGACACTTAAGACAAGGCTAGCTTTTTATTCTTACGGTTCCTAACAATTTGAATCCCAAGCACAAACTCAGCTTCTCCCAAATTTTCATTTGAAAATGAGCTGCCAGCTTATTTTTCTAGTCAGTAAGATAACCTTCATCATTCCCAATGACTAGGATATCAATCATTTACAACAGTAATAAAGCTACTGAACTATTGACGATATTCTTGTTAAGACAAGATTCATCAATGTTCTTATCAAAGCCAAAAGATTTGATCACAGTATCAAATCTTATATTCCAAGATTGAATTGCTTAGGTCAATCCATGAATGGATCACTTAAGCTTGCAAACCCTTTTGCTTTTGATCTTGCTAAATGAACCATTCTGGTTGAGACATGTAGATACTCGTAACGTCTCGTTTCCTCTTGTAGTTCCATTTGCAACCTATAGGTTTTACCCCATAAGGTTGATCTACAAGATCCCAGATAAAATTGAAACGCATAGATTCCATTTCCAGGTGCATGACTTTAATCTACTGGTCCTAGTTAACATCATTCATTGCCTTGCTTTAAGACAATAGATCCTCAATGCCATCATCAGATATGACTATCTCGGCTTCAGTTAAGCCCATGTAATGGTCAGGTTGTAGAACAACCCTCCCACTACATCGAGGCACTCTCAACTCTTGAGATAGATGTAACTAACCAGTTGTATCGGCCCCATCAACAACTCTTGTTGATATTTCTGTAGCTTCATCAGTTAATTTACTTAAAACGATCTTACTTTGTGGCTTATTATTTCTCATGTGGTCTTCTTTTGAGAACGTAGCATTTGTCGGTACAAATTCTTTATTCTCTTGTGGATTGAAGAAGTATCCACATCTCTCGTTTCCATGAGGTAGCCTACGAATAGGTATACTTTTGAATAGTGTTCCTAAAAATAACGTAAACCACTTTTACGTCTTATCCACAAATCAAAAGATGTTTCAGAACCATTTTTTATGGAACATTGTTCAAAATACACACTACAGTCAACACTGCATGACCCCAAAACGAGTAAGGCAATGAACATAATTTATAAATAGCTCATCATGGACCGAACCATATCTAATAGGGTTTAATTCCTCCTATTTGATACACCGCTCTGCTGAGGTGTACCAGTGACTGAGAGTTGGGATGTAATTCCATGCTCTATCAAATAGTCTTGGAATCTCAAGTCCCATAAACTCAACACCTCGATCAAATCGAAGTGCTTTTATTATCTCACCTAACAAGTTTCCAACTTTAGTCTCACACCACTTTGAATATCTCAAGAGTTTTAGACTTAAGTTGCATTAGGTTGACATACCCATACCTTGAATAATTATCTATAATATAGATGAACTATTCATGCCCTCCCACTGCTTTAACATATTGGACCACAAGGATCCAAATGTACAAGCTCTAAGGGCTCTTTGGCTCTATAGTTTCTTTCAAGGAAAATAACCTATTAGTCATATTGCCCTTAAGGCATGACCTACAAGGTAGTAGAGAGTCATCTTCTAACTTGCTTAGAAGTCTACTTTTTACCAAGCTCTCAATCATATTGAGGTAAATATGGCCTAACCTTAAGTGCCAAAGAAAGGTATTTTCCTTCAGGAGAAATCCTTTGCCTCTCATTTCTTCGTGTAGTAGCAGCCTCAAACAACTCAATGTTCATGACTGTTTTACTCTTGATTAGTCTTAAAACATTTATGTTATTTTTCAATTTAGCTGAACAAAAGTTATCTCCCTTTCTTGAAATGAACTGAGTTAGCAGGGAAAGGTACAGAGTAACATTGTTCCAGCCAATAAGATACAGAAATCAAATTTCTTTTGATCTTAGGAATTACATACTCATTATCTAATAATATGTATTTGTTCCCAATGGGAAAAATAACTTAATGTTCCCCATTGCTACAGCCAAGACAACCTCTCTAGTTCCAACTTTGAGAGTTGTTTCATCAACAGCAAGCTGTTGCGAGGAACTCATTCCTTTAAGAGAAGAACAAACAGGCTTAAGACAATAATGCACGTATTTTATTATTGAATTGCTTAGGCCCCGTTTGATAACCATTTGGTTTTTGGTTTTTGGTTTTTGAAAATTAAGCTTATTTTCTTTAAATTTCCTCACCATGGTTTTCATTTTTGTTAAAGACACACTTGAATTCTTAACCAAATTCTAAAAACAAAGACAAGTTTTTGAAAACTACTTTTTTTAGTTTTCAAAAATTGGCTTGGTTTTTGAAAACATGGGAAGAAGGTATGTGCAAAAACAAAGAAACTTAGAGTTAGAAGTGGTGTTTATAAGCTTAAAAACCAAAAACCAAAAACAAAAAACCAAATGGTTATCAAACGGGGCCTTAAATAACAAATTACTCGTATTGTTAATTACACTAACCCATCACATCTTATCCAATCAAATTCAACAAAAACACACAAGAAATCAAAGAAACTCTAGAAAACTATTGATTTAGTTTTTGCAACGATACTTTAGAGGTTTAGAACAACAGCCACCGAACGGTGGTCAACTATTCCTCCTCTGAATTGAGACAATCTCAACCAAACCCTAACACCAAAATAACTCATATTTCGTCAGTGTTTAGTTACCGTTGTTTGGTCAAGGATTCATTCACACATTTAACTCATCCCCGTAAGTGTAACCCTCCCACTTTCAGATCTCAGAGGCACGCACCAACTGGCTACCGAAGGGAAAGACAACAGTTGGTGATTAACCTAACTGACCCTATCCATTTCTAGAGTTCGCGGTGTTTTGAAAACTATGATCAACCCTCCGAAGGGATGGTCACTCCAGGACGACATGCAGGCGGATCATAAGAATCTCACGGTGCGACCTTAGGGCGGAGGCCGAGGGATATGTTGACACACGTCCCGCTTCCACTTACTATAGACATTTTTCCCATTCACCTTGTTATTGACCCATGCAAACACTTTCTGAAGGGAGGTTGCGCCAAAGGTGACACGAAGCCGGGCATGGACCTCACAGTGTGAACTCAAGGGAACGCCTTCTCCGAAAGCTCCGCGGGACCACCTACCACTAGTCTTGAGAGTAAAACTCTATCTTGTTTATATATAGTTTTCCTCCCACTTTCAGATCTCAAAGGCATGCACCAATAGTCTACCGAAGGGAAAGACAACTGTTGGTGATTAACCTAAGAATCCTCATCCTCTTTTAGGAGTTCATGGTGTTCCGAATTCTATGGTCAGGCCCTTCGAAGGGATGGTTGCTCCAGGGAAACACATAGGCGGACCATAGAACTCTCACGGTGTGAACTAAGGGCGGAGATCGAGGGATACATCGACACCCATCTCACTTCCACTTAAATGTCCTACCATATTTTAGGGTTATTTAACTTAGATGAATTCAACTAAGTCAATCTATCTAAGTCTAATCCTATTATAACTCTTATGATGATGATTTTACTGCAATGTTCCAGGTGAATTAAACTCTTTTAATAAATCTAGCAACTTTGCATGATAACATGACTATGGTTAATTCAACTCAAGTTTCGGGTTAAGTTCCCAGGTAGGAGGTGTTCCGTAAACCGTCATCTTAAATACCTCCAACCTTAGACAGAACTTCATCGAGAGAGTTCCCTTGTAACCATAGTAATGTAAAGTCTTTACTCTAAAGATCTAGGTGTATTAAACTCTTTTAACAAACCTAGTGACATTGCATGCTAACATTTAACCATGATTAATGATGGGACGGGAGTTGTCGAGGCTGTTGGGTTTTATGCCCTAAAACTCGTAGATAGTAAATGTACCTTTTGACCGAACATTAATAAAATGATGTATTATTCATTTTTCCTATCTTTGTATTATGCAATCTTGTCTTATTAACCCTAATTCAATAAACTAAACATCCTAGGCTAATAGAATGAGGCTTGAACTAGTATGTAGGGACATACGGGGATCACTGTTCAAAATTTTAGCCTAAAGGGTCTATAGTATAGGGATAAGGCTGGGTACCTTATCCTGGTGACACTATGGATACGACCTACTTTGTATTATGATACAAACGTAAGGATCCAACGCGTTCATGTAGTTGACATGCGAGTTGGGGTATCCTATGCAATGAGTTTGCATAAGACCGGACCGCGAAATAGTTAACCACTAACTGTAACACCGTTAGTTAGCTTGGTTTCTATTTCACTAGGATGACCTAGGCAACTTAGTCTCAATCCTGAGTGGATTATGGACTCCTGTCTGTGAGGGATTGTCCTTTGATTTGTACGGGTGAGAGTGGCCTGCACGCCGACTCAATAAGCCTACCATTTTGGGGACAAGACCGAGTGGGGAGCTGGGAACATAGTCACACAAGATGGAATTCACTCCTTCCCAACTTTAGGGTAAGTAGAGGTGTGTTCCCTTAAGTGGTGTCTCCGGGTCTTAAACAATGGGCCCTGCCCTCTCTATGGCACGAGAGGGACTTCTGTTTGTTGGTTGGACCTCAAACAGGTTGTTCATTACAAGAGCACTGATACTTAAGGATAAAGAGGTAGGCTAAGGGTAAAACGGTTATTTGACCTAGCTGGGGTACGAACACACGTGAAGGGCTGACTTGCTGTTGATGGTCAATATCCGTGGACACAAAAATCTATCTGCAGTGAGAAGAGTGCAGCTGTGGTTCTATAGTGGAGTGAACCATAGTTAACGAACATTGATTAACTTGGTTAATGAGTTTAGCCAATTAATCTCATATCGTTGGAGCTTCTGATCTCTAGGTCCATCAGGTCCTCGATGACTCAAATAAGGTGTTGAGGTTATTTTCTAAGGGAGAATTGAATATTCGAAGGGGTTCAAATATTAAATTAAAATATGAATTTGGTTCGTATTAAAACTATAGGTTATAATTAATGCGCATAAGATGTACATTAATACTATAGTTTAGTTGAGGGAAATATGATTAAATATATGATATTTAATTACATTAATTAATTATTGAATTAATTAATCATAAGTTTTAATTTAGTTTAATTAAATGGGAATTTAATTAAATTGCATTAAAACTATAGTTTATGTGAAGGATAATCATTTAAATATAGTTTAAATGAGTTGGTTATTTAATTGTGAATTAAATTAACCTTATAATTTAATTTAATTAATTTGTTAATTAAATTATATTTTAATTATAACTGATATTTGATCAGTTATTAGGTCGTGGGTTTTAACCTATTTTTCCTCATCTTCACGCCTACTAAGGGGGGAAGTTACGGAGTTTTCTGCGTTCGTTCATTTTTACGTTTTGTGTGGCTTTTGAACTCACAGAAAAACTCTCCAGAAAAAATCTCAGAAACTTCCTTGTTCTCTCAAAGTTTTTCTTAGAGAAAATAGTGTTCCCACAAACCTACTCAACTCAACCTTTAGAGATCGTAGGTAGAACTTTGTGGTGGTGTTCGTGGAGAGATTTACAGCAAAAGAACGATCACTTTGTTGCTGTTTTTGGGTGTTTCCAGCGAATCAATTGGTGAAGCGGGCTAGATCTTCCATCAAAGTAAGTTTCTTCGATACTTGATCGTTAGGATCAATTAGTTTGATGATATATGATGTTTTTCATCAATTTTTATGCATGTTTTATAACCTGTACAACACTTTAATTTATTATTTTTCTGCTGTGAATGATTTGCCCAACGTATCGGTATTCCGATCGTTGTTTTGTTTGAGAAAGGTCTTTGAAATCTTCCGCTGCCTAGGGCTTTTATCCCTACAATTGGTATCAGAGTCATCTCAAATTTTAACTACGATTAGGAATTTGCCTTTGGCTTGATAGGTGGGATTAATTGCATATTGTATGTATTATTTGCGATAAACTGTTTTGGTTTAATTGACCTTAGATTTTTGTGAATTTTGATTTGATCAAATGTAAGGGCCCCTGTGTTTTTGGGCATGAATTCATGAATATCGAGTCTGTAGTCCGGATCTAGATTAGGCTTGAAGATCGGTGAAAATCGCGGTGAAAATCGACCAATTTCGTGAAGAACAGTC
The DNA here is from genome assembly GCA_017139565.1 of Luffa aegyptiaca. NCBI lineage: Eukaryota > Viridiplantae > Streptophyta > Magnoliopsida > Cucurbitales > Cucurbitaceae > Luffa > Luffa aegyptiaca. The sequence goes on from CM029397.1 coordinate 9,925,403, forward strand.
GCGGATCTGCCCAGATTTTGGCTCCAGATGCAACAGCGTCGGGACGCTTGGCCTTGCGCGTCTCGACGCTGTCACGATTTCACGCTTCAGATGGTTGAAATCGTGCCAGCGTCGGGACGCTGTTCCTTAAGCATCTCGACACTGTAGCGATTTCATGCGGCAGTTGGTTTTACGTGGAGACGTGGAGGAAACCCTAATTTGCCGCTCCAGTTCGGTCGTTTTGGTTGAGCTGGGACCGGTTTGGTCTGGTTCAACCCGATTTTGGTGCGGTTCGAGGTTTTCAAGGCCTGTTCGAAGCGGTTTGGGACGGTTCGTGGATTCTGGACAAGTTTTGGAGTTGTATATTTATGTAATAGGATAGATTTAAAGCTTTATTAGTGTAATTTTGCTTTAATTTATCCTAGGGGCCAATTAAATCGGTTTATTCGCTGTTTAAATGCTTTATGGATGTCATTTAAATTTTAATCCCACCTTAGGTTATAAAGCATGCTCAGGCATTATGTATGTTATAATTAGATTATAATGTATGGTTGATAATGCATGGATTTATTTTCATGGGATGATTAATATATGGTTGAATTATATTAATATCATGAAAATGGAATAGCATGATGCATGCAATTACATAGTTAAGTATAATAGTTATATTTAATAATATTGTTTGCAGCATGCTACTTTGATTTACCATTTTTGGCAATAATCTAATTGTTTATTTATTAATAATGGAAATAAAGTTGCATTGAGCATGAAACATCCATAGTTTAAAATATTTGTTATATTAAAATTCATGCAATGCAAAGTACTATAGTTTTATATTTATTAACTTGAATATGATTGTTAATTGCTTTAAAACTATAGTATGCATGATTATAGGGCTAATCATTAAAATTTGAATAGTTTAAAATTTAATGATTAGAAATCGTCAATCTATAATTCAGATATGCATGCTCACATAGGACCATAGGTTATAATTAATTAATTTTAAATGAGTTAAAATTAATTAGACCTAAGGTCACATTCTAATAGGATTAGAATATATCTTACTTAGTTTAAAATAGTTTTAATGAACTAAGTAGGACCAACATTCCTGTGATTATAAGGGAACTCTACCAGTGACGTTCTGTCTAAGGATTGGAGGTATTTAAGTTGACGGTATACGGAACACCTCCTACATGGGAACTGATCTGGATCACCGGAGTTGAATTAATCATAGGTTAATGTTAGAATAATGTCGCTAGGTTTATTAAATATGTTTAATGCACCTAGACATTAGATCTTATTATAATAGTTATAATAGGACTAGACTTAGATAAATGTCTTAGCCGGATTTATCTAGGTTTAATCACACCCTAAAATATACGATAGGTTACTTTAGTGGGAGGAAAATTACAAAACTTGATTTAAATCGAGTTTTGCTCCTATGTCCCTATATTCACAATGTGAGATCCATGCTCGGCTTCGTGTCGTTTTAGCGCGGCCTCCCTTCGAAAAGTGTTTGCATGGATCAATAACAAGGTGAATGGGGAAAGTGACCATAGTAAGTGGGAGCGGGACACGTGTCAACGTATCCCTCGGTCTCCACCCCTAGGTCATGAGATTCCTACGATCTGCCTGCGTGTTGCCCTGGAGCAACCATCCCTTCGGAGGGCCTGATCATAGGATTTAGAACACCGTGAACTCTTGAAAAGGATAAGATCGCTTAGGCTAATTACCAACAGTTGTCTTTCCTAACGGTAGCCTGTTGGTCCGTGCCTTTGAGATCTGAAAGTGGGAGGGTTACACTTACGGGGATGAGTTAATTTGTTAACAAATCCTTGACCGAACAACGGTGGTTAACATTTAATGGAATATGAGTTATTATGGAATTAGAGTTAACTGAGAAGTGTCTCATTTTAGAGGAGGAACAACTGATCACCCTTCGGTGACTGTTCTTCTAAACCTCTAAAACATTGTTGCTAAACACAATCAATAGTTTTATTAGGGTTCTTTGATTGATTGTTTGCAAAATTGATTGGATGTATGCAATTTTTTGTATTGCTTGTGTGATGGGTTAAGGCAAAGATAACTAATACGGTCAATTGTTTGTTTTTTCAGCAATGTCTTCCTTAGTAATTGCTTTGCTTAAAAATGAAAAGTTAACCGGCGAAAATTTCCCAACGTGGAAATCAAACTTGAATACGATTCTAGTGGTTGAGGATCTCCGGTTTGTCTTGACGAAGGAGTGTCCTCCTGCCCCCCTCGTAATGCAGCGCAAGCTATAAAAGACGCCCATGATCGCTGGACGAGGGCCAATGAGAAGGCCCGAGTCTATATCCTGGCCAGCTTAAATGAAGTCTTGGCTAAGCGATATGAAACCGTGGAAACAGCCAGGGAAATTATGAATTCCCTGTAGGAGATGTTTGGACTCCCATCCTATCAACTCCACCACGATGCCTTGAAGAATGTCTTCAACGCCCGTATGCAAGAGGGGCATCCTGTTCGGGAACATGTTCTCGACATGATGAACCAATTTAATATTGCCGAGGCGAACGACGGGGTTGTCTGCAAGCGCAGTCAGGTAGCGTTCATACTACATTCGCTTCCTCCAAGCTTCATGCAATTCAGGACGAATGCCAGCATGAACAAGATACAGTTCAACCTGACCACCCTTCTTAACAACTTACAGATTTACGAGTCCATGCTGAAAAGCAAGGGCAAGAATGTGGTGAAAGGAGAGGCCAACGTGGCCCATTCCAAAAAGAAGTTCCTGAAGGGTTCATCCTCAGGAACAAAATATGTACCACAGGCTTCTTCATCGAACCAGATACAAAAGAGGAAGGGTGATAAGGGGAAGGCTCCTGCGCAGGCTGTTCAGGGTAAAGGAAAGGCCAAGGTCTTGCCCGACAAGGACAGATGCTTCCACTGCAATGTGGATGGTCATTGGAAGAGGAACTGCCCCCGTTACCTCGCTGAAAAGAAGAGAGAAAAAGAAGGTAAATACCATTTACTGGTTTTAGAAACTTGTCTCGTTGAACATGATGAGTTCGCCTGGATATTAGATTCGGGAGCCACTAATCATGTTTGCTCATCTTTACAGGGAAATGAGTTTCAAAAGCTGGAACGTGGCGAAATGACTCTCAAGATTGGAATTGAAGGATTGGAATTCCGTAATTCCGTAAAGCGGAAGCGTGATTGGGACCGATTCGTAATTTATTTTGTTTAATCTAAAATACCAATACATTGGCAATAATATTAGAACTATTCTAAATATATATTAAGGCTAAGCATACAAAAATATTAGATCTAAATCTAATTTATAAAGTAACAAATTATTTACTCTCGTTGACGACTCAGATTAAATTTACCAACTGCTTGTGAATTAATCACGAACTAGTGCGAACACCACCACTATGGCTACACCGGTATGACTCTGAGACTTCTAGAGGCAGGAGACTTGTGGGAGCCTTTGGGAGAATTCTCTGAGAGTAGGAGAATGAATGGGATACCTTTCACCCCACCCCAGGGGTCCTATATATAGTAAAGGCCAAGACCTTTTTCCTAATAGGAAAAGGGAGACCTTTTCCTAATAGGAAAAAGTTTCTAATTTTAATAAATAATTAATTAATTCCATAATTAATTAATTTCCCAATTAAATATCATATATTTAATCTTAGAGATTTTATTAAAATTAAAATTAATATGAATCCAATTCATATTAAATTTATTTGAACTCTTTCAAATAATTTCTTTCCTAATAGGAAAAGGTTTCTAATTTTAATAAATAATTAATTAATTCCATAATTAATTAATTTACCCAATTAAATATCATATATTTAATCTTAGGGATTTTATTAAAATTAAAATTAATATGAATCCAATTCATATTAAATTTATTTGAACTCTTTCAAATACTTTCTCTCAAGAATTAATTCAAAAATTATATTATAAAGTTTCATAAACTTTATATTATAATGCATCAATATACATTATACGATTCCCCAAATAAATTGAACACTTTCAATTTACAATTTATACTTAATTGCCTCAAGTCTCTTTACGAGCTACCAGTGGGACCTAATGGACCTACAAATCAGAAGCTCCAACGATACGAGACTAATTGGCCAAACTCATTGACCAAGTTTAGTCAACATTCGTTAACTGTGGGTCACTCCACTAAAGACCCACAGCTGCACTCTTCTCACTATAGAATATTTCTGTGTCCACGGATATCGACCAAGCAGTAAGTCAATCTTTCACGTGTGTTCGTAACACCAACTGGGTCAAATTACCGTTTTACCCCTGGGTTACCTCTGGTTCCTTAAGTACCACTGATTCCTCTAATGAACAAGTTGTTTAGGGTCCAACCACTAAACAGGAGTTCCTCTCAGGCTAGGAGGGGACGGCGCGCCTTTGTTCAAGCCCTAGAATCAGCCCTTAAGGGAACACACATCTACTTACCCCAATAGGGGAAGGAGTGAATTCCATCTTGTACTGTTATGTTCCCAGCCCCCATTCGGTCTTGCCCCTGAAATGGTAGGGTTATTGAGTCGGCGAACTGGCCACTCTCACCCATACAAATCTAAGGACAGTCCCTCCTGAAAGGGGTTCATAACAGACTCAGGATTGAGATTGAGTTACATAGGTCATCCTATTGAAATAGAAACCTAAACTAGTTAACGGCGTTACATCTAGTGGTTACTATTTCGCGGTCCGGTCTTATGCAAACTCATTGCATAGGATACCCCCACCCGCATGTCTCCTACATGGATGCTTTGGATCATTGCATCTGTATCGAATACAAGGTGTGCCGTATCACATAGTGTCACCAGGATAAGGTACCCAGCCTTATCCCTATACTATAGACCATTTAGGTTGTTACTTGGACACTGATCCCCGTATGTCCCCACATACTAGTCCAAGTTTCATTTAAACAACCTTGGATCTTAGTTTATTGGATTTAGGGTTTATTAATGCAAACTCGATTATTCAATAACCAAATTACTGAATTACTCAAATAACACTTTATTGAGATCGATTAATTTGTTTCATTTACTATCTACGAGTTTTAGGGCATAAAACCCAACAGGAATGGAAGAGATCATTTCAGCAACGACAGTGAGAGCTGCTAAATTGTTTTTTAGGAATAAGTTTTTCGTTTTAGAGGACTTGTATTTGGTTCCTAAAATTAAAAGGAATCTTATTTCTATTTCAGCTTTGTTAGAACAACATTATTCTGTTTCATTTTTTCTTAATGAAGCTATTATTTCTCGAAATGGAATTATTATATGTTCTGCTAAGCGTGAAAACAATTTATATGTGTTAAGACCTACCGATACTAAAGCTATTTTAAATCATGAGATGTTTAAAACAGCTGAAACTCAAAATAAAAGGCAAAATATTTCTCAGTTAAGTAACAATACATATCTTTGGCACCTACGTCTTGGTCATATTAACATCAATCGGATCGGTCGTTTGGTGAAGAATGGACTTCTAACTGATTTAGAAGATGATTATTCTTTACCACCCTGTGAATCGTGTCTCGAGGATAAAATGACCAAGAGGCCTTTTACTGGAAAACGTTATAAGGCCAAAGAACCACTTGAACTGATACATTCGGATCTTTGTGGTCCAATGAATGTAAAGGCTTGAGGAGGTTATGAATATTTCATCTCTTTCATAGATGATTATTCACGATATGGTTACTTATACCTAATGGACCATAAGTCTGAAGCTCTTGAAAAGTTTAAAGAGTTTAAGACTGAAGTAGAAAACCTATTGGGTAAAACAATTAAAACACTTCGATCAGATCGAGGTGGAGAGTATATGGATCAAAGATTCCAAGACTATATGATAGAACATGCATGAAATCCAATCATAACTCTCAGCACCTGGTACACCTCAGCAAAATGGTGTATCAGAAAGGAGAAATAGAACCTTGTTAGACATGGTTCGTTTTGGGGTATGTAGTAGAGACTGCAGTACATATTCTAAACAATGTTCCCTCAAAAAGTGTTTCTGAAACACCTTTTGAGCTATGGAGGGGGCGTAAACCTAGTTTGCATTACTTTCGTATCTAGGGTTGTCTTGCACACGTGCTAGTGACAAATCCTAAGAAACTGGAACCACGTTCTAGAGTATGCCAATTTGTTGGATACCCTAAAGAAACGAGAGGTGGTCTTTTCTACGACCCTCAAGAAAACAAAGTGTTTGTATCGACAAACGCTACTTTCTTGGAGGAAGACCACATTCGAGATCATAAACCACGTAGTAAACTAGTATTAGGAGAAGCTACAGAAGAGTCAACAAGAGTTGTTGATGAAGCTGGTCCTTCAACAAGAGTTGATGTAGGAGTCAGTTCTTCACATCAATCTCATCCTCCTCACGTCGTGGGAGAGCCTCGACGCAGTTGGGAGAGTTGTAATTCAACTTGGGTTTAACTGAAACACAAGTAGTCATACCTGATGACAACGTTGAGGATCCATTGTCTTATCGTCAGGCAATGAATGATGTAGATAAAGACGAATGGGCCAAAGCCATGGACCTTGAGATGGAGTCAATGTACTTCAATCAAGTTTGGGAACTTGTAGATCCACCTAAAGGGGTCAAACCCATAGGGTGTAAATGGATCTATAAGAGGAAAAGAGATGTTGCTAGGAAAGTACAGACTTTCAAAACAAGACATGTAGCAAAGGGTTATACCCAAAGAGAAGGGGTGGACTATGAAGAAACCTTTTCTCCTGTTGCTATGCTTAAGTCCATAAGAATTCTCTTATACATTGCCACATATTATGATTATGAGATATGGCAAGTGGATGTCAAGACTGCCTTTCTGAATGGCAATCTTGAAGAGAGTATCTTCATGTCTCAGTCCGAAGGGTTCATAACCCAAGGTCAGGAACAAAAGGTTTGTAAACTGAATCGATCCATCTATGGATTGAAACAGGCTTCCAAATCTTGGAATATTAGATTTGATACTGCGATCAAATCTTTTGGTTTTGACCAAAATGTTGATGAGCCTTGTGTATACAAGAAAATCAACAAAAAAATAAAGTAGCTTTCCTAGTACTTTATGTTGATGACATCCTACTCATTGGGAATGATGTAGGATATCTTTCTGACGTAAAAGATTGGCTAGCAGCCCAATTCCAAATGAAAGATTTGGGTGAGACCCAATATGTTCTTGGAATCCAGATTATTCGGGATCGAAAGAACAAAACGCTAGCACTGTCTCAAGCAACGTATATCGACAACATGTTGGCTCGATATTCGATGCAGAACTCCGAGAAGGGCTTATTGCCTTTTAGGCACGGGGTTCACTTGTCTAAGGAACATGTCCTAAGACACCTCAAGAAGTTGAGGATATGAGACGGATTCCCTACGCCTCAGCTGTGGGCAGCTTAATGTATACGATGCTCTATACGAGGCCTGACATCTGTTATGTTGTAGGGACTGTCAGCAGATATCAGTCAAATCTAGGGTTAGACCACTGGACCGTCGTTAAAGGAATCCTCAAGTATCGTAGGAGAACGAGGGACTACATGCTGGTGTTTGGGGCTAAAGAGTTAGTTCTCACTGGATACACCGACTCTGACTTCCAGTCTAACAAGGATTCTAGGAAATCCACGTTAGGGTCAGTGTTCACCCTTAACGGGGAAGCTGGGTACCTTATCCTAGTGACACTATGGATACGGCCCGCTTTGTATTATGATACAAACGTAATGATCCAACGCGTTCAGGTAGTTGACATGCGAGTGGGGGTATCCTATGCAATGAGTTTGCATAAGACCGGACCGCGAAATAGTTAACCACTAACTGTAACACCGTTAGTTAGCCATGTTTCTATTTCACTAGGATGACCTAGGCAACTTAGTCTCAATCCTGAGTGGATTATGGACTCCTGTCCGTGAGGGATTGTCCTTTGATTTGTACGGGTGAGAGTGGCCTGCACGCTGACTCAATAAGCCTACCATTTTGGGGACAAGACCGAGTGGGGAGCTGGGAACATAGTCACACAAGATGGAATTCACTCCTTCCCGACTTTAGGGTAAGTAGAGGTGTGTTCCCTTAAGTGGTGTCTTCGGGTTTTGAACAATAGGCCCTGCCCTCTCTATGGCACGAGAGGGACTCCTGTTTGTTGGTTGGATCTCAAACAGGTTGTTCATTACAGGAGCACTGGTACTTAAGGATAAAGAGGTAGCTCAGGGGTAAAATGGTAATTTGACCTAGTTGGGGTACGAACACACGTGAAGGGCTGACTTGCTGTTGATGGTCAATATCCGTGGACACAGAAATCTATCTGCTGTGAGAAGAGTGCAGCTGTGATTCTATAGTGGAGTGAACCACAGTTAACGAACATTGATTAACTTGGTTAATGAGTTTAGCCAATTATTCTCATATTGTTGGAGCTTCTGATCTGTAGGTCCATCAGGTCCCACCGATGACTCAAATAAGGTGTTGAGGTTATTTTCTAAGGGAGAATTGAATATTCGAAGGGGTTCGAATATTAAATTAAAATATGAATTTGATTCGTATTAAAACTATAGGTTATAATTAATGCGCATACGATGTACATTAATACTATAGTTTAGTTGAGGGAAATATGATTAAATATATGATATTTAATTACATTAATTAATTATTGAATTAATTAGTCATAAGTTTTAACTTAGTTTAATTAAATTTGGATTTAATTAAATTGCATTAAAACTATAGGTTATGTGAAGGATAATCATTTAAATATAGTTTAAATGAGTTGGTTATTTAATTGTGAATTAAATTAACCTTAAAACTATAGGTTATGTGAAGGTAATTTTTTTCTCCCCTGTTTGCAGTGTGCAACTCGGTGCGTGATTTTCTGCAAAGCCCGGAGGATGATAAAACTTTTATTTCGAGCCTCCGTGAGCGTGTCGAGCCTCGTCTAGCTAAAGACGTTAAAGAAAGCGCTGCTTGGGAGGCAACCCAAGGATTAAAGTTTAGATAGTTGTTTTTGCGGTAAATAATTTTCTTTGCTTCGTGATCCAATTTTGTTTTGCAGGATCACCTTAAGCAAATCCCAAAGTTCCAAATATCCCATTTCTCTGGATCCAAAGGAAGAGGATGAACGCTCCTAGCTCAGGGAAGTCTCAGTATCCCTCTTTATGCTTTACTGTTTTTAAACATTAGGGACAATGTTTAATTTAAGTTTGGGGGGGGGGGGGGAGGCTTTCACTATGTTGAGCATATATAAATTCTTTTGGATGCATGAATAGATAGCTATGATAGCCAAGGATGTGATTTTAGAAGTTTTGGGAGAAAATAGTTTATATGTTGTGGAATCTGGGAGCATGGCAGAAATTGTGAAATTTTAAAATTTTTTGATACTTAGTTTTGATGTCTAAAGCATGCGATAGTCTTATCTAATGACGTCTTTGAAAATCTAGATTCTCATTATGATTTTTAAAGTTTTTTGTCACCCCGATAGGCTTAGTTTCTAATATTAGGAAGTTCATGCTTGATTGTTTCAAAGAGCTAGGTAGAAAAAAAAATGCTATGCCTGCTGAGAGAAAAGCAAAAGCAACAAAAGAAAATGAGAGAAAAAGAAAAATATGTTGAAAAAGAAAATTTTTGCTTGCACAAAAGAAAAAGCCTAGGGGTAAAAAGAGCTACCTGCGGTGTGATCAGTTAGGCCAACCAGAGAATAAAATTCGGGTTAAGGGTCCCTGCGCCGTAGTGTGAAAGCTAGTACCATTAGATATCAAAATGCAAGTTTGGGGGAGTAGCAAAAGAAAAAGAAAAAAAAAATCATTTGAGAGTTTTGCTCCCCCATGAAAAAGAAAATGACAGGCGCCCTAGTTTCTTTTTTTTGCATGATAGAAGAACTCCGACCTATTAGGGGCTCTTAGCCAGTGTAGGGGAAAAACAAATGGAGAAAGCCATAAGACTAATCTAGGTTAGTAAAAGAATCAATAGACAAGTCTTGAGCATGCTATTCATTAATCTTAAGTTCAAACTATTTTAAGATTTCTTCAAGAGTATGCGGTGCTTGCTTATTCCACTTGCATGTTTTCCATTCTATCTTGAGATTTCCAAAATCATTGAGGCTTGAGCGATTCTACTTCATGCATCTTTGGATTTATTTTGCTCGGGACTAGCAAAAGCTTAAGTTTGGGGGTGTGATAGAGAGCAGAAATGTCGCTATTTTAATCCCAATTTATTAAGTTTTTTAGAGCTTTAATAGTGTTTTTATTGAAAATATTTTATATATTTTGTTATTTGGTCTTTAGGAGCAAAGTTGTGGATTTTGTGAAAAAAGAGCCCAAAAAGAAGTCATTTAAGCCCAATTTCCATACATGGGTCAAGGGGGAAGCCAAGAAGGTCAACCATAAAGATAAGGTCCAAAAGAAATAAAGTTGGCCTAAGATTGAAGCCCAAATCCGCACCAGAAAGTTCTGGAATTCGCCTAGCGTCGAGACGCTGTCCCATTTCTTGGCCGGCAAGTCGATGATGTCACAGCGTCGCGACGTTGTGTCAAATAGCGTCGCGACGCTACCCCATTTCCGAGCCTATATAAGGCGCCCCTTGGTGCCTTGTTTTACCATCAATCATCAATTCTTCCATTCTTTCATTTCTTTCCTTGGCTCCTTTGGAGCCTCTTTCAAGGCTTTCTAGCCTTTTGAGAGCTTTCTTCGTGGGAAAATTTTGGGGAATTGTGGGGAGCATCCTAGGAGGCTCAAGGAGTTTTCGGAGGGACTCCAAGCGCAGCAAATGGGTCTTCAACGGTCAATTCCTTCCCTTTTATTATGCTCTTTAATATGCTTTCAGTTGTAAATATTGTGAATATTTTAGCTATGTATAGCTAAACCCCAATTTGGGGTCTTGAAATGAAATTATAGTTTAAATGTTATTATAATTGCCTATCTCTTGCCCTTTTTCCTAATTATTTGTATGGATGTGCTTAATGCTTTATGCAATCTGGCCAATTGTATAATGATTCGATTCTTAATGGAAACTCGACGAAGAGAAGTTAGGATATATCATAATCCATGCAACTGGTTTAATTGCCCGTCGTGACAACGGGATTAGTTGGTTAAACTTAGATTCCTAAAATGAATCAGAGCGTAATAATTAACGAATTTTAATGGTGCTAAGGACACTTAGGTTGTTAAAATGGATTAATTACAATTAGGGGAGACCGACAGGAGAACCTATGTGATTAACGGAGACTCTAGGATTATAATTAGTTGGGCAATGAGATAGGATAATTTTAATAATTGTTTAGCTAATAATTGATTTTCAAGACCCCTCTTCCCATTAAAAAGCTCTTTCTCCATATTTTGTTTTCTTGATTGATCAAATTGTTTTCTTTACTTGCTTTGATTTTTAAATTTCTTTGATTGCATGATCTGGTCCCTAAATATTATTTTGCCCAAGTATTTTTAGTGTTCAAGAGAATTTTTGCTTTGCTTAAATTTCGCTTCGCCTCCCTGTGGATTCGATACTCGGTATTACCTACCGTTTATATTACTTGTGACGACCCGTGCGCTTGCGGTAATCGTTCAACCCAACAACACTAACCCTTTATTAGCTACTTGGCGATTAGTTCTTTAGCAAGTTATTAACATACGAGCTGCAAGTTAGGGCGTCAATCTAACCTACTGCGCATGCTAATTATGAAAGCGGGAATCTAAAGCCACAAACAACAAATAAACAGCAAGTTAGGGCGTCAAGTTATTAACATACGAGCTACAAGAATCTCCAGATAAACAGCAAATTAGTTCAGAATACTCATGAATCTCATAAAAATACAAATGTACTTACAATCCTGAGGTCCTAACTACAACGAACAATGCTTAGACGGCCATAGACAAGCCTAATCTAAGCCCAAGGCTCGAGAAACACACATAATCTACCTAGAAACTGTAGAATACAAGGGAGGAATGAAGAATCGGAGTAAAACCCGAGAGGAAACGGCTGTTGGACCCCTCTAAGCTTCTCCAACTCCCAAAAGCTATTGCCCTAATCGCAAACCGAGGCTTTAAATAAACGAACTGGCGTCGAGACGCCGACGGTGAATCTGTTGTCCCTTTGAATCCGAGGTGTCGAGACGCCGGGAGATGGCGTCGAGACGCCAGGAGATGGCGTCGAGACGCCATCTCTTGGGTCTCCCTAGTTTGGCTGCTTCAAAACTTGATCCTTTTGGTGTCGTTTCTGAGTCTCGAGCGCTCCACTTAGGTCTTTTCACCGTCTCGGCACCCCATGGACTTCAAGATGGATCGAAACTGCGCTAATTTCCTCGAATTAACACCAAATTTGAATATGGGCTCCCTTGAAGCGCTAGATACCAAACCGCTACAAAACATAATTTTAAACGAAATAATTATCGTAAAACTAACAAGATTAAGGACACATAATCATGGGCAATTAGGTCCCATCAATTAATTCAACTCTGGTATTCCGGGTCAGTCCCCAGGTAGGAGGTGTTCCGTAAACCGTCATCTTAAGTACCCCCAGCCTTAGACAGAACTTAACCGATGGAGTTCCCTTATAATCATAGTAATGTTTTTCATACTTAGTCAATTAAAACTATTTTTAATTCTAAGTAAGAATAATTCTAATCCTATTAGAAACATTATCTTAGGTTTAATTAATTTTAAACATTTTAAAATTAATCAATTTTTCCTAAGATCCTATGTTTGCATGCAATTCTTTGTTATAGGTTAACGGTTTCTATTCATTAATTTTATAACACTTAGGATTGTTTTAGGAATAACTCAATCACTTGCAAGTAAATTAGAGAACTGCACTAACGCATGAACTAAGTGAACAGAAACGTTCTTAGTCCTACGCCAAACGCATGTGTAATACTGGAAGGAAATCGCATGTTTATTTCTCACTTAAGCATCATTAGCATTCCATTCATACTATGCGCTGCAGAGCCATTTATTAACGCATGTGGTTGCTGCAGTGAAAACCTTGATAGCCTCTCTCATCTGTTTTATGTTACCTCTGTCGCACGCTCTTTATCATGCTTCCTTTATCGCAATTATCATTAACACTTCAATCTCTTATTTACACCATTTAGTGTCATGCGTCTAAGTATTTGTTAGATAGCCATGTTAAGTTTTTCTTTTCCCTTCCCTATGTTCTAACCCTGGAATACTTCAGGTATTACTTGGTTATGCTTAATTTATACTTGGATTAGTGCATAACAATAATATTCTTCTTTGATATTGTGCACACTATTGAGTTGTTATAAAAACCAACCATATAACCCTAAGAATAAAAATTAAAAAAAATCATGAAGTCCATGAGGCGCCTTCTTCGAAGAAGTGCCTTCTTCATAGCACCTCGCTTCTTCGAAGTGAGGCTCTAGTGTTGCACCTTGCGCCTAGGCACATGCCTTTTAAAACACTGACCAATACAATTTCCCACAAGATGGTAATAAAAACAAAAACCAAAACTTGTATTGGTAACAGTCTGATTTTAAAGTTAAATACCAAAAACATATATATATATATATATATATATATATATTAACTTAGCATTGTTTGATAACTATTTCAGTTGCTAACAAGAGCATAGCTCAACCGACATAAAGTTGTACTCATAACCATGAGGTCTGTGGTTTGAATCCCCCCACCCCCACATATTGTCAAAAAAAAAGAAAACTATTTTAGGCCCCATTTGATAACCATTTGGTTTTTGGTTTTTGATTTTTGAAAATTATGTTTGTTTTCTCTCAATTTCCTTGTCATGGTTTTCATTTTTGTTAAGAAGACATTTGAGATCTTAGCCAAATTTAAAAAACAAAAACAAGTTTTTGAAAACTACTTTTTTTTTTGTTTTCAAATTTTGACTTGGTTTTTAAAAACATGGGAAGGTTGTAAATAACAAAACAAAGAAAGTTGTGGGTGAAAGTGACGTTTATAAGCTTAATTTTCAAAAACAAAGAAAGTTTTTGGTTTTTGGTTTTTGAAAATTAAGCTTATATACACCTACTTCCACCTATAAGTTTTTTTGTTTTAATATCAATCTTCTTCCTTGTTTTAAAAAACCAAGTCCAATTTTGAAAACAAAAAAAAAAAGTAGTTTTCAAAAACTTGTTTTTGCTTTTAGAATTTGGGTAGGAATTCAAATGGATCCTTAACAAGGATGAAAGTCATGGTAGAGAATTTAGGAAAAAAACAAGAATAATTTTCAAAAACCAAATGGTTATCAAACGGGGCCTAAGTTTCTTAGTTTTGTTATTCACCTTCTTCCATGTTTTCAAAAACCAAGCTAAGTTTTGAAAACTACAAAAAAGTAGTTTTCAAAAACTTGTTTTTGTTTTTGGAATTTGGCTAGAAATTCAAATGTGCCCTTAACAAGGATGAAAACCATGGTAAGGAAATTGAAGGAAAACAAGCTTAATTTTCAAAAACCAAAAACCAAATAATAAAAGTAGTTTTCAAAAACTTGTTTTTATTTTTGAAATTTGACTAGGAATTCAAATGTGTCCTTAACAAAGATGAAAATCATAGTAAGAAAATTGGAGAAAACAAGAATAATTTTTAAAAACCAAAAACTAAAAACCAAATGGTAGAGCCTTAAATTTCCAACCTAAATGGACCAAAGTCTATTTTAATAAAATAATTTCATCTTCTTTGGAGCAAAACCACTCATCATAATCACCACTACTATATTAATGTAAACCATAAATGAGATTTTTTTTTTTTTTGAGAAGACCATAAATGAGAACTTAAGGCTAAAAGTTGAGCAACATTATATTTCCTCATTACTAATATGTAAATTTAAAATTTTAAAAAATAATGAAAAAAATATTTTAAGTTTCTTTTTTCTTTTATTCATCGCTACTTTATGAGTCTTTCATCAAAAAATTTGTTCTGAAAATCTACTTTTTAAGTATTCTTTCCATTATATAATTTTTGAACTATACTAAGTTGATCAATCATTAATAAAGGTTATGTACTAATGATCAAGAGGTATGTGGTTCAAATTTTTTTACCCCACATGTTGTCAAATAATAATAATAATAATAATAAAGGTCATGTAAATAATAAAAGATTCAAAAGACATGAGTTTTAAGTCATGGTGGCCACCTACCTTTTTTTTTTTTTTTTTTTTTTTGACAAAGATGGTGGCCACCTACCTAGATTTAGTAAAAACTGCCTAAATACTTATAGATAACTGAACTTTCATGAAAGTAACAATTTAGTCCATGATCTTTAGTTTATAACAATTTAATCTTTCATATTTTCAATTATTTAACAATTTAGTTTATGTATTTTAAAATTTGTAACAATTTAGTTCCTATGTTTTAAAATTTGTAACAATTTAATTTCTACCTTGAAAATTCGCATCAAAATTAATTGTCAATTTTTTTAAAATTTTTATAACTAGTATTTGTAGTTTATAAATACATTTGGCATTTAAACAATTTATTGATCTACATATAAGAAATCACATTAAATCTTAAGAATATGTTCCACTCACACCAGTCTGTGTCAAAAAAAAATTAAATTGTTCCACTTTAAACACCTAACACAAAAGTTTAAAATTAAATTGACATAATAAAGTTCAAAATTAAATTGTTACATAATAAAGTTTAAAGTCTAAATAATTAGAAAATGGAAAGAACAAAAACTAATGGCCCCATCTTTCAAAAAAAAAAAAAAAAAAAAAAGACTAATGACCCATTTGAAATACCTTTTTAGTTTAAGTGTTTTTCAAGAATGCATTTTCTTTTAAACATTTTTTATAAAAATTGTTTAGAATTTAAACACTCGTATATTTGGTTACACTTCCTCATAAGTATTTTCATACACAAGTTTATTTAAAATTTGTTTCAAGTGTTTCTCTCAAAATGATTTATTTCTCAATTTCATTTTTTAATAAGTCATTTTTAGTGGTTGCCAAACATTAAAAAAAAAAAAATCAAAATGATTTTTTTTTTCAAAATTAAACACTTGAAAAGTTAAACCAAACATACCCTAAATCGTTACAAAATAAAGATCAATAACTAGCTAATTGTTACTTTGATGAAAGTTCAACGACCAAAATTTTCTTTTTTTCCTTTTTAAAATTATTTGACAGTAAGACTGGAATCTCAAGTTTTTAACTCAACTTATATAAATGTATGGGTTGATATTTTCAACCAGGAAATGCCTAGAGAAAGATTCTTTGAACTAGATTTCTTGATTTGGACCACTTTGGCTGGATATAGCTTACCATATTATAAAATATTTATATTAGTTTCTAAACTTTCAAAAAAAGAAAAGGAAAAAAAAAAGCAATCTAGATTATGGTTATTATACTGTAAATACTTCCCTACCAAATACCTATCACAAAAGTTTTTTGTCTTAAATATATGTTCCACTCACACCATGCATCTATCTTCAAATATGACATTCATCTTGTTGATGGCAAAATCCGGCCAAGGGCTCACCTGACCTTCACGTGACACCAACAGTGAATTTGTTTGAATCCGGGGAAAACGTGACCTGCAAACAAGGAAGTAAACACTGCACACCGGTGTGGTGCTTGCCACACACGCTCCGATGCCTAAGTCAGTGACCCGAGAGAATACGGTTAAGCAATAGTCAAAGTATCTTGTTTAGGAATTCTGGTTTCAGATCCACTTACCTGGGTCCTTAGTGGATATTTTATATCTCCTAATTAGGGTTTTATGTACTCCTCCGCCACAAACCGGCCCCCTGTGGGCTTGTGTTCCTCCTCGGCCTCGGCATTTACCGAGGCCGGGGAGCGAGTTAGCCCATTTCGAGCTGGGTTCTCTTCGTGGGCTCGCCTGCTTCGGGCCCAAAGTCGCTTCCGGGGTCCAAGTCCTGATACGCCAAAAATACTAATAACATTAAGCCCCCACTCTCTGGTTGGGGTGTGTCATGACGCTTGCTTCAGTTCGGATCGCCTACAAGCCCAACTAGAGAGTATAAGGCCCGACTTTGGGAACCTGGCCCCCTTGGATTATTCGTCGAAAATTGCAAACTTTAGCTTAAGATTATGCATGTGCTGATTTTCTTAGTGACATTCCTGGTTGGATTTGAACCGGACCAGCTGGCTTGCTGTTGGGAGGAATGGTTGGAAGGGAAAAAGACAAAAGAAGGAATAGGACAAAAGGGGAAGGGGACCGAGGCACACCTGCCTCGGTCAGGCGTGTCAGGCGGCGCGCCTGCTACGCTGTAGGAGCGCCTCGGCCTCGGCAAAAAGCCGAGGCCGACGCAACTGGATGGGACTTTTCAGTCCCGTCCCATCAATCTTTCTCCTTCTCTTTACCTGAATTTGAATTCAAATTCAAATTTCACCCACCATTTCTCCCAATTCTTTCCTATAAATACCACCTCTCCATTTTCACTTCTCTCCACGAAACTTCTTGCTCTTTGCCCACTTCTTCTGCGATTTCAGTTTCGAAAAAGGTTGGTTCCATCAACAGTCTTTTTCCCTTTTCTCCTTCAATTAACCACATGGCTAGTGAGGGTTCGGTCACCTCTCCGGATGCGGGGGAATCTTATTCCGATGATGGCCCTTCCAGTTCTAGTTGTTTTCTGGATCCGGAGCTTTCTGAGAGCAGTGATAGGGAGCCTTCTGCACACTCTTCGGACCTATCATCCTCGTTGACCGCATCTCACCTAGAGTTTTTGCGGCGCAAGTATGATATTCCCGATGATGTGCACCTTCGGCTTCCTAATGCTGATGAAAGCCTTGAGAATCCCCCCGATGGGGAAGTTGCATTTTACCTTGCTATGTTTAAATTTGGTGTTCGCTTACCCCTCCCGCTATTTTTGCAAGATTTCCTAGTTTGCACAGGTTTAGCCCCCGCTCAAATTGCCCCAAACGGGTGGTGCCACCTTATTGGTTGCTTCGCTCTTTGGGCAATGCACGGTGGGGGATCCTTAATGACTGTCGAAGATTTCTTGTCTTTACACATTGTCAGTCATAATCCTTCTTTTGGTGATCTTTTTTATTACATAAGTGCTAGAAAAGGTACTTTAATTAGCGGACCCACTTCCGTGAAAAGGTGGAAAAGCGGTTGGTTTTTTGTGAGTGGCAATTGGTTGGAAAAAAACCAAGAAGGTTGTTTTTTTGGGGTTCCAATGAGGTTTGGAGAATATGGTAAGCTTTTTATTCTCCTTCCCATTGGAATCCATTTCTTTATCATTGCAACCCTTCTTTCCTAACTTTTCTCCTTGCTTTTCAGTACCTCGCAACATCCGGCGCTCCCCCACGGCTAAGAAATTTGCTAAGTACGTTTTGACTCTTGAGAAGATTAACCGTCACGACCCTTTACTGGTCGATCAGAGTCAATTGGGTTAGCAAGACAACGCACCATCAGCTCAGAAGGTAGAACACCCGGTAGGCTTCGGCCCGGCCGGCCTTCACTTGGTCAGCCCTAGCTTGGTCGGCCTCGGCCTGCTTCCTCTCTCTTCTTTTTTTTTTAAAGGAAAAACCTAGCTCACTGCATTCTGTACAGAAATGGCCTTCCGAGGAATGTACGACTCTCAGCGGAAAAGACGAATCCCGTAACAAAGCTGGGACTTCCCGAGCGGCTTCTGTGGACCTTACCGAGGATGAGGCCCCGCGGGTTGTGGCTGAGGGTTCTCGCCGCCCAGCCCCTTCTACCCGTAGGACCCGCTACCAAACTCGTTCTGCCGTCACAGACACAGACCTTCAATTGGGCATTCCAGTTTTCGCTCTGCCCGAGGATTACGGGAGTGGGGGTAGCGAGATGGAAATCATGACCCAGAACTTTATGTGTTGGCAAGGGCTGCAATCTCGCAGGCCCGAAGGTGAGTTAGGGGTCGAGGATCCTTCCCAAGGCATGCGGGAATTCCAGAGGCATCTTCGAGATGTAAGTTCCTTTGACTCCCCTCTCCTCCTACTTTTATTATTCTCGTTTCTTACTCCGCTTCCTTTCCTTGGTGCAGACGTTCACAAAGGCCACTGCCTCTTCAATCAGCCTGGCGAACAAAATTAACGAGCTTCAACTAAACAGCGTTCCACGAAGCGAGCTTATCCAGGCCCAGGAGAGGCTTAATGAAGCAAATCGTCTGCTGGAGGAAGTACGAACAAAACTCAAATCTAGGGATGTCGAGTTGGAGTCTACCAAAGCCCAACTTATGGAGGCCAAGGCTCACTTGGCCAGTGCTAACTACCTAGCTGATGAGTTCAAGAAAACTAGCGAGTTTTACGCCATGCAGGACGAGATATGGAACGACGGCATCAAATGGGCGCAGAAGAGATATAGCAAGCACCACCCAACTGTGGATGGCACATTCATACAAGAGGACCTCGCTACTCTCGCCACCAACCCTGATGCCTTTGCTTCGTCCGACGAGTCTTCTGATGGTAGAGACCACATGGACCTCTGAAGACCTCGGATTCCGGCTACCCATGCTATCTTTGTCATGATTTATCTTTGTTTCTTTCCGATGTAACCCTTTTTAATCCTTGTTTTGCTGTTTTCAACCAAATCTAATGGAAATGTTTTAACTCTTTCTTCCCTTTCTCTCATTTAAGCCCTCATTGCTCATACTTAGCCTAAATATAATTAGACTGAAACAAACGAGCGTGGTCGGTCCTGGAAACAAGCCAAGGCCAACCATAAGCTTGGTCAACTAGAGTAGAGAAAATACTTCCTCTAGGGTACTTTCTAATAATTGAGTAAAGAAACTTTACCCCAGCATCCAGGACAACATAATGATAATGATAAAACCAACGATTATCATCGTTTTTACCCCAGCATCGAGGTACATATTCAACCTGCCAAGGAGGCTATCAACTCCACTTCTCAAGTCCGCGCCTGAGCAAGTTTCAATATTTGCAATGAAAATAATGCAGTCGTGCATGAGATCAACTAGCCATATACAACAAAATAAGTCAGGAATTATGCAACATACTAACCCGCATGGCCAGCATGGTCAGCCTCGGCATGCTCGGCCTCGGCGTACTCGACCTCGGAATGCTCGGCCTCGGCGGTCCGAATCACTTTTTACAAACAAAACTGATTCTTAATTATTCGGCAATCTCTCTCTCCCCAGCCCCCTACTCAAGTGTTATTTTAAATCTACAAATCATACTTGAGTAAAAGACGCTTGGGACGTAACTTACCGTACATTGAAGCCTTAATGCCTCTGCACCTCCTTCTACTGGTATGGCTTCGATTGGAACCCTGGCTCCATTCCCGGGCATCCACTAGTCGTTGACCTCGGGGAGTATAGGCATTGCCACTCCTACAAGGACATTTTCATCAATTGCTGACCTCGGGGAGTATAGGCATTGCCACTCCAACGAGGGCCTTGGGAGTATAGGCATTGCCACTCCTACAAGGACATTTTCATCAGTTGCTGACCTCGGGGAGTATAGGCATTGCCACTCCAACGAGGGCCTTGGGAGTATAGGCATTGCCACTCCTACAAGGACATTTTCATAAGTTGCTGACCTCGGGGAGTATAGGCATTGCCACTCCAACGAGGGCCTTGGGAGTATAGGCATTGCCACTCCTACAAGGACATTTTAATAAGTTGCTGACCTCGGGGAGTATAGGCATTGCCACTCCAACGAGGGCCTTGGGAGTATAGGCATTGCCACTCCTACAAGGACATTTTCACTGGGTTATCTGCAACAAAGAGATCAACTAAAGGATTCTTTTTCATTAGTGATAACACAAAAATTCAATTTGAGTCTCCTATATCAACAAATGCAAACTCTAAGGACATAACGGAAATAGAACTAATCTATGCAAAAAGTAACAAAAGACAGAAAAGTTACAATCAGTGTTCCATTGGCGAGGAACCTTCTTCTGCTCGGCCTCGGCCTGGTCGGCCTCGGTCCTCGTCTGCCCGCAGGCCAGGTTGCCTTGCTTGTTTGCTTGTTTCTCTGAGTTCAGTGAAATAACATTCTCGGGAAGCTTTTTGCTCCCCTCGCACCACCCCAACTCCATTGTCAGTCGGGAACTTCATCATCTGATGGTAAGTTGATGCAACAGCTTTCAATTCATGCAGCGTTGGCCTTCCAAGAATGGCATTGTAAGCAGACACACAGTCTACCACCAGAAAATTCACCATCTTTGTCACCACATTCTGTCCTTCCCCAAAAGTTACAGGCAACTCTATGCTACCTTCCGGCATCACCTTTTCTCCTCCAAAACCAACTAGTGGTGCCACACTTGGTCTCAGTCGTCCTCTACCCAATTTCATAGCTTCAAACACCTTTGAAGATAGAACATCTGCTGAGCTTCCACCATCAATCAAAACCCGATGAACCCGTGCATTGGCAATCGTCAAGCTTACCACCAGTGCATCATTGTGAGGCTGATGAATACCAGAAGCATCTAATTCAGTGAACTCTACTGATGGCAACCCTTTTGAGACCCCAACTGAGCATACTCTTTGCTCTTCAAGCTCATACCTCGCCTCTCGGGCTACTGCTTTTCTTTTTCGATTCGATTCTCCTCCTACTGGCCCGCCCAAAATGGTTTTGATTTCCAGAGGTGGGTCATTATTTCCTCCATCCCGACCCTCTCCGGTCGGTCTCGGCCTTTTGCTCTCCTCACCCTTGACAAACTCCTTCAGATATCCCTCCTTAATAAGGCTCTCTATCTCGTCTCGAAGCTGTATGCAATTGCGCGTTGTATGTCCATGGTCTCGATGAAACATGCAATACTTATTCTTATCCCTCTTGCTAGGATCCTTTTTCAGCCTGTCTGGACGCTTCAGTAAATCTGTATGATGAATCGCCGCCAGAACCTGGTCATGCGAAACAGAGAGTGGAGTGTACTTCTCAAACCTACCCCTTAATTCTGGTCGGCCTCGGCCTTCCTTCTGGTCAATCCGTCCTCGTCCAGAGGAAAAACTATAATGGTTCTGGTCTCCGTCCTCCCCCCGCGGCCTCTTGCCTCTTTCTTCTTTTCTTCTGCCCTTATCGATAGTGGTCACCCTTTGTGCTTCCCTTTCCGCACGCTTAGACTTCATTAATTCCTCCGCGTTTATGTACTTTTGTGCCCTAGAAACGAACTCGGCATATGTTCGTGGTTGATTTTCTCCCACGGAATTCAGCAATTTCTCGTCCTGTAACCCTGAAATAACTGCTGTTAGGGCTACTCCATCATCGTACCCTTCTACCTGCACCACCTCGTTGCTGAAACGCGTGATGTACCCATTTAAGCTCTCCCCCGGCCTTTGCTTAATAGTCAACAAATTAAATTGCGGCTTTCTTCGATCCCTTGCCCCCAAGAACTGCGTGGCAAAAATGCGCGATAGTTCCTTGAATGAGCCGATGGACTTGCGTGGCAACTTGTCGTACCATTGTCGTGCTATTCCGGTTAAAGTTAGAGAGAATGCACGACACTTGGTTGCCTCGAAAGAACCATGAAACTCCTTCCAAGACCGATAGGTATCCAAATGTTGAACCGGGTCTTTCTTCCCATCATATTGTGGAAAGTTGGTAACTTAAACTTATGTGGAACTTCCGCCTGCATGATTTCATCAACAAACGATGGATCGGCTTGTCCTATCAGATTTTCTAAGTCTTCATTGTCTGCCTCTTTGGGATGTATGTTGGCCTGTACCCTAGCCCTAGCCATGGCCTCGGCTTCGGCCCTAAACATAGACTCAACCTCGGCTCGGATCTTTGCCTCGAGTTCAATCTTTTCCCGAATTTTGGCCTCGGCCACGACCTCGGTCTTCCTGCGCGACCCCACTGTACTGGTTTCATCTGGAATGTCGAGTGTGCCTTTGCGCGCTACCCATTTGCTTGGCCCTCGCCCCTTCAAGTCAAACTCTTTGCTTCCATCGGGTTGTCGTAGGTTGCTAGTAGCGCTATCTGTTTCCCCTTCTTCCTCATCCAAGACTCCTTTCCCTTTCTCTCGATCGCGCACGAAGTCCTTTCGGCACTTTGCGCCGGGATTCGGTTGCTTCAGGATGTTCAAAATCTCGGCCAAACTCTGCCCCATCTCGTTTACCCTTCCTCTGAGAAGTTCCATCTCCATGTCCTATGGATTAGTGTGAGGCCGAGGACCTCCATCGCCTACTGGGTTTTCCTTTTCCATTATCCTATCGGCAGTCACTCACAACAGTGTGCAATGCTCACAAGCCAACCTTTTCCCCCACAGACGGCACCAACTGTTGATGGCAAAATCCGTCCAAGGGCTCACCTGACCTTCACGTGACACCAACAGTGAATTTGTTTGAATCCGGGGAAGACGTGACCTGCAAACAAGGAAGTAAACACTGCACACCGGTGTGGTGCTTGCCACACACGCTCCGATGCCTAAGTCAGTGACCCGAGAGAATACGGTCAAGCAATAGTCAAAGTATCTTGTTTAGGAATTCTGGTTTCAGATCCACTTACCTGGGTCCTTAGTGGACCTTTTATATCTCCTAATTAGGGTTTTCTGTACTCCTCCGCCACAAACCGGCCCCCTGTGGGCTTGTGTTCGTTAGCCCATTTCGGGTTGGGTTCTCTTCGTGGGCTCGCCTGCTTCGGGCCCAAAGTCGCTTCCAGGGTCCAAGTCCTGATACGCCAAAAATACTAATAACACATCTGTTTTACAGTTTTGAAACCAAATTATACACATTTAAAAAATTCAAGGACCAAAATGTAATAATATAAAATTTTAAATACTAAAAAAAGATTAGGACTTTATAAAGTTAAAGATATTGTCAACCTAAGCTTAACTAATTAGTGTTAAGTTATTAGTAGCATGTCAATATAAACGTAACTCAACTAACATAAAACTTGTTCAAATGACTAAGAAGTTTGTAGTTTGAATCTCTCATCCCACATGTTGTCAAAAACGTTATTAGTAATCTTTTTTATAAAAAGAAATAAATAAATAAACTACGAGTTTCAAATACATGTTGTTTACACATCATTCCAAAGGAATGCAACACGTGGAATAAATCTATATTTGTATTGAATTTGTATGCGTGTGGGTGTATAATCTCTAACTTTGATTCTCTGATTCTCTTTCTTGTGTATGAGTGTGTTTCACTCAAGGGCTGGAACGCTTGTTCTCAAGTTTGAAGCTTCAATTGATTTCTTGGAGTCTTGGAGTCTTGAAGTCTTAGAGTCTTGAAGAGTCTTTGGTCTTTAAGGAGTGTTGAAGTCTTGAAGAGTGTTCGGTTTTCAAGGGTGTTCGCTCAAGGTCTTAAGGATGTCAAAAAGTCTTCTAGCTTTATCTCCTAAAGTCTCTCTGTGTAACAGCCTAAATTTTTATTAAAAAAAAAAAACAAAAGGGGGGAAAGGGCTGTTGCCCGGTCAAAAAGGGGAGAGTGGGGGGAAATTTTCCCCCCACATTTTCGGTCAAAGGGGATTTAAAAAAAAAAAAAAGATCCCTCATGCTCTCTCTCCCCGATATTTCTCTCCCCCTCACCCGTTCTCTCTCTCTCTCTTTCTCTCAGCCCTCTCTCTCTCTGTGTGTCTCAGACTTCGCCGGACTCGCCCTTCACCGTCTGTTCCGCCGTCGCCGCCGTGAGTTTCTTTGGTAAGGCGTTTTTGCTTCTCTCCCTCGGTCTCACGCCCTCTCCTTAATGCTTGTCTCTCTCTCTCGACTGCAGCCACCACAAGCCGCCACCGCCGCTCTCAGTATCGTCTGTCGCCACCACTGTCTATAACAGAACCCTCTGTCTCCGCCTTTCGGATTGTTCATCGCCGCCGCTCGAAATTCCAGCCTAGTCTTTTAAAGATTTATTAGGTAAGGATTGGTTGGGTCTTTTGGTCTTAATATTCTCTATTTAAATGAATTGAATGTCAGATTATGGGCAGGTGGTTTGAGTTGAGCTAAGACTTTTCTGGTGAACCGATTTAATCTTGGCGGAGCGAAAATTCTCCCAAAATCTCAGTTGGGTAAGAAGTTTTAGGCCTTAAACTTCGGTGTTTTTATTCTTGGTGATACTGTGTAGAACCTAATTTTATTATTAAATTATTAGGAGTTGTGGATTACTAGGAAAACCCGTGGGACAAGTTGTTTCGTTCTGTATTGAGCTTTAAAGGTAAGTTAACTTGCTGAAATTAAACTGTAATTATGCGTTGTTGTGGCAGTTGTGTTTCTGGCATGAGATATTGCTTTATGTATGAGTGGAGACTGAGATGATATGAATGCTTATGTTCCAAGAATATGGATGTTGTGTACTTGTGCTATGGGATAGATGTGAGTGCGTTTGTGGTATCTTGGGGGTGGCTGGCAATGTAAGTAGACAGCTAGAAGTCATGTTTTCTCTGATTAGAAGTGTGGAATGCCTGTTATGTTTCCTGTATTTGACTGAGTTGGGATGGTGCATACTGGTCTAGTCAGCTAGTAAATTTTGAGAGAATAAGTTCCATTGGTTAGGTTGCAGTTAAAATTAGCGAGTGCTAAGAGGCCTTAAAGGGAAAACGAGTATGAAAGGGAAAATAATAAGCTAGTTGCTCTAGTAGGGGGTCGTGTCAATTAAACACCTAGGACTGAGATGTATTAGACTGAAATGAGGTGCTAAATGGGCGGGACTTGGCTTCGCAGACTAGGTGCCATTTACTAACTGTGGAAGTTAATTTCCGACTTAAAACCCATGGACGCCCCACCAATGAAATGGTAGTTAGTGCGCTATGCGCACAATAGTGCCTTGATGGGTGAGACTTGGCTCCATTGACTGGGTGCCTTTTACCATCAGTAGGAGTAGAGATCTCCTAGAATACCCACCTGTGCACCTTCAGTGAGTTGGCAAATTTTTTTATAGGTGAGTTAATTGATCACTAGACCCATACTACAAGATGAATGAAATGAAATGAATGGGAATGAGATGACATAACCTTTAGGCCGTTAGCCCAAATAATCCTCTTGAACCCTTGGTTCTTGCATGTCTCGCAGTATTGTTACTTACTGAGTATTTTCTTAAATACTCATTCTTTTCCCTAACATGTAACTGCAGGTAAAGGCAAAGGTGTACAGAACGCGAGACAGAGTGCTGCTAAACGAGCCATGAATTTCCTTAGGATAGACTTCCGCATTTTATGTTTTCGAATTTCTTCTCTTATACTTGTTATGTGATGTTTAAGATTTATTCTGGTTTAATACTCTTGCTTGAATGGCTAAAAGTTCTTCTCGTTCTGTTTTAACTGGGATCCCTGGCTTAAAAGTTTCACGTATTTTCTAAGCATGTTTTACTCTAATGTTGTTTCATCTTCATTATTTGAAAGTAAAATGAAATGCATGTGGTAATGGCCCTAGGATCTAGGCATGAAATGGAGGGTTGTTACACTCTAAATTCTCTTATCTTGAGTGGGAGTGTAGAGTTTCTGAACCCTTGACATGGAGAACATCTCTATTTATAGAGTTCTCCATAGATGGGCTTTGGGCTTGAATGACTTTTGGGTCTAGCCATTTGGATTTGGATTTTATTGACTTTAGGCCTAGTCATTTGGATTTGGGTTTAGTTTAAACTTTACCCAAATACCATATGACCCAAATATCATATGGCCCAATTTTGACCAAATTAAATTTTTATTATTTGATCAAATGGTCCATTTTGCCTTTAAATTTTATAATTGACCAACTTTGTCTTCAAATTAAAAATTAAATTTGGGACACATGTCAATTTATAATTGGTCTCAAATTTAGGCCCCGTTTGATAACCATTTCAGTTTTTGGTTTTTGGTTTTTCTGTTTTTCAAAAATAAAAACCATATATATTTGATAATTGTTTTTTTTTCGGTTTTTAAAAAACAGAAAATCAAACTTGTTTGATAACTGTTTTTGGTTTTCATTTTTTAAAAAATTAGAGAGATGAAAAGATATTTTAGAGAGAGAAAATGTGTAGAGACATTGAAACAAAAATTTAGAAACACGAATATAAATGTTTTCGAGAGAAAAGTTAAACATAGAAATTAAAATTTAGAGACGTGAAAGAAAATGTTTAGAGAGAGAATATTAGTTAGACAACATAAAAGATATTAGTTAGAGAAAAAAGAAAAAAAAGTTAGGGTAGAAGAGATAAAGTTTAAATAGAGAGAATAAATAAAAAGAAAAATTTTAGAGAGATAGCGAAGTTAAGAGTAAAGGATATGCTAAAAAAAAATCTTTTAAAAAAATGCTAAAAGAACAACGATAAATTAAAAAAATAAAGAAAATGTGTAGCGAGAGAAAATTCTAGGAGATTTTTTTTTTCCAAAAGAAAAAGTATAATATGTTTATTAGGGAGAGAAAAGTTATGGATAAACTTTTAGAAATAGATGAGTTATAGAGGGAAAAAGGTTTTGAGAGAAAAATAAATTTTGTAGAGAGAAAAACGTTTTAGAGAGAAAAAAAATATAAAAAGGAATTTGTCGAAGAGAGATAGGTAAAAGAGGGAAAAAAAAATAAGCATAAGAAGAATGAGTTTTTGAAAAACAGAAATCTGTTTTTAAAAACTACTTTTTTTGGTTTTTGAAATTTGCTTATAATTTCAAAAACATTTTAAAAAAACAGTAAACAAAAAACTAGAAATTGTTATCAAACAACTATGTTTTTAAACAAATGAAAAACAAAAACAGAAACCAGAAAACAATATTTGAAGTAATGAATTGGTCGAAATTTCTCATCCAAACACATCTAAAATAAAAATTGACATTTCCTTTTGTTGATGATTTTATTCCCCATTTTTTACTACAAAAAAATATATTTTATTTCCCATTTGTTGTTTTTAGAATAGTTTAATTTTATAATCAACCTTTTTAACTCTATATAAGTATGTTTGGATGTATCTATGTATAGAGGTCAATATAAACATGTCGAACCAACATTTTTTAGTTGATATCCGTCTCTTCTTATCACTCTAGTCAGAGAAAAGGGAGAAACGGATGATAGAGACATGATTGGAATCCAGGAGACGAGATTGAGCCCCACTTTGAGTTCACATGCTCTGGTGGGACGATTTCTACAACAATCTCCCAACTCCCGAACTACCCATCTATTTACTTTTGGGAAGTCTAGAAAGTGAAACATTTATCCTTTACCTTTACTCGAATTCCTCAACCCTTTGATCAAAGTCCTAGTTGATCGGACCCTACCAACTTAAAAGCCCTCCCTACATTTTTGTGGATAGACTCCAACGAACTATCTACCTTTCGACAACATTCTCAAAAACAAATATTTTAAAATTAGAAACACAGCAATTACCATATATTTTGTTCAGACCATATTTGATTAAGATTTTATAATTGTTTTCGGGAAGTAAAAGCAAAAGAAGGAAGTTTTTGGCAAGCCGACAGACTTTATTTCATGGTCAAATACCAGTCTAATTTTCACACTTCATTTTATTTTTAACATAAGCCCAACTAACGTCTTTAAAGAAAAATACAAAAACTTTAGATAAAGAAAAATAAATGTAAACTTCAAATTTAAAAGCAAAAACAAAACTTTGATAGAATATTAAGTATGAACATATATAGATATCAAAAAACGATTTCTAACTTGCCAAATTGACCTAGGTTAGCAGTAATTGACATGTATGTATGTATTTGTATATATGTATATAAGGCCTAATCTCAACCTGATAGTTCTTGGTGATAATCAAGATCTTAAAATTCCATCAACATTTCAATTATATCATAGAAAGATCGATGAATATTAAAAAAAAAAAATCAACAAAAAACCACTTATGTTGCATAACGTCCACTACAAAGATTTTGCAAAAAAAAAAAAAAAAAAAAAAAAAAAAAAAAAAAAAACCATCCGTTATAAAGAAATTTTAACTTATTTAAAAAAGATGAAATTCTAGTTTTTAATTTAAATATTTTGACGTTAACACGAGCATAGTTTAACTGGCATAAATATTGTATTAATAACCCATAGGTTTGTGGTTTGAATTCACTGACCCCACGTGTTGTAAGAAAAAATAATAAAATATTTTTACGAAATTTTTATTTTTACGATTTTTTTTTTCAAAAATTTCTATCAGCATCAATTTTTAATCGATATTTCTAAAAAGTTGATATCTCAACATTTTCGTGGATATCAATTTTTGATGGTCATATGAGAATTTTCAAGGAGCTCTTTGGCAAAAATACTACCATCATTGACCAAAGGTGGTTTTTTTTTTTTTTTTTTTGGGAAAATAAATTGACCAAAGGTAGTTGTTTGTGTTTCTAGGAAAAAACTTAATATAATAGCCTAGGACCACCAAAACACACCCAATAAAGAAAATTTATAGCCTCGATTTCTCCATATATTAATGTCAAAATGCTATGAAACTTTGGACCAAACTAAAATTGATTAAACAATATTTAAGAAGGCTAGTAAAATGTATCCATGATTTTTCCTTTGATCCAATAACTTTGTGGGAATGTTTAATTTCCTCAAAGAATTGATTACTAGCATTATTGTTTTTGGATTTTGTGAACCTCAAACTTTGGGTTACATGACCCTAACTTCATCACTAGAAAACAATTATGTTATATTGTTTTAACTAAGCCTTCATTTTAATCATATTCTTTTAATATATTACAAATTATAAAATCCAAAACACACATGCCTCCATGTGATAGAGCCAAGCAAGCAACTTGCCTTTTGAAACTTTCAATGTGCTTCAAGATCATGTACACATTCATCTTTTCTTCATGGACTTATCTACTTTTAGGCTAATTTAAAATCTGATTTTAAAGTCATGAGAATCAAGATGAATACTTATAGATAAGCCCAGCTACTTTTATTTATATCGTGTAATAACCCAACTTTTTTTAACTAATTTCGTAGAGACATTACTACATGAATGCTAATTGACATTTGAAAAATTCTTTTATGAAAATATTCTAAAACATAATACAAACTAAATTGATAAACGAGTTTAAAATAATTTCACAACATAATCTCTAAAATAAAACACTTGAACATATAAATGAAATAATATGAATGTGGAAGCCATGCTAACATTCCCCCATGACACAACAAACCAACTGTTGGGTTTTATGCCATAAACTCGTGGATTGTAAATGTAACCTTATTTATTTATTCAATAAAGGTAATAGTTATTTTATTGAGGTGTTTATTTTAGACTTGCATAAACTTAAATTCAATAAATAAACATCCTACGTTATCTAATTTAACTTGAATAATATGTGGTTGACATACAGAGGATCGTGTTCAAGTAATAACCTAAAGGGACTATAGTATATGGATAAGGTTGGGTACCTTGATGAAACTATGAATAAGGTTCACTTTGTATTTGATACAAACGAATTGATTCAAATCGTTCATGTAAAGACATGTGAGTTATGGTATCTTATGCAGTGAGTTTGCATTAGACTGGACCGCAAAATAATTAATCTTTCTTTATAACACCGTTAATTGAATATCTTAATATTTCATAGGATGACCGGGTAACTTGATCTCAATCCTGAGTGAGTTATGAACTCCTGCCTGTGTGGGATTGTCATTTGATTTGTATGAGTGAGAGTGGCCAAAGACGCCGACTCAATAAGCCCCCATTTTGGAGGACAAGTGATGAACGACTTGTCAAGGGTCGTATCAAATAAATTTATATTTCACGATTCCTAGAGCTAACTTGTAGCAATAGTGGTCGGGGTCGACCATAGGGAGCAGCGTAATTAAATAATTTAATTAGATTTCTCAATTAGTAACCAAATGGGAGTTTTTGATGATGGATTAACTGAAAACATAAAATTGCAATAAATTAAAATAATGGAAAATTAAAGATAAGTTGGCTAATCTCACCTCGAGGTATCACAATTGGTTATTCTAACTTGGGTTTGGCAACTCAATCATGGACTCTCAAATTGATAGAATTATCATTAACCGTCTAACTACCATTGAAACCAATGATTTTGAACCCTAACCTTTACAACCCGACCAACGCATCGAAGTCAAAGCCTAATTAGATTTCTAACCAATCACGTCTCATTAATAAGAATCTAATTGCATTAAGTGAATTTGGACTGTTAGATAGATTCATATAAACTAGGAACATCCTGGGTTTATACAATTCTAAGCTTAAATTCCTAAATCTATCATGCAATTGAATTAATTGGTATAACGCACCTTTCAAAACAATTACACAATAAACCCATTACTAACCAATTTAGCAAAGCAATTAAACCAAGTCAAACAAATAGGTTGTCAAGTTATTCTATTTATTTAATTATAATCAAGAGCGGGAATTTAAATCACAATCAACAATAATCCATTAAAACTACAAATAAAGGTCTCAAGAGTATGCCAAACTCCCCAATTGCGACGATCTAAACTTAGTCGGTCATCGAAACGCTCCAACTAAGCTCCATGGCTTGATTAGCCATCCCAAAATACAATAAAACTAGCCTAAATTACAGTAGAAATCAAAAGGGTACAGAGAAAGTGGGGAAGAAATCGGCCGAGAGGGGGAAAAACTAAGAAGAATTGACCTAAAAAATGAAAAGTTCCCTTTTATACACATGCGTAGCGTCGAGACACTACCCCTTGTTTTAGGAAAAAATCAGTTAACGCACGAAAATCAGTGGCTGGGAAAACTACCTAGCATCTCGATGTTAGGCTATGAGTCTGCAGCATTGAGCCCGACATTTTGTGGCGTCTTGAAGCTTCCTTCTCGGGTTTTTGGCTAGGAATTGAAGTATGCAGAGCGTTGAGATGCCATCCAAAGGGTCTAAACGCTTGGCTTCGGGAAAATAGCTTAATTGGCTCCAGTTTTGCTCATTTAAGCTCCAAATTGGCTCAAAACCTCTGTAACGGACCTATACACATATTATACTCATTTTAAAGCATTTTTCGCAAGGAATTCAACAAAGTTAAGCAACATATGAGAAAATTACTGTACAAGCATTTGATGCTATCAACAAGACTGAGTAGGGAGTTGGGAACATAACTTCAGAAGATGAAATTCACTCATTCCCGACTTTAGGGTAAGTAGATGAGTTGTTTGTTAGCTTTACGAGCTTCAATCATACCATATGTTTTGATGATAACAAACCTTTAATTTACTAATGATTTTAGTGTTTCAAACTGTATATCTTGTAGAGCTCACAAAACAATTCCAACTCAATTTGAATCGCTCAAATCAGAGAGTTCAAACGAGAAAGTTACAAGCAAAGGAAGATTGGAAGAAAAAGCCTCCATGGCAGTGACGTGGCGCTTATGTGGCACCTGATGTGGCAATGGATGTGGACCTTGAAGGAATGAAAATCCTACGCAGCGGAAGCGTATACAGAACCACTTTGTATTTAATTGGGTTTCATAGAAATACCCATAAATTGGCAAACATAATTACAAAACTACTACTACAATTATGAACTATGATTAAGCATGCATAAGGACTAAACTATTTAGAAGATTGAGAACCAACTTGTTGAAGACAATCTGTAGCAAACATTCTCCCTTGGACGACCGATTTCACGTACTGTTGAATAGCAACCTGAATTGCAAATTCCAAGACACCACCAATAGAAACCCTTAGGGGGTGTTTGGGGGAAGGGTTTGGGTTTTGGAAGTGGGGGTTTTGGAAATAGGGTGATTTGTGAAATCTGTGGATTTTGGAAGTCTGTGTTTGGGGTGTTGATTTCTGAAGTCTGATTTTTCAAGTCTGTGTTTGGGGTGCTGATTTCTGAAATCTGATTTAGGAAGTCTGTGTTTGGGGTGCTGATTTCTGAAATCTGATTTAGGAAGTCTGTGTTTGGGGTGTTGATTTCTGAAGTCTGAGTTTTTTATTTTTTTTTTTCAATTTTTTTTTATCAATGGTATACAATTGTTTTAAAATTAATAATTTAAAATTATCTTTCCACTAACTCTAGATTTGGGATTTTAACTCACAATTTTGATAAAAAAATCCAAATTCTAAAAAAGAAAAAAATCATTTTCTACTGTTCAATTTTTTCCCACACTTGTTACATTTCCTATCTTCGTTCTAAACATAGTTTGGAACTCTGAGTTTCTGGTTTAATTTTTTATTTGTTGTTTTCCAATGTTAGACAATTCTTCTAAAATTAAGAAATCTAACTGTTGTTTCCATTAATTGTAAAATTGGGATTTGAAGTCACGATTTTGATCATTAATCCAATTTTTAAAAAGGAAAAAAAAAACATTTTCTATTCTTCAATTTGTCTCCACACTTGTTACCTTTCCTATATTTGTTCTATACATAGATATTGTTATATTAGTTATGTATATTACTAGTCTATATTTAAGCAAGAAGATTTTCCTAGCTAAAGCGTATAAGGAGTGACAAGAAACATTCATTTTTTAGACACATGTCAAAACTCACGTTGGAAAAATAGACCAAATTATTAATTGTATTCATTGAAAATGTATGTTGATTGCGTTGAAAACGACATAAGGGGATGAGAATTTGAAAGAGGAATAGACAAATAAGCATAGTCATTATAATATTACATGAATAAAATAGTCATCAATCATTGGTACACATTACACATACAAAATATTTCTTTCTACAATGCAGAAGTTTCCATGAAAACCAGAAAGATAGTGAAATCACCCTTGAACATTAACACAAATTAAACGAACGAAATAGTGGTTGCAACAACAGTCAGTCATTCATTTCTTCCAAGCACATCCATGCAATGTTTTTTCTTTTGAAAGGTATGGGCAGGGCAAGGAAAAATTCAATTGTCTGCACATCAGCGAGCAAGACATTGAGAAGTTCCTTTTTCTCCCCTTTTTCAAACTGTTCCATTTCTTCAATCTGCTCGACCACCAACTTCCGTCGCGCGGCAGCCTCCCGTTCGTTTTTTTGTTCTCGCCATGATGTGATCTTATGAAGGCTGGTAATTTGGCTATCCATTGCAGCCTGCACGACCTCAATAATCTCTCTGTTATAGGAAGTTCGTCTCCTACTACTTGATCCTGTTGATGTCTCAGCTGGCCCCACATTACTACTGCTTGTGTCAGACAAATCATCCACAAGATCGTCTGTAATATGTGACGACATCTGATCGGTGATCCTAATGGCATTTAATGATCGTTATACACATTACATTTATATTAGGCTCGTTATGAAATGCATAACCATGAATGAATAATTTGTTCGAAATTAAATAACACTCATTATAATTCTACTTTCTTACAATTAGACTTAGACATGTTCTTATATTGTTAGTGAGTTGCACAACATTTAAACAATCATTGGACAGGGGAAAAGTTACTGTAGAAAATTCAAACACTGATGATCATATATATTAGTAAGTGTACAATCAACACTCTACAAAAAATTTAGATTTGGGTTGACAAAATGACAATGAACAAAAAATTATCGTGGGTCAGGGAAAAGTACATATTGTTAAAATTTACATGACAAAAGTAAGAATGGAGGATAGACTGTTTTGACATCACCGGCTTTCATGAAGAAGATCCCGGAGGAATTGAAGCCTAAGGGTTAGGGGATGGACAACATCATATTGGTCATCTTGGTGTCGGCGAAGAGGACACGCATAAGGGATACTTTCTCGCGATCTGTTAGCTCCGACTGAGCCATGAGCATCTCCCCAACTGTTTCTCGCCTCTTGAACTCCCTGGCGTCTTGCGTGTTGGTGCGTGTGTGAACTGAATGGATGGAATGTGAGATAAGATGTGTTGGGTTTAATGTCCTATAAACTCGTAGTTTGTAAATCATTAAACATATTCTATTTTCAATAAAGACGTTATTGAGGGTATTCAGTAAAAGATGTTATTGAATATGTAAATTGCGAATAATTAACCTAAATCCAATAAACTAAGATCCTTGACTATAAAATGAATACTCGAACTATATGTAGGGACATATCGTAGGATCAAGTTCAAGTTTATAGTCAAAATAGTCTATAGTATAAGGATACGATTGGGTGCCTTATCCTGGAGACACTATGGACGCGGCCCACGTTGTATTAAATACAAACGATGAGATCCTAAATCGTTCATGTGGTGACATGAGAGTGGGGGCATCCTATGCAATGAGTTTGCATAAGACTGGACCACGAAATAAGTCACTTTCTCTTTATAACGTCGTTTACTGAAGAAACTGACTATTTCTCATAGATGACCTAGGTAACTCGTTCTTAATCCTGAGCTAACTATGAACTCCTGTTTATACGAGATTATCCTTTGATCTGCATGGGTGAGAGTGGCCAGCATCGCTGACTCAACAAGCCTACCATTTTGGGGATAAGATCGAATAGATAGCTGGGGACATAGTTTCGCAAGACAGAATTCACTCCTACCTTTTTTAGGGATAGCAGAGAGGTTGTTCTCTTAAGTACTAACTCCGGGACTTGAACAAGGGGCCCCACCCTCTCGTTGGATCGAGAGGAACTTAGGTTTGTTGGTTGGACCGCAAACCGATTGTTCATTAGAGGATTAGTGGAACTTAAGGAACAAGAAGTACTATAGGGGTGAAACGGTTATTTGACCTAGCTATAGCTACGAACAACCTGTGAAGGAACGACTTACTAATCATGGTTAAATCAAGTGGACGGAAATATATCTATAGTGAGGGGAGTGCAACTATCGGGCTATAGTGGAGTGTCCCAGTAGTTAACGAATGTTGGCTAACTTAGATTATGAGATTAGTCGGTTAGCCTCGAATCGTTGGAGCCCATGATCTATAGGTCCATTAGGTCCCTCTACTAGCTCATATTGTATTAATGCTTAGATCATAATGATAGGATTTTTTGAATCGTTCAAAAACGGGAAATAGGGCTTTATCGTAAAAATGTGTTTTACACAATTTTTAATTATGAATTAAATAAGGAATTGAGAGATAAGGTATTTAAAAGTGTTTTAAATACCATGTATATGTATTAGGAATCATATACTATTAATGGCACTAGGTAAGAATGATTAATTAGATTAATCATGATATATTAACTTGGAAATGTCCCAATTTATAACCTAGAAATCAAATTCGATTTCAAATTGGATTAAGGAAAATTGCAAGCTGAAAATTCAAGTATGAAGGTTCAATTTAGTGGATTTAGTGGCATTCCCACTCTTGCATGTTGATGCATAGTGGAAAACAACACAACCATGCACTAGTTGCATGTGTTGTGAATTAAACACCTAGAATCCACTTTGAGTTGCATTTTCACCATGTGTCTAGTGTCATGAAGCTTGTCTTTGCATGGAGGAGGTCTTTATAAGGAGCTTGAATCAGATTCAAAGGAGAGAGAGCTTTTACCTACTGTTATGCTGCTGGTTTTTCCTCTCAAAGACACACTCTTCCTTAGTTCTTTCAATAGCTTGATCCTTCAAGCATTCCCTTCCCATTCCTTATCTCTATAAGACTCCCACAAGTCATTCTAAGCAAGGAGAATAGTAGAGAAGACTCTAGAGGTTGTCCAAGGAGCATTGGAGAGGATAACACCACAAGGAGTTCCATATAAGAGAGCTACAAAGGTTGGTGTTCTCTAACTCTCTTTTCTGCCTTTTCTAGAACATGCATGCTTTAGGAGTAAAATTGAATGTCTTAAGTGCTTTCGATCTTCAATTGCTTCCGCATGTGTAATATGTACACCTTCAAGATGGATAATAATAAGAAAGAAATATTCAGTCAACACTTAAGTGCAAGTATACATTGTCGCACGTAGTAATAAAAAACCTTAGAAAGTATTCCAAGGGTATCGATCCCACGAGAACTAAATTGGAAATTCATATTTGATGAAGAAACTGCTCAAATGATTGCTTTTGAAAAAGGTAACCAAAGAAAATAAGTTGATTGATTGAGTTTTTGAAAAGATAAACAAAACGTGCAAATAAAATAATGAAGAATAACAATAAGATAAAACGAGGTATTCAACATGGATTCATCCCTAAGGTAACAACCATACTTATGCAATATCTAACTTAAGTGTATTTAATGCATTGGGTCAGATTTAACTTCCATTTGGCCTTTGTTTCCAAAAACCGTAAGAAGGCTAAGCGAGTACCGTTATGCCCATTTCTGGGACTCGACTCCGACATAGATAATTCACGAATGCAACCTATAACCCTATAGTCGATATAGGGTGCCTTAGGCAGCTTGCCCTATACCGCCGAACAATCTCTTTCGAGCTTTTTCTCCTATATCACCTTTATGAGAACCGATATCGTTTGTCCCTTTCGAGATCAAACTCACATAGCATGCAAAGTCTAAGTGATCAAATTAAACTCAGCAAGATCAGAATGATATTCAATAAAGAATGACATGCATTAGACACAACTTAAGCAAATAAAACACTTTCAAGCCATTAAACCCTAAGGGAATTCACCATATTTAACCCCTCAACAGGATTTAGCTACTCATGATGGGATAAAAAGAAAATGAACACATTTTCATTGAAATAATAGTGTAAAGAATACAGAATAATGAAAAGTAATCACAAGCTGGAAATAAAGGAGATGGCTAAATATTATGGGTTTTTTGTTTACACAATCCTTCTAGAGTTCGCTAAGACACTCCACTCTCTCACTTTTACAAGATGGGAAAGGGTGAAACTTTCTACTAACCACAAGGTTTGATGTCTAACTCTCTCTCGGGTTAGAATGTGGTCATCTAAGAAGGACCTCGGGCATCCTTACTCATTGGCGTCGAGCCAGGGTTCTGTCACCACCCTTTTCTTCCAAGTGAGTTCTGCTTGGATTTGACTTCGAATCTCGAGCTTATATAGTGTAGAAATTGGTTGAGGAGCTGCGAAATAAGTGCTGGAAGGTTGCCCAGTCAGTTTCGGGGTCAAAACAACCAGTTAGGTGCGAAGAAGACTCGTCAACAACGACCCGCGTACAACTCGGAACGACCTCTGTTTTTCCAGAAATGCGGTCGCATTTCATTTTTGCCTTCCTAGAAATGCAGTCGCATTTCTGGGGAATTCCAGCTTTTCCTCTGTTTTTCTGCACAGCAGCAAACTAAGTCAAATTCTCTTAAAATCAAGTCTTTTTAAGCACAAATAAGCATAATTCAACAAAAGTGACTCTCAACACCCTAACTTATCAAACTAAGCATATTTTGAGCTCGGGAACAGTAAATTGACCTAAACACTCAACATTTGACCAAGAAATGAGCTAAATATAAGGGTAAAATAGGTATATTTTTTACCCTTATCATACCCCCAAACTTAACTCATTGCTTGTCCTCAAGCAATTGCTAACCAAAATGTTAGAGATCAACTCTTTAATTGCCCATCAAAATGTAAGAGCTCCATATTAATTGCAAATCAAAACCTTAGAGTTCATGCATGGTAATGAATCATGGTACTAGTATGAACTTTCAATTTCAAATCAAGTGACATGGAATCAAGTAAACATGTTTTTGAAGATCGTTTTCTCAAAAGTTTTCCTTTCAGGAGAGGGTTCTACTCTAGTGTCAGTCACAACGTCTGAGTTTCCTAGGCATGAAGATTTCTATTGTTTTTTTTCAAAGCAAAACTCTCTCTCATCTATCCTAACCAACATGCTTAAACTACCTAACTTCTATTCATCGAGTCTAGTGTAGTCCTTTTAGTTGAAGAAAACAATCTTTAGGCAAAACAAAAGAATATATGAACTACTAGACCTTTTCCATCTCCCCCAAACTTATTTGACTGCTGGTGCTTCTTTTATTCAACTTCTTTTTTTTCTCCCAAGAGCATCCTTGCTGTCATCTTTACCTTCGTTCTAGCTTATCGACACTTTGTGGTGAAGATATCTAGCTACGAGCAAAGTTCACAAACTCGGAATGATACTCATTTCCCTAGGTAAACCTTTCATGCAGTGGCAAACCATGGGTGTGATAAATGCCCCTGGTTACTCAGTAGACCCTAGGGAGGAGGAGTAACTCTCGGTTTTTCTCTTTTTTTTTTTCAACATACTGAGCACACATTTTTTTTCAGCAGTACAAATTTACAAAAATATTTACATAGTAAAGCATAAAGCACCCCCCCCCCCCCCCCCCAAACTTAAAGGTTGACAAAGACCTCATTGGCTTGTTTTTGAGGCATGGGCTTAACATGAGGCTTTTTTATTTCAAAACTTCAAAGCTAAACTCTCCTAGAGTGTTAGAAAGGTTAAACACGAGGAAGTTTAGACTCTAAGAAAATTTTGTAAAGAAAAAGACTAATGGAAAGCCAATGACTAGAAAACAACTCAGTTGAGACGGTGGCACTTTTCAGATAGAACAAAGCTCTAGTTTTCATCATTAAGGGCTTAAAAGAAAACTCCTTTGAAAACATGTTTTTTCTTCCAAAACATTTTAAAGCACTTTTTCTCTAAAGTTGATTTTTTTCTTCCAAAAAGTTCATAGGTAAAGCTCAAAACAGCAAGCAGAATTTTTTCAAGAAATGATAAAAACCCAAGTTTATTTATCCTAAATTATCCACAAACTATCTAAACTACCCTATGATCAAAACTATCAACAACTAAACATTTAAAACAATCAAAACAGCAACTAAACTACTAAAAACATAATTTAAACATCCTAAAACAGCAAGCAACAAAAAAACAGTAAAAAGTATTATTCACAAAAATAAATTTCAGTCAAAGGGGATCAGAAAACTCCCCTATTCCTCATCCGAGGAACTCTCTTTCTCTTCATCATCATTCTCTTCATCTTCCTCTTCATCAGAATCCTCTTTTTCCTGGGGCAGTAGCGACTGAGGGAAATTTGGAAAGACCGGAGCAATACTAAGGGCAATCGAGAGATACAACTCTCTAATAGCTTCATCCCTCTCCTTGGCATATGTCCAATATGTCTTCAGGTTCTCCCTGATTTGATCAAACTGGCGGTGGACCATACCTAGGGCTTCCGATGCTGGTGAAGGCCCTGTAAAAGGAGTGTGCTGGGATGGAGAGGCTACATTCGGCCCTGATTGAGGAGTGGCCTGTGATGTGGAGGCTTTATCCTTCCTCTGGATGCTATTCTGCTGAAGCTTCCCTATCAAGGACAAGTCAATGGTTGGTTTAAAGAAATGGCGCTCCTCGTCCTTGCCTGGCACAATCTTCACCCTCTGACAGAGTTGGGTGATGAGTGAGAAAAAGAAAAGCTTGCCTGCCCTTTTCTGTCCACAGGCTAAGATCTCATCCCTGATTATGCTCCCTACGTTGACTTCCAACCCCTTCATAAGACAATAGAGTAGCATCACTCTATCCACTGAAATTGTGCTAACATGGGTGGTTGGCATCAAGCGGTTATTGATGAAGTGAAGCCAAACTGTCGATTCTGGCTTTAGGTCGCTTGGCACTAAAGACTTCACTTTGGTCTGTGATTCTTTCCATTGGACTCCCTTGTTGGCCACAAGCTTGAATGCGTCTTTCATCTGCTTGGCCGAAGGGTTCCTTATCACATCATTCCCTCTCGGATTCAGGGGTGCTTTAATCCTGTACACCCTGTTGATGTCGACTGAGGAGAAACTGACCATCTTCCCCCTCACTATCGCCATGCTAATACTCTCCTCCCTCAGGCCAGCGTAAAACTCTCAAACTAGAGGCACAACAGCCTCCTGAGGGTGAGCACAGAAGTCCTGCCACTTGTACTGGAAGATAACTCTTTTTACGAACTTTGGCAGTGCTCCTACTCTATCAGAGAATCCCTTCTCGTTGAAGAAAGCTCTTTTCTTCATGATCTCCATCCTTTCCAGAAAATTAACATCTTTAAATACCTCAGGGAACGGATTTTTAGGAGATGCGGCCTTCGGTGACTTGCCCTTAGGCTTGGCGGGTGAGACAGTAGGAGGAATTGCAAGAGAGGCGTCCATGGACCTTGTCCTCGGCCTCTTGGCAAATATTGGGTCATTTTTGTCCTCCTCTCAGCCTTTATCTCTCTCTTTCTCTTTCTACTCAATGCTGCAGAGATAGGGACTTGGTCATCATCTAGCTCCCTTACCTCTGAATCAGATTCTGTGTCAGTCAGAATCACTGGAGGTCTCGGCCTCCTCGTCTTCTTTTTCCTCTTCAACCCTCTTCTCTGAAGAGGTGCTATCAGCAGCTGGTGGGTCGTGTGTGAATAGAGGCTCAAAAACCTCTTCAGCTGGCTGATCAACGGTGGCCTCGGCTAGGCCTTTCTCAGAATGCGGCCCAAATGCGGTCGCATTCTGGCCTTCATTCTCTACTTCTCTTTCTTTTTCTGTTTCAAAATTTTCTTCTGTTGGCCCCTATTGCGCCTGTTCTTCTACCCTTCCTTGCAGTGCCTCAACCTCACTTTGAGCCTTGTGGAGTGGCTCAAAGGCTGCAAGGAAGTCTTCAGCTTCCTTTCTTCTCTTTTCATTTTCTTTTATTTCTTCTCTTCTCTTTTTCTCTTCCTCAAGGAGCTACAAATCCATAGCTGCTCACCTGAGGTTTTCCTCATATTTTTTTTCTTCTTCAGCCTCTAAGGCCCTCTCGGCCTCTTGTTCTTCTTCTCTCATTCTTTTCTCTTCTTTCGCATCTCTTTCCTTCGCAAGCTCGTCTTCCTCAGCCATTTTCTGATTTTCCATCTCTCTCTTCGCTTCAACTTCTTTCAAAGCATCCTGTTCAGCCTTGTACCCCTCTGAAATCTCAAGGGCCTTTGCCACAGCTTAGCAGATTATTCCTTCGAATACATTGGGAGGCATCCTTGCGGTTTCTAGGGGCTGAATTTCAAGCGGCTTTTCAGGCACATTCTTCTTAGGGCTCTTTTTTCTTGCGCTGTAAGTAACAACGGGCTTGGTCCTGCAAGAAAAAGAAGGGTTAGATGAAGGTTCAGAAACCTTACCCATTGAAGCTTCTCCTTGCCGAGAGCTTTCAGCTGCCTTGGCGGCTTTTTCTTCGTCTTGCTGATTCCCTTCTTCTTCAAGGGCAGCACGTCTCTTGGCACCCATCTCACGGATCATCTCAAACCACTCCCTCGAGCGTTTTCTGTATTGTTGAGTGGCGGGTTTTTGGGTTTGGCAGACGGCAGTGGCGAGCGTGAACCTCTTTGGCGTAGATGAACTCGACATCTCCCTCGACGTGGCCGGCATTGCCGAAGAAGATGGAGTAGGAGCGTCGGGCGTTTGGTTCACGACCGCCGGCCAGAATCCCGTGGGTCTCATCCTTCGCGTGCCATGCATGGGTGTAACGGGGGTCTCTTCTTGCCGTCGAACGTTTTCTTCAGCTTCGTGGGTCGCTCGGACACTCTGAGATCGAGTGTTCTTGCGTGAGGATGACGATCCTTGAGTGTTCTTGTGTGAGGATGACGATCCTTGAGTGTTCTTCATCTTCTTGGTTGTGGGTTTTTCGGTTTCACGATGGAGAATATGGAGAGCTTGAGGGTTTGACTTGAATGCAAAGGTTTGGTGTTTGGTGAAGAGAAATAGACTTAAGTCAAGCTATTTATACTTTTCTAATTAGGTCACGTGCAGGTCAAACGATTTTCGTGACTCCCTTTTTATTCGGGCAAATGCGATCGCATTCCCAAATACACTGGGGAGAAATGCGATCGCATTTCACCCAGTTTTTCTGCCTTTATTTTTTCTGCCTTTTCTCTTTTCCTTTGCTTTCTCCTTTTCTCTGAAACACTCATAAACAAGTTAGAAAGCTCATATGCTTAATCATAATTTATTTATATATTTTTTCATTTTTCTCAGATTTAAAAAGAATTAAGGAAATGTTTTGATCAATTCAACTTCCAGGTAAGTCCCCAGGTAGAGGTGTTCCCAATGGTCAGCTTAAATACCTCAACCTAGGCAGGACTTGCCTTAGACAAAGTTCCCTCTTGATAAAAAATCATTTATTCAGAACAAAACTTACGCTTTTATCATTTTTTTGCTTTTATTATTTTTTTTTAACACTAGACAGGGCACAAAATAACATGGACTTTTCAAAACTCCCAGGTAAATCCCCAAGAAAAGGTGTTCCCAATGGTCATCTTAAATACCCTTTCCTAGACAGGATTCTCCTAGACAGAGTTTTTACTCTGGTCCAGATATTCTTGGAACTCTAGTCTAGATTATTATTTATAAACCCAGATAATATACAAAAATTAATTCAAGGTAGTAGAAGTAATACCAAGTTAATCATGGAGACATGGGCTTCCTCATCCTTGAAGCCTTTTCCCCAATATGGTTTTATCCTTTGCCGCTTCATGGTTTGACTGCTGTCTTCCACTTCAATCTTTTCTTCACCTTTTTCGTCCAATTCTTCATCTCCAAGTACATCCTCCAAAGTTTCTTTCTTCATTATTTCCTGCAGAGTAAATTGAGAGAGTTCATCAATTTCATCGATCATTGAACATTCCTCGAAATCTCCAGGGTACTTCATTGCACTCATCACGTTAAACGTGATTTGTTGATCGTTGACCCTCATGGTCAATTCTCCCTTCTGGACATCTATTAATGTTCTGCCTGTGGCTAGGAACGGTCATCCTAAGATGATCGGAACGTCTTTGTCGGCTTCGCAATCTAAGATGATGAAATCTGCAGGGAAAACAAACTTGTCAACTTTAACCAATATGTCTTCAATCTTTCCAATGGGATGTGTAAGTGATCGGTCTGTCAACTGTAGGGTCATAGTTGTTGGCCGTGAATCACCTATTCCTAACTGTTTAAAAACCGAATAGGGCATTAAGTTGATGCTTGCTCCTAAGTCGCACAGTGCTCTGCCTACGTCCCTGCCTCCTATAGAGCATGGAATTGTAAAGCTTCCTGGATCTTTAAGTTTGGGAGGAATCTCGTTCTTTACTAGTGCACTGGAACATTCCGTGAGTGCAACCGTTTCGTACTCCCCCAACCTTCTCTTTTTCGACAAAATATCTTTTAGGAACTTTACGTATGTAGGCATTTGTACAAGTGCCTCCACTAATGGTATGTTAATGTGCAACTGCTTCAATACATCTAAGAACTTCTTGAACTGTACATCTTGTGAGACATGTTTGAATCTCTGTGGGTACGAAGGAGGTGGTCTGTAATCTGGGTCTATCACAAACTTCTGAGGTTTTGCCGTTGCATTCCTTTGTCTTTTCTCCAACTTTGATTTTTCTTCTTTTTCTACCAAGGCTTCATGGTCCTTGGTCTTTTCTACTTCTTCTGCTTTATTCTTTGAAATATCTGTGGTATTATCTGACTTCTTTTCACAAATCTTTTCTCGAGCTTCAACTGGGATCTCTGCTTCTGAACTTCCTGGATACTTGGGTCCATCGTATTCTAATCCACTTCTTAGGGTCACTGCCTTGCATTGTTCCTTGCCTTCTTTGTGCGGGGTCTCGATTTTGCTAGGCAACGTCCCTTGCGGTCTATTCTTAATTTCCTGAGCAATTTGTCCAAGCTGAACTTCCAAATTCCTGACTGCAGCATCGTTCCTCGCCATGTACTCCTTCATAAGAGTCTCTAGATTGGACTCTTGACTCTGCACTGGAACTTGTTGGAAATTTTTCTGTGGCTGTTGTTGTGTAGGTTGCTTTCCAAACTGATGATTGTTGGAATTACTCGACCCGGCTTGTCCTCCCCAAGAAAAATTCGGATGTTGTCTCCATCCTGGGTTGAATGTGGCCGCATAAGGATTCCATCTATTTTGGTTCTGATTTCCTTGTGGACCTACATAAAAAACAGAAGCAGGGTTTAGTGGACAACTATCAGCGATGTGTTCCTCACCACATATCTCACAACAGAGAGAAGAAACAACGTTAGCAGGGGCTATGTTGGCTTGATTGTTCATGGACATGCCCATCATCATGCTATGAATGACTTTGATCTGGGCTTGCATCGTAGAGTTAGCCTCTGTTTCCACTGCTTTCACTGGATTTTTCAAAATGGTTGTTGGTTCATTTTCTCCCCAA
Organism: Luffa aegyptiaca; assembly: GCA_017139565.1. NCBI lineage: Eukaryota > Viridiplantae > Streptophyta > Magnoliopsida > Cucurbitales > Cucurbitaceae > Luffa > Luffa aegyptiaca. Next base: position 9,970,036 of record CM029397.1, read on the forward strand.
TGTCGATTGTTGGTGGCTATGGTATCTAGAATAGCGTGCGCCTCATTAGCAGACTTCTTCAGAAAAGATCCGTTTGCAGATGCGTTTACTAGTGCATTTGAAGCTTGATCTAACCCACTGTAAAAATGCTCCAAAATAATGCATGCAGGCAGTCCATGGTGTGGACACTTGCGAACCAGCCTTTGGAATCTCTCCCAAGCTGCATCCAAAGGTTCATTGTAAGACTGTCTGAAAGCAATGATTTCTGCTCTGTACTTTGAATTCTTATTGGAGGGGAAAAACTTCTCCAAAAATTTCTCCGCCAAATCATTCCAAGAGGTGATGGAGTTAGGAGGAAATGAATCCAACCAGGCTTCAGCATCTCTCTGTAAAGAAAACGGAAAAAGTTTTAGCTTTAAAGTATCTTCTGGCACTCTTGTTACTTTAAAAGAATTGCAAACTCTCAAAAATAATTTAATATGCTTGTGTGGATCCTCATTTGGAAGTCCTGAGAATTGGCCCATCGTATTTAACATCTGGAACATCACTGGTTTAAGTTCAAATTGTGGAGCATCAATCGGTGGTTTCAAGATTCCTGGATTCAGTGTCTGAAAAACTGGTAAAGCGTAGTCCCTTATTGCTATGTTTCAATCTTCAGCAATGTAAATTGGGTTTTCTTGTTGTGGCACTGGTGGAACTGGAGGAACAGGAGGAATTCTCCTGTCATTCTGCTCCCTTCCACGAACTTGTGGATCAACTTGAGGCTCGACTCCAGGAGGATCCATTGGAAACTCTTGAATGTAAGATGCTTCCTCTATAAATTCTCGTGCGCTCAACTCTTGTTGCTCCTTCTTCTTTCGTCTTTGTTCCTTCCTTCGACGACGAAAGGTTCTTTCTATCTATGGATCAATGTCAATGAGTGGATACCCCTTGCTCATGCACTAACTTCAACCTGCAAAAGGAAAACAATTGCAACCCGAAGTCAAATTCCCTTTGAGACAGAAATGCGATCGCAATCTGATCGCAATTTCGAAAACAAATCTGGTTTCATTTTTGGTCCCCGATAACAGCGTCAAAAACTTGGTGCGTGTGTGAACTGAATGGATGGAATGTGAGATAAGATGGATAATAATAAGAAAGAAATATTCAGCCAACACTTAAGTGCAAGTATACACTGTCGCACGTAGTAATAAAAAACCTTAGAAAGTATTCCAAGGGTATCGATCCCACGAGGACTAAATTGGAAATTCATATTTGATGAAGAAACTGCTCAAATGATTGCTTTTGAAAAAGGTAACCAAAGAAAATAATTTGATTGATTGGGTTTTTGAAAAGATAAACAAAACGTGCAAATAAAATAATGAAGAATAACAATAAGATAAAACGAGGTATTCAACATGGATTCAACCCTAAGGTAACAACCATACTTATGCAATATCTAACTTAAGTGTATTTAATGCATTGGGTCAGATTTAACTTCCATTTGGCCTTTGTTTCCAAAAACCGTAAGAAGGCTAAGCGAGTACCGTTATGCCCATTTCTGGGACTCGACTCCGACATAGATAATTCACGAATGCAACCTATAACCCTATAGTCGATATAGGGTGCCTTAGGCAGCTTGCCTTATACCGTCGAACAATCTCTTTTGAGCTTTTTCTCCTATATCACCTTTATGAGAACCGATATCGTTTGTCCCTTTCGAGATCAAACTCACATAGCATGCAAAGTCTAAGTGATCAAATTAAACTCAGCAAGATCAGAATGATATTCAATAAAGAATGACATGCATGAGACACAACTTAAGCAAATAAAACACTTTCAAGCCATTAAACCCTAAGGGAATTCACCATATTGAACCCCTCAACGGGATTTAGCTACTCATGATGGGATAAAAAGCAAATGAACACATTTTCATTGAAATAATAATGTAAAGAATACAGAATAATGAAAAGTAATCACAAGCTGGAAATAAAGGAGATAGCTAAATATTATGGGTTTTTTGTTTACACAATCCTTCTAGAGTTCGCTAAGACACTCCACTCTCTCACTTTTACAAGATGGGAATGGCTGAAACTCTCTACAAACCACAAGGTTTGATGTCCAACTCTCTCTCGGGTTAGAATTTGGTCATCTAAGAAGGACCTCGGGCATCCCTACTCATTGGCGTCGAGCTAGGGTTCTGTCACCACCCTTTTCTTCCAAGTGAGTTCTGCTTGGATTTGACTTCGAATCTCGAGCTTATATAGTGTAGAAATTGGTTGAGGAGCTGCGAAATAGGTGCTGGAAGGTTGCCCAGTCAGTTTCGAGGTCAAAACAACCTGTTAGGTGCGAAGAAGACTCGTCAACAACGACCCGCGTGCGACTCGGAACGGCCTCTGTTTTTCCAGAAATGCGGTCGCGTTTCATTTTTGCCTTCTCGCATTTCTGGGGAATTCCAGCTTTTCCTCTGTTTTTTCTGCACATCAGCAAACTAAGTCAAATTCTCTTAAAATCAAGTCTTTTTAAGCAAAAATAAGCATAATTCAACAAAAGTGACTCTCAACACCCTAACGTATCAAACTAAGCATATTTTGAGCTCGGGAACAGTAAATTGACCTAAACACTCAATATTTGACCAAGAAATGAGCTAAATATAAGGGTAAAATAGGTATATTTTTTACCTTTATCACGTGTCTGACCAGTTAGCACTTTTGCGAATTGTATCTCCTGTATGCTGACTGCCTGCCTCATTATTTCCAGGGCTTCTGCTTCATATGATTCTCTACTCCTCTTCCGTCCCTGCGAGGAGCTCGGTCGGTTCGTGGGCGTTATGGGGACGTCCTCAAACTCGACATCCGTGGCCAAATTTTCTACTGGAGGGATGGGGACAGAATAATCCTGTGTCTCCTGGAAGTTGCAATCTCCCTCCGCGTCCACTGGAACATTTTCTGCAGCTTGTTTCGCTGGTACATTGCACCCCGATCCACTAGCCCGATCCTTGCCAAACACGAAGGCGAGTTCCTCGTAGTGAGGAAATGGCTTGTTCAGTAGCTTTGCAGCTGAGTGGGACTGCATATACGACAGTGGATATTAGGAACGATAATATACATGCATTATACCAATTAATGAATAATGACCGTACCTTCACCCACTCATTGAATACTTCTTTCTCCGCTAAAATGCACTTATACTCTTCGTTCCACCCGAAGCCACTGCATCTGGGACCCAACATTTCGTTAATTGCACTGTACTCCCTTTTGAACGACCGTACCTTGGAGTCAATTGCCTCCTCCAACCTCGTCCATATATGTTTTGGTTGTTTGTCTGCTCTTGCCATTCTCTTACATGCATGTAGTAGTGCGTGACTAGAGATCGTAACTCTTTTAATTAATTCATACGAGAGTGTAACGCGTTGGTTGGACAATGGAGAAGATGTATTTAGCAAGTAATTCAAGTTCGAAAGTTAGTTAAGAAGAGTAATAATAAAAGGAAATGATAGTATTCGATAGTCATGATACAGTAACACGAAGTAGGTCGTTCAGATTGAAAAAAAAGAAATTAAAAAACCACTGTTCCAACAATACGAAAGAGAAAAAATTCTTAGGTTAAAAAGGATCATTGAGATTGCCCCCACGCATTGAACATTCTGTTCGCTAGGTCATCTCGCTTATGAGTCCATCTAGGGGAGCTTTGAATGATAGTAATGTTTTCCCCATCAAGAGGAACGTGTTCCGACCCACCAATATCCCCTTCTTCTAACCCTATGTCTAGACCCATCTCCCGGGTGATGAGGTTGTGGAGTAAGCAGCATGCCGTTATGATCCGACACTGAGTCTTAACAGGGTAGTACGACTTCCCACGGAGTATCGCCCACCGTCCTTTCAGCGCATCGAAGGCTCTCTCAATGACATTTCGGGCAGAGGAATGTTTCATGTTGAAGAACTCTCGTGGTGTAGTCGGTGCATTACCTCCTCCTCTCCGCTCAGATAAGTGGTACCGCTCTCCTCTGTAAGGTGCCAAGAAACCTTCTGCGTTTGGGTACCCGGCATCACAAAGGTAGTAATATCCTGTTCATAAAATGAGGTAAGTACTGAAGGTTGACGTAAGTATTCCAAATTTTAGTTTGTGAGAGGGTTTCATACCCATCGGTACAACTAGTCCATTTGGGCATGATATTGCATCCCTCAGTACCCGAGAATCAGCAGCCGAACCTTCCCATCCCAGCATGACGAAAATGAATTCATCGTTCGGTGAGACAACGCCCAACACATTTGTAGCAATGTCACCCTTTCGCGTCCTATATCGGGGTCGATCAGCGGCACTGACATTGACCTTTATGTACGTACCATCCAATGCACCTAAACAATTCTGTTTTGACATCACATTACAAGTTCCAGGAAGATATTGTAACATCTTCACGATGTGTGTTAACATAGAGTATCCATACCTCGAACCATTTCCATCTCCCATCTTGGCAAGAACCCGTGATCGGTATTGGTTTCTTTAGCAGAACGTCATACAATGGTAGTACGGCGCTTAGAGTTGCGTTAAAGTGTCGAGAAACCGTCTCCTCTGACCGTGCAAATTGTCTTCTTATGACTCTATTCTTAACATCGTGAGCAACGATGTGTAAGACACATCGCAACCATCTCTTCAATGTCTACGATTTCCATTCCTACGAAACCAGAAGTTGTCCTAAGCAAACTGCATAGGATGGCAAAACATCTCCTATCCATCCTCGTGCTCTCCCGACAACAAAGGTCACTTTTGTGGATCAACCGAAAGTAGGCTAATTGCCTTATCTGGTGTCTGATGTAGGGAGATTGGTTTTCTATCCTACGACGGTCGGTCATGAAGAAGTTAATGAGGTTGAATAATTTTCATTGGGAGTCAGCCATTATGGACAGTATGGAAACAACTTCGTGTGGGGTTACGAAATCCATTTGCAATGTACTTGTTCTTGGACAACATGTAAACCATCCTTTTATTTAGTATAACAGATTCACCCATTCTTACATGGATATATCCTAACGTACTAAAGATAATGCAGGACGATGTACGTTACAATAATTCCAAGCACGAACCCTACGAAAATCCTACTCGTACTATAACATTTTCCTACATTTCTACCATTTCCCCTTACGGGACAGTTATGATACGCTTCATGTTCATCCATGAGGTTCAATCGCCCACTTGTCCCCATTACGAACTGCCTAAATGCATACTATGCTTCTGCACATGTTGCATAGGACTTGTGTACAGCTCCCCTAAACTGGTTTACTTGTTTGTGGCATTCAACCCACGAAATGTAAATTCCTGGGTTGCGACCAACAAACACGACATAGAATTTTGATCTCTCCATCATCCTATTATTCCAAAATGTACGAAGTCAAGCAGTCACCTATTGTCTACAACGAATACGTGTTTTCATTTTTTATCAATTCATGCATTAACGGGTTCAACTTATACGAGTTATGGAATAAACATACGTTCAGGGTTTCGTGTTTTATGTGATCACGGTTTTAGGGTTTATGGTTTAGGGTTTAGGGTTTACAAGTTCAAATTTTCGTGTTCTAGGGTCCACGGTTTAGGGTTTAGGGTTTAGGGTTTATATTTTCAGTGTTTTAGGGCTTAAGATTTGTTGTTCTAGGGTTTAGGGATTATGGTTTTAGGGTTTTTGGTTTTAGGGTTTAGGGATTACGGTTTTAGGGTTTGGGGTTTAGGGTTTTAGGGTTTTAGGGTTTAGAGATTATGGTTTTAGGGAAGGTTTTTGGGTTTAGGGTTCTAGGGTTTAGTGATTATGGTTTAGGGTTTATGGTTTTAGTGTTTAGGGTTTAGGGTTTTAGGGTTTATGGATTATGGTTTTAGGGTTTATGGTTTTAGGGTTTAGGGATTATGGTTTTAGGGTTTATGGTTTAGGGATTACGGTTTTAGTGTTTGTGGTTTTAGGGTTTAGGGATTATGGTTTTAGGGTTTATGGTTTAGGGATTACGGTTTTAGTGTTTGTGGTTTTAGGGTTTAGGGATTAGGGTTTATGGTTTTAGGGTTTAGGGTTTAGGGTTTAGGGTTATAGGGTTTATGGATTACAATTTTGAGTTTTATGTAATCAATGATTTAGGGTTTGGTGGTTTTAGGGTCTTACGTCTTTTTATTTAGGGTATACAGTTTTTGTGATACAACAATGTAATACTCAATTCATAAGACATAGCATTATGGAATGATGTACATGATAAAGTGCACTCAATGAATTTCTAACTAATCTAGTAATAGAAAATTTGTTTACGACTATAAGCCACCATTTTAGAACATTAATTTACATTTAAATTTGTTTAAGGCTTCAATTTCTTTGAAGATCATTGGAAATGGTACATTTTAGAACATTAATTTACATTTATTTCCCCAAAATTTTATTAAATTTGACCAATGTACGTTAATTTCAAAATTGATGGACTTTAAAACGAAATAGTTATATTGTAATGAATGGAGAGAAGTTAAAAATCGTAATTGAAGTTTTAATTAACTATTTCATTAACTTAATTTAAGAAACTCACTTTACAACGTACTCCTACAACATAATTTTCTATACAAAGTTCTTCGAAACCAACATATCATTTAGAAGAGAAAAAGTACAATATTTTGAACATGATTGAGACTTTAGACAAATAAGTTTTGATTTTTGCTCACTGATTAGGATTTGCATATCCAAATGCAATTTGTTATAAATCAAGTCCTTGATTTGTATTATGTAAACAATTAAAATTCATTTCAAAAAAACGAAAAAAAGAAATACAACCAATGAAAACAATCCTAAACTTATATATTTTCTTAATTTAAATGTTTGGTAATAGAATTTTTTTTTTTTTAAATCGGACTAGGAAAAAATAATGGTAAGAATATAAAAGAATATAATTGTCTGTATCAAATAATTATTACAGTGAATAAGGTAATAATTTGTGTTGAAGAAGCGTTAAAAAAACGAAAAAGAAAAAAAGAAAGTTCACATTTTGAAAATGCACAAACTCTTCTTGATATTTTAATTAACCAAATTATCATAAATTGTTTTCCTTGTATTTTTCAAAACTAACATAATTTGTAATAAACTTCGAGTTCATAGCTACACTTTAGAGCCAAATTATCAAAAATTAGAGATGCTATAGCTTACATGGGTTCGTTACAATTTTATTCGATCTATGATTGGGTACTACGCTTTGGTTATAACTCAAATGCATTTTTTCTTTAACGAACTGAATATTTAAAAATAACAAGTACGTCATGAAAACGTTATTCAAATGTGCATTAGTAAGTAAAAATTCCATAAACTTCATATTAATGCATATTTAAAAAATGTTTAATTTTTGTAAGCCAACCGAACATTTAAGATTTAATTAAAAAAACACTACCAAAATTTATTGACCTACATTGTGAACACAATCTACATTTTACATTCAATTTTATTGTCTTCAAATGTTCTGACAAAACAGAACCATAAAATGAAAAAAATTCAACAACACAACCATACATAAACTTTTCACACATAAAGACAGCAATATAAATGGAAAAAACGTGAAACTTCAAACCGGAAAATAGTAATGTCCCAAATGTCCAGAAAAAATATACATAAATTACCAAACTTTTTAAAAGAATGTAAACTAAATAAACAAACCTCAAATACAACGGTCGTTTTTTGTTCGAACCTGTAACGGGACAACGATAATAGAGAGCGTTGCGTTAGTAAATGTTGAAACTCATCTAATTAACTTGAACTCAAGTAAAGAAGATATTGAAACCTTACCGTTATATGAGATCGTTCAGCGTGGTAGGAGGCAGTGAAGGATGGAGATCGGTGAAGTTGTACTTCCTCTTCACCGTAAGCAACCATACGGACATAAGAAAAATAAGTGAGAGGGAGGACATAATGTTGATTAAATAAAAAAGGGAAAACAGAAATGGAAAAAAAAAATTTGAAGGAACAAAAACATGGAAGTTGACTCACCGAAGGTTGCAAATGCAGGAGCTTGGAGCCTTTCCTCAAGAAATACTAGTTGGGTATTGTTGTTTAAATAGAGAAGGGATGGGAAGAAGGTAGTTGAGACCATTAAAAGCGTGATTGGATAGGAAAATAAAGTAAATAGTACTTCCATTTTGAAGAGATAAAAAAGTAGATATCATTTAATACAATGTAATTAAATGCACACCAACTACTTTATAAAATTTAAAAATTACATAGATATAGATGGATTAAATGAAAGCTGACAGAATTGAATGCCAACTACCTATTCTGAATGCCAACTACCAAATTGTAAATGGTCAAATTCAAATGTAACTAGACAATGGAAAGGTTGGTTGCTAATTAAAGGAGGATTAGTCAACAACCAATCCAAAACTAACTAAGTTACTTAAGAATCCCCAAAAAATAACTAAAAAAAAAAAAAAACAAAACAAAAGTGACCGACCTCAGGAGCAATAGTGTCAAGCACTTTGATTTCCCATGAAAACAGAAAAACGAATAATAGGAAGAAAAGAAGATTCAAAAAATGGTGAAGATAATTAAGTTGAAGACCTCAATTTAAAGAGAAAACAAATCCTGTGTATCAAAAAGAAATGGAACCAAGCAAAGCAAATGTATTCACAATGGTAGTTAGAATCAAAAACATATTCAGCATGAAAATGAAGACAGAAAGCACATTATGAGCATCAGAGACATTAAAATTCAAAAAAAAAAAATTGACATGACCATGAGCATGAGCAACACATAAGCATGAACATGAGCATCAATTTCGACAGAAATCAACAGCATGAAGATGGTGGATTAAAATTTATTAACAGTAGCATCATGTTCATCCAAAAAAACCAAGAATTAATCAGTGATGAACGACCCATCAGGATGCAAAGATAAAAGAGGAATAAAATCATAACAAATAATGTACAGAACAACCTTAAAAATATTACATCGTAAAGCAAATTAACAAATAAACAATGGATAGAATAAATTATTTAACAAGAAAGAAAAAATAATCCAAGCAACAAATGTTACAACACAGGAAAAAAAAACGAATAACTCGCTTGAACACAACTTCAACAGAACAAAAAATTGGGGGGGGGGGAGTACAAAATTATTGAAATCATAACAAATAATGTTCAGAACAACTTAAAAAATAGTGGACCGAGAAGCAAATTAAAGTAACAAACAATGGAACGAAGAAATTAGTGAACAAGAAAGAAATTCAAAAAAAAAATTGAGGGGGTAGAACACAGAAAAAAAAAAAAGAAAAAACAAATGTTACAACACAGAAAAAAAATTCAACACAACTTCAACGAACAAATTTTACAACACAGAAAAAAAAATAAAAAAAAACCGACTAATTATCCAACCCAATAGGGGGTAGAACACAGAAAATCAGCACCAACAGATTATTTACAAAAAAAAAGGAAAACGCTTGCATGCAGTAGACGGACATCATCGGCCGATCACCGAAGGGGAAGAAAACTTACCTGTATTCCCACCCCTCACCTGGCTCCAAACACCTACCAGGCGGATCCCGACGTCGACAGCTGCGGCAAGGAGAAGCGGCATGGGGTGGGATCTGAACAAAAAGGAAGGGAGAAACCATGTTAGGGTCAGATCCGTGAAGATCCGAAACTAGGGACCAAAAAAAAATAGCAAGTGTACCTCGGATTCGCGAAGAGGGAGCAAGGAGAAGACAGATCTCAACTCGTTTTTCCCTCTGAAACAGAATACAAGACATGCAATCGAAGAGGCGAGGTTAAGAGGAATAAGACAACGAAGAGAGAGAGAGGGGTAAGTAAAAGGAAGAAGATAACCAACCGTAGACAAGAGAGAGAACGATCGCCACAGAGAAGACGAGGCGAAGGAAGGAAAAACGAGGGACGGAAGTCGAAGTGGGAGGGAGAGGAAAAGGAAAACAACGCTTGATGGATTTGGGAAGTGGGGGGTTAGAAAACCCTAATCCCGTTTTTAGAAAAACAGGGGCCCAAACGCAGGGTTGCCCGTTTTTCTAAAAACGGGCTTCCCACTTCGAGGGCCCAAACGACCCCTTACTATCCTCTGGATTTTGAGGTTGGTGATTGTGGTATCACAATTCTTGATTTGAGAATCAAATTTGCAGCAAGAATTTGGCTGTCAAATTAAAGAGGTATCTTGAGAGGATTTTTTGATTGAGAGAGAGAGTGAATAACCTTTTGTATTTTCAGAGATCTAATATCAAAATTGATGCCATCTCCATGGAGGTTACAGGAGAGATATAATGATGCAGGTTCCCCCTTATTTTTATTTTCCTTTATTTACTTTAATTCAAAAATTAAATTAAAATTAAAATTAGTTTAATTAATTACTTTAATTAAATCGTATTTAATTGATTCAATCATTTGAATCATATTCAAATGAATCTTTATGATATAACCTATAGTATTAATTCAATTTAATTAAATCATATTTAACTAAATTAAATTAATCAATTAATTAAGTATCATATATTTAATTAACATTACAGTTTAATTACATTCAATTGAACCTCTCTCTTTTAACCTATAGTTGTAATGTGCAATGTACATTAACTTAAACCATAGAATTAATTTAATTAATTCAATTAAATCATATTTAATCAAATCAAATTAATCAATTAATTAATTCATTAATTACATAAATAACACATATTTAATTAACCAAATTCATTAACCAAAACTCATTAACAAAATTCATCAACATTCGTTAATTGTGGGTCAGTCCACTAAAAACTCACAACTGGACTCTTCTCACTGTAGATTATTTATGTGTCCACGAATGTTGACCAATAACGATAAGTCAATCCTTCATGAGTGTTCGTAATGCCAACTGGGTCAAATTACCGCTTTAACCCTGGGTTACCTCTGTCTTCTTAAGTACCATTGATTCCTCTAATGAACAACCCATTTATGGTCCAAACAATAAACGAAAGTTCCTCTCAAGCCAGGAAAGGATAGGCACCCTTGTTTAAGACCCAGAATCAGCCCTTAAGGGATCACTCATCTACTTACCCTTAAGATGAGAATGAGTGAATTTCATCTTGTGTTGTTATGTTCTCAGCCCCCACTCGGTCTTGTCCCTAAAATGGTAAGCTTATTGAGTCGGTAAAACTGGTCACTCTCACCCATACAAATCTAAGAACAATCCCTCATGAAAAAGAGTTCATAATACACTTAGGGGGTGTTTGGGGCAACGAGGTGGAGTTTTGAAGTCTGAGGAGTTATGAAGTCTGGGGAGTTGGTGAAGTCTGTGTTTGGAGTGCAGAGTTGTTAAGTCTGGAGTTAGAAAGTCTGTGTTTGGGAGTAAAGTTGTGAAGTCTGAATTTATGCTAGCTGTTTTTTTTTAAAAAGAAAAAATTACACAATTTTTTCAAATTAAATTAAAATTGGTTACATTCTTTTTTTACAAAAACTAAGCCAAACTTTGAAAAGGTGTTTTTTTTTTTTTTTTCCAAATGAACCATCTCTTTGAAAATTAATGGCACTCATTTTAGTTTTTAATAATCTTTAACTTAGAAAACTAGATTTCTTCCAAATTGATTAAATTTATTTTTTTTCTTTTAATTAATTATAGGTTCTCAAAAGGTAATTAAGTCCAATGTTTAAAAATTGGCATATAAAATCACACATGTTTCCTACTCCTTCTTTCTCCATTTACTCCCTTTCTTTCCCTTCCTTTTATTTCTATTTTCTTAAATTTAAAAAAAAAAAGTATGAAACTCAATCCCTTAGTCTTCCCTCTCTTTCTCAACTCCTTTCTTTCTCTTCATTTCCTCTCTCTCTCGATTTCTTTCTTTCTCTTCCCCCTCTCTTTCGATTTCTTTCTTTCTCTTCTCTCTGTCTCTTGATTCTTTCTCTCTCTATTTCTTTCTTTCTCTTCCCCATCTCTTTTGATTTCTTTCTTTCTCTTCTCTCTGTCTCTCAGTTTATTTCTTTTTCTTCCCTTTCTCTCTCTCAATTTCTTCATTTATATTCTCTCTGTCTCTCGATTTCTTTCTTTCTCTTCCCCTCTCTCTCGATTTCTTTCTTTATCTTCTCTCTCTCTCTCTCTCTATTTCTTCTCGCACACAAGACCCATGTCGGCAAACTGAGAGAACCGAGAACAAAGAGAGAAAAATGTAGTTTTAGGAGGACTTCAACAGTGTCGCACCGTTGAAGTTTGATTTGGGAACTCAGATTTCAGAAGACGGAGGCCCAAACGTAGTTTTAGGGGGACTTGGAAACTCGGGTTTCCAAAAATGGTGGCCCAAACACGCCCTTAGGATTCAAATTGAGTTACCCTAGGTCATCCTATTGAAATAGAAACCTAACTAGTCAACAGTGTTACATCTAATGGTTAGTATTTTGTGGTCTGATAGCGCGCATAGCAAGCTATTTTTCCAAGTTAAATTTAGTTAGTCTTTGAGTACTATTTGGCCAATTTAATGCACTTTAATTTTCATTTTAATTAAAAGAACTAAAAGACTTGCATGTTAATGAACTTAGATAGGGATATCAAGTTAATTATATGCATGAGAATCAATTATGCTTGGAAGAGATAGTTGTGATTAAAGGTTCTTAGACTTATGAAATAATTGCACGTTACAATTCATTCCCTTTAATTAATCATAAACTAAACTAACGAAATCTATTCCCTAAGAATTCTTTCAATTGAAATTCACCCCTTTAATTTGCATTACCTTTGTTTTCAAGATTTCACTAGTTTTCGGTCCCTAAATAAAATTGGGCAAAAGTATGCACGGTACTTAGTTTAACTTAAAAACCAATCCAGAGGACGACATTCGATTTAACAATCACTATATTATTACTTGACCCGTACACTTGCGTTAAGAAATTTGCGCATCAAGTTTTTGGCACCGTTGTTGGGGATTGACATATTTAGTTAAATTGATATCGTGGAAAAATTGTTCTGTCTTAATTTAGGGTGTATTTTTATTTTTTAGGTATATTGCATTTTCCCCCCTATTTTGTACTTTTCCTTTATTGTTTTTTTTATTTCCATATTTGTTTGTGCTTTTTTTATTTGTGTGATTTTTTTCTTTTTGGTTAGTTCTTTATTTGTCCTTGATTTTCTTTCCTTTTTAGATTTATTTTCCTTATTAGTTTTTGTTTTCCTTTTCTGGAATGTCTTTTCCTTATTAGATTAGTTGTTTTCTTTTCTTTTTTGTTTTTCCTTTTTTTTTTCTTTCCTTTTATGTTATTTTTGGTTTGAGTCTTGGTCCATTGTTCTTGTTGGGCTATTATTTGGTGTTTGCATCTAATTGAAAGTCGAATTATCATTGATGTTTTAATTGATTTAAATGGCTTTATATAATTTTAGGTGGCTTGTTAGGGAATCTGTGCCCGAAGAACCAACACCATCTTCCAATTTTTCATTTTCTAGTTATACCCCTTAAAAGAAAATTCTTCCTTAGAAAATTTAGTTCAAAATTATATTGAGGAATCTAAAACAAGGAGTCTGAAATTGGATGAACTTATAAAAGGACTACAGACCCCAAAGAAAGTTAATGAAGTGGGATCCACTTCCATAGGTTGTCTAGTGAGTCATGTGGCTACTGATTCATTGGCACCCATTCAGGAGCTTAATTCTTTCGATGTTGCTAATGTTGAACATTTATGGGTGAGTTGCATCAATAGTGGGGAAGAATTGGAGTGTGTTAGCACCGATCAAGAACATGTTTGTGAGGAAGAAAAAGAAAATGAGCTTGTAGTGTCAGAGGGAGTTCAGGAGGTAGAGTTTGAGGTTGAAAAGCATTCGTCTGTTTTATCTTTTCCATCCTCTGTAGATTATGATTTTTCTTTTTTTTTATTCTCACGAGTCAGTTTTAGAGTCTGAGTCTCTTTATTTTTATCTTTCTCCTTTTATTCTTATATTATTCAAAAATACTAAAAATATTTCTTTTTCAGAGGCCCATGAGAAGCTAGTGAGCTTGCTAACGATAGTGGGATTTATTGATTCAAGGAAGAAGGGCCCAAAGAAATATGAGAATTTTTATGTGCCTTGAAAGTCCACACGAGCACGCGATCTAAAGACGTTAAACAAGCGCTTATGGGAGGCAACCCAAGTTAGTTTGTTTTTGTTTTTGTGTCTTTGATGTTTTATTGATTTTGTTTTGTAGGAGTCCCGTGCTCTTGTCTTTGCTAGCTTTCATGAGAAGGTCATCATTCCAGGGCAATATTGTTCACCCCTTCCAATCTATTCTTGTTCTCATGCTTATGTAGGCTTTATTTTTTTATATACATTGAGGGCAATGCATGTTGTAAGTTTGGGGGTGGAATGCTTTACTTGTTGAGCCCTTAAGCATCTAAGTTCGGGCTATATTTTTTAGCTTTTTATGATTATGGCATATAGTTGTTTTTGGATGCTATTTTTGCATGATTATGATTTTCTAGGATAGGCTTTCTTGTCAATTTTTAAGCTTTTGATGAGTTGTAAGCATGAGTGCCCCAAAAGGGAGACTTTTTTAAATTTTTCTAGGAGATGTCGTAGAGTATTTTCCTTAGTTTAGAATTGGACTCGAATGCTTAGGAGCAAATTATTAGGTTCATATGCTTGTTGTCACCTCAATAGGTGTAGGGAAAAGCAAAAGAGTTAATTTTTTGCAAATTAGCAGGTTTAATCTTACCTAGGAGGAAAGAAAAGAATATATGCTTATCATGCTCATAAAGAAAAATCAATCTTGTTTTCACATTTGAAAGAAAAATAAAGGCATGACTTAATGCGCGCGATGCAATGATTAATAATGTTTTAGGCAAAAAAAAGCTACCCCTGTTGTGATCAGTTAGGCCAACCAAGGGTTAAGCTCGGGTTATGGGTCCCTACAATAGGTGTGTGAAAGCTAGTGGCACTTAAAAATGCTTAATTCAATTGTAATTTAAAAGCACCTAGGTATGGATAAAAACAATCTAATTTGTTCCATTGGCTCATTAGTAAATCCTGAGTGCCAGTGTAGAGGGAAGATGAGTTGAGAGTTTAATAATCTAATCCCGATCTAGTAGAGTCTAATCTAATTAAGTTAGATCTCTCTTATGCAAGTTAATTTTGGAAATTTTTTTATTTGTCTTCTTCATTGGGCCTTATGTGCATGTCTCTTAATTGCTTAATAATTGACTTGAGAGCCTTGAGGATTGAGTTATGTTTATTGCATCTATTTTCAACCTATGCTTAAATTTTAGTTTGCTCGAGGACTAGCAAAAGGTTAAGTTTTGGGGTGTTTGATAGTGCGCATAGCAAGCTATTTTTCCCGGTTAATTTTAGTAAGTCTTTGAGTACTATTTGGCCAATTTAATGCACTTTCATGTTCTTTTTGTAGAAATTGATTATTGGAGCCAAGATAGAGAAATTGGAGATAATTGGGTGTTTGGGCTCTAAAAAGAGGCAAAGGAAATAAATAAGGAAAGAATTTGATGTTGGGTTTTATGCCCTAAAACTCGTAGATAGTGAATGTAAACAAATTGTATACTTGTTTCAATAAAGTGTTATTGAGTTTCTACAATAAAGTGTTATTGTTAAGTATTGCACAATATGACCCAAATCCAATAAACTAAGATCCAAGGTTGTTTGTATGTAACTCTAACTAGTATGTGGAGACATACGGGGATCGATGTTCAAATAACAACCTAAAAGGTCTATAGTACAGGCATATATAAGGTTGGGTACCTTATCTTCGTAACACTATGTGGTACGGCCCGCTTTGTATTTCATATAGACGTATTGATCCAAAGCGTCCATGTAGTAGATATGCGAGCGGGGGTATCCTATGCAATGAGTTTGCATAAGACCGGACCACGAAATAGTCAACCACTAGTTGTAACACTGTTAACTAGTTAGGTTATTGTTTCATAACTCAATCTTAATCCTGAGTGTGTCATGAACTCCTTCTCATGAGGGATTGTCCTTTGATTAGCATGGGTGAGAGTGGTCTATACGCCGACTCAATATGCCTTCCTTTTTGGGGACAAGACCGAGTGGGAGACTGGGGACATGACAACACAAGAAGGAATTCACTCCTTCCCACTTCTAGGAGAAGTAGATGAGTGTTCCCTTAAGTAGTGACTCCGTGACTTGAACAAAGGGATCCTGCCCTCTCACTAGCTCGAGAGGGACTTTCTGTTTAATGGTTGGACCATAAACAGACTGTTCATTAGAGGAGCGCTGGTACTTAAGGAGACAGATGTAACACAGGGGTAAAACGGTAATTTGACCCAACTGTGGTTATGGACACTCGTGAAGGATTGATTTACCGGTATAGGTCCATATCCATGGGCACAAAAATGTTCTACAGTGAGAAGAGTTCAGTTGTGGGTCTTTAGTGGAATGACCCACAGTTAATGAATATTGGTTAACCTGATTAATGAGTTTAGCCAGTTAACTTCATATCATTGGAGCTTCTGATCTGTAGGTCCATTAGGTCCCCCTTCTAGCTCGTACAGAGTAATTAGGAACAATTTATCTTGTATAGAATTTGAATTGTTCAAATTCATTATGGGAATCAAGTTAATTGTATGAGATACAATTGATATAATGTATATGATGATACATTATAATATAAAGTTTAATTTGTGATTAAACTTTATTGATTGAGAAAATTATATATTTGAAGGAGTTCAAATATATGGCTAACTAAGTATATGATATTTAATTAGTATATCAATTAATTAATTATTCAATTTAGTTTAATTGAATGTGATTTAATTAAACTATAGTATTATGAGAGAAATAAATATTTGAAGAGATTCAAATATTAATATGAATTTGATTAATATTAAATTTATAGGATATAAGAGAATTTGAAGGAGTTCAAATTTTAATATGAATTTGATTCGTATTATAGAATTAATTAATTGAGAGCCTGAAATTAAATATATGATATTTAATTGATTAATTAATAGAAGGCTTGAAATTAAATATATGATATTAATTGGGTAATTAATCAATTATGGAAATGATTAATCACTTATGGAAGTAATTAATCAATTATGGAAATGATCAATCACTTATGGAAGTAATTAATCATTTATATATGGAAATGATCAATCACTTATGGAAGTAATTAATCATTTATATATGGAAATGATCAATCACTTATGGAAGTAATTAATCATTTATATATGGAAATGATCAATCACTTATGGAAGTAATTAATCATTTATATATGGAAATGATCAATCACTTATGGAAGTAATTAATCATTTATGAAAATGATTAATCATTTATGGACATAATTGATCATTTATGGAAATAATTGATTATTTGTGGAAATAATTGCTTATTTGTGAATATGTTATTCATGGCCTTTTTCCTATAAATAGAACACTAAACATAGGGTTTAGGTGACACAACAAAAGGCCACAAGAATGCACTCTTGCATTCTCTCTAGCCTCCCCAGCCACTCTCTCATATTCTCTCAACCAAGAACACAAAGAGGAACTTTTTCCTCTTGTGTTTTTTTCCCATTCAAGATTGGGTAGTCCCACAACTACATTTCTAATCTCAATGTCATAGCGGGGAAGATCAATTGGTGTTGTCCCAATTGTTGACGCTTGATCCCTATGAAATCAAGAAAGGCGTTCTTGATATTTCAGAGACGACAACGACAGTATGTATGCTTCTCCCCTTTAGAATTAGTCCTGAAGTTGTATGCTTAGCCTTAATAATTGATTTAGAATAGTTTTCTAAATTTTGTCAATGTATTGGTATTTTGGTGGAAATAAAATTAACTAAGAACAGTCCCAATTCGCTTCCGCTAACAAAATTAGGGAATTCAAATCCTACATATGAAACTGCCCAACCCGAGAAGGCAGTAGGCGTGAATCTGGGACAGCATCTTGACGCTGCCAATTTCCTTAATTGGTCCAAGGCAGCAAAAGGATGTTGTCCATAGTGTCTCAACGTTGTCAGCAGAATCTCTATAAATATCATCTTTTGTGCTACGACCAAGGGGAGTCCGTTTGGTTAGATTTTAGCCCTAATTTCGACTAGAGACCTTTGGTGGGAGCTGAAGCAAGGCCAAGGAGTGGGAACCAAGCTTGAAGACGTGGAGATCATGATGGGGACGTGTCGGTTTCAACGGATTCAAGAGTTTTCCTTTTCTTTCCATTACCTCATGTTGTTTTTCTGGCTTTTCTTTCAATTAGTGTTTGTGGTTTCAAAACTATGAGTTGCTAGTTGTTTGTCTTAGGGATTGATGTAGTTGTTTAGTTTTGTTGGATTGATTTTGGTATAAATGTGCTTATTTCATGTATGCAATTATGTTTGAATGCTTTCAATTACTTGATCACTAATTGATTGATTTAAGTGTTGAATCTTGCTCGGGAGAGGGGATTTAGCGTAGACTTTAAAGTAAAATTTCATGCCTAAAGTAAACATTCTAAGATCGGGAGATTTAGAATAGCTTTAGATGTTGTTAAAAGAACTAAAAGCCTTGCATGTTAATGAACTTAGATAGGGATATCAAGTTAATTATATGCATGAGAATCAATTAGGACATGGAATGAGTTGGCGGAATATATTGCTAAGCGACTTGAGGGAGCAAAATCTGTGCTCCAGCAAAGCAGGGAGCAAAACTGCCACGTCACAGCTCGTTAGCCATTTCAATGAACTGAAATTAGTTAAGCTATTCTCGGATTCAAGGAGCAAGGAGAGTCATCCACGTGTCTAGGTCAACCTAATTCAAGCGTGTCGTCACTCTATAAAAGGGAAGAGTCGTTCAAGTCAAAGACATTCCATTCTTGGGGAAGAGATCATTTCTCTTTTCCATCATTGGGAGCCGAATAGAGGAGGAAGATTGGGGACTACAAGAAGACCATCAATTACGAAGTTGATCAAGGGAATTAGTATTTTCTTGTATTATTTTGTAATTATGGATGCACATACTCAGATTGTAGTGTGTGTTACCATGTGTGCTATGAACTAAATTACTTTAGGTGTTGGTTAGGAAGTATGTAATTGTTGTGCCTTACTCTCTATGCAATATATGTTGATTTGAGGCATCTTGATTATTTGTTGTGCTTATTTATATTTTGTGTCCGCTTGGCCAGCCGATATGAATATCACTTCTTAGTTTCAGGGATGATTTGGGAAGTGTGTGGCATTTAATCACACTAGATCATTGTGTATTGGTGAACGCCAGTGACTGAGTTAGGGATAGCAAGTTGCCTAGTGCTGGATCGGTAGTGCGTCATTGGAGTTGAAACACATTCTAAAAAATCCAGAGTTTCGGGAGGATCCTGCTAATAAGACTTCAAGAGTTTTGCCTAATCAATAATATTGCTAGAGCATCTTTTAAAACAATTACTAAATCCTGACCAACGCCTGTTTCTAATTTGTCTGCTTTATTTGTTTACTTTCTGTTCTGTCATTTCTTTTGCTTCATCATTCTATAAAAATCAATCATTTTAACTACTTTCGAAACCATTAAAGAGTTACACAAAATAGATAAAGTGAAAGCTAATTCAAACCTTGGATTCGATAAATACTTATTACTTGCTGCGGATTGTGTATGCTTGCTCAAGTGTTCTAGAGTTTAATTTCACCTTATTTTTACCCACTCTGGGAACCCAACAAGTTTTTGGTGCCGTTGCAGGGGAATTGAATAAGTTTTTATCTGATCTGTTTTGTGTGTGTTTTAGTGGTTTGGTGCTAGAACTTTTTTATTGTTCTTTTGTTTTTGCAGGTTTGAGTTTGGTGCATGAACGATCCGCCTGGGATAAGGTTCGAGCTTGATCCAGAAATTGAGAGGACATTCAGGAGAAGAAGAAAAGAGCAGCGTGGAAACCAAAATCCAATGGCTGACGTGTCGCGTCTTCCGCAGGCTCCAGAAGATCCACTTGATCCCCAGAATCGTGTGCTGCAGCAAAATCCACCGCTGGAGCAAAATGGACAGCAAAATAATCAGGCTGAGAATCCTATCTTGGTAGCGAATGATAGGGTCAGAGTCATTCGAGCGTATGCTTTTCCAATGTTTGATGAGTTAAATCTAGGGATTGCGCGTCCTCAAATTGAGGCAACAAATTTTGAAATGAAACCGGTAATGTTTCAGATGTTGCAAATCGTGGGTCAGTTCCATGGTGTGTCATCTGAAGACCCCCATTTGCATCTTAAGTCTTTTCTAGGAGTTAGTGATTCTTTTGTAATTCAGGGAGTGTCTAGAGATGCCCTTAGATTAACTTTGTTCCCGTATTCTCTTAGAGACGAAGCAAAGGCATGGTTAAATTCTTTTGCTCCAGGATCAATTAGGACATGGAATGAGTTGGCGGAAAAAATTCTTAGTAAATATTTTCCACCAACTAGGAATGCTAATTTGAGGAGTGAAATAGTAGGGTTTAGGCAACTTGAAGATGAAACTTTTAGTGAGGCTTGGGAGAGGTTTAAGGAGCTTTTGCGAAAGTGTCCCCACCATGGTTTACCTCATTGTATCCAAATGGAAACATTTTACAATGGGTTAAATGGAGCAACCCAAGGTATGGTTGATGCTTCGGCTGGAGGGGCCCTGTTGGCAAAAACTTTTAATGAAGCCCATGAAATTTTAGAAAGAATATCAACTAATAGTTGTCAGTGGTCGGATGTTAGAGGCACAAATAAAAAGGTTAAGAGTGTGTTAGAGGTTGATGGTGTGTCTACCATTAGGGATGATATTGCAATGTTAGCTAACGCTCTTAAAAATGTGACAGTGGTTAGTCATCAGCAGCCGCCAACTGTGAAGCCTGCAGCAGTGGTGAACCAAGTTGCAGAGGAAGCATGTGTCTATTGTGGTGAAGAGCACAACTACGAGTTTTGCCCCAACAATCCAGCTTCTGTGTTTTTTGTAGGTAATCAGAGGAATAACCCTTATTCTAACTTTTATAATCCAAGTTGGCGCAATCACCCCAACTTTGCATGGGAAGGACAAGGAAGTAATGTGCAAGCACAGCAAAAGGTGAACCAATCAGGATTTGCTAAAGCACAGGTATTGCCCCAGCAAAATAAGCAGGCTTTGCCCTAGCAAAATTCAGAGAGTTCTCTTGAGGCAATGATGAAAGAATATATGGCTCGTACAGATGCCGCAATTCAAAGTAATCAAGCTTCAATGAGAGCCCTGAAATTACAAATGGGCCAGCTAGCTAATGAGCTGAAGGCAAGGCCTCAGGGGAAACTTCCCTCAGATACTGAACACCCTAGAAGGGAAGGTAAGGAGGAGGTAAAGGCAGTGACTCTAAGGAGTGGTAAGCCACTAGAGGAGAGAAAAGAGTCGAGTAAACCCCAGGATGTAGAAAAGAATTGTGATAAAAATGTTGTTATTGAGAAAGAGTTGGAGTCTGGTAAAGGTGCTAGAGGTAGCAATAATGATGAGGATTGTCAATTTAAGAAGTTTTTAAAGATTCTTAAGCAATTGCATATAAATATCTCTTTAGTAGAAGCTATAGAGTAAATGCCTATTTATGCTAGATTTCTTAAGGATATTTTAACTAAAAAGAAGAGGTTAGGTGAGTTTGAAACTGTATCTCTTACTGAGGAATGTAGTGCTATTCTTAAGAATAGGCTACCAACCAAGGCTAAGGATCCAGGATCATTTACTATACCTGTGTCAATAGGTGGAAAAGAGTTAGGTAGAGCACTTTGTGATTTAGGTGCAAGCATTAACCTTATGCCTCTCTCGGTCTTTCAAAAGTTAGGTATTGGTGAAGTTAGGCCTACCACAGTCACACTCCAATTATCTGATAGGTCTATCACATATCCTGAAGGTAAAATTGAGGATGTCTTAGTATAGGTAGATAAATTCATATTTCCTGTTGATTATATTATCTTAGATTATGAGACAGATAAAGATGTCCCAATTATTCTTGGTCATCCATTTTTTGCTACTGGTAGGGCATTGATAGATGTTCAAAAAGGGGAATTAACAATGAGGTTTTATAATGAGGAAGTGAAATTTAATGTGTTTAAGGCCATGAAGTATCCAAACGAAATGGAAGATTGCTCTTTCATTAGGATTCTAGAGAACACAATTGTTGAGACAGCAATGCAGGATTCGATAAACAAACATTTGGAAGATCATGGAGAGGTTAGTGTAGAGGATTTAGAGGTTTGTTCCTTAGAAAGAAAAAATGAAAAAGAAGTGTCTAGGTGTGAGGATGTTTTTGAGTCTTTAGATTTGGATGAAAGGAAAGTTCCTCCTATTAAGCCATCCCTAATTGAGGCACCTACTTTAGATTTGAAGCCCTTGCCGGATCATCTAAAGTATGTGTATCTTGGGGAGGGTGAGATGTTGCCCATTATTATTGCATCAGATTTAATGTCGAAGGATGAAGAGGCCTTAATAAAGTTGCTGTAGCAATATCGCAAAGCAATAGGTTGGACATTGGCTGGCATTCAGGGAATTAGCCCATCTTTCTGTATGCACAAAATAACTCTAGAGGAGGGATCCTTTAGGAGTATTGAGCAACAAAGAAGACTTAACCCTGCAATGAAAGAGGTTGTTAAAAAGGAGGTGATTAAATGGTTGGATGCTGTCATTATTTATCCAATTGCAGATAGCAATTGGGTAAGCCCTGTCCAATGTGTTCCTAAGAAAGGAGGTGTCACGGTGGTAACTAATAAAGACAATGAGTTAATCCCAACCAGGACAGTGACTGGCTGGAGGGTTTGCATGGATTACAGGAGGCTTAACAAAGCTACCCGTAAGGACCATTTCCCTCTACCATTTATTGACCAAATGTTGGATAGATTGGCTGGTCAGGCCTACTATTGTTTCTTAGATGGTTATTCTGGGTATAACCAGATTACCATTGCTCCTGAGGATCAGGAAAAAACCACTTTCACCTGCCCTTATAGGACGTTTGCTTTTAGGCGAATGCCTTTTTGGCCTTTGCAATGCTCCAGCAACATTTCAGCAGTGTATGTTAAGCAATTTTTTCTGATATGATTGAGTCCACTGTTGAGGTATTTATGGATGATTTTTCAATTTTTGGAGGGTCTTTTCAGAGTTGTTTGGATAATTTAGGTAAGGTGTTAAAGAGATGTGAGGATACCCATCTAGTTCTTAATTGGGAGAAATGTCACTTCATGGTGAAGGAGGGCATTCTGTTAGGTCATAAGATTTCAAAGAAAGGTCTAGAAGTTGATCGAGCAAAAATAGAGGTTATTGAGAGATTAGAACCACCAAGTTCAGTGAAAGGGATTCGGAGCTTTTTAGGTCATGCTGGATTCTATAGAAGGTTCATAAAGAATTTTTCAAAAATTAGTAAACCTCTTTGTAACTTATTGTGTACTGATCATGTTTTTGACTTTAATGCAGATTGTAGAAAGGCTTTTGAAACTTTAAAGGATGCTTTAATCTCAACACCCATCCTTTGTGCACCTAATTGGAGTTTACCATTTGAGGTAATGTGTGATGCGAGTGATGTTGCAGTAGGTGCCATGCTGGGGCAAAAGCAAGGCAAATTTATCCATCCTATATATTATGCAAGCAGGGTTTTAAATGAGGCACAAGTCAACTGTACAACTACTGAAAAGGAGTTGTTAGCTATTGTGTTTGCTTTTGAGAAATTCCGGCCATATTTGGTTGGATCTAAAGTCACAGTTTTCATGGATCATGCAGCAATAAGGTACTTAATGTCTAAGAAAGATGCAAAACCTAGATTGATTCGTTGGGTGTTATTATTGCAGGAATTTGACTTGGAGATAAAGGATAAGAAGGGATCAGAGAATGTCATTGCAGATCATTTGTCTCGTCTTGATCCAACATCATCTTTGCTGAAGCAACCTGCCATTTCAGATTCTTTTCCAGATGAGCAGCTCTTTGCTTTTGAGGTAAAGGTAGTCAAGGATATCCCTTGGTATGTTGATATTGCCAACTTTTTGGTAAAGGGAGTCACTCCTATTGATATGGATTGGAGGCAGATGAAAAAGTTTAAGCATGATGCGAAATTTTTCTATTGGGATGAGCCATTTATATATAAGCAATGCTCTGATGGTATTATTCATAGGTGTGTTTCAGGTGATGAAGCAAAGGAAATCCTGGAGCAATGTCACTCTTCGCCATATGGAGGCTATTTCAGCGGTCAGAGGACAGCTATGAGGATTTTGCATTGTGGATTCTTCTGGCCTTCCTTATTTAAGGATGCCCATTGGTTCTACAAGCAATGTGATGCTTGCCAAAGGAGAGGAAACTTAGGGCCTAGAGATGAAATGCCTCTAACTTACATTTTGGAAGTAGAATTATTCGATGTGTGGGGTATTGATTTTATGGGGTCATTTCCCCCTTCTAATGGTAATGTTTTTATCTTATTGGCAGTTGATTACGTGTCCAAGTGGGTGGAGGCCATTGCATGCCATCAGAATGATGCCAAGACAGTATCAAGGTTTCTTCAATCGCACATTTTTGCGCGGTTTAGGACACCTAGAGCCCTAGTGAGTGATAAGGGTACACATTTTGTTAATAATGTCTTAACTAAGCTTTTAGCTAAGTGTGGAATGAAGCATAGGATAGCTACCCCTTATCACCCACAAGCAAATGGTCAAGCTGAAACTAGTAACAGGGAAATCAAATCTATTCTAGAGAAAGTAGTCCATCCATCTAGGAAAGATTGGTCTTTTCAGTTAGATGAGGCTCTTTGGGCTTATAGGACAGCCTATAAGACTCCTCTAGGTATGTCTCCCTATAGGTTAGTATATGGGAAAGCTTGTCATTTACCGTTGGAGCTTGAGAATAAAACATTTTGGGCTTTGAAGAAATTAAATTTTGATATGAGTCATGCAGGGGCAATAAGAATGCTGCAGCTTAATGAATTGGAAGAATTTCGCCAATTTTCTTATGAAAATTCGAAAATGTATAAAGAAAAGACTAAGCAGTGGCATGATAAGAAAATTAAGCCTAAAGAGTTTTCCAAAGGTCAGAGGGTCTTGCTTTACAATTCTAAATTAAAATTGTTTCTTGAGAAACTAAAATCTAAATGGCCAGGGCCATTTATTGTGATTGGAGTTTTTCCCCATGGAGCAATTACTTTGCAGGATGAAAAAGATGGGAGAGTGTTCAAAGTAAATGGACAGCGTGCGAAACATTATTGGGGTGAGGAGTTCCAGTCGAAATATCCTTCCCTAAAATTGGTTGATGAATGAGAGAGCATGAGTTTTGCAGGAGCATTTCACAGAGCAATATTTTGAGCTCCCAGTGTTTGTTGTGGTTTTATTTCTTACTGATTTGGTTTGATTTTAATTCGAGTCATTTTGAATTAGATTTTGTTTGTTTAAATCTTATCTGATTTATTTTAATTCATTGTTATTTTTAAATCTTGTAGATTTTATTTTTGGGTGTATTCTTTATTTTTGCCAGTTTAGTTTATATTTAATTTTATCCAATTAGTTTAGTTAGATTTTATTTCAGTTTGTATTTTCGGTTATTTAAATTTTTGTTTAGGTTTAGGTTTTAATAAAGATTTTCCTGATTTATTCGGCTTCAGATAATAATAAAGGAGATTTGATTTAAGAGGTTAATTTAAATTTCTTGATTTAATTTTCCTGATTTTATTTTTATTTAAATTTGAAATCTTTCGTATCCAATATTCTTCTAGAAGAGAATCTTTGCTCAGAGGTTTGTTGCGGCAATTTTATGGCCAAATCAAATATTTCGTCCGAATAGAAAGGGTTTTGTTGTGGATTAATTATTTTTACCATTTGATTTTGAATTTTTCGTGGGCAGATAAATTGCACGTGTCGCGCAGGGGAAATCCAATGGTTTAGTCGTTGGACCGCGCATCATCAGTTACCATGGGCCGTTTGAACTTCAGATTTTACCGTTTGATGGTTTTAATTCTACCAATTGCATGCGATTTAAAAACGGTAATTTTATTTAATGAAAAGCAGAATCTTTCGGTTAGGATTCTATTTGCTGAAGCCCTATTTATTCACAGACTTCGGTAAGTTCTTATTCACTTCATCTTCTTGCTTTCATCCCTTACCGTTTTTGTTTTTTCTTTTGCTTCTGTTTACCCTAAATTCCTTTGAGTCTGCAATGGCAAAAACGAGAGGAAGTAAGGAAAGAGATAATGAGGAGGAAGAGGTGTCAGTTACTCTTGAGGCACCGAAAACAAAAGCAAAGAAAAAGAGAACACCAGAGGAGAGGGAAGCCAAGAGGCGAAGAAGGCAACAGAGGGCTGAGGATCAAGAGGTAGTTCAGAAGGTAGTGGAAGATACTGCTGCTGAGGTAGTTGAGGAAGAAAATCTGAAGGAACCTGAAGAACAAAACCCTGAACAGACTGAACCGATAGTCGAAGATACGCAAGAAGTTCAAGAAAAACAGACAGATGATGCGCAAGAAGAACAGACAGAGGTTGTGCAAGAAGGAGGCAACGAACAGGAGGTGCAAGAGCAAGAGGCTCGAGTCGAGGTGATTATGTCGGAGGTACCCCGTCGTCGCCATCGGAAGCAGAAAGCCGGCCGAGTCAAGGCTGTCTGGACTGATACTCCTTCGCCGCAGACAACTGATTCTGAGAAAGAGAATTCAGAACGAGAAGAACAGGAGAAAAATGAGGCCGAAGACAAAGCAAGAGAGGAAGCAGAGAAAAAAGCAGAGGAAGAAATTTTGCCCAAATAGAGGGAAGACAAGGGCAAAGGTATTGCTGGAGCATCTCCGGAACCCGAAGATAGTGAAACAGAGGAGCCACGGTTGCCGTATAACCGCTTCATCAACAACCTTGCTCGAGCAAAGTATGTCGAGATGCTGAGAAGAGACTTTTTGTTTGAGCGCGGGTTTGGCGATGATCTGCCACGTTTCTTGAGAACCGGAATAGCAAACCATGGCTGGAGTCAGTTCCGTGCAAAGCCGGAACCGGTCAATTCCAACATTGTTCGAGAGTTTTATTCAAATATTGATGATCAAGAAGGATTTCAGGCTATTGTCCGAGGGGTGCCTGTTGATTGGAGCCCAGGAGCTATCAATTCTTTATTCAACCTCCAAGACTTCCCGCACGCAGGCTTCAATGAGATGGTGGTAGCGCCATCAAATGATCAGTTAAATGCGGCTGTCAGAGAGGTTGGCATCGAGGGGGCTCAGTGGAGACTGTCGAAGACAGAAAATCACACATTCCAAGCGGCTTATCTGAAGAGTGAAGCCAATACATGGATGGGCTTCATCAAGCTGCGCTTGCTGCCGACGACTCACGATTCAACGGTGTCTCGAGATCGGGTACTTCTTGTGTTTTCTATTCTTCGTTCGATGAGTATTGATGTGGGCAAAATTATTTCTAGCGAGATTATGGATTGCTGGCGGAAAAAGGTTGGGAAACTGTTTTTCCCGAACACCATAACAATGTTATGCCAAAGGGCAGGGGTTCCAATGAATGCTGATGATGTGACTTTAATGGACAAGGGAATAATCGACACACCAAACTTGGCTAGGCTTCAAAGGACACAAGAAGCACGTCAAGGCGGTTTGGTGTGCGACATCCATCAAATGCAGGAGCAATTACAGATGCATTCCAGCAGGATGGAGTTTGCTGAAAGGCAATTCCAAACCTTCTGAAATTATATGAAGAGAAGGGATGTCGCATTGAGGGGGGCCTTACAATCAAATTTTTCTAAATCGTATCCGACCTTTCCAATATTCCCTGATGATCTGCTGAACCCTTAGATTCTGTCGCCGCCTGTTGAAAGAGAAGGTGATGAAGAAGAAGATCCTGGTCAGGAAGATTGAAGGAGGAACTGGGCGCACATTTCTTTTGATGAAATATTTTTGTTGCTCGCGCATTTCTGACCACGTCTTTTTCTATTTTTGCTTGTTTTGCTTGTTTTTAATTTTTATGTTTCTGGGTCACGAAAAAATATATATCTGCTGATGTAATTTCTTTCTTTTATTTTTAATGAAATTTCCAATAGTTGTTTCTGTTCTATGGCACTGAGTAATTCTAACTTAACTAATTTTCTTTTGAATTTTTGAAGCTTGGACTGGTTAGGCTTAGTTATATCAAGGTATTCTGATCTCCAGAAACCTTTTGCTTGAGCATTCCTTCTAGCCTGGTCGTTGCTGCGGTAAGAAGATTTTGAGGTAGTGTTGACTTATGTGATCCACCTTTAGCTTACTTCTAGTCCCACGCTTAGTTTAAAATTCAGATAGAAAAAATTAAGTTTGGGGGTATACTTCATATTGTTAATGATTCATTGGGGACAATGAATAATTCAAGTTTGGGGGACTTTTTGCTACTCCAATTGTTTTGCTCGAGCATTCCTCTCCTTCATTAAATAATTTGCTAGGTTATTGAGGAACCAGGGATATTTGTGATACCCACAGTTTGTCTTTGCGTCAAAAGATAACCTAGGAAATATAAAAAAATGAGAAAAAAATTATTTGCTGAAAAAATTGACTGTTGAAAATTTTGCTGAGAAAATTCATGGAGCAAAAGTTTTGAAGGATGAATGATAATCCAGCAGTTTTTCTGTCTCCCAGGACTTAGGTGAGTTTCATCATAAAATGTCGCCATTCTTGAGGAGCAAGGGATAGAATAACTAAGGATTTTTTAGCTTTACAATGAGTATTTAGCCTAGTTGGTGATGAGTTTGAGGCAAGGGTATACTGCACCATAAAGTGGGTCATCCCATGCTTAAGAGCTTATGACTGTAGGGCTGCTCTGAGTCTGAAAAACAAAAATATAAACCCCTTGAAAATGTGTTTTAAAATGTCTGATAATAGAGCCAGGCTATGGCAAGTTCCTAGGATTGAGTTAAAAGGTGGTGATCATTTGTCCATGTCGGAAGAATTATTTTGCTACAGCAGAGCTTGGTTTTGCAGAATGCTCAGGTGGAGGTTGAAGGTAGTGTTGGATTATCTGTTTTGATTAAGTTATGCTTTATCCAACGTTTTGAATTCTTAAGGGAAGGTTGGTTAGCATTGCTAGGGACGCGCAATAGTTTAAGTTTGGGGGTATGATAACTCTCCAAAAGGGAGTTATTTAGACCTTATTTCTATATTGATTTGTGTGTCTTTTGTGCTAAATAGGGTTGCTTTTAGATGTATATTATATGTTTTAACCCATTTGGAAGAATAGATGCTTTGGAGGCTATTTTGTGCAAAATATATTGCTGAGTGACTTGAGGGAGCAAAACTGCCACGTCACAGCTCGTTAGCCATTTCAATGAACTGAAATTAGTTAAGCTATTCTCTGATTCAAGGAGCAAGGAGAGTCATCCACGTGTCTAGGTCAACCTAATTCAAGCGTGTCGTCACTCTATAAAAGGGAAGAGCCGTTCAAGTCAAAGACATTCACTCTTGGGGAAGAGATCATTTCTCATTTCCATCTTTGGGAGCCGAATAGAGGAGGAAGATTGGGGACTACAAGAAGACCATCAATTACGAAGTTGATCAAGGGAATTAGTATTTTCTTGTATTATTTTGTAATTATGGATGCACATACTCAGATTGTAGTGTGTGTACCATGTGTGCTATGAACTAAATTACTTTAGGTGTTGGTTAGGAAGTATGTAATTGTCGTGCCTTACTCTCTATGCAATATATGTTGATTTGAGGCATCTTGATTATTTGTTGTGCTTATTTATATTTTGTGCCCGCTTGGCCAGCCGGTATGAATATCACTTCTTAGTTTCAGGGATGATTTGGGAAGTGTGTGGCATTTAATCACACTAGATCATTGTGTATTGGTGAACGCCAGTGACTGAGTTAGGGATAGCCAGTTGCCTAGTGCTTGATCGGTAGTGCGTCATTGGAGTTGAAACACATTCTAAAAAATCTAAAGTTCCGGGAGGATCCTGCTAATAAGACTGCAAGAGTTTTGTCTAATCAATAATATTGCTAGAGCATCTTTTAAAACAATTACTAAATCCTGACCAACGCCTGTTTCTAATCTGTCTGCTTTATTTGTTTACTTTCTGTTCTGTCATTTCTTTTGCTTCAGCATTCTATAAAAATCAATCATTTTAACTACTTTCGAAACCATTAAAGAGTTACACAAAATAGATAAAGTTAGAGCTAATTCAGACCTTGGATTCGATAAATACTTATTACTTGTTGCGGATTGTGTATGCTTGCACAAGTGTTCCAGAGTTTAATTTCACCTTATTTTTACCCACTCTGGGAACCCAACACCGTCCCTCCCCTTTTTCTGTGATTTTCTTCTCATCGGCAAGCCACCCACGAACCGCGTCGCCGCCGTATTGTTGCCAAGTGTAGCAGCGCCGCCGTATTTCTCATTCCCTCTCTTCGTTTCAGCCGTGAGAAGCCCATCGCCGCCCCTTCGTGCGAATCTCTCCCTCTCTCCATGCCATCGTCGTCAAGTCGAGCCGCCGTCAGTTCTTGTCGGAAAACAAAGACCCACGCAGTGCCGCCCCTCCCTTTCTGTCGTTCTTCGCCGAAAATTGGCACCCACTCTGCAAGTCCCACGCGAGCGGCTTTTGTGCAGCAAGATCCGTTTTTTCCAGCCTCCAACGGCATTGTTTGACGTTTGGGTAACGTTTAGCTTAAACCCACACTTTTTTTTGGATTCAATTTTACATTACCCATTCATTGACTTCTTCTAAATTGTAGGTTTGAGGTTCTTGGAAAACCAAATAGTGAGTGTTTGCGTTTGAAATTGGTTTTCGACGAATACCCATAACCTGAACAACCTTGGGACTGAATGCCCATAGGCTAGGAGGTTCGGACTAGTGATTTCGAACTCATTCGGTCACTGGGCAGCAAGTTTCAAGGTCGTTTAGGTGTCTATCAGTAAGCTTCCATGCTCTTAAATCTTTATAATTTTATTAGGTTGGCTTTAGAATAGCCTTTAACCCTTGGTGTCTCGTTAGTTTCAGTTTTAAACCAATTTGAATCTCAGACAGTACGTATTCAAGGAGCTCTAGTGCGAATTCCAGCAGCATCGCATCTCGTTTAGTGGTGTTTGGTAAGTTTTAGAGTTTTAATCTTGTTAGATCTCTTGCTAGGCTCATCAAATCAATTTCCTAACTCTGGAAGTCATATACTTGGAGCGTTGGCTCGATTAGAGCTTGTTTTAAGTAACTTCTAGCAAGGGACAAATTTATTTGGTGGAGTTAGCAAGTAATAATCCTCTTTAGATCCTTTCCAGCATGGTTAAAGATTTGATAGGTTAGTTCTAATTCTTTAGAAGTTATCATTATTGTATAGGAGTTTATCTGGATCTTTTGAGCTGTTTAAGGAGTTCTTCAGGAGTGCTCGTAAGCTTCCGGTAAGTAGTTTCTATCTGTTGAGGTCTGTTTGATTGCATGATGCACGCTATTTGTTTTCTCGCTTTATATATGCTTTATTCTTGTTCTGTTGCTTATATGTTATATGTACATGTAGTTCTGAAATATATGAACGCTGTTTATGATGTTTTATTGAAAGCATGCTAGTTCTGTTGTGAGCTCATGAGTTATGCGTGAGGTGAGAGCATGTTGTTGTATGAATATGCTTGGGGGGCATAGTATTTGAGTCTAGAAGTATATTGCAGGGCATATGCATTCTAGATAGGTGTGAGAAAAGAAGTCAGGGACCTAAAATGTGAGAAAAGGGAAAAAAAGGGGTGAATGTCAGTGCACCTCGGGTACAAATGGTCGAGAGGTGGCATGTCATCATTGGTTTAAAGAGGACTAGCTTTGTGGTTGAGATTATCAGGGTCTTGGGTGTAAATGGTCGAGGGCTGATATATCACTATTGGATGTCAAGGCCTCGGGTATAAATGGTCGAGGGTCGATATGCCAATGTTAGATAAAGAGGAGCATCGAGGCCTTGGGTATAAATGGTCAAGGGTCAATATGTTGCTTAGTCATCGAGGCCTTGGGTGTAAATGGTCAAGGGTCGATGCACAGTTCGAGGCCTTGGGTATAAATGGTCAAGGGTCGAATGCCGAGCTCCGTAGAGAAGTGTCGAGGCCCTGGGTATAAATGGTCAAGGGTCGGTGCGACTCGAAGGGTCAATCTTGGAGAGTTTTGTAGAGCGTGACGCGAAAATCACGTGTGAGTGTGCGGGCATGGCACGGAAACCATGTGGAGGTGCGTAGCATGATGTGTGGATTCATGTTGTCATTCTATTGTTGCATGCAAAATGTGTTGTGTGGTTTGATTTCACGTTATAAAAGCATGGTTGGTTTATCGTTTTAAAAGCATTGTTGTTTGCGTGTGAAAAGCATGTTGTTTGCTTGCTTGTTGCTTGATGGCTTCTAAGGTAGGGGCTACTTACCAGTACTGTGGTTGTACTGACCCCCTCCCCTTCTTTCCCCCAACATTTTAGATTATGTAGGTTATGAGGACTGCCTTGACCATGGTGATGCAGAGGAGGCGCATGAGGAAGGACCATAGCTAGCTAGTGTTCTTCTTCCTTTTGTTTTCATTTTGGTTAGGATGGTTGTTGCTTATTATTGTTGGACAGTTGTTTGTCCCATTTGATTTAGTTCTGAAACTTTTCTCGTTGACTTCTAGGCTTAGTTGTGTTGGTTTTTAATAAACTCTATCTCTTCTTTTAGTTAATGATAATTAAGTTGTTTCGAATAAACAGAAGTTGAAGTTAGTTGTGCATAGTTGAGTTCTTAGTTGTAAATACTCTGTTTATTTGGTTAATGATGTTGCGAGACCTGACTCGCTTTGTTGTGGAAGTTCTGTTGCGAATTTGAGGTGTTGTGTCGTGCGGTTATGAGTAGTTGGTTCTATAGAAGTGTTTTTCTTGTTCAGCAGGCTTAGAAAAATTTTGGGTTAGTCCGATGTACGTCGTTATGCTGCCGAAATTTTCGGTGCATTCGGTTAGCTTGGTTAAGGAGTTAGTAATGTCGCTAAAATAGTTTTAAAATCCTGGGGCGTTACATGGTGTTACAAACACTCATGAAGGACTAACTTGCTGCTATTGGTCTATATCCGTGGACACAGAAATATATCTGTAGTGAGAAGAGTGCAACTCTGGGTCTATAGTGGAGTGTACCCACATTTAACGAATATTGATTAACTTGATTAATGAGTTTAGTCAGTTAATCTTATATCGTTGGAGCTTTTGACCTGTAGGTCCATTAGGTTCCACTGGTAGCCCGTATTGGGTATTGGGGTAATTGTATCTTACATGTAATTTGAAATGTTCAAATTAGCTAAGGAAAATAATATAATGTATGGAGATACATTATAATATAAAGTTTATATTTTAATTAAACTTTATAGTATAAGTTTATTTATAATTTGATTCAAAATTAATTTATGGGAGAATTAAATATTTGAAAGATTTCAAATATTAATTTTAATATGAATTGTGTTCATATTAAAACTATAGGTTAAAATTAATTCACATTGGATGCACATTAAAACTAGGGAAATTGCGATGGGTAGGAAAAAACATTAGGATATTTGCAAATTTAGTTATTGATTTTAACATGAATTGAGTTCATATTAAAACTATAGGTTAAAATTAATGCACAATGGATGCATATTAAAACTAGGGAAATTGCGATGGGTAGCAAAAATTTAGCTATGCTTTTTTAGATTTGAAAATATAGCAAAATTTTTAAAATCTAATTTTCGATTTTTTTATTATTCCAGTTTTACCGTTATTGGTATATCAAGTGGTATATTAGTAGAATTCCCCTGAAAGTTTCTGATCGGTTCGGAGTTGTCGAGGCTCTGAGTTGTCAAATAAATTTATAGTTCATCGGCTACTAAACTACTTGCAGTAGTAGTGGTCAGGGTCGATCACAGGGAACAACTGGTTTACCTCTAATCTCCTTTGTGTTTGTGGTAATAGAAGGGGGATTGAAGAAAGAGGGATTTAAATGCGGGAAAAATAAACTGGAAGAAAATAAATGGCAGAAAATTAAATGACAGGAAAGTAAAGGGGCGGTTGGTTAATCTCACCTTGGCGATCACTGTAGCTAGAAACATGATGACCGCAAAGTGCACGGGCCGCAAGTAATATAAAACGGTAGTAATACCGAGTATCGAATCCACAGGGAAGCGAAGCGAAAATTAAGCAAAAACAGAATCTCTTGAGCACTAAAAGTACTTAGGCAAAATAATATTTAGGGAGCAGCTCATGCAAATAAGAAAAATTTAAGATTTAAAGCAGGAAAATAATTTGATCAATCAAATAAAAAAAAATATGGAGAAAGAGATTTCTTTAAATGGGAAGAGGGGTCTTGAAAATCAATTATGAGCTAAACAATTGTTATAATAATCCTATCTCATTGCCCAACTAATTATACTCCTAGAATCTCCGTTAATCACATAGGTTCTCCTGTCGGTTTCCCCTAATTGTAATTAATTTATTTTAACAACCTAAGTGTCCTTAGCGCCATTAAAAATCATTAATTATTACGCTCTGATTCATTTTAGGAATCTAAGTTTAATCAACTAATCCCGGTGTCACGACGGGCAATTAAACTAGTTGCATGGATTAGGATCTATCCTAACTTCTCTCCGTCGAGTTTCCATTAAGAATCGAATCATTACACAATTGGCCAGATTGAATAAAGCATTAAGCACATCCATACAAATAATTAGGAAAAAGGGCAAGAGACAGGTAATTATAACAACGTTTCAACTATAATTTCATTCCAAGACCCCAAATTGGGGTTTAGCTATACATAGCTAAAATATCCACAACATTTACAATAGAAAGCATAATTTAAGAGCATAAAAGGAAAGGAATTGACCGTCGAAAAACCCCTTCGCTTGGCGCTCAGAGCTCCGCCGAACACTCCTTTGAGCTTCCTAAGATGCTCCCAAAATTCCCCAAAATATTTCCCACTAAAGAATTCTCTCAAAAAGGCTAGAAAGCCTTGAGAGAGGCTCCAAAGGAGCCAAAGGAAGGAAAGAATGGATTGAAGAATGAATTGATTGATGGTAAATGAGGCACCCAAGGGTGCCTTTTTATAGGCCCAGAATGGGGGTAGCGTCGCGACGCTACCTTGCACAGCGTCGCGACGCTGCAACGCACGCGTCTTGTTGCCCAAGAAATGGGTAGCGTCGCGACGCTGCCTTGCATAGCGTCTCGACGCTGCCCCAATTTTCAGAATTTCCAGCTTTGGTTTTGGGCTGATTTTTGGGCCTTCTCTTCACTTCTTTTGGGCATTTTCATCATGATTGGTTTCATTGGATCCCCATTTGATCCATGCTTGGATTTGGGCTTCATTTGCTTCATTTTTTGCACTTTTTCTCCCAAAATCACCAACTTTGCTCCTAAGGACCAAATAACGGAATTCATTAAATATTTTCATTAAAAACACGATTAAAGCACAGAAAAGCCTAATAAATTGGGACTAAAATAGCGACATTTCTGCTCGCTATCAAAACACTCGGATTCAGTACATTTGTTTTTACTCATTGATTTGCAAATAATGATTTAAATGCATGTGTCTAATTGGTACTCTAAATCAATTGACCTGATCTCATCGTCCATCCACTCAATTACTAATTACTAATTAATTAACCCCTACTAATCCGTTGAGATTAATCAACTAAATAATTGCATTAAGACCAAGATACCCCTAGAGCGCTGACCCGACTAGCCCACCGAATCAACATGCAATTTATTAATTAATTAACATGGCTACGTTTAACAAATTAACTAATTTTTGCTCTAGGTTAGAATACCCTCAATTAATTAGCGAAAACCTAATTTAATTACAAATATCAATTTAGACCCTAGACCTATCATGCAGAGCTACGATGTCAAAGAACTTATCTTGGGACTCGTGCCCATGAATCGGTCTACGTGCTAACTATGAACTAACTATCCATTAGCTACGTGGAAATTAATTCTTTAGCAGATTATTAACATGCAAGTTGCGAGTTAGGGTGTAAATCTAACCTACTGTGCACACTAATTATGAAAGCGAGAATCTAAAATCACAAACAGCAAGTAAAACAAACATTAAGCACAAAAAACTCAAGAGGATGATACAATCAACACAGAAAACTCATTAAATCTCATAAAAACTGAAATGTACTTACAATACCGAGGTTCCAACTACAGCAAACGGAGCTTAGAAGGCTATAGACAAGCCTAATCTAAGCCCAAGGCTTGAGAAACCAACCTAAACTAATCTAAAACTAAGAAAAACAAAGAAGAACGAGAGAAAACGAAGAAGAAATCGAGAGAACGACTGAACCTATCGACTAATCTCTGACCTAAAATGCAAAAACTGTTGTTTAAATAGTGAAGCGGCATCGAGACGTCGTGGCTGGAGTCTCGACGCTGACGGTGATTTGGGCGGTCCCTCATGTTAGTAGTGTCGAGACGTCGTGACGCTACCTCACGGGTCTAGCTCATTTGGCTGCTTCGTTTTTACTTCTTTTGACGTTGTTCTCAAGTCTTGAGTGCTCCGCGCTGGTCTTTTCACCTCCTCGACATCTCGTGGACTTCAAATTGGATCAAAACCACGTTAATTTCCTCGAATTAACGTCAATTTGGAATATTGAATCTTGAGAAGCTCTAACACCAAACACTTACAAAATAATACAATTAAGCACAATATTTCTCATAAAACTGGCAAGATTAAGACTAAATATATAGGGCCAAACTAGTCCTATCAGCTTCCTAGACTCCCACCAGTCTCCTGCCTCTAGAAGTCTCAGAGTCATACTGATGTAGCCATAGTGGTGGTGGTCGCAATTCCTGAAGAATTTCCAGCGAAGATCAAGCTTTGTGGTTGCTGTATTTTCAAGTGAACATCAAGAGTTTAGGAGATTAGTCAAGTTGCCAACGACGGTATATTGGTGAAACCCTTTTTCCCTAAACTTGCATGAATTAAATAGATTTTAATTCAGTAAATGCCAGCATGCTATAACCATATTTACAGCACATTATACATGATAATTACTATTATTTTGCCATTCATATCGGTATTTTAATTTAGATTAAAACACAGTCAAAGGTTCTCTGATAACCTTCCACTGCGCTAGGGATTTCACCCCTACAATTGGTATCAAAGCCCCGTTGTGCCTTTTAATCAAGATTAAACTTTGCGATCGGCTCTATTAGGTGGGATTGAATGAATTTTGAATGTATGGTATTGTGTTGAACTATTTAGGTTTATTTGGCCATAGATTTTATTATTTTATATGAATTGTTCATGTAAAGGGCCCCTGCGTTTTGGGCATAAATTGCAAATTAAGAGTCTATAAGTCAAAAACATGTAGAACAGCCGCAATTTTTGCCCAGAAACAGCTTCAGGCGCAACAGCGTCAAGACGCTGTAGCGAACCCAGGCGGTGCAAAAATGACGTAGAGCAGCGTCTCGACGTTGTCACGTGAAGCGGCAAGATTAAGGTTTTTCAATTGCATGCACAAACCCTAATTTGCATGCACATGCACATGCATAGAATTTAGCTTATTAAGTGTAATTTAGCTTTATTTTATCCTATGGACCAAATAAATTGGTTCAATTGTTGTTTATATGCTTTATGGATGTCATATTAGAATCCCACCTTAGGTTATAGGCATGCACATGCATTTTATTATATTATAATTGTTGTAATGTATGGATTAAATGCATGGAGACTTTCATGAGTGATTTAATATAGGTGTATATCAAATATATGAAAATGAATTAGCTTGAAGCATGCCATTACTTAGATTAAATATAAATAGTTATATGCAGCATGCTTGTGTGATTTTCTTGTTTGGCATTTATATAATTGTTATATTAATAATAATAAGAAAATCAACTATGCATGTAGCATGAAACATCCATAGTTATTAATCTAATTGTTGTATTAAAATTCATGTGATGCCTATTATATGGTTGGATAATTTAATTTGAATTTGATTGTTAATTGTATTAAACCATAGAAGCATGATTATAGGTCTAATCACTAAAATTTGAAAATTGGTTTTAAAATTAATGATTTGTAACCGTTAATCTAGAATCAAGAATTGCATGCAAACATAAGATCATAGATTTAATTAAGGGAAAAATACACTTTTGGTCCCTGAGGTTTGGTTTAGGTTTCGTTTTGGTCCCTGAAGTTTCAAACTCAACATTTTAGTCCCTAAGGTTTGCATTTAGTACCATTTTGGTCCCTCCATCCATATTTCCGTTAAAAACTAACGGTTTGCTGACGTGGCACCTATTTTTTTTATTAAAAATTTATTTTTAAAATTTTAAAAATAAAATAGTGATAAAATATTTAAAAAATTATTTTTTTAAAACTTTTCATTTTCCCTCTTCTTTTTCCCCCCTCCTTTCTTCTCTCTCTTCTTCCTCCACCTTCTTCTTCTCCAACACCTTCAGCCATGGCCGGCCGCCACCGGCGGCGGCGACTTTTCTTTTTTTTTTTCCTTTCTCCTTTTCTTTTTCCTTCTCTCCAGATTTTTCTTTAAAAAAAAAAAAGGAGGGAGGGAAACGGGGAGGGAGGTCTTCGTTTTCCGGCGAAAACAGAGGAGGGAGGGAGCTTCCTCCTGCCGGCGCCATCACTCCCACAACAGCTCCGGTGCCGACATTTTCTCTGATGTCATCATCTCCAGTTATTTCTCCAGTCTTATCACAAGCGACCGAATCGCCAGTTGGCCCGCCGGAACCGTCACTACTCCCACCAGAATCCAGTGCTCTGGAAAATTCACCGCCGTCTCCAGCATCCCCGTCATCTTCCTCAGGGCCAGCACCGTCACCAATGGGTGCTACAAATGACAGAACATGGTCAGGACCAGCACCGTCGTCCGCCATAGCTTCCACCCCGTCAGTAATTTTGTTTGGTTCCATCACAGTTCTGCTAAGAATGGTCATTAATGGCGGAACTATCATTAACTTCACTTGAGAAGAAGACGACGACGAAGAAGAAATTAAAATAAATCTGATTTTTATTGTTAGGGTCTGTGAATAAAAATTGAGAAATTTATCCAATAATATGGCTTCTTTTTATTTTATTTATCATCACAGATTCACAGTTCATATATAAATTAAGCCATTATTGCCCTCTCCCGCCGCCGGAACAGAGGAGAGAGGATTTCCTCCCTCCCTCCCTGTTTCCCTCCCTACTCTTTTTTTTTTAAAGAAAAATCTGGAGAGAAGGAATAAGAGAATGAGAAAGAAAAAAAAAAAAAAAGTTGTCGCCGCCGGCGAGCGATGGTCGCCGGCCATGGCTGAAGGTATTGGAGAAGAAGAAGAAGGTGGAGGAAGAAGATAGTGGAGGAAGGAGAGAGGGAAGAAAGGAGGGGAAAAAAGAAGAGGGAAAATGAAAAGTTTAAAAAAATATATTTTTTTAAATATTTTATTACTATTTTATTTTTTAAATTTAAAAAATAAATTTTTAATAAAAAAAATCGGTGCCACGTCAGCAAACCGTTAATTTTTAACGGAAATATGGATGGAGGGACCAAAATGCTACTAATTGCAAACCTCAGGGACTAAAATGTTGAGTTTGAAACTTCAGGGACCAAAACGAAACCTAAACCAAACCTTAGGGACCAAAGTGTATTTTTCCCTTTAATTAATTAATTTTAAATTGGTTAAAATTCATTAGACTTAAGATCATGTTCTAATAGGATTAGAATTTATTCTTACTTAGTATTAAATAGTTTAATTGAACTAAGTAGGAAAATAGCATTGCTATGATTATAAGGGAACTCTGTCGGTTAAATTCTATCTAAGGCTGGGGGTACTTAAGATGACGGTTTACGTAACACCTTCTACCTAGAAACTGACGCGAAACACCTGAGTTGAATTAATTATAGTTTAATATTAGCATGCAATGTCACTAGGTTAATTAAAAGTGTTTAATTCACCTAGAAGATATTGTAAGGATCTTATTATAAGAGCAATAATAGGGTTAGACTTAGACAGATTGACTTAGCCGGATTTATCTAAGTTAAATAACCCTAAATATACGGTATAGGACACTTTAGTGGGAGGAAAAATACAAAAAGAGATTTAAATCAAGTTTTACTTCTACGTCCTTATATTCACAACATGAGATTCATGCTCGGCTTCGTGTCGCCTTGGGCGCGGCTTCTCTTCGGAAAGTGTTTGCATGAGTCAATAACAAGGTGAATGGAGAAAGTGTTTATAGTAAGTGGGAGCGGGACGTGTGTCAACGTATCCATCGGTCTCCAACCCTAGGTCACACCGTGAGAGTCCTATGGTTCGCTTGCGTGTTCCCCTGGAGCAACCATCCCTTCGGAGGGTCTGATCACAGGATTCGGAACACCGTGAACTCCTAAAAAGGATAGGGTCTCTTAGGTTAATCACCAACAGTTGTCTTTCCTTTCGATAGCCGGTTGGTGCGTACCTCTGGGATCTGAAAGTGGGAAGGTTACACTTACGGCGATGAGTTAAGTGTGTTAACAAATCCTTGACCGAACAACGGTGGCTAATGGCTATAGGAATATGAGTTATCATGGAATTAGAATTAGCTGAGATGTGTCTCATTTTAGAGGAGTAGTTGATCACCCTTCGGTAGCTGTTGCTCTAAACCTTTGAAGCATCATTGCAAAACTAAATCAATAGTTTTTAGGGTTCTTTGATTTCTTGTTTTGCTAAATTGATTGGATTGTATGCAATTGTTTGTATTGATTGTGTGATGGGTTAAGGCAAAGATTATTAATAAGGTCGTTGTTTATTTATTTTTTAGTAATGTCTTCCTCTATTATCTCACTGCTTAAATGAGAGATTAATCGGAGAAAACTATTCTACGTGGAAATCGAACTTGAATACGATTCTTGTTGTCGATGATCTACGGTTTGTCTTAACGGAGGATTGTCCTCTGGCCCCTGCTGCTAATACATCCTGAGCATCAAAGGATGCTTATGACCGCTGGACAAAAGCCAATGAAAAGGCCCGCGTCTACATCTTAGCCAGCTTATCTGAAGTTTTGGCTAAAAGACATGAGGGTAGGGATGTTCATTTGCCCCGGGGGCCGGGGCCCCAGCGGGGAATCCCTGTTTAGGCGGGGAATGGGGGGAGTGGGGGAAAAAAATTCCCCGCGAACTAAACGGGGACGAGGACAAGGAATGCATTCCCCATCCCCGTTCCCTGTTCCCCGCCCCATTTAACTTTTTATTACTATTATTTTTACTACTACTACTATTATTATTATTATATATTAATTTAAAATTTTATTGTTAATGATTTAGAAAATTGGATGTGTTTGAATTATATGGTTTAAACATTTGAATAGATAATTTGATATGTGTCTATTATGAGATTTAAAAGTTCTATCTTTAACTAAGTATTCTTTTAAAAAAAATTAACTATTTGAAGATTTCATGCGAATAATTAACTATCTAATTAAAAGTTAATGGACATTTCCCATGAAAAATTAACTATTTGGAAATTTATCAAAGAAATTATTTGATTCAACTAAGATAAAAAAGAAAAAAGAAAAAAACTAAATGGGGAATAATTCCCCGCGGGGAACCCAATCGCAGCAAATTCCTCGCTGGGAATCCCCGCCCCATTCCCCGTGAAATTTCACGGGGAATTTCACGGGGATGGGGATTGAAATGGGAGGTGGGGACGGGGACGGGAAAGCCATCACCGTCCCCGCCCCGCCCCTTGGACATCCCTACATGAGGGAATAGAAACAGCAAGAGAGATTATGAACTCTCTCTAGGAGATGTTTGGACAATCGTCCTATCAACTCCACCATGACACTCTAAAGTACGTTTATAACTATCACATGAAAGAAAGTGCCTCTATTCGAGAACATGTTCTAGACATGATGGTCCAATTTAATGTGGTGGAAGCAAACGGGATGGTCATAGAGGAGCATAGTCAGGTTACGTTCATCATGGAATCTCTTCCGAAGAGTTTCCTATAGTTTCGCAGCAATGCGATTATGAATAGGATTCTACAACCTGACTAGTCTCCTGAATGAGCTACAGCTCTATCAGTCTCTTCTGAAAAGCAAGGGACAGGTAGAGGGAGAGGCAAACGTTGCCCACTCCAAGAGAAAGTTTGAGAAGGGTTCAACTTCTGGAACCAAAGTTGTAGCTTCTTCTTCAAAGAAGATACACAAAAAGAAATGAGACAAA
Organism: Luffa aegyptiaca; assembly: GCA_017139565.1. NCBI lineage: Eukaryota > Viridiplantae > Streptophyta > Magnoliopsida > Cucurbitales > Cucurbitaceae > Luffa > Luffa aegyptiaca. Next base: position 10,011,941 of record CM029397.1, read on the forward strand.
GGGAAAGCTCATGTAGCTGTTGGTCAAGGCAAGGGAAAAGCCAATATTTTTGCTAACAAGGACAAGTGCTTCCACTGTAATGTGGATGGGCACTGGAAGAGAAATTGCCCAAAGTACCTCGCTGAGAAAAAGAATGAGAAAGAAGGTAAATTTGATTTACTTGTTTTAGAAACATGCCTTGTGGAGCATGATGAGTTCATCTGGATACTTGATTCAGGGGCAACTAATCATGTTTGCTCTTCTTTTCAAGAAAGTAATTCCTTTCGGCAGTTGGAACATGGTGAAATGACGCTCAGGGTCAGAACAGGAGACGTCGTTTCAGCCAAGGCAGTGGGAGCTGCGAAGTTATTTTTTAGAAATAGATTTTTGCTTTTAGAAAGCTTGTTTATTGTTCCTAAGATTAAGAGGAACTTAATTTCTATTTCTTGGTTGAGGGTATATGTCAATTACTGTTGAACTATATTCAATTTGACTTGTCCTCTTCTAATTGAGAGCTAAGAAAATGCAAACAATTTCTCTGAATCCCTTCGTTATATGAAATCAAAAAGACATAATTATAATCTAAATCAAATTTATCATGATACTAGGTTTCAATGAGATCAAGAATCCGTCCAAAAGAGGAGTTTATGAGTGAAAATTGGAGTTTATGAGTGAAAATTAATTGTTAGATAAAATGATATTTATTTGTTTAACATTGATAGAAGATATAGACAATCATGACCTGTCATTTTTTCTTTTTTTTTTTTTTTTTTGACAACTGTCATTTTTATCCTTGTCAAACATGTTTATTTGTTGACATTGATAGAAGTTGTAGACAATCATTTCTTGTCATTTTAATCCTTGCCAAATTCACCTACTGTCACTCTTTGAGTCTAATTTATTTTAGGGAAAAATACACTTTTAGTCCCTGAGGTTTGGGTTAGGTTTCATTTTGGTCCCTGAGTTTTTAAACTCAACAATTTAGTCCCTGAGGTTTGGTTTTAGTTTCATTTCGGTCCCTCCATCCAATTTTCCGTTAATAATTAACGGATTGCTGACGTGGCGATATTTTTTTATTATAAAAAAGTATTTTTTAATTTTTAAAAATAAAATATAATTAAAAAATATTAAAATCATTAAAATATATTATTTTTTTATTCTTTCTTTCTTTCATCTTCTTCTTTCATCTTCTTCACCTTCACCCTCAAGTTCGTCTTCTTCACCTTCACCAACTGCCTTCGCCGGAGTTGTCGGAGTCGCCACCACCAGACGCCGGACGCCGCCGCCGTTACTATTTTTCTCTATTTTTTCCCTTCTTCCTCTCCTTTCTTCTTTTCTTCTCTCTTCATCTCTTCATTTTCTTCTCATCTCTTCATTTTCTTTTCTTCTCTCCCTCGTCTCTCTTTCCGCCGGCCACGAAACCCACGCGCAACCCCCTTTTCTTTGTTCTCCTTTGCGCCGACGAGCAGATCCACGTCCTCTCTCTCCCTCGTCTCTCTTTCCACCGGCCACGAAACCCACGCGCAGCCCCCTTTTCTCTGTTCTCCTTTGTGCCAACGAGTAGACCCGCGGGTGTTCAACCATTTTGTTTCAGATCTGAAACGCCCAGATCTGAAAAAGAAAATAATTTTTTGAAGACAACGCAGCAGCCACGAACTCGAGCAGCAGGGTCGTCCATGGGCTAAAACCCACGAGCAACAGTGTTTTCAGACCGGAACCAAGCCAGATCTGGAACGAAATTTGAGAAGCGCAGCTGTCGGATCTGAATCACGAGGACGGAGCGGCAGCGGCGAAGGGACAGAGTGGTTGTTCCAGATCTGAAAAGTTCTTCAATCCAAGACCAGTAAACTTATGAACAGGCTTATCAAAATACCCAGTATTGTTGTTGGGTCTCTCCGAGTTAGAAGACTTTAGGGATTGTGAATAAATAAAAGAATCTACTGAACTCTAATCAATATTAGAAGGTTTAATGTCACTTGAAATATTAATCTTTTCCTTAGAAATCTCACAACTGGTTGCTATTTTTTTCGTATCTTGCATCTTTAGGCTCAATTGCTTCTCTAAACTCATTTTTTTAAAAATAGAAAACAGAAAGAAAGGAAGGAAGAATGAATAAGAAGAAAAGAAGAAGAAGAAGAAAAAAAAAAAAAAAAAAAAAAGGTTCGCCGGCGAGTGGTAATAGCCGGCAACCGGTCGCCGCCGGCAGGTGGGTTGAAGAAGAAGAGGTAGGTTGAAGAAAAGAAGAAAGAAGAGAAGAAGGAGAGAGAAAGAAATAAAAATGAAAAAATAATAATATTATATTATTTTAATATATTTTAAATTTAAAAAATAAAAAAATAATTTTTTAGAATAAAAAAATATCGCCACGTCAGCAATCCGTTAATTATTAACGAAAAATTGGATGGAGGGACCAAAATGAAACTAAAACCAAACCTCAGGGACTAAATTGTTGAGTTTGAAAACTCAGGGACCAAAATGAAACCTAACCCAAACCTTAGGGACTAAAAGTGTATTTTTCCCTTTATTTTATATAATTCCACCCACTCAAAGCATAAACGAATTTATTTTAAAAAAAAAAGCATAATTGAGTAATTTTGAAAGGGTTGGAATTACTTGTCACGTTTATAATCTCTCAAACACATTTTTATTCCTTTAAAATCAATTTTTGATAGTAGGAAAAATCGAGTTTAAGTGTAAAATCAAACATTAACATGATTATATGAAAATTCACTTTTAATAAATCATTTTCACTAAAATCACTATTTCTAAAATCACTCAAACATGCCCTAAATCCATCTACCTCGTCCAAATTTCCAAAAGTGTCAAATTCTTCTAAAAAAAATAGTGCCAAACTTGCATTCTGCCATTAGTGTTCATAACATGCATTTAGGATAAGTATAATTAGACACGGTTAAAAATATATATGTTTGGTTTAACTTTTCAAATGTTTAATTTTGAAAAAAAACAAATTCTACTGTTTTGCTACTAGTAAAAATGACTTATTAAAAAATGAGATGAAGAAATAAACCATTTTGGGAGAAACACTTAAAAGCAAATTTTTTAAAGAGTTTTTAAGTATATAATAACTTGTGTATAAAAACATTCATAGAAAATGTAACCAAACATATATTTAAATTCTAAACAAATTTTAAACAAAATGTTTTTTAAAAAATGCATTCTTAAAAAACACTTAAACTAAAAGATACTCTAAAGATATTCAAACTACACAGAGCTTGAAAATGGTCAAAAGAACAGAGAACGGTCTGATAATGTACTTGAAATGCTCAATAACTTGTGTGACTGAAGCAGAGACCCGCCACAGTAAAAGCTTTCTGGCACAGCTTCTCATTTTCAGAATGGAAAAGTTGCAGACACCAACTTTACAGTTAATGCTTTGGTATCACACCAATACATCCATTCAACAATCTTCATATCCAAATGAACCACTTCCATTTCAATTCCTGAGAATAATAAATTCAACCAGAGAAGAGATAGAAAACAAAACAAAAGAAATTAATGACAACAATGATAACTAGAGTAGATGCTACAACTTGTAAATTTTGCATTCGGAGTACCTATTACTTAGGCCTAAAAGCTTCTTCATACAATTCGAAGTTCAGACTTCTTAGTGGCTCTAAACCTGCAAATCACTAATCTAAAATGGTGAACAGATAATTATCAAATCAAGGTGGGTGCATACCAAGAATAAGAATCTCACTTCATCAATACAAGCCTCATCTGTTAATACACTGTCTAGATAGATCAAAACAACCTATATGCTATACTATACTTGGAGTTGATACAAACCCAAGAGAGAAGAAGCCCATGCTGACTATTCAACTGCATTTGCATGTCAATGCCGCCCCTATCATAGAAAGATTGACCTGATTCCATTCTATCAATGATGCCTGTGGCGATCTTTATCGCGTGAAGAATAAGATGAACCATGGTAATCACGATCTGAAAAGGTGCAAAGGATTGCCGTCATGTTAATAATATAAACGAACCAAGTATTTTCTTTCTTCACTCTCATTCAGGAAGCAGTAAATTTTCATTAAACATGGAAAGAAGAGATAGGAGGAAGCCCTCTAACCATGTATCAGGGAAAAATAAACAAACCAATACCTCGCGATGAGTGGTGTCTTGATTTCTCCAAATGCCCTCCTGCAATTATTATTGCAAATACTATTATTCAAACTGAACTTCATGTATTCTATTGTCTCAAAGAGCAGGAAAAAATCATATTAAGAATCTAACCTAATTCTTTGCTTCTATCCTTCGAGCGATGAGCTCGATCCTTAACTTTTTCTCTATCTGCATCCTCTCTCTCACGTTCTCTGTCTGAATCCCGACCCCTATCCCGATCTCGAGACTTGGTTCTGTCTCTCTCCCTCTCTCTTTCCCTATCCCGATCTCTTTCTCTCTCCTTATTCCTTTCACCAATCTCAGCTCTTCGATCAGATTTTGATTTTGGCACAAGCTCCTCCCTAGTAGTGGCTTCCAGCAGAATGCTCTTGGATTCATCGTCACTCTTCTTAGATTCCTTGAGCTTGTGTAAGGCTGACTTAACCATCTCATCTTTGGACCCAACTGATTCAGGATTAGTTCCTGGGGTGGCTTTTGCAACAGAAGCATCATCGTTAGCTGCTGGGCTACTTTGTGGAAGTTCCTGCGAAATGAAAGATGCAAAATTCAACTTATGCAGCCACCAGATCAGACTTAACTAGGCAAGACAATAAAATATATATAAAATAAGCAAGGGAAAAAACTAAAACACCTTGGTGGCCAGAAGAGATTGTGAATCCCATGACTTGTTAGAAAATGTAAATGAGTCTCCATCCTTGCAGACTGGGATATATTGTGCCTTAGGAAGGGTATACAAGTGTGCCAAAACTCGACAGACTTCATCAATTCCAGACTTCTCTGCATCAAATGCCTTCCACCAAGGTGGATTTTCAGGAAGGGGTACTTGAAATCTTCGAGCAGCAGCATATACAACCCCACAAGCCACAACCTCACTCTTGAATCGAACGCACAAGGTTGTACGCAAACTGCTCAATATAATAAAAAATTAAACTAACAAGTTCTGTCATAGAATATATAAGAATATCTACATAAAATCTAAACATTTTGTTAACAGTACTATCCTTGTTAATATCATCAGGTAGATGTGGTACATGTACGCCATATTCCCTAACCTAGGTCCCATTCCATTAACTGTAAAATGATGGGATCGATAATCACACGAAAGATAGATAGAAGCAAGCCAAATAAAACTAAAATTAGAAGTCACACACCTCGTTTTGCAGTTTGGATGAGAATTTTTTACTTTTTTTTTCCAACTTGACTAAGAAGAAACTCCAGTTTCTTTCACAAAAATGAAGGCACAAGAGAGACTTTCAAGGCAGCCCCAAAGGTCCATTGACACAAACATACAAATGCAAGTTTCATCACACAGATACAAATGCTAAGCATAAGTCCCCAAGGATCTCTCAAGGATCTCTTAAACCCCCAAAAAGTTCTATTGTTTCTCTCTCTCCAAAGCCCCAACAAGATAGCACACACCTCTGCTCGCCCTAAGCTTCTCCTCAAAGAACCGATTCCACACCGAACAAGCTACATCACAACTCTAGAAGATAGGATCAAAATCCTCAGCAACCCTCCAACAAAGGATGCAACACCGAGGCCCGACCAAAGTGGGCACTTTCCTCGACACATTTAACGCTCTTCCGTGGAGGACTTGCCAAATAAAAAACTTAACCTTCTTGGGAATTTTCTCCTTCCACAATGAGACAAAGGCGGAAACACGAGGAAGAGGGATTAACCAGACAAAAAAAAGGACTTACACGAGAAATTTGCAACCGGACTAAGGACACCAACAACGAACATCCCTTCTCACCAAACTACAACGAAACTCCCCTAGCAGAGAAAGAAGATCGACAACATCCAACGTTTTCCTATTGAACAAAGAACGCCAACACCCTAACGAAGGCAAAGGAGAGGGCCCAAGCTAAGACTAAACAACAAACACCAAATGGATCCTCATCGAGGATAAATGGTATAAACAAGGAAACACAGAACATAGGGGTCTATCCCCAATCATTTATCCTCCCAAAAAAAGGTACACACGAAAAGGAAGAATAGTCCTCAGCAATGCCTTTCCAATGCCACCCCCCCCCCCCCAAATCCATTCAAAAGGGCATGGTTCATATTTGCTCACAATGACCTTATAAAGGATATTGGATTCATGATGAAAACACAACCAGGTAGCCAACAAGGCCTTGTTACGGGCTCTCGAAGTGCCAATACCTAAACCCCCAACATCTACAAGCTTCGTAACCTCCTTCCATTTGAGTGAGCCCCTCTCCCCTCCTCAACCCTCCCCCAAAGGAAATCCCTCCTAATCTTCTCCAGAACCTTAGTCACTGACACGAGAATCCTAAAAAGAGACAAGAAATAGATAGGAATTCCACTCAAGATATACTGGATGAGAGTAAGTGTGCCACCTTTGGAGAAAAAACTCTTCTTTCCAAGACGTAAACTTCTTGTGAATCATACTCACCACAACCCTCAAAACGAAAGGCTTCCTGGGTTGTGACCTAAGAGGAGACCTAAGTAAGAAGGAAACATGCCAACCTAACACCCAACCGAAGTAGCTCACCTGCTCAACTTACTCGGCTTACAATTCAGCCCCAAAAGCTGACACCTACCCCTATTAATCGTCAGCCATGAGATGGCCTCAAAGAAAGCTAAAGAGAGCTAAAAAGTTATTCAAGTTGAGGAACGGATCCTTGTCACCAAAGCAAAAAAAGATAGTATCATCTGCAAACTGAACAAGAGACGAGACCAAAATATCATTTCCAACTTTGAAACCTTCAATGACATTGCACTCAACCCCTCACAGAGATCCTAGTTATCTATCCTAAAAGGTTCCCTCACTGGTCAGCCACACTCCAGCTTAATAGCTCATAAGCTATCAAACAGTAAACACCCTATTTTCTGTCGAATTTTCCTCTTACATAACAGCAAATAGAGTTCAGAAATGCACAATTAAGGACAAACAAGCACACACCCACAGCATGTTTAGAAGACCCATGCTATACAAATATACAGACTTTAATTCAAAACTATAACTAATAAGTGCATATTCATAACATGAAGAAGGAAAAATACCATAGATGAGAGGAAATCACACCCTCGATATCCTCTAAAGGTGAGAAAGAAATTACCCCCCCCCCCCCCCCAAATATCCTCACGTTATATTTCATCAAAGACATCTTCTCAATGTAAAAAATAATAACAATTACTGGGGAAATTTTATTTTAACTACTATTTTAGAGTATGAATTCAACATGTACTAGCAAACTTAAGATTAATTCAATGAAACAATATATAATTTCTGTTTTGAATTATTAAAAGAGCTTTAAATTTCTAAATTTTTCGATGCCAACTATCCTACATTTCAGCACTACCTCAAATTCTCGGTCTCTAATGGGAAGAGCATTAAATTTTGGGAGGACAAATGGTGTGAGGATCAACCCCTTCAGGAAAAATTTCCAGATCTGTACTTGCTGTCTAGAAAGAAAGACTCCATGATTGCTGATTGCTGGGATGTTGGGCAGCAGACTTGGAATTTAGACTTTAGAAGAAGTCTTTTTGATAGAGAAATCAATAGCTGGGTGGCCCTTGTGGAAAGTCTTCACAATGTTAGCATTGGCAATGATTCGGACAAGATTCTTTGGTCCCTTGAAGGCTCGGGAGTGTACTCGGTCAAATCCCTTTTTCGAAAAACTACTAAGATTTCTCCTAGAGTTAATTCTACTATCAGCAATTTAATCTGGAAGCACAGAAGCCCGAAAAAGGTTAAGGTTTTTTTGTGGTCTATGATGTATAGAAGCCTTAATACTGATGAGAAGATTCAGCTGAAGTTCAAAAATTGGGTGCTGTCCCCTTCGGTCTGCAGACTCTGTTTTAAAAGTGCTGAAAACTTGGACCATTTATTTATTCACTGTGATTTTGCTTGGAAGGCTTGGTGTTTCATTGCTAGATTGATGGGCATATCCTTTTGCCTTCTGGAGAAAGTTGATGATTGGCTCATTGAAGGTCTCAATGCTTGGAACTTAAGAAAGAAGGCTAAGGTGGTTGCTAGTTGTGCTTTTAGGGCCACTCTTTGGAATGTTTGGAAAGAAAGAAACAATAGAACTTTTGAAGAAAAATCTTATAGCTTTGATATTTTTTGTGATAGTGTACAAAATACGGCCTCGTGGTGGATATCTCTTCATAAGAATTTTTTTTGTAATTATAGCTTGCTCATGATTATTAGCGATTGGCAAGCTCTCTTGAAGTAGTTTTTGGGCAAGGGTTCCCTCTTCCCTCGGCCCTTAGGCTGTTGTTGCCCTTTTGTTGTTAATATATATCCTTATCGTCTCTTATCTAAAAAAAAAAAAAAATTTCTAAATTTTTCACATTTTGTGATATATCCATCCTAGAATTAGGCCTAGGACAAGCTCCAAAGTTAAATGCCAACCGATGCTACCTTGCAAAGAAAACTAAAAATCTCAACGCCATCTCTTCTCCACTCCTCTTTTTTCGTGGAATTTTTGGAAGTCTATATTTAGCACCTCTGATTGGGCTACTCTGCTTCCAAGCGACATCAAAAAATGTGCTTACTCTTACTTTGGAGGGCCTTTCTTTTAAAAATAAAGTTAAAACCCTCTGGCTCATGATATTTATACTTTATGCACTAATTAAAAGACCTTTTTCTAACTTCCATGCTGCAGGTTCTACCCCTTTTGTGCATTTCAATTAATCAATGAAATTGTCATTTATCCAAGAAAAAAAAAATTAAAAAAAAATGGCACCTTCAATTGCTACACTGAGAATCCATAGAACCTTCCTCTAATAACAAAGACCATGCATGCAATATTGAAGGCCAACTCCACCTCAATCTTTTTCAAGTGTTTTTCTTCCTTCCACCTCCAAATATATATATATACAAGAGAGAGGCAAATTTGATTAACTTGGCCGGAAACTAAAGTGATGAGTAAAAACTAAAATGGCAGCCCAAATTACCATATGCTTGGGGAAGGATTTTTGTATTGTAACCCATGCACAACTTTGGAGAATGGGAAAATGTCACCGAGAATGGAAGAATTTAGCCTATCTAGAATATAACTATGACATTAACAATGTAGGCAAATCTAATCAGAGAAAATGCACCAGCCAGATTGCAGGATCATTTATCATAATGGAAGATGGTTTTTCATCAAAAACAAATAAACTTTCCTGACCAAGGAAAAGATGCATCATTTGTAAGTTGAAAAAAAGATAATACAATTTGAGGTACTTTCTTAAGCTTAAAAAGAGTCTGTGATCTCCTAAGAACCAAATTCCCTAAAAAAAAGTTAACCGTCTTAGAGATCTTTGACTTCCATATTCATTCAAAGAGATCATGACTAAGGATAGTAGTCCCTTGCTACAAGCAAGAAACAACTGGCTACAAGAGTGTCCCTTTGGATTTAATGTGTCCCTTCAGGCTTATGTTTCTAAAGCTTTTTGTAATTATATTTTCTTTTTATGAATAACCGAAGTTTCAAGAAAAAATAAAAGAATATACAAGCATATAAAGAAGAAGCCACAAAAAGGGAGCCAAACTATAAGGAGGGGCTCCAATGATTTGGGACCTAGCGAGTAATTACAAAAAGGCCCAACCACCAAACCCAAGGAGAAACATAGATAACAAGCGATCAAACATCGCTAAAAGATATCTCCCATCCCCTGAAGATTTTATTATTTCTCCCACCCTAAAGATCCCACAAAATAGCACAAATCTCCCACAAAAACTGTCCTTTCTCAGAGGAAGACGAATGATCAAGAAGCTTCTCAAACGTCTCCCTGCAATCCTGAGAGCTATTGAAGCTAAAGTCAAACAACTCCAAACAGCACTGACAAAATAACAACTCTAGAGAATATGATCAAGATCCTCCGTCGCCCTCTTGCAAAGAAGCTTTTTGTAACTCTCCTTTTGGATTGAATCCTTTTTTGTATTAATTTGGGATTTGAGAATTTCTTTTTTTTTTGGGGGGGGCTATTTTTTTGTCCTATATTCTTTCATTTATTCTCAACAAAAGCAATTTTTATTATTGGGGTTAAAAAAAACGCTAACCTATGGTCCAAAAGTAGGTTCAAAGTGAAATGATCCCCCTACCACGATGACCCAAACAAAGACCTCCTAAAAACTTCCATAAGGAAACTATATTTCAATCATCAAATAACTACCTCCCAATATACCGCATGTATGTATGTAGACGCGCACACACATACATGCGATATAAACAAGGTAGTCATTGAGATACAATCCAAATTTCCAATCAATTTCCATGCTTTAGAGATGTTTCCAAAAATACCCATTCTAACCTCTGCTACTTTTATTTCCTTATCATTTACTGATCCTTGTTATAAAGAAAAATTTTAAATCAAAACATCGGAATCAAAATGACTTCAAATATTGACAAACTCAATCTTAAGCCTCTCAAAGAGGTTATTTATTTATTGCAGTAAGAGTGCTATCTTTTAAATCTAAGGATGCCTAAGAATATCTCTAATTTTCATGACCTTGACCTGAGAGAAATGAGAAGAAAATGGTACGTAAATAATTGAATCGTTTAATAGGATTCATTGTGTTAACTATAAGTCAGAAGAAATTTACAAGATGTAACTGTATTATCTCACTTAAGCTCTTTGAAAATTAAACAAGAAGATAAGTGTGCAAAAGAAAATCAATATGGCAACAAAACTTTTGATTACCATACCTATCGTTGGCTAGATTCCAAGCTTCTTGCCTAAGTTCTGGAGGTGTTCCAAGGGTTGCAAGGTAGTTAGATATGAATTTATGCGGATGTTCAACATGACAAATGAAACCCATCTCTTTCAATATATGCCTCTCTGTTCTGCTTAACTCTGTCTTCAAGTCTGCATATTTCTGCGTGAAATAAAACAAAATAATTAAAATGTAAGTGAAAATATAATAAAAAAGAAACTAGGAGGTCAATTAGGTGAAAAATATAAAGAGTAATGAAACAGCTATAACATAGCCAAGAAGTGGATAGAATCAATATATGTGAATATATTGGCAAAGATAGATTGCACAGTATTTTATATGACAAAAGAACAATGATTTCAAACCCTTTTCTTTTCTCTTTTTTTTTTTTTTTTTGGCAAAAGGACAACCAACCCTTTGTTTAAGAAAGAAGAAAGTACGGATCCTAAGATTCAAAAATGGAACCTGAAGATGAAAAGATAAAATTCACACCTTGAGAGTAGGGTCCAAGAACTCTATGGGTAAGTTCTCTCTCCTACACTCCATTCTATGAAAAACAATAATTACTTGTCTGGCTTTCCTAGGGTTTTCCTCCAACTTCGATGCAAGCCACACGCAACTAGCAGCAACTTTCTGCAGGAAATTATCATGAACCAACAAAGCATCACATCAGCGAAAAAAACGGGGAAAAAATTTGATAAGGAACACATCAGAAAAATTAAATAAGAAATTCTAAAAAGAGAAGGAATCAAAATAAACAACCTGAATTTTTTTGTAGTGAAAAAACCATATTTTCATACCACAAATGAAATCCATGATCTTTTTATGAGCTTAATACAAAAATTTGAGTTAATTAAGCAGCTGTCAAGTCTTCTGAAATATTGAAGACCATAAACAAGCACAAAAAATATAAATATTTTAGATGATTAGATTTGACTTATTATTGAAAGAATGGAAGGTTTACAGAGAGAGAAAAAGAGAGGTCTAAGCAGGCAGCAGCCAAAGGATAACAAAATAGACATCTAGCAGGCAAGATTCAAGAATAGACAAAATAGAACAATACAAATAACTATGAGAGACTAGTCCAGTTAGAATATAAATAGTATTTCCTTTCCATTCAATTAATAAAGTTTAATTGATGAGAACACAGAAAAACTAATAATTGCACCAAGAACAACCTTGACATTGAAGCGGGCAAATGATTTCTTGCAATAGAAACGATGGAATAGAACTTGTCCAGTAGCCATGACTGCTTGAGGCCTGAAAGAAGCAATTTTAAAAATTAAAAAAAAAAAATCTAAATGTAAAACAACACCAGTAGTAGTATACATACACACACAAACACTCTTGCTCCCAAGTCAGAAAGAAAAACCATGAAATAGTTTAAAGCATGACATTTACAATTTAAGCAATATGCCAGCCTCCTGGATGAGATCGCAACCATAGATTCTCAGGGTGGTTTCAGTAGCTTCATCAATCCCATCCTTTCTTGAAGGTGAGTTCGTTAACTGCTCATCGGTTAGATAAAATGTGTCGATGGCCGTGTAAATCATCAGACCTGTGAATAAAAAAATTGACATCAAGACAGCCTCTCAAATGGAAATCACCGGTTCTTTTGTCATCAGAACACACGTAATTGACGGAGACCAATTTGTTTCTAGTTCAGTTTTCATAATTAACTATTCATGTCGAGTCCCCCAGAAAACATCTCAAATATGACAAAATAAGCAATAACCAGCCTTCAAACAAAAATTACAGAACAACCATATGAGAGATTGATTGTGAGAAACACCCACTAAGAGACGGGATAAGGGAGGAAACCAATGCAAAGAAACGCCCACCAAGAGATTATCTGACATTGAATTTCAAGCCAAGCGGGAAAAGGGATTGTGTTTCAAATGCGATGAAAAATACACAGTGAACCATAGGTGCAAGAATCGGGAGTCTAGAGAGCTAAGAGTGTTATTGGTGAATGAAGAGGAAGAGATCGAAATCGTGCAAGGAACTCCCTCAGAAGAAGAAATAGATGAAACGAACTTAGAAGTTGGAGACTTAGCTGAGTTGGATCTAAAATCGATTATTGGCTTCTTCACACCAAGTACCATGAAGGTTCGAGGGTTGATAGGTGAAAAGAGGTTGTGATTTTGATTGATTGTAGGGCCAACCACAACGTCATCTCCCAACGACTCGTAGATGAATTGAAGTTCCCTTTAACAACCACGTCAAATTATGGCATCATCATGGGGAATGGACTCACAGTGAAAGGAAAAGGGGTTTGTAAAGTGGTAGTTGTCAATCTACCCAAGTTATTTGTTCAAGAAGATTTTCTTCCCTTGGATCTTGAAGGGGTGGACATGATATTAGGAATGTGGTGGCTACGCACAATGGGCTTTATGGGGTTAATTGGACATATCTCACGATGACTTTTGAGGTAAATGGCACAAGAGTAACCATTAGAGGCGACCTTGCTTTAAAAAAGGATAAAATGTCCCTGAAAATGATGGCCAAAACTTGGTCAGACTCCGACAAAGGCTTCTTGGTTGAGTTGAGAGGTCTAAATGTTGATGAGCAAGCTCATGAAGACGATCGAAGCTATAAGACACATATTTGCCCAGATCTGTCAAAGAACTGTCAAGGGAGTATAGTGGAGTTTTCGAAATACCTGATGGGCTACCATCGAAGAGGGTTGTTGATCATCGAATAGTTCTCCAAGAAGGACAAACACCGATCAATGTGAGCCCTTATAAGTACGCACATGTGCAAAAGAACGAGATCAAAAGAATGGTTAGTGAAATGTTGCCATTCGGAATTATTAGACCCAACTCAACTCCAATCCCTTCTCGAGTCCAATGTTGTTGGTTAAGAAAAAGGATGGAGGCTAGAGATTTTGTGTAGACTACAAGGCAATGAATCAAGTAACAATACCACAAGTTCCCCATACCAATGATAGAAGAGCGTTGAATGGCTCTATAGTCTACTCAAAACTGAATTTAAAATCTAGGTATCACCAAATATGAATGCATGAAACTAATGTGCCAAAGACAGCTTTACGAACCCATGAGGGACATTACAAATTCCTTGTCGTGTCGCTTGGGTTAACTAATGCACCGACAACCTTCCAATCCCTCATGAACCAGGTATTCCGATCCTTCTTACGACAATTCATTCTGATTTTTTTTAATATTTTAGTGTACAGTCTAGATATGGATACTCACTACAATAGCAAGAAGTGTGTCTTCCCAAGGAGTCAGGTAGAATACTTGAGACATTGAATTTCTACAAAGGGAGTTAAGGCCGATAGTGAGAAAATAAGAGCAATGTTGGAATGAACCGTGGCACGATCGATTTCCCCACCACCTCCCAACTCACAAGATGCGCTCTCCTCCCCTCATCAACCCCTTCCCACAGAAAATCTCTCATAAGCTTTTCTATCAACTTACAAACGGAAGATGGAGCTCTGAAAAGGGAGAAAAAATAGATAGGGATACCACTCAGCACAGAAAGAATGAGAGTCAATCTACCACCCTTAGACAAGAAGCTTCTCTCCTAGCTTGCAAGTCTCTTACGCACTTTTTTCCACCACACGATCTCAAGAAGGTATAGATTTTGGATTGTGGCCAAGTGAAAGGCCCAAGTAGGAAGAAGGGAGCGACCCCACCAAACAACCTACCAACGCCGCCCAATTAACCACTTTACCCTCATCACATTTTAAAACTCACGATTTGACACTTTCCCCTATTCATGTTGAGTTGAGACCCACATGGCTTTAAAGAACACATAAATATGATTCAAAACTGAAAAAGACTCCACCTTGTTGAGTAGAAAAGATAGTGTCATCTGCAAATTGGAGATGAGATAAGAAAACCCTTCCCTAATCCACCTCAAAACCTTCATACCCAAGGCCCTCATACTCAACTCTTAGCATGACGTATTAGCCCTTGACTATATATCAAAACATACCAACCTCTAACACTTTCTACTCAAACATCCTTATATCTATCTCAAAACATGTTTACACCATTAGTGTAACGACCCGACCTCTATAATAAATCTACTTGCAATTGTTACTACATGCATACTATAAAGGCCTTATAGACTCAAACATTTTATACAAAACAATGATAATGACAAAAACCTCAAAAAAAAAATCTTTATTTGGGATCCCAGATTAAAAGAAATCAAAATGCTCAACAATAAAACCTAACCAAAAACAATTGCGGCCTCTACAAGTTCTCAAATAAAATTTAATTTAAAACATTAAAAAGAATTAAAACAAGTTCTTAAAGCAGAAGGTAAGACAAAAAACTATGCTCTCGTCTCCCATGACTATCTAACAAACCCAGTCATTCGCCCTGGACGCTCTTACCTTTACCTAAAGAATCATTTTTGGAAAGAATGAATATTTAAAATTCTCAATAAATGACCCCACATGATTCATGCTTTTCTAGTGGAATCTATTCTCTTCCTATTAAATAATAATTTTCCTCTGCAGCCATAAATGGACAATTTCCCACCCCATCTAGACTATTGGGACCCAATTAGCGAGGGTGAGCCCCACCTACTAAATACCTCGAGTTCCTTTGTACATCAATTTCCTATAAAGGGTAAAACAAAAACTTTTTTTTTGTTTTTTTATATCCATGAGTGTCTGTGCCAGCTTGTGCGCACCACGACTAATCTCACGGGACAACCGTCTAGCCCTACTAAATTTGGTTGCCAGAAAACACGTAGGATATCAAATCCTAAGTGGGTGGCCATCATGGACTGAACTTATTCCCTCTAAGCCCTTTTATTTTTCCCATCGCCCTTATTGGTCCTAGGCCAACCCTAAAATCATACAAATGCATGAGGCCCCATAGAAACTCATTTTATGATCATGAATGCATCCTAATTTATTTTCCTCTCATGCACATTGTTCTAGTTCATGCAAAGGCACAAAAATCATGTGGTCCTTCAATCAGTCCAATCACGATTTCTATATCATTGATCATATACATAGAAATATTCACACAAAAATCTATCCTATCAACACACAGTTCCCAACCTAGCCTAAACATTCCAGTAGTAAAGCCACTTACCTTATTGAAGAATTGAAGAATAAGATTAGGCAAAGTGCTAAGTCCTATCAAAAATTCTTAGTCCAATAATTTTCAAAAATTTTCCTAGGATCGGATTTAAAAGAATTGCTTAATTAATAATATTTGGAAACTTTTACCAAATGATCCTTATTCCAAAATTCTCCTAAATCCTAGTCACCCTAGAAAATTTCCAAAGTCAGAACTTTTCCTCCAATAATTAAATTAAACACGAACAAGCTTTAGAAGGTTCTTTACTCTTGGAACTCACCCAAAAATGCCAAAACAACGCTCTAAATTGGTGAAATCCCACATACAGTGCCGAAATTGAGCGAGTATCCTACAATAAGCTAGGGGTATTATGGGTCAATCCCGAATACTAAAATAATTGGTAGTTTAGGCTCAATTGGAGAAGAAAAGCTCACTCAATTTACAAATCCCTTGCCAGACAGCAATCTACATAGCCCCAATGCCCGAATTTAATTGCAGGAGGAAAAAGGATCTGAAATTCTTAATTACACGGAAAGTTAATCGGAAACTAAATCGAACTAAAGCTCACCGGAAATCGAGCTTGCTCAAACTAAACCGCGAAGAGGGAGCTGCTGGTCGACGATGCAACGGCGACGGAGGGAAGGCTCGCCGCCGGCCCGGGTCGCGACTGCGTGGGTCACGGCTGGCGGATTCACGACGGCAGCGGACTGGGAGGTCGATCGTGGCGGTTTGCGGCGCGCGTGGGAAGGCCCGAGGGCAGCGGTTTGCTGGAGTGATGCTGGCACCGATCACCTGACCGACAGCGGCCTGGTCTTATCGGACTGAACAGAGAAGGAGGGGGACAGTGAGAGAGAAGGAGATGGTGAGGGAGAGAGAAAGAAAGAAGAAGATGGTGTAGCCGTGTAGTTAGGGGAGGAAAGTCGTGAGGAGAGGGAGAAAGGTTGAAGATGCCTACGGTTTTGTGCATTCAATAAAAGAATTCTTCACTTATCTAAACCCTCACTTAAAAATTGTTTTTTTTTTTAGTAACAAAAGTTTTCATTATACAGAATGAAATCCCTCTTATTTGAGCTTAGACAACTGACAGTTTTGGGAAGTCTGATGCAGCCTACTGGAGTCTCGATTAAATTCCCTCTTCTTATTTGAGCTAGATCCTTGCTTAATAGCTACTGGAGCTGCTTTAGAGTCTACGTGCTTGGAAATGTAGCTACTCAAAGGGTTGCTACATAGTCTTTCAGGGCAAGAGTTGCCACGATCCAAGGAACATCTCTTAGGCCCCTTATGAACCTCTATGCGGACTCCCACCAGGGGAGGGTGTCATTCTTCAGCATAAAGGTTGCACACTGAACCTACTGTGCCTCGAAACATTTCATGAAGTGAAAGATTGCTAAACAGAAAACCACCACGCTTACCACTGCGACACTCTGATAAATGACTGGGGTCATATTTCTAAAAGTTCTGGAGGTATCATGCTTCCTAAGTCGAGCTTAGCTGATTCTGGTCTGCCTGTGGTGCCTGATCGACAGAGGCATTTACATGAGAGTCTAAAAAACCTTCCAGGTTAAGTAGTTTGTGCTAGGGGCACCGATTGAGTGGGCTTCCAACCTAATGGTTGATTGCTCACCCGAGGGTCCATGGTGGTTCTGACAGTTCTGGGAGTGCTTGACCTATACCACCCCTGTCATGACCTCGTCCTTGTCATGTTGAGCCTCTTCATTGGAGGGACAACACTTATCATATAAGAGGTATCTTAAGGACGAGCTAAAAATCATTCATGCTACCAATAACGAGGACAAGCTCATGCTAACCCAATAAACTGTAATTAACTCATTCAAGTTTTTCATGCATAACATAGATCATCATTCATTAAACTCTTTCCTACTTGGTACCGACATACCTGGCGATGACGAGGCTTATTTGCTTGTGCTTGGCTATGGAAAAATCTGATGCTTACGATGTAAGCGAGTCTACAGAACCTAAAAGCTGGGCTTTGATACCAACTGTAACGACCCGACTAAAAGGAAGTTAAAACGTGTTAAAAACTTACTAAGGGTCGCTACTACATGCATGAAAACATAAAACTTTTGAATTTTTAAAGCGGAAGAGACTATAAATAAAAATCTTTTATTTAATAAATTGGGCCCAAAAGCATAAGTCATTTTACAGTATCATAATAGTCAAAACATGATAGACAACCTTCATAAAGTTGAACATTAAAACATTTGGAAACATGAAACTAGGAAACTCGATCCTAGACTTCTAAGGACATGATTTGCAGCTGCATCCCATAGCCTAGCCAAGTCACTGCCCTCGCCACTCGCCTGAAGTCATCGAGTACCACCTGAAAAGGAAAGTCATGTAGCATGGGTGAGTATATAAGAAATACTCAGTAAGTAGCCCACTTAAGGACTGAAACTGATAGTATGAGATCTAATGACATGAAATCTAATAGCATGAAACTTGATTCTCTAACTGAAGTCATTCATTCGGGTTTCTAACCCTAGGGCCATAACTGAGCACATGAGACGTTCTGCCTAGGGTGTTTACCTATCCCCAACCTGTGCCAACTAGAGTGTTGTGTGGGTCAGTCGGTTAAGGCAAGTAAACTAGAGGCTTAGCTGGCAACCTCTAGCAGAACTACACCTATCCCAACACAACACCCCTGAAATATGAATATAAAATACGGTGGAGCAACTGACGCATGAAAACATGCCTGGTGCCATCTGGCGCACGAATAACGTGCCTGATCATAGGCTCAACACCGTCCTGAACTGAGAGAGCACACGATAACGTGCCTGAAGCTGGGCTCTAACAGTCAACTGATAGAACGCACGATAACGTGCCTGACAAACTGAGTTCTACCAGCCCTGAGATGGGGAAGGAAAGACACTCTAGCTAACGTAAGACTTAAGGATCCTTTAAGCCTACCTGAGGCCCTAAAACATGATTAAGGTCCCTAATCTAAGTCTATTCTCATTCATACATGGTTCTCTAAAAGTCATAATAAAACGTGCTTGGAGAACCTGTAGTTTATACTAGTCAGACAGCTGATTAAGCACATCATAATCTAAGGGATACTTCTAAACTTAGTCCCTTTGCCCACTATAATGCTACCGAAAATTCGGCAACATATTGACATACATATGGTAAATCCCAAATTTTCCTCGTCACCTGGAAACAAGACAAAACACTTCTATACTCAAAACTGGCCAACCACAACATGTCAACATCCACACACTTCCAGTACACCAAACCTTTACAACCAAAGCGAGTCAGATCTCGCATCCACAAATCAAGCATAACTTAAGCAGACATTCATAGCCAATCATTATTTATCCAAACAAAACATGCTTCCAAGTAAACCAAAAGATGCTAAGTTAAATTTAAGATCCTCATACTGTCGTCATACCTTACAATGAAACTCATCATACTTATATGAATTCACAAGCAAAACGCAAAGCTTAAATCTTGTCCATGCTAGCATATCAAATTTTCAAAGAAAAATAAATCTAAAGCAAAGAACTCCATCCAATGGCTATATGCAAAACTCCATCAGTCATGCAACGTGTCTAAAGCATAGGAATTGCGTCCAAATAGCTACTTACGTAAAGGCTAACTCAACATGCTACAACTAATTATAACATTCCCATGCCACACTCATGCTTCCAAAAAAGAAACAATCATGTTCTCCAATTCTAAGGCTAACCATTCATACTTATCTCATGCTAGCGTAATGACATAATGAAAAAATGGGTCCAAAGCATACGACATAAACCAAAAGGCTACTTACCTTAGCCCAACAAATCCTTGATTAACTTCCAACCAATTTTCCTTTAATTCCAAGACTCCAAGCAACTACATATAAGAAGGAAAAAGCATTCTTAAAATCCGAAGACTTATTAAAACAAAAGAGCAAAAGGAGCCAATCCAATTTGGGGCAAACTAATACTCAAAACTCACACAAAACAAAAGTTTAGCTTGCTGTCCGGGCTCCCAAATCCACCTAAATTCAACAATTTAATCACCAAACGCTATGGGCACCTTGAGATCATTAGCTAAAATCAATGGGTAATCGAATGAACATCAAAATCAAACCCGAACCTTGCTGAAAATCACTTACCCAAAGCTGAAAACGCCCAAGGTGCTGAAATTGAAACGCTACTGCTCGAACCGACGAAAATGAAGGGGAAAGCTTGCTGAACGAAGGCAAAAACGAGTGGGTAATCAATTAAATACAAAAACCAACCAAAAAAAACCTCAATCCAACTTACCCACTCCGAAAACTCACCTAAAAACACCGGAAAACGCAGAAACGCCCCTGAAAATACTGCTGCCCGCGCCTAACAGCTTGATCGCCGGAACACGCTGCTAACACGACCACACCCACCCTGAACGACACGAAAAAACAGGGAAGAGAGAGATCGGGCGAGGAAGAAGGGATTCGTGAGAGAGACACGCCAAAAAAGAGGAGAAACTCACCTGTTGGCCGAACAATGAAGCTGTCGCCGCCCACTGCGCTGGAGAGACGCCGCCGGAATCACAAACTGAACCTGTCGCCGGCGTCGGAGCTGCGGGAGGATGGCTGGCCGGACGAAGAAGAAACACGGGGACGGGCAGCTGGGAGGTGGCTCAATGAAACGAAGAAGAAAACGCAAGGGAGAGGGAGTTGGGCGGCTAACACGTGAGGAAGAGAGAAAGAGAGGTTAGGGTATTTTGGCTATTTTTCACTCAAATTACCATAATGCCATTCAGCTTAGTTAAATTGAAACCAAAATAAAATTCAACTAAATCCCTCTTTCAAGCCAAATAAATGGACAAAGCCCAAAAAACTTAGAATTCGAAGAATTAACTTTACCTCAAACTTCTTGGCATTACATTTTCATTCGTTGTGCTAAACACAAACCTTCCAGCACCGCACGAGCCTCTACACATAATGGGGATAACATCCGCTTGTAGGCACCATGCATAGCCGCAATTATATGTCCTTGGACGGTTGGGACTAGCACAACGTAACTGTCGGTTTCATGACTACTATCACAAGTTGCATCCACATGGATGATCATCACCTCTATACTTTGACCATTGCAAAGGTACATCGACTTGTGGGAAACAACCGTCTGTAAAGTACCATTTGCCTTGTTGATATTCCTGAATATATTTGTGGATCCAATCGCATCTATCATTAATGGTAGGTATTACCTTTCCATGAATTGCATTATTGCGATCATTTCAAATAGCCCATGCACCTACACAAATCCAATCCAGCATTTCCTTTTGATCGGATGCTAAGACTTCTATAAAACAATCCTTGATAGACAGATAGTTAGTTTCCCGTATTTTAACTGACGCCAAATTCCTTTAGCCCTCGAGCATCGAAAAAGTGCATGATCAATCATTTCCGGATGCTTTTGACATATTGGGCATAACCCATCAGTGGCCACTTGTCGATTTTGCAAAGTTTGTATGAGTTGGGATGCAATTATTATATGCCCTCTGTTGGATTTATGAATAAAATTATTTTAATAAAATAAAGAATCACAACTTTACGTGAAAGGGTATGTCCTTTGTAAAGGACACAACCCTATGTGAAAGGGTGTGTCTTTTGGATAAGGATACAACCTTATGTGAATGGATGTGTCCATTTATCAAAAGACACAACCCTTACACGAAAAGATGTGACTATTTGAATGGCCACAAATAGTCTATAAATATGTGATTCATTTTGAGTTTTGAACACAAGACACAAACTCTTCTTTCAAAAACTCTTCTCCTACTTTTCTCTCTACGATTACTTAAATACCAGTGTTCGAGAGTCCTGTGATTGGAGTGCTACATTCATAGGTGGGTAATTCGTCCTATCCTGGGAGACAAGTGTTCGTGATACCTTGAGCACCATAGAGGGTGCCAACACCCTCCATATGAAATGTTTGACTTTCGACGGTATGTTCAGAAACCACATTTTCTTCCACCAAACTTGGGAATAACGAGAGTCCGATGTAGAAGCAACAGACTTGCTCAACATATATGCTTTGTACCCACTTTTCACCGAATATTGACCAGTCTTATCATAATGCCACACCCATTTATCCGAAGCATTGGGACTTATTGGAAGATTAGATATGAGGTCGACATCATCTTGGCATAAGTATTCCTGTAGTCGGCCAATATCCCATTGAAAAGAAGGTGTTATAAATTCCTTCACCAAGCTCTCATCTTCGCAACCTCTAGGCAAGAGAACCTTAAAAGATGTAGGCCTCGGAATCCACGGATCTTGAAACAATTTAATAGAATGCCTATCACCTACCATCTTCCTTAAACCTTGTCAAAACCCTTTCCAAAAATAGGAAGATGAACTATTGGCTTTCGCTTGAATCAAAGGTGTATTTGGAAAGTATTGACTCTTCAAGACCTTTGCTAACATAGAATTAGGAGAGGTAAAGACTCTCCACACCTGTTTTGCTATCAGTGCTTTATTAAACCCTTCAAAATCCCGAAAATGCAATCCACCATTTTCCTTTGGAAGACATAGTTTTCCCCAACTCATCCAATGAAGTTTCCTTTGACCTTCGTTGCTTCCCTACCAAATTTAACACAAATAGAGGTAATCTTCTTTAATAGGATTTTCGGAATACGAAAACAACCTATCGCATAAGCAGGAATGACTAGACAATACTTTTAATTAAAACCTCTTTACCTCCACCTGAAAAGAATTTAGTCTTCCATCCTTGAAGATATGACCAAATCCAATCAAGAATCATTTGGAAATCCTGGCTTTTACTCTTTGAGAAAGAAGATGGCAATCCAAGATAACTCCCTAGATTCCGAACTCTCTTCATTTGCAAGATACTAAAAAAAGTAGATTGTTCCAGTAAAATGGATGGAGAGAAACACATCACGGACTTGCTGTGTAGGGATAAAAGTCCCAGCGTAGCGGAAGTGCATCGAGAGGATCTCACACCGTATATTAATTAACATTAAAATACCAATACGAAAAGGCAAAACGCTACTTTAATCATGCTTTAAAGTGGCTGTAATACGTTATAATCATGTTGAAAATACAGAAAAATAAAACTACTTTATTTTTCATACTTCCTAAAGAAAGGAGCAACCGTTACAAACCATCATTGTAGACTTGACTGATTCTCGCCAACGATGCTCTAACAATGAAAAACGCAACAGCCCCTTCAAGATTCTTCGCTGGAATTTTCTTCTCCAAGAACACAATAATCACAGAGGTTACACCGGTATATCTCTAAGTCTAGGAGGCAATGGACTAGTGGGAGTCTTTCTCTAAGAGGGAGGCTTGAGAGAATGCAAGAGTCTTGTCTTGTGAATCTAAGAGCAAGAGGGCACCCTAACTTTTAGGTCTAATGTTCTATTTATAGGAGAAAAGCCATGAATAAAATATTCACATAAAATCAATTATTTCCATAACTGATTTAATCTTTTTCATAATTAATCAATTCCATGACCAATCAATTCCAAAATTGATTAATCTTTTCCATAAATGATTAATTACTTCCATAAGTGATTAAATCCTTTTCATAAATGATTAATTACTTCCATAAGTGATTGATTATTTCCATAATTGATTAATTTTGAATTAATTAATCACCAATTAAATATCATAGATTTAATTTTCGGCCTTGAATTAATTAATGGCCCAATTTAATTTTAGGCCTTAAATTAATTCATTCATATTTGACCTCTTTCAAATTCCTATAAATTTAATATGAATCAAATTCATATTAATATTTGAATTTCTCCAAATATTTATTTCTCTCATAACAATATATCAATATACATTATATTGTTTACCTTAGTAAATTGAACATCTTCAATTTACATTTAAGGGAACACTCATCTATTTCCCTAAAGTCGGGAATGAGTGAATTCTATCTTGTGTGATTATGTTCCCAACTCCCCATTCGGTCTTGTCCCCAAAATGATAAGCTTATTGAGTCGGCGCATTGGCCACTCTCACCCATACAAATCAAAGGACAATCTCTCATGAGCAGGAGTCCATAATCAACTCAGGATTAAGACTAAGTTGTCTAGGTCGTCCTAGTGAAATAGAAACCTAACTAGTTAACGGTGTTATAACCAGTGGTTACTATTTCGCGGTCCGGTCTTATGCAAACTCATTGCATAGGATACCCCCACTTGCATGTCTCTTACACGAACGCGTTGGATCATGGCGTTTGTATCAAATACAAAGTGGGTCGTATCCATAGTGTTACCAAGATAAGGCACCCAGTCTTATCCCTATACTAAAGACCCTTTAGTTTGCATCTTGAACAATGATCTCCATATGTCTCCACATACAGTTCAAGACTTATACTACAACCTAGGATGTCTAATTTATTAGATTAGGGTTATTTAGGCAAAAACAAACATAATATAACTAACAACACTTAATGGAAAAATACATCAATATTATTTCATTAATATTCGGTCAACCGTTACATTCACTATCTACGAGTTTTAGGGCATAAAACCCAACAAACTCCCACTTGAACTAAAACTCTAGTTAGTGGGATGTAAATGCAATAATCTAAAGCTGGAAATGTCATGTGCATTGTATATTACATAAAGTGAATATACTAAAATAATACAATGAACTAGGGCATCCTTATACCCATTATACATCTCCCACTTGCCATAGATCAGATGACATACATATCTCGTAGACCTAGACCCTCTAGATGACCCTCAAACACTTTAGTCGAGAGAGCCTTCGTAAATGGATCGGCGATGTTGTGCTCCGAAGCGATCTTGGTGACGATCACATCTCTTCGTTACACAATCTCCCGTATCAGGTGATACTTCCTCTCTATATGTTTTCCTCGTTTGTGGCTTCGAGGTTCTTTTGAGTTGGCTACAGCCCCACTGTTGTCACAGTATAGTGTTATGGGCACGTTCATATTTGGAACAACTTTCAAATCAGTCAAGAATTTTCTAAGCCAATCTACTTCCTTAGCTGCTACATAGTCAGCCTCCATGGTTGAGTCTGCTATGCATCCTTGTCTGATGCTTCTCCAAACTACAGCTCCCCCGTTGAGGGTGAATATTGGCCCTGATGTGGATTTTCTTGAATCCTTGTCAGCTTGAAAGTCAGAGTCAGTGTATCCTGTAAGGATCAAATCCTTAGCCCCATACACAAGTATGTAGTCCCTCGTTCTCCAAAGATACTTGAGGATATTCTTAATCGCTCCTTAGTGGTCTAACCCTGGATTAGATTGGTGCCTACTGACTACTCCCACTACATAACATATGTCAGGCCTAGTGCAGAGCATAACATACATTAAGCTGCCCACAGCTGAGGCATAGGGAATGTGTCTCATGTTCTCAATTTCTTGAGGTGTCTTAGGACACTGTTCCTTAGACATGTGTACCCCATGTCGGAAGGGTAACAATCCCTTCTTGGAGTTTTGCATTGAATATCGAGACAATATTTTGTCAATATACGTTGCTTGAGACAGTGCTAGCGTTTTGTTCTTACGATCTTTAATGATTTGGATCCCAAAAACATATTGAGCCTCTTCCAGATCCTTTCATTTGGAATTGGACTGCTAGCCATTTCTTAATGTCAGTTAGGTATCCTACATCATTTCCAATGAGTAGGATATCATCTACATAAAGTACTAGAAAAGCTACTTTCCTTTTGTTGATTTTCTTGTACACACAAGGCTCATCAACATTTTGGTCAAAACCAAAAGATTTGATTGCAGTATCAAATCTAATGTTCCAAGATCTGGACGCTTGTTTTAATCCATAAATAGATCGATTCAGCTTACAAACCTTTTGTTCCTGACCTTTGGCTACGAACCCTTCAGGTTGAGACATGAAGATATTCTCTTCAAGATTACCATTCAGAAAGGCAGTCTTGACGTCCATTTGCCATGTTTCATAGTCATAATATGTGGCTATGGACAAGAGAATTCTTTTGGACTTTAACATGGCTATAGGAGAAAAGGTTTCCTCATAGTCAACCCCTTCCTTTTGGGTATAACCCTTTGCCACTAGTCTAGCTTTGAAGGTCTGTACCTTTTCCAGCCTCATCTTTTTTCCTCTTATAGATCCATTTGCACCCAATGGGTTTTAGCCCATCTGGTAGATCTGTGAGTTCCCATACAAAATTGGAATACATGGACTCCATTTCTAGGTCCATGGCTTTGACTCATTCATCCTTATCTTCGTCATTCATTGCCTGTCGATAGGGCAATGGATCCTCAATGCCATCATCAGGTATGGCGATTTGAGTTTCAGTTAAACCCAAGTAGCGATCAGGTTGTAATACAACCCTCCCACTGCGTTGAGGCATTCTCAACATTTGAGAAGGACGAGACGGATCTAAAGAACTAGCCCCTCCACCAACTCTTGTTGAAGGTCCAGCTTCGTCAACAACTCTTGGTGACTCTTCAGTAGCTTCTCCTAATACTAACTTACTACGTGGTTTATGATCCCTCCTGTGGTCTTCCTCCAAGAAGGTGGCGTTCGTCGATACAAACACCTTATTTTCTTGTGGGTCGTAGAATAGACCACCTCTCGTTTCTTTAGGGTAGCCAACGAATTGGCACAGTCTTGAACAGGGTTCCAATTTCTTAGGATTTGTCACAAGCACGTGTGCTGGACAACCCCAGATACGAAAGTGACGCAAACTAGGTTTACGCCCCCTCCATAATTCAAAAGGTGTTTCAGAAACACTTTTCGAGGGAACATTGTTCAGGATGTTTACTGCAGTCTCTACTGCATACCCCCAAAACGAGCTAGGCAATTGAGCATAGCTCATCATTGATCGAACCATTTCCAACAAGGTTCTATTTCTCCTTTCTGATAAACCATTCTGCTGAGGTGTACCAGGGGCTGAGAGTTGGGATTGGATTCCATGTTCTATCATATAATCCTGGAATCTTTGATCCATATACTCCCCACCTCGATCAAATCGAAGTGTTTTAATAGTTTTACCTAACAGGTTTTCAACTTCAGCCTTAAACTCCTTAAACTTTTCAAGTGCCTCAGACTTATGTCTTATAAGGTATAAGTAACCATATCTTGAATAATCATCTATAAATGAGATGAAATATTCGTACCCTCCTCGAGCCTTTACATTCATTGGACCACAGAGATCTGAATGTATTAACTCTAAAGGCTCTTTGGCTATGTAACCTTTTACAGTAAAAGGTCTTTTGGTCATTTTGCCCTCGAGACAAGATTCACTGGTAGTGAATCATCTTCTAACTCATTTAGAAGTCCATTCTTTACCAAATGACCGATTCTATCGATGTTTATATGACCAAGTCTTAAATGCCAAAGATAGATATTGTTACTGGTTGGAGAAATTCTTTGCCTTTTTCTTTGAGTTTCAACAGTTTTAAACAATTCGTGATTTAAAAGTTCTTTGGTTTCGATTGGTCTTAATACATACAAGTTATTTTCTAATTTGGCTGAACAAATAAGTATATCATTCTTATAAATGAACGCTCCATTCATATTAAAAGTAATTGTATACGATTGTTCAATCAAACATGAAATAGAAATTAAGTTCCTCTTAATCTTAGGAACAATTAACAAACTTTCTAAAAGTAAAAACCTATTTCTAAAAAATAACTTTGCAGCTCCCACTGCTTTAGCTGAAACGACGTCTTCTGTTCCGACCCTGAGCGTCATTTCACCATCTTTCAGCTACCGAAAGGAATTATTTTCCTGAAAAGAAGAGCAAACATGATTAGTTTCACCTGTGAATCAAGTATCCAGGCAAACTCATCATGCTCTACTAGGCATGTTTCTAAAACAAGTAAATCAAATTTGCCTTCCTTCTCCTTCTTTTTCTCAGCAGCTGCGGAAGCATTCCCCTTGTCTCCGTTCTTCTCATGAATCTTATTCAAAGAAGAGTTCTGAGATGCAACTTTAGATTCAAAGGATGAACTCTTGGAATGAACAACTATTGTCTCATCTTCTATCTGACCCTTGTTTTTCAAAAGAGACTGATAGAGTTGTAGCTCATTTAAGAGACTGGTTAGGTTGTATGTTATCTTGTTCACTATCACATTGCTGCAAAATTGTAGGAAACTCTTCGGAAGAGATTCCAAGATGAATGCAACCTGAGTTCGCTCATCTATGACCGCCCCTTATGTTTCTACCATGTTAAATTGGACCATCATTTCCAGGACGTGTTCCCGGACAGATATGCCCTCTTTCATGCGACACTTATAAGTTTGTTTGAGAGCATCATAGTGGAGTTTTCTGGACGGTTGTCCAAACATCACCTAAAGAGAGTTCATAATCTCCCACACTATAATCATGCTTTCATGTTTCTTAGCCAAAACTTCAGATAAGCTAGCTAAGATACAGACGCGGGCCTTATTATTGGCCTTTGTCCAACGGTCATAAGCATCCTTAATTGCTTGGGATGCATTACGAGTAGGGGCCGAAGGACAATCCTCCGTTAAGACGAACCGCAGATCATTGTGAAGGGGATGAAAGCCCCTACGCAGCGGAAGCGCATCGAAAGGACCTTACGTTGTATATTAATTAACATTAAAATACAGTTACAAAAAGGCAAAATAAACTTTAAACATGCTTTAAAGTTGCTGCAAATTTGCTATAAACATGCTGAAAATTAAATCTAAATTTATTTTCATGTTTTTCTAAAGAAACGGGAAAGAACCGTTACAAACCTTCATTGTAGACTTGACCGTTCTTCGCCAACGACGCTTCAATGAACAAAAACGCAGCGGTTCCTCCTTGATTTCTTCGCTGGAAATTTTTCTTCAAAGACACAATAACCATAGAGGTTACACTGGTATGTCTCTAAGTCTAGGAGGCAAAAGACTTGTGGGAGTCTTTCTCTAAGAGGAAGGCTAGAGAGAATTCTAAGGTCTTGTCTTGTGAGTCTAAGAGCAAGAGGGCTACTAAACCAATTAGGTCTAGTGTTCTATTTATAGAAGAGTGGTCAATAATAAAATATTCAATTAAATCAATATTTTCCAAAATTGATTCAATCTTATTCCTTATTTAATCAATCCAAGATCAATCAATTCCATAATTGTTAATCTTTTCCACAAATGACTAATTACTTCCATAAGTGATTAGATCATTTCCATAAATGATTAATCACTTCCTTAAGTGATTAATTATTTCCATAATTGATTAATTCTCGATTAATTAATTCTTTAATTAATTAACCACCAATTAAATATCACATATTTAATTTCCGGCCTTGAATTAATTAATTTGCCCAAATAGATTTTAGACCTTAAAATTAATTAATTCATATTTGAACTCTTTCAAACTTCCATAAATTTAATGCAACTCAAATGTATATTAATATTTGAATTTCTTCAAATATTAATTTCTCTCATAATATATCAATATATATTATATTGTTTCACTTAGTAAATTGAACACTTTCAATTTACATTTATTACTTAGTTGCCTCAAATTACTTTATGAGCTACCAGTGTGACCTAATGGACCTGCAGGTCAGAAGCTCCAACGATGTAAGATTAATTGGTCAAACTCATTAACCAAATTAATCAATATTCGTTAACTGTGTGTACATTCCACTATAGACTCACAGTTGCATTCTTCTCACTGCAGACATATTTTATGTGTCCACGGATATAGACCAATAACGACTAGTTAGTCCTTCACGAGTGTCCGTAACACAAGATGGGTCCCGTTTTACCCCTGGGTTACTTCTATTTCCTTAAGTACTAGTTTTCCTCTAATGAACAACCTATTTGTGGTGCAACCATCAAACAGAAAACCCTCTCGTGCCATTGAGAGTGTAGGGCCCTCTGTTCAAGACTAGGAGTCACCACTTAAGGGAACACTCATCTGCTTCCCTAAAGTCGGGAAGGAGTGAATTCCATCTTATACGATTATGTTCCCAGCTCCCCACTTGGTCTTGACCCCAAAATGGTAGGCTTATTGAGTCGGCATATTGGCCACTCTCACCCATACAAATTAAAGGACAATCCCTCATGAGCAGGAGTCCATAATCAACTCAGGATTAAGACCAAGTTGTCTAGGTCGTCCTAGTGAAATAGAAAACCAACTAGTTAACGGTGTTATAACCAGTGGTTACTATTTCGCGGTCGTGTCTTATGCAAACTCATTGCATAGGATACCCCCACTCGCATGTCTCCTACACGTACGCGTTGGATCAAAGCGTTTGTATCAAATACAAAGTGGGTCGTATCCATAGTGTCACCAAGATAAGGCACCCAGTTTTATCCCTATACTATAGACCCTTTAGGCTGTTTCTTAAACAGTGATCCCCATATGTTGCTACATATAGTTCAAGACTCATATTACAGCCTAGGATGTCTAGTTTATTGGATTAGGGTTATTTTAGGCAAATATAAAAAAACTAATAACATTTAATGGAAAAATATATCAATATTATTTCATTAATATTCGGTCAACTGTTACATTCATTATCTACGAGTTTTAGGGCATAAAACCCAACACATTGACTACAAGAATCGTATTCAGGTTCGACTTCCACGTTAATTTTCGCCGATTAATTTCTCATTTTTAAGTAGAGAGACTATTGAGGAAGACATTTCTGAAATTAAACAAACAATGACCGTATTAGTTATCTTTGTCTTAACCCATCATACAAGCAAACAATTGCACACACTCCAATCAATTCAGCAAAACAAGCAATCACAGAACCCTAAAATTATTGATTTAGTTTTGCAACGATGTTTCAGAGGTTCAGAATATCAGCCACCGAAGAGTGATCCAACTACTCCTCCTCTAAAATGAGACATTTCTCAGCCAATTCTAATTCCAGAATAACTCATATTCCTATAGACATTAGCCACCGTTGTTCGGTCAAGGATTTGTTAACACATTTAACTCATCCTCGTAAGTGTAACCCTCCCACTTTTAGATCTCAGAGGCACGCACCAACAGGTTACCAAAGGGTAAGATAACTGTTGGTAATTAGCCTAAGAGTCCTTATCCTTTACAGGAGATCATGGTGTTCTGAATCCTATGATCAGGCCCTCCGAAGGGATGGTTGCTCTAGGGCAACACGCAGGCGGACCATAGGACTCTCACAGTGTGAACTAAGGGCGGAGACCGAGGGATACGTTGACACGTGTCCCGCTCCCACTTACTATAGATATTTTCCCCATTCACCTTGTTATTGATCCATGCAAACACTTTCCGAAGGGAGGCCGCGCCTAAGGCGACACGAAGCCGAGCATGGACCTCACGTTGTGAATATAGGGACGTAGGAGCAAAACTTGATTTAAATCTCGTTTTGTAATTTTCCTCCCACTAAAATGTCTTATAGGTTATTTAGGGTTATTTAACTTAGATAAATTTGGCTAAGTCAATCTATCTAAGCGTAATCCTATTATAACTCTTATGGTGAGGATTTTATTGCAACATTCCAGGTGGTGACAGAACACTAGTAGACGCCCATGAGTAGGGATGCCCGATGTCCTTCTTAGATGACTGAATTCTAACCTTTAGTTAGACATCAAACTCGAGTGTTTGTGGAGATTTTCACCATATTCCCACTTGTAAAGGAGAGTAGAGTGTCGAGCGAACTCTAGAAGGATTGGATAAAAGAAAAAACTCTAGTTTTAGCTACTGCAACTTATTTCCAGCACTTGTTACTTTTCATTTATTTGTATTCTTTATTCTTTATTTCAATGAAAAGTTGTTCATTTGCATTATATCCCATCATGCGTAGCTAAGTTCCATTGAGGGGTTCAATGTAGTGAATTCCCTTATGGTTGAAATAGCTTGAAAGTGTTTATTTGCTTAAGTTTTATTCATTGCATGTCACTCTTTATTGAATATCATTTTGAATATTGCTGAGTTTAAATTGATCACTTAGACTTTGCATGCTATGTGAGTTTGATCTCGAAAGGGACGAACAATACCGGTTTTCATAAAGGTGATATAGAAGAAATGGCTTGAAAGAGTGTATTCGGTGTTATAGGGCAAGGCTGCCAAAGACACCCTATAACAACTATAGGGTTATAGATTGCATGCGTGAATTATCTATGTCGGAGTTGAGTCACAGATATGTGCATAACGGTACTCGCTTAGCCTTCTAACGGTTCTTGGGAGCAAGGCCAAATAGTGTAGGATTGGAATTCCCCAATTCCGTTAGCGGAAGCGCAATTGGACCGTTTCGTAGTTAATTTTGTTTTCACCAAAATACCAATACATTGGAAAAATTTAGAAAACTATTCTAAATCAATTATTAAGGCTAAGCATACAACCTTAGAACTAATTCTAAAGGGGAGAAGCAAACATACCGTCGTTGTCGTCTCTAAAATATCAAGAACGCCTTTCTTGATTTTGGACCAAGCGTCAACAATTGGGACACGACCAATTGATCTTCCCCGCTATAACTCTGAGATTAGAAACGTAGTTGTGGGACTACCTAATCTTGAATGGAAAAAACTTTAGAGAGAAAATTCTCCCTAGAGTTCTTGGGTTGAGAGAATATGAGAGGGAGGCTAGAGAGATTGAAAGAGTGCATTCTTGTGGCCTTATGTTGTAGTACCTAAACCCTAGGTTTAGTGTTCTATTTATAGAAGGTCATGAATAAAATATTCATTTAAAATCAATTATTTTCATAACTGATTTAATCTTTTCCATAATTAATCAATTCCATAATTGATTAATCTTTTCCATAAATGATTGATTACTTCCATAAGTGATTAAATCATTTCAAAAACTGAGTAATTACTTCCATAAGTGATTAATCATTTCCATAATTGATCAATTTCCAATTAATTAATTCTTTAATTAATTAATCACCAATTAAATATCATATATTTAATTTCAGATCTTCTATTAGTTAATTAATTAATTACCCAATTAAATATCAGGCCTTCAATTTAATAATTCTATAACATGAATCAAATTCATAATAAAATTTGAACTCCTTCAAATTCTCTTATATCCTATAAATTTAATATGAATCAAATTCATATTAATATTTGAACTTCTTCAAATATTTATTTCTCTCATAATAATAAAGTTTAATTTCAAATTAGACTTTGTATCACTATACATTATATTAATTTGTATCTCATCCAATTAACTTAATTCCCAATATGAATTTGAACTATTCAAATTCTCTCAAGATTTAATTGTTCCTAATTACTCTTTACGAGCTAGCAAGGGGACCTAATGAACCTACAGATCAGAAGCTCCAATGATATGAGGTTAACTGATTAAACTCATTAATCACGTTAACAATATTCATTAACTGTGGGTCATTCCACTAAAGACCCACAGCTGAACTCTTCTCACTGTAGAACATTTTTGTGTCCACGGATATAGACCTATACCGGTAAGTCAATCCTTCACGAGTGTCCGTAATCACGACTGGGTCAAATTACCGTTTTACCACTGTGTTACATCTATCTCCTTAAGTACCAGTGCTCCTCTAATGAACAACCTGTTTATGGTCTAACCAATAAACAGAAAGTCCCTCTAGGGCCAGTGAGAGGACGGGATCCCTTTGTTCAAGTCTCGGAGTCACCACTTAAGGGAACACTCATCTACTTATCCTAGAAGTGGGAATGAATGAATTTCTTCTTGTGTTGTCATGTCCCCAACCTCCCACTCGGTCTTGTCCCCAAAAAGGAAGGCATATTGAGTCGGCGTATTGGCCACTCTCACCCATGCTAATCAAAGGACAATCCCTCATGAGAAGGAGTTCATGACACACTCAGGATTAAGACTGAGTTACCTAGGTCATCCTATTGAAACAGTAACCTAACTAGTTAACGGTGTTATATCTAGTGGTTTACGATTTCATGGTCCGGTCTTATGAAAACTCATTGCATAGGATACCCCCGCTTGCATGTCTACTGCATGGACGCTTTGGATCAATACATCTGTATCAAATACAAAGCGGGCCGTATCACATAGTGTTACTAGGATAAGGTACCCAGCCTTATCCTTGTACTATAGACCTTTTAGGTTGTTACTTGAACATCGATCCCTGTATGTCCCCACATACTAGTTCAAGTTACACCCAAACAACCTTGGATCTTAGTTTATTGGATTTGGGTCAAATTGTGCAATATTTAACAATAACACTTTATTGTAGAAACTCAATAACACTTTATTGAAACAAGTATACAAATTGTTTACATTCACTATCTACGAGTTTTAGGGCATAAAACCCAACAAATAGAAGTTAAATCTGACCCAATGCATGAATAAACTTAGGTTTAATAAATAATTATTAGAGTTATTTTACCTTAGGGTTGAACTTATATTGAATACCTCGCTTATTTATCATTGTTATTCTTTACTTGCTTATTTTGTTTATTTTCTAAAAATCATCATCAACTATTTCTTTGGTTACCTTATTTAAGCAATCTTTGAACAGTTTCTTCTTCAAATTCATGTTTCCAATTTAGTCCTCGTGGGATCGATACCCTTGGAATACTTCTAAAGTTTTTATTATTGCATGCGATAGTGTATACTTGCACTAGGTTAGCTGAATTTATCTTAATCTTTATGTACCATCTTTTCCTACATCCATCATTGATAACTGCCCAAAAGGTAGTTATTTAGGCCTCATTTCTATACTGATTTGTGTGTCTTTTGTGCTTAATAGGGTTGGTTTTAGATAGATATTACATGCTTTAACCCATTTGGAAGAATGGAAGCATTGGAAACTAGTTTGTGCAGAATATGTTGCTGGGCGACTGGAGGGAGCAAATTCTGTGCTGCAGCAAAACTGGGAGCAAAACTGCCACGTCACAGCTCGTTAGCCAACTTCATGAACCGACTTCTGCTGAGTTATTTTCGGGATAAAGGAGCAAGGATAGCCATACACGTGTCTAGGTTGACCTAATTCAAGCCTCCTACCACCTCTATAAAAGGAGAAAGCCGCCCAAGTCAAATTCATTCCACTTGTGGGAGAAAACATTCCATTCTTGGGAAGTTCCTTCCACCTTTGGGAGCCGAGTAGAGGAGAGAGATTGGAGACCACCTAGAAGACCATCGTTGCAAGCTGATCAAGGAGATTAATATTTCCTTTTATTATCTTGTAATTATGGACAAGCCTACTCAGATTGTAACGTGTGTTTCCATGCATATTATGAACTAAGTAGCTTAGGCGTTGGTTAGGAAACAATGTGATTGCCGTACTTAATTCTAGTAATAAATATTGATTGTTGCATCTTGATTAATTGTTGTGTTCATTTCTATTTTATGCCCGCTTGGCCAGCCGGTATGAATACCTCTCTCTAGTTTCAGGGATGATTTAAAGAGTGTGTGGCGATTAATCACACTACGATCATTGTGTATTGGTGAACGCCAGTGACTGAGCTAGGGATAACCAGTTGCCTAGTGCTTGATCGGTCGTACTTCATTGGGGTTGAAGGCAGCAATAAAGATGCTGGAGCATCTGGTTCTGTTCCAGATGTGGAACCACCTTATGTGCCGCCCCCACCTTATGTACCACCTCTACCTTTTCCACAAAGGCAAAAACCTAAGAATCAGGATGGTCAATTTAAAAAGTTTTTAGAGATTCTTAAGCAATTACATATAAATATCCCTTTAGTAGAAGCTATAGAGCAAATGCCTAATTATGCTAAATTTCTTAAGGATATTTTAACTAAAAAGAAGAGGTTAGGTGAATTTGAAACTGTATCTCTTACTGAGGAATGTAGTGCTATTCTTAAGAATGGGCTACCAACCAAGGCTAAGGATCCGGGATCATTTACTATACCTGTGTCTATAGGTGGAAAAGAGTTAGGTAGAGCACATTGTGATTTAGGTGCAAGCATTAACCTTATGCCTCTTTCGGTCTATCGAAAGCTAGGTATTGGTGAAGCTAGACCTACCACAGTTACACTTCAACTAGCTGATAGGTCTATCACATATCCAGAGGGTAAGATTGAGGATGTCTTAGTGAAAGTGGATAAATTCATATTTCCTGTTGATTTTATTATCTTAGACTATGAGGCTGATAAAGATGTCCCAATTATTCTAGGACGTCCATTCTTGGCCACTGGTAGGGCGTTAATAGATGTTCAAAAAGGGGAATTAACAATGAGAGTCTGTAATGAGGAAGTAAAATTTAATGTGTTTAAGGCCATGAAGTATCCAGACGAGATGGAAGATTGCTCTTTCATTAGGATTCTGGAGAGCATAATTTTTGAGACAGCAATTCGGGATTCGGCAAATAAGCATTTGGAAGATCATGGAGAGGTTAGTGTAGAGGATTTAGAAGTTTGTTCTTTAGAGAGAAAAAATGAAAAAGAATTGTTTAGGTGTGAGGATGTTTTTGAGTCTTTAGATTTAGATCAAAGAAAGGCTCCCCCGATTAAGCCATCCCTGATTGAGGCACCTACTTTAGATTTGAAGCCCTTGCCGGATCATCTAAAGTATGTGTATCTTGGGGATGGTGAGACGTTGCCCATTATTGTTGCATCAGATTTAATGCCAGAGCATGAAGAGACCTTAATAAAGTTGCCTTTGTGTATTCTTCTCAAATCAGTGTTCCATGTGTGCTTCATTGATGAGCGGTTATTTACAGTAGCTCATATTAAGGCAGTGAAAACACCTTGGTATGATGACTTTTCCAACTACCGTGATTTTGGAAATTTGCCTCCTGGTTTATCAAAAGAACAGATGAAAGAATTTTTCCATGGGGTGAAGTTTTATATATCAAATGATGCATCTATGGTTAGACAATGTGTTGATTATGGCCGTGTGTTCAAAGTGAATGGACAGCGTGTCAAACATTATTGGGGAGAGGAGTTCCAGATGAAATATCCTTTCCTAAAGTTGGTTGATGATTGAGAGAGCAAGATGTTTGCGGGAGCATTTCACAGAGCAATATTTTGAGCTCCCAATGTTTATTTTTATTTTTCTCGCTGATATGATTGGATTTTAATTAGGTTAGATTTGTTTTGTTTAAATTTTGCATGATTTATTTTTACTTGTTGTACTTTTAATTCCGGAGATTTTATTTTATTTTCGCTAGTTATTTTATTAGTTTAGAGTAGAGGTAGTTTAAGTTTATTTTATGTTTAGATTAGATTTTTATTCCAGTTTTTATTTTCGGTTATTTAAATTTCTGTTTAGATTAGATTTGAATAAAATTTCTCCTTATTTAATTCGGTTTTGAATAGTAAAAATAAAAAGATTTGATTTGAGCGGATAATATTTGAATTTCCGGATTTGATTTTTCTTTTTCTATTTTGAATTTAAATTTTCCGTATCCGAGATTCTTCAGGTAATCTTTTCAGAAGGTTGTTGCGGCAAGGTTATGGCTGAAGCAAATTTTCAGTCCGAATAGAAGGGATTTTGTTGTAAATTTATTTTTCCCGTTTGGATTTCCTTTGAATTTTTACAGGTGTAATCTGATGAGGCCACGTGTCGAACAGTGATCATCCAAGGGCATTGATGGTGGACAGCACATGATTATTTACCATGGGCGATTAAAATTCGGGAATTTACCGCTAACGGATTTAAATTTCAAGATTGCATGCGGGATCTGAACGGTAAACTCAATTAATGTGAGCAAAATCTTTCGGTTAGGATTCAATTTGCTGCAGCCCTATTTATTAACACCTTCTGGTAGGTAAGTTTCACTTCATCTTCTGGATTCAAATCTTTGCCTGTTACATTCTTCTTTCTTTGTTATTATTCTCTGTCAACCCCTTGCATCTTCAATGGCCAAAACGTGAGCTAGAAAAGAAAGGGAGAATGAGGACGAAGAGGTACCTGTTACCCCTGTAGCACAGAAAGCGAAAACGAAAAAGAAGAAGACGCCAGAGGAGAAAGAAGCGAAAATGAGGAGAAAGCAACAGAGGGCCGAGGATCAGGAGGCTCTACAGAAAGTGACGGATGATGTGGCTGCCACAGTAGTTGAAGAAAACCCGAAAGAACCAGAAGAACAGAACCTAGAACAGACTGAGCAGAGGGTCGCAGATACAGAAAAAGTTCAAGAGGAGCAAACAGAGGAAGTTCGAGAGGAAAATACCGAGGAAGTTCAAGAAGAAATTACAGAGGAAGTTCAAGAAAAGCAGGCTGAGGATGTGCAAGAGGAACAGGCAGAAGATGTTCAGGTAACGGATAATGAGCCAGTGTAGGAGGCTCGAGTGGAGGTGATCATGCCAGAAGTACCGAAACGTCGCCGCGTTAAGAGGAAAGCAAGCCGCGTTAGGGTTGTCCGAACTGATACTTCTTCGCCTCCAACCACGGATTCTGAAAGAGAAAATGCAGGAAGAGAGGAACGAGAAAAGAAGGAAGCTGAGGACAAGGCTAGAGAAGAAGAAGCAAAGAAAGCGGAAGAAGAGATTTTGCCCAAACAAGCGGAAGACAAGGGCAAAGGTATTGCTGAGGCATCGGGTGAGGCTGACGAGATTGAGGAATCGAGATTTCCGTACAATCGCTTCATCAATAACCTTGCTCGGGCAAAGTATGTTGAGATGCTGAGAAGGGACTTCCTGTTTGAACGAGGATTTGGCGATGATCTGCCACGGTTCTTGAGGACTGGAATAGTGAACCTCGGCTGGAGTCAATTTTGTGCAAAGCCGGAACCTGTTAATTCAAACATTGTTCGGGAATTTTACTCCAATATTGACGGTCACGAAGAATTTCAGGTTATCGTTCGAGGAGTGCCCGTTGACTGGAGCCCAGGGGCCATTAATTCTTTGTTCAACCTCCAGGACTTTCCACACGCAGGCTTTAATGAGATGGTGGTCGCACCATCTAGCGACCAGCTAAATGCGGCTGTCCGAGAGGTTGGCATCGAAGGGGCCCAGTGGAGACTGTCGAAGACAGAGAAGCCGCACATTTCAGGCTGCTTATTTGAAGAGCGAGGCCAATACATGGATGGGTTTCATTAAGCTGCGCTTACTGCCGACAACTCACGACTCAACGGTGTCTCGAGACCGGGTTTTGCTTGCCTTTGCTATTCTTCGTTCCATGAGTATTGATGTGGGTAAGATAATTTCTTCTGAAATTCTTGATTGCTGGCGGAAAAAGGTGGGGAAGCTGTTTTTCCCCAACACTATCACGATGCTATGCCGAAGGGCAGGGGTGCCAGAAGATGAGGATGATGTGCCGTTAATAGACAAGGGGATAATTGACACACCAAATTTGGCTAGGCTTCAGAGGACGCAGGAAGCACGCCAAGGAGGTTTGGTGTGCGGCATCCACCAAATGCAGGAGCAATTACAGCTGCATTCCAGTAGGATGGAATTTGTTGAATGGCAATTGCAGACTTTCTGGAGCTATGTGAAAAGGAGGGATGCCGCGTTGAGGGTAGCCTTACAGTCGAATTTTTCCAAGCCATATCCGACTTTACCCGTATTCCCTGACGACCTACTGAACCCCTGGATCCCACCCCCACCTGTTGAACGAGAGGAAGTTGATGAAGAGCAGGGTCAGGAAGATTGATGGATGAGATGATCTTCAGCGAGCATTTCTTTTGTTCCTATATTTTTGTTTGCTCGCGCATGTTTGACCCTGTTTACTGTTCTGTTTGCTTGTTTCTTTTTGTTTTGAAAAAAAAAAGAAGAAAAAGGAAAAATATATCTCTGCTTATGTAATTTCTTTTCATGTTTTTAATGAAATGTCCTAGATGTTTCTGTTCTATGAGCACTGAGTACTTCTGACTTAACTACTTTCTTCTGAATTTTTGAAGCTTGGACTGGCTAAGCTTAATTAGAGCTAGGTATTCTGATCTCCAGAAACCTTTTGCTTGAGCATTTTCTCTGACCTGGTCGTTGCTGCGGCAAAGAAAATTCTGGAGGTAGTGTTGACTTATGTGATCCGCTTTAAGCTTAGGTCTAGTCCCGCGCTTAGTTTTAAAAATTCCGATAGAAAAATTTAAGTTTGGGGGTGTCATTTAAAATTTTAATGATTCATTGGGGACAATGAATAATTCAAGTTTGGGGGACTTTTTGCTACTCCAATTATTTTGCTCGAGCATTCCTCTCCTTCATTAAATAATTTGTTAGGTTATTGAGTAACCGGGGACATTTATGATACCCACAGTTTGTCTTCGCGTCAAAAGATGACCTAGGAAATGTGAAAAAAAAATGGAAAAAAATTATTTGCTGAAAAAAAATTGATTGTTTTGCTGGGAAGATTCATGGAGTAAAAGTTTTGAAGGATGAATGATAATCCAGCAGTTTTTCTGTCTCCCAGAACTTAGGTGAGCTTCATCATAAAATGTTGCCATTCTGAGGGGCAAGAGATAGAATAACTAAGGATTTTTGAGCTTTACAAAGAGTATTTAGCCTAATTGGTGATGAGTTTGGGGCAGGGGTATACTGCACCATAAAGTGGGTCGTCCCATGCTTAAGAGCTTATGACTGTAGGGCTGCTTTAAGTCTGAAAAACAAAAATATAAACCCCTTAAAAATGTGTTTTAATATGTCTGATAATAGAGCTAGGCTGTGGCAAGTTCTTAGAATTGAGTTAAAAGTGGTGATTATTTGTCCATGCCGGAAGAATTAAATTGCTGCAGCAGAGCTTGGTTTTGCAGAGTGCTCAGGTAAAGGTTGAAGGTAGTGTTGGATTATCTGTTTTGATTAAGCTGTGCTTTGTCTAATGTTTTGAATTCTTGAAGGGAAGGTTGGTTAGTATTGCTCGGGACGTGCAATAGTTCAAGTTTGGGGGTGTGATAACTGAAGGTGTACATATTACACATGCGGAAGCAATTGAAGATCGAAAGCACTTAAGACATTCAATTTTGCTCCTAAAGCATGCATGTTCTATAAAAGACAGAAAAGAGAGTTTATAGAAAACCAACCTTTGTAGCTCACAAATGAGGTACTCCTTGTGGTGTTTTCCTTCTCCAACTTCTCTTGGACAACCTTTAGAGTCTTCCCTACTATTCTCCGGGTCGAGAACGACTTGTGGGAGTCTATAGTGATAGGGAATGGGAAGGGAATGCTTGAAGGTTCAAGCTCTATGGAGATATGAGATGAGAGAGTGATTGAGGAAGAAATTCAGCAGCATAACATTAAGGTAAATGCTCTCACTTCCTCCAATTTGATTCTTCTTCTACTTATAGAGAGAATCCATGCAAGAAGAAGCCTCAAGATGCAAGACACATGGTGGTCTTAAGGGTGAAAGTGGAAGCTAGGTGTTCAAGCAACATTACATGCAAGTATGCATGTTTGTGGTGTAATTCCACTTTGAATCTTCATGCAAGAGTGGAATTACAACATTTTCCACTTACCATGATTCAAAATCAGATTTCAAATATTCATTTATGATATTAATATCAATTCTAAATGTGACATTAATATATAAGATCATATTTGAACCTTGCCCAATTGATTATAAATGATTAAGCAAGTTAATCACCTTAATATTGTGCATCTTTTATATATGAATCTTAATTCATGTATATAGTATTTAAAACCCTTTTAAATACTTTATCTCTCATTTTCTAATTTAATTCATAATTAAATTATTGTGTCAAACACAATTTTACGATAATACCCTTTTTCCCGACTTTGAACAATTCAAAGAATCCTATCAATTTGTTCTAGGCTATATTCCGATATGAGCTAGTAGGGGGACCTAATGGACTTATAGATCATGGGCTCCAACGATTCGAGACTAACCGACTAAACTCATTATCCAAGCTAGCCAACATTCGTTAACTACCGGGACACTCCACTATAGCCCGATAGTTGCACTCCCCTCACTATAGATATATTTCCGTCCACTTGATTTAACCATGTTCAGTAAGTCGTTCCTTCACAGGTTG
This sequence comes from Luffa aegyptiaca, assembly GCA_017139565.1. Classification (NCBI taxonomy): domain Eukaryota; kingdom Viridiplantae; phylum Streptophyta; class Magnoliopsida; order Cucurbitales; family Cucurbitaceae; genus Luffa; species Luffa aegyptiaca. The sequence continues at coordinate 10,053,555 of CM029397.1, forward strand.
TTCGTAGCTATAGCTAGGTCAAATAACCGTTTTACCCCTATAGTACTTCTTGTTCCTTAAGTTCCACTAATCCTCTAATGAACAATCGGTTTGTGGTCCAACCATCAAACCTAAGTCCCTCTCGATCCAACGAGAGGGTGGGGCCCCTTGTTCAAGTCCTGGAGTTAGTACTTAAGAGAACAACCTCTCTGCTATCCCTAAAAAGGGTAGGAGTGAATTCCGTCTTGCGAAACTATGTCCCCAGCTATCTATTCGATCTTATCCCCAAAATGGTAGGCTTGTTGAGTCGGCGATGCTGGCCACTCTCACCCATGCAGATCAAAGGATAATCTCGTATAAACAGGAGTTCATAGCTCGCTCAGGATTAAGAACGAGTTACCTAGGTCATCTATGAGAAATAGTCAGTTTCTACGGTAAACGGCGTTATAAAGAGAAAGTGACTTATTTCGTGGTCCTGTCTTATGCAAACTCATTGCATAGGACGCCCCCACTCGCATGTCTCCACATGAACGACTTAGGATCTCATCGTTTGTACTTAATACAAAGTGGGCCGCGTCCATAGTGTCACCAGGATAAGGCACCCAACCGTATCCTTATACTATAGACTATTTTGACTATAAACTTGAACTTGATCCTACGATATGTCCCTACATATAGTTCGAGTATTCATTTTATAGTCAAGGATCTTAGTTTATTGGATTTAGGTTAATCATTCGCAATGTATATATTCAATAACATCTTTTACTGAATAACCTCAATAACGTCTTTATTGAAAATAGAATATGTTTAATGATTTACAAACTACGAGTTTATAGGACATTAAACCCAACAATAATTGCCCAAAAGGTAGTTATTTAGGCCTCATTTCTATACTGATTTGTGTGTCTTTTGTGCTTAATAGGGTTGGTTTTAGATAGATATTACATGTTTTAACCCATTTGGAAGAATGGAAGCATTGGAAACTACTTTGTGCAGAATATGTTGCTGGGCGACTGGAGGGAGCAAATTCTGTGCTGCAGCAAAACTGGGAGCAAAACTGCCACGTCACAGCTCGTTAGCCAACTTCATGAACCGACTTCTATTGAGTTATTTTCGGGATAAAGGAGCAAGGATAGCCATACATGTGTCTAGGTTGACCTAATTCAAGCCTCCTACCACCTCTATAAAAGGAGAAAGCCGCCCAAGTCAAATTCATTCCACTTGTGGGAGAAAACATTCCATTCTTGGGAAGTTCCTTCCACCTTTGGGAGCCGAGTAGAGGAGAGAGATTGGAGACCACCAAGAAGACCATCGTTGCAAGCTGATCAAGGAGATTAATATTTCCTTTTATTATCTTGTAATTATGGACAAGCCTACTCAGATTGTAACGTGTGTTTCCATGCATATTATGAACTAAGTAGCTTAGGCGTTGGTTAGGAAACAATGTGATTGCCGTACTTAATTCTAGTAATAAATATTGATTATTGCATCTTGATTAATTGTTGTGTTCATTTCTATTTTATGCCCGCTTGGCCAGCCGGTATGAATACCTCTCTCAAGTTTCAGGGATGATTTAGAGAGTGTGTGGCGATTAATCACACTACGATCATTGTGTATTGGTGAACGCCAGTGACTGAGCTAGGGATAGCCAGTTGCCTAGTGCTTGATCGGTCGTACTTCATTGGGGTTGAAAGACATTCCAAAAGATTCGGAGTTCCGGGAGGAATCCGCTAATAATACTGCGAGAGTTGCATGATCAATAATATTGCTAGAGCATCTTTTAAAACAATTACTAAACCTAACCAGCGCCTGCCTCTAATCTGTCTGCCTATTTGTTTACTTGTTGTTCTGTCATTTACTTTGCTTCAGCATAATTCTTATAAAACCCAATCATTTTTATTACCTTGAAACCATTAAAAGATTCATACAAAATAGATAGAGTGGAAGCTAGTTCAGGCCTTGGATTGACAAATACTTATTACTTGCTGCAGACTGTGTATACTTGCACAGGAATTCTAGAGTCTTTTCAGATCATAATTTTACTCACTCTAGGAGCCCAACAATCATTCAACCCGACACGCATCAATAAACCTAGCAATATTACAGGTTAACATGACTATGGTTAATCCAACTCAAGGATTGGGTTAGTTCCCAGGTAGGAGGTGTTCCGTAAACTGTCAACTTAAGTACCTCCAGCCTTAGACAGAACTTCACCAAAAGAGTTCCATTATAACCATAGAAATGTAAAGTCTTTACTCTAAAGATCTAGGTGCATTAAACTCGTTTAACAAACCCAGTGACATTGCATGCTAACATTTAACTATGATTAATTGAACTCCGGTATTCCAGGTCAGTTCCCAGGTAGGAGGTGTAACAGCCAGATAATTAAAAAAAAAGTTTAATTTATTTTTAATGATTTCCAAGAAAATCTTTGATTTGAATTTATTTTCTTTTAGGAGATAAATTTGAATTATCCTTTTCCTTTTTTAAAAAGGAAAGTCTTTTAGGGTTTTTATTAGGGTTCTTTTTAAAAGACCTTTTCTTTAGCCCTAATTATTTTTACGCTCTGAATCAAAAAAGAGAGAAGAAGAACGCATTATGCACTTTCTTTCCCAGAGAAAAAATAGTAAGTTTTTCTTCACTTCTATGCTTTTCTATTGTTTTCTTTTCTTTTTTTACCAATTGAATTTTGTTTTTGAAAAGTTTTAGTATGAAGTTTTTTTGTCCTACTTGGGATGAAATTGGTTTTCAAACCTTTTGCCCTAAAAAGTTTTAGGTTTTTGTTTTGGCCTACATTTTTATCAAAGTTTTTCCTCTTAGAGTTTTTGTTTGAAAAACAAAGATTCAATGAAAAGGAATTTTTCCAGAATTTTCCAGCCTTGAATTTCTTTGATTTTGGGATTGTTTGTGTTTAAATTGGATTCTTTTTGTTCAAAAAGTTTGCCATATGATTGCTAAATTGAAGTATGATTTATGGTTTTGATTTCTTCATGAAAAGAGAATGTTTTTACTGTTTTTACAGCAGTTTTATTGGGTTTTTCAGATCTGATTTTTGTATTAAAAAGCATCCAATATTGATAAGTTTTAGTGTTAAAAGCTTGGAAAATCCTTATTTTTGTTGCAAAAATTTTATGGGTTATTTATCCCAATTTTAAGGTAGTTTTGAAGGTTTTAAAGATCGAGGAATTGAAATCTTGTTTTGTATTTAAATGGGTATTGAAAGGTATTTGTTTTACTGTTTTTTTTGTATGAAAAAGTTGGATTTTAAAGTGAAAATTCCTAGTTTTTCAAGGTTGTTTTTGGCACCCAATAAGCCTATTTTCCCAACTTTTTATGAAAATAATTTGTTTTAAGTGGAAAAATTTAGAGGTCAAGATTGATTGCCATTTGGATTGGTCGTTAGACCTTTAAGATGGATTCGTTGGTTTCTTATTAGAGAAGTATTGGATATGTTTAGGAAATTGTTGGATTCAAAGAACCAAATTTTGATTTGCTTTGGGCGTAAGATTTGTAGGTTCTGATCGAGGTAAGTAATTTCCACATCCCTTCCAAAATAGAAACTTTGGTTAAAATTGTTTGTTTTAAATTGAAATTGATTTGATCGAAATTGATTCTGTTTCAATTGTTTTGCTAAATGAAAGCATGTTTACTGTTTTGAATGTTTTGGAAAGAATTTTGGATTGAATCGATAGTGCTATCCGAATATGCCAAATTTTGTTTTGGGGATCGTATGCTTTGTAGTAGCCATATTGGAATTGACGGATATATGTTCTGAATGAAACTTATTTGTGAGAAGGCACTTATGTGGTTTGACGTTCCTTTGGAATGTAGATTTATGTGTGTGTTTCACTCACGTGGCCTCACTCTTAAGTATTTGTATGAAATATTCTGACTGTAACTTATTTGTGAGAAGGCACTTATGTGGTTTGACGTTCCTTTGGAATGTAGATTCATGTGTGTGTTTCACTCACATGGCCTTACACTTAAGTATTTGTATGAATTGTTCTGAAACTTATTTGTGGGAAGACACTTATGTGGTTTGACGTTCCTTTGGAATGTAGATTCATGTGTGTGTTTCACTCACATGGCCTCACACTTAAGTATTTGATTATGTTCTGGTCGATTTTAACCGAAACTTCTGTATGAATGTCTGATTGGTGTTACTGACGGGTAACCACTTCTGTTCTGGGCTACTCCATTGATGCATCTTTCCCAATATGTTCTAAAAGTATTGTTTGACTGAAAGAATGACTTTGTTTCGAATATTGAAATATTTTGTTAACTGAAATCTTATGTTTTGTTTTGAATGAAAATGAATTGTGAACTTGATGTGGAAGTTGCTTATTGAGTATTTTTGTACTCATTTTGTGTTTTTTAAATGTTTTCAGATGATGGAGCAAGTGATAGTTCTGACAGCGATTAGGCTAGCGTTCTGCATGACCGATGAAGACTTATGATCTTTAGGATTTAGTAGGCTTCTGTAGGATTTGTTGTTTTTGGTAATGTTTAGTTCTTTAGTTGTTTTGAACGTTGGACTTGACTTTGGTTGTAAGCCTTGTTTTCTGAATAATAGGTTGTGTTTTCAGTTTTGTTAAATCGCTTCCGCACAATTTGAAAGTTTGACCGTATTGAAAAATACGGGCTGTTACAGTTGGTATCAGAGCGTAAAAATAATTAGGGCTAAAGAAAAGGTCTTTTAAAAAGAACCCTAATAAAAACCCTAAAAGACTTTCCTTTTTAAAAAAGGAAAAGGATAATTCAAATTTATCTCCTAAAAGGAAATAAATTCAAATTAAAGATTTTCTTGGAAATCATTAAAAATAAATTAAAATAAATTAATTTTTTTTTAATTATCTGGCTGTTACAAACACCCCACATAATACAAATTTCGTCCTCAAAATTTGCATACCTTGCTTAAGAGAATAAACTCGGATATCTTTCCCTCATGTCCTTTTCAGTTTCCCAGGTAGCTTCTTCAAAGGATTGGTTCCTCCATAAAACCTTCACACGAGGGATAGACTTGCTGTGCAGAACTTGATCTTTTCTGTCCAGGATTTGAACTGGAGCCTCCTCATAAGTCAAATCTTCCTTCACATGAAGTGGTTCATAGCTTAACACATGGGATGCATATGCAATATACTTTCGAAGCATGGAAACATGGAAAGTATTGTGAATTCGATCCAAGGCAGCCGGTAAGGCCAAACGATACGCCACTGCACCCACATTTTCCAGAATCTCAAAATGTCCAAAAAACCTTGGACTAAGCTTCTCTCTCTTCCCAAATCTCAGAATTCCTTTCAATGGTGACACCTTCAAGAACACCATATCTCCAACGTCAAAATTTAATTCCTTTCTCCTAACATCAGCATAACTTTTCTGTCGACTTTGAGCTGTCTCCATTCTTTGCTTGATCAAATCAATGGCTTCATTAGTCTTTTGCACTAACTCTGGTCCCAAAATCAAATTCTCTCCTACCTCACTCTAGTCGATTAGTAATCTGCATTTACGCCCATAGAGAGCCTCGAAAGGTGTCATCCCAATAGTGGCCTGATAGCTGTTATTATAAGAAAACTCAACTAAATGCAGGTGCTTCTCCCAACTTCCTTGAAAGTCTAATGCACAAGCCCGAAGCATGTCTTCCACTATCTGAATTGTCCTTTCTGTTTGACCGTCTGACTGAGGGTGAAAAGCAGTACTGAAATCAAGCCTCGTGCCTAAAGCTTTATGAAAACTTTTCCAAAATTTGGATGTAAACTTTGGATCTCGATCTGACACTATAGAGACAGGTATACCATGAAGTCGAACTATCTCCTTGACATAAATCTGAGCCCATCACTTGGCTGTATAAGAAGACTTTCCCAGTAAAAAGTGAGGTGACTTTGTTAAACGGTGAACAACAACCCACACATTCTCAAACCTTAACTGTGTCTTAGGCAATCTAGTCACAAAATCCAATGAGATATTTTCCCATTTCCACATTGGGATATCCAATGGTTGGAGAGGTCCTAACAGTTTTTGATGTTCAATCTTCACCTGCTGGCACATTAAACAATAATTAACGACGCTGACAACCTCTCGTTTCATTCCTGACCACCAATACGTCCTTCGAAGATCCTGATACATCTTTGTACTCCCAAGGTGAACTGAATAAGGAGTATTGTGCTTCTATCATAATCTCCTTCTTAATAACTGGGTCATTAGGAACACAAAGACGATCACCCATCCAAAAAACTCCATCACGTGATACTGAAAACTCAGATTGCTTACCCATGCTAACATCATCAACAATTCTTCTCAAAGTTGGGTCTAAACTTTGAGCCTGCTTGATCTTATTAACCAATGATGGTTCAACCATCAGATTAGCCAACAATGATGTTACATCTTCTGAAGTCACATCGATGTCTAGCTTTCCAAAATCGTGGATCAAATGCTCTTGAGCTGTGATTAAAGCTGCAGAAAATGAAGACTTTCTGCTAAGAGCATCAGCAACCACATTGGCTTTACCTGGATGGTTACTAATAGTGCAATCATAATCCTTCACCAATTCTAACCAATGTCGTTGACGCATATTCAATTCATTTTGTGTGAAGAAGTACTTTAAACTTTTATGGTCAGTAAAAATGTCACATTGAGCACCATATAAGTAGTGTCTCCAAATCTTCAGTGCAAACACCACTGTAGCTAACTCCAAATCATGAGTGGGGTAATTTTGCTCATGGTTCCTAAGCTGTCGCGAAGCATAGGCGATAACCTTTCCGTTTTGCATAAGCACACAACCTAGAACATTTCTTGAAGCATCACTATAAATTACAAATCCTGAGTCTCCACATGGAACAGTCAGCACTGGAGTAATAACAAGTCTCTTTTTCAACTCTTGAAAGCTTTGCTCACACTCTTCTGACCACTAGAATCGTGCATTCCTTAATTCAGGCCTCAGACCTCTATCAAACTGTCTTGCTTTCCTCCAATCAGTGTCCACCAAGTGAGGAGCATACTGAGAAAGGGCATCAAACTTTCTTTCATACTCATAGAGGCTCAACTTCCCCTGCTCCAACTTAATGAACTCGGCTTCCTTATCTTGTCTAACAGTAGGGGGAAAGAACTTCTCAAAGAAAAGCTCCTTGAATCTTTCCCAACTCAATGGGTTATTAGGCACATTCCACGTCCTTCTTGTTAAGTTCCACCATTTGTTTGCTCCTCTTTTTAGCATATAAGCACCACAAGCCACCTTTTATCGATCATTGCAATCCATGAAGTCAAATGCTTTTTCTATTTCCTCAATCCACTCTTCAGCAACTATGGGGTTTGTGCTATGGGGTTTGTGCTTGTTCCATCAAAAGGGGGTGGATGAAGCTTCCTAAACTGCTCCACCACACGATTTATTCCATCATTGGCTTGGGCTTGCCTGTTAGTCCTTTGGCCTTGCACAATGTTTGGAATTTGGTCCTGCTACTCATCATCATTTTCACCTCTACGGTTAGCCGCTCTTTGGGGTGGCATTTTGTTCTAAAAAATCAAATGCCAATTAACTTTTAGAGATACCAAACCGATAAAAAATTTATGGAAACGGACATCTAAAGATATAAAATTTCTACTTATACTGACAAGCCTAGAGTTCTGGCATGAACTTTCATATACTACAAATCCTTTCAAAATTCTAGTCTACAAAATCACAAACCATGCTCTGATACCAACTGTAACAACCCGTATTTTACAATACGGTCAAATTTTCAAATATTGCGGAAGCGATTTAACAAAACGGAAAACACAACCTATTATTCAAAAAACAATGCTTACAACCAAAGCCAAGTCCAACATTCCAAACAAATAAAGAACTAAACAATACCAAAAACAACAAATCCTACAGAAGCCTACTAAATCCTACAGATCATAAGTCCTCATCGGTCATGCCAGAACGCTAGCCTAATCGATGCCATAACCATTTACCATTTCCAACTAACATTGCTTCACAAATATTCAATTCCTTTTGGGACTCCTGAAGAATTTCCTCACACTTTTTTTTTTCCACGTATTTTTCTTTGTTGAGACCATTATACTTAAGGCGTCATTTTTCATTCACCAAGTGAGACTTATTCTCAATACCAAAAAGTATGTCTCAATTTATTATCCTATCATAGATCTTACACTTGGAATCCCAAATTGAATCACTTGTAGGATCTTTCATGATACTTGATCTTGCTTTAAACCTCCCAAAGACTTTCTCTTGAACCAATTAAAATAAAGCTTTCCATTACAATAATGGTATGAACAAAATCCAAGTAATTTAAAATACCTTGAAAAATGACTTTTCAATCCAAACTTACAACTTACTTTTCCATTTTAAATCTTGAGTCATTCTTCAAGCTATTTTAACTTTCTTCCTTAACCACAACAACCAAGTTGGGTAGCACAAAGCAAGTACTTCAAATTTTCATTTATGCTCCATCTTGCACCCTTTTTCATTCTTTTTGATTTGGTTTTACTAGATATAAGTGAATACAAGATAATGGAGCATCATTATTGGAGTTAAGTACTAATGTTATGCTTTAATGTTGAAAGTTATAATAGTAGTGCTAAAAGAAAGTTCTATCAACATGAAATTCATGCTTGGACATGAGATTTGGAGTAGTTGGTAGACAAGAAAAAGGAGGATCTTAAGAGATTGAATTTTTTTTTTCGATATCACAAATATTTAAGATGATATCTCTTGATCAATAGATCTTTTAAAGGAGTTTTGTCTTCTCGTCGCTCTTGTGAAGTTTAAGGTTTGATGGACATAGTACTTTGGATTTCTATGTGCCAAGTCAAAAAGAATGAAAAAGGTTGCAAGATGGAGCATAAATGACAATTTGAAGTACTTGCTTTGTGCTACCCAACTTGGTTGTTGTGGTTAAGGAAGAAAGTTAAAATAGCTTGAAGAATGACTCGAGATTTAAAATGGAAAAGTAAGTTGTAAGTTTGGATTGAAAAGTCATTTTTCAAGGTATTTTAAATTACTTGGATTTTGTTCATACCATTATTGTAATGGAAAGCTCTATTTTAATTGGTTCAAGAGAAAGTCTTTGGGGGAGATTTGAAGCAAGATCAAGTATCATGAAAGATCCTACAAGTGATTCAATTTGGGATTCCAAGTGTAAGATCTATGATAGGATCATAAATTGAGACATACTTTTTGGTATTGAGAATAAGTCTCACTTGGTGAATGAAAAATGACGCCTTAAGTATAATGGTCTCAACAAAGAAAAATACGTGGAAAAAAAAGTGTGAGGAAATTCTTTAGGAGTCCCAAAAGGAATTGAATATTTGTGAAGCAATGTTAGTTGAAAATGGTAAATGGATATGGCAGCGATTAGGCTAGCGCTCTGGCATGACTGATGAGGACTTATGATCTGTAGGATTTAGTAGGCTTCTGTAGGATTTGTTGTTTTTGGTATTGTTTAGTTCTTTATTTGTTTGGAATGTTGGACTTGCCTTTGGTTGTAAGCCTTGTTTTCTGAATAATAGGTTGTGTTTTCCGTTTTGTTAAATCGCTTCCGCAATATTTGAAAGTTTGACCGTATTGTAAAATACGAGTTGTTACAGAGGTGTTCTGTAAACCGTCATCTTAAGTACCCCCAACATTAGACAGAACTTAACCGGTGGAGTTCATCATAGAATAGGGTATAAATATATAACTCCCTTTTGGAGAGTTATCACAACCTCAACAACACCATTCATTTTCAGTCTGTAGGGGGTGGAATTGAGATGTTTAATCTTGAATTGCTCACATAACTCACTCATCATCTTATTGTTCAAGTTTCTAGCGTTATCTGATATTATGGTCTCAGAGAGGTCGTATCGGCAAATGATCTCAGTCTTGATGAATTTGATCACGACCCCTCTTGTCACATCACGATAAGAGGCTGACTCTACCCATTTGGTAAAGTAATCTATGGCAACCAAGATAAACCGATGTCCATTTGAAGCTTTAGGATCAATGGGTCCAATCACATCCATTCCCCACATGGAGAAAGGCCACGGAGCAGTTAAAATATGTAACTCGGATGAAGGAGCATGAGTTTTGTCTTCATAAATATGACATTTATGACATTCTCTTGCATACTTGATGCAGTCTGTTTCCATAGTCAGCCAATAATAGCCAGCTCTTGAGACTTGTCTAGCCATCTGATAACTCTCCAAAAGGGAGTGATTTGTGTGTCATTTGTGTTAAATAGGGTTGCTTTTAGATGAATATTATATGTTTTAACCCATTTAGAAGAATGGATGCTTTGGAAGTTATTTTGTGCAGAAAATAATGTTGAGCGATTTGAGGGAGCAAAATCCGTGATCCAGCAACGCAGGGAGCAAAACTGCCATGTGAGCCGCACGTGATTCATTAAAGGAGGTGGCGTTAGTTGAATTAATCTCGGATCTAGGAAGCTTGGAGAGCCCTCCACGTGTAAAATTTGACCTAATTAGGGTTGACTCCACTCTATAAAAGGAAGTAGCTGTCTCAAGTCCAAAACATTCCAAATTCGAGAAAGGAAAGTCTTATTCCATTCGTGGAGGCTTACTTTCCATCTTTGGGAGCCGAATAAAGGAGGAACAATTGGAGACCTCAAGAAGACCATTAGCTACGGATCTATTCAAGGGAATTAATATTTTCTTGTAATTTCTTGTAGTTATGGATGCACATTCTCAGATTGTAGCGTGTGTTATTTTGTACTCCATGAACTAAATTTACTTAGGTGTTGGTTAGGATCTATGTAGTTTCCGTGCTTAAAACTCTATGCAATATATTGATTTGAGCATCTTTATTATTTGTTGTGTCTATTCCTATTTTGTGCTCGCCTGGCCAGCCGGTATGAATATCACCTCTTAGTTTCAGGGATGATTTGAGAGGTGTGTGGCAATTAATCACATTAGACCATTATGTGTTGGTGGACGCCAGTGGCTGAGTTAGGGATAACCAGCCGCCTAATGCTTGATCGGTAGAACGTCATTGGAGTTGAAACACATTCCCAAAAATCCAGAGTTCTGGGAGGATCCTCTTGATAAGACTGTAAAAGAATTGCCTAATCAATATTATTGCTAGAGCATCTTTTAAAACAATTACAGAAATCCTGACCAACGCCTGTTTCCAATCTGTCTGCTTTATCCGTTTACTTTCCGCTCTTTTATTTCTTTTGCTTCAGCATTATTCCAAAATCAATCATTTTAACAATCTTGAAACCATTAAAAGTTACATAAAATAGGTAAAGTGAGAGCTATTCAAAACCTCGTGGATACGATAAATTACTTATCACTTGCTGCGGATTGTGTATACTTGCACAGTATTCTAGAGCTTATTTTTATCATATTTTTACCCCACTTTAGAAGGCAACACCATCATATTTCCATTTGCATGGGTACCACAAATTCCCTCATGGATTTCCTTCATAATCTGATTAGCTTCTGTGGCGTCGACACATCTTAGCAGTACCATGTCATAGTTTCTTTTGTAAAGTATCTCCCCATTCAAGAAAAATTTCACTGCCAATCTCCTTAGAGTTCGCTTGTCATTTTCTGATGCATTAGGAGGATAAGTTCCGCATTTCAGATATTTTTTGATGTCTTGAAACCACGACTTGTCATCTGACTCCTTCTCATTGTTCATGCAGGAGGCGGGAACATCTCGCTTTTCGATTTTAATTGGCTGGACCCCTTCATTGAAATCCACATTGAACATGACCGCTAGTGTAGCTAATGCGTCCGCTATCCGGTTATTCTCTCTTGGGGAATAATCAAAAGTAATTTGATCAAACTGTTGAGATAATCTTGTTATAAGTTGCTTGTAAGGCAATAATTTAGCATCTCTGGTTTCCCATTCTCCTCTTAGCTGATGAATCATTAGCAAAGAGTTCCTCAAGACTTGGAGCCTTTCAACCTTCATATCTAGAGCAACTTGAATGCCCATTGAACAAGCTTCGTATTCAGCCATGTTGTGCGTACAATCAAAACACAGCTTAGCAGTGAGATGGAATAATTCTCCTCGAGGTGATATTAATATTGCGCCTATTCCATGACCCAATTCATTCGAAGCCCCATCAAAGAACATGGTCCACATATCATGATTTGATATGTCTTTCTCTATTGCTACAGTGAGGATATGCTCATTAGGGAAGTTGAACTTTATCGGCTCATAATCCTCTATAGGTTGTTGTGCTAGATAATCAGGTAGAACACTCCCCTTAATTGACTTTCGAGTCACATATGTGATGTCATACTCGGATAAAAGAACTTGCCACCTTGCAATTCGTCCCGATAAAGATGGCTTCTCGAAGATGTATTTCACGGGATCCATTTTTGAAATAAGCCATGTTGTGTAATACAACATGTATTGCCTTAAGCGACGTGCAGCCTTAGCTAGAGCACAACAAGTTTTTTCCATCGAGGAGTACCTGGTTTCACAACTGGTGAACTTTTTGCTCAAATAGTATATAGCTCGCTCTTTTCTACCAGAGTCATCATGCTGTCCCAATACACATCCCATTGCACTTTCTGTTACGGTGAGATACAGAATGAGCGGACGTCCAGGCACTAGTGGTACGAGGATCGGTGGGTTTCGTAAATACTGCTTAATTTTTTCAAATGCTGTTTGACAATCTTCATTCCAAATGCCATCATTGTTTTTGCGAAGCAACTTGAAAATAGGCTCACATGTTATGGTTAATTGCGATATGAACCTGGCAATATAATTTATCCGACCCAAAAATCCCCTAACTTCTTTCTGTGTTTGCGGAGGCGGCATTTCCAAAATTGCTTTGACTTTGTCAGGGTCGACCTTGATACCTTCTTGGCTAACCACAAATCCTAACAATTTACTAGAGGTTGCCCCGAATATACATTTGCTCGGATTGAGCTTCAGCTTTCTCAATCGATCGAACAACTTGAGAAGAACGGTGGTATGTTCTTCCTCCTCCTTCGACTTGGCAATCATATCATCTACATATACTTCAATCTCCCTGTGCATCAAATCATGGAATAAAGTAACCATGGCTCGCTGGTAGGTGGCCCCAACATTTTTCAAACCAAACGGCATAACTTTGTAGCAGAATGTTCCCCACAATGTAATAAATGTAGTTTTTTCCTAATCTACAGGTGCCATTTTTATTTGATTGTAGCCCGAAAAACCATCCATAAAAGAGAAGGTAGAGAAACCAGCAGTGTTATCTACCAACACATCAATGTGAGGGAGTGGAAAATTATCTTTAGGGCTTGCTTTGTTTAAATCCCTATAATCCACAAACATCCTAATTTGCCCATTCTTCTTTGGCACAGGAACAATGTTTGCAACCCATTCAGGATAATTGGACACAGTCAGAAATCCAGCATCAATTTGTTTTCTGACTTCATCCTTTATCTTAATTAACATGTTCGGCTTCATCTTTCGCAACTTTTTCCTTACTGGTTTGCACTCAGGTTTGAGTGGTAAATGATGCATTACAATATTTGTGTCTAGCCCAGACATGTCTTGATAGGACCAAGCAAAAATATCAACATATTCTGTGAGCAAATCAATAGGCTTTTTGCTAGTTTCTGTAGAGACATTAGTGCCAATTTGAACCTCCTTGACTTCCGCTTGTGATCCCAGGTTAATTATCTCCGTTAACTCTTCATGGGGACCCAACGCTTTTTCCCCTTCCTCTATCATTTCTAACAACTCAGCACTAGGTTCAAAATCTTCTTCTTCCTCGTCAGACTCAACATTGTGTATAGGAATATCAAGTTCGTATTGAGAATCGTTTGCACATTCAATCTCAGTATTATTGCTTAAGATGTTGATAATTTGACATAGAGAGAAAAGAGAAGAAAAGAATAGTAAATATTTTTCCATGGAGAGTGTAATATGCAATACCAAAGGGAAATGAACTAAAATCTTCATTGAATAATGAAATTTACTTGAACACATAGAAGGAAGTCTGGAAAATGAAATGAGTAAAATGACTAACCTAACTTGAACAGAATTGAAAATTTAAATTGCAGAAAAAACAATAAAAAGTGGTCAATTACTTTGACATCTTAACAGCAAATGACGGTAATTCAATAGTACTCCAATTGTTGAGCTCGAAGTTTTCTGGGCACGGGTAGATCCATGGTCCCATTTCTTCCTCTTTAGTCACTACTGCAACTGCAAAATCTCCTAGACGAATTATACCAGCACTTTCAAACGAGTGGTAGAGATGAGGAATGACTTTTTCTCCATATTCTGGTTCGCGACTTTCAAATCTGGCCAAACGCCTCTCTTTTTCTCGCTTCTGTACCCTGATCATGTCTGCTTTATTCGGCTTATACCCAAGCCCAAATCTTTTTGTATTTTTTGATAGGCTTAAAACATCATCTAAACGACTGTTGCTTTCTTTGAACGTCATGACTGAAGATCGAGATTTAGATTTCTTGCTTTCCCTATATAGAGTTGTGGCACTTGCTACCTCAAATGTTTGAAATGATGACTCAAAATCTTCCTCTGCTACATCAATATATGGCATTGAAGCTGGCCTAGAAACCAAGATATCCTCTTGACTAGATACAATTACTAGGCTCCTTCCAATTGAAAATTTGAGTTTCTGGTGCAACGATGATAGGACAACTCCTGCAGAATGTATCTAAGGCCGCCCTAACAAGAAACTGTAAGCATAAGGTATATCCATAACTTGGAAGGTTATGTTAAATGTGCATGGGCCGATTTGTATTGGAATCTCAATGTCACCAACCACTTGACTGCGTGCCCCATCGAAGGCCCTTACTACTACGGTACTTGGTCTCATATGGCTGAAATATGAAGTGTTTTCGTGTGTCTTTTGCCTTCTGGCGGTATCTCATCATCAGTGAAAGTTATGGTGTTGTGAGCAGTTATATTCCCCACGATATTATCTAGACCATCTGAAGTGATGCCCTTGAAAACATATGCTTGATTCAAAGCTTACAATATCGTGTCTCGATGCGAATCAGAGGATAGCAACAAAGATAATATGGAAATCTCAGCAGGCGTCTGAGCTAGTTGTTCCACTACTTTGTATTCGCTTTGTTTAACCAACTTTAAAAATTCTTGAGTTTCTTCTTCGGACACAGTCTGTTTGCTCATTGATTTCTTCATCACTATTGTTTCTTTGGGCTTGACATTGCTATCTGCATTACTTTCAACTTTCTCATTCTTCTCTTCTATTGTATTCTTTGAGCACTTCAATAATTGATCTGGAGTGTAGCATTTCTCACTCCGTGTTACGCCTCCCGTTCCGGAAATGTTGTCAACTGGAAGTGGTGGAGTTTTTGAATTAATAGTTTGTACTCATAACTCCATGGTACTGCCTTGGAACTCTTGTACTTGAAAGGAGCCGACACCTGAATGGTGATCGATTTTGGATCATGAGTAACAGTCTTATCTCGGTAATAGATCATGAGTGGCTTCAGTTTGAAAGATGGATTCAAATTTTCTTTAGGCAACAATTCTTCCACGGCGCCTATTTCATTTTCCTGGTGATGGGCTTGGGCAACCACAAGAAATTTTGAATCCACCAGTTCTTGGACCCTCTTAGGAAAATGATGACATTATTCCAAAGAATGTCCCTTTGCCCCAGCATGAAATAGGCAAGTCAGATTATCATCGAATCCTTTCTGAACAAGGTCCTTGTGTGCAAGCCCGATCGACAGATATCCGTTAACGAGGAGAATCTCAAAAAGCTTCTCCTTGGGAGTTGTTGCCTTCTAGAGTGGGGTAAAAATATGATAAAAATAAGCTCTAGAATACTGTACAAGTATACACAATCTGCAGCAAGTGATAAGTAATTTATCGTATCCACGAGGTTTTGAATAGCTCTCACTTTACCTATTTTATGTAACTTTTTAATGGTTTCAAGATTGTTAAAATGATTGATTTTGGAATAATGCTGAAGCAAAAGAAATAAAAGAGCAGAAAGTAAACGAATAAAGCAGACAGATTGGAAATATGCGTTGATCAGGATTTCTGTAATTGTTTTAAAAGATGCTCTAGCAATAATATTGATTAGGCAATTCTCTTGCAGTCTTATCAGTAGGATCCTCCCGGAACTCTGGATTTTTTGGAATGTGTTTCAACTCTAATGACGTTCTACCGATCAAGCATTAGGCGTTTGGTTATCCCTAACTCAGCCACTAGCGTCCACCAACACATAATGGTCTAATGTGATTAATTTCCACACACCTCTCAAATCATCCCTGAAACTAAGAGGTGATATTCATACCGACTGGCCAGGTGGGCACAAAATAGGAATAGACACAACAAATAATCAAGATGCTCAAATCAATATATTACATAGAGTTTTAAGCACGACAACTACATAGATCTTAACCAACACCTGAGTAAATTTAGTTAATGGAGTACAAAATAACACACGCTACAAAATGAGAATGTGCATCCATAACTACAAGAAATTACAAGAAAAGATTAATTCCCTTGAATAGATCCGTAGCTAATGGTCTTCTTGAGGTCTCCAATCGTTCCTCCTTTATTCGGCTCCCAAAGATGGAAAGTAAGCCTCCACGAATGGAATAAGACTTTCCTTTCTCGAATTTGGAATGTTTTGGACTTGAGACTGCTACTTCCTTTTATAGAGTGGAGTCAACCCTAATTAGGTCAAATTTTACACGTGGAGGGCTCTCCAAGCTTCCTAGATCCGAGATTAATTCAGCTAACGCCACCTCATTTAATGAATCACGTGCGGCTCAAGTCGCTCAGCAATATTTTCTGCACAAAATAACTTCCAAAGCATCCATTCTTCTAAATGGGTTAAAACATATAATATTCATCTAAAAGCAACCCTAATTAACACAAATGACACACAAAACACTATAGAATTAAGGCCTAAATAACTCCCTTTTGGAGAGTTATCATACCCCCAAACTTGAACTATTGCGCGTCCCGAGAAAAACTAACTAACCTTCCCTTGAGAATTCAAAACTTTAGACAAATCATAACTCAATCAAAACATGTAATCCAACACTAACTTCAACCTTTACCTGAGCACTCTACAAAACCAAGCACTGCTGCAGCAAAGTAATTCTTTCAGTATTGAACAAATAATCACCACCCTTAGCTCAACCCTAATAACTTACCACAGCTTAACCATATTATCAGACATATTTAAACACATTTTTAAGGGGTTTTATTTCTTTAGTTCTTCAGACTTAAAGCAGCCCTACAGTCATAAGCTCTTAAGCATGAGATGACCCACTTTATGGTGCAGTATACCCTTGCCGCAAGCTCATCACCAACTAGGCTAAATACTCATTGCTAAGCTAAAAAATCTTTAGTTATTCTATCCCTTGCTTCTCAGAATGGCGACATTTTATGATGAAGCTCACCTCAGCCTTGGGAGACAGAAAAAGTGCTAGATTATCATTCATCCTTCAAAACTTTTGCTCTATGAATTTTCTCAGCCAAATTGTCATACTTAATTTTTTTTCTTCTCAGCAAATAATTTTTCATCATTTTTAAATATTTCCTAGGTCATCTTTTGACGCAAAGACAAATTGTGGGTGTCACAAATGTCCCTGGTTACTCAACAACCTAGAAAAATAATTATGAAGGAGAGGAATGCTCGAGCAAAACAAGCGGAGTAGCAAAAAGTCCCCCAAACTTAAATTATTCATTGTCTCCAATGAATTATTAACATGATAAATTATACCCCCAAACTTAAATTTTTCTATCTGAATTTTAAACTAAGCGTTGGACTAAGATTAAGCTTAAGGTGGATCAAATATGTCAACACTACCTCAGAATCTTCTTGCCGTTGCAATGACCAGACTAGAAGAAATGCTCAAGCAAAAGGTTTCTGGAGATCAGAACACCTTGATCTAATTAAGCTAACTATTTCAAGTTTAAAAAATTCAGAAGAAAATGGTTAAGTTAGGAATGCTCAGTGCTATAGAACAGAAACAACTTGGAAATTTCATAAAAAACAAAGGAAAAGATTTACATCAACAGATAATTTTGATAGGCCTAGAAACAGAAAAATTAAAAACAGCAAAAACAGAAACATAAAAAAAAAACTGGGGTCAGGAATACGCGAGCAACAAAAATAAAGAAACAAAAATAATGCTCGCCCAAAGTCATCATGTCCATCAATCCTCCTGACCCTGCTCATCTTCCTTCTCTTCCTCTCCCTCTACTGGCGCGCGGCGGAATCCAGGGATTAAACAGGTCATCGGGGGAAATAGGGAAGGCCTGATATGGTTTTGAGAAGTTTGATTGCAATGCCCTCCTAAGTGTGGCATCCCTCCTTTTAGCATAAGTCCAGTAGGTTTGAGCCTGCCTCTCGGCATACTCTTGTCTACTGGCTGAAAGTGCCAGTTGCTTTAAAATCTGGTGGATGTCGCACACTAGCTCACCTTGGCGTGCCTCCTGCGTGCGCTGAAGTCGAGCCAAATTGGGCGTGTCTATAATCCCCTTATCAAGTAGAATAACATCCTCTGGACTCGTGGGCACTCCTGACCTGCTGCATAACATGGTGATCGTGTTTGGGAAGAACAACTTTCCCACCTTCTTACGCCAGCAATTGTAGATTTCACTAGAGATAATCTTACCAACATCTATACGCAACGATCGTAAAATAGCAAATACCAGCAACACTCTATCCCGGGATACTGTCGAGTCATGGGTTGTCGGAAGCAAACGTAATTTGATGAAGCCCAACCATGTGTTAGCCTCACTCTTCAAGTAAGCTGCTTGGAACGTGCGCTTCTCCGTCTTTGACAACCTCCATTGGGCCTCTTCAATACCAACCTCCCTAACTGGCGCGTTCAATTGATCGTTAGATGGTGCCACCACCATCTCATTAAATCCGGCATGCGGAAAATCCTGGAGGTTGAAGAGAGAATTTATTGCTCCTAGGCTCCAATCGACAGCCACCCCTCGGACCATGACTTGGAATCCCTCCTGATCATCTATGTTCGCGTAGAATTCACGAACAATGTTTGAATTCAATGGCTCTGGTTTTGCACAGAATTGACTCCACCTGTGATTTGCTATTCCAGCCCTCAAGAAATGCGGTAAATCTTCACCGAAACCTCTTTCAAACAAGAAATCCCGTTTCAACATCTCACTGTATTTTGCTCTGGCAAGTTCATTAACGAAGCGAATAAACGGCATTCCAATTTCTTCATCTTCTGCTTCATCCGTTGCTTCGGCAACTCCCTTGCCCTTGTCTTCTTGATGCTTCATCAAAGCTTCTTCTTCTGCCTTTTTTTCTGTTTCTTCTCTTTCCTAGTCCTCTGCCCCTTCTTTCTCTTGCTCTTCTTTCTCAAATTCTGTCGTCGACGGAGATAGAGTTGTTGGGTTTTATGCCCTAAAACTCGTAGATAGTGAATGTAACCGTTGACCGGATATTAATGAAATAATATTGATATATTTTTCCATTAAATGTTATTAGTTATTTTATATTTGTCTTTGCCTAAAATAACCCTAATCTAATAAACTAGACATCTTAGGCTGTAATATGAGTCTTGAACTATATGTAGCAACATATGGGGATCATTGTTCAAGAAACAACCTAAAGGGTCTATAGTATAGGGATAAGACTAGGTGCCTTATCCTGGTGACACTATGGATACGGCCCACTTTGTATTTGATACAAACGCTATGATCCAACGCGTTCGTGTAAGAGACTTGCGAGTGGGGGTATCCTATGCAATGAGTTTGCATAAGACCGGATCGCGAAATAGTAACCACTTGTTATAACACCGTTAACTAGTTGGTTTTCTATTTCACTAGGACGACCTAGACAACTTGGTCTTAATCCTGAGTTGATTATGGACTCCTGCTCATGAGGGATTGTCCTTTGATTTGTATGAGTGAGAGTGGCCAATACGCCGACTCAATTAGCCTACCATTTTGGGGACAAGACCGAGTGGGGAGCTGGAAACATAATCGTACAAGATGGAATTCACTCCTTCCCGACTTTAGGGAAGTAGATGAGTGTTCCCTTAAGTGGTCACTCCGAGTCTTGAACAAAGGGCCCTACCCTCTCAATGGCACGAGAGGGTTTTCTGTTTGATGGTTGGACCACAAACAAGTTGTTCATTAGAGGAGAACTGGTACTTAAGGAAATAGAAGTAACCCAGGGGTAAAACGGTAATATGACCCAGCTGGTGTTACGGACACTCGTGAAGGACTAACTAGTCGATATTGGTCTATATCCGTGGACACAGAAAATATGTCTGCAGTGAGAAGAGTGCAACTGTGAGTCTATAGTGGAATGTACACAGTTAACGAATATTGATTAATTTGGTTAATGAGTTTGACCAATTAATCTCACATCGTTGGAGCTTTTGATTTGCAGGTCCATTAGGTCCCACTGGTAGCTCATAAAGTAATTTGAGGCAACTAAGTAATAAATGTAAATTGAAAGTGTTCAATTTACTAAGGGAAACAATATAATATATATTGATATATTATTACGAGAGAAATTAATATTTGAAGAAATTCAAATATTAATATAAATTTGAGTGACAATAAATTTATGGAAGTTTGAAAGAGTTCAAATATGAATTAATTAATTTTAAGGCCTAAAATCTATTTGGGCAAAATTAATTAATTCAAGGTCGGAAATTAAATATGTGATATTTAATTGGTGGTTAATTAATTAAAGAATTCATTAGCCGGGAATTAATCAATTATGGAAATAATTAATCACTTAAGGAAGTGATTAATCATTTATGGAAATGATCTAATCACTTATGGAAGTAATTAGTCATTTGTGGAAAAGATTAATCAATTATGGAATTGATTGATCTTGGATTGATTAAAAAGGAATAAAGATTGAATCAATTTTGGAAAAGATTGATTTAATTGAATATTTTATTCATGGCCTCTCTTCTATAAATAGAACACTAGACCTTATTGGTTCAGTACTCTTCTCTTGCTCTTAGACTCACAAGACAAGACCATAGAATTCTCTGTAACCTCCCTCTTAGAGAAAGACTCCCACAAGTCTTTTGCCTCCTAGACTTAGAGACATACCGGTGTAACCTCTGTGGTTATTGTGTCTTTGAAGAAGAAATTTCCAGCAAAGAAATCAAGAGGGAGTTGCTGTGTTTTCGGTCGTTGGAGCATCGTTGGCGAAGAACGGTCAAGTCTACAACGAAGGTTTGTAACGGTTATTTCCCGTTTCTCTAGAAAAGCATGAAAATAAATTTAGATTTATTTTTCAGCATGTTTATAGCTATTTTCCAGCAACTTTAAAGCATGTTTAAAGTTTATTTTGCCTTTTCGTAACGGTATTTTAATGTTAATTAATATACGGCGTCAGGTCCTTTCGATGCGCTACCGCTGCGTGGGGATTTTTATTCCCTACAGGAGTATCTGTCCTGATCACCTTAATTTGTCCCGCCTTCTGCTTGCAACGGCGATGACGTGGAATCTCCGGTACAACCTCTTCAGTCTGTTGCTCCTGACCATTTCCCTGCTCTTGCACAACTTCCGCTTACTTTTCTTGTTCCTCTTGCGGATTTTCAACTGTCGGTTCACTCTGCTCAACATCTTTCTTTTCCTCAGGTTCTTTCGGTTGCTTTTCTTCAACCTCTTCTTCAGCAATGTCTTCAACTACTTTTCTCATTACCTCTGCAACCTCAGCCCGTTGTTGTCTTCTTATTCTCTTAGCTTCTCTCTCTTCTGGTGTCTTCCTTTTCTTCGTCTTTGTCTTCGGTGCCTCAGGCGTAATCGACACTTCCTCTTCCTCAGCATCCCTTTCTTTACGGCCTCTTGTTTTCGCCATTTAGGACTTGAAGAATATTCGCACTCGAAGAAAGAAAATAAAGGGGAAAATTCAAAGAAGATAGATAAATGAGAAAGGAAAATAACCTGAGTGGGGGTTTAAATGAGGCTTCAACAAAGAGAATCCTGACTGAATAATCTTCCTCCATTAATGATATTACCATTTTAAACCTGCATGCAATTAGTAGAATTAATTATAAAAAACGGTAAAATCTGCTTTTAATGATGTGCTGTCCAACGGCTCTGCCGTTCGATCTCCCTGCGTGACACATGGAAGCTCCTGATCTTCCATGCAAATTACTTGCCCACGGAAAATTCAAATCCGAACGGTAAAGATTTTTTTAATTTACTACCAATTCCCTTAAAATCGGACGAGATAATTGATGCCTCCAACAGATTGCCAAAATAAACTGATCCGCAAAGATTTTCTTCTAGAAGAATCTTTGATACGGACAATTTCATTTTAAATTCAAACCGCCCAAAATCAAATCTCACCTTTTTATCTTTAGCCGAATAAATCAGGAAATTACATTATTAAAACTTACTTTAAAACAGAAACGAAAATACAAACTGAAATCAAATCTAAACTAAACTAATCTGATTAAATTAAATAAATTAAAAGGTAAAAATAAAAATAAACAAACTAAAAATAAGATCTACGGAAATTAAAAATACCAACGAATTAAAATAAATCAGATAAAATTCAAACAAACCAAATCTAATTCAAAATAATTCGAATTAAAATCAAATCCAATCAGCGAAAAATAAAATCGCAATAAATTCTTGGAGCTAAAAATATTGCTATATGAAATGCTCCCACAAAACTCTCGCTCGCTTATTCATCAACCAATTTTAGGGAAGGATATTTCGAACGGAATTCCTCTCCCCAATAATGTTTCACCCGCTGTCCATTAACCTTGAACACTCACTCATCCTTTTGGTCTCTCAAAGTAATTGCTCCATGAGGAAAAACTTCAATCACAACAAATGGCCCAGACCATTTAGATTTTAATTTTCTAGGAAACAATTTCAATCTAGAGTTGTATAACAAAACTCTCTGACCCTTAATAAATTATTTAGGTTTTATCTTCTTATCATGCCACCGCTTAGTCTTATCTTTGTACATTTTCGCATTTTCATAAGAAAACTGACGAAACTCCTCTAATCCATTAAGCTGCAGCATTCTTATTGCACCTGTACGACTCAGATCAAAAATTCAATTTCTTTAAAGCCCAAAATGTTTTATGCTCAAGCTCTAGCGGTAAATGGCAAGCTTTTCCATACACTAACCTATAGGGAGACATACCTAGAGGAGTCTTATAGGCTGTCCTATAAGCCCAAAGAGCCTCATGTAACCGAAAAGACCAATCTTTCCTAGATCGATGAACTACTTTCTCTAAGATAGATTTAATTTCCCTATTACTGACTTCAGCTTGACCATTTGCTTGAGGGTGATAAGCGGTAGCAATCCTATGCTTAATTCCATACTTAGCTAAAAGCTTAGTTAAAACATTATTCACAAAGTGTGTACCCTCATCACTCACTAAAGCTCTAGGTGTCCCAAACCGCGCAAAAATGTGTGTTTGAAGAAACCTTGATACCGTCTTAGAATCATTCTGATGGCATGCAATGGCCTCCACCCACTTGGACACATAGTCAACTGCCAATAAGATAAAAACATTACCATTAGAATGGGGAAATGACCCCATAAAATCAATACCCCATACATCGAATAATTCTAATTCCAAAATATAAGTAAGAGGCATTTCATCTCTAGGCCCTAAATTTCCTCTCCTTTGGCAAGCGTCACATTGCTTGTAGAACCAATGGGCATCCTTAAATAAAGAAGGCCAGAAGAATCCACACTGCAGAATCCTCATAGCTGTCCTCTGTCCGCTGAAATGACCTCCATACGGTGAAGAGTGACATTGCTCCAGGATTTCCTTTGCTTCATCACCTGAAACACATCTTCGAATAATACCATCAAAGCATTGTTTATATATAAATGGCTCATCCCAATAAAAGAATTTTGCATCATGCTTAAACCGTTTCACCTGTCTCCAATCCATATCAATAGGAGTGACTCCCTTTACCAAAAAGTTGGCTATATCAGCGTATCAAGGGATATCCTTTACTACCTTTACATTAATAGCAAAGAGTTGCTCATCTGGAAAGGAAACTGAGATGACAGATTGCTTCAGCAAAGATGGTGTTGGATCAAGACGAGACAAATGATCTGCAATAACATTCTCTGAACCCTTCTTATCTTTTATCTCCAAGTCAAATTCCTGCAATAACAAAACCCAACGAATCAATCTAGGCTTTGCATCTTTCTTAGACATTAAATACCTTATTGTTGCATGATCTGTGAAAACCGTGACTTTGGACCCGACCAGATATGGGCAGAATTTCTCAAAGGCAAACACAACCGCTAACAACTCCTTTTCAGTAGTTGTATAGTTGATTTGTGCCTCATTCAAAACCCTGCTTGCATAATAGATAGGATGGATAAATTTTCCCTGCTTTTGCCCCAACATTGCACCTACTGCAACATCACTCGCATCACACATTACCTCAAATGGTAAACTCCAGTTAGGTGCATAAAGAATGGGAGCTGAGATTAAAGCAGCCTTTAAAGTCTCAAAAGCCTTCCTATAATCTGCATTAAAGTAAAAAACACTATCAGCACACAATAAGTTACAAAGAGGTTTACTAATTTTTGAAAAATCCTTTATGAATCTTCTATAAAATCCAGCATGACCTAAAAAACTTCGAACCCCTTTAACTGAATTCGCTGGTTCTAACATCTCAATAACCTCTATTTTTGCTCGATCAACTTCTGGACCTTTCTTTGAAATCTTATGACCTAACACAATGCCCTCTTTCACCATGAAGTGACATTTCTCCCAATTAAGAACTAGATGGGTATCCTCACATCTCTTTAACACCTTAACTAAATTATTCAAACAATGCTGAAAAGACCCTCTAAAAACTGAAAAATCGTCCATAAATTCCTCAACAGTGGACTCAATCATATCAGAAAAAATTGCTAACATACACCGCTGAAATGTTGCTGGAGCATTGCAAAGGCCATAAGGCATTCGCCTGAAAGCAAACGTCCAATAAGGGCAGGTGAAAGTGGTTTTTTCCTGATCCTTAGAAGCAATGGTAATCTGGTTATACCCAGAGTAACCATCTAAGAAACAGTAGTAGGCCTGACCAACCAATCTATCCAACATCTGGTCAATAAATGGTAGAGGGACATGGTCCTTACGGGTGGCTTTGTTAAGCCTCTTGTAATCCATACAAACCCTCCAGCCAGTTATTGTCCTGGTTGGGATCAACTCATTGTCTTTATTAGTCACTACTGTAACACCTCCTTTCTTAGGAACACATTGGACAGGGCTTACCCAATTGCTGTCTGCAATTGGATAGATAATCCCAGCATCCAACCATTTAATCACCTCCTTCTTAACAACCTCTTTCATTGCAGGGTTAAGCCTTCTCTGTTGCTCAATACTCCTAAAGGATCCCTCCTCTAGAGTGATTTTATGCATACAGAAAGACGGGCTAATTCCCTGAATGTCAGCCAATGTCCAACCTATTGCTTTGCGATATTGCTGCAGCAACTTTATTAAGGACTCTTCATCCCACGGCATTAAATCTAATGCAACAATAATGGGCAACGTCTCACCCTTCCCAAGATACACATACTTTAGATGATCCGGCAAGGGCTTCAAATCTAAAGTGCGTGCCTCAATCAGGGATGGCTTAATAAGAGGAGCCTTCCTTGCATCCAAATCTAAAGACTCAAAAACATCCTCACACCTAGAAACTTCTTTTTCATTTGTTCTTTCTAAAGAACAAACCTTTAAATCCTCTACACTAATCTCTCCATAGTCTTCCAAATGTTTATTTGCCAAATCCTCCATTGCTGTCTCAACAATTGTGTTCTCCAGAATGCTATTGAAAGAACAATCTTCCACTTCGTCTGGATACTTCATGGCCTTAAACACATTAAATTTCACTTCCTCATCATAATTCCTCATTGTTAATTCCCCTTTTTGAACATCTATCAATGCCCTACCCGTAGCCAAAAAATGGACAACCAAGAATAATTGGGACATCTTTATCTGCCTCATAATCCAAGATAATAAAATCAACAGGAAATATGAATTTATCTACTTTTACTAAGACATCCTCAATTTTACCCTCAGGATATGCGATAGACCTATCAGCTAATTGGAGTGTGACTGTGGTAGGCCTAGCTTCACCAATACCTAGCTTTCGATAGACCGAAAGAGGCATAAGATTAATGCTTGCACCTAAATCACAAAGTGCTCTACCTAACCCTTTTCCACCTATAGAAACAAGATTAGTAAATGACCCTGGATCATTAGCCTTGGTTGGTAGCCCATTCTTAAGAATAACACTACATTCCTCTGTAAGAGATACAGTTTCAAACTCACCTAACATTTTCTTTTTAGTTAAAATATCCTTTAGAAATTTAGCATAATTAGGCATTTGCTCTATAGCTTCTACTAAAGGAATATTTATATGCAATTGCTTAAGAATCTCTAAAAATTTCTTAAATTGCCCATCCTGATTCTTAGGCTTTTGCCTTTGTGGAAAAGGTAGAGGTGGTACATAAGGTGGGGGCGGCACATAAAGTGGTTCTACATCTGGAACAGAACCAGATGCTCCAGCATTATTACTGCTGCCGCCATAACTTTTACCAGACTTCAACTCTTTCTCAACAACAACATTTTTATCACTATTCTTCTCTGCATCCTGGGTTTTACTAGGCTCTCTTCTCTCTTCTAGTGGCTTACCACTCCTTGGAGTCACTGTCTGTACCTGCTCCTTACCTTCCCTTATAGGGTGTTCAGTATCTACAGGAAGTTTCCCTTGAGGTTTTGCCTTCAGCTCATTAGCTAGCTGGCCCATTTGCAATTCCAGGGCTCTCATAGAAGCTTGATTACTTTGAATTGTGGCATCTGTACGAGTCATATATTCTTTCATCATTGCCTCAAGAGAACTCTCCGAATTTTGCTGGGCAAAGCCTGCTTATTTTGCTGGGGCAATACTTGTGATTTAGCAAATCCTGACTGGTTCACCTTTTGGTGTGCTTGAGAGGCTTGCGAATTGCTTCCTTTCCCTCCCCATGCAAAGTTGGGGTGGTTGCGCCAACTTGGATTATAAAAGTTGGAATAAGGGTTATTCCTCTGATTACCTACAAAAAATACAGAAGCTGGATTGCTGGGGCAAAATTGGTAGTTGTGCTCTTCACCACAATAGACACATGATTCCTCTGTAACTTGGTTCACCACTGCAGCAGGCTCCACAGCTGGCGGCTGTTGATGACTAACCACTGTCACATTTTTAAGAGCGTTAGCTAACATTGCAATATCAGCCCTAATGGTAGACACACCATCAACTTCTAACACACTCTTAACTTTCTTATTTGAGCCTCTAACATCCGACCACTGACAACTATTGGTTGATATTCTTTCAAAAATTTCATGGGCTTCATTAAAGGTTTTTGCCAAAAGGGCCCCTCCCACAGAGGCATCGACCATACTTTGGGTTGCCATGTTTAGTCCATTGTAAAATGTTTCCATTTGAATACAATGAGGTAAACCATGGTGTGGACACTTTCGCAAAAGCTCTTTAAACCTCTCCCAAGCCTCACTAAAAGTTTCATCTTCGAGTTACCTAAATCCCACTATCCCACTCCTCAATTTGGCATTCCTAGTTGGTGGAAAATACTTACTAAGAAATTTTTCCGCTAACTCATTCCATGTCCTAATTGATCCTGGAGCAAAAGAATTTAACCACGCCTTTGCTCCATCTCTAAGAGAATACGGGAACAAAGTTAATCTAAGGGAATCCTTAGACACTTCTTGAATTACAAACGAATCACTAACTCCTAGAAAAGACTTAAGATGTAAATGAGGGTCTTCAGATGACAAACCATGGAACTGACCCACGGTTTGCAACATCTGAAACATTATCGGTTTCATTTCAAAATTTACTGCCTCAATTTGAGGTCGTGCAATTCCTGGATTTAACTCATCAAACATTGGAAAAGCATACGCTCGAATGGCTCTGGCCCTATCATTCGCTACCAAGATAGGGTTCTCAGCCGGATTATTTTGCTGTCCATTTTGCTCCAGCGGTGGATTAGGCTGCAGCACACGATCCTGCGGGGGACTAATTGGATCTTCTGGAACTTTCGGGAGACGCGACACGTTATCCATTGGATTTTGATTTATTCGCTGCTCTCTCCTCCTTCTCTAGAATGTCCTTTCAATTTCTGGATCAAGCTTGAACGTTACCCCAAGCGGATCGCTCATGCACCAAACTCACACCTACAAAAACAAAAGAAACAATCAAAAAGTTCTAGCACCAAACCACTAAAACACATACACAAAATAGATCAAATAAAAACTTATTCAAGTCCCCGGCAACGGCGCCAAAAACTTATTGCCTTCTAGAGTGGGGTAAAAATATAGTAAAAATAAACTCTAGAATATTGTGCAAGCATACACAATCCGCAACAAGTGATAAGTAATTTATCGTATCCACGGGGTTTGAATAGCTCTCACTTTACCTATCTTGTGTAACTTTTCAATGGTTTCAAGGTTGTTAAAATGATTGATTTTGATAAAATGCTGAAGCAAAAGAAATGACAGAACAGAAAGTAAACGAATAAAGCAGAAAAATTGGAAACAGGCATTGGTCAGGATTCAGTAATTGTTTTAAAAGATGCTCTAGCAATATTATTGATTAGGCAATTCTCTTGCAGTCTTATCAGTAGAATCCTCCCGGAACTCTTGATTTTTTGGAATGTGTTTCAACTCCAATGACGTGCTACCGATCAAGCACTAGGCAACTGGTTATCCCTAACTTAGTCACTGGCGTTCACCAACACATAATGGTCTAGTGTGATTAAATGCCACACACCTCTCAAATCATCCCTGAAACTAAGAGGTGAGGGCACAAAATAGAAATAGACACAACAAATAAGCAAGATGCTCAAATCAACATATATTGCATAGAGAATGAAGCACGACAATTACGTAATTCCTAACCAACACCAAAGCAGATCTAGTTCATAAGGTTCATCACAACACACTCTACAATCTGAGTATGTGCATCCATAACTACAAGAAATTACAAGAAAATATTAATTCCCTTGATTAGATGCGTAGCCGATGGTCTTCTTGAAGTCTCCAATCTTTCCTCCTCTATTCGGCTTCCAAAGATAGAAAGTAAGCCTCCATGAATGGAATAGGACTTCCCTTTCTCAAAATTGGAATGTTTTTTACTTGAGACGACTCCTTCCTTTTATAGAGTGGAGTCAAGCCCTAATTAGGTCAAACTTTACACGTGGAGGGCTCTCCAAGCTTCCTAGATCCGAGATTAATTCAGTTAACGCCACCTCATTTAATGAATCACGTGCGGCTCACGTGGCAGTTTTGCTCCCTGCTTTGCTGGATCACGGATTTTGCTTCCTCAAGTCGCACAACATTATATTCTGCACAAAATAACTTCCAGAGCATCTGTTCTTCCAAATGGGTTAGAACATATAATATTTATCTAAAAACAACCCTAATTAACACAAATGACACACAAAACACTATAGAATTAAGGCCTAAATAACTCCCTTTTGGAGAGTTATCAACCGCCCTCAATCTTTCCTCCAAAACTTCAAGTTTTTCATTAGAGGACGCGGCTAGCTCCTTCTTCACTTCTGGGTCATCCAAGTTAGGGACCGTAAAAGGTATTTTTGAAACTTCTGGCTTTAAATAAGAAGCTTCAGCTTGGCTAGCCATGGGGATTTGGGGATTTGGCCTTCTTTAAATAGTGGAAAAGGGTATTGCCCAACAGGTATGTCATATAAGAGACTATAGATAGTATGTTGTGGCATGGATGTTTCTGTTGTCATACGAACATGTGAAGCGAAACTGGGTGGAAATGGTAGGTCAGCTTGAGGATTTTCAATCGGAGTGTCCGGTACAGTCGTATTTGCCACCATTTTGCCCTTTTCTAAAGGAGCAATGATTGCATCAACCTTTTCCCTGATTTCCTCGATGTCTCGCTTAGTCTTCTCTTGTTCACCCTTTTCTTCCATAATCCATGTTCTACGCCTAGTGTTGTAAGCGTGGTAGACTCTTGCTGAACGAGCTATTTTATTGCTCTATTTTTTTATTTTTAAAAGAAAAGTCTTAAAGTAAAAAAGGAAATAGAAGAAAGAACAATATGAGATGCATGAATGAAAGAAAATTTTATTATTGAGGAAAAAAAATGAATATATCTACAAAATAAACAATTGGGGAATTGGAAAACAAGGAG
Source organism: Luffa aegyptiaca (assembly GCA_017139565.1). Lineage (NCBI taxonomy): Eukaryota > Viridiplantae > Streptophyta > Magnoliopsida > Cucurbitales > Cucurbitaceae > Luffa > Luffa aegyptiaca. The sequence goes on from CM029397.1 coordinate 10,083,658, forward strand.
ACAGGGAACATTAATGAAAGTGACCAAAGTACCCAAGGTCTCTACGAATCATCCCTAAAAACTCAAACAACTCCTTCGCATTAGAGGCTATAGGTGATGTATTCTCTCGAAGATCCCTTGCCCATTTTGCAAATCCTCGGATTCTCCTAGCCATGATCTTGATGGTGTTCATGGTCTGGTTTACCTTCCCAAGAACTATTTGCATGTCGTCTCTCAGAATAGCATAATCTCCCCTTAATAAGGAGTATTTCTTTTCTAATTGTCCTCTCTCTAGTGACAATTGTTCGCTAGCTCTTTGAAATGCTTGGAGCTGACGTTCTAACGAGCTTACACGTAGATTGTCCAGCGTTCGCCTTAGAGCAGTATTGACTTCTTCAAACTCGATAAGTTGTGTTTTCTGCTTGTTGATGGTTTCGTTTAATTCCGAAACTAACTCTAAAAGAGTCTCTTTGCCTCTTGAAAGGTCCTTGATCCTGTCCTCTTGTGAACGAGTTGCCCTTCGTAGTGTAGTATTTTCATTCCTCGGAGCATGATTCTCTTTAATCAACCTTCTATTCTCCTCGTCCAATATATCATAATCTCTTTCTCGCTTGGCTCGTTTTTTGAAACTCTCTCTACTTCTTCGAGTTTGCCACTAGCTTGAGTTACTTGGTCCATCAAACGTTTGACCTTTTGCTGTAATTTTTCATTTTCTAGTTTCAACGTTTGATTTTTTCCCACTAACTCCTTCCGCTCTGTCGCTAGTTGGTTAGGCTTATCTACTGCTCTATTAGAAGATTCTCCCACATTATCACGAGTCGTAATTGGGATCTTGCTCCTCTTAATGCGCCATTGCAAATATTCTGGAGTAACTCCCTCAGAATGACTATTGCCATTTATCCTTCTAACTGTTCTCCAGGAAGTCAGCACTTGTCGCTTCTTTTCGTTAGAATCCTCGCAATTGTAGAAAATTCTAATTTATGCAGACCATGAGTTGCTAGTATGAACTACTTAAACCAACTTTGCCGCAAGGCCAACAACGGAGCATAATGGGTGCATCCCCAAGGGCCTACTAGAGGAATTGTGTGGAAGCTCCCGCATCTATAGATTAGGGCTTTTAGGGGCATCCAATGTGCCTTCCAAATTACATGCTCTAATTTAGAATTCAAAAAGAATGACACCCATGCTTCTTTTTTCGGAAAACTTGAGTTCCATGAGGTCGTGCCAAATTCTGCAATTGTACTCCTTGTTAGATTCCAAGTGCTACTGAAGTTTAATTTTGGACAACCAAAATCTTCTTGGAACTTAAAATGGCTATGCACCCAAATATACAGTAAGGGAACACAACATCTCAACTTCCCGCCTTTGTTGGACTTACAATAATTGAGCGCCCAAACCGTTTCCGCTAGAAGAGGTATGGCTGGATCCACCCCTTGCTCAATGTTGAAGAAGAGCTTCAAGACATCGCCATCCACATATCCTTTTACTCCGGGATACAAAACCATCTCGTAGATGCACAAAGCTAACAGAACCATGCCCTTTTCTTCATTTATGTGTTTGCGAGCGAGTTCTGTTAGATAATCAGCAGATATAGACTCTTCAACCCTTTTTACTTTCACATTTTTATGCACTTCCTTCAGGTGTACAGCTAGAAATTTGGATAAAGCTCTTTTCGCAGTTAGCTGTGGGTTGAAACAATAGATCATCTCTCCACCTTTTTCTTCAATATTCAGCATCGTGTGGTACTCCTTAATGGTCAGTACCAAGTCAAAATCTTGGAATGCGAAACACCTGTAGGCTGGGTCCCAGAATCCTAATAGAGCCTGGATGGTGAACCGATTAACCGGAATATACATGAGGTCTGCAATATGGTCGTATCTCTTTGAGAACATAAATCTTCTTTCCGACGTTAAACCTTCTCAAATGGCCTTCAGCTCCCCTAGCTCATTAGGAATGACTTGAACTTCACTTGAGAAAGATGATGACACGAGGCTTTTATAAGGCAAACTATCCCCATGTTTTAGTTGCGTCTGCTCTGCCCATTGTAGCACAGTACTCAGCTCATCATATTCAGAGGAAGATGACCATATCGACTCTATGGGTACGTTGGCATTCATTTTGCTTCCTTTTTGGAGGAAAAGAAAATGTAAGGAAATAATAATTAACTACCGCTTTAAATTAAAATAGATTTTTCATGCACCTACACGGGAGCATTCACAATCTCCTCGAGGGTCGACATTACTTCATCTAAAAAAGTAAGAGAATGCCATGGAGAAATAAATTTAATTTTAAAATGTGAGAAAACTACTTTAATGTTATGAAAAATGGGGGAGGACCTTTCATGCGCCTACACTGGAGCATTCGCAATCCCCTCGAAGGTCGACACTACTAATTCCAAAACATGATGCATGATCCAAACTAAATGATATGACTAAACTAAATACTAAAAACGACTTCAAATGGCGTAAGAAAGGAAAAACAAAAAACAAAAGAAAGGGAAAAAAACAAAATAGAGAGACTTTTTTTTGACAAAAAAAACACCAACTTTCTCTTTCTAATGAAAGTTTCTTGTTTTGGCAAGACTTAAACTCCCCACCCTTTAAGAAAAAAAAAACAAAACAAAACAAAACAAAAATTGAACTCTTAAATTTTTTTTTTTTAAAAAAATAACCTCTTTGTCTTGACAAAATTTAACTCTTTATTTAAAAGAAAGTCCCTCTTTCAAAACAAAAATTAAGCTAAAAAAATGATTTTTTTTTTGGAAAAAAAATAATAATAAAAACTTAAACTCTTTACTTAAAAGAAAATTTTCCTCTAAACAAAAATTGAACTTTTACTTTTCAAAGATTTTTTTGTGTCTTGACAGAACTTAAACTCTTTAGAAGAAAGCTTTTTCAAACAAAGTCTAAACTTTTTTAAAGAATTTTAATTCTTGACAAAACTTAAGTTCTTTAAAAGAAAACATTTTTTTAAACAAAGTTTAAACTTTTTTTTAAAGAAATGAAGAACAAAAAAAAAAAAAAAAAGACAAGTGATACTAAGAAGAATGGACTTTGAAACCTATTTTCCATGATTAACCCTCTTATTCAAATTAATGATGACAATACAAAGTGATGACATGAGTATGAAGTGAGGTAGAGAAATTCTAACTCTAATGGATAAAAAGGTCCCCAAATTAATCCAAATGTTATAAAATAACAAATGAAGAACTAACTTGAGTGAGGATTTTTCATGCGCTTGCATGAGGGCAATTATATCCCTTCAAAGGTCGACACTACTACATCCTCGATCCTAATCCTAAAGGTAAAGCCCGGGTATAGAGTTGTGGTTGTGTGTGATGTGCATGACAATATAATATGTTCACACAAGTCACTCCAATATAATATGAAGATTAAATGTCTCACTAATTTCACCTTATCTTTTCATAAAGTAAGGATTTAATTTTGTGAGTGGGGTTAACCCATGACTTTATTATCATGTAGAAATTTCCTAATTAAGGAAAATTTTTTCCTCAAGAATTTGAAAATTATTTCAACTCCATCATAGGTTCTACATGAATTATTTTGTCTCATATTTGTTAAGTTACACTTTAACGACAAAATGTAAATTAACAATTAAGAGTGGTAAAACTGTTTCGATAAGGAAGAACATGATTTAATATTTTGAAAGCTTTTGAAAACTTAATTTAAAACCAAAACAAAATTGACCTCCAATTCAAATTTTCAAATCAAATTCAATTGGCTTTATGAAATGAAATTCAATTTTGAAAAAAAAAATTGAATAAGAAATTAATTTAAAAGTAAATTGAAGTTAATTTCAAAACAAAACCTTAGGTTAATTTCAAAACTTTAGGCTAAAAGTTTCCATAATCAAAGTTCTTTCTTTCAACTTTCCTCTCTCTTACCATTTTTCTTTAAAAAATAACTTGAGATTAGTTTGGAAAGTGTTGGGAAATTTAATTTGAAATTCCAAATTTAATTCAATTTGACATTAGTTTGAGCATACGAATCAAAATCTAATATGAAAATCATATGAACCTTCCAAATTAGAATTCAATTTAAGATTTTCTTAGGCAATGTTAAATTAAAAGATAATTTGAAATAGATAATTGAAATTCATGAAAGGAAAGAAAAAGAACAATAAATTGAAATTAACTTAAGATTTTGAATTTAAATCTAACATGAATTTCAAAGTTCAAGCCAATTAATTAGGATGAGGATTTTAATTGGAAATTGCAAAATTAAAATGAAAGAAAAGAGTAAAAAGGAAAAAAAAAATAAAAAAAAAAATAAAAAAAAAGTCAAATTTGTTATAAATACACCGTAAATGTATTAATAAATATCCATTTATGGGGCATTCAACCCCACTATTTTAGGGCTCTCCCCATGACTCTCCTTAACTTTAGGCACAAGACTCTCCCTCTCTTCTATTTTAGGTCTTTTAAGGTTTTAACCATCCCTATTGTATTAGTATAAATAGGGAGGTGTATGAAGGGTTAACAACAACACAATTGAATGCAATTACTTTGTTCTCTCTTTTCTCCCTTTGCTCTCTCAATTTCTCTCTTTGCTCTCTCAATTTCTCTCTTTGTGTTCTTATTGTTCTTCACATTTTATAACACGTTATCAGCACGAGTCTCTTCCATTTTTGTTCAATTGAAGGTAGGATTCATTTTACTTTGCATTATTAGTTGCAAATGTCTTCAGTACGTTTCACATATACAGTGTGTATGTATTATATATACCTCATATATACACTGTGTATTGAATGTTGACATCATATATTTTATGCAAGGTTAGCATGTTCTTTGTTATTATGCATACTATATGAGATTATTAAGTATCATTTTTGTTTATGATGATATTAACATTTGAATCATTTTTCTTGTTCATGATTCTATATTTGTCAATGATATATATGTTAATTATATTGTCCAAATAATTGAGATGTTGAAGAGTATGTTATAACCTCATTAGTTATTTAATAATCTAGAATATTTAATGCATATTCAATGAACATGATGCACATATATACATACACTGTATATATCTCAATTTTAAATCATGTGCATCTTCTAAACTTTATTACTTTGCTACTGTATATTGATCTCGTTAGTTTATGTATTTTTTGTTCAGTATAATTTTCACACGATTCTTTGTATATTTTATATCATGTGCATTTAATATATATACAGAGTATTTGCTATATTGTCACAGCTTTATATACAGAACATGTTATATATACTGTTATATATCTTATACAAATATTGGAACATGATGTTTACCGACAATTTTTTATTTGGGTTCCATACGTATGTTTGAATATATATATATATATATATTTTTTATGTTGATTAACTATTGAAATTCATAATAGACACATTTGCATTAGTTAAAATTTTCTTATGGCAAAGTTTGCAAGACTTGTATAGTAGTTAATTGCTCTTCCTAAAGTTAATTTTGATCTTATGCACACGAAGTTGCATAAAAATGCTTCTTTTGATTTAATGCACCTGAAGTTGCATCATTTTCAAATCAAGAATTGCTCATGATTAAATGCACCTGTAGTTGCACAAGTTTAAAGCTCACTTTAATTAAATGCACTTGTAGTTGCATAATTTTAATCAATAAGTGATTTTAAACAAGTGAGAATATGTTCAGAATAATGTTTAGCTTTCTTTTCAATTATAGAATATGCTCTTGTAGTAGCAATATTGAGAAAGAAAGTTTTAAATATTGTGATGAGCAAACACCATGTCTTCTTGAGATTAAAGCAATCAAATGAGCATTTGATAAAAAATCTTGAATCTCGAGCAATTATTTTAAGATCATTCCCTGAAGTGAATATTGTAATATCGAATAACTATGGTCAATGTCGAGATCATGATCAATAATAAAGGAAGAAGCAATTACTCTTCTAGTGGTCATCGTGGACCATTTGGAAAACCAAACATATATGGTTACTAAAAGAAAAGGTTTCATATTGTAGAGCATTAATTTTGTACCTGTTGTACGAAAATTGAAACCATGTGTGAAAGCAAACTTTGGAAATCTCCTGAAGAGATAATTAATCTTGGAAATATGAAATAGATGTTGCAAATTTCATTAAATCTGCTGAAGAGAAAATGAACATCATTAAATGAGCAACAAATGTTATATTAGATTATGTGAATATCCTTGTATTTAATGTTTAATTTATGTTTATTTATTAAGTTCCATTTTTATATTCAATTTCTTATTCTGGGGCTCATTATGTGTTGTTTTTATTTTACTGAAGAAACATGAATATTTCACATATTTTGGTTGACTCCAAGATGAACAATGAAGATTTATGCTTGGCAGATAGCACAACAACACACACTATCCTTAAAAGAAGGAAATATTTTTCAGAATTGACAATACTAGGAGCAAAAGTCAATACAATATCAGGTCCTGCAGACTTGATTGAAGGTTTTGGAAAAGCAAATATTATTTTTCCTAGAGGAACAAAATTTACAATTGATAATGTTTCGCTTTCTAGTAAATCAAAAAGAAACCTACTGAGTTTTAAATATATACGTGCTAATGGTTATCATATAGAGACTGATAAGAAGAATAATATAGAGTATCTTTATATTATATCTACTGTCTCGCATGAAAAACGTATATTAGAAAGGTTGCCTACTTTTTCTTCTGGATTATATTACACACATATTCGTGTTATTGAAATATATGCAACAATGAACCTGAAGTTCAATGATCCAAATATATTTTATGTTTGGCATGATCGATTGGGTCATCCTAGGTCAATAATGATGAGAAAGATTATTGAAAACTCACATGGACATCCATTGAAGAACCAGAAGATTCTTCAATCTAATGAATTGTCATGTGCTGCTTGCTCTCAAGGAAAATTAGTTATTAGACCCTCACCAGCTAAAATTGGGATTGAATCCCCCACATTTTTAGAACATATTCAGGATGATATATGCGGACCTATAAATCCACCAAGTGGACCATTTAGATATTTTATGGTTCTAATTGATGCATCCAGTAGATAGTCACATGTGTGTTTATTATCAAGTCGAAACCTTGCATTTGCAAGATTACTTGCTCAAATAATTAAGTTAAGAGCACAATTTCCTGATTATGTAATTAAGAAAATTCTTCTTGATAATGTGAGTTTACATCCCAATCATTTAATAATTATTGTATGTCAATTGGGATAAGTGTTGAACATCCTGTAGCTCATTTTCATACACAAAATGATCTAGTTGAATCATTTATAAAACGTTTGCAATTATTTGCTAGACCAATGCTTATGAGAACAAGGCTTCCAATATCTGTATGGGGTCATGCAATTTTACATGTTGCATCGCTTATACGCATTAGACCAGCAGCCTATCATAAATACTCTCCAATACAATTAGCTTATGGCCAGCAGCCAAATATATCTCACTTACGAACTTTTGGAAGTGCAGTATATGTTCCAATTGCTCCACCAAAACGTACTAAGATGGGTCCTCAAGGGAGGCTAGGAATATATGTTGGATTTGATTCCCCATCAATTATTAGATATCTTAAACCCCTGACGGGTGATGTATTTACTGCACGATTTGCAGATTGTCATTTTAATGAGACAAATTTTCCAACATTAGGGAGAGAGAATAAGAAGTTGGAAAATGAAATTACATGGAATGCATCATCATTATCTCATTTAGATCCTCGTACAGATCAATGTGAACTAGAAGTTCAAAAGATAATTCATTTGCAAAATATTGCAAATCAAATGCTAGATGCATTTACAGATGCTAAGAAAGTGATCAAGTCACATATACCAGCTGCAAATACACCATCGAAAATTGATATCCCGATGCAACACGCTAGAAGCGTGGTAGACCAATGGGTTTCAAAGATAAAAATCCTCGAAAAAGAAAAGTAGTCAATAATCAAAATGAATTAATTGATAATGTGGATATTCCAGAAGAAATCCCGAATGTGACTACTCATAAGAATATCGAAGGTGAAATACCTGAGGATAATAATAAAATTTTGATAAATTATGTAATGAATGAAAAAAGATGGAACCGGAACAATATAGTTGTTGATAACATGTTTGCGTATAATGTTGCTTACGACATCATTTCTGAAAATGATGATTATGAACCAAAATCTGTCGAAGAATGTCGACATAGAAAGGATTGGCTTAAGTGGAAAGAAGCAATCCAGACAGAATTAAACTCACTTTCAAAATGTGAGGTTTTTGGACCAGTAGTCCAGACACCAGAAGATGTCAAACCTGTGGGATACAAATGGGTATTTGTAAGAAACAGAAATGAAAAGAATGAGGTCACAAGATATAAAGCGAGACTTGTTGCACAAGGATTCTCGCAAAGGCCTGGTATTGATTACGAGGAGACATATTCTCCTGTGGTGGATGCAATAACATTGAGATATTTAATTGGCCTGACTGTGTATAAAAAGCTTGACATGCATCTTTTGGATGTAGTTACAACATATTTATATGGATCTCTTGATAATAATATCTATATGAAAATCCCTGAAGGATTAAATATACCATAGTCATATAATTCAAATAGTAGAGAATTATATTCGATCAAATTACAGAGATCTTTATATGGATTAAAACAATCAGGACAAATGTGGTATAATCGTCTGAGTGAATATTTATTGAAAGAAGGATATCAAAATAACCCAATTTGTCCATGTGTTTTTATAAAGAAATCACAGTCCGAATTTGCTATTATTACTGTATATGTTGATGATTTGAATATAATTGGAACTCCTGAAGAGCTTCCAAAGGCAATACAATATCTTAAGAAAGAATTTGAGATGAAAGATCTCGGGAAAACAAAGTTTTGCCTTGGCTTAAAAATTGAGAATCTAGCAGATGGAATATTTATTCATCAATCAACTTATATAGAAAAGATCTTAAAGAGATTTTACATGGACAAAGCACATCCATTGAACATTACAATGGTAGTTCGTTCACTCGATGTAAAGAAAGACATCTTTCGACCTCGAGAAGATAATGAAAAACTTCTTGGTCCAGAAGTACCATATCTTAGTGCAATTGGTGCACTGATGTATCTTGCTAATAATACACGACCGAATATAACATTTTCAGTAAATTTATTAGCTAGATATAGTTCTTCTCCAACAAAAAGACATTGGAATGAAGTTATGCACATCCTCCGTTATCTTCGAGGAACAATTGATCTGAGTTTATTTTATTCTAATAAATTACATTTTGATCTAGTCGGTTATGCAGATGCAGGTTATTTATCTGACCCACATAAAGCTAGATCTCAAACAGGTTATTTATTTACATATGGAGGATCTGCTATATCATGGCGATCTATGAAGCAAACAATAACAGCTACTTCCTCAAACCATGCTGAGATCCTGGCGATTCATGAGGCTAGTCGAGAATGTGTATGACTAAGATCAATGACTCAACACATATGTGAAACATGCGGATTGTCCTCTAACAAAGATTGTCCAACAAAATTATATGAAGACAATACAACAATACAAAATGTATAGCCCAAATCAAAGGAGGATACTTTAAAGGAGATAGAACGAAGAATATCTCACCAAAGCTCTTCTACACTCACGATCTTGAAGAAAATGGCGATATCACTGTTCAACAAATTTCTTCAAAAGACAATTTGGCAGACTTATTTATGAAGGCATTACCTACTGCAGCATTTGAGAAGTTGGTGCATAACATTGGAATGCGACGACTCAGAGATCTCAAATGATGTTTTCATGAAGGGGAGTAAATATACTGCACTCTTTTTCCCTTCGCTATGGTTTTTCCCACTGGGTTTTCCTAGCAAGGTTTTTAATGAGGGAGTTGTTAATGTATATAAATATAATGTACTATTTTTCCTTCACTAGGGTTTTTCCCATTGGGTTTTTCCTAGTAAGGTTTTAATGAGGCATATATTTCATATACAATGGATAACTAAGGGGGAGTGTTATAAATACACTGTAAATGTATTAATACATATCCATTTATGAGGCATTCAACCCCACTATTTTAGGACTCTCCCCATGACTCTCCTTAACTTTAGGCACAAGACTCTCCCTCTCTTCTATTTTAGGTCTTTTAAGGTTGTAACCATCCCTATTGTATTAGTATAAATAGGGAGGCGTATGAAGGGTTAACAACAACACAATTGAATGCAATTACTTTGCTCTCTCTTTCCTCCCTTTACTCTCTCAATTTCTCTCTTTGTGTTCTTATTGTTCTTCACGTTTTATAAAAAAAATCAAATATTTTTTTTAAAAAAGTAAACAGAAAGGATAAAATAAAGTAAAATAGCAAAAAAAAAAAATCAGCTTTTTAGGAAAAGTAAATAAGTAAAAAATCAAATAAAATAAAGGAAAAAAAAAAACATTAAAGGGAAAAAGCACATGGGACCCACCACCTTTTCTCTCTCCCCCAACCTCTTCTTCTTCTTCACGTTTTCCAGCTCCTTCTTTTTTTTTTGTTTTTTTCTTTTGTTTGCAGAGGAGCTTCACGGTTGGGACGGGCGGCGGCGGCACGAGTCGTCGACAGCAGCGGCGGTGTGGGTCCTCGACGGCGGCGGCGGGGTTTGGGTCTTTAAAAATTCTTCTCAAACTCACTCCCTCTCTACCACTTCTTCAATTTTTCTCAAAATTCCTTCTCAAAATTTCTTCACTCTCAAGCTCAATCTTACTCCTTCAACTTCCTCTCTTTTTGTTGTCTCCCTTTTATCCTCCATCTCCCCCCCTTTTATTCTTGAAGGCTTTACTAATCTGGGGAGGAAGATGGATGAGAAGATTGTGGAAAAAGCCATGGAAATGGCTTTAGAATAGGGAAAGAGAGGAATGAGGGAAGAAGAAATGGGAAAGAAGGAGAGTGGGGAGGGGAAAATAATAATAATAATAATAATAATAATAATAATAATAATAATAATAATAGAATAAAATAAAATATAAAATAAATAATAAAAAACAAAAAATAAGATAAAAAATACAATAAAAACAAAATAAAATAAATGAATAAAAAGAATAATAATAATAACATGAAATGAGATAATAAAATAATAAAAAAAATAAAAGAGAGAATTATAAAATAAAAAGAACAAAAATAATAAAGATAAACAAAACTATATAAAAAAAATAATTAAAAAAAAATTAATGAATTACATTACAACAAAATATATTCCGGTCAAGGCCTCAAATTCGAGATTAAATTTCTCCAAATTTAATTTGGATAAATCATAAACTTTATTAAAAATCGAGCCGGACTAAATACGGTGTCTACAGATGTTACGATTCTTTTTATTTTCCGCTACTGTTTCAAAACTATCTCTGCTAGGGGTGCAAAGAACCGAACCGAACCGCTAAACCGAATCGAATCGGTCCGGTTCGGGTCAGTTCGATTCGGGTTTTAAGTTTATTTGTGACCGAACCGAACCAAACCGAACCGATTCGGTTCGGTTCGGTCCTTGCATATTTTTGGCCCGAACCGATTTACGCACACGTAGAGTTAGGGTTTTGATTTACGCAGACGCAGACGCATAGTTACTCAGTCGCATCTTCTTCTTTTTCTCACATCACAGTCGCCGTCTTCGTGCTCGTTCCTTGCAGCATTTTCTTCGTGCTCGTTCCTTGTAGCATCTTCTTCGTGCTCGAAGCTTCCGCCAGTCGCATCTTCTTCTTTTTCTCGCTTCAAATTTTTGGTCCTCACATCGGAGTCGCAACTTTGCTCGTTTGGAGCAGATTTTTGCCCAAAAACAACGCCCAGATTCTCGTCGTCTCTGATATCGCCGGTGAGGCCCCATTTTGTTCGAAGAGAGAGCTTTTCTTCTGCCTCTGCTCTCCGATCCTTCTCGACGACGGTAGAAAGGAAAATTAATTAATTCCAGAAACCCATCTTCCTTCTTCGCTCCTCTTCCCTGCAGTTTCTCCTCGCCAAAGCCCAAGCCGAGGGCCTCTCACTTCAACTCCTTGCAAATTTAGGTAAAAGGGCTCTTACTTTTGCTTGGATCTGCAACCCACTCTTGCTTTTTGTGGGTTCTTTTTCCTTTTGGGTGAAATGGGACAGTGTAATTGATATCCACGCATTTGTGTTGTTTATTTCTGCTGAATGTTTTTGTTCTAAGGTTCAAACCTTTTCTACTGAAGAGAGAGTTTAATGACTGTATCTGTATGAGTTTTCAAATGTTATTACCATTTCTTGCTTCAAACCTTTTCTCTAAACATGTATTATGCTGAAATGAGAACCTTTTGGTGAATCTTCCAATAAAAAGTGGTACATAGAAAAATCATAAGCATCAAGTTTACAGTAAAAAAAATGTGTATAAAATTTATATAACTTCTTAGTGTTGCAATTCAAAGTATTCATTGTTTATTGTTTGTAGGAGGATTTGTAAGGTGTAAACTTGTTCATCCCTTGCTTTGAGTTGGATGGCTCTAGCTTCTTCACAATATCACTATTGAGTGTTATACTTTTAGGAGTTTTTTTTTTTTTTTTTTTTGTTTCTTTTTTAAAAATAAAGTTTGTTTGTATATAAGTTAAAAGAAGTGGAGCCATTCAACTTCTTAAATGTGCAGCTCAAAAACAAGCTTTTTGGATCATAAATGTGGCTTGGTGCTTAGTCTTTGTTAGCCAAGCGCACACAATGTCAGAATTGTGAAAAAATAAACCAAGAAAATTTAGGATGGAATATCTGTTGCTAGAATAAACTTGGCAGAATGAAGAAACTTCAGCGAGTGTGGGGTGAATATAAGCACACACTTATTTGAAGTAGTAGTACCCATATAACAAGTCTTTTCTTTACTATGATCTCAGTGACTTTGGTTTCTGTTTTGTTTCTGCTTAGTGATTTTATCTTCATGCTGCAGCTGGACACTTTGAATGAGAAGATAGTTTCTGGTGGTTTAAAGTTTCATCTTTCTTTATATGGCTAGGTAGTAGTACTTGCTATCTTTTAAAATCATTTTCCTTTAATATTTCCTTACTGGTGAAAGATAATTTACTTCAATATTCTTTCCAGAGACTGATGTCAAAGACTGAAGAAAAAGGTAATTCTCAAAATTCATTTGGGGTAATGCTTTAATATCTTTACTTGAATTAGTGCTTGAAGTGCTGATGTAACTAAGATGATTATACTACCATGTGTCTTTTAAGTTTTTGCCATCTCTTGTTTTAACAGATGGTCGCGACCTCAATGGCTCTAATCTGAAACAGAGGGTACTGGTTTCTCTTTGATTCTTAAAGCACTTATTCACTATATCTTTGATTATTTTATTTAATTAGTTGAATTCCTCCTTATGTAAATTTCATTGTGTTGGCAGTCTGGGGCTGAATTAGTTTCATCGGCTGCATCGAAGTAGGTTATTTGAATTCTTAATTATCTATTCTATTTTTTTCCTAACATAGAATTGGTTGCTCAACCATGAACAATGTAAAAATTAATTGTCAGAAATGAATTGTTGCGAGCTATGGACTTGAGGCTAACAACATTGAATAAGGATTTAATGGCATCATTTGAGAAGGCTTGCGGTGCAACCTGCAGTTCTAAAGAAATCAGTCATTTAGCAAAGTTTACGGAATATTGTGGTTTCTGTTTTGTTTCTGCAAAGTTTATTGGGGTGAAATATAGTTTCTTTACTATGATCTCAGCTCCAGATTACATACGTTGATGAGAAGATTCGGATGACCCGTTTTGTCTAACTCTGCTTTTTTTACAGTCTTCTTGTTTGCGTTTCTGCTCTGTTTGTGTAAATGTAATTGTTAATGTATGTGTGAGTTTGAGATTATTTAGTTGAACTGATGGAGGTGGAGCTGAATTAGTTAGTGTTCTGTGTACGGAGGCCTTTGAAGCTTTGGATTATGCTTAAATTTAGGCTTCTCTGACATTGGAGGGTTGGGTTTTGGGTTCAAAGGAAAAATTGTGGTTTCAATTTTTGTTTACTTGAATTGAAAAGTTGTATTTGGTGGCTGTTGAATTCTTGATATTAGAAGGTGATAATCTAGAGAAGCTTTTTCCAAGCTCGGGTTTCAAAATTGGGAGTGTAAAAGTTGAAGGTAAATTATTGATATTAGTGGCTGTTGTATTTCCAATTCCATGAAGAATAAAACCCAGTTTCCCAAGGTAAATGTACCATATTCATTCAAGATTTTCCAAAGTAAACTCAAAGAGCAAGAATTAAAAAAAAAAAAACGTGGATGACCCGGCCCGACTCGACCCGGGTCGGGTCACTCTGGACCGGTTCGGGTAGGGTCGGGTCAGACCGTCTGTACAACCGACCATGGGTCGGGTCGGGTCGGTTGTCCGTACAACCGACCCGACCCGGAATTTTTACAGCCCTAATCTCTGCTGATGTAAATCTTTATTTTTATTTTTAATGAAATCTATCTTTTGTTTGTTTTTCATGGCACATCTGAGTATATAACTAACTTATTTTCTTCTGAATTTTTGGAGTCTGAACTAGCTAGCTTAGATTAGATCAAGGTATTCTGATTTTCAGAAACCTTTTGCTTGAGCATTCCTCCTAGCCTAGTCGTAGCTGCGCCAAAAAGTTTTGAGGTAGCATTGTCGTATTTGATCCACCTTAAGCTTAGTTCTAGTCCCGCGCTCAGTTTAAATTCAAAGAAAAAATTAAGTTTTGGGGAGTTGGTGATGTGTTAATAATTCATTGGGGACAATGAATAATTTAAGTTTGGGGGACTTAAAGGCACTCCTCTTGTTTGCTCCGAGCATTCCTTTCCTTCATAATTTTTCTAGGTTGTTGAGTAACCATGGACATTTGTGATACCCATAGTTTGTCTTTGCGTCAAAAGATGGCCTAGGAAAGTACTGAAAAATAATGAAAAAAGGTATGTGCTCGAAAGAAAAGAAAAGGAAAAGATTTTGCTGAAAGACTTTTGAAGGATGAATGATGATCTGACAGTTCTCTATCTCCCAAGGCTTAGGTGAGCTTCATCATAACATGTTGCCATTCTGAGAAACAAGAGATAGATAACTAATGATTTCTTGGGGTTTAGCAATGAGTGTTTAGCCTAGTTGGTGAAGCTTGAAGGCAAGGGTATTCTGCATCATAAAATAGGTCATCCCGTGCATAAGAGTTTATGACTATAGGGCTGCTCTAAGTCTGAAAAAAAAGAAAGTAAAATCCCCTTAAATTTATGAAAATCTTTTAATGTAGCTGGGTTGTGGTAGTTCTTAGGATTGAGTTAAATGTGGTGATTATTTGTTTAATGCTGAAAGAACTATTTTGTTGCGGCAATGCATGGTTTTGCAAGTTGCATAGGTAAAGGAAGAAGATAGTGTCGAATTATCTGTTTTGATTGAGTTGTGTTATGTCCATTGTTCTGAATTTTTGAGAATGTGAGTTGGTATTGCTTGGGACGAGCAATAGTTTAAGTTTGGGGGTGTGATAACTCTCCAAAAGGGAGTTATTTATACCCTATTATCTGATGATTTATATGTTAATTGTGCCATTTAGATATGTTTATTGTATGGATTCATTGCGTTTTAGCCTAATTATAAGAATTGATGCTTGAGAGTTTCTTTTGCAGGAAAATGTAAATGTTGAACAATTTAAGGGAGCAAAGTCAGTGATCCAGCAAAATATCAGCAAAACGGGCCACGTGAGCTGCACGTGATTCATTAAATGAGGTGGCGTTTTCAACATAGATCTCGGATTTATCAGACTTGGGAAGTGTTCCATGTATCATATTTGACCTAATTAGGTTAAGCCTCATCTTATAAATAAGAGTAGCCGTATGAAGTCAATTCATTCCATCTTTTGGAGGTCGATTAGAGATGAAGCCGATTTGAGACTCAAGAAGACAATTTTGTGAATTCTCTCAAGGAGGATTAGTACTTTCTTGTAGAATTTATATTATGGATGTGCTTTATCAGATTGTAACGTGCTTTATGTAACGCCCCGTACACTTCTGGTGTTAATTAAATTCCATAGATATAGTCAAATTTTATAAAATTATTATTTGGCTTGTATTGTGGGAATTTTAATTATAAACTAAGGTGTTTAGGGAAATTAACGTGTTTAAATCTCTCCCGAAAACTCATTGGACTTGGTCTGAGTTGGTTGAGAAGCTTAAGCGTTATAATTTAAATTATACGCTGAATAACGGATGTCGGTTGTGTGGGTTTCTATTTTTGGGCTTTTGATAAATAAGGAAAAGAAGGAAAGCCCTAGAGTTTCATCTCTTCATTCTATCTCTCCATCTCTCTCTTCTTGTGGCCGTGAGTTCCCAGTCCCTTTGCCGTTTGCTTCAGCCAGCCGCCGTCCATCCCTCCTAGCCGAGATCTGTAGCAGCACCGCCGCCCTCCTCGTCCAGCCGCCGTCACCGTCCAGATCGTGTCGTCGTCGTTGTGGAGTCGCGCGGATTTCTCCCTCTCTTCGCGCGCGGGTCGTCTCTTCTCGTGGGTTGCTGTCCACGATCTCTCTCTCTCTCTCTCGCTCGGTGTTGCGTGGTGGCCGTTCAGCCGCCGCCTAGTCGAGTTGCCGCCGCGTGGGTTCTCTTCCCGCGCCGTTTCCTTCTCTATCCGTGCGTTTTTTTCCAAGAAAAGTCATGGGTAAGTCTCTTCTCCCTCGATCTAGTTGATTTGAGGCCCGATCTAACTCCCTCGTGTCTGTATTGGTTAGTTCTTGCGCGAACAACAGCTCGAAACATCGTCTCCTCCGTGTTTCAGCGTTAAAAATCGTGGGTAAGCCTTTTCCCTTTCCTTTCCATGTGGTTTAGGGCCGCTTGACTATCCCGGTAAGTTTGAAAACGCTAGCTGGAACTGCCCAGCAATTCGGAGCCCCGTCGACCTCGTTTTAGTCAATTCCGCCTCTGTCCAGCAGTGTTTCGGCACTGCTTGACTATCCCGGTAAGTTTAAACGCTTACCCATGTTCTGTTGGTGCTTAGGATTAAATACCCATTCATTTGAGTGCTGGAATTTATGCCTTGATGTTGAATTTCTGATCTGCAGCGCCGTTTTTGCTCAGTTTGTGAGTGGTTCGGCGTCAATTAGCTTTCCGGTAAGTTTTGGCCCTTACCCATTCTTGTTTGGAGCTTTTAGTAGAATGCCCATTCGTTTTAGGTGCTGAAAAATTGAGTTGTGTTTGATTTTCTGATCTGCAGCGCTAGCTCGCTGATTGTGGTTTGTATAGCCCGTCTAGCGTTGGAACGGGACCGTTTGGGTAAGTTTCCTTGCTGTCCCTTAGTCTATAGCGTTGAGTTTGCTGCCCCTTTAGTTGTTCTAGCCTTAGTAGCATGTTTAGATTGTTACCCATTTATTACCTAGGCCTTATTTGCATTGCCTAAGCTTTAGGAGCTCTTAGAATGTCGTTCATGCGTTTTTGGTGGTTGTTGCTTGCTGTCCAGTGGCTGTATAGCCTTAATATCGTCAACTAACAAATACCCACCGCCCATAACGCCTTAGACGTGGTTGCCCATGGTTTAATGGCGTTGGGATTTCAATTTGGGTTATGTTTAGATGCTGTCCAGTAAGGAAATAAACTGTTATGGGTTCAGTTTCGCCTTTAGCATCTTGTTTTAGGGTGCTTTCCTTTAGTATAGACTTCCTTTAATGATTGGTAGTTTGTTTGTAGCTGGAAGCTCGTTTTGGAGCGAAGCTGGAGCGAGTCTGTGCAGTTCCAGCTAGCGTTGGTAGTAAAAGCATTTGTAAGTAGTTTCTACTTGCTGGGTTGTGTTTGATTGCATGAAGCATGTTTGTTTGTTTTCTTGCTTTATCTTTATACTTGCGAGAAATATGATCTACTGTGTTGTTCCGTGTTGTATTGCTCGTGATGAGCGTAGATTGTGTTTTGCTTGTGATAAGCATGTTTTGTTGAGTTGGATATACTACAATGCTTGAGATGAGCGTGTTTGTTTAGTTGCTTGAGATAAACATGTCTTGTTGTGTTGTTGTTAAAGCATCTTCTGTTGTGTTTGGCATGACGAGGTGTTGCATTTTAGCATGATGGGATGTCGTGTTAAGCATGTTTGGTTAGGCTACCATGTGTCACGGGAAGTGTAGCATGAGTCTAGCGGTAGCGTTGCATGGCGCGTAAATCATGTGTAGGTGCGTAGCGTGGGGCGTAATTCACGTGATTGGTTTAGCGTACTATGGCGCGTAATGCATGCGAGCGGTTTTGCGTAGCGTGGCGCATAATGCACGTGTATGGTTGCGTAGTATGACGCGTAATGCATGCGAGTGGTTTGCGCAGCCTGGTGCGTAATTCACGTGTTGGTTTGCGCAGCATGGAGCGTAATTCATGTGTTAGGTGCAGAGCATGACGTGTAAATCATGTGTGGTCTAGTATAGTGTGGGTGCATAGTGTGGGAAGCATATGCATGATATGGTTATTCGTTGCTTGTGAACATGATGTGGTTTATATTGCTTAGTGAGCATGATGCGCTTTTATTGCTTTTTGAAGCATGTTGTATGCATGTGGGAAGCATGCTGATTGCCATTGTTTGTTGTTTGTGATCTGGCTCGTGTGAGCTACTTATCAGTACCGTGGTTGTACTGATACCCCCTTCCCCACCTTCCCCCCAACATTTTAGATGTTGCAGGTATCAAGGATGATCCAGACCTTGGCGGCGAGGAGGAGAACTGCGAGGAAAAATTCCTAGGGTGTTGGTTTCTGTTTTATGTTTTACTTAGTTGCTTGGTAGATAGTTTGAGCTGTTTTGATTTGTAGTTCTGTGATGGTGAGGGATTCACCTAAGAATGGTTGAGTTTATGAACTAGACTTGTTGGTTTTGGTTAAGTTTAATAATATGTATAGCTAGTGGACTAGCTCTTTTTGTTAATAAGTTGTCTTTATGTTCCGCTGCATGGTTTTAGCTTATTGCATGTATCGAAAGGGTTTGTCTCGTTTAGAGGAGATAGGTTTGTGAAATCTGGCTGAAGTTTGGTGGAGTTTGGCTTTCTTTGCATATTTAGAAGTGTTAAAAGTTTTTAGCAGGTGTTGTAAAATTTTGGGATAACCAGTTTTACGTCGTTATGCTGCCGAAATTTTCAGTACATTCGGTTTAAAGAGAGTTGTCCTAGTTGCTTAAGAGTCTAGAGTGAGTAGTAACGTCACTAGGCTGTAGGTTGGAGGACCTGGGGCGTTACACTTTATGTTTACTTTTATGAACTAATTTATTTTAGGCATGGGTTAAGAACGATGTAGTTGCAATCTTTTATGAATCTGGAAATTCTATTTGGTCTTGAGCGTCTTGATTATTTATTGAAGTTTATTTTTATTATGTGTCTGCCTAGCCAGTTGGAATGTATAACTTCTCTTAGTTTCAGGGATGATTTAAGAGTTGTGTGACATTTAATTACATTAGACTGTTAATAGTTGGTGGACGCCAGCAGTTGAGTTGGGGATAACCAATTGCCTAATGCATGATCGGTAGAACTTTATTGGAGTTGAAACACATTCCAAAAAATCCGGAGTTCCGGGAGGATCCTGCTAATAAGACTGCATGAGATTGCCTGATCAAAAGAATTGTTGGATCATTTCTATGACAACTACAGAAGTCTTAACATGTGACTGTTTCCATTATGTTTTCTCTATTCGTTTATGTTTTCTGTTTTCTCATTTATTTTGTTGTAGCATGTTAAAACCCAATCAATTTAACCAATTTTGAAATCACTAAGAACTAATTAAAATTGATAGACTGAGGCTATTCAAAACCCTGTGGATACGATAAATACTTATCACTTGTTGCGGATTGTGTATGCTTGCACAGTATTTTGGAGTAAATTTGACCTATATTTTTAACCACTCCAGAAGGCAACATCTATATCAATGACTATCACAGATAAAATTTATCACTGATAGTCACAGATAGAATTCTATCAATGACTTCACCGATAGAATAAAGGGCAAAACGAAAATAATAAAGTTTTATTTTACAGATTTGTCATGTTTGCAAATTTTTAAAAATTTTGCTATATTTGCAAATAGGAAAACATATATTGCTACCCATTACAATTATCCTAAAAAAAAACATATGATTTTAATGGCTGCAAATACATGCATTCAAGACGCAAGAAATACCATGTATTTAAATTTAAGGAACAAAGTCTAATTTAGATTTTAGGTATTAAGATATGCAAATATAAAAAATCTTCATAGTATGTTGTTATTCAATTCTTATTGAATATCTTTGTAGCATTGAACCATAGAAATACATTGTACTCAATCGATAAAGAGTATGACAATAAGAGTGTCAACCTGTATTTCTATTTTTCTTTTAGATTCTATTGCTCTAGTAAGAATACTATGTCTACTAAAATAAAGGGTAAGTTACTAACTTCAAAAATATTCTGATATCCATATTTGATCCCATAACAAAACAGAATCACATTAGAAATCACTACGCCAAACTAAACATATATAGATAGGAGCACATCGATAATGACAACTTGTAAGGTCGGTGCAATTTTTTTTGTGCTCTTGTTGGTAAGCTTTGCAACTCCTCATCTTCCGTCAAAGAAACATACATTTTTGGGCATCACAGTATTGATAGGCTAAGATATCAAATGCAAGGTGAGATGGTAATTTGTGCCTCTTTCTTTCTTAGAACCACACAAATTACACTCCTTATAACCTCACTACTTCAATTCCTAATTCCCCCAATTCTTCATCTATTCATTGTTTTTTGGTTACTGCCCAGAAAGAAGTTGTATCAACCTCACATGAACACACTAGAATATGATATGGCCATGGAATGAATAGATGAAGAAATAGATGTTGAATCATGGGAATACCTCACTCTTGCAAGTACCAGAGGTGATAGACTTAATTCTCTTGCTCTTGCAACTTATCGAAGTGGATTAATCAGCAATTGTACATTGGTACAGTCAATGGCATAAGTACAGTCACGTGATAGACACGATCTGGTCATTTTTCACCCGATTTTATTTTGTCTATGTTTCTAAACTAGCTTATTTTTAATGGCCATTTACAAGGAATACTCTAATTCTTATGGGGTCGAATATTTTGGACCAATTCCCACAGGAGGTCTTTTAGCCTATTCTCTACTCAACGAGCTTGGACTGGCCCTTATGAGTGGCAAATCCTTTATCAATTCTTGAACTATATCGTGTAACTTAGTTGATATTTTCATCCTCAACAAATATAGAGATAGATTGAAAATTCTTAACTAAAACGAAGATAAGAGGACACTTCTACCGTATGTTGCCCCATTATCATCTCTGGAATTTAATAACATAATTGAATTCATTTTAAATTTCAAAATACATAATTGAAAATTTTTAAACATTCAAAGACTAAATTACTAGACAAAGTGAGCATAGCTTAGTGGTAATTGAGATATACCTTAAATCAAAATGTTAGAGGTTTGAATCCTTCTACCCTCAAATGTTGTTGAACTACAAAAAAAAAAAAAAAAAAAAATACTAAAATTACTAAATATGGACAAGTTTAGAAACTAATTTTATAATTTAGCTTATTATTTGGATAAAATTAGAATTTAGTCCTTATGGTTTAAAAAGTTAGAATTTTGTCCATATGATTTGTTATAACTTCATAAATAGTTCAAGTTGTTAAAAACCACTAATGGATTGAATACCTGACAATTAGCTATCCTAACACGTACTCAATTCATTACTGGCCTCTAATGGCTTCATTAGTGGCTTCTAACGGTAAAGATTATTTATGAGATTTTATCAAACCATAAGGATGGAATTCTAACTTTTAGAATCATAGGGACTAAATTCTAACTTTCTCTAAAGTATGGAGACTAAATTTGTAATTTAACCTTTCATTTAATAAATGCTCTTTTTGGTTGGTTATTTCTAAAAGAGCCTATCCATTAGTCGAATTAGTGTGTTCAAAATTAACCAAAATCTGAACCGGCGACCAAAACCGATCGAATCGACATCGATTGGCCGGTCTGATGAACGGTTTGGTCGGAATCGGTTTAAGATTTAAAAAAAATGACCATCAGTCGATCGGTTTAGCTTAAAAGTTCAAAAACGAAAAACCAATCGACCCCCAAATAAAACCAACGGTTACAATTTGTAAGCATTAAATAATTTGCAGAAATCAGTGAAACCACCTTGGAAAAACCATCAAATACTTGTGTTTCTCCAAGATGGTTTTAGTACTTTATTATTTTAAAAAAATAATAATAATTACATCTCACATCCATCATTTCTTTTTTTCTTCTCTCCTTTCTTTTCTCTCTCTTTCATTCCTCTTTCCTCCGTTTCTTCTTCCATGGATCTCTATTTCTTTTCTTCTCTTCATCATCTTCTTCTCCCTTTCACTCTTCCTTTTTTTTTTTTTTTTCCTTTCTCTCTTCTCTTCTCCCATTCTTTTTTCTTCCCTTCTCTCTTTTCTCACACTCCTAAACATGAAAAGCATATTGTTTTCGTTCTCTCTTTCTCTTTTCTCCAACTGCTCTCCCTCAATCTTGCATCTCCGACCGACTAATATCAACCGACTGTCTGATTGGTTGGTCGATCGGTGCTACAAATCCACCCAAAATCGAGCACCACCGACCGACGTAAACCGACCTATCGGTTTTCGACGTCGGTTTGAGCTCAAAACCGACGTCGGTTTGAACTCAAAACCGACGTCAGCCGACCGATAAACACCCCTAAGTCGAACATGAATAGTTGTTTCTTCTTTGATGAAATATGTATGTTACACACATTTAGGACATTTGTAGCTATAAATACAAGTAGTTAACCATGTTATTTAGTGGACAATACAAGCCTAACTTATTGGATAAATCCCCAATTACCATCTTACAGGTTGATGGTTCAATTCCCACCCCACAATTGTTGAACTCAAAAAAACAAAAAAAAAAAACACATCGTAAAGTTAAGCTAAGAACGACAAAACAATTACCAACACGGGCATAACTCAACTGGTATAAAGTGTATATCATCGACCAAAAGGTTAAAGGTTCGAATCCCCCACCCCACATTGTCAAAAAAAAAAAATGGAGGCTCCAAGTGTGGCCAATATGTTCATAAAATTGAAATCTGAATATCGATATCTAAGTCCTGTTTGATAACAATTTCGTTTTTTGTTTTTGGTTTTTGAAAATTAGGTCTATCAACTCTACTTTTACCCACAAGTTTCTTTGTTTTGTTATCTACATCCATTCATTGTTTTCAAAAACCAAGTCAAATTTTAAAAATTAAAAAAAGTAATTTCCAAAAACTTGTTTTTGTTTTTAGAATTTGACTAAGAATTCAAATGCATCCTTAACAAAGATGAAAAATCATTGTAAGGAATTTGAAATGAAACAAACATAGTTTTAAAAACAAAAAACCAAATGGTTATCATTCGGGACTTTAATCTTTGGTCACGCATGCATCGACTATTATTGCAACGCCCATAATTTATCAAAATTTCAAATTTCTTAAGTTTGGAGTTAAATTGAGTTAAGAGGGAAATTTGAAAGTTGAAAATGGGAGGAAAATTCTAAAATTAGGGCTGGAGTGGCATTTTTGTAATTACATTGATGTTTAAGCCAACCAACCTTAAAACCCCTCTTTTAAGGAAGAGCACGCAGCCCTAGGTCTGACTTCTTCATCCCATTCTTCTTCTTCCTCTTGTGTTGTTCGACTTTCTTCTTCTTCCTCTTGATTCCAGCCGCTCTTCTTCCTCAAGCTCCTCACGGGTTGTCTCCTCCGGCGTTTCTCTCCAGCAACCTCGACGACAACACTCCCTCCCCCTCGTTTAGCAGTCGGCAGTCACGTTCCAGCAGACCCACTCAGACAGAAGTCCACGACGGCAGCGCGATGGGTCTTCTCCTTCAGCGACAGTCCCCTTCGCGTCGGTCTTCAGCGGTAAGGGCGGCGGCAGGTTGTATTTTTCGTCCCCTGCCCTTTTCATTCAATCCCTCTCTCTCTGCGTGCTCGGTCTTCAGAAGTGGGTGCGAGGTGCGGCAGTTCCAGCATCAATCTCACGTGGACAGTAGCGTTTTCTTGCGTGGCTGTTCTTCTGTGACTGTTTCCGGCGGGCGGTGGCCCTAGTGGCTTGTTTGGTGGTGTTTCTTCTAATGATTTAAGAGTGGGCCGGTAGCGTTGGTGATTTATTTTAGGTTGGAGCGGAATTGAAGGCCCCGAACAGCGAGCGACACTCTGTTTTAGCGTGATTGAAGGCTTCGAAGCTAAGGAGTTAGTTTTGCAAAAGTAGTTAAGTCAAGGTAAGTAACTTACTATTGAATCCTTTTTAATTGAGTGCAAATATTTGATTTTCTAAAATATTTGTGTTTATGAGTGCTTCTTGAAGTTTATTATGATTATTAAAAGCATGAAAATTGAGCATGACAATTTTTTATGTCAATTATGTATGAGTTTATGAAAAGTTATTGAAAGCATGAAATTCATTATCATTGCTTGCTTTTGTTGATGTTTAAAATAGTTGAGTTGGTGGTCTCTCAAAATTCCATTAAAGGAATGAGTTTAAATTAGTGTACATGAAATGATGTACATTCGGAAGATGCCTACACAGGGCTTAGGGACATGAAATTGATGTATGAAATTGACGATCTTGAGGTTTTGTGAAATTGACGGCCTCCGTAAGAGACATATGAAATTGATGTGTCTAGGATTTGCATGAAATTGATGTATATTTTCTCTCTAATTAAAGTTTAAAATAAAGTTTAGTGCCACCAAATTTATATTTGTTGTTGATTTTTAAAATGTTTTTAAAGCGTGACACAACCTCAATAGTAGGGTCACTTACTGAGTATTTTAAAATACTCATTCTTTTCAAAAATATTTTTTTCAGGTATAGGCAATGGCAGGTGAAAGGCGATTGATGAGAATCCGAAGGGCAGCCATAAGGGAACTATTTTGAATTTCACTATTTTGAATTTCATATTTTACTTTTCTTCCGCTTTAAGAACTATGTTTTACTTTATTGTAAATTTGTTTGAGAAATTTTCTAGAGGTCATGTACATTTTTATTTTAGAAATTATTTAAAATCTTTAAAATCTTTAATATTAGGGATACCGAATAAAAATTTTGTTTTAAAGTTTTTACTTAAAATAAGTGTTTATGTTTCAAAATATTTTTATTTAAAAAGGCCTCCAAAGCATGCATTGTCGTAACGGCTTATTAAAAAGTCGGGTCGTTACAATTAACTATTAAGGTAGTCAAGAAAGATTTCAAGGATGATGCAATAAATTTAGAAAGTGGAAAGGAGGTAATTGGGCAAAGGACGACATTATAAAATGTTTGGGATAATGGAATGATTGCCTAAGGAGGTTTCAAGGACAATATTCTAATATACTTAGAATCAAATAATAATTTGAGAGATTAATCGACAGTTAAAACAACAAGAGTATTAGAAGGTTAAACTTATATCCATTTAGAGGGGTGAGAGAAATAAGTGCTAGACATGTTACCTTTACCTCTAGGAGATTAAAATTTATGATTTAAGAATTTTAGGCCCCATCTAACCATGATTTCATTTTTAGTTTTTTAGGGCTCGTTTGATAACGTTCCTGTTTTCTATTTCTTGTTCCCGTTTCTCCTTTTTTAAGAAACAAACTTGTTTGATAACTCATCCATGTTTCTTGTTTCTAAATTTCTAGAAACGTTTCTAAAAAGAGGCCAAATTTGAGAAACTACAAAAAGTTGTTTCTCAAATTTTGTTTCTGTTTTTTTTTTCTATCTTTCATGCATGTATCGATCTCTCCCTCCCATTCCTACACCAATCTCTTCTCTTCCTCTAATTTTTTTAACCACTTCCTCGTTTTTTTTAATATTTTCCGTTATTTCGTTTTTTTAAAATTTTTTTTTCTTTTTTCCGTTATTCTTTCTTTTTTATTTTTTTTATTATTTATGTTATTTCTTTCCTTTTTTCCTTTATTTATCACCTCCGCCGATCTCTGTCTACCGGCCGCCACTGACCTCCACCGACCGACCGCCATCGTTGACCTCCGACTATCGGTCGCTGCCGACCTTCGCTGACCAGCCGCAACTGTCAACCTCCGACTATCGGTTGTCCCCGACCGATCGTTACCGTCGACTACCAGTCGCTGTCGACCTTCGACTACCGGCCGTCGTCAACTTTCGTCGACCGACTGCCACCGTCGACCTCCAACTACCGGTCGTCGTCGACCTCCATCGATCGGTCACCATCGTCGACCTCCGAATATCAGCTACGGTCGACCGCTACCGTCGATCTCTACCACCCAACCACTACCGTCGACCTCCAACTACTGGCTGCTATCGACCTCCGCTGACTGATCACCATTGTCCACCTCCGACTACCGGTCGTCGTCGACCTCCAAATATCGGTCGCGACCGACTGCTACTGCGACCTTCGACGACCGACCACCACCGTCGACCTCCAACTAATAGCTATCGTTGACCTCCGCCGACTGACTGCCACCGTCGACCTCCGCTCACCAGCCTCCATCGACCGACCGCCACAGTTGACCTCCGACTACTGGCCGCCACCGACCTCCACCAACCGTTCGCTACCGTCGACCTCTGACTATCAGTTGTTGTCAACCTCCGCTGACCGAACACTACTGTCGACCTCTAAATATCGGGTGCCACCGTTGACCTCCGACTACCGACCTCTGCCGACAAGTTGCCATCGTCGACCTTCGAATAACGATCGCTACCGTCGACCTCTGACGACCGGCAACTGTCGCCCTTCTCCGACCGACCACCACCGTCGACCTCCGACGACCCGTCGCTGTCGACCTTCGTTGATTGACCGCCACCGTTGACCTCAAACTACTAGCTGCCATTGGCCGGTCGCCACCGTCGACCTCTGACTATCAGCCGCTGTCGACCTCCACTGACCGACAGCCACTGTCGACCTCTGACTACCGGATGCCACCGTCGACCTCCGACTATTGTGTGTCGCCAACCTCCGCTAACCTGCTGCCGACCGTCGACCTTCCACTACCGACCGCCACCTTCGACTTGTGACTACTAGTCGTCGCCGACCTCCGTCGACCTCTAACTACCAGCTGCGACCGACCGCTACTATCGACCTCTGACTATTGGTCTCCGTCGACCTCCACTGATCGACCTCCGCTGACCGACCGCCACTGTTAGCCTCTGACTACCGGGCGCCACCGTCGACCTCCGACTACTGGTTGCCACCGACCTCCACCAACCGACTGCCACCGACCTCCACTGACCGACCGCCACCTTTGACCTCCGACTACTAGTCGCCACCGTCGACCTCCGACTACCGACCGCCACCGTCGACCACCGACTACCAACTGCCACCGGCAACCTCCGACTATAATTTTAATGTATGTTATATATATTTTTTATATTATATGTACCAAATTTTATTTCAACTAAAAATCAAGAAATGAGAAACAGTTATCAAACACATATATGTTTCTGTTTCTTTTTTTAGAGAAACAAGAAAGAGAAATAGTTATCAAACATGTTTCTGTTTTTAGTTCTTAAAAAACAATTTTTAGTTCTTAAAAAACAAAAAACAGGAAACAAGAAACCAGAAACAAGAACGTTATCAAACGAGCCCTTAGTTTTTTTATATTTATGTTTGTTTCTTGTTTCCTCATTTTCACCCTTCTTAAACAAGTATTTGAATTGTTAATCGAATTCCAAAATAAATTTTAAAATATACTTTTTTTAATTTTCAAAACTCGAATTGGATTTCGAAAACATTTCCAGAAAGTCGATAGCAAACAAAACAAAGAAACTCATAGTAGAACCTGGTAGTGTTTATAAGCTTAATTTTCAAAAACCTAAAAACAAAAAATCATGGTCTCATTTAATAATCATTTGGCTTTCTAAAATAAAGCTTATAAACATTGTTTCCAAGTTCCACCTATGAGTTTCTTTGTTTTGTTATCTACCTTTTTCTCATGTTTTCGAAAACCAAAATTTTTTAGTTCAACATTTGGGAGTGGTTGGATTCGAACCTCTAACATCTGTCGAGAATATATGTTAATTACCACTTAGCTATGCTTACTTTCACTTCAAAAACCAAGTTTTGAAAACTAAAAAAAAAAAGTTTTCCAAAACTTTCCTTTTTTAAATTAGGTTAAGAATTCAAATATTTCCTCAACGAGGACAAAAACGGTTGTAAAGAAATGGGGAAAAGACCAGCATAATTTTGAGAGGCTTAAAAGACTTTCTTCTCCCCAATGTTCTATTATCAAAACATATATTAAATTTAGGTCGCTTATATCAAGTTTCTTCTACAAGGGTGAAAAAGTAGACAACAAACAAGCAAATAGGTCAAAAGAAGGTTAAATAAAAATGAGACTTTGATAACACATATAATAAGATTTTTTTTTCATTCATAAAATCCTTACATTTGTAAAGTTTTGCATTCTACAACACAAAACTATACCAAGACTGGCATAAGTTCTAGTCTTCTTTTGAACCAAATTCAGTATGAATAAAAGAAAGTGTAAGATCAGATACATTCAAACAATGAAGCAACACATGATTAAAATGATCTCAGGGCAACAATCTAATGTCTTATAAGAATTTTTTTTTATATTTTGAGATTCTAAGAAGCTAACAAGTCATCGCAATATGTTTACCGTTAGGAAGTTCTTCGTGAGGAGCTCAAGCAAAAGTACAATCAATCAGGCACAAAAAGTGAGGACTCATTTGGGTATATGTGTATCTGATCTCTTCTTGAGGAACTGTCCTGCAGATAAAAGAGGATATCATTTCACCATGCATGACCGCCGAGCCCATAGCCGTCCATGTAGCCAGCTCCATGAATGCCGTGGCTGCCATGGTCGTGGTGGTGATGGTGATCGTGGTGGTGGTCATTGCTGTTCCCCAATACATCAAAAACTTTCTGAATGTGTTCGGGCTCTTCAACAGTTTTCCTGACCGTGGGGGGTAATGAGGACACAAACTGAGCTATACTGTCAGTTACGACATTGGCTGCATCTTCCTAAGGTCAAAAAAGATAAAGAGCTTATTTGAACTTCAAAGAGAGACATATATTCAAGCTTTCTGGGTAGCAATTCTAGCAAGAAAATAGTCCCACTTATGTTCGATCAATAGTCATGATTCCCACTAAAGAAACATTGACAAAGATATCGAGCAAAATGTGATATCAAACATCCAAGTACCAAAATAAGGAGATGACATAAACTTTCACTAAGAGAGGCCATTTATGGAAACAAATGAAAATCAAGGAGCCAATCCACAAAGACAGATGAAATCAACTTGTTACCATGGACAAGTCAAACAATCATGATGACAAACTGAATGTATTAGGGAGAGTTTTAGTAGGTTCTCTCCAAGCCAAAAAGTGACCCTCTTGGCACCGAGAGCCTAAGTATTCTCTTACAATCAACGCTTAAGCACTCATGATGCCTCAAATATAGTGTTCATATGTGTACAAGTCAACATTTTTCATTTCCTTCTGTTTTGACTCTCATATGATCTAAACAGGGGCTTGATGTCTTGAGCTTCTCTTCCCGACTCTCTACTATCTCCAGTTCAGCAAGCACAACTGTGAGTCTATATGTCTATGTAACTTTCTCTGTAAAACTAGAAAAAAAAACTTTTTCCACCATCTCGACTGCTGGTTGACAGAAACATCATCTCAAACTCCTCATTAGCCGACTCTATGCTTCCTCACTAAGTTATCCGGTGTCACATCACTCATTTCTCTCCCCTCCCTAGCCCCTCTCTAAGTTTTACTTTCACCTAGACTAGCAGAATTGAATCCCAAGGACTCCAACTTCCTATTTAGCAATTTGATGTTTGTTGAAATTTTGAACAACCTTCATGCTTGACATGTCCTGCTTGATAATGTTAAATTTCGAAGTAACAGATTTCTTTTAATTTTGTTAAGCTGCATGTTATACACCCTACGACACTCAAACTTTTCACATTGTACTTTAGAGAAAAACAGTGATGGTTCTAAGATATGAAAATTCGAACTCGAATGCTAAAACAGCTTCTGTAGGCAGGCCTAACTATATCATTCATGTTTCATTTAAATCCATGAAAATCCTCATCCTCAAAAGGACTATTGATACTTCTGAACTCAGCAAAACACAATATAGACTGCAAATTCATTACATAAAATACAAGCCAAACTCATTACAACTTCTCAATCAAAGTAATGAATCCTTACCTGAGCCCACCGTCCACCGGAATGTTTAACAAAAGCTGCCTGTGGAAGCACATCAGCAACCCGGCGTCCCTCCGCACTCCATTCATTTGACCAACCGTTGGACCAAATAACTTGAATCGGCACACTTTTCAGATCATCCAAACCACCCCATTCTGCAATGTCAAAGCTATTGTTCAACTTCTTCCCCATGCTAACAACCGCCCTCCGCCCACCCCGGCCCTTCAAAAGAACTCTATGAGCCTCCACATCCAAGGCAGCATCATTCCCTTCAGAACAACAGAAGTTGATCAACCTTGAATACACAAAATTAGATCCCAAAATAACCTCTCTCACAACAGGCAACTCCAAAAGCCATAAAGGAAGAGAAGGCTTCGATAAGGTATCAATAAGAGTTAAACTCCTCACAAATCCTGAATTCTCTGCAACCCAATATCCCGCCATTGATAAAGCTGAATCATGAAGAACCAAATGCACAGGAGCCAAACCAATAGTATCAATGATTTGCCCCAAAATACTGCCAATCTCTTCAGGACCTAACCCAATTGGCTTCAAAATCTTCCTCTTAGGAACATGTTTCTGAATTTCTTCATAAGGAATCTGCCCAGTTTCAATGATCTGATCAAACGCCCAGAAAATACCCTTTTCATGGATCAAATTATAAACATCCAAAAGCCTCCCTAAAACCCCATTTGTGCTCTCGTCGATCTCAACCGTGGATTTGTCAGAAAAGCCATTGCCGGGCAGATCAAACGCCACAGCCCGGACTCCTTTGGAGCCTAATGAGTCCAAAACCTTGCGGAAGGAGTAAGAGCTCAGCCCCAGCCCATGAACAATGACCACATTTTCGTTCCCTTTTGCGCCATTTTCAACGGCGAAAACTTCAATTGGAGATAAATTAGGGCTAATTTGTACCTTAAGAAAACGGCCCTTTGAGTAATGGTGACGGAGGCTGTTGGGTAAGCTTAAGAACCAGGATTTGGGGTCTTGGGGAGAGAGAGAAGGGAGAGAGATGAAGAAAAAGGTTATGATAGAGACGATCAAAGTGAAATAGAACCAGAAGGTGAACGGATTTGGGGTCGGAGAGGAAGGGGTTTTGGGGGTTGCGGCGGCGGTGCTCGGCGGTGGCATTGAGGATGAACTTGATTTGTTGGTTTTGGGCTTTGATGGATTCGGCACTGGCTCGTCTGGTTCTTCGGTAATGGTCACCATTGATGGCGATTGGAGAGCTTGGGAAGGGAAGGTCGCATGAACAAGTGGAAAATGGATCAGGGACAGGAAAAAAATGGCTAATGGAGATGAAGAAGTGGGGAAATTATGAGTGAGGAAGGAATTTGTAGGAATTTGGTAAAGTGGGAGTTGATCTGGTTCGAGGAAGAAAGATGAATATCTTTTTTTTTTTTTGGGAAAAAAGAATCACCCACCAGGGAGATTTTTTTCTGGTCTTGAGCAAAACTAGAGAACTTGGGTGAGGGGAGGGGGAGAAAGAATTTTGACGGACTCCATAACGAAAAAAAAATGAAAAGGTTTAAATCTGAATTTGTTGGTTTTATTTTTGTTTTTTGTTTTTTTTTTTTTTTGAAGAAAGTTTTATTTTAGTGTTTGAATTATGTTTATTTTGATTTCTAATTTTAGATTCGTTTTATTTTAATCTTAAACTTTCAAATTTTTTATTTTAATATCTAAGGTCCGTTTGATAATCTTTGGTCTTTTGTTTTTTGTTTTTGAAAATTATGCTTGTTTTCACCTAAATTCTCTATCATGACTTTCATCCTAGTTAAGGTTGTATTTGAATTCCTAGCCAAATTTTAAAAACAAAAATAAGTTTTTGAAAACTATTTTTTTGTTTCCAAAATTGGACTTGGTTTTTGAAAACAAGATAGAAGATTGATACTAAAACCAATAAACTTATAGGTGGAAGTATGTGTGTATAAGCTTGATTTTCAAAAACCAAATTGTTATCAAACGGGGCTTAAATTAAAAAAAAAATAACTATTTTAGTGCTTACCATTATTTTTCTTTTAACAAAATGATGACATGACTTTGGGTACGTACATATATTGACTTATTAACACGAGCATGTATTCATACTACACATGTTTGGATATGAGTATTGAGTTAGTGATATTAGGTACAAAACAACATACCCAAAAGCCAATTCGAGCATAGTGCAACTAGTTAAGACATTATAACCTCTACCAAAATGTTAAGTATTCGAAATTCCACCCCAGAGATTAAAATAAACATTTCAAAAGCTTAATGGTACCAAAATAGTTAATTTTTTAAAGTTCAAGGATTATTATAGATATTTTAAAAATTCAATAACCAAAACGGAATAAGCCTGAAAGTTCAAGAACCAAAATGGAATTTGAACCTATAAATTTAAATCATATTTTGGTCCTAATACTTTTAGTTTTTGTTTGCTTTAGTACTTTCAAAATTTCTATTTTGGTATTTGATAATTTGTCAGCACATGTTATTCTAGGCAACCAAAAGTGGCTATTGAATACCATTAACGTGCTAAATCGGTGCCTAAACACATAAATTCAAGGCAAGATAGTAATAATAGGCAAAAGGAGTCGCATCTATACATAATGCATGCTCTAAGCGCACATATACATTTTATTCGTACTAAATGCGTCATTCTACCTCGTTGAATTGTTGTGACGCAGAAAAGTATGGAGGCATTGACCATAAGGAAGCATTGAGGCGCTGGTCATTATCCCTACGCGGTGATAATTGGGAAGAGAAAGTCAAAAAGTGAAAAGGACACGAAGGTGCCTTTTCAAAGTGGCAAATAGGTGGGTGGCGCCTCTGGACAAATCAGAAGAAAATGAGGTTGACAATAAAGCATGTCTGTGTGCGGGGACCACCTGCAGCCCTGATTCCGAGTTTACTATATGCCTGAAAAGTTTCCAGGACTACCCAACAACTATCACTCTTTCTCTCTCCATTTATAAGCAACATTTTAGGGTTTTTGGTAGAGATCCAATTATTTTCATCTTCTTCTTCAGCTCTGCAACTTATTTTCTCTATATCAAGAGATTTTCCTTGGAAATTCTTCGAGCAAGAAAGAAGAAAAAACTTCATTGAAGAGCGAGGCAACCAGAGACTCGACTGCGTCCAGCATCACCATCTACTCTACTTTCATTTCTTCTCCTTTATATTTGTATTCTTAGTTTAGTTTTTACCATGTATTGTAACTAAACTTTTTATTTCAAGGCTCAAGCCCCTATTGCAATGTATGACTTTTAAGCCTATTTTATCTTAATATTGAAATCCATTAGAGTCTTCTCTTTAAACGTGTTTGTTGAAATTGCTTGTGTTCCTTTGGCCAATTGACGTCAAGTAGTAGCATGTTTAGGCAGTGGAAAGATCGAGACATGTGGAAATATTCAAAGTGAGCAAATTTGACTAGGGCACTATGGTTGGCGCTAGGGATAGCTCTGTTGGGTTTTATGTGCCTAAAACTCGTGGATAATAAATGTAACAAATTAATTAATATCAATAAAGAGTTATTGAAATTATTCAATAAAGAGTTATTGAATTTGTTATTCTTAGTCTTGCAATAATTAACCTTAAATCCAATAAACTAAACATCCCAAGATTGTTTTATGAAACTTGAATTGTATGTGGAGACATACGGGGATCAATGTTCAAGTAACAACCTAAAGGGTCTATAGTATAGGGATATGGTTGGGTACCTTATCCTGGTGACACTATGTGATACGTGAAGGGTTAAAATCCCTTTGGCAGCGGAAACAATCAAGACCAATTCGTTTCACAATTTCGTTTACGAAAAACCGATACATTGACAATATCAAATAAGAAACTTATATCTAAAAACCAGATTAAGCATGCTGGAAATTTAGATCTAAAACTATTTTAGAAACCAAAAACTTACATGTTTTGATGATCAAAACTGCACTATGCTCTCAAATAATGTTCTTGATCTTCCAATGGACACCACCACACGAATTCACCCGCTATCCTCTTGGGTTATCTTGAGAACTCGATTGTGGGATCGATTTCGCCTTGGAAAGGGATTTTTTTTCAGCAAAGCAAGTTGTTATATTTCTAAGAGAAGACTAGAGAGAAAATCTGAGAGATCTCTCTCTTTGTTTTTGCGTGAATGAGAGAATGGCGATAAGTTGGGGAACTCCCTCTCCCCTCAACGATAAGTGGGGAGGGAGTTACATTACCCTACTTGATCTAGACCGTTAGATCTTAATCGAAACGATCTCGGCCATTAACTAATTAAATAATAAATAAATAAATAATTAATTAATTATAATTAATTTAATTAAATCAATATTAACTAAATGAATTATAATATAAAGTATTTAATTCAATTCGAATCATATTCAATTGAATTAAATTGGCCATTCAATTAATTCTATTAATTGAATCCACATTAATTAAATATTTAATTTTATAATTGAATCATATTCAATTTTATCTCTCTTATTTAACCTATAGTTTTAACGTGCATCAAAATGTACATTAATCTTAACTATAGTATTAATTTGATTAAATCATATTTAACCAAAATTAATTAATTCCCAATTAATTAATTCATGAATTAATCAAATATCATATATTTAATTAAATTCATAATTCTCTCATTAATTAATTTTGAATCATATCCAAAATTAATTTTATTTTAAAGTTTAATTCATTAATTAAACTTATACTATAATGTATCTCCATACATTATATTAATTGTATCAAAATACAATTAACTTAAATTCCCTTTAATATCAAGACTAAATTATCTCAGTACCTGTTATGAGCTAGCAGGTGGACCTAATGGACCTACAGATAAGAAGCTCCAACGATACGAGATTAACTGGCTAAACTCATTAACCAAGTTAATCAACATTCACTAACTGTGGGTCACTCCACTAAAGACCCACAGTTGCACTCTTCTCACTGTAGAATATTTTTGTGTCCACGGATATCGACCAATGCAGTAAGTCAATCTTTCACGTGTGTTCGTAACACCAGCTGGGTCAAATTACCGTTTTACCCTTGGGTTACCTTTGGATCCTTAAGTACCACTGATCCCTCTAATGAACAAGTTGTTTAGGGTCCAACCACTAAACAGGAGTTCCTCTCGGGCCAGGAGAGGACGGCGCGCCTTTGTTCAAGACCCAGAATCAGCCCTTAAGGGAACACACATGTACTTACCCCAATAGGGGAAGGAGTGACATTCCATCTTGTATTGTCAGCCTACGTAAGATGTGGAGATTGTGTTTGATATGCGACCACAAACTAATAAGGAAAGTAGCCCTAGCTGAAGACAGAAGTGTCAAGACAGTGCATAGAAGATTTTGCACCCGACTTTGCGATCGAAATTGGGCTTTTCGATAGAATTTCAAGATTCGCGGGATCTTCACAGAATCATTCGAAAATCCCAAACCTTGTATCAAATCTCCAAGGGTCGTGGATTTTTACCTTCAAGGGTGCTCTCACACTGATCTCGGCAGCCAACCCTACCTTCCAAGGTCTATAAAAGGTGAACAAGGTGCAAAAAGCAAAACAAACTCAAAATTTCGTCCTTAGGATAGTTTTTCAGTTTTTCTTTCTTCTCATCTTGTAACCACTCCGAGTTCCGGATCTTCTAGCCTCTGTTGGCTCTTCCATTCGAAAGAAGAGAAAGACTTGTCTCCCCTTGAAAAAGGTTAAGAGCAAACTAGATAGAGAAGGGAACGATCCTTTAGTTGAGTCTTGTGTTTTACTTTCTGTTTAGTTATTTTAATAGTTGCTGTATTTTCTATTTTCATTTACTTTTCAGTTGTAAGTTCTTTATTCTTGTACTCATTTGATTATTTAATATGAATTCAGTTTATTCCTTCACTTTGAGCAATTTTTACTTTATGTCTTGCACTTTAATTTCCTCAATGAGCTAAGCTTCTTCTCAGGGGTTCAAATATGTGAATACCTTGAGTAGAAGAAAGCCCCCACCTATGCAAAGGCATCATTGCTTCCTCTTAGCATTGTTTATTTTTGCTAAAAGTTTAAGTTTCATTGTTAGCTTAAACTGATCACTAGTTAGCATAGTTTGTGTTCAGCTGGTAGCCGAAAGGTTGGAGTTGAATAATGCGCGGGTTCACAAAATCAATAGTGGAAAAGATCCAAGAAATAGGACTTTCACTTCTTGCATCCTAGAAATATGACTGGAACCACTAGAGTTTTGGGAGTCGTGTGCAATAATTATCTAAGTTTCAGCTAGCCTTAGAAATAGATGTTTAGTTGGCTTAGTCTTCTAAAGGCACCTACAGCAGAGCTGAATATGAGTAGGACTTAACTCACAATCTAGTTGTCAGGGTGTTTACGGGCGCAACTGAAGGAATCTGTCTACACCATGTCTATGTGGGCACTATAGATAGCGTTGATCTCCAGCCGTTTGCAATGCTTGAGTGAGTTGCTAGCGCAAACGTGGGCGCAATTTACTGCTCTTAGTTGATGCTATTTGAATTCCCCGTTTATCTCATATATCTTTACCGCTTTCATTTGCTTGATTTATTTTATCTTTTTGTCTTCAATCAAAAACCCCAATCAAATTATTTCTTTCTTACCATCCTCGATTGAAAATTTAGAGGAGGTTCATCAACTAGTCACCATCTCCCTTGGGTACGATATCTAAAGTACTCTCCACTTTATTACTTGATAGTGTATACTTGCACTCGAGCAGTATCATAGCACACGCACGTTAAGTTTTTGACGCCGTTGCTGGAGAGTTTTGGAAAAACAATTGAATTACACCATTTTCAGTTTCTGTAAAGCAGGAATTGTGATCGGTTTGCGACCGCAAATTCCTCTATCGCAGGGCATTGATTCTTTTTGTAGGAATTTCTTTATAGATTAGATTGGTACATCCAGACCAAATGTGGGCTCCAATCTTCAACTTTGACTTTTCTACTCTGCTAACTCTTTTTCTCCAATTGCTAACTTTGGATAAATTCTTGCACAAGTAATCTCTTTTAGTACATTTTAAACATAAATTCTATATTTATAAGATTTTCATCATGACTCTAAGACTTTTGGTAAATTGACTCAAAAAGATATGATTTTAAGCACAAAGTCCTTGCTTTCCTAACAATAACCTAAGTTTTTAAGGCTAGATAACGCACACGACGGTCAGCAGCCCTCCAGCCACCATTTCCAGTGGCATCCCCCAGCAGTTCTTCGGCAAGCACGAGTCCTCGAGCAACGCAGCACAGCAGTAGCGATTTCAAGCGCCTTTTTGCGACATTCTAGTAACGTTCAGCATGGGTTTTTTTTTTCTTTTTTCTATTTCTTCCTCTCTCTCACCTGATCTCTCTCTAAGTCTCTCTCTCTTTGTTTGTTCGATTTTCAGCGACAGAAGGATGGTACAACAGCTTTTTTCCGACGATTTGTGTTGTCCAACAACCTTTTCGCGAGATTTCGACATTGGTGCTTAGTGGTTGGCGAGCAATAGCTTTTTCTGGCGATTTTGAGCACTTCTGGGTGTGAGTAAGTGAGATTTACAGTTCTTTCAGATTGGTTTTTATTGTTTGATGAATGCCCATTGATTTATGACCTTGATTCTTCGGTATCTCAAGCGATCAAAACCATAAATCGTCAAATCTTGAATAAATTGAAGATCGTCCAACAAGGTTGGAAGCTATTTTGGGTAAGATCCTTCTCGATTTAGCCTTCGTTAGTGTTCAATTTGGTTCATGACATTTACCCATATGTGTTTGAATTTATTTTAGTAGTTGTCGCTCAATTTTGGTCCACTAAATCTCAAGATTTCACCAATTTAGCGTTATGTTCAGCAAGCTTAAAGGTTTGATTTGGATATGCCTCGATCTCGATTTGGCCTTCTTGGTTAGTAAGATTAATAGTAAGAAAAATTAATAGAATAATTTTGGCTGAATTATGGATTTTTTCTATGTAGAAGGCAATCAATTAATTAAGGTCGAGGTGGCTTTGTTGGAATTAATTAAAAATATTTAAGCCAAGGTAAGTGATTTTACTACTGAAATGCTTAGGCTAGGTTGGGAATTGTGTGCTACTATGATAGATTTTGCATGAACTTTTATGTATGTGATGCATGACTTGATGATACAAGAACTACGAATTTATTTACTTTATAGACCATGATAGCCCATGAAACCTTGTATCATAAATGATTGAGAATATTTTTGTGTATTCCATGAATTAATGATGTTTTGTTGGGGAGCCTCTTGCATATGTATGTTTCATGAAATTAAAGAACCATGTTCATGGCAATTACCCTTAGAAGAAATTGATGTACATCTAGAAGAACCTGAGGTAACTGTAGGCGAAATTCGACCCCACTAATTAGGTGTCAACTGACTATTAGATGGTGTCCAATCTCTAGAGGATGCCTACTGTATCTCTTAGTTGGTAGAGGAACTAGAGGAATAGAGGAGGGGTAATTGTCCATGTTAAGGCCTTAGAGAAAATTTATAATTAAGAGGAAAAAGAAATAGGGTCCCACTAGAAAAGCATGATCCATGTTGCATGTGTTTGCATACCCCGACCCCATAATGGGGTTACTTACTAAGTATTTTAAATACTCATTCTTTCCATGAATGTTTTTTTCAGGTAAAGGCAAGGGCAAGTGAAGGCGATTGATGAGAACTGTTGGGCAGCCATGGGAGACTATGACTCATGGATTTCATGTTTTCTTCCGCTTTATGAACTATATTTTGAATTCTTTTGGTTTATGAATTTGTTTTGAGAATTCTTTAGAGGTCATGTTTGATTTTAGTTTGGAAATTGTTTAAGAATATTTTTTTGTGACTTTAAAGCTAGGGATCCCGAATAAAAGTTTTATTATGAGGTTTTTACTTAAATTTGAGTAATCTTTTAAAATGATTTATTTAGAAAGATCTCCATAGCATGCATATGGTAACAGTCCCGAATAGGCTCATTGTAGAAGTCGGACCGTTAAACTAAATGTGGCCATTTAGTTCAATTTCCCTAGATTGGATTTGGATGAGTTTGGATTTTAAATGATTGGGTTTCCAATCCAAACCCATGGTATCCCACTCCAAACCCATGAAAACCCATAATTTCTCTTTCTTTCATAAAGTTTGTGGGACCCACTATTTTTTTTCTCATAATTTTATTGGGGCTCACCATTTCTCTTTCTATTTTTCTCATAATCTTAGTGGGTCTTTGTTCACACGTAACTTCAAAGATGGAGACATGTGAAATAAATATATATTATTTGTATTGATATAATATGTGTGTGGGTGTACAATCTCTAACTTTAATCCTCTGATTCTCTCTCTTGTGTGTGATTGTGTTTCACTCGAGGGCTGTAGCGCTTGTTCTCGAGTCTGAAGCTTCAATTGATTCTTTGAGCTTTTGAAGTCTTAGAGTCTTGAAGAGTCTTTGGTCTTCAAGGATTGTTGAAGTCTTCTAGTCTTGAAGGGTCTTCAAGGATTATTGAAGTCTTCTAGTCTTGAAGGGTCTTCAGTATTCAAGAAGTCTTGGGGTCTTGAAGCCTTGAAGAGGGATTGTTGAAGTCTTCTAGTCTTGAAGGGTCTTCAATCTTCAAGAAGTCTTGGGATCTTGAAGTCTTGAAATCTTGAAGAGTCTTTGGTCTTCAAGGATTGTTGAAGTCTTCTAGTCTTGAAGGGTCTTCAGTCTTCAAGAAGTCTTGGTGGAGTTTCTCTGAATTCTCTGACTCTGGCTGAGAGCTTCAAAATTCTCCCCCCCTAAATGGAAGAGAACCCCTCTATTTATAGAGTTCTCACTGGTTGGACCCTGGTGACTTTTGGGCCAACAACTTGGGCTTGGACTCTATTGGTCTTGGGCTCAACTATTTAGTCTTGAGTTTGGTTTATATTTGACCCAAAACCATTGATGCGCAATTTGCTAACCGCAAGTGTACGGGTCAAGTAATAATATAGTGTTTTCGTGATTAAACGAGTGTCGTCCTCTGGATTGGTTTTCTAGCAAATTAAGTACCGTGAATACCTTTGTCCAATTTTATTTAGGGAGCAAAACTTCATGAAAAAGATATATCTAAAGACAAAAAGCATAAAATAAAGGGTGGAGACTCAAATGGAAAGACTCTTAGGGAATTGATTTCATTATTTTAGATTGAGGATTGATTAATAGCAATGAATTGATCGTGCAATTATTCTACAAGCCAAGGAAACTTTTATCACGATTACCACTCCCGAGTATAATTGATTCTCATGCATATAGCTAACTTGATATCCCTATCTAAGTTCATTAACATGCAAGGCATTATTCGGTTTAGTCCTTGTTATACTTCTAGAGATATTCCAAATCCCGTCACAAACTTAGAATTTCTACTCTAGTCATGTAATTAAACAAGGCAAGTCTTAGGCCAAATCCTCTCTCCCGAGTTAGATTCAACACTTAAATCATTCAATTAGTGATCAAGTAATTGAAAGCATTACACAAAATTGCATGCATAAAATAAAAGCACATTCATACCAATAATCAATCCAACAACTAAAACAACTACATAAAACCCTAAGACAAACAACTAGAAATTCATAGTCTTTAAACCACAAACACTAATTGCAAGAAAAACCATAAAAACTACAAGAGATAAGGGAAAGAGAAAGGAAAACTCGAATCCGTCGAAACCGGCACGTCCTCGTCACGATCTCCACGTCTTCTCGCTTGATTCCCGCTCCTTGGCCTTGCTTCAGCTCCCACCAAAGGTCTCTAGTCGAAATTAGGGCTAAAATCTAACCAATTGGACTCCCCCAATCCGTAACACAAAATGATGAATTTATAGAAAATCTGCCGACAGCGTCGAGACGCTGTCGCGATACTACGGATTTGGAAAATTCGCCGAGAGCGTCGCGACGATATGAATTTTTTTTTTTTTTTTAAGAATGAAAACTCCAAATATAGAATGTCAGCGTCGAAATGCCCAAAGAGCAGTGTCTCGACACTGGTCTGCGGATGGGCCTATCTTCAATCTTCCAACTTCGATTCTTTTTTCATTCTTCAGCTTCTTTTCGCATCCCGAACATCCAATTGGCTCAAAACTATATTTCCTACAAATACAACACATAAATGCATAATTTTGGCCAATAAATTATAAAAGACTAGCTAAATTAATTAGGGAAAACTAGCTAGCTATGCTCGCTATCAAACACCCCCAAACTTAAGTTTTTGCTAGTCCTCGAGCAAACTAAAAATCAAGCATACAATAGAAGAATGGATGCAACAAACATGACTCAATCCTCAAGGCTCAAAAGTCAATAATCAAGCAATCAAGAGACATGCACATAAGGACCAATGAGGGAGACAAATCAAAAGTTTTCCAAAATTAACTTGCACAAGCGAGATCTAACTTAACAAGATCGGACTCTACTAGCCCGGGATTGGATTACTAAACTCTCAACTCATCTTCCCTCTACACTGGCACTAAGGATTCACTAACGAGTCAATGGAACAAATTAGTTTGTTTTCCTCCATACTTAGGTGCTTATAATTGAAAATTACAACATGCATTTTTATGTGGCACTAGCTTACACACACCTATTGCAGGGACCCTTAACCCGAGTTTTACCCTTTGGTTGGCCTAACTGATCACAACAGGGGTAGCTCTTTTTGCCAAAACTTTGTTAAGCATTGCATTGCGCGCATAAGTCATGACTTTCTCTTTTTTTTTTTCTTTCAAATTGTAACAACAAGAATGATTTTTCTTTATGAGCATGATAAGCATATATTCTTTTCTTTCCTCCTAAGCAAGATCAAACATGCTAATTTGCAAAAAATTAACTCTTTAGCTCTTCCCTACACCTATCGAGGTGACAACAAGCATATGAACCTAATAATTCTCTCCTAAGCATTCAAATCCAAATCTAGCCAAGACAAATACTCTACTCATGCAAGACATCTCCTAGAAAAAGTTTAAAAAGTCTCCCTTTTTGGGCACTCATGCTTACAACTCATCGAAAGCTTGACAATTGACAAGAAAGCCTATCCTAGGAAATCATAGTCATGCAAAAATAGCATCCAGAAAACAACCATATGCTCAATTCAAAGAAAGCTCAAAACTATAGCCCGAACTCAGATGCTCAAGGGCTCCACAAACATGCTATTCCACCCCCAAACTTAAAGCATGCATTGTCCTCAATGTATAACGAAAATAAGGCATAATCAAGCATGAGAACAAATAAAGAATGGAAGGGGTGAACAATACTGCCCTAGAATGATGACCTTTTCATGAAAGCTTGCAAGCAAAGAGGAAACTGGAACCAAGACCTACAAAACAAAAACAAACAATAAAACAAAAGCAAAAAGAAAAAAACACAACTAAACTTACTTGGGTCGCCTCCCATAAGCGCTTGTTTATTGTCTTTAGCTCGACGTGCTCGTCTAGTCTGTCAAGGCACATAAAAATTCTCGTATTTCTTTGGGCCCTTCTTTCTTGAATCAATAAAACTCACTATCGCTAGCAAGCTTACTAGCTTCTCATGGGCCCCTGAAACAGAATTATTTTTGGTATTTTTGAATAAAAGAAGCATAAAAGGAGAAATATCAAAATAAAGAGACTCTGACTCTAAAACTGACTCGTGAGAATAGAAAAAAGAACAATCAAAATCTACAAAGGATGGAGAAGATAAAACAGACGAAGGCTTTTCAACCTCAAACTCTACCTCCTGAACTTCCTCTAACACTACAAGCTCATTTTCTTTTTCTTCCTCACAAACATGTTCTTGAAAGGTGCTACAACTCTTCAATTCTTCTCCACTATCTATGCAACTCACCCCTAAATGCTCATCCTTAGCAAGATCGCAAGAATTAAGCTCATGAATGGGCGCCAATGAATCACCGGCCACATGACTCACTAGACAACTTATGGAAGTGGATCCCACCTCACTAACTTCCTTTGGGTTTTGAAGTCCTTTTATAATTTCATCAAATTTTAGACTCCTTGCTCTAGACTCCTCAATATAATTTTGAACTATGCTTTCCAAGGAAGAATTTTCTTTTAAAGGGGGATAACTTGAAGATGAAAAATTGGAGTATGGTGTTGAATAAAAAGCCATTAAAATCAATTAAAGCAACAATGATAATTAGGCTTCCAATCAAATAATAACCCAACAAGAACAAAGGACTAAGACTAAAACATAAAAGGAAAGAAAACAAAAAAAAAGGGAAAAAAATAAGGAAAATAACAATTAAGGAAAAAAATCAAACAAATAAGGAAAACACTAAAATAGAAAAGCAACAAATATGGAAACAAAACAAAAAAAGAAAAAAATGCAATCTACCTAAAAAAAATAAAAATACACCCTAAATTAAGACCGTACAATTTTTCCACAATATTAATTTAACTAAATATGCCAATCCCCGGCAACGGCGCCAAAAACTTGATGCACAATTTGCATACCGCAAGTGTACGGGTCAAGTAATAATATAGTGTTTTCGTGATTAAACGAGTGTCGTCCTCTGGATTGGTTTTCTAGCAAATTAAGTACCGTGAATACTTTTGTTCAATTTTATTTAGGGAGCAAAACTTAATGAAAAACTAAAATAAAGGGTGGAGACTCAAATGGAAAGACTCTTAGGGAATTGATTTCATTATTTAAGATTGAGGATTGATTAATAGGAATGAATTGATCGTGCAATTATTCTACAAGCCAAGGAAACTTTTATCACGATTACCTCTCTCGAGTATAATTGATTCTCATGCATAAAACTAACTTGATATCCCTATCTAAGTTCATTAACATGCAAGACATTATTCGGTTTAGTCCTTGTTATACTTCTAAAGATATTCCAAATCCCGTCACAAACTTAGAATTTCTACTCTAGTCATGCAATTAAACAAGGTAAGTCTTAGGCCAAATCCTCTCTCCC
The DNA here is from genome assembly GCA_017139565.1 of Luffa aegyptiaca. NCBI lineage: Eukaryota > Viridiplantae > Streptophyta > Magnoliopsida > Cucurbitales > Cucurbitaceae > Luffa > Luffa aegyptiaca. The sequence goes on from CM029397.1 coordinate 10,127,603, forward strand.
GAGTTAGATTCAACACTCAAATCATTCAATTAGTGATCAAGTAATTGAAAGCATTACACAAAATTGCAAGAATAAAATAAAGGCACATTCATCCCAAAAATCAATCCAACAACCTAAAAACAACTACATCAAACCCTAAGACAAACAACTAGCAATTCATAGTCTTTAAACCATAAACACTAATTGAAAGAAAAGCCATAAAAACTACAAGAGTTAAGGGAAAGAGAAAGGAAAACTCAAATCCGTCGAAACCGGCACGTCCCCGTCACCATCTCCACGTCTTCTCGCTTGATTCCCGCTCCTTGGCCTTGCTTCAGCTCCCACTAAAGGTCTCTAGTCGAAATTAGGGCTAAAATCTAACCAATTGGACTCTCCCAATCCGTAGCACAAAATGATGAATTTATAGAAAATCTGCCGACAGCGTCGCGACGCTGTCGCGATACTGCGAATTTGGAAAATTCGCCGAGAGTGTCGCGACGCTGGTCCTAGCGTCGCGACTATGATTTTTTTTTTTTTTTTAAGAATGAAAACTCCAAATATAGAATGTCAGCGTCGAAACGCCCAAAGAGCAGCGTCTCGACGCTGGTCTGCGGATGGGCCTATCTTCAATCTTCCAACTTTTATTCTTTTTTCATTCTTCAGCTTCTTTTCGCATCCCGAACATCCAATTGGCTCAAAACTATATTTCCTACAAATACAACACATAAATGCATAATTTTGGCCAATAAATTATAAAAGACTAGCTAAATTAATTAGGGAAAACTAGCTAGCTATGCTCGCTATCAACCATATGACCCAAATATTTAAAAGACTCAAATTTGATCCAATTAATTATTTTCTTTAATTAATTGATCAAATTAATTAATTTGATCAAAATAATTTATTTTTAATTAATTGATCAAACAAAAATTTGGCTCTATAAACTTATAATTGGCCAACTTTGTCTTCAAATTAAATTTGGGACACATGTCAATTTATAATTGGTCCCAAATTTAATTATTTGTAATTTCGTCAATAATTTTAAATAATGATGTGGCAATTTGTGATTGGTCAAGATTTCTCCTTCAAAAAATGCCCCAGTTTTTAGATTTATGCACAAGTTATGTGTGAGTGAATCTCAAAAAAAGAAATAATTTGGAACCAAAACTTAAGTTTTTTTTTGTTAAATTTTGACTCCACTTGATGTGTCAATCAAAATATGAAATTTGGTCAAAATTTTGATTGATTTTGATTTTTGAACTAAAGTTACATAAAAAATTTGGATTATGCTCAAACTTTAATTCAAGTAAATTTAAGACTGCATCCAAAATTTGGTGGGAATTTGGAATAAAATTTTCATATGGAACTTAGAAAATTTGATCTGAGATAAGAGTTTAATTATACTCAAATTCAGTGTAATTCAATCTAAATCAATTTAGGTGTCTATCCAATCAATTTGAATTTATCTCCTAATTTGATTTAAATCAAATCTCATACTTTGGATTAAAATTTGAAACAAAATCCCCAAATTTTTATCTTTCAATTTGATTTAAATCAAATCTCATATTTTTGGGTTAAAATTTGAAACCAAAATCCCAAAATTGATTAAAATTGTCGTTGGAGATAAGATTTGTCTATTTGAATCCAAACTTTCCCTTCTATAAACAGGGTTGAACCTCAGTAGGGGAAAACACACATCAATTGCAAAGAGCATTCAAGAAATGATTCAAGTAGGAAACTTTCTTCTCCCTTTTTTTTTTTTAATTTTCTTTAATTTTACTTTTTTTAATTTTATTTTTTTTTTTGAATTTTCTCTTTTTTTTTTTTGCACATATATTATTGCAATTTGTTTCTTTCTTGCTTGAATGTGTAAGCTTCATGCAACAATCGCCACCAAATTCACTTGCAGTGATTTCACCACCTGTCTAGACCAGTCACTTTGATGACTGTAGTTTCTTGCAGGGGTGGTCACCAGACTCGTCTACAACGGTCGTCATCGACTTCATTTGCAGTGATTTCACCACCTGTCTAGACCAGTCACTTTGATGACTGTAGTTTCTTGTAGGGGTAGTCACCAGACTCGCCTACAACGGTCGTCATCAACTTCATTTGCAGTGACTTCACCTCCTGTCTAGACCAGCCCCCTATTTTATTGAGTGATTTGAGTAGCTTGCAGGAGTGATAACAATTTTTTTAACAATACTTTTATTGTGTTTCTTTCTTTCTTTCTTTCTTTTTTAACTTGCAACTAAGATGCATCTTCCAGTCTGGAAACTTTCAAGACAAAGTCAATGTTAAAGTCACTCATCTTTGCAGATGTTCTAAAGCGAAGACTTCAACCGTCAACTTTTGAATATGAAGCGAAAGCGGAGCTTTCAAATGCCAACCTTTGAAGATGAAGTGAAGTTGTCAACCATAACTTTTGAAGAAGAAGTGAAGCCACCAACCGTCAACTTTTGAAGATGAAGTGAACTTGTCAACCGTCAACTTTCGAAAAAAAAAACCAAATTTTTTAAAGACGAAACGAAAGTCACCAACTGTCAACATTTGAAGATGAAGCGAAAGCTGCCAATCACCAACTTTTGAAGATGAAGCGAAGCCACTAGCTGTCAACTTTTGAAAAAGAAGCACTTTTGACTTGAGGTAAAATTTTATCCAATTTTAACTTGCATTTGGAATAGAATTTGAGTTTGGACTTTGGTTGATTTTGGGTTTGACAAGATTTGGATTGACCAATAAGCGAATGTTCATCAAAATATTAACAAGCGAATGTTCATCTAAACACTTGCATGGGAATAATCTGAGTTGACTGAATAGTATATATATATATATATATATATATATATATATATATATATATTAACAAGTGAATGTTCATCAAAAGACTTGTATGGTTTAATGGTTTAATAGTCAAGTTAGATATTTATAGGTCGTAAGTTCGAGTCTCAAAACTGTCAATCTTAATTTTTTAAGATGCATATTTCCTAACGCAGCGTAGCGGTGAGAACCTTCGAACTTGGAGAGAGAACAGACTAGCAGTGTAGCGAACTTCCAAACTTGGAGAGAAGGAACAACAAAAACAATACTTTCGAACTTTGAAGAAGAGGGAACAACGAACTTAGGGTGAGTGAAACACTTCACCGAATATTGAGGCTAACGATACATTGATTTCGGAGATTTATTCATCCAACTCGTAGCTTCACATTTATAACAGTGTACAACTTCAAATTGTTGTGTTGCCCCCAGTAGTGAAGAATTTCTTCAATTTGTATTGTCATGTTCAATATTTGTTGCACCTTTTTTTTTTGTTTATAGAGACTGAACTTAAAGTTTTCTTTGAGCTGCCTACGTACCCTTGAGGAAAATGGATCAAGTCATAACGTAGTTCATTTTGGGTTTTTTTTACCACCTTTTAAGCTCATATGGGCTAGGAGCATCATGCAGTTTAGGAACCTTCTGTATTTATGAGAACAGAGAACTTCCTTTTTCATACGTGACGGGACAATACTTTGAAGCTTCTTGTCACTGCTTACTTCATCAAAAAGTTTCACCTCTAAGTTATCTATCTTTCTTTGAGGTTGATCGTCTGTTACTTTGAGGCGATCAAAGACAGATATTGAAGATCGACTTTTCTTCGATGTGGAGACACTTAGCCTTTGGAAAGCTGAAGGTTGAGTGGAAGTGGACATCGAACATTGATTTTCTTCTTCTGTCGTGGCCATACTCATTCTTTGGAATACCGAAGGACGAGTAGTTGAATGCTTGATGCGATCAAAGACGGAAGTCTTTTATTCACCCTTCTTAGAATATGTTATTTAGGATTGCCCTTTCCATCAAACTGCTAAAATTTCGGTGGCTGATACCTGATTGGCATTCTCAAGTTATCAATCCTTTTAGTATAAGGTTTGGAATACAAGAGGGAATCTTGAGTAGGTCCACCGTACTGAGCTCTGATACAGTTTGTGATCATATCTTTGAGCTATTGGGTGGATAGTGAAGCGATTGAAACAGAACATTGTGGCTGATCATCTTGCACTATAGTCTTTCCTTTGTCATGGTTTTTTATGACTTGGGTTTGACTTGATTCAACGATACGTTGGTTCTCAATCTGACTCTTTAGGTGCTCAATTTGAGAATCTCTTTCTTCAATCGCCTTCATCAAGGTGTTGATGTGCTTCTACATCTCAGACATTCTTTCTTCCATAGTCCTTGTCTCAGTCATCATGACAGTCACTACGTCAGAATCAGGTTCAAACAAAGGGTTATAGTTAACAAGAAACTTGTCATTAGTATATGCCCCCTGCAAGGTTGTTTCTTGGCATGCAACGATAGAAGCTTTATCTTCTTGCAAGGTCAGTTCATTGAAGCAACAATGGACAGTAGAACCCATGTAAGACTTGTTTATGACAGCGACCATTGAAGAAGTCTTGAACGACATGTTTACACTTGTGTTTTTAGATAAGAGGAAAGAGATGAGAGGTAGAGATTGTCCCACTGGGTGTGCCAATTTGTTCACTCGTAACTTCAAAGATGGAGACATGTGCCAATTTGTCCCGCTGGGCCTGGACTCTATTGGTCTTGGGCTCAACTATTTAGTCTTGAGTTTGGTTTATATTTGACTTAAAACCATATGACCCAAATATTTAAAAGACCCAAATTTGATCCAATTAATTATTTTCTTTAATTAATTAGTCAAATTAATTAATTTGATCAAAATAATTTATTTTTAATTAATTGATCAAACAAAAATTTGGCTCTATAAACTTATAATTGACCAACTTTGTCTTCAAATTAAATTTGGGACACATGTCAATTTATAATTGGTCCCAAATTTAATTATTTGTAATTTCGTCATTAATTTTAAATAATGACGTGGCAATTTGTGATTGGTCAAAATTTCTCCTTCAACAATCTTACCATTTCTCTCTCCGTTTTTTGTCATAATTTTGGTGGGTTCTACCATTTTTCTCCTCATTTTTTTCACAATTTTTCTTTCATTTACCTATATTTAATTAACAAGAATTTATATATATATATATATATATATATATATAATTTTATAATATAATATTATATATAAAAGTACGAATGTGGAAGAAACTTATTTTGAATAATACTATCATTGCTTTTTTAACTATTACCACAATTATCCTTCATTAACAACTCCCACGTTTGCATACTTCAGTTATCCTTGCTTTTTAACTGGAAAAAAAAAATTACTTTCATTCCATTCCCATGTTTGCAACTCTTTGTTTAAGGTTTTTTTTTTGGGAAAAATACACTTTTGGTCCCTGAGGTTTGGGTTAAGTTACACTTTGGTCCCTGAGTTTTCAAGCTCAACAAAATTACCCCTGAGGTTTGAGATAAGGAACAATTTAGTCCCTGCCGTCCATTTTGCTGTTAAATACTAACGGACTGATGACGTGACACTATTATTTTAATTAAAAAATTAAATTTTAATTTTTTTTAAATAAAAATATATTAAAATAATAAAAAGATTATAATTATTATTTTATAATTATTTTGAATTCCTTCTTCTTCTCACCGGCAACGATCCAGCACACCACCGGCGGTGGCCTTCACCGGCGACCGCCATTCGCCGACGACCGGCCGCCGGCACTTTTTTTTTTCGTTTCCCTCCTTCTTCCACAACTTTTCATCCCGTCCTCTGTCGATCCGAAAAAGAAGCTTCCTCAAGTATCAGATCTGGGCTCAAGGCAGACGTGGGTTCACTTGCCGCTAAGGCCAACGCTGTCGTCGTCTTCGTCAAGCGGACGCACTATTCACGAACTGTGGCGGCAACAAGCTTTTCTCTCTCGCGCGGTTTCCCCTCTCTTCCGCTCGTCTCCCTCTTTCGCATATCCACTGACCATCGCCGGCGTGCAGTAGCTTGACGAGGTCGTTCCAGATCTCTCGATTTTCTCTCTCTACTTGTTCCAGATCTTGATTTTTTTCTTCTTCTTTGTTCCAGAACGAGCCATGCTTCGTCGATTTGAACGAGCCCTCGTCGATTCAAATGCCGGAAAACCCCTCTGTTTCGTGCCGACGACGGGAAGCCTTCTCCCTCCCCATCTTTTTTATTAAAAAAATGGAAAATGTAGAGAAAGAGGAAGACTTCTCTTTTTTTTTTTTTTAGCTAAAGAAAGGAAGAGAAAGTAGAAGAAAGAAAAAAAAAAGAAGAAAGAAAGAGTAAAAAAAAAAAAAAAGAAAAAAAATTCCGACGACGGCGACGGCCGACGGTGGTCGGCGGGAGGTGGTCGCTGGTGACTGTGGGTGGTGGCTGACCTTGAAGAAGAAGAAAAAAGGAGGTGGTGTTGATGAGCTTGTTGAAGAAGAAGAAAGAAAAATCAAATAAAAATATATTAAAAAATTAATATTTTTATTGTTTTTATTTATTTTTAGGATAAAATACCTTTTTGGTCCCTCATGTTTCGAGACAGTTTCTAATAGGTCCCTACGTTTCAAAATCGGACAATCAAGTCCCTACTGTTCCGGAAATGTTTCTATTGAGTCCCTCTGGAGCTGATGTGGCAGTTTAAAATAATAAAATATTGGTTTTTAATTAAAATAATAATATAATAATAAAAATAATTATTAAAATATAATAATAATAAAAATAATAATTATTATTAAAAAAAACCTTCTCTCTCCTCTTTCCCACCTTCCCTCTCTTCTCCCCCCGCCGCCCCCACCTTCTCTTTCTTCTTCTCCCCGCCGCCGGATCTCCTCCCCGTCGCCGCCGGAATTTCAAACTCATCCGACCGTTGTGAGAGAAGCGTCAGGTCTGTAGCTTCAAAAGGGCCATTGCTTCTCTTAGCGTGAGAGAGAGAGACCTCAAGAAGACTTTCAGAAAGAAGAAGAAAAAGAACAAAAAAAAAAAAAGGGTTTCGATTGTTGGTTTCTCTCTGTCTTTTTGAAGATTTCAACAATGGCTTCAAGACCAGTTGTTCCCCAACAAATCAGAGGTACAAGAAATTTCCCCTCTAAAATTTCCCTCTTCTTTTTTCTGGGTTTCTTCTGAAATTTTATATCTGACTGGTGTATCGTGTTGATTCGAACCCCAAATCGCTTCTAATACAAAGATTTATGCCTTGTTCTGTACTTCCCATTCTGTTATTTTGTGTGCATGTTTTGATTTGTTTGTGTGTTTTCATTTGGAAGATCTGTAATTTGTGTTGTTGGGTTGGATTCTCTGTTGCATTTTAGTTAAGTGAGGATTGAGGAAGTCTCTGGCTCAATTTTTGGTGTCTTGTTCTTTCCGTTTTCTTTCTGTTTCTTGTGTTGAATGGGGTGTTTTAAATGGGGTAAGGTGAGGCAGCGATCGGCGGAGGAAAGCAGGCGAAAGCCGAGGCGACGGTGGATGCGAGGAACCTTCGAGCATTGGGCGATATTGGGAATCTGGTAACTGTTCGAGGAGCTCCGGCGGCGACGGGGAGGAGATTCGGCGGGGAGAAGAAGAAAGAGAAGGTGGGGGCGGCGGGGAGAGAAGAGAGGGAAGGTGGGAAAGAGGAGAGAGAGAAAGTTTTTTTTAATAATAATAATAATTTTTATTATTTTTATTATTATTATTATATTTTAATAATAATAATTATTATTATTATTATTTTTTTATTATATTATTATTATTTTAATTAAAAATCAATATTTTATTATTTTAAACTGCCACGTCAGCCCTAGAGGGACTCAATAGAAACATTTCCGGAACAGTAGGGACTTGATTGTCCGATTTTGAAACGTAGGGACCTATTAGAAACTAACTCGAAACATGAGGGACCAAAAATGTATTTTACCCTTATTTTTATTTTAAAAATAAAAAAATAATTTTTTTAATAAAAAAAAGCCTGTCACGTAAGTATTCTGTTAACATTTAACGGCAAAATGGATGGCAGGGACCAAATTGCTCCTTATCTCAAACCTCAGGGGTAAATTTGTTTAGTTTGAAAACTCAGGGACCAAAGTGTAACTTAACCCGAACCTCAGGGACCAAAAGTGTATTTTTCCCTTTTTTTTTTCTTTCCTCCTTTTTTAAATACAAAGTTTATTTATCAAATGTAATAGAATGTGAAAATGTAGAACATGAAAAAGTTAGATATTAAAAGTTATCTCAATTTTTTTTTTCTAAAGTTTAAATCTAAAATTTATGACCTCACATTTGATTTAATTAATATTAGAATTTCAAAAATTTTAGAATTTTAATAGTTTTGCTACCTTTTTTCCTTTTTTTTAGTTTCATTTCTCTCTTCCTCCGTCATAAGTCACACGAAAATCCCACTAAAATCCACTTTCTCTCTTTGATTTTGTCTCTCTCTCCCAACCAATCCAAATTCATCCTCTCTCAATCTTATCATTATTTATTTCTCATTAACTATTGAGAAATTAGTATTTAATATAGTGAGAAAAGTTTGAAATAAATGAATTTGGGAGGTAAAAGAGTTAGAATGGACAACTTTAATATGAAAAGTTTTATTTATTCTAAAAATTTGTGAATTTGTTTTTAATTATAATTAATAATGAAATTTGAAGAGGATTCACAACTTTTTTTAACTTCTACAACTATATAAAGAGGTGTCTCATACTTTTCCTTTCTACAATACAATTTACAATAACTTATGTATTATATATGTTTACTTTGATTCTTTCATTCATTGTTTGTTCTGCCTTAATTTTTGTTTGAATATTTGATCTACTTTTCATCTTTAACTTTTCTTGTTGTTCCATGTTGATAATTTGCAATTTCATACAAGGTTGATGAGACATACAAACAATTTATTGAGCTTGAAGATGATATATACTACCATTTCAAGCTTGACACATATATGTTTCGAGTTCAAAGATTTTTTTTTTCAAACATCAAAGTTATTTTCTCTTTTAAAATTGGTTTTACCTTATTTTATAATAATATAATTTATGAATAAGAACAAACTTAAATAATTTAAGCTTATTTATAAAATTGACAAATTGAGGTTTTTTTAGGGAAAAATACATTTTTAGTCCCTCAAGTTTGGATTAGGTTTCATTTTGGTCCCTGAGTTTTCAAACTCAACAATTTAGCTCCTAAGGTTTGGTTTTAGTTTCATTTTAGTCCCTCCATCCATTTTTTCGTTAAAAACTAACGGTTTGCTGACGTGGCACTATTTTTTTTATTAAAAAAATATTTTTTAATTTTTTTAAAATAAAAATAATAAAAATATCATTATTTGTGTTTTTTTTAATTTCTTTCTTCCGCCTCTTCCTATTCATCTTCTTCTTCTTCCATCTCCAGCTGTTGTTGTTGTCGGTCGTCGTCGCCGTCGCACTCTCGTGGATGGGTTTTTCGAGTTTGTTTAAAAAAACCAGGAACGTGCCTATGGAAACCCGTTGGCCGCTGAATCCACTGAAACCCATCACCGTCGAGCGCCAAATATAGGCTGAAACGTGCTTGTGGAAACAAAGATCTGGGCTGAATCCACTAAAACTCGTCGACCATTAAATAAACTGAAACCTATCACTGTCGAGCACCAGATCTAGGCTGGAACGTGCTTGTGGAAACACAGATCTGGGCTGAAACGCGCTGCTGCAGTTTGTGGATGGGTCTTTTGAGTTTGTTTAGAGAAAGAAAACGCAAATCTGAACTCTAGCCGTGAAACTCGTGGTCGCCAACGGAGAAGAAAGCTACGGGAGGCGTCCTTCGAGTTTGTTTGAAAAAAAAAAGAAGGAAACAAGGCGGAAACCCTCGAATTCGCATTCCAGATCTGCGAAGGGGGTTTTTCCTTTCATTCTTTTCTTTTTTAAAAAATCAAACAGTGAAGAAGAAAGGGAATGGAGGAAGAGGGAAGAAGAAGAAGGGGGAGGATATGGAAGAAGAAGAAAAGGGGGAGGAAGAAGAAGTAAAGAAGAGAAAAAAAAAAGAGAGAGAAAAAAAGCTAGAGTCTAACGACGGCGATGGAGACGACGAAGTCTGGCGACGGAGACGGCGGAGTCCAGCAGCGGCGGCGGTATCCGACGACAGTGGCAGCAACTCTTCGACGAAGGCAATGAAGAAGAAGGGGAAGAAGAAAGAGAAATATGAAAAAAAAAGAAGAAGAAAGAGAAAAATGAAAGAAAAGATAATATAGTTTTATTTTAAATAATAATAATATTTTATTGTTTTAATATATTTATTTTAAAAAAATTAAAAAATAAATTTTTTTAATAAAAAAATTAAAAAATAAATTTTTTTAATAAAAAAATTAAAAAATAAATTTTTTTAATAAAAAAATAGTGCAACGTCAGCAAACCGTTAGTTTTTAACAGAAAAATGGATGGAAAGACTAAAATGAAACTAAAACCAAACCTCAGGGGCTAAATTGTTAGTTTGAAAACTCAGGGACCAAAATAAAACCTAATCCAAACCTCAGAGACTAAAAGTGTATTTTTCCCTTTTTAAAAAAAAAATAGACAAATTATGGGTTGGATATTATTACTTTTTTTTATTATTATTATTATTTAATTGTCTTCGTGAAAAGGTGGGAAACAACACCACATCCCTAATTTGTGGGTCGATTGTAACTATTGATTTTTTAAAAAATTTAATATCTTCTTGGAAAAAAAGAAGTAACACCACTCCCCTATTATTTCTCTTTCTTCATCTTCATTGATTACCATATACTACTCATTCCTCTTGCTTTTTATGTGTTTGTAAATAAATAGATAAAAATAGATCAACTCCAAAACCAAAACCTAGAGGGGTCGTTTGGTGCAGAGTTTTGGATATGGGAATGGACAAGGGTTTCTGATATCCTTGTTTGTTTCAAGGTTTCTGTGGTGGGCCCCTGGAAATAAAGCATTCACAGGCATCATTATATTTATGTCCATAGGCAAAGCTTTCGATATCCTTGCAAAAGCATGAGTTTTCTCTTTGCCCATTTTTTTTTAATTTTTATTTGCAATTTTATTTTGAATATAGTTAATTAATTAACTAATGGATACTACATTAAAAAATAATATAATAAATTATTTAATTAGATTAAATAAATAATAATTTGTCAAGAATTTTAAGTTTTTATTTAAACAAATACTTAGTCCAAGTTTATTAAATGAGATGCAATTACATATTTACTAAAATTATAATTAATTAGTTAACATTATCGAAATTATATTTAATTATTGAACTAAAATTATTTAAATGAAATTAGTATAAAAATTCATTTTTCAATAATTATATTTAATTACTTATTAATTATTTATAATTAATTAATTTTTTTTTATTTCTTTATAATAAATAAATAATCATATTATTATTAAAATATTTATGTAATTAATTTTTATGGATACAAATATATAATAAATTATTGTAGTTAAGGATATTTATTAAAAAAATTAATTAAATATTTTTAATTAGTTAAATTAACATAGTTTATCCAATTAAAATTATTTCATGATTATTAATTCATTAATTTTTATTAATACTTTGAATTAATTTTGATTATTTTATTGATTAATTTATTATAATTACATAAAGTTTACATGATTAGTACTAAAAAATAAATGCTGACATAATTTGTTCTCATAAAATCCGGATGACATTTCCATGTACAATCAAACACAGGTATCTTTGATTCCCAGCAATCTTATTCTCAGGCATCCTTTATTCCCAAGCATCTATAAAACCTTAAACCAAACAACCCCAAAGGGTAAGCATTCAAGTTAATTTCTTAATTCACTCTCTTTCTTGTTGCATCTACTTTTTTATATAGGTATATTTTTTTGTGTGTTTTCTTTATTTCTTTTTTTTAGAAAAAAAATTATAGTAATAGAAGATTAGAACCACCTCAAACATTTGAGGTGATTTCTTAATTCATTTTCTTCTTCTCTTTTTATTGTCGTACCTACTTTTTTTTATAGATGTGCTTGTGTGTGTTTTTCCTCTTTCATTTTTTTTATAGAGAAATGCAAGATTTTCGAAACCACCAAACATATTTTTAGTTCTTATAATTATTTGAAAAAAATTTGATATGTGTAAGTTTCTTATTCATTTATTAGATGAGTTTTTTTTTTTTTTTTTTTTTTTGTGTGTTCAACAATATTTGAGGTGGGAGTCGAACCTCTAACCTCTTGGTTAAGAGTGTATGCAAATAATACTTTCAAAATTGTAATGCATAATTAACAAATAATATAATTATTATTCGTAAATACTTTCAAATTGTATTATTAAAATTAAATTTTAAAATAGGAAAACCATGTGCAACACACGTGTGGAAAATCTAGTAATTTTAAGATAAAGAAAGTATATTTTAGACAAATTACTCATATAAAATTTTCAAAATAACATTTAATTTTAAGTTAATGTATTCAAATTAATATATATATATATATATATATATATATATATATATATATATATATATATATATATATATATATATATATATACATATATACTTATATACTTATACTATATTAAAATGCTACTAACATTGAAAAACATTTCTTGTCAATTTTACCCTCAAAATATTTAGTTAATTACATCCTTGTCATTTTTACAGTTTGAAAACCAACTCTAATCTACTGAAATAAAATTGAAGTCTATTAAATTGTATAAACTGAAATAGATCGTGAATTGTAATTTAAAATAATAATTAGGTATCGTTTTTAAGAATTTGTAAAGACTCTTTATTTGTAATAGAAGCAAAAAAAAAAAAAAAAAAAAAAAAAAAAAAAAAAAAAAAACGTGATTTCATTGTTATTTATTTTCAATGAAATGCATTTATTTTTACTTATTGGCATTCAAATTTCTCTATAACAGTTATCTTCCAAACTTCTTTTATTTAGTATATAAATAGATTACCTTAACCTGGAACTAACACTACCCTGAAGCAATTATAAAATTTGAGTCTATCCAAATTGTGTTCTACTTTTTATATACAATCTGAAACGTGACCATTGAAGGTAGGTACAAGGTATTATTGTTTGATTTTGTATTATTTTGTTATGTGTACGTAATTCATTAAAATAATGTTTGATTGTTATTAGATGACAGAGATGATAATCGCTGAACTAAAGTCATTTCAAAGAGGATGATCAACAACAGTTACCGTTGTTAGAAAATTTCTGAGGCAACAATTCAAAAATCGAAAGGGAGAACCACTCAACATACAAAAGTTCATTGTTATTGATAAGGAGGTAAAAATAACTTCTAATTTATCAACATTCATTTTAATACAATTAGTTATAACAATTTTGTTTAACATGTTTCTATAGGGTGAAAGCATTCAGGTAACCTTATTTAACGAGCTGATTGAGAAATTTGCTGAGAAATTAGAAAGGGGAAAAACCTATCAAATACTTGATGGAAGTATAAAACCAATCGATACAAGATATCAAAATGTTAATGACAGAATTGAGATATCACTATCACAAACAAGTGAAGTAGAAGAAATTGAGGGGGAAGGATATAATTTGAAGAATCTAAAATTCATCAACTTCGAATTGTTGGCAAATGACAATGACATGGATTCTCAAATAGGTAAGTTTAATATATTTTTTTTCTTTAGCTTAATATCTTTCAAATAATAACTTATTAATTTATTTTCAGATGTTATAGCTGGTGTGATACAAGTAAATTCAATGATTATTAGAAAGTGCCAGACCAACTATACCAAGAAGTGTGAAATTAAGGTCATGGACAACATGTACCATTTAGTTATACTATTTAAAAGACCCGTGCAATGCACGTGGTTAAAAATCTTTAAAACACAAATTTTCATTGAGAAATTTAAATGTTGAATTAATATATTTTTCATTCAGTTTAAATAGTAAATATTTCATTTATAATATTTTTCAGTCAAAAAAGGAAAACATTGAAGTTGTTTTTCTCCACAGAGTATGAAATTCTAATTTTAACATTTATGTGAATTTTTAATAAAACTTAATAGTATTTTTTAATAAAATTTCTTCTTATTTTTTTAAAATGAGTTTGTAATATACTTACCGCTTAAAAAAAAATCCATCAAAACGTTTTCTTTAAGGTTCATTTAATTGTTTTTAAAACTTCGTCTATGGAATATTACTAAAAGTAAAGAAATTTGAAGAATGTAATTTGTTTTTTCAAAGATTTTGTAGAATCTCTATTTTGAATAATTATTTAAAATAATTTGCTATATTTTAGAAACATGTTTTATTCTTTATCTGTCTTTTTTATACTGCCATTTATTTTATCATTTCTTTCTATATTCTCTACTAATTCACAAATGTAAAACAAATATTGTGTTCATGACCCACCTCCATGAATACTCATAGAGGCTTCAAAGATACTGTCTTAAATTGTTAAATTTTCATTATGTTTCCAAAACCATACATATATATCTTTATTAACTATGACAGCCCATCACTCCCAATATAAATTAACCACGTTTGAACTAAGGCTATCAACTAAGTCCTACATGGGTGGGTGGTAAAAAACATATATGAGAGATAATCAAACAATTAATATATAAAAAATGTGGAATTAATAAAATCTAAGAAAATTGTGACATATACTAATTTTAATATTTCACAATTGTGAAAAATAGATTTTGGTTAAATTGATGACAATCCAAACAACCATCATTTTTTCATTTTAAAAGTTGATTTAAAAAGTCAAGAATAATTATTCAATATCAGTCCTAAATCCCAACTAACAAGTGAATAAATTTATTAAGGTTATTCTACTTCTTTGTATAATTATTTACGTTAATAATAATTAATCATATAAATACATCACATCTCAATATGAAATAATATAAAATCCATCAAACCACAATCACAACCAGTAAAATCAATAATAAAAAATAAAATCTAGATATGAAATTTCATGCAATTGAAGAAAGATTTTTTTTTTTTTTTTTGACAACATAAAGAAAGAATATTTAATCAAAATTCCATGATGAAGTAAATTTTATACAGAGATAAAGTGTAGTGTGTTTTGGGTAACAAACACAATAGTAAAAGACAAAAATTAATTGCAATCTACAATTTTATGGTAAAGTACTTACAATTTTTACCCATTGAAAGAAGTGTAATTCTATTGCGGATGAATGATGAAAAATGTAGTGCAATTTCTAAACATTTTAACTTTCAATTTCAAATCACAATTTTTTTAGAGAGAAATTTACTACAATTTCATACACAATCTTGAAATAAAATCAAATAATTAACCAACCACATGAAAATAAAGAGACGATGAATACGATATTTGACTAACCTTTCTCATCCATTTTGAAATAGGTGATTGAAGCCTGACGGGGAACCAATTGTCTGAGTGAAAAGAAAACAAAAATAAAGGATACCACAATTTTTTTAGAGAGAAATTTACTACAATTTCATACACAATATTTAAATAAAATCAAATAACCAACCACATGAAAATAAAGAGACGATGAATACGATAATTGACTAACCTTTCTCATCCATTTTGAAATAGGTGATTGAAGCCCGACGGGGAACCAATTGTCTGAGTGAAAAGAAAACCGAAATAAAGGATACTATAACTACTAAATAAAGGAAATTCATGAAATAACAACTCTGAAATCTAAAGATACAAACAATATAACTACGAAATTCATGAATTTCAACAACATGCTTTGCACAAAATCAATTATCTATGAACAACAATAAAGGAAGAGTTAATTGTAAAAGAAGTATATTACATAGTTCAATGTCTTTTATACATGGGTCATATCCATATGCGAATGGATGCATCTATTTGATGTATTACCTTCACCAATAGTCATGTCTCGTCAATATTAATTGCATCCATTGGAATGAACAAACATATCCTCTCGAAGAGCCACATCACATCAAGGAAGGTCAAAATAGGAATTTTCTAAAAAAGTAGGGGCAAAAGAGGAAACAAAAGTTTCTCCCCTCTTAGCCCCATTTATATATAGTATATAGATTTGCAATTTTATGTTTTACTCTACCAATGCATAAAAATGTGTTAATCACATAATATATGTGTAGCCTTAATATTATCAAGTTGAGTCTATGGGATGATTTGGCTGAAGTTGAAGGATAATTCTTAGAAGACAATTGCAGCCAAAATAATACAAATTTTCATCACAAATATCAAAAGAAGTAACTACGAAGGTAAATAGTTCTTCTTTGTGTATACTAGAAATTTGAACCAATATAAATCATATGCCTAACACTAATTATTTCAGGTGAAATTTTGATATCATCCACTTATTTAAGTGTGGTCACAATAAATCCACCCATAGATAGAGCAGAGACACTAAAAACCAGGCAAGTATTTTTTTTTTAAAGAAAAAAGTTAAAAATTAAAGGAGCATTATTTTTTGTTTAAAATAGTTTATTTGTGTTAAATTTTTCAAATGCATTTTTTAGGATGCAAAGTCTGTCAAAAGATCAAAAACTTAGAGATCTTTTACATCCATAAAAAAGATTGGTAGAAGCAAAAGAAGCAACATTGGAAGACATAATCAAAGGAAATGTTGATGATCTATACTGTTCGTTTATTGGAAGAATTGTGAAAATACAAAATAAGGACAATCCATGGTTTGAAAAATGTATTGCATGTAATGAAAGACTATCCTATGGAATACGATTCAATAACATCCTGTCTAATTTGTGAGGATGAGAAGTCAAAATTTGTGAGAAAATATTTGTTGAGGTTAATCGTATCAGATGGTGAAGAAGAAGCTTATTTGACAATGTTTGATGCTGCCAAATACTTGATTGGATGTAGTGCAACAGAATATTTTAATGATTTAAAGATAAATTAAAAAATAATTTATTTTCGTTCTTTTTTTTTAATTAAAAAAATTAATACAATTGTATGATGCAGGATACCAAAAAGGAGAAAATCAAATGTTATAAAAACTTGGTGGTGGCTGAAAATAAAAAATATTACTTTTTGGTGAGGATGGATAAAAACAGGGGAGCATGATCGAGCAAGAAAGCAAATTTTTGTTCAAGAAGTTTGTACTGTTGGTTCAATGGCAAGCAAAAAACATGGGAAAAAGTTGGAAGAAACAAAATTAGAGCATGCAACAAAAAACACCAGGCGTGCAAAATTTGCAGATTAAATGGATAGTTCAAGAGATGTTATATGTTTTGAACTATTCATTACATCTTTCCATGTTTCTTTTTGATGTTAAGATATTTCAAAGTTTCATTTTTATGTTATGATATGATGTTCTATTTTTAATGAATTATGCTTTTGACATCTTACATTTATTTATGTGATGCCCAAGGTTACAATTAAAACAAAAGTCTAAAATCCTAACGAATTATGTTATCAATTAAATTATAAAATACTAAGAATATGTCACTTACAACTGTATATTAAATTTCAAATAAACTCAACGTGTTACAACTAAAACAAAATTGTTGTAAATATATCTGGTATATATTAGATATCCATATTACTCCATTACCTTTAGTCAACCCATAATTGTAGCTATTCTTCCCCATGACTCTCCCTCTCTTCTATATTTTCAGTATTTTGAAGTTGTAACCCACCCCATTGCATTAGTATAAATAGGGGTTATATGAAGTATGGAAAACACACACTTGAATGAAAAGACAATTCCTCTCTTTTCTCCCTACTTTGCTCTCTCCATTTCTCTCTTAGTGTTCTTATTGTTCTTCACGTTTTATAACACATTATCAGCACGAGTCTTTGTCATTTTTGTTCAGTTGAAGGTAGGGTTCATTTTTATTTGTTGCATTTGTCTTCGGTACGTTTCACGTATACAGTGTATATGTTATATATACCTCATATATACATTGTGTATTGAACGTTGACAACATATATTCTATGCAAGATTAACATGTTCTTCATTATTGTGCATACTACATGAGATTAGTAAGTATCATGTTTGTTTATGATGATATTAACATCGTGATTCTATATTTGTCAATGATATTTATGATATTTATATTGTCCAAATAATTCAGATATTGAGAGTATGTTTTATCCTAATTATCTTTGTAATAATCTAGAATGTTTAATACATATTCGATAAACATGATGCACATATATACCCTTGTATATATCTCATTTTTTAATCATATACATCTTCCAAAATTGCTTATTTTTCTAATCAGCTAATGTATATTGATCTCGTTAGTTTATGTATTCTTTGTCCAGTATAATTTTCACATGATCATTTGTTTACTTTATATCATGTGTATTTAATATATATATATATATATATATATATATATATATATATATATATATATATATAGTGTACATATTTGATATACTATTGCAGATCCTTTATGTACAGAACATGTTATATATGTTGTAATATATCTTATATAAATATTGCAATATGTTGTTTACCTACAGTTTTTTTTAGAATGCATATATGAGATATTTCTTTATGTAATGATTAGAGTTGAGTCTCTTAATATCAAAGTCAATATATGATTTTTCACGAATATTCAATGGTAAAATTTATTGGGTATCATATATACATTTGAATATTTTTGTTTATGTTGATTAACTTTTGAAATTCATGGTAGACACATGCATTAGTTTAAATTCTCCTATGACAAAGTTTGCAAAACTTATATAGTAGTTAATTACTTTTTCTAAAGTTAATTTTGATGTTATACACATGAAGTTGCATAAAAATGTCCATTTTGATTTAATGCACCTGAAGTTGCATCATTTCAAATCAAGAAATACTCGTGATTATGTAACGCCCAGCGTTTTGACATTGAGCCATTTTGGAATTAATTGGCAATTTTTATTCTAATTTGAAAAATTAGAATTTAAGTTTAGCCTTGGGTCATTAAATTAAATTTCTATAATTTAGGGAAAAAGATTTTTAATTAAATCTTTAATTTCCTAAAGTTTGGAGATTAATATTCGATATTTATTTTAAATATCAAAAGACCCAAATCCTTAATCAATTTGGTTTAAATTTCAGATTGGGGATTTAAAATCAAATCCTAGATAAGACCTTATTCCTAATTAAATTGGGATTTTTATTCTTAGGTTCTATTTAAAAGAAAAGCAAAGGAATTAAGCTTAAAAAAAAAAAAAAAACCCCTAAATCTCTTTCTTCTCTCCCTCTCTTTTCGTGAAGCCACCAACTCCCCCCTCTCGATTTTTCCTCTTGCCGGAAACCCATCCTCGTCGGTCCTCACTATGTCTCCAGAATCACGTCGTCGCCACCGCAGATCCCGTCGCGCCGCCCCGCCTTCTTGCACACTCTCTCTCTCTCCGTCGGGTTTCTCTCTCTCTTTCCGTTCCGCCCGCGAAGCCCGTCCATCACGCCATCGCTGTGTCGCCGTTAGAGTGTCACGCTGCCACCGACCGAAGCCCAGCCCGTTGCCGCTCTCTCTCTTCTGATCTCTCTCCGTGGGTTTTGTGGCCATGGGTCGATCTCTCTCTCCCCCTTGTATTCGTGGGTTTGGTCGCCGCCTCTCCCTCCCATTCCGTCGCTGTCAATCTCCGGGAGAATCAGTGTAAGTTTCCTTCCCTTGGTTCATTTAGTCTTGGGTTCTTGAATGAGTCTAAGTTTCTGTTCTGCAATGCCGTCTAAGTGATCGATTGGGTTCGAATCGCTTATACTCGAATACCCACTGCCCAAGGATCGTCCTAGCACACTGTTCGAGGTTATTATAACCCGTCTATCGTGGAATTGGGTCCGTTTGGTAAGAGTCGTTGCTGTCTTTAGTTATTAGCTTAAGGGATTGATATCCATTAGAGGTTAAAGCCTTAAAAGCATGATTAATCGATACCCATGAGTTATTTAGACTTTAAAAGCGTCACCCAACCCTTATAGGTTCTTTAATCACGAAATTAATGAGCTTCTACTTGCTGGTCGTGATTTAAATAGCATGTCAAAATTATCATCTAACAATTGTCTAGGCCCTAGTAGCGTTTCCCAACCTCTAGGAATCCTTAGAATGCGAATTCATGTCATTTACTTACTGTCCAGCGACTGAAAAGCCTTGATTATAGTCATTCGATGAATACCCATTGCCCGTTGTGCCTTAGACATGGTTGCCTATGGTCTAAAGGTTTTGGGTTTTTATTTTGGGGAATTTTGAGTGGTTGTCCAGCAAGGAAATAGACTTTCCTCAGTTGATTTAGACCTTTCTAGCATGTTTAAAGTATCAGTAGGTTGGTTCTAATTTAGTGGAGGTTGTCCTTGTTATTTAGGAGCTTTCTTGGACTACCTTGGATTGTTGAAGTTGCTTTAGGAGCGCTTTTGTTAAGTAGTTTCTATCTGTTGAGTCTGTTTGACTGCATGAGCATATTATTTGTTACTCGTTTCTCTAGTATGTGTTTTTGGTTGTTATGTAACTTGTTATATGTGATAAGCACGTTGTTCTACTTGTTTTGAAGTATGTTGTTCCGATTGGTGTTAAGCATGTTGTGTTATTGCTTTTGGGCTATGTTGCATGTGTGTCATGGTTGCATAGTCTGTGTGCTCATGGAGAGGTGAGCTGGGTGTGTGTGCGGAGCGTGACGCAGAAATCACGTGTTAAGATTGTGCTACATGACGCGAAAATCATGTTATTGGTGCGGAGTGTGATGCGTAAATCACGTGTGAGCGTGCGTTGCGCATGACGCGTAATTCATGTGCTGGGTGTGAGTGCGTTACATGACGTGGAAATCATGTTTTGGTGCGGAGCGTGACGCGGAAATCACGTGTTAAGTTGCGTTGCATGGCGCGTAATTCATGTGTTTTGGTGCGTGGCATGACGTGTAAATCATGTGCTAAGAAAGTGAGCATGGCATGGAAACCATGTGGGGTTGCATAACATGTTGTGTGTATGCATGAGTCATCCTGTTGAGTTAGCATGAGTCTTGATGTTTAGTTCTCGCTTTAAGAAACATGAATTGTTGTTTATTGTTTTAAAAGTATGTTGGATGCGTGTGTCGAGCATGATTGATGTGTTGTTTGCTGTTTGATGGCTCACCGGGTGTGAGCTGCTTACCAGTACCGTGGTTGTACTGACCCCCTCCCCTTTCTCCCCCAACATTTTTAGATGATGCAGATGAATTCGAGTACGAAGAGTCTGGTGATGAGGAGGCTCACGAAGGGTGACCCACTAGTTTAGTTTTCATTGACCGTCTTTTGTTGGTCTAGAGAGGAAAGTTTTGCTTAATTGTTATTTAATTGCTGTTAAGTTGTTTTGGTTAGGATAGTGGCTTTGTAACGACCCGACTAAAAGGAAGTTAAAAACATGCTGAGGATCGCTACTACATGTATGAAAATGTAAAACTTTAAAACTTTAAAGGCAGAAGAGACCATAGATAAAAAAAAAAATCTTTTATTTAATAAACTGGGCCCAAACCATAAGTCAGTTTACAATAATAGAATAGTCAAAACATGATAGGCAATTTTCGTAAAGTTGAAAACTAATAACATCTGAAAGCATGAGACTAGGAAACTCGATCCTAGACTTCTAGAGACATGATTTGAAGCTGCATCTCATAGCCTAGCCAAGCCACTGCTCTCGCCACTCGCCTGATGTCGTCAAGTACCACCTGAAAAGGAAAGGCATGTAGCATGGGTGAGTATATAAGAATATACTCAGTAAGTAGCTCACTTAAGGGCTCAAACTAAAAGCATGAGATCTGATAACATGAAATCTATTAGCATGAAACATGCTTCTGGGCCTTATCATCATAGGAACCTAACTGAAATCATTCATTCGGGTTTCTAACCCTAGGGCCATAACTGAGTACATGAGACGTTTTGCCTAGGGTGTTTACCTATCCCCAATCTGTGCCAACTAGAGCATTGTGTGGGTCAGTCGGTTAAGGCAAGTAAACTAGAGGCTAGCTGGCAACCTCTAGCAGAACTACACCTATCCCAACACAACACCCCTGATATATGAACATAAAATACGGTGGAGCAACTGACGCATGAAAACATGCCTGGTGCCATCTGGCGCACGAATAACGTGCCTGATCATAAGCTCAACATCGTCCTGAACTGAGAGAGCGCACGATAACATACCTGAAGTTGGGCTCTAACAGTCAACTGATAGAACGCACAATAATGTGCCTGTCAAACTGAGTTCTACCAGCCCTGAGATGGGGAAGGAAAGACACTCAGGCTAACGTAAGACTTAAGGATCTTTTAAGTCCATATGAGGCCCTAATCGAGTCTAGGATCCCTACACTTGGATCAGTCCTAATCAGTCACACTTGAAACTGAAATTCTGAATTTCTGGGTCTTAGCGACATAGGGGCCTAACTGGAATAAACATTCGGGAGTCTAACCCTAGGGCCACAACTGATCACATAAATATGCTATGTCTAGGGTGATGCCCTGTCCCCAACCTGTGCCAACTAGAGTGTTGTGTGGGTCAGTCGGGTAAGGCAAGTAAACTAGAGACTAGCTGGCCACCTCTAGCAGAACTATACCTATCCCATCACAACACCCCTGAAATATAAACATAGAATACGGTGGAGTAACTGACGCATGTAAACATGCATGGTGCCAACTGACGCACAAACAATGTGCCTGATCATATCTCAACACCGTCCTGAACTGAGAGAGTGCACGCTATCGTGCCTGAAACTAAGCTCTAACAGTCAACTGATAGAACACACGCAAACGTGTCTGGCAACTAGGTTCTATCAGTCCTGAGATGGGGGAGGGACACACTCTAGCTACGGAACACTTAAAGGAATTTAGTAAGTCTACCTGAGGCCCTAAAACGTAGTTGAGATCCCTATTCTAAGTCTTCCCTCGAAGACAATTATGGTCCCTAAACCACTATGATGCTACTGAAAATTCGACAGCATGACGCCATACGTATAGGGAACCCAAATTTTTCTCTACACCTGGAGACAAGAACAATGCACTTCTATAAACACAAATGAGTCAGAATCGCATTCAAACTCCAATCACCACTCCAACAGACATTTAGCCCATCCTCCAATAACATAACACAATCCAGAACAGTCACGAATCAAAAATTTCAAACATACTTAGAAGTGAATCAGAAGACGCCACATAGAACTAAGAGGCCTTCATATCGTTGTCATGCTTCACAACTCAACACAACATACCACGCTTATTTAATTCCACAAGGATAACAACACTTAAGTCATGTCCAAATAAGCAACACTTAAATCATGTGCAAGTAAGTATACCACATTCCAAGGAAAATTAGACCAAAGCATAAAAACTCAACCAAGACTTCATTTCACTACCATTAAGCATACAACGGTTCCAAAAGCAACTATGTTATGTCCAAAAGCTACTTACTTAAAGGCAATTTCATCATACTTTACTATTCCATGAACCTCATAATCTTATCATGTTTCACATAGATAACATGCTATTTTTTTTTTCAAAGACCCAACTTAAGGCTTGAATTTTTTTTTTAAAAAAAAAAACTCTAACATACTAAATTCCAAATTTCAAGGGTCTAAGTCTTGAACTTAATCCAAATGGCTACTTACCAACTCCATCAGTCATGCAACGTGTCTAAAGCATAGGAATTGCATCCAAATAGCTACTTACTTAGCTAACGATGCTAGATGAATTCTAAATTAACTCCTTAGCTCCCAAGGCCTTTATTTAAACTACACCAAAAGGGGAAAAGAATTCCCAAATCAATAGGAGACTAACCCAAGCATTCAACAAGGAGCCAATAAATTTAGAGACGTTAAGCACCCAAAAAAAACTTACCCAAACTCACACTGAAACTTGTTGTCCAAGTTCTAAAAATCGCTCCAACTCGACGATTGGGCCTTCAAACGTTGTGGGTACCTTGAAAACAATAGCTAATATTAATGGGTAATTGAATAAGCATCAAAATCAACTTCAATCCTTCTTGTAAAACACTTACCCAAAGCTAAAATCGCTTGGAATCAATGTAACTCAAAAACCCACTACCTAAAACATGCAGAAATCGCCGACAACCACCAAAATCTGCCGTCGTCCGCTGAAACTCACGATCTACAGCCGCTCTGAAACGTCGGAACGAGGCCACCACCACTACAGAACAACCCAAACCGCGCCGGAGGGAGGGAAAACGACGCCGCCGCCTTTCTGTTTGCCGGAAAACGACCGGAGGAGTCGCAGCCACTGCTCGCCGTCGAGGATGCCGCCATATTGACAGAAACGCCGCCGCTGACTTCCGTGAACAACCAACTTGTCGGCGCTGAGGGAGGAACGGTGGCTGACGCTTGGAGATCGAAGGAACGGGAAGGAACTCGCCGGAGAAACGTTGAGCAGCTGCAAAAATCGTGAAGGGCTGAAAATTGTGGTTTTGGTGGCTGAAAACGTGAAAGAGAAGAAGGGATGGAAAATTAGGGCTTGGTTTGGCTACACACTCATCTTTATTACAAAATTGCCATTCCAACTTACTTAAATTGCAAAAATTGCTACCAAGCCTATTAAATCTTTTTCCAAGACAATTAACCCATTTAAATGAACATTTTATTCAGCCAATTAATCGAAACTCAATTAAGCTTGTAGTTTGAGAAATAAGAGCTTGGCTTAAATTAGTGACGTTACAGGCTTATATTTGATGTTTTCAGAGGGTTGTTTAGTTGTCTTATTTTAAGAAGTTAGACTTAGTCATGTATAGTTTCATTTGACATTCGAACTCTTTTTATTTTATAAAGCTAAGTTGTTCTAGAAATTGAGTTATGCTTTTACCTAGTAAGTTGTGAATCTGATGTTGGTTGTGAATGCGAGATCTGACTCGCTAGTTTGTGGAAGAAGTTCTGTTACGAATCTGTGTGTTGTGAATGTGAAGTTGTGGGCTGATTGTTATATAGAAATGTGTTTTATGCTTATCAGGTGTTTGAAAATTTTTAGTTTAGTCCTATGTATGTCGTTATGCTGCCGAAATTTTCGGTGCATCCGGATAATTTGGTTTAGGAGTTAATAATGTCGCTAGGATTAGTTTTAAAATCCTGGGGCGTTACAGATTAAATGCACATATAGTTGCATAATTTCAAATCAAGAATTACTCATGATTAAATGCACTTGTAGTTGCAGAAGTTTAAATTAAGAAATGCTCAATTTAATTAAATGCACTTGTAGTTGCATAATTTTAAACAAGTGAGCATATGTTAAGAATAATGTTGTTTATCTTTCTTTTCAATTATAGAATATGCTCTTGTAGTAGCAGTATTGAGAAATAAAGTTTTAAATATTGTGATGAGCAAACACCATATCTTCTTGAGATTAAAGCAATCAAATGAGCATTTGATGAAAAATCATGAATCTCAACCAAGCGTTTCAATATCATTCGTTGAAGTGAATATTGTAATATCGAATAATTATGGTCAATGTCGAGATCAAGATCAATAATCAATAATAAAGGAAGAAACAATTACTCATCTAGTGGTCATCGTGAACCATTTGGAAAACCACACATATATGGTTACTAAAAGAAATGTTTCATATTTTAGAGCATTAATTTTGTACCTCTTGTACGAAAATTGAAATCATGTGTGAAAGCAAACTTTGGAAATCTCCTGAAGAGATAATTAATCTTGGAAACATGAAATATATGTTGTAGATCTCATTAAATCTCCTGAAGAGAAAATGAACATCATTAAATGAGCAACAAATATTATATTAGATTATGTGAATATCGTTTTATTTAATGTTTCATTTATGTTTATTTATTAAGTTCGATTTTATATTCAATTTCTTTTTCTAGGGCTCACTATGTGTTATTTTATTTTCCTAAAGAAACATGAATATTTCACCTATTTTGGTTGACTCCAAGATGAACAATGAAGATTTATGTTTGGCAGATAGCACAACAACACACACTATCCTTAAAAATAGGAAATATTTTTCAGAATTGACAATGTTAGAAGTAAAAGTCAATACAATATCAAGTCCTGCAGACTTGATTGAAGGTTTTGGAAAAACAAATATTATTTTGCCTAGATAAACAAAATTTACAATTGATAATGTTTTGTTCTCTAGTAAATAAAAAAGAAACCTACTAAGTTTTAAAGATATATGTGTTAATGGTTATCATATAGAGACTGATAAGAAGAATAATATAGAGTATCTTTATATATTATATCTACTGTCTCACATGAAAAACGTATATTAGAAATGTTGCCTGCTTTTTCTTCTGGATTATATTACACACATATTCGTGTTATTGAAATATATGCAACAATGAACCTGAAGTTCAATGATCCAGCTATATTTTCTGTTTGGCATGATCGATTGGGTCATCCTAGGTCAATAATGATGAGAAAGATTATTGAAAATTCAAATAAACATCTATTGAAAAACCAGAAGATTCTTCAATCTAATGAATTGTCATGTGTTGCTTGCTCTCAAGGAAAATTAATTATTAAACCCTTACCAGCTAAAATTGGGATTGAATCCCCTGCATTTTTAGAACGAATTCAGGGTAATATATGGGGACCTATAAATCCACAAAGTGGACCATTTAGATATTTTATGGTTCTAATTGATGCATCCAGTTGATGGTCACATCTGTGTTTATTATCAAGTCGAAACCTTGCATTTCCAAGATTACTTACTCAAATAATTAAGTTAAGAGCATAATTTCCTGATTATGTAATTAAGAATATTCGTCTTGATAATGCTGGTGAGTTTACATCCCAATCATTTAATAATTATTGTATGTCAATTGGGATAAGTGTTGAACATCTTGTAGCTCATGTTCATACACAAAATGGTCTAGTTGAATCATTTATAAAACGTCTGCAATTAATTGCTAGACCAATGCTTATGAGAGCAAGACTTCCAATATTTGTGTGAGGTCATGCAATTTTACATATTGAGTCGCTTATACGCATTAGGCCTGCAGCCTATCATAAATACTCTCCAATATAATTAGCTTATAGCCAGCAGCCAAATATATCTCACTTACGAACTTTTGGAAGTGCAATATATGTTCCAATTGCTTCACCAAAACGTACTAAGATGGGGCCTCAAAGGAGGCTAGGAATATATGTTGGATTTGATTCACCATCAATTATTGATATCTTTAACCCCTGACGGGTGATGTATTTACTGCACGATTTCCTGATTGTCATTTTAATGAGACAAATTTTCCAACATTAGGAGGAGAGATTAAGAAGTTGGAAAATGAAATTACATGGAATGCATCGTCATTGTCTCATTTAGATCCTCATACACATCAATGTGAACTAGAAGTTCAAAAGATGATTCATTTGCAAAATATTGAAAATCAAATGCCATATGCATTTACAGATGCTAAGAAAGTGACCAAGTCCCATATACCAGCTGCAAATACACCATCTAAAATTGATATCCCAACGCAACAAGTTATCATAACTAATGAGTCTGCGACACGCCAGAAGCGTGGTAGACCAACGAGTTCCAAAGATAAAAATCCTCAAAAAAGAAAAGTAGTCAATAACCAAAATGATCCAATTGATGATGTGGATATTCCAGAAGAAATCCCGAATGTGACTACTCATAAGAATATCGAAGAAGGTCAAATACCTAAGGATAATAATGAAATTTCGATAAACTATGTAATGACTGGCAAAAGATGGAATCGAAACAATATAGTTGTTGATAACATTTTTGCTTATAATGTTGCTTATGACATCATTTCTGAGAATGATGATTATGAACCAAAATCTGTCGAAGAATGTCAACATAGAAAGGATTGGTTTAAGTGGAAAGAATCAATTCAAACATAATTAAACTCACTCTCAAAACATGAGGTTTTTGGACCAGTAGTCCATACACCAGAAGATGTCAAACCTGCGGGATACAAATGGCTATTTGTAAGAAAAAGAAATGAAAAGAATGAGGTCACAATATATAAAGTGAGACTGTTGCACAAGGATTCTCGCAAAGGCCTAGTATTGATTATGAGGAGACATATTCTCCTGTGGTGAATGCAATAACATTGAGATATTTAATTGATCTGATTGTGTATAAAAAGCTTGACATGCATCTTATGGATGTAGTTACATCATATTTATATGGATCTCTTGATAATGATATTTATATGAAAATCTCTGAAAGATTAAAAATACCAGAGTCATATAATTCAAATCCTAGAGAATTATATTCGATCAAATTACAGAGATCTTTATATGGATTAAAACAATCATGACGAATGTGGTATAATCGCCTGAGTGAATATTTATTGAAAGAAGGGTATCAAAATAACCCAATTTGTCCATGTGTTTTTATAAAGAAATCACAGTCAGGATTTTCTATCATTACTGTATATGTTGATGATTTGAATATAATTGGAACTCCTGAAGAGCTTCCAAAGGCAATAGAATATCTTAAGAAAGAATTTGAGATGAAAGATGTCGAGAAAACAAAGTTTTGTCTTGGCTTACAAATTGAGTATGTAGCAGATGAAATATTTATTCATCAATCAACTTATACAGAAAAGATCTTAAATAGATTTTACATGGACAAAGCACATCCATTGAACATTCCAATGGTAGTTTGTTCACTCGATGTAAAGAAAGGCATCTTCCGACCTCGAGAAGATAATGAAGAGCTTCTTGGTCGAGAAGATAAGATATGGATCTTAGTGCAATTGGTGCACTTATGTATCTTGCTAATAATACACGGCCTAATATAACATTTTCAGTAAATTCATTAGCTAGACATAGTTCTTCTCCAACAAAAAGACATTGGAATGGAGTTAAGCATATCCTTTGTTATCTTCGAGGGACAATTGATATGGGTTTATTTTATTCTAATAAATCAAACTTTGATCTAGTTGGTTATGCAGATGCAAGCTATTTATCTGACCCACATAAAGTTAGATCTCAAACAAGTTATTTATTTACATATGGAAGAACTGCTATATCATGGCAATCTATGAAGCAGACAATAGCGGCTACTTCCTCAAACCATGCTGAGATCCAAGTAATCCATGAGGCTAGTCAAGAATGTGTATGGCTAAGATTAATGACTCAACACATTTGTGAAACATGTGGATTGTCCTCTAACAAAGATTTTCCAACAACGTTACATGAAGACAATACAACATGTATAACCCAAATCAAAGGAGGATACATTAAAAGAGATAGAACGCAACATATCTCACCAAAGCTCTTCTACACTAACGATCTTGAAGAAAATGGTGATATCACTGTTCAACAAATTTCTTCAAAAGACAACTTGGCAGACTTATTTACGAAGGCATTACCTACTGCAACCTTTGAGAAGTTGGTGCATAACATTGGAATGCGACGACTCAGAGATCTCAAATGATATTTCCATGAGGGGGAGTAAATATACTGCTCTCTTTTTTCCTTGACTATGATTTTTCCCACTGGGTTTTTCTAGCAAGGTTTTTAATGAGGCAGTTGTTATGATATAAATATAATGTACTTTTTTTCCTTCATTAGGTTTTTTTTTTCCCCCATTGGGTTTTTCCTAGTAAGGTTTTAACGAGGCATATATTTTATGTACAATGGATATTTAAGGGGGAGTGTTGTAAATATACCTGGTATATATTAGATATTCATATTACTCCATTAGCTTTAGTCAACCCATAATTGTAGCTATTCTTTCCCACAACTCTCCCTCTCCCTTAGGAATAGCCATGAGACTCTCCCTCTCTTATCATTGCATTGGTATACATAGGGGTTGTATGAAGTATGAAAAACACACACTTGAATAAAAAGACATTTGCTCTCTTTTCTCCCTACTTTGTTCTCTCCATTTCTCTCTTAGTGTTCTTATTGTTCTTCACGTTTTATAACAAAAATAACCAATTATTTGAATTAACAACCAATAGCTAATACAAATTTAGAAAATTAGGCAATGTCCATTTACTTTATCAATGATGTTATTCTCTAAAATCCTAACTATATATATGAATTGACAACAATTAAATAATTATACTCATATCAATTAAAAATATATAGTAAATTTCAGGCAAACTTAAGATTTTCTTAAAAAAAAAAAAAGGTAAACTTCAGATGTAACAAGTATATATATGTTAGAATATATAAGGAAATTTAATTTTACATTTTATTATTCTAAATAAAACTTTAAACTATAAAATTCTCTCCATGGAACAAAAAAAAATGTATTTAAACAAGATGCGTAATTATATTATACTACAAACATAAAGGAAATTTAATATATTTGCCCATTCTAAAATGAAATCACGGTAAACTAAAACAAAAGTTTAAAAGCAATCCTAACCAATTGTGTTATCAGTTAAATTATCAAATACTGAGATACAAATGTATATTAAATTTTAAATAAATTCAAGATGTTACAACTAAAATAAAATAACCAATTAAATGAATTGACAACTATTAGAATAAACAACTAATACATAATAAACAATTCAAACCAAATAATACAATGAAAATTAGAAAATTAAGCAATGTCCATTTACTTTATCAATTATAATATTCTCTAAAATCCTAACTATATATGAATTGACAACCATTAAATATTAGACTCATGTTGTTGGGGTTTATGTCCTAGAACTCAAGTTTTGTTATCCTTTATATACATAAAGATGTTATTCAGTGAAATTGTTTATTTATAACTTATAATCCAATAGAAACATCCATGGTTATAACATGAGATACTCGAACTATATAGTGAATATGGACAGGGATCAAGTTCGAGTATATAACCTAAATGGTCTATAGTAAATGAATAAGGTTGGGTACCTTGTTTTGGTAACACTATGGATGCGGCCTACTTTGCGATAAGGCAAACGACATGATCCTGGTTCGTTCATGTAAAGACATGTGAGTAGGGTCATCCTGTGTAAAAGACGTTTACACAAGACTGGACCGAGAAATAAGTCACTCTTACTATATAACGCCGTTTACTGTTAAGACTGATTATTTCATGCGATGACTTAGGTAACTCGATCTTAATCCTGAGCTTACTATGAACTCCTATTTGTTTAGGGTTATCCTTTTGATCTGCATAGGTGAGAGTGGTCATAAAATTTCGTTCAATAAACCTCCCATTTTGGGGATAACACTAGATGGATGGCTGGGGACATAGTAATGCAATATGGAATTCACTCCTACCCCATTTAGGGATAGTAGAGAGGTTGTTCCCTTAAGTGCTGAATCCAAGACTTGAATAAGGGGCCCCACCCTCTCATTGGCCCGAGAGGGATCTTGTTTAATGGTTGGACCATGAACAAAATTGTTCATTAGAGAAACAGTGGACTTAAGGAACTAAGATGTGCTATATTGGTAAAACGGACTTTTGACCTATCTATAGTAACGAACGACCTGTGAAGGATTGACTTACTGATCATGGTTACATCGAGTGGACACAAATATATCTACAGTGAGGGGAGTTTAACTACTAGGCTATAGTGGAGTGTCCCAGTAGTTAACGGATGTTGGTTAACTAGGTTAAAATAGTTTGACTAGTTTAACCTCGTACCGTTGGAGCTCATGATCCGTAGGTCCATTAGGTCCCCTTGCTAGCTCGAGACTAACCTTTAGAACAATATGATGGATAAAATATGAATTGCTTTAGTTCATGTTGAGAAATATGAGTAGAGGTGATAGACGTTGTCGATACGTCGGGTTTTTGTGAAAACCGTTATGGTGAGTATTTAATATTTAAATTAAATACCGATAACATGAATAGGGATTCATGATTAAAAATGACATTTAAGGAAATGTTTGGGATTGGTGAAAATATATTAATTTAATATTTAATATTAAATTAATAATTAATTAATTATTTAATAATTGTTTTAAATTAATTTTGAATTAATTTAAAATTGAAAATTTGAAATTGGATTTTAATTTTTCAGATTATTAAAGTTCAAATAATTATCCAACTAAATAAGGATAATTATGGATTTAATTAAATTAAAAAATGATTGAATTTTTGGAGGTGGAGTGCATGGTGACTAAACTCATGCACTCACCCTAAATTGGACACCAAAATTCTCACTAATCTTTGGTTAATTGAGTGTCAATTGCTGAAGCATTCTTGCATCTCTAATCCCTCCATAAAAGGCAAGGAGATGACTGAAGAAATTAAGCTTGAATGATAAGGAAATGCTGCCAAATTGAAAACTCACCAAAACCCACCTTGGAAGCTTGTTCTTCATACTTTCTCTCTCAAATTCCATCACTTGAGGATCTCACAATCCGTTCTAAAGGCTTGAGGATAGCGAGGAAGATCCTTTGGTGGTTCGTGACTCGTTGGTGAAGAAAAACAACAAAGAAATCCAACCAATTCTCCATTGATTCAAGGTTGGTAAACAATACTCTGTTTTTCTTCTTCTTGGAACAAATTGATTAACACTTTCACATGTCAATTACAAATATATATTAAATTTAAGATAAACTTAAGATGTAACAAGTATGTGTTAGATTATATAAGGTAATTTAACATAACAACTAAACACAAAAGTTTAAAATCCTAACCCATTATGTTATCAATTATATTATAAAATACTAAAATACAAATGTATACTAAATTCAAGATGTTACAACTAAAACAAAATAACCAATTAAATGAATTGACAACTATTAGAATAAACAACTAATACATAATAAACAATTCAAACTAAATAATACAATGAAAATTAGAAAATTAAGCAATGTCCATTTACTTTATCAATTATACTATTCTCTAAAATCCTAACTATATATGAATTGTCAACCATTAAATATTAGACTCATGTCAATTACAAATATATATTAAATTTAAGGTAAACTTAATATGTAACAAGTATATTTAGATTATATAAGGTAATTTAACATTAAACTTTAAAATTCTCTCAATCCAACCGAAACAAATTTCAATTTTAAACAGGAAAAAAATTAGAAATTTTTATTTGAACAAGATGTGTAATTATATTATACTACAAAGGTAAATGAAATTTAATATTTATTTATTCTTAAATGAAATTACAAAAAAAAAAAATTGGTGAATAAAATTGGTAAACAACTAAAACAAAAACAAAAGTCTAAAATCCTAACCAATTATGTAATCAATTAACTTATAAAATACTGAGAATAAGTCTTACAAATGATAAAAGGAGATACATGATTAAAGATAAAATATAAATTGAAGAACATTGCAACTGAAATTTCTAATTATTGAAAATGGTTCAATATTGTATCTTTCATTATGTTCAGATAATTATCTAACTAGCCTATCATGAAATTGATTTATTATTATAGGATTAGTTTTACATACATAACTTGAAAGCAAATTAATCTATAATGAAATTTTGTCTACTTATAACTTGATTTTCCTTTGTTTTTGTAGAAATAGTTTGTGGATCTTTATTTTGTTTGTCAACAACCCAAGAAGAAGTTAAATTTGGTAAGTTCTACAAGATTTAAAATAACTTTTTTAGAGTATGCGAGATGGGAGATTTAGTCAATAATTGTTTTTTTTTAAATCAGTCCATAACTTATTTATGCAGTAAAAAGTGTAATGATATGATTATTATACTATGAAATATTGTTTGGTTAAGAGAATAAGATTTTATTACATATGACTTTTAACCTTCATTTTTTACTTTGAGTTCCTTGTATAGATGGATTAAAACTTAAATAGGTAATCAAAATATACTTAAATGTATGGAATTTCAATTGAAGAAAAATCAAGATGATTAAACATAGAGATTGTGAACAATCTTAACAACCTCAGAACTTAAAATAATACACATGAAAAGATTCGATCATAGATATTCTTGCTTTAAGGATTCATTAACTTAATTTGTTTTTCTAAAGAAAAACTAATATTTAATTAAAAAATCCAAAAAAAAAAAAAATCAGAACCAAATCCTAGAAGAATTAACTTTTTTTTCCTAGAAAAAAATAAAAGAAAAATACACTTTTGGTCTCTAAGACTTGGGTTAAGTTACACTTTGGTCCCTGAGTTTTCAAACTCAACAAAATTACCCCTGAGGTTTGAGATAAGGAGCAATTTGGTCCCTGTCGTCCAGTTTGCCGTTAAATACTAATGGACTGTTGATGTGGCACTATTATTTTAATTAAAAATTATTTTTTGAATTTTTAAAATAAAAATATTATTATTTTTTTATTTTTTATTTTTTTAATTCTTCTCTCTCTCTTTCTTCTCCTTCTTCTTTCTCTTCTCCATCTCTTTCTTTCTCTTCTCCATCTCCTTCTTCATTCTTCCCCATCTCCTTCTTCTTCAACTCCGGTGGCCAGCTGTCGGCGAACGGCGGCGGCGGCGGTCAGAATTTTTTTTTCTTCTTTCTTCTTCTTCTCCTTTCTTTTCTTTCTTCTGTTTTTTTTTTTTTTAACAGAGGGAGGGACCTCCGACGCCGGGAAATGAAGGGGGTTTCCCCCTTCTTTTTTCTTTTTTTTTTTAAATAGTGAAAAGAGGGGATGAAAAAAAAAAGAAAAAAAAGGAAAGGAGAAAGAAGAAGAAAGGAAGAGAAGGAAAAAAAAAAAAAAGTCGCCGGCGGCGGCGAATGGTGGTCGTTGGCCGTCGGCCGCTGGAGATTTGAAGAAAAAGAAGGAAGAGGATGAAGAAAAGAGGATGGAGAAGAAGAAGAATAAGAGAGAGAAGGAGAAATAATTAAAAAAAGAATAAAATAATAATATTTATATTATTTTAATATATTTTTATTTAGAAAATTTAAAAAATATTTTTTTTATTAAAATAATGGTGCTACGTCAGCAAACTGTTAGAGTTTAACAGAAAAATGGACGGGGACCAAAAGTGTTACGAAATCCAAACCTTAGGGGTATTTTTGTTGAGTTTGAAAACTCAGGGGCCAAAGTGTAACTTAACCCAAACCTCAGGGGCTAAAAATGTATTTTTCCCAAAAAAAAAATTAGTAATATTTATGAGAAAATGTAACGCCCTAGGCCCAGGATTCGGAATCCAGATTTGGCACCTGACGGCCCCAATATTCCCCTGCGACCTGACCACGTCGATTGAAGATTGTTCCCACAAACCAACACGGGGTCCTTTCAGCATGTTTTGTCCTCACTCACATGCTTCCTAGGAAAATTCCTAGGAGGTCACCAACATAGAACTTCTCCAAGCCAAACACGCTTAACTTCAAAGTTCCTATGATTGAGACACCGAAAAGGAAGGTGCACCTTGTTGGTATAGGTAGTATCTATCAATTCTTTTAAGTTTATCTTGACCATACTTTCATGTCCTCAGGATCTCTCTCATTCGGATGTGATCTCAGTTCATTGTCATGTACCCCTCCTATCCTCGGGCGTCACAGAAAAGATCCATAAAAAAATGGAAACCTACTCTGTAGATGCTTTTCTTCTCCAAACAATAAATCTTTTAACCATTTCCATAGTCATAGATGTTCTTTACCTAAACATGCAAAACAAGAGCAACAAATATTATTGAAACAAAAAAAAAAATATATGAAATAAGCAAAAAGTTTGAAGATTTAATGTAAAAATCGGAACCAAAACCGAGAAGAATTAACTTTTTTTCCTAGAAAAAAAATAGTAATATTTATGAGAAAAAAATCCATAAAAAAAAAAATGGAAACCAAAACGCAAGAGACTTGAGAAATTAAAAATAATACTAATAATAAATAATAAACAAATAAACACAAATTTTGAAACTCACCTAGATGCTTTTCTTCTCCAAACAATAAATCTTTTAACCATTTTCGTAGCCATAGATGTTCTTTACCTAAACATGCAAAACAAGAGCAACCAATATTATTTAAAAAAAAAATGAAATAAACAAAAAGTTTGAAGATTTAATGTATTTTTACTCTGTGTTTTTTCTGATCTTTCGTATCTTGTCTTACGTTGGCTATCATTCTCCTTTGTTCATCACGAAAGAAGAGGATCGAAGTGAGAGGATACGAGAGATGAGGTAGAAAACGGAGGGGAGAAAAATGAATGGAACAATATAGAGAGTGTATTTAAAAGATCAAATGGAGATGAGAAAGAGAGGATAGATAATATCTCTCTTATTTATCATTTTTTTCTTAAAATCCCAAGATAATTTCTTTCCCCATAAATATTATTTTTTTTATTAGTATTTGTACAATTTCTCGAGCCATGCAATTTGACAACACAGTACACTTTATCGAGCCTTGCAATTTGATAGCACATCCCTTGAATTCAAAATACGTACAATTATGAAAAATCTTGAATTTAAAGAAATTGCAATTTTTTTATTATATTATTATTTTTTTTTGTTAAAATCCCAAGATTTCCACGTACAACTCTTGAGTTTCAAGATTTACTATTTTATTTATTTATTTCTTTATTGTGCTTACCAGCTGTAAATTTGAACACCCCAAAAAATTAATGTGCACGACTCAAATCTGTCAAATAAGATACCAATTGATCTTTCTCATTATTAACATTGATTATAAAAAAAATTAGTTTCTTAAAATGGTCTCCCATAAATTATGCTGCCATATTCGGAATTTATTTCCTTAATTTTTTCCAAAGTTAATGTACTTCATTTTATATTTTTTTTAATTTATTCAGTGAATGGAATTTAGCTTTGAACCAACTTATAAATTTTTTTTTTTAAATAAATGATTAAAAATAGAGAAAAATACACTTTTGGTCCCTGAGATTTGAGTTAGGTTTCATTTTGGTCCTGAGTTTTCAAACTCGACATTTTAGTCTCTGAGGTTTGAATTTTGTTTCATTTTGGTCCCTCCATCCATTTTTCCGTTAATTACTAAAGCAGGCCTGACGCCATTTTTTTTTATTTAAAAATTATTTTTTAATATGTTAAAATAAAATCATGTTTAAATAGATTTTTTTAACTATTTTTTGTTTTTCTTTTTTCTTTTTCCTCCATCTTCTTTCTTCTAAACCCTAACCTCATTATCGCCGACACCATCCCCGTCAAGCTGTGGCGTTGACGGCGTTCTTCAGATCTCTCTCCGACAATCTTCGGCGATTTTCAGATCTCTCTCCGGCGGTCCTTCTGTTTCGCGTCTCTGGAAAGTTGCGGCGTTGACGGCGTTTCTTCAGCGTTTTTTTTCGTGCGTGCAGGTGACTAACTCACTCGCGTCTCCAGATCCGTGCGTGCAGGCGTTCTCCTTTGTTTCTCTCTCTCTCTCTCAAACAACTCTTCAATGGCGTCTTTTCAGCGAGGGGTTTTTCGTCCACCACTTGCAGCGGCAAATCAATCGGCGACTGCGCGAAGCTTCGCCTGAAGAGACCCATGCCCTTTGTTCCAGTCGAGCTCTCGTTCCAGCCGGAAAATCACCACCACGAGCGCTCGTTCCAGATTTGGTTGATCGGCTGCGGATTAGAGCAAGTGGATGAACATCACGCTGACGATCATGGCAGATCGACTGTTGAGGTCGTCGACGGTGTTCTGGGACGTCGTTGTCGGATCGATGTTGCTGAATACGTACACGAGAATCTCAGGTAAGGTGAGGATTTTGGGGATTTTCAACATTCACGTTGTTTCGACAACGTCCTGTGATTTCACTGTGAATATATCGGAGAGGAAAATTGGAGATCAGCAGTGCGATTATCATATGAAGATCTAATTGATTAAGCTTCTTCTTCTTCATTCGTAAATTATGAATAGATTTGTAGGTGGATTTAGGGCTAATTGATTGATTTGGTATTGTTATTATTTTTGAAGTGCCCATTCCTTTGTGATTCTGATTCTTTGTTTTGTTTTGTTTTTTCTTGTTAATTATAACTTTAGTAGAGGTGCTTAATTATAATGACTTTTTTTAAAAAAATGAAAAGAGGAGAAGAAGAAGAAATAAAAGAAAGAAGGGAAAGAAAAGAAAGAAGAAAGAGGAAAAAAAAAAGAAAAAAAAAATTCCGACGACCGACGGTGATAGGGTTTGATGTGTGGAGAAGAAGAAGATGGAAAGAAGATGGGAAGAAGATGGATGAAGAAAAGAAAAGAAAAAACAAAAGAAAAATAATAAAATAATAATAAATATTTAATATATCATTTTATTTTAAAAATTAATAAAAAAAATATATTTTTTTACTAAAAACTAATGTCACGTCAGCTGTATATTTGACAGAAAATTTGATGGAGGGACTAAAAGCGAAAACCAAACCTCATGGACTAAATTGTTGAGTTTGAAAACTTAGGGACCAAAATGAAATCTAACTCAAACCTCAGGTACCAAAAGTGTATTTTCTCCTTAAAAATATATATCTTACTTTAAATCGAAAAATTAAGAAAAAAAATATGTTCAGTTCGTATACATAGTAATATTGAAATTAAAAAAAAAAAGTTAGGATTACGTACAATTAAATCATGTATTTTAAATGAAATAGAAGATACATTAGAAACACTCATTTATTCTATCGAGTTGTTGGGCTTGAAAATAGCTTTTCAATTTTCCAAATCTCTTCCTCTTAAATATAAATATTTTCTTTTAGAATGTATTAATAATTTATGCACCCTCAATAAAAAGATAGTGCATTCCCCAAAAAGTGTAAAATCAATTTGTATTAAGTTTAAATTGAGGTGATTTTAAATAATCCATTTTCTTCCCACACAAATACTGTTTGTTTGCAATAATTTCGCTTTCAAAAGAAATACTTTTTACAATATATTTACAAATTATGCAAATTGCAAAATCAAAAGTTTTTTTTTCGAAATAAAAAAAAAAAAATCTACTTCACTAAAAAGTTAAAATCAATTTATACTATATTTGAAAAAAATGTTTATTATGATTATTTTTTTTTAAATTTTTAGATGTCAATTTCAGAATGAAATAATTTATCTTCCTAAACTTATAAAAATAATTTAAGTGAAAGTGAAGTACCTTATAAATTTGGTTTCCAAATAAAAGTTTAAAAATACACATGTTTCGTAAAATTGAAAAGTTAAAAAACATTAATAAATATTTTTAAAAATTAATAAATATTTTTTAAAAATTAATGAATATTTTTTTTTTATAATGCATGTATTTAGTAATATTGGAATTAAATTCGGTAAAGTTTAGATACAATTTGATAACTAATAAAATTAAAACTCTACACTTCAATTATCACTTTAAATAAGATTACTAATTTATTTGCCACTTCACCTATGCTTAGATTGTTGCCTTATGTAGATCTCATATTGGTTAATCTCAAGAACTTCATCGATCATTATCAATTTACTAATATGTTTAAATATAATTCATATTAAGATTACTAATCATCATTCATATATTTTTAATCAATCATTATTAATTATTATCTTATATAAATCTCATATTAGTTAATCATTATTTATATTGATTGCTTTGAAATAACTTTTATCTACATGATTCATATTCATTAATTTGTATATATTTTGTTTACAGAATAGTATGGATGGTAATAGAAAAAGAAAGACATACTCTACAATTTCTCAAGAAGGAGGAGAACAATTGAATTGTCTATAGAATCGAGGAGAAAAAGACAACTTGAAGGAGATGACAAACATCATACTAAAAGAAGAAATCCTTTTAATATGGCCACACAAAAAATGGAAAATGAAATTTAAGGTAAGATTTTTATTTATTATATCTCAAAACTAATATATTTAAATATTACCTTTATTTAGATTATTCAAATTAATATACGTCTTTTGATGTCTAATAGGGTCAGAAATCCTACAACAACCATTTCACTCTCCTATACATGAGCTTAAAAAGATTAGACCCTATACATTTTGTAAGGCAATAAAATTTGAGCACGAGACTCCAACATTTTGTTGCTTCTATGGTCAGGTCTACAAGTTTTTTTTTTTTTTTTTTGACAACAAAAGAATATCATTAATTGGAAGAAATTACAGTACAGTTGCGTTGGGCATCATTATCCAACGCTAGTAACCATAGTGGAAAATCCGACATCCATAACATGGATCTATTGTGGACTAAAACATCTTTTGCTAGACATCCGCTCTTAAATTTCTATTCCTAGAAATATGACAGAAAGAGGTAGAACGAAAATTTTTACACAAATTCTGAATGGTCACAATCCAATGCTCCACTTCCGGAAGCATGTCAATCTCTTTGTTAATCAGACTAATTGCAATGTGTGAATCTGAGCAAACCTGACAATCTTGAATTTGCATTCGTTGAGCTAAACGAAGCCCATGTAATATGGCTTGAACTTCCGCAGCCAATGGGCTTAATGATGCATTCTCTACCATCTCCATAGCTCCACATATGGTCAGGTACAAGTTTCTAAAGACAAAATATTCTATTTAATATTGTATTTAATAGACACATTAATTATTAGTTCATGATCTTTATTTATGATCTAGGTACATCTAGCTGAAACTGTAGTGCCTGAGAACCTTTATTATTTATTTACATCACAATCTGAAAGTTTTATTTCGGAGGAATATTCGAGCTTATAATAGTATGTTTTCTTTCACATCATTTGGGGTAAATTTAGATAGAGATCTAGCATCTTCGAGTAAAGGAGTTTACACATTCAGAGTACAAGGACAAATATATCATGACCTCCCAAGTTTATTACCAGAAGATAAACCAATATTCTTCCAACTATATTTTTATGATACCATGAATGAAATTACAAATCGCGTGGAAAGATTAAGAGATGTTGGGTTGGATCAAAGTCTTACAGAAAAATTGGTAGAAATTTTAAAAGTTAATCCATATGCCAAATTTTTTAGAAGCTTGGAAGATCTCCAAACAATTGAAGATGCTCATATGCATGCATATTGCTACGGATGTACAAGTTGATCAACGTGTCTATAACATGCCTGGAGTAGATCAAGTAGCTGTTGTTTGGATTGAAGGAAACAATAACAACATTCCATTTAAAAGAGACATTGTGGTATATGCACATTCTAGAAAACGACACAGAATACAACATTATTTTAGTTGTTATGATTCACTTCAATATCCTTTACTATTTCCAAATGGAGAAGCTGGCTGGCATCAGGACATCAAGAGAAATGTTAAGCAAAATCGTGACAATGAATTATGCAAAGTTTCCATAGAAGGAACATCAGACATTATACAACTTGAGAGCATTGAGGATATCATGAAGAGTGAAAAATAAGGTTCGTTCGATCTATCATTACACATTAAATAACTTATATCTAATAACAAATTTTGATTAATATATTATTCATAATATAAACAATTTGTTATTCACCTTTCACAGGAATTTCAAAAGGTCGATCGTCCACAATTTCATGTAGAGAATATTACTGTTATAAGCTACAAATACGTGAATCCACTAAATCAGTATTACTTTTAGCTGGACGAATTTTCGAACAATATTTTGTTGATATGTATATAAAGCTTGAAACAACCCGACTTGATTTCTATAAAACACAACAATCACACATTCGATCCGAATTGTATCAAGGGATGATTGTTGATGTTGTAAATGCTGGAGAAACAAGGGGAGACAAGGTTGGAAAGCGTGTTGTTCTTCCTTCAACATTTATTGGTGATCCAAGAGATATTCGACGTCGATATTTAGATGCTTTGTTCTTAGTACAACATTTTGGAAAGCCAGATCTTTTCATAACAATGACATGTAATGTCGAATGGAAAGAAATAAGAGAAGAACTAATGGAAGGCCAACTTTCTCAAGATATACCAGATCTAACTTCAAGAATTTTTAGAGGAAAGTTAATGGACTTGAAAGACCAAATTGTGCACAAAGAAATATTTGGAAAAGTTGCAGCTTTTGTATATGTTATTGAATTTAAAAAACGAGGTCTTCCACACATGCATATGTTGGTCATATTGAAAAAAGATTTCAAGATCACAAATGCTGACCAGTATGACAACTCTGTTAGTGCAGAAATTCCAGATAGCCAGACAAATCCTGCCCTTTCCCAATGTTGTTGTGAAGCACATGCTCCATGGCCCATGCGGAGAAGATAAGGAAAAAAAAAACTCTTTCCAATTACCTATCTCAATTATTGTAATTGGATTTAAAAATATATTTTAAAAATTCTTAGATAAATATATAATATAAAGAAAATAAACAAAAAATATAATTTAAAAGTTATTTCCTACAACTTCCTTTAATTATAACTCATAATGGATTTTTTAGAGGTTGTAGAATTCAAAAGGTTTTTTAATTATCATCTTCTACTACTATAAAATGAATTTTTTTTCTCCATTTTCTTCACCAACGGAGTTTTATTCTTTCTTTATTTTTATTCTCTTTGTTTCCTTTGCTCTCAAAGTCTCTTCAATCTTCAAAACATCTCAAAGTGTTGTTGTGGACTTGTGGTATATTCAAATTGCAAGGAATGCATGTGCTGATAGATCCCAGATCTTAGGTTTTTGACGTTACAACTCAACTTTAATGAGGTTAAATAATTGTATTTGTATATCAATATTTGTCAAGTGAGCAAATCTATTATAAGAAATGAGTGTATATGTAGGATCTTGATTATTTTATTGCTATTTACTTTTTTTATTGTTCTTTTATAATTTGTGTATTTTTTTTTATTTTTTTTTAGACAAAGAGATTGATATAACCCAACCGAAAAAATGGTCCAAAACTAAGCAGACAGCCAGATGACTTAAATTGATATACAGCTAAACTAGCTAGTAGTTTTGCTCCAGCTTGGCTCCTTTTCACCTCAAGTCGGCCCCCAACTCGTGATTTAGGCCTGTAAGATTACCGTCAAAATACAACAATTAGCACACGAAAACACAGAACACCCCAACCTAAAACATAAAACCAAACCTACTCCATCAAAAACACCCCAACCTACGACCTGTTAGCCCTCAAGCAAGCCTAGACCTACATAATATGGATGGAAGAGACTCAAAAGCTGAAATTTATCATAATCGAATCCCTGAGCTCCAAATGCTAAGACTTATGCCTAAGAGAAACTAAAGCATGCTAACAAATTATGAGACAAAACAAGATTTCTCCAAGAAAACCTCACACGTGTGAGTGTGCTTAGCCTCCTCTGAAGCAGCCCCTACTAACTCGGGACTGACTTATAAGCTCCTCCACCTATCTTCCCCCTACACTGGCACTAAGGCCTCGCCTAAAAAGCTAAATGGAAACAAAAAAGGTTGCAATCTCATACCTAGTGTAACGTCGGTAAATTAAGGTAAATTTCAAATTTCCTTAGTTTGGGTTAATTTGGAGTTAAGAGGGAAATTTTCAAAATTTAAAAGGAGGGAAAATGGTGGAATTTTAATAATTCAAAGCTGGAGTGGCATTTTCGTAATATTTGAGATGTTAGAGCCAAGCCCAAGCCCATTAGGTTTTTTTATAGTTGTGCACGCAGCCCAAAAAGAGCCATCTAAGCCACCATCTTCTTCCTTCTCCTCTCCCATTCACGAAATTTCAGCCTTTCTTCCCTATTTCCTTCCTTCTCTTCTCCACGGCAGCCACGCCCCAGCAACCCGTCATCGGCGGCGACATCCTGAGGTCCTCCGGCAGTGCAGGGACACGACGGCAGTCGGTCGGCGTTGCAGGTGTAGACCCCTAAATTTGTCCGAAATTTTATTTAATTTAAATTTATCCATTTTTCGAAAATGAGAAAAAAAAGAGAGAGAATATACTAGATCTTTAATTTAGCCAATTTAAATGTTTTTTTTTTATTAATTAATTTGCCAAATCAAATATTAGGTTTATTTGACAAGGTTAATTAAAGAAAATATTTTATTTCCTTGGGTGATTGATTGTCAAATAATATCTTGTAAATTTGGAAGGTGGAATTGGTGTATTTATTGAATTCCCTTTTCATTTTTTTATTTTATTGGATTTTAATTTTATTTGATCACTTTCCTAATATGTGGTGGTTGGAATGGGCTATAAATAGGGAGCCCTCCCATTCTTGCATGACACGATTTCTTTAGCCTTGGGATACCTCTCTACACGTTTTTTTGGCTAAGAATAGACTCCTCAAATCTCTCTCCCTCAAAAACCCTAGAGACACTTTTCCCTCTTTCCCACCTAACTTCCCTCTCCTACTCCTCAAGATTTTTTTTTCCCTTCTCACGTTTTCTCTCCATCTCGCCATCACTCTCTCTCAATCTCACGTTGCCACTTCATAAAGTCTTATTCCCAATCCAACGGTCACAAGCATTCTTTGTAAGTAATTTTTTTTTTTTCAATTCTTTCTTCAATA
Organism: Luffa aegyptiaca; assembly: GCA_017139565.1. Lineage (NCBI taxonomy): Eukaryota > Viridiplantae > Streptophyta > Magnoliopsida > Cucurbitales > Cucurbitaceae > Luffa > Luffa aegyptiaca. Next base: position 10,171,540 of record CM029397.1, read on the forward strand.
GCTTTCTTTCTTTTCATGAGGTTAATATATATATTTTTTTTTCATAAAGTTTAGTTTATTTATCGTTTCTTTCGTTTTATTTTAATATGTTTTCTTTTTAGTATTTAAAAAGTTATGTGATTTTTCTTTAGGGAACATTGGACAATTGCATGCATGTTTCAATTACAATTTTAACGTTTTTTTTTGTTTTTATGTACTTAAACGTTTAGAGTTGATTATTATATGTTGCTTATGTTCAACTTGTTAATTTTATTTTATTTTATTTTTTGAAATGGAATCTAATAGTATTATTTATAGTTTAACCATATATTTTCATTGCATCAATATGTAGATACTTTGCCTAAACCAATGTTTCTTTCGTTAATTGTGTTAAAAAAATAAAGGAATCTCCAACGACGGATTCTCAATTTTTGGAATGCCAATGTTGAGTTTTCTTGAGGTAAGAAATCAATATCTTGGAATGCTGAGATTTGATTTCTATATGTTTCCTTTAAATTAAAGAAAATGAATTTAATGAACTTTTAATTCTTGAATATGGTAGTTTTCTTCTTTTTTTGAGCATTTTATCTCAATTGTATATTGCTGAATTTTTTTTTTATATATTTTTATTTCACTATGTTATGATATGGTGTTTAATCTATTTTCCTCTATATTTTTTTTCGTAATTAAATATTTTCCAAAAATTAAAAAAAAATCTTCCAACGATGGAATCTTGAATTTTCGGGATGCCGATATTTGAGTTTCTTGAGGGAAAAAATAAAATCTCGGGATGCCGGGATTTGACTTTAATGTTTCCTTCCTTATAAAGCATAAATAAAAATTCTTCATATTTTCCCTTTAAAACTTCTTTTTTTTAAAAAGACATATTTCATAAAAGACATTTTCTTTAAAAGGAATGTATTAAAAGCTTTTGTAAAATTGTTTCATAAACTTTATTTTCAAAATAATAAATCAATCCAAAATTCATTTTCCATAAAAGGCCACTTCTTTAAAATTAAAATTAATTAAGAGTTTTCCTTAAGAAAAAAATATTTATCTACTCACACAATTTTCAAAATTAATAAACCAAAACGTTTTAAAAAAAAAACAAACTTTCCTATGACGGGAATTAGGAAATCAAGATATTGACTTCCCTAATATTCTTGAGGTGTTGATGAATTTATTTTGGGATGCCAAATTAAATTCAAACAAATTATGAATGGCTTTATGCCACCCACAATTATTGCTCATTATTTATTTATGAAATAATGAAAATTAAAATGTGGGACATTTAAAAATCAACAAAAAAATCTTCTTTAGTATTTACCATAGCCAATTTCCTTAAATAACACAAGAAAAATAAAATTTCGTTCTTCGAACGAGTGTTGTGGGGTGCTAATACCTTCCCCATACATAAAAGACCCCCGAACCTTAAATCTTTTATTTGCAGACCATTTTAGCATATTATTGGGTGCCCAGTCACACCCTCTAAATCAAGACTGGTGGCGACTCCATTTTCCTCCTCTTGGGAACAAAGTCGGCCGCTCCGCGTCGCAAACCCGTAGCGACAGCAGGTGGTTCGACGACAACGTTTTGGTTCGAGTTTCGCAGCGGTGCAACGACGGTTCTACGACGGAGCAGCGGGCCTTCGCGGATCTGGCCTTCGCCGTATGTTTCTCCGGCAATCTGGTATAGCAGCAGCCACGTCGGAGCTCGATCCTCGATGTTTTCAGCATCTCTAGTTGCGGCCCACAACGACGTAGTCGCGGCGTCTCCTTACGGCAGTTTTTCCAACGAGTAGAGAGTGTCCAGCAGCTTCTTCGTGCTTCCAGTGATAGGTGTTCGTTCAGTAGCGATTTTTGACATTATTTTCGGGCGATTTTAGTATTGGGTAAGTGAGATTCAAGATTATTTGGGCAAATTTCACTACCTAATCAAATACCCATTGATTTTAGCTCTAAATTTTAAGGTGCCCATAGCGTGTTGGTGTTTGATTTGTGAGTTGGAACGGGTTGGAGACCACAGACAGCACCCGTTATTATGTTTTGGTAAGCTTGGGAGTTAAATCTCTTTAAAATTTTATGACTCACGATTGGACGTTGGTTTGTTTGGGTAAAGCTCCAATTGATTTGAAGAATTCCTTTTTGTTTTGTGTGTTTAAGGCCTTGGAGTTAAGGAATTGATTTAGTGATGTTTAAAGAACATTTAAGCCGAGGTAAGTGGCTTTACTGTTGAACTTTTTATTTGGGAGCGCGTGTTTAATTTTCCAAGTTCATGTATTTTTTTTATGAGTTGTTTGATTACGAATATGTTTATGTAAAATTGTTAAAGCATGAGATCATTTAAGTATGAAAATTTACCATGAATGATTGCAAATAATGAGTTTTGTAATTTACTGAGTCGGTGACTTCTTGAAAATTTTGAAAGTGTACATGAAATTGATGTACATAAAGAGATGCCTACACAGGACTTAGAGACATGAAATGGATGTACCTAAGTTGAGGTTCGTGAAATTGACGACCTCCGTAGGAGACACATGAAATTGATGTGTCTAGGATATGCATGAAATTGATGTATATCCTCTAATTAATAAGCTTAAAATTAAAGTTTAGAGCCACCAAAAAGATATTTGTTGTTGATTTTTAAAACGTGTTAAAGCGTAACCCAACCTCAACAGTAGGTCACTTATTGAGTATTTTAAATACTCATTCTTTTCAAAAATGTTTTCTTTCAGGTAAAGGCAAGGGCAGGTGCAAGGCGATTGATGAGAATCAATTAGGCAGCCATGGGAGGATTTTGACTTTATATTTTATTTTCTTCCGCTTTAAGAACTCTGTTTTACTTTATTTGATTTGTAAATTTGTTTGAGAAATTTCCTAGAGGCCATGTACATTTATATTTTGGAAAATATTTAAGAATATTTAAAAATCTTTAAAATTAGGGATCCCGAATAAAAGTTTTATTTTAAGGTTTTTACTTAAATTAGTGTTTATGTTTTAAAATGTTTTTATTTAAAAAGACCTCCAAAGCATGCATGTCGTAACGATCCCGAAAAGATTCTTGTAAGAAGTCGGGTCGTTACACCTAGGGCCTGCATAAGGAAAACTCTTTTACTTAACTTTTCCATACTCTTAAGGCGGGGTACTAGCTTTCACACTACAATGCAGGGACCCATAACCCGAGTTTAACCCTTGGTTGACCTAACTGATCACACTGCAGGCAGCTCTTTTTACCCCATATCGCTCAAAGCTTTTGCAAGCATGTTTTCTTTATGGAAAGTAACAAGAAACATAATTTTAACGTTCCAAGCTCATGCTCGCTCCTCATTTTACCACTCATTTTTTAGCAGGCATGTATTCTTTTCTTTCACCTAGGCACGACTCACACGCTAATTTGCAAAATTTAAACTTTCCAGCAAAACCTTACACCTATCGAGGTGACAACATATCTATAGAACTCATAAAGCAGGCCTAAGCCTTCAAGACTACCTAAGGAAGAGGCCAAGAACTCAACCCATCCAAGAAATTCCAAGAAACTTAAGAAGCTCCCAACATATGCTAACAAAACTTCACTTTCAACAAAAACATAAGAAAAAACATAAAAACACATGAGGACATCATCATGACTGAAAATCCCATAACCTGATCCCCACCAATTAAGGCCCAATACATTTGAACTTTTTGTTCAACAAACAATAGGTCCAATGCTCAAATGCATGGCCTCAATCCAACCAAAACAGAGCAAAACAATAAAGGCACAACATGCATAAAATTAGTCTGATGCTCAGGTGCTACCAGACTCAACCTAACGTCCACTAGCATACACATGCTCCCACCCCACACCTAAATCATACAATATCCTCAAAAGTAGTCTAAAACATGCAAACATGAGGATAAAGAAAAGGGAACAGAAACCTCCCCTGAATTCAGGCACAACAGTTGGAAGTGGTGACTAAGCTGCTTAGAAATGATCACCTCTTCTGAATCAATCACATCGAGCTGCGGCAAACTCACAATCAGTAAGTTCAGCCAAGACACAAGACTCAACTCTCCGAGGAAAACTCTTCATCCAAACTGCAAACTCATGGACATCCAACGCCATACGGGCAAGCTGATGGGCTAACTAGTTCCCTTCTCTAAACGTCAGATTGAAGCTAATCGGCCACTCAGACGACATTGCACGCTTGGCCATAGCCACAAGCACCCCCACCTCCGACAGATCCTCCCTACCGCCCTACACTAGCTGGAAAATTCTACTCGAATCCATCTCAACAACCACCGGATTAAAACCCTCTACCAAATCAGAGCACCGAATTCTGCCCACAAATTTAATCGCATAGAGCAAAACCAACCCCTTCGAATCTCGTACAAAAACCCCCACACCAGCCAACGACGACTCCGGTGAGGAGAAAGCATCCACATTCACCTTATACTGATTCCACGCCGACTGAACCCACCTAACCTCAGATTGATTCAGCCGCCTCTCAAAACTTCCAGCCCCTGCCCTTCTTGCATCCCGAAAAACGACCACATACGCCACTACCCAATCTGACAAACCAACCGTCGTTGCAACACCCGAACTTCTACACCTGTTCCGGCAGCCCCAAACAGCCCACAGAATCACAGAAAACTCCTCAAAAGATTCCTCATCCATTCTCTCCTTCATATCCATCAGGAAGAACAAGATACTCGCAGACATAGGAACCTGCAAAAGGCCGTCAAACTTCGACAATTCCAACACTCTCCTCACAAACTTAGACATCTAGAACAAATGGGCACTCGACTCCCCATGTTTTCCACATAAAACACACAAGTTAAAAATATCCAAGCCTCTCCGATTCAAGTTATCAACGGTAGGGAGTCGATCCAAACACAGTCGCCATAAGAATATTTTGATATTGTTCGGAATAGCCATTTTCCACAAACCTTTCCACCATCTCTGCACCTGCTCAAAAGAGGATGGGGAAGGATCATTAACTACAGAAAACGACATGCCTAAGCGATAGCCACTCTTAACCGAAAACAACCCATTCTCCTCAAAGTGTCAAATAACTTTATCCTCCATTTGGCCATGATGTAGAGGGATAGTAAGGATAGCATTCACCTCTTCCGGTGAGAAGTGTTGCCGAAGTAGATTCACATCCCACTGTCCTGATTCAGTGAACAAGTCTGCCACCCGACAATCCAAAGGCAAGGATGCAGGAGACCTAATGTGGAGACATGCCTCCGCTGGAACCCAATTAGATCCATACACACGTATGCTCCTCCCATTTCCCACCCTCCATCGGATACCCCTTGCAAGAAGCTCCTTACCCCACAACAGGCTCCTCCAAATGAACGACGGTCGAAACCCCAAACCAGCATCCATGAAGGCAGCAATAGGAAAATATTTGCCCTTAAGTGCCCGAGACAAGAGCGACTCCGGATCCTGACAATACGCCAACACTGTTTTGCCAGCAAGGCCTAATTAAAAATCTCCAGATCCCGAAACCCCATACCACCCATACACTTGGGCTTGCATAAAGATTTCCAACTGACCCACCCTTCGGCAGCCTGAAGCAGTTCATCGAATAACACGGTATGGCCTGCACAACAGCTTTCAAAAGAACCTCTCTGCCCCCAGCTGAGAATAACTTCCCCTTCCACCCTTGTATCTGCCACCACACCCTTTCCTTAATGAAGCTAAGTGTGGTTGTTCGGTTCCGAGGCATGAAAGACGGTAGACCGAGGTACTGGCGGTGGCAAGGAGCCACCTGAACCTGAAGGATCTGGCTAACCACGCTCTGAGCAGCCTGCTTTGTGCTCGGACTAAACGATATAACAGACTTCTCATAATTCACTGTCTATCCAGAAGCAGTCTCATACTCTCGTAAAATGTCTCGGATGGCCAACGCCTCCGCCCCTATCGCCCTGAAGAATAATAGGCTATCATCAGCAAAGAAAATGTGGGAAACGGAAGGCCCCCTACAAGATATCCTAAAGCCCGAAATGGAACGATTCACTTCAGCTCCACAAGCAAAAAAGAGAGCCCCTCAGCACATAGCAGGAAAAGATAAGGCGACAGCGGATCACTCTGTCGTAACCCACAACTAGGCCTCACATCCCCACACCTTACGCCATTCACATTAAAAGAGAACCACACAGTGGACACACATCGGGATAACAGACTCACCCACTCTGGTGCAAAACCCATTTTCAACATAATTCTCTCCAGGAAAACCCATTCCACCCTGTCATATGTCTTGCTCATGTCCAGTTTGAGTGAGGCCCAACCAGCCCTTCCAGACCTCTTGGACTTCAACGCGTAAATGCACTCATAACCAAGTATGACATTAATTAATTTATTATTATTTTATTTCAAAATTTTATAAAACTAATTTTTTAATAAAAAAAATAGTGTCACGTCAGCAAACCGTGAGTTTTTAACGAAAAATATGATGGAGGGACTAAAGTGAAACGATGAGTTTTTAACGAAAAATATGATGGAGGGACTAAAGTGAAACGAAATGCAAACCTTGAGACTAAATTGTTGAGTTTAAAAACTCGAGGACCAAAATGAAATCTAACCCAAACCTAAGAGACTAAAAGTATATATTTTCAAAAAAAAAAAAAAATTAACTGATCTATAATTATATGTGTCTATGTTTGACTCGTCAACCAAAACGTTACTCTAACAGCAATCTCATTAATTTAACCCATAAAGATTTTTTTTTTTTTTTTTTGACAAAAAGAGATTTCATTAAGACTAAGAAGCCCCCGAAGGGGATATAAAAAGCGAGAGCTCTTGGCTCATCAAACTGTTTATCCAATCAGGATAATTTGACTTCCACTCCATCCTAGAAGAGTGTTGACCAACTTGGGCCAAGTTCATGGGCAAACTTATTGAATTGACGATTAACATGATTAAAAGTTACCCAAAAGAAGTTTGCAAACTTCTGATATCCCACAACACTGAAGCAATACTCGAATCACATTGTTTCGTTCCCCGAAGAGCCAGGACCAAAGAAAGAGAGTCAACCAAAATAGAAACACTGTCTACTCCCAAACTGATGGCAAAACGAATACCTTCAAGAACAGCAACTGCTTCAGTGCATAAGGGAGAGAGACAACCTTGTGAAGGCGATGACATAACGACCTTCAATTCGCCCATCTTGTTTCGAAGTACTACACCTATTCCAGATTTGTTATTGACTTCATCGAATGTCGCATCAGTATGCATAATGGTCTCCTCCGCTGCTTCAATTACCGATTGGAAGTTATCCTCAACCGATGATTTTCTAATAAGAGATCCATTGCTTATTTTGAATTCCTCAAGATACGCACAAATCCAAGCACACCTTTCATTAATACTGGGGATAGGACGATTATGAATTACATGATTCCTATCATTCCAAATTGTCCAAACACCAATACAAATCAAGTAAAAAAAGCCACATTATTACCACTAAGAGAATTTAACCCATAAAGATAAACAAACAAAACAGAACTAAAATAAAATATCCAAGAATTCTATTTTCAATATATTTACATATCCAAGAATTGTAAAAAAAAAAAAATCAGAATCCGTTATCGTGTCACTTTCACTGCCAAAGATGATGTGTACCTCCCTGATCTCAAAATGTCAGACTGAAGCACGCTTGATGAATCATGGAACCCTCTTTTTCAATTTCAATAGCCCCAATCGCCATTTCCATTTCCAATTCCAACTAGTCCCTTCGCCATTTCCATTTCCAGATTCATCATCTTCGTGTTTCTTTCAGTTTCTCTGCTCTCCTAACAATGGCGGAAATCGGCGACAAGTTGAAGCTCAATTCCGGCTGGCTTGCGGCGAGATCGACGGAGGTCGAGCTCAGTGGAGCTCAGCTTACTACTACTCACCCTCCCTCGATCGGCCCTTCTTCGCCATGGATGGAGGCTGCAGTACCTGGAACGTAATTCTCTCTTGCTTTTACTCTCATTTCTCTGCATTTCACTAGAAATTAATTTCCCCATCCTCATGGCTGATGTGATTCTGAATTGGACTGAATTAGAGATCATAGGCTTAGAATTTAACTATAATTAGCGTCTGTTGACTAGGAATTTTAACCCCGAGAATAAAAAATATGGACATTCTTTTTGTTTTTTTTTTTTTTTTTGAAAAAATGGACATTCTTATTTGTTTCCCAAAGACCAGTTGTGAAGAAGTATATTACAAGTTTAGGTAATCCCTGAAAGTTCAGATTTCTACTTGGTATTGTTTAATACGTGGTTGAACTTTCATATTTGTGTCTAATTGGTCTTTTGACCTGTTTAACTTTTTTCTGAAATTTACAGATGTACTAGACACAATATTGAAAGTTTAGGGGCTTAGAAGACACAAACAATAATGTTATGTTTGATAGATTAGCTTTTTTATTTATTTATTTATTTTAATACGTTAGGGATCTATTATAATCACTATTGGAAGTTTAAGGACTTATTAGACACTTTTAAAGTTTAGTATCCTACTATATATAAAATTGAAATATCAAGACCTCTTAGACACTTTCTTAAAAGTTCATGGACCTAATAGATACAAACTTGAGAGTTCGTAGACTAAATTTGTATTTCAACCTTAATTTTATATGGATCTAGAATTAAGCTAATCTGGAGTTGATCATAAATTACAATGTTGATTAATTTACATTTGGCAGTGTATTGGGGACTCTGGTGAAGAATAAAGTTGTTCCTGATCCGTTCTTTGGATTAGAAAATGAATCGATAATTGATATTGCTGATTCTGGGAGAGAGTACTACACATTCTGGTTCTTCACAACTTTTCAATGTAAAGTGGTAAGATATTGTGGCTTGAGAATGTTTCTTGACGCTTGTACCTTGTATACTCTTTTTTCCTTCAGTGAAGTTTGTTTTCTTTCTTTGGACTACTGAAATTGACCACCTTTACAGTTAACTTGAGGACAGATATTTATTTGTTACATTTTGTCATCGTGCTTGATAGTGAGAGCTCTTAGTTCTATGGATAGTTAAATGTACTCATAACTACCTGACCTGAGATGTTGATAAAAGATCTACTTGACCATGCAAAATGTTGGCTTTCCCCTGTCAATTCAGCTTCTAGGACTAGTTCTGCCTGTTCATAATCTTCTGGGCTTCTGATCAACTTGCAGTCAGAATCTCAGCGACTAGACCTGAATTTCCGTGGTATAAATTACTCTGCAGAAGTGTACATAAATGGTCACAAGAAGGTCCTGCCAAAAGGGATGTTTAGAAGACATTCTCTTGATGTCTCTGAAGTTTTGCATCCAGATGGCACAAATTTACTAGCTGTTCTAGTTCATCCTCCAGATCATCCTGGCAGAATTCCGATAGAGGGAGGTCAGGGTGGTGATCATGAGGTATGTAAAGCTTCCTTCTTCTCAGACTGATTTTTTCTGAAGGTGCATCAAAGTCTTCTCTCTTCTGCACTTACGTGGGATACGTTCTAAGAATATAGTCATTAGATGTTTTGTTGCTGCCTGATATTTTTACATTTCACTTTAGATTGGAAAAGATGTCGCCACACAATATGTCGAGGGTTGGGATTGGATGGCTCCCATAAGGTGACTAATTTGTGTTTATGAGAATATGAGATTATATGTATAATTCTTGCTCTTTTATCTCTTCACTGATAACACTTCATATGATATCTACTTTTGTTACTACTTTTCTGACAATAAACAAAGACTATTTTATAAGAAAACAAAGTTGTAAAAAATTCTGGGCATTCTCATGTTTCTACTCTTAGATATGCAATTAAATATAAACTGACGGCCAGAGAAATAATGAGGTTTGTTGAAAACGGATCTCTGTATGAATATGAATATCGACATTCAAAGGTCAAAACCACAGAAGCATTGAATTATCCAATTCACTTTAGGCTGTTCAAGGATTTAAGAGAACACACTAATTCTTTGCATGGTGGGTAGAAGAAAAAATGCATTGGATAGAGAAGTTTGGAAAATGAAGCAAGTAATAGATGTAAGTGTTAGGTATCCTAACAATAAACCTGCTAAAAACAATCAAGAAACAGCACACAAACAATGATATGAAAATCCAACACTGTTCTATTGAGAGTTCTTCAATGAACAGTGGGATTATTAGCCGATGATATTGATAAAACGTCAAAATATAGGGTAAACAGGGCAGTCAAACACACAATTCTCTGGCTATTTGAGAGAGCTGGAATCCTCTCCTATAGACCAAAGTCTCTCCAAAAAACTGACTGACCTCTCCTTTCCCCCACAGCCCATACAAAAGCATTCCCTCACTCCCATACTCGTACCACAGTTGCACGGTACACTGGTCCCCACTCTCTAACGGACTTACATTCCTTTCTTACCCCTCCTACTATAAGTATATTTAATAGGTGGCCCAGCAATAAGACATTGCAAGGAATAATTATGGTCAAGTTTCTCGCTCTCTCTTCTCAGGCTTAACTGAAACATCTTTTAAGAGAGAGAGAGCCTTTGAAATGAAAAATAAGCAACTTCTTTGAAATTATAATTCACAAATCTGGAACTCGTTATTTCGCTTTTCCCTTTTTCCTTTATATACATACATGAATATAGAAAGCTTGTCATTAGATTCTAATTTACTATACAATTTAATGCTAGAAAATGGTATAATCTTATCTTATTGTAGTAAAAAGAAGAAAGCATGGAAATGATGTGTATAGTGACAAACTGTACAAGTTAATTCCATTAATTTTTAAACTGAGACACAAAATATATGACTTTGTTAATCTTTATTGGCTTACTTGCATTTATTTATTTTTCTTTCATGGCTAATTCAAATTCATGTATGGCAAATATTTCTTTCTTTTTTTTTTTTTTTTACTTTTAAATGCTATCTGGATTCAGACTGTAAATAAGTTGAAACGTATATTGTACGAATATTTATTTACTGATAAGACTACAAGTCTACAACTGCTAATAACTGCAAAATTCTGAGTATATAATGCATTCTGGTATTTATGTTACTATAGGGATCGAAACACTGGCATATGGGATGAAGTATCAATTTCTAAGACTGGGGTGAGTTCCATTTGAAGTGTGCCTCTTCTTATCCGATTTGTCTTGAAAACATTGTTTACCATAAAAATATTTGGGTAAACAATGTTTATCCATGTGGTATAGCCAGATATTCCATTTCTCCTGAGAATTACACTGAATGCTCTTATCATGTGGTACATCTGTATGATTGGGTTGACATTTCATCTCGTTAAGATGTCATTGGTGATCTTTTCCTCTATGAAAAGCATTCCTGATGATTTCTAACATTCGGTTGTCTTATGTGGATACTTACTCTTTTGAACAGCCGGTGAAGATTATTGATCCTCACTTGGTATCAACATTTTTTGACGATTATAAGAGAGTTTACTTGCATACTACTTTGGAGATGCAAAACAAAAGCTCTTGGGTTGCAGACTGTTCTGTGAAAATTCAAGTGACCACTGAACTAGAAGATAACATTTGCTTGGTTGAGCATCTTCAGGCTCAGAAGGTGTCTATCCCCGCTGAATCAACTGTACAATATACATTTCCTCAGGTCGGTAATTACATCTTTCTTTGATAGATTTTTTTTTCCTTTCAATTTTTAATTTGTATCAGAAGTACCATTCATGGCATCATGATTTTCTATCCCCTTGAACTCCTAAGAGGCTTTGTACCCCTTCAAAGCTAGCTTTGAGAAACAATAAATATTTTGCATTATTGAGGCCTCATTTGGTAACCCTTTTGTTTTTTAAAATTATGCCTGTTTCCTCACAATTTTTTGGTAAGTTTTTTACCTTTCTTAAAAACACTAAGCCAAATTTCAAAAACAAAATCATGTTTTTAAAAACTATTTTTTTTTTAAGTTTTCAAATTTTGGCTGAAAACGTTTTTAAAAAGTGTAAGCAAGAAAACTTTAGGTGGGAGTTGTGTTTATAAGCTCAATTTTCAAAAATAGAAAATAAAAAACAAAATGATTATCAAATGGGGCTAAGTTTTCAGCGTGGCAATAGAACTTAAAAGACATCTTGATTAGGCCCTTACCACCAAATGTTTATATTAAAGCATTTGAGCCCTTATCACCAAGGCACTCTCGGATTCTGGTATTCAATTTCTCCGTTTTCATGCTTTTGGGAAAACTTTTCAGGATAGGCTCAGCATGTAGTCAGTTGAAATTTGTTGTATTTCCCTTTGATGACTTGTCCATTAGGTCGGTCATCTGGAAAACCAAAGGCAAAAATATGAGCTTTATGAAAGCTTTTAATTTTATGCCTTTAATCTGAAAAACGAGAATTTTGTGGGTCTAACAACCAGTGAATGGACAATATCCTCAACTGTTTGTTTCAGAAACCTATACTGAAGACTTCTGCTAGGCCTCCAATAATGAGAGTTTATACATGAATGAATAAGGGCAAGGGCAGAAAAGAGAACTCACCTCCAAGTTAGTTATGTGGGAGTGAGTGTGGGAAAGAATGGGGGACCACTGTGGTCCCAAGAGTGAGGGCTGGAGAATGTTATGTTGGGAGTAGTAGTATATAAGCTGTGTTGTTTTCCTTTTTAGGGTTTATGTTGAATTTCAGCTAAGAGTTTAGAGGAGAGGGAGAGATACCAGCTCTCTAGAATTGGCTGGGTTTTTGTATTGCCTTTAACGCGGTTTATTTCCCTCTGTTTATCCAAATATTGTAAGGAGTTACCTTACAACTTCTCTAATCCTAAGTTATCCTTTGCGATAGATATCACCTTTTTTTAATTCTCGCTACTGTTTATCAAAAGTGAAGTTTAATCTTCTAAATTGAATTTTAATATGGGGAACTAAACGAAGGAAAAAAACCACTAGGGCAAAAGTGAATTTAATATTCTACATTGAGAAAGAATAAACTAGTGAAGAAGGAGAAGCTTCTCTTTAAAAGAGAACCACTAGGTAGAATATAAGATACTAAATTGAAAGTTAGTGAACTTCCTTTCCTTCGCTTCTTCTTCAAGATATTTGCTAAAACTTCTAGTAATGGAAGTTGGAAATTCTAAATTTACTCTAGGTTACTATGTTAATATTCTTAAACTATAAATAGGTTTAGTAAGTTTCAAATTGCTGAGTCGTTACACATAATTCAGCTCAAAACTTCTGTTCAAGTGATTTTGTGGTGAATGACAGCTCTATTTCTACAAGCCCAATCTGTGGTGGCCAAATGGAATGGGAAAGCAATACTTATATAATGTCGTTATATCCGTGGATGTGGATGGATTTGGAGAATCTGATTCCTGGAGTCATCACTTTGGTTTCCGTAAAATAGAAAGCGATATTGATACTGCAACTGGTGGAAGGTACTGTTTATGTTAATTTCACATCCATGTTTGATGAAATTTCTTTTGGTTAGATTGTCCTGTGTCCTTCATACCGTTTCTTCTCTGCAGGCTGTTCAAGGTCAATGGGCAGCCTATATTTATTCGTGGTGGTAATTGGATATTGTCTGATGGGTTACTTCGACTTTCAGAAAAACGTTATCATACGGACATAAAGTTTCATGCAGATATGAATTTTAACATGATCCGTTGTTGGGGTGGTGGATTGGCCGAGAGGCCAGAATTTTATCATTACTGTGACATTTATGGGTTGTTGGTAAATTATGGTTCCTTTTCTTTTCTAGATAAGTTTTTTCCCCTTCCATTTCATCTCGAGCTCCTCCATAATTTGCTTTTCATTTTCTTATATGCTTTCTTAATAATTATTGTATTTGCTTACTCTATAGTTCTGTTGAACTATGATCGAAATACTAATGTCAATCACTATTCACGAATAAATTATTGTAGGTGTGGCAAGAATTTTGGATTACTGGAGACGTCGATGGACGTGGTAAGCCTGTATCAAATCCCGATGGCCCTCTGGATCATGATCTTTTCTTGCTTTGTGCAAGAGACACAGTTAAGCTTCTGAGAAACCACCCTAGTCTTGCTCTTTGGGTTGGTGGAAACGAACAAGTTCCACCACCTGATATCAATGCTGCTTTAAAAAATGACTTGAAACTTCATCCTCATTTTCAAATGTCAAGCGAAAATGAGAAGTGGATGATCGCTTCATCATTGGCATTGGAGGATCCAAGCCAATACCTAGATGGTACTCGCATTTACGTACAAGGATCCATGTGGGATGGATTTGCAAATGGAAAGGGAGACTTTACTGATGGTCCTTATGAGATCCAATACCCCGAAAACTTTTTTAAGGATGATTTTTATAAGTATGGATTCAATCCTGAGGTTGGTTCTGTAGGCATGGCTGTTGCTGCTACCATCCGAGCCACAATGCCTCCAGAAGGATGGGAGATTCCATTGGTTAAGAAACTCCCCAGTGGCTACGTAGAAGAAGTACCAAACCCCATTTGGGATTACCATAAATACATTCCCTATTCCAAACCATACAAGGTTCAAAGTCAGATTGAACTTTATGGTTCTCCAAAAGATCTCGACGATTTCTGTTTGAAGGTAAGGAAGTTTGTTTGAAGTAGTGTCATGCACTTTTGACAATCAAATCCATTTTCTAACATTCAAAACTTTCAGGCTCAACTTGCTAATTATATCCAATATCGAGCTCTAATTGAAGGCTGGAACTGCCGAATGTGGAAGAAGTACACTGGTTTCTTAATCTGGAAAACACAAAATCCTTGGACAGGTCTAAGAGGTCAGTTCTATGATCATCTCCTTGACCAAACAGCAGGTTTCTTTGGGTGTCGTAGCGCTGCAGAACCAATCCACGTCCAGCTGAATCTAAGCACCTATTGCGTCGAGGCAAGCTTTTCTAGTATTGTAACATACTACTACCTTTTTTGGTTTGAAACAAACATAAAGGTGAAAGTTCGGTCTTGAGTGGAACTCAAAATCTGCTTGTTGTATGTAAGGCTTCCATTTAATTTAAACTGAGACTGATAGCAAAGGGATATAATCTGTGTATTTATCTCATAATTTCCTATGTTCTTGAAACTATGAGAATCAATGGATTTAACTTCACTGTTTTCATCTGTTTTTCTCGACTAAGCTGTGAGATGTTTCTGTATCTGCCTTGAACAGGTCGTGAACACTACATCTGACGAGATATCTGGTGTTGCCATTGAAGCCTCGGTGTGGGACCTTGAAGGGACGTGCCCATATTATAAAGTTTTGAAGAAACTCTCCCTGCCTCCTAAGCAGACGTCGTCCATTGTTGAGATTGAGTATCCCAAGTCCAAAGATTCCAAGCCAGTCTACTTTCTTCTTCTTAAGCTGTTCAATGTCTCGGACGACGGTATTATCTCGAGAAACTTCTACTGGTTGCATCAGTCCGGTGGAGATTACAAGCTGTTGGAGCCTTACAGAAAGAGGAACATACCCATTCAGATTACATCTGAGGTTAATATAAAAGGATCCATCTATGAAGTCAGAATGAACGTGCAGAACAAATCAAAGAATGCAGAATCTTCAAGCTTAACCTACAAGAACAACTTCATAAATAGGCAAGGCGAAGTTGATTTCGGTTCAAATTCTTTGCTTCTTGAAAACAAAGAACAGACCGATGAAAAACGCAACACTGGTTTGTTTCACAAGATCTGTCAACGCATAGGTATTGGAACGAACGGTCCGAGGTTAGTTGAAACGGATGGGAATGATGTTGGAGTCGCCTTCTTTCTTCACTTTTCGGTCCATGGTTCCAAGGCAGAGGGTAAGGAAGGGGAGGATACAAGAATTCTGCCTGTTCATTACTCAGACAACTACTTTTCCCTGGTTCCTGGTGAGGCTATGCCCATCAAGATCTGTTTTGATGCCCCACCTGGTGTCACCCCAAAAATTGCCCTTCATGGTTGGAATCTCTCTAAGGGTTTCACTGTCCATTTAAGTTAAAATAAAGAAAAGAAATTCAAAACTACAATGGGTTTCCTTGAATTCCTTTCACAACTCCCGCTCTCATGTTTGTTAGAATTGCACCAAGTGAAAATTAACCCCTCAAGCTTTTAAAAGTGTAAACTTTGAATGGTAAAATTAAACCCTCAAATTATCATAAATGTAACTTCTATCCCTACTCCCTTTCACTCTCCCTCTCTACTTTCTTCCTCCCTTTAATTAACTCTCTTTCTTCATCTACTTTTTCTGCTCATTTTACTCTCTCTGTGGTGTAGCCGTGGACTAACTTTTAAACACAATGAATAATACCTCTTTATTGAAGACTCTTGCCTTTAAATAGGCAAGGGATAAAACTGAAAGTAGTTATAATACATGTGGACAGCACATGACTTTAAGAAAGAAGAGAATAAAGCTACTGCCAATAATCGGCTACACCAAACATTCCCCCCTAAAAATGGACTCGTCCTCGAGTCTAAGTAGCTAAAGCGAAGCCATCTGGAGGTTGGTAAGCATACAGGTCCGCAACATTGAAGGTTGAATTAATATGGTATTCTGGAGGTAGATCAACCTTATAAGCATTATCACCAAATCTTTCTATGATAGAATATGGTCTCAGCTTTTTGTTTTTTAGCTTGTTGTATGTACCCACTGGAAATCTGTTCTTTCTTAAGTGGATCATCACAAGATCACCAACAGCAAATTCCTTAAAACGCCTCTTCTTGTCTGCCTCTTCCTTGTATTTAGTGGTCTGTTTTTCAATGTGGTCTCGAACCTGTCGGTGCTGCTCCTTGATTCTTTCAGCCATTTCCTCCGCTTCTAGGCTACAATCAACCGAAGAAGGGATAGTTATTAGATCTAAAGTTAGTCTAGGTAATCTCGTATAGACTAGTTCAAATGGGGACTTCCCTGTTGTCCTATTTTTCATGTGGTTGAACACGAACTCAGCTTGAGCCAACGTTAGATCCCATTGCTTAGGCTTTTCTCCACTTAAGCACCGGATGAGATTGCCCAAAGTACGATTGGTGACTTCAGTTTGGTCGTTGGTTTGAGGATGACTGGTGGTACTGTATTTGAGTGTCGTGTCAAACTTCTTCCACAAGGTCTTCCAAAAGTGGCTGAGGAATTTGACATCACGGTCGGAAACAATAGTCTTTGGTATGTCGTGAAGTCGAACTACTTCTTTGAAAAATAATTCAGCAATATGGACGGCATCAGAGGTCTTTTTACATGCCAAAAAATGTGCCATTTTTCTGTATCGATCAACTACAAAGACCGAATCATAGCCTCTTTGTGTCCGTGGAAGACCGAGAATAAAATCCATGGAGAGGTCTTCCCATATGTGTTCAGGGATCGGTAAAGGAGTGTATAACCCAGTATTTTGGGAATTCCCTTTAGAGGTTTGGCATATAAAGCATCGGTTAACAAAATTTGTGACATCTTTGCGAAGCTGAGGCCAATAATATCTTTGCTCAAGTATGTTCAAGGTTTTGTCACGGCCAAAGTGTCCCGCTAGGCCGCCTGCATGAGCATCTTTAATTAAGGCTTCCCTCAAGGAAGTGTATGGAACACATAGGACTTTATCCTTAAATAGGAAGCCATCAACAATGTGATAATCCCTTGCTGGCAAGTGGTCCTCGCATTTTTTCCAGATTGAGGCAAAATCTCGGTCGTTGGCATAGCAATCTGGAAGATGGTCGAGTGCGATAATTTCTCCTTTTAAGAGAGTTAGAAGATTTGCCTTACGACTGAGGGCATCTGCAACTTTGTTAGTTTTTCCATTCATATGTTTGATAACAAAGTCAAAACGTTGGAGAAAGGAAAGCCATCTAGCATGCATTCGGCTTATGGACTTTTGAGAATGCAAGTATTTGAGAGAGAAATGGTCTGTGAAGAGAATAAATTCTTTTCCCAAGAGGTAGTGTTCCCATTGTCTTAAGGCTCGAACAAGGGAGTAGAGTTCTTGTTCATAGGTTGACCATTTTTGTCGTGAGGGGCTAAGTTTTTCACTAAAATATTCGATGGGGTGTTTGTTTTGAGAAAGTATGGCTCCAATGCCTATGCCTGAGGCATCGACAGTTACCTCAAAAGGATAATCAAAGTTTGGTAATGCAAGAACAGGATCACTAATGAGTTTGTCCTTAATGGTTTGGAAACTTGTTGTTTGAAGATGTCCCCAAGAAAACTTTCCCTTTTTTAGACAGTCAGTTAAGGGAGCAACAATTGTGCTAAAACTTCTAATAAACTTTCGGTAAAAAGAGGCAAGGCCTAGAAAACTCTGAAGTTCTTTTATGGATTTAGGTTCTTCCCAATTATTAATGGCTTTAGTTTTCATAGGATCCATTCTAACCTCATTTTCCCCAATGATATAGCCGAGAAAAGAGATTTCATTAGTTGCAAAAAGACATTTTTTAAGATTAATTACTAGGGCATTACTCTCAAGTACTGAAAACAGGGTTCGGATGTGATTTAGATGCTCATTAAGGTCTCGGCTATACACTAAAATGTCGTCAAAATACACCACAATAAATTTATTGATAAAAGGAAGTAGTACCTGGGTCATTAAGCGCATGAAAGTGCTTGGGGCATTCGATAGGCCGAACGGCATAACGAGCCATTCAAATAGGCCTTCATTGGTCTTGAAAGCCGTTTTCCATTCATCCCCAGGGCGTATGCGAATTTGATGATATCCACTCTTCAAATCAATTTTGGAGAAGATTGTGGCACCCCCTAATTGATCCAAAAGATCACCAATCCGAGGTATAGGAAAACGATACTTAACTGTTATCTTATTGATGGCTCGGCTGTCGATACACATGCGCCAACTGTCGTCCTTCTTTGGAGCGAGGAGAGCTGGAACTGCACAAGGACTTAGGCTAGGTTGTATATGTCCTTTATCTAGTAATTCTTGAATTTGATTGTGAAGAATTTGATACTCAGCTGGGCTCATTCGATAGTGAGGTAAATTGGGTAGTGTTGCACCAGGGAGGAAATCTATTGAATTCTGTATATCTCGCAATGGGGGAAGAGCATTCGGGTTATCTACAATCTTTGGGAATTCTTGAAGTAATGTGTGAACCTCCAAAGGAATGGGATTTGTAGCATCATGTTCGGAAAAATTTTTAATAATCAAACCAAGAATAGGTAGCTGTTTGGCAGAATAAAAGGATTTACCAGAAGTTATAGTAAAGAGCTGACCTTTTTTAGAAGATTGGATGTTGCTGTTGAGTTGTTTGGTTGGGTTTATTGGGAGAAGAAAATTTGTTGGGTTTATTGGGAGAAGAACAATTTTCTTGCCCATCCAAAGGAACTCGTAAGTGTTGTCACGCCCTTTATGAGTTGCTTGCACATCATATTGCCAAGGCCGCCCCAAAAGTATGTGACAAGCGTCCATGTCCAAGACATCGCATACAATTTGGTCTTTGTAACTTGCGCCAATAGATAATGGAATTGTGCTTGTGTGGGTTACCTGAGCTTCACCACCTTTCTTGATCCAACTTACCTTGTATGGGGTTGGATGCGGATTCAAAGGAAGGTTTAAGGAAGAAACAAGTTTGCTTGCCACCACGTTCTCCGTGCTACCACTGTCTATAATAACGTTACATACTTTTCCATTGATAGTGCAACGGGTCTTGAATAAGGCATGCCTTTGGTAGCTTTGATCGGTTTTAGGGGCTAGTAGAATTCGTTGGATTACTAAAGATATTGGATCCCCTTCATCAGGCTCAAGAAAATCAATATTATCTTCAGCTTCATCTTCAACTTCATCCTCTTGTGATTCTGCATTATCTGCAATGGTCAAGGTTCTTCTTTGCGGGCATTCATTTGATAAGTGACCTGTTTGATTGCACCGAAAGCATTTTCCAAGAGTTGGTCGAGAGTAGGTATTGGTAGTTTTCTTGTTGGTGTCTCTTGAAACATTGGTGTCAATTTGTTTTCCTTTAAGGGCTGCAGCCGTGAGTTAATGAGATGCTTTATCCCCGGTCAAAGTTTTAGCAAGATTACTGCCCTGCTCACCCATGGGTCTTCTTGAATAGGTTCTCTTAAAGCGATTAGCCAATTGTTCTTCTACTGTTGCTGCTGCAGAAATAGCTTCATTGAGGTGTCCAAGAGGTTGAAGAGCTAGCTGTTCTTTGATGTCATAACGCAAACCTCCTTTGAATCTTGCTACAAGGTGCTGTTGAGTTTCAACAAGATTGGTTCTTGCCCCCAACCTATGAAATTCTTCAGCATATTCAAGAACAGTTCTTGTTCCTTGTCGACAGTTTTGATATTGGTCATAAAGAATTTGCTCAAAATTTATGGGCAAAAATCTTTCTTTCATTAACCTTTTCATTCTTTCCCAACTTTGAATAGGTCGTTTACCATACCTTTGCCGGTTAATCTCTAGTTGGTCCCACCATGCTTGGGCTCCACTTTTCAACTTCAAAGCTACCAATCGAACCTTTTTACTTTCGGGTGTGCTCATATAGTTGAAAAAATTTTCCACATGTTTGGTCCATTCGAGGAAGGTTTCGATGTCCATTTTTCCCCCATAGGTTGGAATGTCTATCTTCATCTTGAAGTCACTTTCTTGATATTGCTGTTGTCTAAAACTTCTTCGATCCTCTCTTTGAATTTCTTCATACTCTTCCTCGCTTGAAATATATCCATCCCAATCGGTTTGCCTTCTAAATAAAGGATTGTGATTGAGTTCTTGAGGTCCCGAACGTTGTTCTTGGAGAAATCTTGGTGCTGTTATCAATTCTTGAGAGGATTTCCGCTCAAAAACCTACCTATCTTGCCAATATTTGGTTCTTCCACCTTCTGAAATTCTTGCGACCTTTTCTCCACGTTCGTGTGTTCTTGAAATTCGGAAGCTTGCTGCCTGATCTTGCAGCCCATTCTTTCGCATATCATCTCTAAGATTTTTTTAATCTCACGCACGTCATCTTCGACTGACAGCAAGCGTACAGTCGTTTCTTGTGGTGAGAGGACGGCAATAGTTTCCGCTTCTTTTCCCGTCGATGTTGAGTCTCCACCCACGTTGGTTGAGACCTTCTTGGATGCCATCGAGGAATCGCCCAAAATCACACGTTCTGATACCAAATTATGGTGTAGCCGTGGACTAACTTTTAAACACAATGAATAATACCTCTTTATTGAAGACTCTTGCCTTTAAATAGGCAAGGGATAAAACTGAAAGTAGTTATAATACATGTGGACAACACATGACTTTAAGAAATAAGAGAATAAAGCTACTGCCAATAATCGGCTACACCACTCTGTTTTGATTAAGGGATTGATTTCAAATTATTCAATGAGAAATTTTATATATCAAATTCCAATTCCAATTCGACTGTTAATTTCTTTTGAAAAGGGAAAGAAAAAAGGGGCTTTTGAGATCATCTTTTTGCCAACATCGACAACGTTGTTGTTAAAGTTTCGTTTGTTTGCTTTAGATTGCCTATCTGATCAGCTTGCATCTTCTTCACTTTCTTTTCATAAGCTCTTGCATTTTCAACTACATTCATATTGTAATGGGATAAAAAACTATAGAGGAACACATAAATTTGTGCAAGTATGATCAAATAGAACGTAGGTATGCATCTCTCACATTATCGTTCACCCATTCATCCTTTTTAGACAAGTAACTTTTGTGGAACAAATCCACCTTACCAATGTCATGACCCTCTTTTATCTTCTGTAATTCAAAAACACACGCTGTTAGTCATAATGAGGAGATAAGATACGAAAGAAATATGAGCTTTTGCCTTGCCAATTCATTTTGCACTTGAACATATGTAGGGTTTTCAAAGTCACAACAGTACTTATACAATTCCGCTCTATGATTCCTTGAAAGTTGACTAGATCTACCGTTCTACATGCTTATCGACATAGCTCTTGGACAAATAATCCACATCAAAATACGTCTGTATAGTTAATAATAAAATTGTAAGCATGCATTTATGACTATGCTACATAGAGGAATTTGTATCTCGTGCAATAGTCCCAATGGCACCATTAAACTTTGGGACAAAAGTACTAGTTTGCTGACCTCCTCAACGATAAAAAATGCACCATGATTCCATAATCTCACATAAGAGAATACACGAAGCATTCAATTATAAAATACGAAATTGTTCATGCATGACTTGTATTAAATGAAGCTTCAAATGCACTTAAGTTCATTTAACGAAACTCATTTAATGTAACTTGAATTTAAGTTGAATGAAGTCTGAATGCATTTAATGCAATTCAATCTTGAAGCTCTACTTGCATGCACATATGGGAAACACCACCAACATCTTTCTTTAAATTCATTGTTGACATCACCAAGGATTGAACCTGAAGAATCAAAGCATGTTGAAGCTTCTTAGTCATTGATCTTGTGATTGGACCTCAAGGCATAAAATAGAACCCCCATGGTTCACACGTTTTTTTAATAACTTTTTATTTGTTTTTTACATTTTAAATTTTTTTTATCAAATATATATTTAAAGTAGGGGAAAAACTAAAAATTTCATTTGTGTAAATATATATAATATATTAAATATATACTTATATATTTAAATTGGCCTAATGATAACTCTTGTTGAGCTAGCTCGACAGATCGATCCAAATATATAGTCCAAATAGGTTTCAACCTATTGGCCAACCCATTCTTCAAAAGAATAATTTATATCCAATCCAATTAACCGTGTTGGTGGTGACGACTAATGAAATCACTAAAGTTTCATGTTTAAGTGCAAGTGCACACTGTCTACCGCGTAGTGTAAAATGAAGAGCACTCCAAGTATTGAATCCCAAGAGAACGAAGTAAACGAAGATTCAATTAAAACGAAAACCTCCTAAGTAACCAAGGTAAAATAATTGAAAAAGTTTATTGATATATAAAAGTAGTAAATGAGGATAAATGAAAATGAATTATAAAAAAAAAAAAAATCAAATAAGCTTCTACTTGAATAGAAATGCCACCTAAAATGCAACCACAACTTTACCCAAACATTCTGCACAATGCACTAGGTTCAACACCTATTCAGTTTTTCTTTTTTTTCTTTTTTTTCTTTTTTTTTTTTTTTTAAACTATTCATTTGTTCATTAAAACACTTTTAGGAGCTTAACTAATTAAACCTATGCCTATACTAATTTAACTTAAGTTATTTAGCACACAACCCTTTTGGTCCTATGCTTTTTTGCCTTGTGTAGGGTCAAAAAAGCAAAGTCTTATGTCTAGTTTTTTTTTTCCTATATGATCTTTATGAAAGCCATATACTATCCAACCCTTTTTAATATTGAACTCAATATGTTATGCTATTCTAGGTGATCAATCTAGTTTAACAATGAAATATAGAATCAATAAAACCAAGCAATACTAGAATAGTGAGCAATGGGTCGATAATGAAGACATTGGTGAGTGAATTCCATTTGGGTTTTCCGACGGAGGTATGGAGGATTTTGAAGGTGAGATTGAGCGGAAAGATTGAAAATTGAGATGGATTTTGAATGGAAAAGAAGAAGAGTTTCATTCCTAAGGAGATTCATTCAATAGAAGAAAGTTCGAGCTTCTCATCAGAGAATGAGATTTTGTGGTGAAAATGGAGGTTTCTCCCACATTGAACCTCTAATTTTTTTAACATGTAAAATAAAGTCTCGACCAATTGAATAATATTCATATCAACAACTTTATTGGATAGCTAAAATGAGCATAGCTGAGTGGTATCATCGACCAAGAGGTCAGAGTTTGATCACCCACCTCCAAAGGTTGATATACTTAAAAATAAATAAATAAATAAATAAATAAAACTTTATTGAACAGTTAATATGGATCAACTTGTCTTTTATAAATCTACAACTCATGATGACCTAACATAATTCAACTTATTAAGATATCGTATTTTCGACGTAAATGTTAAGTTTGAATCTCACCTTATGTTGTGAACTCAAAGAAAATTTATCCACTTTCTTTGATGAACCAATATTTGTCTAATAGACATATTAAATCATCATTGTATTAACGTTGTTGATAACAAAATATAATTCAAATTTTAAAAATTTTAGAGACTAAATAAACATAAATGTAAAAAATTTTAAATGTTGGGTTTTAAAAACTTAACCGATCACAATTTTTAGTCAAAGAAGTCTTAGATAGCAGTGTTAAAATTTTAAGTGTAAGTGTTATATTTCAAATTTTAAAATATAATTCACAAGTTGCAAAGAGTACTTCCGCAATGTAATGACTAACACCATTTGAAGTGTTAATCTTATCTTATAATTCACATATTGTATCTATCATCACAAATATGGGTGAAAGTACTTAAAAAAAACAAAATATGGAACGAGCCAAAGTGGGCATAACATAGTAATTAACATGTACTCTCGGTTTGAATATCCCCACTCAAAATATTGTTGAACTAAAAAAAAAAAAAAACATGGGACAAATATTCGACCCTACTATCTCTAAGAGAAAATGTTTTAATTGTTGATTTCTTTTACCTTTAAATTTTAAAAAATGTTAAGTTTAAAACCCATTTTCATCCTTCAATTTTCAAACTTAACTTATTTTACTTTGATCGACAAATAATTATTTTAATTTTACTTTGAAAATGTCTACATCATAATTCCCAGAAGCTCAAGAACTGAAATGATAAAAATCTAAAAACTTTTAATAACTATTTTATTTATAGTTTTTGCCTTTGAAAGTTAATTTCTAAACACGACTTACATGTGTTTCTTTATCTAGTAGTCTACTTTGTAAAAAAATTACAAAATCTAAACTGAATTTGGAAACTTTAAAAACAATTTTTGTTAAAGAAAAATACTAAAATAATAATAATAATAATAATAAAGCATATTTGTGTTTTTAAAAACAAAGTTTTTATCGTTAAAAGACGAAATTGGATACTGAAAAAAAAAAGAACGAAAATATCAAATAGACCTGCCCTGGAATGAAGGAAACTCCTATCTATCTTTCAAATCATATAATAAAATAAATAAAATAAAATTCAGACTTTCCCTCCCACCTGCTGTATTTTTGCCTGTAAAAAAAAGGCTGTATTTTTGCCTCTCATATGTAATTTCAATTTTCACCCAGTAAACTGAGAATTTTTCGCCCTTCAAAGTTCAAATTAACTGGTCTAGTCTTTTTTTTAT
Source organism: Luffa aegyptiaca (assembly GCA_017139565.1). Taxonomy (NCBI): domain Eukaryota; kingdom Viridiplantae; phylum Streptophyta; class Magnoliopsida; order Cucurbitales; family Cucurbitaceae; genus Luffa; species Luffa aegyptiaca. The sequence continues at coordinate 10,196,522 of CM029397.1, forward strand.
TTTAAGGGAAGACTTGAGAGCTAAGAAAAAAGAATAATATCGACAGACAAACATAATTTAATGTCATTAATATAACATTCGCATAGAGGGAATGAGTTCAATCCATGGCGGTCACCTACTTAGGATTTAATATCCTACGAGTTTCCTTGGCAACCAAATGTAGTAGGGTCAGGCGGTTGTCCCGTGAGATTAGTCGAGGTGCGCGTAAGCTGGCCCAAACACTCACAGATATCAAAAAAAAAATATATATATATAACATTCACATGTAGGTCCTTCACCATTCTTGATCATGTTTAAAAGGCACTATTTTTTTGGTATCTGAGAAAATTTCTATACTCTGTGCACCAAAATAACAAGTCATGAATCCCAACAATAAATACTTCACGCTCTGATTGCATTTTAAACACCACAGAGACAGAATTGGAGCCTTGCTCTTCTAATCTTAAATATTAGAAACTGAAAATGTACGTTACAAACAATTCATTGCAAAATTGAATCTCGTCATCTTCCAGCAATTCTTAGTAAAGGTGAAATAACACCTTGTATTTCCAGTAACGACTGTTGTATCCGGATCTCTTCATCTACAGATCGCTTTAAGTTTCTAACTTGATCTTTCAAGGCGTTTGAGGCTCTAATATCTTCGGTCCTTAGCTCGAGAACCCTTCTTGTCATCCCCATCAACAAGCTTGAGTATCTTGGCAATGTCGAATGCTTTTGTAAGAAAACTAATAGCAAATCGAGCTCCTCCCTATCCAAATTTGAAACACATTTCAATAGCTTCTTTCTTGCAACCAGTTCCTCCATTATAGCCACCACATTTTCAGAATTCTTACTCGCTAACACGGATACTAGAGCATCCTTGTGCCTGAACTTCTTCAAGAGTTTATCGTGCTCTGCCAACTTCACTTTTTTTGGTTTCTTAACTAGGTAATCTCCTTCAATTGGTTTCTCCCCTTGACCTCGATGGAAGTATCGAAAGTGAGAAGGCCTCAAAGCTCGCCTTTGAGGTTCCCCTACAGATCCCAGGCTCCAAGGGTTCGACAAATTACTCACTGTAGTTTCCTTAGTCTTCCTCTTGCCAGCATACAAGATCCCATTTGAAGTTCCTATAACTCTAGTACTACAATCAGGAGAAAACCCAATTGACATAAGGGGTGTTGGGAATCTCATTGAATGAGTAACTTTCATTTTTGAATAATCAAACACCTTCATATAACCATCCAGTGCTACACTCAAGATTCTAAATTGATCCGACTCTTCTCCGCCGTCCTTGCCCATTTTCCCAACACATAGTGAAGTAACAGTCTTATTATGACTCTCCATAGAGCAAACCATCCTCCCACCTCCAATCACATCCCAAATTTTCACATAATTACCCCCAGCAGTTGCAATTAACCCACCTGATGGTAAGAAAATCACATCCTCCACCGGTTTCCCATGATTCACTTCCAAAACCGATTTCGAGTTCGTTCTAGCATCCCAGAGCTTCACGGTGTGATCATATGACCCAGTGATAAACATGTCCATGCTAGCTGGGGAGCAAGCACCACATCTCACATAGTCCTTATGGCCCAGAAAATCCGAAATCGGAGTCTGACTCGCCACATCCCAGTATTTAACAACTGCATCATCCCCACCAGATACTAGGTGGAGCTTATCAAGGACAGGGTACTCAACAAATTGAACTGGACGAGAGTGGGAACGAAGCTTTCGAAGTGGAGTTCGAGTTTTAACATCAAAGACTTGGATAAGCCCCGATAGGTCAGAGGCCGCAATAAGGAGCCCATCACAACGAAACGAAGCACAAGTTACAACATCTCGAAAATATGAGATGGTAGAGGTGGGGGCCATGGTTTGATTGCTAAAGAGAGTGAGAGAGGTCGAGTGTGTAGCGGAGAATACAGAAGGATTTGTTGGACAAAAGTCAAGGGAAGATATGGATGAAACAAGGTTCAGGATCTCATGACGTTTGAAGGAGGACCAATATTTAGATTCTAGAGTTTGTTTAGGTGTCTTGGGCTTGGATTTGAGCTTCGGTTTGACAGGGAAAGTCTTAGTTAAACTCATAGAATTAGGCTCCGCCATGCTTAGACTGAAAAGGCCAGATCCTCCTCACCTAATCTGCAGGTGCATGAAAATGTAGACAACATAAGCAAGTTTAAAAATGAGAAAAATATACAACTAAAGAAAGCCATAGAAGGTTCTCAAATGCAACAACATCCATTTTTCCATTCATTTAGGACTTGGCAATCTGCAAATAGTTCTAAATTAACAAGCTAAAACATATCTCAACAAAAATTCAGTAACTCCATACTCGTGAAGACACCCAAAATAACATCAAGTTCTAACGATAAATAATGTGTTGAATCTTTGAATTGTCATTAAAAAGCCCACTGCCCATTTAGCAAATCGAAAATACAAGGAATCGACTAGAAAGCAGAAGGAAATCAAGCATCCGAAGAGAGTAAAAATTAAATGAATCGGTTGGATTATGAACAAAAGAAATTGAAAACAAAACGACAATTCTTACTCGAAAGAATGAATTGTGAGCGAATGGAAGTGCGAGAGACGTTGGATGTTATGCACATAAAAGCAGAAACTTCAACCAGAGAGAGACGAATGCAGGGAGAGGGTTTTGCAAAATCAAAGAAATTAGGGCAAACCCTGTGAGGTTGGGGAAGCTTGGAAGAAGGGGTTAGGGTTTTTCTCTGACATAAGTGAAGGAGAGAATAGTTTTGGGCTATTGGGCTTCTATAAAAATGAATAGGAATTAAACATATCTAGTGAGAGTGTAGTAGAATATTTCCTTCACTAAATCATGCACCATTGTAGGTATAAATACATATGAATAAAACAAGCCAAACAAAATCTAATCCTCTCTTGACTATCCCCAATGGCTGTAGCAAATGCTAAAAAGCATAACAAGATTGGTCGATCCTTCAAATAAGATTTTCAATTGAAAACAAAGTAATGTTTACAAGTTCAACCACAACCAAAATGTAATTATTATTTAAGAATGCTCTTTCAAGTAGATTCTCATTATTATTATGTGCTTCAAGAAGATTGACAAATACTCTTCAAACACATTTTGTTTTGAACACAAGAACTCAAAAATTTACAACAAAAACTAAAACAAGCAATTTCAAAGCATGTGAATTGAACACAAATAAATATTTTTCCTTCCAAGCCTAAAACATAATCAAGCAACATGTGAATTGAACACACACTCACACTGCCACCATATTATAGAAAGGCTTTGGAGGTTAGTGTTTTTCTGGCTTTTCTAGTTGACTATTAGGTGAAACTTTATGCTACTGTCATAAAAGGATGTTAAGGGTGAAACTTTATGTTGCAGAAAGATGAAATAAGAGAAGATTCTTAAAAACAAATTATGGTCTAACTAGCTAGCATCCTTATGTTGGGTTTTATGCCCTAAAACTCGTAGATAGTGAATGTAAACAAATTGTATACTTGTTTCAATAAAGTGTTATTGAGTTTCTACAATAAAGTGTCATTGTTAAATATTGCACAATTTGACCCAAATCCAATAAACTAAGATCCAAGGTTGTTTACATGTGACTTGAACTAGTATGTGGGGACATACGGGGATTGGTGTTCAAGTAACAACCTAAAAGGTCTATAGTACAAGGATAATGTTGGGTACCTTATCCTGGTAACACTATGTGATACGGCCCGCTTTGTATTCGATACAGACGTATTAATCCAAGGCGTCCATGTAGGAGACATGCGAGCGGGGGTATCCTATGCAATGAGTTTGCATAAGACTGGACCACGAAATAGTAAACCACTAGATGTAACACCGTTAACTAGTTAGATTACTGTTTCAATACGATGACCTAGGTAACTCAGTCTTAATCCTGAGTGTGTCATGAACTCCTTCTCATGAGGGATTGTCCTTTGATTAGCATGGGTGAGAGTGGCCAATACGCCGACTCAATATGCCTTCCTTTTTGGGGACAAGACCGAGTGGGAGGCTGGGGACATGACAACACAAGAAGGAATTCACTCCTTCCCACTTCTAGGAGAAGTAGATGAGTGTTCCCTTAAGTGGTGACTCCGGGACTTGAACAAAGGGATCCCGTCCTCTCACTGGCCCGAGAGGAACTTTCTGTTTAATGGTTGGACCATAAACAGGTTGTTCATTAGAGGAGCGCTGGTACTTAAGGAGACAGATGTAACACAGGGGTAAAACAGTAATTTGACCCAACTGTAGTTACGAACACTTGTGAAGGATTGACTTACCGGTATAGGTCTATATCCGTGGACACAGAAATGTTCTACAGTGAGAAGAGTTCAGCTGTGGGTCTTTAGTGGAATTGCAGGGATTAAAGCCCTGGCGCAGCGGAAACGTACAGAGACCTTAATCGGTTTAAATGCCGATTGGGAAACCAATACGACGGCAAAACAATTATACAGCAGAAAATTAAAGAATCATGCCTTGAAGTTTTCTTGACGAGATTTCACCAAAATCCTTCGGTTCCACAGAAAAAACAGCAGCCAAGAACTCCTCTTCTTTGCTGGAGAATAATCACGAACACAACCACCACGATTGCACCGGTATTCTCTTAGGTGTGTATGTTGAGTGGCTTGTGGGAACCCAGATTTCTAAGGATTTTTCTCTAAAAAGACACTCTGTATTCACAGAGGGAGAGCAGAACGAGAGAGAGGGCGAGAGATAGAGATTGAGGCGTGAGAGTGGGGAAAGACCGTTCTAAAAACTGAATATGACCCCTTCAAAAAATAACCTCACGCATAATATCAGGTAACTGAAATATCAGTTACCTGATATTTTTAATTAATTATAAATTTAAAAATCATATTTTAAATTATAATCAATTAAATTTTAATTAATCAATATTAATTAAAATAACATTAATTTAAATCTTATTTAAATTAATATCCCTCTAAACCTATAGTTTAATTAAATCAAATTTAATTAAACTAAATCAATTAATTAATTCAAAATTAATTAATTTAAAATATAATAAAATTGAACATCATATATTCAATTATTATTATTCTCTCTCATAAAACTATAGTATTAATATACATCCAATGCACATCAATTATAACCTATAGTTTTAATATGAATCAAATTCATATTTTAGTTTAATATTCGAACCCCTTCGAATACTTAATTTAACCTTAGAAATTTACCTCAACGCCCTCATAGAGCTACCGATGGGACCTGATGGACCTACAGATCAGAAGCTCCAACGATATGAGATTAGTTGGCTAAACTCATTAACCAAGTTAATCAATATTCGTTAACTATGGTTCACTCCACTAAAGAACCACAGCTGCACTCTTCTCACTGCAGATATATTTCTGTGTCCACGGATATCGACCGTCAACAGCAAGTTAGCCCTTCACGTGTGTTCGTACCCCAGCTAGGTCAAATTACCGTTTTACCCCTGGGCTACCTCTTGGTCCTTAAGTACCAGTGCTCCTCTAATGAACAACCTGTTTGTGGTCCAACCAGCAAACAGAAATCCCTCTCGTGCCATAAAGAGGGTAGGGCCCATTGTTCAAGACCTGGAGACACCACTTAAGGGAACACACCTCTACTTACCCTAATATCGGGAAGGAGTGAATTCCATCTTGTAAGACTACGTTCCCAGCTCCCCACTCGGTCTTGTCCCCAAAATGGTAGGCTTATTGAGTCGGCGAACAGGCCACTCTCACCCGTACAAATCAAAGGACAATCCCTCATGGACAGGAGTCCATAATCCACTCAGGATTAAGGCCAAGTTGCCTAGGTCATCCTAGTGAAATAGAAACCGAGCTAACTAACGGTGTTACAGTTAGTGGTTAACTATTTCGCGGTCCGGTCTTTGTGCAAACTCATTGCACAGGATACCCCCACTCGCATGTCAACCACATGAACGCGTTGGATCATTACGTTTGTATCATTATACAAAGCGGGTCGTATCCATAGTGTCACCAGGATAAGGTACCCAGCCTTATCCCTATACTACAGACCCTTTAGGCTAAAACTTGAACATTGATCCCCGTATGTCCCTACATACTAGTTCAAGCCTCATTCTATTAGCCTTGGATGTTTAGTTTATTGGATTAGGGTTCATAAGACAAGATATAATACAAACGTTGAATAATACATCAGTTTTATTAATGTTCGGTCAAATGTACATTTACTATCTACGAGTTTTAGGGCATAAAACCCAACAAACTCCCACTTGAACTAAAACTCAAATTACAGGGAAAGTATATACAATATAATCCAAAGCTGGAAATGGTACATGTATGTTGTACATTACATGAAAAGTAAATATACAAAATACAATAAACTAGGGCATCCTTACACCCATTACACATCTCCCACTTGCCCTAGATTACGCTATATACATGTCTCGCAGACCTAGACTTTCTAGATGACCCTCGAACACTTTAGCCGAGAGGGCCTTCGTAAACGGATCAGCAATGTTGTGCTCTGAAGCGATCTTGGTCACGACCACATCTCCTCTTTGCACAATCTCTCGAATCAGATGATACTTCCTCTCTATGTGTTTACCTTGTTTGTGGCTGCGAGGTTCCTTTGAATTGGCTACAGCCCCACTGTTGTCACAGTATAACGTAATGGGCAAGTTCATATTTGGAACAACTTCCAAATCTGTCAAGAACTTCCTTAGCCAAACAGCTTCCTTAGCCGCTTCACAAGCAGCTACATACTCAGCCTCCATCGTGGAGTCTGCTATGCATCCTTGCTTTATACTTCTCCAAACTACAGCTCCCCCGTTAAGGGTGAAAACTGACCCTGACGTGGATTTCCTAGAATCCTTGTCAGTTTGGAAGTCAGAGTCGGTGTATCCAGTGAGAACTAACTCTTTAACCCCAAACACCAGCATGTAGTCCCTCGTTCTCCTAAGATACTTGAGGATTCCTTTGACGGCGGTCCAGTGGTCTAACCCTGGATTTGACTGATATCTGCTGACAATCCCTACTGCATAACAGATGTCAGGCCTCGTGCATAGCATAACATACATTAAGCTATCCACTGCAGAGGCGTAGGGAATCCATCTCATATCCTCAACCTCTTGAGGTGTCTTAGGAGACTGTTCCTTAGACAGGTGAACCCCATGCCTGAAAGGCAATAAGCCTTTCTTTGAGTTCTGCATCGAATATCGAGCCAACATCTTGTCGATATACGTTGCCTGAGACAGAGCTAGCGTTTTGTTCTTTCTATCCCGAATAATTTGGATGCCAAGAACATACTGAGCCTCACCCAAATCTTTCATTTGGAATTGAGCTGCTAGCCATTCTTTTACGTCAGACAGATACCCTACATCATTCCCAATGAGGAGGATGTCGTCAACATAAAGTATGAGGAAAGCTACTTTATTCTTGTTGATTTTCTTGTATACACAAGGCTCATCAACATTCTGGTCAAAGCCAAAAGATTTGATCGCAGTATCAAATCTAATATTCCAAGACCTAGAAGCCTGTTTCAACCCATAAATGGATCGATTCAGTTTACAAACTTTTTGCTCCTGACCTTGCGTTATGAACCCTTCGGGCTGAGACATAAAAATACTCTCGTCAAGGTTGCCATTCAAAAAAGCTGTCTTGACATCCATTTGCCATATTTCATAGTCATAAAACGTGGCAATGGATAAGAGAATTCTTATGGACTTTAGCATAGCAACTGGAGAAAAGGTTTCTTCATAGTCCACCCCTTCTCGTTGGGTATAACCCTTTGCTACTAGTCTCGCTTTGAAAGTCTGTACTTTCCCAGCAGCATCTCTTTTCCTCTTATAGATCCATTTACACCCAATGGGTCTAACCCCTTCAGGTGGATCTACAAGTTCCCAAACTTGATTGAAGTACATAGACTCCATCTCAAGGTCCATAGCTTTGACCCACTCGTCCTTATCTACGTCATTCATTAACTGACGATAAGACAATGAATCTTCTACGCCGTCATCAGGTATGACTACTTGTGTTTCCGTTAAACCCAAGTAGCGGTTGGGTTGTATCACAACCCTCCCACTGTGTCGAAGCTCTCCCACTACGTGAGGAGGACTAGATTGACGAGAAGAACTGGATTCTCCAACAACTCTTGTTGAAGGACCAGATTCATCAACAACTCTTGTTGATCCTTCTGTAGCTTCGCCTAATACTAACTTACTTCGTGGTCTATGATCTCGAATGTGGTCTTCCTCCAAGAAAGTTGCATTTGTTGATACAAATACTTTATTATCTTGAGGGTCGTAGAAAAGACCACCTCTCGTTTCTTTCGGGTACCCAACAAATTGGCATATTCTTGTACGTGATTCCAATTTCTTAGGGTTTGTCACTAACACATGTGCAGGACAACCCCAGATACGGAAGTAACGCAAACTAGGTTTACGCCCCCTCCATAACTCAAAAGGAGTTTCAGAAACACTTTTTGAGGGAACACTGTTAAGAATATGTACTGCAGTCTCTACTGCATACCCCCAAAACGAGCTAGGCAATTGAGCATAGCTCATCATAGATCGAACCATGTCTAACAAGGTTCTATTTCTCCTTTCTAATACACCATTCTGCTGAGGTGTACCAGGTGCTGAGAGTTGTGATTGGATTCCATGTTCTATCATATAGTCCTGGAATCTTTGATCCAAATACTCTCCACCTCGATCGGATCGAAGCATCTTAATTGTTTTACCTAACAGGTTTTCTACCTCAGCCTTAAACTCTTTGAACTTTTCAAGAGCCTCAGACTTATGGCTCATCAGGTATAAGTAACAGTATCGTGAATAATCATCTATAAAAGAGATGAAATATTCAAAACCACCTCGAGCTTTTACATTCATTGGACCACAAAGATCCGAATGTATCAGTTCAAGTGGTTCTTTGGCCCTGTAACCTTTTCCAGTAAAAGGCCCCTTGGTCATTTTACCCTCGAGACACGATTCACAGGGTGGTAAAGATGTATCTTCTATATCAGTTAGAAGCCCATTTTTAACCAAACGATCGATCCGATCGATGTTAATATGACCAAGACGAAGGTGCCAAAGATACGTGTTGTTACTTAAAGGAGAAATCTTTTGCCTTTTGTTTTGCGTTTCGGCTGTTTTAAACATTTCATGACTTAAAATAGCCTTAGCATCAGTTGGTCTTAACACAAACAAATTATTCTCACGCTGAGCAGAACATATATAAATACCATTCCTTGAAATAATTGCTTCATTAAGCTGAAAGGAAACAGAGTATTCTTGTTCTAACAAAGCGGAAACAGAAATAAGATTCCTTTTAATTCGAGGAACCAAAAACAAGTTCTCCAAAATTAAAAACTTATTTCTAAAGAATAATTTTGCAGCTCCCACTGCACGAGCTGAAACAACGTCTCCTGTTCCAACCTTGAGCGTCATTTCACCGTCTGCCAGCTACTGGAAATTATTTCCCTGAAAAGAAGAGCAAACATGATTAGTGGCCCCCGAATCCAGTATCCAGGCAAACTCATCATGTTCTACGAGACACGTCTCTAATACAAGTAAATCGAATTTACCTTCTTTTTCTCTTCTCTTTTCAGCAAGGTAACGGGGACAGTTCCGCTTCCAATGACCATCTGCGTTGCAGTGGAAGCACCTGCCTTTGTCAGCCACGACCTTGGCCTTTCCCTTCCCTTGCACAGCCTGTGCAGGAGCCTTCCCCTTGTCTCCCTTCCTCTTCTGTATTTGCTTCGATGAAGAAGCCCGGGGTACAGATTTAGTCCCTGAGGATGAACCCTTCAGGAACTTCTTTTTGGAATGGGCCACATTGGCCTCTCCTTTCACCACACTTTTGCCCTTGCTCTTCTGCAAGGACTCATAAATTTGTAACTCCGAGAGGAGGGTAGTCAGGTTGAACTGAATCTTATTCATGCTCGCGTTCGTCCTGAAAGACAGATAACTCGCTGGGAGCGAGTGAAGGATGAACGCAACCTGACTACGCTCGCAGACTACCCCGCCATTTGCCTCAGCTATATTGAACTGGTTAATCATGTCCAGGACGTGTTCCCGAACAGATTGACCTTCCTGCATCTTGGCATTGAAGACGTTCTTCAGGGCGTCGTGGTGGAGCTGGTAGGACGGGAGTCCAAACATCTCCTGCAGGGAATTCATAATTTCCCTGGCAGTTTCCACGTTTTCATAACGCTTGGCCAATACTTCAGATAAGCTGACCAGTATGTAGACTTTGACCTTTTCATTGGCCTTAGTCCAGCGTTCATAGGCGTCTTTTACTGCCTGAGTGGCAGTGCGAGGGGGAACGGGAGGACACTCCTCCGTTAAGACGAACCTTAAATCCTCAACCACGAGTATGGTATTTAAGTTCGATTTCCATTGTGGAAAGTTTTCGCCAGTAAATTGTTTGTTTTTAAGCAAGGAAATTATGGAGGAAGACATTGCTGAAAAAACAAACAATTGACCGTATTAGTTATCTTTGCCTTAACCCATCACACAAGCAATACAAACAATTGCATACATCCAATCAATTTTGCAAACAAACAATCAAAGAACCCTAATAAAACTATGATTGTGTTTCGCAACGATGCTTTAGAGGTTTAGAAGAACAGCCACCGAAGGGTGATCAGTTGTTCCTCCTCTAAAATGAGACTCTTCTCAGTCAATTTCTAATACCAGAATAACTCATATTCCATTAGAAATTAACCACCGTTGTTCGGTCAAGGATTTGTTAACAATTAACTCCTCCCCGTAAGTGTAACCCTCCCTCTTTCAGATCTCAGAGGCACGGACCAACAGGCTACCGTTAGGAAAGACAACTGTTGGTAATTAGCCTAAGCGATCCTATCCTATTCAGGAGTTCACGGTGTTCCGAATCCTATGATCAGGCCCTCCGAAGGGATGGTTGCGCCGAGACAACACGCAGGCGGATCATAGGAATCTCACGTTGTGACCTAGGGGTGGAGACCGAAGGATACGTTGACACGCGTCCCGCTTCCACTTATTATAGTCACTTTCCCCATTCACCTTGGTATTGACCCATGCAAACACTCTCCGAAGGGAGGCCGCGCTAAAACGACACAAAGCCGAGCATGGATCTCACGGTGTGAACATCACAGGGACGTAGGAGCAAAACTCAATTTAAATTAAGTTTTGTAATTTTCCTCCCACTAAAGTAACCTATCAGGTATTTTAGGGTTTGATTAAACCTAGATAAATCCGGCTAAGTCATTTATCTAAGTCTAGTCCTATTATAACTATTATAATAAGACCTAATGTCTAGGTATATTAAACAAATTTAATTTACCTAGCGACATTATTCTAACATTAACCTGAAATTAATTCAACTCCGGTGTTCCAGATCAGTTCCCAGGTAGGAGGTGTTCCGTATACCGTCAACTTAAATACCTCCAATCCTTAGACAGAACTTTACTGGTAGAGTTCCCTTATAATTTCAGGAATGTTTGTCCTACTTAGTTCATTAAAACTATTTTAAAACTAAGAAAGAATTTCTAATCCTATTAGAAAATGATCTTAGGTCTAATTAATTTTAACTCATTAAAATTAATTCATTTTAACCTAAGATCCTATGTGAGCATGCATATCTTGATTATAGATTGACGGTTTCTAATCATAAATTTTAAACTATTTCAAAATTTTAATGATTAGCCCTATAATCATGCATACTATAGTTTAATTTAATTAACAATCATATTCGAATTAATCAAATATAAACTATATACTTTTGCATTGCATGAAAAATTAATATAACTTTTATATTAACCTATGGATGTTTCATGCTCAATGCAACTTGATTTCCATTTTAATAAATTAACAATTAATTATTGCCAACAATGGAAAATCAAATTAGCATGCTGCAAACAATTTATTTTTAATATAACTCTTATATTAAAACTATATAGTTGCATGCATCATACTTTTCCATTTTCATGAATTTAATATAACTCAACTATATATTAAATCAATCATGAAAATCCATGCATTATCATCCAAATATTATAATCATATTATAACATACATAATGCATGAGCATGCTTTATAACCTAAGGTGGGATTAATATTTAAATGACATCCACAAAGCATTTAAATAGCTAATGAACCGGTTTAATTGGCCCCTAGGATAGAATAAAGCTTAATTACACTAAGAAAGCAAATAATCTATCCTATTACAAGAGTCTGCAGCTCCAAAAACGGACCAACAAGCACGAACCGACCCGAACCGCTTCGAACCGACCTTGAAGAACCCGAACCGAACCAAAACCGGACTGAACCGGACCAAAACCGGTCCCAGCTCAACCCATTCACGCGAACCGAACTAGCAGTTAGGGTTTCTCCCACGTCTCCACGTAAAAACGAACTGCCGCACGAAATCGTGACAGCGTCGAGACGCTTAAGGAACAGCGTCCCGACGCTGACGCGATTTCAACCCGTCCGAAGCGTGATATCGCGATAGCGTCGAGACGCTTAACGCCTAGCGTCCCGACGCTAACGCGTCTGGAGTAGTTTTCTGGGCAGAACAGCGACTGTCTTCTCCCAATTGGCCTCAAATTTTATCGAGTTCTTCACAGATCTTCATGCCTAAACTAGACCCGGACTTACAGACTCCAAATATATGAACAATTGCCCAAAACACAGGGGCCCTTACATTTGATCAAATCAAAATAATCATAAATTTATGGCCAATTAAACCAAAACAGTTCACAGCAAACCAAACATTCTAAATGCAAATTAAATCCCACCTTACAGCCAATCGCAATTCCCAAATCAACATTCAAAACACGATTTGGCTCTGATACCAATTGCAGGGATTAAAGCCCTGGCGCAGCGGAAACGTACAGAGACCTTAATCGGTTTAAATGCCGATTGGGAAACCAATACGACGGCAAAACAATTATACAGCAGAAAATTAAAGAATCATGCCTTGAAGTTTTCTTGATGAGATTTCACCAAAATCCTTCGGTTCCACAGAAAAAACAGCAGCCAAGAACTCCTCTTCTTTGCTGGAGAATAATCACGAACACCACCACCACGATTGCACTGGTATTCTCTTAGGTGTGTATGTTGAGTGGCTTGTGGGAACCCAGATTTCTAAGGATTTTTCTCTAAAAAGACACTCTGTATTCACAGAGGGAGAGCAGAACGAGAGAGAGGGCGAGAGATAGAGATTGAGGCGTGAGAGTGGGGAAAGACCGTTCTAAAAACTGAATATGACCCCTTCAAAAAATAACCTCACGCATAATATCAGGTAACTGAAATATCAGTTACCTGATATTTTTAATTAATTATAAATTTAAAAATCATATTTTAAATTATAATCAATTAAATTTTAATTAATCAATATTAATTAAAATAACATTAATTTAAATCTTATTTAAATTAATATCCCTCTAAACCTATAGTTTAATTAAATCAAATTTAATTAAACTAAATCAATTAATTAATTCAAAATTAATTAATTTAAAATATAATAAAATTGAACATCATATATTCAATTATTATTATTCTCTCTCATAAAACTATAGTATTAATATACATCCAATGCACATCAATTATAACCTATAGTTTTAATATGAATCAAATTCATATTTTAGTTTAATATTCGAACCCCTTCGAATACTTAATTTAACCTTAGAAATTTACCTCAACGCCCTCATAGAGCTACCGATGGGACCTGATGGACCTACAGATCAGAAGCTCCAACGATATGAGATTAGTTGGCTAAACTCATTAACCAAGTTAATCAATATTCGTTAACTATGGTTCACTCCACTAAAGAACCACAGCTGCACTCTTCTCACTGCAGATATATTTCTGTGTCCACGGATATCGACCGTCAACAGCAAGTTAGCCCTTCACGTGTGTTCGTACCCCAGCTAGGTCAAATTACCGTTTTACCCCTGGGCTACCTCTTGGTCCTTAAGTACCAGTGCTCCTCTAATGAACAACCTGTTTGTGGTCCAACCAGCAAACAGAAATCCCTCTCGTGCCATAAAGAGGGTAGGGCCCATTGTTCAAGACCCGGAGACACCACTTAAGGGAACACACCTCTACTTACCCTAATATCGGGAAGGAGTGAATTCCATCTTGTAAGACTACGTTCCCAACTCCCCACTCGGTCTTGTCCCCAAAATGGTAGGCTTATTGAGTCGGCGAACAGGCCACTCTCACCCGTACAAATCAAAGGACAATCCCTCATGGACAGGAGTCCATAATCCACTCAGGATTAAGGCCAAGTTGCCTAGGTCATCCTAGTGAAATAGAAACCGAGCTAACTAACGGTGTTACAGTTAGTGGTTAACTATTTCGCGGTCCGGTCTTTGTGCAAACTCATTGCACAGGATACCCCCACTCGCATGTCAACCACATGAACGCGTTGGATCATTACGTTTGTATCATTATACAAAGCGGGCCGTATCCATAGTGTCACCAGGATAAGGTACCCAGCCTTATCCCTATACTACAGACCCTTTAGGCTAAAACTTGAACATTGATCCCCGTATGTCCCTACATACTAGTTCAAGCCTCATTCTATTAGCCTTGGATGTTTAGTTTATTGGATTAGGGTTCATAAGACAAGATATAATACAAACATTGAATAATACATCAGTTTTATTAATGTTCGGTCAAATGTACATTTACTATCTACGAGTTTTAGGGCATAAAACCCAACAGGAATGACCCACAGTTAATGAATATTGGTTAACCTGATTAATGAGTTTAATCGGTTAACCTCATATCATTGGAGCTTCTGATCTGTAGGTCCATTAGGTCCCCCTGCTAGTTCGTAAAGAGTAATTAGGAACAATTATATCTTGAGAGAATTTGAATAGTTCAAATTCATATTGGGAATTAAGTTAATTGTATGAGATACAAATTAATATAATGTATAATGATACATTAAAATATAAAGTATAATTTGAAATTAAACTTTATTATTATGAGAGAAATAAATATTTGAAGAAGTTCAAATATCAATATGAATTTGATTCATATTAAATTTATAGGATATAAGAGAATTGGAAGGAGTTCCAATTTTAATATGAATTTGATTCATATTATAGAATTAATTAATTGAAGGCCTGAAATTAAATATATGATATTTAATTGGGTAATTAATTAATTAACTAATAGAAGGTCTGAAATTAAATATATGATATTTAATTGGTGATTAATTAATTTAAAGAATTAATTAATTGGAAATTAATCAATTATGAAAATGATTAATTACTTATGGAAGTAATTAATCATTTATGGAAATGATTTAATCACTTATGGAAGTGATCAATCATTTATGGAAAAGATTAATCAATTATGGAATTGATTGGTTATGGAATTGATTAATTATGGAAAAGATTAAATCAATTATGGAAATAATTGATTTTAAATGAATATTTTATTCATGGCCTTTCTCCTATAAATAGAACACTAACCCTAGGGTTTATGTGATAGAACATATGGCCACCATAAGGCCCTCTCATATTCTCTCAACCCAAGAACTCTAGGGAGAATTTTCTCTCTAGACTTTTTCCCATTCAAGATTAGGTAGTCCCACAACTACGTTCCTAATCTCAGAGTTATAGCGGGGAAGATCAAATGGTGGTGTTCTTCGTTGTTGCAGAGCAATCAAGAATCATGTCCGTTGAAGTATTCAGAGTCGTCAACGGAGGTATGTTTTTCACTGCTTAACCTTTTGCCAATGTATTGGTATTTTGTAGAACAAAATTAATTTACGAACGGTCCAATTGCTTCCGCTGTAATGGAATTGGGAATTCCAATCCTTCACCTTAAACAAAGGAGCATTAAGAAATGAAAATGTATGCTAGGAAATTAAAGCATAAGAGGAACATAGACATAGTTGACTATTAGGTGCTGACATAAAAGGATATTAAGGGATGAAACTTAATGTTGCAGGAAAATGCAATGAAAATGATCCTTGAAATCAATTCTTGGCCTAACCAGCGAACATTGGTAGACAAAGGAGCATTAAGAAACGGAAACATAAGCAAGGCAGTTAAAGCAAGAAAGGAATTATCAACAAAGTTGATGATTAGCTGCAGTGATAAAAGGATAACAAGGGATAAAACTTTATGTTGCAAGAAGATGCAATAGAAATGGTCATTGAAAACAAATCGTGGTCTAACAAAACAAGCCAACATTGTTAAACAAAGGAGCATTAAGAAATGAAAATAGATGCAAGGCAATTGAAGTAGGAAAGAAATTATCAAAATCTCACTTAATGGGTAATACTAATTACTAAAATAGAACATCAGAACATACGTAGTACATATATGGTATGATAATTTAACCAATGGAAAGGCCACTCCCCAAATAACGATATACCCAATTGATCTTTCACAAAGGAAAGTAAAAAATCTGAAATGACCGAAGTAAATTCAAGATCTTTCCTATTAATGATAGGATGAAAAAATCAATTGTATCACATTGGTATTTCCATCCTCAGCACAAGTCACAAGTTTAAAGAGCATTAAACTCATATTAGATTTGAAGTGATATAGATTTGGAGGTGCATGAAGAGTAATTGCATTAGATTAATGGAAAGCTCTTATAGCATCATACACTTTTTAACTACCACCTAAGTAAGCACCATCTAGAAATCTAGAAACTCATAAAACAATCAACATCCCAAGAACGTGGACCCAAAAGGTCCAAAGAATAGGGCATAACATCAAGATTCTAAAGAACAAAGTCATAGTAGATTGTAAAAATTTCCATCACATTTCCAAATACTTTCCACTCTCCTTATTCCCTTCTCTCTTATTTGAATAGAGAAAGAAATGAACATTTGTCCTCTTGCCTCTTCACCTTTATCTAAAATTGATAGAACAAATTGCATTTTATTCAAGGCAACCAGGCAAAGGGAAAAATATGTTATGAACTGAACTAATTAGTTGCTTAGTAGCCACACATTTGATCTGTAAAAATACAAATCTCTACAAGTCCAACAAGTTGAAACTAATACAATTTGATCTCAATGAACTAAACTTCATTTCTTTCCTAAGAAACAGAGGACTTTTCATTAAGAAACTAAAATGACCTGGGAGTGAATGAAAACTAAATTCAACTACTTGAACAAAATTATAATCAAATGTTACTCAAAGCTTTATTGGATGCTTTAAATTCACCTTAGTTGCTAGCAGCTAAGCAACTAAGGTGAATTTAAAGTATCCAATAAAATAGAAAAAGTTCTTTGAATTAGAACTAATACCGTCAATCAAAGAGCATAAAACCACTTCAAAAAAACTCTATTTCTTTAAATTTTTTGAGTGAGCAAACTTATTACATGCACAAGAAGAAGCCATGAGAAGACTCATAGATTAATAAATGATTAAGTACAAAAACAAATATACCACCATTGATTACTAGCACAAAAGTAGCATTCATAACCATAAGGTTTGATCTTAACCTTAAACAACCACAATTTTTTTCCATTAAAAAATCATTGGGGGATAAACTAGCTATATAAAACTTGTATAAAATTTATTGATAAGTATGCCAAAAAAAAAAAAAGCATCCAGTGCTCCTTTAAAAATCCAACCACAACAACTTCAATACTTCTCAATAATCCACCACCCAAAATCAAACCATTAAAGTACACAAATCCTCCAACAAATACTCTCCCACCAGCCATTCAAAAATCATCCAAGAAAAGAGAGTTCTCACAACAAATCAACCAAACACTCATTGGTCAATACTATGGTCCATTCAAATTTCTAGAGCCAGTTTAGGTGATAGCTTATATAAATGGCAATTTCAAGCTATGTCCCAGATTTCACCCAATTTCCAGCATGTATGCAACTCTTGATGACAATGTAAAATGCAATAAAAATGCTTTTTTATTTTTTAAAATTTTAACAAATGCAATAAAAATACTAAAGCTCAACCTTGAAGTCATGCTAATTTATTTCGTACGTACAAGTAGGTTTAAATTTAACTTGTAACTAATAAACCACCTACACGACCTAATTTTTTTCAACTTAGAATTTCGCAAAAAAATATGATTTTATTTTTCTAGAGTATGCTAAAATCACAGGATTTCTGTAAGGAGCATACTCGTAAATTGTATCCAACTATGAAGGGAGCATTTGTTAATCATGAGCATAGGCCAACAAGAAAAATACAATGTTGTTTACCCATTTTACTCAAATCAAAAGATCGATATACATGGAAACACAGGCTTCAATCCCATTGAAAAAAAAACCCATAGAATAAAAGGAACCAAAAAACTGATAGATACACACAAAAACTACGATATTATAGTCATCATCAATAAAAGAAACAAAAACCCCATAGAATCAAGACGAGAAATCGAACTGAGGGGGAGAGAGAGAGACTGACCAGCTGCGGAAGGAGAGAGGCGGTGGTGCTCGTCGACTGGGTCGGAGGCGGAGGTTGCAGGCAGCGGCGGCGACGTGATTGGAGAGGAGAGGGCGGTGGCGGTGCTTCCTGTTCGTGACCGAGAGGGAGATGGCGACGGGAGAGAGGGTATCAAGAGAGGGAAATCGTGAGAGATAGAGATTTGAGGGTTTTCAAAAAAAATTGATTTTCCTTTTTTTTCTAATAACTAGATTTTTTTAACGTGGTTTCTCTTTTTAGTATTATATGATTTAATTTAACAATAAAATTTTTGTATTTTTGTATTTTTTATTTTTTTGACAATATGGGGTGGGGGATTCGAACCATAGATCTCGTGGTTATCAGTACATCTTTGTTATCAGTACATTTTTGACAATATGCTTTTGTATATTAGACATTAGGGGGGTGTTTGGGGCACCGAATAGGTTATAATAACCCTCCTTATTATAACATATTCAGTGTTTGGGGCATCAACAAAAATAAATGGTGAGGTGGGTTATTTTTACCCCCGATTATTTTATCTATTCTCTACAGTAACCATCATTCAACTCACCCGATTATTCTATCCATTTTCTACAGTAACTCTCTCCTCTCTTCTTCCATGCGACTCCTTGACTTTTCCGACGACCGACGGCCGCCGTCGGCCGGCGAAGTTTCCGACGACTTTTCCGACGGCCGCCGACAACTTTTCCGACGATCGCCGACGACTTTTCCGGCCACCGATTTTTTTTTTCATATTTCTTCTTATTTTCATTTTGAAAAATATAAAAAATGAAAATAAAGAAAAAAAAAAACAAAAAACATCTACGGTTGCTGGAAAAGTCGTTGACAACATTGAAGGTTAACCAACTTAAAAAAAAAACTAATATGATTTTTGAACTAAACATTTACAATTTTTATTTTGGCAATACTAAAAGTTAACTAATATGATTTTTCTATACCAAATCCTAAACTTTTTTGTTTTGTAAAAAAATATATATATATATATCATAAAAAAAAACTAGAAAAAGAAAACAGTCAGTTTAAACATTTGATTCAGAACTCCATGTTAAAACAGATCAACACTCCAAACACAGACTATTTTATCCCAGACTAAAATAATCTGCATCCCAAACACAAATTATTATATCCCAGACTAAAATAATCTCCACCCCAAACACAGATTATTTTATCCCAGACTATAATAATCTGCACCCCAAACACAGATTATTATAACCCCCAGATTATTATAACCACCAGATATTATAACCAATTCAGCGCCCCAAACAGCCCCTAGATATGTATACATTTCATTCAAATATGGAAAAACGTAATTGAATTAATAATGAAATATATACAATTTAAGCATATAAATAAATAAATATATTAATATATATATACGCACACAATTTTTACAAAAAATACTTTAATATTTGATTTAACTTTTCCATATTCAAACCTCAAATAATATTATTAATTATGCCACTTATTTAAAAGAAACGAAATTTGCACAATATGGTTCTCTGTTTTTCTCTCTAGAAAAACAGTAGAAGAAAGGCGACCTTTTGGTGCCGATCAGGGCGGATTTCATTCCGGTTTGGAGCAGCTCAATCTGCTTTTGGGTTTCTTTTTTTTTCTCTTCGTTTTGTTCCTGGGGAGATTCAATTGCTGCCTTTTTCTAATGGCAAAAGGGGAAGATGAAGATCTGGTGAAACAACTTGCGGCGCTTCATGTTACTCCTGCTGAAAAGGCCAGTATCTTTCAACTACCTGAAAGTGAGATAGATTGATCAGAGTCGAAATTGGTGAATTCCATATTGTGCAAGATACATACAAAGAAAAAAATCAATCTGGACGTGTTTGTGTCCAAGATGCCGAAGATATGGAATCAAGAACATACCATTATCGATAAGGTGGGATTCAATATTTTTATTTGTAAGTTCAATAACACGAAGATCAAGGGATGGATCTTGGACTCCGGACCATGGTTCTACGACAAAGCTATGCTTTTATTCGAGGAACCTAAGGCGGGAGTCAGCTGTGAGGGCATGGAATTCAGGTATGTTTCTCTGTGGACTCATTTTCATAAGTTACCGTATGTTTGTTTTTCCAGGACATCGGCCGAAGGTATTGGAAATCTATTAGGAAAGGTGGAAAAAGTGGATATTCAGGAGGATGCAGATCCATCATGGGGTGTTCTTTACGTATTAAAATTCAAATCGATGTTCATATCCCGCTGAAGAGAGGTATATTCCTGAAATCAGGGAGTAAGGGGGAGGACAAGTGGATTCCGGTTACGTATGAAAAGCTACCGGATTTCTGTTACAGCTGTGGGTCTTTGGGACATACGATTAAAGAGTGTGAAGAAGTTCTGGGGCCAAAAGACAGGGAGTTACGGTATGGTGCATGGCTGAGGGAACCTACCAAATTATGGAACTCTGAAGGTAACTCCTCGGGGTGGATTGCTTATGGCCGTGGAAGGGCAAATAGCTGGAGCGGTGGTAGAGGGCGGGGAAGGATGGGATTTCACGATAGTAATGAGGAAGAGGAGATGGTGCAGCCACCAAACAACCACACCCAGTAGGCCGAGAAGAAAACTTCACCGGCGGCAAACTCAGATCCACCGGTGAGTAATGTTGGGACGACACAAAAGGAAAGTGTAACGGATGGAAATACATACATGGAATTAGAAACAAAATTGGTCAATGAAGACACAGGGAAGGAAAGATTTAATGTAATGGCGAAAATGGTTTGTAAGGAAGGTGCAAAAAATCAGGGACCTATTGGTGTTGAAAAGGAAGAGCCTAAAGGACATGCTGAAGGAATAATCTATAAAGGCTATATCCAAGGGGAGGATAAGGATCTTTCTCAAGTAAGCGGTGATATGGAAATAAATATTGAGCATGGAAAGGTGGGTGACAGCTTGTCGATGGGAGTGGAACCAGCCGAATTTGGGTTGACCCCACATACTGAGAGTAAAAGCAATGAAAATCTTATGGATAAGAATGCAAAGGATAATGGGCTCTCAAGTGAATCTATTAATGATAGTAAGAAAAAGGCTAAGATGTGGAAAAGAATTCACCGTGATAAAAGGGTAAATGAGGAAAACTTGTCAGAAACTCAACTCGTGAGTGGCACAAAGCACAAGTGTGATTTTGATAATGTGGAGTCAAGCAATAAAAGAATGGCAGGGAGGGTGGAAGATATAAATGCACGATCGGTGGAGGCTGCTGGACAGCCCCGCCGAGCACAATGGAAACACTAAGTTGGAAAGTCGAGGGACTGGGGAACCCTAGGACATTAAGGGTGCTACGTCATTATATTACTACGCACCGACCCCAGTTGTTTTCTTAATGGAGACCAAACTCAAAGGAAATGGAGGTGACAGAGTAAGGAGACAACTTCAGTTTGATTGTGGCATTGCAGTTCCTAGTACTGGTCTAAGTGGGGGATTGCTTCTTCTTTGGATGAAAGATACAAATGTGGCTATCCGCTCCTATTCTAAGGGGCATATTGATGCTCTTATTCATGAGAAAGGTTGGACTTGGCGTTTTACAGGGATCTATGGTAATCCAAACAGAGGGTTGCATTTTGAAACGTGGACGTTAATGAATCGTTTGCGGGATCAAAATGATTTGCCTTGGGTTCTGGGTGGGGATTTTGATGAGATTACTGAAAACTCAGAGAAACTAGGTGGGGTAGATAGAATTGAGTTGGAGATGAGTAAATTTAGAGAAGCTATGGATGATTGTGGCCTCATGGATCCAGGTTTCATTGATCCTAAGTTCACATGGTGCAATAACCATGTCAACCAGGGTGTCATATGGGAAAGATTTGATCGGTTCCTCACTAACATGCCTATGATGAGTAGGTGTAGTGTTTTCAAAGTCTATCATCTAGGTTTAATGGCTTCAGATCACAGACCAATTCTAGCTGAATGGAAAGAAGAGCCCCCGGATTGTGAAAAATCGAATCCAAGACGTCCAAAACGATTTGAAGAAATGTGGACTAAATATGCAGATTGTAGAGCGATAGTTGAACAGGTGTGGAGGGAAAATCGGGGGCTTGGCAATGTAGATATTAGTGAGAAAACAAACAAGTGTCTACATAAGTTAGGTCAATGGAGTCGAAGATATTATGAAGGGTCTATTAAAGGGTTCATAGCAAGGACAGAAAAGGAGATTCAAATTATTCTGGGTCAAGGAAATCATCAAAACGAGATGGACTTGAGAGAGAAAACAAGGGAACTGGAAAACCTTTTTGAGGATGATGAGATTTACTGGAAGCAGAGGGCTCATGAAGATTGGCTCAAGTGGGGTGATAGAAATAACAAATGGTTCCATATAAAGGCGAGCAACAGAAGGAAAGGTAATAAGATTCATGGTCTTTTTGATAAGAATGAGAATTGGATGGTAGAGGATCAGGACTTGGAAAGGGTGGCAAATATGTATTTCCAAGATTTATTCCAAACTACCAATCCTCAGCTTGAGGCTATCGAGCTCATCCTGGAGGCTACACCTAGGTGTCTCTCAGAGGAACAAAACTCCAAGCTTCTGGCCCCTTTTACTAGAGAAAAGATCTGTGGTGTGGTGAAGGGTATGCATCCAACGAAAGCTTCGGGGCCAGATGGAATGCAGGCTACTTTCTACCAGAGATACTGGGATATCGTGGGGAAGGACGTTTGTGATTTCTGCTTACAATTTCTGAATGGGGAGGGGAGAATAAAGCATATTAACAAGACGTTCATTGCGCTTATTCCTAAGACTGATGTGCCAAATTCTATGAAGGACTTTAGGCCTATCAGTTTATGCTCAGTCTTGTATAAAATTATTTCAAAAACCCTTGCCAACAGAATGAAAATGGTCTTGAATAGTGTTATCTCTCCTAATCAATCAGCGTTCGTGCCTGGCAGACTGATAACGGACAATGTTATCCTCGGTTTTGAATGTATTCACACAGTGAAGAATAAAAGGCATGGGAAAGATGGAGTGGTTGCGCTTAAGGTGGACATGAGCAAGGCTTATGATAGGGTGGAATGGTTATATATTAGGAAGATCACGGGAAAGATGGGGTTCTGTGATAGATGGATTGATCTGATTATGAAATGCGTTGAGTCGGTTAGCTTCCAAGTCCTCCTGAATGGGGTTCCGAGATCAACTTTCACTCTAAATCGAGGTTTATGCCAGGGAGACCATCTATCAACATATTTGTTCTTGATTTGTGCAGAAGGGCTCTCAAGATTTCTCAACCAATCAGTAGCAAAGAAGGACTTATCAGGTTTGCGTATTAACAAGCATTGTCCTATCTCAACGCATTTATTTTATGCTGATGATAGTCTTTTGTTCTTTAAAGCGTCTAATGATGAATGTCAGGCTTTAAAATATACTCTAGAAATTTATGAGAAAGCATCTGGACAAACTATAAATTTTGATAAGTCTAACTTCATGACTAGCCCGAAAACTAATGAGGATCTAGTCCAAAAGGTTAAGGATGTTTTGCAGGTTCATTATACAGACAGCCTGGGACAATATCTTGGGCTACCATCTCGAAGTGGTAGAAACAAGAAGGCTATTTTCAATAACATCAAGGACCGTGTATGGAGAGCTTTACAAGGATGGAAGGGGAGATTTTTCTCGGTAGCTGGCAGGGAGACGCTTATCAAAGCTGTGGCACAGACGATCCCAAACTACGTGATGGGGTGTTTCAAACTCCCCTTATCTTTAACTAATGAATTAAATTCTCTTTGTGCTAGATTCTGGTGGGGGTCGGGAGAGGAAGGAAAAAAGATACATTGGCGGAGTTGGTCAAAGATGTGCATCCATAAAGTTCAAGGGGGAATGGGTTTCAAAGATTTATCCATCTTTAACCAGACTATGTTAGCAAAACAAAGTTGGAGGATTATTCGGAATCCAGAGAGCTTGCTTGCAAGAGTACTTAGAGGGCGTTACTCCAAAACTGGCAATTTCCTAAAGGCAGGAATTGGATGTAATCCTTCTTACACATAGAGGAGCATTGTATGGGGCAGAGAGCTATTTAAAAAGGGTTACCGTTGACGTATTGGGAATGGTATCAGTGTGGAGGCTGCATTGGATCCATGGATACCGAGGGAAGGATCGTGCAAGCCGATCCCGATAAATAGTGAGGCCCAAAAGTACACAGTAGCGCAACTATTGTATCCTTATGGGACTTGGAGAGAGGGTTTGGTTAGGGAGTTATTTTTGGAGGCGGATGCAAAAGATATCTTGAATATCCCTATCAATCCTAGAAATAACTTGGATGAGATCATTTGGAATCCTGATCCAAAGGGCTTCTTCACGGTTAGAAGTGCATACAGACTGGGTTTCCAAGCTCAAAATGCCTCAAATGCATCCACATCAGGGCATTCCTACATGGAAAACATTTGGAAACGTTTTTGGAAATCTAAAACTCCCTCAAAAGTTAAAGTTTGTGGCTGGAAGATATACAATGATATCATTCCGACATGCTCAAACTTGATCAACAGGGGTTTAGATGTTAACCCTTTGTGTTTATTGTGCAGGTCCAAACCAGAGACGACCAAACATCTTTTTTGGGAATGCAAAGAAACGAAAGGTATGTGGGATAAATTTTTACCGTTTTCTAATAGTTTGTTTGGTTTGGATAGGTGTGGATGGACGGTACCCGATTATTTTGATCGAATGTGGAAGGGAAGCAGCGAGGATGAGATGGAAGATATCAGAATCGAGAAAAGCCTTATCATTTGCTGGCAAATTTGGAACTACCGGAATGAAATTCTCCATACTAAACAGCAGCCCAACCAAACTAAGATTTCACAACAAATTCAAATTGCACTTAACAAGTTCAATAGAGAAAACGAGACTTACATTCAGGAAGGACGTTCTCGGTCTGAAGCAGAGCAGCGTGAGTCGACTTTTAGGGCGAGGCTGATACGGCAAAGCAGCTCTGATACCAAAATGATACGGCAGCCCGAGCCAATTGGATCTAAGAACTCTTATGGATATGCAAATCCCTAGATCTCAAATGCTAAAACCCCCAAATCATGATGATTTCATCCCAAGGAAGAAGATAGAACGGATTTACCTTGCCGATCATGATCAAGAGTAGAGAAAACTCGTTTCTAAACTCAGGATTCGAATCACTCCACAAGTAGTTTGATCAACGCTACTTGAATGATCCTAGCATGCAAATCTAAACACAAGATATGCAAAAGGTGCTCATGGCCATTAGGCTCAAAAGGCTTAATTCTCATTGAACTTCCATCAAAACTAATCTTATCTCAAAGCAACAACATAGATGGCTATTTATAGCCTTCAAACACAACCTATGGGCATATGAAAGGTTGTAACATGCATCCCCATCAATGCTATAATGACCACTAACTAAATAATAAGTTAAAACATTAAAAACACAACTTTAAAACTGAAAATTACAATAAAAATGCCTTAAATCCGAGATTCATCTTCTAATAAGCTATCTCTAAAGTTTGTAAGCATCTTGGGTTCTTGTAGCTTGATTAAGACACCTCGGTTCGTATCATCCTCCCCTTTTTCAAGAGGATTCGTCCTCGAATCCAAGGATCCCCTTGTAGTGCAAACTTGAAATCTTTTGCATCTCGCAATCTTACTCTCCTCAAGTTCTTGACGTTTGATCATTGTCCATGAATGAATGATGCTGTAAAATACAAACGTCGCTTTATTTGTTGGCCTTTGGTATTAAAGTTCCCTCGAGCTTGGCTTGTCTCGTTTTTGAAGCAAGCTTTGAATCTTGCTTGTCAATAAGCATCTCGATTTCCTGCAAGAATTCCTTAGAAAATGTAGATACACTTGGTTTAAGTGCACCCGTTAGAAAGCAAGTCCTTTCGGATACAAGTTCTTGGATGTGTCTTTTTGAATACAAGACATGGGTCTCCTCACATACTCTAATAACTGAACTCTCTTTCTCTTCAATCTCAATATAAGCTTCAATTATTTCTTTCTCACACTCTTTCTCTTTTTCACTTTCCTCACTTTTTGTCTCAAAGGAAGGATCAACATACGTTTGCACACTTTCTTCGCTGGTCACCACGTCATCAACAACAACGTCATCATTTGAAACATCATCTTTAGGCATGGGACAATCTTCTTCTTCTTGAATGGATTTTGTAAAGCTTATTAGATACGGCAAAGCAGTTCTGATACCAAAATGATACGGCAACCCGAGCCAATTGGATCTAAGAACTCTTATGGATATGCAAATCCCTAGATCTCAAATGCTAAAACCCCCAAATCATGATGATTTCATCCCAAGGAAGAAGATAGAATGGATTTTGTGATTTTTGCCTTTCTTGCTTGATCCCGCAATTTCAATTCGTGAGATAATCCGGTCATGTACTTTATGGATTTATGAAGTTCATCCATATTTTCACGAAAAGCCTTCTGCAATGGATCATCACGGACGTGTTTCTCACAACGTTTTTGTGCTTGACGAAACATGGATTTGTTTGAACTCCTTGTTTGAAACATGCTGCAAAAGAATGCAAAGTGACCTCACAAGCACTCCCTCACGTGTTTTCACTCAAAGACAAATACACTCTCAACCAACTCTCAATGATCACATGAGCCAATGAGCAAAGTTTGCATTGAAGTGATAGATAGCACACATAGAGCACAACCAAAATAGCTTAAGTATGGAGTCAAACGAATACCAAATAAGAAACGAGTCAAGAAAGAAATCAAAGGTCAAATGGAAATGAAAGTCTAAATATAAGTATCCATAAATTAATAGAGATCATGGGCATTGAATAACAAGTGGCTGAGAAATGGAATGTGAAAAGATTGTAACTCCCAAATTTATGGCAAGTGGCTAATTAATTAGAGAAATTCAACATGTAACCGAAGCCAATGGATACCAACGGTCATATCCTAACACAAGTGAGAGTTTAAACATCAGACAATTTAGATCTAACTCACTTTTATAGCAAAGAACAACAAGAAGCAAAGAAGTTGAACAATCTCGGCTTTCTCGGATTTTCCAGAATATATTATCAAAATGACCAATTTTCTATATGAAGCACATCGAATTTCAAGATCTCATAGAAGACAAAGTTGAAGATCAGATTAAGATCTACAAGATTGCAGAAGACAAGAATACGAAATGACGAACGGAAATGACACTTTTTTTCGGTTTTATATTTCTGGACAGAATGCAAACATATGAACAATAAGAACAAAAAAAAATTCAGAATGAAGAACAAGAAAAGAAATGCAACAGTGGAAACATATATCCGATCTAGAACCTAAAGCTCTGATACCAAAATGATACGACAAAGCAGCTCTGATACCAAAATGATAAGGCAACCCTAATTCTCAGCCCAAAGATCCAAGCTTTTGTGGAGCAAGAACCCTTGAAACAAAGAGATTAACACCTCCTTACACAAATTAGAACCAACCAAGAGAAAATGCTAGAAATTGATTACCTCTTATGATCAATGATCTAGAAGCAAGATTGGAAATCTTGTTCTAGATTGAGTCATTCCACAATCAAACTTGATCAAGGCCGGATTGAATGACTCAACATGCAATCTATCACAAGAATTGCAAGAATCCTAGAAAAGGAGAAAAAGTCTCAAATATGAGAGTTCATATTTCATTCATCTCAAATCTGAATTTTACATGCTAGAATGAGGTTTTTTATAGCCTTTGTGTGAATGAAACCCCCAACCTTTCAAATCCCAAAAGTAAAACCTACAAAGCATTCATGACCATAATTGGCCTACAAAGTAACTCCCCACTAATGAATCTAACCTTGAATCCACGTTTTTGGAAGCCCAAAAGTTCAAAAATTACAAACAAAAGTTGATAAATTGAAATAACAAAGGAAACTTCAAAAGGTCGGTGCAACGTCAATCTTGCAAACGTTGACTTTCACAGCGTCGTCCTCTCTTGGGTTAATTTGCAGCATGTGAAATGAATGTGGAGCTGAACCTAACCAATTTTGAATGTGAATGAAGAATGCTTGTTGAAGCTTCTTAGCCTTGGCGCGTGTAATAGGTCCAATTGGAACGTGTGGAGCACCATGATTCTTATCAGAGGCGTTGGACGGAAAATCCAGCTGATCAATGGATTCTCAACTGTGTTGCGTCGCATTGTGAAAAGACCCAGACCGGTGGCATTGGCTGGATTCTCCGGCGTGGGGACGGAACTCCGGTGACTGCTGGCTACCGATTTATTGGTAGAAATTGGAAGGTCAGCTGGTTAGAGGCCCTGGCGGTTGGTGATGGCTTGAAGGCGATTCCTCATTCTTCTCCCAGGTTGATTATCGAGCTTGACTCTCTTCAGGTGGTAAATCTTCTTCACGGGAGGGATGAAGATGCCACAGAGCTCCAATTGTTAATCGAGGAAGCCAAATTGACCTTTGATTCTTGGGGCAACTAGATAAATGGCTATTTTTAATTGTGCATTTTGAAAAATGACCATATGATTTTTTCATTTGAAAAATGGCTAATTGCTATTTTTAGTAGGTTTTTTTTTACAACGAATCGGACGAAAATGCCCCTAAACGAAATCTAAATCCAATGAACCGATAAATTCAAATACAGCGTATTTGCAGTGAACTATAAATACAAATACATAAATTTAGGAGAGAATCTAGTGTTTACCCTTAATTTAAGAACCCATTGAAAATCAATCAAATTCAAATTTAACAAACATAACAAATAAGATAACAAACATCAACCAATTAGCACAAATCAAGGGTGGAGAGTTGTAGAATTGTTTTTTTAAAAAAAAATCTGTTAACTCTTACCTTAAAAATAGGGAGTGCACGAAAATGATTGAATTGTTTCACTAGTGTGTATTTAAATTACTAAATTCACTTACACACAAAAACCCTATTTTCTTTTCCAAACCCTCAATAACCTAACTTCAAAGTGTAATCAATAACTTGCAAATGATTTCAATCTTGAAAAATGGGAAGAAATCATTACTCACAAATGGTTACTAAATCATTACTCACAAATGGTTACTAGAACAATAAAAAACATTCAAGTTTATAAAAAGAAAAATTATGCAAATACAGTGTATTCAGTAAACAGATTATGCAAATACATTGTATATAGTAAACTAACATATTAGACAACATGCAAATAATTTACTATGGTAAAAATCAAATCATTTAAAAAACAAGAAGAAATAATTACTCACTATTTCCCTTCAACTTAATTCGAAAATTGGGATTTAGTATTCACCTTATTTTTTTTTAAAAAAATATCTGAAACCCTTGAGATTCTTCTGAATTTTCTTTGGTTTGTTCGGTCTTTCCCATTCTCATCTTCTTCCAACCATTACAAACGAAATTCTTGAGACCTTCGATTTTCTTTTGGGCACTTTTCTCCATTCTATTCTTCCTCCAAAAGCTTTCATTTGGAAACCATTGAAGACTTTGAAAGAAAATAAAAAAAATACTTTGTGTTGAAAAATAAGATACAAGAAGGAAAATAATGATAGATAAATACAAAATACAATATTTTAACATACCTATGATGTAGATCAATAACCCTTTCAATGGTGATATGAACGATAGAGCAAACAATCGATGGATGACTAAAAGTTGGGAAAAACGATGAAGATGCTGATTAGATAATTAAAATCTAAGAATCTAATCGAAAATTAAAAATGAAAACCTAATTTCTATGTAATCTTTCACTTTTAATAAAAATAAAATCTGATTTTGAATTTTGAGAGATAGGAGAGAGAAGATAGATACTGTAATTCCTTGATTTAAGGATAAACTTTTTTTTTAATTAAAAAAGATAGTGGCTTCCTAAAAAGGGTGTGAACGTGAAACTTGACTCAAGGGTATAATTGGAAAAACACCAACAAGAGCTTAGCTCAACTAGCATAAGATTGTATTGATAACCACAAGGTATGTGGTTCGAATCTCCCTCCCCACATATTGTCAAAAAAAAAAAAAAAAGGTATAATTGGAAAAACAATCCTCACGAAAATAGGTTAAAAAACGATTTAGCCATTTTTCATTGAAAAAATCTGTTTGACCATTTTTTAAAAATACAGTGTAAATCTGACCATTTTTCGATGGTCGCCCAACAATGTTTGATCAACCTTGTTCGGATAGATGATGAAGAGAGAGAATTGATGCTGTAAAAATTTTCTGGAAAACCAAAAACCGTATATTTTTCGAAGAAAAGATGAAAAGGGAGAAATTGCGCAGTGAAAATCTTCTGGAAAACAGATTGTAGATGAGAGAGAGAGAATTGATCCTGTAACTATTAGTTCCTTGATTCATGGAATTAGAGGTTACAGATTTATTTTTTTAAAAAAAATAATCAGATACAGCTGCACAAATATAGGAGAGACGTGGGGATGACTGAAGGGTAAAAATGGTATTTGGTATCGCACGAAAATAGGTTAGAAAATCTGGTTTGGCCATTTTTCATTAAAAAATCCGATTTGGTCATTTTTCAAAAGTACCCTGTAATATTTGGCAATTTCTAAGGATTTCCCTTGATTCTTTGCAAGTGACGGAAGTTAGACACATTTCAAGGAAGTTTAATCATATGACCCATTTGTTGGCCCGAAAGGCTTGTTGCCTTAAATCAGATGATAGTTGGTTTAATATTTTTCCTTCTTGGTTGTTAGAAGCAAATTTTATGGATATTGGGGCTGGTAATAGCTTGAGTGGGGGTGCCTGTCCCACAAATGGCTGCCCTGTGGGAGCTTTTGCTCACTTTTAATGAGTTTTTTCTTTCTTCTAAAAAAAACCTCAAATAATATTGTAAAAGCATTATTTATAATTAAATATATATATATATATATATATATATATATATATATATATATATACATTTTTATATTTATTTTTGTGTAATAATGAGAAAAGTGAAAAATTATGTATTTATCTTTTTTTTTTACAAGAAAAATGCATTTCGTTGAAGTATCTTATCACTTGCAATTCTTGGTACAATGAAAACCAGATTTTGCTAAAGTATGTGCTATTACGTTTACCTCTCACCAACAAAACCATTAATGAGTATATTATCTACTTTCTTGAAGAAATACTATTGAAAGATGGTCTAATATCAATGGTTGTTCTCAATTATCTTACATTTATAAATATTTACAAAAATGATTTACATGACATAAGTGTTAGTTAATATGAGAGTTTTCCCATATAATAATGATGATGATGATATGTTTTACGAAAATATCTTTTGATTGTTGAAATTTTAATGATAGATATTTTTCTTTTGAAAAAAAAAATTGAAATTGAAAAGATTTACCTCGACTTAATATCCAATCAAAATTATAAATTTCCAATATAAATTTATTGAAAGGAGAGTAGAATAAAAAGAATAATGGAGGAAAAACAAATAGGGAGAAATATGAAGTGAGAAATAATAAATCATACACAAATCAAATAAATTTCTTAAAAAAAAATCAAATAAATCAATAATTAAATTATTAATTCACTTGAAATGGTTGATTATATATATAACTCACCTGTTATGTTGTCATTTTAGAGACTAGGTTTTTACCACGTGCGTTGCACGTGTAATAATTTGAGGAAAATATTATGAACTAAAATAAATTTAAAACCAGTTAAGATTAGTTCTATACATTCTTATAGAAGTTTAAGCAATATATAGCTAACGATTCATATTAATATTTTAATACGTACTTATTGTCCATCAATATAATCTCTCTTTTTTTTAAAAATGATTCTTATAGATATCGGTTTACCTTGGATTACTCCACTCACCGCATCTGTAAAATGAAATCAATATTAGTAAATAGTAGGATAATGCTAAGATAAGAGTAGTGTATATTTTTCAAAAAAAAAAGATAAGTAATGTATATTTACTAACCTATCTGAGTTTTTGCTTGTTTATCATTTGTCAGGATTTCAAAATCAAGCATATTTTGATTCTTTGTGTTGTATACTTCTCCTTCTAGTTATTCTATCTCAGTTATATGAGATAATGAGATCTCAATCCTTGCATGAACATTTTGATACCTAATATCTACTGATTTTATATTACCGTTATGGTTCATATATGATTTACCCTTTTGAAGTTTTTTACTGAATTTATGAATGAGCTCATATTGAACAAAGAGACATGAACACATGCACTATGCGTATAAGATATTTGTTTAAAAAAATATGCAATTATATATGTTAAACATGGAGAAAATAACAAAACGTGTAATATAATACTTCATTGTTCATAACATTCAATTTCATAATTCTTTTAGGATCCACCTCTTTGGTCTTGAATTGTTGGATTGAGAATTTTCACACTTACACTCTCCCAACCTTTGTCAAGAGGTTTGAGTTATCTAATTAACATATCTAATATCTGCATAAAAATAAATAAATAAATAAATAAAAAAAATCTAAGAAATTGTTTGAAAGAATATAATACACAAAATATATATATATATATATATGACTTCAAGATTTTGAATTCAACTCAATGTTTGTCCAATTAAGATTTTGAATCTACCTTCATTTGAAATGAAATTATCATGTTTAATTTTAAATTGACAAATTTAAATTTAAAAATGATTTTTCTAAAAGGAAAATTGAAAAAATCAAAGTCCTCAATAGACACAAAATGTGAAACAAAAAATTTAAATTGAAGAAATCAAATTTTCATGAAACTTGATTTTAAAAAAATAATAAAATTGACAAAACTAAAATCCTTCCTACAAAACATTAAAAAATAATAAAAAGAACATCTAATTGAGAAAATCAAATTTTAATGAAACTTGATTTAAAAAAAAAAATCGAAAATTGAAAAAATCGAAATCCTCCAAGTAGACACAAAACGTGAAAAAAAAATAAGAAACTTGATTTTTTTTTAAAAAAAAAAGAGAATTAACAAATAAAAATAATTTCCAGTGGACAAAACATGTGAACAAAAAAACATTTGAATCTAAAAATTCAAAATTTAATGAAATTTGAATGTTTTAAAAAAGAAATTTCACAAAATCAAAGTCCTTCTCATAGACAAAAAACATCAAATAGAAAAAAAAATAATAAACTTGACAAAATTAAATTTTAATGAAACTTGATTGTTACAAAAAGTTTTTTTAAAAAAAAAACATCAACATCCTTTCTACACAAAACATAGAAAAAAAATTATATTGACAAAATAAAAATTTAATGAAACTTGATTTTTAAAAAAAAGAAAATTGACAAAATAGAAATCCAACCCAGTAGACACAAAACGTGAACAAAAAACATTTAAATTCACAAAATCTTTCCGGTAGACACAAATGTGAAAAAAAAATGAAAAAAAATTGAATTTTAATGACACTGAATTTAAAAAGAAAAAAATTGAAATCCTTCCCAATAGACACAAAACGTGACAAAAAAAAAATAAATACAAAAATAAACTTTTAAAGAAACTTGCTTTTTTTTTTAAAAAAAAAAAAAAAGAAAATTGAAAACATTGAAATCATTCACACAAAATGTGAAAAAAAAAAATTAATTGACAAAATCAAATTTTAATGAGACATGATTTTTTAAAAAAAAAAATTGAAAATTGACAAAATCGAAATCCTCTCCAGTAGATAGAAAATGTGAAACCAAAAAATTAATTGACAAAACCAAAATTTAATGAAACTTAATTTTTCAAAAAAAAAAAAAAAAAAAGAAAAAAAGAAAATCACATACTAATTTTGGACCTGAAAATCACAAAAATAAATTGGTAGGAAAAAAAAAGTCACACCATAACATTTGTAGATGACCTTCTTCTAATTAAATTGATAAAATTGAACAAAAATATGCTAAAGCGAACCTTGCTCAGCGGTAATTGGCATGTACCCTTGACCATGAGGTCAGAGGTTCGAATCCTCCCACCCCAAATGTTGATGTAATGAAATTATGAATTTTGATCCTCGAATTTGAAAACTAAAAGATAAAATCACATACTATTTTGATTTTTATTAAATTACGAAATTTGATCCTGGAATTTGAAAACTAATTATGATCTAAGTTTTTCTGCAAAACACGTGTCTCTTGCATTTTATGACATTTTTTTTCTCCCTTAACTTTGTGTTCTTTTCCTTTAGTGTCATAGATTCTCACTTTTGTAGTAGTGAAAGTTGCAATTATACAAATGACCTTAATCCATTCTTTAGGGTATCCACATATTCGAATCCAAAGATAGAAGTTTAGCTCATATATGAACAATAAAGAGAACAAAATTCAAATAATGAAATAAACTTCATATTAATTAAAAAATATTCAAAGCTACAAGAATGAATCCTTTTAGAAAAGTAATACAATAATGAATAAAAGGAAAAGTATAATAGTAAATGGATTTAATTCATCTCAAAAAAAAAAAAAAAATAGTAAATGGCTTTAATTGAAAACTGAAACTTAACTAAAACTAAATTGAAGAAACTACAAGGAGAGAAGATAGAATGTGAAGAAACTCGAGAGAGAGAGCTCCTTTGTGCTACAGATTCTCCCCTATAAAGAATGATCCCCTTTTTAGAAGCAACAATGCCTTTTTATAATGTCACCGGTGACATTTGACCAAACCATAGAAAGAAATTTGAAATTAAATTCAAATTATAGTGACTAAATTGAAACTAAGCTCAAGCCACCCGACGAAATTGAAACTTTTTAATGTATTGAGACCAAATTGAATAATGTATCTAAACTATAGGGACCAAATTTGTAATTTAACTAAAAATTTAGGCCCTGTTTGGTAGACAATCCGGATTTTGTTTTATGTTTTTCAGATTCATTGAATTCAGTGAATATGCTTTTGGCAGATGTGTTTTTGAAAGCTGTTTTCGAATTATGTGATTCAAATAGTGGAAATTCTGAAAACAACTTTTTAATGTTTTTAGTATATCTAAATTTTGAATTTGAAAATTTTAAATGCATAATTAAATTAAAAAAGATAAAAACTTTAATAAATATAGTATTTCACGTTATAAACTCAATTTATTTTTGTGAAATTAAAATTTGTATAATATAATATATTTAAAATTATATGATATTGTAAAATAATAATTATAACAAATTTTATAGCACATAACATGTTTTTAAATTAATTAATAATATTTTATATTCAACTTAGTATATTTAGTAGATAACTACAAATAGTTTATGATTTATAAATATATTATCAAACACATTTTGAACCATTGTTTAAATTGAGATCCAATTTCTGAATATGTTATCAAACACATATTTGAAAACATGAAATATAACTTTGTTTTCATTGAATCCATTGTTTTCAAATTTTTGTTTTCAGTTGATCTAAACGAGACCACCAAAACTAATGGCAATAACCAACAAATGACATTTTCCAAAAATGTATTGTTTTTCTAGTAAAGTCCGGGTCATATTTGTAAATAATGGAAAATAGAGGAGGAACATGTAATAACGTAAAAAAATTAAAGAAAACTAACAAACAAATAATAAAAAAAAAAAAACTCGATTCAGTCTGAAAAATGGAGATAGATCTCTGAGAAGACGAAGAAGGAGAAGAAGAAAGAAACGAGCAAGATGATGTCCGGTGGTAACTATACGACTATAGATAACCAAAACGTTTCAGGATCTGTACCAGTAAGATTCTCGTCCCTGTAGATTTCTTCTTCTTCTTCTTCTTTTTCCCGGTTTTAGAGAGAGAAGTTATCAAATCTGCAGCATTTTTTGTTTTCTTATGAGATTCCACGGTAGTCAAATCTGATCTTGATTGATTTCTCCGTTTTCTGTGTTCTTTGATTCCCAGGCCGTTCCAGATCAGGGACAAATAACCGTTAAATTCACTGGTAAGTATTTTCCTGTTTATGATACCGTTTTATGGATTCTGAGGAAGTATGTGCGAAGCAAGAAAAGGTTACGAGATTGAGTATTAAATTTTGTGTGTGCGAGTGATTATAATTATAAGCCAGTTGAAGATCCTTCAGCTGTTGAATTTTATTCCGGTTCGCTGGCTTACCGGATTAATGTAAGTAGGAAAAAAGATCTAAGCTTCTTATTGGGAGGTCTACGATCTTTATGGTCCACAGTTGATGTATAATTTGAATGAAATTTGAAGACCTAGCGATTGAAGTATGGCAGATTGGCCTGTGCTAGATCTAAATGATATATTAAATAGAGGAATTAGTCTGGAAAATGGAAATAGATTCAATACTAATTTTCACGGGACCAGAGGTATTGATGAATGAAATTTTGACTAAGATCTTGTATTGCAGGAATGACATAGAATTAAATACTGGAGTGTAATTTTAGATTAATTATAAATTATGAGGATTGAGATCAAATATTACAGTTCCATCTTGATCTACTGGCTTTGTGTTGTTTTTCTTTGCTATTTGTTGGACGATGACAATTGGTTGGTTTGTTATTGTAGACTCACACCTTCAAACATTTCCTCCTTCTGGAACTCAAGGAAAGATCTCTGGTGGTTCCCAGCCTCCTCGTGATGCTGATGGTATGTAAAGATCTTTCTTTAATTTTTTAGGTCAAAGTTGTTTTTAACATATTGTATTTAGAGAATGTGATTCTACTGTTAAATCTCTTTACGCTGTTGGCTGATCAAGACAAACAATAGATGATATCTTCTGAGGTAGACTTAGATTATGAGGCATTAAAATTTTTATTGCTTGTCCAACTTGATGAGAGAACAGATGAATAAATGGTTTTACAAATTAGTAAGCAGGGACCTTGGAGGTCTGACCACTCAAAATTTGGTTCCGTACATCATGAAGATAGTTTCTTATTACTTAGTCTCCCTCTGTGTTTAAAAGTAATTTTTAGATAATGAACTTCCCACTATATTATTGGTTTTATCTTTTGAGACTTCTTCAACCACTGACTATCGCATACAGTATACTTTATGTTAGTTTATGTTTCATTAAGCATGGTGGTTACTTTTTAGTCTAGAAGTTCATGATATACACATGTATATATATTGATAAGAAACTGAGCTTTCAATGAGAGAAATGAAAGAATATATAAGGACAAACAAAAAAAAACTAGCCCACAAAAAATACCTCCAAAGCTAATTACAAGAACGGAACTCAATCCAAAAGAATAATGTCAAGCTGATAATTATAAAAAGCCTGGTTATTGGACACCCACAAAGATGAATTAAATTTAATCGCCTCTTAGAGCTCCTCCCCAATTGCCCACAAAGACAAATTAAATCATGATATAATCTCATTGAGATGCATCTCACTTCAATGGACTAATATTATCCTCAGTTTGACACAATGCAATGAGCATTTATTAGATTTTATGAGCAATAGATAATTATGCTGTTAAGTACATCAGGGTGTCATAGGGCTTCATTATACTGGGAAAGACTTGGGTTTGTTTTTGTAATGGAAAGACTAAAGAGCATGAATCCTGTGTTGATTTCAATTTTTATTTTTATTTTTGACATTTACACGTGTAGACACTCACATTAACCATATATACATATGTGTATTTCTATTGGAAGCACAAAGTATTTTCTACTAGAGAGCCTGCAAAGCAACTGATCATACCTTGTCTTTTACGATATGTTGTAATAAATTTTGAAGTTTGAGCTAATAGCTAAGTTTATCTGATGCAGATACATTTTCAAAACCTATCTCTGGTTCTGATGAACCCCCCCAACAGAGTGGATGGTTAAGGACGTTCTCAATTTCTTCCTACAAACAATATTTTGATGTTGATACTTCAGATGTTCTAGAGAGGATCAAAGATTCACTTTTTCCATTTAGAGGAACTTTTAATGAAAGGACAGCCGACACTCCAGATCTGTAAGCTCTTTTTCTATAACTGTACTAATGTGTGTCATCTTGCCGAATATTGATTGTTCCTCATTATTGAAGAATGATATTCAATTATTTACCTTTGAAATCAAAATTTCTTTGGATAGGGGTTTGAATTTTCTGTAGAAAATTACTTCGTAGCAAATTCTCAAACAATAGTGGATTCAAGCATTAGATTTTTTAGTGTAACTATAAATGGTGGCTTAAGTTCCATGAAGAAGTTTTCTCTAGTGGTCAAAATCACAAATGTTCAATCAAGAATTTGGGGGAAAAACCATACCAATAATCATTCATTGTATGTTATTGCTATTTTTTAAGATTTTTTCTTGTTGTAAGACTTAGACTGAGACAGAAAGTTCTTTCAGATTTCTTTTTTCTTTCTCCTTTTTGATAAGAAACCACATTTTATGATACTAGCCTATTACCAAATGCAATACATGTGGAATTTTCAATGACTTTTCATTTTTATACAAAATAATTACGCTATTCAGATCTATGAGAAGTTTTTTATTTGTTGATAAGTGATTCTTGATGAGGTTCCTCAATCATTTAGCACTTATTTGGTCAGTTCCAAGGCTTGTTTTCTATAAAAGAAATCATTTATTTATTTTTTATTATTATTATTATTATTATTATTATTATTATTTTGAGAAAAGACCAACTTTCATTGAGAAAAAAAAAAAATGAAAGAATACAAGGGCATCAAAAAAAAAAAAAAACAGCTCCCAAAAGGGAACCCCACTAAAGGAAGGGGCTCCAATCAAGATTAATAAGACCTATCGAAAAACCTTTTTTTTTTTTTAACCACAAATGAAGTAGTCACCAAACAAGCTTGAAATTAATAGTTATATACATATTTTTATACCTGACAACTTAAATAGATTGATAAAATTTAAAATTAATGACTCATAAAAAAAAATTAATTAATGATGAATCTTCTGACATCCAATAAAGGTACAAAATACAATCAATATTTAATAAATATTGTGATATTTGTTAAGATTAGAAAGGGCTTGACTTAGCTTTTTACTCTTTAAAATTATGGTAATTTTAACTAATAAATAACTGAATGAGGGGGCACATTTGGAAATTTAATTTAAGAGATGGGACGAAATAGTCTAAATATGACTCTGTATCATTCCTCCGAATTTATAAAAGGTTGAAGATGGCAGAACAGTTAAAGAAACAAAGGAACTTCTTTAAACGAAGGAATTCAAAATTATGGTAAGCTCTTCAGTTTATTAACATAAAAACAATCCTTCTGCGAACACACTTAATGTTGCCAACTTGCCATGTATGTCTAAAGACTCTCCTTTTTTCTGTTTCCAAAGTTGCTCTTTCTGCAATGTTTTCTAAAACTGTGGCTAAAATATTTGTTCAGATTTTATTGTTAAATATATGTTTAAAGTTTATTAGCCGAAGGTTAGACTCCCACATAGTAAATATCGACCATTTTACTTGATGGCTTTGTTCATAATGGTAGTGAGGATGCAATTATTTTATCCTGAAGGTGCGTGCTCTATGATTATAATTTCATTTTCTCCCCAGATACGGACCATTTTGGATATGTACTACATTGATATTTGTGGCTGCTTCTATTGGAACTTTTGTAACATATGTGGCACACAAGATACACAATAAAGATTGGAACTATGACATAAATTTGGTTACCTGGTCTGCTGGTTTGTTCTATGGCTATGTCACCATTGTTCCTCTTGGACTATATGTAATCCTCAAGTACTTCTCGGTGCCTTCCAGCCTTGTTCAGCTCTTATGTCTCTACGGCTACTCTTTATTTGTGTTCATCCCAGCACTGGTAAGTCTAATCAGTCCATGACCAATACTCTTACTTATTACGAATTGCTTATTATTTTGTTTCTCTCTTGAAATCACCCTTCTTTCCCCTTTCCATAAAAAGAAAAGAAAAGAAAGAAAAAAAAAACAATGAGTACAGACAGCAGTGGATCTCAAATTCACCTTTGTAGTTCAACATGTTTACAATGCACCATTTATAAATAAAAATGATCATAATTTCTTTATGCTTATGTTGGAAACGTACAACTCTCTTCATTTTCTCTTTCTTTCTTTTTGGTACAAGATTTGACATGGTTTCATGTCCATGTCACTATCTCATTTGTTTCTTATATTTTTATTGGGTAAATGAATTTCCTAAGGTTTGTGACATTTGTCTGTCACATCAACACAGAAGTTAGTGTAAATAAGGCAAGGAGTATCTTGTCTATTATCAACCTTGTGAGTATGAAGGATCATTTTTAACCCCATTAGGGCCTGGATAGAATGAGTTTAAATCATGATGGCCACCTACGTAAGATTTAATGTAAATGTTATAGGTTTAGACGGTTGTTCCAAGAGATTAGTCAAGGTGCGTGCAAGTTGGTCTAGACACTCACAAATATTGAAAAAAAGGTACTTTTGTAGAGTTGTATTTTACCATTCTCCGCACCTAAGATAAGAATTATATTGGCTATGAAATTTCTTGACAAAATCTCTTTAATTTGTATGGTTCTAGACTTTATTTTTTTAAGTATCAAAGCTCAAATTTAACCATCATAGGTTGGCCTAGTGGTAAATAAGGACCATGAGAAAAACAAAGGGCTTAAAGGGAATGGGTTCAATCCATGAAGGACCACCAAACTAGGATTTAATGTCCTACGTGTTTTCTTTCCTAGCAACAAAATGTAGTAGGGTCAGGTGGTTGTCCCGTGAGATTAGTCGTGGTGCGTGCAAAGCTAATCCGGACACTCACAATCATGGATATTAAAAAAAAAAGTATCAAAGCTCAAATTTAATATTTGAGGGTATAGTATTTTGGCTGATCATGATGGAACTCTTTCTTTCTCTTATGTACTCGTTGACAGTTCACCATTTCTTCCTATCCTCTCCTCTGCTTTTAGAATGTCACCCCTTTTATATCACAAATGTAGGGTTGACTGTAGTAGAAATGAAAGAAAATTTTGTGAAGATCATTCTTATAGGGTTGCATAGTTTGACTTCTTGAGGTTGGGAAGATCACGATTCGTTTCTTTATTCATCAAAACAGTCTCCCTTGTTTGGTCGCATGATACTATTTCGTTCTCTGATGTACCCATTGATAGTTCTTCCCTGTCCTCAGCTTTTAGGATGTTGCGTCTTTTATATCACGAAGGGAGGGTAGATAGTAGCAGAAAGGAAATAAAAGTTTTCCTGTTGAAAATTGATAATTCTTATTAACTTCCTGAGGTTGGGAAGATCACAGTCCATTTCTTTCTTCGTACAAAGAGTCTCCTTGTTTTTGCTGCATTATAGCTTCAGAATTTAACATGTCTTGTGTCTGTGTTCGTGCGTCTTAGGCACTACTCTTAGTTGGTGTGTTTGTGTAGCTCCTTTTGAATACTTTTTTGTTTCTCATTCTTTCTAATAAAATCCGTTTCCCATCCTTTCAATAACATTAAAACCTGTGGTGAGTTTACATAAACCTCTTTACCGTACCTTTTGAGCTTTTGTGTTAATCTCCATGATACCATGAAAGATATCAACTAGTTTATCGGTATACAAAAGTTGAACTTGATATTTTATTCTCTACTTGTTGGTGGCTCAAATGTGTTTTACGTTTGTATTTGCAGTGTCTCTCTGTTGTCCCTCTGGAAATTTTCAGATGGGTTATTGCGGGTGTGGCTGGATTCATGTCTGCAACATTTGTGGCACTCAATCTCCGAGCTCACATAAAGTCAGCTGGTGAAAGGTGGTTTTTGATTGTGGCCAGTATCTTCTTGCTGCAGTTAGCTCTTTCTGTCATTCTCAAACTATATCTGTTTACTGTTACTGTATGAAACTAAACTGCCCCGCCCTCGATGAACAGATTGTAGATTACAAAGATGAATTTCTTTTGGGGGGCCATTGGTTTCCAATACTTTCCATGTTTAGCTAAACCATATCATTCATTAATTGAAAAACATCTTATATGTTCTAAAAGGTCAATAGATTCTACTATCTTTATTACAAGAACATGTGTGTGATTTAATCATCTCTAATCTATCCTATTGCATTTTCCATTTCAACTGGTTTGTCCCTTCATCATTAGGAAGGTCTAGACATATCTCCAATCTTTCAAGAGCCTGGCAGAAGGTATGTTTTATTGCCATTCTACATTAATGATAATACTTTTTCTAGCATTTAGATCCCATTGTAAAGATTTTGTTTTTAGTTTTCTGTTTTTATAATAAGAAAATTGGGCTTGTTGACTCCTATTTTATATGTGTTGTATTATCCTTGATAATATTTTTCTAGCTTTTAGGCCCATTCATAATGATTTTGTTTTTAGTTTTCTGGTTTTTTTTTTTAATAATAATAATATTTAAAAGAAAAAAAAACTTAGGCTTGTTTACTTCTACTTTATTTTGTCTTTCACATTTTCCGAAGGGGGATTTTTGGCCATTTTTCAAAACTAAAAATAGTTATTTGAAAACTTTTGGTCTCCTGGATTTGGTTAGTTTTTTCCCCCAAAAGAAGATTTCATATAAATCGAACACTGCTTTTGTTCTGTATAAGAAAAAGAAATAAACTTTTTATTAAAGAAGAAAGAATAGACGACTCAAACTAAATTAGAGATACAAAGAAAATTACTCTCATTTTCAAACTATATACCAATTGATGAACCAAAGGCCTAGACAAAACCTCAGCGAAATCCCTCCAGTTAAAACTGCGCAAAAGGCAAATTAGAAACTGGAGCTACTGGAAGAAGACGACTTCACATTGCTTTAATTGAATATGCTTATTTCATTCCATCTAAGATCTCCAAGCCAAAGCTCTTATAGTATCAATCTACCAAATCTTTGTTTTTCTCCTGACCCTTTCGACCGTATGTTTGATTACATTTTTAGACGGGCAACGAGATTAAATTTGAGTTGTCTTCATTTCTTTTTAGCGGAAGTATTCCTTATACAAGCAAATACGTTTAGAAGAAACACTTCTCCTAAAAGCATTTTAATCTATTTAGAATTTAGAATATTTAAAATCACTTTTGATCCTAACGGTTTGGGAAAAAATCATTGCCAATTCTAAACTTAGCAGGTTGTATCAATTCTAATCCTCAACTTGCAATTTCATCAAATTGAACTCCGAACTTAATAGATTGTAACCCAAAACTTGCAAATGTGTTGCA
This sequence comes from Luffa aegyptiaca, assembly GCA_017139565.1. NCBI lineage: Eukaryota > Viridiplantae > Streptophyta > Magnoliopsida > Cucurbitales > Cucurbitaceae > Luffa > Luffa aegyptiaca. The sequence continues at coordinate 10,239,804 of CM029397.1, forward strand.
ATGTAGATCTTTGGTTAACTTTTCGTTTAAATCATCCTTAAAACACGTGATTGACAATTTTCTCCACTTTTATAAAGAAAAAAAAAATCACATTGCACCTAAGTTACATTAGTTTCTTGTAAGAATTTTGTTGGAGAAACTCTTTATTTGAAGAAATCAAACACTTTAGATTGATTATTCTCAGTGATATTAGCATTTGAAAAAAGAAAATGACAAAATTATTAGCAACAAGAAAAATATAGAAAATATGAGAAAAAAAACCCTAAAGTTGCTTTGCTTTTGTTTCCTACTCTTCATGTTCTAATTAGTAGGAAGAAAAAGAAAAAAAAAAAAATCTCACCAAATTCTGGACAATAAAAAAATCAACAAACATTCGAAGAAAAAATCTTTCAAAATTGCTTTGCTTTCATAATCTTTAACATAAAAAAGAAAAAAAAATAGAAATTCTCAACAAGAAAAAGCCATCTAAATGAAAAGAAAAAACCACATATTCTGTAGAAGAAACGATATGTTTTTGTGGGTGTAGATGCCATATTCTTCCGAATCAACTGTAGAACATCATATCAGGTTGTTAGAAGTTGAGGGGGGAAGAGATTTGGTATTTTGCAAAAAAGAAAGAGAAAAAAAAAAGTCTTTTGTTTTGCATTTTCATAAATCATAATAGAGGTCTTAGTGGCTCCATGTGTGTCATGAGGCAGCTTTTTCCTTTTTGTCCTTATGTCAAATATATTGTCCTTTTTTACGTACTAATCAATTTCTAATCATTTTGACATTAATTGGTTTGGACTCATTTCCCTTCATTTGTGCTTCTTCTGTCATCAACTTCATTACTCTAAATTTGTCCAATTATATCCATTCGAGTGTAGCTAATTAAAGATTTAGGATGTGTTTGGTTTAACTTTTCAAGTGTTTAATTTTGAAAAAATTTCTAGTGTTTGACAACCACTAAAAATGACTTATTAGAAAATGAGATTCATAAATAAACCATTTTGAGAGAAACATTTGAAACCAACTTTTTTAAAAAGACTCTTTAGTATACACTAACTTGTGTATAAAAGCACCTATGAAGAAATAATGCAACCAAACATATGAGTGTTTAAATTCTAAACATTTTTTATACAAAATGTTTTTTATAAAATGCATTCTTTAAAAACATTTAAATTAAAATGTATTCCAAACGGACCCTAAATTCTAAACAACTTTTATACAAAATGTTTAAAAGAAAATACATTCTAGAAAAACACTTAAACTAAAAAGTATTCCAAACAGACTCTTAGACTCTCAACTTAGAGACCGGTGGTTTGAATCTTCCAAACTCGCGTATTGTTAACTGACAAAAATGTTAGCAAAATTATTTAGGATTCATTTCGTAGTGATCTTGTTATTAGATATTAAACTTGAGATTTGAGAAATTGATTGATTTTCTCTCTCTCTCTCTCTCTCTTTTTTTTAAAATGAAATTGATTTATGTTATGTTATGTTTTTCTATTTTTCACTGTTGTTTTGAAAACGCCTGTAAAATCTTTTGTTTTAATATATTTATTTAGTCATTTATTTATCTATTTATTTTATTTTAGTCTTTAAATTTTTAAATATTCTATTTTAATTTTATTAGAAATTACTTTGATTATTAGGATTTTTTTTTTTTTGAAAAGACTTTGATTATTAGGATTTTATCAAAGTATTTGAAAAAGAAAATAGTATAACTAGATGTCAATTATTATTATTTTTTTACAACATGTGGTGTGAGAGAATTCAAATCACAAACCTCTTGATCATTAATAGAATAACACATGTTGACACCTACATGTCAATTATAATTTTATAGAAACAATAGATGTCTGCATAGACAAATTCTTGAAACCATGTAACCATGTAGTAAGTTAGATCTTAGGATTTTCAAAATATATTTTAGGTTTTGGTTTTCCTAAAATGATTAAGTGAAAAGTTAACTGTAAGAACTAGAATAGTTTTTTGGGTGAAATATAGTGACTGAAAGAAAATATATATACAAAAAAAAGAATATGAAGTTTAGGATAAAAGAGAATTCAAACTACTTGTTCTTTGTCATCATTTGCATTCCTTTTTTGGAGTAAAAATTGATTCTTAAATTAGAAAAAGTGTTAAAAGGGGTGACTTCTAAACTAGAACATTAAAAACAAAAATATTAAGTTGATAACTGTGTGTAAAATTTCGTTCGACATGTCGGTATGTCGAATGTGTCGACATTTCGAGGGGGGAAGTGTCGCTCTTCTCCAATGTCGACGATGTGACGACATGTCATTTTGTGTCGTTTTTTTAAACTTTTTTTACCTTTTTTCTTTTGTTTTTTTTTTTCTTGTTTGAGTTCCCTTCTTTTGTTTTTAATTTATCAAATTTTACATCAAAACACTACAAATTTCCAAATTCATTTTTTACTACAAAAATAATATTTAACCAATTATTTTAATTTTACATTTCTATTATTTTATTATCGTTACCATCTATAAATACTCTCATACCATTTCAATTTCTTCACACCCTCAATTCTCAAATTCTCAATTAGGAGCTTTTAAATTATTCCAAAATATTCTCCAATTTCTTTCTTAAATTAGGAGCTCTAGTTGATATCTTCACTTGTTAAGTTTAGAGGTTATCATGTTTCTTTACATCATTAGTTCATTTTTTTATTAATTATATATTTATCAATTATCATTAGTTAATTATATAGTTTCTATATACTTCTTATTTGTAAATAAAGTCTCATTTTATAATTCAAATAATTTATAACAATTGGCATAATTTTAATTAACAACAACATCCTATCGACATGTAATATAAATATTATAAATAAATTTCATCAACTTCCATATTGTATTTAATATAATTAAGTTACAATTAAATTTGCATTTAATAATTCAAACAATTTTCATCCATTTTCATAGTTTTTTTTTTCAAAATTCCTGCACATATCGATATTTGAATAGACAATTCCATCTAAATATTATCTTACTTTTTAGATATGATGATAAAAAAAAAGGTCCATTATAGTCTAATTAAGCCACAATTAAAGTTTCATTGACTAATTCAAACAATTTCCATCAATTTCCATGATTTCTGTAAATTTTCTTGAAATGTCTCTCGACATCAACATTTCCATAAAATCCGGATCTCGACATTTCCATTGATATCGACATTTCAAACCTTGGTTGATAACCATTTGGTTTTTGAAAATTAAGCTTATAAACACTCCTTCCTTTTATAAGTTTTTTTTGTTTTTTTATCTACCTTCTTTCTATATTTTAAAAAACCAAACAAATTTTTGAAAACTAAAAAAGATAGTTTTTAAAAACTTGTTTTTGTTTTTGGAATTTGGCTAGGAATTCAAATGTGCGCCGATGAAATCTATGATAAAGAAATGGGGAGAAAACAAGTATAATTTTCAAAAACCAAAAACCAAAAACCAAATAGTTTTTGGTTTTTGAAAATTAAACTTATAAACACTACCTCTATCTTCTTTCCATATTTTCAAAAACAAGTTAAGTTTGAAAAGTACAAAAGTGGTTTTGATTTTTTTTTTTTTTTGGAAATTTGGCTAAGAATTCAAATGTGTCGTTAACAAATATGAAAACCATCACAAGAAAATTAAGAGAAAACAAATATAATTTTAAAAAACCAAAAACCAAATGATTATCGAACTGACCCTAACAAGGGCCCCTATGTGTTTATTTTTTTTTATTTGTGTTTATTTTTTTAAACTTTTTTTTTATATTTTTTTATTTGTGTTTGTTTTTGTCCTGATAACCTAGTCTAAATAAATTATATGTTAGTCAAGGTGTGCATAGCTCAGCGGTAATTGACATGTAGCCTCAACCAAGAGGTCAGGGGTTCCAATCCCCCACTCCAAATGTTGTTGATCTCAATACATACATACACATATATAAATATACATATTTATTTGTTTGTTGGAGAAATGTTTTATGTTTTCCTTTAAATGATTAGAAATTATGATAAATTGGGTCCATTTCTTATTGAAACAATAGTGTGAAAGGAAAGAAAACTGGGTCAACTACACAAATAGCTATAACAAAATATTTTTTTTTGTTAAATGACCAATAGGTTTAGATTTTTTAAGGAAAAATACACTTTTCGTCCCTGAGGTTTGGGTAAGGTTTCATTTTGGTCCCTGAATTTTTAAACTCGACAATTTAGCTCCTGAGGTTTGGATTTCATTTCATTTTGGTTCCTCCTTCCAATTTTCTGTTAACAACTAACGGATTGCTAATGTGACACAATTTTTTTATTAAAAAAATTATTTTTTAATTTTTAAAATAAAATATATTTAAATAATAAAAATATAATTTTTTAATTTTTATTTCTTCCATCTCTTCTCCTCTTCTTCATCTTCATACCCTTTTTCTTCTTCAAACCCTTCTTCTTCAACCACCAAACCAGTTGATGGCAGCTGCGGGTCGCCGGCGGCTGGTTTGGTGGTGGTTGGTTTAGTGATTGAAGAAGAAGGGTTTGAAGAAGAAGAAGGGTTTGAAGAAGAAGAAGGGCAAAGAAGAAGGAGGGTATGAAGAAGAAGAAGAAAAGAGAGAGAATCTGTTAGTTATTAATGAAAAATTGGACGAAGGGACCAAAATGAAACGAAATCCAAACCTTAGGGACTAAATTGTCGAGTTTAAAAACTCAAGGACCAAAATGAAACCTAACCCAAACTTCAGAGACTAAAAGTGTATTTTCTTTTTCCATTTTTTAATTATGGCTATTTACTAATTTTTAGCTTAATAACAGTTTTATTAAGACAAAAATACCCTTCAACAAAAATATTTAACAAAATGTCATTAGGTAATTGAGATTCTATTTGCCTAAAATAGTATTTAAATAGCTTAAGTAAAAATTTAAAATTCAAAAGAAATACTTCATGATTTTAAAATAAAAAATTTGGTTTCAAGTAATTATTAAATTAAATAATAGAAAAAAATTAGATTGTATGAGATGGGCAAAAATGGAAAAACAATTTCACAAAATTTGTGCCTAAAATTCAGTTGGCCATTGTTGGCATAAAAATTTTGCTTCAAGTAATTGTCTAAGCTCGTGAAATTAAAATATGCTAATTTCATGAAATTAGATTGAATTGGGTTCAATTTAAACCCAAATTCATTAAGGTAATTGGGTCAATCCAAATTTTGAAGCCCAAGCCCATGGATGAACCCAAATGCATTTCAAGTCCAAGCCCATGGATGAGCCCAAATGGATTTCAGGCCCGAGCCCATGGAGGGGCTCAAATGCAACCAAGCCCAAGCCCAAGCCCAAGCCCACGAAGGCCTTTGGGAAACACTATAAATAGGAGGCCTTGGCTCATTTGAGGGAGGGCAGAAAGAAAGGAAGAAGAGAAAGCTCTCAGAAGACTCTGAAGATTGAAGCTCCTTCTGTAGAATCGAAGATCGAAGCTCAGATCCTCGTCAAATTCAGCTGCAGAACTGAAGAACAAAGCTCCGATCATCTTCAAATCTTGCCGCAGAACTGAAGATGGAAGCTAAGATCCTCTTCAAATCCAACTGCAGAACCGAAGATCAAAGCTCAGATCCTCTCCAAATCCTGTTGCAGAACTGAAGATCAAAGCTAAGATCCTCTTCAAATCCCGCTGCAGAACCGAAGATCAAAGCTTAGATCCTCTCCAAATCCTATTGCATATCCAAAGATCGAAGCACAGATCCTCTCCAAATATTACTGCAAGACCTATTGAAGCATAAAGCCTCTTGCAAATCTGAAGACTGAAATCTACCTCAATCCATCTAGAAGAACTCAAACCCTTGTGAATAACAAACCTTCAAGACTCTGAAAGACTAAAGCTTCTTGAAGACTTCCAGAAGATCAAAAGACTCCTCCTTGAAGCTCACGAAGTCCTTGATACAACTCCAACCTCAAGAACAAGCTGCAAAGCCCTTGAGACAACTCCAACCTCAAGAACAAGCTACAAAGCCCTTGAGACAACTCCAACCTCAAGAACAAGCTGCAAAGCCTTTGAGACAACTCCAACCTTAAGAACAAGCTGCAAAGCCCTTAAGACAACTTCAATCTCAAGAACAAGCTGCAAAGCCCTTGAGACGACTTCAAATTCGAGAACAAGCGCTCCAGCCCTCGAGTGAAACACATTCACACACAAGAGAGAAAATCAGAGGATTATGTATTAGAGATTGTACACGCACACGCATCCAACATCAATACAAATCAAAGTTTATTCCACATGTCTCATTCATTTGAAGTTACGTGTGAACAACCATATTTGAGACAGTTTAAATTTTTGGCTATTTGTCAATTTCAAGTTAAAAATATAGCCATCTAATGTAATTTCCCAAGAAAATTTGAAATAAATGTGTTTTTTCTTCACAAAAGATTAGAAATATTCCTTTGAGAAAAGTGAGTTTTTTTTTTTTTTAAAGAGAGTTTCTTTTTTCTTTTTTTGATATATCATTCAATTCAAATGAAATCTAACCATTTTTTTTTCTAAATAATAAAAAAATAATTTCTTTTATTTATCTTCATTAACAGCAGGAACATTGTAAAGTAGAATTTAGACTAATTTAGTGATTATTATGGGCAAAATTAGCCCGTAATATTCAACGCAGGGAGACCCAAACCCATCGGGCCCAAAGGCGGAAGAGATCGAGTCAACGGGACAAAGGGTCGGAGCACGCTCTGGCCCCATGAGATGACCCTCGGCCTCGGCCCAAGGGAGAGGCCGAGGGTCACGGTCGGCCTCGGCCCAATGCCGAGGCCGACCAAGGCCAAAGGCCCAAATACCTTCCCCGGTGATTACTTGAAGCCCGACAGCGGTGAAAACCCTAAGGGGAGCCTATAAAAAGAAAGACCACACGCACGTTCATGTATGAAAAATCAGCCTCTAAGTACACTCTGCGTGTTTTCCGGCCAAGGCTAACTTAAGCATCGGAGTGTGTGTGGTCTACACCACACCGGTGTGCAGCGTTTGTTAATCTTGCAGGTCACGTCTCTCCCGCCCTCCTACAAATTCACTGTTGATCGTCACGTGGAGCGAGAGGCAAATTCCTAAGCGAAATTTGACCATCAATAGTGACTATTTTGGTTTTTTTTTTACACTTGTTTTAGATATATTTTTAAAAAAACTAGAGTAGATGTGTACTAATTCTTTACAATTTTGGAAAAGGTTTCAATTTCTTTATTTTATGTAATAAGTTGAAGTTTCTAGTATCATTCAATGTTAAAATTTAACAAAGAAATGATAATGTGAAATTATAGTACACTTTATTAATAACTTGGAAATATCATAAACTTTAATTTAATAAGAAAGTGGTCTAAGTGGATGCGATACTCATTATCATCTGATAGGTTGATAGTTCAAACTTCCACCCCTACAATTGTTGAACTTAAAAAAAAATCTTTTAAAAATAAATAAATAAATAAGTGGACTTCATCCATGGAATAAAATCCCTAGCTACCTAAAGTGAATTGTAAAAAAGAATTTATCGTAATCATATTACATTAACCACTAAGCTCATTAAAAAGTGTTAACTTATAGGTAGTTTGAAACATCAAATTACATAAATGTCAAGTTTTAAGAAAATTTTTAACTCTGTCAGATTTATATTCAATAGAGTAATGATTTTATAGATTTGCACATTAAATTTAAAAAATGAATAAATTTTTTCATAATCGTATATAGATTTCAAAATATCCCAAATTAACTCATATTTGTCATAAGTTTCCTCCAAAATAAATGGAAAGCGAGAGTCCTAATTATTTTTTTTTACTCTTTTTCTTTCCTCTCTCTTCTTCTTTTGTAACTTCCCTCCAAAATAAATGGAAAGAGAGAGAGTCCTAATTATTATTTTTACTCTTTTTCTTGCCTCTCTATTCTCCTTTGTGCAAGTTTCAACTGCCCTTCGGTGTTTTCTGTCTTTCCGATAGCAGCTTGCTTGTCTCTGACGGCCACAAATGATGCACTAAGGGTCTTCTCTAGTGATGTGCGACAATGATCATCCTTTGGTAGCATCTCCAAGCGATCTTTGTCGATCCAAAATACAGAGTAATTTTGGTGAACTCTATGATTTTGTGGGAGAGTGAGTTTGAGAGAGGAGAGTTTTCCAGTAGAATTCTTGGGATCCCTCAAATGCATACTGGTAACTTGAAAATATCAAGATATTAGGCGCCTAATTTAAGCTTATTATGAGCCTCAAGAGAGTGAAAAAACCCAAGTTTTAACTAATTTATATGCTGGGTGCAGTAATATTGGTTTATTTGTATTAATGTGCTCATATTGATTATTATCTTTGAAATTCACACAAAACTGCACTAATTCTAATGGATTGATGCATCGGAAAAAATTGATTTTCATGTTGTAGAAGCCTTGTGAGCTAGAGCAGGATGAGTTAGAGCATGATGAGCTAGAAGTCTGGCACATGGAAGCATGATGAGCTAAAGCATGATAGGCTAGAAGTCTGGCGCATGGAAGCATGATGAGCTAGAGCATTGGTATTGAGTGGGGAGCAAATTTGTGTTGAGTAGGGAGCAAGTTTCCATCCATATGATGATTCTTTGGCTCCAAGTATGATCCTTTGGCTTCAAGTATTCCCCTTCGGCTCCAAGTAAGAGGAAATTATAAATAGAGGGGAGATGAAAGGAGAAAAATCATCTAAGGATCCAAGACATTCTTACATTTTTATGTTTTATTGTATGCTTTATTTTGTAGCATGAACTAATTTATTTTTATCAAGACTTAACTTAGGCGTCCATGAGGCATTAAGATTATTTTTGTATATGAATCAATGATATTGATGCTTTCTACTTAGATGTGATAATTCTTTCATTATTGATATTCGTCTGATCAGCCGATAGAGGTAGCAATATGATAAATCCTGGGAGGGTAACGCATGTGGAAATATCTAAGTAGAGCAAGATAATGCATTACATGTAGTCTGGTTGCGCTAGTAATAGTTCAATCACTTAGGATAGTACATGGATGTGTTTAGGTTGTCTTAGGGATAATTCAGCTGCTTGCAAGTAAATAGAGAACTGCGTTAACGCATGAATTAAGTGAACAGAAACGTTCTTAGTTCTACGTCAAATGCATGTGTAATACCGGGAGGGAATCACATGTTTATTTCTTGCTTAGGCATCAATATTTTATCGATTATTTGTTATGCGCTACATTAATATCTTATCTGCCGCATGTGGTTGTTGTGGTGAAAGTCTTGATAGCTCATCACCCATTACTTTTCCTCTAATGCATTAGTTTATGTTTTTATATCATCGCATGTTCATTACCGCATCTCAACTTCTTTAAAAACTTTCAGCACCACTGCATTAGGATAGAATTTAAAGAAAGACATTTTCACTACTCGCCCCTTCCTTGTGTTCTGATCCTGGAATACTCCAGGTATTACTTGGTAGTGCATAGTTTATACTTAGATTACTGCACAACAACGACATATAATTAGAAGCGAATACAATTCCAACCAAGTTTTTGGCGCCGTTGTCGGGGAAGACAACAGTAGTTTAGAACGTCTTTTATTATTTCTTATTCTGTGTATTGTGCTATTACAACCACCTGACTTGAGTGGGTCTTTTTCAGGTGTGTTAGGTGTATACCCAAGAAATGGCTGCGCTAAACCCACAAAATCCTCCTGTAAATCCAATACAGTTGGCTGATGACCGAGGACGTGGTATTCGAGAATATGCAGCCCCAACTATGTGTAATTTCAATCCAGGGATAGTACGTCCTAGGCTGGATACAGAAAGGTATGAACTTAAGCCGGTTATGTTTCAAATGCTTACTACAGCAGGACAGTTTGGAGGAAGTGCATCAGAAGATCCTCACTCTCACCTCATATCATTCCTTGATAATTGCAACAAGTTAATTATTCCAGAAGTTACCCCAGAACAACTTCAAGTCATATTATTTCCTTACTCGCTACGAGATGCTGCTAAGGTATGGTTAAATCAGCAATCATCAAATTCCATCGCCACATGGAACGACCTGACATAAAAAATTTTGGAGAAATATTTTCCACCAACAACTAATTCCAGATTGTGCAAGGAGATTATGACTTTCTCACAAAAAGAGGATGAATCATTGAGTGATGCATGGGAATGATTCAAAAATCTTTTGCAAAGATGCCCTCACCATGGACTACCTCATTGCATCCAACTAGAAACTTTTTATGTGGGATTGAACAAAAATTCTCAAGTGTTGGTAGATTCCTCAGCTAATGGAGCGTTGCTAAGAAAAACATATGATGAGGCGCATGAAATCCTTGACCGCATCGTGAGGAACAATTATGAATGGGGATCGACTGAAGATAAAAGGAAGCACCCAATGAAGACAAGTTCTGGAAGTTTTAAAGTGGACCCCATGACAGCAGTTAATACAAAGATCGATGCGCTAACCACACGAATGGACGAATTAGCTGCAAATCAAGCTCCCATTGTAGCGCATCTAGCTACGTTAGGATGTGCCATCTGCGGTGGTAGCCACACATATGATCAGTGCCCATCAAATCTAGAATCATTTTTCTATGTGGGACCCCAAGGTAACGCACAAAATAATCCCTTTCCAAATGCCTACAATCCCGGTTGGGGAAATCATCCAAGCTTCTCATGGAGTAGTAATGTTGGCGCATCTTGTTGGGTTTTATGCCCTAAAACTCGTAAATAGTGAATGTAAACAAATTGTATACTTGTTTCAATAAAGTGTTATTGAGTTTCTACAATAAAGTGTTATTGTTAAATATTGCACAATTTGACCCAAATCCAATAAACTAAGATCCAAGGTTGTTTGTATGTAACTTGAACTAGTATGTGGGGACATACGGGGATCGGTGTTCAAGTAACAACCTAAAAGGTCTATAGTATAGGGATAAGGCTGGGTACCTTATCCTGGTAACACTATGTGATACGACCCGCTTTGTATTTGATACAAACGTATTGGTCCAAGGCGTCCATGTAGAAGACATGCGAGCGGGGGTATCCTATGCAATGAGTTTGCATAAGACCGGACCACGAAATAGTAAACCACTAGATGTAACACCGTTAACTAGTTAGGTTACTGTTTCGATAGGATGACCTAGGTAACTTAGTCTTAATTCTGAGTGTGTCATGAACTCATTCTCACTAGGGATTGTCCTTTGATTAGTATGAGTGAGAGTGGCCTGCACGCCGACTCAATAAGCCTACCTTCTTGGGGACAAGACCGAGTGGGGGGCTGGGGACATGACAACACAAGATGGAATTCACTCCTTCCCACTTCTAGGAGAAGTAGATGAGTGTTTCCTTAAGTGGTGACTCCGGGTCTTGAACAAAGGGATCCCGCCCTCTCATTGGCCCGAGAGGGACTTTCTGTTTACTGGTTGAACCATAAACAGGTTGTTCATTAGAAGAGCACTGCTACTTAAGGAGCCAGAGGTAACACAAGGGTAAAACGGTAATTTGACCCAGCTGTAGTTACGAACACTCGTGAAGGATTGACTTACCGATATAGGTTTATATCCGTGGACACAGAAATGTTCTACAGTGAGAAGAGTTCAGTTGTGGGTCTTTAGTGGAATGACCCACAGTTAATGAATATTGGTTAACCTGATTAATGAGTTTAATCGGTTAACCTCATATCATTGGAGCTTCTGATCTTTAGGTCCATTAGGTCCCCTTGCTAGCTCGTAAAGAGTAATTAGGAACAATTATATCTTGAGAGAATTTGAATAGTTCAAATTCATATTGGGAATTAAGTTAATTGTATGAGATACAAATTAATATAATGTATAATGATACATTAAAATGTAAAGTATAATTTGAAATTAAACTTTATTATTATGAGAGAAATAAATATTTGAAGAAGTTCAAATATTAATATATATATCTATATATATATATATATATATATATGAATTTGATTCATATTAAATTTATAGGATATAAGAGAATTGGAAGGAGTTCCAATTTTAATATGAATTTGATTCATATTATAGAATTAATTAATTGAAGGCCTGAAATTAAATATATGATATTTAATTGGGTAATTAATTAATTAACTAATAGAAGGTTTGAAATTAAATATATGATATTTAATTGGTGATTAATTAATTTAAAGAATTAATTAATTGGAAATTAATCAATTATGGAAATGATTAATCACTTATGGAAGTAATTAATCATTTATGGAAATGATTTAATCACTTATGGAAGTGATCAATCATTTATGGAAAAAATTAATCAATTATGGAATTGATTGGTTATGGAATTGATTAATTATGGAAAAGATTAAATCAGTAATGAAAATAATTGATTTTAAATGAATATTTTATTCATGACCTTTTCTCCTATAAATAGAACACTAACCCTAGGGTTTAGATACTACAACATGTGGCCACCATAAGGTCCTCTCATATTCTCTCAACTCAAGAACTCTAGGGAGAATTTTCTCTCTAGAGTTTTTCCCATTCAAGATTAGGTAGTCCCACAACTACGTTCCTAATCTCAGAGTTAAAACGGGGAAGATCAAATGGTGGTGTCCGTTGAAGTATTCAGAGTCGTCAACGGAGGTATGTTTTTCACCGCTTAACCTTTTGCCAATGTATTGGTATTTTGTAGAACAAAATTAATTTACGAACGGTCCAATTGCTTCCGCTTTAACGGAATTGGGGAATTCCAAATCCTTTCACATCTAAGCAACTGCTACAGCAAGGGAGTAATAGTTCTGGCCTTAGACACTTTAATGCTCACAATGATCAAGTTTTTCAGGGACCATTTCAAGGAAACTTCCAGTATGGAAATACTTAAGGCGGTGGAGAATCTAACGCATCGTCCTCAAACTCATTGGAGACCCTTCTGAAGGGTTTTATGATCGGCCAAAAGTAGTATATGGCAAAGAATGACGCGTTAAAACGAAGCCAGGTTGCTTCACTCAAAAACCTTGAAGGTCAACTGGGGCAATTAGCATCAGAATTGAAGAACAGGCCAGTAGGAACTCTTCCAAACAACACTAAAACACCAAGTGGAAAAGAACAGTGCCATGCATTAACCTTGTGCAATGGTAAACAAGTTCCAAGGAATACAGACTCATGTGCCAGAAGATGCGGTAGTAAACTCAGAAGATCCAAAAAAGTTTCTTGAAGAACCCAGCACGCGAGACTAAATCAAGTAAGGAAGGCACTGTGAAGGAAAAAGAAAAAGAGCCATCGGCGCATGAAGAACCTACTGCATACAAACCACCTATTCCCTTTCCATAGCGCCTACAAAAAAAGAATGATGACACGAACTTCAAGAAGTTTCTAAACGTGTTGAAGCAGTTACATATCAACATTTCCCTAATCAAGGCACTAGAAAAAATGCCAAGCTACGTTAAGTTCTTAAAGGACATCCTTTCTAACAAATGCTCGTGGAGAAAATTCGAGATTGTTGCGCTAACAAACAAGTGTAGCGCGCTCCTCAGTAGCAAAATTTCCCCAAAATTGAAGGACCCAGGAAGCTTCACTATTCCATGTTCCATTGGAGGAATTGATGTGGGGAGAGCTCTATGCGATCTAGGAGCAAGCATTAACTTAATGCCCTTATCAGTGTTCAAGCACCTAGGCATTGGTGAAGCGCACCCCACAACAGTCACATTATAGCTCGCAGATAGGTCCGTAGCGCATCTTGAAGGAAAAATTGAAGATATCCTAGTCAAAGAGGACAAATTCATTTTTCCAGTTGACTTCATCATTCTTGACTATAAGGCAGACAAAGAAGTCCCAATCATTTTGGGAAGACCATTTCTAGCGACAGGTCAAACATTGATTGATGTCCAAAAAGGAGAGCTCACCATGAGACTTGATGATCAGAAGGTAGTATTTAATGTGTTTAACGCAATAAAAGATCTAGCTGACATGAAGGAAAACAAGATTGTGGCACGTGTGGAGGCAAGCTCTCCGTTAGAATATTTGAGACTAAATGCCTTAGAATCAAAACGCATGGTTGAAGAGGAAGATAGCGTTTATTGCAACGAAGAAGTTGCGCCCACACATGATGCGACAACAAAATATTTTTCAACGCAGTCACAAACAAAAGAGACGTATCTTTATGATGATGCTCCAGGGAAGGCGAAAAAAGGAAAAGGAGTTGAGTTGGAGAGTAGCACATCAAAGAAAAAAAATCCCATCGCGTCAAAACACAACTATGGATGGCGCTACTTCAGTAAAGGAAAAACACAAAAGTTGTCAACCTTTGAATTGGATAGAATGCAAACTCCGAGGGAAAGCTCAGAATTGTAAGGTGTGGCAGAAAATCCGACAGCGCAAATCAAGAATAAAATCTCACGAGGAGAAGGAGATGCAGCGAGGCAGTGCTACCATCTTCTTATTGGACAACACATAAAGGAGCATGTTGACGCCTTGGAGCATTGAAGACGCATCATTTTGAGGCAATTAAATCAGGGACGCATTCTATCTCTTTATTTTATACTTGTTAGATAATTTATTTCTTGCAATTATTTATTTTCCAAAAGTAGAAGAAAACCTTAGGTTAGAAGTCTCCATGTTGATGATTTGGGTCAATGCGCTAGCTTTGAGTCATGAGTAGAGAGCATGCGTTACTGTTACATTTTGCATGTTTGATATGGTTTCTCAATGCGCTTGCTTTTAGTTCAGCATGCCTCTTTAATGCTTAAATCTTTCATGAGTTGATTTGCATGCGCTTAATATTTGTTTAATGCGTTAAATTTTTGGGTTTTTCTTGTTGCAATAGTGCTATTGCATCAAATTATTATTGCTCTGCCTTGCCTGTGTTTCCCCTGCGTTACTTTACATAAGCCTATGATGATACTATGCGCTAGGACTGACAACCAATTTTTCTTTGCTTAAGTTCTTCCTTGCCTTCACTATTGATAAATGTCATTTTCTCCTTATTTAGATTTGTCTTAGAGTATCTTATGCTGCATTACTTCCTCTCTACTAGAGAATACGCCAAACCTACTTATGTAATGTGACTAACGCATTCTTAGAAACTCTTCCCCTACCACATATTGCAAAACAAGTTTGGGGGTCCAACGAGGACATTGTCCATTTTAAGTTTGGGGGGATGCATAGCACATTTTCTAAATGTTTTTGTACTCCTTAGTTGTTCAGCAAAAAAAAGTAAAAGAAGAAAAAAAAAAGAGTAAAAAGTAAAAAAAAAAAAAAGAGAGAGAGCGAGAATGCTCCACTTTCTTGAAGGCGTTAGTAACTAGGGGCATTCATGACACCCATTGTTTGCCTCTGCATGAAAGTGCCGAAAAGAAATGAACATATCTCGGCAACCTGAAAGATGAGACGCTCGTAGTTGGATGCTTTCATGACCAATGTTGGCAAGCCAGAACGAAGGCGCTACATCTAAAAGGATTCTCATATGAAAAAAAAAAGAAAAAAAAAGAGAAAAAAAATTTGCTGGCAACGTGAGCGCTATGAGTAAACATTCTTGTAAAGCGTTAGTGCATCCAAGTTTTGATTTAGAAGTAAGCTAGTAGAGAGGAAGAAGCGTAGGAAGGAGAAATGAGAGAAACTCATTTAAGTGAGAAAAAGACATTTTGAGGTAGTAAAAGCAAAGTTGACCTTAGGTTTAAAAAGTTGGATTTTGGTATTTCGCGTTGTTGAGGTAAATTTTTGTAGAGTGCGCTAAGGAATTGTAGTGAGGCATGAGACATTGTGGCTAACTCAGAAGCAAAAAGTGTTGTTGCAGTATTGCTTGAGGACAAACAATAGTTTATGTTGGGGGTTTGATAACTTGAAAATATCAAGTTATTAGGTGCCTAATTTAAGCTTATTATGAGCCTCAAGAGAGTGAAAAAACCCAAGTTTTAACTAATTTATATGCTAGATGCAGTAATATTGGTTTATTTGTATTAATGTGCTCATATCGATTATTATCTTTGAAATTCATACAAAATTGCACTAATTCTAATGTATTGACGCATCGGGAAAAATTGATTTTCATGATGTAAGAAGCCTTATGAGCTAGAGCATGATGAGCTAGAAGTCTGGCATATGGAAGCATGATGAGCTAGAGCTTATGAGCTAGAGCATGATGAGCTAGAAGTCTGGTGCATGGAAGCATGATGAGCTAGAGCATTGGTATTGAGTGGGGAACAAGTTTGTGTTGAGTAGGGAGCAAGTTTTCATCCATATGATGATTCTTTGGCTCCAAGTATTATCCTTTGGCTTCAAGTATTCTCCTTTGACTCCAAGTAAGAGAAAATTATAAATAGAAGGGAGATGAAAGGAGAAAAATCATCCAAGGATCCAAGGATCCAAGACATTCTTACATTTTTATGTTTTATTGTATGCTTTATTTTGTAGCATAAACTAATTTCCTTTTATCAATGCTTAGCCTAGGCACCCATGAGGCCTTAAGATTATTTTTGTATATGCAATGCAATGAATTAATGATATTTGTGTTTTCTACTTAGATGTGATAATTCTTTCATTACTGATATCCGTCTGATCAACCGATAGAGGTAGCAACATGATAAATTTCGGGAGGGTAACGCATGTGGAAATATCTAAGTAGAGCAAGATAATGAATTACTTGCAAGGATGAAAATATCAATATTGGTACTAATATCGGTAACTCAGATTTACGGATATATCGACGGATATTCCGGAAAAAATCACGAATATCACGGAAACTCATAAAAATATTCTAAATTTTTGTATGAAACTTTGGACTAAGCTTATTCAAGTAATAAACTATTAGTTTAAGCATATATATCAATAATTATAAGCTAAATATGAATAGTAATACAATAATAGATAGCATTGAAGACCGAAAAATGAGCATGAACTTGAATATTTCATTGATAAAAAAATTAATCTAGACACAAAAACTAAAATTATCAAAGATATACAAAATTATTAGAAATATTCTATTAATTTTTTTAAAAAAAGAACGAGAATTAGTATACTATATAAATTAAATTAAAAATTAAATTATAATATAAAAAAGTATACATTATATATATGTTAAAGTAAAAATGTCGTATCAAGGCACAAAATAATCTCAAGTTAGATATCTAACTCTCAATATATATTATTATCACTCAAAATAATTAAAATTAAAAAAAATATAATCTGTTGGAAGGAAGAAATAAAGAGAGGGGAGGAAAAGAAATGAAAAAAAAAACTAAAATTCCAATGTATATTATTATTACTCAAAATAATGAAAATTAAAAAAATTATATATTCTGCTGGAAGGAAGAAATAAAGAGAGGGGAGGAAAAGAAATGGAGAAAAAAAAAAACTAAAATTCCAATGTACTCCCCAAGGGTTGAACCTAAGCCATGGGAGAGGATGTATAAGCAATCAACCAATGGATCAAAGCACAAATACAATTACAGATAGCGAAAAACATAATAAATTTATACAATTACAGATTTTTTGCCGATTTTTTGCCGCGTTTTTCGCATTTTTCCGCGATTTTCCCGTGTTTTATCCATGATTTTTCATCACGCGTTCCGACAAGCGATCTTTTCCCGATATGTCGGCGATATTTCCGATTTATCGCGATAATTTGGTAAAAAAGATGTTTACCTTCCATATCTCTATTGGACCCGCGAGAAATTCGATATTTCGAATTTCGGGATTTTTTCATCCTTGATTACATGTAGTATGGTTGCGCTAGTAATAGTTCAGTCACTTAGGATAGTACATGGATGTGTTTAGGTTGTCTTAGAGATAATTCAGCCGCTTGCAAGTAAATAGAGAATTGCGTTAACACATGAATTAAGTGAACAACCAACGTTCTTAATTCTACGCCAAATGCATGTGTAATACCGGGAGGGAATCACATGTTTATTTCTTGCTTAGGCATCAATATTTTATCGATTCATTGTTAGGCGCTACATTAATATCTTATCTGTCGCATGTGGTTGTTGTGGTGAAAGTTTTGATACTGTATTTGAAGCAGTTGTTCGAATTCCTTATGATATGCAACTGAAACAAGTTCTTGCGAATGGTAAAAAGGGCGGTTTGAATGTGGGGGCTGTTCTTATTTTACCCGAAGGGTTTGAATTAGCCCCCCCCGATCGTATTTCTCCCGAGATTAAAGAAAAGATGGGCAATCTGTCTTTTCAGAGCTATCGTCCCACTAAAAAAAATATTCTTGTGATAGGGCCTGTTCCTGGTCAGAAATATAGTGAAATCACCTTTCCTATTCTTTCCCCGGACCCTGCGACTAAGAAAGATGTTCACTTCTTAAAATATCCCATATACGTAGGCGGGAACAGGGGAAGGGGTCAGATTTATCCCGACGGGAGTAAGAGTAATAATAATGTTTATAATGCTACAGCAGCAGGTATAGTAAGCAAAATAATACGAAAAGAAAAAAGAGGATATGAAATAACCATAGTGGATGCAGCGGATGGGCGTCAAGTGGTTGATATTATCCCTCCAGGACCAGAACTTCTTGTTTCAGAGGGCGAATCTATCAAACTTGATCAACCGTTAACGAGTAATCCTAATGTGGGAGGGTTTGGTCAGGGAGATGCGGAAATAGTCCTTCAAGATCCATTACGTGTCCAAGGCCTTTTGTTCTTTTTTGCATCTGTTATTTTGGCACAAATCTTTTTAGTTCTTAAAAAGAAACAGTTTGAGAAGGTTCAATTGTCCGAAATGAATTTCTAAATCTCTGGATTTATCAACATCAAGTTCGTCAAAGATCCCTATTCTTGGTTTCAATTTTTCCCGGTTTTCAGAACCTTTTTTTCGATTTATTACATAAGTAGTGAACAAATTCAATTAATTTATAAATTTTATTTTATATTAAAATAAAATAACTAGAGAAAATTCTATTAGTATATTAAAGTGTGATATCTGATCGATAGAAATATATTATTGTTATATTGTGATTGTGTCATCCAGAAAGAGGGAATCGAGTGATTCTCTCTTTCTTTTTTTTTTTTTTTTTTTCGCTTTCAAAGTATCGACCGATACTATCGCGAAAGAGATGGTCTGAATCAATTTTTTGAAGCAATTCAGAATCCGAAAGAAATGATGTTTTTTGAAACATCGGAAAGATCCATTTTGTCATTTATATGAATAAATTATTCTAATTAGTAAGAGCTCAACGGGACCTACCCCCTCTTTTTTTCTGATTCGAGGGGGATCCTGTTGAGTTCTTACGCTTTCATGTCTACAACTCAGTTCATCCGATTATTACAGAGATGAACCTAATCCAGAATATGAACCATAAAAGAAAATACCGATTAAACCGATCACAGGAATACCAGTTACAGTACCTATTATCCAAAGAGGAATCCTTCCAGTAGTCTCGGCCATTTGTCCCACTTCCCTCCCCATTTCATCAAGTGGTCGTGCTAGAGACAGAAACAGTCATAGATAATTATGAGATGATATCCTTCCGAATGGGATACGATAATTCGTACTATTATTTAGTATTTTCTTTTATTTAATTGAAGAAATAATTGGAAAATAAAACAGCAAGTACAAAAATGAGTAATAACCCCCAGTAAAGACTGGTACGATTCAATTCAACATTTTGTTCGTTCGGATTTGATTGTGTCATAGCTCTATAATTCGGATTAGGTTTATCGTTGGATGAACTGCATTGCTGATATTGACCCTAAAAAAGAAACGGTAGGTACAGCTAGTCCGTGAACAGCCAACCATCGCACTGTAAAAATAGGATAAGTTTTATCGATAGTCATTTGGTCCTCCTAAAAAGATCTACTAAATTCATCGAGTTGTTCCAAAGAATCAAAACGGCCAGTTATTAATGGAATTCCTTGTCGGCTCTCTGTAAAATACTCACTCATCGCCCATTTCTTTTCCTCTAATGTATTAGTTTATGTTTTTATATCGTTGCATGTTCATTACCGCATCTCAACTTCTTTAAAAACTCTTGGCACCATCGAATTAGGATAGGATTTAAAGAAAGACATTTTCACTACTCGTCCATTCCCTGTGTTCTAACCTTGGAATACTCCAGGTATTACTTGGTAGTGCATAGTTTATACTTGAATTAATGCACAACAACAACATATTCTTTAGTTAATTCAATATAATTAGAAGTGAATACAATTCCAACCACATACCTTCTGCATATTTAAAATTGAGAGAGAGAGAGGGGGGAGTTACATTAACTCCCCACCCATCATTCCCCTACTCAAGGAGTGATTATTTAATTTAATTAATTAAATTAAATGATTTTTATTTAATCAATATTAAATTAAATCTAATTTAATTAAATTAAATAAATAACAATTAATTAAATCAATAATTAATTAATTTCATTTGAATCATATTCAAATCAACATTTCTCTCATAACCTATGTTTTTAATATGAATCCAATTCATATTAATTTTAACCTATAATTTAATATGAATCATATTAGTATTAATTATAATTCTCTTAAATTATATAGTTTAATTTTGAATCTAATTAAAAATTAAATTTATATTATAATGTATCAATATAAATTATATTAATTGCATCATATACAATTAACATATATTCTCTTGTATAATTTGAACATTTCAAATTTTTTCAAAACTAGTGATCCTTGTTTACCCGTTGTGAGCTAGCTGATGGACGACTTGTCGAAGGTCGTATCAAATAAATTTATAATCCTCAACCTCTAAAGCTAATTTGTAGCAATAGTGGTTGAGTTCGAACATAGGGAGCACAATTATAATTTATCTATCTTAGATTTATTGTGATGATCCGACTAATGGGGGGATTGAGATGCAAGAACATAATTTTGAGGAAAAATAAATTGCAAGAAAAGAAATGCTAGAACTAGAATGCAAGAAATAAAAGGCGGGAAAATAAAAAGGGCAATAGATCTCACCTCGGTATTATGCAATCGATTCTCGGGATGTAAGTTCGGTAATTTCAATGATCGACTCTCCTAATTAATTGAATTATTACCTAATTGTCTAACTGTCACTAGAACCAGTGATTAAAGATCCCTTATATTTCCAACCCGACCAACGCATTGAACCCGGAGCCTAATTAGATTTCTAATTAAAGAGTCTAACCACATTAAGTAAAAGTGGATCGTTAGATAGACTCGTATAAACTAAGAACAACCTGGGTTTATACAATTGTAAGTCTAAATTCCTAGATCTATCATGCAATTGAGTTAATTGGGATAACACGCCTTTTAACACAATTACATAACAAACCTATTACTAACCAATTTAGCATAACAATTAAATTGAGTCAAGCAAATAGGTTGTCAATCTATCCTATCAATCTAATTGTAGTTAAAACATAAATTTAGAACACAACCGACAATAATTCATAAAACATGAAATACAAGGTCTCAAGAAATCAAAAACTTACAATTACCGAGTCCCAATTACATAAACTTGGCCTAGCTCGTCATTGAACACGGCCTTTGGGCTCGATCCACCATGAAAATAAACTAAAACTACTCTTAAAGATGAAAGAATGGTGGATAAAGTGAAGGGAAAGGTTACAAGAATGTAAGAATGAGTTGATGTCTAAACCTAAACCAAAGCTCTCTATTTATAGAACTTCTTTACCTCCAAGTCGTGGTGTTTTGGCGCTGAAACGAGCCTACAAATATGGAAAAAATTCGTGCAAAGAAAATGAAAGTTTCATATATGGAAAGTCCTAGCGTCAAGACGCTGCAAAGTGGTGTCGAGACGCTGCTTGAAAATTTGCCCTAGCGTCGAGACGCTACTTTGTGGCGTCGAGGCGCTGTCCTCTTAGGTTTTTGGCTTGAACCTATTGCAGACATGATGTCGATACGCTATTTTTGAGGGTCTCGAAGCTGAGCTCTCGGAAATTTGGCTCTAAGACTCGTTTTGCACCGGTTTTGCTTGTTTAGGTCCCGTTTTGGCTCCGAACCTCTGATATGGACCTACACACATATTATATTCATTTTAAAGGACTTTTTGCAAGGAATTCAATAAACATATGCAAATTGGGAGATTCTAAGTGTATAACAAATTAGACCTATCACTAACAGAGGGACCTAATGGACCTAAAGCTCCAATGATCCGAGATTAATTAATTAAACTCATTAATTAAATTAATCAACATTCATTAACTATGAGTCCACTAAAGATCCATAGCTGCACTCTTAGCACTGTAGAATATTTTGTGTCCACAGATATAACCATTACAAGTAAGGCAATCCTTCACGAGTCATTTGTAATTACAGTTAGGTCAAATTATCGTTTTACCACTGTAATTACCTCTTGCTTCTTAAGTACCACTGATCCTCTAATGAACAATCTGTTTATGGTCCTAGCATAAACAAAGTCCCTATCGACCCAATGAGAGGGTGGAGTCCCTTGTTCAAGACCCGGAGTCAACACTTAGGGGAACAACTCATCTACTTACCCTAAAGCCAGGAAGGAGTGAATTTCATCTTGTGTAGTTATGTTCTCAGCTCCCCACTCGATCTTGTCCCCAAAATGGTAGGCATATTGAGTCAGCGACTCGGGCCACTCTCACCCATACAAATCAAAGGACAATCCCTCATAGGCAGGAATCCATAACTCACTCAGGATTAAGATCGAGTAACTTATGGTCATCCTATGAAATATTAATCTATTCAGTTAACAGTGTTACAACGAAAGATTAATTATTTTGCGGTCCAGTCTTATGAAAACTCATTGCATAGGATACCCCCACTCACATGTCTCCACATGAACGATTTGGATCTATACGTTTGTATTAAATATGAAGTGGGTCATATCCATAGTGTCACCAAGATAAGGTACCCAACCTCATCCATATACTGTAGATCCTTCAGGGTATTACTTGAACATGATCCCATATATGTCAACCACATACTGTTCAAGTTACATTAAATAACCTAGGATGTTTGTTTATTGGATTCGATATTCGGAGTACTTTACACTTATTTCTTGGTAGTGTATACTTGCACTCAGACACCTGTCCCTAACATCAAGCAGGACATGCGTCACTCTACTTCACTCATATTGTTGCTCATGGTGTATGATGCACAATTTGAGGTAGAGCACAAAAGGTTTTTCGAGTCTCCAAAGATAGCGCTAACTGTTAATACTTAAAATTGATTCAATGGATCAACGGTGAATTTGTATAAATTAGGGAATTGAGTGAGTACCCTACAAGAAAAACTAAACACCGGTGCGGTGCTAAGGCACACACCTGTAACGCCCCAGGTTTTTCAACCTCTAGCCTAGAGACGCTACTACAACCCTTAAACCATTAACTACTGGTCTGAACCACTTTAAACCGGAAGTACTGAAAATTTCGGCAGCATAACGACGTAAAATGGTCTGACCCAAAAATTTTACGCCTGATAAACAAATAAAACACTTCTAAACAACCAACCCAGCTCCACCAAACTACATTTCAGAACCACAACCTACTTCTCTACTCGAGTCAGGCCTCGAAGCAAAATGCATTAAACCATTCCATGCAACAGAATAAGTTATTGAACAGCTTCTAACATTACTAGCAACTTATCCCAACAAATGCTAGCTAACAACTTTATTTCATAAATGTTAAAACAATGGAACTAAACTTTTAGTTCATAATCATAAACAACACAACCCAAAACTGACCATAACAGATCAACAATTAACAACTAAGCTACTACTCAAGCGAAGCAAAACCAAACCAACAACAACCTAATCCAACAAAACAAGGAAAGAAACTCGAACTCCCTAAGGTTCCTCCTCGAAGTTCTCCTCTTCCTCACTAAGGTCTAGCTCGTCATCCAAACCTGCAACATCTAAAATGTTGGGGGGAAGATGGGGAAGGGGGTATCAGTACAATCGTGGTACTGGTAAGCAGCTCACACTTACCAAGCCACAAACACAACCAACACACTCAACATGCTTAGCGCACGCATCCAACAGGGTTACACAACCACAACAAACAACATGCTACAAACTAACAACGTGCTTTTAAGCTACACACTAATCACATGCTTAAAAACAACCAACTCATGCAAATGCACCACATGCTATGCACACACGCACTAGACTCCACATGATTTCCGCATCATGCTCCGAAACTACATGATTTATGCATCATGCTCCGCTACACATGAATTTCGCGCCATGTGCTGCGCTACTCACATGATTTCAGTGTCATGCTCCACTACACATGAATTCCGTGCCATGTGCTGTGCTACTTACATGATTTCCGCGTCATGCTCTGCTACACATGAATTCTGCGCCATGTGCTGCACTAATTACATGACTTCCGCGTCATGCTTTGCACCTACCCCACATGAATTCCGCGCCATGTGTTGCACCACTCTTACGTGATTTTTGCGTCACGCTCTGCACTCACACCCACGTGATTTCTGCTTCACGCTCCACTACACATGAATTACGCACCATGTGCTGTGCCTCACACCCGACTCATGCTACACCCCCATGCAACATTCAAGCCAGACTCAACCGTGCTCAACACGACATCTCATCATGCTTAACACCCAAACACTCAACATGCTTAAGACAAACATTCATCATGCTTAAACACCTTAAGCGTATACAACTCAAGCAATACAAAAGATACATTTCATGCTTCATACAAGCACTTTAAAGATCACAGCACAACAGTTCATGTATAACATTTCATACATAGCACAAATACGAGTAAAACAAGTAACAAACAAACATACTTCATGCAATCAAACAAGCTTAGTAAGTAGAAACTACTTACCTATAACGCTTCCAAGCAACCTTAGCAAGCCTAACGCAACCAAGATAAGCTCCTAAGTCACAAAGGCAACTAAAAGATTAGAACCAACCTAGAGATCCTTAAGACACGCTTGAAAAGCCAAATCCCACATTCTAGGCCTATTTCCTTGTTAAACAGCCTTCCAACATTCCCCACAATGAAAACCCAAAAGCTTTAGTCCATGGGCAACCATGTCTAAGGCACAACGGGCAATGAGCATATGCTGAGCGACCATAACTAAGGCTTTTTAGCCGCTGGACAGCAAGTAAAAAGATACACGAATGACATGCTAAGAATCCTAAAGCTTGGGTAATGCGACAAAGGCTTAGATAATTAACATGAACCTATTTGGCATGCTTTTAAGCCACGGACAGCAAGCAAAAGCCATTAAACTCATGCTCAAAGAACCTATAAGGGTCGGGCAAAGCTACATAGGCGACGAGACTAAATGGCATTGATGAACTACATGATTTAAACTAAAAAAAACTCATTAATAACATATTCTAGGACTTATGAAGGTTGAGCAACACCTACGATTCTAGATAAACCATGGGTAACGACCAACACATGCTTCTAAGGCTTAAACAACTAATGGGTAGCAAACTACAACGCTATAAACCAAGGGACAGGAAGGAAACTTACCCAAACGAACCCGTTTCCACGCTAGGCGGGTTATTCTACCCTCTATCAACGTGCTAGAATGGTCCTTGGGCAGTGGGTACTCGAGTTGAAGTGTATCGAACTCAAGCGAACACTTAGGCGGCGCTGCAGATCAGAAAATCAATGCTAACATTAAAATTCCAGCACCTAAAACGAATAGGTAAATTAATCTAAACACCCCTAAGCATGGGTAAATGCCTAGACTCACCGGAATTGCTTAAACAACGCCAAGGCACCCACGATTTGAGAAAAGACGGCGCTGCAGAACAGAAATACCAACACAAACTCAATTTCCAGCACCTAAACGACATGGGCATTCTCATTCAAGCTTTAACCAAGAATGGGTAAGTGTTAAAACTTACCGGAAACGCTAAATGACGCCGTATCGATCCAAATTGGAGCCAAAACGCCGCTGGACAGTGACGAAATCGCACGGAAGAGACACTCTGAGATCTAGACACGCGAGATCTAACCAAAACAGATTTAAAGGGACTTAGATCGGTCTTAAAGCAACCAAAAACAACAGAAAAAGAGCTTAACCACGAGTTTCTTGCCACACGAAAGGTGAATCGCACAAATCCTCGCGTGGGTTTTGATTTTCAGCAAGAACTGACCAGAGAGGGGAGGCGGCTGCTCGAGCTACACAAAGGCGGCGCGACTCAGTCATCGACGATGGCGCGGGGAGAGAACTCGCGCAAAGGGTGGTGCTTCGAGCTGACCATGACAGCATCGATTGCTTCGCAGAGGCAACCCAACACGAGGGGAGAGAGACGACGAAGAGACGGGGAGAGAGAGAACTCCCACGGCGGCGGACGAGACTGCTGCGACGGCGCGACTCGAATAGCGGCGGTGCGACGAGGAAGGTTGGCGGCTGGAGGGCGGGCGGTGTTGAAGCAAAAAGGAAGGGGGGGTCTTCCCACGCAAGAGAGAAAAGATGGAGAAAGAGAGAGAGCTTCTAGGGTTTTTTTTTTCTATTTCCTTTTCTCTTTTCTTAATTCTTTAATAAAAAAACCCAATAATAAGATTCTAAGAATAGGACTCCAACTAAACCCCTTTGATTAGCATAAACTTTTCAACACTTAGCTTTTCTTGCAACCAACATTGGCTTTAAAAATATATCAAGCCTAAGGGGGGGATTTAATTTATGTAACGCTCATATCCCGAGAACAAATGTCCAATGTCTTGGTATTAAATTATAAATCCATATCAAAAGCCCAAATAATAAATATATTTTCATTCGACTTTATCCATGGAATTTAAATAACACCCAAAAAGCATGGGGCGTTACATTCTCCCCACCTTAAAAGCTTTCGTCCTCGAAAGACTATCGCTCGAACAATTCCAACTGCTTTCCCAAAAACACCTTCTGCTTTACGGTTCAACCAAAACACTTCCATCCAAACAAAGGTCTTGCTTCTCAAAACCTTTGCTTTATTGGCTAGGATCTAGACAAGCTTCTCCACATACGTCAAGTCCTCGATCACGACAAGGGTTCAAGATTCAACACATGCGAAGGATCACACACGAATTTCCGCAACATGGACACATAGAACACATCATGCACAGTCGACATGGTCGGTGATAATGTCAACCTGTAAGCAACAGGCTCGATGTGCTCCAAGCTCTTACAAGGTCCAATGAACCCAGGTTAAGCTTCCCCTTTTAACAAGCGAAGAATCCTTTTCCAATGGCATCACGTGCAAGAACACACGATCTCCATCTCTGAACTCCAGATTCTCGAAAGTTGCTCGCCTAACCACACTGGTTGACTGGCCTTGACTCCAACTCATGCTCCACAAGGCACTTAGCACCAGAGGCTTTTTGCTCATCAAGCCACTTTTCTCAAGAATCCCAAAGCTTAAAACTAGGGCACAAGCACAAGAGGAATAGTTGTTGTGTATGCATAACAACAACTCTCGAGACAAGTTGTGCCGATCACACAACGCTTGAGGCAAAGCTTGCTTACGAGCAACCTGACTTCACACTCCAAGAATTCAAACGGCCTAACAAAACCGAACTCAAGCTTTGACCTTGCACGACCCACAATGAACTTCTATTCGCTGATGCTACTAACACCACATAGGTTGCCAATGCCCGCTTAAACCTTGAGCTAGACACTTTACAACCCACCATCAACGACTTAAGCACAACTCCAACCTGCAGGAAGCTTCATCAGCGACTTCACCAACTGTAAACACACTTAGTTGGTAAGTTCAACCACCAACTTCAAACAAGCATCACTGAAGAAGGAAACAACTACTTCGAAACGGCTTCCACTGCGCCAACTCACCTTTTCAAACCATCCCTTCAATTTGGTTTGGGAACTTGTAGATCCACCTGATGGGGTAAAACCCATAGGGTGTAAATGGATCTATAAGAGAAAGAGAGACGCTGCTGGGAAGGTACAGACCTTCAAAGCACGACTTGTAGCGAAGGGTTACACCCAAAGGGAAGGAATTGATTATGAAGAAACTTTTTCCCCTGTTGCTATGTTAAAGTCAATAAGAATTCTCTTATCCATAGCCACATATTACGACTATGAAATATGGCAGATGGATGTCAAAACTTCTTTTCTGAATGGCGAACTTGAAGAGAATATCTTTATGTCTCAACCCGAGGGGTTCGTATCTCAAGGTCAGGAGCAAAAAGTTTGCAAACTGAATCGATCCATTTATGGATTGAAATAGGCCTCCAGATCTTGGAATATGAGATTTGATACAGTGATCAAGTCTTACGGTTTTGACCAAAACCTTGATGAACCTTGTGTGTACAAGAAAATCATCAAGAATAAAGTAGCTTTCTTGATACTATATGTGGACGATATCCTACTTATAGGAAATAACGTAGGATACCTTACTGAAGTGAAAAACTGGCTAGCAACCCAATTCCAAATGAAAGATTTGGGAGAGGCACAGTTTGTTCTTGGCATCCAGATAATCAGGAACCGCAAGAACAAAACGCTAGCTCTATCTCAAGCAACGTATATCGACAAGATGTTGGCTCGATATTCGATGCAGAACTCCAAAAAGGGATTGTTACCCTTTAGGCATGGAGTTCACTTGTCCAAGGAACAATGTCCTAAGACACCTCAAGAAATTGAGGATATGAGACGTATTCCCTATGCCTCAGCGGTAGGCAGTTTGATGTATGCAATGCTCTGTACAAGACCAGACATTTGCTAGCAGTGGGAATAGTCAGTAGGTACCAGTCCAATCCAGGGTTGGACCACTGGACAGCGGTTAAAATCATCCTCAAGTATCTTCGGAGAACGAGGGACTACATGCTGGTGTATGGATCTAAGGATCTGATCCTTACTGGATACACCGATTCTGACTTCCAAACTGATAAAGATTCCAGGAAGTCTACGTCAGGGTCAATCTTTACCCTAAACGGGGGAGCAGTAGTTTGACGAAGCATCAAACAGGGATGCATCGCCGACTCAACTATGGAAGCAGAGTATGTCGCTGCTTGTGAGGCAGCTAAAGAAGCAATATGGCTAAGAAAGTTCCTAACGGATTTGGAAGTCGTTTCAAATATGAACTTGCCCATTACTTTATACTGTGACAACAGTGGGGCCGTAGCCAATTCAAAAGAACCTCGAAGCCACAAACGAGGAAAACACATAGAGAGGAAGTATCACCTGATTTGAGAGATTGTGCAGCGCAGAGATGTGATCGTCATAAAGATTGCTTCGGAGCACAACCTAGCTGACCCATTTACGAAGACTCTCTCGGCTAAAGTGTTCGAGAGTCATCTACATAGTTTAGGTCTACGAGATATGTATATAGTATAACCTAGGGCAAGTGGGAAATGTAATAGGGTGAAGTGTGCCCTAGTTTATTGTATTTGTAACATTTCCTTTGTAACGCCTACATTAGAGGTTTTTGATGAGAGGGCATTTTTGTAAATAACCCAAGTTTGGAGTTAGCCCTAAGTTACCTCTTTGTCTTTGAGCCACACGCAAGCAGCCTTTCTTTCTCCTCCTTCAGGTCAAAACCAACCTCAGCCACCTCCCCTGCAGCGTCTTTCTTCGGTCGGTCAGCGGCATTCTTCGTCTCCGACGTCGACAGCTCCTCCGACGAGTGTGGGATCACGGCGGCAGACGTCAACAGGCTACGGCGCTCGTGTTTGATGGGTATTTGCGACCGTTCGCGAGGTTTGAAGGTTGGGTTCGCACTTCTCTTCCCGATCTCTCTCTTAATCCTTCTCTCCCTCACTTTCAGTCTCTTTTCCCTATCCTCAGTTTAGTTTGAGCTTGGTGGTGGTTGACAACAGCGTTTTCTTTCTCGCGGCGTCTCCGTTAGGCGCGGTTCGCTTCATCCAGGACCGTATCTCGTTGTTTTCTGGCGTTTCGTTTCGTGGGTAAGTGGTTAGAAGTTGTTTCGTGGCTGAATATAGCGTTTCATCGAATACCCACTAACTTTTGGACGCGTTCAGCTAGCTCTTCTTTTAAATTCCGGCGGTTCAAGCAGTAAATCTTCGAGTTTCAACATCTTTGAGCAATTCCAGCTTTGGGTAAGAGCAATTAAACCAATCTTTGGTTGATTAAAGTGTTTTAGAGGAGTACCCATTAATATTAGCTATTGATTTCAAGGTCCCCACATCGTTTGAAGGCCCAATCGTCGAGTTGGAATGACTTTTAGAACTTGGACAACAAGCTTCGACTTTTTGCATCCTTAAATCAAGTTGTTCATGGGAATAATTATGAGAATTAGATGCCCCTAATTCTAACACCACTCTTGTGATTTTAGATTGAGTTGCTAGTGGCATGAGCGACGTCGCATTGAATTAGTTGGTTTGTGCATAAATCAAGTATCTTCCTCATTAAGGTAAGTAGCTTTTCGGATTCAAATTCCATGCTTTAGATTCATGGTATGGTAGTTGGAATTGTAAGTAGCCGTGGGATTTAATTCTATGCCTTTGACCCATGTGATAGAAAGGTTGCTAAGCTAGCATGGTTTGGATTTAAGTTTAAGTTTTGTCCTTGGTGTAAATAAGCATGTGTGGTATTAAGCATGAGAACTCTTATGGTTAATTAAAGCATGTGTTTTGCCTTTACTTGGATTAAGTACTTATGAGTTGTTTGGACATGATTACTATGCTTTTGGACCGCTCCACGATCGATGGTTGTTATGTAGCCTTTGGTTGGGTTTTCATGCTTTGGTTTATTTGTCTTTGGAATTTAACATGTTTGCTTGGGAAAGATTTAAGCGTTGACTTTACTTGTGGGTTTAAATAAGCATGATGTGTTTCGTTAGGAGACATGACGACTATATTAGAATCTTAAAGTTTATTGTGGCAACTTTTGGTTCACTTATAAGCATGTTTAGTTTAGTTAATGTATGATTTTCTCTGGATTTTTGTTTATGATATTGGAGGATGGGTTGGATGTCTGTTGGAGCTGTGGTTGAGTTTTGGTTGCGAGATCTGACTCGTTGTGACTATAGAAGTGTATTATCTCGTTTCCAGGTGAAAAGAAAATTTGGGTTACCCTATATGTATGCCGTTATGCTGTCGAATTTTTGGCAGAATTGCAGTGGCTATAGGGACTAAGTTAGAAATATGCCTTGGGTCGTGAGTTGCTTAATTAGCAGGCTGGCTAGTATTAGCCACAGGTTCTCCAAGCATGTCTTAGTAGGACCTTTAGAGAATCATATGTATGAATGAGAACAGACTTAGAACAGGGACCTTAATCATGTTTTAGGGCCTCAGGTAGACTTAAAGGATCCTTAAGTCTTACGTTAGCTAGAGTGTCTTTCCTTCCCCATCTCAGGGCTGGTAGAACTCAGTTTGTCAGGCACGTTATCGTGCGTTCTATCAGTTGACTGTTAGAGCCCAGCTTCAGGCACGTTATCGTGCGCTCTCTCAGTTCAGGACGGTGTTGAGCTTATGATCAGGCACATTGTTCGTGCGCCAGTTGGCACCAGGCATGTTTACATGCTTCAATTGCTCCACCGTATTTTTATGTTACATTCAGGGGTGTTGTGTTGGGATAGGTGTAGTTCTGCTAGAGGTGGCCAGCTAGTCTCTAGTTTACTTGCCTTACTCGACTGACCCACACAACACTCTAGTTGGCACAGTTTGGGGATAGGTAAACACCCTAGGCAGAACGTCTCACGTACTCAGTTATGGCCCTAGGGTTAGAAACCCGAATGAATGATTCCAATTAGGTCCCTATGATGTTAAAACCCAAACTCAAGTCTCATGCTATTAGATTTCATGTTATCAGATCTCATGCTTTCAGTTTTAGCCCTTAAGTGGGCTACTTATTGAATATATTCTTATATACTCACCCATGCTACATGAATTTCCTTTTCAGGTGGTACTTGATGAAATCAGGCGTGTGGCGTGGGCAGTGACTTGGCTAGGCTATGGGATGCAGCTGCAAATCACGTCCCTAGAAATCTAGGATTGAGTTCCTAGTTTCATACTTTCAAGTGTTTGTAACTTTCAATTTTGCGAAAATTGTCTATCGTGTTTTGACCATTCTGTTATTGTAAAATGATTTATGGTTTTGGGCCCAGATAATTAAATAAAAGTTTTTACTTGCAGTCTCTTTCGCTTTAAAATTTCAAATGTTTTACGTTTCCATGCACGTAGTAGCGACCCCTTGTATGTTTTTAATTCCTCTTTAGTTGGGTCGTTACATCCTTGCTTTGGTTATTTTAATGCATATAAATTCCACTCACTAGAGTTTTAGTGCAAGTGGGAGTTTGTTGGGTTTTATGCCCTAAAACTCGTAGATAGTAAATATAACATTTTGATGACTGTTTATAATAAAGAGTTATTTCCATTCAATAAAGTGTTATTGATTTTAAATGATTAGTATTGCCTAAATATAACCACAAATCCAATAAACTAAGAACCCATGACTATATTGTGTATACTTGAAGTTTATGTGTGACATAAGTATGGATCAAGTTCAAGTAAATAGTCTAAACGATCTATAGTATATGGATAAGGTTGGGTACCTTAATCCTAGGGACACTATTGGCGCGGCTCACTTTGTTCTTTAAAGACAGACGATGTGATCCTAATCGTTCATGTATAAGACATGTGAGTGAGGGCGTCCTATTCAAAGAGTTTGCATAGAGATCGGACCAGGAGATAAGTCACTTTCACTTTACAACACCGTTTACTGTTGAAACTGAACATCTCATACATATAACCTAGGTAACTCGATCTTAATCCTGAGCTAACTATGAACTCCTGTTTATTTAGGATTATCCTTTGATTTGCATGGGTGAGAGTGGCCAAACATCGCCGACTCAATAAGCCTACCATTTTGGGGATAAGACTAAATGGATAGCTGGGGACATAGCTTTGCAAGATGGAATTCACTGCTACCCGTTTTAAGGTTAGTAAAGGTTGTTCCCTTAAGTACTGACTCCGAGTCTTGAACAAGGGGCCCCGCCCTCTCATAACCTTGAGAGGGACTTGGTTCAGTGATTGTATTGCGAACTAGTTGTTCATTAGAGGATCAGTGGATCTTAAGGAACAAGATGTAACTATAGGGGTAAAACGGACATTTGACCTAGCTCTAGTTACGAACAACTGATAACTTGAAAATATCAAGTTATTAAGCGTCTAATTTAAGCTTATTGTGAGCCTCAAGAGAGTGAAAATACCCAAGTTTTAACTAATTTATATGCTAGATGCAGTAATATTGATTTTTTTGTATTAATGTGCTCATATTGATTATTATCTTTAAAAATCATACAAAACTGCACTAATTCTAATTTATTGTTGCATCAAGAAAAGTTTGGCCAATTATGCGCTAGAGCATGATGCGCTTGGGGCATGACATGCTGTAGCAGCTGGCGCAATGAAAAGTTTGTTGCTGTAGCAAGGGATGCTTGTTGCTGTAGCAATGGAAGCTTGATGTTGTAGCAGCTGGCGCATAGAAAGCTTGTTGCTGTAGCAAGGGATGTTTGTTGCTGTAGCAATGGAAAGCTTGTTGCTGTAGCAAGGGATGCTTGTTGATGCTACAACAAGTTTCTAGCAAAGCCACACATGCTTTGGCTCAAAGCAAGACATGCTTTGGCTCAAAGCAACATATGCTTTGGCTCCAAGCAATAAAGACTTATAAATAGGGGGGAGATGAAGAATCAAAAGCATCCACGGATCCAAGGATCCAAGTCTTTCTTAGAGTGTTTTGTTTTATTGTATGCTGTAGCATGAACTAATTTAGAGTTTTATGTTTTATTGTATGTTGTAGCATGAACTAATTTCTTTTTATCAAGGCTTAGCCTAGGCACCATGAGGCATTAAGATTATTTTTTGTATGCAATGCAATGAATCAATGATATTGATGCTTTCTACTTAGATGTGATAATTCTTTCATTACTAATATCCGTCTGATCAACCGATAGAGGTAGTAGCATGATAAATCTCGGAAGGGTAATGCATGTGGAAAAATCTAAGTAGAGCAAGATAATGCATTACATGTAGTCTGGTTGTGTTAGGAATAGCTCAGCCGCATAGGATATTTCATGAATGTGTTTGGGTTGCTTTAGGGATAATTCAACCGCTTGCAAGCATATAGAGAACTAATTAAACGCATGAATTAAGCAATAGGAATATTCTTAGTTCATCGCATGTGTAATACCGAAAAGGAATCACATGTTTATTTCTCGCTTAGGCATCAATATTATGTCGATTCATTGGCGCTACATTAATATCTTATCTGTCGCATGTGGTTGCTGCGGCGAAAGTCTTGATAGCTCATCATCCATCGTAACTTTTTATCGCATTAGTATTGCTTTTCTTTATCGTATGTTCGACCTGTCGCATCCATATTTTATTCTTATTACCCCAGCACAACATCATTAGAATAGGATTTAATTTGAGATATTTTCTCTACTCGCTCCTTCCCTGTGGATTCGACCCTGGAATACTCCAGGTATTACTTGGTAGTGCATAATTTATACTTGGATTAATGCACAACAACGATATATTCTTTAGTTAATTCAAGATAATTAGAAGCGATTAAATTTCCCTATCAAGTTTTTTTGGCGTCGTTGCCGGGGAAAGGCAACAAAAATCTATAATAAATTTTCTGATCTAACACTCCGTGTAATATTATCCACTGTGTTCCCTGTTGAGTCTTTTTCTCCAGGTAACCAGAAGTTGTATGCGTACCGCCCGACAAATCGATTTCGAAATAGATCCTGAAATTGATAGAACATATCACAGAAGAAGGAGAAATCGAAGATCTCGAAGGCAATCAGGAGTAATGGCAGCACCAAATCAGCCAAACAGACCATTGAATCCATACAGATGGCCGATTATAGGGCCAGAGGAATTAGAGACTATGCAGCTCCTGCAAATTGTAATTTCAATCCAGGGATAGTTCAGCCTACTCTCCTAGAAACAGAAAGGTTTGAACTAAAACCTGTTATGTTCCAAATGCTAACAGCTGCAGGGCAATTTGGAGGAAGTCCAGCAGAAGACCCACACTCTCACTTAAAGTCATTTTTGGATATTTGTAATAAATTTATTATTCCAGGAGTGACACATGAGCAATTGCAAGTTATTTTATTTCCTTATTCATTAAGAGATGCGGCGAAGGTGTGGCTAAATCAGCAACCAGCAAATTCTATCGCAACATGGAACGATCTGGCAGAAAAGTTCCTAGAGAAATACTTCCCACCCACCGCAAACTTCAGATTGAGGAAGGAAATAATGACATTCACGCAAATGGAGGATGAAACGTTGAGTGAAGCATGGGAACGATTCAAGAGCTTGCTACAAAGATGCCCGCACCATGGTTTACCATTATGTATTCAGCTAGAGACCTTCTATGTAGGTCTCAACAAGAATTCGCAAGTTTTGGTAGACTCATCCGCAAATGGGGCATTACTCAGAAAGACCTATGACGAAGCCCACGCAATCCTTGATCGAATTGCTCGCAATAATTATGAATGGGGATCAGTTGAAGACAAAAGGAAGCACCCAATGAAGACAAGTTCTGGAAGTTTTGAAGTGGACCCCATGACAACAGTTAACGCAAAGATCGATGCGCTAACCACACGAATGGACGAATTAGCTGCAAATCAAGCTCCTATTGTAGCGCATCTAGCTGCGTTAGGATGTGCCATCTGCGGCGGTAGCCACACATATGATCAGTGTCCATCAAATCCAGAATCATTTTTCTATGTGGGACCCCAAGGTAACGCACGAAATAATCTCTTTCCAAACGCCTACAATTTCGGTTGGGGAAATCATCCAAGTTTCTCATGGAGTGGTAATGTCGACGCATCTAAGCAACCGCCGAAGCAAGGGAGTAACAATTCTGGCCCTCAACTCTTTAACGCAAACAATGATCAAGTTTTGCAGGGACCATTTAAAGGAAACTTCCAGCATGGAAATTCTCATCGCATCTACAATGCAGGTGGTGGTGAATCTAACGCATCGTCCTCAAACTCATTAGAGATCATGCTGAAGGATTTTATGACTAGTCAACAGGAGTATATGGTAAAGAATGATGCGTTAGTGCGAAGCCAGGCCGCATCACTCAAAAATATTGAAGTTCAACTGGGGCAATTAGCATCAGAACTGAAGAACAGACCAGTAGGAACTCTTCCAAACAGCACTGAAGCGTCAAGAGGAAAAGAGCACTGCCATGCGTTAACCTTGTGCGATGGTAAACAAGTTCCAAGCAATACAACTACTCATGTGCCAGAAGATGCGGTAGTAAATTCAGAAGATCCAAAGAAGTGTCTTGAAGAACCCAATGCAGCTAAATCAAGCAAGGAAGGCGTTGTGAAGGAAAAAGAAGAAGAAAAGACAAAAGAGTCTGACGCATACAAGCCACCTATTCCCTTTCCGCAGTGCCTACAAAAAACGAATGATGACACGAACTTCAAGAAATTTCTAAACGTGCTGAAGCAGTTGCATATCAACATTCCCCTAATTGAGGCGCTTGAAAAAATTCCAAGCTACGCAAAGTTCTTAAAGGACATCCTTTCGAACAAGCGCCCGTGGAGAGAATTTGAGATCGTTGTGCTAACAAATGAGTGTAGCGCAATCCTCAGTAGCAAAATTCCCCCAAAATTAAAGGACCCAGGAAGCTTCACCATTCCATGCTCCATTGGTGGAATTGATGTGGGGAGAGCCCTATGCGACCTTGGCGCAAGCATTAACTTAATGCCCTTATCAGTATTCAAGCGCCTTGGTATTGGCGAAGCGCGTCCAACAACAGTCACTCTCCAGCTCGCAGATAGGTCGGTCGTACATCCAGAAGGAAAAATTGAAGATGTATTGGTTAAAGTAGATAAATTTATTTTTCCAACTGACTTTATCATTCTTGATTATGAAGCAGATAGAGAAGTCCCAATCATTTTGGGAAGACCTTTCTTGGCTACCGGACAAACTTCGATTGATGTGCAGAAAGGCAAGCTAACCATGCGGTTCAATGATGAACAAGTAACTTTTAATGCTTTCAGCTCATTAAAATTCCCTGATAAAGTAGAAGAGTGCAATGCGTTAGAAGAAAAAGTTGGGCATCCTAAAGAAAAAGTTGTGCCCAAACGGAAGGCGAAAAAAGGAAAAGGAGTTGAGTTGGGGAGTAACACATCAAAGAAAAAAATCTCATCGCGTCAAAACACAACTACGAATGGCGCTACTGCAGTAAAGGAAAAACACAAAAGCTGTCAACCTTTGTCTTGGATAGAATGCAAACTTCGAGGGAAAACCCAACATTGCAAGGTGTGGCAGAAAGTCCGACAGCGCAAATCAAGAATAAAATCTCATGAAGGAAAAGAGATGCAGTGGGACAATGCGCCCATCATCTTTTTGGACAACACATGAAGGAAGAGCATGTTGACGCCTCGAAGCATTAAAGTCACATCATTTTGAGGCAATTAAATCAGGGACGTATTCTATCTCTTTACTTTATGTCTGTTAGGAAGTTTATTTCTTGCAATTATTTATTTTCCAAAAGTAGAAGAAAGCCTTAGGTTTGGGTCTATGCGCTAGCTTCGAGTCATGAGTAGAGTGCATGCGTTACTGTTACATTTTGCATGTTTGGTATGGTTTCTCAATACGCTTGCTTTTAGTTCAGCATGTCTCTTTAGTGCTTAAATCTCCCATGAGTTGATTTGCATGCGTTTAATATTTGTTTAATGCGTTAAATTTCTGGGTTTTTCGTGCTGCAATAGTGCTATTGCATCAAATTGTTATTGCCCTGCCTCGCCTGCGTTTCCCCGGCGTTGCTTTACATAAACCTATGATGATAATATGCGCTAGAACTAACAACCAATTTTTCTTTGCTTAAGTTCTTCCTTGCCTTAGCTATTGATAAATGTCATTTTCTCCTTATTTAGATTTTTCTCAGAGTATCTTATGCTACATTACTTCTTCTCTACTAGCCAATGTGCCAAATCTACTTGTGTAATGTGACTAACGCATTCTTAGAAACTCTTCCCCTACCGCATAGTGCAAAACAAGTTTGGGGGTCCAATGAGGACATTGTCCATTTTAAGTTTGGGGGGGTGCATAGCGCATGTTTCTGTATTCCATAGTTGTTCAGCTTAGAAAGTAAAAAAAAAAAAAAAATGTTCCACTTTCTTGAAGGCGTTAGTAACCAGGGGCATTCATGACACCCATCGTTTGCGTTTGCATGAAAGCGCTGAAAAGAAATGAGCATGCCTCGGCAACCTGAAAGATGAGGCGCTCGTAGTTGGATGCTTTCATCACCAATGTTGGCAAGCCAGAACGAAGGCGCTACATCTAAAAGGATTCTCATATGAAAAAAAAAATTTGCTGGCAACGTGAGCGCTATGAGTAAACATTTTGAAAAAAAAAAAGCGTTAGTGCATCCAAGTTTTGATTTAGAAGTAAGCTAGTAAAGAGGAAGAAGTGTAGGAAGGAGAAATGAGAGAAATCCATATAAGTGAGAAAAAGGCATTTTGAGGTAGTAAAAGCAAAGTTGACCTTAGGTTTAGAAAGTTGGATGTTGGTATTTCGCGCTGCTGAGGTAAATGTTTGTAGAGTGCGCTAAGGAATTGTAGTGAGGCATGAGGCATTATGGCAATCTGAGAAGCAAAAAGTGTTGTTGCAGTATTGCTTGAGGACAAGCAATAATTTAAGTTTGGGGGTTTGATAACTTGAAAATATCAAGTTATTAAGCGTCTAATTTAAGCTTATTGTGAGCCTCAAGAGAGTGAAAATACCCAAGTTTTAACTAATTTATATGCTAGATGCAGTAATATTGATTTTTTGTATTAATGTGCTCATATTGATTATTATCTTTAAAAATCATACAAAACTGCACTAATTCTAATTTATTGTTGCATCAGGAAAAGTTTGGCCAATTATGCGCTAGAGCATGATGCGCTTGGGGCATGACATGCTGTAGTAGTTGGCGCAATGAAAAGTTTGTTGCTGTAGCAAGGGATGCTTGTTGCTGTAGCAATGGAAGCTTGATGTTGTAGCAGCTGGCGCATAGAAAGCTTGTTGCTGTAGCAAGGGATGTTTGTTGCTGTAGCAATGGAAAGCTTGTTGTTGTAGCAAGGGATGCTTGTTGATGCTATAGCAAGTTTCTAGCAAATCCACACATGCTTTGGCTCAAAGCAAGACATGCTTTGGCTCAAAGCAACAGATGCTTTGGCTCCAAGCAACACATGTTTTGGCTCCAAGCAATACATGCTTTGGCTCCAAGCAATAAAGACTTATAAATAGGGGGAGATGAAGAATCAAAAGCATCCAGGGATCCAAGGATCCAAGTCTTTCTTAGAGTGTTTTGTTTTATTGTATGCTGTAGCATGAACTAATTTAGAGTTTTATGTTTTATTGTATGTTGTAGCATGAACTAATTTCTTTTTATCAAGGCTTAGCCTAGGCGCCATGAGGCATTAAGATTATTTTTTGTATGCAATGCAATGAATCAATGATATTGATGCTTTCTACTTAGATGTGATAATTCTTTCATTACTAATATCCGTCTGATCAACCGATAGAGGTAGTAGCATGATAAATCTCGGAAGGGTAATGCATGTGGAAAAATCTAAGTAGAGCAAGATAATGCATTACATGTAGTCTGGTTGTGTTAGGAATAGCTCAGCCGCTTAGGATATTTCATGAATGTGTTTGGGTTGCTTTAGGGATAATTCAACCGCTTGCAAGCATATAGAGAACTAATTAAACGCATGAATTAAGCAATAGGAATATTCTTAGTTCATCGCATGTGTAATACCGAAAGGGAATCACATGTTTATTTCTCGCTTAGGCATCAATATTCTGTCGATTCATTGGCGCTACATTAATATCTTATCTGTCGCATGTGGTTGCTGCGGCGAAAGTCTTGATAACTCATCATCCATCGTATCTTTTTATAGCATTACTATTGCTTTTCTTTATCGTATGTTCGACCTGTCGCATCCATATTTTATTCTTATTACCCCAGCACAACATCATTAGAATAGGATTTAATTTGAGATATTTTCTCTACTCGCTCCTTCCCTGTGGATTCGACCCTGGAATACTCCAGGTATTACTTGGTAGTGCATAATTTATACTTGGATTAATGCACAACAACGATATATTCTTTAGTTAATTCAAGATAATTAGAAGCAATTAAATTTCCCTATCAACAACCAGTGAAGGGTCGACTTACTAATCATGGTTATCTAAAGTGGACAAGAAATATATCTACAGTGAGGGGAGTGCAGCTACGGGCTATAGTGGAGTGTCCCGGAAGCTAATGAACGATGAATGACTAGGTTAATGAGATTAATCGGTTATCATCATTTCGTTGGAGCCCATGATCTGTAGGTCCATTAGGTCCCTCTACTAGCTCAATAGGAATAAAACTTGGAACAATATGATAGGTTAATATCTGAAACGTTCAAATTCAGAAAAGGATACAAAAGTCGCTTATATACGATATTTAACGACATATTAGTTTGATTATGAATTAAATTTAAAATGAGAGTTGGATGTATTTAAATATGATTTAAATATTAAACACGTGAATAAAGATTCATGTTCGAGAAATTTCGTTGGGAGAAAAACCAAGATTGCAAGTATTAAATTAAATGATTTTATTTTTAGTTAAATAAAGTTTTATTTAAATAAAATCATAATTGAGTGGGATTGTTCAGATTTTATATTTAAAATTACAAATTTTGAATTTAAAAGAAATTCAAAAAATTGGTAATTTTTGGAGGTGGTGCTTAATGACCAATCACCTTAGATTAGCCTTCTTGCACCACCTAATCCATGACTCAAATCACTCCCAAATTGCTGTCAATATTTGGTGCAATTCTTGTGCATGATTTTCCTCTATATATAGAGGATGAGCTGATGAAAATGTGAGGATTTCTTCAACCTAAAATGCTGTCAAAATTCTCTCAAGAACGTCCATGTTCATACTCTCAAGCTTGCTTATACCCATAAGCTTTTCTTTCCAATTCCTATCAATTGAGGATCCCACAATCCGTACCAAGGTCTGAGGATAGTAGAGAAGATCCAAGTGGTTGTCCAAAATCCGTTTGTGTGAATTATAAAGCATCGGATTATACGAATTGGGAGCTTCAAGTGGTAGGTACCTTATTACTCTATTTTTGTTCTTATGGACAACATGTCTTCTAGGATTAAATTGATCAAATTGTGTGCCTAAGATCCAAAATTTCTTCCGCATGTGTGACATTAACACCTTCATGGAGCTAGTAGATCATCAAGGTATTCATTTCAAAGTTAATGGGAAAAGAATAAACCTTATTGGGGAAGAAGTTTAAGGGTTGAGGAAGCCCATGTGTCAGTTATTGATTTGGTATGACCTCTGTTCTTTTATCTTTTGTATATTAATCGGATTGTTATGTTTGAAATAAGAAAAAAAAAATAAATAATAAGAAAATTTTCAAGTTAAAAATAAAAAACAAAATACTAGGGCAAGAGGGAACTATGTCTAAGGAAAATCCTGTCTAAGAAAAGGTATTTAAGATGACCGTAGGGAACACCTTTTCTTGGGGATTTACCTAAGAGTTGAATTGGCCAAGGTATTTTAGACTTGAATTTTACTTGAAAAATTTTCATCCAAAATGAATAATGTTTAAGTATGTGAGCTTTTTGAAGAGTTTGTTATGTTTCAGATCTTTAAAGAAAGAAGAAAACAGAAAAGGAAGCAAAGAAAATGAAAAATAAAGAAGGCAGTGAGATTGGGAAAATGTGATCGCATTTCTTCCAGTTCATCTGGAAATGCTACTGCATTTTCCAGTTGACCTAGGGCAATGATGTCATTTAAATGATTGTCACGTGACCTAATTTTGAGAAACCTATAAAGAGAAACCTATAAATTTAAACTTCATTTGCATTCAAGTCAACCAACAACCATCCACATTCTCTCTTTGAACCGAGAAGACCCACGAGGAAACACCAGGAAGAACACTCCGAGCTCGTCGATTCCACCCAAGGTTACCCGTTCTCAGAGTATTCTGAATAACCCACGACCGAAACAAGCCAATCCATGTCGTGAGGAAGGTCTAAGCTTGCACATGCACGAAGAAAAACTTACAGGTTCTTTAAGAACCGTCGTGGAACAAAAATCCACGCCTAAACCTTCTTTGGCGGCAAGAATGTCAACCCCCACACGTGCTAATCCGAGTGTTTCTCGGCAAAGGGAAGAACAGACCCATCAATAACCCGCACCGCACGCAACAATCCGTGGAGAAACCATTGAAGAAACGATCCAAGGAGCTCAAAGGCGTGCAACGATTGAAGAAGAAGCAAAAAGTCGATGGGATCGAGAGCTTGAACTTCCATTCCCAATCGCCGACGATAGCTCAAAGTAAGGTGAATCTTCAACGGGTAAAGGTAAGGATGTTCTAACTAATTTTGATTCTTGTAGGGGTAAACCATTTGTGACCTATCATTCAAAGAAAAAGGGTGCAAAGAATTCAGCCAGTAAAACTGAAAGAGAGAAACCGTTGGCCATTCAGCCGCTAATGAAGGTAATGCAGACGGATGTTTTTGAGAAAATGATTCAGTCAGTCGTGGCCCAAGCAGTTGTTATTGCTGAAGGATACAGAGCTGAGCAAGAAGCTTTAGTGGACTTGAGGGTCGAAGGAGAAGAAGATGAAAAATCTTGGGAGAATATGATGCGCCAACAACAAATTTTAGAGGAAGCAAGGAGGAGAGATTTGGCTCTCCATGTTGAAATTCAGGAGCAGTTGAGGGAAATTCGGTGTATGCAAAGAGAAGAAGATTTGAGTAAGAAAAAAGATGTTGAAGATGAAGAGAAAAAAAAAAAGAAAATGAGAAAAAGAGAAAAGAGGAGGAAAGAAGAGTGAAAAGAGAAGAGGCCGAGAGGGCCAAGAGAGAAAAGAAAGATAGAATAGAAAAGAAGAGGAAGAGATTAAGAGGTTGGCAACTGAACTCCAACTCCTAGAGGAAGAAAAAGAGAGAAGACAAGCC
Source organism: Luffa aegyptiaca (assembly GCA_017139565.1). Classification (NCBI taxonomy): domain Eukaryota; kingdom Viridiplantae; phylum Streptophyta; class Magnoliopsida; order Cucurbitales; family Cucurbitaceae; genus Luffa; species Luffa aegyptiaca. The sequence goes on from CM029397.1 coordinate 10,282,578, forward strand.
TTTTTGGGAGGAGGAAATCTGAAGGAAAGAAGTTGAAGACTTTCTTGCAGCTTTTGAGCCCCTCCACAATACTCAAAATGAGGGGGAAGAGCAGCAAGACGGGAAAAACAAGGCCACTAGGTGTACATGTATCAATCAAATGAATTTCGTTAGGATGGGGCTCATCAATTTAATTAGGATCGATCTTATGATGAAACAATTGATTGCATTGATCAAATCCAATATCGATAAACCATTTTACCTATACTCATTAGATAAATCAAATTTTTCGTTCTTGAATGAGCGACTATGTGGATAAGAAGGGCTAGCTAAAGAAAGAAGAGAAGAAGAAAACGTAAGACATAATGCGGCTGCATTTGGACAACATTCTGAGAAAGGCAAGTTTGTTGCTGTGACGATCAGCAGAGTGATGCAGACCTCGATCCATTGTTCGAGTATGACACCAGAGGAACCTCGCCTGCTGCTTGGAATTCTTCTTCCAAGGAAAAAGAAGATGAGAAGAGAAATGATGAAAAAAAGGTCAGTGCATCCAGTGACAATGATACCGATTCAGATTCTAAGGTGAACGAGTTGGATGAGGATCGAATTCCAATTTCTTCAGCCTTGAGGAAAAAGAGAAGAAGAGAGCTTAAGGCTGAACGGAAGACAAATAATAAGAATGATCCGATTTTTGCAAAGAGACCGAGGACTAGGTTTATGGACGCCTCACCCGCTCAAGCCACTGCTGCACTCGCTCAAGCAACCACATCTCCGCCAAAGAATTTGTTTCCTGAAGTCTTTAAGGATGTGGACTGTTGGGTTTTATGCCCTAAAACTCGTAGATAGTAAATGAAACAAATTAATCGATCTCAATAAAGCGTTATTTGAGTAATTCAGTACTTTGGTTATTGAATAATTGAGTTTGCATTAATAAACCCTAAATCCAATAAACTAAGATCCAAGGTTGTTTAAATGAAACTTGAACTAGTATGTGGGGACATACGGGGATCGGTGTTCAAGTAACAACCTAAAAGGTCTATAGTATAGGGATAAGGTTGGGTACCTTATCCTGGTGACACTATGTGATACGGCCCACCTTGTATTCAATACAGATGCAATGATCCAAGGCATCCATGTTGGAGACATGCAGGTGGGGGTATCCTATGCAATGAGTTTGCATAAGACCGGACCGCGAAATAGTAACCACTAGATGTAACGTCGTTAACTAGTTTAGGTTTCTATTTCAATAGGATGACCTAGGTAACTCAATCTCAATCCTGAGTCTGTTATGAACCCCTTTCAGGAGGGATTGTCCTTAGATTTGTATGGGTGAGAGTGGCCAGTTCGCCGACTCAATAATCCTACCATTTCAGGGGCAAGACCGAATGGGGGCTGGGAACATACAGTACAAGATGGAATTCACTCCTTCCCCTATTGGGGTAATTAGTAGATGTGTGTTCCCTTAAGGGCTGATTCCGGGGCTTGAACAAAGGCGCGCCGTCCTCTCCTGGCCCGAGAGGAACTCTTGTTTAGTGGTTGGACCCTAAACAACTTGTTCATTAGAGGAATCAGTGGTACTTAAGGAACTAGAGGTAACCCAGGGGTAAAACGATAATTTGACCCAGCTGGTGTTACGAACACATGTGAAGGATTGACTTACTGCTTGGTCGATATCCGTGGACACATAAATATTCTACAGTGAGAAGAGTGCAGCTGTGGGTCTTTAGTGGAGTGACCCACAGTTAACGAATGTTGACTAAACTTGGTTAATGAGTTTGGCCAATTAGTCTCGTATCGTTGGAGCTTCTGATCTGTAGGTCCATTAGGTCCCACTGGTAGCTCGTAAAGAGACTTGAGGCATTTAAGTATAAATTGTAAATTGAAAGTGTTCAATTTATTTGGGGAATCGTATAATGTATATTGATGCATTATAATATAAAGTTTATGAAACTTTATAATATAATTTTTGAATTAATTTCAAAAATTAATTCTTGAGAGAAAATATTTGAAAGAGTTCAAATAAATTTAATATGAATTGGATTCATATTAATTTTAATTTTAATAAAATCCCTAAGATTAAATATATGATATTTAATTGGATAAATTAATTAATTATGGAATTAAAATTAGAGACCTTTTCCTATTAGGAAAGAAAATATTTGAAAGAGTTCAAATAAATTTAATATGAATTGGATTCATATTAATTTTAATTTTAATAAAATCCCTAAGATTAAATATATGATATTTAATTAGGGAAATTAATTAATTATTTATTAAAATTAGAGACCTTTTCCTATTAGGAAAAAGGTCTTGGCCTTTACCTATAAATAGGACCCCTGGGGTGGGGTGAAAGGCATCCCATTCATTCTCCTACTCTCAGATAATTCCCCTCAAGGCTTTCTCTAGACTCCCACTAATCTCCTGCCTCTAGAAGTCTTAGAGTCATACCGGTGTAGCCATAGTGGTGGTGTTCGCACTAGTTCGTGATTAATTCACAAGCAGTTGGTGAATTTAATCTGAGTCGTCAACGAGAGTAAGTAATTTGTTACTATATAAATTAGATTTAGATCTAATATTTTTGTATGCTTAGCCTTAATATAAATCTAGAATAGTTCTAAGTTTATTGCCAATGTATTGGTATTTTAGATTAAACAAAATTAATTACAAATCTGTCCCAATCACGCTTCCGCTTTACGGAATTACGGAATTCCAATCCTTCAGTGGACTTCAAAGCTAGAAGAGAAGTCATGAAGAAAATAGACTTCTTGAACGAGAAGGGATTCTCATACAGGGCCGGTAACCTGCCAGAGTTCATAACGAAGGTGATCTCTTAGTACAAGTGGTAGGAACTTTTTGCTCACCCTCAGGAGGTCGTGGTGCCTCTAGTACATGAATTTTATGGAGGTTTGAGGGAAGAGATCCTTAGCTTGTCTGTGGTGCGAGGAAAAATGGTGAGTTTCTCTTCTATGGATATCAATAGGATATATCGGGTCAAAGCACCTTTAACCCCAGGGGAAACGATGCAATAAAGAACCCTACGACCAAGCAACTGAAAGAAGCACTCAAGATAGTGGCCAGAAAAGAAGTGCAATGGAAGGAGTCATAGACAAAACTGAAGTCCTTGGTGCCAAGTGACTTAAAGCCTGAACCGGCAGTATGGCTACAGTTTATCAAGAACCGTCCGATGTTGACTGCCCATGATAACACTATTTCTGTGGAGAGGGTCATGCTTCTCTCCAGTATGATGAAGAGTTTGGAGCTGAACATTGACAACATAATTCGTGAGGAGATTCTCTCTTGTGGGAGAAAGAAAGCAGGTGACGTGTGTGCGCTGCTAGCACCTCTAAGTGCAAGTTGTTGAGTTTTATGCCCTAAAACTCGTAGATAGTAAATGTAACAATTGACCAAACATAAATAAAATATTATTTGATGGTTTTTCAATAAAGAGTTATTGTCTATATTATGTATTTCTTGCCTAAATAACCCTAATCCAATAAACTAAACATCCTAGGTTGTGGGATGAGTCTTGGACTGTATGCGGAGATATACGGGGATCACTATTCAAGAGACAACCTGAAGGGACTATAGTATAGGGATAAGGTTGGGTACCTTATCCTGGTGACACTATGGATACGACCTACTTTGTATTTGATACAAACACAATGATCCAACGCATTCGTGTAGGGGACATACGAGTGAGGGTATCCTATGCAATGAGTTTTCATAAGACCGAACCGCGAAATAGTAACCACTAGCTGTAACACCGTTAACTAGTTAGGTTTCTATTTCACTAAGATGACCTAGGCAACTTAGTCTTAATCCTAAGTGGGTTATGGACTCCTGTTCACGAGGGATCGTCCTTTGATTTGTATGGGTGAGAGTGGTCAATACGTCGACTCAATAAGCCTATCATTTTGGGGACAAGACCAAGTGGGGAGTTGGGAACATAATCACACAAGAAGGAATTCACTTCTTCCCGACTTTAGGGAAGTAGATGAGTGTTCCCTTAAGTGGTGTCTCCAAGTCTTGAACAAAGGGTCCTACCCTCTCACTGGCCCAAGAGGGGTCTCTGTTTGGTGGTTGGACCACAAAGAGGTTGTTCATTAGAGGAGCACTAGTACTTAAGGAGGTAGAGGTGACCCAGAAACGGTAATTTGACCCAGTTGGAGTTACGAACATACATGAAGGACTAACTTGCTGTTTTTGGTTTATATCCGTGGACACAGAATTATGTCTGCAGTCAGAAGAGTGCAGCTGTGGATCTTTAGTGGAGTGTACCCATAGTTAACGAAAATTGATTAATTGGTTAATGAGTTTAGCCAATTAATCTCATATCGTTGGAGCTCCTGATCTGTAGGTCCATTAGGTCCCACTGGTAGCTCGTAAAGAGACTTAAGGTAATTAAGTATTAATTGTAAATTGAAAGTGTTCAATTTATTTAGGAGAATCATATAATGTATGATGATACATTATAATATAAAGTTTATGTGAAACTTTATAATATAATTTTGAATTAATTTCAAAATTATTTTTGAGAGAAATAAATATTTGAAAGAGTTCAAATATTGATATGAATTGGATTCATATTAATAATATAATTTAATAAAATGCCTAAAATTATATATATGATTTTTAATTGGGTAATTAATTAATTATAGAACTAATTAATTATTTATTAAATTAAATAAGAATAAAATATTATATTTTATTTGATTTTATTCATGGTCTTTTCCTATAAATAGGACCCCTGGGCTAGGGGTGAAGGATCTCATTCATTCTCTTGCTCTCAGAGAACTCCCCTAAAGGCTTCCTAGACTCCCACCAATGTCCTGCCTCCAGAAGTCTCAGAGATATACCGGTGTAGCCATAGTGGTGGTGTTCGCAAGACTTGGAGAAGAATTTCCAGTGAAGATCAAGGTTCGTGGTTGTTGTATTTTCAAGAGAAGATTCAAAGGTTTGGTGAAACCGTCAAGACTTCAACGAGAGTAAGTCTTTGTAGATCCTTCTCTACAGTCTGCATGGTAAAATAATGATTTTATCTTCACTGTCCAGCATGCTTTTACCTTCTATTTACAACAGTTTATCATTCATAAACGTTGTATTTTTGTCGTTGTATTGGTATTTTATATCTAGATTAAAATACAGTCAAGGTCCTCTAATTATCTTCCGCTGCGCTAGGGATTTCACCCCTACACAAGTACACTATCAAGTAATAAAGTGGAGAGTACTCCGGATATCGAACCCAAAGGAGATGGTGACTAGTTGAAAAACACTTTTACAATTTGAGAAAGCAAGAACCTCCTCTAAGTTTGCAACCGAGGATGGTAACAAAAGAAATAATTTGATTGTTGTTTTTTGTTGGATAAAAGCAAAGTAAAGAAAGGAATCAAATAAAACAATTAAAGATATATAAGATAAGACAGGGAATTCACATAAGCATCAACCAAGAGCTTCAAATGCGTCCACCTTTGCACTAACAACTCACTCAGGCAATGCAAATGGCTAGAGAATACTATCTATTAGTGCCCATATAGACATGATGCAAATAGATTGCTACCAGCTTGTGCTCGCAAATGCCCTAACAACTTGATTGTGAGTTAAGTCCAACTCTTATTCAGCTACGCTGTAGGTGCCTTTAGAAGACTAAGCTCACTAGACATCTATTTCCAAGGTTAGCTAAAACATAGATAAGTATTGCACACAACTCCCAAAACTCCAGTGGTTCCAGTCCTATTTCTAAGATGCAAGAAACAAAGTCCTATTTTTAGGATCTTTTCCACTATTGTTTTTGCATACACGTGCATTTAACTCCAACCTTTCGGCCACCACCTAAACACAAACTATGCTAACTTAATTGATCAGTTTAAGCTAACAATGAAACCTAAACTTCAGCAAAAACAAAAAAAATGCTAAGAGGAAGAAGCAAGGTTGCCTTTGCATTGGTGGGGCTTTCTTCTACTCAAGGAATCCACATATTTGAACTCCCAAGAAGAAGCTTAGCTCATTGAGGAAAATAAAGTGCAAAACATAAAATAAAAGGTACACAAATTGAAGAAATAAATTGCATTCATATTGATAATCGAAAAGTACATAAAAGAATGAACTTACAACTGAAACTTAAACAAAACGGAAAGTAAAACAACTTACAATGAAAATAAAACAGAAAGTAAAGCACTCTAGACTCAACTAAGGTTCTTTCTCCTCTCTATCTAACTTGCTCTTGCCTTTTTCAAGGGGGGACAAGTCTTTCTCTTCTTCTTCTTTCGAATGGAAGAGCCGACAGAGGCTAGAAGAACCAAAACTCAGATTGGTTACACGATTAGAAGAAAAAAAAATGTAAAAACTATCCTAGGACAAGAATTCGAGCTCCTTTTGCTTCTTGCACCTTGGTCGCCTTATATAGACCTTGGAAGTTAGAGTTAGCATCCGAGATAAGTGTGAAAAGTCCCTTAAGAGTGAAAATTGATAGCTCACAAAATGAGCTAGTTTTTCCTATGTTTATTTGTTAGTCTTTGAGAATAATTTTGCCAAAATCATACTTGTTTGTGCTCTTTTTGTAGGAATTGAATATTAAAGATGAATTGGAGCATTGGGAAGATGTTCGAGTGTTCTAGACCTAAAAAGGGGGCAAAAGAATTAAAGAAGATGTTGAAGAAGTGCTGCAGCAGCCAGCTAAACCGAGAGCTCAGCGTCGAGACGCTGCTGCAGATGCTTTATCCCAGTCGAAGACCCGAGGGCACAACGGCTTGACGCTGTGCCGCCAGCGTCTCGATGTTGGCCAATTTTCCCTAATCTATTTGAGGCGGCAAAGGGGTAGCGTCGAGACACTGTCCCTAGCATCTCGACGCTGCCCAGATTTTCACTATAAATAGAATGCTATTTGCTACGGCCAAGGGGAGTTCATTTGGTGAGATCTTAGCCCTAATTCTGACTAGAGACCTCTTGTGGGAGCTTGAGCAAGGACCATGAGCAGAATTCAAGCTAGAACGCGGGGAGACCGTGACGGGAACGTGTGGTTTCAACGATTCAAGTTTTATCCCTTTCTTTTCCTTTTATCTAGTTGTTGTTATGGCTTTTCTTTCAATTATTGTTTGTAGTTCCAAGACTATGAATAGCTAATTTGAATGCCTTAGGGATTGATGTAGTCTTTTAGATTGTTGGATTGATTTATGGGATGATTGTGCCTCTATTTGATTCATGCAATTATATTCCTAATGTTTTCAGTTGATTGGCCATTGATTGAATGATGTTGTGTTGAATCTTGCTGTGGAGAGGGGGTTTAGCTTAGATCTTCATTGCATGACTGAAGTAAAACTCTAAGATCGAGAGATTTAGAATAACTTTAGAAGTTGTCAAAAGGACTAGACTTAAGGCCTTGCATGCTAATGAATTTAGATAGAGATATCGAGTTTATTATATGCATGAGAATCAATTATGCTTGGGAGAGATACCCGTGAGTTAAGTTTCCTTGACTTATAAAATAATTGCATGCAATAATTCATTCCCATTAATTAATCCTCAATCTAAATTGATGAAATCAACTCCCTAAGAATCTTCTCCATTTGAATTTCCACTCTATAATCTTGTTGCTTTAATTTGACCTTTCTGATTATGTTTAGATCTCTAAATAAAATTGAAGAGTACTTGCAGTAGTTAATTAGCTAGAAATCCAATCCATAGGACGACACTCGTTTAAACGAAAACACTAGATTAAAACTTGACCCATACACTTGCGATAGTGAATTTTCGCACATCAAAAATCCACGATCCTTGGAGATTGATGGGACTTGTCGAGGGTCCCGGCCAAATAAAATTTAGTTCCACGGCACTAAGCTACTTGCAGTAGTAGTGGCCGGGGTCGAACACAGGGAAGGGGATTCTAGCGGATCACAGGGGGGATTTTATAAATGAGCAAAAGGGAAAGGAAAACAAATGCAGAAATAGACCAGATAAGCAAAAGACAAACAAAATAGAAAACAACACTTGAAAGGTAAAAAATAACAGATGCAGGAAAGATCATTGGATTCAAGGGGTTCATTGGATTGATTGATTAGTTGGTTTCATTGCTTGCTCTAAAGGTTAATTTTACACTATTTTTATGAACCCGACATGCTTCTTGGTAGATCGAATTTTGCATCCTCCTTACCTGTGCTAACCAACTAATTAACCTGTTAGCCCACGTGATTAATTAATTGATTAACATAATATTGCGCCCGCTACTCCTCATGCTTTAGACCGCTAGCCCATGAATCTAATCTAACTAACCGAATTAATAACCCGTTAGCCCGCGTGATTATTTACCGAATTAGTTGCATTACGAACAAGGATCCAGAATTGTAAATTGAAATCAATAAAATAAATTCCTAGATTAATTTATCAACTTCTCCATGCTTTCTAGGTCCTATCAAGCGAGTTATGCAAGTTCGTATAGAAAAATGCAAAGGAATGATTCAAACCTAATGGCTATCTCAAATAACTAATATGATTGCCTAAGAAAGCATTCAAAGACAATGGTTTAAATGGGAAAACATGGATGAACAAAGAAAATAGTGCAGAATTATATAAGTTCCAACAAGCTCAACCAATAGAAACAATCAACACAATCCAACTACATCCCAAGAATTATTAGTTGGTTTCATTGCTTGCTCTAAAGGTTAATTTTACACTATTTTTATGAACCCGACATGCTTCTTGGTAGATCGAATTTTGCATCCTCCTTACCTGTGCTAACCAACTAATTAACCTGTTAGCCCGCGTGATTAATTAATTGATTAACATAATATTGCGCCCGCTACCCCTCATGCTTTAGACTGCTAGCCCATGAATCTAATCTAACTAACCGAATAAATAACCCGTTAGCCCGCGTGATTATTTACCGAATTAGTTGCATTACGAACAAGGATCCGGAATTGTAAATTGAAATCAATAAAACAAATTCCTAGATTAATTTATCAACTTCTCCATGCTTCCTAGGTCCTATCAAGCGAGTTATGCAAGTTCGTATAGAAAAATGCAAAGGAATGATTCAAACCTAATGGCTATCTCAAATAACTGTATGATTGCCTAAGAAAGCATTCAAAGACAATGGTTTAAATGGGAAAACATGGATGAACAAAGAAAATAGTGCAGAATTATATAAGTTCCAACAAGCTCAACCAATAGAAACAATCAACACAATCCAACTACATCCCAAGAATCCAATGAAAAGAGAATTAAGCTAGCATAATGGGAAGGAACAAGGCTAAACTAATCAAGAAATACATCCTAATCAGTCAAGGAATCAAAGAAATAAAGAAAGACACAAAGGAAACGTGCTGAATATAGAGAAAATCGAGAATTCTAACCTAACGGCAGACTAAACCGAAACCCTAAATTTATACTAAACGTCGCAGCGTTATGACGCCAGGCACGGCGTTTCGACGCCACGAACTTTGTACTTCGTGTCGAGTTCGCGTCGACGTCGAGACACTAGGGGCAGCATCTCGACGCCGACCCCTATCCAAGCCTTGCTGCCTTTTTTCTCGGTCTTGTCTCGTTCTTTCTCGGTATGGGGCTTCAACCTTCGATTTTTGGTGTAGTTATTCAGGCCGGCTTCAATCCACTTGGGTCTTTTCACCTTCTCGCCGTCCAAGAACATCTAGATGGCTCCAAAACTTCTTAATTGGCCCGAATTAACACCAATTTGTGTGGTTGGCTCCCAATATCACCTACGCTCAAAGTACCTGCAAATAAGACAATTAAAGCATAAAATTGCTCTAACAAGCCTAGATTAGAGGTAATAAAATAGCACGAATCAAGTGTTATCAGAGATTTGATACTAGATTTATGATTTTCGGATGATTCTGTGCAAATCCCGTGAATCTCGGAATTCTGTTGAAAAGCCCAGTTGCGACCGCAATTCGGGCGCAAATCTCTTCAGTGCATGCCTTGACAAATTTTTCTTCAGCTGGTGCTACTTTCCTTATCAGTTTGCGGGCGCAATTCAAACGCATTTTCCACATCTTCAAGACCAAATATGGGTGCAAATCTTCAACTTCAATTTTGCTCTGCTAACTTATTTCTCTACGTTTGTGGACGCATTTCCACCGCAAAATGGACCTCTGCACAAAAATATTAACTTTGATAAATTCTTACAAAAATACTCTCTTTTTCTACACTTTAAGCATAAATTCTATATATCTAAGATTTCTATCATGATCCTTAGACTTTTTCTATTTTGACTCTAAATGGTGTGATTTTAAGCACAAAGTCTTTGCTTTCCTAGCAATAACCCAAGTTTTTAAGGCTAAATAACGCACATAAATTAGCGTTATCAACAGGGAAGTTATTATTTGGGTCATTGATCACCCAACTGTGCCAAAGAGCTAAGATCGCTCCAAGAAAGGATGAGGAGCGACACTTTTACAAGCCTACCATTGACCTTCCATTGATAGGGAAGTTATAGCTCTACAACGCACAAAGGAATGACAAGTCATCCACTTCCCACTACTCCTTCACCAGGGCCAACACCCGCTTCACCTCCGCCATCCACTCCTATTTCAAGGCCTACACCATCGTCAGAGGCTCTTGGATTCGCTCTTAAGCAGTTAGACCGCATTGAAGACAGATTGAAGACATATTGGGTCTACGCTAAAGAGAGAGAGATGAAGCCATTAGAGAGTTCTATCTCTCTATTGCCCCAAGCATCGCTCCCGTTTTCCTTGACTATCCACCGAGCTTACTACCTAGAGACCCTACAGAATATGATGAAGAAGAAGATGGAGACGATTCCTCAAAGGAGGAATAAGGGAGTTTTTCTATTCCCTTTATGACTTTATATGCTTCGTTTAGATTTTTAGCATTTTGTTCATATTTTGTTAGTTGTTGTTTTTTACATTTTCTACATGTTAGTTTACTGTTTTTTAGTTAGTTTGCTTTCTAGTTTGTTTTGATTAGGTATTAGTTTGTTTAGTTTGACGTTTTGTGTTAGTTTAGTGATGGTTTGCTGCTAGTTTTAGTTAGAATGACTTTGTTTAAAGCTTTTTACAAAAAAAAATCTGCTTGCTGTCCAGTTTGGCCAAACTAGTGAATATTTGAAAAAACCAACTTTTATAAAACTTTTTGCTTGGAAAATGTTTTTGATAAATATGCTTTCATGTGTGTTTTCTTTAAGTCCTTTATGATGATAATTAGAGCATATTTCTATCTCAAAAGTGTCGCCGTCACAACCTATTTGTTTTTTAGTCATAGGCTTTCCTTTAGTCTTTTTCTCTACAGAATTTTCCTAAGTCTAAACTTCCTCATGTTTAACCTTTCTAACACACTAGGAGAGTTTAGCCTTGATGTTTTGAAAACAAAAAGCCTCATGTTAAGCCCATATCCCAAAAACAAAAGTCAATGAGTACATTACCTATCTTAAGTTTTTTTTTTTGGGGTGCTTATTTTGTAAGCTTTTTCTTTTGTAAGATTGCTGCTAAGAAGAATATGTGCTCTGATAGTTTTTATCCAAAAAAAAATCAGAAAACCGAGAGTTACTCTTCCTTTCTAGAGTTACTGAGTAACCAGAGGCATTCATGACACCCATGGTTTGCCACTGCATGAAAGGTTGACTTAGAGAAGTGAGTATTAGTCTAAGTTTGTGATCTTTGCTCGTAGCTAGATATCTCCACCACAAAGTGTCGATAAGCTAGAACGAAGGTAAAGGTGACGACGAAGATTCTCTTGGAAAAAGAAAAAGAAAGTTGAATAAAAGAGCTCTAGCAATCATACAAGTTTGGGGGAGATAGAAAAGAAAAGGAAAATACTCATGTATGTTCATTACCTCAAGTATAGTTTTCTTAACCAAGAGGATTACCTTAGGCTCTATGAATAGGAGTTAGGTAGTTTAAACATATTGGTTAGGATGGATTAGGGAGAGTTTTACTTTGAAAAAGAAAAGTAGAAATCCTCATGCCTAGAAGACTTAGAAGTTGTGATTGGGCACTAGAGTAGAAACCTCTCCTGAAAGGCAACTTTTTAGAAAACTATCTTGAGCAGCATGTTTACTTGATTTCGTATGGTTTATTTCCGACATTCTGATTTGCAATTATCTTTGATCTCTAACATTTTGATTTGCTATTGCTTGAGGACAAGGAATGAGTTAATTTTGGGGGTATGATAAGTGCCAAAAATATACCTATTTTGCCCCTTATTCTTAGCTTATTTCTTGTACAACTTGTATGTTTTTGGGTCAAATTACCTTATCCCGAGCCTAAAAAGTGTCAAAGTTGGTAAGTTGAGTCTTAGTAAGCCATGTTTGTTAAATCATGCATTTTTGTGCTTAAATGAACTAATTTGATATGATTTAGGAAAAACATAGGAAAACAGAGCAACAGTAGAAATGTGACTGCATTTCTAGGTAGAAACAGAAAAGTCTGAGTCCGTTGCGAATCGTTTTGAACGAGCTTTTCACGCACCTAACCAGTTGTTTTGACTCTGAAACTGACTAGGTGATAACTCTCCAAAAGGGAGTTATTTAGGCCTTAGTTTTATAGTGATTTGTGTGTCATTTGTGCTTAATAGGGTTGCTTTTAGATGAATATTATATGTTTTAACCCATTTGGAAGAATGGATGCTTTGGAAGTTATTTTGTGTAGAGTATATTGCTGAGCGACTTGAGGGAGCAAAATCTGTCATCTAGCAAAGCAGAGAGCAAAACTGCCACGTCACAGCTCGTTATCCATTTTAATGAACTGAAGTTAGTTGAGCTATTTTTGGATTTAAGAAGCAAGGAGAGCCATCCACGTGTACAGATTGACCTAATTTGGGCTTGCCTTCATTCTATAAAAGGGAAGAGCCGTCCAAGTCAAAAAAACATTCCACTTTTGGGAGAGATCATTTCTCATTTCCATCTTTGGGAGCCTAATAGAGGAGGAAAGATTGGAGACTTCAAGAAGACCATCAATTACGGATTTGACCAAGGGAATTAACCTTTTCTTGTAATTTCTTGTAATTATGGATGCACATACTCAGATTGTAGCGTGTGTTGTCATGAGCTTTATGAACTAAATTTACTTAGGTGTTGGTTAGGAGTAATGTAATTGTCGTGCTTAATTCTCTATGCAATATATGTTGATTTGAGCATCTTGATTAATTGTTGTGCATATTTATATTTTGTGCCCGCCTGACCAGCCGGTATGAATACCACTTCTTAGTTTCAGGGATGATTTGAGAAGTGTGTGGCATTTAATCACACTAGATCATTGTGTATTGGTGAACGCCAGTTGCTTAGTGCTTGATCGGTAGAGCGTCATTGGAGTTGAAACACATTCTAAAAAATCCAGAGTTCCGGGAGGATCCTGCTAATAAGACTGCAAGAGTTTTGCCTAATCAATAATATTACTAGAGCATCTTTTAAAACAATTACTAAAATCCTGACCAATGTCTGTTTCTAATATGTTTGCTTTATTTGTTTACTTTCTGTTCTGTCATTTCTTTTGCTTCAACATTATTTCAAAATCAATCATTTTAACCACTCTTGGAAACCATTAAAGAGTTATGCGAAATAGATAAAGTGAGAGCTATTCAGCCCCATGGATTCGATAGATACTTATTACTTGCTGCGGATTGTGTATGCTTGCACAGTGTTCTAAAGTCTATTTTTACTATATTTTTACCTACTCTGGAAACCCAACACTAGGCTACCTGCAAGCATCATTTTCGTGACTCCTCAATGACTCCCCACTCTATAAAAGGCCACAAATCGAAGGGAAATTGAAGCAGAATTCACTGGGAAGAAAGGGTGGTGATAGAACCCTAATTCAGACCCGTGTGTCGTGATGCCCGCAGTCCTTGCTAGAAGACAAAATTCTAACCCTAGTTAGACATCAAACCATCATGTTTTTAGAGATTTCACCCTATTCCCACCTTGTATAAGGAGATTAGAGTGTCGTGAGAACTCTAGAGGGATTGGATAAAGAGAAAAACCCTAATTTTAACTACTGCACATTATTTTCCAACATTCATTTTTGTTCATTATTTCTTGTATCTATCACTTATTATTCAATGAAAAGTTATTTGTTTACACTTTTATACATCATGCGTAGCTAAATTCCATTGAGGGGTTCGGTTTAGTGAAATTCCCTTGTGGATGAAGTAGCTTGAAAGTTGTTTGTTTGTTTAAGCTTTATTTATGCATGTCATTCTTTATTGATTGTCACTCTATCTTGTTAAGTTTAACTTGATCACTTAGACTTAGCATGCAATGTGAGTTCGTTACCGAGAGGGTCGAATAATATCGGTTTTCATAAAGGTGATATAGGAGTAAAGTCTAGACATAGGGTATTCGCTGTTATAGGGGATGATCGCTTATAACAACTATAGGGTTATAGGTTGCATGCATGAATCATATATGTCGTAGTCGAGTCACAGACATGTGCATAACAGTACTCGCTTAGATTTCTAACGGTTCTTGGGAGCAAGGCCAAATAGGAGTTAAACTTGACCCAATGCATAAATAGACTTAGGTTAAACAAGTTGTTATTAAAGTTATTCCTACTTGGGCGTTGAAGCTTAAACTGAATTCCTTGTTTTTATTATTGCATTTCTTAATCTTTATTATTTGCTTCGTTATTTTAAATATTTCTCAAAACTCAATCATTTTATTTGGTTACCTACCTTGCAATTTGAGAGCAGTTTCTTCTTCAAATATGTGTTTAATTAGTCCTTGTGAGATCGATACTTTGGAACACTCCATTGTTTTTATTACTACATGCGATAGTGTATACTTGCACTTAGCTTGACTGAAATCATCTTTAATTATTATTTTTCATCATATTTCCTAACCATCTTCAGTCAACATCGCATCAGAGGCCAACCCCCATGGGGGCCTTCAAGGCTTTAGTCGATCTCCTCAGATGGCCTTTGGCCAAGGCCCAATGGGTCTTTACATCACGGTTCTCATAACATCCCCCTTTTAGTCTCTGGGTTATATCGGGTCATGTGAAAATCGACCTTTTGGGCTTTTTTTGACCTCTAGGCCCATTTCTAGACTTAGGATCGTTAATGAACTCAATGTGAAGCCTAATTCATAATTTCACCCTCAACAAATTTTTTTAGAAATTATGCCAAATGGTTATTTAGGGCTCGTTTGGTAACGTTCTCGTTTCTTGTTTTCGTTTCTTCATTTTTAATAAAGAAAAATAGAATTTCATGACCCTAACACCTATACATTCAATAATAATAAACCTATATTCTTATTTATGTTTGGAAAAAATTGGAAACAAGAACAAAAAAGGAGAAACTAGTTTTAGTTGTTCCCAAAAGTTCTATACAAATTTTGGGAGTGTTTCTAAAAAATGAGAACAAGAAACATACATAGTTATTAAATGCTTATATATACTCCGTATATTTGTTCATCACCACCATTCATTTGTATATATACATACCTAGTATCTATGTATTTTTTCGAAGAAAAAAAAGTTGTATACAAAATATATCTCTCATATTATTAAATATACTCCTACAATTTAGGAAATATACATATTGGTATGATACAACTATACAAGTATTAGAAAAAAAAAAAAAAAAAAAAAAAAAAAAAAACCCTACTATTTTCCAAAAACTCTCTTCTTCGACAACTGTGCGACTACTCGTTGAGCTCCTCCCTGTAATGGTGTCAGTGATCAATTGTGCAAAACGTTGCTGGCAAAATCTAGCGATACTCACAGCGGTAAAGCAGCAGCATGAGGGTGATTGTTGGACTGGTGGTGTCCAGCGACGTGCGACTGCTACTGGTTCGAGTTTGCGGCGATGGAGGTGCTTTCGGTGGTGGCTAGTCGACGGGGCAAGCGACACATAAAGGGAGAGAAGATCAGAGAGGGAGGCCAAGAGAGAGACTATGAGGGAGGAAGGGAGGGAGGAAGAAGTTGGTTGTGTCACTCATTGGGAAAAAATAATGGTGAGTGATTTTAGGGATTTTTTGGAGAGTGGTTTTAGGAATCTTTTCAAAATAGAAAAGTGAATTAAGCGGGTTGGGAATTTTTGAAGTGGAAAAAATAAAATATGTTTTTCACTTTTATGATTTTTATTGTTTTCAAAATATAAAAATTATGGAAGGACATAAAAGTAATTAAATAACAACTAATGTAAAAATTCTAATCTCTTAGATTATTATTTACGTAAAAAATGATGGATTTGAACAAAAATAAAATATAGATCTCATGTATAGACTAACCATGTAGTTATCCTAAGATCGTTTTAGAGTGTCATCATTTTAATATATTATTGCACAACTTTGTCACATAAATATATAATATATTACAAATGGTAAATTAAGCAGTAAAGATTTTTTAATTTAAATATTAAAGCCTTTCTTTTTTCTCTTTTTTGTCTGTTTGTGTGTTCGTATTATTAATAATCCCTCCGCGTGAAACAGCCAAAACATTTATTTTCATTAATTTTACATATAGTCAAATATTTTGGAAATGTCAAATCATTTTGATATATATATTATAGACTAAACTGTAATTTACGCGCCAAGATTTAAATACTAAAACGTTTTCTTTTTATTATTATTATTATCCAATATTCATACAGTTCAAGCAATAAGTATTTTCTTTTAATACTTTTAGAATTTTTTTTTTCTTTTAATTATTTTAACAATTAAATACTTTTAGAATTTAATTGTTAAAATAATTGGAGAGTCATTGGTATTGGGTTTTGCCATGAAAAAGTGGGGAAAAAGAGATCCCAAAGATTAAGACAGACTCTGTAGTGTAGACAAAATAATGTAGTAAGAAAGAGACAGTAAAAAATGGGGAAAGAAAATAAATAATAAAAAATAAAAAGATGAAAAAGATGAAGCAAAAAGGTAGCTATAATTACAAAAGAAGAAACAAAATTTAGAATAAAATATGTTTTCTACAAAAACCTAAACCCAACAAGGACAGCTGCAAGGATATCCTTGCAATATTTTACTCTCTTTAATGGAAATTTGGAGGAAAGTTTTGATCAAGACTACATATTATTATCGTTCAACTGTGTTCACTTTAATACTTCAAATAAGGTTTACAAAATTATTGACGTCTCAATTCTATAGAAATATCAATAAAAACATCAAAGAAAATATCAATATTGATGAATAATTTTTGAAAGTATATAAATAAAAAAAAAATCTTAAATATTTAAATTAATAAACAAGTATTTTCCATCCTTGTAAATAAAATAAAACGCATTATTAATAGTTATATCTACATTAATGATATTTTGTTAATATTTTTGCATATTTGGTTATATGTTTATGGAAGAATGGAAATGTCGGTTCATCCTTTATATTGATATCAAATTCATATATGGATATTTAGAAATGGTGACATGTTGACAGAAATCTAATATTCATGGTGGGAGAGCCTTATTTGGTTTATTTTTAGACTAATTTTCTTAAAAAAAATGTTTAGTTAGTTTAAATTTGAAACTATTTGTAACTATACTTTTTAATTTTGTCTGAATATTAATTTAAAAGATTATTATTTTTGCCTTAAAGAGTATCTAATTTTCCTATGTCAATTGCATGAAATTTAAGTCCAAATTGATGTGTATTAGAGATTTGAATTTTCTAACTTTTTCTGTAGTAGATATCGTAACCACTCGAGTCATCCACATTTTGATTGTGACCTTAAAATATTTGGTCCTTTAACGTTTTAATTAATATCGTACCAATGCTTTAATGATCTCTGACTTTAAATAAATTTGTTGTTTTTAAAAAGGGTCAATTTAGGGTGGTTAACCATTTTCAAATAAGAAAACAATTTAAAAAGATTAGTCATGAAATAGTTTTTAGAAACAATTTTTAAAATAAACTAAAAAAACCCAGAAAACAGCCTTTGAAAAATAGTTACCCAACATGTTTTTTTTAAAAAAAAAAATCAAATAAAATAAGACAACTAGGCTAAACAAGATTTGAGGGTAGTAGGCTATTGGACTTAGAAATTTGGAAACAATAACCAAAGTCAAGTTAGTACATGAAGATCTTGAATTTGAGGTCTCATAACAGGAGACAAATCTTTGTACTATTCTTAGGCTGGATTATATATATTTGTTTAATGACAACTTGTTAGCTGTATTTTGCCTTTAATAATTTCATATCTTTTAGACTTTCAAAGTTTTTTATTTTTATTTCTGTGCAATATAGGATTTAGTGGTTCAAACTTTACCTTGAACATGTACTAGAGTGGTATCCATTATTTATTACTTTTGTAACATGTGGAGTGGGAGATTTGAACTTCTAATCTCCTTGTCGATGATACAAGTTTTATGTCAGTTGAACTATACTATTCTTATTGTACTCAATGAAAACTCGAAGAAAAAGTCGTTTATTAGTCTCTATAATTATATACTCAACACATCTTAATCTAACATTTCTCACAACAAAAATTTTTAGGATATTATTTTTTGGAATATTTCCTCAATATGAGGGTACAAGCATTTATTGTCATTATTATTATTATTATTATTATTATTTATTCCAACAACGTAACATATAGGGATGGAGATTCAAACATCTAACTTTTCGATCGAATATATAATGTCTTAACTAGTTGAGTTATGCTCAGGTTAGCTATTGTTTCTTCTACTACAAGATAATATCGCTATTTGTTGTTTTGTATTGGTTAAATTACAAATTTAGTTCCTAAACATTAAAAAAAGTGTCTAATAAGTCCTCGAGCCTTCATTTTTGTGTCTAATAGGTTTCTGAATTTTCAATTTTGTGTGGTTAATAGGTCTTTGACCTATTTGACTTTCTTTAAAAAAAAAAAAAAATCACAACCCTCTAGACACACAAAATTGAAAGTTTATGATTCTATTACACATAAAATTGAATTTTATATATATTGGCTAAACTTTCAAGAGTTCAAATGTTTTTAAAAAAAAAAATAAAAAGTTCAAATATGTTAAGGACCTACTAGACACAAAATTAAAAGTTTAAGAATCTATTAGACAGTTTTAAAGTTAAAAAATGCATTAGATATAAAATTGAAAAGTTGAGAGACCTATTATTAGACACTTTTTAAAGTTGAAAGTCCTTCTAAACACAACCTTAAAAGTTGAGACACTAAGCTGTAATTTAACCATTTTATTTAAACAATTCAAAGTATATATGATTTTGGAATTTCAGTTCCCATTTTTTAAATGGAGAGCTTCCAGTGGTTTTGGTCATACAGTAACTTACATGTTGAAAATATGTAGTAATAATAAAATATTATGATGTTTTTGTTGTTACATATCACACATTATTATTGAAATAACAAAAATCTATGTTAGTTTATAATAATAATAATAATAATAACAATAAACAAAGGCAACAGTTGAGAAGAAAAACAAAATATTATTAATTCTCTCTTCCCCTCATTCCACCATTTTCCATTTAAAACTGTTAAAGTGGTTGAAAGCTCAGCCATGAACAGAAACTCCAATATTTTCTCATAAAATCTCTCTCTCACCATTCACCAAACCCCTTCTTTAATTTTTCAACTTCAACACTACTAATTCCTTTTCTCTCTTGCAAAAGTTTTAATTAGTATGTTAGTTTTCTCAAGGAGGCAAGTGAATTGCTTTTTAATAATCTTCTTTTTGAGTCTTTCAAGTTTACAATATGAGGCTTTTGGAGTTAGAAAGTTGAAGGATCAGAAAGTGGAAGAAGAAGAAGACATGGAGGAGAAGAAAAGGTCTGATCATTTACCCAACAATTCTCAAGGCTTCTTTGCCACCTCAAATAGAGTTGTTCCATCTTGTCCAGACCCTCTTCACAACAGGTAGAAGATTTTTCCCTTCCAAAAACAAAAAAAAAAAAAAGTTTATTATTAATGATGAATTTGTATAAGGAATTGAATGGAAGTTTATAGTTGTTTTGTAACTTTCTTTTTTTTTTTTTTTTTGGAATATTATTGGTGCAATTGTTTGAACTTTTCATTGGCTTTTTGAGTAAAGTTTAGTGTATTGAAACACTTTTTAGTTTTAATATATGTTTTGTAAAAGTAGATTGATTAGAATATGATTGTGTTAGAGATAGAGTTTAGATATGATAATTAACAAGTGTTTATGGTTAGGAATGAGACAAATTTTAGCTGGTTTTTTGGAGCTCTGAGCAAGATATTGTGGTTGAATTTTTCTTGTTTGGCCTTTGTGCTGCTAATTGGGATTGAAGGATTTATGAGAATCTCTTATTTCATGTAATCAAATAATAGATCAAAGTAATTGCAATGAATTAAATTTTTTCTCTTTTTCCAATATGTTGTGGAAACTAAAGAATGAATCTTAGGGGGATTTTGTCGAAATGTTTCCTCCAAAATTTATTTTGTAAATACAGCATTTTTTTTTAATTATTAATCTTCACCCAAAAAAAAAAAAGTGTGTCAGCAGGATCAATTTTGATCAATTTTAGTTGATCTTTTCCAGTTGATTTTAGTCCGTTGACTGGTTAATAAGTTCGGTCTTTAAGATAATTGATTTTGTCCTTTTCTTTTTTTAACTAATATGTTCATAACATGGTACCATGAGACAATAATATATTTTTTTCCAAAAAAAAAAGCTCAAAACTATTATATAGGTGGTTACAAATTCAGAGTCAAATATTAATGCTTTGAAGTATGTCTTTTTTATATAATTATAAAAACAAAATACTCAATCCTATAAAAAAAATAATAAATATATATATAGGTTAAATAGAATTTTAGTGATACAGTTCCATAATTGTGTTTAATTGGTATTTAAATTAAAAAAAAATGTGTAATAGGTTTTAGCATTTCAAATTTGTTACCATTAAACACTTTTAAAAATTGGATTCTTATTAGACATTTTTTTGTCCAACCATAAAACTTTGATGGAAAAGATGGAATACGTGAAATGAATAGATTTTCTTTTTTAGTTCAACGTATTTGATTGAGAGTACATGCTTCCAATTGGCCATTGGATATGCGAAGTAACTTCGCATGAACTAAGATTAAGAATTGGCCATGTTTTATGATCATTACTATAATTATTTTTGTGGTGGTTCATGAAAATTGGCCATGTAAGATGAACTTCAGTACAGAAGATGGGTCTAAAAGATGATAACTTTATTTACCATATCAAATCAACTGCCCATACAAGGGGAACTGAAAGGAAAAAAAACCTTGAAGATATTCAATCAAGTCGAGAAATTCAATCGAAACTAACCGAAATAGATTGAAGCAAAAATGATACTCTACTATCGATCAAATAAAAATTATCATTTGATACCAAAATAGTTCTGAATAATTTCAGTAAGATTTGCGAACAGAAACTCCAAAATGGTAAACAAAATAGAAGAAATTGTTTTGCAGAAATTGATCTCTTTTCTTTCTAACTTCAATTTCCCGAGAAAATTATTGAAACCGACCGGCATAATGTGACCATCACTTCTCACGTATCGAACGATTATAAAAGTGATAGCTATATTGTACCGGCCGCATTCAATAGCGATATCTCATCTCAAACCTAATCTGAATTTTCTAAATAAGAGTTTCCAGACCATGTGGGAGTGGTCCAAGAATTTCATTATTGGAGTGAGCTTTGGGCTTGCTTGACAAGATTGAAAACGATTGCCAGCCCTGCAAAAGCCCAAGAAAATTAGTTTAGAATCCAAAGATACTCTAATTCATTGGAGTAATATTTTGAAGCAAACTTCAAAATATTTGTTGGGTTCAGTTCATAATAACAATTCAATACTCATTCTTTAAAACCTTTTCAATGTCATATCAAACTCAAAGATGATTGCCAAACTTTTCTAAATGGCAAAAGTGAAAAAGAGAACAAACCCAGATCAGAAAATTCAATTTATAAGTGGTTTTATAGAGTATACAAATGATAAAACAAAAGTAGGTTTCAAAAGATGCATAAACAGCCACAACCATGTGTATTAGTGTTAAAGATAATTTGATACCCACCAAAAAGATAATTTGAAGTTCCAACAATATTGTGAGCAATTTCCTTTCCTTGAGTCAGAAAATTTATAAATCAAAGGGGAGAAAAGAAAAATATGCAATTAGGCCTTCGATTTCTTCCCTTTGGCATCGCTGGTCGTAGGTTTCGCCTTGAAGGGTAGAAAAGTCTTTCCACCCATAAATGGTTGTAGAACTTCTGGTATCTCAACCCCATCTTCTTTCTGGTAGTTCTCAA
Source organism: Luffa aegyptiaca (assembly GCA_017139565.1). NCBI lineage: Eukaryota > Viridiplantae > Streptophyta > Magnoliopsida > Cucurbitales > Cucurbitaceae > Luffa > Luffa aegyptiaca. Next base: position 10,304,709 of record CM029397.1, read on the forward strand.
GAATGCAGCACAAAGTCCTTTCTGTTGCTGTGAGTGTAGAATTCAGCAAGTGCACATATTGCTTCGTCTGCTCGTTGCTCTGCAGTTGCACAGTAGAAACAAAATAGCAGTTCAACATTTAGGAAGGAAAAAAAGAGTCATAATATGTTTGCTTCTCCAACTTGTAACTATTTAGTCTATATACTTTAAAAATTCATAATAAATCTCTAAGGCCCCCATTTAATTGTTTTCTCCCAATTTCCTTACAATGGTTTTTGTATTTGTTAAGGACCCATTTGAATTCCTCCAAATTCAAAAAACAAAAACAAGTTTTTGAAAACACTTTTTTTTAGTTTTCAAAACTTGACTTGGTTTTTGAAAACATAGGAAGAATGTAGATAACAAAACAAAAAAACTTAGAGGTGAAAGTGATGTTTATAAGCTTAATTTTCAAAAACCAAAAATCAAATGGTTAGAAAACAAGGCCTAAACTTTCAACGTTGTGTCTATCTAATTCTTGTAATTGACGAAGTTTCTAATGGTTCTATAAACCAATCAACTTAATTTTGTGCCTAATAGATCCCTGATGGATCCGTGATGTTAAAACAGTCAATTCAGTGTTTATGTGGCACGTTGACTCTATTATAAGTGTTTAGTGTTTAGTGTGAATTGATTTTAGGTTGGTTTTGATATTGTGCATAAGCATTAAACTTAAATCAGGTTTAGATCTTATGTGGCATAGGCATTAAACCGTACACATTATTGATAGAGAATTATTAAATACTTGTTAGAAACCTATTAAAAAGTTAGCACCGCCAGACTCAACAATCTTAATGGCAAAACCCTCCATTCAGAAGTAACAAAAAAAGAACTAACCTTTTTCTGTCCATATCGGATCTCTAACCTTCTGGATTGATAATCAGTGCAATTTGAACAGGATACTAACTCCCTGTAAGTCTGAGATGCAGGAAACCATGCTTCCAAATCGTATTTCTTGGCAGCTGCATCATTTAATGCACCAGAAACTATAGCCACAATTTGGTATGGGATATTTAACTGCCAAAACATATGATCTCACATCAGACAGAGAATGCAACTAATCTTTCTGTTTTTTTAAATGGAAAACCATGCTTTTACTGAGAATTAAAGGAATACAGAAAAAACAAAAGAACATGCAAAAAGACAACATAAAAGAAACAAATGAAAACTTAAACCATACAAAAAAAAGGCTCCCTATCCAAAGAAGAGCTAATGGATAATTTACATATTAAAAAAACCCTTAAAAGGCGGGCAAAAGATAAAACCTCTTCCCAAGATCACTCAACCCCTCAAAAATAACACTATTTCTCTCCAGCAAAATGACTCAAAATAGCCAAAAAAAAACCAGCTTGCCAACTTGGAAACCATAGACGCATAAGAAATCGCCAATAAAAGGAATTCGGGTTACCGTCTTGTAGAAGTCCTCTGAATTTTTAATCATCTCTTCATGCATCTCCCACGAATCATTACCATTCGGGCTGGTGATACAAAATTGCTCTACTTTCTCGAATTGGTGGACTCGGAAAATTCCAAGAGTATCTCGGCCGTGGGAACCGGCTTCTTTGCGGAAGCAGGATGAATATCCAGCATATCTGAATAGAACAAAAGGAATGGTAAATTTTAAAAAAAAAATGCTTTCTTAGAGAGCCAGAGGGTGGACAGGCTTTCAATGAGTTGCAAGAACCTTATAGGCAACTGGGAAGGATGAATCCAATCTTCAAGATGATATGAACAAAGTGGTTGTTCAGCAGTGGCAATTAGATACTTATCATCCCCCTCACCAGTAACCTAATGAACACCAATTATTTCATGGTCATATTTTGGCATGCTTCCACAGCCCAACACAGCAAAAAAGTGTTGTAGTAATGAACTGAGACCCCTTGTTCTGAAATATAGGTAAAAACAATACTTTCCAAAGAAAGAAAATCTTTTAGATTTTTTTTAAAAAAATAAAAAAAGTATAAGAGAGGATTTTACTTCACATGATTTGAAAAACAAGAAATGATTTTAAAATTGTTGTGTGGTTTAATATGAGAAGGATTTGAAATGAATTTGAATTAATTTGTTCAAATGTTTACTAGAAGAAAAACTCCGGATTAGTAATTGACTTTGAAATCCTGTAAAATCCAGCCCTTTTAGTCTAAAATTTGTTTAAAACAAGATTTCAAAATAATGAAGGAATTCCTTTCAAATCCATTAGGATTTTAAATTCCTTAAAATCCCGTCAACAAGCAGAGGGTAATAGCAGCAGACCTTATAAAGTTCTTCATCAAATTGTGCTAGTTGAGCACATCTAGCCATGATATCTTTTCTCATGAAGAAAGGAGTCTGCAGTGCTGTGTAACCCCTTTTCTCCAAAAAGTCAAGGCCATAATTTATCAAAGCTTGGTTCAAACGCACACCATCTCCTTTTAGGTAGTAGCCTCTACCTCCTGCTATTTCCGAACCTACATATTTCCATCACCTTGGAATTAGCTTAAAAGCTTAATTTTATGCATCTATGTTTTAAATTTTTATGGGGATGTAGAAAGCATAAACTAGAAGGATTTCAATGCAGTGACAATTGTGAAAATTAGGGAATATCATTGAAAAGCTGAAGGAAGAGTAACAATTGTAGAGTCTTATGTTTACACACAGTGGGGAACATCCCGAGCTGAAGGAAGGTACATAAAACCCTTCCAATTAACCAAAAGATCTATAATAATTTGTAAACAGAGTAAAATTTATTTGATCTAATCGAACATCCAGATATGTGATATTCAATCAATTCAATCTATAATTTGTAAACAAAGTAAAAATTAGGGCATGTATAAGAACCGTATCTCTAACTATCAAAAGAGAGAAATTTCATTGAAAGTGTGGTTGTTCCTTCTGATTCAATAATGACACAAAAAAGGCTCTAATGATCTACAACCATAATATCTCCTTTTCTATCCTAAATAGGTGACCCACCAAGAGAGAATATAGAATAAATTTCATTTAGATAAGGAGAGAGGCATACAAGAGAGGGCAAACAAAAGATTTCAGTGAGGAGATATAAATTTTATGGAAAAGGAATACAGCTAAACCAACATCCAAAATCTCAAGCTTGTCAGATTAGATGGTTCAGCTATTAACTTCTGAAACATTTACTATGCAGACATAAGACTCTACAATTGTTACTCTTCATTTTATCAATTTTTTCTGTAGAAATAAGGAATACGAACACAGCAACTTGTCAAAACAAAGAGATTATGAGTGATACAGATTTGAAGCAAAACCATAAGAGCGAAACACTTAGTGCCACAGTAAAATTGGTAGACGGCGTAAATCTTGTGTGTACAAATTTCACTACCTTTTTTGGTATCTGCAATTCCAAGAAGCTCAACTAGATCAACATGATTCTTTAGTTTTGGTTTTACCAGTTTCTCACCCCACGACCTGATTACAGCATTATTAGCCTACAAAATGTTGCCAGTTGTAATGTCAACAAAAAGAAAGCCGCTACCAAGAATAGAACGAACGCAGTGATGCAAAAAACCACACCTCATCATTGCTGACGGGAACAGAATCGTGCACAAGGTTTCCGATTATTTCCAATTTGGAATTCAACTGTTTTAGCACATCCTTTGCTTCAACATCTTTCTCTGCCGACAACTTTTTATTTTCTTCCGTATCTTTAATCTTCTCCGACGCATCCTCGCCAGCCTTCATCCCAAAAATTTTCAAAGTAAACAACAGAAGCACAGAAATTGAACCAAAATCATAAAATTTCACAAGACATAAAACTTAAATCTCTAAATCGGAGAGTAACAATTGCATAGACTTTGAAATTAACACCAGTTCCAAAATCAAATTTCTTGTAACCATTACAGAGAAGATAAGACATGGAATCTGATAATGCAGAAAAGAAAGCACAAATAATATCGAAGAAGAAAGATAGATGCGTTACTATTCTGAGCTGAGCAATCTGCTTGTTGATCTTGTTGAACTCCTTCCTGAGATTCTCAAGCTCAAATTGGCCTAAACAAATTCCGATTCCAAAAACAGTAAGAAAAAAGCAACCAAAAAAAAAAAAAAAGAAACGGTAGAAATGAAAGCGATGGAGAAGGACGGAGGATTACGCTGACGCCATTCCTTGTCAAGCTTAATGACTTCATCGACGAGTTCAACGTTGGCAAATCGGCGGCGTTGAGACTCACGGATGATTTCAGGATTGTTGCCCTTCTCTTCCCTGAACAAATTGATGTCCAACATCTCTTTCTCTTCTCTCTATCCGCCACTGAAAATTCCCCTTCCCACTGCACAACAAAGAAGCTCCAAAAACTGCAATCTAGAGAGAGAGAAATAAAGCTTTAACCTGCAAAACCCTAAACCTGAGAATATACCATTGGCCAATAGTGAATCAGGACCGGTTCGGTCGGTTCAGAACCGGACCAATGTCCATGTCTGGACAAAACCGGTTTCCATCCGTTGGCTCCAATGTTGATATCGATATCTAAATTTCATTTTTACAGCTATATCTAAATATCGATGTCAAATATCAACAAATATTTCTGCAAATAATTTTTTTAATTATTTAAATTAATAATTTAGTCCCTTTTCACTCTCTTAATAACTTATAGATGTTGTTGATAATTTTATTCATACACATGACAAATTAATGATATTTTTTTTAATGTTTAATAAGTATTTATATACGACATTGAGGATATCGTAGATATCGAATGATTCTTAATATGAATATCGAACCCTTCAATTTATGGATATATTGTCATTTATAAACAAAATTTTAGTAGGTGTCTCTTCAACGACGTTATTACAATGTGATTATCTCCTATTAATTGTTAGATCTAAATTTAAAATTTGCATGCTTCTAATAACTATCGAATATATATTCGAAATACATTTGATAATTTTTCTATCATATTTTAAATGATATAACAATCATATTATGACAATTTCCTTGTCAGTTTTTCTAATTTAAGTAATTTAGGGTTACAGATGCAAACTTTCATCCATAAACAAAGAAATTTGACAAACAAAAAATAAAAATTGGCTTTTTTTTTTTTTATTAATGTTGTATATTTTAATAATTATTATAGAAATATTGTATTTTTTAAAACCAATCTGATACGTGGAAAAGAAAACTATCACAATTATGCAAAAGTTTCATTATAGATAGTTTCAAAAACTATAATATTTTTACAATAATTTTTTAAAACTAGAAAAGCTAGGCATCATAGAAAGGCTTCAAAGGAAACATGAAACATTTTGAGGGGACGTGTGTGACTAACAATTTTGCACGTTGAATGTATGAGAGAGAACTTGTCAAAGTACTTTGAATTTGTATCTCGTGATTATTAGAGAGCATGCAAATAAATTTACATCACATGGATATGGAGAGACATCCACCTTGTGAAATGCTCATTCAATAAATTTTTAAATAGGAGAGAAAGTGGCAGTATTAGACACGGGGAGAGAGAGAGAGGGATGACTTACTTTTAAAAGTTTCATTTTAACCATTTAAGTTTGTTTCAAAATGACCATTGGAGACTTTTTTTTTTGTTAATTTTATGGACAAAAAATGATGTGTTGCATGTATTTTTATTGTTTTTTCCACATATGTGTTCAAATCTGTTCACATAAGTTATAAGTAATAATATATATACAAACACATCATTTTCCATCCATTAATTTAATAAAAAAAAAAAGTCTGCAAGGACCGTTTTAAATAAATTTCAAACTCCGAATGTTAAAATAAAACTTTTAAAAGTTTAGGGTATAATTGGTTTTTTTTTAATATTTGAATATTTTTAATAATTTAGGCCCCGTTTGATAACCATTTGATTTTTGGTTTTTGGTTTTTGAAAATTATGTTTGTTTTTCCTTCATTTCCTTACAATAGTTTTCATTTTTGTTAAGTAGACATTTGAGTTCTTAACCAAATTCTAAAAACAAAAACAAGTTTTTGAACTTTTTTTTTTTTCAAAATTTGACTTGGTTTTTTACAACAAGGAAATGATGTAGATAATAAAACAAAGAAAGTTGTGGATGAAAGTAGTGTTTATAAACTTAATTTTCAAAAACAAAAAATAAAAAACGAAATGGTTATCAAAGGAGACCCTTAACTTTCATAAGTTTATATAATAACTCGTTTGGTTTGGTTCTACTAATGAACGAACCAAACCAATCAAGTATTATTCTGGGTTTGGTCTATTGTTTTTGTTCGTTTTTCTTTGAACGCGCCTCTGTACCTGCGGGCCGAGGCCAATGTTTATCAAGCCGCATTGTTTCCAAACTATGGGTGCCATTTTTCCATTTTTAGATTTTTTTTTAGTTCTTTAGAAAAGCAATCTTAAAAAGGATTTAGCACTTTTTATTTTTTTTTTATATCCGTGAGTGTTCGGGCCAGCTTACGCGCACCTCGACTAATCTCACGGGACAACTGCCTGACCGATTTAGCACAATTTAGGTAACGAAAACATTAGTATTTTTCTTTTAAGCCATAGATTCACATATTATACTTCGTTTGTTTAGTTCAAAAAAACCGTAATGTGCTTCAATTATAGTAATTTTAGTCTTTGAATGAATGGTTCTATTTTATTTTCTGTATCTTTGGAATTTTGTATTTTTTTTTCATTTTCTCTTGTAATTCATTTTTTAAATTCAACAATGTGAAGGTAGAAATTCCTAAAAAAAAAAAAAAAAAAAACAATGTGAAGGTAGAAATTTTAACATCCAACTTTTTTTTTTTTTTTTTGAGAAAAATTTTAACATCCAACTTTTAACTCTAATGTTTTATCAAATTGAGTGTATGGTCAAGTTGGTTGTAATTTTTTTTTTTTTTTTTAGTTTTGTAAATTATTTAATTAATTATAATTTTAATGTAGTCATGTATTTTATTCATCTACTTAATTATTAGATATTAAAAAAAGGTTAATTTTATACTCTTTTTTTTTTCTTAAGAAGTTTCCACTCTCTCTCTCTCTCGTTTCTCTTTCATTCTCTTTTTTCTTAGAGAAATGCTAGTTGACAATGGATGTCACCCTCATTATTCCTTGCCCACCAATGCATTGACCATTGACGCCGCCTCCTCTCACAAAATCTAACATGTTTTCAAATCAATCAACATGACTCGCTTGCTTGGGTAATAATCAATAACTTCAAACTACTTTCCTTTAAAATGATGATTATTGTAAACATTTTTTTTATTATTATTCATTAAAAGTACTAATATACATAAAATGTATACCACAAGTGAATAATAGTGGACAAATTTAAGAAATTAATTCCATAGAAAAAAACAAAATATATATATATATTTTAAAAAAGATAGTCAAGTTTGTATTAAATTGAATAGCACAATTATTAAGAATGTTTTTTTTTTTCCTTTTCATTTTTCATTACTGTAATGTGAGGTTGGAAGATCTGAACTTTCTACTTTGAGGAGTATATATCAATTAAGATTGAGTTATGTTCATTTTAACCATTTGATGCGTATTATATTTTAATTCATCAATCTAATTAATTTATTTTAGGCTAATGCTAATTAACTTTCTTACCAAGTTACCTACCATTAAATTATACTGATTACTATTGCATGAATTTTATCATAATAAATGACTTTTTTTTTAGGAAATCATAATAAATGACTTTAAAATCTATTATTAATTACTATTTACATGATTTTCTTCCATATTGAATCACTTTGAGATAGTAATTCACCATTTTTTAATATAAAAAATGTGAGGTACGGAGATTTGAAATTTCTATTGATAGAGTCTATGTTCCTTTCAAAAAAAAATTTGAAAGAATATATGTCAATTAACACTAATTTAAATTATTCTCACTTTGGCAATAATTCACTCTTGTGGTACATTAATAATCCATAATATATATTTTTCAATGATGTAATTCAAATCTTTAATCTATAAATATTGGGTTTCTTCTAATCACTATTTTCATTTGATATTCTATATGTAATTAATATAACTATATATTCAAATTTATGTATATTATTTAAATTAAATAAATAAAAAAAATGCAATTCAATTTAAAATAAAAGAAATTCTATATAGAATTATATGGGGAATGGTGATTAGAACGAACGATTCATAAATATAAATCACAAATCAAAAAACTTGTCACCTTAATCTAAAAAATAATAATAATGAATGTTGAATAAACTTTTGTTGGTTACAATACTAGTCAGTCAAGAGAGCCTATTGAAATTATGATTTGTTATGTTAATTTTATGTTAAAACTGGTTTGTTATATTTTTCGTTGTAATCAGTTTTAACCATTAATTATCTTGTATTCATAGTACCCAATATATAAGGGGTTATTGTTTTGACCACAATATTATTCAATAATATAGAGCATATTTATGATTAATTCATCTTTTCTCTCACTGTATCTTCACTACTTTCAAATGGTATCAAAGCTCTAAAAGTCTTGCGAAGCAAAGTAAATACAGTGAAATTAGATCACGAGAATTTCTTGTTTTGGAAATTACAAGTTCTCTCTACCCTGCTCTTGGAAAATTTAAGATTGTCTTTTATTTAGTTTATTTATTTTATTAAAATATTTTCTTTTATTAGTTTATTAATTATAATTTTTAATAAAATAAATGAGAATTAGTCTTATGGTGGTTTCTCCTCTTAAGGAGAGAAGTTAACACGTAATGTGGATTTGGCCAACTGTCTTCTTTCTCACAATAAGGATCTCTGAGTTTTTTACCCAGATGAGTCAACAACATCATACATACGTTTTTCTTTTTTCGACACAAACATATTAGAAATACTTTTCCTTTTCTGAGCATACAAGTCAACAGGATTCGTAAGAAGGCTTAGTTGCACACAAGCTTTCTTGGGATTTGTATCCTGGGAGTGGAGTGTCGAATAACTCAGTGCAAGTGGGGGCACGTCTTCTTTAAGGACAGTGTTCTGCAAAGCGCCTCGATCCTAAACAACATGTTTTCTTAAACCCTGTTATCTCTGATTAATATATTTGTTTTGTTAGCTGTTATTATTTGTTCAGTATTCATGCCCAGTCATTTTGGTTAGTATATTATTTTTCCAACAATCCTAGAGAAGAAGTGGTTAGGAATTTTGTGTATGCTTTAGGGTCCGTTTGGAATACATTTTAATTTAAATGTTTTTCAAGAATGCATTTTAAAAAAAACATTTTGTATAAAAATTGTTTAGAATTTAAACACTCATATGTTTGGTTGCATTTACTTACAAATGTTTTTATACACAAGTTATTCTTTACTTAAGAAGTCTTTTTTTAAAAGTTGGTTTCACGTATTTCTCTCAAAATGGTTTATTTATCAATCTCATTTTCTAATAAGTCATCTTTAGTGGTTGCCAAACACTAGAATTTTTTTCAAAATGATTTATTTTCAAAATTAAACACTTGAAAAGTTAAACCAAACACACCCTTATTTACTATGGCTTCTATTTCTAAGTCCAAATATCATTCTTGCAAGCCTGAAAAATTTACTGGACAAAATTTCAAATGTCGGCAACAACTGATGAAATTTTGGCTCACTACCCTAGGCCTATATTCTGTAATTTTTGTTAATGAGAAAGGAAAAGAAAATGTCTGTGAAACCTCAAAACTAGTGATACTGATCAAGGTAGCCCAGGGGTAAAACGGTAATTTGACCTAGCTGGGGTACGAACACACGTGAAGGGCTAACTTGCTGTTGATGGTCAACATCCGTGGACACAGAAATATATCTGCAGTGAGAAGAGTGCAGCTATGGTTCTTTAGTGGAGTGAACCATAGTTAACGAACATTGATTAATTTGGTTAATGAGTTTAGCCAATTAATCTCACATCGTTGGAGCTTCTGATCTGTAGGTCCATTAGGTCCCACCGATAGCTCCATTGGGGCGTTGAGGTAAATTTCTAAGGGGAATTAAATATTTGAAGGGTTCAAATATTTTATTAAAATATGAATATGGTTCATATTAAATACTATAGGTTATAATTAATGCACATATGATGTATATTAATTTTATAGTTTATTTGAGAGAAAACATAATTAAATATATGATATTTAATTGTTAATTAATTGGTGAATTAATTAATATTAATGTTTTAATTTAATCTTAATTAAATTATGATTTAATTAAGATATATTAAAACTATGGGTTAGGTGGGATACTTACATGAAAATGTTTCATGTAATAGTAATTAAATTAAAATGTTTATTTGATTTTAATTTAATTATTTTTATTCTTAAATAACTGATCAGTTGTCAATCACTCCCCTGACCCTACACGCATGAGAATGAGAGAATTAAGGGAGTGGGAAGTTACTTCAACGTGATTTTCTTCCATTCCCTTAATTTCATTCAGAGTTGGTTTTTTGGTTGAGATCACTTTCTCTCTTAGCATCCCACGCAAAAGGCTCTCTCTCCCTCTCAGAGAACTCTCTGCATTTTTGCCTTCCCAAAAAAATACAGAGAACTTTCTCCCAAAAATCCCTTAGAGTTTTGATTTGGTTCCCACAAACCACTCAACTCTGAATACCAGGAGAATACCGGTGTTGCTTCTTTGGTGGTGTTCGCAAAGGATTTGCAGCAGAAAAGGGTTTCTAAGGTTGCTGGATTTTTTCCACAATTCAGAGGGAATTAGGCGAAAAGATCAAGATCTTCATCAATGGTAAGGTTTCTTGATCTTGGATCGTCAGGATCCATTTTTCCCTAGATTAGATCTAGGTTTCTTATCTATTTACAACATGCTTTAGGTGATTTTCAGCACGTATAAAATTGGTTTATATTGCTGTATTTTATTTGCCGTCGTATTGGTATCCCAATCGACGTTTTAATTTGAAAAGGTCTCTGACGTCTTCCGCTGCCTAGGGCTTTAATCCCTTCATAACTAAGGTTAGAATTTAGTCTTTTAGCAAGGACCTCGGGCATCACGACTCATGGGCGTCTACTAGGATTCTGTCACCACCCTCTTATTCCCAGTGAGTTCTGCTTGCATTTGCCTTCGATTCATGACCTTTTATAGAGTGATGAGTCGTTGAGGAGTCACGAAAATGGTGCTTGCAGGTAGCCCAGTCAGTTTCAGAGTCAAATCAGCCGGTTAGGTGCATGGAAAGCTCATTCAAAACGACCCACGACGAACTCAGACTTTTATGTTTCTGCCCAGTCGCATTTTTGGTATTTGTCCTGTTTTCCTCTGTTTTTCTGCAGCACATAAAACTAAGTTAAATTCATACCAAAATGAGTTCAAGTAAGTACAAATATGTATAATTTGAAGCACATGACTCTCAAAGACCTAACTTACCAACTTTTACACTTTTTAGGCTTGGGAATAGTAAATTTGATCTAAAACATACAAGTTTCACAAGAAATAAACTAAAAATAAGGGGCAAAATAGGTATATTTTTTGTACTTATCAGACATCGTGAGAATTTGAAAGAAATTTTCCTTTCTAGTAGTCAAGCAAAAGCTCTAGTGGTTGATAAAGCCTATAAACCCAAAAGAAAAATCTATTAGTCAGAAGAATATGGGTCCTCCCTGTTGGGTTTGTGGCAAGACGAATCATTTTGCCAGAGATTGTTTCCAACGTAAAGGTGGAACTTCCAAGCCACATGCACCGTCAAATACAAAACCACAAGCCAATGTGGTTACTGCAGACCAGGCCAACTCCATTCTCCCATCGAGCGGTTATTATATCAGTAATCTCGAGTTAAATTTAGTCGTTAACTCAAATAATAGATGGTTTGATTTTGGTGCGAGTGTTCATGTGTTTTCTAATAAAAAAAATATTTTCTTCGTACCAAGAATCAAGTACCAGATCTGTAAAGATAGGAAATAGGAATGAGGTCATTGTAAAGGAAGAAGGAGAAGTTTTATTAAAATTATCTTATGGCAAAGATCTTCTGTTGAGCAATGTTCTGCATGTTCCAAAAATCTTTAAAAATTTAGTTAGTGTTTTCTTATTAGTAGAACAGGGCTTTGACCGAGCTTTCTTTTGTCGGACTCCACGTGTCAAGGTAAATTTACATTCACCAGCGTGGGCGCGTCGGTGTCACGGGGCTCGTATCAAAACAAATTTATAATCCACGGAAACCAAGCTACTTTGCAGTAGTAGTGGCCGGGGTCGATCATAGGGAACAGCTGGTTTATTTCTAATCTCTTTTGTGTTCTGGGGTGACAAAGAAAAGTGGGTTTGAGATAGATGGTGAAAATTGCAGGCGAAGGAAAAATGTAAGAAAGTCAGTTCATAAGAAAGTAAACTGACAGAAAATTAAATGACAGAAAAGTAAATGGGGAGGTTGGTTAATCTCACCTTGCCGCCCGTTGAAGCTGAAGACACTCGGGATTAGTACATTTACTTTTTACTCATTGATTAGCAGATAATGATTTACATGCATGTTGTCTATAGGTACTCTAAATCAATTGACTCGATCCCAACGTCCATCGATTCAATTACTAGTCACTAATTAATTAACCCCAACGAACCTGTCAAAATCAATTAATCAGGCGACTGCATTAGGAACTAGATACCCTTAGAGCGCTAACCCATTGGACCCGCTGAGCTAACATGCAATCAATCTATAAACTAACCTGGCCACAATCAATAAATCAATCAATTGTTGCTCTAGACTAGAACACTCATAATCAACTAGAGGGACATCTAATTCATCGCAAGTATCGATTTAGACTCCTAGATCTATCGTGTCAGCAACGAAGTCAGAGTCTGCTCTTGGGACCCGTGCTCACGAATCAATCTAATGCTAACTATTGAACCAACCATCCATTAACTAAGTGGAAATCAATTCTTTAGCGGATTATTAACATACGAGCTGCGAGTTAGGGCGTCAATCTAACCTACTGCGCATGCTAATTATATAAGCGGGAATCTAAAGTCACAAACAACCAATAAATCATGCATAAAGTTCAAGAATCTCAAGATAAACAATAAATCAGTTCAGTCTGCTCATAAATCTCATAAAAATACAAATGTACTTACAATCCTGAGGTCCCAACCACAACGAACGGTGCTTAGACGGCCATAGACAAGCCTAATCTAAGCCCAAGGCTCGAGAAACCAACCTAATCTACCTAAAAACCGTAAAGGATAAGAGAAAAGTGGAGAGATCCGAGAGAAGACGGCTGCTAAACACTCCAATCGACCTTTCTCTTCCCTTCCAAGCTGCTGCCCTAAAACAGAAACTGGTGTTTAAATAAGCGGCATGGCGTCGAGACGCCGACGTGAATTCTCCGTGCCTTCGAATCCGAAGCGTCGAGACGCCTGAGGATGACATCTCAACGCCATCTCTCGGGTCCTTCTGATTTGGCTGCTTCAAAACTTAATCCTTTTGGTGTCGATTCTGAGTCCCAAGCGCTCCACTAAGGTCTTTTCACCGCCTCGGCATCCCATGGACTTCAAGATGGATCAAAACCGCGCTAAAATCCTCGAATTAACACCAAAATTGAAAATGGGCTCCGCTGAAGCGCTTGATACTAAATCGCTACAAAACATAACTTTAAACGAAATAATTAGGGTAATCCTTGTAAATGACCATAAAAAAAGGCGATTTAGAAATATAGACAAAAAAAAAAAATCAAGTGAAAAATGGCCAAAACGTGACTGCATTTGTGTTATGGAATTCTGATTTTACCCTCATCTAAAACTTCAACATCTTTCATCCTAAAAATAGGGAGGGTGTATCTAAACAATTTCTTCTTTCCAAATCTCCAAAATTTAAGGATAACCAACCCCTTCTCTCCAAATCTAATTTAATTAATTCAAACTCAAAATCTAAGGCTCTTCTCTCTAAATCCTGAAGCTCTGATTGTAACGCCCCAGGTTTTCCAACCTCTAGCCTAGCGACGTTACTACTCACTCTAGACTCTTAAGGAACTAGGACAACTCTCTGTAAACCGAATGTATCGATATTTCGGCAGCATAACGACGTAAATCTGGTTATCCCAAAATTTTACAACACCTGATAAAGACTTTTAACACTTCTAAATATGCAAAAAGCCAAACTCCACCAAACTTCAGCCAGATTTCACAAGCCTATCTCCTCTAGACGAGACAAACCTTATTGGCAACATGCAATAAACTGAAACCATGCAGCGGAACTCAAAGACATTTTAATAACAAAGAGCTAGACCACTAGCTAAAACATTTATTAAACTTAATAAAAAATAAACAAGTCTAGTTTAATCTCAGAAACAAAACCTTCCTCAGGTGAATCTCTCATCATATTGGACACTACAAAAATAAACCAACTCAAGCTAACTCCAGCAATAAAATAAAGCTACTAAGAAACATAACAACACTCTAGGAATTTTCCACGTAGTTCTCCTCCTCGCTACCAAGGTCCGGATCATCCTCGATACATGCAACATCTAAAATGTTGGGGGGAAGGTGGGGAAGGGGGTATCAGTACAACCGCGGTACTGGTAAGTAGCTCACACAAGCTAGATCACAAGCATAAAACAATTTCAATCAGTATGCTTCTCACACGCATACAACATGCTTCCAAAAGCAGTAAATCCAACATGCTCACAAAGCAATAAAATCACATTATGCTCACAAGCAATGAATAACCATACCATGCATATGCTTCCCACACTATGCACCCACACTCTACTAGACCGCACATGATTTACGCGTCATGCTCCGCACCTAACGCATGAGTTTCGCGCCATGCTGTGCAAACCAACACGTGAATTACGCGCCACGCTGCGCACCAATCGCATGCATTACGCGCCATGCTGTGCAAAACCACTCGCATGCATTACGCTCCATGCTACGCAAAACCACTCGCATGCATTACGCTCCGTGCTACGCAAAACTAAACACGTGAATTACGCGCCACGCTGCGCACCTACACATGAATTACGCGTCATGCAACGCTACCGCTAGACTCATGCTACACTTCCCGTGACACATGCTAGCCTAACCCCGCATACATAACACGACATCCCATAATGCTAGAATGCAACACTTCGTCATGCTTAACAACAAACACAACATGCTTAAACAACAACCACAACTCAGCAAATCATGCTTATCTCAAGCAAACACAACTCACGCTCATCTCGAGCAATATAGTACAGTACAACACAATATATCATACTTTTCGCAAGTGTAAAGTTAAGCAAGAAAACAAACAAACATGCTTCATGCAATCAAACACAACCCAGCAAGTAGAAACTACTTACAGATTACTTTTACAAACCAACGCTAGCTGAAACTGCACAAACACGCTCCAAAACAAGCTTCCAGCTACAAATAAACTACCAACCATTAAAGGAAGTCTATAATAAAGGAAAGCAACCTAAAACAAGATGCTAAAGGCGAAACCGAACCCATAACGGTTTATTTCCTTGCTGGACAGCATCTAAACATAACCCAAATTGAAAACCCAACGCCATTAAACCATGGGCAACCACGTCTAAGGCGTTACGGGCGGTGGGTATTTGTTAGTTGACGATATTAAGGCTATACAACCACTGGACGACAAACAACAACCACCTAAAACACATGAACGACAATCTAAGAGCTCCTAAAGCTTAGGCAATGCAAATAAAGCCTAGGTAATCATTGGAAACCTATTTAGCAAGCTTTTTAAGCTATGGACAGCAACCTAAAGCTCATACCTTCATGCTTTAAGAACCTACAAAGGTCGGGTAAGACTATTGAGGCAACGAGACTTAATGGGCATTGAAGAACTACTTAATTTTAACCAACAAAGTCATGATAACCTACTTTAAAACATGCTCTAGGACCTTTAAGGGTTGGGGCAACACCTAAGAGCCTAGCTATGCAATGGGTAACGACAAAATCATGATTCTAAGGCTAACATGGCTAATGGATAGCAACCTTTAACGCTAAAAGCGAAGGGACAGCAAGGAACCTTACCAAATGGACTCGCTTCTGCGCTAGACGGTTTATTCTAACCACAACCAGCGAGCTAGAACGCTCCTTGGGCAGTGGGTATCCAAGGCGAAGTGTTTCGAACTTAATCGAACACTTAGACGGCGCTGCAGATCAGAAAATCGAACACCATTAAATTTCCAGCACCTAAAACTAATGGGCATTCCATTTAAAGCACTAAACAATAATGGGTATTTGATTTCTACATTATCCAAGATCGGGTAAGCGCCTAAACTCACCGGAATCGCTAAATGACGCCGGGAACGCCCAATGACGCTACTGGGCAGAGGCGAAAACACAAGGAAAGGAGACTCCGAGCTGCTGTCCACGCAAGATCTAACCAATAAGGACTCATGGGAGTTAGATCGGGCCTTAACGAACACACATGAGGGAGTATGAGACTTACCCACGAGCTATCTTGGCCAAAACGCAAGGAAAAGAGAGAGGGGGCTGCTTCCACGAGATTGAGAGAAAGAAGGAGATGAGAAAGATAGGGTTTTAGGCTTTTTCCTTAATTCCTCTTTTCTTTGAATTTCTTTCTTTTTTTCCAAATAACCCAAGAATAGGATTTCTCCCAATAACCACCTGACATTCTGCGTATAATTAAATTATAACGCTTAAACTCCTCAACCGAAAACCAAACCAAGCCTAACAAACTTTAGGGAGGGATTTATTTTTAATAACGCTTAATTCCCAAACACTTTGGTTTAAAAATTAAACCCCTAAGTTCAAGTCAAAACAGAATTTATTTTTCTTTCAACTCTAAACTCGGGATTTAAATACACCCAAGGCACGGGGTGTTACACTGATTTATAATGAAAATATACCCCAGTGATTAAATAACGCCGATGACAAATGTAGCAACAGCTCGTTACAAACTTTGCAAGATTTTGGAACCTCAAGGATCTTCTCCTTAAACGAATTAATCCCCTTCTCCGAAGATGAAGAACAACACTCTCTTCTTGAATTCAACCATTAGAATTCTCAGAATTTGAGGTCATTTTCAAAGGGATGTTGGCCTCAATGAAGTCGAAACGAGATAACTCACATTTTAATGCGTCTTTACATATAACCTACAAAACCCCACTGCTTTCATTGACGACAATTTTAACTTACACAAAGACGATTTTCAAATTTTTGGTATGAATATGATTCTTCTCGAAAAGAAAAGTGAAATGACAAACCCAAGACCTTCATATTTGAAACTTTTTGTCTATACTGAAGGTATTTTAAATGTTCCTGAAATATCAGGTATTTCGGGAACATTTAAATTGGCGTTGGGAGGGAAGTGGAATTGCAAAGAACAAAGGTCATATACTCAAGGTATTTTTTCTATCTATTCTTGCTGTGAATCTTCGCTGTCGAAATACTAGGTATTTGCATGTTTTAAATTTAAATTTAAAGTTTTCTTTTCCCTATTTTCATTTTTAGGTTTTAAGTTATTTTATGCTTCGTGTATGAGATTCTAAAATTTCATAAATCTAAATCTTCCTACTATTTGAAAGTTCAATTTCGAAAAAATTTTGAATTTAAGTTTTTTTTTTTAAATTTTTTTATTTCCAGGTTTTAGATATACCTCAAGTTCGAATGAGTTTTAATTATCTCACAAATTTTACAAATTATTTATTTATTTATTTGTGTGTATGAGATTTGATTGGCCATAGTTTTAGGATTTGATTTAAGATTTGATTTAATGCTATTTTAAATTTCTCAAAATATCAGGTATTTGCATATATTAATTTTATAAATTTGCTTAAATATTCCTATTATTTGAAATGGAACAAAATTTAAATCTAAGATTTTTTTTTTTGTTTGTTTTGAAGTTTTAAATATACATCGATTTTTTTAATTATCTCCTAATTTTAGGAAATCCATTTATTTGTGTGTATGAGATTTAGTTCTTTTAAATTAATCTATTTTTAATTACCCATTATCTGTCGATTATTAATGGGATTTGATTGGTTTTGATTTGAAATTTAAATTTATTCTAATTATCCTCTAATTCCAGGATTTTGTCTCTAAGGAAATTTCAAACTTGATTTAGTTTATTTATTTAAAGAAACTTCAACTGATTTTATTGCAGATTCTGACTAACTACCCTGTAATCCCAAAACATCAAGGGTATTTTGGTAAGTTTATAATTTGGATTTTTAATTCAGAAAATTGATTTTGTCATTTATCTAAATAACAGAGATAGTTGCTATTTTTCAAAACGAGCTTTTTCTTTTGTCTATTCTTGCAGTTAACCCAAATAATTATCGTAAAACTAACAAGATTAAGGGCAAATAATCATGGGCAATTAGATCCCATCAAGCTTTAAAGGTGTCTTTGAATCCAATAGGGCTGTAATTAGTAGACATGGTATTTTCATTGGTAAATGTTATTTGGTAGATGGATTATTTAAGTTGAATGTTGCGAATGTTGAATTTTCATGTTCTTCCTCTGTTGTGGCCAATGTTGAATGTTCTGATATTTGAAATGGACGACTTGGACATGTGAATTTTAGTTCAATAAAAAGAATGATGAATATGGAATTAATTCCTAAATATGCTTTATGTAGTAGAGATAAATGTGAAATTTGTGTGCAAGCCAAACAACCCAAAAAACCCTTTAAATCAGTAGAGAGAAATTCATCATTATTGGAATTAATTCATAGCGATGTTTGTGATTGCAATAATGCTCTAACTCGTGGAGGAAAACGGTATTTTGTAACTTTTGTGGATGATTGTTCTAAATACTATTATATTTATTTACTCTCTACAAAAGATGGAAGTGATTAATGCATTTAAAATCTATAAAGCTAAGGTAGAAAACCAATTAGAAAAGAAAATTAAAGTTCTGAGGTCTGATAGGGGAGGTGAGTTTTGTTCAGATGAAATGAATGATTTTTGTAGACTGCGTGGTTCAATTCATCAGGTTACTCCTCCCTATGCACTCCAATCCAATGGTGTGGCAAAAATGAAAAACAGAACTTTATTAGATATGGTTAATGCTATGTTGTTAAGTTTTGACCTTCCTACCAATTTTTGGGGTGAAGCTTTATATTTTGCTTGTTTAATTTTAAATAGAGTCATGTATAAAAATTCTTATAAAACTCCGTATGAAATATGGAAAAATAAAATTCCTAACTTGAATTTTCTTAAAGTGGTGGGGTGTTTAGCTAAAGTCAATATTTCTTTCAATAAAAAAAGAAAACTAAGGCCTAAGACTATTGATTGTGCATTTGTTGGGTATTCTTTGAATAACACTACTTATAGGTTCTTAGTTTGGAATTTAAAGTTTTTGGGTATACAAAATATACCATTATTGAATCTCGTGATGCTAGCTTTTTTGAAAATATTTTTCGCATGAAAAATAATTTGAATAAGCAAATTGGTGAAAGTTCAGATTCTAAGGATGTGTCTCCTAATTTAGAACAATTAGAACCAAGAACTAGTAAAAGAAAGAGAGTCAATAAATTTTTTGGGAACGATTTTTATATTTATTTAGTTGAAAATGACCCCAAAATATATTTAGAAGCAATGAAATCCATTGATTCACATTTTTGGAAAGAAGCTATTAATAGTGAAATGGAATCAATCCTGTCTAATAACACTCGAATTTTAATTGAACTTCCGCAAGGTTGAAAAGCATGGATTTTCAGGAAAAAGCTTAGACCTGATGGTTCCATAGATAAATTTAAAGCTAGATTAGTTGCAAAGGGGTTTAGTAAAAAAGAAGGTGTTGACTTTTTTTACACATATTCTCCTGTTGCTAGAAGGATTACAATTAGCGGGTGTTTGGGGAAAGGGAATGTAATCTAGATTACGGGGAATCTGGATTACTGGGAATCCTGATACCTGTGTTTAGTGTGCTGTAATTGGGCTTTATTTGGTCTGATGCCTATGTTTGGATTGCATGGTTGTAATTGGGCTGGAACCGTAATTGTTGACGTGACAATAATTTTTTTTTAATAAAAAATAATTTTTTAATTTTTGAAAATAAAAATATATTAAAATAATTAAAAAAATATTATTTTTAAATTTTTTTGTTTTTTAATTTTTGAAAATAAAAATATATTAAAATAATTAAAAAAATATTATTTTTAATTTTTTTTATTTCTTCTCTCTCCACTTTCTTCTTCTTCTTCGTAACCAGCACATCGCCAGCTTCTTCTTCAGCACACTGCTGCCGTCCGACGACGACTTTTTTTTAATCTTTATTTCTCTTCTTTTATTCTTCTTATCTTGATTCTTCTTTTCTTTCTTCTCATTTTCTCTTGTTTTCTTTTTTTTTTCTTTTTGTTTTACTCTTCCTCCGTTTCTGACGTTGCCGGCCAGCCCCCATCTCCAGTTGTCTTCTCCAGCAAGCAGGGGCAGCGCAACAGCAACATTTCACAAGAATGAGAACCTCTCCTATCTGGCGGCACAGACTGAGCTCGTGTCTTTCCATTTGAAGAAGAGCCTCTCAGATCTGGCGCCGAGGACCACCATCTCGAGTGAGTCTGGTCAAGGATCTCGCGGTCGCCGAACGAAACACAGTGGTCGTCGACTGAGGAGACGAAAGGAGTGGCATTGGTAGACGAACGAACAACCATGCGAGATCAAATGAAGAGATGAAGGAGGAGACGAAGAGGTAGACGAAGAAAATCGGTGAGAAGTGGGAGAAGCGAAGAAGCTTGGAGACAGAGAGAGAGAATGCATTGATGGTTGATGAAAATGGGAGAGAGAAATGGGCGGCCAGGTATTGATTGCAGCGTGGGAGTGGGTTGTAATGTGGATTACAACCATATTGATTCCATGTAATCCAATTGTAATCCAATTGCAGTCCAACTTCAACCCATCAAACAATGTAATCCAGATTACATTACAATACATTACATTACAAACCCCTCCCCCAAACAACCCCTTAGGGTTTTAATAGTCATTGCTTCTATTCTTAAGTTAGAAATTCACCAAATGGATGTTAAGACAACTTTTTTAAATGGTGAATTAGAAGAGGAGATTTATATGGAACAACCTGAAGGTTTTATAAAACCAGACGAAGAAAATAAAGTCTGTAAATTGGTTATGTCCCTCTATGGTCTAATACAAGTCCCTAAACAATGGCATGAAAAATTTGATAGTGTGGTTATTTCTTATGGTTTTGTCATTAATGACTCTGATAAATGTTTATACATTAAAATACTAGATAATTACTTGAACACTGATCCCCGTATGTCCCCACATACTAGTCCAAGTTTCATTTAAACAACCTTGGATCTTAGTTTATTGGATTTAGTGTTAATTAATGCAAAACTCGATTATTCAATAACAAATTACTGAATCTCTCAAATAACACTTTATTGAGGTCAATTAATTTGTTTCATTTACTATCTACGAGTTTTTGGGCCTAAAACCCAACACCATCAACAACTCTTGTTGAAGGTCCAACCTTATCAACAACCCTTGTTGACTTATCAACAACTCTTGTTGATGTTTCTGTAGCTTCATCAGTTAATTTACTTAAAACAACCTTACTCCGTGGCTTATTTTTTCTCATGTGGTCTTCTTCTGAGAATGTAGCATTTGTCGATACAAATTTCTTTATTCTCTTGTGGATTGAAGAAGTATCCAATTCTCGTTTCCATGGGTGGCCTACAAATAGGCATAATTTTGAACAGTGTTCCAATTTCTTTCAGGTTAGTCACAAACACGTGTGCTGGACCCCCCAAAAATAACATAAACCACTTTTATGCCTTATCCACAATTCAAAAGATGTTTCAGAAACACTTTTGACTGAACGTTATTCAAAATATGGACTGCAGTCAACACTGCATGACCCCAACACGAGTCAGGCAATGAACATAGCTTATAAAGAGCTCATCATGGACCAAACCATATCTAATAGGGTTCAATTTCTCCTATCTGATACACCATTTTGCTGAGGTATACCAAAGGTTGAGAGTTTGAATGTAATTCCATGTTCTATTAAATAGTCTTGGAATCTCAAGTCCCATACACTCTACACCTCGATCAGATTGAAGTGCTTTTATTATCTCACCTAGCAAGTTTTCAACTTCAGTCTTAAGCCCCTTCGAATTTCTCAGGAGCTTCAAACTTAAGTTGCATTAGGTAAAGATAGTCATACCTTGAATAATTATCTATAATATAGATGAATTATTCATGCCCTCCCACTGCTTTAACATATTTGACCACAAGGATTCAAATGTGCAAGCTCCAAGGGCTCCTTGGCTCTATAGTTCTTTTTAAGCAAAAGAACCTATTATTCATCTTGCCCTTAAGGCATGACCTATAAGGTAGTAGAGAGTCATCTTCTAACTTGCTTAGAAGTCTACTTTTGACCAATCTCCCAATCATATTGAGATCAATATGGCCTAACCTTAAGTGCCAAAGAAAGGTATTTTCCATCAGGAGAAATCTTTTGCCTCTTATTACTTTGAGTAGTAGCATACTCAAACAACTCAGTGTTCATGACTGCTTTACTCTTTATTAGTCTTAAAACATTTAAGTTATTTTCCAATCCAACTGAACAAATGTCAACTCCCTTTCTTGAAATTAACTGCGTTAACAGGGAAAGGTACAGAGTAACATTGTTCCAGCATATAAGATACAAAAATCAAATTTAATGTTAATCTTAGGAAATACATACAAATTATCTAATAATATGTATTTGCTCCCAATGAGAAAAATAACTTAGGCCCTGTTTGATAACCATTTGGTTTTTTGTTTTTGGTTTTTGAAAATTATGCTTGGTTTTCTCAATTTTAGTACCATGGTTTTCATCTTTGTCAAAGGGCACATTTGAATTTCTAGCCAAATTCCAAAAACAAAAACAAGTTTTTGAAAACTACTTTTTTTAGTTTTCAAATTTTGGCTTGGTTTTTGAAAACATGGAAAGAATGTATTAGGAAAACAAAGAAATTTGTAGGTGGGAGTAGTGTTTATAGGCTTAATTTTCAAAAACCAAAAACCAAAAACCAAATGGTTATCAAACGGGGCCTTAATGTTCCCCACTGCCACAACCAGAATAACTTCTCTAGATTCAACTTTAAGCGTTATATAACCAGCATCAAGTTGTTGTCAGGAACTTATTCCTTTTAATAAGAAGAACAAACGTGATTTGTGACCATTGAATCAAGTATTCAAGCAGAATCACCATTTTTCACAAATCACGCTTCCAAGACTAGTAAATCAATTTTACTGTTTTTGGACAAGTGTTCTTTGGATGAGTAAGGTCCAATGTCATATTCATTAGGAACACTTCTTAATGAATTAGACATTTGGTGCATGAGGACATTCCTTTGTTAAGACTAATCTTAAATCATTCACCACAAATTAATCGTTTAAGTTTGTTGTATAATCACCGTTATTTATTAAATAGGCGTATGACAATGCACATATTTTATTATTGAATTGCTGAAATAACAAATTACTTGATTATTTATCGCACTAACCCATTACATCTAATCCAATCAAATTAAAAAAAAAAAAAAAAACACACACACACACAAGCAATGAAAGAAACCCTAAAAAACTATTGATTTAGTTTTTGCAATGATACTTCAGAGGTTTAGAACAACAGCCACCGAAGGGTGGTCAGCTACTCCTCCTCTAAATTGAGACAATCTCAACCAAACCCTAACACCGAAATAACTCATATTCCATTAGTGTTTAGTTATCGTTGTTCGGTCAAGTATTCGTTAACGCATTTAACTCATCCTCGTAAGTGCAACCCTCCCACTTTCAGATCTTAGAGGTACGCACCAAGAGGCTACCGAAGGGAAAGACAACTGTTGGTAATTAACCTTAGTGAGCCTATCCATTTCTGGAGTTCACGGTGTTCCGAAACCTATGATCAGGCCCTCCGAAAGATTATAAGAATCTCACGGTGTGACCTAGGGTTGGAGACCGTAGGATACATTGACATGCGTCCTACTCCCACTTACTATAGACATTTTGCCCATTCATCTTGTTATTAACCCATGCAAACACTTTCTGAAGGGAGGCCGTACCAAATGCGACACGAAGCCGAGTATGGATCTCACAGTGTGAACACAGGGGGACATGAGAGTAAAAACTTGATATGAAAATCTTGTTTTTATATTTATCATCCCACTGAAATGTCCTACCGTATTTTAGGGTTATTTAACTTAGATAAATCCGACTAATTCAATCTATCTAAGTCTATGCCTATTATAACTCTTATAATTAGGTCTTTATCCTAATTTCTATGTCTATTAAACCCTTTTAATTACTTAGTGACATTGCATACTAATAAGACAGTGGTTAATTCAACTCATGTACCGGGTCAGTTCCCAAGTAGGAGGTGTTCCGTAAACCATCAACTTAAATACCTCCAACCTAAACAGAACTTCACCGAAAGAGTTCCCTTATAATCAAAGTCCTATTTGTCCTACTTACCATATTTTAAATCTATTAAAATACTAAGACAAAAAATTATAATCCTATTAGAAATGTGATCTTAGGTCTAATTAATTTTAAACAAAATTAAAATTAATCCATTTTCCTAAGATCCTATGTTTGCATGCAATTCTTTGTTATAGGTTAACAGTTTCTATTCATTAATTTTATAACACTTATAAATTTTAATGAGTTAACCTTATAACATGCTACTATGGTGACATAAATTAACAATCGAATCCTAATTAATTTATAAACCATACACTAGCATACATGATATACAATAATATAACAATTATATTAATCTAAGGTAATGTCATGCTCAATGCATTTCAATTTTCATTTAATTAATCCAACTCTTTAAATTATTTATCCAAGAAAATTAAAACATGCATTGTTTAACATAACCCTTATATTAATTGCTCATGAAAATTAATTAACCATATAAATTACTTTCATAAATATGTAATTAAATAAAGTAATTACATGCTCAATGCTTCTCAAATTTCATCCATTTAATATAACACTTTATATTAAACACCCATGAAAATAATATTCATGCATAATCCATACATTATAACAATTATAATATAAATATGCATGAATATGCTTAACCTATGGTGAAATTTTAAGCTATATGACATCCATAAAGCAAAATAAATAGCTAAGTAGATGGGTCTTGGCATCCTAGGACAAAATACAATAGAAAAATTACACTAATTAATCTAAATATGCCCTATCTAGTTGTGAACCAGTCAGAGCTAGTCTCGAACCACGTCCAAACCCTTCGAACCATTAAGAACCGGGCTGAACCGCACCAAACCAGATCCAAAACAACATGAACCGGCTTGAACGGGCCAAAAACCTCTTGAACCGCGCCTCTATCTCTCGAACCGGACCCATCCTTGAAACCCTAGCTACCCACCATTTGGACAACATCTCGACGCTGCCTATGTTTCGTCCACGAACCTCCATTAGCGTCTCAATGCTAGCTTCTCGGATTTTCCAGTTTTCTTCGATTTCCAACGGCGATTCACTTTGTTTTGGTCCCAATCTTCACTGATTTTCAGAGCAAAAAACCACAATCAATAGACACGGACTTACAGACTCGATTTGCAACAAAACGCCCAAAACATTAGGCCCTTACATTGATCAAATCAACAAAATTTGCAAATCTAATATGTCAAAACCCTAAACATCTACTAGCAAAATACTCATAGATCAAATGCATAATATCAATCCCATCAGCAACCAATGCAAATTTTAGAGAAACAAAATTAGATCTATGATCGACTCCGATACCAATTGTTGGACTGGAATTCCCTAATTCTGTTAGCGGAAGCGAATTGGGACCGATTCATTGTTAATTTTATTTATACCAAAATACCAATACATTGACAAAGATTCAGAAAACTATTCTTAATCTATTTATTAAGGCTAAACATACAACCTTAGATCTAATCTAAAGGAGAGAAGCATACATACCGTCGTCGTCGTTTCTGAAATATCAAGAACGCCTTTCTTGATTTCATAGGGACCAAACGTCAACCATTGAGACTACTGATTGATCTTTCCTGCTATGACTCTGAGATTAGGAATATGGTTATGAGACTACCTAATCTTGAATGGGAAAAACTTGAGAGAGAAAATTCTCCCTTTGTGTTCTTGAGTTGAGAGAATATGAGAGGGAGGCTAGAGGGAATGCAAGAATGTCTTCTTGTGGCCTTAGGGTTAGGGTTCTCATAACCTTAGGATTCTCATAACCTTTCCTTTTATAAGTGAGAAAACCCTAATGTGAGGTTAGGAAAAGATCTAGACCGTCATATCAAAATTTAATTAATTAAATAATATAAAATTGATTTAATTAATTAATTAATTAATCTCATGCACATTTAAATCATATTTAAATGCAAAGCCCTCACATAATATATAGTTTTAATTAAAATTAACCAATTCACATTCAATTAAATTAATTAAACCAACCAAATAATTAATTTATTAATTAATTAAATATCACTTATTTAATTGACCAACCATTTGAATCATATCCAAATGTACATCCCTCTCATAACCTATAATTTTAATATGAATCCAATTCATATTAAAATTAATCTATAGACATTAATTAAATTAAATCATATTTAACTAAATTAAATTGAATAATTAATTAATTCATAATTAATTGATAAACTAATTAAATATCATATACTTAATTAGCCATATATTTGAACTCCTTCATGAAGGGATAAAAGCCCTACGCAGCAGAAGTTTTACAGAACCTACACTGTATTTTATATTAATTGAAATACCAATACGGTTTGCAAATAAATTTAAAGCAGTAAATCAAGCATACATACTGAATTAAGGCTATAAAACATGCTGGATTTCTAATAAAAATAATCTAGATTTAATCTAGAATGATCCTAGTGATCAAGGGTTTCATAGAAACTTACTTTCGTAGGAAGCCTTGATCGATTTCGCCTATTCGTTGCTGTGAAAATGAAATTGCAGCAGCCCAAGAACTCCTTTCTTGCTGGAATTTTCACCACTAACACCACCAAAAGACTACACCGGTATTCTCATAAGGATCTTGCGTTGGTTGCTTATGGGAGCAAGAAACTCTAAGAGAATAGGAGAATTCTTCTCTATGTTTTGCTATGGAAAAACAAGAGAGTGAGAGAGAATGAGAGAGAGATCGATTGAATGAGGGAGTTTTTCTCAACAGATGAATAACCCCCTTCCTAAACCTACTCCTCCAATCGTGTAACCCTAGGTTCGTGGGAAGACCACGTTTTTTAGTTAATAACTGATAAGAAGATTAATTAATTAATTAATATTAAAATTAATAATTAATCATATAATTAAATTAACAATTAATTTAATATTATTTATATAAATCATATTTAAATAACTATTCCTACATAACCTATAGTTTTAATGTAATTCAATTAAATCAATTTTAATTAAATTAAATAAAAAAAAGAGATTAATTAATTCAATAATTAATTAATACCATATGTAGACACCGTATTTGGTCCGGCTTGATTTTTAGTAATAATGTTTGAAGTTTTTCAATATTTGGTAGTCAATTTGTTTTTGGTATGTCAACAAGAGCATAGCTCAACCGACATAAAGTTGTATTAACGATCACGAGGTCCTTGGCTTGAATCCCTCTCTTTGCATATTATCAAAAATTTGTTTTTTAGTTTTTATGATTTATTTTTTTTGTTTTATTTAATTTATTTCTTTATTTTGTTTATTTCTTTTATTTTTATTTTGTTTATTTATTTATTATTTATTTTATTTATTTATTTATTTTATTGCTTTATTTTATTTATTTATTTTTTCTTTTTTCTTTTTTCTTTTTTATTTATTTATTTATTTTTCTTTTCTTCTTCCCTCCTCTTCCCACGTTCTCCATCCCCCCTCATTCTCCCAACCTCCCATTCTTTCCCCCTCTTTCTCAACTCACTCCCCCTCATTCTCCCAACCTCCCATTCTTTCCCCCTCTTTCTCAACTCACTCCCCCTCTTTCTCCCAACCTCTCATTCTTTCCCCTTCTTTCTCAACTCACTCCCCCTCCTTCTCTCAACCTCCCATTCTTTCCCCCTTTTTCTCAACTCCTTCCTCCAAGCTCTACTATATAATGAGAGTTTATGGAGGATGAAAGGGGAACAACAACAAGGAAAAAAAAAGAGAAGAGGAGTGAAAGAGTTTAGAGAGAGAAAGACACAAAAAAAGAGAGAAGAGTGAAAAGAGCTTAGAGAGAGAAAGTGAGTTAGAGAGGGAAAAATAGAGATTTTAGAAGGATTTTCAAATATCTAAGTTCACAACCGCTGCCGCTCGCCGCCGTCGCTCCCCACCACCGCCGCCACCGCCGTCGCTCACCGCCGCACCACCACTGCCGCTCGCCGCTGCTCATTGCCACACCTTGCCGTCGCCGTTTGCCCGTTGATTCCGACGAGGTTCCTAAGTGAGGTTTAAGATAAAAGAGGAGGGAAGGTGGAAGAGTTAAAAGGAAAAAAGAGGGAAGGAAAAGGAAAAAAGGGAGACATATTCGTGAAGAAGAAGAAGAAGGGGAGAGTGGGAGAGAGAGAAAAGGTAAGTGGGTCCCTCCCCATTTAATTGTCTTCACATTTTTTTTTTAAATTTCATTTTCTTTTTTAATTTTATTTTTGGTATATATTTTGATTTTTTTTCCTTTTCTTTATTCTCTTTTTTTAGTTTTCTAATCATTATTTGTCATTTTAATTGACTTATAATTGGGCTTTCTAATTGGAGTTTTATCTCAAATTGGCTTTTACTTTGAAATTCTTAAATCATGTTCAAATTTGCGTTAAAATTGAACTTTTTTTTTTATCTATTTCAATTAAATTCTAATTTGAAGGTTAATTTAATAATGGCTTACCGGATTTAATTTGAAATCTCAAATTAGATGTCAATTTCTCCTCAAATGGTTTTAATTTCAAGTTCCAATGAATTTCAAGGTGATTTTGGATTTTTTCTTTCAAATGAATTTCAAGTTGTATCTATTTAGTTTGGATTTTTGAAGCAAACTTCAAAACTCAATTTCAAATTTTAATTAAAGTGGGAATGTTTATGGACTTTAGTTGAATTGGAATTCAATTTCAATTTTGGTTTACATTAAAATCTCAAAATCAATTTCAATTAGGCTCTAACATGGAATTTCTAATTTGAATTTCACATTGGTTTTAATTGACTTGAATTTGAATCAATGTCTTTAATTCACATTAGAGATCTCAATTCCGTTTCAATTTAATTTTTATTTAAAGCTTTGATTTCAATCCCATTTTGATTTAAAATTTGAATTTTCAATTTAATTTCTTTTAGGATTTTAAAAAATCAAAGTCAATTTGGTTTAATTTGGATTTCAATTCAATTTGATTCTTGGTTTTAAATTAACTCAATTTCAATTTAGTTTTGGTTTGAAATTTTCAAATAGAATTTTAATTTTTCATTGATTGATTTTAATTTGAATAAAATCTCAAGTTGGTTCAATTTGTAATTCTGATATTCATAAATGAATTTCGATTTGATTTTAATTTTCAAAATTGATTTCAATTGGATGTAAATTGGGTTTCTTAAATAAATTTCAAAATAGGTTTTGATTGAAAATTTTTGAAGTCGATCTTAATTTGGTTAATATTTGAATTCCATCAAACGATTTAAAAATGAAAATACTCAAATGAATTTCAAAGTGAATTTTAGTTTGGTATTTAAATTTGAACTGTTTAAATGAATCTCAAATGGGATTTAATTTGAAGTTTCAAATTGGATTTCAAGAAAAGTTTTTTTAAGTTGATTATGGAAACTTTAGGCTAATTTTGTCTAAGAAATTTAAGCTGACCGAAAGGGAACACCCTGCCTAGAAATTAGCCTAAACATTTTTGCAATCGACTTGAATTTGGTCTTAATTTAGAATTTTTGAAATCAACTTCAATTTCACTTCAAATTGGAATTTTTTAAAACTATTTAGTTTCCAATTGAATTTCAATTTGGTTTTAGTTCGAATTTTTAAATGATTTAACTTTCTTTCAATTAATTTCAAATTCTTTATTTTAATTTTTAATTTTGAAATTTCCAATATATTTTTTTTAATGTGGAAAATAAAAAAGGATTTCTTTTTGTTGAATGGTGTCATAAAATCATGTAAAGCCTATGACGGAGTTGAAATAATTTTCAAATTCTTGAGGTGAAAGATTTTCCTTAATTGGGAAATTTATACGTGATAATAGAGTTATGGGTTAACCCCACTCATGAAATTAAATTCTTACTTTATTTAAAGATAAGGTGAAATTAGTGAGACATTTAATTTTCAATTTTCATTTTTTTTTCCCAAATTTTATTTGTTTATTTTTTTGTTAAGACATGGACCTTTGTTTAATGAATTCGAGTAATAAAATAAAATGTTTTCAAACGGGTGTTGTAGGGTGCTAATACCTTCCCTACACACAACTGACCCCCGAACCTAATTTTTGGTTTTCAAAGACCGGTTTTTCTTTAAAATGGGTGACCAATCACGCCCCAAGATGATTGGTGGCGACTCCAAACCTTTAACCTCGAAAGAGACCCTTAGGGAAGGACGTCGGCCGCTCCGCGTCGCGATGACGTTGCGACAGCTTGGCGACTCCACTGGGGACTTTTCTTAAGAGGGTCAATGCCGTTTTCATTTTTTTTATTTATTATTCGATTCATTTTGTTATTTATTTATTTATTATGTGGTCCATCTTATTTTCTGCATAGTTATTGTTGGAGTGACTTGTGTGAATATATTTTGTGCTTTAATGAACGCATTGTTAATCATATTATATTGTCATACATATCACACACAACCACAACTCTATACCCGGGCTTTACCTTTAGGATTAGGATCAAGGATGTAGTAGTGTCGACCTTCGAAGGGACATAATTGCCCTCGTGCAGGCGCATGAAAAATCCTCACTCGAGTTAATTCATTTGTTTTTTTATAACACTTGGATTAATTTGGGGACCTTTTTATCCATTAGGGTTAGAATTTCTCTACCTCACTTCATATTCATGTCATCATTTTGTATTGTCATAGGTTTCAAAGTCCACTCTTTTAGGTGTCACTTGTTTAAAAAATGTTTTCTTTTCAAAAATTCTAGTTTTGTCAAGAAATTCTTAAAAAAAAAAAGCTTAGACTTTGTAAAAAAAAAAAGTTCTCTTTTAAAGGATTAAAGTTTTGTCAAAGAAAATTCTTTAAAAACACTAAAGTTTAAACTTTGTTTAAAAAAGTTCTCTTTTAAAGGATTTAAGTTTTGTCAAGGAAAATTTCTTTAAAAAAGTTTAACTTTGTTTAAAAAAACTGTTTTCTTTTCAACCATTTTAAGTTTTGTCAAGAAAAAATTCTTCGAAAACTAAAATTTGAACTTTGTTTAAAAAAAAAATGTTTTCTTTTAAAAGATTTAGGGTTTTTCAAGAGTAGAAATTCTTTGAAGTCTAAAGTTAGACTTTGTTTGAAAAAGTTTTCTTCTAAAGAGTTTAAAAGTTCTGTCAAAATAAAGGTTCAAGTTTTGTTTACAAGAATTTTTAATTTTTAATTTTATTTTAGCTTAATTTTTGTTTTGAAAGAGGGGTTTTCTTTTAAATAAAAAGTTTAATTTTGACAAGACAGAAGTTTTTGTAAAATTGGTTAAAGAGTTCATTTTTTGTTTAAAAAGAGTTTTTAAGAGATTTAAGTCTTGACAAAACAGGAAACTTTCTTTAGAAAGGGAGAACTTTTTTTTTTTTTTTTTTTTATTGTTTTTTTCCCTTGTCTTACTCCATTTGAAGTCGAATTTAGTATTTAGCTTAGTCATACCATTTAGTTTGGGTCCTGCATCATGTTTTGGAATTAGTAGTGTCGACCTTCGAGGGGATTGCGAATGCTCCCGTGTAGGCACATGAAAGGTCCTCCCCATTTTTCATGACATTAAGTAGTTTTCTCACATTTTCAAATTAAATTCATTTCTCCATGGTACTATCTTACTTTTTAGATGAAGTAATGTCGACCTTCGAGGGGATTGCGAATGCTCCCGTGTAGGCGCATGAAAAATCTATTTTAATTTAAAGCGGTAGTTAATTATTATTTCCTTACATTTTCTTTTTCTCCAAAAGGGAACAAAATGAATGCCAACGTACCCATAGAGTCGATACGGTCATCTTCCTCTGAGTATGATGAGTTGAGTACTGTGCTACAATGGGCAGAGCAGACACAACTAAAACATGGGGATAATTTGCCTTTTAAAAGCCTCGTGTCGTCATCCTTTCCAAGTCAAGTTCAAATCATTGCTAATGAGCTAGGGGAGTTGAAGGCCATTTGGGAAGGTTTAACGCCGGAAAAAAGATTTCTGTTCTCAAAGAGATACGGCCATATTGCAGACCTCATGTATATTCCAATTAACCGGTTCACCATCCAGGCTTTATTAGAATTCTGGGACCCCGCCTACAAGTGTTTCGCATTCCAAGATTTTGACTTGGTGCCGACCATTGAGGAGTACCACACGATGCTGAACATTGAAGAAAAAGGTGGAGAAATGATCTATTGTTTCAACCCACAGTTAACTGCAAAGAGAACTTTATCCAGATTTCTAGCTGTACACCTAAAGGAAGTGCAGAAAAATGTGAAAGTGAAAGGGGTTGAAGAGTCTATATCTGCAGATTATCTAACAGAACTCGCTCGCAAACACATAAATGAAGAAAAGGGCCTGGTTCTGCTAGCTTTGTGCATCTACGGGATGGTCTTGTATCCCAGAGTTAAAGGATATGTGGATGGTGATGTTTTGAAGCTATTCTTCAGCATTGAGCAAGGGGTGGATCCAGCCATACCTCTTCTAGCGGAAACAGTTCGAGCGCTCAATTATTGTAAGTCCAACAAAGGCGGGAAGTTGAGATGTTGTGTGCCCTTACTCTATATTTGGGTGCATAGTCATTTTAAGTTCCCAGAAGATTTTGGCTGTCCAAAAATCAACTTCAGCAGCACGTGGAATCTAACAAGGAGTACAATTGCAGAATTTGGCACGGCACCATGGAACTCAAGTTTTCCAAGGAAAGAAGCATGGGTGTCCTTCTTTTCGAATTCCAAATTAGAGCATGTGATTTGGAAGGCACATTGGATGCCCCTAAAAGCCTTAATCTACAGATGCGGGAGCTTCCACACAGTCCCTCTAGTAGGCCCTTGGGGATGCGTCCATTATGCTCCGTTGTTGGCCTTGCGGCAAAGTTGGTTTAAACAGTTCATACCAGCAACTCATGGTTTGCATAAATTAGAATTTTCCTACAGTTGCGAGGATTCTAACGAAAAGAAGCGACAAGTGCTGACTTCCTGGAGAACAGTCAGAAGGATAACTGGCAATAGTCATTCTGAGGGAGTTACTCCAGAATATTTGCAATGGCGCATTAAGAGGAGCAAGATCCCAATTACGACTCGTGACAATGTGGGAGAATCTTCTAATAGAGCAGCAGATAAGCCTAACCAGCTAGCGACAGAGCGGAAAGAGTTGGTGGGAAGAAATCAAACATTGAAGCTAGAAAATGAAAAGTTACAGCAAGAGGTCAAACGTTTGATGAACCAGGTAACTCAAGCTAGTGGCAAACTCGAAGAAGTAGAGAGAGTTTCAAAAAACCGAGCCAAGCGAGAAAGAGATTATGATATATTGGACGAGGAGAATAGAAGGTTGATTAAGGAGAATCATGCTCTGAGGAATGAAAATGCTGCATTACGAAGGGCAACTCGTTCACAAGAGAACATGATCAAAGACCTTTCAAAAGGCAAAGAGACTCTCTTAGAGTTAGTTGCGGAATTAAATGAAACCATCAACAAGCAGAAAACGCAACTTATCGAGTTTGAAGAAGCCAATACTGCTCTAAGGCGAACACTGGACAATCTACGCGTGAACATGCAGGCTCAATCAGAAGAGTCTGAAGCTTTTAAAAGTTATTCAAGCTCGTTGGAACGTCAGCTCCAAGCATTTCAAAGGGCAAGCGAACAATTGTCACTAGAGAGAGGACAACTAGAGGAAAAATACTCCTCATTAAGGGGAGATTATGCCATTATGAGAGAAGACATGCAAATAATTCTTGGGAAAGTAAATCAAACCATGAACACTATCAAGATCATGGCTAGGAGAGCCCGAGGATTTGCAGAATGGGCAAGGGATCTGCGAGAGAATACATCACCTATGGCCTCTAATGCGGAGGAGTTGTTTGAGTTTTTAGGGATGATTCGTAGAGACCTAGGGTACTTTGGTCACTTTCATTAATGTTCCCTGTTCCTTGTTTTCCAATTCCCAATTGTTTATTTTGTAGATATATTCATTTTTCCCCCCAATAATAAAATTTCATTCATTCATGCATCTCATACTGTTCCTTCTTCTATTCCTTTTGTACTTATTCTAAGACTTTTCTTTTAAAAATAAAAACAGAACAATAAAATAGCTCGTTCAACAAGAGTCTACCACACTAGGCGTAGAACAAGGATTATGGAAGAAAAGGGTGAACAAGAGAAGACTAAGCGGGACATCGAGGAAATCAGGGAAAAGGTTGATGCAATCATTGCCGCTTTAGAGAAGGGAAAAATGGTGGCAGATACGACTGCACCAGATACTCCGATTGGAAACCCTCAAGCTGGCCTACCATTTCCACCCAGTTTCGCTTCACATGTTCGTACGACAGCAGAAACGTCCATGCCACAACATACTACCTATAACCCCTTATATGACATACCTGTTGGACAATACCCTTTTCCATCATTTAAAGAAGGCCAAATCCCCCAAATACCCATGGCTAGCCAGGCTGGTGCTTCTTATTTCAAGCCAGAGTTTTCAAAAATACCTTTTGCGGTCCCTAACTTGGATGACCCAGAAGTAAAGAAGGAGTTAGCCGCGCCCTCTAATGAAAAACTTGAAGTTTTAGAGGAAAGGTTGAGGGCAGTTGAGGGCACTAGTGTTTTTGGGAACATGGATGCCACTCAATTATGCTTGGTCCCAGACGTTGTAATCCCACCGAAATTCAAATTGCCGGAATTTGAAAAATATGACGGGATGACATGCCCTAAAAGTCACATTGTTATGTATTGTAGGAAGATGGCAGCGCACGTTCATAATGATAAGCTGCTTATACATTGCTTTCAGGACAGCTTGAAAGGTCCAGCCGCCCGTTGGTATATGCAATTGGATAGTTCACATGTTGTCACGTGGAAGAACTTGGCTGATTCCTTCCTCAAACAGTACAAGCATAATATTGATTTGGCTCCCGACCGACTGGACTTACAGAGGATGGAAAAGAAGAGTACTGAAGACTTTAAAGATTATGCTCAAAGGTGGCGGGATACGGCAGCTCAAGTCCAACCCCCTTTAACGGATAAGGAGCTTTCTGCCATGTTCATCAATACCTTAAGGTCCCCATTTTATGAACATATGATTGGAAGTGCGTCAACCAATTTCTCTGATATCATGACAATTGGAGAAAGAATTGAGTACTTGATCAAACATGGTAGAATAGCCAAAACCGTTGAATCCTCGGGCACAAAGAAGGGCAATACTTCAAAGAAGAAGGAGGGAGAAGTACAGATGATAGGGAAAGTGGATAAGTCCCATCGACAAATCCACCAACCCATGGCACAATATCCTTCGAATTATTTACCTACATATGGATATTATCCACACCAGGTGAATAATGCTTCAGCGCAGTACTCCCCATTTTATGGCCAAAATACAAAACCCCAAATGAATCAGAATTTTCAGTCTCGTAGACAACAACAAGCAATCACTCCAGGTCAGCAAAATAATCGAGCACCTTATAAGCAAGCCCAATTTGATCCGATTCCGATGACATATACTGAGCTCTTGCCTCAGTTAATTCAGAACCATCAGTTGGCACCCAAGCCTGTTGCTCCACTGCAACCCCCTTATCCAAGATGGTATGACCCTAATGCAAGGTGTGATTACCATGCAAGTGCTGTTGGCCATTCTACAGAAAATTGCACTGCTTTGAAGTATAGGGTGCAAGAGCTCATTAAGGCCGGATGGTTAAATTTCAAAAAAGAGGAGGGACCCAATGTTGATAATAATCCTTTACCAAATCACCAGGTGAATGCAATAGAGCAGTGTTAGGATATTATCAAGAAGATAGATGTTGCAGAGATCATGACTCCTAAGGAGAAGCTTTTTGAGATTCTCCTCGTTAACGGATATGTATCAATAGAGTATGCACACAAGGACCTTGTTCAAGAAGGATTCGATGATAATTTGACTTGCCTATTTCATGCTGGGGCAAAGGGGCATTCTTTGGAACAATGTCGTCATTTTCATAAGAGGGTCCAAGAACTGGTGGACTCAAAATTTCTTGTGGTCACCCAAGCCCATCACCGGGAGGATGAAATAGACGCTGTGGAAGAATTGCTGCCTAAAGAAAGTTTGAATTCATCTTTCAAACTGAAGCCACTCACGATCTATTACCGTGAGAAGACTACTACTCATGATCCAAAGTCGATCACCATTCAGGTGCCGGCTCCTTTCAAGTACAAGAGCTCTAAGGCAGTACCATGGAGTTATGAGTACAAAGTAACTATTAACTCAGAAACGCCACCACTTCCAGTTGACAACATTTCCGGAACGGGAGGCGTAACACGAAGTGGGAAATGCTACACTCCAAATCAGTTATTGAAGTGCTCAAAGAATACAATAGAAGAGAAAAATGAGAAAGTTGTAGGTAATAATGATAGCAATGTCAAGCCTAAAGAAACAACAGTGATGAAGAAATCAAGGGGCAAACAGACTGTGTCCGAAGAAGAAACTCAAGAATTTCTAAAGTTGGTTAAGCAAAGTGAATACAAAGTAGTGGAACAGCTAGCTCAGACGCCTGCTAAGATTTCCATATTATCTTTGTTGCTATCCTCTGATTCACATCGAGACACGATATTGGAAGCTTTGAATCAAGCATATGTTTCCAAGGACATCACTTCAGATGGTCTAGATAATATCGTGGGAAATACAACTGCTCACAACACCATAACTTTCACTGATGATGAGATACCGCCCGAAGGCACAGGACACACGAAAGCACTGCATATTTCAGTCAAGTGCAAGAACTTTTTAGTAGCAAAAGTCCTGGTGGATAATGGGTCTTCTTTGAACATAATGCCAAAATCAACGTTGGAAAGATTGCCAGTGGAGATGTCCCATATGAGGCCAAGTACCGTAGTAGTAAGGGCCTTCGATGGGGCACGCAGTCAGGTGGTGGGTGACATTGAGATTCCAATACAAATCGGTCCATGCACATTTAACATAACCTTCCAAGTTATGGATATCCCCTCTGCTTACAGTTTCTTATTAGGGCGGCCTTGGATACATTCTGCAGGAGCTGTCCCATCATCGCTGCACCAGAAACTCAAGTTTTCAATTGGAAGGAGCCTAGTAATTGTATCTGGTCAAGAGGATATCTTGGTTTCTAGGCCAGCTTCAATGCCATATATTGATGCAGCAGAGGAAGCTTTTGAGTCGTCATTTCAAACATTCGAGGTGGCAAGTGCCACGACGCTATATGGGGGTGGCAAGAAATCTAAATCTCGATCTTCAGCCATGATGTTCAAAGAAAGCAACAGTCGATTAGATGACGTTTTAAGCCTATCGAAAAATACAAAAAGATTTGGGCTTGGGTATAAGCCGAATAAAGCAGATATGATCAGGGTACAGAAGCAAGAAAAAGAGAGGCGTTTGGCCAGATTTGAAAATCGCGAACCAGAATATGAAGGAAAAGTCATCCCTCATCTCTACCACTCGTTTGAAAGTGCTGGTATAATTCGTCCAGGTGATTTTGCAGTTGCAGTAGTGACTAAAGAGGAAGAATTGGGTCCATGGATCTACCCGTGCCCAGAAAACTTCGAGCTCAACAATTGGAGTACTATTGAATTACCGTCATTTGCTGTTAAGATGTCAAAGTAATTGACCACTTTTTATTGTTTTTTGCAATTTCAATTTTCAATTTCAAGTTAGGTTAGTCATTTTACTCATTTCATTTTCCAGACTTCTTTCTATGTGTTCAAGTAAATTTCATCATTCAATGAAGATTTTAGTTCATTTCCTTTTGCTATTACATATTACACTCTCCATGGCAAAATATTTACTCTTATTTTCTTCTCTTTTCTCTCTATGTCAAATTATCAACATCTTAAGTAGTAATACTGAGATTGAATGTGCAAACGATTCTCAATACGAACTTGATATTCCTATACACAATGTTGAGTCTGACGAGGAAGAAGAAGATTTTGAACCTAGTGCTGAGTTGTTAGAAATGATAGAGGAAGGGGAAAAAGCGTTGGGCCCCCATGAAGAGTTAATAGAGATAATTAACCTGGGATCACAAGCAGAAGTCAAGGAGGTTCAAATTGGCACTAATGTCTCTACAGAAACTCGCAAAAAGCTTATTGATTTGCTCACAGAATATGTCGATATTTTTGCTTGGTCCTATCAAGACATGCCTGGGCTAGACACGAATATTGTAATGCATCATCTACCACTCAAACCTGAATGCAAACCAGTAAGGCAAAAGTTGCGAAGGATGAAGCCGGATATGTTAATTAAGATAAAGGATGAAGTCAGGAAACAAATTGATGCTGGATTTCTGACTGTGTCCAATTACCCTGAATGGGTTGCAAACATTGTTCCTGTGCCAAAGAAGAATGGGCAAGTTAGGATGTGTGTGGATTATAGGAATTTAAACAAAGCAAGCCCTAAAGATAATTTTCCTCTCCCTCACATTGATGTGTTGGTAGATAACACTGCTGGTTTCT
The DNA here is from genome assembly GCA_017139565.1 of Luffa aegyptiaca. Lineage (NCBI taxonomy): Eukaryota > Viridiplantae > Streptophyta > Magnoliopsida > Cucurbitales > Cucurbitaceae > Luffa > Luffa aegyptiaca. Next base: position 10,343,341 of record CM029397.1, read on the forward strand.
CTACTTTTTCTTTTATGGATGGTTTTTCAGGCTACAATCAAATAAAAATGGCACCTGAAGATCAGGAAAAAACTACATTTATTACATTGTGGGGAACATTCTGCTACAAAGTTATGCCATTTGGTTTGAAAAATGCTGGGGCCACCTACCAGCGAGCCATGGTTACTTTATTCCATGATTTGATGCACAAAGAGATTGAAGTGTATGTAGATGATATGATTGCCAAGTCGAAAGAGGAGGAAGAACATACAACCGTTCTTCGCAAGTTGTTCGATCGATTGAGAAAGTTTCAGCTCAAGCTCAATCCGAGCAAATGTATATTCGGGGCAACCTCTGGTAAATTGTTAGGATTTGTGGTTAGCCAAGAAGGTATCAAGGTCGACCCTGACAAAGTTAAGGCAATTCTGGAAATGCCGCCTCCGCAAACGCAGAAAGAAGTTAGAGGATTTTTGGGTCGGATAAATTATATTGCCAGGTTCATAGCGCAATTGACCACAACATGTGAGCCTATTTTCAAGTTGCTTCGCAAAAACAATGATGGCATTTGGAATGAAGATTGTCAAACAACATTTGATAAAATTAAGCAGTATTTACGAAATCCACTGATCCTCGTACCACCAGTGCCTGGACGTTCGCTCATTTTGTATCTCACTGTAACAGAAAGTGCAATGGGATGTGTACTGGGGCAGCATGATGACTCTGGTAGGAAAGAACGAGCTATATACTATTTGAGCAAAAAGTTTACCAGTTGTGAAACTAGGTACTCCTCGATGGAAAAAACTTGTTGTGCTCTAGCCTGGGCTGCACGTCGCTTAAGGCAATACATGTTGTATTACACGACATGGCTTATTTCGAAAATGGATCCCGTGAAATACATCTTCGAGAAGCCATCTTTATCGGGACGAATTGCAAGGTGGCAGGTTCTTTTATCCGAGTATGACATCACATATGTAACTCGAAAGTCAGTAAAGGGGAGCGCTCTAGCTGATTATCTGGCACAACAACCTATAGAGGACTATGAGCCGATGAAGTTCGACTTCCCTGATGAGCATATCCTCACTGTAGCAACAGAGAAAGAAATATCGAATCCAGATATGTGGACCATGTTCTTTGATGGGGCTTCAAATGAATTGGGTCACGGAATAGACGCAATATTAATATCGCCTCGAGGAGAATTATTCCCTCTCACTGCTAAGCTGTGTTTTGATTGCACGCACAACATGGCTGAATACGAAGCTTGTTCAATGGGCATTCAAGCTGCTCTAGATATGAAGATTGAAAGGCTTTAGGTCTTGGGGGACTCTTTGCTAGTGATTCATCAGCTAAGAGGAGAATGGGAAACCAGAGATGCTAAATTATTGCCTTACAAGCAACTTATAACAAGATTATCTCAACAGTTTGATCAAATTACTTTTGATTATTCCCCAAGAGAGAATAATCGGATAGCAGATGCATTGGCTACTCTAGCAGTCATGTTCAATGTGGATTTTGATGAAGGGGTCCAGCCAATTAAAATCGAAAAGCGAGATGTTCCCGCCTCCTGCATGAATATTGAGAATGAGTCAGATGACAAGCCGTGGTTTCAAGACATCAAACAGTATCTGAAATGCGGAACATATCCTCCTAATGCATCAGAAAATGACAAGCGAACTCTGAGAAGATTGGCAGTGAAATTTTTCTTGAATGGGGAGATACTTTACAAAAGAAACTATGACATGGTTCTGTTAAGATGTGTGGACGCCACAGAGGCTAATCAGATTATGAAAGAAATCCATGAGGGAATTTGTGGTACCCATGCAAATGGGCATATGATGGCTAGACAAGTTTTGAGAGCTGGTTATTATTGGCTGACTATGGAAACAGATTGCATTAAGTATGCAAGAGAATGTCATAAATGTCAAATTTATGCAGACAAGACTCATGCTCCTTCATCCGAGTTACACATTTTAACTGCTCCGTGGCCTTTCTCTATGTGGGGAATGGATGTGATTGGACCCATTGATCCTAAAGCTTCAAATGGACATCGATTTATCTTGGTGGCCATAGATTACTTTACCAAATGGGTAGAGGCAACCTCTTATCGTGATGTGACAAAAGGGGTCGTGATCAAATTCATCAAGAAGGAGATCATTTGTCGATACGGCCTCCCTGAGACCATCATATCAGATAACGCTAGAAACTTGAACAATAAGATGATGAGTGAGTTATGCGACCAATTCAAGATTAAACATCTCAATTCCACCCCCTACAGACCAAAAATGAATGGGGCTGTTGAAGCTGCAAACAAAAACATAAAAAGAATTGTTGAAAAGATGACTGTAACGTACAAAGATTGGCATGAAATGCTTCCCTTCGCTCTACACGGCTATCGCACGTCAGTTCGTACATCAACTGGGGCAACACCTTTTTCATTAGTATATGGTATGGAGGTTGTGCTCCCAATTGAGGTGGAAATTCCATTGCTAAGAGTTCTTATGGAAGCTAAATTGGAAGAGGCTGAATGGGTCCAGAATCGCTATGAACAACTCAATTTCGTTGAAGAGAAGAGATTAACAGCATTGAGTAGAGGCCAGCTCTATCAAAGAAGGATGATTAGAGCATATGATAAGAAAGTTCGCCCAAGAAGATTCAAAGAGGGAGATCTGGTGCTGAAAAGGATCCTTCCATTTCAAAAAGATCATCGAGGAAAATGGACTCCAAATTATGAAGGACCATTTGTGGTAAAAAAGGATTTCTCTGGTGGGGCATTAATCTTAACCAATATGGATGGTTGTGAATTATCAAGCCCAGTCAATTCAGACTATGTTCGGAAGTATTATGCATAGATCGCCTGACTATCTTTCCCAAGAAGGCTAGACAAAGTTGCAGAGTATTTCAATAAGTGTTTTGAAAAGTTTCATTTCAGTCTCAGTATTTTGTTTAAAAAGTTGTTTTATCCCTCACCACCTCCACCCCTCAATTTGGAGATGTTTTCCATTGTATACTGTATTGATCAATAAAGGATTTGTTTCCTCCATTTTGACCAGTATAGTTGTTATTTTTATGTCAATCACAAATGAAAATTATGCATGTTACATCTCAAGTTCGGGTATTGCATTGTCCAACCTCTCCGCTCTCTTTCAAAAAAAGAAAAAAAGAAAAGAAAATGAGAAAAAGAAAAAGAAATAAAATAGATGCTTTCACTATAATCGTTGAGGAAAATTGGTCAATTCTTGACTATTTTACCCTTCTCATGGGAAGTATGTTCGTTATTATCAGCTATACTCTCAATCAACTGCAACTTTTATTTTGACCATCGTCCATGTGCAAAGTTTCATATTACCATTTCTCCCCAGACAAGGTTCCAATTATCACACTGGGGCAAAGCACCCCCTCGTGAAGTAAGAATTCGAAACTACTTACTATGAAACCTTGAGCCTAGCCCACCACGCGTGATTTTTGTGGTAGGCCAGCATGAATTATTGATTCACAATTGAACCATTTGCTAAACTCATTGCGTATAACTGCGTTAAATCTCCATATTTGTCTACCCACTTGAGAGCCTTTTGCTGAGCCTGTCACATCTAACCATGTGGCAAACATTTCAAAATATCCACCCAATATTACCAAGAGACCTTCAATAGTAATGAAATAGGGATTAAACTCTTACGATTTACTGCTTCATAATTAAGACTTGTAGTTCTTTGAGTATTCCTATATTTCAACTTTTTTTAATCTACACTTTTCCTACCATTTCTATCGTTTGTCTTCTCTCCTTTTTTTGGAAGGTGACTCCAAGACTAAGGATGATAATCTTGGGAACTTGGACTTAGTAACTAGACAAATTGTCTCGAAGTCTCAAATTCTTTCATTGAGTTTTGCTTGAGAAATAACCCTATCATGGTACCGAGGAACATTGACAAAGAAACAACATGGAGTGATTATTGAAGTCGCGAAGGATGGCTTACAGGTGGTTGATCGTCTACATGTGATTGCATTATATTTTGCCAGTCATGAAAAAATATATTTGGCCAAAAAAAAAGTTATGAAAAAGAAAAGAAAAAGAAAAGATGAAATGAAAAAGAAAAAGAAAAAGAAAAAGGTACAAGGCCAAGATAATTCTTGAAATGCATGATTGGAGCAATCAATGTAGATCAAGAGGTCACACCTCCAAACGGTTTGAAGATTTTCTTTATCAATCATCATTTGGAGCAAGAATCTTCATTGCTACACTGGGGCAAAGCTTTCATCGTTATACTGGGGCAAAACCGTCATTGTTAAATTGGGATAAGAGCCTTCACCACTATACTACAGTAAAGTCATTTTACCATTTATGTAAACTGTTTTAGACTGGGGCAAAGGCCAAGTCAAGAGAATCACACTTCTCTTAGAAAGCTGAATCACATTTTCATAGAAGAATCACATTCAGAGAAAGGACAATCCCAGTAATGTGGGTTTTTCATCCAAGATTTCGAGGTGACTTAAAGAAAGAACGAGATATATGAGATAATCCCTTGAGGAGCTACTCCTTGTTCTCGTAGTGGTTGTCCAAAGAATTGGGGTCACTTTAACAAATATTTTCATTTGAATTATGTTCAATCTCTTATTGTTCAAGAGATTTCTTATGAAGGCATTTGTGACCTATGTTTTCTTCCTTCAGTCTTTTCTCTCTTTCTTTGTTCACTACCATTCCCATTTGTCTCTAGGCCAAATTCATCTCCTTGTATCGAACCTTTTTGTCCACTAAAGGCTAAGGTTATGAAGCATTTGAATCAAGTAAGATGTTTAACGCTATGAATTACCATTGATAGTTCTCTAAACTAGCACATGAGACACTTCTAAAAAACCTGACATACCTGATGATTGAGCAATCTAAGATTGACACATATGTTTCCTTTCAGATTGAGCAATCTTTGATTAACATACATGATCTCTTTTAGGTTGAGCAACCTTGATTGACACATACAATTTCTCTCGAGTGTTGAAAGCATCAAAAAAAAAAAAAAAAGGAAAAGGAAAAAAGAAAAAGGAAAAAATAAAAGAAAAAGGAAACGAAAAAGGAAAAGGAAAAGGAAAAGAAAGAGAAAGAGAGGCAATTAAGATCCGAAGATGTCTATTGTTATATACTTTGAAAGCTTCCTTGGCTGATAAGTCTTCATTTCCTCTCATTAGATTCGTGGATAGCTTAATGCCTTTATTGTCAATGCAATACCAATTGAAAGTGTTCGATGTCTGCGACATCTAAAGCAATGACGTTTATTCAGTAGACTTCGATAGAAGAGAATCTGAAGTGCAGAGGATTTAGTGGGAAGAACATTGGAAAATTCCACTCACAAGACGATTTGCTATGAAACGTTCGGAAGTCTTTAAATCAAGACCTCAAAGTGTTTTGGTTCATCGTCAGCAAAATAGCCTAATTCACTTCGTTTATGTCTCTCAATTTAGAAAGGCGGAACGCAAGAAATGAGCTATTTTATAGTTCTGGTTTTCAAAACTCGCTAATTTTGAAGTTTGTGTTTTGAAACTTGTGCCCTGCACATTTTCATGCTGCATGTAAATTTGAATCTCATACATTTAAGCATACTCTACATTTTGAGATTTTGCAAGTCTATGATTCACTTCTTTCTTGGTTAAATCGAACCCTGCTAGTCAGTAGAGGTCGAAGCCTGGTTGGAGTCAGGTCCATTTCATGTTTTATTTGGTTGGTTAAATCGAACCCTGCTAGTCAGTAGAGGTCGAAGCCTGGTTGGAGTCAGGTCCATTTCATGTTTTATTTGGTTGGTTAAATCGAACCCTGCTAGCCAGTAGAGGTCGAAGCCTGGTCTGAGCCAGGTCCATTCCCCTTTTCTTTTGGTTAAATCGAACCCTGCTAGTCAGTAGAGGTCGAAGCCTGGTTGGAGTCAGGTCCATTTCATGTTTTATTTTGTTTTGGTTAAATCGAACCCTATTCTTGTGTAGAGGTCGAAGCCTAGTCTGAGCCAGGTCCATTCCCCTTTTCTTTTGGTTAAATCGAACCCTGCTAGCTAGTAGAGGTCGAAGCCTAGTCTGAGCCAAGTCCATTCCCCTTTCCTTTTGGTTAAATCGAACTCTATTCTTGTTTAAAGGTCGAAGCCTGGTCTGAGCCAGGTGCATTCCCCTTCCCTTTTGGTTAAATCGAACCCTATTCTTGTTTAGAGGTCAAAGCCTGGTCTGAGCCAGGTCCATTCCCCTTTTCTTTTGATTAAATCGAACTTTATCTTTGATTAGAGAGGAAAATCCGGTCAAAGTGAGGTTCATTTTCCTTTTCCAATTATAGGCTATGTTTGGTTTAAGCATGAAGCCCTTTCTTTTATTTTTAACGAAAAATCTCCGCCTTCCCAATACTTTGTCTTTTTCCTTTGTTTACCCTTTCAATCCTTCAAGGATACACAACGGGGGGCAAACTGTAGACACCGTATTTGGTCCGGCTTGATTTTTAGTAATAATGTTTGAAGTTTTTCAATATTTGGTAGTCAATTTGTTTTTGGTATGTCAACAAGAGCATAGCTCAATCGGCATAAAGTTGTATTAACGATCACGAGGTCCTTGGCTCGAATCCCTCTTTTTGCATATTATCAAAAATTTGTTTTTTAGTTTTTATGATTTATTTTTTTTGTTTTATTTAATTTATTTCTTTATTTTGTTTATTTATTTTATTTTTATTTTGTTTATTTATTTATTATTTTATTTATTTATTTTATTGCTTTATTTTATTTATTTATTTTTTATTTTTTCTTTTTTATTTATTTATTTATTTTTCTTTTCTTCTTCCCTCCTCTTCCCACGTTCTCCATCCCCCCTCATTCTCCCAACCTCCCATTCTTTCCCCCTCTTTCTCAACTCACTCCCCCTCATTCTCCCAACCTCTCATTCTTTCCCCTTCTTTCTCAACTCACTCCCCCTCCTTCTCCCAACCTCCCATTCTTTCCCCTTCTTTCTCAACTCACTCCCCCTCCTTCTCTCAACCTCCCATTCTTTCCCCCTTTTTCTCAACTCCTTCCTCCAAGCTCTACTATATAATGAGAGCTTATGGAGGATGGAAGGGGAACAACAACAAGGAAAAAAAAAGAGAAGAGGAGTGAAAGAGTTTAGAGAGAGAAAGACACAAAAAAAAGAGAGAAGAGTGAAAAGAGCTTAGAGAGAGAAAGTGAGTTAGAGAGGGAAAAATAGAGATTTTAGAAGGATTTTCAAATATCTAAGTTCACAACCGCCGCCGCTCGCCGCCGTCGCTCACCACCACCGCCGTCGCTCACCGCCGCACCACCACTGCCGCTCGCCGCTGCTCATCGCCACACCTTGCCGTCGCCGTTTGCCCGTTGATTCCGACGAGGTTTCTAAGTGAGGTTTAAGATAAAAGAGGAGGGAAGGTGGAAGAGTTAAAAGGAAAAAAGAGGGAAGGAAAAGGAAAAAAGGGAGACATTTTCGTGAAGAAGAAGAAGAAGGGGAGAGTGGGAGAGAGAGAAAAGGTAAGTGGGTCCCTCCCCATTTAATTGTCTTCACATTTTTTTTTTAAATTTCATTTTCTTTTTTAATTTTATTTTTGGTATATATTTTGATTTTTTTTTTCCTTTTCTTTATTCTCTTTTATCAGTTTTCTAATCATTATTTGTCATTTTAATTGACTTATAATTGGGATTTCTAATTGGAGTTTTATCTCAAATTGGATTTTACTTTGAAATTCTTAAATCATGTTCAAATTTGCGTTAAAATTGAACTTTTTTTTATCTATTTCAATTAAATTCTAATTTGAAGGTTAATTTAATAATGACTTACCGGATTTAATTTGAAATCTCAAATTAGATGTCAATTTCTCCTCAAATGGTTTTAATTTCAAGTTCCAATGAATTTCAAGGTGATTTTGGATTTTTTCTTTCAAATGAATTTCAAGTTGTATCTATTTAGTTTGGATTTTTGAAGCAAACTTCAAAACTCAATTTCAAATTTTAATTAAAGTGGGAATGTTTATGGACTTTAGTTGAATTGGAATTCAATTTCAATTTTGGTTTACATTAAAATCTCAAAATCAATTTCAATTAGGCTCTAACATGAAATTTCTAATTTGAATTTCACATTGGTTTTAATTGACTTGAATTTGAATCAATGTCTTTAATTCACATTAGAGATCTCAATTCCGTTTCAATTTAATTTTTATTTAAAGCTTTGATTTCAATCCCATTTTGATTTAAAATTTGAATTTTCAATTTAATTTCTTTTAGGATTTTAAAAAATCAAAGTCAATTTGGTTTAATTTGGATTTCAATTCAATTTGATTCTTGGTTTTAAATTAACTCAATTTCAATTTAGTTTTGGTTTGAAATTTTCAAATAGAATTTTAATTTTTCATTGATTGATTTTAATTTGAATAAAATCTCAAGTTGGTTCAATTTGTAATTCTGATATTCACAAATGAATTTCGATTTGATTTTAATTTTCAAAATTGATTTCAATTGGATGTAAATTGGGTTTCTTAAATAAATTTCAAAATAGGTTTTGATTGAAAATTTTTGAAGTCGATCTTAATTTGATTAATATTTGAATTCCATCAAACGATTTAAAAATGAAAATACTAAAATGAATTTCAAAGTGAATTTTAGTTTGGTATTTAAATTTGAACTGTTTAAATGAATCTCAAATGGGATTTAATTTGAAGTTTCAAATTGGATTTCAAGAAAAGTTTTTTTAAGTTGATTATGGAAACTTTAGGCTAATTTTGTCTAAGAAATTTAAGCTGACCGAAAGGGAACACCCTGCCTAGAAATTAGCCTAAACATTTTTGCAATCGACTTGAATTTGGTCTTAATTTAGAATTTTTGAAATCAACTTCAATTTCACTTCAAATTGGAATTTTTTAAAACTATTTAGTTTCCAATTGAATTTCAATTTGGTTTTAGTTCGAATTTCTAAATGATTTAACTTTCTTTCAATTAATTTCAAATTCTTTATTTTAATTTTTAATTTTGAAATTTCCAATAATTTTTTTTTTAATGTGGAAAATAAAAAAGGATTTCTTTTTGTTGAATGGTGTCATAAAATCATGTAAAGCCTATGACGGAGTTGAAATAATTTTCAAATTCTTGAGGTGAAAGATTTTCCTTAATCGGGAAATTTATACGTGATAATAGAGTTATGGGTTAACCCCACTCACGAAATTAAATCCTTACTTTATTTAAAGATAAGGTGAAATTAGTGAGACATTTAATTTTCAATTTTCATTTTTTTTTCCCCAAATTTTATTTGTTTATTTTTTTGTTAAGACATGGACCTTTGTTTAATGAATTCGAGTAATAAAATAAAATGTTTTCAAACGGGTGTTGTAGGGTGCTAATACCTTCCCTACACACAACTGACCCCCGAACCTAATTTTTGGTTTTCAAAGACCGGTTTTTCTTTAAAATGGGTGACCAATCACGCCCCAAGATGATTGGTGGCGACTCCAAACCTTTAACCTCGAAAGAGACCCTTAGGGAAGGACGTCGGCCGCTCCGCGTCGCGATGACGTTGCGACACCATAATTAAATATCATATATTTAATAAAATCTCTCTCATATAACCTATAGTATTAATGTGCATCCAATGCGCATTAATTTTAACCTATAGTTTTAATATGAATCAAATTCATATTTTAAACTTAATATTTGAACCTTGTCGAATATTCAATTCTCCCTTAGAAATTTACATCAACGCCCTAAGTGAGCTACCAATGGGACCTAATGAACCTACAGATCAGAAGCTCCAACGATATGAGATTAATTGGCTAAACTCATTAACCATGTTAATCAATGTTCGTTAACTGTGGTTCACTCCACTATAGAACAACAACTGCACTCTTCTCACTGCAGATATATTTCTGTGTCCACGGATATCGACCAATAACAATAAGTCAGTCCTTCACGTGTGTTCGTACCCTAGCTAGGTCAAATTACCGTTTTACCCCTGGGTTACCTCTTCATCCTTAAGTCCCAATGCTCCTCTAATGAACAACCTGTTTGAGGTCCAACCAACAAACAGAAGTCCCTCTCGTGCCATAGAGAGGGCAGAGCCCATTGTTCAAGACCCGAAGACACAACTTAAGGGAACACACCTCTACTTACCTTAGAGTCGGGAAGGAGTGAATTCCATCTTGTGTGATTATGTTTCCAACTCCCCACTCGGTTTTGTCCCCAAAATGGTAGGCTTATTGAGTCGGCGAGCAGACCACTCTCACCCATACAAATCAAAGGACAATCCCTCGTGAACAGGAGTCCATAACCCACTCAGGATTGAGACCAAGTTGCCTAGGTCATCCTAGTGAAATAGAAACCTAACTAGCTAACGGTGTTACAGTTAGTGGTTAACTATTTTGCGGTCCGGTCTTATGCAAACTCATTGCACAGGATACCCCCACTGGCATGTCCACTACACGAACGCGTTGGATCATTGCGTTTGTATCATAATACAAAGCGGGTCGTATCCATAGTGTCACCAGGATAAGGTACCCAACCTTACCCCTATACTATAGACCATTTAGGCTGTAACTTGAACAACGATCCCCCTATGTTCCTACATACTAGTTCAAGTTGAAGGATTGGAATTCCCTAATTTGTAGCGAAAGCGAATTGGGACCGTTCGTAGTTGATTTTGTTTCCACCAAAATACCAATACATCGACAAAATTTAGAAAACTATTCTAAATCAATTATTAAGGCTAAGCATACAACCTTAGAACTAATTCTAAAGGGGAGAAACAAACATACCGTCATCGTCTCTGAAATATCAAGAACGCCTTTCTTAATTTCATAGGGACCAAGCGTCAACAATTGGGACACCACCAATTGATCTTCCCCGCTATCAATCTGAGATTAGGAACGTAGTTGTGGGACGTAATCTTGAATGGGAAAAACTCTAGAGAGAAAATTCTCCCTAGAGTTCTTGGGTTGAGAGAATATGAGAGGGAGGCTAGAGACAATGCAAGAGTGCATTCTTGTGTTCTTATGTTGTATCACCTAAACCCTAGGTTTAGTGTTCTATTTATAGGAGAAAGGTCATGAATAAAATATTCATTTAAAATCAATTATTTCCATAACTGATTTAATTTTTTCCATAATTAATCAATTCCATAATTGATTAATCTTTTCCATAAATGATTGATCACTTTCATAAGTGATTAAATCATTTCCATTAATTTTCAATTAATTAATTCTTTAATTAATCAATCACCAATTAAATATCATATATTTAATTTCAGACATTCTATTAGTTAATTAATTAATTATCCAATTAAATATCATATATTTAATTCAAGGCCTTCAATTAATTAATTCTATAATATGAATCAAATTCATTTTAAAATTTGAACTCCTTCAAATTCTCTTATATCCTATAAATTTAATATGAATCAAATTCATATGAATATTTGAACTTCTTCAAACATTTATTTCTCTCATAATAATAAAGTTTAATTTCAAATTAGACTTTATATTTTAATGTATCACTATACATTATATTAATTTGTATCTCATACAATTAACTTAATTCCCAATATGAATTTGAACTATTCAAATTCTCTCAAGATATAATTGTTCCTAATTACTCTTTACGAGCTAGCAGGGGGACCTAATGGACCTACAGATCAGAAGCTCCAATGATATGAGGTTAACTGATTAAACTCATTAATCACGTTAACCGATATTCATTAATTGTGGGTCATTCCACTAAAGACCCACAACTGAACTCTTTTCACTGTAGAACATTTTTGTGTCCACGGAAATAGACCTATACCGGTATGTCAATCCTTCACGAGTGTCCGTAATCACAGCTGGGTCAAATTATCGTTTTACCCGTGTGTTACATTTGTCTCCTTAAGTACCAATGCTTCTCTAATGAGCAACCTATTTATGGTCTAACCAATAAACAGAAAGTTTCTCTCGGGCCGGTGAGAGGGCGGGATCCCTTTATTCAAGTCCCGGAGTCACCACTTAAGGGAATACTCATCTACTTCTCCTAGAAGTGGGAAGGAGTGAATTCTTTCTTATGTTGTCATGTCCCCAAAAAGGAAGGCATATTGAGTCGGCGTATTGGCCACTCTCACCCGTGCTAATCAAAGGACAATCCCTCATGAGAAGGAGTTCATGACACACTCAGGATTAAGACTGAGTTACCTAGGTCATCCTATTGAAACAGTAACCTAACTAGTTAATGGTGTTATATCTAGTGGTTTACTATTTCATGGTCCGGTCTTATGCAAACTCATTGCATAGGATACCCCCGCTTGCATGTCTACTACATGGACGCTTTGGATCAATACGTCTGTATCAAATACAAAGCGGGCCGTATCTCATAGTGTTACCAGGATAAAGTACCCAACCTTATCCTTGTACTATAGACCTTTTAGGTTTTTACTTGAACATCAATCCCTGTATGTCCCACTGTAGACACCGTATTTGGTCTGGCTTGATTTTTAGTAATAATGTTTGAATTTTTTCAATATTTGGTGGTCAATTTGGTTTTTGGTATGCCAACAAGAGCTTAGCTCAACACTGCATAAAGTTGTACTGATAATCTCAAGATTTGTTGTTTGAATCCCCCACCCCATATATTATCAAAAAAATTGTTTTTGGGTTTTCATTGTTCATTGTTCATTTTATTTTATTTTTTTTTTTGTTTTTATTTAATTTATTTCTTTATTTTGTTTTTATTTTTTTTATTTTTTTATATATTTTTTTTTCTTTGGTCTTCCACTCCCCCTTCCTTCTCCTTCTCCCTCTCCCCCTCCTTCTCCCAACTTCCCACTCTCTCCCCCTCTTTCTCAACCCATTCCCCTTTTCCCTCAACCATTTCTCCAAGCTCTCCTGGAGGAGAGCAAGACAACAACAAAAGGAGAAAAAAGGGAAAGTGAGATTAAGTTTGAGAGTGATGAAATTTGGAGAAAGAACTTAGAGAGAGAAAGTGAAGAAATTGTAGAGAGAGGGAGTGAGTTTGAGAGAGGAAAGTTGAGATTTGAGAAGGATTTTTGGAAACCCAAATTTCGTGTTGCCGCAGTCGTGACCTCGTAGCCCGCCGCCGCCCGCCTCCAACCGCCGTCTAACCACCGTTGAACAGTAGTGGAATCCGACATTGAATGAGACCCACACCACAACAGTCGCCACGATCGAATCTAAGCCTCCGCTAGCAACGGACCTTTGACCACGAATGATTCTAGCAAAGTTGACCCACAAATTATGTGGGAAAAGGTAAGGGAAAGATTTGATTTAAAGAAGATGTAAGAAAAGAAAAAGTTTGGTGGAAAAAATAATCGTGAAGAAACTTGGGGAAGAAGATGAGGAAGAAGAAAGAGATAGAGTTGGTGGACCCCACCCCTACTCATTTATTCTTTTATTTATTTATTCATTTTTCTTTTTTTGTTTTCTTCCCATTTATATTTTTCTTTATTTTTTCAAGAGCATATTTTTCATTTAAAGTCTTAAATTTTTTTTTCTTCCTCTTTTTTTTTTTTTTCCACTTTGATTTCAACTTAAAAGTTTTAAGTTAGAACTGATAAATAATTCCAAACTAAATTTAGTTGAGATTTCCCAAAATCAATTTCAATTAATCTATAACTTGAAAATTTCTAATTTAAATTTCACATTGGTTTTAATTCACTTTAATTTATCAATTTAATTTTAATTTGGAGCTTTGATTTCACTCCCATTTTGATTATAAATTTGGATTCTCAATTTAATTTCATTTTGAGGTTTTAAAAATCAAAGTCAATTTGGTTTAATTTGGATTTTAAATTCAATTTCATTTTTATTTTAAATTTATTTCATTTCAATTGAGTTTAATTTGGAATTTTAAAACTCAATTTCAATTTAGTTTTGATTTGAAATTTTCAAATAGAATTTTGATTTTAATTTGAATAAAATTTCAAATTGGTTAAGTTTTGGAACTCTGGGATGAATGTCAATTGGATCCTAATTTGATATTCTCAAATGAATTTCAATTTGAGTTTAATTTAGATTTCCAAAATCAATTTCAATTTGATTGGAAAGTGAGTTTTTTTTTTTTTTTTTTTTTCAAATAAATTTCAAAATAGGTTTTGACCTAAATTCCGAAATCAATTTTAATTTGGAATTAGCATTTCAATTTTTCTCTTCAAATTGAATTTTATATTAAAATCTCCAAATAATCTCAAATTTGATTTTAAGTTAGAATTTCTTGAAATCAATTTTGGGTTGGTCTTCATTTGAAATTTAATTTGGGATTTCAACTTTGGTTTGTTTTTAATTTGATTTCATTTTGACATTTACAAATGAATTTCGATTTGGAATTGCCCAAGTGAATTTCAATTGGAATTTCACTTTCTCCTCAATTGGTTTTAATCTCGAATTCAATGAGTTTCAAAGTGATTTTGGATTTTTCAAATGAATTTCAAATTGTATCTAATTAACTTGGAATTTCTGAGCAAAAATTCAAAATAGGTTTTAATTGAGAATTTCAAAATAAATGTCAATTTGGTTCTAAATTAAAGTTTCCAAATCAATGTCTTTTGGTTTTATATTGAAAATCAATTTCAATTTAAAACTAAATGGGAAATCAATTTCAATTTTGGAAAGGTTAAGTCAAATTTCAAAAACATTATCTAATATTCTTAATGGTTAAAATAGATTGATTATGAAAACTTTAATGCTAATTTTGTCTAAGAACGGGTACTTAAGCTGACCGAAAGGGAACACCTTGCCTGGAAATTAACTAAAAGTTTAACTAGTCAATTATTTTGACAATCAAAATTTCAATTTGATCTTAATTTAGAATTTTTCAAATCACTTCAATTTGATTCTAAATTGGATTTTCCAAATGAATTTCAAAATAATTTTACTTTAGTAATTCCAAATGATTTTCTAATTGTATTTGGTTTTAAAAATGAAAAAATAATTTTCCATTGAATGGTGTCATACCACTCATGATTATTAGTTCACATTTTATTCTTAAAATGTGAAATAATAGATATGAGAAAAAAATAGCTCATGTACAACCTATGACGGAATTGAGATAACTTCTCCAATTCTTGAGGTGACAAATTTTCTTTTAATTAAAAGAAGATTTCAACATGACAAACAGTTATTGGGTATAACCCCACTCACTACATCAAAACCTTACTTTAATTTGTAAAGCTAAGGTAAGATCAAGTGGAACATTTGTTATTTGATTTTTTTTTTCAAAATAAAGGACCATTTCATGTTATAAAAGTATAATCTTAAAATAAAATGTAGTAACCGTTTTTAAACGGGTGTTGTGGGGGTGCTAACATCTTCCCTACACTCAATCGACTCCCGAGCCTAATTTTTCGTTTTCAAAGACCGGTTTTTTTCTTTAAAACGGGTGACCAATCACACCCCAAGATGGTTGGTGGCGACTCCAAACCTCTCCCCTCGAAAGAGACCCTTAGGAAAGGACGTCGGCCGCTCCGCGTCGCGATGACGTTGCGACACCCACATACTAGTTTAAGTTACATACAAACAACCTTGGATCTTAGTTTATTGGATTTGGGTCAAATTGTGCAATATTTAACAATAACACTTTATTGTAGAAACTCAATAACACTTTATTGAAACAAGTATACAATTTGTTTACATTCACTATCTACGAGTTTTAGGGTATAAAACCCAACACAAGTCTCATGCTAACAACCTAGGATGTTTAGTTTATTGGATTAGGGTTTTAAGACAGGATTACACAATATAAACAAAATAAACGAACAATACATTATTTTATTAATGTTCGGTCAAATGTTACATTTACTATCTACGAGTTTTAGGGCATAAAACCCAACTCTTCAAATATATAATTCTCTCAATTTAATAAAGTTTAATCTCAAATTAGACTTAATATTATAATGTATCACTATACATTATATTAATTGTATCTCATACAATTTACTTAATTCCCAATATGAATTTGAACTATTCAAATTCTCTCAAGATATAATTATTCCTAATTACTCTTTACGAGCTAGTAGGGGGACCTAATGGACCTACAGATCAGAAGTTCCAATGATATGAGGTTAACTGACTAAACTCATTAATCGAGTTAACCAATATTCATTAACTGTTGGTTATTCCACTAAAGACTCACGACTGAACTCTTCTCACTGTAGAACGTTTCTGTGTCCACGGATATAGACCTATACCGGTAAGTCAATCCTTCACGAGTGTTCGTAACTACAATTGGGTCAAATTACCGTTTTACCCATGTGTTACATCTGTCTCCTTAAGTACCAATGCTTCTTTAATGAACAACGTGTTTATGGTTGACGGGTCCGGAGTTGTCAAGGCTTCGTGTTGGTCAAATAAAATTTATAATCCACGACATTACTACTATTTTGTAGAAATAGTGGCCGAGGTTGAACACAAGGAAGGAGACTTAACAGATGTAGAATTTCGTGTTTACGAAAACAGGGGGATTTTTTAGAATGAAGGACAAACAAGAATAATAAAATAAAATAAATGCTGAATTTTAAAAGACAGAAAACTAAGCATGCAAAACAGAAATAAGACGAGGATCAATAACATAAAGAGGGATTGTTGGATGAGGGTTTCTTATGCTTGATTCTAATTCGTTGGCTTCCTAGTTTTCTCTAATAATCGTTCTATGTTGATTTCATTAGTCCAGTCTGCTTTTGGGTTACTCGGAGGACCCCCCTACACTAACCTGTGCTAATTAACTTGCTAACCGAAAATTTTGCAATTAACAAGATTAATTAATATAGACTCTATCGCTCGCCACCCCTCATGCATAATGTAGTAACCATCCGAGACCTCTGCAACGGTTACTACTTATATCTAACTAATTTATTAACAAGCAATTTTGCAACCACCTATTAAAACTAGCCGCTTTGGGATCGTGGGTCCGGAATCGTAAGAACTAAATTCAAATGCAATTTCAATCTAATTCCTACAACCTTTAACATGCATCTTAGGCCTATCAAGGGTCGTCTTGCGTAGAGAGTGGCCTGCCTCAACCTAGTGGCTATCTAAAAATAACTGATAGAATACACAAGCGGTAATCACATAGGGTTGCCAATCCTAATTGACTAGCCTCATGTATTGGTTTAAATGAGATTACATGCAAAACTTAATAAAAACTCAGCAAGAACAACAAATATAAACCAGAAAACTCAGCCAATAATATTTAGAATCAAGTCATAAATCCAATCCAACGATCTAGATGGGTTTAGCTACGCATAGATGAAGTTGTTGGGTTTTATGCCCTAAAACTCGGAGATAGTAAATGTACATTTGACCGAACATTAATAAAAGTGATGTATTATTCAATGTTTGTATTATATCTTGTCTTATTAACCCTAATCCAATAAACTAAACATCCAAGGCTAATAGAATGAAGCTTGAACTAGTATGTAGGGACATACGGGGATCAATGTTCAAGTTTTAGCCTAAAGGGTCTGTAGTATAGGGATAAGGTTGGGTACCTTATCCTGGTGACACTATGGATACGGCCCGCTTTGTATATTGATACAAACGTATTGATCCAACGCGTTCATGTAGCTGACATGCGAGTGGGGGTATCCTGTGCAATGAGTTTGCACAAAGACCGGACCGCGAAATAGTTAACCACTAACTATAACACCGTTAGTTAGCTCGGTTTCTATTTCACTAGGATGACCTAGGCAACTTGGCCTTAATCCTGAGTGGATTATGGACTCCTGTCCATGAGGGATTGTCCTTTGATTTGTACGGGTGAGAGTGGCCTGTTCGCCGACTCAATAAGCCTACCATTTTAGGGACAAGACCGAGTGGGGAGCTGGGAACGTAGTCTTACAAGATGGAATTCACTCCTTCCCGATATTAGGGTAAGTAGAGGTGTGTTCCCTTAAGTGGTGTCTCCGGGTCTTGAACAAAGGGCCCTACCCTCTTTATGGCACGAGAGGGACTTCTGTTTGTTGGTTGGACCACAAACAGGTTGTTCATTAGAGGAGCACTGGTACTTAAGGACCAAGAGGTAGCCCAGGGGTAAAACGGTAATTTGACCTAGCTGGGGTACGAACACACGTGAAGGGCTAACTTGCTGTTGACGGTCGATATCCGTGGACACAAATATATCTGCAGTGAGAAGAGTGCAGCTGTGGTTCTTTAGTGGAGTGAACCACAGTTAACGAATATTGATTAACTTGGTTAATGAGTTTAGCCAACTAATCTCATATCGTTGGAGCTTCTGATCTGTAGGTCCATCAGGTCCCATCGGTAGCTCTATAAGGGCGTTGAGGTAAATTTCTAAGGAAGGTATGAATATTCGAAGGTGTTCGAATATTAAGCTAAAATATGAATTTGATTCATATTCAAACTATAGGTTATAATTAATGTGCATTGGATGTACATTAATACTATAGTTTTGTGAGAGAGAATAATAATTGAATATATGATATTCAATTTTATTAATTTTTGAATTAATTAATTTTTGAATTAATTAATTAATTTAGTTTAGTTAAATTTGATTTAATTAAACTATAGTTTAAAGAGGGATATTAATTTAAATAGGATTTAAATTAATGTTGATTTAATTAATATTGATTAATTAAATATAATTAATTATAATTAGAATTTTGGATTTTAATTTATAATTAATTAAAATATCAGGTAACTGATCTGATCAGTTACCTGATAATTTGCGTGAAGTGGCCCTGGTTTTCCTCTCCTCAACGATAGGTAAAATAGAAAAGGGGTCTTTATTCAGTTTTGATACTCTTACTCTCACGCCTCTTTCCCTCTCTCTCGCCCTCTCTCGTTTTGCTCTCTCTCTATGAACACAGAGCATCATTCCAGAGAAAATCCTTAGAGATTTGGGGGTTCCCACAAGCCACTCAACACACATACCTTAGAGGATACCGGTGCAATTTTGGTGGTGGTGTTCGTGATCTTTTTCCAGCAAAGAAAAGTAGTTTTTGCTGCTGTATTTGGGTGGAGAACCAAATATTTTTGGCGAAAACGTTCAAGAATTTCTACAAGGGTAAGTTTTTCTTGAACTAGGATCAATAGGATCCCTCTTAGATTAGATCTAGGAGTTTTTTATGTTTTTTCCAGCATGCTTTATGGTTTTTACAGCATGTATTCTGTTTATTATATCTGCTGTAAATTTGTTTCTTTTGCCATCGTATTGGTTTCCCAATCGGCATTTAAACCGATTAAGGTCTCTGAACGTTTCCGCTGCGCTAGGGCTTTAATCCCTGCAATTGGTATCAGAGCCATATCGTGTTTTAAATGTTGATTTGGGATTTGCGATTGGCTGTAAGGTGGGATTTGCATAATGTATGTATTAAATTTGCGATAAACTGTTTAGGTTTATATTGGCCATAGATTTTATGAGTTTTTGATGCGATCATTTGTAAAGGCCCCTATGTTTTTGGGCGTTAATTCATGAAATCGAGTCTGTACAGTTCGGGTCTAGAATAGGTTGAAGATCGGTGAAGAACGCGGTATCAATCGAGGCCAATTGGAACTGTTCAGCCGCTGTTTTTTGCCCAGAATCGAGCTCCAGACGCAACAGCGTCGGGACGCTTGGCCTAAAGCGTCTCGACGCTGTCGCGATTTCACCCAGCGAACGGTTGAAATCGCGCCAGCGTCGGGACGCTAAGCCTACAGCGTCTCGACGCTGTCGCGATTTCATGCGGCGGTTGTTTTTACGTGAAAACGTGTGCTGAAACCCTAATGGGTGGTTTGGTTCGTGCGGTTAGGGTTGAGCTGGGACCGGTTTGGTCCGGCTCAACCCGGTTCATGGGCGGTTCGAGATTTTCAAGGCCGGTTCGAAGCGGTTCGGGTCGGTTCATGGATTCTAGACCAATTATGGAGCTGTATATGATGTAATAGGATAGTTTTAAAGCTTTTATTAATGTAATTTTGGCTTTAATTATCCTAGGGGCCAATTAAACCGGTTTATTCGCTATTTAAATGCTTTATGGATGTCATTTAAATATTAATCCCACCTTAGGTTATAAAGCATGCTCATGCATTATGTGTGTTATAATATGATTATAATATTTGGTTGATAATGCATGGATTTTCATGATTGATTTAATATATAGTTGAGTTATATTAAATTCATGAAAATGGAAAAGTATGCTGCATGCAACTACATAGATTTAATATAAGAGTTATATTAAAATGAATTGTCTGCAGCATGCTACTTTGATTTACCATTTTTGGCAATAATTAAATTGTTTATTTATTAAAAATGGAAATCAAGTTGCATTGAGCATGAAACATCCATAGGTTAATATAAAAGTTATATTAATTTTCATGCAATGCAAGAGTATATAGTTTATATTTGATTAATTCGAATATGTTTGTTAATTAAATTAAACTATAGTATGCATGATTATAGGGCTAATCATTAAAATTTTGAAATAGTTTAAAATTTATGATTAGAAACCGTCAATCTATAATCAAGATATGCATGCTCACATAGGATCTTAGGTTAAAATGAATTAATTTTAATGAGTTAAAATTAATTAGACCTAAGATCATTTTCTAATAGGATTAGAAATTCTTACTTAGTTTTTAAAATAGTTTTAATGAACTAAGTAGGACAAACATTCCTGAAATTATAAGGGAACTCTACCAGTAAAGTTCTGTCTAAGGATTGGAGGTATTTAAGTTGACGGTATACGGAACACCTCCTACCTGGGAACTGATCTGGAACACCGGAGTTGAATTAATTTCAGGTTAATGTTAGAAGAATGTCGCAAGGTAAATTAAATTTGTTTAATACACCTAGACATTAGGTCTTATTGTAATAGTTATAATAGGACTAGACTTAGATAAATGACTTAGCCGGATTTATCTAGGTTTAATCAAACCCTAAAATACTCGATAGGTTACTTTAGTGGGAGGAAAATTACAAAACTTAATTTAAATTGAGTTTTGCTCCTACGTCCCTGTGATGTTCACACCGTGAGATCCATGCTCGGCTTTGTGTCGTTTTAGCGCGACCTCCCTTCGGAGAGTGTTTGCATGGGTCAATACCAAGGTGAATGGGGAAAGTGACTATAGTAAGTGGGAGCGGGACGCGTGTCAACGTATCCTTCGGTCTCCACCCCTAGGTCACAACGTGAGATTCCTATGATCCGCCTGCGTGTTGTCTCGGCGCAACCATCCCTTCGGAGGGCCTGATCATACGATTCGGAACACCGTGAACTCCTGAATAGGATATGATCGCTTAGGCTAATTACCAACAGTTGTCTTTCCTAACGGTAGCCTGTTGGTCCGTGCCTCTGAGATCTGAAAGTGGGAGGGTGACACTTACGGGGAGGAGTTAATTTGTTAACAAATCCTTGACCGAACAACGGTGGTTAATATCTAATGGAATATGAGTTATTCTGGTATTAGAAATTGACTGAGAAGAGTCTCATTTTAGAGGAGGAACAACTGATCACCCTTCGGTGGCTGTTCTTCTAAACCTCTAAAGCATCGTTGCGAAACACAATCATAGTTTTATTAGGGTTCTTTGATTGCTTGTTTGCAAAATTGATTGGATATATGCAATTGTTTGTATTGCTTGTGTGATGGGTTAAGGCAAAGATAACTAATACGGTCAATTGTTTGTTTTTTCAGCAATGTCTTCCTCTATTATCTCCTTGCTTAAAAATGAACAACTTACTGGCGAAAACTTTCCACAATGGAAATCGAACTTAAATACCATACTCGTGGTTGAGGATTTAAGGTTCGTCTTAACGGAGGAGTGTCCTCCCGTTCCCCCTCGCACTACCACTCAGGCAGTAAAAGACGCCTATGAACGCTGGACTAAGGCCAATGAAAAGGTCAAAGTCTATATACTGGTCAGCTTATCTGAAGTATTGGCCAAGCGTTATGAAAACGTGGAAACTGCCAGGGAGATTATGAATTCCCTGCAGGAGATGTTTGGACTCCCGTCCTACCAACTCCACCACGACGCCTTGAAGAACGTCTTCAATGCCAAGATGCAGGAAGGTCAATCTGTTCGGGAACATGTCCTGGACATGATTAACCAGTTTAATATTGCTGAGGCAAATGGCGGGGTAGTCTGCGAGCGCAGTCAGGTTGCGTTCATCCTTCACTCGCTTCCAGCGAGTTATCTGTCTTTCAGGACGAACGCGAGCATGAATAAGATTCAGTTCAACCTGACTACCCTCCTCTCGGAGTTACAGATTTATGAGTCCTTGAAGAACAGCAAGGGCAAAAGTGTGGTTAAAGGAGAGGCCAATGTGGCCCATTCCAAAAAGAAGTTCCTGAAGGGTTCATCCTCAGGGACTAAATCTGTACCTCAAGCTTCTTCATCGAAGCAAATACAGAAGAGGAAGGGAGACAAGGGGAAGGCTCCTGCACAGGCTGTGCAAGGGAAGGGAAAGGCCAAGGTCGTGGCCGACAAAGGCAGGTGCTTCCACTGCAACGCAGATGGTCATTGGAAGCGGAACTGTCCCCGTTACCTTGCTGAAAAGAGAAGAGAAAAAGAAGGTAAATTCGATTTACTTGTATTAGAGACGTGTCTCGTAGAACATGATGAGTTTGCCTGGATACTGGATTCGGGAGCCACTAATCATGTTTGCTCTTCTTTTCAGGGAAATAGTTTCCAGCATCTGGCAGACGGTGAAATGACTCTCAAGGTTGGAACAGGAGAGGTCGTTTCAGCTCGTGCAGTGGGAGCTGCAAAATTATTCTTTAGAAATAAGTTTTTAATTTTGGAGAACTTGTATTTGGTTCCTCGAATTAAAAGGAACCTTATTTCTGTTTCCACTTTGTTAGAACAAGAATACTCTGTTTCCTTTCAGCTTAATGAAGCAATTATTTCAAGGAATGATATTTATATATGTTCTGCTCAGCGTGAGAATAATTTGTTTGTGTTAAGACCAACTGATGCTAAGGCTATTTTAAGCCATGAAATGTTTAAAACAGCCGAGACGCAAAATAAAAGGCAAAAAGTTTCTCCTTTAAGTAACAACACGTATCTTTGGCACCTTCGTCTTGGTCATATTAACATCGATCGGTTCGATCGTTTGGTTAAAAATGGGCTTCTAATTGATATAGAAGATACATCTTTGCCACCCTGTGAATCGTGTCTCGAGGGTAAAATGTCCAAGAGGCCTTTTACTGGAAAAGGTTACAGGGCCAAAGAACCACTTGAACTGATACATTCGGATCTTTGTGGTCCAATGAATGTAAAGGCTCGAGGTGGTTTTGAATATTTCATCTCTTTTATAGATGATTATTCACGATACGGTTACTTATACCTGATGGGCCATAAGTCTGAGGCTCTTGAAAAGTTCAAAGAGTTTAAGGCTGAGGTAGAAAACCTGTTAGGTAAAACAATTAAGATGCTTCGATCAGATCGAGGTGGAGAGTATTTGGATCAAAGATTCCAGGACTATATGATAGAACATGGAATCCAATCACAACTCTCAGCACCTGGTACACCTCAGCAAAATGGTGTATCAGAAAGGAGAAATAGAACCTTGTTAGACATGGTTCGATCTATGATGAGCTATGCTCAATTGCCTAGCTCGTTTTGGGGGTATGCAGTAGAGACTGCAGTACATATTCTTAACAGTGTTCCCTCAAAAAGTGTTTCTGAAACTCCTTTTGAGTTATGGAGGGGGCGTAAACCTAGTTTGCGTTACTTCCGTATCTGGGGTTGTCCTGCACATGTGTTAGTGACAAATCCTAAGAAATTGGAATAACGTACAAGGATATGCCAATTTGTCGGATACCCGAAAGAAACGAGAGGTGGTCTTTTCTACGACCCTCAAGATAATAAAGTATTTGTATCGACAAATGCAACTTTCTTGGAGGAAGACCACATTCGAGATCATAAACCACGGAGTAAGTTAGTATTAGGAGAAGCTACAGAAGGATCAACAAGAGTTGTTGATGAATCTGGTCCTTCAACAAGAGTTGTTGGAGAATCCAGTTCTTCTCGTCAATCTAGTCCTCCTCACGTAGTGGGAGAGCTTCGACGCAGTGGGAGGGTTGTGATACAACCCAACCGGTACTTGGGTTTAACGGAAACACAAGTAGTCATACCTGATGACGGCGTAGAAGATCCATTGTCTTATCGTCAGGCAATGAATGACGTAGATAAGGACGAGTGGGTCAAAGCTATGGACCTTGAGATGGAGTCTATGTACTTCAATCAAGTTTGGGAACTTGTAGATCCACCTGAAGGGGTTAGACCCATTGGGTGTAAATGGATCTATAAGAGGAAAAGAGATGCTGCTGGGAAAGTACAGACTTTCAAAGCGAGACTTGTAGCAAAGGGTTATACCCAACGAGAAGGGGTGGACTATGAAGAAACCTTTTCTCCAGTTGCTATGCTTAAGTCCATAAGAATTCTCTTATCCATTGCCACGTTTTATGACTATGAAATATGGCAAATGGATGTCAAGACAGCTTTTTTGAATGGCAACCTTGACGAGAGTATTTTTATGTCTCAGCCCGAAGGGTTCATAACGCAAGGTCAGGAGCAAAAGGTTTGTAAACTGAATCGATCCATTTATGGATTGAAACAGGCTTCTGGGTCTTGGAATATTAGATTTGATACTGCGATCAAATCTTTTGGCTTTGACCAGAATGTTGATGAGCCTTGTGTATACAAGAAAATCAACAGGAATAAAGTAGCTTTCCTCGTACTTTATGTTGACGACATCCTCCTCATTGGGAATGATGTAGGGTATCTGTCTGACGTAAAAGAATGGCTAGCAGCTCAATTCCAAATGAAAGATTTGGGTGAGGCTTAGTATGTTCTTGGCATCCAGATTATTCGGGATAGAAAGAACAAAACGCTAGCTCTGTCTCAGGCAACGTATATTGACAAGATGTTGGCTCGATATTCGATGCAGAACTCCAAGAAGGGCTTGTTGCCTTTCAGGCATGGGGTTCACTTGTCTAAGGAACAGTCTCCTAAGACACCTCAAGAAGTTGAGGACATGAGACGGATTCCCTACGCCTCTGCAGTGGGTAGCTTAATGTATGCCATGCTATGCACGAGGCCTGACATCTGTTATGCTGTAGGGATTGTCAGTAGATATCAGTCAAATCCAGGGTTAGACCACTGGACCGCCGTTAAAGGAATCCTCAAGTATCTTAGGAGAACGAGGGACTACATGCTGGTGTTTGGGGCTAAAGAGTTAGTTCTCACTGGATACACCGACTCTGACTTTCAGACTGACAAGGATTCTAGGAAATCCACGTCAGGGTCAGTGTTCACCCTTAACGGGGGAGCCGTAGTTTGGAGAAGTATAAAGCAAGGATGCATAGCAGACTCCACAATGGAGGCTGAGTATGTAGCTGCTTGTGAAGCAGCAAAGGAAGCTGTTTGGCTAAGGATGTTCTTGACTGATTTGGAAGTTGTTCCAAACATGAACTTGCCCATTACTCTATACTGTGACAACAGTGGGGCTGTAGCCAATTCAAAAGAACCTCGCAGCCACAAACGAGGTAAACACATAGAGAGGAAGTATCATCTAATTCGTGAGATTGTGCAAAGAGGAGATGTGGTCGTGACCAAGATCGCTTCTGAGCACAACATTGCTGATCCATTTACGAAGGCCCTCTCGGTTAAAGTGTTCGAGGGTCATCTAGAAAGTCTAGGTCTGCGAGATATGTATATAGCGTAATCTAGGGCAAGTGGGAGATGTGTAATGGGTGTAAGGATGCCCTAGTTTATTGTATTTTGTATATTTACTTTTAATGTAATGTACAACATACATGTACCATTTCCAGCTTTGGATTATATTGTATATACTTTCCCTGTAACTTGAGTTTTAGTTCAAGTGGGAGTTTGTTGGGTTTTATGCCCTAAAACTCGGAGATAGTAAATGTACATTTGACCGAACATTAATAAAAGTGATGTATTATTCAATGTTTGTATTATATCTTGTCTTATTAACCCTAATCCAATAAACTAAACATCCAAGGCTAATAGAATGAAGCTTGAACTAGTATGTAGGGACATACGGGGATCAATGTTCAAGTTTTAGCCTAAAGGGTCTGTAGTATAGGGATAAGGCTGGATACCTTATCCTGGTGACACTATGGATACGACCCGCTTTGTATATTGATACAAACGTATTGATCCAACGCGTTCATGTAGCTGACATGCGAGTGGGGGTATCCTGTGCAATGAGTTTGCACAAAGACTGGACCGCGAAATAGTTAACCACTAACTATAACACCGTTAGTTAGCTCGGTTTCTATTTCATTAGGATGACCTAGGCAACTTGGCCTTAATCCTGAGTGGATTATGGACTCCTGTCCATGAGGGATTGTCCTTTGATTTGTACGGGTGAGAGTGGCCTGTTCGCCGACTCAATAAGCCTACCATTTTGGGGACAAGACCGAGTGGGGAGCTGGGAACGTAGTCTTACAAGATGGAATTCACTCCTTCCCGATATTAGGGTAAGTAGAGGTGTGTTCCCTTAAGTGGTGTCTCCGGGTCTTGAACAAAGGGCCCTACCCTCTTTATGGCACGAGAGGGACTTCTGTTTGTTGGTTGGACCACAAACAGGTTGTTCATTAGAGGAGCACTGGTACTTAAGGACCAAGAGGTAGCCCAGGGGTAAAACGGTAATTTGACCTAGCTGGGGTACGAACACACGTGAAGGGCTAACTTGCTGTTGACAGTCGATATCCGTGGACATAGAAATATATCTGCAGTGAGAAGAGTGCAGCTGTGGTTCTTTAGTGGAGTGAACCACAGTTAACGAATATTGATTAACTTGGTTAATGAGTTTAGCCAACTAATCTCATATCGTTGGAGCTTCTGATCTGTAGGTCCATCAGGTCCCATCGGTAGCTCTATAAGGGCGTTGAGGTAAATTTCTAAGGAAGGTATGAATATTCGAAGGTGTTCGAATATTAAGCTAAAATATGAATTTGATTCATATTCAAACTATAGGTTATAATTAATGTGCATTGGATGTACATTAATACTATAGTTTTGTGAGAGAGAATAATAATTGAATATATGATATTCAATTTTATTAATTTTTGAATTAATTAATTTTTGAATTAATTAATTAATTTAGTTTAGTTAAATTTGATTTAATTAAACTATAGTTTAAAGAGGGATATTAATTTAAATAGGATTTAAATTAATGTTGATTTAATTAATATTGATTAATTAAATATAATTAGAATTTTGGATTTTAATTTATAATTAATTAAAATATCAGGTAACTGATCTGATCAGTTACCTGATAATTTGCGTGAAGTGGCCCTGGTTTTCCTCTCCTCAACGATAGGTAAAATAGAAAAGGGGTCTTTATTCAGTTTTGATACTCTTACTCTCACGCCTCTCTCCCTCTCTCTCGCCCTCTCTCGTTTTGCTCTCCCTCTGTGAACACAGAGCATCATTCCAGAGAAAATCCTTAGAGATTTGGGGGTTCCCACAAGCCACTCAACACACATACCTTAGAGGATACCGGTGCAATTTTGGTGGTGGTGTTCGTGATCTTTTTCCAGCAAAGAAAAGAAGTTTTTGCTGCTGTATTTTGGTGGAGAACCAAGAATTTTTGGCGAAAACGTTCAAGAATTTCTACAAGGGTAAGTTTTTCTTGAACTAGGATCAATAGGATCCCTCTTAGATTAGATCTAGGAGTTTTTTATGTTTTTTCCAGCATGCTTTATGGTTTTTACAGCATGTATTCTGTTTATTATATCTGCTGTAAATTTGTTTCTTTTGCCATCGTATTGGTTTCCCAATCGACATTTAAACCGATTAAGGTCTCTGAACGTTTCCGCTGCGCTAGGGCTTTAATCCCTGCAGAAGTAAAAGCAACAAATAACATAAAGAAATCCATAGATTATGGCCAACAATGGCCTACAAGAGTGCTGGAAAGTAAAAGAGGCAAAGAGATCATAAAAGGGATCAAATTTCTAACCTAACGACGGACTAAACCGAGACTACATATATATAGAAATCACGCCGGCGTCGAAATGCCAGGGTGCAGCGTCTCGACGCTGCGAACATAATGCTTCGGCCCGAACTCTCGTCGGCGTCGATACGCCAAGGCTGGCGTCTCGACGCCAGCTTCATATCCCAACTTGCTGCTCAGTTTCTCGGCTTGGTCTCGCTTCTTCTCGGTTAGGGGCTTCGATCTTTGGCCTTTGGTGTCACAATTCTGGCCCTTTTCAGCACAATTAGGTCTCTTCACCTCCTCTTCGTCCAAGACATCGAGATGGCTCCAATAACTCCGTAATTGGCCCGAATTAACACTAATTAGCACGATCGGCTCCCAACACGGCCTAAGCTCAATTAATCTATAAATAGAACAAGTAAAGCATAAAATGACTCTAACAAGCTTAGATTAGAGGCGATAAAATAGGACTATTTTGGTCCTATCAATGGTCCAACCATTAAACAGAATGTCCCTCTCGGGTCAGTGGGAGGGCAGAATCCCTTTGTTCAAGTCCCGGAGTCACCACTCAAGGGAACACTCATCTACTTCTCCTAGAAGTGGGAAGAAGTGAATTTCTTCTTGTGTTGTCATGTCCTAAGCCTCCCACTCGGTCTTGTCCCCAAAAAGGAAGGCTTATTGAGTCGACGTATAGGCCACTCTCACCCATGCTAATCAAAGAACAATCCCCCATGAGAAGGAGTTCATGACACATTCAGGATTAAGATTAAGTTACCTAGGCTTCTTGTGTTGCTTGATTCGACTACCAAAGGTTGGTAAACAAGAAACTCTGTTTTCGGTTATGTTTTATCATGCTCTTGTTTTCTAAAATTAAAGAAATTTGTGTGCTTTCGATCAAATCGCTTCCTCTAGAGTGTCGTACACTCCTTCAAAATTAAATATGGGATATTTAATTTGGTGATTAATTAATTGGAGAATTTATTAATTATTTAATTTAATTTAATTCAGTTAAATTAGATTTAATTAAATTAATTAAATTAAAACTATAGGTTATATTAGTGGTGTTCATTTAAATAAGATTTAGATGAAAAGATTAACTAAATTGGATTCAATTAATTATTAAATATTTATTAATTAATTAAATTAACTATATATTTAATTTATTTTAATTTAAATTAAATAAATTATTATTTTTAACTTCCAAAAATTTTTGGGAGTTGCTTAATCGTGGATCACGACCCATAATGTTGTCATCTCTCTCTCCAATAACTTATCATTCACGCTTGGGATAGTAACAGAAGGATATGCTGCATTTTTGCTTCATCTGACAAAAATTCTCTAGAAAAAAAACTCTCTACGAAATTTTCTCTAAAAAGAAAATCACAGCCATTCTTGTGATTTCTTTTTCCCAAATTCAAGCAGATTCGGTCCCACAACCGAGGCCTTGATAATCTAGAGAATATCAGTGAAGTTCTACTGGTAGTGTTCCCAACACTTTTCGGTCCCTGTAGAAATTCCAGAGAGTTTGTGATCTTCCCTCCTAGAAGCAAAGTTGGTGTTTTTTCTGAGTCTACAATGAGAGTAAGCTAAGTCTCCAATCCCTTTACTGTAGTCTCTAAACACTAGATTAAACAACATGCTTAATCAAATTAGTTCTCTGTTTTTTGTTGAACTTTGCCAACGTACTGGTTTTTCCTTTATGAAATTAAATTGCGAGATTGGTCCAATGCTTCCACTAGGGATTTATCCCATCAAAAACTCCATTAAAGGCTAAAGAACCAAGAACAAATTATATAGAAATTTTTCTCTCAAACTCACATACACTCTGCTCTCGAAAATACCCCACCTAGTCACCTTATAAAATGGATGACTTATTATAATGCCACTAAAAACGAATAACAGAATACCCATTCTGTTTACATAATAAGGCAACAACCAACAAACCATGTGCATTCAACTAAAATTCACCACATGGTAAAACAGGGTAAAAGCATATGTGAGTCACAACAAAAGGTAATTAGGAAATAACACAAGCAATGATGCCGAATATAGATCTCTTGCAAATGCAACAACTGAAGTATTATGGGTTTCCTCTCTTCTTAAGGAAATCTGAATCCTACCACCTATATGCTCGGTTCTATGGTGTGGTAATCAAAGTTCCATTGCTCTAGCTCGAAATCTGGTCTTCCATGCTCGCTATAAATGTTGCACAAATTGCTTACCGCACGTGTACGAGTCAAGTTTTAATATAGTGATTCGTGAATTACGAGTGTCGTCCTCTGGATTGGTTTTCTAGTCAATTAATTACCATGATTACTCTTGCTCAATTTTATTTAGAGATTAAACCGGAATGAGACTAATGGATTAAAACTAACAAAGGCTAAAATTGGAAATTCAAATGGATGAAACACTTAGGGAATTGACTTCACCAATTGAAATTACAGATTAATTACTTGAATGAGGTTAACATTCAAATTTTTATAATTCAAGAATATTAAATCCACAATTATCTCTCCTGAGCATAAACGATTCTCATGCATACTCACGATTCAAATATTCCTATTTAGATTCATGATATGCAATACCTTAAGTCTAATTCTTTTACGACTTCTAAAGTGATCATAAATCTCCCGAGCAAGATTAAAAGCACTAAGTACATAATTGCATGAATAGATAAAAAGCAATAAATCAATCAAGAACTAATCCATAAAGTCAAAAGGTTCCATCAATCCCTAAGTTGCAAGCCTAGTTACTCATAATCTCCTCGTTACAATCTAAGCTTGAAAGTAAAGCCATAAAAACAACTAAAAAAAAGGGAAAGAAAGGAATAAAACTCGAATCCCGTTGAAGCCCCACCTCTCCGTCACGATCTCCACGAGCTTTAGGCTTGAATCTCGCTCTCTGTTCCTCCTCTAGCTCTCTCACAAGAAGTCTCTAGTCAAAATTAGGGTTGAAAGGTCTCCAATTGAACTCCCTTTTCTCGTGTGAAATCGCAAAAGCTTTTATAGGAATTATTGTGCAGCGTTGAGACGCTAGGGACAGTGTCGAGAAGTTGTCCTGTTGTCACCCTAATTATAAATGGAAAATTGCACAGCATTGAGACGCTAGGGACACAACGTCTCGATGTTGTGCCCTCGGGTCTTCAGCCTAGAAATGTTGCTGCAGCAGTGTTGAGACGCCACAAACTAGCGTCTCGACGCTATGCTCTCTGGTCTAATGGCTGTTGTAGCTCTTCTATGATTTTTTCTTCAATTTCTTTGCCTCTTTTTGCGTCTCGAACACTCGAACAACTTTCAAATGCTCCAATTTATCCCAAGGCTCGATTCCTACGAAATCAACATAAAATGTTTGATTTTGGCCAAATAATTCTCAAAGACTAACAATAAAAGACCGAGAAAAATAACTCATAATATGAGCTATCACTAAACACATGGAATTGGATGTTCACTTCATCAGAGATAAAGTTCTTAGAAAGTAAATTGATGTTGATATGTTCCACATGTGACCAACTCGCCGGCTGCCTCACAAAGTCTCTTGCTGCTACACGTCTATGTGACCTACGTTCCAAATTTGGGATCATTCCTTCACCCCTACACTTGAGGGGGGATATTATAACACAAGACAAATATCACCAAGATGAGAATGACGTCACTCCAACACCCATGCTGTCAAATGGTCAACCAAAACAACCCATGCAATCTGACAGCTGTTAATCACATGATTCACTCCAACTTTGTGTCCTAATTCAAAGTGTTGTGATTATATTACCTTCCTTCTTATGTATGATGATTGTATGATGATTCTTTCCTTTTGAAACCTTGTACAATATAAATAATGATATTAACTTCTGCTGTCAATAACAAGACAGAGCATTTCTCCTCAAGTGTGAAAGTTTAACGCCAAGATAAACGAAAAATGAAACATGACCAAAGCAACTGAATAATCAAACATGGCCAAGAATGTGATTGGGAAAAAAATAATTGGATTTTCCAACGGGAAAGAGCATATTTTTTTCCAGTTACAACCTTGCCCAAAAAAAGTTGAATGGGAAAGGAAACCAATCCCAAAAGGAACAATGATTACTAAACGACAGTAGAAAAGAGAGAGAAAGCTGAAGAACCTTTATTATTGAAAGGTATTTTCTTCTTACAATACCAGATGACAAATATAGCATAAATAGCAAAAGGGAATGACAGATGGAACAATCTAATAGGCTACTAGAATAACTAACTTTACACAACAAGAATCAGATAAATAGCCCAACAATCTAATAGTGAGAAATGACATTCTATCATTCCCCCGCAAGCGAAACCGACCTTGGATGGATGATAACTGCCAAAAAGGTAGTTATTTAGGCCTCATTTCTATAGGGATTTGTGTGTCTTTTGTGCTTAATAGGGTTGATTTTAGATATATATTACATGTTTTAACCCATTTGGAAGAATGGAAGCTTTGGAAATCATTTTGTGCAAAATCTGTTGCTGGGCGACTTGAGGGAGCAAAATCTGTGCTGCAGCAAAGCTGGGAGCAAAACTGCCATGTCACAGCTCGTTAGCCAATTTAATAAACCGACTTCTGTTGAGTTATTTTCGGGATAAAGGAGCGAGGAGAGCTATACACGTGTCTAGGTTGACCTAATTCAAGCCTCCTACCACCTCTATAAAAGGAGATAGCCGCCCAAGTCAAAGGCATTCCACTTTTGGGAGAAAACATTCCATTCTTGGGAAGTTCCTTCCACCTTTGGGAGCCGAATAGAGGAGAGAGATTGGAGACCACCTAGAAGACCATCATTGCTGTAGACGCCGTATTTGGTCCGGCTTGATTTTTAGTAATAATATTTGAATTTCTTCCAATATTTGATGGTCAATTTGTTTTTTAGTTGCTAACAAGAGCATAACTCAATTGGCATAAAGTTGTACTGATAACCACGAGATCTGTGGTTCGAATCCCTCTACCCCCACACATATTGTCAAAATAAATTTCTTTTTTGGTTTTCATTGTTTATTATTTTTATTTAATTTATTTCTTTATTTATTTTATTTTATTTTATTTTATTTATTTTTTTTTTTCCATTTTCAAAGTCTTCCTTCTCCTTCTCCTTCTCCCTCTCCCCCTCTTTCTCAACCTCCCTCAACTCACTCCCCCACTCTCTCCAACTCCCTCCCCTTATTTCTCAACCCCTTCTCCAAGGTCTCCTATAAAAGGAGAGCTTATGGAGAATGAAAGAACAACAACAATGTGGTGGGGAAATAGGAGAACAATGAGAAAGTGAAGAAATGAGTGATGAAAATCTAAGAAAGTTTGAGAGAGAAAGAGGTGAAGTTTAGAGAGAAAGAGAGAAATTTTAAGCTTTTGAAAGATTGAGTTGCTCATTGTTTCGCCGCCACCGCTCACCACATCGTCGCCGCCGTTAAAGATCTACGCCGCCGCCACTCCGACGCTTGTAGCCACCTTGAACTCGAACCATCTAGCAGTAGCTCCGACCCACATTCTAGTGAATTTCCATGGAAGAAAAGGATAAAAGAAAAGAAGAAAATCGTGGTGAAGAAGAAGAAGGGGAAAGAGAAAAGAAATTGGTAAAGGTGGTGGGTCTCACCTATTTTATTTATTATTATTATTTTTCTGTTGGTTTATTATTTTCTCTCATTTCTGTTATAATTTTAAAAAAAGAAGGCACAATTTTTTTTTCCTTTCAAAAGTTATATATTTTTTTCTCCACTTTGATTTTAAGTTAGAATTCACAAATCAATTTCAAAGTAGCTTTAATTGAGATTTTTCTAAATCAATTTTAATTAGGTTTTATTTGAAATTTCTAATTTGTATTGGTTTTAATATGGAATTTCAAATTGATGACAATTTGGTTTTAATTGAAATTTCAAAGTCAAAATGCATATAAATTGGAATTTTCAAATCAATGTCTATTTAATTTTAAATTTGAAATAAATCTCAATTTTAGTTAAATTAGAAGTCAATCTTAATTTTAATTAAATTGGGAATGTCTATGGACTTTAATTGGAGTTCAATTTCAATTTTGGTTTACATTAAAATCTCAAAATCAATTTCAATTAAGCTTTAATATGAAATTTCTAATTTAAATTTCACATTGGTTTTAATTGACTTGAATTTGAATCAATGTCTTTAATTCACATTAAAGATCTCAATTCAGTTTCAATTCAATTTTTATTTGAAGCTTTGATTTCAATCCCATTTTGATTCTAAATTTGAATTTCCAATTTAATTTCTTTTAGGATTTTAAAAAAATCAAAGTCAATTTGGTTTAATTTCGATTTCAATTCAATTTCACTTTGGTTTTAAATTGATTTCATTTCAATTGAGTTTAATTGGGAGTTTTAGAACTCAATTTCAATTTAGTTTTGATTTGAAATTTTCAAATAAAGTTTTGATTTTAATTTGAATAAATTGGTTAAGTTTGGAAATTCTTGGATGGATGCCAATTGGATCCTAATTTGATATTTTCAAATGAATTTCAATTTGAGTTTAATTTAGATTTCCAAAATCAATTTCAATTTGATTGGAAAGTGAGTTTGTTTTTTTTTTTTTTCAAATAAATTTCAAAATAGGTTTTGACCTAAATTCCGAAATCAATTTTAATTTGGAATTAGCATTTCAATTTTCCTCTTCAAATTGAATTTTATATTAAAATCTCCAAATAATCTCAAATTTGATTTTAAGTTAGAATCTCTTGAAATCAATTTTGGTTTGGTCTTAATTTGAAATTTAATTTGGGATTTCAACTTGTTTGTTTTTAATTTGATTTCATTTTGGCATTTACAAATGAATTTTGATTTGGAATTGCCCAAGTGAATTTCAATTGGAATTTAATTTGGAATTTCACTTTCCCCTCAATTGGTTTTAATCTCGAATTCAATGAGTTTCAAAGCGATTTTGGATTTTTTTCAAATGAATTTCAAATTGTATCTAATTAACTTGGAATTTCTGAGCAAAGATTCAAAATAGGTTTTAATTGAGAATTTCAAAGTAAATGTCAATTTGGTTCTAAATTAAAGTTTCCAAGTCAATCTCTTTTGGTTTTATATTGAAAATCAATTTCAATTTTAAACTAAATTGGAAATCAATTTTAATTTTGGAAAGGTTAAATCAAATTTCAAAAACATTATTTAATATTTTGAATGGTTAAAATAGATTGATTATGAAAACTTTAATGCTAATTTTGTCTAAGAACGGGTATTTAAGCTGACCGAAAGGGAACACCCTGCCTGGAAATTAGCCTAAAGTTTAACTAGTCAATTATTTTGGCAATAAAAATTTCAATTGGATCTTAATTTAGAAAATTTTCAAATCAACTTCAATTTGATTCTAAATTGGATTTTCCAAATGAATTTCAAAATAGTTTTACTTTAGTAATTCCAAATGAATTTGTAATTGAATTTGATTTAAAAATGAAAAATATTTTTTTCATTGAATGGTGTCATACCACTCATTATTATTACTTCACATTTTATTTTTGAAATACGAAATAATAGATGTGAGACAAATTAACTCATGTACAACCTATGACGGAGTTGAGATAATTTCTCAAATTCTTGAGGTGACAAATTTTCTTTTAATTAAAAGAAGATTCCAACATGACAAACAATTATTGGGTATAACCACACTCACTACATCAAAACCTTACTTTAATTTTTAAAGCTAAGGTAAGATCAAGTGGGACATTTGTTTATTTATTGATTTATTTTTTTTCTTCAAAATAAAGGACGCTTTCATGTTATAAAAGGATAATTTTAAAATAAAATGTGGTAACCGTTTTTAAACGGGTGTTGTAGGGGTGCTAACACCTTCCCTACACTCAATCGACTCCCGAACTTAATCTTTGGTTTTCAAAGACCGTTTCTTTTCTTTTAAAGCGGGTGACCAATCACACCCCAAGATGATTGGTGGCGACTCCAAACCTCTCCCCTTGAAAGAGACCCTTAGGAAAGGACGTCGGCCGCTCCGCGTTGCGATGACGTTGCGACAGCTTGGCGACTCCACTGGGGACTTTAGAGAGTCAAGCCACTTCAATTTTATTTTTCTATTATCCTTTTATTAATTTATTTGGTTCATTATGTTATTTTATTTTTGTATAATTTATTTCTGTAATTTTACTTTTTTAGATCATCATGCATTTCACACAATCATAGCTCTATACCCGGGCTATACCCTTTAGGATTAGAATGGAGGATGTAGTAGTGTCGACCTTCGAAGGGACATAATTGCCCTCGCATAGGCGTACGAAAAATCCTCACTCAGGTTAGTTCATCTGTTATTTTATAACATCTGGATTAATTTGGGAGCCTTTTATCCATTAGAGTTAGAATCTTTCTACCCTCACTAATCTCATAGTTCTGGGTCATTTATTTTGTATTATCATTATTTTTGTGTTTTTTTTTTTATAAAAAACATGGGTTAATCATGGTAATTAGGTTTCAACTCTTTCTTTTTGATACCATCTTACCTTTTTTTTAAAGGCTTTTATTAAAAAATAAAGTTATCTTATCCTCGTTGTTTTGAAAAAAAGACTTCTTTAAAAAAATAAGGAGTCTTCCTATTTTTGTTTTTTTTTTCTTCTTCCTTAAAAAAGGCTTTCTTTAAAAATAAAAGTCTTTTTTATCTTCGTTGTTTGTTTTTTTAAAAAAAAATCAAGCATTCTTATCTCTTCCGTTTCTTTTAAGGGTTATTCTCTCTTTCTTTTGGACTTTTTTTTAGAGGGAGAAAATCTCTTCGAAATAAAGGTTTTTTTTCCCTCCTCTTTAATTATTTCCCATCTCGTTCAGTCCTTGGCCATTTTTTTTTATCTCATTCCCCTTAAGTCATGCATCACATTTGAAATTAGTAATGCCGATCTTCGAAGGGACATCATTGCCCTCATGTAGGCGCATGCAAATTTTCGCTCAAGTTAATTTAATCGTTATTTTATAACCTTGAATTAATTTGGGACCCTTTTTACTAGGATTAGAATTTTAATCTCACATTATTCACACCCCTCATGTTAATTCATTTGTCATTTTTATAACATTTGAATGAATTTGAGACCATTTTTCCCTCTAGGATTAAAATTTTATCCTCACATCATCTCCATCACCCAAGTTAATTCAATTGTTATCTTATAACATTGAAATTGACTTGATATCCTTTGTTTCCTAGGATTAGAGCTTTATCATCGCTCAAGTTAATTCAATTGTTATTTTATAACATTGAATTGATTTTGAGGTCCCTTATCAGTGTTTAAATCATCCTCATCGCTTTTACAATTCTTTTTATCATTCCATTTGTGAAAAGAGAAAATTAATATTAATGTTTTCTTGATTGAAAACAATAGGATCTTTTGCACAAACAAAAGCAAAAAGAATTTCTTTTATTGACCTTATATATATATATATATATATATATATATTTAAAAAAAAAAAGAAAGAAAGAAAGAAAGAAAGAAGTCATGCACCATTTAGTTTAGGTTCATTTTATTCACGACCTTTGGGATCATATTTTTCATGATGAAGTACTGTCGACCTTCGAGAGGATATAATTGCCCCCGTGCAGGCACATGAAAAATCTTCACTCAAGTTAATTCTTTGTTATTTTATAACATTGAAATTAATTTTTGAACCTTTAGATCAAGTTCGAATTTCTCACTTTATTAGGGTTAGAATTATCTTTATTTCACCCTTCATCACAATATTTTCTTCATAGACCATCATCTAGGGTTAGAATCATTCGTACAATAGAGTAGTGTCAATTTTTAATACCCTCATTCCTCATATCCACTCATTCATCATAAGGATCCCGAGTTCATCTTTAGAATAAGAGTGTCATGCATTTGGATCCATGTTCACACTTGCGTAAAGTTGTGAGTCATTGACCCTCATGCAAACACAAAAAAATCTTTCACTCATGTTTATGGTTAGAAGACATTTTCTCTTCATGAGATTATTTAGAACTTAATTCATGCATTCCATCCATGTTTACAATTTACGCATTTTTCCCATACATCATTATCTCATATTGCATGTTAATGTCATTTTTTTTAAAATAATCTTCTTGCATTTTTTACTCAATAATGACATAGTATCTTCTCATGCATCAATTTTCAATTTTCTTTTATCACATCATTCAGTTGCATTTCATGAAAAAAGCTTGTATAGTCCTTTTATCTTTTTTTTTTTTTTTTTTTTTTTCTAAAAAGCAAATGGCTCAACAACCACATGCTTGTCGTTCTTACAGACTACAAGGCAAAGACATGGAAGGACAGAATGGTGAGCAGTCTCATGAACAAGCCATGAAACTTCTTTCTTTTTTGGAGAATGGTGAAACAATGGCAGATGTCTTTCAACCTGACATCCCAATCAATAATCCTGGTGACTCACCTCATTCACACAAGTTGAAAGTATCTCTTTGTCAGTCAACTAGAGATTTCACCCAGCAACGATCATCATCCAACTCTTCAGCAAACCATCAGTGTTCATTTTTTAGGAGGGTTAATCTAGCATAAGCCGTTAAACTGAATTTGCATTCCAGAAACCTATCCCACTGAAAGCAAATTCCAATGTTCCCAATCTTCATGATCCTGTAATTAGAAGAGCCTTGACTAGAAAATGTAAAGAGGTTTGTCACCAATGGGATGGTTGAAATGCTTGAGAAGGAACTGTCATCTTTGGTAATGATGATCCTATCCAATTATGCCTGGTGAGAAGGTGGTTATTCCATCCAAATTCAAAGTACCTAAGTTTGAAAAATATGATGGGACGTCTTGTCCCAAAAGCCACCTCGTTATGTATTGTAGAAAGATGTCAGGTTATTCTCAAAATGACAAGCTCCTCATACACTATTTCCAAGATAGTTTAATTGGCCCATCATCTCGTTGGTATATGCAATTAGACAGTACACACATCCGTTCTTGGAGGAGTTTGGCTGATTCCTTTCTGAAGCAATACAGGCATAATGTAGACATGACTCCTGATTGATTAGACTTGCAGAACATGGGGAGGAAGGAAGCCGATAGCTTTAAAGAATATGCTCAAAGGTGGAGGGATACAGCTGCACAAGTACACCCACCTTTAACTAACAAGGAATTGACAACTACTCAATACCCTTGAATCTCCCTACTATGATCGAATGATAGGAAGTGCATCCACCAATTTTTCAGACATCATGATGATTGGAGAAAGAATAGAATACATGGTTAAGCATGTAAGGATATTTGATAATGCAATTGAATCTTCGATCGAAGACGAAGAAGATTGCTCAAAGGATCAACAAGTCCAAGTAATATTTTCTACGCCAAGACTCATGCACAACTATAAAGGAAATTAGCAAAGTTCTCCTCAAAGCCATTCGCTCGTTCACCTATTTTGCAGCATATCCACAACCAACAAGGTTGACTGTTTCTTACAATCATAATGGTAAGAGGCAACAGAGGTGACAAGGGTGGTGAATGTCGATCCTATACTAATTGCATTTATCGAGGCTTCGTCGTGCCTATTCAGGAAAAACCTATTGGTACTCATGCTTACAATATCAACTCAATCTCTCCATACCCAAAGTAGTGTGATCCCAATATCATGGAAGAGCTTTAGGCCACGCTTGAAAGAATCGAAGAATCATGTGCAAGATCGAATGAAGGCAGTTCAGACGTTAATCACTAGAGTTTGGGGCTTCTATTCATCATGAGAAGAAATATCTTGTGTACTTGATTATTCTTCATTATCAATAAAGTTTACTTCTCTTTTAATTGTCTTTAAGATTATGATAATTCAAAGATAGAGAAGGGCCCATGACTCAAGAACACATGCATGAAATATGATTATCATAAGTTAGCTAAGTAGTCAGGAAGAGTGTGGGCATGTGGAAATTGAGCTATTTTCTTTTGGTCAATGTTTCATCATACATGCATTTATGCATCATTCATTTCATATGTTTTTCAAAAGAAAAAAAGTGATTTTATTGCAAACAAAAGTAAAACCACATGTTTCTTCCAGAAATTTTTTAGGATCAAAGCTTACTTTGATCATTCTTGTCAGTTAAGAGCTTAGCAAGAATTTTGGACAACCATAGTGAGTTTCCATTTGGAGGAAATAAAAAAGAAAAAGAGAAAAGAAGAAAGAAGAGAAAAAGAAGAAAAAAAAGGGAAAAAAGAAAACAGAAGAATGAATGCTCTCACTACTCTCACCAAGAAAAAGGGAAAGTGGTCAAGTCTCAATCATTTTTGTTGCCTTTTGAATCGTTTTCACACTATGTTGTTGAAAAACCATAGTCTCAATTAAAAGCAATTTTATTTTGACCTTCATATTTCTCATGTGCTAAAGAATTCATATTATAATACCTCATTGAACAAGGTTTGAATTTTCACGCTGGGGCAAATACCCCTTGAAGTGATGATCTAAAATTACTCACTGAAAAACCTTGAGCCTGACCCACCACACATGTGATTTTGTGGTAAGCCAGCATGAATTACTGATTCACCATCAAACCGTTTGCTAAACTCATCACGTATAGCTGCGATGAATCTCTACATTTGTCTACCCACTTGAGAGCCTTTTGTTAAGCCTGCCACATCTAACCATGTGGCAAACATTTCAAAATATCCACCCAATATTACAAAGAGATCTTCAATAGTAATGAAATAGGGATTAAACTCTCATGATTTACTGCTTCATAATAAGACTTGTAGTTCTTTGAGTATTCCTATATTTCAATTTTTTTTTCAATATACACTCTTCCTATCATTTCTATCTTTTGTCTTCTCTCCTTTTATTAGAAGATGACTCCAAGACTAAGGACGATAATCTTGAGAACTTGGACTTAGTAACTTGAGAAATTGTCTCGAAGTTTCAAATTCTTTCAATGAGTTTTGCCTGAGAAATAACCTTATCATGGTACCAAGGAGCATTGACAAGGAAACAACATGGAGTGATTATTGAAGTTGCAAAGGATGACTTACACATGATTGATCTTTTATATGTGATTGCACCATATTATGCTAGTCATGAAAAATATATTTGGCCTAAAAAAGAGAAAATGAAAAAAGAAGAAAAGAGAAAAAAAGAAAAGAGAAAATGAAAAAAGAAAAAAGAAAAAGAAAAAGAAATGTACAAGGCCAGGATAATTCTTAAATTGCATGATTGGGGCAATCAATATAGATCAAGAGGTCACACCTCCAAACGATTTGGAGATTTCTTTGTCAATCATCAACTAAGCAAGAACCTTCATTGCTGCACTGGGACAAAGACATCGTCACTAGACTGTGGCAAAGTCAACATTATTAAATTGGGGTAAGAACCTTCATTGCTGCACTGGGACAAAGACATCGTCACTAAACTGTGGCAAAGTCAACATTATTAAATTGGGGCGCAAGAACCTTCATTGCTGCACTGGGACAAAGACATCGTCACTAGACTGTGGCAAAGTCAACATTATTAAATTGGGGCAAGAACCTTCATTGCTGCATTGGGACAAAGACATCGTCACTAGACTGTGGCAAAGCCAACATTATTAAATTAGAACCTTTATTGCTACACTGGGACAAAACTTTCATCGTTATGCTAAGGCAAAGCAGTCATTATTAAATTGGAGTAAGGGCATTCACCACTACACTGGGGCAAGGTCATTCAACCATTTATGAAAGTTGTTTTAGACTGGGGCAAAGGCCAAGTTAAGAGAATCACACTTCTCTTAGAAGAATCTTTCAATCTCGAGCGGTTCTCCACATTCAAGAATAAAAGGCAGAACCACATTTTCATAGAAGAATCACATTCAGGCAAAGGACAATCACAATAATGAGGGTTTTTCATCAAAGATCTCGAGTTGACTTAAAGAAAGAATGAGATATATGAGATGATCTCTTGAGGAGCTACTCCTTGTTCTCACAGTGGTTGTCCAAAGAAATGGGGTCACCTTAGCACATATTTTCATTTGAATCATATTCTAATTATGTGAATGTTCAAAATTATGTTCAATCTCTTATTGTTCAAGAGATTTTTTATAAAGGCGTTTGTGATCCATGTTTGCCATCTTCATTCTTTTTTCTTCGAAAAAGAAACTTGGTTTCTTTCGTTGCTCGACTATCATCCTCGTTTGTCTCTAAGCCAAATTCATCTTCCTGTATCCAATCTTTTTGTCCACTACAAGGCTAAGGTTATGAAGCAGTTGAATCAAGTAAGATGTTTAATGCTATGAGTTACCATTGATAGTTCTCTAAACTAGCACATGAGACACTTCTAAAAAACCCACCATACCCGATATGATTGAGCAATCTATGATTGATATATATGTTTCCTTTCAGATTAAGCAATCTCTGATTAACATACATGCATGGTCCCTTTCAGGTGAAGGCATTCCATAAAAAAAAATAAAAAGAAAAAGAAAAGAAACAAGATAAACAAAAAGAAAGAAATGAAAGAAAAAAAAGGAAAAAAAGAATGTTTCCTCCAATGATGACTACGAGGATCTCCTTTGATTCTTTTCTAAATATTGATTGATAAGAATGATGAAAGTAAGCAATGATGATCATTTTGTTAAATATGGAAAACACATTTGGTTATCTTTCACAAATCAAACTCTTATTTACCAATTCATCATCATTTGCATCACTATTTCTCACAAAAAATTTGTTTTCATACCACGGAGTTAGTGAAAATAGATCACATGAATATCATGCATACATGACACTCATTGATCTACCCTTGGCACATGCATATGCATCCCTATATCATGCCTTTAGAGTCGAATTTATTGACTTAGCCAATTCATCATCAGGGCATAGGTCGTCATACATGGTTAGTTGTATTATCATTGCTTAGAGTGGTCAATGAGCATGTTCAATCCATGACACTGGGGCAAAAGCACTCATCTATTTCATGTAGGATATTCACGAGAATAGTGCATCATATCTTACATAAATGTTATAGCTTGCCTTTGCATATCTACACAACCTCTTTTGAGTGTGTCATCTATCATTTCAAGATGATTTAACTCACTTTTCAGGCATGTGAGTATACTCCATTAGCGAGAATTCCCAATATGTTCAAAAGAATCTTTTTTTCTTATAATTGATTCTTTTCATTTTTGGCAACTAAGTTTTGAAATAAAAACCGTTGTCTCATGTTAAAACAAATTTCTGAAATACGAAATCTCTGTTTTAAAATCTTTCATTTTTGGCAACTAAGTTTTGAAATAAAAACCGTTGTCTCATTTTAAAACAAATTTCTGAAATACAAAATCCCTGTTTTAAAATCTTTCATTTTTGGCAACTAAGTTTTGAAATAAAAACCGTTGTCCATTTTAAAACAAATTTTTGAAATATGAAATCCCTGTATTAAAATCTTTCATTTTTGACAACTAAGTTTTGAAATAAAAATCGTTGTCAATTTCTGAAATACGAAATCCTTGTTTTAAAATATTGTCAAGTTTGGCAACGAAGTTTTGAAATAAAAACCGTTGTCTCATTTTAAAACAAATTTCTGAAATATGAAATCCCTGTTTTAAAATCTTTCATTTTTGGCAACTAAGTTTTGAAATAAAAACCGTTGTCAATTTCTGAAATATGAAATCCTTGGTCTTTTCCTTTTGGTTAAATCGAACCCGACTTTTGAGTTGAGGTCGAAGCCTAGTCAGAGTTAGGTCCATTTCCTCTTCCTTTGGTTAAATCGAACCCTGCTAGGTAGTAGAGGTCGAAGCCTGGTCAGAGTCAGGTGCATTTCCTATTTCACTTTGTTGGTTAAATCGAACCCTTTTCTTTTTTAGAGGTCGAAGCCTAATCAGAGTTAGGTCCATTTTCATTTCTTTTGGTTAAATCGAACCCTACTAGGTAGTAGAGGTCGAAGCCTGGTCAGAGTCAGGTCCATTCCCTTTTCTTTTGGTTAAATCGAACCCTACTAGGTAGTAGAGGTCGAAGCCTAGTCAGAGTCAGGTCCATTCCCTTTTCTCTTGGTTTAGTCGAACCCTACTAGTTAGTAGAGGTCGTAGCCTAATCAGAGTTAGGTCCATTTCTATTTCGTTTGGTGAAATCGAACCCGACTACTGAGTTGAGGTCGAAGCCTGTGTCAATCCAGGTCCGTTTTCAATTTTTCTCTCAGTTAAATGGAACCCGACTATTCAGTCGAGGTCGAAGTCTGTGTCAATCCAGGTCTGTTTTTAGTTTTTCTCTCGGTTAAATCGAACCCGACTATTCAGTCGAGGTCGAAGCCTGTGTCAATCCAGGTCCGTTTTCAATTTTTCTCTCAGTTAAATGGAACCCGACTATTCAGTCGAGGTCGAAGCCTGTGTCAATCCAGGTCTGTTTTTAGTTTTTCTCTCGGTTAAATCGAACCCGACTATTCAGTCGAGGTCGAAGCCTGTGTCAATCCAGGTCCGTTTTCAATTTTTCTCTCGGTTAAATCGAACCCGACTATTCAGTCGAGGTCGAAGCCTATGTCAATCCAGGTCCGTTTTAAATTTTTCTCTCAGTTAAATGGAACCCGACTATTCAGTCGAGGTCGAAGCATGTGTCAATCCAGGTCTGTTTTTAGTTTTTCTCTCGGTTAAATCGAACCCAACTATTCAGTCGAGGTCGAAGCCTGTGTCAATCCAGGTCCGCTTTCAATTTTTCTCTCGGTTAAATCGAACCCGACTATTCAGTCGAGGTCGAAGCCTATGTCAATCCAGGTCCGTTTTCAATTTTTCTCTCAGTTAAATGGAACCCGACTATTCAGTCGAGGTCGAAGTCTGTGTCAATCCAGGTCTGTTTTTAGTTTTTCTCTCGGTTAAATCGAACCCGACTATTCAGTTGAGGTCGAAGCCTGTGTCAATCCAGGTCCGTTTTCAATTTTTCTCTCAGTTAAATCGAACCCGACTATTCAGTCGAGGTCGAAGTCTGTGTCAATCCAGGTCTGTTTTTAGTTTTTCTCTCGGTTAAATCGAACCCGACTATTCAGTCGAGGTCGAAGCCTGTGTCAATCCAGGTCCGTTTTTAATTTTTCTCTCAGTTAAATGGAACCCGACTATTCAGTCGAGGTCGAAGCCTGTGTCAATCCAGGTCTGTTTTT
The DNA here is from genome assembly GCA_017139565.1 of Luffa aegyptiaca. NCBI lineage: Eukaryota > Viridiplantae > Streptophyta > Magnoliopsida > Cucurbitales > Cucurbitaceae > Luffa > Luffa aegyptiaca. The sequence goes on from CM029397.1 coordinate 10,388,226, forward strand.
AGTTTTTCTCTCGGTTAAATCGAACCCGACTATTCAGTCGAGGTCGAAGCCTGTGTCAATCCAGGTCCGTTTTCAATTTTTCTCTCGGTTAAATCGAACCCGACTATTCAGTCGAGGTCGAAGCCTATGTCAATCCAGGTCCGTTTTCAATTTTTCTCTCAGTTAAATGGAACCCGACTATTCAGTCGAGGTCGAAGCATGTGTCAATCCAGGTCTGTTTTTAGTTTTTATCTCGGTTAAATCGAACCCAACTATTCAGTCGAGGTCGAAGCCTGTGTCAATCCAGGTCCGTTTTCAATTTTTCTCTCAGTTAAATCGAACCCGACTATTCAGTCGAGGTCGAAGCCTGTGTCAATCTAGGTCCGTTTTTAATTTTTCTCTTGGTTAAATCGAACCCTGCTAGTTAGTAGAGGTCGAAGCCTAGTCAGAGTTAGGTCCATTTCCTCTTCTTTTGGTTAAATCGAACCCTATTAGCTAGTAGAGGTCGAAGCCTGGTCAGAGTCAGGTCCATTCCTCTTTTCTTTTGGTTAAGTCGAACCCTATTCTTGTTTAGTGGTCGAAGCCTGGTCAGAGTCAGGTCCCTTTTATTTCATTTCTTTTGTTTAAATCAAACGCTGCTAGTGAGTAGAGGTCGAAGCCTGGTCAGAGTCAGGTCCATTCCCATTTTCTCTTGGTTAAATAGAACCTTATTCTTGTTTAGTGGTCGAAGCCTGGTCAGAGCCAGGTCCATTTCATTTCCTCTTCTTTTGGTTAAATCGAATCCTACTAGTTAGTAGAGGTCGAAGCCTGGTCAGAGTCAGGTTCATTCTCTTTTCTTTTGGTTAAATCGATCCTACTAGTTAGTAGAGGTCGAAGCCTGGTCAGAGTCAGGTCCATTTCCTATTTCACTTTGTTGGTTAAATCGAACCTCGTTCTTGTTTAAAGGTCGAAACCTGGTCAGAGTCAGGTCCATTTCAATTTCTTTTGGTTAAATCGAACCTTATCTTTGATTAGAGATGAAAGTCTGGTCAAAGTAAGGTTCATTTTCTTTTTTCCAATTTTAGGTTATGCTTGGTTTAAGCATGAAACCCTTCCTTTTATTTTTAACTAAAAATCTTCGCCCTCCCAATACTTTGTTCTTTTCCTTTGTTTACCCTTTCAATCCTTCAAGGATACACAATGGGGGGCAAACTGTAGACGCCGTATTTGGTCCGGCTTGATTTTTAGTAATAATATTTGAATTTCTTCCAATATTTGATGGTCAATTTGTTTCTTAGTTGCTAACAAGAGCATAGCTCAATTGGCATAAAGTTGTACTGATGACCACGAGATCTGTGGTTCGAATCCCTCTACCCCCACACATATTGTCAAAATAAATTTCTTTTTTGGTTTTCATTGTTTATTATTTTTATTTAATTTATTTCTTTATTTTTTTTTTTCCATTTTCAAAGTCTTCCACTTCCTTCTCCTTCTCCTTCTCCCTCTCCCCCTCTTTCTCAACCTCCCTCAACTCACTCCCCCACTCTCTCCAACTCCCTCCCCTTATTTCTCAACCCCTTCTCCAAGGTCTCCTATAAAAGGATAGCTTATGGAGAATGAAAGAACAACAACAATGTGGTGGGGAAATAGGAGAACAATGAGAAAGTGAAGAAATGAGTGATGAAAATCTAAGAAAGTTTGAGAGAGAAAGAGGTGAAGTTTGAGAGAGAAAGAGAGAAATTTTAAGCTTTTGAAAGATTGAGTTGCTCATTGTTTCGCCGCCACCGCTCACCACATCGTCGCCGCCGTTAAAGATCTACGCCGCCGCCACTCCGACGCTTGTAGCCACCTTGAACTCGAACCATCTAGCAGTAGCTCCGACCCACATTCTAGTGAATTTCCATGGAAGAAAAGGATAAAAGAAAAGAAGAAAATCGTGGTGAAGAAGAAGAAGGGGAAAGAGAAAAGAAATTGGTAAAGGTGGTGGGTCTCACCTATTTTATTTATTATTATTATTTTTTTGTTGGTTTATTATTTTCTCTCATTTCTGTTATAATTTTAAAAAAAGAAGGCACAATTTTTTTTTCCTTTCAAAAGTTATATATTTTTTTCTCCACTTTGATTTTAAGTTAGAATTCACAAATCAATTTCAAAGTAGCTTTAATTGAGATTTTTCTAAATCAATTTTAATTAGGTTTTATTTGAAATTTCTAATTTGTATTGGTTTTAATATGGAATTTCAAATTGATGACAATTTGGTTTTAATTGAAATTTCAAAGTCAAAATGCATATAAATTGGAATTTTCAAATCAATGTCTATTTAATTTTAAATTTGAAATAAATCTCAATTTTAGTTAAATTAGAAGTCAATCTTAATTTTAATTAAATTGGGAATGTCTATGGACTTTAATTGGAGTTCAATTTCAATTTTGGTTTACATTAAAATCTCAAAATCAATTTCAATTAAGCTTTAATATGAAATTTCTAATTTAAATTTCACATTGGTTTTAATTGACTTGAATTTGAATCAATGTCTTTAATTCACATTAAAGATCTCAATTCAGTTTCAATTCAATTTTTATTTGAAGCTTTGATTTCAATCCCATTTTGATTCTAAATTTGAATTTCCAATTTAATTTCTTTTAGGATTTTAAAAAAATCAAAGTCAATTTGGTTTAATTTCGATTTCAATTCAATTTCACTTTGGTTTTAAATTGATTTCATTTCAATTGAGTTTAATTGGGAGTTTTAGAACTCAATTTCAATTTAGTTTTGATTTGAAATTTTCAAATAAAGTTTTGATTTTAATTTGAATAAATTGGTTAAGTTTGGGAATTCTTGGATGGATGCTAATTGGATCCTAATTTGATATTTTCAAATGAATTTCAATTTGAGTTTAATTTAGATTTCCAAAATCAATGTCAATTTGATTGGAAAGTGAGTTTTTTTTTTTTTTTTTTTCAAATAAATTTCAAAATAGGTTTTGACCTAAATTCCGAAATCAATTTTAATTTGGAATTAGCATTTCAATTTTCCTCTTCAAATTGAATTTTATATTAAAATCTCCAAATAATCTCAAATTTGATTTTAAGTTAGAATCTCTTGAAATCAATTTTGGTTTGGTCTTAATTTGAAATTTAATTTGGGATTTCAACTTGTTTGTTTTTAATTTGATTTCATTTTGGCATTTACAAATGAATTTTGATTTGGAATTGCCCAAGTGAATTTCAATTGGAATTTAATTTGGAATTTCACTTTCCCCTCAATTGGTTTTAATCTCGAATTCAATGAGTTTCAAAGCGATTTTGGATTTTTTTCAAATGAATTTCAAATTGTATCTAATTAACTTGGAATTTCTGAGCAAAGATTCAAAATAGGTTTTAATTGAGAATTTCAAAGTAAATGTCAATTTGGTTCTAAATTAAAGTTTCCAAGTCAATCTCTTTTGGTTTTATATTGAAAATCAATTTCAATTTTAAACTAAATTGGAAATCAATTTTAATTTTGGAAAGGTTAAATCAAATTTCAAAAACATTATTTAATATTTTGAATGGTTAAAATAGATTGATTATGAAAACTTTAATGCTAATTTTGTCTAAGAACGGGTATTTAAGCTGACCGAAAGGGAACACCCTGCCTGGAAATTAGCCTAAAGTTTAACTAGTCAATTATTTTGGCAATAAAAATTTCAATTGGATCTTAATTTAGAAAATTTTCAAATCAACTTCAATTTGATTCTAAATTGGATTTTCCAAATGAATTTCAAAATAGTTTTACTTTAGTAATTCCAAATGAATTTGTAATTGAATTTGATTTAAAAATGAAAAATATTTTTTTCATTGAATGGTGTCATACCACTCATTATTATTACTTCACATTTTATTTTTGAAATGCGAAATAAAAGATGTGAGACAAATTAACTCATGTACAACCTATGACGGAGTTGAGATAATTTCTCAAATTCTTGAGGTGACAAATTTTCTTTTAATTAAAAGAAGATTCCAACATGACAAACAATTATTGGGTATAACCACACTCACTACATCAAAACCTTACTTTAATTTTTAAAGCTAAGGTAAGATCAAGTGGGACATTTGTTTATTTATTGATTTATTTTTTTCTTCAAAATAAAGGACTCTTTCATGTTATAAAAGGATAATTTTAAAATAAAATGTGGTAACCGTTTTTAAACGGGTGTTGTAGGGGTGCTAACACCTTCCCTACACTCAATCGACTCCCGAACTTAATCTTTAGTTTTCAAAGACCGTTTCTTTTTCTTTAAAGCGGGTGACCAATCACACCCCAAGATGATTGGTGGCGACTCCAAACCTCTCCCCTTGAAAGAGACCCTTAGGAAAGGACGTCGGCCGCTCCGCGTTGCGATGACGTTGCGACAATTGCAAGCTGATCAAGGAGATTAATATTTCTTCTTATTATCTTGTAATTATGGACGTGCCTACTCAGATTGTAACGTGTGTTTCCATGCATATTATGAACTAAGTAGCTTAGGCGTTGGTTAGGACACAATGTGATTGTCGTGCTTAACTTTAGTAATATAAATTGATTCTATGCATCTTGGTTAATTGTTGTGTTTATTTCTATTTTATGCCCGCTTGGCCAGCCGGTATGAATACATCTCTCTAGTTTCAGGGATGATTTAGAGAGTGTGTGGCGATTAATCACACTACGATCATTGTGTATTGGTGAACGCCAGTGACTGAGCTAGGGATAGCCAGTTGCCTAGTGCTTGATCGGTCGTACTTCATTGGGGTTGAAACACATTCCAAAAAATCCGGAGTTCCGGGAGGAATCCGCTAATAATACTGCGAGAGTTTGCATATGATCAATAATATTGCTAGAGCATCTTTTAAAAACAATTACTAAATCCTGACCAGCGCCTGTTTCTAATCTGTCTACCTATTTGTTTATTCTTTGTTCTGTCATTTATTTTGATTCAGCATTATTCTTATAAAAGCCAATCATTTTTACCATCTTTGAAACCATTAAAAAGTTATACAAAATAGATAAAGTGGAAGCTAGTTCAGGCCTTGGATTGATAATATTTATTACTTGCTGCGGACTGTGTATACTTGCACAGAGTTCTAGAGCATTTTTATATCGCATTTTTACTCACTCTAGGAACCCAACAAGTTTTTGGCGCCGTTGCTGGGGACTTGAATAAGTTTTTATCTGATCTGTTTTGTGTATGTGTTTTAGTGGTTTGGTGCTAGAACTTTTTGATTGTTTCTTTTGTTTTTGCAGGTGTGAGTTTGGTGCATGAGCGATCCGCTTGGGGTAAGGTTCGAGCTTGATCCAGAAATTGAGAGAACATTCAGGATAAGAAGGAGAGAGCAGCGTAGACAGCAAAATCAAATGGCTGACGTGCCGCGTCTCCTGCAGGGTCCTGAAGAACCAGCGAACCCCCAGCACAATCGGTTGCTGCAGCAAAACCCGCCGCTGGAGCAAAATGAGCAGCAAAATAATCAGGCTGAGAATCCTATCTTGGTAGCGAACGATAGGACCAGAGCCATTCAAGCATATGTTTTTCCAATGTTTGATGAGTTGAATCTAGGGATTCCACGTCCTCAAATTCAAGCGGAAAATTTTGAAATGAAACCGGTAATGTTTCAGATGTTGCAAACCGTGGGCCAATTCCATGGTTTGTCATCTGAGGACCCTCATTTACATCTTAAGTCTTTTCTAGGAGTTAGTGATTCTTTTGTAATTCAAGGAGTGCCTAGAGATGCTCTTAGATTAACTTTGTTCCCGTATTCTCTTAGGGATGGAGCGAAGGCGTGGTTAAATTCTTTTGCTCCAGGATCAATTAGGACATGGGATGAGTTAGCTGAAAAATTTTTGAGTAAATATTTCCCACCTAATAGAAATTCTAAATTAAGGAGTGAAATAGTAGGGTTTAGGCAACTTGAAGATGAGACTTTTAGTGAGGCTTGGGAGAGGTTTAAGGAGCTTTTGCGAAAGTGTCCCCACCATGGCCTACCACATTGTATCCAAATGGAAACATTTTACAATGGATTAAACGCGGTAACTCAAGGTATGGTTGATGCTTCGGCTGGAGGGGCCCTTTTGGCAAAAACTTTTAACGAAGCCTATGAGATTTTAGAAAGAATATCTACTAATAGTTGTCAGTGGTCGGATGTTAGAGGCACGAATAAAAAGGTTAAGAGTGTATTAGAAGTTGATGGTGTGTCCACCATTAGGGCTGATCTTGCAATGATTGCTAACGCTCTTAAGAATGTGACAGTGATTAGTCATCAGCAGCCGCCAGTTGTGGAGCCTGCTGCAGTGGTGAATCAAGTTGCAGAGGAAGCTTGTGTCTATTGTGGTGAAGATCACAACTACGAGTTTTGCCCCAGCAATCCAGCTTCTGTGTTTTTTGTAGGTAATCAGAGGAATAACCCTTATTCTAACTTTTATAATCCAGGTTGGCGCAACCACCCAACTTCGCGTGGGGAGGACAAGGAAGTAATATGCAAGCACAGCAGAAAGTGAACCAGCTGGGATTTGCTAAAGCGCAGGTATTGCCCAGCAAAATAAGCAGGCTTTGACCTAGCAAAATTCGGGGAATTCTCTCGAGGCAATGATGAAAGAATTTATGGCTCGTACAGACGCCGCAATTCAAAGTAATCAAGCTTCAATGAGAGCCCTTGAATCGCAAGTGGGTCAGCTAGCCAATGAGCTAAAGGCAAGGCCTCCAGGGAAACTTCCTTCAGATACTGAACACCCTAGAAGGGAAGGTAAGGAGCAGGTAAAGGCAGTGACTCTTAGAAGTGGTAAGCCACTGGAAGAAAGCGTAGAGCCTAGTAAAACCCAAGCTGTAGAAAAAAATGGTGATAAAAATTTTGTTGAGAAAGAGTTGGAGACTAGTCAGGGTGCTGGAGGCAGCAATAAAGATGCTGGAGCATCTGGTTCTATTCCAGATGTGGAACCACCTTATGTGCCGCCCCCACCTTATGTACCACCTCTACCTTTTCCACAAAGGCAAAAGCCTAAGAATCAGGATGGTCAATTTAAAAAGTTTTTAGAGATTCTTAAGCAATTGCATATAAATATCCCCTTAGTAGAAGCTATAGAGAAAATGCCTAATTATGCTAAATTTCTTAAGGATATTTTAACTAAAAAGAAGAGGTTAGGTGAGTTTGAAACTGTATCCCTCACTGAGGAATGTAGTGCTATTCTTAAGAATGGGCTACCACCCAAGGCTAAGGATCCAGGATCATTTACTATACCTGTGTCTATAGGTGGAAAAGAGTTAGGTAGAGCACTCTGTGATTTAGGTGCAAGCATTAACCTTATGCCTCTTTCGGTCTATCGAAAGCTAGGTATTGGTGAAGCTAGACCTACCACAGTTACACTCCAATTAGCTGATAGGTCTATCACATATCCAGAGGGTAAAATTGAGGATGTCTTAGTAAAAGTGGATAAATTCATATTTCCTGTTGATTTTATTATCTTAGACTATGAGGCTGATAAAGATGTCCCAATTATTCTAGGTCGTCCATTTTTGGCTACTGGTAGGGCGTTAATAGATGTTCAAAAAGGGGAATTAACAATGAGAGTCTGTAATGAGGAAGTAAAATTTAATGTGTTTAAGGCCATGAAGTATCCAGACGAGATGGAAGATTGCTCTTTCATTAGGATTCTGGAGAACACAATTGTTGAGACAGCAATGCAGGATTCGGCTAGCAAACATTTGGAAGATCATGGAGAGGCTAGTGTAGAGGATTTAGAAGTTTGTTCTTTAGAGAGAAAAAATGAAAAAGAAGTGTTTACATGTGAGGAAGTTTTTGATTCTTTAGATTTAAATCAAAGAAAAGCTCCTCCTATTAAGTCATCCTTGATTGAGGCACCCACTTTAGATTTGAAGCCCTTGCCGGATCATCTAAAGTATGTGTATCTTGGGGAGGGTGAGACGTTGCCCATTATTGTTGCATCAGATTTAATGCCGGAGGATGAAGAAGCCTTAATAAAGTTGCCTTTGTGTATTCTTCTCAAATCAGTGTTCCAAGTGTGCTTCATTGATGAACGGTTATTTATAGTAGCTCATATTAAGGCAGTGAAAACACCTTAGTATGATGACATTTCCAATTACCTTGATTTTGGAAATTTGCCTCCTGGTTTATCAAAAGAACAGATGAAAGAATTTTTCCATGGGGTGAAATTTTATTTATCAAATGATGCATCTGTGGTTAGACAGTGTGTTGATGATGGCTGTGAGTTAAAAAAAAAAACAAGGGCAGCGAATAAAGCATTACTGGAGGGAGGAGTTTCGTTCGAAATATCTCTCTCTGAAATTGCTGACAAATTAGGGGAGCACAGGTTTTGCGGGAGCAGTTCTTATTGCAATATTTTTTTTAGCTCCCAGAATTAGTTGCGGTTTTATGTTGTGGATTTTGTTTGATTCTGATTTGAATTATTTTAAAATTGGATTTTATTGATTTCAATTTTATCTTATTAAATTTAATTCGGTGGAATATTTTCGTAGATTTTATTTTCAGTTTATTTATTCGTATTTTTTCGTTAATTTAATTTAATTTATTTAATCGGCTTGATTAGTTTAGATTTTAGGTTGTATTTCCGTTATTTAATTTATGTTTAGATTAGGTTTAATAATATATTTCTTGATTTATTCGGTTTAAGATAAAAAGATATGATTTGATTTTGGCGGTTTGAATTTGAATTTTCCCGTGTGAAAAGATTCTTCTAGAAGGAGATTTTGTTGCTCAGTTTGTCTTTGCAATCTTTTGGTTAGAGCAACCATATGATCAGAATATTACGGGATTTGGTTGTGAATTAAAAATTTTACTGTTGAGATTTTATTGTTGTTAGCAGGATAATTAAGTGGGCATGCAGTTAATTACCAAAGATGTCATGTGTTGAGCAGAGGGCAGCTGGCGTTATGGTTGTTACACACAGAGGGAGCACAGTAAATGGAAGATCTTACCGTTTGACAGATCAAAATTTTCCACGAATCCATTTTTTTAAACGGTAACTTAAATTAATTAGGAGATAGTTAGGGGCTAGTTATTTGTTGAAGATCTTTGAGTTAGTGCCCTATTTATACGATCTCACATCAGGTACATTTTTCACTCTTATCTTTTATTACTACTGATGTGATTTTTTTTTTCTCTGTGTGTATTATTATTGTGTTTTGTTCTTTCTGCTTATGTTATGTTATGTTTCTTTGTTTTTATCTGTTGCTTTAAAATCTATCTCTGTCATGATTACGTAAATCTGTGATCTTGATCTTTAATGAAATCAAATATTGTTTTGTTTGGCACATCTGAGTATCTAACTTAATTTTCTTCTGAATTTTTGAAGCTTGGACTGAGTAAGCTTAATTAGATCAAGGTATTCTGATCTCCAGAAACCTTTTGCTTGAGCATTTCTTCTGGCCTGGTCGTTGCTGCGGCAAAGAAAATTCTGGAGGTAGTGTTGACTTATGTGATCCGCTTTAAGCTTAGGTCTAGTCCCATGCTTAGTTTTAAAATTCAGATAGAAAAATTTAAGTTTGGGGGTATAATTGCAAAACTTATAATTCATTGAGGACAATGAATAATTCAAGTTTGGGGGACTTTTTGCTACTCCAATTGTTTTGCTCGAGCATTCCTCTCCTTCATTAAATAATTTGTTAGGTTATTGAGTAACCGGGGACATTTGTGATACCCACAGTTTGTCTTCGCGTCAAAAGATGACCTAGAAAATGTGAAAAATGATGAAAAATTATTTGCTGAAAAAAGTGATTGTTGAAAATTTTGCTGAGAAAATTCATGGAGCAAAACTTTTGAGGGATGAATGATAGTCCAGCAGTTTTTCTGTCTCCCAGAACTTAGGTGAGCTTCATCATAAAATGTTGCCATTCTGAGGGGCAAGAGATGGAATAACTAAGGATTTTTGAGCTTTACAAAGAGTATTTAGCCTAATTGGTGATGAGTTTGAGGCAGGGGTATACTGCACCATAAAGTGGGTCATCCCGTGCTTGAGAGCTTATGACTGTAGGGCTGCTTTAAGTCTGAAAAATGAAAATATAAACCCCTTGAAAATGTGTTTTGAATGTCTGATGATAGAGCTAGGCTGTGGTAAGTTCTTAGAATTGAGTTAAAAAGTGGTGATTATTTGTCCATGCTGGAGGAATCATTTTGCTGCAGCAGAGCTTGGTTTTGCAGAGTGCTCAGGTAAAGGTTGAAGGTAGTGTTGGATTATCTGTTTTGATTAAGCTATGTTTTGTCTAACGTTTTGAATTCTTGAAGGGAAGGTTAGTTAGTATTGCTCGGGACGCGCAATAGTTCAAGTTTGGGGGTGTGATAACTGCCAAAAAGGTAGTTATTTAGGCCTCATTTCTATAGGGATTTGTGTCTTTTGTGCTTAATAGGGTTGGTTTTAGATATATATTACATGTTTTAACCCATTTGGAAGAATGGAAGCTTTGGAAATCCTTTTGTGCAGAATCTGTTGCTGGGCGACTTGAGGGAGCAAAATCTGTGCTGCAGCAAAGCTGGGAGCAAAACTGCCACGTCACAGCTCGTTAGCCAATTTAATAAACCGACTTCTGTTGAGTTATTTTCGGGATAAAGGAGCGAGGAGAGCTATACACGTGTCTAGGTTGACCTAATTCAAGCCTCCTACCATCTCTATAAAAGGAGATAGCCGCCCAAGTCAAAGGCATTCCACTTTTGGGAGAAAACATTCCATTCTTGGGAAGTTCCTTCCACCTTTGGGAGCCGAATAGAGGAGAGAGATTGGAGACCACCTAGAAGACCATCATTGCAAGCTGATCAAGGAGATTAATATTTCTTCTTATTATCTTGTAATTATGGACGTGCCTACTCAGATTGTAACGTGTGTTTCCATGCATATTATGAACTAAGTAGTTTAGGCGTTGGTTAGGACACAATGTGATTGTCGTGCTTAACTTTAGTAATATAAATTGATTCTATGCATCTTGGTTAATTGTTGTGTTTATTTCTATTTTATGCCCGCTTGGCCAGCCGGTATGAATACCTCTCTCTAGTTTCAGGGATGATTTAGAGAGTGTGTGGCGATTAATCACACTACGATCATTGTGTATTGGTGAACGCCAGTGACTGAGCTAGGGATAGCCAGTTGCCTAGTGCTTGATCGGTCGTACTTCATTGGGGTTGAAACACATTCCAAAAAATCCGGAGTTCCGGGAGGAATCCGCTAATAATACTGCGAGAGTTTGCATATGATCAATAATATTGCTAGAGCATCTTTTAAAAACAATTACTAAATCCTGACCAGCGCCTGTTTCTAATCTGTCTGCCTATTTGTTTATTCTTTGTTCTGTCATTTATTTTGATTCAACATTATTCTTAGCCAATCATTTTTACCATCTTTGAAACCATTAAAAAGTTATACAAAATAGATAAAGTGGAAGCTAGTTCAGGCCTTGGATTGATAATACTTATTACTTGCTGCGGACTGTGTATACTTGCACAGAGTTCTAGAGCATTTTTATATCGCATTTTTACTCACTCTAGGAACCCAACAATGGACAATGAGCTTGGTTCTGAGATTTTGAATACCGAGCAGTGGGAAGAGGTTTTGTGAGAATGTCTGCAAGCTGATCTTCAGAAGGCACGAAACACACAATAAGCTACTTACGTAGAACTTTCTCCCTTATAAAATGATGATCTATCTCTATATGCTTAGAAGGGCTATGAAAAACTGGGTTGGCAGCAAGATAGGTGGCACTTATGTTTTCACAAAGCAAGAGAGGAGGAAATGATGGCTGAAAACCAAGTTCTGAAAGTAAAGATTGAATCCATGTAAGCTCGGCTGTGACATTAGATAAACCACGGTATTCAAACTCTGCACTGGACCGTGAGACCACCTTCTGTTTGTATGAAGACCAGGAAACCAAGTTGGATCCAAGGAAGACACAGTAACCGCTAGTGCTGCACCTGTCATCGGGGCAATTGGCCCAATCAGCATCTGTGTAGCTTGTGAGAGAGAGGCCCAGAGTTTGTGAACGAAGGACCGAGGTTGCCAGCAGTCTTAAGATACCTGAGGATCCTTTTCACAAGGTCCTAGTGAGCTGATGTTGGAGCATGAAGATACTGACAAGCCTTATTTACAACAAAACTCAAGTCATGCCTTGTCAAAGTGTAGTACTGCAATGCTCCTACAATGCTCCTATACTGTTTTGGATCGGGAAGAGGTTCGTCATCACTGGCTGAAACTATAATGCTTGCAGCCATTGGTGTAGCCATAGTCTAACAAGAAAACATGTCAGCACGCTGAAGTAAATCTTGAAAGTACTTGTGTTGAGAAAGATGGAGAGAATTGGAATCACGACAGACCTCAATACCGAGAAAATAAGATATATTACCCAAGTCCTTAAGTGCAAATAAATTGTTCAAGGACAAAATAAAATGCTGAATGAAGGTTGAATGTGAAGGAATGAAAATCCTTATCAGCGGAAGCATATATCAGATTGTTCGTTCTTAATTGGGTTTCATAGAAAACACCGATATATTGGCCAACAAATTTCAGAACGTTTCTAAAATTAAACCTAGATTAAGCATGCAATTAAGTATTCTAAACGATTTAGAATTAGAGGAGACTTACTTGTTGAAGCCCAAGAACGTCTCAACACTATGCTCCTCAATGAACAGTTCGTCAACGATCTCTCCAACGAACACAACCATTCGGATCACCCACTAATCTCTGAGTTATTGAGGTTTGAGTTTGTGGGAACTCCTCCGTCTTAGATTGGGAAACAATCACAACCAACCTTGGTGTGTTTTCTATATGAGAGAAAATTAAGAGAGACTATATTTTGTGTTTCCAAGAGAGAGAGAGAGCCCATGTGATCTCACTACTTCACGATTAAAAGGTCTGGCCACACCTCACTTCTCAGCAACTGTTGAGTAGTTATTGATTTAATCATATTAAATCAATATTTAAACTATATAGTAAAATATTAATTTAATTAAATCCAATTCAATTAAATTAATCTTAATATATAGTTTTTGTTTAATTCAATTAGAACAATTTCTAATCAAATTAATTAATCCAATTAATTGCACCTCTCTCCTTTAACCTATAGTTTTAATGTGCGTCCAATGTACATTAAATATAAACTACAGTATTAATTTAATTAAATCATATTTAATCAAATTAAATTAAACTAATTAATTAATTCTCCAATTAATTAATTTTTTTAATTAAATATCAAATATTTAATTAATTTTTTTATTTGAATTAAATTCAAATAATTCTCTCATATACTATAGTTTTAATATGAATCTCTATTCATATCATTTTAACCTATAGCTTAATATGAATCTAATTCACATTTAATATTTGATTTCCTTCAAATATTTAATCTTCTCATTAATTAATTTTGAATCACATCCAAAACTAATTTTATACTATAAAGTTTAATTCACCAATTAAACTTATATTATAATGTATCTTCATACATTATTAATTGTATCAAATACAATATAATTCCCGTAACGAATTTGAACACACTTCAAATTCTATTCAAGACTATTTAACCTCAAAACCCTTTATGAGCTAGCAGGTGGACCTAATCGACCTACAGATCAGAAGCTCCAACAATACGAGACTAATTGGCTAAACTCATTAACCAAGTTAGTCAACATTCGTTAACTGTGGGTCACTCCACTAAAGACCCACAATTGCACTCTTCTCACTGTAGAATATTTCTGTGTCCACGGATATTGACCAATAATGGTAAGTCAATCCTTCACGAGTGTTCGTAACGCCAGCTGAGTCAAATTACCGTTTTACCCTTGGGTTACCTTTAGATCCTTAAATACCACTGATTCCTCTAATGAACAATCTGTTTATGGTCCAACCAATAAACAACAGTTCCTCTCGGGCCAGGAGAGGATGGGCACCCTTTTCAAGACCCGAAATCAGCCTGTAAGGGAACACACATCTGCTTATCCCAATAGGGGAAGGAGTGAATTCCATCTTGTAATGTTATGTTCCCAGCCCCCACTCAGTCTTGCCCCTAAAATGGTAGGCTTATTGAGTCGGCGAACTGGCCACTCTCACCCATACAAATCTAATGACAATCCCTCCTGAAAGGGGTTCATAACATACTCAAGATTTAGATTGAGTTACCTAGGTCATCCTATTGAAATAGAAATCTAAACTAGTTAATGGTGTTACATCTAGTGGTTACTATTTTGCGGTCCGGTCTTATGCAAACTAATTGCATAGGATACCCCCACTCACATGTCCTACATGGATGCTTTGGATCATTGCATCTGTATCGAATACAAAATGAGTCGTATCTCATAGTGTCACCAGGATAAGGTACCCAGCCTTATCCCTATACTATTAACCATTTAGGTTGTTACTTGAACACTGATCCCCGTATGTCCCCACATACTAGTTCAAGTTTCATCTAAACAACCTAGGATCTTAGTTTATTGGATTTGGGTCAAATTGTGCAATTTTAGTAACAATAACTCTTTATGGTACAAATCTCAATAACAACGTATTGATACAAGTGAACAATTTGTCACCATTCACTATCTACGAGTTTTAGGGCATAAAACCCAACAACTCCCACTTGAACTAAAACTCTAGTTTAGTGGGATGTACAATAATCTATCATGGCAATGGGTGTATAGATACATGTAAAATACATAAAACGTATATATACAATGTACAAATACAATAAACTAGGGCATCCACTATACCCATTACATTTCTCCCACTTGACCTAGATTACATCTTTGTATTTATCTCGTAGACCTAGACCATCTAGATGACCCTCATACACTTTAGCCAAGAGAGCGTTCGTGAATGAATCAACAATACTTTCATCCTATTCAATGTGCATGCTTGTCTTGTATTAAGTAAGTTCATATTTGGAACACTTTCCAAATCATCCATGAACTTTCCAAGTCTTACAGCCTCGATCACTTCTTCACAAACAGTATAGTTTTCGGCCTATAGGTCGAGGCTGCAACGCATCCTAGTTTGATGTGATGCCATACTATATCTCCTCTGTTTAAGAGTGAACATAGATACTGGTGTAGATTTCCTCAATTCCTTATCAGTTTGAAACATCTGTGTCAGTGTATCCTGTAAGAATCAAATCCTTAGCGCCATACACAAGCATATAGTTCCTCATACTCAAAAGATACTTGAGAAGATAATTAACGGCTCTCCAGTGATCATATCCTGGATTAGATTGATACTTACTGATGACTCTTATTGCATAGGGCATTCCTCAACTCCTTGAGGTATCTGTCTGAAAGAATTCCATTGTGAAAGGCCGTGAAACCTTCTTGAAAATTTGCATCTCATATCTAATCAACATTTGTAGATATATGACGCTTGAGACATGGCTAGCATTTTGTTCGTACTGTTCTAAACAATTTACAACCTAAGAACAAACTAAGCTTCTCCCAATTCTTTATTTGGAAATGAGCTGCTAGTCACCTTTAATGTCTTGTATTAGGTAGATACAAGACTCATCAATGTCTTGATTAAAGCCAAAAAGATCTGATCACCGTATCAAATCTTATAATCCAAGATCGAAATGCTTAGGTCAATCCATGAATGGATCACTTAAGCTTGCAAACCTTTTTGCTTTTGATCTTGTTGTATAAACACTTCTGGTTAAAACCTAAATGTCTCATTTCCTCTTGTATATCCATTTGTAACTTAGGTGTTACCCATCAAGCAGATGTACAAGATCCCAGATGGAATTGAAATACAAAGATTTCATTCCCAAGTAAATGACTTTAATCCTCTGATCGTTATCAACATCATTCATTTCTTTTGTAAAAGACAATGAATCCTCTATGTCATCATCAAGAATGACGACTTGAGCTTCAGATAATCCCATGTAATGGTCAGGCTGTTAAACAACCCTCCCACTAAATTGAGGCACTCTCAACTATTGAGATAAATATAACTGACCAGAGGAACTAACTGGTACGACAGAGGCTGAATGATGGATGTGAGATAAGATGATAGATAATAATAATGATAGATTCAACCAACCTTAGTGCAAGTATTGTTGGGTTTTATGCCCTAAAACTCGTAGATAGTAAATGTAACTTTTTTGACTGAACATTAATAAAATGATGTATTATTCATTTATCTGTGTTTGTATTATGTAATCTTGTCTTATTAACCCTAGTCCAATAAACTAAACATCCTAGGCTGATAGTATGAGGCTTGAACTAGTATGTAGGGACATATGGGGATCAATGTTCAAGATTCAGTCTAAAGGGTCTATAGTATAGGGATAAGGCTGGGTACCTTATCCTGGTGACATTATGGATACGATCCGCTTTGTACTATGATACAAACGTAATGATCCAACATGTTCATGTAGTTGACATGCGAGTGGGGGTATCCTATGCAATGAGTTTGCATAAGACCGGACCGCGAAATAGTTAACCCCTAGCTGTAACACCGTTAGCTAGTTAGGTTTCTATTCACTAGGATGACCCAGGCAACTTGGTCTCAATCCTGAGTGGATGATGGACTCTTGTCTGTGAGGGATTGTCCTTTTATTTGTATGGGTGAGAGTGGCCTGCACGCCGACTCAATAGGCCTACCATTTTGGGGACAAGACCGAGTAGGGATCTGGGAACATAGTCACACAAGATGGAATTCACTCATTCCCGACTCTAGGGTAAGTAGAGATGTGTTCCCTTAAGTGGTGTCTCTGGGTCTTGAACAATGAGCCCTGCCCTCTCTATGGCACGAGAGGGACTTCTGTTTGTTGGTTGGACCTCAAACAGGTTGTTCATTAGAGGAGCACTGGTACTTAAGGATAAAGAGATAGCCCAGGGGTAAAACGGTAATTTGACCTAGTTGGGGTACGAACACACTTGAAAGACTGACTTGCTGTTGATGGTCGATATCCGTGGACACATAAATATATCTGTAGTGAGAAGAGTGCAGCTGTGGTTCTATAGTGGAGTGAACCACAGTTAACGAACATTGATTAACTTGGTTAATGAGTTTAACCAATTAATCTCATATCGTTGGAGCTTCTGATCTGTAGGTCTATTAGGTCCCATCGGTAGCTCACTAAAGGCGTTGAGGTAAATTTCTAAGGGAGAATTGAATATTTGAAGGGGTTCGAATATTAAATTAAAATATGAATTGGATTCATATTAAAACTATAGGTTATAACTAATGCACATTTGATGTACATTAATACTATGGTTTATATGAGAGAGATATAGTCAAATATATGATATTTAATTATAATATTAATTAATTGTTGAATTAATTAATATTTTTTTAATATAATTCAATTAAATTTGATTTAATAGAATTACATTAAAACTATAGGTTATGTGGGAACTTTTATGTAAATATGATTTACACTAATAATAATTAGTTTAATTGTTAAATTAATTATATTATTAATTATTAATATTAATATTAAATACCAATCAGTTAATGTAACTGATTGAACTGTTCCACCCCACTAACCTAGGCCATTCACGTTGGAGAGTATTTTTAGGGTTATTGGTTTTTTCATCCGTTACTTGATTTTCAGTTTTGACGATAATCCCTATCTCTCTCTCACGCAAGCCTCTCTCAATCTCATACTCTCTTTGCGTTTTCTCTCTAGCAACTCAAAGACCAAAACCTCCCTACAATTTACCTTTCTCCCACAAGCAATCAACGTGGTTTTCCCGTGAGAATACTGGTGCAATTCTTGTGGTCGTGTTCACAAAATCCAGCAAGAAGAAACCTTGGAGGTTGCCATTTTTCTGCAATTTTTTTGGAGAAAAGGCGAAATTCGATCAAGAACATCCACAGTAGTAAGTTATTCTTAACCTTAGATCATTAGGATCTTGTTGTATATTAGATCTAAGGTTTTTACTCTTATAATCAGCATGTTTTATAACTCTTTTATAACATGTTTGTTTCTTGTTTAGTTGCTGTAAATTGTTATTTGTGAAACGTATTGGTATTTTAATCATGTGGCATTAAAAACAGTGTGGTTCTTTGATTGTTTCCACTGCACTAGAGCTTTAACCCATGCAAGAATACATTATCGCACGTAGTAATAAAAAACCTTAGAAGTATTCCAAGAGTATCGATCCCACGAGGACTAAATTGGAAATTCAAATTTGAATAAGAAACTGCTCAAATGATTGCTTAAAATAGGTAACCAAAGAAATAATTGTTGATTGGTTTTTGTAAGATAAAGAAAACAAATAAATAAAGAAATAACAACAATAAATAAAACGAGGTATTCAACATAGTTTCATCCCAAAGACAAATAACTTTAATCATAGAGTATTCAACTTAAGACTAATCAATGCATTTGGTCAGATTTAACTTCTATTTGGCCTTGCTCCCAAGAACCGTTAGAAGGCTAAACGAGTACTGTTATGCACATTTCTGTGACTCGACTCCGACATAGATAATTCACGAATGCAATCTATAACCCTATAGTTGATATAGGGTGCCTTAGGCAGCTTGCCCTATACCACCGAACAATCTCTTTCAAGTTTTTTCTCCTAAATCACCTTTATGAGAACCGATATCGTCTGTCCCTTTCGAGATCAAACTCACATAGCATGCAAAATCTAAGTGATCAATTTAAACTCAGCAAGATCAAAATGATAATCAATAAAGAATGACATGCATTGAATAGAAACTTAAGCGAATAAACACTTTCAAGCTATTGAACCATAAGGGAATTCACTATATTGAACCCCTCAACGAAATTTAGCTACTCATGGTGGGATAAAGTGCAAATGAATATCTTTTCATTGAAATAAAGAATTAAGAATACAAATAAATGAAAAGTAAGACAAGCTGGAAATAATGATAGTAGCTAAATACTAGGGTTTTTTCTCTTTTATCCAATCCTTCTAGAGTTCGCTCGACACTCCACTCTCTAGCTTTTACAAGTGGGAATGGGTGAAAATCTCTACAAACCCTAAGGTTTGATGTCTAACTAAGGTTAGAATTTAGTCATCTAAGAAGGACCTCGAGCATCCCTACTCATAGGCGTCAACTAGGGTTCTGTCACCACCCTCTTCTTCCAAATGAGTTCTGCTTCCATTTGACTTCGAATCAAGGCCTTATATAGTGTTGGAAGTGGTTGAGAAGCTGCAAAAAATGGTGCTGGTAGGTAGCCTAGTCGATTTCGGGGTCAAAACGGCTGGTTAGGTGCGCAAAAGTCTCGTTCAAAACGACCCGTGACAGACTCGGAACTGCCTCTGTTTTTCCAGAAATGCGGTCGCATTCTATTTTTGCCTTCCCGGAAATGCGGTTGCATTTTTAAGTAAACTCCAGCTTCCTCGTCTTTTTCTACACAGCAACAAACTTAGTCAAATTCCTATCAAATTGAGTCTTTTCAAGCACAAATAAGCATAATTTGACAAATGTGACTCTCAACTCCCTAATTTATCAACTTTAACATATTTTGAGCTCGGGAACAGTAAAATTGATCTAAACATGCCACTTTTGACAAGGAAATGAGCTAGTCCATCCTAACCAATGTGTTTAAAGTACCTAACTTCTACTCATTGAGCCTAGTGTAGTCCTTTTAGTTAAGAAACACAAAACTTGAGGTTTCTTAAGCATACATGAATTACTAGACCTTTTTCTTTCTCCCCCAAACTTATTTGACTTTTGGTGCTCATTTTATTCAACATCTTTTTCTCCCAAGAGTATCTTTGCTGTCATCTTTACCTTCATTCTAGCTTATCGACACTTTGTGGTGAAGATATCTAGCTACGAGCAAAGTTCACAAGCTTGGAATAATACTCACTTCCCTAAGTAAACTTATCACGCAGTGGCAAACTATGGGTGTTATGAATGCTCCTGGTTACTCAGTAACCTCTAGGAAGGAGGAGTAACTCTCGGTTTATTTTTTGGATGTTATAAACTGAGCACATTGTTCTTTTCAGCAGTACAAATTTACAAAAAGCATAGCATAAAGGATAAATATTTACAAAGTAAAGCACCCCCCCAAACTTAAGATTAGACAATGTCCTCATTGGCTTTGTTTTTTAGGCAAGACTTTGCATAAGGCTTTTTCTTTTTCAAAACTTTAAGGCTAAACTCTCCTAGACTGTTAGAAAGGTTAAACACGAGGAAGTTTAAACTTAAGAAAATTCTTTAAAGAAAAAGACTAATGGAAAACCTATGACTAGAAAACAATTCAGTTGTGACAGTGGCACTTTTGAGATAGAACAAAACTCTAGTTATCATCATCAAGGGCTTAAAAGAAAACTCAAATGAAAACATGTTTTTCCAAAACATTTTTTCCACGCAATTATTTTCCTTTAAGTTGATTTTTTTTCAAAGAAATTCACAGGTTTATCACAAAAGACAACAATCAGATTTTTTAGAAAAGATTGAAAAACCCAAGTTTATCTAATCTAAACTATCAACAAGCTACTAAAAACTACCCTATGAACATAACTATCAACAAACTAAACAATCAAAGCAATAAAAACTGCAACTAAACAAGCAAAAACAGAATTTTAAACATGCTAAAACTAAAAACAGCAAACAACTAAACACAGAAAACAATATTATTCACAAAAACAACATGAAAGAGGGATCAGAAAACTCCCCTAGTCCTCATCCGAGGAACTCTCTTTCTCTTCATCTTCATTTTCATCTTCTTCTTCATCATCAGAATCCTTATCTTCTTGAGGCAGCAGCGATTGAGGGAAATTGGGAAAGACAGGAGCGATACTCGGGGCGATAGAGAGGTAGAACTCTCTAATGGCTTCATCTCTCTAAATGGCATATGCCCAATAAGTCCTCAGGTTGTCCCTGATTTGATCTAGTGGTTGGTAGGCAATTGCTAGGGCTTCAGACGATGGTGAGGGCCCTGAAAAAGGAGTGTGCTGAGATGAAGAAGTCGTGTTCAGCCCTGATGGTGGAGTGGCTTGAGATGTGGAGGCTTTGTCTTTCCTTTGGATGCTATTCTGTTGAAGCTTCCCGATCAAGGATAGGTCAATAGTAGACCTGAAGAAGTGACACTCCTCATCCTTACCAGGAACTATCTTCACCCTTTGACAAAGCTGGGTGATAAACGATCAAAAGAAAAGTTTTCCTGCTCTTTTCCTTCCACAGGCAAGGATCTTTTCTCTGATAATGCTCCCAATGTTGATCTCCAAACCCTTCATAATACTATAAAGGAGCATAACTCTCTCTACTGAGATAATGTTGTCTGTTCTTTAGAAAGTGAAGCCACACTGCCGATTCTGGCTTGAGATCACTTGGCACTAATGTCTTCACCTTCGTTTGGGACTCTGTTATGACCAATACCGCAAGTGCACGGGCCGCAAGTAATATAAAATGGAAATATTCCGAGTATCGAATCCACAGGGAGGCGAAGCGAAAATTAAGCAAAGCAAAAATTCCTTGAACACAAAAAATACTTGAGGAAATAATATTTAGGGACCAAAACATGCAATAGAAGGGATTTAAAAAATTAAAGCGATTAAGGAAAGTAAATTGATCAATCAAGAAATAAAAATATGGAGAAAGAGTTTTTTAGATGGGAAGTGGGGCCTTGAAAATCAATTAATAGCTAAATAATTATTACAATTAACCTATCTTGTTGCCCAACTAATTATACTCCTAGAATCTCCATTAGTCACATAGGTTCTCCTGTCGGTTTCCCCTAATTCTAATTAATCCATTTTAACAACCTAAGTGTCCTTAGCGCCATTAAAATTCGTTAATTATTATGCACTTATTCATTTTAGGAACCTAAGTTTAATCAACTAATCCCGTTGTCACGACGGGCAATTAAACTAGTTGCATGGATTATGATCTATCCTAATTTCTCGCCGTCAAGTTTCCATTAAGAATCGGATCAATATACAACTGGCAAGATTGCATATAGCATTACGAACATCCATACAAATAATCAGTAAAAGAGGGCAAGAGATAGACAATTATAACAACATTTAACTATAATTTCATTTCAAGACCCCAAATTGGGGTTTAGCTATACATAGCTAAAATATGCACAAAATATACAATGGAAAGCATAAATATGAGCAAAATAAAAGGGAAGGAAAGGACCATCGAAGACCCCGTCGCTGGCGCTTGGAGTCCCTCCGAGCACACCTTGAGCCTCCTAGAGTGCTCCCCAAAACTCCCCAAAAATTTCCCACTAAGAACTCTCCAAAAGGCTAAAAAGCCTTGAGAGAGGGCTCCAAAGGAGCCAAGAAAGAAAGGAAAGAAAGGATTGGATGATGATTGATGGTAAAAAATGGCACCAAGGGGCGCCTTTTATAGGCCTGGATTTGGGACAGCGTTGCGACGCTGTGACGTCACTCAACTTGCTGGCCAAGAAATGGGACAGCGTCTCGACGCTGTGCAGTTTTCAGACCAGGCTGGCGCGGATTGGGCTTGAAATTGGGCCTTCATTCATTTCTTTTTTGGATCATCTTTACATGGTTGACTTCTTGGGCTTCCCCTTGACCCATGCATGGAAATTTGGGCTTGGATGGCTCTTTTTAGGGCATTTTCCACCAAAAATCCATGATTTGCTCATAAAGACCAAATAACAAAATATTTTAGATTTCTTCAATAAAAACACAATTAAAGCGCTCAAAAGCTTAATAGTTTAGGACTAAAATAACGACATTTCTGCCCGCTATCAGACTCTTTCCACTGAACTCCCTTGTTGGCCACCAATTTCAGCGCTTCTTTCATTTGTTTGGCCGAGGGGTTCTTTATGGCATCGTTCCCTCTTGGATGCAAGGGTGCTTTGATCCTGTACACCCTATTGATGTCAATAGAAGAGAAGCTTACCATCTTGCCTCTCACCACTATCATACTCATGCTTTCCTCCCTCAGTCTGACGTATAAAATTCTCGTACTAAAGGCACCACGGCCTCCTGAGGATGAGCATAGAACTCCTGCCATTTGTACTGTGAGATAACTCTGGTTACGAACTCTGGCAGTGCTACCGCTCTGTTAGAGAATCCCTTCTCGTTGAGGAAATCTCTATTTCTCATAATCTCCATTCGTTCCTGAAAAATTGACATCTTGAAAGACTTCTGGGAATGGATTTTTAGGAGATGGAACCTTAGGCGATTTGGCTTTTGGCTTGGCAGGTGAGACAGTAGAAGGAGCTGCAGGAGAGGCGTCCATGGACTTTGTCCTCAGCCTCTTGGCAAATATAGGGTCATTCTTGTTTTTCGTCCTCCTTTCGCCCCTAATCTCTCTTCTTCTCTTTTTTGTCAATGCTGTAGAGATAGGAACTTGGTCGTCATCCAATTCCTTAATCTCTGAATCAAATTCTGTTTCTGAGTCACTGGGGATCTCGACCTCCTTATTTTCAATCTCTTCTTCATTCCTCTTCTCTCCCAAAGAGGTGCTCTCAGCTGCTGGTGGTGGTCCTCTCACATCATACTCAAACAGAGAATCCAAGTCTCATCAACTGGTTGTGCTTCTGTGGCCGTCTCTTGCCCTTCTTCAGAATGCGGCCTAAATGCGGTCGTATTCTGGCCTTCATTTTCTTCCTCTTTTTCTTGATTTTCCTCATTTGGCCCCTTAAGGGCCCCTTTTTCTCTTTCTTGCAGCAAATCAGCCTCACTTTGAGCCCTGTGAAGTGGCTCAAAGGCTGCAAGGAAGTCTTCAACCTTTTTTCTTCTTTTCTCTTTTTCTTTCAAACTTTCTCTTCTCTGTTTTTCTTCCTCAAGGAGCTGCAATTCAACTGCTGCTCTCATGAGGTCTTCATCTAGTTTTCTTTCTTTTTTAGCTTCTAAGGCCCTCTCGGCCTCTTGTTGTTCTTCTTCCTTCTTTCTTTCTTCTTCACAGTCCCTTTTTCTAGCAAACTCATCGTCTTCCCTCATGCTCTTGCTTTCCATCTCCCTTTCAGCCTGAATTTCCCTCAAGGCATCTTGTTCAGCCCTGTAACCTTCAGCAATCACAAGGGCCTTTGCCACAGCTTGGCGGATTACGTCCTCGAACACATCCAAGGGCATTCTCGTGGTTTTGAGGGGCTCGATGACAAGTGGCTGTTTAGGTGCAACCTTCTTGGGACTCTTCTTCCTTGCACTGTAAGTAACAAATGGTTTGTTCCTGCAAGACGAAGAAGGGTTAGTTGAAGGTTCAGAGGTTTTACCCGTTGAAGCCTCTTCTTGCCGAGAGCTCTCACCAGCTTGGGCGGCTTCTTCTTCATCATGCCTTTTTGCTTATTCTTCAAGAGCCGCACGCCTTTGTGCTCCCATCTCCCGTATCATTTTAAACCATTCCCTTGAGCATTTTCTGAACTGTTGGCTCGCGGGTTTTTGGGTTTTATGGAGGGATTCAGTGCGCGTGGACCTTCTTGGGTTAGATGAACTCGAATTCTCCCTCGAACTGGCAGACATTGTCGAGGAAGAAGGAGTTTGAACGTTGGTTCCTTGGTCCATGATCGCGGGCGAGAAACCCGTGGGTCTCACCCCTCTCGCGCTGTGCATGGATGTTGCAGGTTGCTCTTCTTGGCGTCGAGTACTTGTCCTTGGGCGGTTTGATTACTCTGAGATCGAGTAATCTTGCGGGTGTAAGACGATTTTGGCATGTTCTTCATGATTCTTTGTTGTGGGTTTCGGTTCCAAGATGAGAGAAGATTGAGAGTTCTTGAGTTTGACTTGAATGCAAAAGGTTTGAGTGGTTGGTGAAGAGGGAAAGACTACAGTCAGCTATTTATAGTTTTCTAAATTAAGTCACGTGATGGTCATTTAAAATGACTTCCCTGCCCTCTGACTTTTGGCAAATGTGATCGCATTCCCAAATACACTGGGCAGAAATGCGATCGCCTTTTCCCCAGTTTTCTGCCTTCTTTATTTTTCTAATTTTTTTCATTTTCCCTTGTTTTTCTTTCTTTCCTTTATTTGCTGAAACAATCACAAACAAGTTAGAAAGTTCACATGCTTAATCATGATTTTATTTATTTCTTTTTCTTTAAAATAGACGGATACAAAATAACTTGGACTTTTCAACTTCCCAGGTAAATCCCCAGGAAAAGGTGTTCCCTATGGTCAACTTAAGTACCTTTTCCTAGATAGAGTTTTTACTCTTGTCCATATATTTTGGGATTCTATCTATATTATTGATATTTATCAATCATTATAGATCCACATAATGTACAAAAATTATTTTAGGAGTAGAATTCATACCAGGTCAATCACACAAACATGGGCTTCTTCATCTTCAAAGCCCTTCCCCCAATAGGGTTTGATTCTTTGTAGGCATGGGTTGTTGATTGATCTTTTCTACTTCAATCTTTTTCCCACTTTTTTCTTCTTGTTCTCCAAGAAAATCTTCCAATGTTTCTCCTTGCATCATTTCATGAAGAGTAGACCGGGAGAGTACATCAACTTCATCAATCATAGAGCACTCTTTAAGATCTCCTGGATACTTCATTGCATTCATCACATTGAAAGTGACTTGTTGGTCATTGACCCTCATGGTTAACTCTCCTTTCTGCAGGTCCTGCCAGTTGCTAAGAATGGTCGTCCTAAAATAATTGACACTTCCTTATCAGCTTCACAATCCAGAATGATGAAATCTGCTGGGAATACAAATTTGTCAACCTTAACTAACACATCTTCAATTTTGCCAATAGGTTGTGTTAGTGATCTGTCAGCTAACTGTAAGGTTACAGTTGTTGGTCTTGTTTCACCTATCCCCAAATGTTGAAAAACTGAGTATGGCATCAGGTTTATACTCGCTCCTAAATCGCATAAAGCTCTGCCTCAATTCCTTCCTCCGATGGAGTATGGAATGATGAAACTTCCTATATCTTTGAGCTTGGGAGGGATCTCATTCTTGACCAGTGCACTGGAACATTTAGTAAATGCAACTGTTTCGTATTCTCCCAATCTTCTTTTCTTGGATAGGATATCCTTCCGGAACTTCACGTAGGTAGGCATCTGTTCGAGCGCTTCTACCAACGGGATGTTGATATGTAGCTGCTTTAAAACATCTAAAAACTTTTTAAACTGTGCATCCTGCGAAGCATATTTAAATCTCTTAGGGTATGGAGGAGGTGGTCTGTATTCTGGATCTATAACAAACTTTTTAGGTTTTGTGGTCGCATTCCCCTGTTTTTTCTCTGAACTTGAACTTTCTTTTTCTTCCAAGGCTTCCTGCTCCTTGGTATTTTCTTCATTTTCTTTATTCTGTATAACTTCTGAGGTAATTTCTGATTTCTTTTTTGGAGACTTTTCTTGAGCTTCTTCTGGGATCTTCTTTACTTCTTGATTCACGGGGTATCTTGGGCCATCATACTCTAGTCCACTTCTCAAGGTGACTGCCTTGCACTGCTCTTTTCCTTCCCTGTGAGGGTTCTCAGTCTTGCTGGGCAGCATTCCTTGTGGTATCTTTTTTATTTCTTAAGCAATCTGTCTGATTGAACGAGTTTGTCGAGTCCTCGGATCAAATAAATTTATAATTCCACGGCACTACAACTATTTTTGTAGAAATAGTGGCCGGGTCAAACGTAGGGAGCAACCAAATTAATTAAATTAACCTAAGATTTTTCAATTAGTAACCAGAGGGGGGGTTGGCATGGAAGAAGATTTGAGGATGAAAATTAAAATACAAGAAATTAAATTACCAAAATTAAAAATAATAGGAAAATAAAAGGATGGACTGACTAATCTTACCTCGGGATCATGCAATTGGTTATCCGAATTCAGTTTGGCAATTCCAAATCATAGACTCTCTTTATTAACGAATTACTAGCTAATTGTCTAACCTCCTACTGGAAAAGCCATCAAGATTAATGATCCTAATTATTTCTAACCCGACAAATGCATCGAGGCCATAACCTAATTAAAAATCTCACTACTGACGTCTCACTAATTAGATTTTAATCTCATAAAGAACAATGGATTGTTAGAGAGAATGCATAAACTAGGAAAAAACCTCAATTCATACGATTCTAAGCCTTAACTCCTAAATCTATCATGCAATTTTGATCAATACGGATAAAACGCCTTTTAATCGAGATTAACAATAAATTTATTCGCTACCAATTCTAGCAAAGCAATCGATTCAAACACAATAGGTTGTCAATTCAAAGATTCAAATCGATTGAAATACAAACTGGAATTAAGAACACAATTAGGCAATAATTCTATGAAATTTGAAATATACAAGGGATCAATGGAATGCCAAACTTACATGAGTTTAGCCAATCTGTACTTCCAAATTTCTAACAGCGGCGTCGTTTCTAGCCATGTACTCTTTCATAAGAGTCTCTAGATTTGACTCTTGACTCTACACTTGAACTGGTTGGAAGTTCTTTTGCGGCTGCTGTTGTGTAGGAGGTTTCCCGAACTGATTTGTATTGGAATTACTTGAGCCGGCTTGTCCTCCCCAAAAGAAGTTTGGATGTTGCCTCCAACCTGGGTTGTACGTGGCCGAGTATGGATTCCATCTATTCTGGTTCTGGTTCCCTTGTTGACCTACATAAAAGACAAACACGGGATTTAGTGGACGGTTGTCAGCAATGTGTTCCTCACCACAAATTTCACAACAGGGAGAAGAAATAGCATTGGCAGGGGCTATGTTCGTTTGATTATTCATAGTCATGCCCATCATCATGCTGTGGATAGCCTTGATTTGGGCTTGCATGGTAGAATTAACCTCTGTCTCTACTGCTTTAGCTGATTCTTCAAAATGGTTGTTGGCTAAGTTTCTCCCCAATGTCTATTGTTTGTGGCTATGGTGTCCAATATAGCATGTGCCTCATTTGCAGACTTCTTTAAGAAAGATCCGTTTGCAGATGCATTGACTAGTGCCTTCGAAGCTTTATCTAATCCGCCATACAAATGCTCCAAGATGATGCAAGTAGGCAATCCGTGGTGTGGACACTTCTGAACCAGCCTTTGAAATCTTTCCCAGGCTGCATCAAGAGGTTCATTGTAAGATTGCCTAAATGCAATAATTTCAGCTCTATATTTGGCATTTTTATTAGAAGGAAAAAACTTCTCTAAAAACTTCTCCGCCAAATCGTTCCAAGAAGTGATGGAGTTTAGAGGGAATGAATCCAACCAAGCTTCAGCATCTCCCTGCAAAGAAAATGGAAAAAGCTTTAACTTCAAAGTATCTTCAGGCACTCCTGTAACTTTAAAAGAATTGCAAACTCTCAAAAATAGCTTGATATGCTTATGTGGATCTTCATTTGGAAGTCCAGAGAACTGGCCCATGGTATTCAACATTTGGAACATCACTGGTTTGAGTTCAAACTGTGGAACGTCTATCGGTGGCTCCAAAATTCCTAGATTTAAAGTCAGAAAAACAGGTAAAGCGTAGTCCCTTATTGCTCTATTGTGGTCTTCAGCAATATAAATTGGATTTTCTTGTTGTGGCACCTGCGGAACTAGAGGAACTGGAGGGATTCTCCCACGATTTTGCTCCCTTCCACGATTCTGTGGATCAACTTGAGGATCGACTCCAGGTGGTTCCATTGGAAACTCCTGTATGTATGAAGCTTCTTCTAGAGGTTCCTGTGCGCTCAACTCTTGTTGTTCCCTTCTCTTTTGTCTTTGCTCCTTCCTACGACGACGAAAGGTTCTTTCTATCTCAGGATCAATGTCAAGGAGTGGATACCCCTTGTTCATGCACTAACTCAACCTGCTAAAGAAAAACAATTGCAAATCAAAGTCAAAATCCCTTTGAGACAGAAATGCGGTCACAATCTGATCGCAATCTCAAATAAACAAAACTGGTTTCACTTTTGGTCCCCGGCAACGGTGCCAAAAACTTGGTGCGGCAGAGGCTGAATGATGGATGTGAGATAAGATGATAGATAATAATAATGATAGATTCAGCCAACCTTAATGCAAGTATACACTATCGCACGTAGTAATAAAAGACCTTAGAAGTATTCCAAGGGTATCGATCCCACGAGGACTAAATTGGAAATTCAGATTTGAATAAGAAACTGCTCAAATGATTGCTTAAAATAGGTAACCAAAGAAATAATTGTTGATTGGTTTTTGTAAGATAAAGAAAACAAATAAATAAAGAAATAACAACAATAAATAAAACGAGGTATTCAACATAGTTTCATCCCAAAGGCAAATAACTTTAATTATAGAGTATTCAACTTAAGACTAATCAATGCATTGGGTCAGATTTAACTTGTATTTGGCCTTGCTCCCAAGAACAGTTAGAAGGCTAAGCGAGTACTGTTATGCACATTTCTGTGACTCGACTCTGACATAGATAATTCACGAATGCAATCTATAACCCTATAGTTGATATTGGGTGCCTTAGGCAGCTTGCCCTATACTACCGAACAATCTCTTTGGAGCTTTTTCTCCTATATCACCTTTATGAGAACCGATATCGTCTGTCCCTTTCGAGATCAAACTCACATAGCATGCAAAATCTAAGTGATCAATTTAAACTCAGCAAGATCAAAATGACAATCAATAAAGAATGACATGCATTGAATAGAAACTTAAGCGAATAAACACTTTCAAGCTATTGAACCATAAGGGAATTCACTATATTGAACCCCTCAACGAAATTTAGCTACTCATGGTGGGATAAAGTGCAAATGAATATCTTTTCATTGAAATAAAGAATTAAGAATACAAATAAATGAAAAGTAAGACAAGCTGGAAATAATGATAGTAGCTAAATACTAGGGTTTTTTCTCTTTTATCCAATCCTTCTAGAGTTCGCTCGACACTCCACTCTCTAGCTTTTACAAGTGGGAATGGGTGAAAATCTCTACAAACCCTAAGGTTTGATGTCTAACTAAGGTTAGAATTTAGTCATCTAAGAAGCACCTCGGGCATCCCTACTCATAGGCGTCAACTAGGGTTCTGTCACCACCCTCTTCTTCCAAATGAGTTCTGCTTCCATTTGACTTCGAATCAAGGCCTTATATAGTGTTGGAAGTGGTTGAGAAGCTGCAAAAATGGTGCTGGTAGGTAGCCCAGTCGATTTCGGGGTCAAAACGGCTGGTTAGGTGCGCAAAAGTCTCGTTCAAAACGACCCGTGACAGACTCGGAACTGCCTCTGTTTTTCCAGAAATGCGGTCGCATTCCATTTTTGCCTTCCCGGAAATGCGGTCGCATTTTTGGGTAAACTCCAACTTCCTCGTCTTTTTCTACACAGCAACAAACTTAGTCAAATTCCTATCAAATTGAGTCTTTTCAAGCACAAATAAGCATAATTTGACAAATGTGACTCTCAACTCCCTAATTTATCAACTTTAACATATTTTGAGCTCGGGAACAGTAAAATTGATCTAAACATGCAACTTTTTACAAGAAAATGAGCTAAATATCTCAAGTCCCTATAAACAACACTTTGATCAGATCGAAGTGGTTTATTATCCCACCTAACAAGTTTTCAACTTCAATCTTAATCCCCTTCGAATATCTTAAGAGCTTCAGACTTAAATTGCATTAGGTAGAGATACTCATACCTTTGAATAATCATCTATAAACGAGATGAATTATTCATACCCTCCCACTGCTTTAATATACTGAACCACAAGGATCCAAATGTACAAGCTCCAAGGGCTCTTTGGCTCTTTAGTTATTTTCCAGTAAAAGATCTATCAGTCATAATTCCCATACAGCATGACCTAATTGGTATTAGAGAGTCTACTTCTAACTAACTTAGAAGTATACTCTAGACTATGCTCCTAATCATATTGAGATAAAAAATAGCCTAACCTTAAGAACCAAAGAGAGGTATTTTCTTTAGGAGATATCCTTTGCCTTTATTTTGTCTGAGTATAAGCAATCTTAAACAACTCAGTGCTCATGACTTGCTTTACTCTCGATTAGTCTGAAAAACACATAGGTTATTTTCCAGTAAAGCTGAACAAGTGTCAACTCCCTTTCTTAAAATAAAACTGCGTTAGTAGAGAAAGGTATAGAGTAACATTGTTCAAACATGTACGATACATAAATCAAATTTCTGTTAATCTAAGGAAATTCATACACATTATCTAATAATGTGTATTTTCTCCCACTGGATAAAATAACTTAATGTTCCCCTCTGCCATAGTCGAGACATACTCTCCAGATCAAAATCTGAGAGTCATCTCACCTACTTGCAACTGTTGCCATGAGCTTATTCCTTGAAAGGAAAAGCAAACGTGATAAGTAGCACCTGAATTAAGGATCCAAGCTGTATCCTCATTTTCCACTATGCACATTTCAATGACCAATAAATCACATTTATTGTCATTGGTTTTGGCTAGGTAGTTAATGTCATAATCATCATGAACAATTCGAGATGAACTAGACATTTGGGCATGAGGACATTCCTCACAAAAGACTAATCTTAAATCATTTACCACAATTTTTTCGTTTAAGCAAGTTGTATCTAGAACCGTTATTAATAAATTGGCATAAGACTATGCACATAGAAATTATTATCGCTGATCCAAAAAATTAGATGTATGAGCCAATCGCACTAAACCCATTACAAAGTATCCAATCAATTTAGCAAAAGTAATCATCGACCCAAATATAATATATGATACATATTTGCAACGATACTTTTGAGGTTTAGAGCAACAACTACAGTAGGGCAGTCGACCACTCAACCTCTGAATTGAGACAATCTCAGTCAATCCCTATTACCAGAATAACGCATATTCCAATAGTTCTTAGCTACCGTTTTTCGGTCAAGAAATCATTAACACCTTAACAATTTCTCGTATGTGTGACGACCTTCCATTTTCAGATTCTAGAGGTCGGCCCCAACAATGCTACCGAAGGGAAAGTCAAAGTTGGAAATGGACCTAAGAAACCCTATCCATTTCTGGAGTTTGTGTTGTTCCGACTCCCATGATCAAGCCCTCCGTAGGGTGATCTCTCCCAGAATGACTCGCAGACAGATCATAGGAATCTTACAGTGCAACCTAATGGAGGAGACCGTAGGATACATTGACATGTGTCCTGCTCCCACTTACTATAAAATACTCCCTCGTTTACCTTGATATTGATCCATGCAAACACCATCCGTAGGGGGTCACTCCTTGGGTGACTTGAGGCCAAGCATGGACCTCACGTTGTGAACTCTTGAGGACGTGAGAGAAAAACTTGATTTATGAAAATGTTGTTTTGTCATATTTCCTCCCACTAAGTATTTTTAGAATTTTAGGGTCTATTACTTAGGTAAATTCTGGCTAAACGAATCTATCTAAGTATACGCCTTTATACAACTCTTATATCTTAAGGTCTTTATTCTAATG
This sequence comes from Luffa aegyptiaca, assembly GCA_017139565.1. Taxonomy (NCBI): domain Eukaryota; kingdom Viridiplantae; phylum Streptophyta; class Magnoliopsida; order Cucurbitales; family Cucurbitaceae; genus Luffa; species Luffa aegyptiaca. The sequence goes on from CM029397.1 coordinate 10,420,405, forward strand.
TCTAGGGGAATTAAACTCATTTAATTACCTAGTGACATTGCATGCTAACATTGAACTATGATTAATTCAACTCAAGTTTTGGGTCTGTTCCTAGGTAGGAGGTGTTCCGTAAACCGTCAACTTAAATACCCCCAGCCTAGATAGAACTACCGGGAGAGTTCCCTTATAACCATAGTAATGTTTTTCCTACTTAGTTGATGAAAACTATTTTAATTCTAAGTAAGAAAATAATTCTAATCCTATTAGAATTCAGGTGAGCTTAGGTCTAATTAATTTTAAACATTTTTAAAATTAATTCAATTTTAACCTAAGATCCTATGTTTGCATGCAACTCTTCGTTATAGGTTGACAGTTTTCTAATCATTTTGAAATTATTCCAAATTTTAATGATTAGCCCTATAACATGCTTCTATGGTGTTGAATAAAATAACAATCATATTCTAATTATTTTACATCATATTCTAAGCATTCATGACATTCAATTAATATAACTATTATATTAATCTAAGTAGTGTCATACTACATGCAATCCAATTTCCATTAATTAACATATCATATATAGAAATTTTAACAACCCACGATCTCAGAACGACCCACGAACGGAAGAAACAGCCCACGATCTACCAACTGCAAGCACGTCCACGCGAAAAAAAAACACTCAAACTACACCCCCACCTCTAAGCTCGAACTGTTGCCCTCACGCGTGCTAGGCAGGAACTGATGCCAACCGCTCCAACCGTCCACGTTTAAGTTTCATTGGACGCATAATTTAATTCTTCGCTTTTTTTTTATATTTTCCACCAGCACGCGTCTTCATTTGTTTCATCGTTTTTTGGGTTTTTTCCACCAGCGTCGGGACGCCGATGAGCAGCGTCTCGACGCTGGCTCTCGACTTTTCCAGATTTTATCGATTTCTAGCATCAAACTCTTCGATTTTGGTCCCAAATTTCACCGATTTCTTCAGCAATTCATCAAATTTTACACATAACCAAATGACACGGACTTAAAGATTAATTTGCAACAAAAATGCCCAAAAACACGGGCCCTTACATCAATCAAATCAATGAAAAATCGCAAATCTACTGCCAAAGACCCTAAAAATCTACCAGCAAAAATTTCACATCCATAATGCAAAATTACCCACCAAAAACCAATGCAAGTTTCATAGAAACGAAATTAAAGCAAAGGTTTGCTCTGATACCATTTGAAGGAATGAAAATCCTTATCAGCGGAAGCGTATATCAAATCGTTCGTTCTTAATTGGGTTTCACAGAAAACACCGGTACATTGGCCAACAAATTTCAGAACGTTTCTAAAATTAAACCTAGATTAAGCATGCAATTCATTATTCTAAAGGATTTAGAATTAGAGGAGACTTACTTGTTGAACCTCAAGAACGTCTCAACACTATGCTCCTCAATGAACAGTTGGTCAACGAACTCTCCAACGAACACAACCATTCGGATCACCCACTAATCTCTGAGTTCTTGAGGTTTGAGTTTGTGGGAACTCCTCCGTCTTAGATTGGGAAACAATCACAGCCAACCTTGCTGTGTTTTCTATATGAGAGAAAATTAAGAGAGAATCAATTCTGTGTTTCCAAGAGAGAGAGAGAGCCCATGTGATCTCACTACTTCACGATTAAAAGGGCTGGCTACACCTCACTCCTCAGCAACTGCTGAGTAGTTATTGATTTAATCATATTAAATCAATATTTAAACTATATAGTAAAATATTAATTTAATTAAATCCAATTCAATTAAATTAATCCTAATATATAGTTTTTGTTTAATTCAATTAGAACAATTTCTAATCAAATTAATTAATCCAATTAATTAAACGTCACACATTTAATTAATTGCACCTCTCTCCTTTAACCTATAGTTTTAATGTGCATCCAATGTACATTAAATATAAACTATAGTATTAATTTAATTAAATCATATTTAATCAAATTAAATTAAACTAATTAATTAATTCTCCAATTAATTAATTTTTTAATTAAATATCAAATATTTAATTAATTCTCTCATATACTATAGTTTTAATATGAATCTCTATTCATATCATTTTAACCTATAGCTTAATATGAATCTAATTCATATTTAATATTTGAATTCCTTCAAATATTTAATTTTCTCATTAATTAATTTTGAATCACATCCAAAACTAATTTTATACTATAAAGTTTAATTCACCAATTAAACTTATATTATAATGTATCTTCATACATTATCTTAATTGTATCAAATACAATATAATTCCCTTAACGAATTTGAACACACTTCAAATTCTATTCAAGACTATTTAACCTCAAAACCCTTTACGAGCTAGCAGGTGAACCTAATGGACCTACAGATCAGAAGCTCCAACGATACGAGACTAATTGGGTAAACTCATTAACCAAGTTAGTCAACATTCGTTAACTGTGGGTCACTCCACTAAAGACCCACAACTTCACTATTCTCACTGTAGAATATTTCTGTGTCCACGGATATTCACTAATAACGGTAAGTCAATCCTTCACGAGTGTTCGTAACGCCAGCTGGGTCAAATTACCCTTTTACCCCTGGGTTACCTTTAGATCCTTAAGTACCGCTAATTCCTCTAATGAACAATCTGTTTATGGTCTAACCAATAAACAACAGTTCCTCTCAGGCCAGGAGAGGACGGGCACCCTTGTTCAAGACACGGAATCAGCCCTTAAGGGAACACACATCTGCTTACCCCAATAGGGGAAGGAGTGAATTCCATCTTGTAATGTTATGTTCCCAGCCCCCATTCGGTCTTGCCCCTGAAATGGTAGGCTTATTGAGTCGGCAAACTGGTCACTCTCACCCATACAAATCTAATGGCAATCCCTCCTGAAAGGGGTTCATAACATACTCAGGATTTAGATTGAGTTATCTAGGTCATCCTATTGAAATAGAAACCTAAACTAGTTAACGGTGTTACATCTAGTGGTTACTATTTCGCGGTCCAGTCTTATGCAAACTCATTGCATAGGATAACCCCACTCGCATGTCTCCTACATGGATGTTTTAGATCATTGCATCTGTATCAAATACAAAGTGGGTCGTATCTCATAGTGTCACCAGGATAGTGTACCCAGCCTTATCCCTATACTATAAACCATTTAGGTTATTACTTGAACACTTATCCTCGTATGTCCCCACATACTAGTTCAAGTTTCAACTAAACAACCTTGGATCTTAGTTTATTGGATTTGGGTCAAATTGTGCCATTTTAGTAACGATAACTCTTTATGGTACAAATCTCAATAACAACGTATTGATACAAGTGAACAATTTGTCACCATTCACTATCTACGAGTTTTAGGGCATAAAACCCAACAAAATCATTCCCAGTTACAATGATGTCATCAACATAAACCAACACAACAACAAAAGTGGACAACTTGCGGTAATAAAACAAAGAGGAGTCAGACTAAGATGCCAGAAAATCCCAACTGAGAAGACAAGAACTAAGCTTCATAAACCATTCACGAGGACTTTGTTTTAAACCGTATAGGGCCTTCTTAAGTTTACACACATGATCCGAACTATCTTTATCAACAAAACCAGGAGGTTGAATCATAAACACATCTTCATGAAGGTCACCATTAAGGAAAGCATCATGAACATCAAGCTGTTTAATAATTCAATTGTACCGAACAGCAAGAGACAAGACAATCCTAATGGTTGTAGGCTTAATGACTGGGCTGAATGTTTCAAAATAATCAATCCCATGTGTTTGATCAAAGCCACGAGCTACCAAGCGAGCCTTGTACCTTTCAACCGATTCATCAGGTTTAAGCTATATTCTGTAAATCCATTTGCAACTCACAAGATTATGTGTAGGAGAAGGAGGAACAAGAACCCATGTGCTGTTCTGAATTAAGGCCTTATACTATTTATCACAAGCATAACACCACTCATCGCTCTTAATCGCTACTTTAATAAGGAGAATTAGATTTCAAAACAGTAGTAGGTAATCTATTAATGATATAAACTGCAGCTTGAAAAGCAAAACTCCAAAAACCCAAGGGCAGACCAGAATAGGCAAGCAAAGAAAGACCAATCTCTACAACATGTCTATTCTTCCTCTCAGCACGCCCATTTTGTTGAGGCGTGTATGGACAAGAGACATGATGAAGGATGCCATGTTGTGAAAGAAAGGAGGAGACACTACGATATTCCCCTCCCCAATCTGTTTGGAGACATTTAATGGACCTATCAAATTGAACTTAAACCATCTTTTTGAAACGAAGAAAGCAAGGAAGAGTTTCATCTTTTGACTTGAGTAGGTACAACCAAGAAAAACGAGTATGATCATCAATGAACAATAAGAAATAACGGGCTCCATTAATTGAAATTTGAAGGGAAGGACCCCATACATCCGAGTGAACTAATTGAAAATGTGCACTAGTTTTAGTCTCAGTTAATTGAAAAGGTAGGCGATGGCTTTTAGCCATTTGACAAGAGTTACAAAAATCACTAGAACTAGAAGAAGAAATGCAACAAAGAGACAAGACTTGTTTCAAAATTAACACAGCTGGGTGCCCCAACTGATAATGCCAGTTTGTAGCAGTTTGAACCGAAGAAACAAAGGCAACAGAAGACCTAGAGCTTGTAAACACATTGGTGAAAGGAGAAGAAAACTTGTAGAGACCATCCTCAAACTTGCCCTTGAGAAGAACTATCTTGGTTTGAAGGTCCTTAACAACAAAAAAAGTGGAGTAAAATTCAACAAAGGCTTTGTTATCTTTGCATAAACGAGCAACACTCAATAATTTCTTTGTAATAGCAGGAGAGTGTAAAACATTATGAAGAACAATAGGCTTAGTAGGAGAAGAAATATAAGAATGACCAATGTTAGAGATGAGAAGTTGCTTACCATTGCAAATCGTGATTTGCTCACTACCATTGTAGGATGTTGGATTGCATAGATTTGATATATCTGGTGTCATATGATGAGTAGCACCAGAGTCAAGAAACCAAGACTCATCCAGATGAGAAAATTCAGAATGAACAACCGAGGAATTGTCAGAAAAAGATTGAGAGGAGAGTTGGTGATTGGAGGAAACAAGGGACTGGGCATAGTGAATGAGGGCTTGAGGCTGTGTAGTTGGAGGGGGGTTTGGTATGCAAGATTAGTTCTATGATGGCAAATGAGGGCAGTGTGCCCAAACATGCCACAAATTTGGCATTGCTGTTTAGAGTTGGACTGTCTTGATTGCCATGGAACAGAGGATTGAGGTTTACCTAAAATGCTAGACTGAAAGTTGTGTTGCTGAGAAACCGGTGGGGAGGAGAAAGATGACTTAGAAAAATGATTAAACTGAGGAGATGGTTTAGCAAATGAGCGGCGATTATTAGGATAAATGGTGAGAGTGCTAAGATTAGCTTGAGCCAAATGTAGTTGATCAACCTAGGATTGTTTCTCTAGTCTTGCTTCATAAGCCAATAACAAGCTACGAACATCTTCTAACGATGGACTATCGGACCTATTCTGAATGGTAGTTACAAAGGCATTATATTCACTACCCAAACCATCTAGGATATGAGCCAAATGAACTCTATACGAAATTGGTTCTCTAATAGCCGCAAATTTGTCTGTTATTTCCTTAATTTTAGCTAGATATTAACTAACCGATAACCCATCCTTCTTTATCTTTTGAAGTTGTGTTTTCAAGCCCATTATCCTAGCAGTGGTATTAGAATCATACGATCGAGTTAAAGAATTCCAAATACCAGCAGCGAAAGTGAAACTAACAATTTCACCCATTTTTTCTTCAAACAATGATGAGTAAATCCAACACATTATAAATCGATTATACCTTTCCCAACCGAGGTATTCAGGATTTGGTTGAGTTTGAGCAGGATCAAGAAATTGCGGAGGAGCTGTAATCGAGCCGTCGAGAAAGCCTGATAATCCATTTGCCAAAACAACATTCAACAACTGGTTCTTCCATAATAAGAAGTTGGAGTCATTGAGTTTGATAGCTAGGGGTTGAGGAATGGTCGGGTAAGGGTTTGGTGTGAAGAAATTAGGTTGAGGAAATGTCTGAGATTGAGGAGGCTGAAACAATGGCCGTGGGTAAAATTGTTGGGGATTAGGGAATTGTGGCGATTGCGGATAGTAAGGTTGCGATTGAGGATAAAAGGGTTGGGGAAAGTAATAAGGATTAGCAGTTTGATTAACATTTGGATTGAAGGGAGGGAGCGATTGTTGATTGACTAGGTTCTTATTTCGATTTTGGTTGATAACAGGTGGTCGAACAGGCGTGGTGATGGGAGGATTTTGGAATGGATTTCGAATTGGATTTTGAGCTGGATTTTGAACAGGAGTGACGACAGGGGTAGTGTTAGGGGTAGTAGGAGTGACAGGAGGAAGTTGTTGCTGATCAGATGATGTAGAAGACGATCCTTCTTCAACAGCCATTGGAAGAAAAAATGAGCTATTACAGCTCTGATATCATAAACAACAGTAGAAAAGAGAGAGAAAGCTAAAGAACCTTTATTATTGAAAGGTATTTTCTTCTTACAATACCAGAGGACAAACATAGCATAAATAGGAAAAGGAAATGACAGATGGAACAATCTAATAGGCTACTAGAATAACTAACTTTACATAATAAGAATCAGATAAATAGCCCAACAAATGATAGTGAGAAATGACATTCTATCAAATACCAAAAAAAAAATAAAAGGGAAAAATACACTTTTGGTCCCTGAGGTTTGGGTTAAGTGACAGTTTGGTCCCTGAGTTTTCAAACTCAACAAAAATACCCCTGAGGTTTGAGATAAGTAGCATTTTGGTCCTTGCCGTTAATTTTTCTGTTAAATCTTAACAGTTGCTGACGTGGCACTATTATTTTAATAAAAAAAATTATTTTTCTAATTTTTTAAAATAAAATATTAATAAATTAAATAAAAAATATTTTTTTATTATTATTTTTATTTCATTTTCCCTCTCTCTCTTCCTCCTCTTCTTCTTCCTCTTCTTCTTCTTCTAATCCATCATCTTCCTCTTCTACTTCTTCAACCACCGGCCGCCGCCCGTCGCCGGCGCCGTTGACCGGCGACTTTTTTTTTTTTTTTTTTTTTTTTTTAATCTTCTCTTCTCTTTCTCTTCTCTTTCCCATCTCTTCTTCCTTCCTTCTTCTGTTTTTTTTTTAAAAAGGAAGAATGTAACGGGGAGGGAGGGAAGGACCTCCCTCCCGCGTCTCCGTTACAGATCTGTAACGGGGAGGGAGTCTCCGGCGCCGGAAACGCGGGAGGGAGGTCCCTCCCTCCCCGTTACATTCTTCCTTTTTTAAAAAAAAAAAACCAGAAGAAGGAAGGAAGAAGAGATGGGAAAGAAAAGGAAAAGAGAAGAGAAAGAGAAGAGAAGATAAAAAAAAAAAAAAAAAAAAAAAAAAAAAAAAAAAAAAAAAACCCGTCGGTCAACGGCGCCGGCGACGGGCGGCGGCCGGCTGTCTCCGGCGGCCGGTGGTTGAAGAAGTAGAAGAGGAAGATGATGGATTAGAAGAAGAAGAGGAAGAAGAAGAGGAGGAAGAGAGGGAGGGAGAAAGAAATAAAAATAATAATAATAAAACCATCTTTACCCTCTCAAATCCATTTTTTTGCCTTCAATTAAATCAGATAGAACACGTGGACGCCTCGTATCAAAACCCTCTCAAATCAAGCCCAACTTCTCACGACTAGAATGATTTGAAATCTTGATCGAAATGAAAAGCCTTAAAACGAAAAAGGAGTTGCTTGAACAATTGTCCAAGATGATGGAACAACATTGAAACCAACGAGGGAGCTTTTCAAATAGAAAAATATATGTTTGAAAACATGTTTTTTTAACCAAACATTTCAGTTCTATACTCAAAGATATTGTCAATAAAAGTATAACTTGATTGGGTATAAAGCTGACAATCTCCATTGGTTGCTTGTGTCTTCATCAGATGCACATTTCACTATGAACATGCATGTATACTTGTCCTTCACACATTCTTTGTCTTGCTTTCTCTTAGTCTTAGGTTTCAAAAGCTTAAAGGCTAAAAAAGCAACTCACCCAACAAACTTGTTTGCTCCTTCACTCAGCTTTTGTGAACTTTCCCAAAAACAGATATCTTTCTAAACCCAAAACCCAAACTCAAAGCAACACCCTTCTATATAGTCCTTAGCTTCTCCTTTGAATGTCGTGTCTATCTCTAAATTTTAAAATTTTAAACTATTTGTTTCAACATTAAATTATATTTCTGGTGTAGAATTTGCTCGTTATTTTTATGTTAAAATTGTAACTAATAAAGTTCAATTATAAAATTAGTCTATGTATTTTGAATATTTTGTCATCTCCCACATTTAAAAAAAATTATTCAAAATTGTATAAACCATCTATAAACTATAATAATTTATGATTTAGTATATAATTGCACCCATCAACTTATTTTAATTATAAAAATTAAGGTCTCGTTTGATAACCATTTGGTTTTTGGTTTTTGAAAATTAAGCTTATACACAAGTACTTCCACCTATAAGTTTCTTGGTTTTAGTATCAATCTTCTACCTTGTTTTCAGAAACCAAGTCCATTTTCGAAAACAAAAAAAGGTAGTTTTCAAAAACTTGTTTTTGTTTTTAAAATTGGCTAAGAATTCAAATGCAACCTTAACTATGATGAAAGTCATGGTAGAGAATTTATGAGAAAACAAACATAATTTTTAAAAACCAAATGGTTATCAAACAGGAACTAAACTATTAAACTTTCGTACCTACGCAAAGCATAATCAAGTGTGGGTCCTTCCATCAACTATGTTGAAAAACAAAATTCACATTTTGATGAGAGATAAAAGTCATTATTTCTTTATCTTAAAAAAAAATGTTATTTTCCTCTCTAGCACACTACTCTCCCTAAAAAAAAATACCAATTATTCCTCCCTCTAAGACACCCACCCCTCTTTCAAAAGAAAGTTTCTTTCTCTTCTCTCTAAAGGAATTTTTTTTACAACATTTCCTCTAGAAGAATTATTTATAAGACATTCTGTCTTTTTCTCCCTCTCTAATGCAACTGTTGTCCAATAGAGAAAGACTTTAAAGAGAATGAGTGTGAAAGAGAAAAGGAGACATTGTTCAGGAAGAGGGAGGGGTATAGTAGAAAAAATTAATTCAATGAAACCGTCACAATGTGACTGCTACTATTAAATGTGAATTCAAAAATCATCATGTCTTTAATAATCATTAAATACAAATTTGAAGTACTTTTACAGCTTCTCTTTTATACCTGCAATAATTTTTTTTTTTTTTTTGGTAGAGAAAGAAATAGTTGATGGTTTTTAAAGAGAAACACAGGCTTTTCTCACTCTACTTCAGGAGTAATTTGTCCAAATTTTATTATATTTTTCAACTTTGAAATATGCTCGTATTTAGAATATGTCGTTAACGTAATATTAGTAAAAAAAGAAAAGAAAAGAAAAGAAAAGAAAAGTAAAGAAAAGTATCAACATTTCATGCACTTTGAATAATTAAACTCAAAATTATACCAAAATCCTTTTGAAACTATAACTCAACCAAGAAATAGAAAAGAGAATCCACCCCCAAATTTTCACTCATCACATCAACAAACAAACAAACAACCCTAACAAAGCAACCATCACACCAATGCAGCCACCCCCATCAACAACCAAAGAAGATCCACCACTCGAAAAGTTCCCGGTCGACGTGTTGGTGCTAAGAACGATTACGACCCAATCGTCGACCGTCCCAACACCGGCGCTAGTATAGTTCCCATCGTTTAGGTACTCGACATCATGGGATTTGGTGTAGTTGTTAACGACGATAGTGGGTTCGAGCTTCGGGATGCACGCGGGGAGAACGATACCATCAACGGAGGAGTTGTGGGCTATGTGACACCTTGACAAGAAGTTGTTGTAATCAGAGAGCGTAGTTTCAGAGCTGACATCTTTGTTGAAATCATCTGCACTTGAACAAGGCTCATCTCGTAGCTTAACAGCGAGTTTGCTAGCCAAACATGCCGCATTGGCGTTATAAGCAAGTTCAGATAGGTTCTTTGATTGCCTATATACGTTGATGGCTTTTAGAATCTCATCATCTTTCACTGTACAAGAAAAGTAGCCATGTGGGGGATTGGTTATACCAAAGAATATGAGAATGGGAACTTTCTCATTGCTTCCGAAATAAACATGTCGGTGTCGATCGATCCGAGCAAAGAAAAGAATGAAATAATATAGTCACAAGAAAACCAAAAGGTTAAGATCCGGTTTAATAACCATTTGGTTTTTGGTTTTTGTTTTTTTGAAAATTAAGCTTGTTTTCGTTCAATTTTCTTACCATGGTTTTCATCTTTGTTAAGGGCACATTTGAACTCCTAGCAGAATTCCAAAAACAAAAACAAGTTTTTGAAAACTACTTTTTTTAGTTTTCATAACTTGACTTGGTTTTTTAAAACATATGAGAAGAAGATATTTAAAAAAATCAAAAAACTTAATGGTTGAAGTAGTGTTTTTATGCTTAATTTTCAAAAAAAAAAAAAAAATCAAAACCAAATCATTATCGAATAGGACCTAAGCTTATGGATTATGATAAATTAAACGAAGATGTTAGTGTTGATGAAAATATATGAGTATCAATGCAAATTGACAAAAAAAAAAAAGTAATTTTAACAAAATACGGTCACTAGTGAAGATTTCAACTCGAATCGACCAAGATGTCGACGAATAGAACTTGGTGGTAAGGGTATCAAAATCTGTGAATAAATAGTTGATTCAAGGAAATATTGATAACATGCTATGTCCATGTTGATGAACAAAAGCAAAGAAAAAGAAGAAAATTTAGTTGTAAGCAAAGTACCAAATTTTTTTAATAAATAGAGATGTTAATAGATATAAATGACAAAGAAATACAAAGTAAAACAATAAACAAATATTAAACTCTTAAATGCCAATGAAAATTGTTGAAATTAATAAATAAAAATTTATTTAGTGCAATTTCTATGTAAAACTATCCAGAATTATGAAATAACAATTAAATTTACTACCATATCCATTTATTTTAATAAGAAGTTTGGTATTCAAACTCATCTAATAATATTAGAAATGATTTAACAAGTATGTCTAACTAAACATCAATCTCTGTCAAGAAGAGCTTAGCTCAATTGGTATAAAATTGTACTAATGACAATGAGGTCTGTGGTTCGAGTCTTCTACCCCCACATATTGTCATAAAAAAAAAACATCAATCTCTCAAATTAATTAAATAAACGAAACTTTCGACATAAAAGTATATGCCTATGAACATTAAAAGAAAAAAAAAATCATGAAAATTCTAGAGAACCATAGAAAGTATTTGAAGTAATGAAGAAAATTTCAAGGTTTTATCTGACATTTCCAGAGAGAAAGAGAGAGAGTACCATCACAAAGAACAGCATTAGGCAGAAGGAGGAAGTTGAAGATCACAACAAAGAAGAAGAATAAGGTGAACAGTCTAAAGAGATCAGAAGCCATAATGTTTGTGGGTGAAAAAGGAAGTTTGATAATTTATATAAAGAATGCTCAAATTAAACTTCCATCCAAAGCAATAAAAAGAGAAGAAAAATCTTTGAAAAAGGGTTCAATTATTGCTATAAAGATTATTATATGTATTCACATTATACACCTTTTGAATATTTATTTAATATTCTCTCTCTTTCTTTCTTTTTATGGGGTTTTGCCTTGCTGAGGAAGTTGGGTTTTAGATACCATTCATCTTCCTTTACCCTTCTTCCCAAATCTCTCAAAATTCTTCTTAGTTTGAGCCAATGATCAGTTCAAAATGTTCAATTATTTAAACCTTTGAGGCAATGGTTGTACTATGAACAAAAAAGCATAATCTTGGCTGTCAAAACTCAAATAAAATGCTAAATTATTTTTATTTTTTATTTTTTTAAAAAGCGAAGGTAGTATGTTTAGACAAATATATTTTTTTATCCATGTATTTATAAATTTTATATGTTGTACAAAAATTTGAAAATATACTTTATTTGCCTTTCAAATAAAATGCTAAGGCCCGTTTGAAAACCATTTGGTTTTTGGTTTTTGGTTTTTTGAAAATTATGCTTGTTTTCTTCCAATTTTCATACCATGGTTTTCATCTTTGTTAAGCATACACTTGAATTCTTAGCTAAATTTCTAAAACAAAAACAAGTTTTTGAAAACTACTTTTTTTAGTTTTCAAAACTTGACCTAGTTTTTGAAAATATGGGAATATGGTAGATGACAAAACAAGTAGATTTATGGGTTGTAGTAGTATTTATAGGCTTAATTTTCAAAAACTAAAAACCAAAAATCAAATGGTTATCAAACGGGACCTAAATTATTTTATTGATACTCTATATCCATATGAATTTTGTAGTATATTAATTACTACACCAGCAATTGGATGATTCTCCTTTACATTTGTTACATATTGTTGAATAAGAAAATTTGACTAATAAAAAGTTGTCAGGTTAGTATTTTTTAATTAATAACAAAATTATTAAATTATTAAATTATTAAATTTGGGACCAATAATTAAAAGTTGACAGGTGTTCCAATTTAAATTTGAAGACAAAAAATGGAAAATCCCAAATAATGCCATGTGTTTTCATTACGACCGTTTGATCAAATGGGTCATATAACAATTTGGTCCAAAATTAAATAAACCCAAAAAAGAATTGTGAATTTCTTCCAAATGGAAAAGAAAAATATTGAGTTTGAAAAATAGACAAAAAAATAAACGCAAGAAAACTAGCTTTTATGCCCCTCACGTGCCAAAATTTTCACCACAAATTGTCGAATTTACCCTACACAAAAAATAAGAAGCACCCCCTAATTTCTCACAGATAATGTATTTAAAAAAACCACTCACCAAATCTTATCTTAACCTCTCCTATCCCCAAACTTTGATCTTCTGCTTTATCTTCAATTCCATGTCCTCCACTCTAGAATCATCCTCCCTACCGTGTTTTGTTTAACTTTTCAAGTATTTAATTTTGGAAAAAAAAACATTTTGAAAAAATTCTAGTGTTTGGTAACCATTAAAAATGACTTATTAAATAATGAGATTGAGAAATAAATCATTTTGAGAGAAAAACTTGGAAATAGATTTAATTTTTTTTTAAGTATATGATAACTGTTGAGTGAGAAATTTTGGCCAATCACAAATTGCCACGTCATTAATTTGAATTAATGATAAAATAAATTTGGGACCAATTACAAATTTACACGTGTCTCTAAATTAAATTAATAGACATTAAAATTTGGCAAATCAAGCAATGTCACTTGTCTATTACTGATCCATCGGATGACATAAGCCGAGTCCAATCAAATTATGCCATGTGGCAATTGGACCCGAGAATAATGTGACCCGAGATCATTGAGGAAATTGGGATAAATTAAAATAATCCAACTTTATTAAAAATGGGTTGGATTAAAGCCCAAATATAGCCTAAGCCCAAAGGTTGAGCCCAAGACCGAGCCCATATGAGGTCCATCAAACTCTATAAATAGAGGAGGCCACCATCAGAGAACGTAGAGTCAAGAGTAATCTCCCAAAGTCTAGAGTCTCCATAAGTCAGAGAGTCCAGAAAATCCAGAAGATCCAAGATTCAGAATTCGGCCAACTCAAGACTTTGAAGATCCAACGACTAGATGACTCCTAAGAATCAACCGTCTCTTCATCAAGATACAAGTTGAAGATTCAACCTTCCTCTGTCTGAGATCAAGCTCACCAGCCCTCAGATCAGACTCTATACTTTGAGAGAAAGCATCAGAGGATAAATATTAGAGACTGTAGCACTTTATACATCAAATTCAATAAAATCAAGTTCATCCAAACTCCTGTCATTGCGAACAAGATGTTGAGACGCATGACAGGATCTTCCCAACTTGAAATCGCCGCTGCAGAAAATCTGATGCTTGGCAAATTCATCTCTCATTCTCAGCAACCAAATGAAACACCAAATCCTGACGTGATGTCTGTTATGATGACTGTTGCAGGAACTAGTGAAGAATGGATGGCTGAAGTTGAGAAGAAAATCAACATGTTACTGAAGATGGTTGAAGAGAAAGACTACGAAATTGCCTCTCTCAAAAGCCAGATGGAGAGTCGGGATGCCGCTGAATCAAGTCAGACCCCTGCCATCAAAGACAAGAGAAATACCACTATACAAGATCGGTCGCAACATTCACTACTACAAATTTGACCTTTATTGACGCTTGGCTTTTTACATTTATTGACGCTTGTGTCAAAAAAGCACGTCAATAAAAGTAATTTTTTACTTTAAAATAAATTATTAATAATTAAATAGATATATTGACGGTTTTATGGTATCAATAAATGATATGGTTTATGTTGACGACCAAAAAGCGTCAATAAATATGATTAAAAGCGTACTTTACGTAGATTTTCGTCCAACTCCGTCTTTTCACATAGTTGACGGACAAAAGACATCAATGAAAAGGGTTTTGTTGACGGTTTGTATTGACACTTATTAGCCGTCAATAAAAACCACCTTCATTGACGGCTAATAAGCGTCAATAAACATTACTATATTGACGCACAATAAACGTCAATATTAATGGGGGTTTCTTGACGGGTATTAAACGTCAAAAAATTTATCCTTTTTTGGGATTTTGGATTTAAGTTTAAATTGCTCCCAAATTTGAAGTGATTTTAGGAATTTAAATTTGGTTTTTAATTAGAAAAGAGAAAAAGTTGGAAAAAAAAAAAAAGAAACCCAAGACTCTCTTTTTTTTGTTTATTTGGATGGATTAAGAGAAATAAAAGACAAAGGAAAAAAAATAAGAAATAAAGAAAAGAAAAGAAAAAACTCTAAGCATATCTTCATTCTCTTTTCTTCTCTCTCCCCCAACGCTGTTTTTCATCTTCGCGCACCCCCCTCCCCCGCCGTTTTTGTCTTCGCGCACCCTACACACTTTTCTTCGCAGACCTGCGCCATCTTCAAATTTGACTTTTTATAATTGGAAAAAATGTCTAATAAGTGTCTAAATTTCAATTTGATGTCTAATAAATTCATGAACTTCTACTTTTTTTTTAATAAATCGTTGACTTATTTAACATTTTTTAAAACTTATGAATTGATTGAAAATAAAATTTAAATTTAAATGTTCTTCTAGACACAAAAATAAAATTTGTTTAATATATTTTTGTTATTTTTAACAAATTTTGAATATGTTATAGATTTTCTTTTAATTGACGTAGATTTTCGTCCAATTTCGTGTTTTCACTTTATTGATATGAAAAAAAAGGTCAATGAAAGGCCTTTTATTGAGAGTCATTCTTGACGATTAGTAGCCGTCAATAAAAGCCTTTAATTAGGGCAAAACTTTTCCCAAAATTCCACTCTACCTCCCCCAAAAATCAATCCCGCCTCCCGCCTTCCTCATCGCATCTCCTTTCCCTCCTCTCGTGTTTTCTTCCCTCCCTCAGTCTTCATGTATCCTTCATGCTGGCACTGGCTGTCTCGAACATGTCTCCTTCTTCCTCAATCTTTGGCATCTCTCCCCCAAGCTTCCTTGCGTCTTCATACCACGATCTGATTCCTTGACCATCGACGACAACTGTCTCCCTCCCCCACTATCTCTACATGTCCTTCACTGCCGACAAGACTCTCTGCTGTCTCCCTCGTGGCCCTGCTTTTAGTCACCGCCAGTGAGTGAGTCGCTGGCCTTTTTATCACCGTCGGCATCTTTGATTCTCTGACCATTTTTTGTTCGCCATCATCGACTATTCTGCGAGTACTTCATTCTGTTTATGCTTTTGATTATACATGTTTTTAAAAAACATGTCAAAGCCTTTTATTAATCGATTCTGATGATGAATGTGTGTTTATACCTTGGTCTAACTGTGTTTCTTTCACCTATCGTTTTTGTTGTTTTGTGCGGTAGGATTTAGTTTAAGAATGACTTTAGTTTACATTTTGGTTTAATTTTGTAATATGTGAAATCTTTCACAATTTGTGAAAGTGATCTTCTCATTAATTTTACAAAAAGGAACAGTCAAGGGTATTTATAATAACCCTTAGATATTAGAAGACCAAATAATAATGCAAATACAGAATAATGATACAACTATTAATAGTATACAATATCCTCCCTCAAACGAAAAGCACTGAAAAACAATCAGGGCATAAGTTTGGACAACAACAGAGAGAAGCGAGCAGTGGTAAGAGACTTGGTAAAAATATCAGCAAGTTGGGACTGTGTTGAAACATACTGCAGCCGAATGTCATTTCGAACAACACGTTCCCGAATGAAATGAAAATCTACTTCAATGTGCTTCGTACGGCCATGAAAGACCGGATTTTTGGCAAGATGAATAGCAGATTGGTTGTCACACCAAATCAAAGGAGGCGAAGTAGTAAAGACACATAAATCTCGCAACAGATGACGAACCCAGAAGAGGTCTGCTGCTGTCATAACAAGGGCTCGGTATTCAGCTTCTGTGGAGCTTCTGTTGGGTTTTATGCCCTAAAACTCGTAGATAGTGAATGTAACCGTTGATCGGATATTAATGAAATAATATTGATATATTTTTCCATTAAATGTTATTAGTTATTTTATATTTGTTTTTTGCCTAAAAATAACCCTAATCCAATAAACTAGACATCCCAGGCTGTAATATGAGTCTTGAACTATATGTAGCGACATATGGGATCATTGTTCAAGAAACGGCCTAAAGGGTCTATAGTATAGAGATAAGACTGGGTGCCTTATCCTGGTGACACTATGGATACGACCCACTTTGTATTTGATACAAACGCTACGATCCAACGCGTTCGTGTAGGAGACATGCGAATGGGGGTATCCTATGCAATGAGTTTGCATAAGACCGGACCGCGAAATAGTAACCACTAGTTATAACACCGTTAACTAGTTGGTTTTCTATTTCACTAGGACGACCTAGACAACTTAGTCTTAATCCTGAGTTGATTATGGACTCCTGCTCATGAGAGATTGTCCTTTGATTTGCATGGGTGAGAGTGGCCAATACGTCGACTCAATAAGCCTACCATTTTGGGGACAAGACCGAATGGGGAGCTGGGAACATAATCGTACAAGATGGAATTCACTCCTTCTCGACTTTAGGGAAGCAGATGAGTGTTCCCTTAAGTGGTTACTCCGAGTCTTGAACAAAGGGCCCTACCCTCTCAATGGCACGAGAGGGTTTTCTGTTTGATGGTTGGACCACAAACAGGTTGTTCATTAGAGGAGAACTGATACTTAAGGAAATAGAAGTAACCCACGGGTAAAACGGTAATTTGACCCAGCTGGTGTTACGGACACTCGTGAAGGACTAACTAGTCGATATTGGTCTATATCCGTGGACACAGAAAATATATCTGCAGTGAGAAGAGTGCAATTGTGAGTCTATAGTGGAATGTACACACAGTTGACGAATATTGATTAATTTGGTTAATGAGTTTGACCAATTAATCTCATATCGTTGGAGCTTCTGATCTGCAGGTCCATTAGGTCCCACTGGTAGCTCATAAAGTAATTTGAGGCAACTAAGTAATAAATGTAAATTGAAAATGTTCAATTTACCAAGGGAAACAAATATAATATATATTGATATATTATTATGAGAGAAATTAATATTTGAAGAAATTCAAATATTAATATAAATTTATGGAAGTTTGAAAGAGTTCAAATAATGAATTAATTAATTTAAGGCCTAAAATCTATTTGGGCAAATTAATTAATTCAAGGCCGGAAATTAAATATGTGATATTTAATTGGTGGTTAATTAATTAAAGAATTCATTAACCGGGAATTAATCAATTATGGAAATAATTAATCACTTAAGGAAGTGATTAATCATTTATGGAAATGATCTAATCACTTATGGAAGTAATTAGTCATTTGTGGAAAAGATTAATCAATTGTGGAATTGATTGATCATGGATTGATTAAATAAGGAATAAGATTGAATCAATTTTGGAAAAGATTGATTTAATTGAATATTTTATTCATGGCTTCTCTTCTATAAATAGAACACTAGACCTAATTGGTCAAGGATACTCTCCACAAGTCTTTTGCCTCCTAGACTTAGAGACATACCGGTGTAACCTCTGTGGTTATTGTGTCAATCAAGAAGAAATTTCCAGCGATTATAAGACTAGGAGGCTGCTGCATTTTCGATCGTTGGAGCGTCGTTGGCGAAGAACGGTCAAGTCTACAACGAAGGTTTGTAACGGTTCTTGCCCTTTTCTTTAGAAAAGCATGCAAATAAATTTAGATTTATTTTTCAGCATGTTTAAACCGATTTTTCCTGCAACTTTAAAGTGTGCTTAAAGTGTATTTGAGTTTTTCGTAACGGTATTTTAATGTTAATTAATATATGGCGTAAGGTCCTTTCGATGCGCTTCCGCTGCATGGGGACTTTTATTCCCTTCAGCTTCGAGACACCGTTGACTGCTTCTTAAAAACCCAGGAGATTGGATTTTCACCAAGAAATATCACAAAACCAGTTGTTGATCTCCTATCGAGGGAATCGCCAGTCCAGTCAGAGTCTGAAAATGCTGTTAGATGAAGTCCTCCACGAGATCTTTTAAACAGAATACCACGGTTCAGAGAACCATTCAAGTACCTTAAGACTCATTTTGCGGCAGTCAAGTGACACTGAGATGGAGAGTGCATGAATTGAGATAACTTGCTCACACTAAAAGCACTATCGGGATGAGTAAACGTAAGATACTGCAATGCTCCAATAATAGCACGATAAGCCTTGTTGTCCTCGGGTGAACACAATATATCATCCACATCATTAAAGGAGCATAAGGAAATAGGAGTCGTACAAGGTTTGCAGCCAGTCATGCCAAAATGATGTAGCACATCCTTGGCATATTTAGATTAAGTGACATAAATTCCAGCAGTAGAGCAAGTAACCTCAAGACCCAAAAAGTATTTAAGAGCTCCTAAATCAATCATATCAAACTTCATGCGCAACTGAGATATAAGACTAGTGATATAAGAAAAGTCATTCCCGGTGACAATGATGTCATCCACATAGAGAAGCAAATATGTAATAGAACGACCATGCTTTCGAATGAATAAAGACGAGTCAGCATTAGAAGCATGAAAACCCAATGTAAAGAGATGAGAAGTGAAACATTCAAACCAAGAGCGAGGAGCTTGCTTGAGGCCATAAAGAGACTTCATGAGTTTGCAAACCAACGGAGGTGAAGAGTTTTGAACAAAACCCTGAGGTTGTTGCATATAAACCTCTTCACGAAGCTCACCATGAAGAAACGCATTCTTAACATCTAGTTGTCGTAAGGACCAACCATAATGAGAGGCTAGAGTAAGAATAATGCGTACCGTAGGCTTCTTTACAACTGGACTGAAGGTCTCATCATAATCAATGCCTTCCTCTTGATGATAGCCTTTAGCTACCAAGCGGGCCTTATATAGAGCAACACTTGCATCAGGATGTCTTTTGATGCGGTACACCCATTTGCAGCCAATGGCACTCTTGCCAGGAGGTAAAGGTGTGAGAGTCCAAGTACCCTGTTTTAACAAGGCATCATATTCTTCAGACATAGCTTGCTGCCAAACAGAGTGTTTAGAAGCCTGAGTGTAAGAAGTAGGTTCAGTATCCATGCAATTGTTAGTTAAAGTAGTGGCAGCAACAAAAACTTTGCGCTTAGAAATGCCAGATTTGCTGCGAGTTTGCATAGGATGAAGTCTCAGTCACAACAGGACAAGGGACATCAGTAGTCTCGGTTACAGCAGCTGCACTAGATGAACTTTGTGCGAGAACAGATGGTAAAATAGAGGATTCAACTCCCAAATTATCACAAGGTTGTGTCATATCACTATTAAGGAAAAGAGATAAAGGAATGTCAGTAAAGGAGGAGGAAGATGTGGGACTAGATGAGGAAGAAGGTGAAGAGGCAGCAAAGGGGAATAAGGTTTCATCAAAAATAACATGTCGGGAGATGAAGAGTTTACCACTGCTCATGTTATAGCACAAATAACCTTTATACTCCAAGGGATAACCGAGAAAAACACATCGAGAAGTTTTGGGCTGAAGTTTGTGATCATTATAAGGCTTAAGAAGAGGATAGCAAGCGCAACCAAACACTTTAAGGTGTTTGTAATCAGGAAGTCGATGGAAGAAAAGCTCAAAGGGGGATTTATGATTAAGATGGATGGAGGGAAGACGGTTAATGAGGAAGACAGCGACAGCAAAGGCATAGGACCAAAAGCTAATAGTTAAGGAAGCACGAGTCATAAGACATAAGGCAGCTTCAACAAGATGACGATGCTTGCGTTCGGCTACACTATTTTGTTGAGGGGTGTAAGCACAGGACTTTTGATGGAGGATACCATTAGATTCAAGGTAAGAGGCAAGATCACGGTTTAAGAATTCTCCTCCACCATCAGTTCTAAGGACTTGAATCCGAGAAGACAATTGATTTTCAACAAAGGGCTTAAATTTTTGAAATATTAGAGAGACATCGGATTTACGAGAAATAGGAAAGAACCAAGTGTATTTGGTGAAGTCATCTACAAAGGAAACATAGTATTTATAGCCATTTATTGAAGTCATAGGAGCAGGGCCCCATACATCGCTATGTACAAGCTGTAAAGGATAGAAAGATACAAATTTGGAACTAGAAAAGGGAAATAAAGTATGTAGAATGGAATTAAGAACTTGTAAGTGTGGATGGCCTAACCGATTATGCCAAAGAGTAGATGAGGACTTGATACCAACATGAGCAGCAGAAGAACTCTCCAAAATGGGTGAAGAAGAAACTGAAGCAGAGGCTGGATTGCACGGATGAATCGGGTAAAGGCCATTTATGCTAGGTCCTTGGAATAAAATTTTGCCCGTAGGTTTGTCCTGAACAACAAATTTGTCAGAATCAAATAGAATTGAGCAATTGTTATCAACACAAAGTTGATGAACAAACAATAAATTCGTGGAGATATGAGGGACACATAAAAGGTTAGAAAGTTTAAAGGAAGAAGAAGGAGAGTAGGAGATAGTGCCACAACCTGTGTGAGTAATCGCAAGTGAATGACCATTACCAACTGCAATGTTTTCTTCACCATCATATTCACTGGATACCGACAAATTGGCTAAATCGGAAGTGACATGGGCATTACACCCTGAATCAGCAAGCCATGGTGAAGAAGATGAGTTATGTGAGGCAAGATACTGATTATTCTGCATTGCAACCATGGCAGCAAGTTGAGGAGGAGGATGCCGGCCCTGAAAATTATAGTTCATCCGATTATAGCAGTCGAGAGCCATGTGACCAGGACGATTGCAGATTTGACAGTGCAGGCGACCATCAACAGTGGAAGATGGACTCGAAGTACCATAGAATTTGCCACGACCTTGGCTAGATGGGGAAAACTAAGTATTATTCGATCGTCCTTGACCACGGCAAGAATTACGCCCTTGACTGCGTCCACGACCTCTGAAAGAGGGAAATTGACTGGGCGGATTAGGGCGAAACTGATTCGACTGACTTGAGGCATACATCGCCGTAGGTTGAACCACTAAATCCTCACACTTAGATTGTTTTTCTAGAGCAGATTCCTCTGATTTTAGTAATACATGAAGTTCAGCAAAACTCACCGACTGAGACCGAGTACGCATAGAAGTGCGAAAAACATTGTATTCAACAGGTAAGCCGTTTAAAGCATAGATCAACAGATCTTCATCTTGAACCACTGAGGAAACATTGGCGAGTTTGTCCTTGATTTCTTTAATTCGTTTGATGTACGAGTCAATCGATTCATTGGTCATCTTTATAATGGACTGAAGATCAGTCTTGAGATTGACAATGTTAGATCGCGTAGACGAAGAATAATGATGCTCTAGGGCTTCCCATTCTTCCTGTGATGTCTTACAACCAACAATGTAGGCCAATGCTTCAGGAGATAACGTGGCGTTAATTAAAGTCATTAAGGCTTGATCCTTCGCAAGCCAGTCTTCATACAGAGGATTCGGACTCACAGTGACTGTAGATACAGAACCTCCAGAAGGCGATTCAGCAGTTGAAGAAGACGAAATTGTCTCTGATGGAGCAGGAGTAGATCCATCAACAAATCCAAAAAGTTTATGTGCCCTTAACATGGAAGAAAACTGAAACTTCCACAAAACATAATTCGATGAATCCAAGCGGATTGAAATAAGGTTGCAGATATTGGCTAATAGAAAAATTGGAGAATGAAGATCCTTGAGAGAAGGAGTAGCAGTAGAAGCCATGGCGAAATCGCAAAGAAAAACAAAGAGAAGATCGCAGAAAATCAAAGAGAAGTTGGCGCGAAGAAATCAAGAAAGCGCGAAGATCGCAGTGACGTAGGTCTTAACTGCTCTGATACCATGAAATCTTTCACAATTTGTGAAAGTGATCTTCTCATTAATTTTACAAAAAGGAACAGTCAAGGGTATTTATAATAACCCTCAGATATTAGAAGACCAAATAATAATGCAAATACAGAATAATGATACAACTATTAATAGTATACAATAATATGGACTATTGTTTCTTTAAAGTTTAAAGTATACTTGCTCCTCTGACTTAATGAGTCCTCAAAATTAGTGGGTCTGTATTTGAAATATCATGAACTCCCTTTTCTTAGCCTTAAGGTGCTAATATTAAACTGAAATTTGAAAACCCACGTCTCTTTAATTTCTTTCCTCTTGTAGAAAAGCCAAGTGTTCTTTTCTTTTTAATATTTTACCATTTTGTTCCCAGCACTCGTCGTTGATGATTAGAATCCATTTGGTTGGAGATTGAGTCTCGTTGAAGTGAACTTCATATATAATTAAAGATGGATTCATTTTCATTAATTAGTTTGGTCAGTGGTTTAATAAGTCGTTTAAAAAATCATTTGATATTAAACCCTTAAAGTTTATCAAGTTAAAGAAAGAAAAGTGTTGCAACCATCCGTAAGCAAAATGAATAAATTGAAAGTTTACGGTGATATAATATAATGATACAACATGTTAATTAGAACCGTCTATAAACAATATCAACACTATTTATTAAAATGTGAATAGAACCACATTGTTTGGTTAAATAGACTTTATAAC
The DNA here is from genome assembly GCA_017139565.1 of Luffa aegyptiaca. NCBI lineage: Eukaryota > Viridiplantae > Streptophyta > Magnoliopsida > Cucurbitales > Cucurbitaceae > Luffa > Luffa aegyptiaca. The sequence goes on from CM029397.1 coordinate 10,443,511, forward strand.
GTGTTAGAACCGACGATAATCAATATCAACACCAACTTAAAAGCTATTCAATGATCAATATATCATGTACCACCATTTTCAATCTTTCAAAGTTGTCTCCAATAATATACATAAGTTTCTCTATCTTTGTAGATAAACCTGTCAATTATTAGTGCAGTTTCTCGGCCACCACACTTCAGACACCAACTAAAAGCTATGTTTATGAGTTGTGGTAGATTGTTAATTTAGTTTATTTTGATAAGTTTAGTTGTTTATCTTTATAGGTTATGTCACTACAAGAAAATACATTTTCAGCAACAACTTAGTTATTTCTCTATGTTGTAATCAAGTTGTAAGTAAATATCTCAGATATTGATGGCCCACCATATGCTTATTCCATCACAAACATGTGGAAAGGAAAAGAAAAGCAAAATAGTAGAGAGGGAAATACTTATGTTTCGCTGCATTTTGATCATTTCCTCTAATATTTAATGTAAAGGTTTAAGTTTTGAATTCACGTGTTGTATCTGTGTCTTTTTTTTTTTTTTATTTATTATTATTTTCTAGACTTTAAGAAGGTTATGAAAAGCTTGCTAATTAGAATGTTGAAAGGAGACTTTAAGTTGTATCCTCGAAAATCTAAAGAAACAAAGGTTCAAATTACTCAAAAGTATAGTTGAATCAAACTGTGTTAGGGCTATAAGAATGTTCTATTCTTAGACTAATATACGAAGTCTCCCCTTCAAATGAATATATGTTAAGGTAATGACTTTTACTTATTTTTTAGGTTGTTTTAATCATACTATACAAGTTCTCTTATTACATGTGTTGAACTATATATGTGGTGTGCTCAACAATCGGGATTTACAAAGTGTGGATACTACACTCTTAAATTTATCTGAGATATAGTATCCCATAGGAGCAAAGTGATTACAGATGTGATACTAATCGATTTAGCCTTGTATTCAACTTAACCTTTTACATATATTACAATTTTTGTAATGTAGTATGTTTACTTAATTTTTTTTTTGTTTGCAGTTGACGAGAGGAACTGCATTTAGCCAATCAGAATTCGATGAGATAAGAGTTGAATTACGTGAATATGTAGCACAATACATGAGATGATTGTTTGTTAATATTATACTTAGTTTTTTTATTCGTTTTTTAGACAACTTGTTAGATACTGTGATATGTTATTAGTTTGATGATATTAATATTATGACTTACTTAAGTTGTGTTCTTAGATAACTTTTTGGTTAATGAAATCTATTATCTCATTATGATTTCACGTTTGGTTGAAATTATGATTCATTTGATTCTATATTTCTATATGAACAATAATGTGTTTGCTACGAGATCTGACTCGTACTATTTATACTTGAGTTTTGGTGTTACTTTCATATAATGTATTGAACATGTCATGTTATTGTCAAGTGAAGTGAAGGTTGTGTTCTGGGTTTAGAAGTGCATATTTCTGTTTTTTCAAGTACCCAAAAATTTTTGGTTAGTTATAATTACGTCATTATGTTGTCAGATTTTTGGTAAATCAAACTTGGTTACAAGGTAAAATTTAGTAATGCCCTCTATATTATGTTGAATTTTGGAGGCATTACAATTGGTAGCTAGCTACTATTGTGTAAATGCAGGTTGCAAAGCAGAGGTAAAAACCATAAGTTTTTTTTCCCCAAATATGTATCGTTGACGGTTAAAAAACGTCATAACAAACACCATAATTGACATATATTAACCGTCAATGAAAATACACAATTTGACAATTTAATACGGTAACTTGACGGCTAATAAACATCAATAAAATGATATATTGACAGCTCATATGCGTCAATAAATGTTTATATTGACAGCTCATATGCGTCAATAAATGTATATATTGACATTTTCGATCTTATAATTAACATTGAAAAACGTCAACATAAGTTTATATTGACGGTTTATAAATATCAATAAATATGGCAACGTTGACGCTTTATGGATATCATTGACGAATAAAACGTGTCAATAATAAGATTTGTTGATGGCTATTAAACGTCAACAAAGGTGACTATGTTGACGCTTTATGAATATCATTGACAGATAAAACGTGTCAATAATGTCTTTGTTGATTGCTTATAAACATCAACAAAGAAATATTCGTTGACGTCCTATAAGCGTCAATGAAAACAGTAATATTGATGCTTTAGTTTTATTGATACCACTACTATTAACTTCTAAAAAGTGTCAATGAATGTGATAGTTGATACTTTTTAGCCGTCAACGAAAGCCAAATTTGTAGTAGTGATTCCACTTCTGTTGCTTCACTGTCCGTCCAGTAGCTCTAGGATATGATCATGAATTCCATCAGAGCTCAATATGGTGGACCGACTCAGAACTCTCTCTTGTATTCCAAGTCATATACCAAGAGAATCGACAATCTGAGAATGCCTCATGGATACCAGCCACCGAAGTTTTAATAATTCGACGGGAAGGGCAATCCCAAGCAGCATGTTGCTCATTTCGTCGAGACATGTGAAAATGCTGGTACTAGAGGAGGCCTACTAGTCAAGCAGTTCGTACGAACACTGAAGGGGAATGCTTTCGACTGGTATACGGACCTTGAGCCGGAGACTATCGATAGTTAGGAACAACTTGAGAAGGAGTTCCTCAACCGTTTCTACAACACAAGACGAACCGTCAGTATGACGGAACTCACCACCACTAAACAACGGAAAGGCGAACTGGTTGTTGACTACATCAACCGTTGGAGAGCTTTGAGCTTAGATTGCAAGGACCGACTCACCGAATTGTCTGCTATTGAAATGTTCATCCAAGGCATGCATTGGGGACTCGTCTATATCATGCAAGGAATAAAGCCCCACACTTTCGAGGAGTTGGCAACCCGGGCTCATGACATGGAATTGAGCATTGCTACTAGAGGGAACAAAGATCCTTTTGTCCCCGATGGCAGGAAAGAAAAGAAAGAAGTTAAGAATTCTGAGAAAACTACCAAAAGCACTACCAAAGAGTCAATGGTAGTCAATGCAACTCCTTTCAAGTTTTCTTCGAAAGGAAAAGAAAAGAAGATGGAGAAACAACAAGAGGGTGGTGAGAGACGTCGTTTGACCTTGAAGGAAAGACAAGAGAAAGTTTACCCTTTTCCAGATTCTGACATTCCAGATATGTTAGAACAACTCCTGGAAAAACAACTTATTGAACTACCAGAATGTAAGAGACCAGAAGAGATGGGGAGAGTTAATGATCCCAACTACTGCAAGTATCACCGAGTCATAAGCCACCCGGTGGAAAAGTGCTTTGTTCTGAAGGAGCTAATTTTGAAGTTAGCTAAAGAAAAGAAGATTAAGTTAGATCTTGATGAGGTAGCTCAATCAAATCATGCGACGATAGCAACAAATCTCAACAACCGAGTAGCTCCAAGCCTGGTTCATAATTCAGTAGCAAGTCTAATCCAATTCGGTACATTAGAGTCGATTGTTATTTGGCTTTAACAAGAATCTTCAAGTGACACCTTCCAAGACCAACCTGAGTCTGTTGAAAATAAAGACGAAGGATGGACTTTGGTAACTCGTCGAAAGAAGCAAAAGAAACATTCCGTTCAAAGAGAGCCTCACATGTTCCGAAACTACAAAAGAAAGAACATGTCACAAAAGCAGAAGAGAAAGATAAAAGGTTCAAGAAAACCTAAACTTGTTGTCAAAGAGAATCAAGATCTTGTTCTGTCTCGACATCCAGTAACCCTTAAAGATTTCTTCCCAAAGAAATTTCTTAATGACGATCATGAGGATATCCCGGAGATAGTCGCATGTCATGCTGTCAATGCATTCGAAGAAGGTGATTCTTCCTCAAGTCCATCTCAGGTGATGACAAGGCTAGAAGATTCGCCTTCATTCACCATAGATAATTTGTTGTGACTCCCTCAAGCAACCAAAGATGCTATTGCGGAAACGTTGAAAAGTTCTAACGTTTCAGACGTTCAAGACTTGCAAGAACGCAAATGTGCCTCATGTTGTATGTCCATTAGCTTCACAGACGAAGATTTGATGTTGGGATCAAAGCCTCACAATAGACCCTTATTTGTCTCAGGATATATTCGAGAACAAAAAGTTGGCCGAATTCATATCGACGACGGGTCTGCCGTCAATATAATGCCTAAGTTAACCATGACGCAGATAGGAATCTCAATGGATGAACTATCAAATAGTAGATTGGTTATTCAAGGCTTCAATCAAGGCAGCCAGCGAGCCATCGACATGATCCGTTTGGAGCTTGTTATTGGAGATTTGAAGGCCAACACTGTATTCCATATCATAGATTCCAAGACCACTTACAAGTTATTTTTAGGTCGTCCTTGGATTCATGGAAATGGAGTAATATCTTCTACACTTCATCAGTGTTTCAAGTTCTATCAAAACGGTGTGAAGAAAGTTGAAGCTGACACTAATCCATTCTCAGAGGCAGAATCCCACTTTGCAGATGCAAAGTTTTATATGCAGAATGATAAAGCAGGGGAGATCATACCAGCTGAGATTCCTCTTATTGAAATTCACAAAGTAGAGCAACCAAAGAATGCGAAGAAAGAGTCAATTGAAGAGGTAGATGCTTGTGAAGTTCAGACAAAGGAAGCACCTACCCATCCTGCGAAATCAAAGGCTCCAAAGGAAGAGGCGTCATCAAACGTCCCTATATTGCGCTACGTTCCTTTATCTCGGCACAAGAAAGGGGAATCACCATTTACAAAATGTTTAGGAATTTTGAAGGTTGGTGATGTGGAGATTCTAAAAGAAAATTTCATCACACCTCTTACAACAATTACCAAGCAAGAGATTATGGAATCAAAGACTGATCGTACCAAAGTGACTTTGCCGGAAAGACGAACCAAGGCTGGATTTGACCCAAATGCATACAAACTCCTAGAAAAGGCAGGATACGACTTTACAACTCATACTGAGTTTAAAAGTCTAAAAATCTTCGATGGGAGATCTGAGCCTACTCCAACACAGAAGAAGCTCCAAAAAGAGGGTTATGCCATACCATCATCAAGAGTCAGACTAGGGTACAATCCCCCAAAGCCAGTTCGTATAACCAGAAAATGGAAAGTTGAGATGCACATCACATAACAATAGAAGAGGTGAGTGATCCAGAAGACAGGAAGAATAGTGATAGCTAGAGAATCTCTGTCGTCGATCGCATTAAAGCTCCAACTACTCGTCTTTCAGTTCATCAGCGGTAGAAATATTCATCTTCAGAAGAGGAAGGTTAGAGCAAAACTTCTGCTCCTACTCGACGTTCAGTGTTTCGCCGTTTGAATGTGTCTACGTCAAGGAAAATAGATCAGCCTTCGAGATCCGTGTTCGATCGCCTTCAAGAAACAAGTAGCCAATGCAAGGGAAAGTTGAGAATTCTTGAAGTAGAAGAATCTGATGAAATGAATGACAACAACGGTTTTTCCAGTACTGTTCCTTCGCGGATGAAGAGAAAACCTTTCGTTCTCATAAATACGGAAGGTGTTTTAAAAGTAAAGCGACAGTTAGTCATTCTAACTAACCCTTCGAAGGTGAACCAAGAGCTCGAAGAAGAACAGGCCAATTGTTGGCATATTTCTTTCGAAGAAATGTCATATACTGAAATTTCTGAAGAAGATGCTGAAGAAACACCGACATCGTTAGAGGATGGCAGCCAATCAACAATTGATGAGCTCAAAGAAGTAAACATGGGAACGACAGAAGAACCACGCCCGACATTCATCAGTGCGTCACTAAGTGCTGAAGAGGAACATGAGTACTTGAATTTGCTCGTTACATATAAAGTTGTCTTCGCTTGGTCTTACAAAGAGATGCCAAGACTCGATCCAAATATAGCAGTCCACCATCTTGCGATTAAACAAGGATATCGACCTATTAAGCAGGCCCAAAGGCGTTTCCGACCGGAGCTTGTTCCTCAAATTGAAATTGAAGTCAACAAGTTGATAGAGGCAAGGTTCATTTGAGAAGTGAAATATCCAACATGGATAGCAAACATTGTGCCAGTCAAAAAGAAGAATGGACAACTACGGGTATGCGTGGACTTCCGTGACTTGAATAATGCATGTCCCAAAGATGATTTTCCATTACCCATCACTGAACTTATGGTTGATGCCACTACGGGACAAGAAACCCTATCTTTCATGGATGGATCATCAGGGTATAATCAAATTCGAATGACCCTTGAAGATGAAGAGATGACAGCATTTCGAACTCCAAAAGGAATATACTGTTACAAGGTGATGCCTTTTGGATTAAAGAACGTCGGGGCAACTTACCAATGAGCCATGCAGAAGATCTTCGATGATATGCTCCAAAAACGTGTTGAGTACTATGTTGATGATCTCGTGGTCAAATCCAAGAAACGAGGAGACCACTTGCAAGATCTGAAGATAGTTTTTTACCGTTTGAGAAAGTACTAGTTGAAAATGAATTCTCTTAAATGTGCGTTTGGTGTGACATCGAGAAAGTTCCTTGGCTTCGTAGTAAGACATCGGGGAATTGAAATTGACCAATCAAAGATTGATGCCATTCAGAAAATGCAAGAACCACGAAACTTGCAGGAATTAAGAAATCTCCAAGGGCGTCTAACTTACATCAGAAGGTACATCTCCAATCTAGCAGGTCGATGTCAGCCATTTCAAAGACTGATGAGAAAAGACACAACCTTTGAATGAGATAAAACTTGTCAAAATTCTTTTGATTGCATTAAAAAGTATTTGCTTAATCCTTCCGTCTTAAGCGCTCCAATTGCAGGAAAACCGTTGATATTGTACATTGCTGCACAAGAAAGATCACTTGGGGCATTACTCGCTCAAGAGGGAGAGAAAGGCAAAGAATGTGCTCAGTATTATCTAAGTAGAACTTTGATTGGGGCAGAGCTAAATTATTCACCCATCGAAAAGATATGCCTTTCACTTTTCTTTGCCATTGACAAACCGAGACGTTACATGCAAGCCTTCAAGGTGCACTTGGTGGCAAGGGCTGATCCAATCAAGTTTGTCTTGTCTAGATTGATTATCTCAGGGGGGTTGGCTAAGTGGGCAATCTTACTTCAGCAATATGACATTGTTTACGTTCTGCAAAAGGCGGTGAAGGGGCAAGCCTTGGCAGACTTCTTAGCCGACCATCCGGTACCGTAGGACTGGAAATTATCTGAAGCCTTGCCTGACGAAGAGATATTCTACATTGAATTGGCTGAGCCTTGGACTATATATTTTGACGGAGCAGCTTGAAGGAATGGCGCAGGGGCAGGAGTAGTATTCATTTCGCCTGAAAAACACATGTTGCCATATAGCTTCACATTTGGAGAAATGTGCTCGAACAAAGTCGCTGAATATCAAACACTCATCATTGGTCCTCAAATAGCCATAGAGATTGGAGTGACGTATATTGAAATTTTTGGAGATTCAAAATTGATAGTTAATCAATTGCTGCTCCAATATGAGGCAAAACATGAAGATTTGATACCTTACTTCAATTACGCCAGACAATTATTGGAAAACTTCGAGAGTGTGACGATAGAACATGTTCCAAGATCTAAAAAATACAAAGGCTGATGCATTGGCAAATTTAGCCACCGCCTTGACGATCTCAGAAATTGAAGTTTGATAGCGGGCAGAAATGTCGCTATTTTAGTCATAAATTATTAAGCTTTTGGGTGCTTTAATTGTGTTTTTATTGAAAAATTCTAAAATAATTTGTTATTTGGTCTTTAGGAGCATATTATGGATTTTTGGTGGAAAAAGGCCCTAAAATGAGCTATCCAAGGCTAAAATCCTACCATGGGTCAAAGGGGGAGCCCAAGAAGTCAACCATGAAGAAGAGGTCCAAAAAGAAATGAAGTTGGCCCAAAATTGAAGCCCAAATCCGCGCCCACTAGTCTGAAATCCACACAGCGTCGAGACGCTGTGGGGACAGCGTCGCAACGCTGTCCCATTTCTTGGCGAACAAGTCGCGTGACGTCACAGCGTCGCGACGCTTTGCCAATAGCGTCGCGACGCTGTCCTATTTCCAGGCCTATATAAGGACCTCCTTGGTGCTCATTTTTATCATCAATCATTCCTTCCTTCCTTCCTTCCTTTCCTTCCTAGGCTCTTTTTGAGCCTTCTCTCAAGGCTTTTTAGCCTTTTTGAGAGTTCTTAGTGGGAAAATTTTGGGGATCTTTGGAGCACTCTAGGAGGCTCAAGGCGTGCTCGGAGGGACTCCAAGCGCTAGCAACGGGGTCTTCGACGGTCATTTCCTTTCCTTTTATTTTGCTCATATTTATGCTTTCCATTGTATATCTTGTGGATATTTTAGCCATGTATAGCTAAACCCCAATTTGGGGTCTTGAAATGAAAATATATAGTTAAATGTTATTATAATTGCCTTTCTCTTGCCCTCTTTTACTAATTATTTGTATGGATGCTCGTAATGCTGTATGCAATCTGGCCAATTGTTTACTGATCCGATTCTTACTGGAAACTCGAAGGAGAGAAATTAGGATAGATCATAATCCATGCAACTAGTTTAATTGCCCGTCGTGACAACGAGATTAGTTGATTAAACTTAGATTCCTAAAATGAATCAGAGCGTAATAATTAACGAATTTTTAATGGCTCTAAGGAAACTTAGGTTGTTAAAATGGATTAATTACAATTAGGGGAAACCGACAGGAGATCCTATGTGATTAACAGAGATTCTAGGAGTATAATTAGTTGGGCAATGAGATAGGTTAATTGTAATAATTATTTAGCTATTAATTGATTTTCAAGACCCCACTTCTCACTCAAAACTCTTTCTCCATATTTTTATTTCCTTGATTGATCAATTTTTAATCTTTAATTGCTTTAATTTTAAATTCATTTTAATTTCATGTTTTGGTCCCTAAATATTATTTCGCCCAAGTATTTTTAGTCTCAAGAATTTATTGCTTTGCCTAATTTTCGCTTCGCCTCCCTGTGGATTCGATACTCGGAATATTTCTCTTTTATATTACTTGCGGCCCGTGCACTTGCGGTGTGGTCCAATAAGTTTTTGGCGTCATTGCCGGGGAGGTTTGATTTTTAAGCAAAATAATTTTTTCTTTACATTAAAAAGAAAGGGATAAATAGTAATCTAGGGTGTAAATATTTTTTTTTCTTTTATTCTTTTTGTGCATATTTTTTCTTATTTTTTTTTTACTCTTGATTTGTTTGGGAGTAGTGCATGCGAAGAGATAAGGTGGTTAAATTGTTTCCTCTAGATCTTGAAATTAACAGGACACTCAGAACTCTTCGTAGAGAGAAAAGATTAGCAGAAGCAATGGCCCACCAACAAGATGACGCTCCTAAGGCAATCAGAGACTTTTTGCAACCAGTCCTCCCAATCGAAAATTCAGGCATCGTTTACGCCCCAATTCAAGAAAATAATTTCGAGTTAAAGACGGGATTGATTCAGATGGCGCGAGACAATTCGTTTAAGGGACATCCTTCGGAGGACCCACATTTGCATCTGCGATCATTCTTGGAGATATGCGGGACTGTAAAGATGAATGGAGTTCCGGCCGATGCGATAAGATTAAGGTTATTTCCATTTTCTCTTCAAGATAAGGCGAAAGATTGGCTCGAATCAGTCGAGACGGGTAGTATCAGCACATGGGACGAGCTTGGCCAGGCATTCCTGACAAAATTTTTCCTACCTGCCAAGACTACGAAGCTCCGTACAGAGATCGGAACATTCAGGCAGTTGGACGAGGAGCAACTTTACGAGGCATGGGAGAGATATAAAGAGATGCTTAGGCGATGCCCGCAGCATGGCTATCCAGATTGGCTCCAGGTGCAGTTATTTTACAATGGACTGAATCCTTCCACCAAGACGGTTCTAGACACATCAGCAGGTGGGAGTTTTCTTTCCAAGACAGTGACGGAAGCCAAGGATCTTTTAGAGGAAATGGCAGCAACCAGTTATCAGTGGCCGACTGAAAGGGGGATAGTTTTCAAGAAGGCTGGCATTTATGAAATTGATGAGTCAAGCTCTCTGAAGGCACAGATGGCATCATTGACAAATGCTCTGAATAAGTTGACTTCATCTGAGGTGGTCAAATCCATCTCCACCTTAGCTGAAGGATATTCAAAGAAAAAGAATCAAGATGTTGAAGAAGTTCAGTATGTGGGAAATAAAGCATTCACTCAAGGAGTACCGAACTTCTACCATCCCAGTCTGCGCAATCATGAGAACTTCATTTTCAACTAAAGAGAATGGGGGCCTACGATGGTTCAGGATTCGATGCAATATGCAAAGAAATGTGAAGCTTGTCAATTTCATGTAAACTTCATACATCAGTCGCCAGAGCCACTTCACCCAACTGTAGCTTCATGGCCATTTGAAGCTTGGGGACTTGACCTTGTTGGTCCTATAACACCCAAATCATTGGTAGGACACTCTTATATCCTTGCAAGGACTGATTATTTCTCAAGATGGGCTGGAGTTGTTGCATTAAAAGAAGCAAAGAAAGAAAATGTAGCAGATTTTGTTCGTAATCATCTCATTTATCGACATGGAATTCCTCATCGCATCGTGACAGATAATGGAAGACAGTTCTCTAACAGTTTGATGGACAAGTTATGTGAAAACTTTGGCTTCAAACAATATAATTCGTCTATGTACAATGTTGTTGCGAATGGCTTGGCTGAAGCATTCAACAAGACATTATACAACTTGTTGAAGAAAGTAGTCTCCAAGACGAAGAGAGACTGGCAAGAAAGAATTAGTGAAATGTTATGGGCGTACCGGACCACTTATCGTACTCCAATAGGAGCCACACCCTACTCTCTTGTCTATGGAGTAGAAGCTATTCTCCCTCTAGAAAGAGAGATCCCATCGTTGCGAATGGCGGTGCAAGAAGGTTTGAATGTGGAAGACAATGCTAAGTTACGTCTTCAAGAGTTAGAAGCATTAGATGAGAAAAGATTGGATGCTCAACAAGCTTTGGAATGCTATCAAGCGCGCATGTCTAAAGCTTTCAACAAAAAGGTACGACCTCGTTCATTTCAAGTTGGTGAGCTCGTACTTGCGGTTCGAAGACCTATCATCACAACTCGGCATACAGGACACAAGTTTACACCTAAATGGGATGGACCCTACATTGTGAAAGAAGTCTACACGAATGGAGCATACAAGATAGTTGACAAAGACGAGCTCAAAATTGGCCCAATCATCGTCAGAGTTTTAGCATCAGCATCAGTAAGAACAGGGGCATCTTCAATACTACTTATAGTTCCTCGCAGTTTGGAAGCCTCGAGTTGATGTTGTTTTAAATGATCCTCCTTCTTGACAATCAACTTAGAAATCTCACCTCGCTTAGCTTTCACAACTTCAAGCCTAGCTTCCAATTCTTCTTTTTCTTGCAATGCCTGCAGATGTTGTTGCTGAAGTATACCCTTTGCTGTGAATAATTCACTTTCACCATATAGTGTCTTCTCTAAGCTAAACTTAGTCTCTACCAATTGGCGATTCTTACTCTCCAAAGTTAATTGAGAAGAAAATGACGACTGCAGCTGGTTATACTTCTCTACCTTCTTGAAATAAGCACTTACAATTTCTTTAAGAGGATCCAAGCCAGGTGCACAAGTCTCCGAAATTGCATGAAATATTTTGACTGTCTCTTGTTCAAGATGAGGTATTTTGTCGAAGGGAGTGCGTACGATCTTCTGATGTATGCTCTCCCATAGGGCAAGGGCAGCTTGTTTCCTATAGTTGGAAATCACATTGTCAGCACAATAATCAGAAATCTCAGACGCAGCTGCATGGGTTGTGGTCTTCATTTGTCCAGGAATTTCATTAGTTACAGGATGACAAGATTGAGTCACAACTCTATCCATTGGCGCTTTGAAATTTCCCACACGTGCAGCTAGAGAATAAAAAACGTATGAACTAACAAAAGAAGGGGACTATGATGCTCCTCGGCTTCTATAAGAGGATCATTTAAAGGTGACTGCAAAAAAAAAAAAGTAAGTAAGAATGATAATAATGATAGTAAAATATTATAATGAAGAAGGAATGAAAACACGTACCAGTAGTGTAGGGAGTTAAGGAAATTGTGATGCGATGGGTACTCCATCAAAAAGTTCATCTTCACATACTGATGGTTGATTGGACTTTTTAGGCCTTTTCCAATGATGATCGCCGCTACTGCTCTGACTACCACCATTATCCCTAGAACGAAATTCACTAGGCTCAAACATGTGAATCGTTTTGCCTCCGTTGTCATCACCAACCTTTTTGGGAAATTTCAGCTTGGGAGGAAGAGGAATAGCACTAGCCACCAACTTTTCTACGTCTTCTTCGAGATAATTTCCATTTTTTGCCAACCACCAACTCCAATAGCATTGGGTAATTTGGATGTGCGGCTTCATTGTGTGTGTAGGGAGATAAACTTGAGACAATGTTTTTGCTCGAACACATATCATCCAAAGGCGCAATACATTATCTAAGTTGGTTGCAGGAACTTCTTCACTTAGATCGTTTGGCACGTCTTGGTAAAATCCAAATTGTCGGCTAAATCGACAAGGACTATAAGCTTCAATGATCATCGAAGACCCATATAGTGAAGATAAGAAGCATGATCGAATGCTTGTAAAGAATGAGGAATGCCAAAATGATAGTTTGTCATTATCTGTCAGAACCATGCCTTTATTGCGAGGAGGGAGATTCGCATACCGCGATACATATTTACCTTTATGAACATGTGCACGAGCCTCAAAATCGTCGAAGTATTTAGCTCCACCCTCTCCGGAAAACTCAACCATCATTGGGCCCCTAACTTTTTCTGGAACTACATAATGCGTGTTAAAGTAATAAGCAAGCCAAGCGTAAACGTAATGTACTGGAAAACAAGCCTCTAAACGTCCTGCCGAAGGAGACACTTTATAAATCTGGCCCAACCCATGATAGATATTAGCCAAAACTGGAATAGCAAGACTAAAAGCATAACCTTCTGCCATAAGGCTTGCAACTTTGAAGACCTCTGGAAGAAGAGAAATCTGCTTGTTGGGAAACACAAATACACATAACCAACAAGAAAGAAAAACAACCAAGTAAGTCTTTTCTATCAATTCATCTTCTACACCCAGCTCACGGAAGAACTCGAGTTCTCTCTCAGACCAGTCAGAACACTTGATAGGAACTCCATTTGGATTATGAGTCGAGCGAGGACGACTAGCTTTCTTTACTATTCGAGGAGGAGGCTTCTCATACTTCAAATCTCTCTTAAACCAAAAAGAAATCCATGAACTAATGGAAATTTGAAAATGATCACGATTCTGAGAGGCTATATGATAATAAGTAGCAAAAAGATACTCACAACTTTTCGGGAGGCCTTCATTGTTTTGATCAGACGATGCTAATAATTCCTTACAGCAAGGAATAACTTCATCGTAGAACTTCCCTTTAATGGAAAGGCCCCCTAATCTCCACATATCCCATAAGGAGATAGACAATTCTCCAGATGACGTATGAAGAGTATTTGTTGAAGGACACCACGCCTCACAAAAGGCTCAAATTATATCGGTGTTACGGTCATAGGTGTATAAGGAAGCCATCACAACATCAAACAGACAAGATTGAGTCACAACTCTATCCATTGGCGCTTTGAAATTTCCCACACGTGCAGCTAGAGAATAAAAAACGTATGAACTAACAAAAGAAGGGGACTATGATGCCCCTCGGCTTCTATAAGAGGATCATTTAAAGGTGACTGCAAAAAAAAAAAGTAAGTAAGAATGATAATAATGATAGTAAAATATTATAATGAAGAAGGAATGAAAACACGTACCAGTAGTGTAGGGAGTTAAGGAAATTGTGATGCGATGGGTACTCCATCAAAAAGTTCATCTTCACATACTGATGGTTGATTGGACTTTTTAGGCCTTTTCCAATGATGATCGCCGCTACTGCTCTGACTACCACCATTATCCCTAGAACGAAATTCACTAGGCTCAAACATGTGAATCGTTTTGCCTCCGTTGTCATCACCAACCTTTTTGGGAAATTTCAGCTTGGGAGGAAGAGGAATAGCACTAGCCACCAACTTTTCTACGTCTTCTTCGAGATAATTTCCATTTTTTGCCAACCACCAACTCCAATAGCATTGGGTAATTTGGATGTGCGGCTTCATTGTGTGTGTAGGGAGATAAACTTGAGACAATGTTTTTGCTCGAACACATATCATCCAAAGGCGCAATACATTATCTAAGTTGGTTGCAGGAACTTCTTCACTTAGATCGTTTGGCACGTCTTGGTAAAATCCAAATTGTCGGCTAAATCGACAAGGACTATAAGCTTCAATGATCATCGAAGACCCATATAGTGAAGATAAGAAGCATGATCGAATGCTTGTAAAGAATGAGGAATGCCAAAATGATAGTTTGTCATTATCTGTCAGAACCATGCCTTTATTGCGAGGAGGGAGATTCGCATACCGCGATACATATTTACCTTTATGAACATGTGCACGAGCCTCAAAATCGTCGAAGTATTTAGCTCCACCCTCTCCGGAAAACTCAACCATCATTGGGCCCCTAACTTTTTCTGGAACTACATAATGCGTGTTAAAGTAATAAGCAAGCCAAGCGTAAACGTAATGTACTGGAAAACAAGCCTCTAAACGTCCTGCCGAAGGAGACACTTTATAAATCTGGCCCAACCCATGATAGATATTAGCCAAAACTGGAATAGCAAGACTAAAAGCATAACCTTCTGCCATAAGGCTTGCAACTTTGAAGACCTCTGGAAGAAGAGAAATCTGCTTGTTGGGAAACACAAATACACATAACCAACAAGAAAGAAAAACAACCAAGTAAGTCTTTTCTATCAATTCATCTTCTACACCCAGCTCACGGAAGAACTCGAGTTCTCTCTCAGACCAGTCAGAACACTTGATAGGAACTCCATTTGGATTATGAGTCGAGCGAGGACGACTAGCTTTCTTTACTATTCGAGGAGGAGGCTTCTCATACTTCAAATCTCTCTTAAACCAAAAAGAAATCCATGAACTAATGGAAATTTGAAAATGATCACGATTCTGAGAGGCTATATGATAATAAGTAGCAAAAAGATACTCACAACTTTTCGGGAGGCCTTCATTGTTTTGATCAGACGACGTTAATAATTCCTTACAGCAAGGAATAACTTCATCGTAGAACTTCCCTTTAATGGAAAGGCCCCCTAATCTCCACATATCCCATAAGGAGATAGACAATTCTCCAGATGACGTATGAAGAGTATTTGTTGAAGGACACCACGCCTCACAAAAGGCTCAAATTATATCGGTGTTACGGTCATAGGTGTATAAGGAAGCCATCACAACATCAAACAGACGAGCCTTCTTAAGTGTCGGCTCATTGCGAGCAACTACAATTTCCAAGCATTCCCAATAATGGCGAGTGTAACCGAATTCTCCATGGATTTTAAACGACGAACTCCAGCGAGCTTTACCCTCAATAATTTGACGACCTAGTGTTGATTATGGATTTTGACTCGATGCTTTATTATGTATTGGAGATTCTAGAAACCACATTTTCATGGATGATTCTTGATTTAAGGGCCTCCCATCAGACCATCTAGACAAGACTCTAGAACCATCTAAGGAAGGCTGTAATGTCCTAAAGTTTCCATGCACCGCATCTCCTACGTGAAGAATGACTCCATGTTCAACAGGTTGATCTTTATCCTTTAAGATGACTAAGCAGTTTTTCTCAGGATCAGGATGCTCAGTGAAATACACCATGATGGAGATAAGTTTCTCTACACAAAAAAAATTGATATCAATCTTATCCAAGAAGTTATGAAGGCAAGAAAATGATGCATAAATAATCAATCACAAAAAAAAAAAAAAAAGGATAATCAACCCTGTAAGACATTGCAGTCATCAAAGTGACTGGTCTTAACAGGAGTGAAATCGTTGTAGGTAAGTCTGGTGACCACCCCTACAGGAAACTACAGTCATCAAAGTGACTGGTCTAGATAGGTGGTGAAATCACTACAAATGAAGTTGATGACGACCATTGTAGACGAGTCTGGTGGACACCCCTGTAGGAAACTACAGTCATCAAAGTGACTGGTCTAGACAGGTGGTGAAATCACTACAAGTGAATTTGATGGCGACTGTTGTAGACGAGTCTAGTGAACACCTGATAACTCTTAGAAATAAGAGTTATTGGCCATGATTTTAGGGCTTAAAGGCTTAATTTTACCTTGATAAATTGCTATTTGAGTTGGATTTAGATGAATTTAATGATATTTGGTCATAATGTTAATTGAGGGCTTTGGGTGTTTAATTTCACGCTAATATTGTAATTAAGCTGACCTGGAACTTCATTTTGTGCAGATAATGCAATAGCGTGAGCTGGCATAGGCAGATTGGTGGCTGAAGCTGCTTTCAACGTGGAAGGCTTCATTAAATGAGGTGTCATTCCCAGCTGGTGTAAAAAGCTATTCTCATCCTTTAGTGGGTATTCCATGTGGGTTTGGCTTGTCTAATCAGCCTTGAATCCCACCTTTGAGGCTGGGTATTTAAAGAAAGTGACCCAAATTTGGAAAGCAAGCTGAAGAGGAAGAGAGTTGCGGTTGGGGAGCTGATTTTCAGAGCAAAAACAGAGGAAAAGAAGAAAGGAGCTGCCGTGGAGTCCTTATTCAGCTTGGGAAAGCTGGATTTGAGCTTGGGAGCTTCTTCCTTAACCCCTTCTTCTCCTCTTTTATCTTTCCATTGGTATTGGTTGTGTAAGAAGCTGAAAAGTATGTTGAATATGGGTGATCTCTGCTGAATTGAACTTATTTTCTCTTTGAACATGAACTAATCCTCTTTAGGTGAGGATTAGGGATCCTATATTGTAACGAGGGTTTTTTGTAGTTGAACCGTGCTATTTTCATCTTAAAGTAAAGTGTTCTTCATTGCTTAAGCTGGAATTTCGATTGGCCATCCATTTTCTAGCATTGTTGTTGGGTGTTTGGGAAAACATTTGGTAACCGATTACTTTACTTTACCTTAGTCTTTAATGATCATGAAAATGAGTGGGTATTTAGGGATAAATCTCCCCCTAAGGCACTAATCAGATTGAGCTAAAAATAAGGGGTTAAATGGGAGTTTAATCGCCTTAATCTTTGGAGAATTGGAAAATTCCCGTGTTAAAATCTGGGTGAGATGAATTAGCACAGTTTTCACTATAGCAATTTCTGGAAGCAATACAGAACATCCCTAATCCGAGCCTTACTTCTCCTTTGCATTCAGCCGTTTTTCTTGCTTTATTTACTTAAGTACTCGTTAATTCCATCCAAATTTATTCACATTAGTGCATCTTAGTTATTAATTGATATTTGGTCCTTGGTTACTTTGAATTTCATTGAATTTAGTCTTAGAAATAGTGATTTTTGTTGCATCAATCCTTGTGGAGACGATATAAAAATACTTATCACTTTCTGCTGATCGTGTGCACTTGCACGTGTGTTTGTGAGTTTTTCTTGCATATTTAGAATTACATTGCACAAGGCAACAACACCCATGCAGGAAACTACAGTCATCAAAGTGACTGGTCTAGACAAGTGGTGAAATCACTACAAGTGAATTTGATGACGACCGTTGTAGACGAGTCTGGTGACCACCCCTGCAAGAAACTACAGTCATCAAAGTGACTGGTCTAGACAGGTGGTGAAATCACTGCAAATGAAGTTGATGACGACCGTTATAAGAAAATTTGGTGACTACCCCTGCAGGCTACTCAGATCAACCAATAAAATGGGGACCGGTTTAGCAGGAGTGCATCACTAAAGGAAAATCTTGTGACTACCCCTGCAGGCTACTCATATCACCCAATAAAATGGGGGCTGGTCTAGCAGGAGTGCATCACTGTAGGCAAATCTGGTGACTACCCCTGCAGGCTACACAGATCACCCAATAAAATGAGGACTAGTCTAGCAGGAGTGCATCACTGTAGGAAAATCTGGTGACTACCCTTGTAGGTTACTCATATCACCCAATAAAATGGGGACTGGTCTAGCAGGAGTGCATCACTGTAGGCAAATCTGGTGACTACCCCTGCAGGCTACTCAGAACACCCAATAAAATAGGGACCGGTCTAGGAGGAGTGCATCATTGAAGGCAAGTCTAGTGACTACCCTTGCAGGCTACTCAGATCACCCAATAAAATAGGGGACTGGTCTAGCCGGAGTGAAATCACTACAAGTGAATTTGGTGATGACTGTTGCACGATGCTTACACATTCAATCAAGAAAGAAACAAATTGCAATAATATATGTGCAAAAAAAAAGTAGGAGACAAAAATCTCTATGGAACGATCAAAGTAGCTCATATGTGCATATTCAATAAGGACACCAATGGAATATATATGCATATTCAAAAATTGGCAAAAAAAAAAAGTTTGAATATGTATATACCTTTCAAGTGGTGGACAAAGATTGATGTTGTGTCTAAGCAGATCGCCAATTTGTTAATTCCAATTCCTATGAAAGAAGGGAATATAATTAGCAAAAAAAAAAAAAGAAGGGGCATAGCCACGAATAAAAAGAAAAGACGCCTCACGTACATGTGTATGAAAAAAAAAGGGCGTGCAGTGGAATAAAAAAAAAGCTACAAGTA
The DNA here is from genome assembly GCA_017139565.1 of Luffa aegyptiaca. NCBI lineage: Eukaryota > Viridiplantae > Streptophyta > Magnoliopsida > Cucurbitales > Cucurbitaceae > Luffa > Luffa aegyptiaca. The sequence goes on from CM029397.1 coordinate 10,462,135, forward strand.
TTCTGGCGGCAAACCAAGTAACACAATTTTTGTTGTGAAAAGGCAAGTTAAAAAAAAAATTAGTAAGCAAAAAAAAAAAAAAAAAAAAAAAAAAAACTCCCAGATCCATGGCATTTGAAGAGTAAAACAATTTTTGTAAGAAAATTTTTGTTCTCTCGGATGTGCATTCGATCATATACATTATATATTTAAAAAATAAAAAAAATGAAAAGTGAAAATCTTGACATATGTATATGGGATGCAACTTAACATTAAAAAAAAATTGAGGCTGTTTTTAAGTGTGGCGACCATGTTTTATGCTTAAAAATATATATAATAATAATAAAAAAAAGAGTGCAATGTGCAGATACATATTTGGGGTTGAATAGTCAAATTTGTGCAAGTTTTGTTAAATGATTACATGGGATTTGAAGTAAAAAAAATAAAATAAAATAATCGTCATGCTCTCCTTTTCAATTAGCCGAACTACATAGACACATATTCAACTAAAAAAATTATATTTGTGTGCGAAAAACGACATGAAGCGGCAGCAACATTATTAAAAAAATTGTGAAGCTTGCGATAGTGTGGCGACGGAGAAAAAAAAGATTTCAAGAGATTTTTTTTTTACTTACCGATGGCTCGACAAGGAGGCACAAAGGGAGATGTTTGCTCGAATTCAAGGCCTACACAAAGAAGAAAATATATGAGTATTTAAAGTCAAATGAAAGAAAGAAAAGAAAAATTAAAGAGAAGAGAATTTTTCTTACCTAGATTTCTTGCTTGAATGACTTTGTGTTTTGGCCTATGTAACTTATTCAATTTATAAGGGGTGAATTAGGTCAAACACATAAGAAAAAATCTTGGTAGTGGCTGGGGAAATTTTGGCCTAACCAAATATGGAAAGGAATTTCCTACAATTGTGAATAAAGTAAAAAAAAAAAAATTGTCTCCAAATTACATGAATCAAGAGAGAAATTTTGGCCTAATAAAATTGACAAGCCAAGGTACCTCGAATTCTTGTTCAAAGTACCTATCTACCTCCAAACTCATGTCCAAGGTAGATTTTTTTTTTTTTTTTTCACAATTTTGGCTAAAATTAATTTTCCAATTTCAAAAAAAGAGAAAAAAAAGGATTGGAAATCAAAATTTAAAATCTGGCCGAAATTAATGTTGGTAGCAAAAAACGAAATTTTTTTGAATTATAAGTTAATATTCTGATTAATTTCGCCTATCAACACAAATTAAAGTTATGACTAAACGTCATATATTTTTCCTCACAAATCATGCTTTTCAAAATCCATGCACGCATATAGGTGCATAAATTTTGAAAAGGGGGCATTTGTTGAGTGAGAAATTTCGACCAATCACAAATTGCCACGTCATTAATTTGAATTAATGATAAAATAAATTTGGGACCAATTACAAATTTACACGTGTCCCTAAATTAAATTAATAGACAATAAAATTTGGAAAATCAAGCAATGCCACTTGTCTATTACTGATCCATCAGATGACGTAAGCCGAGTCCAATCAAATTATGCCACGTGGCAATTGGACCCGAGACTAACGTGACCCGAGATCATTGAGGAAATTGGGCTAAATTAAAATAATCCAACTTTATTAAAAATGGGTTGGATTAAAGCCCAAATATAGCCTAAGCCCAAAGGTTGAGCCCAAGTCCAAGCCTATATGAGGTCCATCAAACTCTATAAATAGAGGAGGCCACCATTCATTTTGGGCATTCAGACAGAGTCAGAGAACACAGAGTCCATGGCATTCTCCCAAAGTCCAGAGTCTCCAGAAGTCAGAGAGTCCAGAAAATGCAGAAGATCCAAGATTCAGAATTCGGCCAACTCAAGACTTCGAAGATCCAACGACTAGAAGACTCCAAAGAATCAACCGTCTCTTCATCAAGATACAAGTTGAAGATTCAACCTTCCTCCGACTGAGATCAAGCTCACCAGCCCATCAGATCAGACTCTACACTTTGAGAGAAAGCATCAGAGGATAAATATTAGAGACTGTAACACTTTATACATCAAATTCAATAAAATCAAGTTCATTTCCACGAATTAAATTTCTTTGTCGAAATCTCGTGTGAACAATAACTTGTGTATAAAAACACTATTCGGTTTTATGTCCTAAAACTCGTAGATATAGTAAATGTAACGTTTGACTAATCGTTAATAAAGAGTTATTAAAGTTGTTTCAATAAAGTGTTATTGCATATATTTGTATTAGTCTTGTTTAAATAACCACAAATCCAATAAACTAAGAACCCCTGACTATATTATGAATACTTGAACTTTATGTATTGACATAAACGTGGATCGAGTTCAAGTAATAGCCTAAACAGTCTATAGCACAGGGATAGGGTTGGGTTCCTTATCCTGGAGACACTATGGATGCGGCCCACTTCGTACATAGTACAAACGATGTGATCCTGAATCATTCATGTGGAGACATGTGAGTGGCGGCGTCTTATGCAATGAGTTTGCATAAGACCGAACCGCGAGATAAGTCACTTTCACTTTATAACGTCGTTTACTGTTGAGACTGACTATTTCATGGATGACCTACGTAACTCGATCTTAATCCGGAGCTAACTATGAACTCCTGTTTATTCGAGATTATCCTTTGATTTGCATGGGTGAGAGTGGCTTGAGTTCGTCGACTCAATAAGCCTACCATTTTGGGGATAAGACTGAATAGATAGCTGGGGACATAGTCCAGCAAGAAAAAATTCACTCCTACTCATTTTAGGGATAGTATAGAGGTTGTTCCCTTAAGTGCTGACTCCTGGTCTTAAACAAGGGACCCCACCCTCTCATTGGCCCAAGAGGGACTCGGTTTGATGGTTGAACCATAAACCAATTGTTCATTAGAGAATCAGTGGGACTTAAGAAATAAGAAGTAACTTCAGGGGTAAAATGGACTTTTGACCCAACTCTAGTTATGAACAACCTATGGATGATCGACTTACTAATCATGGTTATATCGAGTGAACAGAAATATATCTACAGTGAGGGGAGTGCAACTATTGGACTTTAGTGGAGTGTCCCGGTAGTTAACGAATGTTGGTTAACTAGGTTAATGAGTTTAGCCGGTTAATCTCGAATGGTTGGAGCCCATGATCTGTAGGTCCATTAAGTCCTCTTGCTAGCTCGTATAGGAATAAACCTTAGAACAATGTGATGAAAGAGTTTGAACAGTTTAAATTTGGTTAGGAATTTATCGTTGATTAGATGCGATAATATTGACATAAAAGTTTAATTATGAATTAAACCATAATTTCAGAAAAGTCAGATATATTTAAATATGATTTAAATATTATCCACGTGAATATGGATTCATGTTTGAGAAATCGTTTTGAAAGGAGTCGGGATTAGGTACAAAATATTAATTTAATATTTGATATTAAATCAATTAATTAATTATTTAAAGTTACTTTTTATTTAATATTAATTATTTGAATTAATGTTAAAAAAATTAATTATCAAATTAATTTTAAAAATTGGAAATTACTCCAATATTTGGAGGTGTTGGATTTACACCTAAATCCTGCATGACTCCTTAATTTTACACCTAATCTCACTCACAAATTCACCATGGATTGGTGTCTTGCTTTGGTGTTTTAAAGATGCATGTAATCCTCTTTGAGTAGAGGATGGAATGGTGGAGGAATTCAGGACTTCTAAGTACTGAATTGCTGCGAAATTGATTTCCCAAAAGAGAATTCTCAAACTTTCTCAAAAAAATTGAAACCTCAAGCAGTTCTCATCCAATTCCCATCATTAGAGGATCCCACAATCCGTTTTAAGGCCTGAGAATAACAAGAAAAATCTTGGTGGTGGTTTGTGATAGGTTCGTGAACAAAAACAACATAAGGTGATTGTTGATTTAGAGCTATGATAGACCGAAGTTGTCGAGGCTTCAGGTTAAATAAAATTTATAATCTACATTCCTAAAGCTAACTTTGTAGTAATAGTGGTCGAGTGATAAGGGTAAAAAATATACCTATTTTACCCTTATATTTAGCTCATTATCTTGTCAAAGTTGTATGTTTTAGATCGAATTTACTTTTCCCGAGCTGAAAAAGTGTTAAAGTTTATGAATTATGGAGTTGAGAGTCATGTGTGTCAAATTACGCTTATTTGTGCTTAAAAAGACCCATTTTGATATGAATTTGACTTAGTTTGGTGTTTTGCAGAAAAACAGAGGATATCTGGAAAAACCCAGAAATGCGACGCATTTCTGGCAAGGCAAAAACCAAATGCAACCGCATTTTTGGGCAGACGAAGGCAGTTCCAAGTCTGTTGCGGGTAATTTTGAACGAGTGTTTTGCGCACCTAACCGACTGTTTTGACTCCGAAACTGACTGGGCTACCTACCAGCACCATTTTTGTGGCTCCTCAACTACTCCCCACACTATATAAGGCCTTGATTCGAAGAGAAATCCAAGCAGAACTCACTGGGAAGAAGAGGGTGGTGACAGAACCCTAGTAGACGCCTATGAGTAGGGATGTCCGATGTCCTTCTTAGAAGATTGAATTCTAACCTTTAGTTAGACATCAAACTTGAGTGTTTGTAGAGATTTTCACTTGTAAAGGAGAGTAGAGTGTCGAGCGAACTCTAGAAGGATTGGATAAAAGAAAAAACCCTAGTTTTAGCTATTGCACCTTATTTTCCAACACTTGTTACTTTTCATTTCTTTGTATTCTTTATTCATTTATTTCAATGAAAAGTTGTTCATTTGCACTATATTCCATCATGCGTAGCTAAATTCCATTGAGGGGTTCGATATAGTGATTCCCTTATGGTTTAAATAGCTTGAAAGTGTTTATTTGCTTAAGTTCTATTCATTGCATGTCACTCTTTATTGAATATCATTCTGAATCTTGCTGAGTTTAAATTGATCACTTAGACTTTGCATGCTATGTGAGTTTGATCTCGAAAGGGACAAACAATACCGGTTTTCATAAAGGTGATATAGGAGAAATGGCTCGAGAGAGTGTATTCGGTGTTATAGGGAAAGGTTGCCTTATAACAACTATAGGGTTATAGATTGCATGCATGAACTATCTATGTCGGAGTCGAGTCACAAAAATGTGCATAACGGTACTCGCTTAGCCTTCTAACGATTCTTGGGAGCAAGACCAAATAGAAGTTAAATCTGACCCAATGCATGAATAGAGTTAGGTTAAATATTCCATGATTAGAGTTATTTGCCTTAGGGTTGAAGCTATATTGAATACCTCGCTTATTTATCATTGTTATTCTTTACTTGTTTATTTTGTTTGTTTTCCAAAAACCATCATCAAATATTTCTTTGGTTATCTTATCTAAGCAATCTTTGAACAGTTTCTTCTTCAAATCCGTGTTTCCAATTTAGTCCCTGTGGGATCGATACCTTTGGAATACTTCCAGAGATTTTTATTACTACATGGGATAGTGTATACTTGCAGGTTGGCTGAATTATTCTTAATCTTTATTTACCATTTTTTCTAACATCCATCATTAAGTCCACACACTCATCATCGAGTTCGATCACAAGGAACAATTGATTTATTTCTAAATTCTTTTGTGCTATGGAGTAACCGAAAAAAGGGGTTTTAAAAGGTATGAACATAAAATAAAGGCGGGAAAATAAATGCGGAAAATTAAGTGCAAGAAAAGTAAAAGACGAGGCTAGTTGATCTTACCATGAGGATTATGTGATCGATTCTTGAGATGTAAGTTTGGTAATTCAATCATTGATTCTCTTAATTAATTGAATTATTAACAAATTGTCTTACCGTCACTGGAACCAGTGATTAAAAACCCCTAATATTTCCAACCCGACCAACAGATCGAAGCCGAAGTCTAATTAGATTTCTAACCAATGACGTCTCATTAATAAGAATCTAATTGCATTAAGTAAAAGTGGATCGTTAGATAGACTCGTATAAATTATAAACAACCTGGGTTTATACAGTTCTAAGTCTAAATTCTTAAAACAATCATGCAATCAAAATAATTGAAATAACACGCCTTTTAACACAATCACACAACAAATCTATTACTAACCAATTTAGTATAACAATTAAACCAAGTCAAGCAAATAGGTTGTCAAGCTATTCTATCGATCTAATTGTAATTAAAAAAGAAATTTAGAACACAACCCACAATAATTCAATAAACTGAAATACGAGGTCTCAAGAATACCGAAACTTACATTTACCGAGTCTCGATTACAACAATCCGAGCATTGTTGGCCATAGACAAGCACACTCCAAGCTCGAGGCTTGATCAACTTGAAAGTGTTAATATCTAAAATACAGAAGCAATTTTGGATCTTAGGCACATAACAAGCTCAATTTGATCATTCATTGCATGCTGTTCATGAGAAGAAAAACAGAGACAATTTACCAACCTTGTGTTAATGGAGGAATTGGTTGGATTCTCTCGTTGTTTTTCTTCACCAATCAACCACGAACCACCAATGGACCTTCCTTGCTATCCTCAAGCCTTTGGAACGGATTGTGGGATCCTCAAGTGATGGAATTTAAGGAGAAAAGCTTGAAGAACAAGCATATGGAGGTGGGTATGGTGAACTTCAATTTTGGCAGCAATTCAGTAGGTTTTTTGTTATAATCTTTCAGCATTCTTCTTCCCTTTTATAGAGGGATCAATGGAGAAGAAAAGGTCCTGAAAGTGACACCAAATTAGCCAAGAAGAAGTGGGAATTGCTGTGGCTTTCATGAGGGGAGTGCATGTGTTTAGTCAACATGCACTCCACCTCCAAAAATTCCATAATTTTTTATTTTAATTAAATTCCATAATTATATTTAATTAATTAGATAATTATCTAATTTTAATAATCTGAAAAATCAAATTTGAATTTTCAATTTTTTAAATTTAAATTAATTCAAAATTAATTTAAAATAATTATTAATTTAATATCTAATATTAAATTAATATTTTGCCACCATTCCTAAACATTTTCAAAATGTTATTTTTCAATCATGAATCCCTATTCATGATCTCGATATTTAAATCATATTTAAATATTAAACATCTCACATACTCGGTTTTCACAAAACCCGACGTACCGACAACATCTATCACCTCTATCCATTTCTCTAAACATGAACTTAAAATAATTCATATTTTATCCATCATATTGTTCCAAAGGTTAGTCTCGAGCTAGCAAGGGGACCTAATGGACCTACAGATCACGGGCTCCAACGGTACGAGGTTAAACTAGCCAAACTCTTTTAAGATCCGTTAACTACCAGGACACTCCACTATAGCCTAGTAGTTGAACTCCCCTCACTGTAGATATATTTCCGTCCACTCGATATAACCATGATTAATAAGTCAATCCAGTCGTTCGTTACTATAGCCAGGTCAAATGTCCGTTTTACCCCTATAACATAAGGAAACATTACTAACTATTGACCCTCATGCCAACTTAATGCCCCAAAAATTTCGGCAGCATAACGGCATAACCATAGCTAACCATAAATTTGTAAACTCCTTAAAACAAGAATGACACTTCTAATTCAGTTCACAACCCCAACTTCACTTGACAACATTCCAAATATACTCAATAAAGTAAGAACTAACTCCAATTCTCGAGTAAATATATTGCGAATGTAAACTCGTAACAAGTACAACTAAGTAAATAAGAAAGTCCACAACATTTATAAAGAAAACTCGTAACGTTTAATGCTACATTTGAAACAGTACAACCAAACTATCACCAACCCTTACTCCATCATCAACTATAGGATATCAATGACATCTTAGAAGTTAGGCCACAACCTAAGCCGAGCTCAAACCCAAGAACAAATAAGAAAAATAGATGATCAAAGACAAGTCTACATAGACAAGCTAACTATTGTCTTTCTCTCGCCATATCTCCTCTGCATCACCAAGTTCGAATATGTTTACAGCACCTGCAAAACCTGGTGGTGGGTCAGTATAAAACCACGATACTGAGTAAGTGGCTCACGCCTGAAGAGCCATCAAACAACATACATATACAGGACAGATATCATGGTTTTCAACTACAATATCACCATGCCTCATATACAAGATGAACAATCAATACAAAGAAGCATACTCAACTTGCAATCGTGCAACAACCATGCACCTAACACATGAATTTCCGCACCATGCCATGCACACTCAAAACACATGAATTCGGCATCATGCCATGCATACTCGGTTTTCTCTCAAGCTCCACGAGCTCGCTCGACACTCATAGCCCTCACAAGCTCTCTGAGACTGACTCCTTCGAGTCACGCCGACCCCTGACCATATTACCCAGGGCCTCGTCATTTCTCTACGGCGCTAAGCGTTCGACCCTTGACCATATTACCCAAGGCCTCGAACTGTGCATCGCCCCTTGGCCATATTACCCAAGGCACCTGATGACTTCACAATCAAACTGTACATCGCCCCTTGGCCATATTACCCAAGGCACCCGATGACTTTCATAACGTATAGACTCATCACATCGCCCCTTGGCCATATTACCCAAGGCACCCGTTGCTCCTCTTAATCCATTAGTGACATACCACCCCTCGACCATTTTTACCCGAGGCACCTGGTATTCACCTAACTTTCCTTTTCAATGCACAAGGTTCTCTAACCTCACAATCTCACTAGAATGCATGAATCCTACTCATCATGCTTCTAGACCATGTTTTATGCTAATGACACACTCACAAACCAGAATGCATTTTAAACATGATTTCTAACATCCACAACTAAATGAGGACATGCTTATAACATCAATATCGTCTCACAACATTCAACATGCTCAGCACAACAATTCAACGTATCAAAGCAATAAAGTGTTTCAACATGCTCGAACTCATGATAAATATAACAACACATACATGTATATACAACATACATCATAACCAAACAAGTAGAGTACACAACATGCTAGCACCCAAGCAAGCAGACCCAACAGGTAGAAATCCACTTACTACAAGCTAAAGCGCTCCTAAGCGAATCTAACGAGCTCCTGCAATAAGAAAGATAAGGTTTCAAAGCTAGGATTCACTTGCTACACTTTAAACTAAGACGAATAGGGCTTAGAGGAGATATTCTTACCCAACAAGAGGCGTAATCTAAGATTTGAACACTCTGAAAGCAAACTGAAACTATAATCAAAGATTTCAAGGGTTAGAAACCTACTCACAGCACACGAAAATAGCTTGAAAGGATTTAAACAAAGTTTTCCTAACTAATCATTACCAAAAAGGACTTGGGTCCAAGCTAGAATCAACCGAATGAGTTCGAACCTACAAACGGGGAACTTTCGAGCATTAGAAACTTACGTAACTAATATAAACGAGATCGAAAGCATTTAAACTGCTTTAAAACACTTTAAACGAGATTGAACGGGTTCAAAGTGAGCTGAAACTTACTGAACTACTCAAACAAGCTCGAACTAATGCTGGAGCGAGATTGAACGAGTCCAAATCTACAAGCAAAGCCTTTCAAGGGTTACAGAATGATATGAACCAACTTAAACAAATCCGAAAGAGTCTAGAGAGTGTTGAGACTTACTAAACTTCTCTAAGCAGGATCAAATGCTTGCTGGCCAAGGCTTTCCATTGTTCAAAATCGCCAACTTGAGCTATCGGTCATGGGTAAATTGGTTCAAGGCCTTTCGACTTATGGGTAATCATTGAAAACCAACTAGGAGTTCAATAGCTTGCTGATTGTTGTTCAACGAAGCCGAACCCTGCATATTTGAGATCGATAGGGAATGGGTGACATAGATTCGAAATCGATTAAACATGGGCTAATAGCAAAAGCTTACCGAAAGAGTCTGAACACGCTAGAACGGACAAAACGGGAGAAGAACCCGCCTCTGACCGTGAGGGTTCGTGAAACCGTTGGACAAAAACAGAGCAAGAGATGAAGGATTTCCGTGGGTCTCACACATTCGCACCAAAAGGGAAAGAATCATGGTTGTGTGAGACTCTTGCTCGGTGATTGGGTGCAGTGATACTGCTGATGCACGTGACAGGGCGACGCTGGATAGAATGAATCCGATGGCTGCTTGATACTCAGGTCGGATGGGACGAATACGAGAGAGAGAGCGAGGGATTCATCTGCTTGCACACATTGAGAGCTACGCATCCGCGACCATTGAAGCCCAAAAACGAGGGAGGAATCACGACGAGAGAGAAGAGGAAGAAAACTAGGCTGCTGCAGTTTTGGAGTGCTCGCCGGAGAAGAGGAAGAACGGAAATAGAGGGGGGTCGCACGCTCGTGCTCGTGGGTATCGGTCAATTGCCGTCAGGATGGGCCTCGCGTCGACGCTTGCTCGGTCACTGGAGAAGGAATCGCAAAGGGCTTGCCCACGGTGGGAGGTTTGGTCGAAGACGGAGTATACGGGGGGGTGTGTTCACGGCTGAAGAGAAAGAGAGAGGGAAAGAGATGGGCTCTAGGGTTTTTCTTGATATTTTGTTTCTTTTAGTTTTTCCCAATTAAGGAATCCAATAATTAAAATAAGGAGAAAAGGCCTAGGGATTTTAATTTTCCCAATTCAACTCAATGAATTTAGAAAAGGAAAATTCTAGGGCTTTCTAAATCTCGAATTATGAAAACACACAACAAAGAACCTGAAGATTTGGGATAAAATCTAATTAGAAAGGAATTTTGGTAGCTTTTTGAACTTAGGGAATAAGGTCTAAAATTAAATTCCCACATTAGAGAAATAAATATTTATCAAAAATATCTTTTCCCTAAATTTCAAGAAATTTAATTAGTCCACTTAGCGCCCAGGTCTAAATTCTAGATACAAACTTTAGGGAATGGACCCAAATGATCTAGAATTAGCCTAATATTTATAACACGGGGCGTTACAAGAATAGTCATTTTACGCTTCGGTTTCGCTCGTTTAAGCCCCGAATCGCTTCCAAAGCTCCGGTGAGGACCTATAGACATATTATACTCATTTTAAAGCATTTTTCGCAATGAATTCAACTAAGATAAGCAAATTAGGAGATTCTAAATGTATAACAAATTGGACTTATCAAATACCTCCAACCTAAACCTTGCTAGTCCTCAAGCAAGCTAACATTATAATGAGAGAGATTATTATGCAATGCAATATTCATGACTCAATTTCTCAAAGACAAGCATGATCAGCATTTTACTTAAGAGAATTAAATGCGAGACTAGCATAGTTAGAGACAAATTAAAATTAGCCAAAATCTTTCTTATGCGAAATATTAGCTAAGTCTTTCCTAGAGATTCATATGTTCCCACCCCCAACCTAAACATTGCATTGCCCTCAATGTAAACTAAGCATGCAACCTAAGGACAAAGAATAAAAAGGGAACAGAAAACCTCCCCTGAATCTTTTGTTGGGATGGGAACGCGCCATAATTCTCGGAGGGTTACGTGACTCTCTTAATAGGGCATTCTAAACTTGCGAGGACAGGAGGAGGAATATGTGCGCGCTCACTGAATATCTTTAACCTGTGTCCATTGACGTTGAGGGAGTTGTTTGAATTCAAGTCTCTGATATCAACTGCACCATGAGGATAAAAGTGAGTAATAATGAATGGGATTCCTATTCAAACTATAGTATATAAATGGGATTCATATTCAAACTATAGTATATAAATGGGATTCATATTCAAACTATAGTATACTATAGACACAAACGAGGCAAACACATCGAGAGAAAGTATCACCTGATTCAGGAGATAGTGTAGTGCGGAGATGTGATTGTCACGAAGATCGCTTCAGAGCTTAGGTCTGCGAGATATGTATTTAGCATAACATAGGGCAAGTGGGAGATGTACAGGGTATATGAGTGCCCTAGTTTATTGTATTTGTAACATTTCCTTGCTTTGGTATTCTTTAAATGCATATACATTTCCACTCACTAGAGTTTTAGTGCAAGTGGGAGTTTGTTGGGTTTTATGCCCTAAAACTCGTAGATAGTAAATGTAACACTTGACTTGCTTTAATGAAGCGTTATTGAATCTATATATTTATTTTGCCTAAAATAACCACAAATCCAATAAACTAAGAACCTATGGATATATTATGTATACTTGAAGTTTATGTATGACATAAGTATGGATCAAGTTCAAGTAAATAGTCTAAATGATCTATAGTATAAGGATATGGTTGGGTACCTTGATCCTGACGACACTATTGGCACGACTCACTTTGTTTCTAAGACAAATGATGTGATCCTAATCGTTAACGTACATACATGTGAGTGGGGGCGTCCTAGGATATTGGGTTTATTACATGTATGAGAATTAGTTATGCTCGGGAGAGATAGCCATGATAATAGTTTATCCTAGACTTATGAATCTTTGCATGTTCACATATTCTAGCGATTAATCCACAACTCTAATAGGTGAAATCATTTCCCTAAGAGTCTTTTCATTTGAGTCTCCAACTTTATTTTATGCTTTTTTTCCAATTTTATTTAGGGAGGAAAACATAATGCAAAGATAAATCTAAAGACAAAAAGCATAAAATAAAAGGTGGAGACTCAAATGGAAAGACTCTTGGGAAATTTATTTCATTGATTAAGATAGAGGATTAATTAGTGGAATGAATTTAGGGTGCAATTATTTTACAAGCCAAGGAAACTTTTATCACAATTATCTCTCCCGAGTATAATTGATTTTCATGCATACAATAAACCCAATATCCCTATCTAAGTTTATTAGCATGCAAGACATTATTTGGTTTAGTCCTTGTTACAATTCTAGAGTAATTCTAAATCCCGTCACAAAACTTAGAAATTCTACTTTAATCATGCAATTAGTAAAGTAAGTCTTAGGCTAAATCCTCTCTCCCGAGTTAGATTCAACACTTAAATCATTCAATTAGTGATCAAGTAATTGAAAGCATTTAATCATAATTGCTAAAATAAAATAAAAGCACATTGATACCCAAAAATCAATCCAAAAAACTAAAACAACTACATCAATCCCTAAGACAAACAACTAGCAATTCATAGTATTGAAACTACAAACACCAATTGAAAGAAAAGCCATAAAAACAACAAGAGGTAAGGGAAAGAAAAGGAAAACTCTTGAACCCGTTGAAACCGATACGTCCCCGTCATGATCTCCACGTCTTCAAGATTGGTTCCCACTCCTTGGAGTCGAAATTAGGGTTAAAATCTAACCAAATAGACTCCCCTAATTCGTAGCACAAAAGATTGTATATATAGGAAAATTGTCGGTAACGTCGCGACGCAGTCCTTGCCACCACCAAAAACAGAATAGGAAAACCAGCGTCGAGATGCCCCGAAAGCAGCGTCTTGTCGCTAGCTTTTGGGTTTGCCTCAAACTTAAGCCTGCAACTTTGATTCTTTTTGTTTCTTTTGCTCTTCTTTTGGTCCCGAGCACCCGATCAACTTCCTAATTCAACATTTCCTCCAAGATTTCATTTCCTACAAAATAAACATTAAAGTGTATTAAAATGGCCAAAATTACTCAAAGACTAACTATAATACATTGGGAAACATAGTTCGCTATGCGCGCTACCGAACACCCCCAAACTTAAGCTTTTGCTAGTCCTCGAGCAAACTAAAAATTAGACATCGGTTGTAGAAGGATACAACAACACACAATTTAATCTTAAAAGCTCAAAAGTCAATAAACAAGCAATCAAGAGACATGCACATAAGGCCCAATGAAGGAGACAAATCGAATTTTTTCCAAAATTAACTTGCACAAAAGAAATCTAACTTAATTAGATTAGACTCTACTAGCTTGGGATTGGATTATTACACTCTCAACTCATCTTCCCTCTACACTGGCACTAAGGATTTACTAATGAGTCACTAGACAAATTAGTTTGTTTTATCCATACCTAGGTGCTTTAAATTTAAAATTGAATCAAGCATTTATAAGTAGCACTAGCTTTCACACACCTATTGTAGGGACCCATAACTCGAGTTTAACCATTGGTTGGCCTAACTGATCACAACAGGGGTAGTTCTTTTTTCCTAACACATTATTAAACATTGTATAGAGCGCTCATGACATATCATTATTTTTCTTTCAAGAGTAAAAGCAAGAATGATGTTTCTTTTCAAGCATGATAAGCATGTATTATTTTCTTTCCTCCTATGCAAGATTAAACATGCTAATTTGCAAAAATAAACTCTTTAGCTCTTCCCTACACCTATCGAGGTGACAACAAGCATATGGGCCTAATAATTCGCTTCTAAGCATTCAAGTCTAATTCTAACAAGGGAAAATACTCCACTAATGCAAGACATCTCCTAGAAAATTTTTTAAAAGTTTCCCTTTTTGGGCACTCATGCTTACAACTCATTAAAAGCTTAAAAATTGACAAGAAAGCCTATCCTAGGAAATCATAATCATGCAAATTTAGCATCCAAAAACAACCATATGCCATAATCATAATAATCTCAAAAAATTATAGCCCGAATTCAGATGCTCAAGGGCTTAACAAACAAAGCATTCCACCCCCAAACTTAAAACATGCATTGTCCTCAATGTATAGAAAACTAAAGCCTAAATCAAGCATGAGAACATGAAAAGAGATAAAGGGGTTGAATGATACTGCCCTAAATAATGATAACCTTTCATGATTGCTAGCAAAGACAAGAGCACGGGACTCCTACAAAAGAAAAACAACAAAAACATCAAAGACACAGAATCAAAAACAAATTAACTTGGGTTGCCTCCCATAAGCGCTTGTTTAACGTCTTTAGCTCGACGTGTTGATTGCGCGGACTTTCAAGGCACATAAAAATTCTCATATTTCTTTGGGCCCTTCTTCCTTGAATCGATAAAACTCACTATTGCTACCAAGCTCACTAGCTTCTCATGGACCCCTGAAACGGATAGTTTTTTAGTATTTTTGAATAAATTAAGCATAAAAGGAGAAAGATCAAAATAAAGAGACTCAGACTCTAAAACTGACTCGTGAGAATAGAAAAAAGAACAATCATAATCTACAGAGGATGGATAAGATAAAACAGACGTAGGTTTATCAACCTCAATCTCTACCTCCTGAACTTCCTCCAACACTACAAGCTCATTTTCTTTTTCTTCCTCACAAACATGTTCTTGATTGGTGCTAACACTCTCCAATTCTTCCCCACTATTTATGCAACTCACCCCTAAATGCTCAACCTTAGCAATATCGAAAGAATTAAGCTCCTGGATGGGTGCTAATGAATCAGTGGCCACATGACTCACTAGACAACCTATGGAAGTGGATCCCACCTCACTAACTTCCTTTGGGGTTTGAAGTCCTTTTATAATTTCATTAATTTTTAGACTCCTCACTCTAGAATCCTCAATATAATTTTGAATTAAGCTTTCTAAGGAAGAATTTTCTTTTAAAGGGGTATAACTTGAAGATAAAAAATTGGAATATGGTGTTGATTCTTCAAGCACAGATTCCCAACGGGCCATCCAAAATTATAAAAAAGCCATTTAAATCAATTAAAAGCATCAATGATAATTAGGCTTTCAATTGGATGCAAACATCAAATAATAGCCCAACAAGAACAAAGGACTAAGACTCAAACATAAAAGGAAAGAAAACAAAAAAGGAAAACAAAATAGAAAAGGAAATAACTAAACTAAATAAGGAAAAAAATAAAATAGAAAATGAAAACAAAAACAAATAAGGAAAAAAAATGCAATCTACCAAAATAAAAATAAAAATACACCCTAAATTAAGACCGAGCAATCTTTCCACAATATTAATTTAACTAAATATGCCAATCCCTAGCAACAACGCCAAAAACTTGATGTGCAATTTGCTTACCGCAAGTGTACGGGTCAAGTAATAATATAGTGTTTTCGTGATTAAACGAGTGTCGTCCTCTGGATTGGTTTTCTAACAAATTAAGTACCGTGAATAATCTTGTCCAATTTTATTTAGGGAGCAAAACTTAATGATAAAGATAAATTTAAAGACAAAAAGCATAAAATAAAGGTGAAGACTCAAATGAAAAGACTCTTAGGGAATTGATTTCACCTATTGGAGTTGTGGATTAATCGCTAGAATATGTGAACATGCAAAATTTCATAAATCTAGGATAAACTATTATCATAGCTATCTCTCCCGAGCATAACTAATTCTCATACATTTAATAAACCCAATATCCCTATCTAAGTTCATTAACATGCAAGACCTTAAGTATAATCCTTTAACGGATTCTAAGACTATCTCTCATCTCCCGATCTCAAGATTATCTTAGTTATGCACAATGCGATCTAAACTAAATCCCCTCTCCCGAGCAAGACTTAGAGAAAACATCATTCAATTCATAGTCAATGAATCAAAAGCATTAAGAGTAGAATATGCATAAATGAATTCAAAACAATACATAAACAAGAAATAATCCATCAACGCCCAAAGGGCTACATCAATTCCTAAGACGATCATGCTAACTACTCATAGTCAAAGAACTACAAATAAAACTTGAAAGGAAAGCCATAAAAACAACAAGAGGTAAGGGAAAGAAAAGGAAAACTCTTGAATCTGTAGAAACCGACACGTCCCCATCATGATCTCCACGTCTTCAAGCTTGGTTCCCACTCCTTGGCCTTGCTTCAGCTCCCACAAAAGGTCTCTAGTCGAAATTAGGGCTAAAATCTAACCAAATGGACTCCCCCAATCCGAGGCACAAAAGATTGTATATATAAGAAAATTTTCGGTAGGGTCTGTTGGACTGCTCGCCGTTTTACGACTTTCACACCGCAAGCGCACGGGTCGTCACAAGTAATATAAAACGGTAGGTAATACCGAGTATCGAATCCATAGGGAGGCGAAGCGAAATTTAAGCAAGCAAAGATTCTTTGAGCACTAAAAATACTTGGGCGAAATAATATTTAGGGACCAGATCATGCAATCAAAGAAAATTAAAAATCAAAACAATTAAAGAGAATGTTTGATCAATCGATAAAAATAAAATACGGAGAAAGAGTTTTCTAATGGGAAGAGGGGTCTTGAAAATCAATTATTAGCTAAACAATTGCTACAATTGTCTTATCTCATCGCCCAACTAATTATACTCCTAGAATCTCCGTTAATAACATAGGTTCTCCTGTCGGTCTCCCCTAATTGTAATTAATTCATTTTAACAACCTAAGTGTCCTTAGCGCCATTAAAAATCATTAATTATTACACTCTGATTCATTTTAGGAATCTAAGTTTAATCAACTAATCCCGTTGTCACGACGGACAATTAAACTAGTTGCATGGATTATGATCTATCCTAACTTCTCTCCGTCGAGTTTCCATTAAGAATCAGATCAGTACACAATTGGCCAGATTGCATAAAGCATTAAGCACATCCATACAAATAATTAGGACAAAAGGGCTAGAGATAGGCAGTTATAACAACATTTAAACTCTAATTTCATTTCAAGACCCCAAATTGGGGTTTAGCTATACATAGCTAAAATATTCACAATAATTACAATGGAAAGCATAATTAAGAGCATAATAAAAAGGGAAGGAATTGACCGTTGAAGACCCCTTCCCTGACGTTTGGAGTCCCTCCGAACACTCCTTCAGCCTCCTAGAATGCTCCCCAAAATTCCCCAAAAGTTTCCCACTAAAGAAACTCTCAAAAAGGCTTGGAAGCCTTGAGAGAGGCTCCCAAAGGAGCCAAGAAAGAAAGAAAGGAATGGAAGAATATGATGATTGATGGTAAAATGAGGCACCAAGGGGCGCCTTATATAGGCTCGGAAAGGGGGTAGCGTTGCGACGCTATACAGCACAGCGTCGCGACGCTGTGACGTCATTGACTTGCCGGCGAAGAAATGAACAGCGTCGCGACGCTATCCTTACAGCGTCTCGACGCTAGGCATTTTTCAGATCTTTCAGCTACGGATTTGGGCTTCAATTTGGGCCTTTCCACATTTCTTTTTGGACCTTTTTCTTCATAGTTGACCTCTTTTGACTCCCCTTGACCCAAGCATGGAAATTGGGCTTGAATGGCTTCATTTTGGGCACTTTTTCCACAAAATCCACAACTTTGCTCCTAAAGACCAAATAACAAAATATATGAAATATTTTCAATAAAAACACAATTAAAGCACAAAAAAACCTAATAAATTGGGACTAAAATAGCGACATTTCTGCTCGCTATCACACCCCCAAACTTAAGCTTTTGCTAGTTTCGAGCAAAATAAATTCTAAAGATGCATGAAATATAATCGCTCAAGCCTCAATGATTTTGGAATTCTTAAGATAGAATGGAAAACATGCAAGTGGAATAAGCAAGCACCGCATACTCATGAAGAAATCTTAAACTAGTTTGAACTTAAGATTGATGAATAGCATGCTCAAGACTTATCTATTGATTCTTTTACTAACCTAGATTAGTCTTATGGCTTTCTCCATTTGTTTCCCCCCTACACTGGCTAAGAGCTCCTAATAGGTCGGAGTTCTTCTATCATGCAAAAAAAAAAAAAGAAACTAGGGTGCCTGTCATTTTCTTTTTCATGGGGGAGCAAAATTCACAAATATATATTTTTCTTTTTCTTTTTCTTTTGCTACTCCCCCAAACTTGCATTTTGATATCTAATGGTACTAGCTTTCACACTACGGTGCAGGGACCCTTAACCCGAATTTTATTCTTTGGTTGGCCTAACTGATCACACCGCAGGTAGCTCTTTTTACCCCTAGGCTTTTTCTTTTGTGCAAGCAAAAATTTTCTCTTTTCTTTTTCAACAGATTTTTTTTTTCTTTTCTCTCATTTTCTTTTGTTGCTTTTGCTTTTCTCTCAGCAGGCATAGCATTTTTTTCTACCTAGCTCTTTAGAACAATCAAGCATGAACTTCCTAGTATTAAAAACTAAGCCTATCGGGGTGACAACAAACTTTAAAAATCATAATAAGAATCTAGATTTTCAAAGACGTCATTAGATAAGACTATTGCATGCTTTAGACATCAAAACTAAGTATCAAAAAATTTTAAAATTTCACAATTTCTGCCGTGCTCCCAGATTCCACAACATATAAACCATTTTCTCCCAAAACTTCTAAAATCACATCCTTGGCTATCATGGCTATCTATTCATGCATCCAACAGAATTCAAATATGCTCAACACAGCGAAAGCCTAACCCCCAAACTTAAACTAAACATTGTCCCCAATGTTTTAAAAACAATAAAGCAAATAGAGGGATACTGAGACTTCCCTAAGCTAGGAGCGCTTCATCCTCTTCCTTTTGGATTCAAAAAATGGGATTTTTGGAACTTTGGGATTTGCTAAGGTGATCCTGCAAAACAAAATTGGATCACGAAGCAAAGAAAATTATTTACCGCAAAAACAACTACTTTAATTTTAATCCTTGGGTTGCCTCCCAAGCAGCGCTTTCTTTAACGTCTTTAGCTAGACGAGGCTCGGCACGCTTACGGAGGCTCGAAATAAAAGTTTTCATCATCCTCCGGGCCCTGCAAAAAATCGCACACCGAATTGCACACTGCAAACAGGGGAGAAAAAAAACTTTCCCCTGGCCCATCTTCGCTAAAGAGATTATCATAATAACATTTCAGAAAATATGCAATAGTGTCGAATCTCTTTTCTAAATCTCTATTCACAAAACAATTGTTAACAGAGTCATCAAGCGTTATGATATCAACCGGTCTGGGATCTAAAGGTGGCCTATCAATCATGCCAGTCCATTCATCAGACCCAGTATCTAAATGCTCAGAAGATTCCTCAGACTCAGAATTAAAAAATGATTCAACTAGGCTATCATATGACTCACTATCAGAATTAAAGAATTCAAGCTCTTCAGGGTCAGATTCTATACTATGCACAGATTCGAGTTCCTCTGGGTCAGATTCTATGCTATATACATCATCAGGACACGAATCAAAGTTATTAACATTGTCAGGATTCATGCACTCAGGAATATCAAGATCAGACTCAATAGATTCAGCATTATCATGATCAAACTCAAAATTATCTATCAAGTAATCCTTTTTATGCAAATCATGCTCATTCTCAATGTCAGGCAAATCAATATCATCATCAAAATCATCAATCTCAGGCAAATCCAACTCATTTTCAAAAGAAGGTAAATCATCAACTGCAGATATTTCATGCTCATAAGCAGGCAAGTCTAATTCATTTTCAAAGTCAGGCAATTCTAAATCATTCAGCTCATTCTCGAACAGAGGGTCATCTAAATATGCATTAAAATCAAAATCCCCATCATCCATAAGCACTTCTCCTAAGCCTAGGCAAAGATTATACTCTACCTCCTCATCATTGTCAGTCAAGTATTCAGGACCAATAGAAAAACAAGTATGCAGACTACATACAGACTCATCTTGGCCAAAAATACTAAACACGACTTTTTCATCATCAATGTTCAAGGTAGGCTTACCTGTATGCACACTAATTTTGGCCTTACCAGTTGCTAAGAAAGGTCTTCCTAGAATAATGGGTACCTCTCTGTCCTCCTGCATGTCGAGTACCACAAAGTCTACAGGGAAGATAAATTTATTGACCTTCACCAGCACGTCCTCCACAACACCCATCGGGTGGGTAATTGATCTATCAGCAAGCTGGAGAGTGACGTCGGTGTCCTTCATTCCTGTTAAACCAATCTTCCTGTATATAGAATAGGGCATTAAATTTATACTAGCACCTAGATCACACAAGGCCCTATTGAAAGATACTTCTCCTATGGTGCAGGGAATGGTAAAACTCCCTGGATCTTTTTGTTTAGAAGGCATCTTTCCAGAAACTATGGTACTACTACTTTCAGACAATTTAAAAACTTCTCTTTTCAAACTTTTCTTCCTAGAAAGCATTTCTTTCATGAATTTCCCATAATTAGGCATGTTATACAAAACATCTATCAAGGGAATATTCACAGACAATTTTTTAAACATTTCAAGGAATTTCTGAAACTGCTCATCTAATTTAACATTTTTAAAGCGTTGAGGAAAAGGTAACTTCCTGTAATCAAAGGTTGGACATTCGCCCCTCCGCTTGGGCGGGTTGATGTGCGAACCTTTGTCATGGTGGTTGCATGGAACCACTTCTTCCTCGTTTAGTTTCTTGTCATGTCGTTCATCTTTTTCTTTTCCTGCAAAAGAGTTAGAAAAACCACAATTCAAATTAACAGAGTTAGGAGGATGTTGGGACCTTTCAGAGGAGGCTTTTTGTGCCTCAACCCTTTCATCTTCATCCTTGCTCTTTTCTTCTTCATTCTTCTTTTCTGAACTGATCTCCAGCTTCCTACCACTTCTTAGTGTCACCATCTTGCACTGCTCTCTTGGGTTAGGTTCAGTGTCGCTTGGAAATTTCCCCTTCTAAAGGGCATTCACTGTTGAAGCTATCTGACCTATTTGAACTTCCATATTTTTCAAAGCAGTGTCGTGGTTATTGACTGCCGTCTGGAGATTGACATTTAACACTTTTTGTTCTTTGATAAACATAGCCACCATCTCCTCCAGGTTATTCTTCTTTTCAGGCGCACTGGATGATGCAAAACCTGGCGGTGGCTGCAAAACATTCTTCGTGTTTGAGTACGAGAAGTCCTCGTGATTGCGTAGACTAGGGTGGTAGAAGTTCGGTATTTGAGTAAATGGTCTGTTCCCCACGTATTGAACTTCTTCCACATCTTGACCTTCCTTCTTCGAATACGTGGAAATGGATTTGACCACCTCAGATGAAGTCAGCTTGTTCAGGGCATTGGTCAGAGATGCCATCTGTGCCTTCAATGAACTCGACTCATCTAATTCATAAATTCCAGCCTTCTTAGAAATTGCTCCTCTCTCGGTCGGCCATTGATAACTGGTTGCTGCCATTTCCTCTAACAGATCCTTGGCTTCTGTCACTGTCTTGGAAAGAAAACTTCCACCTGCTGATGTGTCTAGAACTGTCTTAGTGGAGGGATTCAATCCATTGTAAAATAACTGCACCTGGAGCCAATCCGGATATCCATGCTAGGGGCACCGCCTGAGCATCTCCTTATATCTCTCCCATGCCTCGTACAACTGCTCCTCGTCAAGTTGCCTAAACATTCCAATCTCAGTCCGGAGCTTCGTAGTTTTGGCAGACGGGAAAAATTTAGTTAGGAAAGCCTGGGCAAGCTCATCCCATGTACTAATACTGCCCGTCTCGACTGATTCGAGCCAATCCTTAGCTTTGTCTTGTAGAGAAAATGGAAATAACCTCAATCTTATAGCGTCTGTCGGAACTCCGTTCATCTTCACTGTCCCGCATATTTCCAAGAATGATCGCAGATGTGAGTGTGGATCCTCAGAAGGATGTCCCTTAAAAGAATTATCACGTGCCATCTGAATCAATCCTGTCTTTAACTCAAAATTTGTAGCTTGTATCGGGGCGTAAACAATTCCGGAATTCTCAGTGGGAAGAACTGGCTGTAGAAAGTCTCTGATCGCCTTGGGAGCTTCTTGTTGGGCCATTGCTTCTACTAATCTTTTCTCTCTACGAATGGTTCTAAGAGTCCTGTCAATTTTGAGATCTAGCGGAAACAAATTAACCACCTTGTTGCTTCGCATACAATACTCCCAATCAATCAAAAGAACCAAACAAAAATAAAATAAAATGATATGATATTCTCAAGACAATAAAAGAAAAATATTTACACCTAAATTACTATTTATCCCTTTCTTTTTGATGTCAAGAAAAATTGGTTTGCTTAAAAATCAAGCCTCCCTGGCAACGGCGCCAAAAACTTGTTGGATTGCTCGCCGTTTTACGACTTTCACACCGCAAGCGCACGGGTCGTCACAAGTAATATAAAACGGTAGGTAATACCGAGTATCGAATCCACAGGGAGGTGAAACGAAATTTAAGCAAGCAAAGATTCTTTGAGCACTAAAAATACTTGGGCGAAATAATATTTAGGGACCAGATCATGCAATCAAAGAAAATTAAAAATCAAAACAATTAAAGAGAAAGTTTGATCAATCGATAAAAATAAAATACGGAGAAAGAGTTTTCTAATGGGAAGAGGGGTCTTGAAAATCAATTATTAGCTAAACAATTGCTACAATTGTCTTATCTCATCGCCCAACTAATTATACTCCTAGAATCTCCATTAATAACATAGGTTCTCCTGTCGGTCTCCCCTAATTGTAATTAATTCATTTTAACAACCTAAGTGTCCTTAGCGCCATTAAAAATCATTAATTATTACGCTCTGATTCATTTTAGGAATCTAAGTTTAATCAACTAATCCCGTTGTCACGACGGGCAATTAAACTAGTTGCATGGATTATGATCTATCCTAACTTCTCTCCGTCGAGTTTCCATTAAGAATCAGATCAGTACACAATTGGCCAGATTGCATAAAGCATTAAGCACATCCATACAAATAATTAGGACAAAAGGGCTAGAGATAGGCAATTATAACAACATTTAAACTATAATTTCATTTCAAGACCCCAAATTGGGGTTTAGCTATACATAGCTAAAATATTCACAATAATTACAATGGAAAGCATAATTAAGAGCATAATAAAAAGGGAAGGAATTGACCGTTGAAGACCCCTTCGCTGACGTTTGGAGTCCCTCCGAACACTCCTTGAGCCTCCTAGAATGCTCCCCAAAATTCCCCAAAAGTTTCCCACTAAAGAAACTCTCAAAAAGGCTTGGAAGCCTGAGAGAGGCTCCCAAAGGAGCCAAGGAAGCAAGAAAGGAATGGAAGAATATGATGATTGATGGTAAAATGAGGCACCAAGGGGCGCCTTATATATGCTCGAAAAGGGGGTAGCATCGCGACGCTATACGGCACAGCGTCGCGATGCTGTGACGTCATCGACTTGTCGGCCAAGAAATGGACAGCGTCGCGACGCTATCCTTACAGCGTCTCGACGCTAGGCGTTTTTTAGATCTTTCAGCTACGAATTTGGGCTTCAATTTGAGCCTCTCCACATTTCTTTTTGGACCTTTTTCTTCATAGCTGACCTCTTTTGACTCCCCTTGACCCAAGCATGGAAATTGGGCTTGAATGGCTTCAATTTGGGCACTTTTATCACCAAAATCCATAATTTGCTCCTAAAGACCAATTAACAAAATACATTAAATATTTTCAATAAAAACACAATTAAAGCACAAAAAAGCCTAATAAATTGGGACTAAAATAGCGACATTTCTTCTCGCTATCAGAGTCGTGACGCTGACCCTGCCACCGCCTAAAACAGAAAAGGAAAACCAACGTCGAGACGCCCAGAAAGCAGCGTCTCGACGCTAGCTCTCGGGTTTGCCTCAAACTTAAGCCTCCAACTTTGATTCTAGTTTGTTTCTTTGACCTCTTTTCGTGCCCCGAACACTCGATTAACTTCCTTTTCTAGATTTAGCTCCAATAATTGATTCCTACAAATAGAACATTAAAATGCATAAATTTAGCCAATTTATTTCAAAGACTAACTAAAATAGATAGGGAAAAATAGTTTGTTATGCTCGCTATTAAACACCCCCAAACTTAAGCTTTTGCTAGTCCTCGAGCAAACTAAAAATCAAACATAGGTCGAAGAATAGATGCAACAAACATGACTCTCACTCCTCAAGGCTCATAAGTCAATAAACAAGCAATCAAGAGGCATGCACATAAGGCCCAATGAAGGAGACAAATCAAAAGTTTTCCAAAATTAACTTGCATATGTGAGATCTAACTTAATTATATTAGACTCTAATAGCTCGGGATTGGATTATTAAACTCTCAACTCATCTTCCCTCTACACTAGCACTAAGGATTCACTAATGAGCCAATGGAACAAATTAGTTTGTTTTCATCCATACCTAAGTGCTTTTAAATTAAAAATTGAATAAAGCAATTAAAAGTGGCACTAGCTTTCACACACCTATTGTAGGGACCCATAACCCGAGTTTAGCCCTTGGTTGGCTTAACTGTTGACAACAAGGGTAGCTCTTTTTGCCTAAAACATTATTATTCATTGCATATTGTGTACACAAGCCGACATTATTTTTTTTTCAATAGTAAAGACAGGAATGATTTTTCTTTTGTGATCATGATATGCATATGTTCTTTTCTTTCCTGTTAGGCAAGATTAAACATGCTAATTTGCAAAAGAATGAACTCTTTTGCTCCTCCCTACACCTATCGAGGTGACAACAAGGCATATGAACCTAATAATTCGCTCCTAAGCATTCAAGTCCAATTCTAACCGAGGAAAATACTCCACTAATGCAAGACATCTCCTAGAAAAAGTTTAAAAAGTCTCCCTTTTTGGGTACTCATGCTTACAACTCATCAAAAGTTTGAAAATTGACAAGAAAGTCTATCCTAGGAAATCATAATCATGCAGAAATAGCGTCAAAAAACAACCATATGCCATAATCATAATAAGCTCAAAAAACATAGCCCGAACTCAGATGCTCAAGGGCTCAACAAGCAAAGCATTCCACCCCCAAACTTAAAACATGCAATGTCCTCAATGTATAGAAACTAAAGCCTAAATAAGCATGAGAACAAGTAAAGAATGGAAGGGGTGAACAATACTGCCCTGGAATGATGATGACCTTCTCATGGATGCTGGCAAAGTCAAGAACACAAGAACACCTACAAAACAAAAACAACAAAAACATCAAAGACACAAAATCAAAAAGCGAACTAACTTGGGTTGCCTCCCATAAGCGCTTGTTTAACGTCTTTAGCTCGACGTGCTCGTGAGGACTGTCAAGGCACATAAAAATTCTCATATTTCTTTGGGCCCTTCTTCCTTGAATGAATAAAACTCACGATCGCTGGCAAGCTTACTAGTTTCTCATGGGCCCTTGAAACAAAATCATTTTTAGTATTTTTGTATAAAATAAACATAAAAGGAGAAAGATCAAAATGAAGAGACTCAAACTCTAAAACTGACTCGTGAGAATAGAAAAAAGAACAATCATATTCTACTGAGGATGGAGAAGGTAAAATAGACGAAGGCTTTTCAACCTCAATCTCTACCTCATGAACTTCCTCTAACACTACAAGCTCATTTTTTTTTCTTCCTCACAAACATGTTCTTGATCGGTGCTAACACATTCCAATTCTTCCTCACAATCTATGCAACTTACCTCTAAATGCTCAACCTTAGCAATATCGAAAGAATTAAGCTCCAAGATGGGTGCCAATTAATTAGTGGCCACATGACTCATTAGACAACCTATGGAAGTGGATCCCACCTCATTAACTTCCTTTGGGGTCTAAAGTCCTTTTATAAGTTCATCTAATTTTAGACTTTGCGCTCTAGACTCCTCAATATAATTTTGAACTAAATTTTCTAAGGAAGAATTTTCTTTTAAAGGGGTATAACTAGAAAATGAAAAATTGGAAGATGGTGTTGGTTCTTTGGGCCCAGATTCCCTAATGGACCACCCAACATTATAAAATGTCATTCAAATTAATTAAAGCATCAACGATAATTAGGCTTTCAATTAAATGCAAACACCAAATAATAGTCCAAAAAGAACAAATGACTAAGACTCAAACATAAAAGGAAAGGAAAATAAAAAAGGAAAAGATAAAATAGAAAAGGAGAACAAAAAACAAATAAGGAAAAATCAATCAAATAAGGAAAAAAAAACTAAAAACGAAAATTACAACTATGGAAACAAAAACAAAAAAGTAAAAAAAAAAAACAAATATGGAAATAAAACAAATAAGAAAAAAATGCAATCTACCTAAAAAATAAAAATACACCCTTGAAGGATTGGAATTCCATAATTCCGTAAAGCGGAAGCGTGATTGGGACCGATTCGTAATTAATTTTTGTTTAATCTAAAATACCAATACATTGGCAATAAATTTAAAACTATTCTAGATTTATATTAAGGCTAAGCATACAAAAATATTAGATCTAAATCTAATTTATATAGTAACAAGTTACTTACTCTCATTGACGACTCTGATTAAATTCACCAACTGCTTGTGAAATAATCACGAACTAGTGCGAACACCACCACTATGGCTACATCGGTATGACTCTGAGACTACTAGAGGCAGGAGACTTGTGGGAGCCTTTGGGAGAATTCTCTGAGAGTAGGAGAATGAATGGGATACCTTTCACCCCACCCCAGGGGTCCTATATATAATAAAGGCCAAGACCTTTTTCCTAATAGGAAAAGGGAGACCTTTTCCTAATAGGAAAAAGTCTCTAATTTTAATAAATAATTAATTAATTTCCCAATTAAATATCATATATTTAATCTTAGGGATTTTATTAAAATTAAAATTAATATGAATCCAATTCATATTAAATTTATTTGAACTCTTTCAAATATTTTCTTTCCTAATAGGAAAAGGTCTCTAATTTTAATAAATAAATAATTAATTCCATAATTAATTAATTTACCCAATTAAATATCATATATTTAATCTTAGGGATTTTATTAAAATTAAAATTAATATGAATCCAATTCATATTAAATTTATTTGAACTCTTTCAAATACTTTCTCTCAAGAATTAATTTTTTTTTAATTAATTCAAAAATTATATTATAAAGTTTCATAAACTTTATATTATAATGCATCAATATACATTATACGATTCCCCAAATAAATTGAACACTTTCAATTTACAATTTATACTTAATTGCCTCAAGTCTCTTTACGAGCTACTAGTGGGACCTAATGGACCTACAGATTAGAAGCTCCAACGATACGAGACTAATTGGCCAAACTCATTGACCAAGTTTAGTCAACATTCGTTAACTGTGGGTCACTCCACTAAAGACCCACAGCTGCACTCTTCTCACTATAGAATATTTCTGTGTCCACAGATATCGACCAAGCAGTAAGTCAATCCTTCACGTGTGTTCGTAACACCAGTTGGGTCAAATTACCGTTTTACCCCTGGGTTACCTCTGGTTCCTTAAGTACCACTGATTCCTCTAATGAACAAGTTGTTTAGGGTCCAACCACTAAACAGGAGTTCCTCTCAGGCTAGGAGAGGACGACGCGCCTTTGTTCAAGCCCTAGAATCAGCCCTTAAGGGAACACACATCTACTTACCCCAATAGGGGAAGGAGTGAATTCCATCTTGTACTGTTATGTTCCCAACCCCCATTCGGTCTTGCCCCTGAAATGGTAGGCTTATTGAGTCGGCGAACTGGCCACTCTCCCATACAAATCTAAGGACAGTCCCTCCTGAAAGGGGTTCATGACAGACTCAGGATTGAGATTGAGTTACCTAGGTCATCCTATTGAAATAGAAACCTAAACTAGTTAACGGCGTTACATCTAGTGGTTACTATTTCGCGGTCCGGTCTTATGCAAACTCATTGCGTAGGATACCCCCACCCGCATGTCTCCTACATGGATGCTTTGGATCATTGCATCTGTATCGAATACAAGGTGGGCCGTATCACATAGTGTCACCAGGATAAGGTACCCAGCCTTATCCCTATACTATAGACCATTTAGGTTGTTACTTAGACACTGATCCCCGTATGTCCCCACATACTAGTCCAAGTTTCATTTAAACAACCTTGGATCTTAGTTTATTGGATTTAGGGTTTATTAATGCAAACTCGATTATTCAATAACCAAATTACTGAATTACTCAAATAAAACTTTATTGAGATCGATTAATTTGTTTCATTTACTATCTACGAGTTTTAGGGCATAAAACCCAACAACCCTAAATTAAGACCGAACAATTTTTCCACATTATTAATTTAACTGAATATGCCAATCCTCGGCAACAGTGCCAAAAACTTGATGCGCAATTTGCTTACCGCAAGTGTACGGGTCAAGTAATAATATAGTGTTTTCGTGATTAAACGAGTGTCGTCCTCTGGATTGGTTTTCTAACAAATTAAGTACCATGAATAATCTTGTCCAATTTTATTTAGGGAGCAAAACTTAATGATAAAGATAAATTTAAAGACAAAAAGCATAAAATAAAGGTGAAGACTCAAATGAAAAGACTCTTAGGGAATTGATTTCACCTATTAGAGTTGTGGATTAATCGCTAGAATATGTGAACATGCAAATATTCATAAATCTAGGATAAACTATTATCATAGCTATCTCTCCCGAGCATAACTAATTCTCATACATGTAATAAACCCAATATCCCTATCTAAGTTCATTAACATGCAAGACCTTAAGTATAATCCTTTAACGATTTCTAAGACTATCTATCATCTCCCGATCTCAAGATTATCTTAGTTATGCACAACGCGATCTAAACTAAATCCCCTCTCCCGAGCAAGACTTAGAGAAAACATCATTCAATTCATAGCCAATGAATCAAAAGCATTAAGAGTAGAATATGCATAAATGAATTCAAAACAATACATAAACAAGAAATAATCCATCAACGCCCAAAGGGCTACATCAATTCCTAAGACGATCAAGCTAACTACTCATAGTCAAAGAACTACAAATAAAACTTGAAAGGAAAGTCATAAAAACAACAGGAGGCAAGGGAAAGAAAAGGAAAACTTTTGAAGCCGTAGAAACCGACACGTCCCCATCAAGATCTCCACGTCTTCAAGCTTGGTTTCCACTCCTTGGCCTTGCTTCAGCTCCCACAGAAGGTCTCTAGTCGAAATTAGGGCTAAAATCTAACCAAATGGACTCCCCCAATCCGTAGCACAAAAGATTGTATATATAAGAAAATTGTCGGTAGTGTCGCAACACTGTCCCTGCCACCGCCAAAAACAGAAAAGGAAAACCAGCATCGAGACGCCAAGAAAGCAGCGTCCCGACGCTAGCTCTCGGGTTTGCCTCAAACTTAAGCCTCCAGCTTTGATTCTAGTTCGTTTCTTTGGTCTCTTTTCATGTCCCAAACACCCGATTAACTCCCTTTTCTCGATTTAGCTCCAATAATTGATTCCTACAAATAGAACATTAAAATGCATAAATTTAGCAAATTTATTTCGAAGACTAACTAAAATAGATAGGGAAAAATAGCTTGATATGCTCGCTATCATTGAAATAAAGGTGATGCACAATTTGCTTACCGCAAGTGTACGGGTCAAGTAATAATATAGTGTTTTCGTGATTAAACAAGTGTCGTCCTCTGAATTGGTTTTCTAGCAAATTAAGTACTGTGAATAATCTTGTACAATTTTATTTAGGGAGCAAAACTTAATGTAAAAGATAGATGTAAAGACAAAAAGCATAAAAATAAAAGGTGGAGACTCAAATGGATAGACTCTTAGGGAATTGATTGAGGATTAATTAGTGGAATGAATTTAGTGTGCAATTATTTTACAAGCCAAGGAAACTTTTATCACAATTATCTCTCCCGAGCATAATTGATTCTCATGCATACAATAAACCCAATATCCCTATCTAAGTTTATTAGCATGCAAGACATTATTTGGTTTAGTCCTTGTTACACTTCTAGAGTAATTCTAAATCCCGTCACAAACTTAGAAATTCTATTTTAGTCATGCAATTAGTAAAGTAAGTCTTAGGCTAAATCCTCTCTCCCGAGTTAGATTCAACACTTAAATCATTCAATTAGTGATCAAGTAATTGAAAGCATTTAATCATAATTGCATAAATAAAATAAAAGCACATTCATACCCAAAAATCAATCCAACAAACTAAAACAACTACATCAATCCCTAAGACAAACAACTAGCAATTCATAGTATTGAAACTACAAACACTAATTGAAAGAAAAGCCATAAAAACAACAAGAGGTAAGGGAAAGAAAAGGAAAACTCTTGAATCCGTTGAAACCGATACGTCCCCATCACGATCTCCACATCTTCAAGCTTGGTTCCCACTCCTTGGCCTTGCTTCAGCTCCCACAGAAGGTCTCTAGTCGAAATTAGGGCTAAAATCTAACCAAATGAACTCCCCTAATCCGTAGCACAAAAGATTGTATATATAGGAAAATTGTCGGTAGCGTCGCAACGCTGTCCCTGCCACCGCCAAAAACAGAATAGGAAAACCAGCATCGAGACGCCCAGAAAGCATCGTCTCGACGCTAGCTCTTGGGTTTGCCTCAAACTTAAGCCTCCAACTTTGATTCTTTTTGTTTCTTTTGCTCTTCTTTTGGTCCCGAGCACCCGATCAACTTCCTAATTCAACATTTCCTCCAAAAAATCATTTCCTACAAAATAAACATTAAAGTGTATTAAAATGGCCAAAATTACTCAAAGACTAACTATAATACATCGGGAAACATAGCTCACTATGCGCACTATCAGGCGTCCTATGCAATGAGTTTTCATAGAGATTGAACCAGGAGATAAGTCACTTTCGCTTTATAACACTGTTTACTGTTGAAACTGTACATCTCATATGATGACCTAGGTAACTCGATCTTAATCCTGAGCTAACTATGAACTACTGTTTATTTAGGATTGTCCTTTGATTTACATGGGTGAGAGTGGCCAATCATCGCTGACTCAATAAGCCTACCATTTTGGGGATGAGACTGAATAGATAACTAGGGACATAGCTTTGCAAGACGGAATTCACTGCTACCCATTTTTGGGTTAGTAAGAAGGTTGTTCCCTTAAGTACTGACTCCGAGTCTTGGACAAGGGGCCCCACCCTCTCATAACCTTGAGAGGGACTTGGTTCAGTGATTGTATCACGAACTAATTGTTCATTAGAGGATCAGTGAAACTTAAGGAACAAGATGTAACTATAGGGATAAAACGGACTTCTGACCCAGCTCTAGTTATGAACAACCGATGAAGGGTCAACTTACTAATCATGGTTATATCAAGTGGACAAGAAATATATCTACAGTGAGGGGAGTGCAGCTACGAGATATAATGAAGTGTCCCGGAAGCTAACGAACGTTGAATAACTAGATTAATGAGTTTAACCAGTTATACTGGTATCGTTGGAACTCATGATCTGTAGGTCCATTAAGTCCCTCTACTAGCTCAATAGGAACAAAAATTGGAACAATATGATAGGTTAATATTTAAAACGTTCAAATTTGGAATAGGATACAAAAGTCGGTTATATACGATATTTAACGACATATTGGTTTAATTTCGAATTAAACTTAAAATGAGAGTTGGTTGTATTTAAATATGATTTAAATATTAAATACGTGAATAAGGATTCATGTTCGAGAAATTTCGTTTGAAGAAAAGCCGGAATTGAGCAAATAATATTAATTTAATATAAGATATTAAATTAATTAATTTTATTATTATTTTAATTAAATAAGATTTTATTTAAATTAAAATAAAATCAAAATCAAAATCAGAAAGTGGGAAATTTCAAATTATTTAAATTAAAAACAAAAATTAGAATTTTTGAATTTTGGAAATTAAAAAATGCCTAATTTTTTGAAGTGGTGGGTTTTGACTAACCCATGAGCTTAAGCCCTTCTTGAGACACCTAATTAAGCACCAAATTAGTGTCAATATTGGCTGAATCCTTTTGCATGTTTTCTTCTATATATACATGCTTGAAAGGTGAAGAAATTAACGTTCATATGTATTGAAATGCTGCTGAAATTCTCCCAAACTCTCACAACACTCAAACCCATGTTTGAAGCTTGAACTTCAAGCTTTCCTTTCCAATTCCTATCAATTATGGATCCCACAATCCGTTCCAAGGTCTGAGGATAGTAGAGAAGATCCAAGTGGTTGTCCAAGATCCATTGGTGTGAAGATTAAAGCCTCAGATTACACGAATTGGGAGCTACAAGAGGTAGGTGCATCTTTGCTTTGTTTGTCCTCATATGAACAACATGTCTTCTTGGATCAAATTGATGAAATTGTGTGCCTAAGATCCAAAATTGCTTCCACATGTTTGATATTAACTCCTTCAATACCCATTGGTTTTGGACCTTAAATCGTTTTCGACTCATGACTCACGCGGTTTCGGTGTGATTTTTTTGTCTCTAGCGGCCTTGCATACGCGAGCAACATTCTGTCTAGCGTGTTCAGTGTTTTTCTAGCCTTCCATTTGGCTTCAATATGCGATTTCTATTTCTCTTCAACAAAATTTCGGTAAGTTTGGTAATAACCCATACTTATTCAGACTTGAATTTGGATTACCCACTCTCTAAAGGTGCCAGTTTCAGGTTACCGAATTCTTATAGCTTTCAATTTGTAGGATCAAACTCTCTTGAGTGCTAATCAACGAGATTTTAGACTTAAAGCGGGCTTTAAACGATTACCCACATCCTGAACAACCTCGGAATTGAATGCCCATAGGCTAGGAGGGTCAGATTACCGATTTCGAGCTCCTATGATCTCTAGACAGCACGTGTTCAGGACCATTTATGGGTTGAACGGTAAATTCCAGCACCCTCTATTTTCTCTATTAAGTCTTTTAAGTGCTTTAAATCAATTCCTAACCCTTAGAAGTCATTGTTTATAGTTTGGGCTCTTTAGGCTCTTCTTGTTGGCTCTGTTGGTCTTTTATGATCTCTTAGGAGTAGTTAATAGGTTAGTAGTTCTGAACTGATGGAGTCTGTTTGATTGCATGATGCACGATGTATGTTTACTCGCTTCATAATTTTTTTTCGTTGCTTCCATGTATACATATGTATATTTTGAAACATATGAGTTGTTGTGATGATTGGTTGTTAAACATGCTGGTTTTATTGTAAAATCATGAGTTAAACATGAGTCGAGAGCATGTTGTTGTATGTATATGCTTGGTGGGCATAGTACATGAGTCTAGAAGCATGTTGCGAGGCAAATGCATTCTATATAGATGTGAGAAAAGATGTCAGGGGCCTAAATGTGAAAGAAAGGAAAGATGAGTTATGTAGAATTTTCCTACTGCAAGTGTACGGGTCAAGTAATCATATAGTGATTTAGAATCGAATGTCGTCTGGATTGTAGGAGTTTACATAACTCGTGCGGAAGCGATTGACGATCTTGGGCGTTTAATTTCATTAATTTCTCTAATTAAAAGCATGTAATTAAACCCAAAAACAGAGGAATGAATAAATACCTCTTGGAGCTCGATTCCTTGAATTTCCATGGACGATTCTTCACACGAACACATTGTGGACTACCACCGAGATCATCCCCGCTATTCTCCGGCCATAGAACTAGCTTGTGGGAGCCATTTGTGATGAATTAGGGAAGAATAAAGTATTAAACACTCAAGAAAACTCAAGCAAAATTAGAGAGAAAAATTGTGGTTCTTGAGAGAGAAATTTGCATTCTATAATTTTCATGTCAAACTTCAGCCAACTCCATCCACTCAATGAAGAAGAAGAAGAAAGCTATATATACATGGAGGCAAGACATAGTGGAATTGACATTGTCATGAAAATGGGTGTCATTCTCTAGAATTTTGTATGACAATTAAAATGAAATTAACAACTTAATTTCATAAATTAATTTCAAAATTAATTTTAAACAAACTTAATTAATATAAATAGTTTAAAATTAATTTTAAATAATTAATTAAACATTTTAATTAATTACAATTATTTAATTTAATATCAAATACTAATATAAATAATTGTCCAACTCCAAACTCTCTCAAATAACCCGGAATATGAATCCCTATTCATATATACAAACCGAAATATGTATATGTACATATTTGCAATATATAAATCATTTTTAAATAATTTGAAGTCTCTTTATAATTTAATTCATAATTAAATTATAATGAGTTAAGTATATCACATACAATTAACGCATATTCCCTAAATCGAATTTGAACGTTTTCAAATTCTTTCATCACTTTGTTCTAAGGTTAATTCCGTACGAGCTACCAGGGGGACCTAATGGACCTACAGATCATGGGCTCCAACGATCCGAGATTAACTTGTCTAAACTCTTTAGGCTAGTTAACCAACATTCGTTAACTAACGAGACACTCCACTATAGCCCATAGTTGCACTCCCCTCACTGTAGATATATTTCTGTCCACCCAATACAACCATAATTAGTAAGTCGACCCTTCACAGGTTGTTCGTAATTACAGCAGGTCAAAAGTCTGTTTTACCCCTGAAGTTACATCTTGCTCTTTAAGTACCACTGATCCTATAACGAACAATTTGTTTATGGTCCAACCATTAAACAGAAAATCCTCTCATGCCAGGAGAGAATCGGCGCGCCTTTGTTCAAGACCTGGAGTCAGCACTTAAGGGAACAACCTCTACTATCCCTACACGCGGGTAGGAGTGAATTTCGTCTTGCAAGACTATGTCTCCAGCTATCTACCCGGTCTTATCCCCAAAATGGTAGGCTTATTGAGTCGGCGATGTTGGGCCACTCTCACCCATGCAAATCAAAGGATAATCCCGAATAAACTGGAGTTCATAGTTAGCTCAAGATTAAGATCGAGTTACCTAGGTCAGTGCATGAAATAGTCAGTTTCACAATAAACGGTGTTATAAAGGAAAGTGACTTATTTCTCGTTCCTAGTCTTATGCAAACTCTTTGTATATGACGCCCCCACTCGCATGTCGTTACATGAACGATTCAGGATCACATCGTTTGTAATAAATACAAAGCGGGCCGCGTCACATAGTGTCCCCAGGATAAGGCACCCAACCTCTATCCCTATACTATAGACCATTTTGGCTATCACTTGAACTTGATCCACTTTTATGTCTTACACATAAAGTTCAAGTGTTCATTATATAGCCATGGGTTCTAGTTTATTGGATTTGGGTTAATTAATGCATAATTAAACAACCATTCAATAACTACTTATTGAATAATCTCAATAACGCTTTATCATTAATTTTGTTACATTTACTATCCACGAGTTTTAGGACATAAAACCCAACATGGATTGGTTTTCTAATTGGATAAATTATTGTGAATAGTTTTGGTCGATTTTATCTAGGGAACAAAACGCGATGTAAACGATGAATTAAGAAAGCTAAACAAGATGGAAATTCAAATGGAATAAAACACTAAGGGAATTGACTTCACCTATTGTATTTATGAATTAATTATGTGAATGTACAACATGTAATGCTTCATAAATCAATAATTAACAATAATTATATTTATCTCTCTTGAGCATAAATAATTCTCAAGCACGCTATGAACTCAATATCCCTATCTAAATTAATTAACTTGCAAGGCCTAAATTCTAATCCTTTTGAAGAATTCTAAGACTATCCTAAATCTTCCGATCTTAGGACTATTCTAGTTATGCAATTCAAGATCTAAACTAAACCCCCTCTCTCGAGCAAGGTTTAGAGAACACATCCAATAATTCATGGCTAGTAAATTAAAGGCATTGAGCATAAAAATTGCATAAATGAAAGCAAGGTCAAGAAAATTCACAAATTAATCCATACAACTCCAACAAGCTACATAAATCCCTAAGTTACAAGCCTAGCTACTCATGATATCCTTGTTACAATCTAAGTTTGCTAGAAAAGCCATAAAAACTAACTAGAGATAAAGTAAAGAGAAGGAAAAACTCGACTGCGTCGAAAATCGCACGTCCCTGTCACGATCTCCACACGTTCTCGCTTGATTCCCGCTTCTTCACCTTACTTCTGAGGATTTGGAATTCCCTAATTCCGATAAAGCGGAAGCGAATTGGGACTGTTATAAGTTAATTTTGTTTCCACCAAAATACCAATACATTGACAAAATTTAGAAAACTATTCTAAATCAATTATTAAGGCTAAGCATACAACCTTAGAACTAATTCTAAAGGGGAGAAGCAAACATACCGTCGTTGTCGTCTCTGAAATATCAAAAACGCCTTTCTTGATTTCGTAGGGACCAAGCGTCAACAATTGGGACACCACCAATTGATCTTCCCCGCTATGACTCTGAGATTAGGAACGTAGTTGTGGGACTACCTAATCTTGAATAGGAAAAACTCTAGAGAGAAAATTCTCCCTAGAGTTCTTGGGTTGAGAGAATATGAGAGGGAGACTAAAGAGAATGCAAGAATGCATTCTTGTGGCCTTATGTTGTAGTACCTAAACCCTAGGTTTAGTGTTCTCTTTATAGGAGAAAGGCCATGAATAAAATATTCATTTAAAATCAATTATTTCCATAACTGATTTAATCTTTTCCATAATTAATCAATTTCATAATCAATCAATTCCATGATTGATTAATCTTTTCCATAAATGATTGATCACTTCCATAAGTGATTAAATCATTTTCATAAATGATTAATTACTTCCATAAGTGATTAATCATTTCCATAATTGATTACTTTAATTAATCACCAATTAAATATCATATATTTAATTTCAGACCTTCTATTAGTTAATTAATTAATTACCCAATTAAATATCATATATTTAATTTCAGGCCTTCAATTAATTAATTCTATAATCTGAATCAAATTAAAATGTGAACTCCTTTAAATTCTCTTATATCCTATAAATTTAATATGAATCAAATTCATATTAATATTTGAACTTCTTCAAATATTTATTTATCTCATAATAATAAAGTTTAATTTCAAATTAGACTTTATATTTTAATGTATCACTATACATTATATTAATTTGTATCTCATACAATTAACTTAATTCCCAATATGAATTTGAACTATTCAAATTCTCTCAAGATATAATTGTTCCTAATTACTCTTTACGAGCTAGCAAGGGGACCTAATGGACCTACAGACCAGAAGCTCCAATGATATGAGGTTAACTGATTAAACTCATTAATCACGTTAACCAATATTCATTAACTGTGGGTCATTCCACTAAAGACCCACAACTGAACTCTTCTCACTGTAGAACGTTTTTGTGTCCACGAATATAGACCTATATCGGTAAGTCAATCCTTCACGAGTGTCCGTAATCACAGCTGGGTCAAATTACCGTTTTACCCTTGTGTTACATTTGTCTCCTTAAGTACCAGTGCTCCTCTAATGAACAACCTGTTTATTGTCCAACCAATAAACAGAAAGTCCCTCTCGTGCCAGTGAGAGGGCGAGATCCCTTTGCTCAAGTTCCAGAGTCACCACTTAAGGGAACACTCATCTACTTCTCCTAGAAGTGGGAAGGAGTGAATTTCTTCTTGTGTTGTCATGTCCCCAGCCTCCCACTCGGTCTTGTCCCCAAAAAGGAAGGCATATTGAGTCGGCGTATTGGCCACTCTCACCCATGCTAATCAAAGGACAATACCTCATGAGAAATTCATGACACATTCAGGATTAAGACTGAGTTACCTACGTCATCCTATTGAAACAGTAACCTAACTAGTTAACGGTGTTATATCTAGTGGTTTACCATTTCATGGTCCGGTCTTATGCAAACTCATTGCATAGTATACCCCCGCTCGCATGTCTACTACATGGACTCTTTGGATTAATATGTCTGTATCAAATACAAAGCGGGTCGTATCACATAGTGTTACCAAAATAAAGTACCCAACCTTATCCTTGTACTATAGACCTTTTAGGTTGTTACTTGAACATCGATCCCCGTATGTCCCCACATACTAGTTCAAGTTACATACAAACAACCTTGGATCTTAGTTTATTGAATTTGGGTCAAATTGTGCAATATTTAACAATAACACTTTATTGTAGAAACTCAATAACACTTTATTGAAATAAGTATACAATTTGTTTACATTCACTATCTACGAGTTTTAGGGCATAAAACTGGTGCGTCGTCGGTTGAATGGATGGATGTGAGATAAGATGGTAAATAATAATAAAGGTAAATTCAGCCAACCCTAGTGCAAGTATACACTGTCGCACGTAGTAATAAAAAAACCTTAGAAGTATTCCAAAGGTATCGATCCCACGAGGACTAACTGGAAATTCAGATTTGAAGAAGAAACTGCTCAACTTGATTGCTTAAAGAATAGGTAACCAAAGAAATAAGATTGATGATTGATTTTTAGAAAAGTAGATAAAACAAGCAAATGAATAAAAGAATAACAATAAAATAAAACGAGGTATTCAACATGGATTCATCCCAAAGACAATAACCTTAATCATGGATTATTTAATCTTAAGCCTGTTTAATGCATTGGGTCAGATTTAACTTTTATTTGGCCTTGCTCCCAAGAACCGTTAGAAGACTAAGCGAGTACCGTTATGCACATTTCTGTGACTCGACTCCGACATAGATAATTCACGAATGCAATCTATAACCCTATAGTCGATATAGGGTGCCTTAGGCAGCTTGCCCTATACCGTCGAACAATCTCTTTCGAGCTTTTTCTCCTATACCACCTTTATGAAAACCAATATCGTTTCTCCCTCTCGAGATGAAACTCACATAGCATGCAAAGTCTAAGTGATCAAGTTAAACTCAGCAAGATTAGAGTGATAATCAATAAAGAATGACATGTATTGAACAAAACTTAAGCAAATAAAACACTTTCAAGCTAT
This sequence comes from Luffa aegyptiaca, assembly GCA_017139565.1. Classification (NCBI taxonomy): domain Eukaryota; kingdom Viridiplantae; phylum Streptophyta; class Magnoliopsida; order Cucurbitales; family Cucurbitaceae; genus Luffa; species Luffa aegyptiaca. The sequence goes on from CM029397.1 coordinate 10,501,351, forward strand.
TGAACCATAAGGGAATTCACCATATTGAACCCCTCAACGGAATTTAACTACTCATGGTGAGATAAAATGCAAATGAATACATTTTCATTGAAAATAAGATGTAAAGAATACAAATAAATGAAAAGTATCAAGAGCTGGAAATAAAGAAAGTAGCCAAATACTTTGGGTTTTCTATTTATCCAAAACTTCTAGAGTTCGCTTAGACACTCCACTCTCTCGCTTTTACAAAGTGGGAATGGGTGAAAATCCCTACAAACCCTAAGTTTTGATGTCAAACTAAGGTTAGAATTTAGTCATCTAAGAAGGACCTCGGGCATCCTTACCCATAGGCGTCAACTAGGGTTCTGTCACCACCCTCTTCTTCCAAATGAGTTCTGCTTGAATTTGACTTTGAATCTCGAGCTTATATAGTGTGGGAAATGGTTGAGGAGCTGCGAAATAGGTGCTGGAAGGTAGCCCAGTCAGTTTCGAGGTCAAAACAGTCGGTTAGGTGCGAAGAAGTCTCGTCAACAACGACCTACGGACGACTCGGAACTGCCTCTGTTTTTCCAGAAATGCAGTCGCATTTCATATTGGTCTTCCAAGAAATGCGGTCGCATTTCTGGGCAGAATCCAGCTTTTCCTCTATTTTCCTGCACAGGAATAAACTTAGTCGAATTCTCTTAAAATTAAGTCTTTTTAAGCACAAATGAGCATATTTTGACAAAAGTGAATCTCAACACCCTAACTTATCAACTTTAACATATTTTGAGCTCGGGAATAGTGAAATTGATCTAAACATGCAATATTTGACAAGAAATGAGCTAAATATAAGGATAAAATAGGTATATTTTTTACCCTTATCAAAAACCTAACAACTTCAGCTCCACAGAAGGTCTCCAATCGTTTTAGGACTAAAATTACACAAAATGACTCCTCTTGGCCGTAGCAAATCACTTTCCTTTTATAGAGATTTTGTCGATAGCATCGAGACACTAGGGGCAGCGTCTCGACGCTGTCCCTTTTACTGCCATATTAAGTTTAGGAAAGTTGGCAGCGTCGAGATGTTTTAGGGCAGAGTCGAGACTCTGCCCTCTTGGGTTTCCAGCTTTGTGCAACCTCAATTTTTATTCTTTTTTCGTTTCTCTTGCCTTTCTTTAGATCTCGAACGCACGATCAACTCCAGTTTCTCCAATTTAACCTCAATATTCAATCCCTACAAAAATAGCATAAAAGTGTATGCTTTTGGCCAATTTATTCTTGAAGTAGTTATACAGTTACTGCTGAAACCAATTTAGTTTCTCAAACAGTTCTATAAATACACTGTAAATACTGTATCTGTAGAGTACAAAAATCAGAAAGAGAGAGTGAGGTTTCATTCCTGAGTGCTGTGTAAAATTCTCCAAGATTTTCTCTCTAGTAAAGCTGCTCCTTACAGTGGATGTAGGCCACATTGGCTGAACCACTTAAACTTTGTGTTCTTTCTACTTTACCTTCTTCTACCTTAATTCTTTATCTGGAAATACTCCGTCATTGTTTTTCTCTGCGCGTTTGCTTTCTTTCTTTGATTGATTCCTTAAACTCCGATTCTTTCCGCTGCGTGTGTGGGTAAAAGTTACTTTGTGTTTAGTAACGTGTCTAAAACCACAACAATTCTCAAAGGCTAACTAAAATTAACCGAGAAAAATAGCTCGCTATGCACCCTGTCTATGGGTGAATGTTAGTGCACCTCAAGTACAAATGTCGAGGGGTGGCATGCCACCATTGGTTTAAAGAGGAGCATCAAGGCCTTGGGTACAAATAGTCAAGGGTCGGGGTGATGAGTCTAGAAAGCAAGTATTGGGACGCATGCAGAAGGGCCAATATGTTGGTAAGTCATCGGTGACCCTTGGGTACAAATGGGCAAGAGGCGATGCACAATTCGAGGTCTTGGGTAGAAGTGGTTAAGGGTCGAACGTCGAGCTCCGTAGAAAGCATTGTTGCCCTGGGTTCAAATGGTCAGGGGACAGTGCAGCTCGAAGGGTCAGTCTTGGAGAGCTTTGTGAGGGCTAAACATGAGTGTTGAATGAGCTCGTGGAGTATGAGTGGTTAGTGAGTTGCATAGAGAGATGCATGGGTTATGACTTAGGAGAGTCATTCATTTTACTAGCTTTTTGAGCATGTTGTTGTGTTTATCGCTTAAAGAAGCATGTTGTTGCTTGGTTGTTGCTTGATGGTTTCTCAGGTAGCTAGGGGCTGCTTACGACCAGTACCATGGTTGTACTGACCCCCTCCCCTCTTTCTTCCCCCCAACTACCAAATTGTGTAGGTTATGAGGACTGCCTTGACCATGGTGATGTAGAGGAGGTGCATGAGGAGAGACCATAGTTTTATTCCTTCTAAAGTTGTAAGTAGATGTGCTTAGTTGAGTTGTTTTAGAAGTTGAGTTTTTAGTTGCGAAAACTTTGTTTACTTGATTAATGATATTTCGAGACCTGACTCACTTGTTTCTGTGGAGTTCTGTTGTCTTGTAGCAAGGCGTGTGGTATAGAAATGTTATATAAGTGTTATTCTTGTGTTAGCGGGTCTTTGAAAATTTTTTGTTTAGTCTGATGTATGTTGTTATGCTGCCGAAATTTTTTGAGCTCTCGGTTAGTTTTGTCATAAGAGTTAGTAATGTCGCTAAGTTAGTTGTTAATTAAGACAATTTGATTTTTTATGTAAAGGCACATGAAAATGTAAAAAATTTAATTAAAAAAACAGTTTCATTTAGAAAAACTGAAAGGAGTTTATTCATGCACGAGTGGTGGTGAACTCATTCTAACCGTTTTTAATCAAGAAAGAAAAAAAAAAGAAAAGGAAATTATAAATGAAAACTAAAATTTTGGATAAATTAGACGTTCTAATAAAAGCCAGGGTTAATATGTTTCAAAAAAAAAAAAAAAAAAAAAGCCAGGGTTAATATTGTCCCCTAAATAGAGGTGAGACGTTATAAGCAATTAAGACAGTTTGATTTTTTATTTAAAGGCACATGAATATGTAAAGATTTTAATTAAAAAAAACAGTTTCATTTACAAAAATTGAAAGGTGTTTATTCATGCACAGAGATGATGATGGTGAACATTAAAGGTAAAGAATTTAATTATAATAATGATAATAGAAACAATTTATTTTAAATTTTAAAAAACTGAGAGGACAATTTTATTCATACGTTGGGGTGGTGGACAAATTCCAAACTTTGGTTTTTAATTATGAAAGAGAAAAAAAGGAAATTATAAATGAGAACTAATATGGTTGCTAAATTAGACATTCTATTAAAAAGCAGGGTTAATATTGTCCAAATGAAAAAAGTTTTTTCCTCATTTATAGATAGATTATTATTATTATTAAAGATTATAGATTATAGACAATATAAAATAACCTTAAAAAATAATAATACTTGTTTTATCTACTAAACTATGTTCAAATTGACAAGACAATTAATACATTTATACTTAAACTCCTAAATGTATATTCATATTATCACTGTATCAATATAGTCGAGAAAGCTATAGTCATTGTATCAATGTAATATTTGTTTTCTCCATCCTTGACATATACAGTTAATTTTTGTTAATTTGTTTTGAGATAAAAAAAAAAAAAAGAAAAAAAAAACCAACAAACAAAACCCATTGTAGTTATAACACAGCTCACACATAAAAAGGTTGAAACTCTCTTCAATTCTCTACCCTCCCTAGCAATTTCCTTGTATGATTAAATCTCTTCCAATGGCAACTTCCCCATCTCCTCCATCAATTTCCTTTATAGTTAGAAACAAAAAGAAAAAAAAAAACACAATTCCTCTAAATTTCATATATATATATTTAAATTACCCATTTCATTAAGGACACAATAGTGGAAAGGCAAAAAAAAAAAAATAAAATAAAATAAAATGGCGAATTCCAATCTTGTTTTTCTCTGTTGTCTTGTTTTCTTCAGTGTCATTCCTTCGAATGCAGATTTCGCACCATCGAACGACGTCGCATCGAGCATCTGTCCAAAAACCAGAAACGTATCTTTATGCTGGAGTTTGTTGAAACCCATGGGCAACACAGACGCTCAAAAGGTGGCAAATTACACCTTTAGCCTTGCCCATACGAGAGCCGGTGAATGTCTCAATCACGCGCGGCGGCTACAGGCGGCGGAAACGGCGAATCCAGATCTTGAAGAACAATATGCACTGTGCGTAGGGGAGTTGGAGTTTGTGGTGACAGACATAGAAGATGCCAAAGAAGCATTGGCTATTGGGGCTGATATTCACCTCCTACACGATGCTGCCGACGCCGAGGGCTCCGTTGAAAAATGTCTAAAAACCTCCAAACATCCGCCTCTGGAGTCGTCGGACTTGTCGAACAAGGCCAAGAATCTAGGAGATATTTGGGACATTGTCGTTCAGGTGTCCGCTCTTATCACAGAGATGATTACTAAATTTGTCTAAACCTAAATGCTCACATTTTGTCTGTAAGATTTGTAACAGACTTTTGTACTCGTATATCATTGTGGACGAAAATTTTCTCTTTTAAAGCATGGGTTAAATAAATATGTTTCATTTTCTAATATTTTGCTTTCTTAAAAAAAAAAAAAAAATCTATTGTCTAAAAGGTTGCAATTTGGTCTTTGTACATTTCAACCTCTTCCAATTACATGGATCCTAAAGTATGAGAATGTTTCATGTTTCATTGAATAATGATAAATTTATATCATCTAATACTTAATGAATTGTTAAAAATTTAATTGCCTAAAAAAATGTTAAAAATTTAAGAAAAAAAATTAGGGAAAAATTCATTTTTAACCCTAAACTTTAGGGGTTGTATCAATTTTAACCCTGAACTTTCAATTTCATCAAATTGAACCCTAAACTTAACAAGTTGTATCAATTTTAACCCTGAACTTTCAATTTCATCAAATTGAACCTCAAACTTATCAAATCGTATCGATTTTAACCCTAAACTTGCATAAGTGTTACAATGTATACCTTTGGTTAACTTTTTTTTGAACCATCGTACGTAATTGATTATTTCTTTTTTTTTTTTTTTTCTTAATTCACATTGCATCTGAATTGGTTTCTTATAAATAAAATATTGAAGAAACTTTATTTTAGAAGACTTTTTCTCGTTGTTGAGGATTTTATGAGAGTTTTTTTTGCTGCTATTTAAGATTACGAAAACAAAGAAATTTTTTAGGTTTTTTATCTTCAAATATTCGCTGGTTTTTTGTTGCTAAGAACTTTGTGGGATTTTTTTCCTTCTTTTAATGTTTTTTTTCTTGCTAATTAGAATAATGTACAAATCTAGGAAACGAAAATAAAGAAATTTCGAGTTTTTTATTTCTCATATTTGCTAGATTTTTCTTGTTGCCAATAACTCTGTGACTTTTTTTTTTTATGATAATGAGATGAATTGTCTGAGATATTTGATTTCTTAAGGAGTTTTTCCAACAAATTTCTTACAAAACACTAACTTAGATGCAATGTGAATTAAAAAAAATAAAAGGAAATTTTCAATTACATATTTTAATAGCAATTCAAATGAAAAGTTGACAAAATGTCTACATTGCAACATTTATGCAAGTTGGAGGTTCAAATTGATACAATTTGTTAAGTTTGAGGTTCAATTTGCTAAAATTGAAAGTTTAGGGTTAAAATTGCTACAACCTTCAAAGTTCAAGGGTCAAAATTGATTTTTTCCCAAAAAATTAAATCATCTAATGATTTATTTTTTTTAAAAAATCATCTAAAAGAAAAGCTCTTCAAGTTTCAACTTTCTTAAATCGCAACGTCACAAAAAAAAAAAAAAAAAAAAAAAAAAAAAAAAAAAAAAAAAAAAAAAAACCTTCTTAAATAGGGTAATCCTTCCTCTAAATTCTCTTGATCTATTAATTACCCTGTCATATAAGATTATCACCAACCAGTTTGAAAATACACCTATAATAATAAGGTGTAATTGAAAATTTTATTTATTTTATTGAATGTAATATAAATAATCAATATAAATAATATATATATATATATTAAAAAAAAGTATTTCTGAAAATTTCATTTTTTTTAGACATTTGAAAAAACATTTTTAGACCATAATACCTTTTCAAAATTTAGTTAATTATATCACTCAAAATTGGATTGGTTTTCCATATCTCCTGATTTATTAAGTACCCGGTCATATAATTAGTGATCTCCTCCAATTGTTATGTGTTTTTCAACATTATGATTTGTGAATGGGTGAGTATGCAAATGATATAACATATTTTTCAACTGGTATAAAGTTGTACTGATAACCACGAGGTCTGTGGTTCAAATCCCCCATCCCATATTGTCAAAAACACATTTTTCTTGTTTAATTACATTTTATATGATTTAAGTTAATTATGTAGAATGCATATTGCATCCAAGAGTTTTTTTAATATTCTAAACCACAATTGAGATGGAGGGTGATTATCTATTTGATTAAAAAATAAACTGTTGTTAATTAAAATCGTAGGCATCCAATGAAATATTTTTATTATATGGTTGTTACTAAATTAACTATTAAATAAATAATTTAATAAATTTAAAATTCATTTTCTTTCTTTAAAAAAAAATCCATTTTCATTCAAACCTAAAATTTATCACTGTGATTCTCAAATATTTGTGTACAGTTGTTTTTCAATTAACTTTTTGAAAAATAATTTAGTAATTTAAAAATCGATTCTCTTTTAAAGAAAATAATTTCATTAAAACTTTATTGAAATTATCATGATTTTCAAATAATTTAGTAATGGGTAAAATACCCTTTTGGTCCCTCATGTTTCGGGTTCGTTTCCAATAGGTCCCTAGGTTTCAAAATCGGACAATCAAGTCCCTACTGTTTTGAAAATAGTTCTATTGAGTCCCTCCACCGTTAATTTTCTTAACGGCGCTGACGTGACAATTAACGGTGCTGACGTGGCAACTTTTAAAAAATAAAATATTATTTTTTTAAATTAAAAATAATAATAAAATGATAAAATAAAAATTAAAAAAAAGAAAAAAGAAAAAAGAAAAACTCTCTCTGCTCTCTTCCCCCTCCCCTCCACGAATCCTCCTCTCTCCCCCACCCCCTTGAATCCCTCTCTCTCCCCTACCCCTTGAATCGCCGCCAACCCCTCTCTCTCCCCTACCCCCTTGAATCGCCGCCGACCACTCTCTCTCCCTTACCCCCTCGAATCGCCGCCGACCACTCATTACCCTTTCCCTTCCCTTTCGTTTTCCCTTCCCTTCCATTCCCCTCCCCTTTTCAGATCTGACCATCGGCCCTCCCCTTTCAGATCTGACGCCGAAAAGCTTCGATGCCGCTGTTTCTCCCCAGCTCCGACGCCGACGAGCTTCTAAAATGGAGGAGAGCTCTCATGTGGATTTTTTTTTCCGTTTCTTTCTCAGATCTGAAAAGGTAGAATCCGTATGGTTTTTTTTTTGCTTAGATTTGCCGTATGGTTTTTTTTTCTTAGATTTGCTCTGTGGGTGTTCGGAGGTGGGGGAGATGAAGAAGGACGGCGGCGACGGCGAACGATCGTTGGTGAGAAAGGGGAAGGAGAGGAAAGGATTTGGGGGGGTATGAGGGAGAGAGAAAAAAGAAAGAAGGGAAGAAAGGAGAGCGGATGTCGGTGGAGAGGAAGGGATTGTTGGATTGGAGCTGGTCGGCGGATGGCGGTGGAGAGCAGCGGCACCGTCGCCGGCCGGCGACGAGAAGAAAAAACAGAACAAAAAAAAAAGAAAGAAAGTAGGGAATAAAGGGGAGGCCGAGGGTTTCGGGGTGGGGAGAGAGAGGAGAAAACTAAATGTTTTTTTTTTAGTTTTTAATTATTATTATTATTATTTTATTATTTTAATTTAAAAAAATAATATTTTATTTTTTTAAAGTTGCCACGTCAGCACCGTTAATTGCCACGTCAGCACCGTTAAGAAAATTAACGGTGGAGGGACTCAATAGAACTATTTCCATAACAGTAGGGACTTGATTGTCCGATTTTGAAACCTAGGGACCTATTGGAAACGAACCCGAAACATGAGGGACCAAAAGGGTATTTTACCCTTTAGTAATTTAAAAATTGGTACCTAAAATTGGAAACCCATGGCAAATGGGTACACACTTGTTGGGAATGACTAGCATATTTGCTTGTATATTTTGGTTTTTCCATGTTTTCATTATGTTTGTCCCACATGGAAAGATTTGGAGTTGGGAGGAGTGTTTTTATACAATCACTCTTCCCTACTCTTATAAAAGTGGTTAAAGGTGGTGCCTAAACCTCTTCCCACACGCTCGTGTGTAATAAAGAGAGGGGTTTTATACCTTTTTGCCAAAATATTTTTTAATCATTCTCGATATCCCACGTGTCGGCAACGTCTACGTCCACGTGTCAATCCAGCGTCCACACACTCCAGCAGTTGACCAGTCCGTTCGTTGACCGAGTTTGGTGCCTTTTTGCGTGCCTTTGACCGAGGAGTTGTTATGCGTGGACTCCTCCATGGCTGACACGTGGCAGCTGGACCCTGTTTTGTGGAAGACGGTTATTTTTGAAACCTATAAAAGAAACTTCTGAGCAGAGTGGAAAGTATCGAATTCATTTTCATTCTTCCTACTTTCTCTTCTGATTCCAATCCTTCTCTCTCGAGTGCACGAACGAGGAGGGTGTTGTGTTAACCTTGGGGAGCAACCGGCAATAACGATTTAGCACCGTGGTCGTGCCGAAATTGCTTTCAAGGCAGTGGTTATCTCCACGACACAACAATTGTTTTTCCATTTTCTACCTACATTTTGAAAGCAATTTATAAATGACCATCAAATCCGGGAAGCCTGATGGTGCACAAGCCAACGTTGTTGAAGCAGTGGTGATGGAAGCCAACTTGGTGGAGAATAAATCAAACTGGATTCTTGACACCGGTGCCTTAGGACACTTCTGCTCAAATCGAAGTTTGTTCCACGAGTTCCAGGACACTATCGATGGCAAATGCGTATACATGGGGAACTCAGCCACTGCTATAGTACTTGGGAAAGGGAAGGTTCTCTTGAAACTTACTTATGGAAAAACTTTATCTTTAAATGATGTGTTATATGTTCCTTCATTGCATAGGAATCTAGTGTCTGGAAGTCTGTTGAACAGGGCAGGGCTTAGAGTTGTGTTTGAAGCTGACAATGAGGTCATCACTAAAAATAGTGACTTTGTTGGTAAGGGATATTTAGCTGATGGTCTATTTGTTTTAAATACTGTCTCTTTTCTTGCTGAAATAAATGAAAGTACATCTCGTTCTGCGTATATTGTTGAACCTGTTGATGTGTGGCATGGTAGACTAGGTCATGTGAATTTTGCATCTATTAAAAGGCTTAAACAATTGCATCTTCTTAATGTATCTGAGACATCTGAAAATAGTAGATGCTCTATATGTGTAGAGGCAAAATTTGCTAAAAAAAAAACCTTTTAAGCCTGTTACAACGAGATGTACTGAGTTGCTTGAATTAATTCACTTTAATCTAGCTGATTTCAAAAACACTACTAGTAGAGGTATACAATAATCCTAATAAAGATCATCGTGTTGTACTTCATCGTTTGTTGAGGTACCTTAAAGGTACAATAGATTATGGTTTGCAATTTGATAAATTTCCTGCAGTATTAGAAGGTTATTTTGATGCAAACTGGTTAACTGATGAAGTAACCTCAACTAGCGGTATGTGTTCGTTTTTGGAGGAGGAGCTATATCATGGAAATCTGCAAAGCAGACGTGCATTGTGCGATCCACCATGGAGTTAGAGTTTATAGCTCTTGAGCTTGCAGGGCAAGAGGCGGAGTGGTTGAGAAGTTTACTTCAAGACGTACCACTGTGGGGGGCGTCTGTTCCAGTCTCCTTGCACTGTGATTCACAAGCAGCCATAGGAATTGCCAAAAGCAGTGTATATAATGGCAAGAGAAGGCATATACGCCTGAGACATGGAGTTGTGAAACAGTTGTTGAAAAGTGGAATTATCTCCTTGGAGTATGTGAGGTCTGAGAGGAATTTGGCAGATCCTCTCACCAAAGGCCTAACAAGGAGAGTAATTCTAGAGTCCTCAGCAAGTATGGGACTCAAATTGTTGAAATGAATCCATAGCCCAGTATTTGGGTGGTCCAAGTACGGACTTGATGGACATAATTTGGAAAGTCTTCATAGCTCAAGATTTTGAGTGGTTTACTGCGGTAGACTTGATGAAGCATGACGTGATTGTGAAGGTGTGGCCGCCTTCTATGAAAGAGTGTAATGGATCTCTTTCTAGAGCTTTCACGATGACCCAAGGTGTTTTGTGCATGGCCTTAAAAATAGCACTTGTTCTACTATTGTATCGCGGAATCAAGGGAAATTTGAGGATTCAAACGTGTTGTGGGGGTCTAAACCATGACTATTGAAAGTTCAAAAGGTAACTTACTTTCTCTATGATGGTTATTGCCTTACTTCACTATGCATTAATTCAAATCGAAAGATATTAATGCTTAAGTTTAAATCCTCCTTTGCTTAGAAAAATATTGCTTACCGTCATTCGTGGGGGATTGTTGGGAATGACTAGCATATTTGCTTGTATATTTTGGTTTTTCCATGTTTTCATTATGTTTGTCCCACATGGAAAGATTTGGAGTTGGGAGGAGTGTTTTTATACAATCACTCTTCCCTACTCTTGTAAAAGTGGTTAAAGGTGGTGCCTAAACCTCTTCCCACACGCTCGTGCGTAATAAAGAGAGGGGTTTTATACCTTTTTGCAAAAATATTTTTTAATCATTCTCGATATCCCACGTGTCGGCAACGTCTACATCCACGTGTCAATCCAGCGTCCACACACTCCAGCAGTTGACCAGTCCGTTCGTTGACCGAGTTTGGTGCCTTTTTGCGTGCCTTTGACCGAGGAGTTGTTATGCGTGGACTCCTCCATGGCTGACACGTGGCAGCTGGACCCTGTTTTGTGGAAGACGGTTATTTTTGAAGCCTATAAAAGAAACTTCTGAGCAGAGTGGAAAGTATCGAATTCATTTTCATTCTTCCTACTTTCTCTTCTGATTCCAATCCTTCTCTCTCGAGTGCACGAACGAGGAGGGTGTTGTGTTAACCTTGGGGAGCAACCAGCAATAACGATTTAGCACCGTGGTCGTGCCGAAATTGCTTTCAAGGCAGTGGTTATCTCCACGACACAACAATTGTTTTTCCATTTAGCACCGTACTCGTTTGAAATCGTTCAAAGTTGAATGAGATGGAAGACACACCACCTGAAATTTCCAAAATCTAGAAGTTGTTGTCCTTGCTGGAATTTGATGGGAGAGAGTGAAACCGAGAGGATTGCAACCAGATCTAGGCTCGACGAAAGAGCGTGATGCGGTGGTGGTGAGATTGGAGTTGCACTCAATAGTATCTGATGTGACAGGTCTGGGAGAAGATGAGAGAGAATCGATGGAGAGAGAAAGAAACCAAAGGGAAAGGAGTTGCTGCATCGGAGCTATGTGAATTTGTGACTGGCGGCAAAAAGCGAAGTCGAAGAGGAAAGGGAGGTCGACGGTTGTGGTTGATTGAGTGAGAGGAGTCGAGACAGGGAGGGAGAGAGAAAATTGAGGGTTTCTTCCACCCCCTATTTTCTTTCTTTGTTTTTTTAAAAAAAAACGATTGTTGCATCATACTAACCTTAAAAGAGCTTTCGTCATCGAAAGCAGCTAGCCCTGTAACAATGACTTGTCGAGTTTGTCGCATCTTCAATATCAAATAAATTTTTTAAACTCTAACTCTATACTACTTTGCAGTAGGTAGTGGTCGGGTCGTTCATAGGGAAGAGAATTCTCTATCTAAATTTTAGTTCTTATGGGTTATTCGACATAAGGAGTTTTGGATAAAATGGGGTTTTGTCACAAACACGTATATTAAAAGTACTGAAGAAATAGAAAATGCCGGAAAAATCAAATAACATGCAAAGATAAAAAGACTGAACAAAATGTGGGAAATAACACTCAGTGGAATGCAAATCACTAGACTGAGAGTTTTCATTCAATTGTTTGTTTGTTTGGCTTTCTACTTTTCTCTATGGATTACTTTCATTAATTATTATTGAGCCTGACAATGCTTCTTTGCTACTCGGAAGATCATCCTATCTAGCGTGAATTTAATAAACTAATTAACTTGAAATCTTGCAATTAAATTAATTGATTAATAAGAGTTACGTCTGCTAGACGAACCGCAGATCGTCCACCACTAGAATCGTATTCAGTGTGGACTTTCACATAGAATAGTTTTCTCGAGGCAATTTTTCATTTGCAAGCAACACATGATCATAGATGAAGACATGATGAAAAACAAATAAATTGATTTGTATTAGTTATCTTTACATTAGCCCATTACATGCAAAATTATCCAATCAATTTAGCAAAAGTAATCAAGCACTCTAATTCAATCATTGATTTATTTTGCAATGGTACTTCAAACGTTTAGAGCAATAGCCACCGAAGGGTGATCAACTACTCCTCCCCTAAATTGAGACAATCTCAGCTTATTACTAACACCAGAATAACTTTTATTCCTATAGTATTTAGCTACCTTTTTTTGGTCAAGAAATTATTAACAACTTAACAATTTCCCGCAAGTGTAACCCGCCACTTTCAAATCCTAGAGGTTCGCCTCAACAAGCTACTATTAGGAAAGACAATGTCAAGGCAAAACCTAAGAAACCCTATCCATTTCTGAACTTTTTGTTGGTACGACTCCCATGGTCAGGCCCTCCGAAGAGATGGTCGCTCTAGGACTACACGCAAGCGGATCATGAGAATCTCACGGTTCAACCTAATGAAAGAGACCATACAATACGTTGACATGCGTCCTTTGATAGAACTAATTTATTATACACTTATCTACTCCCTATTTGCTTAACTTTATTGAATTCCTTGCAAAACATGCTTTAAAATTAGTATAATATGTGTATAGGTTCTTGGCGGAGGTTCGGAGCCAATTTGGAGCTAAATCGAGCTAAATTGGAGCTTAAAATGACGAAAATACCATTGACTCAAAGCCCAGAATCTCAACCCTTGAAATCAGCGTCTCAACGCTTTGCAAATGAAGATTCAACGCGAAAAACCTGAAGACAGAGCTTCTAGACGCTCACTTATAGTGTCTCGACGTTGGCTGTTTTCACGCGCGGAATTTGAAACCAGAAGGCATAGCGTCGCAACGCTATCTTAGAGTGTCACGACACTACGATTGCACTATAAATTTGTTCTTTTTGTTTCTAGGCCATCCGAGTTCCATTTTTAGTGATTTTTTTTGTTGTTCTTCTCATTTTTCTCTCTATTTTTCATTTTTGTTGTTCTTCTAATTTGGTGTTTAATCCCAATTAACAATTTGCATGCTAGAATTGGGATTCAATAATTTGGCTTGTATGAATTTAGCTTTTCCTAATTTATAATTTAGCCATCTAGCAATCCTTAGATCTTAATGTTGTCAAGTTCTTTTTAATCTGATCAATTAATTAGATTCCCGATTAGGAATTAATTTCAATGCATTGGTCAGATTGATCACCTTAAGGGCCTTTAAGCTTGCCATCTTTTCCGATTAAGTAGCTAGACATCATAGGATTAAATTAGCGTAAATGAGTATTCAATGATGGAATTAACCAAACTGAAATCAAATTTCCCAATTACACGATTCTGCGGTAAGATTGGCTTATCCGCCATTTTTAATTTATGCTATTTTAAATTCTTGCATTTTTATATTTTTTTAGGGAAAAATACACTTTTGGTCCCTAAGGTTTGGGTTAGGTTTCATTTTGGTCCCTGAGTTTTCAAACTCAACATTTTAGTCCCTGAGGTTTGATTTTCGTTTCATTTTGGTCCCTCCATCCAAATTTCCGTTAATAATTAACGGATTGTTGACGTGACATGAATTTTTTATTAAAAAAATTATTTTTCAATTTTTTGAAATAAAAAATATAGTAAAATAATAAAAATATTATTTTTTAAAATATTTTTATTCCTTCTCCTCACTCTTTTCTTCTCCTTCTTCCCCCTCCTCCCCACCACCACCACCACCCTCCTCCTGCTATTACAGCCGGTTCGCCGATGACCGTCACTCGCCGGCGGTGGCATTTTTTTTATCTTCTTTTCTTCTCCCTTCATTTCTTCATTTTCTTCTCTTATGTTCATTTTCTTTTTCTTATCCCTACCTCTCTACCTCGTTCTCCCTCGTCTTTCTTTCTGTTGGCTAGAAAACCCACGCGCAGCCCCTTCTTTGTTCTCTTTTGCACCGACGAGCAGACCCACGATGATGAAGACCCACGGAGCAGCCCTTTCTTTGTTCTCCTTTGTGCCGGCGAGCAGACCACGGTGAAGACGCATGGAGCAGACCCACGAAGACCCATGGTGAAGACCCACGAACTGCCGCTCCTTCCTCTCAACTTTGATTCTCTCCTTGTGTGAAGACCCACGTCTTCTTCTTGTTCTCCCTCTTCATGTGCAAAGGAAACGAAGGGGAAATCCCCTTCGTTTAAGATCGATTTTGAGAGAAAGAGAGGGAGATGGCGAGTAGACCCAACGACAGCGGTGCGAGGACGGAGCAGCGGCGGCTGGCAGAACGGGCGGAAAAAAAAGGGGACCAAAGAGGGAAGAAGGAAGATAAGAGAATAATGAAGAGAAGAGAAGAAGGAAGAAGAAAGAGAAGAGAATAAGGAAAAAATATTATCGGCGAGCGGCTGACCGCCGAAGTTGGAGGAGAGGAAGAAGAAGAAGGATGAGGTGGAGGAGAAGAAGAAGAATAAGGAGGATGAGATGGAGGAGAGAGAAAGAAATAAAAATAAAAATTAATATATATTTTATTATTTTTATTTTAAAATTTAAAAAAAAAATATTTTTTTTAATAAAAAATAGTGCCATGTCAACAAACCGTTAGTTATTAATGGAAAAATGGATGGAGGGACCAAAAAGAAACTCAAACCAAACCTCAGGGACTAAATTGTTGAGTTTGAAAACTCAAGGACCAAAATGTAACCTAACCCAAACCTCAAGGACTAAAAGTGTATTTTTTCTTCTTTTTTTTTTTTTTTTATTTCTATTGCATAAACCTTCATGTCGAACCCCTCCCTTCCGGTTACTAATTGATGAATCTTAAGTTAATTTAATTAATTCGGTTGATCCCTGTGTTCGACTTTGACCACTATTTCTACAAAAAACTTTACAACCCCCCCCCCCCTAAGCCAATGGCCAATGAAGAATGGACATTGAGCTTGCTCTTTAAAGGAAGATACCTCACTGTTGAGCAGAAGCTGGAAGATGACAAATTTGAAGTTGTCTCTGCATAAAAAGATCCATAACAAAATATATATCTATCTTAACATATTTAGTTCTAGAATGCAAAATAGGATCTGCACTGAGATGTACAACACTCAAGTTATCACACGATACAATAGGAGATTGAGAAAGAAATATATGTAAATCAACAAATAATGACTTCAGCCAAATTAACTCAGTAGAGACATGGGCACGACTTATATACTCAGCTTCAGTACTTGATTTGGAAATAATACTTTGCTTCTTAGAAAACCATTGAATAAGATTTCCTCCAAAGTAAACACAAACACCTGAAGTAGATTTCCTATCATCGGGATCAGATGCCCAGACAACGTCTACATAGCCTTGTAATAGAATATTGGACAACTTTTTAAACACCAACCAATGATCAAGTGTACCCTTCAGATACCTAAGAATTCTTTTAATTGCTTGGCAATGAAGAATAGTAGGAGAATGCATAAATTGACATACCTGATTAACACTGTAAGCAATCTTAGGTCTTGTAAGAGTAGCATATTATAATGCACCTACTGTACTTCTATATAACTTGACATCAGTAAATTTTTCACCATTAAAAGCAGATAGAATATGACCACTGATCATAGAAGTAGCTTAAACAACAAATCAGATATGTATTTCTTTTGAGAAAGGAACAAACCTCCCACAGGCAAAGTAGAGACTTCAACACCAAGAAAATAACTCAAAGAACCAAAATCTTTAAGAGAAAACTTCTTATGCAACATCTGAACAAGCTGGTCAATAGCTACAGAAGAATTGTCTGTAATCACAAAATCATAGACTAGTATATAACAAAAGCAATTATTATGATTATAAACCAGCAAAGATGAATATGCTTTAGACTAAACAAAACAAGGAGAACAAAGAAAGGAACTCAACCTTTCAGACCAGGCATGTGGAGCTTGTTTAAGCACATATAAAAATTTCTTCAACTTGCATACTTTATTCGGATGAGTAGAAGATGACATCTCAAGAAGTTTTCTCATTAATACTTCCCCTGTTAATAATCCATGAAGAAAAGTGTTGTTAATATCTACTTGTCTCGGTTTCCACCACCCATAATGCAAAGCCAAAGTAAACAGTCCATGAATAGTAGTTGGTTTTACAACTGGGCTAAAAGTCTCAGTGTAATCTAAGTTAACTTATTGATGGAAGCCTTCGGCAACTAAACGTGCCTTGTACCGAGCAATGGTACCTTCTGAACTCCTCTTGATTTTGAAGACCCACTTACAACCAATAACCTTTTTATTAGAAGGAACATCTTCCAAGGACCAAGTGTCATTAGCCAATAAAGCTTTATACTCATCTTCCATAGCTCGAACTGACTTTATACTAAATGTGCCTTGTACCCAATGATCACATTTGAGAGCTTCTTTGACATTGGAGGTTCCACTTCAATATATTCAGTAACATAGATTTTAGGCTTAAAAATTCTAGTCTTACCATGACTAACCATTGAATGATTATTAGTAATAGCAGGTCTCTCATCTACAGATCTCTTATTCAAAATATTGGAGCTCTCGACTTGTTAGGTAATGAATAGAGAATAATGAGAAGCTGAATGATTTATGTTGGATGGCTAAGAGTGTGAGTCAGACAAGGTATTAATGTTCTCAGAAGAAGAAAAAGTGTTGGAATGGATAATAGGAGGAATAGGTTCAGCTGACTTCTCAGACGATATTTGAATTGATTCAGCTAGCTTTTCAGTAGGTTGTACGACAGATAAAATGGATATAACCGGTGTATAAGACTGAAAATTGGACTATTGGATAAAAGAGGAAGTTGGATAAAACGTTTCATAAAAAAAAAACATGCCTAGAAATATGCATTCTCCCAAATGAAGAAAGACATTTGCAACTTTTATGTAATGAAATATAGCCAAGAAAAAGACATGGAGTTGAATGAAGATCTAATTTGGTGATTAATAAAAGATCTCAATGAAGGATGGCATAGACAACCAAAGGTTTTTAAGAAAGAGTGAAGGGACGACTTAACGAAGGTCGAACTCAAATAAAATTTATAAACTCCAAACACTAAACTACTTTGCAGTATTAGTGATTGGGTCGTCCACAGGGAGTGGCAGTTGATAATTATTATCTAATTATTTTGAATTAGAGTAACCAAACGAGGGATTTTAAAGATGTGAATAATTAGATAATAATTATAGGAAATTAAAGATGTGAATTAAAGTACAAGATATATAAAATTGCAGAAAAATACTAATTCTACTAAGCGACACTGATTTGGGAGACTTTGGGGTTGATTGGTTAGTTTGATCACTGAAACATTTCCATTAAAAGACTAATTTCATTGTTAATTACCCAATCGATCTAACCTTAACTCAGGAAAGAAGCTACGTCCACCAAAAATTGCTAACTCGATCATACATCATCCATCGAATTAACACCTAATTAACTAATCAATTAATCCAATTAATCCATTGATAGCATGCATTTATGCTATCTTTTTCCTAATTATTTTGGCTAGTTTTGTGCGTTAATTGTGAGCTTTAATGCCTTTTTATGTTGATTTTGTAGAAAACCGAGCTCGTGAGGCAAAACCGAGAATATTACTAATTTCGTGTATAAAAAGAAGACTTTGGACCATGAAAGAAGAAAATATAAGAGAATATTTGAAGTGGAGGCCCAAAAAGCCCAAAAGAAAGGGAAAGAGCGTCCAAATCCGTGAAGATGACTTCTAGAAGGCCCAGCGTCGCGACGCTAGGGCTAGAGCGTCTCGACGCTGGATGCAGTGCGCGACAAGAAAATGATGTCACAGCGTCGCGACGCTGTCGACTTGGGCAGCAAGAAAAGTTGCGGATCTGCACCTATAAATAGCCCCCTTCCCAATGGTTCAAATCATCCAATTTTGGAGGGTTATCCCCTAGCTCAATAGAGAGAAAAGTGAGTAGAATTGTGAGGAAAATGGTGTAATTAATCGGGATTCCAAGGCTCGAGAATCGAGATGATCGTGACGGGAGCTTGGGATCAACACAACGGTTATTTCTTCCTTATGTCTTTGTAATTTCTTATTTTAGATTGAGTTAGGACCATGGATCAAGATCATTAGGCCAAAATTATTCTCATTTGTGAGTAGATCTTGAGACCTAGGGTCGTTAACTTAGCTAATTGGATATTGTAGTTTCATTTCTTGGATATTGTAACGAAGTTCTTCATATTTCATCTATGCAATTCATGCTTAATGCTTTTAATCCATTGATCACGGATTGATTGAAATGTTGGTCTAAATTGATACTCGACAGAGAGAACTTAGATTAGATCTTAATTGCATGGCTAACGATTGCTTGGAACACGAGAGTGAATAAGAATTGTTAGAAATTTATAATGAAGTTGTTTAATGCCATACTATAATTAACTAAGGAAATGGACACATAAATTAGTTATGTTAGTATGAGATGTGGAGGAACTTGAAAAAGAAATTCACTAAATTCACTTCTAGATTTATGAAATTGAAGATTAGTAATTACAATCATCTAATTAATTGAGCTACAAATCAAAAAGGTTAATTAACACCCTAGGTCAAGTCCCCTTAATAGGATATTTTCATTTAATTGCATGATTCTTTAGTATTTGTTAGTTATTGTATTCTTAGAGTGTTTTTTCTAAATAAAATTAAACATGATGGTTCTTAGTACTTAATGGACTTAATTCAATTTCCCTGAGGATTCGATACTCTGTATTACCTACCGTTTTATATTACTTGCGACCCGTGCACTTTGTGGTCATCACCCATCAAATTAACTAATTAATTAATGACACTAAATCTTGTGGATTGATTAGGACGTTAAAAACAATTAGGCCTAAATTATTTCTAACACTGTTTTAGATTCAAAACCTATCTACTGTGCATTCTCATAATACTAACAAAATCTAAAATACAATTTCAATGAAAATAAATCAAATTCAGTAAATAATCTCACAAACAATCCAATCAAACACCCAAAAGTCTCCTAATCGGCGTCAACGGGTTTAGCCAGCTATAAAGTCAACTAAATCCCAATACAAAGTAAAATCAAGCATCTGAAACTAAGCTAAACTAAGCAAGAATCATAAAAGAACAGGTCTGCAACAAAGATACAGAGAAATAAAAGAAGAACAATGGAAATTCTAACATACGGCAAAATAGAAAAACAAGGGTCTTTATAACATTATAATCGTAGCGTTGAGATGTTGTGCATTCAGCCTTCAGGAAGCGTGCATCTTCGGCCTAGCGTTGAGACACTAGGCCATACTCCATCCTACTACTTCTTTTCTTTGGTCTTCCTTTGGTTTTCTCGGGTCGAGACTCGAACCTTTTGACTCCTTGGCACCAATACTCGGGCACGCCATGATCTGCTCAGGTCTTTTTGCCTCCTCTTCATCTGTGAACTCCGAGTTGGCTAAAAAATGCTCCAAGTGACCCGAATTAACGCCAAATGGTGTGATCCGCTCCCAATGCCTCCAATGCACGAATTACCCATAAAATAGATAAATAAACCATAAAACTAGCTCTAACAAGCTTAGATTAAAGACAATAAAATAACACTAATTAGGTGTTATCAAAGAGTAATCATGTTTAGTGCCAAAAAGTTTCTCCATAGGTGAAATATTGTGATGTACTATAGCAAGTCTATTAGTGATATAAACTGCACTAGAAAAGCTATCATCCAAAAATTCTAAAGAAAGAGATGCAAGAGATAAGAGTGTAAGACCCATATCTACAATATGTCAATGTTTTTTTTTTCAACAATACCGTTTTTTTTTTCAGATGTATATAGACAAGTCAGTCTATGTTCACTACCGTTGGTCTAAAGAAATGGGATGAAAGAACGAAATTCACCACCACCATCTGTTCGCAAACGAAGAATAAACCGACTAAAGAGATTTTCAACATAAGTTTTAAAAAGAAGAAAAACATTGAAAGCCTTAGATTTAAAATTTAGAAAATAAATCCAAGTATAACAAGAGTATAATCGAAAACCATTTCATGAAGTTTTATAAGCAGGGCCTCAAATATCAGCAACTATCAATTGAAGGAATGCATTATAAACAATATTAGGAAAAAAAAAAGCAAATTATGAGCCTTACCAACAGAACAAGCATGACAAAAATTTGAGTCTTTATTTGATGAAGCAATGTTACATTGAGAAAGAACATGCTTTATAGTAGATATAGCAGAATGCCCAAGTTGATTGTGCCACAAATCAAAAACTATAATTTTGAAGATGAAAGACTAGTACAAGTATTAGAAACAAAAGATAAATGTGTATGAAATACATTGGGAGGAGATGGCAGAAGAAGAATGACCACTAGACAAACAAGTTGAAGAGGAATCAACATTTTCCATAGTGATTGTATAAAGTCGATCATCCAATTTTCCTTGGAGAAGAGTTTGGCCAAACATTAGATCCTTCTTCCCAAAACAAACAGAAGGGTGAAGTTCAAAGAAAAAAGAATTATCTTTGGCAAATTGACTCACACTTATAAGATTTTTAGTAATTTGAGGGACATATAATAGGTTTCTAAGATGAAAAATATTATTGGAGGGATTTAAGAAAAGTATAGCCAATATTTTGAATATTCAGACCAATATCGTTGCCAACATGAACTTTATTGTCACCTTGATATTCTGAAACAAAGCAGAAGTTTGATAAATCGTTGATGACATGGCTAGAAGCTCCTAAATCTGGATAGCACGTATTCTCCTTGTTCATGTCATGCTAAAGTGTATATGCAGTAAAAGTGAAGGATTAAAATTCCTTTGCAGCGGAAACATATGAGATCTTTTCGAAAATTAATTTCATTTTGGAAAAAAACCAATACATTGGCAAAGAAAAATTACATGATCATTCTCTAATTCAAAAAAAGATTAAGCATGCTAATAACATTCTAAACAATTTAGAATTTGGAGACTTACTTGTTGAAACCAAAAGACACTTCACAATGCTCCTTATTGTTGATGAACACGTTCAGCAACCTCCCAAGACACCACCACTAATGATCATCTACTATCCTCTGGACTACTGAGATAGAGTTTGTTGGAACTCGATCTTGAGTTGGGAAAAAAATAACACAGAGAAGAGAAGAATCTTCCTACTGTGTACCACCATAGAGAGAACGAAAGGGAGAGATTGTAGAGAGAGAGATCTGTTCGTGAGACAGTTCTAGCGTGTGGAGAGGAATTCTCCAACCATCTAATAACCACTCCCCTTATTGGGGAGTTGGTTATCCATTTTTAATTAAATTAAATTAAAAATAAATTTTAATTAAATTAAATAAATATTAATTAACAATTAATTAATATATATAATTAAATATCTCATATTTAATTATATGTGTATATGAATCACATTCAAATGCACATCCCTCACATAACATATAGTTTGAATCAAATTTAATTAAATCTCATTCAATCAAATTAATTAAACTAATTAATTTATTCCATGATTAAATAAATATCATATATTTAATTAATCCTACATTTGAATCATATTCAAATGTACATCTCTCTTATAATCTATAGTTTTAATGTGCATTAATGTACATTAATTATAAACTATAGTATTAATTGAATTAAATTAAAATGAATTTATTCATTAATTCTCCAATTAATTAATTTTTTAATTAAATATCATTTATTTAATTAATTTATCATTTGAATCATATTCAAATAATTCTCTCATATACTATAGTTTTAATATGAATATCATGTTTTTTTGATAAATAAGTAACTTCATTCAGGAAAAAACAGATCCCCATTGGGGTACAAACAAAGATCGCTCCACTCACGATAGTTTCCTAACCACAAATATGGTGATGAAGATAGCCCCCTTCGTGCCATTCTATGTGCAAAACCATTAAATCTACGACTAATGTAATGAAAATTCACCTTCACAAAGGAGTTTTGAGTTGCTTTGATATCCCAGAGAGTAACATCAACACAGGTCTCCCCTTGTATGTTCTCGTTAATCGAATTTATCAGAGTCAAAGAATCAGACAGAACAGTGAGACGTTGCATATTCAAAGACCTAGTCAGACGCATCCCTTCCAGCACTGCTACCGCTTCCGCTCCCAAAGGAGAGTTGCTCACTTGAGAAGATAGATTCTGCACCACCTTAAGAAGGCCCTGTTTATCTCGCATAACAATTCCAATACCGCAATTACTCAACGTTCCCATAACAGATGCAATAGTGTGCATAATAATATCTTCGCCGTCTGAAATAAGTTTAAGAATATCTTCCTCCGTCTGAACAAAAGAACCACCTTTTGGGTTGGCCTTCAAGAACTCTGATAGATAGTCATTAATCCATTCACATCTAATTGTTGGATTAGGGATTTGACGATGATGTAACAAGTTATTCCTATCATTCCAAATTGACCAGGCCCCCATACAAATACGCTCTAGAATCTGCATTGGCTTGCCAGCCAAACTCAACCAGCAGTCTTTGATATCCATATGATCCCAAAGATTTCTCATCATTGGTGGATAAAGAAGGTCCCATACCTCTCGAGCCCTCGTACACTGAAAAAGGGCATGGTCTGTAGTTTCCATCTCCTCGTGGCAAACCGGACAATTCCCATTTACTGGTACATGATGATTCCATAGGTTTACCATGGTTGGGATGGAGTTGTGAAAAGTTTTCTAGACGAAAATTTTCACTTTGCTAGGTACTCTCATCTTCCACACCCTCTGCCACCAAGTAGTCTCTTTTTCCACGTCTGACAAAGAGGCCTATTGGCACTTCAACATAGAGAGCTTGTATCCACTTTTAACAGAGTACTCCCCTTTACCATCATAATGCTATATCAAATTATCCAGTGTCGAACTACTAATAGGTAAACATTTTATCACATCCACATCAAGCCCTACCAAGTATTGATTGAGTTTTTCAACATCCCATTGGAGAGATGGTGTGATAAATTCCGCGAAAATTGCATCCTCCATAATCGGATTGTACGGGGAGACCACCTTAAAGGTAGTAGGTCGAGGAAGCCAAGGGTCACGGAAAATATAAATTGACTGACCGTTCCCTAAATTTTTCCTTAAGCTACAATTCAGGAGATCCATCCCCCAAACAAATCTTTTCCAAAAGAAGGAAGATGAGGTAGGAACTGTCCTAGTTAATACTCACGACGAAGGAAAATACCTTCCACATAGAACTTTAGAAACCGTGAGATTCGGATTAGTTAATACTCTTCATGCTTGTTTCGCCAGCATTGCCAAATTGACTAAATCCCGAAAATTTAAACCACCTACTTTTTTTGGCTTACACAGATTCTCCAATCAATGCCAATGCATTCTACGCTTATGTCCATGAGAACCCCACCAACACTTAGCACAAAGAGCCAATATTTTTAATAAAATACCTTTTGGGATCCGGAAGCAACCCATTGCATAGGTTGGAATAGCCTGGACTATGCTCTTTATCAGCACCTCCTTGCCTCCCTGGGAAAAAAATTGGCCCTTCCTTCCTTGTAGCACTGACCAAACTTTATCGAGAAGGAATTTAAAATCTCGAGTTTTACCTCTATGAAAGGTTGATGGCAAGCCTAGGTATGATCCCAATGATTAAGTCACCCTCATTGATAGAATATTACTAAGATACTGTCGTGAATCATCAGGAACATTTCTCGAGAAAAACACCATCGATTTAGAAAAATTAACACACTATCCAGATGCCCTTTCATAATCCATCAGAATAGCCCGAAATTGCCCAAACTCCTCAGCGCAGCTTTAAGGAAGATCAGACTGTCATCCGCAAAGAATAGGTGGAAGATTTTTGGACAGGATCTTGCTATGGATACACCTACCATGGATCTTAATCTAGCTGACAGCAGCAAGGCAGAAAGACCTTCCGAACAAAGTAAGAATAGGTAAGGAGATAAGGGATCACCTTGCCTAATCCCACGGGATGGTTTGATAAAACCAAAAGATTCCCCATTCATAAGAATGGAAAATGTAGTCGTTACACACTTCGTTACTAATGAAATCCAATGCGCATGGAAACCCAATTTCTCCATAATTTGGCCCAAGTAAGGCCACTTCACTCTATCGTATGCTTTGCTCATGTCAAGTTTGAGCGCCGCATACCCAATCTTTCCTTTAAGCTTATGTTGAAGGTAATGTAAAGTTTCATGCCCCAAAATCATATTATCAGTTATTGATCTACCAGGAATAAAAGTTGATCGACACTCATCGATAATCTCATTCAGGACAATCTTAAGTCTATTAGCCAGTACCTTAGTAACAATCTTATAAGAAACATTGCATAAGCTAATTGGACGATAATCAGATACTAACCTCGCGTGACAAAATCTTTGGGACTAACACAATATTAGTATTGTTTCACTCTTGCACTAGCAAATCCGAGTTCAAAATAGCCAGACAATTGGACACCGTCGTGTGGCCTACGACATCCCAATATTTCTGATAAAATAATGCTGGAAAGTCGTCTGGGCCAGGGGCCTTAGTCGGGTGGAAGCTCCTGATGGCTGATGTGACCTCCTCCCGGGTATATGGGGCCAATAACATTTGATTCATCTCATAAGTGACTTTCTGCAGCACATGGCTAAGCACACTATTCATATCTTCTTGATCAGGCTGGGATGAGGAAAAAATCTACTTAAAGTAGCTCTCGAATGCATCATGAATATTGGTCGTTTCGGATTGCCAATTCCCATTAGAATCCTCAACACCATCTATCCAGTTTCGTCGTCTCCTCATTGAAGCCTTTTGATTGAACCATCTTGTATTACGATCTCCCCATTTAAGCCAGTTTTCTCTCGATCACTGCTTCCAATACATTTCCTCTTCCAGAAGTAGAGCATCTAGACGTCTTTCCAATCCATGGATAACCAAGAAATCGATACATAAGTTGTTCTCATATACCCTATTTATTTTGTCTTTAACATCCTTGATCTCCGTCTTTAATCTCTTATTTTGGCGATATCCCCAACCCTTCAAAGCAGACGCACACTGATTTAACACATTATGAAGTTGTGGAGACTCATCCCTTTCACTACCCCAACAACCACTCCTCTGAATGATACTTCGACATTCCTCATGACGAGTCCACCATTCCTCAAATTTATAGGACTGACATCTCCCTTCCCTGATATCTCCATGGCCTCTTTCACAAAGGCTGAGCTGATTTGGCCGGTGATCAGACTTTGCCCAATCCAAGTTGGCGACATGGAAATTCTCAAAGAGGGCACAGAAGTTGGAGTTCCAAGAAATCGATCAAGCCTCAAACTAACCTGCTCCCTCGAACTTCTCCTTTTACACCATGTAAACAATCCCCCAAAATAACCAAGATCCCGGAGATTACAATCATCTAAAACTTCTCTAAAGGCCAAAATTTGCCTAGTATCTCTTTCCGGACCTCCTGATTTTTCATTCTACCACAAAATTTCATTCATATCTCCCCCAATCACCCAAGCTGAATTATTAAAATCATGCAATCTCCGAAGAAGATTCCATGAATGGGTTCTAAGTGAGGAATCGGGGTTACCATACAGACCTGTAAAACGCCATTGTTTGTCATTCCAAACTATATTTGCATCTATGTGATGAATGGAGTAGTTACGAATTCTCACATCAATTCCATCCTTCCACAATAAACATAAGCCACCACTAAGACCAACACGATTAACCACAAAACACCCAGAAAAATTCAAACGAGCTTTCAATTTATTCAAAACAAATGACAAAGATTTCGTCTCTGACAGAAAACATAAATGAGGATTCAAACTTGAAAGTTCGTTGCAGATATTTCGAAATGTCCATGGACTCCCCAATCCACGAACATTCCAACAAAAAATTTTCATGGCTCTTGGCTGGTCTGCTTAGCAATCCCCGCCTTCTTACAATCATCATCATCAGTCTTTGGGCATTTAATGTTTCTCGGAGAAAACAAAATTGGCCCATCTTTACGCTTATGAATTTCTTCCAAAGCCTTCACGTTCATGCCAAAAGGTACCATTCCAGCACGAGCCCTTTTCTTCCAAGTGATACCAAACTTTTTGGGCTGAGGTTGTTTAAACGAACTAGCCTTAAACACCACGAAATTAGACGCTCGATTCTGCACATCAGACACAACCTCAGATTTATTGGGCTTGAGGGATTCATCCATTAACGTCTGCTCACTCAATTCCCCGGCAACGGGCTTGGCCCAAACTGTACCTTTCGAGATCACGGGCCCAATCTCCTCAAGCATTTCTGGGTCACTCTCCACTTCATCATCTTCTTCTCCTTCATGGGCTTTGTTATTCGCCAGGCCCATTACAAATGGATCAGATGATTGAAAAATCGACAACAGATTTTTTGATAACCTTTGGTTGCAGTCTTTAATAACCTCTTCATAATTAGTTGGGTCGTTTTCAAAATTTAAGCCCAATCAATGCATTAAATTAAATTCTGAAACTGTTGTAACGCTTGAAAAATAGGGCTTCCGTTGCACCACCTGTTCCTTCACCGGAGGGAGATGACAGTTGGAACTCTCCGGCCGCCACTGGGAAGCAGAATCTTGACGACCCCCCCTTTATTTGGTTGCTACTTCAACCACCTTCTCTTTTCCTTTAGAATTTCCATTCAGGTTACCAAAGAGAGAGTAATACGCCGACGATAATGGAGCTTGAGGCCGTTGTTCTTGGTTGTTAACATGTTCATTAATCCGAATTCTTCCATGTCGCGGACAAGGAAGCTCATTCACGGTAGGAGCAGGGATCGATGCCGGCGAGACCTCAATTGCTAACCGTTGACTCTGAGGAATTTCCCGATCAGTCACATTGTCATTCTCCCTCAACGAGATTGGAGTGATTAGCATCCCCTTCCCTGAAAACTGAAGCCAGTCACCGTATTGTGGAGGGTAGTTAAAACCATGATCCGATCGCAAGAGAAAAGCACAATCTCGAGAGAAATGGCCAATGATACCACAGTTCGAACAAATCTCCGGCAACCACTCATACCTCATGGGAACCTATAATCCACTAAGCGGCCCATTTGGAAAGATACGAATACCGCGTCGAAGAGGACGATTCAAGTCGAGACGAACCCGAATCCGCAAGCTTGAACCCCAGAAAAGAAACCC
Source organism: Luffa aegyptiaca (assembly GCA_017139565.1). Taxonomy (NCBI): domain Eukaryota; kingdom Viridiplantae; phylum Streptophyta; class Magnoliopsida; order Cucurbitales; family Cucurbitaceae; genus Luffa; species Luffa aegyptiaca. The sequence continues at coordinate 10,528,742 of CM029397.1, forward strand.
ATTTCTGTTGTCAACATCTTAAAAAATGCCAATGGCATTACCAAGCCTTTCCGCCATACTTTGGTTAAACCAGTCCAGAGGAAGTTCAAATACATGGAGACAAAAAGCAACAAACGAAAATGGATGGTCAGATGCCTTTAAACCCCGAATCGGAAAAACCAACACAGGAAGAAACTTCTAAAAAAGTCGAGGCCCTTGTCGAATGACCCGAACACGATCGATCTCATTTACAAAACATAAAATAAACAGATTCCTCCCAAGTCGATCCATCTGCAACCCATTATCAAGCTTCCAAGCCTCTCGAAAGTTCTTCCTCATAACCTCGGCGCCTAGAGGATGATGGAAAAGCAATTTTCCAAGCAAACAGAAATCTAGAGAGAGACTAGTTCTATCCACCGCATCTCTGTCCGCAACCACATAAATTTCTTCCTCCTCCGATGTTAGGCTCAATCGTGACCAATCGTCAACCAAAGAGGAAGGATCCATAATTTCATAACAACAACAAAATAATTGAAAAAAACAGTAGTAGAGGAAGAAGGGAGATACCATCGATTCAGACGATGATCCACAGCTCCGACATCTACACTGATATAGCAGCATCAGTGCTGAAGATCCACTGCACAGATCCAACAGATTCAATAACGGACTGAGAGGAGAAAAATCAAACGACTCCATTTTTTAATGTTGCTAAAATCAAGCCAACAAATCAATACATAAACACCGAAGATTGACCCCTCAGAAACAGAGCTCCGGAAATTACGCCAGAGAGACTCTCTACATTACGTCGGAGATACTCCTCCGCTTAATCGTCGGAAATCGCCTCCCCTGTTACTAAAACTTCATTTCTTCTACCATGCTACAACTTTCTTTATTAAAAACTATTATAGGCTACATGTTTTTTTTTAATATGAATATCATTAATATTAAATTTAACCTATAGTTTCAATATGAATCTAATTCATATTAAAGATTTGAACCCCTTTAAATATTTAATTCTCTCATTAATTAATTTTGAATCTCATCCAAAATTAAATTTATATTATAAAGTTTAATTCAATAATTAAACTTATATTATAATGTTATCTCCATACATTATATTAATTGCATCAAATACAATTAACTAAAATTCTCTTGATATTCAAGACTAATTAATCCCAGAACCCATTACGAGCTAGCAGATGGACCTAATGGACCTACATATCAGAAGCTCCATCAATACAAGGTCAACTGGCTAAACTCATTAACCAAGTTAATTAACATTCGTTAACTGTGGGTCACTCCACTAAAGACCCACAGCTCCACTCTTCTCACTGTAGAATATTTCTCTGTCCACGGACATCGGCCATACCGATAAGTCAATCCTTTACAAGTGTTCATAACTCCAGTTGGGTCAAATTACTGTTTTACCTCTAGGTTACCTCTTGATCCTTAAGTATCACTGATCCCTCTAATGAACAAGTTGTTTAGGGTCCAACCTCTAAACAAAAGTTCGTCTCGGGCCATGAGAGGACAACACACCTTTGTTCAAGGCCTGGAATCAGCCATTAATGAAACACACGTCTACTTACCTCAATAGAGGAAAGAGTGAATTCCATCTTGTACCGTTATGTTCCCAGCCCCCACTCGGTCTTGCCCTTAAAATGGTAGGCTTATTGAGTCGGCGAACTGGCCATTCTCACCCATACAAATCTAAGGACAATCCATCAAGTAACGGAGTTCATAACACATTCAAGATTAAGATTGAGTTACCTAGGTCATCCTATTGAAATAAAAATCTATTAGTCAACAACGTTACATCTAGTGGTTACTATTTTGCGGTCCGGTCTTATGCAAACTCATTGCATAGGATACCCCCACTCGTATGTCTCCTACATGGATGCTTTGGATCAATGCATCTGTATTGAATACAAAGTGGATCGTATCACACAATGTCACCAGGAGAAGGTACCCAACCTTATCCCTATACTATAGACCATTTAGGTTGTTACTTGAACACTGATCTCCGTATGTCCCCACATACTAGTCCAAGTTTCATTTAAACAACCTTGGATCTTAGTTTATTGGATTTAGGGTTAATTAATGCAAAACACGATTATTAAATAATAAATTACTAAATGACTCAAATAACACTTTATTGAGGTTGATTAATTTGTTTCATTTACCATCTACGAGTTTTAGGGCATAAAACCCAACAAAAAGGTTGTTGAAAATTCGATTGTTGACCTTGAAATTGCCCTTGAGGTGAAGGAAAGCCAAGTTGGAATTTCCCTTGAGATGGAGGGTAGCCATTAGAATTCGGTCCTTGATACCATCTTTCAAATTGAAAATAGCAGCGAAGAACCGTATACCAAAATTTGCCGCATAACTGGCATTGTGGTCTCTTGTTATTATTGTTATTTCAAGAACGTCTATTGGAACGATTATTTTGACCTCCTTGATTGTTTAGATTATTAGAATTTCCTTGATTCTTGTTCTTCCAATTGGGATCATTCATAGAAGATGAAGATTGTTGAGTCTTCCGTTGAGTGAGATTAACTGAAGGTAAGGAACCATCCGTATTAATCGTAGTATTTGAATGACGCTGAAGACGACTCTCTTGAGTAAGGCAACATTGAATATACACGTTGTAATGGAGGAAACTCATCAGTTCCAAAAATGACTGAAACAGTCGGGTCATATTCAGGTCCCAAACCGACAAGGATGTGAAGAATATGATCATAATTGGAGATCGGTTTTCCAGCAGTAGTCAATGCATCAACTAAGTTCTTATCCTTTGTAAAATACTCTTGAAGACCAAGATTCCTTTTTCTTATAAGACAAGTTTGGCCTTCAAATCAAGAATCCTAGCAACCCGTTTAGAGGAGAAACGAGTAGCAAGATATTCCCATACCTCTTGAGAAATCTTGCAGTCAAGTAATTCGACAACAATGGTAGTCGACTTCGAACCAAGAAACCATGTCGTGACCAAGTTATCTTGCCAAATCCAATATTCATACTATGAGATTCTTAATTCCTTGTTCTGGTGCAACAGAGATGTCATAACAAATGCTTGCTAACACCATAAGGGAAGGATTTTGGTGGAAACCACTTTTGAGCACTTGTCTGCCAAAGTATTTTCATTAGAGCCAATACTTGAATCTAAAGAGAGTTTGAAAACCAGGAGCCAATGGTTTAGCATTGGTTGTGATAGGAGAGAAATTTAAGAAAAAGAAGCTTCCAAATCTCTTTAGAATGGCTACAATAATGCATGTTCAATCCATTCCTCTTTCTAGAGCAAATAGGGCACAGGGTTTTGCATTTTATCCCTTCGTTTCTTAGTCATACATTAATTCATACTTACCATTCTTAAAATTTATGTCTTTTGATAAATCATATGTTGATTTGCCATGAATCTATTATGAAGCGCTCCGAATGACCAAGTATGGGGGTCTCATTAGGGTTAAGAGTGGTGCTATATATAAACCCTCTTAACCTGATATGCCCTAATCTTTGTATTTTGCGTATGTTTTTTCTCCTCACTAATAAGATTATTCTCTCCCTCTGCCAGTGAATGTAGCTAACACATCGTTAGTGAACCACGTAAATTCTGTGTTGTTCCTCTCCCTTTCGTTCTTGATTCATTGATTTACGATTTCTGTCATAACATCATAAATGGACATAAAACTTGTAGCAAAAAAAATATTCAAATTTCAATATATTGTGATGAAAAAGAGGGTCTTAAATTTTCGTCAACTAATTAACAGATTCCATTTGACATTTCTATATGTCAATGGGGTTCAACATGGACATGAAGGGTAAATTGACATCTCTATTCTATCTTAGAAAAATCAACGAAAAATGACAAAAATATCAATAAACTATCACTAATGTGGACCTAATGTTAACAATAAGAAATTAAAACTTATTCAAAATGGTGAAAATCTTATTTATTATTTTAAATATTTTTTATGATTTTTTTTATATTTATAATTTTTCCATAAGTATCCATCAACAACGACATTTTATTAGTATTTTCATAAAATCAGAACCTATTTACGCCGCATTGACATTTAAAACCTTGGAATAAACGATGTGTTTGATGTTGTCATTGTTTCATGTTTTTTAGTTGAATCAATAGAATGAATTGGTTTGATTTTTGTTGGTTGATGTGTGATAGCGCAATTTATTGAGCTATATTTTATACTACTTTAGCGTTAGTCTTGGATACTATTTGGCCAATTTTATGTCTATTTGGTTTTGTTTTGTAGGAATCAAGCATTTCAATGGAAATTGATGTTTTTGAAGAATACCGTTAATTATGGAGGAAAAGAATTAACCCAAGAAAAGGAATTTGCAAAAGAGCATGAGGTTCAAGGCATCCATATAATAGGGCAGCGTTGAGACGCTACCATTGGAGAGTCTCAACGCTGGCCCCTTCAGCAGGAGGCACGAATTCGAGGCAGCGTCGAGACGCTACCTCCTCAGCGTCTCGACGCTGCGAACTTTCCTGAAATAATTAGGGCACGCGCGCGACAGCGTCGCGATGCTGTGTCCTTCGCGTCTCGAAGCTGTCACGCAGAATGGACAGTATATATATTTTGTGATGCCATCTGATTGAGGGAGCTGTTTTGGAGAGAAAAAGACGATTTTTAGAGAGGGAAAACACACAGAACAGGGCAGAAAGAAAGAGGGCTTGATTTTGGGGGCTTGGATCGTGAGGATCGTGACGGGAACGCGCGGGAATCACGGCTAGCGAGTTTAATCTTTCTCCTTTATTTCTCGTACTGATTTTTAGCATGTATTGGACTGATTTTGATTGTATTTTTAGAGACATGAGTAGCTAAATTTTGTTTCTTAGGGGCTTGATGTAGCCATTAGTTTGTATGGATTAATTTACGGATTTTTAGGACGTTTTGTAACGTTGTTTATTTATGCAATTGTATGCTTAGTGCCTATAATTCCTTGATCACGGATTGTATGATTTTCGTTTCTGAACTAATTGCTCGGGAGAGGGTAGTTTAGATTAGACCATCAATTGCATGACTTAGGTAATTCTACAATTGGGAGATTTGGGATTGCTTGAGAAATCGTCATGAGGATTGTTCTTTAATTCTTATGCTTGTTGTTGAAATTAGATAGGGATATCAATTTCTTAATTTGCATAAAGAATTAATTGTACTCGGTAGAGGCTTTTAATTATCGATAATCCTTGGTTTATGAACTTGTTACGAGTTGTTCCTAATTATTCTTTGAATTAATTCATGCATCTAATAGGTGAAATCAATTCCCTAAGGTCTTTCTCCATTGAGTTTCCATATTTTATTGCTTTGATTAGTTTTTCATTGATTTGCATATTTCTCGATTATTTTCTCTAAATAAAATTGGGCGAATATACCTTTAATAATTAGGGGAACTAGAAAACCAATCCAGAGGACGACATTCGATTTTTAATCACTATATTATAACTTGGGCCCGTACACTTGCGGTTAGCAATTTGCGTATCAAGTTTTTGGCGCCGTTGCCGGGGATTGGCAATTATTTGGTTCGCTTAATATTTTGGGGAATTTGCTTGGTCTTACTTTAGAGTGTATTTTATTGTGTTTTCTTATTTTTCTTTTTGTTTTTTATTTTTGTTGTTTTTGTTTTATTCTTGGTTTTGTTTTTGTTTACTTTAGGTTGTGATTTTGTATGCGAAAAGATAAGGACGCTCTGTTAGTGCCCTTTGATTTTGAAATTGAAAAGACTTGCAAAAAGAACAGGAAGGAGAAAAGGGAGAGACTTGCAGCGATGGCTAATCCAAACCCACAAGATGAGCAGAAACCTATACGAGACTATTTCCAGCCTACTTTTCCTTATCAACAATCTGGAATAGTCTACGCGCCAATCAATGCGAATAATTTCGAGCTTAAAACTGGCCTCATCCAGATGGCTAGAGATAGTGCATTCAGAGGATTCCCCTCTGAGGACCCTAACTCTCATTTGAAATCTTTTCTTGATATTTGTGGAACGGTGAAGTTAAATGGTGTTTCTGAAGATGCCATACGCTTACGTTTGTTTCCCTTTTCTTTGCAGGACAAAGCGAGAGACTGGCTCCAATCACTTCCACCTGGGAGTATCACTACATGGGATGCGTTAGTTCAGGCTTTCCTTGCCAAATATTTCCCACCTGCAAAGACAGCTAAGTTGAGAACTGAGATTGGGACTTTTAAGCAAAAGGATGATGAACAACTGTTTGAAGCTTGGGAGCGCTACAAAGAATTATTGAGGAAGTGCCCACAACATGGCTATCCTGACTGGTTACAAATTCAATTATTTTATAATGGGTTGAATGGTACTACTAAGACTATTTTGGATGCAGCTGCAGGAGGCACTTTACTTTCCAAAACTGTGGAGAATGCTCGTACCTTGCTAGAGGACATGGCCACGAACAGTTATCAGTGGCCTTCTGAACGTTCATCCTCTAAAACTGTAGCTGCGATTCATGAGATAAATAATGTTTCAGCTTTACAAGCTCAAATGCACTCTTTGGCTAATGCTTTTCTGAAATTCTCTGCTACAGGGAATTCACAATCCATTGAGTCAGTTGCAGCAGCTGAGACATCTCAATTTTTCGATGATTCAAACATAGAACAGGCACAGTATGTTAACAACAGAAATTTTGGCTATAGAGGTAACCAAAATTCTTTACCCACTCATTATCATCTAGGGCTTAGAAATCATGAGAATTTTTCCTATGCCAATAATAAGAATGTCTTGCAACCACCTCCTGGATTTATGTCTGCACCTACACCACAAGAAAAGAAATCTTCCTTAGAGGACTTAGTTGGTCAATTTATTAATGAGTCTAGGTCTAGGACTAATAAGATTGAGAACATGTTAGACACTGTTAGTAGCACTGTTAATAGTCATGGGACTGCCATTAAAAACATGGAAGTTCAAATTAGTCAAATTGCATCTTCCTTGAATGCCATGCAAAAAGGTAAGTTCCCTAGTGACACTGAGGTAAATCCACGAGAGCACTGTAAGGCTATTACTTTGAGGAGTGGGAAGCAGCTTGAGGTTCCAGAAAAGCAGCCTGTTGAGGATCCTATCATCAGTGAGGAAAAGGAGATTGAAGCACAGACTGAAAAGGAAGCAGAATTGACTTCGAAGACTGAAAAGTCTACTAGTTCTACACTTCCTACTCATTCTACTTCCATTCCTTATCCTCAACGTTTTCAAAAGAAAAAGATTGATGCTCAGTTTGCTAAATTTCTGGATATTTTTAAGAAACTCCATATTAACATTCCTTTTGCAGATGCTTTAGAACAGATGCCTAACTATGTTAAGTTCATGAAGGAAATAATGACAAAAAAAAGGAAGTTAGAGGCGTATGAAACTGCGAATCTCACTGAGGAGTGTAGTGCCATATTACAGAGGAAGTTACCCCAGAAACTGAAAGATCCAGGGTGTTTTACTATTCCCTGCACTATTGGTAGTTCTTCTTTTAATAAAGCATTATGTGATCTTGGTGCTAGTATTAATTTGATGCCTCTGTCTGTGTTTAGAAAGTTAGGTCTTGGAGAGGTACAACCTATTACTATTTCTTTGCAGTTGGCTGATAGATCGATGACATATCCTAGGGGTGTAATAGAAGATGTTTAAATTAAAGTTGACAAGTTTATCTTTCCTGCAGATTTTGTGGTTTTAGACATGGAGGAGGATGCTGAGATTCCCATTATCTTGGGTAGACCATTCCTTGCCACGGGACGTGCTTTGATTGATGTGCAGAAGGGTAAGCTAACCTTACGAGTCAACAAAGATGAGGTAGTTTTCAACATTTATCGATCCATGAAATATCCAGATGAGGTTAGTACATGCCATAAGATAGATATCGTTGATGCCACTGTTGCTGAGATTAGGGATGTTGTTATGTCTGCTGATCCTTTGAAAATAAGCATGTTAGATCTAGCTGTTGAGCATTTAGGTGATTTAGACCAGGATATTGCTTTCTTCTGTGATGCATTGAATCATTTACCTGTTGAGCGCAATATGAAATGCAAGGTCATGGAATTAACTACTAAGGATGATGTACCTATTAAAGTTTCTGCACCTGAGTTGAAACCATTACCTACACATCTTAGATATTCTTTCTTAGGTGAGTCATCTACGTTTCCTGTTATTATATCTTCTTCTCTGAATAAAGTAGAGGAAGAAAAACTGTTGAGAGTGTTGCGTGATCATAAATCTGCTTTAGGTTGGTCCATAGCTGATATAAAAGGTATTAGTCCATCCATAGTCATGCATAAAATTTTAATGGAGGATACCTTTACCCCATCAGTTCAACCTCAGAGACGTTTGAACCCAGCCATGAAAGATGTGGTAAAGGCTGAGGTATTGAAACTTTTAAATGTAGGTATTATCTATGCCATATCTGATAGTTCTTGGGTGAGTCCTGTGCAGGTTGTACCAAAAAAGGGAGGAATGACTGTAGTTAAGAATGAAAAGAACGAATTTATCTCCACTAGGACTATGACGGGATGGAGAGTTTGTATTGACTACAGGAAGTTGAATAATGCTACTAGAAAGGATCATTTTCCTCTTCCTTTTATTGATCAGATGCTTGATAGACTTGCAGGTTATCCTTACTATTGTTTTCTTGATGGTTATTCAGGTTACAATCAAATTGCTATTGCTCCTGAGGACCAAGAGAAAACGACATTCACATGTCCTTATGGTACCTTTGCCTTCAGGCGAATGCCATTTGGGTTGTGTAATGCCCCTGCTACATTCCAACGCTGTATGATGGCCATTTTTGCTGACATGGTGGAGGAGACTATGGAGGTCTTCATGGATGATTTCTCTGTGTTTGGTTCTTCTTTTGATGCTTGTTTACATAATCTTTCTCTTGTTTTGCAACATTGTCAAGAAACTAACCTTGTTTTAAACTGGGAAAAATGCCATTTTATGGTAACTGAAGGTATAGTTTTAGGGCATAAAGTATCTAAAAAAGGCTTAGAGATGGATAGAGCCAAGATAGCAGCCATTGAACAACTTCTTCCTCCTACGAATGTAAAGGGAGTCAGAAGCTTTCTAGGGCATGCTGGGTTTTACAGGCGCTTTATTAAAGATTTTTCGAAAATTGTTAAACCCTTGTGTAATTTGCTTGAAAATGACTCTGCTTTTGTTTTCTCTGATGAATGTGTACTAGCATTTAATCTATTGAAAGATAGGTTGACTACTGCTCCTATTATTGTTGTGCCTGATTGGAGTCAACCTTTTGAAATTATGTGTGATGCTAGTGATTATGCTGTAGGAGCAGTGTTAGGACAGAGACGTGATAAATTCTTCAGGGCCATTTATTATGCAAGTAGGACTCTGGATAATGCACAGCAAAACTACACTACCACTGAAAAAGAAATGCTTGCTGTAGTGTTTGCTTTTGATAAATTTAGACCTTATTTTTAGGGACTAAAGTTATTGTGCATACTGACCATGCAACTCTCAGGTATTTGTTTGATAAAAAGGATGCCAAACCTCGTTTGATTCGATGGATTCTATTGTTGCAGGAATTTGATTTTGATGTGAAAGACAGGCGAGGTTGTGAGAATGTAGTAGCTGATCATCTGTCTAGAATTGAACAGGACACTACTTTGAAAGCTCTTCCTATTGCTGAAGAGTTTCCAGATGAAAGGATTTACAAGGTAGAGCCTACTTTACCTTGGTTCACTGACTTTGTAAATTTCCTTGCAGGTGGTGTTCTCCCTCCAGATCTCAATTCCCATCAAAAGAGGAAATTTCTTCATGATGTCAGATTTTATTTGTGGGATGATCCTTGCTTGTTTAAAATTTGTTCAGATCAGATGATTCGCAGGTGTGTTCCCACAGAGGATGTAGTTAAAATTATGCATGATTGTCATTCCTCACCGTATGGTGGGCACTTTGGTCCCACACGTACTGCTGCTAAGGTATTACAATCTGGTTTTTATTGGCCCACTATTTTTAAGGATTGTTATACTTTCGTTAAGTCTTGTGACCGGTGCCAACGTATAGGTAATATTTCTAGGCATCATGAATTACCTTTGACCCCTATTGTTGAAATTGAATTATTTGATGTTTGGGGGATAGATTTTATGGGACCTTTTCCTTCTTTGCATGGTTATTTATACATCTTGTTAGCTGTAGACTACGTATCTAAGTGGGTAGAGGCTGTGGCTACAAAAACCAATGATGCTCGTGTAGTCTTGAATTTTCTGCATAAAAATATCTTCACACGATTTGGTACACCACGAGCGATCATTAGTGATGAGGGTTCGCATTTTTGCAATAAATTGTTTAATTCTTTGCTTGCTAAGTATGGTGTTAAACATAAAATTTCGTTAGCCTATCATCCACAGACAAATGGTTTAGCTGAGGTCTCTAACCGGGAAATTAAACAAATTTTGGAAAAGACAGTTAACATTAACAGGAAGGATTGGGCCCTTAAGTTAGATGATGCCCTTTGGGCCTATCGCACTGCTTTTAAAACTCCAATTGGTATGTCACCATATCGCTTGGTTTTTGGTAAGACATGTCATTTACCTGTGAAATTAGAGCATAGAGCATACTGGGCCATAAAAAAATTGAATTTCAACTTGGCCAAGGCAGGGGAACAAAGACTACTCCAACTCAATGAGATGGAGGAATTTCGATCTCAAGCATATGAGAATGCCAAAATCTACAAGGAGCGGACTACGAGATATGGAGCAGTTGAGTTGCAGGTCAGTGATGGGCGATCCTTTAAAGTGAACGGGCAGCGCGTCAAACAATATTTTGGTTCAGAGGAGCGACACATTGATAACATCGAGCTCACCGAGCCACAGTAGTCATACATTATCGCGTCGAGCTAAAGACGTTAAACAAGCGCTTTTGGGAGGCAACCCAATTGTTTTTTTTTAGTTCTTTTTATTTCTCTTATTTCTTTAGATTCGATTGCTTTCTTTTCTATTTTCTTACGCTTTCTTCCTTGGCTTTGTAGGTGAAATTTTATTGGAATTGAAGAATTAAAGAGAAGAAAAAAAAAACGGCGAAAACGAGCGTTTTGGGCAAAAAAGGCGACAGTGTCGCGACGCTGCAGTCCAAAGTGTCGCGACGCTGTTTCCAGAATCGCGAATCAGGGAGTTTATTTTTTTCTTCAAACCCTAGCCACTTAAGCTGTTCTTCCTCTGATTTTTGCCATTCTCAAGTGTTTTTCTTCAAATTTCTTACTTAACATCATGGATTTTGCCTTCCCTTTGCCGATTTTTGCAGAAAAGGCTCCTGGGTTTGTTCGTGTGAGCCGATTTCGCCGCGGGTATTGGCGTTGTTCTTAGCCTTCTAGCCTAGAGGTTCGAAGATGTTGGATTCTAGCAAGGTGTGAGGGAGTTTTGGAGCGTTTTATGCATGAGTTTCTTAGATTTCATCAAGTTTCGGGATTCTCTACATTATTGGGGCGATTTTTCAGCTTGTTTTGGCCATGGGTGTGCATTTTTGGTATCATTCTTCCAATTTCAGCTCCCATCCTTACTATAGCTTCGTTTAAAGTTGGTTTAGAAGTTTGAATATATGAGTTTGGGGCTGTTTATTGCCTTCTCGTCGATGTGTGGTGTGTTGAGCTGAATATTGAAGTTGTTTGTTGCTGTTTTTGGGTGTTTTAGCAAGAATTAGCTGTTGGTTTTCATCTAAGCATCTTTGTGTGAGCTCTTGGTGAGGTTTTATTGGATTATTTTCACTGTTTAGAGCTATTTGGACTCAGTTGCTGTTGTTGTTAAGCTCTCTTGCTGCTGTTTTTACATTATATTTGTGGCGGACGGGTTGTTTTCTGGTGTAGTGGTTGTTGGCTTATTTTTCTGAGGCGGACGGGCTATTTTTGTAGTTGCTGATTGTGTTGTTGTTGGCTTGGACTATTTTTCAGCTTTCCCCTTTTCCTAGATCTCTTATACCTTTCTATTAGTCACCATGAACAAAAGATCTAGAAGAAACCCTGCCGCTTCTTCCTCCTCCGCTCCTTTTGATCCCAATAGGTTCATCAGTAGTAAGGCCGCAGAACGATTTGAGGGATATGTGGAGAGTAGAAACTTTATCCCTGAGAGAGGCTTTAGTCCCGACCCTGAGGTTCAACCAAATTTAGTGAATAATATCGTTGCGCGGGGTTGGGGCCACTTTGTTCGACAACCTGAACCTGGGGTAGCATCAGTCGTGAGGGAGTTTTATGCAAACATGGAAGAAACTTCTTCTTCATCATTTGTTCGAGGACACCGTGTCCCTTTCGACTCCCACACTATCAACAGATTCTATAGACTACCCGACATTGAGGGGGACAGCTATTATACATACCTTAGTGGCCAGTTAGACGTCAATCAGGTCATACAGACGGTATGTAGGCCAGGGGCAGAGTGGGTTCTGAACGGAGCGGAGGTTGTGAGATTTAGGACCACCGACTTGTTCGTGGATTACAGGGCTTGGCACACTTTTCTCTATGCCAAGTTGATGCCTGTGGCGCATCTCAGCGACGTTACGAAGAGTCGCGCCATCCTTTTATTCGCTATCGCCACAGGTCGCTCAGTGAATGTCGGTCAAGTCATTCATGAGTCCATGCGCCACATCTTCCGACGTAGCACGACAGTGGGGCTCGGGCATCCATCATTGATCACATCTCTTTGCCGAGCCACTGGTGTCGTTTGGGATGCCCAGGAGGAGTTGGTCCACCCCGGAGCGATTATAGACAAGAACTTCATCAGTCGATATCGAGGGCCTGGACCACCGGTTGCACAGCCAGCTTTCCCCATTCCTGCACCGCCAGAGCATCCTGAGCAGCCTACTGAGCCCGAGCATCAGGAGCAGGAGGTTCCCCCTCCCACAGTCGAGGAGCAGTTGCAGCAGCTGCGTATGGAGTTCCAGAGTCACCAGCGAGATTACCAGAGAGAGCGGCGTAGGGATCGACGTCACTTCTTCTACACCACGAGCATGTATGCACATTCTTATCAGTGTCAGGTGGCTTCTAGTACGGGTCAGCCTTTGCCGCCACCTTTACCACCGTACGAGTCACCTGAGGACGAGGACGAGTGATGCCCTGCCGCCTTCCTTTTGTACACGGTTGTTTCTTTCCCCCTCTTTCTTATTTTTCATTGTATTTGTTCTCATATTTGTCTGCATCGCTTATGTATTTTACATTGAGGACAATGTAATTTTTAAGTTTGGGGGTGGAAAGTATTTATTTTTGGTCTGTAATTAATTGTTATATTTCCTTTGACCATATCATTATCTGGTTTGTTATTGTGATTATCTTCACTCTATCATTTTGGATCAAATTTTTTTTTAGTTCCATTGAGATCTGGGTTGAATGTGATTTCTGTCTGAGATGTTTCTCTTTGAGGGTGTTGTTATGATTATGACAGCCGATGAGGATACTTAATTTCAGAAAGCAGGTAAGTTATTCTGTGCAATAATAATTAAAGACAGGATTCAAGATAGTTTGATTTTATTTCATGAGTCTTTTGCACCACTTGAGCACGTAGTCTCCTGTTTTAGTTTGGCGAGCTTAGAATAGGGTTATGTGATCTAGGCCTTGTTGTCACCTCGAAAGGTTTAGGGACTGGTTTGATGGTTAATCTGCACGATAGTTAGTAATGTTACACTTCGGAGAAAATTATGCCATATCTTGCTTGTTAGTGAAAAAAAAAATGAATGATTGAATGAAAAGAAAAGAAAAAACTGATGAGCTGAGTAAAGGAAAATTGAATTAAGGTCAAAAAGAGCTACCCCTGTTGTGATCAGTTAGGCCAACCAGAGAAAACTCAGGTTAAGGGTCCCTGCAATAGGAGTATGAAAGCTAGTGACCACCATTGATGACGATCGTGAAAAAGCTCAAAGTTTGGGGGTTGTGTACCCCATTTAGGCACCCTAGTGACATATTACCATCTTGAGTGTGGAGAGGCTTGATGATTGGAACTTAGGACCAGAGTAGGGGGAAAACGAGCGAAGGGTTGCATTAAACTGTTCCGGGCTTAAAGGATTGAGATAAGGAGGACTAGTCACACACACACGTGAGAGATGAATGAAATAAATGAGGCTTATCATGATGAATGTGATTAATCATTAATGTTTCAGTGTGATTTATCTGTGATTTGGGATTCTTGAGGCAAGAGTCATTTGCAACACTCCTTCAAGTATTTTTGTTGACAGATTATTTTGATTCTTACTTTGCTCGGGACTAGCAAATGCTTAAGTTTGGGGGTATTTGATAGCACAATTTATTGAGCTATATTTTATACTATTTTAGCATTAGTCTTGGGTACTATTTGGCCAATTTTATGTCTATTTGGTTTTGTTTTGTAGGAATCAAGCATTTCAATGGAAATTGATGTTTTTGAAGAATACCGTTAATTATGGAGGAAAATAATTAACCCAAGAAAAGGAATTTGCAAAAGAGCATGAGGTTCAAGGCATCCATATAATAGGGCAGCGTTGAGACGCTAACATTGGAGAGTCTCAACGCTGGCCCCTTCAGCAGGAGGCGCGAATTCGAGGCAGCGTCTCGGTGCTGCAAAATTTCCTGAAATAATTAGGGCACGCACGCGACAGCGTCGCGACGCTGTGTCCTTAGCGTCTCGACGCTGTCGCGCAGAATGGACAGTATATATATTTTGCGATGCCATCTGATTGAGGGAGCTTTTTTGGAGAGAAAAAGACGATTTTTAGAGAGGGAAAACACACATAATAGGGCAGAAAGAAAGAGGGCTTGATTTTGGGAGCTTGGATCGTGAGGATCGTGACGGGAACGCGCGGGAATCACGGCTAGCGAGTTTAATCTTTCTCCCTTATTTCTCGTACTGATTTTTAGCATGTATTGGACTGATTTTGATTGTATTTTTAGAGACATTAGTAGCTAAATTTCGTTTCTTAGGGGCTTGATGTAGCCATTAGTTTGTATGGATTAATTTACGGATTTTTAGGACGTTTTGTAACGTGGTTTATTTATGCAATTGTATGCTTAGTGCCTATAATTCCTTGATCATGGATTGTATGATTTTCGTTTCTAAACTAATTGCTCTGGAGAGGGTAGTTTAGATTAGACCATCAATTGCATGACTTAGGTAATTCTACAATTGGGAGATTTGGGATTGCTTGAGAAATCGTCATGAGGATTGTTCTTTAATGCTTATGCTTGTTGTTGAAATTAGATAGGGATATCAATTTCTTAATTTGCATAAAGAATTAATTGTACTCGGGAGAGGCTTTTAATTATCGATAATCCTTGATTTATGAACTTGTTACGAGTTGTTCCTAATTATTCTTTGAATTAATTCATGCATCTAATAGGTGAAATCAATTCCCTAAGGTCTTTCTCCATTGAGTTTACATATTTTATTGCTTTGATTAGTTTTTCATTCATTTGCATATTTCTCGATTATTTTCTCTAAATAAAATTGGGCGAATATACCTTTAATAATTAGGGGAACTAGAAAACCAATCCAGAGGACGACATTCGATTTTTAATCACTATATTATAACTTGGGCCCGTACACTTGCGGTTAGCAATTTGCGTATCAATGTGAATTTATTTTAACATACCAAAAATGAATTTGAATCAGTTTGATTTAATTTGATTCAAAATCTTAGGTCCATATTTGGTTATAAGTTATAACAAATGTGACAACCCAATAATTACAAATACCCGAAAGATAAGGTGAGTCGTTTATCCACTGAAAAATTAAAATGTAGTCTTTATTTCAAACTTGAACGGAACTGGTTAATTAAGGTATTTATTATTGATCGAGGTCAGAATTAGAATTCTTCTCCTCATATTGTTGAACTAAAAAAAAGGTCCACTACTAAAAAAAAAAAAAACTTTTAATGACTGTCATTGTCTGTCACTAAAACCTACGATGACAGACGCCTTTTATGTTAGTCTTTGCATGACATTAAAAGTCATTGTCTGTCGTTAAATTCCATTATTAATGTTTGTCATTAAATGTGTCTATCATTAATTTTGTCCGTCATTAAATGTGTACATAAGTCAAATTTTGCCAAATTTCATTCCAATAAGCCAATGAACCAAATTTGTTCATACCATTTTTATTCATAAAACTTTGATATAAAAATAAAATTACAAAGTACCTGCATTTAAAAGCTTGCAAATTACAAAGTACCTATGATTAAAAACCTACACCTACACTTAAGAAAAACAAAAATTCTCGTACATGTAGCTTCAATTCTTGTCGGCATAATCTTACTCGTACATCGAACTTGAAGAACCTAATAAAAGCAAATTTTAACTAGGTTCAATACTAACCCATTGAATTTTAAACATAACATGAAGAACTTTAAACAAT
This sequence comes from Luffa aegyptiaca, assembly GCA_017139565.1. Lineage (NCBI taxonomy): Eukaryota > Viridiplantae > Streptophyta > Magnoliopsida > Cucurbitales > Cucurbitaceae > Luffa > Luffa aegyptiaca. The sequence continues at coordinate 10,545,052 of CM029397.1, forward strand.
ATTTAGAAAGTAATAAACTTTATGAAACTATAAATTTGAACTTACAAGGATGGTGAATAGAAGGTGAGCAAAGGCTATTGAGACTGCATAAAGAGACATGGTGAAGCTTTTGAAGATTACTCATTGAATTCAGTTATGTCCAAAACGTTATGTGCATTGAAGTGCTCCTCATTCCACCAACCAACAACATAACCAAAAAGAAGAAAGTTGAGAGTACCTATTCAAGAGGAAGTATCCATAACAAGGAAGGTTGTCACAAATCAGCGTAAATACTCAACCTAAAATAAAGATTCTCTGCGTAAAAACTTTGTCTTAGGTGGGAGGGTTGCATGAGAAAAAAATCCTCGAGAAACAAAGATACGAAAGGGCCAAAGCTGTCAGAAAATCTTCAGCTACTAGTCACTCAATAATGCTAAATTTCAACTCAAGTGAAGATGAAGAACAAAAAACAAAGAAATTTATGGACATTAAAGCCACTTCCTCTTTAACGAGAAGAAGCAAAGACGAGCCTTTGAAGCTAAAGACAATGGAGAAAAGCTTGTTTTTTAAAAAAGAAAAAGATTGTAGTCTCCTTTTGGTGGCACTAGTCAATGATATAAAAAAAGAGTTAGAAGTAGAAGAGCAAGAGAACTAGCTAGAGGGGTTCAACTATTATTTGGTACAATTTTTTATTATAGATTTTGAAGTGATTGGTTTGACTTTAAGGATAGTGAATTGCTTACCTGCTGAAGGGGGAGGTACTGTAATAGCAAAAAGAAAATAAATGACACTGCTCCCACTACAACTAATGCTTGAATCTATTTTATGTTTGTATATATAAATGAACCAACACAATTTTATTGATAGAAAAACACACAAAGCATTTAACGTTAGAGCTAGAATCTGTAATATCACCTCATGGTAATGATCATGCATGGTTAACATACACAAGAAATAATGACTTACAAAGGCCCTCCTTTTAAATTATCAAAGTATCCATCCTCGTAAAGCTTTTCTACTCCAACTCCTTGGTTTAGTTTGTATGAACTGTTCTCTTCAGAGGCAATAAATATAACAACAACAGATGACTTCAACTTTTAGCTTAGTTTCCCACATCCTTCCTTATAGTAGACATGTTTGATGAGCCAAAAACTCATGAGTTTTGGTCCAATCACAAATAATTTGAAGGGTATACTATTATTTTTTAGGAGAAACTAGAAAAGCATTTGTTCCTACAACTGTGTAGGAAACTTCTTTTACAAACATGTTCAACTTTTAATATGCTTTCCTGAGTTAACAAATGGTGTTACCTAATCTAACAATGGTCCACCTCTTGTTTTAGATTTAAAGACAAATATCTCCATATTCTTAGTCCTTGTTAAGAAAGTTCATTAGTTGTTTTTCCCTTTTTGTTATTTAGTTCTTCTGTAGTACAACTGTAATATTTGAATCTGTTACTTTTCAGTTGTATAAATTGTTTATTCTGTTTCACAGTATGCCTATATAAAGGCTATTGCATTTGATCACAATTCATCAATAATACTGATTGCCTTCTGTGGTCACTGAGAGCATTACATTATGGTTTTTCATTTTTCTAAGTTGGTATCAGAGGGAAAGAGTCTAACGACCTAATTGTTTTTTCCTGGGCAATTCATGGATCCCTCACCTGAAGTCAGTAGTTCTGATGTTCTCAATACTCTGCAAGTCTCGAAGATTATCAATCTCGACAATAAGATCAATACAGTAAAGCTAGATGAAGAGAACTTTCTGCTATGGAAGCTTCAAGTCCTCACTGTTCTGCGAGGCCATGGCTTGAAGAAATTCATTGACGAAGATTCTGAGATACCATCCGAATTCATCACATCTGATGAACCATCTTCTACGAAAACACCCAACCCTGCATATGAACATGTTGGGTTCTATGCCCTAAAACTCGTAGATAGTGAATGTAACCGTTGACCGGATATTAATGAAATAACATTGATATATTTTTCCATTAAATTTTATTAGTTATTTTATATTTGTTCTTCCCTAAAATAACCCTAATCCAATAAACTAGACATCCTAGACTATAATATGAGTCTTGAACTATATGTAGCAACATATGAGGATCATTGTTCAAGAAACAGCCTAAAGGGTCTATAGTATAGCGATAAGACTGGGTGCCTTATCCTGGTGACACTATGGATACGACCCACTTTGTATTTGATACAAACGCTATGATCCAACGCGTTCGTGTAGGAGACATGCGAGTGGGGGTATCCTATGCAATGAGTTTGCATAAGACCGGACCGCGAAATAGTAATCACTGGTTATAACACCGTTAACTAGTTGGTTTTCTATTTCACTAGGACGATCTAGACAACTTAGTCTTAATCCTGAGTTGATTATGGACTCCTGCTCATGAGGGATTGTCCTTTGATTTGTATGGGTGAAAGTGGCCAATACGCCAACTCAATAAGCCTACCATTTTAGGGACAAGACCGAATGGGGAGCTGGGAACATAATCGTACAAGATGGAATTCACTCCTTCCCGACTTTAGGAAAGCAGATGAGTGTTCCCTTAAGTGGTGACTCCGAGTCTTGAACAAAGGGCCCTACCCTCTCAATGGCACGAGAGGGTTTTCTGTTTGATGGTTGGACCACAAACAGGTTGTTCATTAGAGGAGAACTTGTACTTAAGGAAATAGAAGTAACCCAGGGGTAAAACGGTAATCTGACCCAGCTGGTGTTACGGACACTCGTGAATGACTAACTAGTCGATATTGGTCTATATCCGTGGACACAGAAAATATGTCTGTAGTGAGAAGAGTGCAACTGTGAGTCTATAGTGGAATGTACACACAATTAACGAATATTGATTAATTTGGTGAATGAGTTTGACCAATTAATCTCACATCGTTGGAGCTTCTGATCTGCAGGTCCATTAGGTCCCACTGGTAGCTCATAAAGTAATTTGAGGCAACTAAGTAATAAATGTAAATTGAAAATGTTCAATTTACTAAGGGAAACAATATAATATATATTGATATATTATTATGAGAGAAATTAATATTTGAAGAAATTCAAATATTAAAATAAATTTGAGTCACATTAAATTTATGGAAGTTTGAAAGAGTTCAAATAATGAATTAATTAATTTAAGGCCTAAAATCTATTTGGGCAAATTAATTAATTCAAGGCCGGAAGTTAAATATGTGATATTTAATTGGTGGTTAATTAATTAAAGAATTCATTAACCGGGAATTCCGGGAATTAATCACTTAAGGAAGTGATTAATCATTTATGGAAATGATCTAAACACTTATGGAAGTAATTAGTCATTTGTGGAAAAGATTAATCAATTATGGAATTGATTGATCTTGGATTGATTAAATAAGGAATAAGATTGAATCAATTTTGGAAAAGATTGATTTACTAGAATATTTTATTCATGGCCTCTCTTCTATAAATAGAACACTAGACCTAATTGGTTCAGTACTCTTCTCTTGCTCTTAGACTGACAAGACAAGACCCTAGAATTCTCTCTAGCCTCCCTCTTAGAGAAAGACTCCCACAAGTCTTTTGCCTCCTAGACTTAGAGACATACCGGTGTAACCTCTGTGGTTATTGTGTCCTTCAAGAAGAAATTTCCAGCGAATAAAAGACAAGAGGGCTGCTGCGTTTTTGTTCGTTGAAGCGTCGTTGGCGAAGAACAGTCAAGTCTACATCGAAGGTTTGTAACGGTTCTTTCCTGTTTCTTTAGAAAAGCATGAAAATAAATTTAGATTTAATTTTCAACATGTTTATAGCAATTTCCAGCAACTTTAAAGCATGTTTAAAGTTTATTTTGCATTTTCGTAACGGTATTTTAATGTTAATTAATATACGGCGTAAGGTCCAATAGATGCGCTTCCGCTGCGTGGGGACTTTTATTCCCTTCAGAACAGTGGGTGCGCCAAGATAGTCTTATCACTGCGTGACTATTGGGATCTATGTCAAATTCACTCCTCTCGAAAATGTTGGAAAGCGACACTGCTAGAGAAGTTTGGAAGATTCTTAATAATCGATTTTCATCCAGGAATCTAGCCAGAATTATGGATTTAAAACCCAAGTTAGAAGCGACCAAGAAGGGCAACCTCAAGCTGGAAGACTGATAGCGAGCATAGCTAGCTACTTTTACTTATTTAATTTAGCTAGTCTTTTATGATTTTTGGGCCATTTTATTGTGCTTTATTGTTTATTTTGTAGGAAAGCGTTGATTAGAGCTAAAACGTGGAATTGGAGTTAATCGGGTGTTCGGGACGTGAAAATATGCCAAAGAACCGGAAAGTTCAAGCAACAAGGAGCCAAGAGAGGGCATTCTGCCCATCAGCGTCGAGACGCCACTCTTGGAGGGTCTTGACGCTGGTTTTCCTTATTTAGAAGAGGCGGCAGCGTCACAGCGTCGAGACGCTGTGACAATAGCGTCGAGACGCTACCTTTATTTCCATTCCAGACGCGCGTGTTTTAGAGGCAGCGTCGAGACGCTGTCTGGATAGCGTCTCGACGCTACGACGAAAAATCAGTATTTATAGTTATTTTCGGCTAGGTTTTTGGGGGATTCAATGGTGGGACTTCTGGGAGCCGTAAACGGAGCAGAAACAGAGAGGGTTAAGGCTGAAGAAAGGGAGCAAGGGGGAAATCAACCCATCGTTCGTGGGGATCGTGACGGGGACGCTCGGTCTCGGCCTACATTGAGTTTTCTTTTCCCTTTCCTTTTCTTTAGCTAGACCTTATGGCTTTATTATGTTTAGTTGAGCTTGTAATACAAATCATGAGTAGCTAAACTTGTAGCTTAGGGATTGATGTAGTTGATTGAGTTTATGGATTGATTTATGGTTTAAGTTGTGCAATGTTTATTATGTTTGTAATCTTGATTTAATGCTTTCAATTAATTGGCCATTAGTTGGATGATTTATGTTTTGAATCTAGCTCGGGAGAGGGGATTTGATATAGACATACTCAAGATTGCATGACTAAAGTTTATTTTCTAATTCGTGACGGTTTTAGATTAACTTTAGAATTGGTCAAAAGATCTCATGGCCTTGCATATTAATAAACTTAGATAGGGATATCAAGTTGGTTAATTTGCATGAGAATCAATTATACTCGGGAGAGGTAGTTGTGATAAAAGGGTCTTAGGCTCATAATTTCATTGTGCATAATAACTTAATCCTTAAAATCAATCCTATACTAAATCGGCGAAATCAATTCCCTAAGTGTTTTTCCCAATTGAATTTCCACACTTTTTACTTGTTTTGATTTAGTTTTCATATCATTCATTCATCCCTTTTTGATCCCTAAATAAAATTGAGCAAGATAATTCACAATACTTGATTTGTTTAAAAATCCAATCCAGAGGACGACATTCGAATTACATTCACTATATTATTACTTGACCCGTGCGCTTGCGGTAGGAAAAGTCCACATCAAGTTTTTGGCGCCGTTGCCGGGGATTGGCACATTTAGCTAGATTGATATTGTGAAAAAATTGCTTGATCTTAATTTAGGGTGTATTTTTACTTTTTTAGGTTGTTTGCATTTTTTTTTCCTTATTTGTTTTTCTTTCCAAATTTGCTATCTAGTTTTAGTTTTTCTTTTAGTTGTGTAATCTTTTCCTTATTTGTTTATTGTTATTCCTTTTTAGATTAGTTTTTCCTTATTTGTTAGTTTCCTTATTTGTGTTTTTCCATATTTATTTTTGCATTCAATTTTAGGTTATTTTCTTTCTTTTTCTAGATTATATCTTCCATATTTAAATTAGATATTTTTTTTTCCATATTAGGTTTTTTTGTTTGAGTCTTTGTCATTTGTTCTTGTTGGGTTATTGTTTGATTGAAAGCCTAATTATCATTGTTGCTTTAATTGATGTGAATGAATTTTTATTCAACACCATATTTCAATTTTTCATCTTCAAGTTATACCCCTTTAAATGAAAATTCTTCCTTGGAAAGCATAGTTCAAAATTATATTGAAGAGTCTAGAGCGAGGAGTCTAAAAATTGATGAAATCATAAGAGGACTTCAAGCTCCACAGGAAGTTAGTGAGGTGGGATCCACTTCCATAAGTTGTCTAGTGAGTCATGTGGTAGATGATTCATTGGCACTCATTCATGAGCGTAGTTCTTTCGATCTTGATGAGGATGAGCAGTTAGGGGTGAGTTGCATGAATAATGGGGACGAATTGGAGAGTTGGAGCACCTTTCAAGAACATGGTTGTGAGGAGAAAAAAGAAAATGAGCTTGTAGTGTTAGAGGAAGTTCAGGAGGTAGAGTTTGAGGTTGAAAAACCTTCGTCGGTTTTATCTTCTCCATCCTTTGTAGATTTTGATTGTTCTTTTTTCTATTCTCACGAGTCAGTTTTAGAGTCAGAGTCTCTTTATTTTGATATTTCTCCTTTTATGCTTCTTTTATCCAAAAATACCAAAAATAATTCTGTTTCAGGGGCCCATGAGAAGCTAGTAAGTTTACTAGCGATCGTTGGTTATATTGATTCAAGGAAGAAGGGCCCAAAGAAATCCGAGAATTTTTATGTGCCTTGACAGAGACTGCACGAGCACGTCGAGCTAATGACGTTAAACAAGCGCTTATGGGAGGCAACCCAAGTAAGTTAGTTGTGTCTTTCTTTTGAGTTTTATTTATTGTTTGTGTTTGTTTTGTAGGTCTTGTTGTCTTTCTCTCCTTTGCTTTCAAGCTTTCAAGATTCCAAGCTTTCAGTCAAGAAGTCATCATTATTCCAGGCCAGTATTGTTCACTCCTTTCATTATTTTATTGTTCTCATGCTTGTTTATGCCTTATTTTCTTGATACATTGAGGACAATGCATGTTTTAAGTTTGGGGGTGGAGTAGCACGTTTGTGGAGCCCTTGAGCATCTGAGTTCGGGCTATAGTTTTGAGCTTTCTTTGAATTAAGCATATGGTTGTTGTCTGGATGTATTTTTGCATGATTATGATGTCCTAGGATAGGCTTTCTTGTCAATTTTCAAGCTTGTGATGAGTTGTAAGCATGAGTGCCCAAAAAGGGAGACTTTTTAAAATTTTTCTAGGAGATGGCTTGCATGAGTAGAGTATTTGTCTTGGCTAGATTTGGATTTGAATGCTTAGGAGCGAATTATTGGGTTCATATGCTTGTTGTCACCTCAATAGGTGTAGGGTAGAGCTAAAGAGTTAATTTTTTGCAAATTAGCATGTTTGATCTTGCTTAGGAGAAAAGAAAAGAATATCTGCTTATCATGTTCATAACGAAAAATCATTCTTGTTGTTATTGTTGAAAAAGAAAAAAGTCATGACTTATGCGCGCAATGCAATGATTAATAAAGTTTAGGCAAAAAGAGCTACCCCTGTTGTGATCAGTTAGGCCAACCAGAGAAAACTCAGGTTAAGGGTCCCTGCAATAGGTGTGTGAAAGCTAGTGCCACATATACATGCTTAATTTAATTGTTAATTATAAGCACCTAAGTTGGGAGGAAAACAAACTAATTTGTTTCATTAACTCATTAGTGAAACCTTAGTGCCAGTGTAGAGGGAAGATGAGCTGAGAGTTTAATAATCCAATCCCGGGCTAGTAGAGTCTGATCTTGTTGAGTTAGATCTCGCTTGTGCAAGTTAATTTTGGAAAAATTTTAATTTGTCTCCCTCATTGGTCCTTATGTGCATGTCTCTTGCTTGCTTGACTATTGACTTTTGAGCCTTGAGGATTGAGTTATGATTATTGCATCCATTTTTCTACTGTGTGTTTGATTTGTAGTTTGCTCGAGGACTAGCAAAAGCTTAAGTTTGGGGGTATTTGATAGCGAGCATAGCTAGCTACTTTTACTTATTTAATTTAGCTAGTCTTTTATGATTTTTGGGCCATTTTATTGTGCTTTATTGTTTATTTTGTAGGAAAGCGTTGATTAGAGCTAAAACGTGGAATTGGAGTTAATCGGGTGTTCGGGACGTGAAAATATGCCAAAGAACCGGAAAGTTCAAGCAACAAGGAGCCAAGAGAGGGCATTCTGCCCATCAGCGTCGAGACGCCACTCTTGGAGGGTCTTGACGCTGGTTTTCCTTATTTAGAAGAGGCGGCAGCGTCACAGCGTCGAGACGCTGTGACAATAGCGTCGAGACGCTACCTTTATTTCCATTCCAGACGCGCGTGTTTTAGAGGCAGCGTCGAGACGCTGTCTGGATAGCGTCTCGACGCTACGACGAAAAATCAGTATTTATAGTTATTTTCGGCTAGGTTTTTGGGGGATTCAATGGTGGGACTTCTGGGAGCCGTAAACGGAGCAGAAACAGAGAGGGTTAAGGCTGAAGAAAGGGAGCAAGGGGGAAATCAACCCATCGTTCGTGGGGATCGTGACGGGGACGCTCGGTCTCGGCCTACATTGAGTTTTCTTTTCCCTTTCCTTTTCTTTAGCTAGACCTTATGGCTTTATTATGTTTAGTTGAGCTTGTAATACAAATCATGAGTAGCTAAACTTGTAGCTTAGGGATTGATGTAGTTGATTGAGTTTATGGATTGATTTATGGTTTAAGTTGTGCAATGTTTATTATGTTTGTAATCTTGATTTAATGCTTTCAATTAATTGGCCATTAGTTGGATGATTTATGTTTTGAATCTAGCTCGGGAGAGGGGATTTGATATAGACATACTCAAGATTGCATGACTAAAGTTTATTTTCTAATTCGTGACGGTTTTAGATTAACTTTAGAATTGGTCAAAAGATCTCATGGCCTTGCATATTAATAAACTTAGATAGGGATATCAAGTTGGTTAATTTGCATGAGAATCAATTATACTCGGGAGAGGTAGTTGTGATAAAAGGGTCTTAGGCTCATAATTTCATTGTGCATAATAACTTAATCCTTAAAATCAATCCTATACTAAATCGGCGAAATCAATTCCCTAAGTGTTTTTCCCAATTGAATTTCCACACTTTTTACTTGTTTTGATTTAGTTTTCATATCATTCATTCATCCCTTTTTGATCCCTAAATAAAATTGAGCAAGATAATTCACAATACTTGATTTGTTTAAAAATCCAATCCAGAGGACGACATTCGAATTACATTCACTATATTATTACTTGACCCGTGCGCTTGCGGTAGGAAAAGTCCACATCAAAGACTACTTCATGAAAGTCAAGAATCTTATAGATTCTTTAACAGCCGCTGGAAGAAAGATCACTCATACAGATCATGTTCTTTATATTCTTGCGGGATTAGGGCCGGAATATGATCCTACTGTCTCCGTGATTATCGAAAAAGATGAGACACCTCCTCTTCAAAAAGTGTATTCTCTTCTACTCACACAAGAGAATCGAATCGCACGTAATCTAGCGATCAACGCAGATGGTACACTTCCGTTTATAAACCTAACAACTCATAATGTTGTGAAATCTGTTCCAGTTCTTGCGAATAATGATGGAAATAGAAAGAATAACAATGGGCGTTCTAACAGAAGACCATGAAATTGTTGGGTTTTATGTCCTAAAACTCGTAGATAGTGAATGATTAACGAATTATACACTTGTATCAATAAAGTGTTATTGAGGTTTATGCAATAAAATGTTATTGTCATATTAAGTCTAGAATTGCACAATATGACCCAAATCCAATAAACTAAGATCCAAGGTTGTCTACATGTAACTTGAACTAGTATGTGGGGACATACGGGGATTGGTGTTCAAGTAACAACCTGAAAAGTCTATAGTACAGGGATAAGGCTGGGTACCTTATCCTGATAACACTATGTGATACGGCCCGCTTTGTATTCGATACAGACGTATTGATCCAAGGCGTCCATATAGGAGACATGCGAGCGAGGGTATCCTATGCAATGAGTTTGCATAAGACCGGACCACGAAATAGTAAACCACTAGATGTAACACCGTTAACTAGTTAGGTTACTGTTTCAATAGGATGACCTAGGTAACTCAGTCTTAATCCTGAGTGTGTCATGAACTCCTTTTCACGAGGGATTGTCCTTTGATTAGTACGGGTGAGAGTGACCTGCACGCCGACTCAATAAGCCTACCTTCTTGGGGACAAGACCGAGTGGAGGGCTGGGGACATGACAATACAAGATGGAATTCACTCTCTCCCCTATTGGGGCAAGTAGATGTGTGTTCTCTTAAGGGCTGATTCCGGGGCTTGAACAAAGGCGTGTCGTTCTCTCCTGGCCCAAGAGGAACTCCTGTTTAGTGGTTGGACCCTAAACAACTTGTTCATTAGAGGGATCAATGGTACTTAAGGAACCAGAGGTAACCCAGGGGTAAAACGGTAATTTGACCCAGGTGGTGTTACGAACACACGTGAAGGATTGACTTACTACATTGGTCGATATCCGTGGACACAGAAATATTCTACAGTGAGAAGAGTGCAGTTGTGGGTCTTTAGTGGAGTGACCCACAATTAACGAATGTTGATTGACTCGGTTAATGAGTTTAGCTGATCAATCTCGTATCGTTGGAGCTTCTGATCTGTAGGTCCATTAGGTCCACCTGCTAGATCATAACGGGTTCTGAGATAATTTAGTCTTGATATTCAAGGGAATTTCAGTTATTTGTATTTTGATACAATTAATATAATGTATGGAGATACATTATAGTATAAGTTTAATTAGTGAATGAAACTTTATAATAAAATTAATTTTGGATGTGATTCAAAAATTAATTAATGAGAGAATTATGAATTTAATTAAATATGTGATATTTGATTAATTCATGAATTGATTAATTGGAGAATTAATTAATTTAATTTTAATTTGATTAAATGTGATTTAATCAAATTAATACTATAGTTTATATTAATGTACATTTTGATGCACATTAAAACTATAGGTTAAATTAGAGAGTTAAAATTGAATATGATTCAATTATAAAATCAATTAAATATTTGATATTTAATTTGTTGGGTTTTATGCCCTAAAACTCGTAGATAGTGAATGTAAACAAATTTTATACTTGTATTTAATAAAGTGTTCTTTAGTTTCTGCAATAAAATGTTATTGTTAAATATTGCACTATTTGACCCAAATCCAATAAACTAAGATCCAAGGTTGTTTGTATGTAACTTGAACTAGTATGTGGGCACATACGGGGATCGATGTTCAAGTAACAACCTAAAAGGTCTATAGTACAAGGATAAGGCTGGGTACCTTATCCTGGTGACATTATGGATACGACCTGCTTTGTATTATGATACAAACGCAATGAACTGGCGTTCATGTAGTTGACATGCGAGTGGGGGTATCCTACGCAATGAGTTTACATAAGACTGGACCGCAAAATAGTTAACCACTAACTGTAACACCGTTTAGTTGGCTTGGTTTCTATTTTACTAGGATGACCTAGACAACTCAGTCTTAATCCTGAGTGGATTATGGACTCCTATTCACGAGGGGTTGTCCTTTGATTTGTATGGGTGAGAGTGGCCAGCACGCCGACTCAATAAGCCTACCATTTTGGGGACAATACCGAGTGGGGAGCTGAGAACATAATCACACAAGATTAAATTCACTCCTTCCCGACTCTAGGGTAAGTAGAGGTGTGTTCCCTTAAGTGGTGTCTCCGGGACTTGAACAATGGGCCCAACCCTCTCTATGGCACGAGAGGGACTTCTGTTTGTTGGTTGGACCTCAAACAGGTTGTTCATTAGAGGAGCACTGGGGACTTAAGGACAAAGATCTCACTACTACAAAAACGGCCTTTAATGTCGGACAAATAAAAGGGCGCAGAGCCTTTAATGACGGACGAAAAACGCGCGTCACTTTTAATGTCGGACGCTTGATTTTCTGAAATTTCGGGCTTTTAATGTCGGGCCCAAAATTTCAGACGCGTCATCAAAATCTTCCCTCCCGTTTTTTCATTTCCCCCCTTTCTCTTCCATCTCTCTTCACTCTCATGTTACAACAAAACCCTCGTAGTCCAACAAACCCTTGCAGTCTCCCACTCCGTCAATGCCCTCAATCTCACCGTTGATCGCCCCTTGCAGTCTCCCTCTCGGTCATACCTCACCGTCTCAAACCCTCGCAGTCTCCCTCTCTCTCACAAACCCTCGTTGTCTCCACCCTCAATCTCACGATTTCTCGTAGCGCAAGATTTGTTTTTGTTTGCTAGCATCAGCTATGAGTGTGAGGCGGAGGCGCGTCGTCTTGCTGGAGGAAATGGATGCAGACGAAGAAAGAAAAAGAGCAGACGAAGCTTCACGAGCGCCATCGCCAAGCCATTACTAGTCGAATACTGGCGGGACTCCACCAGTACGGTAACTTCCCCTTTCCTGCTCGCGCTGATATGAACGATGTGTTGGCCGCACTTGCTAGGGAGGTTGGCTAGGTTGTCGAGGCGAATGGCACCACCTACAGGCAATCCACTCCGCCTTCTCAGTCCCAAGGTGTTGGTACTTTTTATTCAACTCTTCGTGTATTTTAAAAATTCAATTTAAGAGTCATTGTGATGCTAATTTTTTCGTACTTAGATATCTTTATGGATTCTTTAAAATAATTGATTGATCTCTGTTGCCGCTAAAAGAATCGAGAATGAACGAATATGATTTAATGGAACATGAGAACATCACTACTCTGAAGTGACTAATTATCAATGTTGTAAAAGGAAATAGGGAACATAAATGAAGTTTCAATGATTGGTGATAGTATCAGGCTCAAAAGAATAAACTCGTCGGTTATTCTCGCAGTTTTATCGATACTTTTAAAGACAAATGTGTTAGTTGAGACTTTTGCTGCATTTTAGGTGTGGATATCTGGCAATGCTTCATAGGTTTCTACTGTCATTGGAAAACCTTCGTGTATCTGTCATATATGTTTGCTTTATACTAGTAGACAACGTAGATGGTGTTGGAGTTTCAACATGGTGAAGATCATATAGGCAGAACACTTTGCACTCTACTCGTCTTGCCAATGAGGATTATAAAAGTTAAATTTTAGGTAAATGTACATGTGTTTGTGTTTTGGAAAAGTTACTTATATAGCTTTGTAACTTTATTTTACTTGATAAAGTTAGATCAACATGGTTGTTTTTCTTAAATTTGGCGTTTGTTTAAATTTGGTGTTTTGCTTGTATAGTTTTGTAACATTATTATTAGGTCGTGAGGTGTAGAATTTCAATTTGGAAGTCTGTTGAGCATTGCCCAACACATGTCTGAGTTGTTAGGTGCTATTCGGTAAGTTTAGGTACTAGCCCATGTTTAATCGACCATATTTTTGTATTACCCACTCCCTAATGTCTTCTATTTCACAGGTTTAAGCCCCTTCGAATGCCAATTAACAAGGTCCAAGCTCTTTTGGTAAGGTTTTATAGGTAATAACACATTCTAGACCCTTTCAAACTCAATTGAATCAGGTTATCTTGATCTCTAACCTTTAGGTATGCCTTGTTGGTAGTTTTGAAACCTCTCGAGCACCTTAGAACAAGCATTGAGTCATTTTGGATAAGTTGTAGATGGTAAGGTTTGATTTAGACCCTTTCGAACCCCTTATTAGCATCTTAGAACACTCTTTAACACTTAAAAGCTGTAATTGTAGTTTTAGGCTAACTCAAAGTGTTCAAGCTAGCTTTTAAAGTTGTTTTTGAGTAAGCTTGTTCCTCCTAAATACCTTTTGGGCTTGAATTAAGGTTTGAAGTTGATCTTAAAATTGCCTTGATGTTAAAAGTAAAATGCTCTGCTTGGGAATATGACCTTAAAATTGCTTCTGTGGATGTTAATGACCAATTTAACTATCACCCTTAAACTTAGCTTTTCTGGATACATTGTTTTAGATTTGAAGGATCTATTTTACTCCCTCTCACATCTCATTTTCTCTCTTACTCCATCTCTCTCTTGAAGAGCAATAACATAGTTTCTGTCCTGCACAATCAAATCTTGGTGCAACACAGTTTTTCATTCCAATGATGTTTGTTAATTCATCTCCATCCATCATGGAGAAAGCTTGGGCTTGAATTGGATTACTTCCCCTTGAAGTAGTTCCATGCTTAGGCCTACACATAATTACATTGGTGGTCAAGACTATATTGTTCTAACTATTTGTGTTACATGCTTAGGCCTGAAATAGTTTCATGCTTGGGTGGACATTTCCTGGAATGTAAGTTGCATTCAAATTCTTTGGGAAATCCTAGTTTGCATGAGCTACCTTCTACAATCTTGCTCTAATTGTTTTCAGGAAAATAAAAATCTCGTTCCCATTCTAAATAAATTTACAGCACAAGCATGTTTGGATTGTACCATAAAAAGGTTTATTGAATTATAATTTTGTCTTTGACTGTTTTGCTTACTATTGATATTCTATCCTCCATTGATTCTTAGTGATCTTACCTTTTGAAATGTATCTGAAGCTCACATGTTATTGTTTTATCTGCAGCAGATTCGCGCAATCTATTTGAATCGACTTGCGTTTTGGTTGTGCTTGATTGATGCTTTAGTTTTAGTTTGAAGTCGTGTAATTGTGCTTGTGATGGTGGAACTTTCCAGCGCTTTCACTCAAGAATTTTAGTCTTGGGATTCAGCTTGGGCATTGGAAGCATTGTACGTAGTTTCTTATGAGATTAGGATCATTGTAGAGAGGGTATGATCTGTGATCTTAGGTCTTATTTGGAATTTTATATGTTGTTAAGTGTGGTCAATTTTCTGTGATTCATTGATATCCAGCTTCATTCTTGTTTGACCATCCATCCTTCTATTTCCCCAGCTTCAACAAACTGCATCACCTTCACTTCAGTAAGTACCTAAACTTGCACTGGCTTGAAATCTTCTCCATATTTACTTAGCAATAATACTAGAAAAATTGTTATATTATGTGATCTAAGTGAAGTAAAGACTTTCTATTATTGAAAAAAAAGTTATATGATGCATTCCAAATCTGGTCTTTATAGCTCATATGGTAGTTTTACCAACTCATTGCAATTTTTGTTTTTTGAGTTTATATTGGTTGTGGTTTGAACTTGAATAGTTGACTATATAATTGTTAGTATATGTAGATATAATTGCTTTAATCTGTTTGTCATTTGTTACTGTTATTTGTAGCATCGCCATTTTTTAAAGAATAATCTACTTGTCTCTTTATTTCATTGTTTCTGCTACTTTTTTTTTTTGGTTATATACTAAACTCTAATGAATTATGAGATTTTACTTTGGTGTAAAATGATTTCAAAAGGGATTACAAGCATGTTTATGTGAAGAAAGAGGTAGGCTTATGTTTAATGCCCACCAACTATTTGTTGTTTGTTCTGCACTTTCGTTTCTTGGGGCTTTTCTAGTATTTAACTGTGCAATTTGATTAGCTCTGCTGTTGGAGTGATTTGGGAATGTGGGTTTTGCAATGTGATGGTTTTGTTTTTGTAGGGGGAGAGTTGGGAGTGGAATATGGAAGTTTGAAGTGATTTTCTTTGTGGTTAGAGTTTGATTGTTTGAAATGAGGCATGGCTTCTTAGGATTTCAAAGATGTTTTCTTCCTCTTAGTTCCAGTTGTTAAGTTTCATGGGAGTTTAGAGGGAAGTAGTTGGAAAAGAAATGCCCAAATTTTGCCCAAATAGTGATATTTTGAAATGATGATTAGGCGATTGTTTTCCTAAATGGTTGGTACTGATAATTGTTGTCTGGATTTTGTCATTTGCTGGCTGAAAATTAGGAAAATATTTGCTTTGTTGAAGTCAACCTCGTGCCTTTGTCAATGTTGCTTTACAGTTGACAAAGTGTTTTAGTGCTCTTGATTTCAATGCTGGTTAGAACTCAATGTCAATGCATTTTTTTCTTTCACATATTTGATAACATTCAATTTACTTTATAATTATCCAGATCTACGTTATTGTTGCTTCACGAGCTGTTAAGCATGAGGATTTTGTTGAGCAAGTAAAGAAATTGTTCACTAAGTTGTTAGCTGAACCAATCACAACTTCTCAGTCGGTTGCAAAGGAGCCAACAATTTTTACTTATTTTGAGGTTAGGAATAATTGATGACGATGTTCCTTTGGCACAATTTTCTATTGCTTTTAATGGAGCATCTTGGACATAGGAATTTGTGTCATTAGCAGTACGTTCGGAATTGCAGATGCTCATGTTCAAAGATAAGGTTCTTTTCTCTCACTAACTCATTTTCATTTGTTTTCTTTTCATTTCTGCTCTTTTTCTTCAAGTTTGATGCAATGGGGTTCTCTATACTGTGTTGATCGTCCTTCTTTTTGTTACATTCATTAGTTTTTTGGTTGCTGAACCAACTTGATCTGGAGTAACATTAAAGATATAAATAATTTTCCTTCTACTTCATCATCAACTCTGGAACTTGTATTTTCTTGTTCTTTGTGTCTTATTTTTGTTTGTAATTTCAGATATTTAGGACATTCTTGGTGAAGAAACAGGTTCTAACGCCATGGTAGATTGTTTGTTTTGGTTTTCATGTGATTGGAGCTTTGTTTGGTTGCAAAGAATTAGTCGGAGTAGAGCTAAAGAAATGAACGTACGCAATTCTTGCCATTTCCAATTCTTTTTTTGTTCAAACGTGGAGTTAAAATGATTCTTTAACTTGAGTTGAACATTGTTGCTTACTGCCACCACAACAAATTACACTTTTAATGTCAGACAAAAAAAAAAAAAAAAAAAAACACATTGGACTTTTGATGTCAAACGGGTGAAAAAAGGCGCTGGAAAATTTTCCTCCATGAGCTTCTTGTTCTAGTCAGTTTTTGTCCATTTTTAGAAACTCTTCTTGTTGTTGTAAGTTTTCATCCATTTTCAAAAACGCTTCTTGTGCTGGCAAGTTTTCGTCCATTTTCAGAAAAGCTTCTTGTTCTGGCTTCTGTATATGCGAGTATTTCTATTTTTTTTTTTGCCACAAATTTCCTTATGGTGTTTGGTGAAAACATATATAATAGGAAAGTTTTGGAATAGGCTTATTGTGATTCGGTTTCGTTCTCTGTTGCTGCTCATTCAGTTCACGGAATTGACGGGAAATATAAATACTGAATCTGTATGATCTAAAGTCGCTTGTTCGCATGTAATTTACTTTGTTTCCTTTCATAGCATTATGCACTATTTTTAAAAGTTTATGCATGAAGTTTCTATTCCAGTTAAATTCTTTTTTGTTCTACAACATTTTTATTCATCTTCTCTACTTTACCCATACGTCTTGAGCTTTAATTTTAGTTTAAGGATTTGATTGGAGATGTGTGCCGATTGTATTTCACTTATACGTTTTTTATTTGTACAAGGTTTGGAATTCATCTTGTTAAGCGAGAACTGTTGCAGATGATGAAATGGATATTCTTGAAAAAAAAAACTCGAAGATGAACTTGGGAAAGAGCATTTAAGGAGTT
This sequence comes from Luffa aegyptiaca, assembly GCA_017139565.1. NCBI lineage: Eukaryota > Viridiplantae > Streptophyta > Magnoliopsida > Cucurbitales > Cucurbitaceae > Luffa > Luffa aegyptiaca. The sequence continues at coordinate 10,562,355 of CM029397.1, forward strand.
GTATACTTATTTTGTTTAGTAATTTTACTTTTTCTTTGTAAATTTGGTTCATGGATGTGATTTGTGGATGGACGGAAAGTTTCATGTATTATATACATTGTTATATTTTATTAATTAAATTCATGTTCGTTGAGTTTTAGTTGTGTAAAAATACTTTCGAGATTTTATTTTGTGTATATGTTTAAATTTTATTTTGTTTACAGGTTTTTACAAAATGAAGAAATAGTATTGTTGGTTAGCTACGTGTGCAACCAACACTTTTTTTTTTTTTAATTTAATATCGCACATTTAATGTCGGACACTTTTAATGTCACAACTTTTAATGTCAGGCAATGACCGACATTAAAAACTGACCGACATTAAAAGTGACTTTTAATGTCAGACAAAGAGTGGTTGACCGACATAAAAAGTTCACTTTTAATGTCGGGCATTGACCGACATTAAAAGTCACTTTTAATGTCGGTCAAACCTTGTTGAATGACATAAAAAGGGTCCTTTTAATGTCGGACAATGACCGACATTAAAAGGGTACTTTTAATGTCGGACAGAGCTTTTAATGTCGGTCAATGACCGACAATAAAAGCGACCGACATTAAAACTTTTAATGTCGGCCAGTGACCGACATTAAAGACTTTTAATGTCGGGCATTGCCCGACATTAAAAGCCAAATTTGTTGTAGTGTGTAGACCAGGGGTAAAACGGTAATTTTACCCAACTGGGATACGAACACACATGAAGGACTGACTTGTAGTATTGGTCGATATCCGTGAACACAAAAATATTCTGCAGTTAGAAGAGTGCAGCTGTGGGTCTTTAGTGGAGTGACCCACAGTTAACGAATGAAGACTAACTTGGTTAATGAGTTTAAGTCGATTAGTCTCGTATCGTTGGAGCTTCTGATCTGTAGGTCCATTAGGTCCCACTTGTAGCTTGTAAAAAGACTTGAAGCAAACAAATATAAATTGTAAATTGAAAGTGTTCAATTTATTTGGGGAATCATATAATGTATATTGATGCATTATAATATAAAGTTTATGAAACTTTATAATATAATATTTGAATTAATTTCAAAAATTAATTCTTGAGAGAAAAATATTTGAAAGAGTTCAAATAAATTTAATATGAATTGGATTCATATAAATTTTAATTTTAATAAAATCCCTAAGATTAAATATATGATATTTAATTGGGTAATTAATTAAGTATGGAATTAATTAATTATTTATTAAAATTGGAGACCTTTTCCTATTAGGAAAAAGGTCTTGGCCTTTACTATATATAGGACCCCTAGGGTGGGGTGAAAGGCATCCCATTGTCTCTCCTTCTCTCAGAGATCTCTCCCAAAAGACTCTCACAAGTCTCCTGCTACAAGAAGTCTTAGAGATATACCGGTGTAGCCGATTGGTGGTGTTCGCACAAGAGGGTTGCTGCGTTTTCAATCTTATTGGCAAAAAAAAGCAAATTGATCAAGGCTTTCTACAAAAGTAAGTTTTCTATGAAATCCTTTATCACTAGGATCAATCTAGTTGATCTTTTAGCATGTTTATAGCCTATGTACAGCCCATTAAATATAGATTTATTGCTGTAATATTTTGCAAATTGTATTGGTATTTCAATTAGAATCTAAGACTCTGAGTAGGTTCGGTAATACTTTCCGCTACGTGGGGCTTTTATCCCTTCAATTGGTATCAGAGCCAACTCAGTTGTTCTTGATTGTAAATTGAAATTTGCAATTTGTTCTTGGTGGGATTTATGCATTATGAATGTTATGGTTTGCATATAAATGGTTTTGATTAATTTGGCCATAGATCTACGCTTTCTTGAATGGTTCAATGTAAGGGCCCCTGCGTTTTTGGGCATATTTTGTAAATCTATTATCCTTTGTAAGTCCGGGTCTAGATTAGGGTGTTTCATGATGAAGATCGTTGAAAATCACATCCAAAATCGAAGCCAAACATGAAGAACAATCGCTGGAATTTTCGGATTTTGCCTCCAGATGCAACAGCGTCGCGACGCTATCGCGATTTCGCGGAACGGATGAAATTTAAAAAGAAGTTATACAGATGAAAAACGGTTACTAGACACTAAAGTGCGTGTCTGCTGTGTTGGTTTGAGCAGCCTTCTATGAAACCGAAGGTTAGGGATTCGAGCTTACTTAGGTGTAATTTTGGCGAATTATTTTTATTTTCCCACGGTTCTTCAGTTTTTTACCGATTCTCGCAGGGTAAGGTGAAAGTTGACCAGTTCGTGACATGTTTGACCGGTTCTTGACTGGTTCAAGGAGATTTGACCCGGTTCATGAATTGTTTGCACAGTTCACATGTTTTGGCATTTTGGGGTCCGGTTCGAAGCAGTTTGGGTCGGTTCGTGCGGTCTAGTCCGGTTCTGAAGCTGCAGAAGGATGTTTTTAGGATAAAATAACTTAAATTATTGTAATTTATGTGCTTTATTTTATCCTAGGGGCCAATTAATTGGTTTATATGCTATTTAAATGCTTTCTGGATGTCATTTAGATTTAAAATCCCACCTTAGGTTATAAAGCATGCTCATGCATTTTATATATATTATAATTAGTTATAATGTATGGGTTGAAATGCATGGTTTATTTTCATGAGTTTTTAATATATAGTTGAGTTATATTAATATCATGAAAAAGGATAAGCATGATGCTTACAATTACCCAGTTAAATATACTCCTCAAAAAAAAACAAAAAAAAAAATTACCTAGTTAAATATAAATAGTTATATTTATTTGTTTGCAGCATGCTACTTTGATTTACCATTTTTGGCAATAATTTAATTGTTAATTTATTAATAATGGAAATCAAAGTTGCATTGAGCATGAAACATCCATAGTTTAATATAATTGTTATATTAATTTCATGCAATGCAAGGCAATATATATAGTTTTATTATATTAACTTGAATATGATTGTTAATTATTTTAAAACTATAGTATGCATGATTATAGGGCTAATCATTAAAAATTTGAATAGTTTAAAATTGATGATTAGAAACCGTCAACCTATAATAAAGATTGCATGCAAACATAGGATCATAGGTAAATGAATTAATTTTAAAATGTTTAAAATTAATTAGACCTAAGATCACATTAATTCTAATAGGATTAGAGTTAAGTTTTGCTTAGTTTTTTAAAATAGTTTTAACCTACTAAGTAGGACAAACACTACTATGATTATAAGGGAACTCTACCGGTAAAGTTCTGTCTAAGGTTGGGGGTACTTAAGTTGACGGTTTACGGAACACCTCCTACCTGGGAACTGAACCGGAGTACCAGAGTTGAATTAATCATGGTTAAATGTTAGCATGCAATGTCACTAGGTTTATTAAAACAGTTTAATACACCTAGATCTTTAGAGTAAAGACTTTACATTACTATGGTTAAAAGGGAACTCTCCCGGTTACGTTTTGTCTAAGGTTGGAGGTATTTAAGCTGACGGTTTACGGAACACTTGCTACCTGGGAACAAACCCGGAACCTGAGTTGAAATAACCATAGTCATGTTAGCATATCGTGTTGCTAGGTTTGTTAAAAGAGTTTAATTCACCTAGAACATTACAATTCTCATTATAATAGTTATAATAGGATTAGACTTAGATAAATTGAATTAGCCGGATTTATCTAGGTTAATAAACCCTAAAATATACGGTAGGTCACTTTAGTGAGAGGTAAAATCAAAACTTGATTTAAATCGAGTTTTTACTCCTACGTCCCTATATTCGCAACGTGAGATCCATGCTCGGCTTCGTGTCGTTTTCGCGCGACCTCCCTTCGAAAAGTGTTTGCATGAGTCAATAACAAGGTGAATGGGGAAAGTGCCCATAGTAAGTGGGAGCGGGACACTTGTCAACGTATCCCTCGGTCTCCACCCATAGGTCACACCGTGAGAGTCTTATGATCCGCCTGCGTGTTGTCCTGGAGCAACCATCCCTTCGGAGGGCCTGATCATAGGATTCGTAACACCGTGAACTCCTGGAAAGGATAGGGTCACTTAGGCTAATTACAAACAGTTGTCTTTCCCTTCGGTAGCCTGTTGGTGCGTGCCTCTGGGATCTGAAAGTGGGAAGGTTACACTTACGAGGATGAGTTAAGTGTGTTAACAAATCCTTGACCAGATAACGGTGGCTAATGCCTATAGGAATATGAGTTATTCCGGAATTAGAATTAGCTGAGAAGTGTCTCATTTCAAAAGAGGAGTAGCTGATCACCCTTCGGTGGCTGTTGCTCTAAACCTCTGAAACATCGTTGCAAAACTAAATCAATAGTCTTAGGGTTCTATGATTGCTTGTTTTTGCTAAACTGATTGGATCGTATGCAATTGTTTGTATTGCTCTTGTAATGGGTTAGTGCGATAAATAATCAAGTGATTTGTTATTTCAACGATTCAATGTTTACATATGTGCATAGTTTTACGCCCATTTTATAAATAACGGTGATTAGACAACAAATTTAAACGAATATTTGTGGCGAATAATTTAAGATTAGTCTTAACAGAGAAATGTTCTCATGCCCCAAATGTTTAATTCATTAAGAAGTGTTATTAATGAATGTGACATTGAGTCCTGCTCAGCCAAAGAAGACTTGTTCAAAGACAGTAAATTCGATTTACTAGTCTTGGAAGTGTAATTTGTGAAGAATGATTATTCTACCCGAATACTTGATTCATAGTCACAAATCACGTTTGTTCTTCTTATTAAAAGGAATGAATTCCTGGCAATAGCTTCATGCTATTGAGATAACTCTAAAAAATTTTGAATTAGAGAGGTTGTCTTGGCTGTAGCAATGGGGAACGTTAAATTATTTTTCCAGTGGGAGAAAATACATATTATTAGATAATGTGTATATAATTCCTAAGATCAAAACAAATTTTGATTTCTGTATCTTACTGGCTGGAACAATGTTACTCTTTACCTTTCCCTGCTAACGCAGTTCATTTCAAGAAAGGGAGTTAACTTTTGTTCAGCTGAACTGAAAAATAACATAAATGTTTTTAAGACTAATCAAGAGTAAGGTAGTCATAAACACTGCGTTGCCAGAGGCTACTACTACTCAAATAAATGAAAGACAAAGGATTTCTCCTAAAGGAAAATACCTTTTTTGGCATTTAAGGTTATGACATATTTACCTCAATATGATTGGGAGATTGGTCAAGAGTATACTTCTAAGCAAGTTAGAAGATAACTATCTGCTACCTTATAGGTCATGCCTTAAAGGGCAATATGACTAATAGATTCTTTTGCTTGAAAAGAACTATAGAGCCAAAGAGCCCTTGGAGCTTATACATTTGGATCCTTGTGATCCAATATGTTAAAGCAGTGGGAGGGCATGAATAATTCATCTATATTATAGATAATTATTCAAGGTATGGGTATCTCAACCTAATGCAACTTAAGTCTAAAGCTCTTGAGAAATTCAAAGTGGTTTGAGACTGAAGTTGGAAACTTGTTAGGTGAGATAATAAAAACTCTTCGATCTGATCGAGGTATAGAGTATATGAGACTTGAGATTCCAAGAACTATTTGATAGAACATGGAATTACATCTCAACTCTCAAACCCCTGAGAACACCTTAGGAAAACAGTGTATCAAATAGGAGAAATAGAACCATATTGAATATGGTTCGATTCATTATGAGCTATGCTCATTTGCCTGACTCGTTTTGGGGTCATGTAGTGTAGACTGCAGTGCATATTTCGAACAACGTTCCATCAAAAGTGTTTCTGAAACATCTTTTGAATTGTAAAAGTAGTTTACGTTATTTTTTGGGAGTCCAACACATGTGCTTGTGGCCAACCTAAAAGAAATTGGAACACTGTTCGAACAGTATACCTATTCGGAGGCTACCCCATGAAAACGAGAGATGTGGATCCTGCTTCAATCCGCAAGAGAATAAAGATTTTGTAACGAAAAATGCTACATTCTCAGAAGAAGACCACATAAGAAATAATAAGCCACAAAGTAAGATCGTTTTAAGTAAACTGATGAAGCTACATAAATATCAACAAGACTTGTTGATAAGTCAACAAAGGTTGTTGATGATGCTGGACCTTTAACGAGAGTTGTTGATAAGGCCAATACAACTGGTTAGTTACATCTATCTCAAGAGTTGACAGTGCCTCAATGAAGTGGGATGATTGTTCTACAATCTGACCGTTACATGGGCTTAATTGAAGCCCAGATCGTCATACTTGATGATGACTTTGAGGATTCATTGTCTTAGAGCAAGGCAATAATTGATGTTAACAAAAACCAATTGGATTAAAGCAATGGACCTTTAACAAGAGTTGTTGATAGGACCAACACAACTGGTTAGTTACATCTATCTCAAAAGTTGAGAGTGCCTCAATATAATGGGAGGATTGTTCTACAATCTGACCGTTACATGAGCTTAATTGAAGCCCAGATCGTCATACCTGATGATGATTTAGAGGATTCATTGTCTTAGAGCAAGGCAATGAATGATGTTAACAAAGACCAATTGGATTAAAGTGATGGACCCAGAATTGAAATATGTGATTTCAATTCCATCTAGAATCTTGTAGATCTATCTAATGGGGTAACACCTATGGATTACAAATGAATCTACAAGAAGAAACGAGACATAATCTTATGGTTAGACTTATGGCAAAAGGGTTATACCCAAAGACAGGGGATTGTAAGAAATTCTTATCTCCTGTCGTCATGTTGAAGTCTGCTAGAACTCTTGACCATTTAGAATTGAGGTCAAGACTACCCTTTTGAATGGTAATCTTGAGAAGAGTATCTACATGTGTCAAGCAGAATGGTTCATTTAGCAAGATCAAAAGCAAAAGGGGTTTGCAAGCTTAAGTGATCCATTCATGGATTGACCTAAGCAATTCGATCTTGGAATATAAGATTTGATACTGTGATCAAATCTTTTGGCTTTGATCAAGAACATTGATGAATCTTGTCTTTACAAGAAGATTGTCAATAGTTCAGTAGCTTTATAAGTGTTGTACGTGATTGATATCCTAGTCATTGGGAATTATGTAGGTTATCTTACTAACTAGTAAAAAAAAAAGCTAGCCTTGTCTCAAGTGTCTTATATCTACGAGATGTTAGTTAGATATAAGATGCAGAATTCCAAGAAGGGTTCACTACCTTTCAGGCGTGGAATTCATTTTGTCTAAGAAACTATTTCCTGAGACACCTCAAGAAGTTGAGGACATGAGGCGAATGCCTTATGCAATAGGGATTGTCAGTAAGTATCAATCTAATCCAAGATTTGATCACTGGAAAACCGTTAAGAATATCCTCAAGTATCTAAGGAGAAAGAGGAACTATATGCTCTTGTATGGGACTAAGGATTTGATCCTTACAGGATACACTGACATGGATTTTAAGACTGATAAGGATATCTGTCTAACGTAAAAGAATGGCTAGCGGCCCAATTCCAAATGAAAGATTTAGGAGAGGCCGAATATGTTCTTGGAATCCAAAAAATTCAGGATTGGAAGAACAAAACGCTAGCCCTGTCTCAAGCAACGTATATTGACAAAATGTTTTCCCGATATTCGATGTAGAACTCCAAGAAGGGCTTATTGCCCTTCAGGCATGGGGTTCACTTGTCCAAGGAATAGTGTCCTAAGACACCTCAAGAGATTGAGGATATGAGACAGATTCCCTTCGCCTCCGCTGTGGGCAGCTTAATGTATGCAATGCTCTGCACGAGGCCTGACATCTGTTATGTTGTAGGGATAGTCAGCAAATATCAATCAGTATCCATGGTCAAACTTTACAAAGGAGCTATAGTGTGGCATAATTACAGTCTTGACCATATAGGCCAAAAATATAGCTGCTTGTGAAGTAGTGATAGAGACTGTAAGGCTTAGAAAGTTCTTGACTGATTTGGAATGTGTTCCAAATGTGAACTTGCCCATCAGACTTTATAGTGATACAGTGGTGCTGTGGCAAATTCATAAGAACTTTGCAGCCCAAGACAAGCAAGCACATTGAATTAAATTGAAATATTCACGAAGGCTCTCTCAGCTAAAGGGTATGAGGGTCATCTAGAAGGTCTAGGTCTACGAGTTATTTACAAAGATGAAATCTAGGGCAAGTGGGAGAAATGTAATGGGTGTAGTGATACCATTATGTAATGGGTATAGTGATGCCCTAGATTATTGTATTTGTACATTGTATATGTTTTATACATGTATTTATACACCCACTGCTAAATAGATTGTTGTACATCCCACTAAACTAGAGTTTTAGTTCAAGTGGGAGTTTGTTGGGTTTTATGCCCTAAAACTCGTAGATAGTGAATGTAAACAAATTTTATACTTGTATTTAATAAAGTGTTATTTAGTTTCTGCAATAAAATGTTATTGTTAAATATTGCACTATTTGACCCAAATCCAATAAACTAAGATCCAAGGTTGTTTGTATGTAACTTGAACTAGTATGTGGGGACATACGGGGATCGATGTTCAAGTAACAACCTAAAAAGTCTATAGTACAAGGATAAGACTGGATACCTTATCCTGGTGACACTATGGATACGGCCCGCTTTGTATTATGATACAAACGCAATGATCCAACGTGTTCATGTAGTTGACATGCGAGTGGGGGTATCCTATGCAATGAGTTTGCATAAGAACAGACCGCGAAATAGTTAACCATTAACTGTAACACTGTTAGTTGGCTTGGTTTCTATTTTACTAGGATGACCTAGACAAGTCAGTCTCAATCCTGAGTGGATTATGGACTCCTGTTCACGAGGGGTTGTCCTTTGATTTGTATGGGTGAGAGTGGCCAGCACGCCGACTCAATAAGCCTACCATTTTGGGGACAATACCGAGTGGGGAGCTGGGAACATAATCGCACAAGATGGAATTCACTCCTTCCCGACTCTAAGGTAAGTAGAGGTGTGTTCCCTTAAGTGGTGTCTCCAGGACTTAAACAATGGGCCCAACCCTCTCTATGGCACGAGAGGGACTTCTGTTTGTTGGTTGGACCTCAAACAGGTTGTTCATTAGAGGAGCACTGGGGACTTAAGGACAAAGATGTAGACCAGGGGTAAAACGGTAATTTGACCCAGTTGGGATACGAACACACGTGAAGGACTGACTTGTAGTATTGGTCGATATTCGTGGACACAAAAATATTCTGCAGTGAGAAGAGTGCAGCTGTGTGTCTTTAGTGGAGTGACCTACAGTTAATGAATGGAGACTAACTTGGTTAATGAGTTTAAACCGATTAGTCTCGTATCGTTGGAGCTTCTGATCTGTAGGTCCATTAGGTCCCACTGGTAGCTCGTAAAAAGACTTGAAGCAAACAAATATAAATTGTAAATTGAAAGTGTTCAATTTACTTGGGGAATCATATAATGTATATTGATGCATTATAATATAAAGTTTATGAAACTTTATAATATAATTTTTGAATTAATTTCAAAAATTAATTATTGAGATAAAAATATTTGAAAGAGTTCAAATAAAATTAATATGAATTGGATTCATATTAATTTTAATTTTAATAAAATCCCTAAGATTAAATATATGATATTTAATTGGGTAATTAATTAATTATGGAATTAATTAATTATTTATTAAAATTGTAGACCTTTTCCTATTAGGAAAAATGTCTTGACCTTTACTATATATAGGACCCCTGGGGTGGGGTGAAAGACATCCATCCCATTGTCTCTCCTTCTCTCAGAGATCTCTCCCAAAAGACTCGCACAAGTCTCCTGCTTCAAGAAGTCTTAGAGATATACCGGTGTAGCCGATTGGTGGTGTTCGCACAAGAGGGTTTCTGCGTTTTCAATCTTATTGGCAAGAAATAGGAAATTGATCAAGGCTTTCTACAAAAGTAAGTTTTCTATGAAATCCTTGATCACTAGGATCAATCTAGTTGATCTTTTAGCATGTTTATAGTCTATGTACAACCCATTAAATATAGATTTATTGTTGTAATATTTTGCAAATTGTATTGGTATTTCAATTAAAATCTAAGACTCTGTGTAGGTTCGGTAATACTTTCCGCTGCGTGGGGCTTATATCCCTTCATAATTAATGTGGATGGCCAATTTAATTCAATTGAATATGATTCAAATTGAATTAAATACTTTATATTATAATTCATTTAGTTAATATTGATATAATTAAATTAATTATAATTAATTAAATATTGATTATTTAATTAGTTAATGGCCAAGATCGTTTTGATTAAGATCTAACGGTCTAGATCTTGTAGTTTAATAACTCCCTCCCCACTTATCGTACAGAGGAGAGGGAGTTCCCAACTGATCAGATCATTCTCTCATTTTTTTTAAGCAAAATACAGAGGGAGAGCACTCAACTTTTCTCTCTAGTTTTCTCTCAAAATACAATTTTTACGTTGCTGAATTTTTCCCTTCCAAGACGAATTTTGGGCTCCTACAAGCCAATCTCAGAGATCCAAGAGCTTAGCGGGTGCTCTCGAGTGGTTGTGTTCGTTGGGAGGAAGAAGTACATGAATAGGAGCATCGTGCGGTGTTTTTCGAGTCTCCATTCATGTAAGTTTTCGGAGTTCTAAATAGTTTAGATCTGAATTTTACAGCATGCTTAATCGTTTTTTAATTTAGAAATTTGTTTTTGAATTTTATTGCCAACATACCGGTTTTTCTAAAATTGAAAATCAATTCGAGATCGTTCTTGATTGCTTCCGCTGCCAAAAGGAATTTTAATCCTTCAGGAATAATAATAACAAACCACAATGTCAGCTCTGCAGGAGATTTGGGCATACAGTACGGCGCTGTTATTATCCGTTTGAAAGGTGGTTTCAAGGCCCTAATTCAGCCACTAATGGTCAATCATCTGGGCAATCTACTCCAAATCAACATTACAATCCTTTTGGACAGCAAGCTTATCAGCCTTCAGCTAATGCCTTTGTTTTGCAGCATGATTTGAATAAAGATAATCACTGGTATCCAGACTCAGGAGCATCGAATCATGTAACCAATGAACTTGCAAATTTGTCAGTTGGATCAGAATACAAAGGAGAGAACAGAGTCCATGTTGGTAATGGTGCAGGTTTGGAAGTCTTGAACATTGGAACCTCTTTTCTTAAGCCTAAATCTTCTAGTCATATTTTTCAACTTCATAATCTACTTCATGTGCCTAAAATAACCAAAAATCTTATTAGTGAGTCAATTTGCCCGTGATAATTGTGTTTTCTTTGAACTTCACCCTTCCTTTTGTTATGTGAAGGATCAACTCAGTGGCAAAATCCTACTCCAAGGGAAACTAGTTGATGGTCTATACTCTTTTAAAATGGAAAAAGCTCATCCTAAGATCTCTAAGGTGTTGTCTTCTCCATCTGTTGAGCATAATTCACAGGTGTTTGGTACTACTGTTTCTTTCAAAAATTCGTGTAATTCTCCTATCTTTGATATGTGGCATAACAGACTAGGCCACCCTGCTGTTAAAACTGTTTGTTCAATACTAGACTCATGTAAAATTTCATATTCCTTGAATAAAAGTCCATCTGTTTGTCATGCTTGTGCAATTGGAAAGTCTCATTGTCTTCCATACACTGCTTCTGTTACTACATATAATTCTCCCCTTGAATTAATTGTTGCTGATTTATGGGGGCCAGCTTTTAAGACATCTAGAAATGGTTTCAAATACTACTTAAGCTTTGTTGATGTTCATACTCGTTTTACCTGGATTTATTTCCTAAATTCTAAATCTGAGACATTCCAAACTTTTCAGCTATTCAAAACCTATATTGAAAAACTTCTTGGCAAATCTATTCTTCGACTTCAAACTGATAATGGAGGTGAGTTTCGTTCATTCACTCCTTTTCTAAAAGCTAATGGTATTGAACATCGTTTTACCTGTCCCTATACCTCTAAACAAAATGGCATAGTAGAAAGAAAACATCGTCAAGTTGTTGATATGGGATTAACACTTCTATCTCATTCTTCCTTGTCTTTAGAATTTTTGGATGATGCTTTTTCCACTACTATATTTTTAATAAATAGACTACCTGCTAGTGTTCATCATCTATCACCTTTGGAAAAACTTTTTGGAATCAAACCTGATTATAAATTTCTCAAAACCTTTGGTTTCCTCTGCTATCCTTGTCTCAGACCTTACAACCAACACAAGATTGAACCAAGATCATCTCCTTGTCTTTTTCTCGGCTACAGTACTGTTCATAAGGGGTATAAATGTTTATCATCTGCTGGTAAACTCTATATATCTCGAAATGTTATATTCGATGAGACTAAATTTCCATCGGCTAATTTTTTATCAGACCAACAGTCCATAACTCTACCCTTTGTTTCTAGTACATTACCTTTGGCCTCTTTACCAGCCAACAAAAGTTCTGATCCATCCAATGTACCATCCCAAATAGTCTCATTAACTATTCCTGAGTCTAGCTCATTTTCACCTACTGTTGTACATATAGACCAACCTTTACAGACTTCACGTGACTCTGACCATGCCTTGTCTCAATCTTTAGCCTCTTTACCTACTACTCATTCACGTGAAGATCCTTTATCTACTCATATTCAGCCTGTCATCTCCTCATCTCAACCCTCTGTATCAGCTTCTTCTAATGCTTCAAGTTCTTCTTTATCTGCACCTTTATCTCTTGCTCCGAAGGTTGTAAATAAGCATTCCATGGTAACTCAAGGAAAATCTGGAATTTCTAACCCGAAAGTAATGCTGTCTGAATATATTGATTGTGAGCCACCTAATGTAAAAGAAGCAATGAACTGTGATCATTGGGTGAAGGCTATGAAAGAGGAGTACAATGCTCTAATGGCAAATGATACATGGTCTCTAGTTTCTCCTCCTCCAAATAAGAAAGTGATCAGCTGCAAATGGGTCTTCAAAGTTAAAAGAAACTCAGATGGCTAGATTGCTAGATACAAAGCACGTCTCGTGGCTCAAGGTTTCCATCAAGAAGCTGATTTAGACTATACTGAGACTTTCAGTCCAGTTGTTAAGCCAATGACTATCAGAGTATTATTCACTCTTGCCCTTGCTTATGGATGGCCTTTAAGAAAAGTTGATATAAATAATGCATTCCTTCATGGTTTGCATACTGAAGAAGTATTCATGTCCCAACCACCAGGTATGATTTCTACTACATCATCTCACATGGTATGTCATCTAAAGAAAGCCTTGTATGGCCTAAAGCAGGCGCCTAGAGCTTGGTTTGACATACTTACTATTTTTCTGCATTGTGTTGGTTTTGTGAGCTCTAAAGCAGATTCTTCATTGCTAGTATGCCATCAAAATGGACATCATTGTTTTGTTCTAGTGTATGTTGATGATATAATAATCACAGGAAGCTCTAGTCTTACTATTGATCATCTTGTGAAGAAACTGAATGATCAATTTTCTTTAAAGGACCTTGGCAAACTCAGTTTTTGTTTGGGAGTTGAAGTTTCGTATCCCTCTGCTGGTGGTTTGTTCCTATCTCAATCCAAATATATCTCAGATTTGTTGTTTAAAGCTAAAATGCATAATGCCAATAGTATTTCTACTCCTATGATCAGTGGCTCGGTCTTATCTGCATTTCATTGTGAAAATTTCTCTGATATACGATTGTATCGAAGTATTGTTGGAGCTCTACAGTATGTTACAATCACTCGTCCGGAAATAGCTTACAGTGTTAACGAAGTATGTCAGTTCATGCATAAACCTACTAATTTTCATTGGCAAGCTGTTAAAAGAATTCTGCGCTATTTGAGTGGGACTTTAGATCATGGTTTATTATTTAGAAAACCAAAGGATCTATTTTTACAAGGCTTTGCTGATGCTGATTGGTAGAGTGATCCCGATGATAGAAAATCAACATCTGGATATTGTGTTTACTTAGGTGGGAATTTGATATAATGGGCATCTAAAAAGAAGAATATTATTTCTAGATCAAGCACTAAGGCAGAATACAGGAGTCTTGCTCATGTATCAGCTGAATTAATATGGTTGAATTCTTTGTTTGTTGATCTTGCTGTTAAACTATCTCAACCACCAACACTATGGTGTGATAACTTGAGTGCAGTCCACCTAAGTGCTAATCCGGTGTTACATTCTCGAACGAAACATGTTGAGATTGACATATATTTTGTAAGGGATCTTGTGCTTCAGAAGAAAATCAATGTTTGTCATTTGCCTTCTTCTGCTCAGATTGCTGATATATTTACAAAGCCCCTCTTTGTTTCTCGGTTTCTGCCTCTTAAATGTAAGCTCAATGTCATTTCTTCATCTGCCACTAGCTTGGGGGGGGGGGTGTTAAGAAGGCTCATTAGTTGTTTTTCCCTTTTTGTTATTTAGTTCCTTTGTAGTACAACTGTAATATTTGAATCTGTTACTTTTCAGTTGTATAAATTGTTTATTCTGTTTCACAGTATGATTAGGGTTTTCTAGAAAAGTAAACAAAAAAAAAAGAAAAAAAATTAGAAAAAGAAGGTGGGTTGAAAACAATTTAGAGAATAAGGGTGCGCGTCCCCTCAAGGTATGCGACACCCTCCTCAACTCTGTTGCGCCTCTTGGGAGGCGTGTCAGACTTAATCATTTTTATTTCGTTTATTTATTTCTCTATTTTTTAATTATTAATATTGTATTAAATTTATTTAATTTAATGATTATGGCTTTTAAAAAATATATTAGCTTCCATTTCATTTTCTAAAAAATGAATCTAATGGATATGTTTTTTTTAATAATTGATTTTTTTTAAAATTTTAAAGTTTGCATTTTTTAATATATATCTATAATTTAGATGTTTTGTAGTTTGCATTTTTTTTTTTGTCTATATCATTTTGTTTAATAAAAAACATCACATATTAAAAACTAACCATTCTTAAATATCTTCAATTCATTTTAAAAACATGATCAATTTTTTTTTTTTGAGAAAGTAATTAAATTTATTTTTACATAGGAAATACAATTACATTTCAAAAACTAACTATTCTTAAACAAATCCAATTCAATTTCAAATACAATTAATTTTAAACTCGATAATCAATTCACTAATTACTTGTCATAAATCTTTTAGCAGTATCATTCTCAAGTTAAACATATTTAAAATTTTTTAAAAAATGATTACAAGGAAAATTGAGAGCTTTTATTTCAAATTTATTATTGTTAGAAATAACTATTAACACATATTTTAAAACATTTTAACTTTATCTTAATAATTAGATTATCAATTTCAACAAGAATATATATATATATATATATATATATATATTATTTCCGTTAAGAAGAACCATTATTGACTAGCAATTTTAGTAAACTATATAATTAATTTAGATTAGTAATTCATTGCATAGTATTATAAAGCCATATATATTTATTTTAAATGCAAGTAAAAATCCATATACTTATTTTTAAATTAATTGTACTTGAAATTGAATTGGAAATGTTAAAGGATGGTTAGTTTTTAAAATGAAACTATGTTTTCTTTTTTTCTTTTTTTTGGAATAAATGAAATTGTGTTTTCTATGTATATATAAATTTAATTATGTTTGAACGATATAAAGTTTTATCGAAAATTTATTGAAACTAATGTACAATAATTTTTGAAAAATCTATTCGTAGCATTAGTTGAATTTAATATGTGGTGTTTTGTATTAAAAAAATGATATAGACAAGAAAAAAAAATGCAAACTACAAAATATCTGAATTATAGATATATATTAAAAACTGCAAACTTTAAAATTAAAAAAAATCAATTATTAAAAAAAACATATCCATTAGATTCATTATTTAGAAAATGAAATGGAAGCTAATATTTTTTAAAAGCCATAATCATCAAATTAAATAAATTTAATATAATATTAGTAATTAAAAAAATAGAGAAATAAATAAAGAAATAAAAAAACGAAATAAAAAAAAATTAAGTCTGACGCGCCTCCCAAGAGGCGCAACAGAGTTGAGGAGGGTGTCCCGTACCTTTGGGGACACGACACCCTTATTCTCTAAATTGTTTTCAACCCACCTTCTTTTTCTAATCTTTTTCTTTTTTTTGTTTACTTTTCTAAAAAACCCGTATGCCTATATAAAGGCTACTGCATTTGATCACAATTCATCAATGTATACATTCTGGTTTTTCATTTTTCTAAGTGTCCTGCTCCCAAAATAAGCTCCAATCTTCTCCATATTCTTAATTCTACTCCAAGACAAAAGCTCGAAAACTTCTGGGACAATAAGGTTCACCAATTTAATTTGAATCCTACTTCCTTAGAATCTTTCAAAGAGCTATATAAATGTGAATTTAAAAGTTTTAGAAGAGGGAGAATGAAGGGCTCAAGAAAGAGTGCCACATATCTGAAAGCTTTCAATTTGTCTCCTGTCTTGCACCGCGAGAGATCGTGAGTTTGAGGGAGAGATGATTGTGAAAAAGTGGGAGATTAGTCATTCTCCACCGCAAAGCCATGATGAAATGGAACCTTAGACGGTGGAGAACAATGGCCACGAACGAAACCCACGAATGGCGGTCGAGCTGCGGGGAATTGCCCAATGAACTCATACTTGTCGAGTTGCGATATATTAGAACAACGACGAACACACGAATGGTGGAGGTGCACGACGGAGGTGCTACCCACAAAAGTAGAGCTGCAGCATCGATGAGAGTGAGAGAGAAGAGGATTCACGGAGAGAGAACTGAGGTGCGTCAATGATACGACTGCAATTGCTGAGTGAATAAGAGATAAAAAAGGGAAGGTAAAGTAAAAAGGGGCTTTAATGGCGGTCTTTGACCGCCATTAAAAGAGCTTTACAATGCAATTAATATTTGTTTTTTATTTCCCCACTTTTTAATTTGTCTGTCATTGTTTCCACGCACGTTTTTTGTTTCTGATTGTCATTATACCCTTATTTTGTAGTAGTTACCGTTACAAAAAAATGGGGTAATAAGAAATATTAATTTTTTATTGAATAGATTATATAATTTGATTAATATATTTATTAAATATGATATAAAACAACCGTAAAAAATAATAATATGTGTTTTATCTACTAAACTATGTTCAAATTGACAACACAAATAATACATTTATACTTTAACTCCCAAGTGGATATTCATATTATCATTGTATTCACATACTTGAGAAAACTATTGTATATGCCAACATGGAGCATTACTCAAACATTACAATCTTATCTCCATTTTCGACATATACAGTTAACTTTTTTTTTCATGTTAAATTTGTTTTAAGGTAGGAAGAACAAACAACCAGACAAAACCCATTATAGTTATGCTTGTACGATAAAATCTCTTCCAATGGCAACTTCCCCATCTCCTCCATCGATTTCCTTTATAGTTGGAGAGAAAACGGAAAAAAAAAACCATTTCTCTAAATTTCATCTATATATTTAAATTACCCATTTCATCAAGGACACAATAGTGGAAAGGAAAAAAATAAAAATTGAAAAAAATGTCGAATTCCAATTCCAATTCCAATCTTGCTTTCCTTTGTTATCTTGTTTTCTCCAGTGTTGTTCTTTCGAATGCAAATTCTGCACCATCAAACGACGTTGCATCGAGCATCTGCCCAAAAACCAGAAATGTATCTTTATGCTTGAGTTTGTTGAAACCCATGGGCAGCATAGACGCGCGAAAGGTGGCCAATTACACCCTTAGCTTTGCCTATACAAGCGCCGGCGAATGTCTCGACCACGCGCGGAGGTTGGAGGCAGCGGAGACAGCAAATCCAGAACTTAAAAAACGATATTCGCAGTGCTTAAAGGAGTTGGACTTTGTGGTGTGGGACATAGAACGAGCCAAAGAAGCGTTGGCTAATGGTGGCGATATTCTCCTCCTACAAGGCACTGTTGGCACCGAGACTGCCACTGACAACTGTCTAAAAACCTTCAAACATCCACCGCCGGAACCGTCGAACCTGCCAGAGATGGCCAAAAATCTGGGAGATATTTGGGACGTTGTTGTTCGGGTGTCCACTTTTATCACCGAAGATGATTACTAAACTCGTATAAACAACAATGCTCACATTTTATTTGTAATATTTGTAATTGACTTCTATCGTTGTGGACGAAAACTTTCTCTAATATATATGTTTCATTCCTAATATATATGTTTTCTTAAAATAAATTTATTTTGTCTAAAAAGTTTTAATTTGGTCCCTTATATTTCAACATTTTTCAATTACATGGATCCTAAGGTTTGAGAATGTTTCAATTGAATAAAAATAAATTTATATGATATAATACTTAATGAATTGGTAAAAATGTATGAGAAGAATTAGATCATCTAAAAGAAACGTTCTTGAAGTCTCAACCCTTCTTAGATAACCTAATTCTTCCTGTTGAGGGTTGAGTTTTGCCTAGGCTTGACATTAAGCCCATTAGGATTCGAAGTCTGAAATAGCTTAAGAGGTTAAAAGGAGCCCAAAACATTCATTAAGTCAAGAGGGTCAGCAAAGTGGCCCAAGAGTCGTAAAGGTCGACCCTTGACGGTTGGCCAAAGGCCCAAGGGCCAACCCCTATAAGCGTTGCCCATGACCATGACCCATGAGGCCGACCCCTGAGGTCGACCATCGTCATTGGGGTCGGCCAAGCTTCACACGGTCAACCCCCCTCAAGGATCAACTGTGATTTGAGATTTACTCCTTAAAAGGGTTGGATGAACCACAACCATCGAGGGGTCAAGAGTTAAGATGTGGAACGGTCCTACAAATAAGCTAAGGGTTAAGGACAACGACCGTTATGGCTGACCAAGTCCAACGACGGTTACATATTTTTAACTGTTAACCATAGAGTTTCGAGAATCAAGGCAGGATTCTTGAAGAGATAAATATCAGACATTTTGGGCTCGTTTGATAATGTTCTCATTTCCTGTTTCTTGTTCCCGTTTCTCCTTTTTTAAAAAACATACTTGTTTGATAACTCATCCATGTTTCTAGTTTCTAAATTTCTGGAAACGTTTCTAAAAAAGAGGCCAAATATGAGAAACTACAAAAAGTTATTTCTCAAATTCCGTTTCTGTTTCTTTTCTATCCTTCATGCATGTATCCATCTCTCCCTCCAATTCCTACACCAATCTCTTCTCTTCCTCTATTTTTTTAACCACTCCCTCGTTTTTTTTTTAATATTTTTTCGTTATTTCGTTCTCTTTACTTTTTGTTTTCTTTTTTCCAATATTTCTTTTTCTTTCATTTTTTTTATTATTTATGTTATTTCTTTCCTTTTTTCCTTTTTTTATCACCTCTATCGATCTTTGACTACCGGCCGCCACCGTCGACCTTCGACTACCGACCGCTGCCGACCTCCGCCGACTGACCGCCACCGTCGACCGATCTTATGCAAACTCATTGCATAGGATACCCCCACTTGCATGTCTACTACGTGAACGCTTTGGATCAATACATCTGTATGAAATACAAAGCGCGTATCTCAGAGTGTTACCAGGATAAGGTACCCAACCTTATCCTTATACTATAGACCTTTTAGGATGTTACTTGAACATCGATCCCCGTATGTCCCCACATAGTAGTTCAAGTTACATACAAACAAACATGGATCTTAGTTTATTGTGCAATATTTAACAATAACACTTTATTGTAGAAACTCAATAACACTTTATTGAAACAAGTATACAAATTGTTTACATTCACTATCTACGAGTTTTAGGACATAAAACCCAACATGTTCAAGATACAACCTAAAAGGGTCTATAGTATAGGGATAAGATTGGGTGCCTTATCTTGGTAAACACTACGGATACGACCCACTTTGTATTTGATACAAACGCCATGATCCAACGCGTTCGTGTAGGAGACATGCGAGTGGGGGGTATCCTATGCAATGAGTTTGCATAAGACTGGCCTGCGAAATAGTAACCACTGGTTATAACACCATTAACTAGTTAGGTTTCTATTTCACTAGGATGACCTAGACAACTTAGTCTTAGTCTTGAGTTTATTATGGACTCCTGCTCATGAGAGATTGTCCTTTGATTTGTATGGGTGAGAGTGGCCAATATGCCGACTCAATAAGCCTATCATTTTGGGGACAAGACCGAGTGGGGAGCTAGAAACATAATCACACAAGATGGAATTCACTCCTTCCCAACTTTAGGGAAGCAGATGAGTGTTCCCTTAAGTGGTGACTCCGAGTCTTGAACAAAGGGCCCTACCCTCTCAATGGCACGAGAGAGTTTTCGGTTTGATGGTTGGACCAGAAACAAGTTGTTCATTAGAGGAGAACTAGTACTTAAGGAAATGGAAGTAACCCAGAGTTAAACGGTAATTTGACCCAGTTGTTGTTACGAACACTCGTGAAGGACTAGCAAATCGTTTTTGGTCTATATCCGTGGACACAGAAATATGTCTGCAGTGAGAAGAGTGAAATTGCGAGTCTGTAGTGGAATGTACACACAGTTAACGAATATTGATTAATTTGGTTAATGAGTTTGACCAATTAATCTCACATCGTTGGAGCTTCTGATCTGCAGGTCCATTAGGTCCCACGGGTAGCTCATAAAGTATTTTGAGGCAACTAAGTAATTAATGTAAATTGAAAGTGTTCAATTTACTATGGGAAACAATATAATGTATGTTGATACATTATTATGAGAGAAATAAATATTTGAAGAAATTCAAATATTAATGTGAATTTAATTCATATGATATAAAAGTATTTGCAAGAGTTCAAATATGAATTAATTAATTTAAGGCCTAAAATTAAATTGGGCAATTAATTAATTCAAGACCGGAAATTAAATATATGATATTTAATTGGTGATTAATTAATTAAAGAATTAATTAATTGGAAATTAATCAATTATGGAAATGATTCATCACTTATGGAAGTAATTAATCATTTATGGAAAAGATTAATCAAATATGGAATTGATTGGTCTTGGAATTGATTAATTATGGAAAAGATTAAATCAGTTATAAAAATAAATGACTTTATGTGAATATTTTATTCCTGGCCTTTCTCCTATAAATAGAACACTAGACCTAAAGGTTTGGGTGTCCAAGACTCTTAGATTCACAATACAAGACTCTTGTATTATCTCAAGCCTCCCTCTTAGAGAGACTCCCACCAATCCATTGTCTCCTAGACTTAGAGATATACTGTTGTAACCTCAGTGGTATTGTGTTTTTGAAGAAGAAAAATACCAGCGAAAGTACCTTGGAGTTGCTGCATTTTCTACATAAGAACGAGAGGTTGACGAGAATCGGTCAAGATCACAACGAAGGTTTGTATCGATTCTTTCTCTCTCTTTTGAAAAGCATGGAAGTAAAAATAGTTTTATTGTTCTTGTTTTTTAGCATGTTTATAATAAGTTTACAGCACTTTAATGCATGATTAAAGTAACGCTTTGCTTTTTCGTATCGGTATTCTAATGTTAATTAATATACAGTGTGAGATCCTCTCCTTGCGCTTCCACTGTCCTGGGACTTTCATCCCCACACCGTAGTTTTAATTAGTTTAGGGTCTAGAGTCTTTCATATTTCATGCTACCAAAATTTTCGGAGCTTCGGTTAGTATTGAAATAGGGGTTTAATAATGTCACTAGGTTAGTTAAGTGAACCTACGACATTACAATTTTTGTTTCAAGTTCTTATATTCTTTTTTCTTTTCTTTTATATTTAGTTTATTTATTTTGTTTTTATGTTGTCACAACGTATCGCGACGCGAAGCGACTGACATCTTCTTTTGGGTTTTTTCATTTTTAACGAAAAATTGGAGTCACTACCAAGCATTAAAGGTGTGACTGGTGACCTCTTTTAAGATAAAAACCAGTCTTTGAAACCATAAGTTAGACTCGAGAGTCTATTGAGTGTTGGGACAGTATTAATTAGCACATCTACAATACCCGTTTAAAAAACGATTACCACATTTAATCTTCTATTGTAAATTAATTAGATAAAGATGGTTCGTTTTTTTTAACATAAACTAAATGTAACGTCGGTAATTCAAGGTAAAAGCTCGATTTCTTTAATTTTGAGTTAGGTGAGATTAATTTTTTTTTTTTTTCAAATTTGGAGTTAAGAATGAAGCTTAATGGATGGTGATTGGTGGAAATTAACTATGTGGCTGGGGTGGCAATTTTGTAATTGTAAGGTCTTTAAGCCAAGCCACATAACCCTAAGTTTTTCCCCTCTTATATTAGTCGCATGCAACCCGAGGTCTCCAAGTGAGCCATCATCTTCAACCTCACGATTTTTCCCCCTCTTGTTCCCGTTTGTAGCAGTTTCAGCCAACTTCAGCCGTTTTTGTCTCTCTCTCTCGCGTCGTCCTCTGCAGCAAAGGTCGGCAGATCATCTCCTTCAGTGCGCGGTGGTGCAGGTGCCGATTAGGTCCGAGCTCCAACAACGGCGACATTCTCCAGTAGGTTCGTTATGGTGCAGTGTGGGTCTCGGTAGAAGGGTATTTTTCCAGCGAGAGCAGAGCGTTGCAGCAGAGGTTTGGGGCGCGAAGAACTGCGTTTTGGCATTTTTATCGAGTTTTTGGGCAATTTCAGCCTTGCATAAGTTAGATTGATTTTTGTTTGAGTTGATTTTAGCTTTTGGTTGAATACCCAATCAATCTTGTTTCGTTCTACAAATTCTCCGTTCAGTTTCGGTGATTCAAGCGATGGGTCTTCAAGTTCTTGCAATTTCGTCTTTGGATAAGTGATTTTCAGCAAGATTTTCTTGATTTTTGGAGGATTCAAAGGTTTTAATTGATTACCCATCAACTCTGGTTTCTAGTTATGTGATGCCATAACATTTAGAGGTCGGGATATTGGAGCTTGAGGGAATTTGGAACCGGTTCAGCAAGCTTCAAGTCCTCATTGGGAATTAAACCCTTAATTGGGGTCAAGTTTGGCATTCTTATCAAGTCATTTGGAGTTTTGGAATAAGCATTTATAACTCAAGGTAAGTGACTTTATTGTTGAAATCTTTAGTTGGGAGCGTAGTCTTGATTTTTCCTAAAATTATGTGTTCATGATTGTTTTTAGCATGCATGCCTTTATATTGAAAATTTTAACAGAAATTATGGCAGATGGGTTCTTTTGATGACCAAATTTAAAAAATGTCCATAATTAATATAATTATTATTGGTAGTTTTTTATCCATTAATTAGTTTATTTCTCTTACCAAAATACCCTCACATTAATGAATGGAATCAAATTTAATATTATATTATATTTTAAACTAAATATAAACAATAAAGTAAAAAAAATATTTTGAATTTACTTTTTTTTTTATCCTAAAATCAGATCCAATACCAAATTTGCATATAATGTTTGATTCTTCTACTTAATTTTGTATGAATTTTCCATTTTAAGTTTTAGTTATCATTATTTACCATTTTCGAAAGTAGCCTTCTTCCTTAAAGGATAACACAAATTTTCTCCAATAACAACGTTTGCCCTATAATTTCTTTTCAATTCATTTTTTGTTCTTTCCTCCCATTTTATTTTTCGTTTGTCGAAGATCGTCCAACAACATTTTCACCTTCATTTTCTTCTTTTTCATGCATAGGACCCCAATATTCTATGAGGGGTATGAATTCATAAAAATTATGATTTGGCTAATTTCAGGTATATTTACAAATTTATAATGTATGTGTTTAATACCCTTTATATACCTGAATTCACATATGGTATGAACAATAACAACCTTATAATGTATGTGTTTAATACAATTCAACATGGAATTTCTTTTCAATTCAACATGGAATTCATACCTGGTATGAATAATATACACTAAAAAGTATAGAAGGTATGAGACTTATGTGAAAAAAATCATTGGAATCAACATGCTTTTTCAGTGAGAAAACAGAGCATCATGCAAATCTTAATTTATCGTTAATACGAGGTATTTATAGTGAAGAAGACGAAGGAACTCACTTATTTCGAACCTAAAACTTAATAATCAGTAGGTTTATAGCGAAGAAGACGAAGCAACTCAGTGATTTTTTAACCTAAGAACTCACGGAAAAACCCCCCAAAAATGCAAAATCATAAACCGAAAACCCCAAAATCAGTAACTTACTTCGCCGTGAAACCCACAAGATTGTCGCCGAAGTTTTGAAGAAGACGAAGCCCTAACCTTCAACAATGGAGAAGACCGTCGGCTGCAAAAAAATGGCAAGTCGAAGAAGACGCTTTCGTTTTCGGAAGGAAGAAGACCGTGTTTTTGGGGATTTTTTCAAATCCAAAATACAAACGGTTTTTTCTTTTCTGTCTTTTCTTTTTTTTTTTTTTTAATTTTGAATATCAGAGGGTCAAAACGGTAAATGGGCTACATGTTATTAAAACGGGTTGGACTGGAATGAAATTTTAAAGGTTTATGGACAAAAGTGAAATATATGGCCTGCTTTTAGCCCATTCTTGTAGATACCCCAAATTTTAAAGCATGAGATTATTTAAGCGTGGAAATCTACCATTTATATAAATAATGATAAATTATGAAAAATTTTAAAGTGGTGGTCTCTTGAAATTTTTATATGTTGCATGAATTTAAATGACCTTTAAGCTTCTAAAATTCAGAAAGTGTACATGGAACTGATGTACATTAGGGGGTGGCTACACAGGATTTAGGGACATGAAATTGATGTACCTGAGTCGAGGTTTGTGAAATTGACGTTCCTCCATAGGCGACACATGAAATTGATGTGTCTAGGATATGCATGAAATTGATGTATATCCCAGTAATTAATAAGTTTAAGAAGAATAATTTTAGAGCCACCCAAAATATGATTGTTATTGAATTTAGAAACGTGCATAAGCGTGACCCAACCTCAACAGTAAGGCCACTTACTGAGTATTTTAAATACTCATTCTTTCCTTAAATGATTGTCTTTCAGGTAAATGCAGGGGTGTGTGAAAAGCGATTGATGAGAACTGTTAGGCAGCCATGGGAGGCTAGGCCTCATGGACTTCATGTTTTCCTTCTGCTTTATGAACTATGTTTTTTCATTATTTCAGTTTATGAACTTGTTTTGCAAACTTGTTGGAGGCCATGTTAACTTTAGTTTTAAAATTATTTGAGAATGTTTTTGTGTCTTTACAATTAGGGATCCCGAATAAAGGTTTTGATTTGAGATTTTGCTTAAATTTGAGTTTATGTTTTAAAATGTTTTATTTAGAAAAGCCTCCATAACATGCATGTGGTAACGGTCCCGATTAGGTTCACTTTAGAAGTCGGGTCGTTACACTAAAAATAAATGAAATAATAAAAGAAAGATGTCTAACTTAAGTTTAAGAATAAAACAAGGATTACACCACATGAGTTGGGTTAGCTCATTAAATAAAGATTATGTTAGAATTTCCTTTATTTGAAGGAAATTTGTTCCTCAAGAATTTAAAGAATCTCAATTCCATCAGAGATAATACATGTTTATTATTCTTTTTAAAACAACAAAAATAAATAAATAAATAAGCAAATAATAAAAATAAACATTTCCTTGAATGGAGAAATGAGAATTTTTATATGCTTGCACGGAAATTGAAATTCCACTTACTCAATTCTCCTAAGCCTTCATTGTTCTTATTTTGATAATGACTATTTTGTCTTTCTACCCTCATTAATTATATTTAATAGAAATATTATATTGCACACATAAGAGAAAGAAATAATTAGAAAGAAATATATAATTAGAATGGACCGGCCACATGTGTGCCATCTCACGAAAAAAACAAAGATTAAATTCTATTAACAGCCACGAATAATGTAAACTGTGGAAATTAGCCAAAATTCCACGATCCCAATGAAACTTAGTCTAAATTCCAAAATTTCCAGAAGTAAAAACGCCAGCCCTTGAAGCATCAAATGAACAGATTTCCTCAAACTCCTCGAACCAGGCAACCAACTATGGACCAAAATTGTTTAAAATCACAACAAAAGCACAAATAAATGACATTTCATATATCAACATATTGCATCAACATTTTGGTTCATACCCTCCTTCTTTGCTGAGTAGAACGAGGCCAATTACCATGCACAAAGGATGTAGAACCTGCAAAGCAAAATCCAATAAGGCAAAAGAACGTACAATGATAAAGTGCAAAAGAACATACCTTCTTCGTATCGATTTCAATTGGTTCACTCCCACAATACGGCGTTGCAAATGTATATCATAATCCAATATCACCTGTTGGGAAGGATTGCTGCAAATTCAGCAAATTGTGTTCACCCTACCATGATAAAAGTGTCCGTAAGCACTTCAACCATTTCGGGTGTGTTTGGTTTAACTTTTCAAGTGTTTAATTTTGAAAAAAAAAAAATCAATTTGTAAAAAGTTGTAGTGTTTGGTAACCATTAAAAATGACTTATTAAAAAAATGAGATTGAGAAATAAATCATTTTAAGATAAACACTTGAAACCAACTTTTTTGAAAAGATGTGTTAAGTATATAGAAACTTGGGTATAAAAACACTTATGAACATTTGTAACCAAACATTTGAGTGTTTAAATTTTAAACAATTTTTATACAAAATGTTTATAAAAAAAAAATGCATTCTTTAAAGAACAAAACTTGGCTGCATACCGGCATGTAGGGATCTTCAATTAAAATCTTGACAGGTAAGAAAGAGGAAGGGAGAAAATGAGTTTTTTTTTTTTTTATCTCTCTTAGTTGTCAACGTTTTAATGGTGGTATACAAGGAGATCCCTACATACCGGGGGAAAATTTCTAGTCCTACCATAGTAGGGAAAATTCCCTACCTCCCCCACTGAATGGATGCCACGTGGCTATTCATTTAATTAAACAAAATCTGAATATTTAAATGAGGGTCCCACCATTTTAAATGATAGATTTCATATTTTACATATATTTTTATCTTTCTTTTTTCGTTTTCAATTAATAAATTTATTTCGTTGTCAAAAAAATTTATTTCCCAGATTCTCCATCTTCTATCTCCCCTAACTCTTGGCCATCACGTGAAGAGGAGGGCAATAAAGGAGCTGCCAAAGAAGGGTTCAGATCGAGCGGAGATTCTGTTGGAGGAGGGTTCAAATCGGACAGACATTCCGTCAGAGGAGGTACTGTAGGGGGAGTCGGCGGATGCTGGGAGAGTGAAGAACGCTAAACGCCATCATTGTAAAATGGATAAAGCCTGTAAACGAAAAAACAAAACTCTACCACCCTTTTTCTCACTACAACAATCAGAGAAATTTTTGTAACTTGCAATATTGCTAGGTTTATTAAAAGAGTTTAATTCACCTCGAACGTTGTAGTAAAATCCTCATCATAAGAGTTATAATGGATTAGACTTAGATAGATTGACTTAGCCGAATTTATCTAAGTTAAAAAATCCTAAATAAACTGTAGGACATTTTAGAGGGAGGAAAATTACAAAACAAGATTTAAATCAAGTTTTGCTCCTACATCTCTATATTCACAACGTGAGATCCATGCTCGACTTCGTGTCGCCTTTGGCGTGGCATCCCTTTGGAAAGTGTTTGCGTGGATCAATAACAAGGTGAATGGGGAAAATGTCTATAGTAAGTGGGAGCGGAACACGTATCGACGTATCCCTCAGTCTTCGCCCTTAGTTCACACCCTGAGCGTTCTATGGTCCGCCTGCGTGTTGCCCTGGAGCAACCATCCCTTCGGAGGGCCCGATCATAGGATTCAGAACACGATGAACTCCTAAATAGGATAAGGACTCTTAAGTTAATTACCAACAGTTGTCTTACCCTTCGATAGCCTGTTGGTGCGTGCCTCTGAGATTTGAAAATGGGATGGTTACACTTACGGGGATAAGTTAAATGTGTTAACAAATCCTTGACCGAACAATGGTGGCTGATGTCTATTGGAATATGAGTTATTCTGGAATTAGAATTGGCTGAAAAATGTTTCATTTCAGAGGAGGAATAGCTGATCACCCTTCGGTGGCTGCTATTCTGAACCTCTGAAACATCGTTGCAAAACTAAATCAATAGTTTTAAGGTTTTGTGATTGCTTGTTTTGCTGAATTGATTGGATTGTGTGCAATTGTTTGCATGTATGATGGGTTAAGGCAAAGATAACTAATACGATCATTGTGTGTTTAATTTCAGCAATGTCTTCCTCAATAGTCTCTCTTCTTAAAAATGAGAAATTAACCGGTGAAAATTACGCAACGTGGAAGTCGAACCTGAATACGATTCTTGTTGTCGATGATCTGCAGTTCGTCTTAACGGAGGATTGTCCTCCGACCCCTGCTCGTAATGCATCCCAAGCAATAAAGGATGCTTATGATCGCTAGACAAAGGCCAATGCTTGTTGGGTTTTATGCCCTAAAACTCGTAGATAGTGAATGTAAATAAATTATATTCTTGTTTTAATAAGATGTTATTTAGTTTCTGCAATAAAATGTTATTGTTAAATATTGCACGATTTGACCCAAATCCAATAAACTAAGATCCAAGGTTGTTTGTATGTAACTTGAACTAGTATGTGGGGACATACGGGGATCGATGTTCAAGTAACAACCTAAAAGGTCTATAGTACAAGGATAAGACTGGGTACCTCACCCTGGTAACACTATATGATATGGCCCGCTTTGTATTTGATACAGACGTATTGATCCAAAGCGTCCATGTAGTAGACATGCGAGTGGGGGTATCCTATGCAATGAGTTTGCATAAGACCAGACCGTGAAATAGTAACCGCTAGCTGTAACACCGTTAACTAGTTAGGTTTCTATTTCACTAGGATGACCTAGGCAAATTAGTATGAATCCTGAGTGGATTATGGACTCCTGTTCACGAGGGATTGTCCTTTGATTTATATGGGTGAGAGTGGCCTGTACGTCGACTCAATAAGCCTACCATTTTGGGGACAAGACCGAGTGGGGAGCTGGGAACATAATCACACAAGATGGAATTCACTTCTTCCCGACTTTTGAGGAAGTAGATGAGTGTTCCCTTAAATGGTGTCTCCGGGTCTTGAACAAAGGGCCCTACCCTCTCACTGGCCTGAGACGGATTTCTGTTTGATGGTTGGACCACAAACAGGTTGTTCATTAGAGGAGCACTAGTACTTAAGGAGGTAGAGGTAATTGAGGGGTAAAACGGTAATTTGACCCAACTGGAGTTACGAACACTCATGAAGGACTAACTTGCCGTTATTGGTCGACATCCGTGGACACAGAAATATTCTGCAGTGAGAAGAATGCAGCTGTGGGTCTTTAGTGGAGTGACCCACAGTTAACGAATGGAGACTAACTTGGTTAATGAGTTTAGCCAATTAGTCTCGTATCGTTGGAGCTTCTGATCTGTAGGTCCATTAGGTCCCACTGGTAGCTCGTAAAGAGACTTGAAGCAACTAAATATAAATTGTAAATTTAAAGTGTTCAATTTATTTGGGAATCATATAATGTATGTTGATGCATTATAATATAAAGTTTATGAAACTTTATAATATAATTTTTGAATTAATTTCAAAAGTTAATTCTTGAGAGAAAATATTTGAAAGAGTTCAAATAAATTTAATATGAATTGGATTCATATTAATTTTAATTTTAATAAAATCCCTAAGATGAAATATGTGATATTTAATTGGGTAATTAATTAATTATTTATTAAAATTAGATATGGTTCAGATAATAGATTTGAACTTATTCATAGACCTTTTCCTATTAGGAAAAGGTCTTAGCCTTTACCTATATATAGAACCCCTGGGGGCATCCCATTCATTCTCCTTCTCTCAGAGATCTCTCCTGAAAGACTCCCACCAGTCTCCTGCTTCAAGAAGTCTAAGAGATATATCGGTGCAACCAATTGGTGGTGTTCGCACAAGAAGGTTGCTGCGTTTTCGATCTTACTAGCAAGAAAAGGCATATCGATCAAGGCTTTCTACAAAAGTAAGTTTTTTTTTTAAATCCTTGATCACTAGGATCATCTATATTAGATCTAGTTAATTATTTAGCATGTTTATAGCCGTTGTACGACCCATTAAATATAGATTTATTGCCGTAATATTTTGTAAATTGTATTGGTATTTCTATTAAAAATCAACGACTATGAGTAGGTTCGGTGATTCTTTCCGCTGCATAGGGCTTTTATCCCTTCAATGATAAGGCCCTCGTCTATATCTTAGTCAGCTTATCTGAAGTTTTGGCTAAGAGACATGAAGGCATGGTTACAGCGAGAGAGATTATGAACTCTCTCCAGGAGATGTTTGGGCAACTGTCCTATCAACTCCACCATGACGCTCTCAAGTATGTTTACAACTGCCGCATGAAAAAGGGCGCATTTGTTCGGGAACACCTCTTGGACATGATGGTCCAATTTAACGTGGCAGAAGCAAACGGTGCAGTCATAGACGAGCGAAGTTAGGTTGCATTTATCATGGAATCTCTTCCGAAGAGTTTCCTACAGTTTCACAACAATGCAATGATGAATAAGATAGTGTTCAACCTGACTAGTCTCCTGAGTGAGCTACAGCTCTATCAGTCTCTTCTTAAAAGCAAAGGACAGGTAGAAGGAGATGCAAATGTTGTCCACTCCAAAAGAAAGTTCGAGAAGGGTTCATCCTCTGGAACCAAATTTGTAGCCTCTTCTTCGAAGAAGATTGAAAAGAAGAAAGGAAACAAGGGGAAGGCTCCCGCTGATGCTGTTAAAGGCAAGGGAAAAGCCAAAGTTGTGGCTGACAAGGACAATTGTTTCCACTGCAATGTAGATGGGCACTGGAAGAGAAACTGCCCTAAGTACCTTGCTGAGAAAAAAAAGGAGAAGGAAGGTAAATTTGATTTACTTGTTTTAGAAACATGCCTAGTAGAGCATAATGAGTTTGCCTGCATACTTGATTCAGGAGCAACTAATCATGTTTGCTCTTCTTTATAGGAAAATAATTCCTTTTGACAGTTGAAAGATGGTGTAATGACGCTCAGGGTCGGAAGAGGAGACGTCGTTTCAGCTAAAGCAGTGGGAGCTGCAAAGTTATTTTTTTAGAAATAGATTCTTACTTTTAGAAAGTTTGTTAATTGTTCCTAAGATTAAGCGGAACTTAATTTCTATTTCATGTTTGATTGAACAATCGTATACAGTTACTTTTAATATGAATGACACTCTGTAAGGGTATGGTTGATGCCCTAGTTTATTGTCTTTATGTATCTCTCACACCTAACTTCCTGTATCCCACTAGAGTTTCTAGTCCAAGTGGGAGTTTGTTGGGTTTAATGTCCTATAAACTCGTAGTTTGTAAATCATTAAACATATTCTATTTCCAATAAAGACGTTATTGAGGTTATTCAGTAAAAGATGTTATTGAATATGTAAATTGTGGATGATTAACCTAAATCCAATAAACTAAAAACCTTGGCTATAAAATGAATACTCGAACTATATGTAGGGACATATCGTAGGATCAAGTTCAGGTTTATAGTCAAAATAGTCTATAGTATAAGGATACAGTTAGGTGCCTTATCCTAGGGACACTATGGACGCAACCCACTTTGTATTAAGTACAAACGATGAGATCCTAAATCGTTCATGTGGAGACATGTGAGTGGGGGCATCCTATGCAATGAGTTTGCATAAGACTGGACCACGAAATTAGTCACTTTCTCTTTATAACGTCGTTTATTGAAGAAACTAACTATTTCTCAAAGATGACCTAGGTAACTTGTTCTTAATCCTGAGCTAACTATGAACTCCTGTTTATACGAGATTATCCTTTGATCTGCATGGGTGAGAGTGGCCAGCATCGCCGACTCAACAAGCCTACCATTTTGGGGATAAGATCGAATAGATAGCTGGGGACATAGTCTTGGAATACGGAATTCGCTCCTACCCATTTCAGGGATAGTAGAGAGGTTGTTCCCTTAAGTACTAACTCCAGGACTTGAACAAGGGGCCCCACCCTTTCGTTGGATCGATAAGGACTTAGGTTTGATGGTTGGACCACAAACTGATTGTTCATTAGAGGATTAATGGAACTTGAGGAACAAGAAGTACTATAGGGGTAAAACGGTCATTTGACCTAGCTATAGCTACGAACAACATGTGAAGGATCGACTTACTGAACATGGTTAAATCAAGTGGACGGAAATATATCTATGGTGAGGGGAGTGCAACTATTGGGCTATAGTGGAGTGTTCTGGTAGTTAACGAATATTGGCTAGCTTAGATAATGAGATTAGTCGGTTAGCCTCGAATCGTTGGAGCTCATGATCTATAGGTCCATTAGGCCCCCCTACTAGCTCATATCGGATTAAAGCCTAGAACATATTGATAGGATTCTTTGAATCGTTCAAAATCGGGAAAAAGGGTATTATCGTAAAATTGTGTTTGACACGATAATTTAATTATGAATTAAATTAGAAAATGAGAGATAAAGTATTAAAGGGTTTTAAATACTATATACATGAATTGAGATTCATATATAAAGGATGTACAATATTAAGATGATTAATTTGATTAATCATACATAATTAGTGGGATAAGCTTCAAGATTCATTATTATGATTAATTTCAATTTAGAATTTAAATTAATATCAATAATGCTAAATTAAAATCTGATTTTGAATCATGAGTTAGTGGAAAAAGTTGGAACTCCACTCTTGCATGAAGACTCAAAGTGGAATTACACCACATTCATGCAATAGTGCATGTAGTGTTGCTTGAACACCCAGCTTCCACTTTCACCATAAAAACCACAATGTGTCTTGCATCTTGAGGCTTCTTCTTGCATGGATTCTCTCTATAAGTAGAGGAAGAATCAGATTGTGTTGATTTACAACATTTACCTTAATGTTATGCTGCTGAAATTCTTCCTCAATCACTCTCTCATCTCATATCTCCATAGAGCTTGATCCTTCAAGCATTCCCTTCCCATTCCCTATCACTATAGACTCCCACATGTCGTTCTTGGCCCGGAGAATAGTAGGGAAGACTCTAGAGGTTGTCCAAGAGAGATTGGAGAAGAAAACACTACAAGGAGGATCTCATAGTTGAGCTACAAAAAGGTTGGTGTTTACTTTCTCTCTGTTCTGTTTTTCTAGAACAAGCATGCTTTAGGAGTAAAATTGATAGAGTTAAGTGCTTTCGATCTTCAATTGCTTCCGCATGTGTTATATGAACACCTTCACACTCAGGGTCGAAATAGAAGCTCCAACAATATGAGGTTAACTAATTAATCAGGTCAACCAATATTCATTAACTGTGGTTCATGTTGGGATTGGTGCCCTAAAACTCGTAGATAGTGAATGTTAAACGAATTATATACTTGTTCGATAAAGTCGTTATCGAGATTCATTCAGTAAAGTCGTTACTGAATAAATTAATTGCACATTAGATAACCCAAATTCAATAAACTAAGATCTCTGGCTATAGGATGAACACTTGAGCTTTATGTAGGGACATAAAAGTGGATCAGATACGAGTAATAGCCAAAACGGTCTATAGTATAGGGATAGGGCTGGGTACCTTATCTTGGGGACACTATAAGACGCGGCCCACTTTGTAGATAGTACAGACGATGTGATCCTTAATCGTCCATGTGGAGACATGCGAGTGGGGGCGTCCTATGCAATGAGTTTGCATAAGACCATGACCGAGAAATAAGTCACTCTTGCTTTATAACGCCGTTTACTGACAAGACTAACTATTTCATGCGATGACCTAGGTAACTCAATCTTAATCTTGAGCTAACTATGAACTCCTGTTTATTCGGGCTTATCCTTAGATCTACATGGGTGAGAGTGGCTCATTATCGCCGACTCAATAAGCCTCCCACTTCAGGGATAGAAACGGGTAGATAGCTGGGACATAGTCCTGCAAGAAGGAATTCACTCCTACCTGAATTATGGATAGTAGAGAGGTTGTTCCCTTAAGTGCTGACTCTGGGGCTTGAACAAAGGGATCCTGCCCTCTCATTGGCTCGAGAGGGATTCGGTTTGTTGGTTGGACCACAAACCAATTGTTCATTAGAGGATCAGTGGGACTTAAGGAACAAGAAGTATTGTAAGGGTAAAACGGACATTTGACCCAACTATAGTTATGAACAACCTGTGATAGATCGACTTACTAATCATGGTTATATCAGGTGGACAGAAATATATCTACGGTGAGGGGAGTGCAGCTACTGGGCTATAGTGGAGTGTCCCGGTAGTTAACGAATGTTGGAGCCCATGATCTATATGTCCATTAGGTCCCCCTGCTAGCTCATACGAATTATACCTTAGAACATAGTGATAGGAAAGTTTGAATCGTTCAAATTCGGTTTAGGGAATTACGATATTATCAACGCAATAGTTTAATTATGGATTAAACTATTACTTGAGAGAGTAAAGTATTTAAATATGATTTAAATACAATATATATGAATATGGATTCATGTTAGGTGCATAGTATTAATTTGATATATGATATTAAATTAATATTACATAATTGATTATATTGTTTAATTAATTATTGTTTTAATTTAAAAATTATTATGAATTATTTTTAAATTAAAATTGAGATAGAGATTTCAATCTTGAATTTATGGAAATTCAAGATTAGTGGATTGAAATAGGTGATATGAATTAATTTGATTAATGTCATATGATTAATTGAAATTGTTCAATTAATTGATAATTTGAAAGGCAATTGAGAATTGCATTTGAAATTAAATCCAAGAGTAGAATTTCACTCTTGCATGGATGGAGATAGTGGAATTACACAACTAAATCCACTCTTGCATGGATGAAGAAAGTGGAATAACACCTCCCACATGCAATCTTGCATGTAATCTCCATAGAACACCTATAATCCACTAAGGCAATTCTCCTCTCCATGTGTCTTACATTGGTGAATCTAAGATGCATGAAAATCCTCTATAAGTAGGGGATTAGAAGATGGAGAAGTATGGGTTTTCTGAGTAATGTTATGCTGCCAAAATTTCTACTCGAACTCACTCTCTCAATACTCTCTAGAGCTTGAACCTTCAAGCACATCCCTTCCAATCCCTATCACCATAGACTCCCACAAGTCCTTCTAAGGCCGAAGGATAGCGGGAAAGACACTAGAGGTGATCCACACACCGTTCGTGATCCAAGGAAACAAAAGGAGTTGCTCAATTGGTCTCCAAAAGGTTGGTTACAATTCTGCTCTCTGTTTTAGTTTAAAAGACAACATGTTTTCATTTTCTAAAATTGATGTAGTTAAGTGCCTCCGATCCCAAAGTTGCTTCCGTATTTGTTATATGAACACCTACAGGTCATTCCACTAAAGACCCATAGCTAAACTCTTCTCACTGTAGAACATTTTTGTGTCCATGAATATAAACCTATGCTGGTAAGTCAATCCTTCACGAGTGTCCGTAACCACAGTTGGGTCAAATTATCGTTTCACCCCTGTGTTACATATGTCTCCTTAAGTACCAGCGCTCCTCTAATGAACAGCTGGTTTATGGTCCAACCATTAAATAGAAAGTCCCTCTCGGGCCAATGAGAAGGCGGGATCCCTTTGTTCAAGTCCTGAAGTCACCACTTAAGGGAACACTCAACTACTTCTCCTAGAAGTGGGAAAGAGTGAATTTCTTCTTTTGTTGTCATGTCCCTAGCCTCTCACTCGGTCTTGTCCCCAAAAAGGAAGGCTTATTGAGTCGACGTATAGGTCACTCTCACCTATGCTAATCAAAGGACAATCCCTCATGAGAAGGAGTTCATGACACACTTAGGATTAAGACTGAGTTACTTAAGTCATCCTATTGAAATAGTAACCTAACTAGTTAACAGTGTTACAACTAGTGGTTGACTATTTCGTGGTCCAGTCTTATGCAAACTCATTGTATAGGATACCCCCGCTCGCATGTCTACTACATGGACGCTTTGGATCAATACGTCTGTATCAGATACAAAACGAGTCGTATCATATAGTGTTACCAGGATAAAATACCCAGCCTTATCCCTATACTATAGACCTTTTAGGTTGTTACTTGAACATCGATCCCCGTATGTCCTCACATACTAGTTCAACTTACATACAAACAACCTTGGATCTTAGTTTATTGAATTTAGGTTATATTGTGTAATACTTAACAATAACACTTTATTGTAGAAAACTCAATAACACTTTATTGAAACAAGTATACAATTTGTTTACATTCACTATCTACGAGTTTTAGGGCATAAAACCCAACAATTTTTGCGAACCCACGCACTCAACTCCAACCTTTTGGCCACCAGCTGAACACAAACTATGTTAACTCAAGTGATCAATTTAAGCTAATTAACAATAAAACTTAAACTTCAGCAAAAACAAACAATGCTAAGTAAGAGCAAAGTTGCTTTTGCAATAGGTGAGACTTTCTTCTACTCAAGGTATCCACATACTTGAATCCTCAGAAGAAGCTTAGCTCATGATAGAAAATAAAATGAAAGATAATGAGTTATAGGAACACAAAATATAATTAAAACTCGAATTCATATTGATAATTGAAAGGTAAAATGTAAAAGACTCTTACAATAAAAGATAAATGACTCTAGACTATGGTTATGACTCTTCCTCCTCTCTATCTAACTTGCTCTTGCCTTTTTCAAGGAGAGACAAGTCTTTCCCTTCTACTTCTTTCGAATGGAGGAGCCAACAGAGGCTAGAAGGAGTCGAGACTCGGATTGACTACAAGATGAAGAGAAAAACATAACTTAAAAGAAATCCTAAACTAAATCCGAGCTCCCGCCTCTCTTAGCCTTGTGATCCTTTTATAGACCTTGTTAGGTATAGTTTTGTGCCGAGATCAGTACGAGAAGTCCTCTCTGAGTGCAATCCCATGATTCTTGGAGATTTGGTTTGGAATAATTGATTTTCAGAAGATTATCTGCAAATCCCGCCAATCTCGAAAGTCTGTCGAAATTGCCCAGTTGTGGCCGCAAATGCGGCGCATTTCTTCGTGCAACCTTGCTTTGAAGCATTTTGCCTTAAGTTGGAGCCTCTTTCCTCATCAGTTTGCAGGCGCAATTCTGGCGCATTTCCGCAACTTCTCACTATGCCATATTCTGCTAGATTTCTTCTTTTCGAGATGTGGGTGCAAATCTTCTATTTCATGCTCCACTAAACTTTTCCTTTTCTAGATCTAGATGCATTTCAAATGCAATTCTTGACTCCTACACAAAACCATTAAACTTTAACAAACTCTTACTAAAATATACTCTTTTTATATTAATTAAGCATAAATTTTATAATTTAAGATTTTTATCTTGATCCGCTGACTTTTGACAAATTTCACTTTAAATGATAAAATTTTTGAAAGAGTGAATATCACGCATGCGGAAGCAATTAGGATCTTAGGCATTCTAACTACATCAATTTTAGGAATTAAGCATGCTTGTTCTAAAGGCCGAAAAACAAAGTAAAGGGATTAGAATTCCGTAATTTTGTAAAGCGGAAGCGTGATTGGGACCGATTCGTAGTTAATTTTGTTTAATCTAAAATACCAATACATTGGCAATAAACTTAGAACTATTCTAGATTTATATTAAGGCTAAGCATACAAAAGTATTAGATCTAAATCTAATTTATATAGTAACAAATTACTTACTCTCGTTCACGACTCAGATTAAATTCACCAACTGCTTGTGAAATAAATACGAACTATTGCGAACACTACCACTATGGTTACATCGCTATGACTCTAAGACTACTAGAGGCAGGAGATTGGTGGGAGCCTTCAGGAGAATTCTCTGAGAGTAGGAGAATGAATGGGATCCCTTTCACCCCACCCTAAGGGTCCTATTTATAGGAAAAGGTCATGAATAAGATCGATTATCTTATTCATATCTAATTTTAATAAATAAATAATTAATTCCATGAAGGTGTTCATATAACACATGCGGAAGCAATTGAAGATCGAAAGCACTTAAGACATTCAATTTTGCTCCTAAAGCATGCAAGTTCTATAAAAGACAGAATAGAGAGTTTAGAGAACACCAACCTTTGTAGCTCACAAATGAGGAACTCCTTGTGGTGTTTTCTTCTCCTATGCTCCTTGGACAACCTCTAGAGTCTTCCCTACTATTCTCTTGGGCCTAGAATGACTTGTGGGAGTCTTATAGTAGTAAGAAATAGGAAGGGAATGCTTGAAGGTACAAGCTTTAGGAAGAAATGAGATGAGAGAGTATTTAAGGGAGAATTTCAGCAGCATAACCTTAATGAAATTGCTGTCTTCACTTTGAATCTGATTCAAGCACCCTTTATAGACCTCTCCCATGCAAAGACAAGCTTCATGACACTAGACACATGGTGAAAATCCAACTCAAAGTGGATTCTAGGTGTTTAATTCACAACACATGCATCTAGTGCATGGTTGTGTTGTTTTCCACTATGCATCATCATGCAAGAGTGGGAATGCCACTAAATCCACTATGATTTGAATCTTAATTCTGAATTTTCAGCTTGCAATTCATTTCTAATTTCAATTCAAAATTGAAATTGATTTTAAGGCAATTAATTGGGACATTTCCAAGTAATTTTGATATGATTAATCCAATTAATCTTTATCACCTAGTGCCATAAATTATATATGATTCCTAACACATATATATGGTATTTAAAACACTTTTAAATACCTTATCTCTCAATTCCTAATTTAATTCATAATTAAATCATTGTGTCGAACGCGTTTTACGATAAAACCGTATTTCCCGTTTTTGAACGATTCAAAGATTCCTATCAAAATATTCTAGGCTTTAATCCGATATGAGCTAGTAGGGGGACCTAATGGACCTATAGATCATGGGCTCCAACGATTCTAGGCTAACCGACTAATCTCATTATCTAAGCTAGCCAACATTCGTTAACTACCGGGACACTCCACTATAGCCCGATAGTTGCACTCCCCTCACTATAGATATATTTCCGTCCACTTGATTTAACCATGTTTAGTAAGTCGTTCCTTCACAGGTTGTTCGTAGCTATAGCTAGGTCAAATAACCGTTTCACCCCTATAGTACTTCTTGTTCCTTAAGTTCCACTAATCCTCTAATGAACAATCGGTTTGCGGTCCAACCTTCAAACCTAAGTCCCTCTCGATCCAACGAGAGGGTGGGGCCCCTTGTTCAAGTCCTGGAGTTAGTACTTAAGAGAACAACCTCTCTGCTATCCCTGAAATGGGTAGGAGTGAATTCCGTCTTGCGAAACTATGTCCCCAGCTATCTATTCGATCTTATCCCCAAAATGGTAGGCTTGTTGAGTCGGCGATGCTGGGCACTCTCACCCATGCAGATCAAAGGATAATCTCGCATAAACAGGAGTTCATAGATAGCTCAGGATTAAGAACGAGTTACCTAGGTCATCTATGAGAAATAGTCAGTTTCTACAGTAAACGGTGTTATAAAGAGAAAGTGACTTATTTCGTGGTCCTGTCTTATGCAAACTCATTGCATAGAACGCCCCCACTCGCATGTCTCCACATGAACGACTTAGGATCTTATCGTTTGTACTTAATCGTCCATAGTGTCCCCAGGATAAGGCACCCAACCGTATCCTTATACTATAGACAATTTTGACTATAAACTTGAACTTGATCCTACGATATGTCTCTACATATAGTTCGAGTATTCATTTTATAGCCGAGGATCTTAGTTTATTAGATTTAGGTTAATTATTCGCAATTTACATATTCAATAACATCTTTTACTGAATAACTTCAATAACGACTTTATTGGAAATAGAAATATGTTTAACGATTTACAAACTACGAGTTTATAGGACATTAAACCCAACATTCCATAATTAATTAATTACCCAATTAAATATCATATATTTAATTTCAGGGGTTTTATTAAAAATTTATTTTATTAATATGAGTCCAATTCATATTAATTATTTGAACTCTTTCAAATATTTTCTCTCAAAATTAATTTTGAAATTAATTCAAAAAATTATATTATAAAGTTTCATAAACTTTATACTATAATGCATCATCATATACATTATATGATATTCCCCTAAATAAATTGAACACTTTCATTTTACAATTTATACTTAATTGCCTCAAGTCTCTTTAGAGCTACCAGTGGGACCTGCAGATCAGAAGCTCCAATGATATGAGATTTAATCGGCTAAACTCATTAACCAATTAATCAATTTTTGTTAACTGTGGGTTCACTCCAGTAAAGACCCACAGTTGCACTCTTCTCACTGCAGACATAATTCTTTGTTCACGGATATAGACCAATAACAACAAGTTAGTCCTTCACGAGTGTTCGTAACTCCAGGTGGGTCAAATTATCGTTTTACCCCTGAGTTACCTCTACCTCCTCAAGTACCAATGCTCCTCTAATGAACAACCTGTTTGTGGTCCAACCACTAAACAGAAACCCCTCTCGGGCCAGTGAGAGGGTAGGGCCCTTTGTTCAAGACCCGGAATCACCACTTAAAGGAACACTCATCTACTTCCCTAAAGTCGGGAAGGAGTGAACTTCATCTTGTGTGATTATGTTCCCAACTTCCCACTCGGTCTTGTCCCCAAAATGATAGGCTTATTGAGTCGGCAAACTGGCCACTCTCACCCATACAAATCAAAGGACAATCTCTCGTGAACAAGAGTCTATAATCCACTCAGGATTCAAACTAAGTTGCCTAGGTCATCCTAGTGAAATAGAAACCTAACTAGTTAACGGT
This sequence comes from Luffa aegyptiaca, assembly GCA_017139565.1. Taxonomy (NCBI): domain Eukaryota; kingdom Viridiplantae; phylum Streptophyta; class Magnoliopsida; order Cucurbitales; family Cucurbitaceae; genus Luffa; species Luffa aegyptiaca. The sequence continues at coordinate 10,602,894 of CM029397.1, forward strand.
GTTACAGCTAGCGATTACTATTTCGCGGTCCGGTCTTATGCAAACTCATTGCATAGGATACCCCCACTCACATGTCTACTACATGGACGCTTTGGATCAATACGTCTGTATCAAATACAAAGCGGGTCGTATCACATAGTGTTACCAGGATAAGGTACCCAGCCTTATCCTTCTACTATAGACCTTTTAGGTTGTTACTCGAACATCGATCCCCGTATGTCCCCACATATTAGTTCAAGTTACATACAAACAACCTTGGATCTTATTTTATTGGATTTGGGTCAAATTGTGCAATATTTAACAATAACCCTTTATTGTAGAACCTCAATAACACTTTATTGAAACAAGTATACAATTTGTTTACATTCACTATCTATGGGTTTTAGGGCATAAAACCCAACAAACTCTCACTTGAACTAAAACTCAAGTTTAGTGGGATGTACAATAATCTATACAACAGTGGGTGTATAAATACATGTATAAAACATATACAATGTACAAATACAATAAACTAGGGCATTATTATACCCATTATATAATGGTATCACTATACCCATTACATTTTTCCCACTTGCCCTAGATTTCATCTTTGTACATAACTCGTACATCGAACTTGAAGAACCTAATAAAAGCAAATTTTAATTAGGTTCAATACTATCCCAATGAATTTTAAACTTAACATGAAAGAACTATAAACATCTCATTTGACTTTTGGCAGAAAATTGAAATAGCAATATTTAGAAAGCAATAAACTTTATGAAACTATAAATTTGAACTTACAAGGATGGTGAATAGAAGGAGAGCATGAAACTGCATAAAGAGATATTGTGAAGAGATACAGTGAAGTTTTTGAAGATTACTCATTGAATTCAGTTATGTCCAAAACCCCATCCCCATTTGCATCTGATGCATTGAAGTGTTCCTCATTCCACCAACCAACAACATAACCAAAAGGAAGAAAGTTGAGAGTACCTATTCAAGAGGAAGTATCCATAACAAGAAAGGTTGTCACAAATCAGCATAAATACTCAACCTAAAATAAAGATTCTTTGTGGAAAAACTGTCTTAGATGGGAGGGTTGCATGAGAAAAAATTCCTCAAGAAACAGAGATATGAAAGAGCCGAAGCTGTTAGAAAATCTTCACCTACTAGTCACTCAATAATGCTAAATTTCAACTCAAGTGAAGATGAAGAACAAAAAACAAAGAAATTTATGGACATTAAAACTAAAAAAAATACAAATTCTCAAAGTCACTTCCTCTTTAATGAGTAGAAGCAAAGACGAGACTTTGAAGCTAAAGACAATGGAGAAAAGCTTGGTTTTTAAAAAAGAAAAAGATTGTTGTCTCCTTTTGGTGGCACTAGTCAATGATATAAAAAAAGAGTTAGAAGTAGAATAGCAAGAGAAACTAGAGGGGTTCAACTGTTATTTGGTACAACTTTTTATTATAGATTTTGAAGTAATTGGTTTGACTTTAAGATAGTGAATTGCTTACCTGCTGAAGGGGGAGGTACTGTAATAGCAAAAAGAAAACAAATGACACAACTCCCACTACAACTAATGCTAGAATCTATTTTATGTTTGTATATATAAATGAACAACAAATTTTTATTGATAGAAAAACACACAGAGCATTTGAGGTTAGAGCTAGAATCTGTATTATCACCTCATGGTAATGATCATTGTTAACATACACAAGAAATGATGACTTACAGAAGCCCTTCTTTTAAATTATCAAAGTATCCATCATCGTAAAGCTTTTCTACTCCAACTCCTTGATTTAGTTTGTATGAATTGTTCTCTTCAGAAGCAATGAATATAACAGCAACAGAGGACTTCAACTTTTAGCTTAGTTTCCCACATCCTTCCTTATAGTAAACATGTTTGATGAGCCAAAAGCTCATAAGTTTTGGTCCAATCACAAATAATTTGAAGAGTATACTATTATTTTTTAGGAGAAACTAGAAAAACAATTGTTCCCACAACTGTGTAGCAAACTTCTTTTCCAAACATGTTCAACTTTTAGTATGCTTTCCTGAGTTAACAAATAGTGGTACTTAATCTAACAATGGTCCACTTCTTGTTTTAGATTTAAAGACAAATATCTCCATATTCTTAGTCCTGCTCCCAACATAAGCTCCAGTTTTCTCCATGTTCTTAATTCTACTCCAAGGCAAAAGCTCCAAAACTTTTGGGATAATAAGGTTCACCAATTCAATTTGAATCCTACCTCCTTCGAATCTTTCAAAGAGCTATATAACTGTGAATTTATCAAGCCACTAGGTAAACAAATTTCAAAGATACAGAGTAAATGTAAATCAAATAGCTTAGCATTTTGAGGTTTTACTTCAAAAGTCTTCCCAATTAAGAAAAATGGAATCAATAAAGTGATTGCTCCTCTTCGATTATCAATGTACTGCAACACACTATCACTCTACGCAATGCCAAGGCTCATGTAAGAACATCCACTAGAACAAATTTGGCTTTTAATGTCGGGCATTGCCCGACATTAAAGGTCTTTAATGTCGGTCACTGACCGACATTAAAAACACCGACATTAAAAGTTTTAATGTCGGTCAATGCTCGACATTAAAGGCTCTGTCCGACATTAAAAGTATACTTTTAATGTCGGTCTTGCCCGACATTAAAAGTGGCGACATCAAAAGCGTGCGACATTAAAAGTTTGCAAATTTTAATTTTCCCATATAATATGTCCGACATTAAAAATCCATTTTTGTATGTTTCAATGACAGGCAATGCCTGTCATCATTTTTATTCAGTATTAAATAAAAAAAAATTGTTGGTTGCAAACGTAGCTAACCAACAATACTATTTCTTCCTTCCTGTAAACAAAAATAGAATTTGACTTTATAACTTCCCATACAAATAGGTCAATCCAAACACAATTTTTTTATGTCACAAAACCAACTTGAAATACAAACACTTCCATATATTATTTATAATATAATACTTAGACCACCCGTCCCTCCACAAATTAGATCCAACCAAATATTCCAGAATCAAGCATTTTCAGAAGAGAGAACACATATGAACATTCACTATTGAAAAGTATGTACACCTAAACAAATCATCCACTATATATAGACACATTTCAAGCTAATTCATGTATATTCAAGTACACCTAGCTTACACAAATCAACCTCGTCGATCTCGTCTTGTGTAAATGCATTCTTTGTGTTAAACTACAACAAAACAAAAACAATTACATGACAAAAGAATGAAAAGAAACATAAATTATAATAACATGTAAGGACAGTGATAATACTTACAAGTTTAGTTATAGGGGTAGTAGAGTTGTGCATTATTTCTCTTATATATTTTTGCACAAAATACCCACACTCTGTCGAACCTGATTGACGAGGGCAGTACAATGAAAAAGAACATACTTGAGTATGCATACAAGATTTCAATGTCTATAATATCATGAATGTGAATTTACATTCACTAGTTTCCAACTAATAGCAGATCGATATTAAGGAAGTGAGTGCTTAGCTTGCCACATTCTCAACCCCCTAAATAATTTAAAACATTAGAACAATTCAAGTTTTATTTTTCCTTTTAAACACTACAAAAATTTGAGACACACTTACGTATTTATAGTTCCACTAAACTCTTCTTCAACTTTACTGCGCAAAGAGCTCAATATATACACAGTGTTTTCCCGAGGCTGGATCGCGATCAACATCCAATGATGACTATGTAGAATCAAAATTTTGATCATATTATTATTTATGAATAAGAAAAGTTACAATGGAGTAAATGTCGCTAGTAAGAATTACTTACCCAGTGTTAAAGGGAATGAGAACTAGTTGATCCAAATCAACCATATCTAGTCTGTTAGATAGATTTCTAGAACGAAGTTCTTGAGACTTCACGTACGATGAGATTGTTGCTTGATCAACCACAAAAAACTTGTTTGTTATCTCGGGATCAAGTACAGTCCAGAGGTACCTAAAGAAAATAATACAAGTATTCATCAACTCAAACACTTCCAAAGCATAATACATCACGCCCCTCCAAACTCAACTAAACTTTTAAAGCAACACCTCCAATAATACAATTTAAGTCAAGCATTTTTCAAAGAAAATAATACAAGTATTCATCAACTCAAACACTTCCAAAGCATAATACAAGTATTCATCAACTCAACCACTTCCAAAGCATAATACATCACCCCCCCCTCCAAACTCAACTAAACTTTTAAAGCAACATCTCCAATACTACAACTTAAGTCAAGCATTTTTCAAAGAAAATAATACAAGTATTCATCAACTCAAACACTTCCAAAGCATAATACATCACCCCCCCCTCCAAACTCAACTAAACTTTTAAAGCAACACCTCCAATAATACAACTTAAGTCAAGCATTTTTCAATGAAAATAATACAAGTATTCATCAACTCAAACACTTCCAAAGCATAATACATCACCCCCCCCCCCTCCAAACTCAACTAAACTTTTAAAGCAACACCTCCAATAATACAACTTAAGTCAAGCATTTTTCAAAGAAAATAATACAAGTATTCATCAACTCAAACACTTTCAGAGCATAATACATCACCCCCCTCCAAACTCAAGTAATCTAGTAAACCAACACCTCCAATACTACAACTTAAGTCAAGCATTTTTCAAAGCATAATACAAGTATTCATCAACTTAAACACTTCCAAAACATAACTCAAACACTTTCAAAACATAATACAAGTATTTATCACCCCCTAAACTAACACAAACAACTTCAAGTCTTAAATATTAAGAAAATCTCATTCTACTAAGAAAATAGAAAACTCATGAATCAAAATGTGTAATAACTTTGTTTACTTACGTAATGTACGTGAGTATGAATGAGTAACCTATCACAACATTCCTGCAATATTGCATGATGTCTTCGCGATGTAAAAATACTGATGCTTCCTTTTGTTGGGATAGGTGTCCTAAAACTCGTAGATAGTGAATGATAAACGAATTATATACTTATTCGATAAAAGCGTTATCGAGACTAATTCAGTAAAGTTATTACTGAATAAAGTAAATTGCACTTATAATTACCCAAATCCAATAAACTAAGATCCATGGCTATAGGATGAACTCTTGAGCTTTATGTAGAGACATAAAAGTGGATCAAGCTTGAGTAATAGCCAAAACGGTCTATAGTATAGGAATAGGGTTGGGTACCTTATTCTGAGGACACTATGAGACGCGGCCCACTTTATAGATGGTATAGACGATGTGATCCTAAATCGTCCATGTAGAGACATGCGAGTGGGGGCGTCCTATGCAATGAGTTTGCATAAGACCAGGACCAAGAAATAAGTCACTCTCGCTTTATAACACCGTTTACTGACGAGACTGACTATTTCATGTGATGACCTAGGTAACTCGATCTTAATCCTGAGCTAACTATGAACTCCTGTTTATTCGGGCTTATCCTTAGATCTGCATAGGTGAGAGTGGCTCAGTATCGCCGACTCAATAAGCCTCCCATTTCAGGGATAGGAACGGGTAGATAGCTGGGGACATAGTCGTGCAAGAAGGAATTCACTCCTACCCGAATTAGGGATAGTAGAGAGGTTGTTCCCTTAAGTGCTGACTCCGGGGCTTGAACAAAGGGATCCCGCCCTCTCATTGGCCCGAGAGGGACTCGGTTTATTGGTTGGACCATAAACCAATTGTTCATTAGAGGATCAGTGGGACTTAAGGAACTAGAAGTACTATAGGGGTAAAACGGCTTATTGACCTAGCTATAGCTACGAACAACCTGTGAAGGATCGACTTACTAATCATGGTTAAATCAAGTGGACAGAAATATATCTATAGTGAGGGGAGTGCAACTATCGGGCTATAGTGGAGTGCCCCGGTAGTTAACGAATGTTGGCTAGCTTGGATAATGAGATTAGTCGGTTAGCCTCGAATCGTTGGAGCCCATGATCTATAGGTCCATTAGGTCCCCCTACTAGCTCATATCGGAATTAAGCCTAGAACAAAAGATAGGAAGCTTTGAATCGTTCAAAATCGGGAAAAAAAAGGGTATTATCATAAATTGTGTTTGACACAATAATTTAATTATGAATTAAATTAGAAAATGAGAGATGAAGTATTTAAAAGTGTTTTGAATACTATATATATGTATTAGGAATCATATATATGGAATTGCACAAGATAACAAAGATTAATTAGATTAATCATATCAAAACTAATTTGAAAATTTTCAAATTAATTACCAAGCAATCAATTTCAATTTAGAATTGAAATTGGGGATAATTTGCAAGCTTGAAATTTGATTTCAATTTGAATTTAGTGGATTTAGTTGGAAATCCATTTAATGCATGATCATTCAAAGTGGAAAGACAACTCACTCATGCATTGTTGCATGTCTTGTGAGATGTACACCTAGAATCCACTTGAACTTGCAAATACACCATGTGTCTTGTGTCTTGAGGCTTGGCTTTGCATGGAGAATGTCTTTAAAAGGAGCTTGAATCAAATTAAAAGGGTGGAGAGCCATTTTTCCTTAATGTTATGCTGCTGGAATTTGGACTCAAAGTTCTCTCATCTCTCATTCTTCTCCATTGTTTGATGCTTCAAGCATTCCCTTCCCATTCCCTATCTTATATAGACTCCCACAAGTCGTTCTTGGCCCGGAGTATAGTAGGGAAGACTCTAGAGGTTGTCCAAGGAGCATAGGAGAGGCAAACACCACAAAGAGTTCAACATTAGTGAGCTACAAAGGTTGGTGTTTTCTAAACTCTCTATTCTGTCTTTTCTAGAACATGCATGCTTTAGGAGTAAAATTGAATGTCTTAAGTGCTTTCGATCTTCAATTGCTTCCGCATGTGTAATATGTACACCTTCAATTGGTATCAGAGCTTGATTAGAGCATTTAATTCGTTTTAATTTTGCTTTGGTGGGTACCATTTTGAAATTGAATTTTCTGTGTGCTAAAATGGAAGTGTTCTGGTTTGGCAATTTTTTGAGCATTCAAACCTTCATGAAATTGTAATTTCTCGGATATGTAAGAGCGTTAATGTGTGTACTATAGTCTGTAATTTTTATAGAGTCATTAGAGTCCATATAGGCTGTAAAATTGAAGAAAAACCGGAGAAGACGCAGCAGAAAATGAAAATTCCAGCAAGCTGTTTTTTTAATTCCAGCAGCAGTTTTTTTTAATTCCGGTTCAGCTGCTGCCTTTTGGTCCGGCTCGGTCTGTTGCAGCCTCATTTCACTCATTCCATGGCTGGTTCATTGCTTGGATGAGCGGTTCGGGATGGTTCGTGAAGCTCGGGCGTGTTGCAAGTTTATTTATTAATTATTATTGTAATAATTAGTGAAATTGCTTGTGTTTTTTTAAAATTGCCAAACTATTCCATTTTAGCTTGATTTAATTACTTTATGCATTGTGAATGTATGATTTAATTAAATGGATGTATGTGCATTATGAGCATGCCATATAGTTTTAAAACCCCACCATAGGAAAGCATGTTCATGCATTTGTTTAATTTTAATAAGTGTTATTGATTAATTCAAATGCATGAGGGAAATTTCATGTTTAATTAATATAAGTGTTGTATTAATTTAGGGAGATTCATGCTTGAATGGTTAATTAAAATTGATTATTCTTATAATAGTTATAATTATTAATTGATAAAATTAACCAAGCATGAAGCATGAAATTTCATTAGTTTGATTATAAGTGTTATTCTCAAATTAGGCTTGTTATGGATTGTTTTTATAATTGTTATAAAAAGAGATAGAAATCTAAAATCTATAACAAGATTAAGTGCATGCTCACTTAGGTTAATGAACCTTCAACAATTCGATCAACTTGCATAGTTTAGGTCGATATCTTGTAAAACAACGGTTACGAGAGAACTCACCCGACAAAATGTTGTCTAAGGCTGGAGGTATTTAAGTTGACGGTTTATGGAACACCTCCTACCTGGGCATTGAGTCGGTTCTTGAGTTAAGTTAACTCGAGTTTTATGAGCATGCGTGAGCGGTGTGAGGTTTTAAAGTGTTATCACCTAGACATCGTAGTATAAAGCGTTATACAAACCTAGACATAGGTTGTTTCTAAATGGTGCTTTTCTTATAACTTGAATGATTGATTGTTATATGCTTTAAAACACCATTAGAAAGCATGTTATAGGGTTTATTCATTAAAAGTTATAAGAGTTACAAAAGTTGATGAATAGAAACCGTAAAATCTATAACAAAGAGTTGCATGCTAACATAGGATCTTAGGATCTTGTCATTCTTTAAATGGTTTAAAATGAAGTAGACCTAAGATCGCCTTTTCTAATAGGATTAGAAATATGTCTTACTTAGTTTTTAAAATAGTTTTAAAAATTCGAGTAAGTAGGACATAAGACCTTGGTTATAAGGGAACTCTCCCGGCAAATGGTTCGGAACCTGAGTTGAATTAACCAAAGTCTTACTAGCATGCAATGTCACTAGGTTATTAAAAGAGTTTAATTCACCTAGACATTTAGTGTAAAGACCTTGTTTAATAAGGCATAGACTTAGATAGATTCATTTAGCCGGAATTTACCTAAGTAATAAGACCCTAAAACTTTACAACACTTTAGTGGGAGGAAAAGTATAGAAACGAAATATTCATATTAAGTTTCTACTCTCACGTCCCCTTGAGTTCACACCGTGAGATCCATGCTTGGCCTCGAGGCGCCCTGGGAGCGTCCCCCTACGGATGGTGTTTGCATGGGTTAATATCAAGGTGAATGGGGAAAGTGTTCATAGTAAGTGGGAGAAGGAAATGTGTCAAACGTATCCTGCGGTCTCCATCATTAGGTTGCACCGTGAGATTCCTATGCGCTGCCTGCGAGTCGCCCTGGGAGCGATCACCCTACGGAGGGCTTGCGCATGGGATTCAGAACAACGCAAACTCCAGAAATGGATAGGGTTTCCTAGGGCCATTCCCAACATTAGCTCTTCCCTACGGTGGCATTGTTGGGGCCGTCCTCTGAGATCTGAAAATGATGGGTAACACTTACAAGATGGTCTTGACCAAATTAACGTTAGCTAATAACTATTGGAGTAAGAGTTATTCTGGGAATAGTTTTTGGCCGAGATTGTCTCGATTCAGAGGAGGAGTAGCTGACTGCCCTACGGTAGCGGTTATTCTAAACCTCTGAAGTATCGTTGCAAATAAATCAATTAAATATATGGGTCGATGATTGCTTTTGCTAAATCTGATTGGATAAATGTGATTAACGGGTTTAGTGCATGTTTCTAATAGAGATTAATTTGTTTGTTTCAGCAATATGTCGAAAAACGTATGTGCTTTGTCAAATGCCAAATTAAACGGTTTAGTACATACGACTAAGAATACTAACTTAAACGCTAAACTCGTGACAAAGAATTTAGGTTTGGTCTCAACTGAGGAATGTCCTCAAACTAACTGCATAGCCAAGAAAAACATGATCCACGACTCTAAATGCGATTTATTAGTCTTGGAAACGTGTTTAGTGGAAAACGACGATTCTGCCTGGATACTCGATTCAGGTGCCACTAATCACGTATGTTCTTCATTTTAAGGAATGAGTTCCTGGCAACAGCTAATAGCTGGAGAGATGACTCTTAAAGTTGGAACAGGAGAAGTCATCTCGGCTATTGCAGTGGGAGATGTAAAATTATTCTTCACCAAGGAACGTTACATGATATTAGATAATGTATACATAGTTCCGAAAATTAAAAGAAATTTGATTTCTTTATCTTGTTTATTAGAACAAGGTTACTCAATTTCTTTTTCTGTTAATGAAGCGTTCATAACTAAAAGAGGTATTGATGTTTGCTCTGCAAACTTGAAGAATAAATTGTATGTTTTGAGACCAATTGAGTCTAAAGCTATTTTAAATCACGAGATGTTTAAGACCGCTGAGACTCAACCTAAAAAGCGAAGAGTTTCTCAAGATACCTATCTTTGGCACTTGAGGTTAGGCCATATCAACCTCAATAGGATTGGGAGATTGGTCAAGAGTGGACTTCTAAACAAGTTAGAAGACGACTCGTTACCTCCTTGTGAGTCATGCCTTGAGGGCAAGATGAAAAAACGACCTTTTACCGGAAAAGGTTATCGTGCCAAAGAGCCCCTAGAGCTCATTCATTCGGACCTCTGTGGACCAATGAACATTAGAGCTCGAGGAGGGTACGAATATTTCATCAGTTTCATTGATGATTATTCGAGGTATGGCTATCTCTACCTAATGCATCATAAGTCCGAGGCTTTTGAAAAGTTCAAAGAGTACAAGGCTGAGGTTGAGAACCTATTAGGTAAGACGATAAAAACACTTCGATCCGATCGAGGTGGAGAGTATATGGACTCAAGTTTTCAAGACTATTTGATAGAGCATGGAATTACGTCCCAACTCTCAGCCCCTGGTACACCTCAGCAAAACGGTGTATCGGAAAGGAGAAACAGAACCTTGTTGGACATGGTTCGTTCGATGATGAGTTATGCTCAGTTGCCTAACTTGTTTTGGGGTTATGCAGTAGAGACTGCAGTTTATATCTTGAACGTAGTTCCCTCAAAGAGTGTTTCTAAAACACCATTTGAGCTCTGGAAAGGTCGTAAGGCTAGTTTACGACATTTCAGAATTTGGGGATGCCCTGCATACGTGCTAGAAGCAAACCCAAAGAAATTGGAGCCTCGTTCTAGATTTTGCCTATTTGTAGGCTATCCCAAAGAAACGAGAGGTGGATACTTCTTCGATCCAGAGGAAAATAAAGTACTTGTATCGACAAATGCTACATTCCTAGAAGAAGACCACCTCAGAGATCACAAGCCACGAAGTAAAGTCGTTTTAAGTGAACTATCTAACGAAGCTACAGAAACATCAACAAGAGTTGTTGATGATGCTGGCACCTCGAGTCAATCGTGTCCTTCTCAAGAAATAAGAGAACCTCGACGTAGTGGGAGGGTTGTTAGACAGCCTGATCGCTATTTGGGTTTAACTGAAACTCAAGTCGTCATACCTGATGACGGGATCGAGGATCCATTAACCTTTAAACAGGCAATGGATGACGTTGACAAGAACGAGTGGATTAAAGCCATGGACTTAGAGATCGAGTCCATGCATTTTAATTCAGTATGGGATCTTGTAGATCAACCTGAAGGGGTTAGACCCATAGGGTGCAAATGGATCTACAAGAGAAAACGAGACGCTGCTGGAAAGGTACAGACCTTTAAGGCACGACTTGTGGCAAAGGGTTTTACCCAGCGGGAGGGGATTGACTATGAAGAAACCTTCTCCCCTGTTGCCATGTTAAAGTCGATCCGGATACTTTTGTCCATTGCCACGTTTTACGATTATGAAATATGGCAAATGGATGTCAAGACTGCCTTTCTGAACGATAATCTTGAAGAAAGTATCTACATGTCTCAGCCAGAGGGGTTCATAGCTCAGGATCAAGAGCAAAAAGTTTGCAAGCTTAAGCGATCCATTTATGGATTAAAACAAGCATCTAGATCCTGGAATATGAGATTTGATACTGCGATCAAATCTTATGGCTTGGAACAAAACGTTGATGAGCCTTGTGTTTACAAAAGGATCATCAACAACTCCGTAGCTTTTTTAGTACTGTATGTGGATGATATCCTACTCATCGGGAATGATGTAGGTTATCTAACTGACATTAAACTGTGGCTAGCAACTCAATTCCAAATGAAAGATTTGGGTGAGGCACAATTTGTTCTAGGGATCCAAATTGTTCGAAACCGAAAGAACAAAACGCTAGCCCTGTCTCAAGTGTCTTATATCGACAAATTGTTAGTTAGATATAAAATGCAAAATTCCAAGAAAGGACTATTACCTTTCAGGCACGGAATTAACTTGTCTAAGGAACAGTGTCCTCAGACACCTCAAGAAGTTGAGGACATGAGACGTTTTCCCTATGCCTCTGCAGTAGGTAGCCTAATGTATGCCATGTTGTGTACAAGGCCTGACATTTGTTATGCAGTAGGGATTGTCAGTAGATATCAATCCAATCCAGGATTCGATCACTGGACAGCCGTTAAAAATATCCTCAAGTATCTAAGGAGAACGAGGGACTATATGCTCGTGTATGGTTCGAAGGATTTGATCCTTACAGGATACACTAATTCTGATTTTCAAACCGATAAAGATTCGAGGAAATCTACATCGGGGTCAGTATTCACTCTAAATGGAGGAGCAATAGTATGGCGAAGCATCAAGCAAGGATGCATTGCAGACTCGACCATGGAGGCCGAATATGTAGCCGCTTGCGAAGCAGCAAAAGAGGTAGTATGGCTCAGGAAGTTCCTAACTGACTTGGAAGTCATTCCGAATATGCATCTGCCTATCACCTTGTATTGTGATAATAGCGGCGCAGTTGCAAACTCAAAGGAACCTCGCAGCCATAAGAGAGGCAAGCACATCGAAAGGAAATACCATCTCATTAGGGAGATTGTGCACCGAGGAGACGATAGCATCGGAGCACAACATTGCTGATCCATTCACAAAGGCTCTCACGGCTAAACTGTTCGAGAGTCATCTAGAAGGTCTAGGTCTGCGAGATATGTACGAGAAATAATCTAGGTCAAGTGGGAGATTTTGTAACCGGTATTTTGATACCTTTGCATACTGGGTATTTAGATGCCCTAGTTTATTGTATTTTTACTCTGTTATTAATACAAGTATTTATTCACCCACTGTTGTTATAGATTATAGTACATCCCACTAAACTAAGAGTTTTAGTTCAAGTGGGAGATTGTTGGGATAGGTGTCCTAAAACTCGTAGATAGTGAATGATAAACGAATTATATACTTATTCGATAAAAGCGTTATCGAGACTAATTCAGTAAAGTTATTACTGAATAAAGTAAATTGCACTTATAATTACCCAAATCCAATAAACTAAGATCCATGGCTATAGGATGAACTCTTGAGCTTTATGTAGAGACATAAAAGTGGATCAAGCTTGAGTAATAGCCAAAACGGTCTATAGTATAGGAATAGGGTTGGGTACCTTATTCTGAGGACACTATGAGACGCGGCCCACTTTATAGATGGTATAGACGATGTGATCCTAAATCGTCCATGTAGAGACATGCGAGTGGGGGCGTCCTATGCAATGAGTTTGCATAAGACCAGGACCAAGAAATAAGTCACTCTCGCTTTATAACACCGTTTACTGACGAGACTGACTATTTCATGTGATGACCTAGGTAACTCGATCTTAATCCTGAGCTAACTATGAACTCCTGTTTATTCGGGCTTATCCTTAGATCTGCATAGGTGAGAGTGGCTCAGTATCGCCGACTCAATAAGCCTCCCATTTCAGGGATAGGAACGGGTAGATAGCTGGGGACATAGTCGTGCAAGAAGGAATTCACTCCTACCCGAATTAGGGATAGTAGAGAGGTTGTTCCCTTAAGTGCTGACTCCGGGGCTTGAACAAAGGGATCCCGCCCTCTCATTGGCCCGAGAGGGACTCGGTTTATTGGTTGGACCATAAACCAATTGTTCATTAGAGGATCAGTGGGACTTAAGGAACTAGAAGTACTATAGGGGTAAAACGGCTTATTGACCTAGCTATAGCTACGAACAACCTGTGAAGGATCGACTTACTAATCATGGTTAAATCAAGTGGACAGAAATATATCTATAGTGAGGGGAGTGCAACTATCGGGCTATAGTGGAGTGCCCCGGTAGTTAACGAATGTTGGCTAGCTTGGATAATGAGATTAGTCGGTTAGCCTCGAATCGTTGGAGCCCATGATCTATAGGTCCATTAGGTCCCCCTACTAGCTCATATCGGAATTAAGCCTAGAACAAAAGATAGGAAGCTTTGAATCGTTCAAAATCGGGAAAAAAAAGGGTATTATCATAAATTGTGTTTGACACAATAATTTAATTATGAATTAAATTAGAAAATGAGAGATGAAGTATTTAAAAGTGTTTTGAATACTATATATATGTATTAGGAATCATATATATGGAATTGCACAAGATAACAAAGATTAATTAGATTAATCATATCAAAACTAATTTGAAAATTTTCAAATTAATTACCAAGCAATCAATTTCAATTTAGAATTGAAATTGGGGATAATTTGCAAGCTTGAAATTTGATTTCAATTTGAATTTAGTGGATTTAGTTGGAAATCCATTTAATGCATGATCATTCAAAGTGGAAAGACAACTCACTCATGCATTGTTGCATGTCTTGTGAGATGTACACCTAGAATCCACTTGAACTTGCAAATACACCATGTGTCTTGTGTCTTGAGGCTTGGCTTTGCATGGAGAATGTCTTTAAAAGGAGCTTGAATCAAATTAAAAGGGTGGAGAGCCATTTTTCCTTAATGTTATGCTGCTGGAATTTGGACTCAAAGTTCTCTCATCTCTCATTCTTCTCCATTGTTTGATGCTTCAAGCATTCCCTTCCCATTCCCTATCTTATATAGACTCCCACAAGTCGTTCTTGGCCCGGAGTATAGTAGGGAAGACTCTAGAGGTTGTCCAAGGAGCATAGGAGAGGCAAACACCACAAGGAGTTCAACATTAGTGAGCTACAAAGGTTGGTGTTTTCTAAACTCTCTATTCTGTCTTTTCTAGAACATGCATGCTTTAGGAGTAAAATTGAATGTCTTAAGTGCTTTCGATCTTCAATTGCTTCCGCATGTGTAATATGTACACCTTCACCTTTCCCAAGATACGCTCGTGCATATTGATCGTTAGTGTATCTTCTTGTTGCATCGAAAGCATCGCGTATCTATTTAGGAGCCTAATAGTAACATGGACATCTGTATGTTTGCTTGATTGTTCTATGGGCTTAGCTTTGACAGGAGGCTCCTATAAAAAATATCAAGTCACTATATTTCTTTTAAAAAAATTATTTCAATTGAAAATAAACATACCTCTTTGTCATCTACAGTAATAACAAGCCTGCGAGGCCATCCCACAAAATTACCTACCGCTTGATGCAACGTTTGTAGTTCATCGTTCACAGGAATCGGTAATGCACAATCATCACCTATGACCATGTCCACCACAACTCGAACATTTTCGAATCCTAATGGAACTCCATGGATGGTTGCATTTTGTGAAGGCGACTCGTACATTGTGCCTACGGCAACAATGTTATCCATAGAGCCCATGGCTAGGTGACAAGGTGTTCCAGCCTATAAAAGTTTAAAACATCGAAGCTAAGTATATATATATATACAAAATTCCAACTAGGATACTAATAGTTTACCTCTTTATTCTCAGGTATCTCACGAACGACATCTTTTCCTTTTGACTTTTTATGCGTGGCACTCAAAGCGTCGCTTTGTGGTTGGCTTTCGTCGAGGGGCTTCGGTCTTGACACTCGAAGCTTCGCTTTGTGGTTGCTGACTCAATTTTGACTTCTCTCTTGCAACATTGTAGTACATAGAGGGCGTTACGAACTCGCCCACTCCCCTTACACGCCCTTTGTGTTCTGGCGTGCCCAACGCTTCAGTCAAGATGTCCTTACCTTCATTCAATGCAGCTAATTCGTCCTATCATAAACATTTCATTAAGAATTTTTCAATTACTAAAGTATCACATAATCCAAAACTTCTTTCAAATATATATATATAAACTTACAATTCGATTGACACATGCTACAGTGACCTCATCGCAATATTCTTTATTTTTTCCCTTTCGTGCTTCCTTCCATAGAATTGCACGATTGGAAGGATCGTCGGTCAATTCCTGTAGAAACATACATATTATTAAAGGTATGAACAAATTTTCATAAGTCATTTACTTTAAATAGCCATACTTACTAAGTCTTTGACAAGATTTGCATATACCTTACGAGAGATATGATGATTATACAAGCATCTCTCTCGTCTTTCTTTCTGAGCCTTACTTAACGCCTGTATATTTAATTTGAATGACAAAAACAACTAAGTGAATGCATGAATATTTAATTTACAAAATAATTTCACTAATCTAAAGTTTATTTACCTCCCACTCTGATGTTAGTCTACTACTAACAAATGTCTCCCAGTCCTTTTGATCAATGTGTGAATATTTGGAAGGAGGAGATGCCAAGCGCTCTGGTTCATCTTTCAATGGATTGACATACTTCTGCGTTAGGTACGTCTTGAATGTTCGAAATTTTCTAGACGCAGATTGAAGTATACTACTCTTGGACCTAGGGTCCACAACGAACAACATCTGCATAAAAAAATACCAAAGTAGTTAGCAAAACAAGTAAACTAAATAAGCTCTTCACTCCTATACATCAATAAACTTTTTACCTCTATACAATCAAAAATCTTATCCTTTAGTTCCTTAGGCACGTCCTTCCAGTTTTCGTATGTTATTGGGATTTTTTGTCTCACACAAACCCCTATGTAACTCTGCATCTGGTTAGCATTATCTCCAACAGCTTGACCTTGGTTGTTGTAAACAATCGTCAAGCGTTCTCCATTATTTCTGAGGCGTGTCAATCGATGCATCGTAGTAGGCCCTCATCCTGGCACCCGTGGTTGAATAAACACATTTCCTTCATCTCCACTGCTACTGCGTTGTTCACTCATTGTAACAATCTGCAAGAAAGACACAAAACATACATTCATGAGATATATAAACTTAGAAGATCTATTAACTCATAAAAAATATAATAAATAAATGAATTTGAGATAGTACCATATTCAACACACTACTTATCAACCCATATACCCTCACAATCATTTATAGCATATGTTGATGACATTTCATCGTCATCCTGAAATACATCAAGATTAGGAATTCTTTCTAGGACCCCATAACCACAATCTTGGACAATACCTCCAACTTCATCTTCATAGAAATCTTCTTCAACTGTTCTTTGAGGAGGTGTTAAAACCACTGACCAACGAGGATTTAGGGGATCTTTTACGTAGAATATTTGCTTGACTTGAGATGCCAAAATAAATGAGTCTGATTTATGCCCAATGCGATTAAGATCTACAGTGGTAAACCCAAACTCATCTATTTTAAGTCCATTATTGTTCTCAACCCAGTCACATTTGAATAAAATAATAGTTAAATCGTGATAATCAAGTTCCCATATTTCTTGTATGACACCATAAAATGTCATGTCCGACATGATAGGATTTTTGTCTTTAGCACTAGAAACTTGCATTGTATTTGTTGTTACCATAACTCCACTATTTTGGACATTCCTAATGTCATCACGTTTCTTTGCATGATAGCAAATACCATTAATCACGTAACCAGCATATGTGGCGACATCTGGACGAGGCCCATGAGCTATCCATCTTAAAGATGATGGTATGGAGTTTCTTGGCACCTCAAGGGCAAGTGCAACCTGAGTTTTATATTTAAATAATTAGTTACTAACTTTGTATTGTAACTATAAGAGTATGGCTCTAGTAATTACCCGAGTGCGCAACCAACTACTAAATGTGCGATTATGCTCGTCTTGAAGCCATTTTTTGTTTTTAGATTTATTAGGATTGAGTCTGGACAAAGTGTTCATGTGTTGCCTATTGGATTTTTTTAAATAACAAAGTTAGTAGATCATCACATAATCATAAAATTGTGTAAGGACTTAGATTAGTGTGCATACCCTACATATGGAAGCACGTCGTTTACATTTTGAAGAACATAAAGATGAGCTTGATTTAACTGATCCTTACTCAGTCTGAAATAGGAAGCAACAGACAATGGTCTATCAATTTCTGGATTCTCTTTCCTTGTCGATGAGCGCAATCCAATACTTTCAATTCCAGAGATAAATTCAGAACAAAATTCTACGGCCTCTTCTACGATATAATTTTCTCCAATGCATCCTTCAGGACGATTTTTATTTCGTACATAACTTTTCAGTACTTTCATATATTGTTCAAAAGGATACATCCATCTCAAATACACTGGTCCACAAAATTCTACCTCTCTTACAAGTTGCACCACAAGGTGCATCATTATTGTGAAGAATGCTGGTGGAAAATATTTCTCTAACAAGCATAATGTGACCACTATATCCTCTTGCAAGCCTTTTAACTTGGATGAATCAATTGTCTTACTACATATAGCATTGAAGAAGAAACATAGGCGAATAATTGCGAGTCTAACATGCTTTGGTAAAATGCCACGAATTGCCACAGGCAATAATTGTTGCATAAGAACGTGATGATCATGCGACTTGAGTCCATAAAGTTTTAAATCTGTGAGCGACACTAGATTTTGTATGTTGGATGAATAGCCCTCAGGTACTTTAATTTCGGATAGTGTCTTACACAAGTTCAATTTCTCCATCCGTGATAGTGTATAGCATGCTGGAGGTAAGAAGATCTTTTTCTCTCCCAACTGAGGAGCCAATTCTGATCTAATGTTCAATTCAACAAAATCCAAACGAGTTTTTAATCCATCTTTTGTTTTGCCAGGAATATCAAATAGCGTACCAATAATATTTGCACAAACATTCTTTTCGATGTGCATCACATCTAAACAATGTCGCACATGAAAATATTTTCAATATTCTAACTCAAAGAAAATGGACTTCTTCTTCCAATAACTACTTGCAAGATCTCCATTATTTTTTTCCTTTCCTACTTTCTTACCAAATGAATATATGAATTCGCTTGTTTTTGCAAAAATTTCCTCTCCATTTAATGGTTCGGGAGCGAAACCCAATTCTTGTTCGCCATTGAAATGTTTCTTTTGCTTTCAAAATGGATGGTTATGGGGTAAAAACTTTCAATGCCCAAGATATGCCATCTTTTTTCCTTTAGGCAAATAAGTAGATGCAGTTTTCTCCCCACAAATTGGACATGTATGATATCATTTTACTGTACAATCACTCAAATTGCCATACACAGGAAAATCATTAATAGTCCACAATAAAATAGCTTTGAGAGTGAAAAATTTTTCTTCATGTATGTCATAACATTCTACACCCTCATTCCAAAGCATTTTCAAATCGTCAACTAGTGGAGCTAAATAAACATCAATGTCATTTCCTGGTTGTTTGGGGCCAGATATTAATGCAGTTAACATAAAAAATTTTCGTTTCATGCACAACCATGGAGGTAGATTATACGTCACCAACTAACTGGCCAATAGCTATATCTACTACTAAGATCACCGTGTGGATTGACACCATTCGTAGAAAGAGCCAGACGAAGATTTCTAGGTTCTGAACATAACTCTGGCCACAAATTGTCTACTTGTTTCCACGATAGTGCATCCGCAGGATGTCGTAAGTGTCCATCACTTTCTCGTTTTTTGGCATGCCACTTCAACAAATTCGATATTTCTTTACTTCGAAACATTCGTTGAAATCTTGGAACAGGTGAGAAATACCACATAACGTTTGCTGGAACATTTTTCATCACATGGTTCGAATTTTTTCGAAGTTTCCATCTTGATGTTCCGCATATTGGGCATACTTCTGCATCAGATAGTTCCTTTCTAAACAAACAACAATCATTAATACACGCATGTATCTTCTCATACTTCATTCCAAGAGAACACAAAGTCTTTTTTGCTTGATATGTTGAAGTTTGAATTTCATTAGGGCTTGGTAAGATGGCACGAAGTATTGTCAATAACTCAGTGAAACTTTTATCGCTCCATCATTGGTAAAATTCTTACAATCCGGATATAATGGTTTCTTGGCATCTTCTAATAGTTCCTCAAAAACCTTAGATTTGTCATTAAAATAATCATGTGCAACCTCAAACATTCCTATTGTGTCCTCAACATCATCGTCATCTTCAACTTCAACTTTTCCACTAATAGACGCATTTCTATTGTCTTCCTTATTCGATGGTGATTCACCATGCCAAATCCATGTCTTATAGCTTTGATCGATACCATGAACAAACAAGTGGTGTCTTACTATATTCACATTTTGAAACTTTACATTCACACACTTCAAACATGGACAACGAATGATATTTGGTCTATTCGAATGTCGTAATCCATTTTCAATGAACATCTCAACTCCGAAGCTATATTCTTCTGACATTCGACTTTTTGTCATCCACGACTTATCCATTACTATAATTTTGTAGCTTGAGAGGTTAATCTACAAAGAAGAACAATTATTACTTAAACTTGTGTACTTTTTAGGCCATTAAGAAGAAAATGAGTGAAAATTGAACTACTAACGAGTTCATTGTTCACTCAAGTTCACGATCTTGACACTAAAAGTCAACATCATGATATAACATCTCAATTGCAAGAGATAACTCAACAAACCATTTCAAAGCATGACTTTCAATCAACTTCCCAATAAATCCAACTAAAAACATAAACTCACAAACACCTTCAAACCATAACACAAGTATTTCTCAACCCCCCCCCCCCCCCCCAACTCAACTAAACTTATAAACCAGCACAAACAAACAATTTCAAACCATGCATCACTAAGTATTTCTCAACCCTCAACTTAGCTAAACTTACAAACTAACACCAACAATTTCAAAACTTAATTCAAGTATTTAACAACTTCCACCTAAACTCAACTAAAAACATAAACTAAAACAACCAACTTTAAAATCCTAATTAAAGCATTTCTCAACTTCTCCTCCACTAAAACTCAAGTAAAATAACGAATTATAACAAACAATTTCAAGAGATATTTTAAGTATCAATCAACTTCCCAAAAAACTAAACAAAAACCATAAACTCAAACAAACCATTTCAAAGCATGACTTGAGTATCCATCAACTTCCCAATAAATCCAACTAAAAACATAGACTCACAAACACCTTCAAACCATAACACAAGTATTTCTCAACCCCCCCCCCCCAACTCAATTAAACTTATAAACCAACACAAACAAACAATTTCAAACCATAACTAAGTATTTCTCAACCCTCAACTTAACTAAACTTACAAACTAACACCAACAATTTCAAAACTTAATTCAAGTATTTATCAACTTCCACCTAAACTCAACTAAAAACATAAATTAAAACAACCAACTTTAAAATTCCAATTAAAGCATTTTTCAACTTCTCCCCCACTATACTCAAGTAAAATAACAAATTATAACAAACAATTTCAAGAGATATCTTAAGTATCAATCAACTTCCCAAAAAACTAAACAAAAACCATAAACTCAAACAAACCATTTCAAAGCATGACTTGAGTATCAATCAACTTCCCAATAAATCCAACTAAAAACATAAACTCACAAACACCCAAACCATAACACAAGTATTTCTCAACCCCCCCCCCCCCCCCCCATTAAACTTATAAACCAACTCAAACAAACAATTTCAATCCATAACTAAGAATTTCTCAACCCTCAACTTAACTAAACTTACAAACTAACACCAACAATTTCAACATGATAATTAAATAACCTAATTTAATAATATGATGTAATAGCATAATCTTACATCATCCACCACTGAGTTTATAAACTAACACCAACAATTTCAACATGATAATTTCTCAACTATTTTTCAAACAATCTTTTCTATCCATCATTCAATCCAAGACAAAAATAAACCTTAGCAACTAATCAATTAAATTTAGCTCTCCATTTTTATAAAATTAAAAAGAGGCAAAGAATTTTACCAAGTAATCTCACTCAAATCTTAAAAATTCGGTGTCCGATTTGCTACCCACGACCACCACCACCTCAAATCTACCCACGAACAGTGACGAACACCACTGATTTGCTACCCACAAAAGCACACAAAACTGAAACCCACGGTCTCTAAGGTTAGAAGAAAACCGAAGCTAGATCTGAAACCCACAAACAGAGATTGAGCACACTTGCTGGAGAAAACCCACGGTCTTTAGAAGAAAACCCACGAACAGTGATCCACTTGCTGGAGAAAACCCACGGTCTTGCCGAAAACCCCCTTGCCGAGTTTGAGCTCAAAAAACTCCCCTTGCCGAAAAACCGAAGATAGATCTGAAATATTGTGGCCGACGATCGAGAAAAGTTCAAGCAACGAAACCCACGCACGCGAGAAGACAGTCGACGTCGGTGAGGGAGAAATCTTCGAACGCCGTCGAGGGTTGCCGTCGATGAGGGAGGAAGCGCCGTCGATGAGGGAACAAGGGTGCTGCGAGGGAGGAAGCGGCACCGAGGGTTTGGGTTCGTTTTCGAAGAGAGAGGGAAGAACGAAGCTGCTGTCGGGTGCTGTCGGGGAGAGAGAAAACACTTTACCTTTTTATTGTTTTTAAAAATTAAAAAAAAAATTAAAATACCTTTTAATGTCGGGCAATGCCTGACATTAAAGGCTTCTTTTAATGTCGGGCATTGCCCAACATTAAAAGTTCGAAAATTTTAAAAAACGCGAGTCCGACATTAAAAAGCCCGCGCGTTTTTTTGTCCGACATTAAAGCCTCCGCGCCTATTTTTCTGTCCGACATTAAAACTATAATTTGTTGTAGTGATCACTCAATTTCTTACACCACTAACGAGTGCAAAATATTCCTCTAGCTAAAATCACCGAAAACTGAAATCATATATGTTTATTGCAATATACCTTCACTGCTGCCCTCAGAAACTTCTATACTTCGTATGTGTTAGGCTCAGAGGTTGTTACTACTACCCGCCCATTGCATTTGATTGATGCCTTGTCATAAGCCCTAATTTAGAAGCTTTAGAAGAGGGAGAATGAAGGGCTCAAAAAAGAGTGCCACATATCTAAAAGAACGACGGAATGGAACCTCAGACGGTGAAGCACAGTGGCCACGAACAAAACCCACGAATGGCAATGGAGTTGCGGGGAACTGCGCGACAAACTCACACTTGGCGAGTTGTGATATATTAGAACAACGGCGAACACACAAACGATGGAATACCCCCAACCTAAGCCTTGCTAGTCCTTGAGCAAGCATAGAATAAGATCAAGAATAATTGAGATTTATTTAGTTGCGATTCATATAGCTCCAACCTTAACATTCAAAAGAATCATTCAACTTATTCGAAACATGCTAACACATTTAAGCAATAATTAAACAACTCAAAATTTTTCATGAATTTTTCTTGCGTGTGTGTGTGGGGAGCTTTCCTAAGGTGCTATTACTAACCCGGGATAATCATATGAGAACCTCAACTCATTTTCCCCCTACACTGGCCGCATTTATAAGATGGTACTAGCTTTCACACACCTATTGCAGGGGCCCATAACCCGAGTTTAACCCTTGGTTGGCCTAACTGATCACAACAGGGGTAGCTCTTTTTACCTTAACATTTTTAAACATTGCAGAGCGCTCATAAGACGTCTTTTCTTTCTTTCTTTCATTTTTTTTATATAAGAATGATTTTACTTTTAAACACACCAGGCATATTTTCTTTTATCATTCTTAAGCAAGGCATTACAAGCAATCATTTTTGAAATTACCATCTACTTAGTTTTAGCCTATCGAGGTGACAACGAACATATGGAACCCATAAGATGGTCCTAAGCTTTCAAAACTACCTAAAGAAAAGCTAAGTG
Organism: Luffa aegyptiaca; assembly: GCA_017139565.1. NCBI lineage: Eukaryota > Viridiplantae > Streptophyta > Magnoliopsida > Cucurbitales > Cucurbitaceae > Luffa > Luffa aegyptiaca. The sequence goes on from CM029397.1 coordinate 10,626,347, forward strand.
CTCAATATGCGCAAGAAAAATCTAGAAAATTTTAAAAATTGGTCAATTTTTTGTAAATGCTTCACAATGCTTAAAACAAATAGAATAGTTCAAAAGAATGTCTAATTGATCTTCATAACTATACTTCAAGCAACCTAATAAACTCAACAATTCATCTCATTTTAAAATTGCTCGAACTCCGATTCAGATCAGTTGCTAGGTAGGAGGTGTTCCGTAAACCGTCATCTTAAATACCTCCAACCTTAGACAGAACTTCGCCTATTCGGGTTTTTTTTTTTTAAGTTGCTTAAAATAATAGGTCCAATAAAGCATAAAACAAACATGCATATGTTCCCACCCCCAACCTAAACACTACATTGTCCTCAATGTAAACTAAGCATGCAACCTAAAGGACAAAAAGTAAAAGGGAACAGAAAACCTCCCCTGTTTAAGCATTGGATTGGAAAAGATGGAAACTTCCACGATTGGCAAAAACTGTAGAGATTTGGTGTAGGGATCCTATAAAACAATAAAAAAAGACGAATAAGAAAACATCAAAGGAATAAACGACTAAATTGGAAAGAAAGAAATAAAACTAATTGGGTTGCCTCCCATAAGCGCAATTTTTTAGTGTCGTTATGCTCGACGGGATTCTCATCTTCCTGTTAGGGCACATAAAAATTCTCATATTTCTTTGGGCCCTTCTTTCTCGAATCCAATAAACCTGCAAACAGAAGCAGGCTTGCCCATTTTTCATGAGACCCAGAGGATGCATTGTATTTTTTTAATTTTTGAATATATGAAAAAGAGGAAAATTTAAAAGAAAAAGACTCAAAGGACAAAAGTTTGTGAGACAGCTTAGAAGCTAAATCAGATGAAGGGGGATCAAGGGGAAGAACAAATTCAGACTCATCAGCCTAAAACTCTATCACCTTAATTTCCTTGCAATCTGGTTCAGACTCTTCTTTAACCTCACATGATCGATCGTGAGATGGCAATGGACACTCAATTTCTTCATCATCAACCTTTGCAACAAAGGGAACTTCTGTTGTAAGGATTGTCTCTTGGGTCAGTTGCGCTTGTTGCTCTACATGATTCCCCAATTTTGTCACATATGTTTCTATCTTATCGATATTATCAGACATGCCTTTCAACTCAGCTCGAGTACTTTCCTGAAACTGAAGAGTATTTTTAGCAAGCTCATAAATTTGATCCTCAAGAGATTTACCTGAATTGGAAGGTCGATAGTGCTTATGTGATTGTTTGATTTGATATCCCTGCAATAATTGCTCGCATAAAGAAGTTAGAATTGATAGTTTATCGTCGAGCGATCCTACCCTCTTCACTAATTGAGCTTATTTTTCCCTTAGTGAACAATATGCCATCAAAATCGACTCAAATAAAAACAAATAAATAAAAAAAATTAAAGGAAGATATCACAATAAACCTCTGATAAACAACTTAAACTTGGCTCCCTGGCAACGACGCCAATTTGACGGAAGAGATTGTCGCGATCTCTTGTCAAATAAATTTATAATCCACAACCTCTAAAGCTAACTTGTAGCAGTAGTGGCCGGGGTCGAACACAGGGAGCACGATTATAACTTGTTTATCTTAGATTTATTGTGATAACCGGACTAATAGGGAGTTTTTATATTTAGAAAATAAAATAATTAAGGAAAGAAAACTAATTATGAAAAATAATAGAAAAGAAAAGTAAAACCAAGAAATAGAAAGAATGAAATCATTATTTCCAAGATCATGTAACAGGGATTGTCATGTGGTAAGTTCAATTCAATTAAATCATTAATCTCACTAATTAGTCAAAACATGTTTAAGTCTGGCGTACTCCGGCAACAAACCGAGAGCCATGATCCTACTATCACAAACATGCAAACGCTAAGTTTGATTCTAATTTAAATTAATTAATATGCCTATTAACTAATCTAAATCGCATTGGGATCTAGCCGAATTAATTCACATGCAACGGGCAACAAAACACAATTACAATTGATTAAATCATTTAGTTTTGGGGACGCATGCGTATAATCATAATGTTAACCTATTTGCTACTAAGATTTAGCAAGTAAATTTAGGAGAGGACGCGGTCCAGATTGTCAATCTTTCCTACCACATTCTAAACTTATAGACAAAGAACTAAAATCACATAAACATGCTTTGAGGATTCAAACAAGAGATTTCATTAAAAGAACTTGAACTTACACTTTGACGCCCCAATTACATGAATGAAGAGTTTAACCTCTCATGGAGCAAGAACAAGCTGAATTCTTCATGGAATACATCAAGGAAAGCAAGAAAAACAAAAACTAAGAAGAATGGTGGAGAAAGGGGAGAGAGATGGACTACAATGTTGTAGTGAATTGTGTGTTGAGGGATCATTCTAAACCTACACCAAGGACCTCTATTTATAGTGATTCTTGGCCTTCAATTCGTGGTCATTTGGTGCTGAATTGGGTCTTCAAACAAGGAAAATTTCCAGCAAAAATAGGAAAAATTCGATTATGGAAAACTGCCTAGCGTTGGAAAATTGCTCTTGGATTGCCCTAGCGTCGCGACACTGTTCGCCAGCTTGATCTCCAAGTAGTTTTCTTATTTGGTTAGCGTCTCGACTCTGATGATAGGCGTCTCGACGCTGATGAGGCTCCAGGGGCAAAATGGTCATTTAACGCTCCGGTTTCGCTCGTTTAAGCCCCGAATTGCTTCCAAAGCTCTGGTGAGGACCTATAGACATATTATACTCATTTTAAAGCATTTTTCGCAAGGAATTCAACTAAGATAAGAAAATTGAGAGATTCTAAGTGTATAACAAATTAGACCGATCAAGGTGCACGGCGGAGGTGCTACCCACAAAAGCGGAGCTGCAGCATCGATGAAAGTGAGAGAGAAGAGGATTCATGGAGAGAGAACTGAGGTGCATCGATGATACCGCTGCAATTGTTGAGTGAACAAGAGATAAAAAGGGAAGGTAAAGTAAAAAGGGGGCTTTAATGGCAGTCTTTGACCGCCATTAAAAGAGCTTTACAATTCGATTATTATTTGTTTTTTATTTCCGAACTTTAATTTTTCCGTCATTGTTTCCACGCGCGTTATTTTTTTCTGCCGTCATTATAGCCTTATTTTGTACTAGTGGTCGTTACAAAAAATGGGGTGATAAGAAATATTATTATTTTTTATTGAATAGAATATATAATTAGATTACATATATTTATTAAATATGATATAAAACAACCGTAAAAAATAATAATATGTGTTTTATCTACTAAACTATGTTTCAAATTGACAACACAAATAATGAATTTATACTTTTAACTCCTAAGTGGGTATTCATATTATCATGGTATTAATATACTTGAGAAAATTAAACTATTGTATATGCCAGCTTGGAGGCATAACTCAAACATTACAATCTTGTCTCCATTTTTGACATATACAGTTAACTTTTGTTTTTATTTTTAAATTTGTTTTCAGGTAAGAAGAACAAACAACCACACAAAACCCATTGTAGTTATGCTTGTACGATAAAATCTTTTCCAATGGCAACTTCCCCATCTCCTCCATCGATTTCCTTTATAGTTGAAGAGAAAAAGGAAAAAAAAAACCATTTCTCTAAATTTCATCTACATATTTAAATTACCCATTTCACCAAGGACACAATAGTGGAAAGGAAAAAAAATAAAAATTGAAAAAGAAATGGTGAATTCCAATTCCAATTCCAATCTTGTTTTCCTTTGTTGTCTTGTTTTCTCCAGTGTTGTTCTTTCGAATGCAAATTCTGCACCATCAAACGACGTCGCATCGAGCATTTGTCCAAAAACCAGAAACGTATCTTTATGTTGGAGTTTGTTGAAACCCATGGGCAGCATAGACGCTCGAAAGGTGGCCAATTACACCCTTAGCCTTGCCTATACAAGCGCCGACAAATGTCTCGACCACGTGCGGAGGCTGGAGGCAACGAAGACGGCGAATCCAGAACTTAAAAAACGATATTCGCAATGCTTAAAGGAGTTGGACTTTGTGGTGTGGGACATAGAACGAGCCAAAGAAGCGTTGGCTAATGGTGGCGATATTCTCCTCCTACAAGGAACTGTCGACACCAAGACTGCCACTGACAATTGTCTAAAAACATTCAAACATCCACCGCCGGAACCGTCGAACCTGCCAGAGATGACCAAGAATCTGGGAGATATTTGGGACGTTGTTGTTTGGGTGTCCACTCTTATCATCGAAGATGATTACTAAACTTGTCTAAACAACAATGCTCACATTTTATTTGTAAGATTTGTAATTGACTTCTATCGTTGTGGACGAAAACTTTCTCTAATATATCTGTTTCATTCCTAATATTTTGTTTTTTTTTTCTTAAAATAAATTTCTTTTGTCTAAAAAGTTTTAATTTTGTCTCTTATATTTCAACATTTTTCAATTATATGGATCCTAAGGTTTCAGAATGTTTCAATTGAATAAAGATAAATTTATATAATATAATACTTAATGAATTGGTACAAATTTATGAGAAGAATTAGATCATCTAAAAGAAAAGCTCTTGAAGTTTCAACCCTTCTTAGATAACCTAATTCTTCTTGTTGAGGGTAGAATTTTGGCTACGCCTGAAATTAAGCCCATTACGATTCTAAGTCTGAAATGGCTTAAGAGGTTAAAAGGAGCCCAAAACATTCGTTAAGGCCAGAGGGGTCAGCCACGGTTGGACAAAGGCCAAAGGGCCGACCCCCATGAGCGTTGACCATGACCATGACCCATGAGGCTGACCCCTAAGGTCGACCAAGCTTCACACAGTCTACCCCCCTCAAGGATCAACCGTGATTTGAGACTTACTCCTCAGAAGGGTTTGATGAACCACAACCATCGAAGGGTCAGAAGTTAGGATGTGGAAGGGTCCTACAGATAAGCTAAGGGTCAAGGACAACGACCGTTACGGCTGACCAAGTCCAATGACGGTTATAGATTTGTAACCATTAACTAAAGGGTTTCGAGAATCAAGGTGAATGAGTGAAGAACACTCGAGCGGAAGCTATTACGAATCTTAGGCCTTGATTTTCATTAATTTCTCAAGAACAAGCATGTTTAAATTTTGAGCAAAAACAGAGGAATTTGAAACCAACCTTTGGAGCTTTAATCCGTGAGCTTCTTTGGTTGATTCTCCACAAGAACGGCTCATGGACTACCGCTAGAGTCTTCCCTGCTATTCTCCAACCTTAGAACGGGCTTGTGGGAACTCGAGCATGATGAATTTGAGGGAAAAAGAAAGTATATGTTCATGGGTTTGTAGAGGAGAGTATACGGTTTTTGAGAGAGGGATTTTAGCTTTCTTTTCAATGAAACAATACCAACACCAGTAGTCATTCAGCTTCTCAAACACCCATATATATGTAACATCAAGCATGCATTTTGAACCTTTCTCATGAAGACACCAATGTGTGTTTTGTGGGATTTGGTGGGAAGCTCATAAGTTTTGCTTCTCGACAAATTTAAATGAAAAACCAAAATAGTTTCTCAAGTATTGAAAAATAAAATTGAAAATTATTTCAATAATCAATTTTAAATAAAACAAATTTTTCAATAACTAATTAAACACTTTAATTAATTAATTTAATATCTAATATTAAATTAATTCTTTCCACCAATCCTGATATCTCTCAAAACCAATTGAATTTGAATCACTATTCAAATTTAAACGGAATATGTATCGAATACATTATTTTAATACTTAAATCCTATTTAAATATTTCAAACTCTCTCAAATTATAGTTTAATACACGATTAAACCGACGAGTTAAATTATATCGAATATAATTAACGATATCTTCCTAAATCGAATTTGAACGTTTTCAAATTCTTTCATGACTCTGTTCTAAGGTTTAATTCGTATGAGCTAGCAGGGGGACCTAATGGACCTACAGATCATGGGCTCCAACGATCCGAGATTTAACCGGTTAAACTCTTTCAACCTAGTTAATCAACATTCGTTAACTAACGGGACACTCCACTATAGCCCGTAGCTGAACTCCCCTCACTGTAGATATATTTTTGTTCACCCGATATAACCGTGTTAAGTAAGTCAATCCTTCACAAGTTGTTCGTAACTATAGTTAGGTCAAAAGTCTGTTTTACTCCTATAGCACTTCTTGTTCCTTAAGCCTGCACTGAGTCCCTACAAGGTCAACTGACTAAACTCATTAACCAAGTTAATCAACATTCGTTAATTGTGGGTCACTCCACTAAAGACCCACAACTCCATTCTTCTCACTGTAGAATATTTCTCTGTCCACGGATATCGACCATACCGATAAGTCAATCCTTCACAAGTGTTCGTAACTCCAGCTGGGTCAAATTACCGTCTTACCTCTTGATCCTTAAGTACCACTGATCCCTCTAATGAACAAGTTGTTTAGGGTCCAACCTCTAAACAGGAGTTCCTCTCGAGCCATGAGAGGACGACGTGCCTTTGTTCAAGACCCGGAATCAGTCCTTAATGGAACACACATCTACTTACCCCAATAGGGGAAGGAGTGAATTCCATCTTGTACTGTTATGTTCCCAGCCCCCACTCGGTCTTGCCCCTAAAATGGTAGGCTTATTGAGTCAGCAAACTGGCCACTCTCCCACACAAATCTAAGGACAATCCATCATGTAAAGGAGTTCATAACACACTCAAGATTAAGATTGAGTTACCTACGTCATCCTATTGAAATAAAAACCTATCTTGTCAAAAACGTTACATCTAGTGGTTACTATTTTGCGGTACGGTCTTTTGCAAACTCATTGCAAAGGATTCCCCCACTCGCGTGTCTCCAACATGGATGTTTTGGATCAATGCATCTGTATTGAATACAAAGTAGACCGTATCACACAGTGTCACCAGGAGAAGGTACCCAGCCTTATCCCTATACTATAGACCATTTAGGTGTTTACTTGAACATTGATCCCCGTATGTCCCCACATACTAGTCCAAGTGTAACGCCCCGCGTTTCAAACTCGAGTCGTTTTGGAATTTATTGGGCGTTTTTATTCTAATTTGGAAAATTAGAATTTAAGTTTGGCCTTGGGTCATTAAATTAAATTTCCTAAAGTCTGGAAGTTTAGTATTCGATATTTATTTTAAATATCAAAAGACCCAAACTTCTCTTAATCAGTTTTAAGCCCAAATTCTTGCTGAGCTAAGATCGGGTTTAAAATTCAAATTGACGTTTTAAAATCGTATCTTAGATAATCCTTAATTCCTTAATTAAAATGGGTCTTCAATTCTTAGGGTTTTATTTAAGGAAAAGAGAAAAGAAAAGAAAGAAAACCCTTAGCTTATCATTTTCCCCTCTCTTTTTCATATCAGCCGCCAAAACCCCCCCTCGTGCGTTTATTCAGCAGCCGCCCCTCCCCCTCAGTTCCTTTTTCTCGCGCAGCCAAGCCCGAAGCCGCATCTCTCCCCCTCTCTGTCGTTGTTGCGCCGCCGCCAGCAGCCAAGCCGCGAGTCTCTTCTCCCCCTCGCGTGTTCGTTCGGCTCGAGCAGCAAGACCCACGCAGATCTCCATCTCCGACGTCTTTCTCCTTCTTCGAGTGAGCAGTCGTGGTTCCCGTTGTCGATCTCTCTCTCTCTCTCTCGTTCTTCCTCGCGTTGAAGCCGCCGGCGTCAAGACCCACGGACAGCAGCAGCCCGCGCCGCCGTTCGTCTCCCTAAAGCTTGAGCTGTTCTCCTCGCATGTAAGGTATCTTTCTCTCTCGATTCTCTTTCGAGTTCCTCAAGCAGCGAGTTTAATTCTTTGTTTCCTCTTGTTTTCGGCTGGGTTAGTGAGCAGAAGGCAAGACCTTCGTCGTTCTGGCATGTTGGGCACGTTTGGGCTGATTTAAAGTCCGTTTCAGCGTGTTTGGACTATTTCGGTAAGTCTTCATCGTGACCCATGCTTATTCGAATTTGAATTTAGAATACCCACTCTCTAATAGCTTTTGTATTGCCGAATGAAGTCTTGTTTCATTGTTGTCCAGTGCTGACTTGGGCCTAAAACTAGTGTTCGGTGAATGCCCATAACCCGAACGGCCTTAAATCGGGTTACCCATAACTTGTTGGTTTGAGACCTTGGTTGTTGGGTTAATTTGAACACCAATCAGCAAGCAGTAAAGCTCGTTTTGTGGATTTCGGTAAGTTTCCACGCCCTTTAACCTTTGCAATTCAATTTGGTTGGCTTTAGGATAGCCTATAACCCATGGGTGTGCTTTTAAGTTGCAGTTGGACCCAATTCGAACCCCGGGCAGCACGTGTTCAAGGAGCTTTGGTTCTGGTTGTCAAATTCCAGCAAGCTGTTGGACTCGTTAGTGTGGTTCGGTAAGCTTCTTCACCTTCTTAGCCTTGTTCGAACTCTTGTTAGGCTTCACTAATTAGTCCCTGATGCTTGAAGTTGTTTACTTGTAGCTTGGGATCAATTAAAGCTTACTTGGGTTATTTCCAACAAGGAACTTTATTCTGTTTGGTGGAGCTTAGAAGTATATCATTATTCTTTAAACTCTTTCAATCGTGGTTTAAGTGCTTTGGGCTAGTCTTTAATGCTCGAACATTATTATTTTAGGATTGTTCGAGTTGGTTCCAAGTTTTTGAGCTAGCCTTAAGGCTTGAATCCAAGTTGGTTGGTAAGAAATTCTTCCCTTTGTTCTTTTAGGTTCAAATAGGGTGGTTAAGCTCAATTCTGATCTTTTTATGTTATCCTTGCTAATTAGGAGCATGCCTAGATTGGTTTAGGAGCTTGCCTAGATTGGTTTAGGAGCTCTTGGATTATCTTTGGAGCTTTTCATCTAGTTTAGGAGCGTTTAGAGCTTTCGGTAAGTAGTTCTTACTTGTTGAAGTCTGTTTGACTGTGTGATGCATGCTGAATGTTTTCTCGCTTTATAACTATTCTCTTATTCCTGCTTCTTTGAATATATATATGTATGTATATGAAACCGTGGAAAAGAATGAATTGTTGTTGCACGTTGATTGGATGTAAAGCATGTTGGTTTGTTTTGCATTAGTGAGTCAGGCATGAGTTGAGTACGTGTGGTCATGCGTATATGCTTGGTGGGCATAGTACGTGAGTCTAGAACCGTTGCAGGGCATATGCATTCTAGATAGATGTGTGATAGAGGTCAGGGACCTAAAGTGTGAAAGAACTGAAAGTTGGGTGAGTGTCAGTGCACCTCAGGTACAAATGGTCGAGGGGTGGCACGTCACCATTGGTTTAAGAGGAGCATCGAGGCCTTGGGTACAAATGGTCAAGGGTCGGTGTGATGAGTCTAGAAAGCAAGTGTTGGGCGCCTGGGGAAGGGCCAATACTTTGCTAAGTCATCGGTGCGCCTTGGGTACAAATGGTCAAGGGGCGATGCACAGTTCGGAGCCTTGGGTACAAATGGTCAAGGGTCGAACGTCGAGCTCCGTAGAGAGCATTGTGGCCCTGGGTACAAATGGTCAGGGGACAGTGCGACTCGAAGGATCAGTCTTGGAGAGCCATGTGAGGGCTAAATATGAGCGTTGAGTGAGCTCGTGGAGCTTGAGTGGTTAGCAAGATGCATATAGAGAGATGCATGAGCCATGGCTTAGGAGAGTCACTCGTTTTACTAGCTTTTGAGCATGATGTTGTGTTTACCGCTTTTAAAAGCATGTTGTTTGTGCATGAAGAGCATGTTGTTTGTTTGTTTGCTGTTTGATGGCTTCTCAGGTAGGGGCTGCTTACCAGTACCTTAGTGTACTGACCCCCTCCCCTGTCTCTCCCCCCAACTACCAGATTTTGCAGGTTATGAGGACTGCGTGGACCATGGTGATGTGGAGGAGACGTGTGAGGAAGGACCTTAGCTAGTTGTGATGTTTTCCCCTTTTATTTTCATGTTATTTATGTTGGATAGTTGTTGCTTAGTTGGTTGGGCAATTGTTGTCCTGATAAGCTTAGATCTAATTGTTCTCGTTTAACTCTAAGTCTAGTTGTCTTTGTTTTAAAGAACTCCTATTTGTTTAGTTGCTAATAATTAAGGTTGTTTCGAATAAATTGATGTTATAAGTTTTGTTTAAGTTGAGTCTCTGGTTAGTAGTTGATAATGCGAGGCCTGACTTGCAGCTGGTTCTGAGGAGTTTGTTGCGTTGTAGTATGGTGGAGTCGTTGAGTAATGTTATATAGAAGTGTCTTATGCTTAGCAGGTTAAAGAAAAAATTTTGGGTTAGTCCTATGTATGCCGTTATGCTGTCGAAATTTTCGGTGCACACGGTTAGTTTTGGGTTAAGAGATAGTAATGTCGCTAGGTTAGCTATTAAATCCTGGGGCGTTACACCAAGTTTCATTTAAACAACCTTGGATCTTAGTTTATTGGATTTAGGGTTAATTAATGCAAAATACGATTATTAAACAACAAATTACTAAATGACTCAAATAACACTTTATTGAGGTTGATTAATTTGTTTCATTTACTATCTACGAGTTTTAAGGCATAAAACCCAACAAAAAGGGTTGTTGAAAATTCGATTGTTGACCTTGAAATTGCCCTTGAGGTGAAGGAAAACTAAGTTGGAATTGCCCCTGAGATGGAGGGTAGCCATCAGAATTCGGTCCTTGATACCATCTTTCAAATTGAAAATATAGCAGCGAAGAACCGTATACCAAAATTTGCCACATAATTTGCATTGTGGTCTCTGGTTATTATTGTTATTCCAAGAACATCTATTGGAACGATTATTTTAACCTGCTTGATTATTCATATTATTAGAATTCCCTTGATTCTCGTTCTTCCGATTGGGATCATTCATAGAAGATGAAGATTGTTGAGTCTTCCGTTAAGTGAGATTAACTGAAGGTAAGGAACCATCAGTATTAATCGTCGTATTTGAATGACGCTGAAGACGACTCTCTTGAGTAAGGCAACATTGAATATACACGCTGTAATGGAGGAAACTCATCAGTTCCAATAATGACTAAAACAATCGGGTCATATTTAGGTCCCAAACCGACAAGGATGTGAAGAATATGATCATAATTGGAGATCGGTTTTCCAGCAGTAGTCAATGCATCAACTAAGAATCCTAGCAACCCGTTTAGAGGAGAAACGAGTAGCAAGATATTCTCATACCTCTTGAGAAGTCTTGCAGTCAAGTAATTCAGCAACAATGGTAGTCGACTTCGAACCAAGAAACCATGTCGTGACCAAGTTATCTTGCCAAATCCAATATTCATACTATGAGATTCTTAATTCGTTGTTCTAGTGTAACAAAGATGTCATAACAAATGCTTGCTAACACCACAAGGGAAGGATTTTGGTGGAAACCACTTTTAAGCACTTGTCTGCCAAAGTATTTTCATCAGAGCCAATACTTGAATCTAAAGAGAGTTCGAAAACTAGGAGCCAATGGTTTAGCATTGGTTTTGATAGCAGAGAAATTTAAGAAAAAGAAGCTTCCAAATCTCTTTAGAATGGCTACAATAATGCATGTTCAATCCATTCCTCTTTCTAGAGCGGTATTGCATTCTATCCCTTTGTTTCTTAGTCATACATTAATTGATACTTACAATTCTTAAAACTTATGTCTTTTGATAAATCCTATGTTGATATGCCATGAATCTGTTATGAAGCGCTCCGAATGACCAAGTACGGGGGTCTCATTAGGGTTAAGAGTGGTGTTATATATATATAAACCTTCTTAACCTGATATGCCCTAATCTCTATAATCTGCTTATGTTTTTTCTCCTCACTAATAAGATTATTCTCTCCCTCTGCCCGTGAATGTAGCTAACACACCGTTAGTGAACCACATAAATTTTGTGTTGTTCTTCTCCCTTTCGTTCTTGATTCGTTGATTTACGATTTCTGTCATAACATCATAAATGGACATAAAATTTGTAGCAAAAAAATATTCAAATTTCAATATATTGTGATGAAAAAAGGGTCTTAAATTTTCGTCGACTTATCGACAAATTCCATTTTACATTTCTATATGTCAATGGGTTCAACATGGACATGAAGGGTAAATTGACATCTCTATTCTATCTTAGAAAGATCAACGAAATATAACAAAAATATCAATAAACTCTCACTAATGTGGACCTAATGTTAACAATAAGAAATTAAAACTTATTCAAAATGGTGCAAATCTTATTTATTATTTTAAATATTTTTTATAATTTTTTTATATTTATAATTTTTTCCATAAATATCCATCAACAACGACATTTTATTAGTATTTTCATAAAATCGAAACCTATTTACGTCGACATTGACATTTAAAACCTTGGAATAAACGATGTTTTTGATGTTGTCATTATTTCATATTTTTTAGTTGAATCAATAAAATGAATTTGTTTGATTTTTGTTGATGGATGTGAATTTATTTTAACATACCAAAAATGAAAATGAATTAGTTTGATTTAATTTGATTCAAAATCTTACGTCCATATTTGGTTATAAGTTATAACAAATGTGACAAACCAATAATTATAAATACCGGAATGATAAGGAAAAAGTGAGTCGTTTATCCATTGAAAAATTAAAATGTAGTCGTTATTGCAAACTTGAATGGAACTAGTTAATTAAGGTATATATTATTGATCGAGGTCAGAGTTAGAATTCTTCTCCTCATATTGTTGAACTAAAAAAAAAGGTCCACTACTACACAAAAAAAAAAAAAAAAAAAAACTTTTAATGACGGCCAATGAATCAAATTTGTTCATACGATTTTTATTCATAAAAGTTTGATATAAAAATAAAAATTACAAAGTACCTGCACTTAAAAGCTTGCAAATTACAAAGTACCTATGATTAAAAGCCTACACCTACACTTAAGAAAAACAAAAATTCTCGTACATGTAGCTTCAATTCTTGTCGGCATAATCTTACTCGTACATCGAACTTGAAGAACCTAATAAAAGTAAATTTTAATTTGGTTCAATACTAATCCAATGAATTTTAAACATAACATGAAGAACTTTATCCCATTTGACTTTGGCGGAAAATTGAAATAGCAAAATTTAGAAAGCAATAAACTTTATGAAACTATAGATTTGAACTTACAAGGATGGTGAATAGAAGGAGAGCAAAGGCTATTGAGACTGCATATAGAGACATGGTGAAGCTTTTGAAGATTATGTAGGATTGGAATTCCCTAATTCCGTTAGCGGAAGCGAATTGGGACCGATTCGTAGTTAATTTTGTTTCTACCAAAATACCAATACATTGGCAAAAATTTAGAAAACTATTCTAAATCAATTATTAAGGCTAAGCATACAACCTTAGAACTAATCTAAAGGGGAGAAGCAAACATACCGTCGTTGTCGTCTCTGAAATATCAAGAACGTCTTTCTTGATTTGGACCAAGCGTCAACAATTAGGACACCACCAATTGATCTTCCCCCTATAACTCTGAGATTAGGAACGTAGTTGTAGGACTACCTAATCTTGAATGGGAAAAACTCTAGAGAGAAAATTCTCCCTAGAGTTCTTGGGTTGAGAGAATATGAGAGGGAGACAAGAATGACCTTATGGTGGTCATATGTTGTATCACCTAAACCCTCGATTTAGTGTTCTATTTATAGGAGAAAGGTCATGAATAAAATATTCATTTCAAATCAATTATTTCCATAACTGATTTAATCTTTTCCATAATTAATCAATTCCATAACCAATCAATTCCATAATTGATTAATCTTTTCCATAAATGATTGATCACTTCCATAAGTGATTAAATCATTTCCATAAATGATTAATTACTTCCATAAGTGATTAATCATTTCCATAATTGATTAATTTCTAATTGATTAATTCTTTAATTAATTAATCACCAATTAAATATCATATCTTTAATTTCAGACTTTCTATTAGTTAATTACTTAATTACCCAATTAAATATCATATATTTAATTTCAGGCCTTCAATTAATTAATTCTATAATATGAATCAAATTTATATTAAAATTTGAACTCCTTCAAATTCTCTTATATCCTATAAATTTAATATGAATCACATTCATATTAATATTTGAACTTTTTTCAAATATTTATTTCTCTCATAATAATAAAGTTTAATTTGTATCTCATACAATTTACTTAATTCCCAATATGAATTTGAACTATTCAAATTCTCTCAAGATATAATTGTTCCTAATTACTCTTTACGAGCTAGCAGGGGGACCTAATGGACCTACAGATCAGAAGCTCCAATGATATGAGGTTAACTGATTAAACTCATTAATCAGTCTTAATCCTGATGACCTAGGTAACTTGAACTAGTATGTGGGGACATACGAGGATCGGTGTTCAAGTAACAACCTAAAAGGTCTATAGTACAAGGATAAGGTTGGGTACCTTATCCTGGTAACACTATGTGATACGACCCGCTTTGTATATGATACAGACGTATTTATCCAAAGCATGAAAGGTTTACCTAGGGAAGTGAGTATCACTCCGAGCTCGTGAACTTTGCTCGTAGCTAGATATCTTCACCACAAAGTGTCGATAGGCTAGAACGAAGGTAAAGATGACAGCAAGGATGCTCTTGGGAGAGAAAGAGTTGAATAAAAGGAGCACCAGCAGTCAAATAAGTTTGGGGGAGATGGAAAAGGTCTAGTAATTCATATATGCTTTTGTTTTCCTAAAGATTGTTTTCTTAACCTAAAAGGACTACACTAGGCTCTATGAGTAGAAGTTAGGTAGTTTAAGAACATTGGTTAGGATGGATTAGAGAGAGTTTTGCTTTGAAAAAGAACAATAGAAATCTTCATGCCTAGGAAACTCAGACGTTGTGACTGGCACTAGAGTAGAACCCTCTCCTGAAACGCAAACCTTTTGAGAAAACGATCTTGAAAAACATGTTTACTTGATTCCATGTCACTTGATTTGAAATGAAAAGTTGATACTAGTACCATGATTCGTTACTATGCATGAACTCCAACATTTTGATTCGCAATTAAATATTGAGCTCTTACATTTTGATTGGCAATTAATATTGATCTCTAACATTTTGATTGGCAATTGCTTGAGGACAAGCAACGAGTTAAGTTTAGGGGTATGATAAGGGTAAAAAATATACCTATTTTACCCTCATATTTAGTTCATTTCTTGGTTAAATATTGTATGTTGTGATCAATTTACTATTCCCGAGCTCAAATTATGCTTCATTTGATAAGTTAGGGTGTTGAGAATTACTTTTGTCAAATTTCACTCATTTTTTATTAAAAAGACTTGATTTTAAGGGAATTTGACTTAGTTTGTTGCTGTGAAGAAAAACAGAGGAAAAGTTGGAATTCCCCAGAAATGCTACTGCATATCTGGGAAGGCAAAATTGAAGTGCGACCGCATTTCTGGAAAATCAGAGGTCGTTCCGAGTCGCACGCGGGTCGTTGTTGACGAGTCTTCTTCGCACCTAACCGGTTGTTTTGACCCCGAAACTGACTGGGCAACCTTCCAGCACGTATTTTGTAGCTCCTCAACCAACTTCTACACTATATAAGCTCGAGATTCGAAGTCAAATCTAAGCAGAACTCATTTGGAAGAAAAGGGTGGTGACAGAACCCTGGCTCGACGCCAATGAGTAGGGATGCCCGAGGTCCTTCTTAGATGACCAAATTCTAACCCGAGAGAGAGTTAGACATCAAACCTTGTGGTTTGTAGAGAGTTTCACCCATTCCCATCTTGTAAAAGTGAGAGAGTGGAGTGTCTTAGCGAACTCTAGAAGGATTGAGTAAATAGAAAAACCCATAATATTTAGTTGTCACCTTTATTTGCAGCTTGTGATTACTTTTCATTATTCTATATTATTTACATTCTCATTTCAATGAAAATGTGTTCATTTGCTTTTTATCCCATCATGAGTAGCTAAATCTCGTTGAGGGTTCAATGTGGTGAATTCCCTTATGGTTTAATGGCTTGAAAGTGCTTTATTTGCTTAAGTTGTGTTTAATGCATGTCATTCTTTATCGATTATCATTCTAATCGTACTGAGTTTAACTTGATCACTTAGACTTTGCATGCTATGTGAGTTTGATCCCGAAAGGGACAAACGATATCGGTTCTCATAAAGGTGATATAGGAGAAAAAGCTCGAAAAAGATTGTTCGGCGATATAGGGCAAGCTGCCTAAGGCACCCTATATCGACTATAGGGTTATAGGTTGCATTCGTGAATTATCTATGTCGGAGTCGAATCACAGAAATGTACATAACGGTAATCGCTTAGCCTTGTAACGGTTTTTGGGAACAAGGGCCAAACAGAAGTTAAATCTAACCCAATGCATTGAATACACTTAAGTTAGGTATTGCATGAGTATGGTTGTTACCTTAGGGATGAATCCATGTTGAATACCTCGTTTGTTTATTATTGTTATTCTTTATTAGTTATTTGCATGTTTTATTTATCTTTTCAAAAACCCAATCAATCAACTTATTTTCTTTGGTTACCTTTTCAAAAGCAATCATTTGAGCAGTTTCTTCATCAAATCTGAATTTCCAATTTAGTCCTCGTGGGATCGATACCCTTGGAATACTTCTAAGGTTTTTTATTACTACGTGCGACAGTGTATACTTGCACTTAAGTGTTAGCTGAATTATTCTTCTTTATTACTATTATCCATCTTATCTCACATTCCATCCATTCAGCTGACCAAGCACCAAGTTTTTGGCGCCGTTGTCGGGGACCAAAAGTGAAACCAGATTTGTTTTTGAAATTGCGATCAGATTGCGACTGCATTTCTGTCTCAAAGGGAATTTGACTTCGGTTTGCATTTGTTTTTTTTTTGCAGGTTGAAGTTAGTGCATGAGCAAGGGGTATCCACTCCTTGACATTGATGCAGAGATAGAAAGAACCTTTCGTCGTCGAAGGAAGGAACAGAGACGAAAGAAAAAGGAGCAACAAGAGTTGAGCGCACGGGAATTTCTAGAGGAAGCATCTTACATTCAAGAGTTTCCAATGGATCCTCCTGGAGTCGATCCTCAAGTTTATCCACAAGATCGTGGAAGGGAGCAGAATGGCGGGAGAATTCCTCATGTTCCTCCAGTTCCACTGGTGCCACAACAGGAAAACCCGATCTACATTGCGGAAGATCGCAACCGAGCAATAAGGGACTACGCTTTACCAGTTTTCCAGACATTGAATCCAGAAATTTTGGAGCCACCGATTGATGCTCCACAATTTGAACTTAAACCAGTGATGTTCCAGATGTTAAATACAATGGGCCAATTCTCGGGACTTCCAAATGAAGATCCACACAAGCATATTAAGTTATTCTTGAGAGTTTGCAATGCTTTTAAAGTCACAGGAGTGCCAGAAGATACTTTAAAGCTAAAACTTTTTCCGTTTTCTTTACAGGGAGATGCTGAAGCCTGGTTGGATTCATTTCCTCCAAGCTCTATCACCTCTTGGAATGATTTGGCGGAGAAATTCTTGGAGAAGTTTTTTCCCTCCAATAAGAATGCCAAGTAGAGAGCAAAAATCATTGTTTTCAGACAATCTTACAATGAACCGTTGGATGCAGCTTGGGAGAGATTCCAGAGGTTGGTTCGGTAGTGTCCACACCATGGACTGCCTGCTTGCATTATTTTGGAGCATTTTTACAGTGGGTTAGATCAAGCTTCAAAGGCACTAGTAATGAGGCGCATGCTATTCTAGATACCATAGCCACCAATAACCGACATTTGGGAGAAAATGAACCAACAGCCATTTTGAAAAATCCAGTGAAACTAGTGGAAACAGAGGCTAACTCTACTATGCAAGCCCAGATCAAGGCCATTCATAGCATGATGATAGGCATGTCCATGAACAACCAAGCCAACATAGCCCCTGCCAATGTTGTCTCTTCTCTCTGTTGTGAGATATGTGGTGAGGAACACATCGCTGATAGTTGTCCACTGAACCTTGCATCTGTTTTTTATGTAGGTCTACAAGGAAATCAGAACCAAACCAGATGAAATCCTTATTCGGCCACGTACAACCCAGGATTGAGACAACATCCGAATTTTTCTTGGGAGGACAAGTCGGGTCGAGTAATTCCAACACTCATCAGTTTGGAAAGCAACCTACACAACAACAGCCGTAGAAAAACTTCCAACAAGTTCCAGTGCAGAGCCAAGAGTCAAATCTAGAGACTCTTATGAAGGAGTATATGGCAAGGAACGATGCTGCAGTCAGAAATTTGGAAGTTCAGCTTGGACAAATTGCTCAGGAGATAAAGAATAGACCTTAAGGGACGTTGCCTAGAAAAACCGAGACCCCACACAGAGAAGACAAGGAACAATACAAGGCAGTGACCCTAAGAAGCGGATTAGAATACGATGGACCAAAGTATCCAGGAAATTTAGAAGCAGAGATCCCAGTTGAAGCTCGAGAAAAGATTTGTGAAAAGAAGTCAGACAATACCACAGATATTTCAGAGAATAAAGAAGAAGAAGTAGAAAAGACCAAGGAGCCTGAAGCCTTGGTAGAAAAAGAAGAAAAATCAAAATTGGAGAAAAAGGGGAATGCGACCGCAAAACCCCAGAAATTTGTGATAGACCCAGATTACAGACCACCTCCTCCGTACCCACAGAGATTCAAACATGCCTCACAAGATGTACAGTTCAAGAAGTTCTTAGATGTATTGAAGCAGTTGCACATCAACATACCATTAGTGGAGGCACTTGAACAAATGCCTACATACGTGAAGTTCCTAAAAGATATTCTATCGAAAAATAGAAGGTTGGGGGAGTACAAAACGGTTGCACTCACGGAATGTTCCAGTGCACTAGTGAAGAACGAGATTCCTCCCAAGCTTAAAGATCCAGGAAGCTTTACAATTCCGTGCTCTATAGGAGGCAAGGATGTAGGCAGAGTTCTGTGCAACTTAGGAGCAAGCAACAACTTAATGCCATATTCATTTTTTAAACAGTTAGGGATAGGTAAAGCACGACCTACAACTGTGACCCTACAGTTGGCAGATCGATCACTTACACACCCCATTGGAAAGATTGAAGACGTATTGGTTAAAGTTGATAAGTTTGTTTTCCCTGCAGATTTCATCATCTTAGATTGCGAAGCTGACAAGAATGTGCCGATCATCTTAGGACGACCGTTCCTAGCCACTGGCAGAACCTTAATAGATGTCCAAAAGGGAGAATTGACCATGAGGGTCAACGATCAGCAAATCACGTTTAACGTGATGAGTGCAATGAAGTACCCTGGAGATTTCGAAGAGTGTTCGATGATCGATGAAATTGATGAACTCTCTCAATCTACTTTGGAGGAAATAATGAAAAAAGAAACCTTGGAGGATATACTTGGAGATGAAGAATTGGATGAAAAAGGTGGGAAAAAGGTTGAAGTTGAAGCAAGCAGTCAAACCATGAATGGACAAAGGATAAAACCATATTGGGGAAGTGGCTTCAAGGATGAGGAAGCCCATGTCTCCGTGATTGACTTGGTATGACTTCTACTACCTTGAATTAATTTTTGTATATTATCTGGGTTTATAAATAATAATCTAGACTAGAGCTCCAAAATATCTGGGCAAGAGTAGAAACTCTATCTAGGAAAATCCTGTCTAGGAAAGGGTACTTAAGATGACCATTGGGAACACCTTTTCCTGGGGATTTACCTGGGAGTTTTGAAAAGTTCGTAATATTTTGAGCCCTGTCTTGTGTTTGAAATAAAAAGCAGAAAAATGATAAAAGTGTAAGTTTGTTTTGAATAAATGATTTTTGATCAAGAGGGAACTTTGTCTAAGGCAAGTCCTGACTAGGCTGAGGTATTTAAGCTGACCGAAGGGAACACCTCTACCTGGGGACTTACCTGGAAGTTGAATTGATCAAAACATTTCCTTAATTCTTTTTAAATTAAGAAAAGAGAAAAAATAGGAATAAATCATGATTAAGCATATGAGCTTTCTAACTTGTTTATGAGTGTTTCAGAGAAAATGAGAAAGCAAAGGAAAAGAGAAAAGGCAGAAAAAAAAAATAAAGGCAGAAAAACTGGGTGAAATGCGATCGCATTTCTCCCCTGTGTATTTGGGAATGCGATCGCATTTGCCCGAATAAAAAGGGAGTCACGAAAATTGTTTGACCTGCACGTGACCTAATTAGAAGAGTATAAATAGCTTGACTTAAGTCCTTTTCTCTTCACCAAACACTAAACCTTTGCATTCAAGTCAAACCCTCAACTCTCCATATTCTCTCCATCGTGAAACCGAAAGACCCACAAACAAGAAGATGACGAACACTCAAGGATCATCATCATCACGCAAAAGCACTCGATCTCAGAGTGCTCAAGCAACCAACGAAGCTGAGGCTAATGTTCGACGGCAAGAGGAGAACCTTGAAACGCACATGCAAGGCACGCGAAGGACGAGACCCATGGGATTCTCACCGGTGATCGTGAACCAAGCGTCTAACGCTCCAACTCCATCCTCTTCGACAATGTCGACTAGTCGAGGGAGATGTCGAGTTCGTCTACACCAAGACGGTTCACGTGCGCCACTGTTGTCCGTCAAACCCAAAAGTACGCCACTCAACAGTTCAGAAAACGTTCGCAGGAGTGGTTTGCGATGATCCGTGAGATGGGTGCCCAGAGACGAGCTGCCCTTGAAGAAGGAGGGAATCGGAAAGATGAAAAAGAAGCCGCCCAGGCAGCTGGAAGCTCTCGGCAAGGAGAAGTTTCAATGGGTAAGGTTTTCGAACCTCAACTAACCCTTCTCTATTTTGCAAGATAAAACCCGTTGTTACTTACAGCGTAAGAAAGAGGAGCCCAAAGAAAAATGTGTCTGAACAGCCGCTTGAGATTAAGCCCCTCAAAACCGCAAGGATGCCTTCGGATGTATTCGAAGGGATAATTCGCCAAGCTGTGGCAATGGCCCTTGAGATTGCTGAGGGATATAAGGCTGAACAGGATGCTTTGAAAGAGGTTGAAGCATAGAGAGAGATGGAAAATCAGAAAATGGCTGAGGAAGATGAGTTTGCAAAGGAAAGAGATGATAAAGATGAGAAAAGAAGGAGAGAAGAAAAACAAGAGGCCGAGAGGGCCTTAGAAGCTGAGGAAGAGAGAAAATATGAGGAAAACCTCAGGAGGGCAGCCATGGATTTGCAACTCCTTGAGGAAGAGAAAAAGAGAAGAGAAGAGTTAAAGGAAGACGAAAAAAGAAGGAAGGAAGCTGAAGACTTTCTTGCAGCTTTTGAGCCACTTCACAAGGCTCAAAGTGAGGCTGAAGCGCTGCAAGGGAGGGTAGAAGAAGAGGCCCAACAGGGGCCAACAGAAGGAAATTTAGAAAAAGAAAAAGAAAGAGAAGTGGAGAATGAAGGCCAGAATGCGACCGCATCTGGGCCGCATTCTGAAGAAGGCCAAGCCGAGGCCACCATTGATCAGCCAGCTGAAGAGGTTTTTGAGACTATATTCACACATGACCCACCAGCAGCTGATAGCACCTCTTCGGGAGAGAAGAGGGTTGAAGAGGAAAAAGAAGACGAGGAGGCTGAGACCTCCAGTGATTCTGATTTTGAAACAGAATCTGATTCAGAGATTAGGGAGCTAGATGATGACCAAGTCCCTATCTCTGCAGCGTTAAGAAGAAAGAGAAAGAGAGAGATTAAGGCTGAGAGGAGGACAAAGAACAAAAATGATCCGATATTTGCCAAGAGGCCAAGGACTAGATCCATGGACGCCTCCCCTGTAGTTCCTCCCACTATCTTAGCCGCCAAGCCAAAGGGCAAATCACCCAAGGCTGCATCTCCCAAAAATCTGTTCCCTGAGGTATTTAGAGATGTTAATTTTCAGGAACGAATGGAAATCATGAGAAAGAGAGATTTCCTCAATGAGAAGGGAACAGAGCAGGAACACTGCCAGAGTTCGTGAGTAGGATCACATCTCAATACAAGTGGCAGGAGTTCTGTGCTCACCCTCAGGAGGCTGTTGTGCCTTTAGTTCGAGAGTTTTACACCGCCCTGAGGGAGGAAAGCATTAGCATGGCAGTGGTGAGGGGGAAGATGGTCAGTTTCTCCTCAGTCGACATTAACAGGGTGTACAGGATCAAGGCACCCCTGAATCCGAGAGGGAATGATGTTATTAGGAACCCTTCGGCCAAGAACTGTTTGATGCCAACCACCCACAACAGCACAATTTCAGTGGATAGAGTGATGCTACTCTATTGTCTTATAAAGGGGTTGGAGATCAACGTAGGGAGCATCATTAGGGATGAGATCTTAGCCTGTGGACGGAAAAGGGCAGGCAAGCTTTTCTTTGGCTCACTCGTCACCCAACTCTATCAAAGGGTGAAGATTGTGTCAGGCAAGGACGAGGAGCGTCATTTCTTTAAACCAACCATTGACTTGTCCTTGATAGGAAAGCTTCAGCAGAACAACATCCAGAGGAAGGATAAAGCCTCCACATCACAGGCCACTCCTCAATCAAGGCCGAATGTATCCTCTCCATCCCATCACGCTCCTTTTACAGGGCCTTCACCAACATCGGAAGCCCTAGGTATGGTCCACCGCCAGTTAGAACAAATCAGGGAGAACCTGAAGACATACTGGGTATATGCAAAGGAGAAGGATGAAGCTATTAGAGAATTCTATCTCTTTATTGCCCCTAGTATTGCTCCGGTCTTTCCAAATTTCCCTCAGTCGCTGCTGCCCCAAGAAGAAGAGGATTCTGATGAAGAGGAAGATGAATAGAATGAAGAGAAAGAGAGTTCCTCGGACGAGGAATATGAGAGTTTTCTGATCCCTTTGACTGAAAATTTTTGTGAATACTGTTTACTGTTTTTGTTGCTTGCTGTTTTTTTTTAGTTTTAGCATGTTTAAATTTTGTTTTTAACTATTTAGTTGTTGTTTTGATTGCTTTAAATTGTTTAGTTGTTATTAGTTTTGATCATAGGGTAGTTTAGTTAGCTTGTGGATAGTTAGGATAGATAAACTTGGGTTTTTAGATCTTTTCCTGAAAAATCTACTTGCTGTTTTTTTAGCTTTACCTATGAACTTTTTGGAAGAGAAAAAAATCAACTTTAAGAAAAATTGCTTTAAAATGTTTTGGAAGAAAAAACATGTTTTCAAAGGAGTTTTCTTTTAAGCCCTTGATGATGAAAGCTAGAGCTTTGTTCTATCACAAAAGTGCCACCGTCTCAACTGAGTTGTTTTCTAGTCATCGGCTTTCCATTAGTCTTTTTCTATACAAAATTGTCTTAGAGTCTAAACTTCCTCGTGTTTAACCTTTCTAACACTCTAGGAGAGTTTAGCCTTGAAGTTTTGAAAACAAAAAAAACCTCATGTTAAGCCCATGCCTCAAAAACAAGCCAATGAGGACATTGTCTACCTTTAAGTTTGGGGAGGGTGCTTTATGCTTTATGCTACTATGTAAATATTCTTGTAAATTTGTACTGCTCAAAAGAATATGTGCTCAGTATATAGGAAAAAAAAAAGAAAAAGAACCGAGAGTTACTCCTCCTTCCTAGGGTTTACTGAGTAACCAGGGGCATTCATGACACCCATGGTTTGCCACTGCATGAAAGGTTTACCTAGGGAAGTGAGTATCACTCCGAGCTCGTGAACTTTGCTTGTAGCTAGATATCTTCACCACAAAGTGTCGATAGGCTAGAACGAAGGTAAAGATGACAGCAAGGATGCCCTTGGGAGAGAAAGAGTTGAATAAAAGGAGCACCAACAGTCAAATAAGTTTAGGGGAGATGGAAAAGGTCTAGTAATTCATATATGCTTTTGTTTACCTAAAGATTGTTTTCTTAACCTAAAAGGACTACACTAGGCTCCATGAGTAGAAGTTAGGTAGTTTAAGCACATTGGTTAGGATGGATTAGAGAGAGTTCTGCTTTGAAAAAGAACAATAGAAATCTTCATGCCTAGGAAACTCAGACGTTGTGACTGGCACTAGAGTATAACCCTCTCCTGAAACGCAAACCTTTTGAGAAAACGATCTTGAAAAACATGTTTACTTGATTCCATGTCACTTGATTTGAAATGAAAAGTTGATACTAGCACCATGATTCGTTACTATGCATGAACTCCAACATTTTGATTCGCAATTATATATCGAGTTCTTACATTTTGATTAGCAATTAATATTGATCTCTAACATTTTGATTGGAAATTGCTTGAGGACAAGCAATGAGTTAAGTTTGGGGGTATGATAAGGGTAAAAAATATACCTATTTTACCCTCATATTTAGCTCATTTCTTGGTTAAATATTGTATGTTGTGATCAATTTACTATTCCCGAGCTCAAATTATGCTTCATTTGATAAGTTAGGGTGTTGAGAATTACTTTTGTCAAATTTCACTCATTTATGCTTAAAAAGACTTGATTTTAAGGGAATTTGACTTAGTTTGTTGCTGTGCAGAAAAGCAGAGGAAAAGCTGGAATTCCCCAGAAATGCAGGGCAAAATTGAAATGCGACCTCATTTATGGAAAATCAGAGGTCGTTCCGAGTCGCACGCAGGTTGTTGTTGACGAGTCTTCTTCGCACCTAACCGGTTGTTTTGACCCCGAAACTGACTGGGCAACCTTCCAGCACCTATTTCGCAGCTCATCAACCAATTTCTACACTATATAAGCTCGAGATTCGAAGTCAAATCTAAGCAGAACTCACTTGGAAGAAAAGGGTGGTGACAGAACCCTGGCTCGACGCCAATGAGTAGGGATGCCCGATGTCCTTCATAGATGAACAAATTCTAACCCGAGAGAGAGTTAGACATCAAACCTTGTGGTTTGTAGAGAGTTTCACCCATTCCCATCTTGTAAAAGTGAGAGAGTGGAGTGTCTTAGCGAACTCTAGAAGGATTAAGTAAATAGAAAAACCCATAATATTTAGCTATCTCCTTTATTTCCAGCTTGTGATTACTTTTCATTATTCTGTATTATTTACATTTTTATTTCAATGAAAATGTGTTCATTTGCTTTTTATCCCATCATGAGTAGCTAAATCCCGTTGAGGGGTTCAATGTGGTGAATTCCCTTATGGTTTAATGGCTTGAAAGTGTTTTATTTGCTTAAGTTGTGTTTAATGTATGTCATTCTTTATTGATTATCACTCTAACCTTGCTGAGTTTAACTTGATCACTTAGACTTTGCATGCTATGTGAGTTTGATCTCGAAAGGGACAAACGATATCGGTTCTCATAAAGGTAATATAGGAGAAAAAGCTCGAAAGAGATTGTTCGGCGGTATAGGGCAAGCTGCCTAAGGCACCCTATATCGACTATAGGGTTATAGGTTGCATTCGTGAATTATCTATGTCGGAGTCGAGTCACAGAAATGTGCATAACGGTACTCACTTAGCCTTCTAACGGTTTTTGGGCACAAGGGCCAAATAGAAGTTAAATCTGACCCAATGCATTGAATACACTTAGGTATTGCATGAGTATGGTTGTTACCTTACGGATGAATCCATGTTGAATACCTCGTTTGTTTATTATTGTTATTCTTTATTAGTTATTTGCATGTTTTATTTATCTTTTCAAAAACCCAGTCAATCAACTTATTTTCTTTGGTTACCTTTTCAAAAGCAATCATTTGAGCAGTTTCTTCATCAAATCTGAATTTCCAATTTAGTCTTCATGGGATCGATACCCTTCGAATACTTCTAAGGTTTTTTATTACTACGTGCGACAGTGTATACTTGCACTTAAGTGTTAGCTGAATTATTCTTCTTTATTACTATTATCCATCTTATTTCACATTCCATCCATTCAGCTGACCATGCACCACTCCCATCGAAAAGTGTTTGCATGGGTCAATAACAAGGTGAATGGGGAAAGTGTCCATAGTAAGTGGGAGCGGGACACGTGTCAACGTATCCCTCGGTCTCCACCCCTAGGTCACACCATGAGAGTCTTATGATCTGCCTGCGTGTTGCCCTGGAGCAACCACCCCTTGGGAAGGCCTGATCATAGGATTTAGAACACCGTGAACTCCTAAAAAGGATAGGGTCACTTAGGCTAATTACCAACAGTTGTCTTTCCTAACGGTAGCCTGTTGGTGCGTGCCTCTGAGATCTGAAAGTGGGAGGGTTACACTTACGGGGATAAGTTAATTTGTTAACAAGTCCTTGACCGAACAACGGTGGTTAACTTCTATAGGAATGTGAGTTATTCTGGAATTAGAGTTGACTGAGAAGTTTCCTCACATAATATATTTTAATTAAACTTAATTAAATCACATTTAATTAATTCAATTAAACTAATCAATTAATTAATTTCAATAATTAATTAATTTTAAAATTAATTAAATATCTCTCATATTCAATTAATTACATATTAGAATAATATTCTAATAATTCCCTCATAGACTATAGTTTAATTAAATCTCATTTAATTTAAACTAAATTGAATAATTAATTAATTCATCTTCTAATTAAATACCATATATTTAATTAGACATATATTTGAACTCTTTCAAATATATCAATCTCTCAATATAATAAAGTTTAATCTCAAATTAGACTTTATATTTTAATGCATCACTATACATTATATTAATTTGTATCTCATACAATTAACTTAATTCCCAATATGAATTTGAACTATTCAAATTCTCTCAAGATATATTTGTTCCTAATTACTCTTTACGAGCTAGCAGGGGGACTTAATGGACCTACAGATCAGAAGCTCCAATGATATGAGGTTAACTGATTAAACTCATTAATCAAGTTAACCAATATTCATTAACTGTGGGTCATTCCACTAAAAACCCACAGCTGAACTCTTCTCACTGTAGAACATTCTTGTGTCCATGGATGTAGACCTATGCCGGTAAGTCAATCCTTCAAAAGTGTCCGTAATCACAGCTGGGTCAAATTACCGTTTTACCCCTGTGTTACATCTTTCTCCTTAAGTACCAGCGCTCCTCTAATGAACAACCTGTTTATGGTCCAACCATTAAACAGAAAGTCCCTCTTGGGCCAGTGAGAGGGCGGGATCCCTTTGTTCAAGTCCTAGAGTCACCACTTAAGGGAACACTCATCTACTTCTCCTAGAAGCGGGAAGGAGTGAATTCCTTCTTGTGTTGTCATGTCCTTAGCCTCCCACTCGGTCTTGTCCCCAAAAAGGAAGGCATATTGAGTCGGCGTATTGGCCACTCTCACCCATGCTAATCAAAGCGCAATTTGCTAACCGCAAGTGTACGGGTCAAGTAATAATATAGTGTTTTCGTGATTAAACGAGTGTCGTCCTCTGGATTGGTTTTCTAGCAAATTAAGTACCGTGAATACTTTTGTTCAATTTTATTTAGGGAGCCAAACTGAATGAAAAAGATAGATCTAAAAACAAAAAGTATAAAATAAAGGGTGGAGACTCAAATGGAAAGACTCTTAGGGAATTGATTTCATTATTTAAGATTGAGGATTGATTAATAGGAATGAATTGATCGTGCAATTATTCTACAAGCCAAGGAAACTTTTATCACGATTACCTCTCCCGAGTATAATTGATTCTCATGCATATAACTAACTTGATATCCCTATCTAAGTTCATTAACATGCAAGGCATTATTCGGTTTAATCCTTGTTATACTTCTAGAGATATTCCAAATCCCGTCACAAACTTAGAATTTCTACTCTAGTCATGCAATTAAACAAGGTAAGTCTTAGGCCAAATCCTCTCTCCCGAGTTAGATTCAACACTCAAATCATTCAATTAGTGATCAAGTAATTGAAAGCATTACACAAAATTGCAAGAATAAAATAAAAGCACATTCATCCCAAAAATCAATCCAACAACCTAAAAACAACTACATCAATCCCTAAGACAAACAACTAGCAATTCATAGTCTTTAAACCACAAACACTAATTGAAAGAAAAACCATAAAAACTACAAGAGTTAAAGGAAAGAGAAAGGGAAACTCGAATTCGCCGACACCGCACGTCCCCGTCATGATCTGCACGTCTTCTCGCTTGATTCCCGCTCCTTGGCCTTGCCTTTAGCTCCCACAAAAGGTCTCTAGTCGAAATTAGGGCTAAAATCTAACCAATTGGACTCCCCTAATCCGTAGCACAAAATGATGACTTTATAGAAAATCTGCCGACAGCATCGAGACGCTATAGACGACGTTGTCGCGATACTGCGGATTTGGAAAATTCGCCGAGAGCGTCGCGACGCTGGTCCTAGCATCGCGACGCTATGAATTTTTTTTTTTTTTTTTTTAAGAATGGAAACTCCAAATATAGAATGTCAGCGTCGAAACGCCCAAAGAGCAGTGTCTCGACGCTGGTCTGCGGATGGGCCTATCTTCAATCTTCCAACTTTGATTCTTTTTTTTCATTCTTCAGCTTCTTTTCGCATCCCGAACATCCAATTGGCTCAAAACTATATTTCCTACAAATACAACACATAAATGCATAATTTTGGCCAATAAATTATAAAAGACTAGCTAAATTAATTAGGGAAAACTAGCTAGCTATGCTCGCTATCAGTCTTGTCCCCAAACAGGAAGGCATATTGAGTCGGTGTATTGGCCACTCTCACCCATGCTAATCAAAGGACAAACCCTCATGAGATGGAGTTCATGACACACTAAGGATTAAGACTGAGTTACCTAGGTCATCCTATTGAAACAGTAACCTAACTAGTTAACGGTGTTATAACTAATGGTTGACTATTTCGTGGTCCGGTCTTATGCAAACTCATTGCATAGGATACCCCCGCATGCATGTCTACTACATGGACGTTTTGGATCAATACGTCTGTATCAAATACAAAGCGGGTCGTATCTCATAGTGTTACCAGATAAGGTACCCAACCTTATCCTTGTACTATAGACCTTTTAGGTTGTTACTTGAACATCGATCCCCGTATGTCCCCACATACTAGTTCAAGTTACATACAAACAACCTTGGATCTTAGTTTATTGGATTTTGGTCAAATTGTGCAATATTTAACAATAAAACTTTATTGTAGAAACTCAATAACACTTTATTGAAACAAGGATACAATTTGTTTACATTCACTATCTACGAGTTTTAGGGCATAAAACCCAACATAAACAACATGCATGTAAATCATTATTTGCTAATCGATGAGTAAAAAGCAAATGTACTAATCCCGAGTGTATCCAGCTACTATGAGTGGCAAGGTGAGATTAGCCAACCTCCCCATTTAATTTTCTGTGAGTTTACTTTCTTATGATATAATTTTCTGTCAGTTTGCTTTCTTATATATTTTCTTCCCCACAATTTTCACCATCGGTCCCCTTTCTCTACCACCAAACACAAAAGAGGTTAGAAGTAAACCAACTGTTCCCTGTGATCGACCCCGACCACTAATACTGCAAGTAGTTTAGTGATCGGTGATTATAAATTCGTTTTGACACCTGGGAGCCTCGACAACTCCCCGTCCCTTCAGTACCTCAAGCTTCTTCATCGAAGCAAATACAGAAAAAGAAGGGTGACAAGGGGAAGGCTCCTGCTAAAGCTATTCAGGGCAAGGGGAAGGCCAAGGTCGTGGCCGATAAGGGCAAGTGCTTCCACTGTAATGTGGATGGACAATGGAAGAGGAACTGCCCTAGATACCCTACTAAGAAGAAGAAAGAAAAGGAAGGTAAATTTGATTTACTTGTTTTAGAAACTTGTCTTGTTGAGCATGATGAGTATGCCTAGATACTAGATTCGGGAGCAACTAATCATGTTTGTTCTTCTTTTCAGGAAAATAATTTTCAACAGCTTGAAGATGGTGAGATGACACTCAAGGTTGGAACGAGAGATGTCATTTCAGCAAGTGTAGTGGAAGCTGCAAAGTTATTTTTCATGAATAGATTTCTTATTTTAGAGAATTTTTATATAGTTCCTAAGATCAAAAGGAACTTAATATATATTTCATGTTTGTTAGAACAATCGTACATTGTTAATTTTCTATCTAATGAAGCATTTATTTATAGAAATGGTGTACTTACTTGTTCAGCAAAGTTAGAAAATAACTTGTATGTGTTAAGACCAACCGACACAAAACCAATTTTAAATCATGAAATGTTTAAAACTGCTGAAACTCAAAATAAAAGGCAAAGAATTTCTCCAAAAAGTAACAACACATATCTTTGGCATTTACGTCTTGGTCATATTAACATTGATCAGATCGATCGTTTGATAAAGAATGGACTTCTAACCGAGTTGGAAGATGATTCATTACCACCCTGTGAATCGTGTCTCGAGGGTAAAATGACTAAGAGACCTTTTACTGGAAAAGGTTATCATGCCAAAGAACCTCTAGAGTTGATATATTCGGATCTTTGTGGTCCAATGAATGTAAAAGCTCGAGGAGGTTATGAATATTTCATCTCTTTCATAGATGATTATTCTAGATATGGTTACTTGTACCTAATGGGTCATAAGTCTGAAGCTCTTGAAAAGTTTAAAGAGTTTAAGACTGAAGTAGAAAACCTATTAGGTAAAACTATTAAAATACTTCGATCAGATCAAGCTGGAGAGTATATGGATCAAAGATTCCAAGATTATATGATAGAACATGGAATCCAATCCCAACTCTCAGCCCCTGGTACACCTCAGCAAAATGGTGTGTCAGAAAGGAGAAATAGAACCTTTTTGGACATGGTTCGTTCAATGATGAACTATGCTCAATTGCCTAGCTCGTTTTGGGGGTATGCAGTACAGACTGCAGCATATATTCTGAACAATGTTCCCTCGAAGAGTGTTTCTGAAACACCTTTCGAGTTATGGAGGGGGTGTAAACCAAGTTTGCGTTACTTCCGTTTCTGGGGTTGTCCAGCACACGTGCTTGTGACAAATCCTAAAAAATTGAAACCTCGTTCGAGATCATGCCAATTTGTTGGTTACCCTAAGGAAACGAGAGGTGATCTTTTCTACGACCCACAAGAAAACAAAGTGTTTGTATCGACAAACGCTACTTTCTTGGAGGAAGACCACATGAGAGATCATAAACCACGTAGCAAACTAGTGTTAGGAGAAGCTATTGAAGAGTCAGCAAGAGTTGTTGATGAAGCTGGTCCTTCAACAAGAGTTGATGTAGGAGCCAGTTCTTCTGGTCAATCTTGTCCTCCTCACATAGTGAGAGAGCCTCGACGCAGTGGGAGGATTGTTATACAACCTAACCGTTACTTGGGTTTAACTGAAACTTAGGTCATCATACCTGATGATGGTGTTGAGGATCCATTGTCTTATCGTTAGGCAATGAATGACGTAGATAAAGACCAATGGGTCAAAGCAATGGACCTTGAGATGGAGTCTATGTACTTCAATCAAGTTTGGGAACTTGTAGATCCACCTGAAGGGGTAAAACCCATAGGGTGTAAATGGATCTATAAGAGAAAAAAATATGCAGTTGGGAAAGTACAGACTTTCAAAACTAGACTTGTAGCAAAGGGTTATACCTAAAGAGAAGGGTTGACTATGAGGAAACCTTTTCTCCTGTTGCTATGTTGAAGTCTATAAGAATTCTCTTATCCATAGCCACATATTATGACAATGAAATATGGCAAATGGATGTCAAGACTGCCTTTTCGAATGGTAATCATGAAGAAAATATTTTTATGTCTCAACCCGAAGGGTTCATAACCCAAGGTCAGGAGCAAAAAGTTTGTAAACTGAATCGATCCATTTATGGGTTGAAACAAACATCCAGATCTTGGAATATTAGATTTGATACTCCTATCAAATCTTTTGGCTTTGACCAAAATGTTGATGAGCCTTGTGTTTACAAGAAGATCAACAAAAACAAAGTAGCTTTCCTAGTGCTATATGTTGATGACATCCTACTCATTGGCAATGATGTCGGCCCAATTCCAAATGAAAGATTTAGGAGAGGTGATAAGTCCAATTTGTTATACATTTAGAATCTCCCAATTTGCTCATCTTAGTTGAATTCCTTGCGAAAAATGCTTTAAAATGAGTATAATATGTCAATAGGTCCTCACCGGAGCGTAAAATGACTATTCTGCCCTTGGATTCGTCACAGTGTCGAGACGCTACCATCCAAGCGTTGGGACGCTGCGCAAATTAGGAAAGGATCCTGGAGTTCGGGCGCGAAGCGAGAGCGTCGAGACGCTGTTGCCCTAGCGTCGACACTAGGGCAACCCGAGACTTTTTTCCTATTCTGCAGGGGACAGCGTCGCGACGCTGTTGGCCTAGCGTCGCGACGCTGCGACTGGGTATAAAGTGTATTTTGCAGATTTTTTGCGCTTATTGGCTTTTCCCCTTAGACCCGATTTCTCCATCTTCTTCCCTGTACTATTCTGAATTCCCTTGTAATTTTAGTGACTTTTATTATATTTTGGGATGGTTAATCAAGCCGAGGAGCTTAGTTGGAGCGTTTCGATGACCGGCTAAGTTTACGTCGTTACAATTGGGGACTTCTAATGTAAGTTTGGCATACTCTTGAGACCTTGTTTATGATTTTAGATGAATTATTGTTGGTTATGTCTTGAATTCCCATTCTCAAATTACAATTTCTTTGATAGAATAGTTTGACAAACTATTTGCTTGATTTAAAGTGATTGCTTTACTAAATTGGTTAGTGATAGATGTATTATGTGATTGTGTTGAAAATAGTGTTATCTCGATTAATATAATTGCATGATAGATTTAGGAATTTGAGCTTAGAATTGTATGAATTTAGGTTGTTCCTAGTTCATGCAAATTTACTCAACTATCCAATTCTCTTAGTGCGGTTAGGTTCATGTTTATGAATACTAATAAGATTCCAACTTTGATGTATTTGTCAAGTTGAAACAAAATATAGATCATAGTCATTGGTTCCATTGAATGTTGAGTAATCAATAATAATTCCTTAAATTTGAATGTCAATGATTGAGTTGCCAAACCCAAGTTAGAACAACCAATTGTGCGATACCGAGGTGAGATTAGCTAGCTCATTTTTACTTTTCCGCTATTTTACTTTATTGTTGTTTTACGTTTCTAATCAATCCATCTTTCAAAACCCCCTTTTTGTTACTAATTGAGAAATCTAATTAAATTAATTAATTACGTTGCTCCCTGTGATTGACCCCGGCCACTACTGCTACAAGTTAGCTTTAGAGGTTGAGGATTATAAATTTATTTGTCCTTAATACTTTTAATCACTTGATCACTGTTTAAATGAATTGTTACTAAGTGGAAAACTCGACAGAGAGAAGCTTAGACTAGAACTGAATGCATGACTAACGTTTATTTACCCGAGTGACACGAGATAGAATAAATAACGTTAGAGGTTGTATTGAAGGGTCGCAATGTCATGCTAAGTAGATAAAGAGGAAACCGAAAGAATATTTTTTATTAAAAGGCATGAGATAGGAGGAAACCGACAGGAGAGTCCTTGAAATTAGGCTTCTAGACTTATGAATAGAATGTTTAATTAATCCAAGTTAGCTAATTGATTAAGCTTTTAAAGGTCCAATTAACGAAATTATCACTCTAGAATTATCCCTCCAAATTGTTTCTCCATTTATCTTTTGCTTTCTAGATTAGCTTTTTGTTATTCTTTATCGGCATTAGATTTTGTTCTCTAAATAAAGCTAAGCAAGAGTATTCTCGGTAATTAAGTGAATCAATCCAATCCCTATGGAGACGATACTATATACTCAAAATAACTGTATTACTTGACGACTCGTACGCTTGCGGTAAAAACGTCACCAAGTTTTTGGCACCGTTGCCGGGGATTAGCTAATTTCATTCAATTAATATTGTGAAAAAATTGCTTGCCTTAATTTAGAGGTTTTATTTTTCTTTCTTTGTTTTTATATTTGTTGAGTCCTGGTCCATTGTTCTTGTTGTTTGCATCTGACTGAAAGTCTGATCATTGTTGATTAATTGTTTTAAATGGCATTTAATAGTTTTGGGTTGCCCTTTAGGGATCTGAGCCCGAAGAACCAACACCATCGTCCAATTATTCCTTTTCAAATTATCCCCCTTTAGAAGAAAAATCTCCTTTAGAGGCCTTCTTGATAGTTATATTGAGACTAATAGAGCCACTAGATTAGCTTTCGAAAAACTAGGATTATTGCAACCCCAAGAGGAGGAGATACGATCCACTTCCACAGCAGAAAATTCTTCTCTGGAGAGCAAACTCCAAAGTTTTATCGATGTAAGTAAAGCCAGTCAATTAGCTCTAGAGTCCATGGGGTTATTGCAGCCAAGAAGGGAGGAGAGTGAAGTGCAGTCAGCTTCCTTAGAGTCTTCCTTAGAGAGCTTGCTTGAAGATTTTATTGAGGAGTCGAGAGCCATGAGTTTCAAATTAGAAAAATATATGGAGAGACTTCAGACCCAAAAGGAAGAAAGGGAAGTAGGATCCATTTCCATAGGTTGTCTAGTGAGTCATGTGGCCAGTGATTCATTAGCGCCCATTCAGGAGCCTAATTCTTTCAATTATGCTGAGTATGAGCATATAGGGGTGAGTTGTATTGATAGTAGGGAAGAATTGGATAGTCTTAGCACCCACCAAGAACAAGATTGTGAGGATGAAAAAGAAAATGAGCCTGTAGTGTTTGAGGAAGTTTAGGAGATAGAGTTTAAGGTTGAAAGGCCTTTGTCTGTTTTATCCTCTCCATCCTCTCTTGATAATGAGTGTTCTTTTTCCTGTTCTCACGAGTTTGTGTCAGAGTCAGAGTCCCTTTATTTTGATCTTTCTCCTTTTATGCTTTTATTAAAAGAAAATACCAAAAATATTTCTACTTCTGGGGCCCATGAAAAGCTGGTAAACTTGCTAGCAATAGTCGGTTTCATCGATTCAAGGAAGAAGGGCCTGAAGAAATACGAGAATTTTTATGTGCCTTGAAAGCCCGCACGAGTTCGTCTAGCTAAGAGACGTTAAAAAAGTGCTTCTTGGGAAGCAACCCAAGTTTAATTTTCGTCAATTTTTTCCTTTGTTTTAGGGAATGTTGATCTTTTCGTTCCTGTTGGTTAATTTTTGTAGGAGCTCAAGACCACAATTTCTTCCAAAACAACCCCGATGATTGTGAAGGCTGACGTCCATGGTTTGTCTCGCACTCCAGGGCAGTATTGTTCTCCCTATAGCTCTTTAATTGTCCTTATGCATGCTTAATTAGTTTGAATAATAAATACATTGAGGACAATGAACGATTTAAGTTTGGGGGGGAGGCTTTGTTGTTTTGATCTGAGCTTATTGAAATTTTTTTACATGATGATTTTATTGCATCTGTTTTAATGAGGACAACCTATGATATGATCTAGATAATGATTTTTTTTCAATTTTTGTGAAATATGAATGCATGTTCAAGATTCATGTAAATTTAAATTTTTGCTTTGATTTCCTTGCACATGTTGAGCACTTAGCCTACTTATATGGTTTTGAATGCTTAGAACATAATTATATTATCTAGATGTTTGTTGTCACTCTGATAGGCTTAAGATCTGATTTGAAAGTTGAACTGCAAGAGAGTTTGTAATGTTTTGCATGGGAGAAATTGCATGATTATTAGCCTGCAAAGAAAAGAAAAGAAAAGAGAAAAAAAATGTGAAAAAAAAGAAGAGAAAAGAGAAATGAGAAATGAATAAAATAGCTTGTTGTGGTAAAAATGATCAAGGGGTAAAAAAAGCTACCTCTGCTGTGGTTAGTTAGACCGTCCAAGAATAAAATTCGGGATATGGGTCCCTGCAGTAGATGTGTGAAAGCTAGTGCCCTTGAATTAAAGAAAAAATAAATGCAAGTTTGGGGGAGGCATACCCAGTTGTTTTCAGACACCTCAGTAGGATATTGCTTTCTTGATTGTTGGGAAGCTAGATAATTAGTGCTTAGGGCCAGTGTAGGGGGAAGATGAACTGAGGATTTTATAAACATTTTCTAGGCTAGTAAGGACCTAATAATGAGGCTCGCACACACACACGCAATGAATGAAGAGTTTAGATTTAAATTTTGTGATGAATGAATGTGTTTTGATATTTCCTTAAATTGTTAGAATTCATTATTTAGATCATTGAGATTAGAGTCATGCATTTGCAATATTTGATTCATATTTGGTTTTAGCTTTCCTCGGAACTAGCAAAGGTTTAAGTTCGGGGGTGTGATAGCAGTAATCTTGTCTTAATAACCCTAATCCAATAAACTAAACATCCTAGGCTGTTAGCATGAGACTTGAACTAGTATGTGGGGACATACGGGGATCGCTATTCATGTTACAGCCTAAAGGGTCTATAGTATAGGGATAAGGTTGGGTACCTTATCCTAGTGACACTATGGATATGGCCCGCTTTGTATTATGATACAAACGTAATGATCCAACGCGTTCGTGTAGTGGACATGTGTTGGGCTCCTAGAGTGAATAAAAATAAGATGTAAAAAGACTATAGAACTCTGTGCAAATATACACAATCCGCAGCAAGTAATAAGTACTTATCGAATCCAATGTCTGAATTAGCTCTCACTTTATCTATTTTGTATAACTTTTCAATGGTTTCAAAGGTGGTTAAAATGATTGGTTTTTATAGAATGCTGAAGCAAAAGAAATGACAGAACAAAAAGTAAACAAATAGGCAGATAGATTAGAAACAGGCGCTGGTCAGGATTTAGTAATTGATTTAAAAGATGCTCTAGCAATATTATTGATCATGCAAAACTCTTGCAGTCTTATTAGCAGATTCCTCCCGGAACTCCGGATTTTTTAGAATGTGTTTCAACTCCAATGACGCACTACCGATCAAGCACTAGGCAACTGGCTATCCTTAACTCAGTCACTGGCGTTCACCAATACACAATGATCTAGTGTGATTAAATGCCACACACTTCCCAAATCATCCCTGAAACTAGGAAGTGATATTCATACCGGCTGGCCAAGCGGGCACAAAATGTAAATGAGCACAACAAATAATCAAGATGCATCAAATCAACATATATTGCATAGAAATTAAGCACGACAATTACATGTTCCTAACCAACACCTAAAATTACTTAGTTCATAGAGCACATGGCAACACACGTTACTATATGAGTAAGTGCATCCATAACTACAAAGTAATACAAGAAAATATTGATTCCCTTGATCAGCTTACAATTGATGGTCTTCTTGTAGGTCTCCAATCTCTCTCCTCTATTCGGCTCCCAAAGGTGGAAGTAAACTTTCCAAGAGTGGAATGTTCCTCCCAAGGATGGAATGAATTTGACTTGGGCGGCTATCTCCTTTTATAGAGTGATAGGAATCTTGAATTAGGTTGGCCTAGACACGTGGATGGCTCTCCTTGCTCCTTAAATCCGAGAATAGCTTAACTGAATTCTGTTCATTAAATTCGCTAACGAACTGTGACGTGGCAGTTTTGCTCCCAGCTTTGCTGCAGCACATAATTTGCTCCCTCAAGTCGCTCAGCAATATATTCTGCACAAAATAACTTTCAAAGCATCCATTCTTCCAAATGGGTTAAAACATATAATATCTATCTAAAAGCAACCCTATTTAGCACAAAAGACACCCAAATCAATATAGAAATAAGGTCTAAATAACTCCCTTTTGGAGAGTTATCAACATGTTAATGGGGGTATCCTGTGCAATGAGTTTGCACAAAACCGGTCTGCAAAATAGTTAACCACTAGCTGTAACACTGTTGACTAGTTAGGTTTCTATTTCACTAGGATGACCTAGGCAACTTGGTCTCAATCCTGAGTGGGTTATGGACTCCTGTTCACGAGGGGTTGTCCTTTTTTGTATGGGTGAGATTGACCTGTACGCGACTCAATAAGCCTACCATTTTGGGGACAAGACCGAGTGGGGAGCTGGGAACATAGTCACACAAGATATAATTCACTCCTTCCCGACTCTAGGGTAAGTAGAGGTGTGTTCCCTTAAGTGGTGTCTCCGGGTCTTGAACAAAGGGCCCTGGCTCTATGGCACGAGAGGGATTTCTGTTTGTAGGTTGGACCTCAAACAGGTTGTTCATTAGAGCAGCACTGGGACTTAAGGATGTAGAGGTAACCCAGGGGTAAAACGGTAATTTGACCTAGTTGGGGTTACGAACACACGTGAAGGACTGACTTGTTGTTATTGGTCGATATCCGTGGACACAGAAATATATCTGCAGTGAGAAGAGTGCAGTTGTGGTTCTATAGTGGAGTGAACCACAGTTAACGAACATTGATTAACTCTTTTAATGAGTTTAGCCAATTAATCTCATATCGTTGGAGCTTCTGATCTGTAGGTCCATTAGGTCCCATCGGTAGCTCACTTAGGGCGTTGAGGTAAATTTCTAAGGGAGAAGTAAATATTCGAAGGGCTTCAAATATTAAGTTTAAAATAGGAATTGGATTCATATTAAAACTATAGGTTAAAATTAATGCGCATTGGATGCACATTAATACTATAGGTTATATGAGAGAGATATAATTAAATATATGATATTTAATTATGGCATTAATTAATTATTGAATTAATTAATTGCTTATTTTAATTAAATTTAATTAAATTTGATTTAATTAAATTGTTTTAAAATTATACGTTATGTGGGATATTTATATAAATAATATTAAATTAATTGTTTTAATTATTTGATTAATTATTAATTTTATTTTTTATTTATTAATTAATCATATTATCAGTTTTCCTATCTGATAATAGTGGTCTTCCCACTAACTGCCCTACACAAGTTTGGAGGAGAGGATTAAGGAGGAGGTTACGCTACCTTCTTCTTGATTCCTTGATCATTCTGTCACACCCCCTCCCGGACCACCTGCTAGCATAGTCCGGAAGATGGCGTGAAGCCAACGAACATCGTCCTCCTCTAACGATACCCGTTGACCCTCTTGCTTCATTGAACCTGATAAACGTACTAAACCTAGATATAAAATATTCTACATGAAAAACAACACAGTGGAATCCCTGAAAACCATTTAACATACACGAGGTGCAGCCCTGACATAACTCGGTTTGGAAAATAACCTGACATAGATATCACAACCCAAAACATATTCAACTGGGGTTTATACAACCACGACCTCTAGAACT
Organism: Luffa aegyptiaca; assembly: GCA_017139565.1. NCBI lineage: Eukaryota > Viridiplantae > Streptophyta > Magnoliopsida > Cucurbitales > Cucurbitaceae > Luffa > Luffa aegyptiaca. The sequence goes on from CM029397.1 coordinate 10,665,223, forward strand.
TACACAAACCGTAAAGTATCCAGTCCTTACAAAACATTTACAATATATACAGACTCAATATATAACTCCACCCACGTACTGGAGCTTGTTCTGGAACTTTCAGAAGACGTCGGCAGTGTATCAGGCCCCGGGAGCTCGATCTCTACCTGAAAAGTGGGAAAACATTTTGAAAGAGTGAGCTTACGAAGCCCAGTGAGTAACTAAATTTACAACTGTAAATTCGGAAATTAGAACACGTGATAAAACTTTAAACGCATAAAGCTGCTCAACCAAGGCGTTAAACATAAACGTGCAACGATAAAAGCTTCCTTAAAACATCGCAGGTTCATCATCAAAAATCTAGCAAGGCATATCAAGTACATCAAACGTTTTAATTAACATGACCGATCTACGTTGTGTAGGGCACGCCCAGTACAACCAACGTTTACTAGTTCTACGATGTAGTGGGGTCCGCCCAGCACTCCCATCGTCTTTGTCGTAGTGGGGCCCGCCCAGCACTCACGACAGCATCGTTGTCACGGAGTACACTCAACGTCAACAACGGAATATAACCTGTGTGCACACGGTACCATATAGCCTCAGGCTCAATATCTCAGTCATGTAGTCAATAGAAATCTCAGAAAATCACATGAAAACATTAGAACATGTCTGCTTATCGTTATCTTTCGTAAAACTTAAGCTTACTCAACTTGCTCGTGGAAAAAAAAAAACCGAAAATCTTTAAATAATTCTTGCTAATACATGTTTGGCTTAAAAGGATGTGGTTTCAACTATTTTTCAGAAACTCAATAATCATGTGCTCATTTATAAACCTCATTAGAAAATCTAAGCTCATAACTTAAGCTTGAAACCATTCATAAAAACCGTGTATCATTCATAGAAAGCATGTAAAACATCTAAACATGTGCAACCGTTTGGAAACAATTTTCGAAATTCGTTTTGTCACTCACAGTCTTAGCTACTTTCCTGGTCTGTAGACTCGACCTATTTCCTCTTGGCCTGTCAAACAACCAAAACCGAGCATTAGAACCATAGATAGCCTTATTCTTCCATGCTCATGAATTCTAAACACTTGAATTAAAAATCACACTTCACATTCTACTTTTCCAGATTTTCCAGATTCTATACCCTAACTTCCAACACCCATAACTTCCTCAATACTTAACCGAAATTAATGTACTATACATAAAACTCTTCATTTTCGAACACTATACAACGTACCTGAAGAAATGAAAACGAGATTCCCAACCGATTGTTCCAGAAATGTACCGAACACAGCCAACACAGATTCGAGGTTCTCTGCTACCCTTTATCTTTCTCCTGAAATTAAACTTACTTCAAGTCATTTTTGGCTCACGAATTCTTCATGAAAGTTGTAGGAAATTGAATAAGCTTTCCAACCATACCAAATAGAGCTTCTGATTCAACTTGTACACCCCAAATGCTCGAAAAACCAGAGAAAACCAGAGATCCTCCTGCTTTGCTCGAAAATCTTGTGCTCTGTTTTCCATTCCAAAAACCATTTACTTCTCATCATATTTAGCTCAAGCTTCCTTCATAAAATTTGTTATAAAATGAACTACCTTTCAAGAAAATCAAACCTCACCTCTTAGTTCCTTCTGTGTAGCTCAAACCGAATGAAAACCAGAGGTTGACTGGTTGAACTCAACTTCTGCTATGGTTGCCTTTGCTTGAGTTATTTCCTATCTTCTTCAACGTCAAAACCACGAAAATCTTCTTCTTCTTCTTCCTTCACTCTCTCCCTCAAGTGCTCTGAAATTTTGGTTGGAAAATGTTGAGAAATGTGGCTGGAATGAGCTGAAGTAAAGCTTTGTCGGTGGTGGAATTTTTGCTGTCCATTCCCATTTCCTTTCTTTTCTTTTTCTTTTTTTTTTTTTTTTTTGTTTTCATTTCCCTTTGGCTGATTTGTTTCCTTTTTTTTTCTTCCATTTTCCTTTTCCTTTTCCTTTTCTTTTCTTTTCTTTCTTCTTTTAACTTAGTAAATCCCAACAACTTAAACCAACAATGAAACCACAATAACCACAAAACTAGCCATTGTCCTTCAACAATGAACAACAACTTTAATTCAACTTCCACAATAGATGACAAGAGAAAATGATCCTAGAGAAGTCTCGGGTTTACAACTTACCTCCCCCTTTTGAAATTTCGTCCTCGAAATTTAGAAGTCCTTAGGTGAAGAGTGTCGGGTAACTCCTCCTGATCTGGTCTTCTGACTCCCAAGTTGCCTCCTCTACTCCGTGATGTCTCCAAAGAACCTTCACGAGTGGGATCGTTTTGTTCCTCAAAACTTGCTCCTTTCTGTCGAGGATCTGAACTGCTTCCTCTTTATAACTCAAGTCTTCCTTTAGCTCAATCGGTTGCACTTGCAACACATGGGATGGATCTGGAATATATTTCCTCAACATGGACACATGAAAAACATCATGTATTCGAGCGAGTTCTGCTGGCAACTCAAGTCTATAGGCTGCTGGTCCAACTCGTTCTATTATCTGGTAAGGACCAATATATCTAGGACTCAGCTTACCTTTCCTTCCAAAGCGAAGAACACCTCTCCACGGAGATAACTTTAAGAAAACTTGATCTCCAACCTGGAACTCTAAGTCTCTTCGTCGCTTATCTGCATAGCTCTTCTGTCGATCCTGAGCTATTTTCAGGTTCTCTCTAATCAGCTTAATATTGTGTGACGTAACTTGCACCAACTCAGGACCAACTAGCTTTCGCTCTCCCACTTCGTTCCAGCACACAGGAGTTCTGCATGGTTTGCCATACAAAGCCTCAAATGGTGTCATGCCGATACTAGCTGGTAGCTGTTATTATAAGCGAACTCCATAAGTGATAAGTGGGTATCCCAACTTCCCTTAAACTGAAGGACACATGCTCTCAACATGTCCTCTAAGGTCTCGATGGTCCTTTCTGACTGACCATCTGTCTAGGGATGGAATGCTGTACTGAACTTCAACTTTGTTCCCATAGCTTTCTACACACTAGGCCAAAATTTAGAAGTGAACCTCGGATCCCTATCTGAAACTATGGACCCTGGCACTCCGTGCTGACTCACAATCCTGTCGATGTATAACTTAGCTAGCTGATCTAGTGTAGACGTCGCTTTAATCGGTATAAACCGTGTTGTCTTGGTGAGTCTGTCCACTATTACCCATATACCATCATGTCCACTAGAAGTACGAGGTAATCCAAACAGAAAATCCATGGTAATATGCTCCCACTTCCACTCCGGCACTGGCAGTGGATTAAGGAGTCCTCCTGGCCTCTGTCTCACCGGTTTAACCTGTTGGCAGATCAAACATCTGTCGACATATTCAGCTATCTCCCGCTTCATACCAGGCCACTAAATAAGTTTTCTTCAGATTTCTGTACATCTTGGTGCTTCCTGGATGCATAGCGTAAGCTGAACTGTGAGCTTCCTCTAGTATAGCACTCTTAAGCTCACTAATACCCGGAACACATAGTCTTCCCTGCTTAACTATGGCTCCGTCTGCTCTCAACTCAAATTCTGCCTCTGGGCCTTGCTTGGACTTTGCAAGTATTTTTTGTAAGTTACTATCCTCTGGCTGTCTTCTCACAATCTCTGCTACTAGAGAAGATCTAACCTGAAATTGAGCGAAAAGACTCCCTGAGCTTTTTGCAGTCATAACCGTCTTGAAACCTCTTAACTCACATAGCAAGCTTGCTCGAATACCACACAAGGCACTCTTCGGAAGTCTCGACTTCCTACTTAACGCATCTGCTACCACGTTAGCCTTACCTGGATGATATTCTATGGTACAGTCATAGTCTTTGATTAGTTCTAACCATCGCCTCTGCCTCAGATTCAGCTCTTTCTGATCAAAGATGTACTTCAAACTCTTATGATCTGTAAAAATGTGGCACTTCTCACCGAATAAATAATGTCTCCCGATCTTCAGTGCTAGAACAACCGCTGCTAGCTCAAGATCATGGGTAGGGTAATTACATTCACGCTTCTTCAACTGCCTTGAAGCATAAGCTATTACATTTCCTTGCTGCATAAGCACACAACCTAATCCTTGCCTCGAAGCGTCACAGTAGATCACATACTCCTTCCCTGTTACAGGAAGTGCCAGAATAGGCGATGTCACCAATCTCTTCGTCATCTCCTAGAAACTCTGTTCGCATTTATCCGACCATTCAAACTTAGCATTCTTCCTTGTCAAAGCTGTCAAGGGTAATGCTAATCGTGAGAAATCCTCAACAAAACGTCTGTAGTATCCGGCCAGGCCGGGCCTAGGAAACTACGTACCTCTATTGCACTAACTGGTCTCTCCCAGTTGACAACAGCTTCCACTTTCTGCAGATCAACACTAACTCCATCCGCTGAAACTACATGCCCTAAGAACACCACTTGATTCAACCAGAACTCACATTTGCTGAACTTAGCGTATAGTTGTTTATCACGTAGTGTCTGTAGAACAATCCTTAGATGTTCCTCATGGGCTTTCCTGTCAATTGAGTAAACTAGTATGTCATCGATGAACACTATCACAAACTGATCTAAATACTTATGGAAGATCCTGTTCATGAGGTCCATGAAAACTGCTGGCGCATTCGTTAAACTGAATGGCATCACTAAAAACTCATAGTGCCCATACCTCGTCCTGAATGCTGTCTTAGGAATATCTGATTCCCTAACCTTCAACTGGTGGTATCCTGACCTCAGATCAATCTTAGAGAACACTGCTGCTCCCCTTAACTGGTCAAACAAGTCATCGATGCGTGGTAGAGGATACTTGTTACGTATCGTGACCTTGTTTAACGGCCTGTAATCAATGCATAATCGCAGGGTACCATCTTTCTTCTTCACGAATAACACTGGGGCTCCCCAAGGTGATACACTAGGCCTGATGTATCCCTTGTCAACTAGTTCTTGCAACTGCACCTTCAGCTCCTTAAGCTCGCTCGGAGCCATTCTGTATGGTGCCCGTGAAATAGGTGTTGTTCCTGGTAACAATTCAATAGTGAACTCCACCTCTCTATCAGGTGGCAAACCCGATAGATCAGCTGGAAAAACATCATGAAATTCGTTCACCACAGGAACATCTTCTGGTTTCAGCTTTTCTTCTTGCACCTCTACTAGGTGTGCAAGAAACGCTGTGCAGCCCTTCCTCAACAACTTCTCAGCTTTCAGAGTTGAAATCAAACTCGTAGGAATAATCTTCCTCTCACCCCTGAAAACAACTTCAGTCAAATCTGGTTTCCTAAAAGTCACTTCCTTCCTATGGCAATCCATAAAAGCATAGTGAGTGCATAAGAAATCCATTCCCAAAATCACATCCAACGCCTACAACTCTAGGGGAAGAAGATCCACTAACATACAGAGACCTTCTACTACAACCTCACAATCACACAATACTTCATTAACTAATAAAACGTCACCAACTGGAGTGCATATGACTAACTCCTCAGATAAAGGCTCTGGCATCCTATTTAGCTTAGTTAAGAACATACTAGAAAAAAAGGAATGCGTAGCTCCTGGATCTAATAAAACACGTGCAGGTACATTACAAATCAAAATCGTACCAGTGATCACGTCTGGTGCATCCTCTGCTTCCTGTTGAGTCATGGCGTAGACTTTTCCCTACTGCCTAGGTCTCCCCACAACTCCCTTTTGCCTTACACCACTGGTGCCTTCTCCTACGCCTGCTAAGACTCTCGGCTGCTCCACTGTGTGGGACTCAACTCCTTGGTCCCTCTGAACCGCTGCCCTCAGCTGTGGACAATCCCTCTTGAGATGCCTTGATTGTCCACACTGGTAACACACACCAGCGCCAACCAAACACTGACCCCGATGATTCTTGCCACAACTTGCACATGGGGTTCTCCTGGATTCACTAGCAACAGACTCCTGACCCGTCCGTGGTCTTGCTACTGAACTTGCAGACTGACTGGGGGCTCTCTGACTCAACTCTGATAGGCACTACCCGAACTAATTTGCCTCGATGACTGGCCACCAGATCGACGCTTGAAGTCTTGACGACCTGAAACGTTCACTCCAGGTGTGAACCTCCACTGCTCACGACCTCGGAAACCACTAGCTGTTGAAGCCCCATGACTAGGCTCCAATGTCTCCTTTTCCTCTATAATACTCTGCTCCACACGTAAGGCAGTCTCTACTAGCTGGGAAAAATCCGTCCAGTTGGCAATTGCGGTAACTGGGGTACGTATCTCAAAACTCAACCTTCTCTCAAACCTGCGACACCTGTCACTCTCAGATGCCACAATCACATCGGCATACCGTGAAATCTCGATATACTTTCTCTCGTACTCGGCCACGGAAAGTGACCCTTGCTTCAGCCCCAGAAACTCATCTCTCTTAGCCTCACAATATGTGGTTGGATAGTACTTGTCCTCGAATATGCCTCTAAACGTCTGCCAGTCTAACGTATGTGCATCACTGCGCCTGGCTATAATGGTTTTCCACCATCCCTCCGCCTCCTTCTGCAAAAGGAATGTAGCTAATCTGACTTTTCGCTCCTCGGGACAACTCATCACATCGAAGCATTTCTCCAGCATATTTAACCAGACCTCGGCGTCAGCTGGATCTGTGGAACCCTCAAACACCGTGGCTCCTAATTTCTTCAACCGTTCAATCCCATACATCTTTTCCGAATCACTAGGCCCTGCTCTCTCTGGCCTACCAACCTCCTGTGCAGATCTAGCGAACTGCTCACTCCTTGCCTCATTCTGACCTCTCAGGGTACTGGATCCCCTTCCAGACTGACTCTCGGTAGGATCCTGCATCCCATCCTGATTCTGCCTGCGTCGTCTGCTGGTACGTGGTGGCATGACTCCTATAACATATCAACACATCAGACATGCTATAGATACTTAACTCAGATGCATGATACTAAACTTCTACCCACATTCTAGTCCTGACTGAACTCATTCTCAACAATACTTGTACCGTACTTTGCTAGTTCTATCTGAACTGACTCAACGTCTAACTATTTACTTCCTAGATTCTTCTAAGCACCAACTACCATGTCTCTTTTCCCATGGAGCTAACTGCTCTGATACCAAGTTGTCACACCCCCCCCCGGACCACCTGCTAGCTTAGTCCGGAAGATGGCGTGAAGCCAACAAACATCGTCCTCCTCTAACGATACCCGTTGACCCTCTTGCTTCATTGAACCTGATAAACGTACTAAACCTAGATATAAAATATTCTACATGAAACACAACACAGCGGAATCCCTGAAAACCATTTAACATACACGAGGTGCAGTCTTGACATAACTCGGTTTGGAAAATAACCTGACATAGATATCACAACCCAAAACATATTCAACTGGGGTTTATACAACCACGACCTCTAGAACTTACACAAACCGTAAAGTATCCAGTCCTTACAAAACATTTACAATATAGACAGACTCAATATACAACTCCACCCACGTACTGGAGCTTGTTCTGGAACTTTCAGCAGACGTTGGCAGTGTATCAGGCACCGGGAGCTCGATCTCTACTTGAAAAGTGGGAAAACATTTTGAAAGAGTGAGCTACGAAGCCCAGTGAGTGACTAAATTTAAAACTGTAAATTCGGAAATCAGAACACGTGATAAAACTTTAAACGCATAAAGCTGCTCAACCAAGGCGTTAAACATAAACGTGCAACGATAAAAGCTTCCTTAAAATATTGCAGGTTCATCATAAAAAATCTAGCAAGGCATATCAAGTACATCAAACGTTTTAACTAACATGACCGATTGATAAGACCAATTTATTACACACTTAGAATCTCCCAATTTGCTTATCTTTGTTGAATTCCTTGCAAAAAAATGCTTTAAAATGAGTATAATATGTCTATAGGTCCTCACCGGAGCTTTGGAAGCGATTCGGGGCTTAAACGAGCGAAACAGGAGCGTAAAATGACCAAACTGCCCCTGGAGCCGTCGCAGCGTCGAGACGCTGCCATTGGAGGGTCGGGACGCTGCTCAAATAAGGAAAATTCCATTGGCGCGCAGTTGAAGCGGTAGCGTCGCGACGCTCTCGCCATAGCGTCTCGACGCTATGTCAATCCGCAGATCTTTTCCATAGTTGAAGGCCTAGCGTCGCGACGCTGTGTCCTAGCGTCTCGACGCTAGGCAGTTTTCCAAAATTGTAATTTTCCAAATTTGGCTGGAATTTTTCCATGTTTGAAGACCCAATTCAACACCATTCTTCCACGAATTGAAGGCCAAGAATCCCTATAAATAGAGGCATTTGGTGTAGGCTTAGAATCATCCCTCAACACACAATTCACTACAACTTTGTAGTCCATCTCTCTCCCCCTTTCCACCATTCTTCTTAGTTTTTCTTGCTTTCCTTTATGTATCAAGCTTGTTCTTGCTCCATAAGAGGCTAGATTCTTCATTCATGTAACCGGGAAGTCAAGAGTAAGTTCATATTCTATTAATGAAATTTCTTGTTTGAATTATCAAAGCATGTTTATGTGATTTTAGTTCTTTTTCTATAAATTTAGTTTGTGGTAGGAAAGATTGACAACCTTGACCGCGCCCTCTCGAAATTTACTTGCTAATTCTTAGTAGCATATAGGTTAACGTTATGTCCATACGCATGCGTCTCTAGAACTAAATGATTTAATCAATTGTAATTGTGGTTTGTTGCCCGTTGCATGTGAATTAATTCGGCTAGATCCCAATGCGGTTTAGATTAGTTAATTGGATAATTAATTAGTTTAAATTAGAATCAAACTTAGTGTTTGCATGTTTGTGATAGTTGGATCATGATTCTCGGTTTGTTGCTGGAATACGCCGGGCTTAAACTTGTTTTGACTTACTAGTGAAATTGATGATTTAATTGAATTGAACTTACCATGACTATCCCGGTTGCATGACTTTTGAGGTATTGTTATTTCTTCTTTCTTTAATTCTCTTACTTTCCTTTTACAACATTTTCCATAATTAGTTTTCTTTCCTTGTTTACTTTCTTTTCCAAATATAAAAACCCCGCATTAGTCCAGTCATCACAATAAATCTAAGATAAACAAGTTATAATCGTGCTCCCTGTGTTCGACCCCGGCCACTACTGCTACAAGTTAGCTTTAGAGGTTGTGGATTATAAATTTATTTGATAAGAGACCTCGACAATCTCTTCCGTCACCGATCTACGTTGTGTAGGGCACGCCCATTACAACCAACGTTTACTAGTCCTACGATGTAGTGGGGCCCGCCCAGCACTCCCATCGTCTTTGTCGTAGTGGGGCCCGCCCAGCACTCACGACAGCATCGTTGTCACTGAGTACACTCAACGTCAACAACGGAACATAACCTGTGTGCACACTGTACCATATAGCCTCGGGCTCAATATCTCAGTCATGTAGTAAATAGAAATCTCAGAAAATCACATGAAAACATTAGAACATGCCTGCTTATCGTTATCTTTCGTAAAACTTAAGCTTACTCAGCTTGCTCGTGGAAAAAAAAACCGAAAATCTTTAAATAATTCTTGCTAATACATGTTTGGCTTAAAAGGATGTCGTTTCAACTATTTTTCAGAAACTCAATAATCACGTGCTCATTTATAAACCTCATTAGAAAATCTAAGCTCATAACTTAAGCTTGAAACCATTCATAAAAACCGTGTATCATTCATAGAAAGCATGTAAAACATCTAAACATGTGCAACCGTTTGGAAACAATTTTCGAAATTCGTTTTGTCACTCACAGTCTTAGATAGTTTCCTGGTCTGTAGACTCGACTTATTTCCTCTTGGCCTGTCAAACAACCAAAACCGAGCATTAGAACCATAGATAGTCTTATTCTTCCATGCTCATGAATTCTAAACACTTGAATTAAAAATCACACTTCACATTCTACTTTTCCAGATTTTCCAGATTCTATACCCTAACTTCCAACACCCATAACTTCCTCAATACTTAACCACAATTAATGTACTATACATCAAACTCTTCATTTTCGAACACTATACAACTTACCTGAAGAAATGAAAACGAGATTCCCAACCGAGATTTCCAGAAATGCATCGAACACAGACAACACAGATTCGAGGTTCTCTGCTACCCTTTATCTTTCTCCTAAAATTAAACCTACTTCAAGTCATTTTTTTCTCACGGATTCTTCATGAAAGTTGTAGGAAATTGAATAAGCTTTCCAACCATACCAAATAGAGCTTCCGATTCAACTTGTACACCCCAGAATGCTCGAAAAACCAGAGAAAACCAGAGATCCTCCTGCTTTGCTCGAAAATCTTGTGCTCTGTTTTCCATTTCAAAAACCATGAACTTCTCATCATATTTAGCTCAAGCTTCCTTCATGAAATTTGTTATGAAATGGACTAACGTTCAAGAAAATCAAACCTCACCTCTTAGTTCCTTCTGTGTAGCTCAAACCGAATCAAAAACCAGAGGTTGACAGGTTGAACTCAGCTTCTGCTATGGCTGCCTTTGCTTGAACTATTTCCTATCTTCTTCAACCTCAAAACCGCGAAAATCTTCTTCTTCTTCTTCCTTCACTCTCTCCCTCAAGTGCTCTGAAATTTTGGTTGGAAAATGTTGAGAAATGTGGCTGGAATGAGCTGAAGTAAAGCTTTGTCGGTGGTGGAATTTTTGCTGTCCATTCCCATTTCCTTTCTTTTCTTTTTCTTTTTTTTTTTTTTGTTTTCATTTCCCTTTGGCTGATTTGTTTCCTTTTTTTTTTTCTTCCATTTTCCTTTTCCTTTTCCTTTTCTTTTCTTTTCTTTCTTCTTTTAACTTAGTAAATCCCAACAACTTAAACCAACAATGAAACCACAATAACCACAAAACTAGCCATTGTCCTTCAACAATGAACAACAACTTTAATTCAACTTGCACAATAGATGACAAGAGAAAATGATCCTAGAGAAGTCTCGGGTTTACACATTCTCAGACTCTCTGACTCTCTTGATCTTTTTGCAATCACAGAGAAGAATTCTCTCAATCCCTTAGTGTTTCTTGCTCCCACAAGCAACCAACGCATAATCCTAGTGAGAATACCGGTGTATCCTTTTTGGTGGTGTTCGTGGTGAAATATCCAGCAAGAAGGTGTTTCTTTGGTTACTGTATTTTCTTTACTACGACAACGAAAAGGCGAAATCGGTCAAGGCTTCTTTCTATAGTAAGTTTCTTTTGAACCTTGATCATTAGGATCTCATCTAGATTAGATCTAAGTGTTTTTTATATGAAATCAACATGTTTCTATAGCCTTTTACAGTAGTTTTTATTTGATTTTACTGCTGTAATTTTGTTGCAAACTGTATTGGTATTTCGATTAAAATATAAACACAGTATAGGTTCTGTTGAATTTTCAGTTGCGTAGGGCTTTTATCCCTTCATGTTGAAGTTGTGGTTGAGTTCTGGATGCGAGATCTGACTCGCTTTGGTTGTGGTAGTTTGAAGTACCGGGAGTTTTGTGGATGCTTGTAGTTGGGCAGTTTTTATTATGGAAGTGTTTTATCTTGTTTACAGGTGACAAGAAAATTTGGGGTTTGCTATATGTATGTCGTTATGCTGCTGAATTTTTCGGTAGGGTTGCAATGGATAAAAAAGACTAAGTTTAGAATTATCCCTTGGATTATGATGTGCTTGATTGTCTGGTTGATTAGTATAGACCACAAGTTCTCCAAGCACGTTTTAATATGCCTTTTAGGGAACCATGTATGAATGAGAATAGATTTAGAATAGGGACCTTAATCATGTTCTAGGGCCTCAGGTAGACTTAAAGGATCCTTAAGTCTTATGTTAACTAGAGTGTTTTCCTTCCCCATCTCAAGGCTGATAGTTACCAGTTTTCAGGCACGTTATCGTGCGTTCTATCAGTTGACTGTTAGAGCCCAATTACAGGCACGTTATTGTGTGCTCTCTCAGTTCAGGACAATGTTGAGCCCATGTTCAAGCACGTTTTCATGCACCAGCTCCATCGAGTTTTCGATGTTCAGCTCATATTCAGGCACGTTTTCGTGCACCAGTCGCTCCATCGAGTTTTCGATGTTGAGCTTATGTTCGGACACGTTTTTCGTGCGCCAGATGGCACTCAGGCATGTTTTCATGCACCAGATTGCTCCACCGTATTTTCATGATTCAGGGGTGTTGTGTTGGGATAGGTGTATTTCTGCTAGAGGTTGCCAACTAGTCTATAGTATACTTGCCTTACCCTACTGACCCACACAACACTCTAGTTGGCACAGGTTGGGGATAGGTAATCACCCTAGACAGAACACTTCATGAACCCAGTTATGGCCTAGAGTTAGAAACTCGAATGATTGTTCCAGTTAGGTTCCTATGATGTTAAAACCCAAACTCAAGTTTCATGCTATTAGATTTCATGTTATTAGATCTCTTGTTATCAGTTTTAACCCTTAAGTGGGCTACTTACTGAGTATATTCTTATATACTCACTCATGCTACATGACTTTTCCTTTCAGGTGGTACTTGATGACATCGGACGAGTGACGAGGGCAGTGACTTGGCTAGGCTATGGGATGTAGTTGCAAATCATGTCCTTAGAAGTCTAGGACCGAGTTTCTGATAGCGAGCATAGCTAGCTAGTTTTTCCTAATTAATTTAGCTAGTCTTTTATATTTAAAATGGCCAAAATTATGCATTTTTTGTGTTTTATTTGTAGGAAATAAGTATTGAAGTTAATCGAGTGTTCGGAACGTGAAAAGAGGCTAAAGAAACAAAGGAAATCGAAGTTGGAAGCACAATTTAGGCCTTGCCGAGGACCAGCGTCGAGACCCTTGCTATAGGGCGTCTCGACGCTACTACATTCCTTTTCCAAGTTGGGCGGCAGCAGACACAGCGTCGAGACACTGTGTCAATAGCGTCTCGACGCTATCGAGGAATTCCAAAACAGAACCTGCGATAAGAGGACAGCGTCGCAACGCTATGACGATTTTTCAGCCTATAAATATTTTGCGATTAGGTCAGATTGAGGGACTTCTTTTGATGCATTTGTGGCCGAAAAATCAGAGAATAAGTTGCTGTGGAGGATGAACCAAGTGGAGGGAAGCGGGATTCAAGGGTTTGTTCGTGGAGATCGTGACAGGGACGTGCGGTCTCGGCCTACTTAGCGTTTATTCGTCTTTTCCCTTTACTTCAGTAGTTTTAATGGTTGTTTTAGACTTTTGCTATATCGTAACGCTTTGTATGAGTAGCTAAGTTTTGAATCTTAGGGATTGATGTAGCCGTTGGGCAATTTATGGATTGATTTTATGGATTTTTGCTATTGATTACATTTATGCATAATGTGTGTTTAATTCTTTCAATTTACCGGCCATGAATTGAATGTTGTTTATGTTTAAATCTAACTCGGGAAAGGGGATTTAGCTTAGAAATCGTTATGCATAACTAGGATTAATTTTGAGATCGGGAGATAATAGATAATTCTAGAAATCGGTAAAAAGGACTAACCTTAATGCCTTGCATGTTAAATGAATTTAGATAGGGATATCGGGTTCATTGCATGTGAGATGATTATGTATGTTCGGGAGAGATATGTATGGTTGTTGTTTCCTTGATTTATGAATCATAGCATGTTGATAATCCATTAATTAATCCATAATCCCAATTGGTGAAATCAACTCCCTAAGACCTTTGCCATCAATTGATTGTCACACTTTTTAGTCTTTTTGTTGATTTTCATTCTTAATTTCACTAAAGTTTGTTCCCTAAATAAAATTGGATTAGAGTATTTGCGGTAATTAGATTGATTAGAAACCCAATCCAGAGGACGACATTCAAATTTAATTTCACTATATTATAACTTGGCCCGTACACTTGTGGTAAGCAATTTGCGCATCAGTTTCCTAATTTCATGTTTTTAGATTTTTTTAATGTTCAATTTTATGAAATTATCTATCATCCTTTTTGAATGATTGTTTAGTGTAAAATGACTTATGCTTTTGGGCCCAGCTTATTAAACAAAAGATTTTTTTATTTTTTTTTATTTATGGTCTCTTCCGCTTTAAAGTTTCAAAAGTTTTACGTTTTCATGTTCGTTTGTGGTAGTGACCCTCAGTATGTTTTTAATTTCTTTTTAGTCGGGTCGTTACATAAACACTGATAGACTTTGAATAATCAGAGTCTATCAGTGATAGACACGGATAGAATCTGACGACATCTTTTTGGTCTTGTACAATTAATTTTGCTATATATGCAATTAATTTGCAATTGTGCTACATTTGCTATTAATTTGGTCCAATTTGCCATCTATGCAACTGCCCCAAAAAAGAGTTAGAAGTAGAAGAGCAAGAGAACTAGAGGGGTTCAACTGTTATGTTATGACGAAAACAGTAACAACGTAACAAGAACGAAAGGGCGAAGAGAAACAACACACAGATATACGTGGTTCACTAACAGTGTGTTAGCTACGTCCACGGGCAGAGGGAGAGAACGATCTTATTATGTGAGGAGTATTCAGAATACAGAGAGATTAGGGCAAAGAATAGGTTAAGAGGGTTTATATATGGCACCACTCTTAACCCTAACATAATAGGCCCAAAATAAAAGCCCAAAACGGAAATATCACATCTAATCCCTATACATAATTTAGCTTAGGGGGCGTTGCCCCCGAACCCCCACCGGGCGCTTCGCCCCTGGACCCCGACTCGCTGACCGGGCAGCGAGACCCCCGTACTGGGTCGTTCGGAGCGCTTCATATCAGATTCAAGGCATATCAACAAATCTCCACCTTGACTTGAACTCTCTCACACATAACAGATGAACCAGATGTACCCAAAGAAAAGTACCAGATGCAACTTAAAAAAAGTCACCAGATTCTCCCTCTGCTTCATAAGGTCCCCTAGGGACCACTTAGCAATTCAGAACATTTAGCAAGTCCAAACAATGTTGGAACTTGCCACTTGGGACTGCCTTGGTGAAAATATCAGCGGGGTTATCAGCTGTCCCAACTTTCATCACCTTAATCCTCTTCTCATCTCTCAGGAAATGATATCTAACATCTATATGTTTAGTCCTCTCATGATGAACTTGATCCTTGGCTAAGCATATTGCACTCAAACTATCACAATATACAACAGCCTGATCATGATGAAGACCAAGGTCACCAACTAGTCCTTTCAACCATATTGCTTCTTTAGCAGCTTCTGTTAGTGCCATATACTCAGCCTCAGTAGTAGACAAAGTAACTGTAGGCTGTAGGGTTGCCTTCCAACTAACAACAGAACCACCAAGGGTAAACACATAACCAGTCATGGACCTTCTACTGTCAACATCCCCAGCATAGTCAGAATCAGAATAACCAGTCACTAAACATTCTGTATCACTTCCATAAACGAGACCTATATCAGATGTACCTCTAAGGTAACGAAAAATCCTCTTCACAGCTTGCCAATGTTCCTTTCTAGGTTGCCCCATGAACCTACTGACAACACTCACAGCATGTGCAAGATCAGGCCTAGTGCATACCATAGCATACATCAAACTTCCTACTGCACTAGCATATGGGACTCGAGCCATGTATTCCTTCTCAGCTTCAGATTGTGATGCAAGTACAGAAGACAAACGAACACTTGCAGCACTAGGAGTATCTATAGGCTTAGCTGAAGACATCCCAAACTTGGACAATATCTTCTGAATATATCCTTTCTGTGACAAGAAAAGCTTATTTTTATCTCTTTCCCTATAAATCTCCATACCCAAAATTTTCTGAGCAGCACCCAAATCTTTCATCTCAAATTCAGCACTGAGAAGGTCTTTCAACTTCATAATATCAGACTTGGACTTAGCAGCTATCAACATGTCATCTACATACAGAACCAGATAAATCTTCAATCCATCACCAAGCTCGTTGTGATACACACAACAATCATACGGACTTCTGTTGTAGCCTAACTCAATCATATAACTGTCAAACCTCTTATACCACTGTCGTGGAGACTGCTTGAGCCCATATAAAGACTTCTTCAACTTGCAAACATAGTCTTCCTTACCAGGACATTGAAACCCCTCTGGTTGGGTCATATAAATCTCCTCTTCCAACTCTCCATGTAAGAAAGCTGTCTTCACATCTAGTTGCTCAAGTTCTAAATTCTGATGTGCAACCATGGCTAGAAGCACCCTGATGGAAGTATGTCTGACCACTGGTGAAAATATTTCATTGTAGTCAACTCCTTCTCTCTGTGTAAACCCTCTTGCAACAACTCGAGCTTTAAACTTAATACCCTCTGTAGGTGAGATTCCTTCCTTTTTCTTAAAGACCCATTTGCAAGTAACAATCTTTCTTTCCTTAGGTCGTCTGACTAGCTCCCAAGTCTGATTTTTGTCAAGTGACTCAATCTCATCTCCCATTGCAGCAAGCCATTGAGCAGACTCACTACTCGAAACAGCTTCTCTATAGGTGGACGGCTCATGGGGATCCACCTCTTCAGCAACCTGTAGTGCATAAGCAATCATATCCTCAAAACCATACCTCTGTGGGGGTCGAATGCCAACTCTCCTAGCTCTATCAAGAGCTATACTTGGCTGACGTGCTGTTTCTGAACTAGAAGACTCTGGCTCATCTATTCTTGTACCTGTATCAACAACTGGCACATCAGTTTCTATAGCAGTTTCTATAGCAGCATGTTGATCTTCTCCACCTTGGTGCTGTAATTCATCCTGACCAGAGGTGAATTGCAGCTCCACCTGTTTATCAACATCACTACTTTCTTCTGCAACAACGGGCTTCACAACAGAGTTAAACATAGAATTTTCATCAAACACAACATTTCTACTGAGTATAACTCTATTTTCAGAAGGTGACCATATCCTATAACCTTTGACCCCATCACCAAATCCCACAAATATACCTCTTTTAGCTCTAGGTTCTAATTTACCCTCATTTACATGATAATAAACTGAACAACCAAAAACTCTCAGCAAAGAGTAATCTGCAGGCTTACCAGACCACACCTCATAAGGTGTTTTGCAATCAATACCTGTATGAGGTCCTCGGTTAATCAAATAACACGCTGTGCTTACTGCTTCTGCCCAAAATCTTCTAGGTAACCCAGCATTAGAAAGCATACATCTTGCTCTCTCAAGAAGTGTCTGATTCATTCGTTCTGCCACCCCGTTTTGCTGTGGTGTATCTCTAACGGTGCGATGACGGGCAATCCCCTCATTCTTGCAAAACTCATTGAACTCAGACCCACAGAATTCCAGACCATTATCAGTTCGTAGCCTTTTGATCTTCTTCCCAGTTTGATTTTCTACTAAGGTCTTCCACTGCTTGAAATTCTTGAAGGCTTCACTTTTGTGCTTCATCATAAAAACCCAAGTCATTCTTGAGTAGTCATCAATGATAGACAGAAAATATCTACTACCTCCAATAGATTCAACTTGAGAAGGACCCCAACAATCAGAGTGAACATAATCAAGTGTTCCCTTCGTACTGTGAACACCCTTTGGAAACTTACTGCGATGAAGCTTTCCAAACACACAATGCTCACAAAATCCCAGATCCTGCACCTTGTGTCCACAAAGAAGATCTCTCTTTGACAAAATTTGCATCCCTCTTTCACTCATATGACCAAGTCTCATATGCCACAGCTTAGTCATATCATCTCTGCGAACTGTAGAGGATGCAACAGCAGCAAAACCAGTCAGCGTAGAACCTGCCAGATAATACAGAGTTCCACGCTTGACACCTTTCAGAACCACCTTGGAACCCTTACAGACATGAGTAACTCCACCTTCACCTCTGAAACTGAAACCCTTACTGTCTAAAACACTCAAAGATATCAGACTCTTGGTCATTAGTGGAACATGTCTAACCTCATCCAAAGTGCAGAAAAAACCATCATGTGTCCGTATCCTGACTGAGCCTATCCCGACTACCTTACAGACAGCGTTGTTAGCCATAGTGACATTACCACCATCTACCTGCTGATAAGTCGAAAACCACTCTCTATTTGGACACATATGATACGACGCCCCAGAATCAAGAACCCACAGATCTTTAAGACACGGTTCTTCATTTACAGCTAGGGCTAAGTCATCATCTGAATCAGTATTAGCTTCTGCCACAGCAGCAGAACCTTCCTTCTTTTTATACATATTACCCTTCCTTTTACAGTCATATTTCCAATGCCCCTTTTCTTTACAGTAATTACAGATGTCATTCGCTCTAGGATTAGCTTCATTAGGCTTCGAATTCTTACCATTGGACTTCTTTCTACCAGATTTCCTATGTCCCTTACTACTCGAAGCAACCAACCCAGATGCCTGATTTTCTGTAACCGAACTTGCTACTTTATGACGGACTTCTCTAGTCAGAAGGGCAGTTTTTACTTCTTCTAGAGACAATTTATCTTTACCACTAATAAAAGAATCTACAAAATTCTCATACGACAACGGCAAAGATACTAACAGAATCAAAGCAGCATCCTCATCATCTACCTTAACCTCAAGATTACGTAGATCTAACAGAATAGAGTTCAACTGGTCTATGTGATCTCTAAGGGGCGTACCTTCCTGCATTCGCAAACTGAACAGACGTTGCTTCAAGAGCAACTTCTTAGTCAAAGACTTCGTCATGTAGAGGCTCTCGAGCTTAGACCAGAGCCCGGCGGCAGTATCCACATTCGCGACCTCGATGATGACGTCATCGGCCAGACATAACATAATCGTGGAATGGGCCTTCTCCTCCAAGGTTTTCCATTCTTCTTCATCAGCGTCCGCCTTCTTCGTACCAGACAGCGGCGCCCATAATCCCTGCTGCTTTAGCAGAGATCGCATCTTGATCTGCCACAGACCAAAACTGTTCCTCCCGGTGAATTTGTCGATCTTCACGTTCATAGCTGACATCCTTGTACGCTTGAAAAACTGTTGCGGAAAAACACGAAACCGAGGCTCTGATACCACTTGTTATGACGAAAACAGTAACAACGTAACAAGAACGAAAGGGCGAAGAGAAACAACACACAGATATACGTGGTTCACTAACAGTGTGTTAGCTACGTCCACGGGCAGAGGGAGAGAACGATCTTATTATGTGAGGAGTATTCAGAATACAGAGAGATTAGGGCAAAGAATAGGTTAAGAGGGTTTATATATGGCACCACTCTTAACCCTAACATAATAGGCCCAAAATAAAAGCCCAAAACGGAAATATCACATCTAATCCCTATACATAATTTAGCTTAGGGGGCGTTGCCCCCGAACCCCCACCGGGCGCTTCGCCCCTGGACCCCGACTCGCTGACCGGGCAGCGAGACCCCCGTACTGGGTCGTTCGGAGCGCTTCATATCAGATTCAAGGCATATCAACATGTTATTTGGTACAACTTTTTATTATAGATTTTGAAGTGATTGGTTTGACTTTAAGGATAGTGAATTGCTTACCTGCTGAAGGGGGAGGTAATGTAATAGGAAAAAGAAAATAAATGACATTGCGCCCACTACAACTAATGCTTGAATCTATTTTATGTTTGTATATATAAATGAACAACACAATTTTGTTGATAGAAAAACACACAAAGCATTTAAGGTTAGAGCTAGAATCTGTAATATCACCGCATGGTAATGATCATTGTTAACATACACAAGAAATAATGACTTACAAAGGCCCTCCTTTTAAATTATCAAAGTATCCATCCTCGTAAAGCTTTTCTACTCTAACTCCTTGGTTTAGTTTGTATGAATTGTTCTCTTCAGAGGCAATGAATATAACAGCAACAGATGACTTCAACTTTTAGCTTAGTTTCCCACATCCTTCCTTATAGTAGACATGTTTGATGAGCCAAAAACTCATGAGTTTTGGTCCAATCACAATTAATTTGAAGGGTATACTATTATTTTTTAGGAGAACTAGAAAAGCATTTGTTCCTACAACTGTGTAGGAAACTTCTTTTACAAACATGTTCAACTTTTAATATGCTTTCCTGAGTTAACAAATGGTGTTACCTAATCTAACAATGGTCCACTTCTTGTTTTAGATTTAAAGACAAATATCTCCTTATTCTTAGTCCTGCTCCCAAAATAAGCTCCAATCTTCTCCATATTCTTGATTCTACTCCAAGACAAAAGCTCCAAAACTTCTGGGATAATAAGGTTCACCAATTTAATTTGAAGCCTACTTTAGAATCTTTCAAAGAGCTATATAAATGTGAATTTATCAAGCCACTAGGTAAACACATTTCAAGGATAGAGAGTAAATGTAAATCAAATAGCTTTCGCCCCGTTTGATAACTATTTCGTTTTTGGTTTTTGAAAATTGTGCTTGTTTTCTTTCAATCTTCTTACAATGGTTTAACCATTTTTGTTAAGGAGACATTTGAGTTCCTAGCCAAATTCCAAAAACAAAAACAAGTTTTTGAAAACTTTTTTTTTTTGTTTTCAAAATTTGACTTGGTTTTTTAAAACATGGAAAAGGAGGTAGATAATAAAGAAAGAAACTTGTAGGTAAAAAGAGTGTTTATAAGCTTAATTTTCAGAAACCCAAAACCAAAAACGAAATGGTTATCAAACGGGGCCTTAACATTCTGAGGTTTTACTTCAAAAGTCTTCCCAATTAAGAAAAATAGAATCAATAAAGTGATTGATCCTCTTTGATTATCAACGTACTGCAACACTATCATTCTACACAATGCCAAGGCTCATGTAAGAACATCACTCAATTTCTTACACCATTAACGAGTGCAGAATATTCCTCTACCTAAAAACACCAAAATCTGAAATCATATATGTTTATTGCAATATACCTTCACTGCTACCCTTAGAAACTTCTATACTTCGTATGTGCTAGGCTCAAAGTTGGTTACTGCTTCCCGCCCATTGCATTTGATTGATGGCTTGTCATAAGCCCTAATTTAGAAGCTTTTAGAAGAGGGAGAATGAAGGTCTCAAGAAAGAGTACCACATATCTGAAAGCTTTCAATTTGTCTCCTGTCTTGCACCGTGAGAGATCGTGAGTTTGAGGGAGAGATGATTGTGAAAGAGTGGGAAACTAATCATTCTCCACTGCAAACCTGATAAGACCAATTTATTACACACTTAGAATCTCCCAATTTGCTTATCTAAGTTGAATTCCTTGCGAAAAATGCTTTAAAATGAGTATAATATGTCTATAGGTCCTCACCGGAGCTTTGGAAGCGATTCAGGGCTTAAACGAGCGAAACTGGAGCGTAAAATGACCAAACTGCCCCTGGAGCCGTCGGAGGGTCGGGACGCTGCTCAAATAAGGAAAATTCCGTTGGCGCACGGTTGAAGCGGTAGCGTCGCGACGCTTTCGCCATAGCGTCTCGACGCTATGTCAATCCGCAGATCTTTTCCATAGTTGAAGGCCTAGCGTCGCGACGCTGTGTCCTAGCGTCTCGACGCTAGGCAGTTTTCCAGAATTGAAATTTTCCAAATTTGGCTGAAATTTTCCATGTTTGAAGACCCAATTCAGCACCATTCTACCACAAATTGAAGGCTAAGAATCCCTATAAATAGAGGCCTTTGGTGTAGGTTTAGAATCATCCCTCAATACACAATTCACTACAACATTGTAGTCCATCTCTCTCCCCCTTTCCACCATTCTTCTTAGTTTTTCTTGCTTTCCTTTATGTATCAAGCTTGTTCTTGCTCCATAAGAGGCTAGATTCTTTATTCATGTAACCGGGAAGTCAAGAGTAAGTTCATATTCTATTAATGAAATTTCTTGTTTGAATTATCAAAGCATGTTTATGTGATTTTAGTTCTTTTTCTATAAATTTAGTTTGTGGTAGGAAAGATTGACAACCTTGACCACGCCCTCTCTAAATGTACTTGCTAATTCTTAGTAGCATATAGGTTAACGTTATGTCCATACGCATGCGTCCCTAGAACTAAATGATTTAATCAATTGTAATTGTGGTTTGTTGCCCGTTGCATGTGAATTAATTCGGCTAGATCCCAATGCGGTTTAGATTAGTTAATTGGATAATTAATTAGTTTAAATTAGAATCAAACTTATCGTTTGCATGTTTGTGATAGTGGATCATGATTCTCGGTTTGTTGCCGGAATACGCCAGGCTTAAACTTGTTTTGACTTATTACTGAAATTGATGATTTAATTGAATTGAATTTACCATGACTATCCCGGTTGCATGACTTTTGAGGTATTGTTATTTCTTCTTTCTTTAATTCTCTTACTTTCCTTTTACAACATTTTCCATAATTAGTTTTCTTTCCTTGTTTACTTTCTTTTCCAAATATAAAAACCCCCCATTAGTTCGGTCATCACAATAAATCTAAGATAAACAAGTTATAATCGTGCTCCCTGTGTTCGACCCCGACCACTACTGCTACAAGTTAGCTTTAGGAATCATGGATTATAAATTTATTTGACAAGAGACCGCGACAATCTCTTCCGTCAAAACCCATGATGGAATGGAACCTCAGACAGTGGAGAACAGTGGCCACGAACAAAACCCACGAATGGCAGTCGAGCTGCGGGGAACTGCGCGACGAACTCACACTTGGCAAGTTGCGATATATTATAACAACGGCGAACACACAAACGGTGGAGGTCCACGGCGGAGGTGCTACACACAAAAGCGGAGCTGCAGCATTGATGAAAGTGAGAGAGAAGAGGATTCATGGAGAGAGAACTGAGGTGCATCGATGATACCGCTGCAATTGTTGAGTGAACAAGAGATAAAAAGGGAAGGTAAAGTAAAAAGGGGCTTTAATGGCAGTCTTTGACCGCCATTAAAAGAGCTTTACAATTCGATTATTATTTGTTTTTTATTTCCGAACTTTAATTTTTCCGTCATTGTTTCCACGCGCGTTATTTTTTCTGCCGTCATTATAGCCTTATTTTGTAGTAGTGGTCGTTACAAAAAATGGGGTGATAAGAAATGTTATTATTTTTTATTGAATAGAATATATAATTAGATTACATATATTTATTAAATATGATATAAAACAACCGTAAAAAATAATATATGTGTTTTATCTACTAAACTATGTTTCAAATTGACAACACAAATAATACATTTATACTTAACTCCGAAGTGGATATTCATATTATCATGGTATTCATATACTTGAGAAAATTAAACTATTGTATATGCCAGCTTGGAGGCATAACTCAAACATTACAATCTTGTCTCCATTTTTGACATATACAGTTAACTTTTGTTTCTGTTTTTAAATTTGTTTTCAGGTAAGAAGAACAAACAACCAGACAAAACCCATTGTAGTTATGCTTGTACGATAAAATCTTTTCCAATGGCAACTTCCCCATCTCCTCCATCGATTTCCTTTATAGTTGAAGAGAAAAAGGGAAAAAAAACCATTTCTCTAAATTTCATCTACATATTTAAATTACCCATTTCATCAAGGACGCAATAGTGGAAAGGAAAAAAAATGAAAATTGAAAAAGAAATGGCGAATTCGTATTCCAATTCCAATTCCAATCTTGTTTTCCTTTGTTGTCTTGTTTTCTCTAGTGTCGTTCTTTCAAATGCAAATTCTGCACCATCAAACGACGTCGCATCGAGCATTTGTCCAAAAACCAGAAACGTATCTTTATGCTGGAGTTTGTTGAAACCCATGGGCAGCATAGACGCTCGAAAGGTGGCCAATTACACCCTTAGCCTTGCCTATACAAGCGCCGGCGAATGTCTCGACCACGCGCGGAGGCTGGAGGCAACGGAGACGGCGAATCCAGAACTTAAAAAACGATATTCGCAGTGCTTAAAGGAGTTGGACTTTGTGGTGTGGGACATAGAATGAGCCAAAGAAGCGTTGGCTGATGGTGGCGATATTCTCCTCCTACAAGGCACTGTCGACACCAAGACTGCACTAACAATTGTCTAAAAACCTTCAAATATCCACCGCCGGAATCGTCGAACCTGCCAGAGATGGCCAAGAATCTGGGAGATATTTGGGACGTTGTTGTTTTGGTGTCAACTCTTATCATCGAAGATGATTACTAAACTCGTCTAAACAACAATGCTCACATTTTATTTGTAAGATTTGTAATTGACTTCTATCGTTGTGGACGAAAACTTTCTCTAATACATATGTTTCATTCCTAATATTTTGCTTTTTTTTCTTAAAATAAATGTCTTTTGTCTAAAAAGTTTTAATTTTGTCTATTATATTTCAATATTTTTAAATTATATGGAACCTAAGGATTGAGAATGTTTCAATTGAATAAAGATAAATTTATATAATATAATACTTAATGAATTGGTAAAAATTTATGAGAAGAATTAGATCATCTAAAAGAACAGCTCTTGAAGTTTCAACCCTTCTTAGATAACCTAATTTTTCCTGTTGAGGGTAGAATTTTGGCTACGCCTGACATTAAGCCCATTATGATTCTAAGTCTGAAATGGCTTAAGAGGTTAAAAGGAGCCTAAAACATTCGTTAAGCCCAGAGGTGTCAGCCACGGTTGGCCAAAGGCCAAAGGGCTGACCCCCATGAGCGTTGGCCATGACCATGACCCATGAGGCTGACCCCTAAGGTTGACCAAGCTTCACACAGTCTACCCCCCTCAAGGATCAACTGCGATTTGAGACTTACTCCTCAAAAGGGTGGGATGAACCACAACTATCGAAGGGTCAGGAGTTAAGATGTGGAAGGGTCCTACAGATAAGCTAAGGGTCAAGGACAACGACCGTTATGGCTGACCAAGTCCAACGACGGTTACAGATTTGTAACCATTGACTAAAGGGTTTCGAGAATCAAGGTGAAGGAGTGAAGAACACTCGAGCGGAAGCGATTACGGATCTTAGGCCTTGATTTTCATTAATTTCTCAAGAACAACCATGTTTAAATTTTGAGCAAAAACATAGGAATTCGAAACTAACCTTTGGAGCTTTAATCCGTGAGCTTCTTTGGTTGATTCTCAACACGAACGGCTCGTGGACTACCGCTAGAGTCTTCCCTGCTATTCTCCGGCCTTAGAATGGGCTTGTGGGAACTCGAGCATGATGAATTTGAGGGAGAAAGAAAGTATATGTTCATGTGTTTGTAGATGAGAGTATACGGTTTTTGAGAGAGAGATTTTAGCTTTCTTTTCTATGAAACAATACCAACACCAGTAGTCATTCAGCTTCTCAAACACCCATATATATGTAACATCAAGCATGCATTTTGAAGCTTTCTCATGAAGACACCAATGTGTGTTTTGTGGGATTTGGTGGGAAGCTCATAAGTTTTGCTTCTCGACAAATTTAAATGAAAAACCAAAATAGTTTCTCAAGTATTGAAAAATAAAATTGAAAATTATTTCAATAATCAATTTTAAATAAAACAAATTTTTCAATAACTAATTAAACACTTTAATTAATTAATTTAATATCTAATATTAAATTAATTCTTTCCACCAATCCCGATATCTCTCAAAACAAATGAATTTGAATCACTATTCAAATTTAAACAGAATATGTATCGAATACATTATTTTAATACTTAAATCCTATTTAAATATTTCAAACTCTCTCAAATTATAGTTTAATACACGATTAAACCGACAAGTTAAATTATATCGAATATAATTAATGATATCTTCCTAAATCGAATTTGAACGTTTTCAAATTCTTTCATCACTCTATTCTAAGGTTTAATCCGTATGAGCTAGCAGGGGGACCTAATGGACCTACAGATCCTAGGCTCCAACGATCCGAGATTTAACCGGTTCAACTCTTTCAACCTAGTTAATCAACATTCGTTAACTAACGGGACACTCCACTATAGCTCGTAGCTTAACTCCCCTCACTGTAGATATATTTTTGTCCACCCGATATAACCGTGATAAGTAAGTCAATCCTTCACAGGTTGTTCGTAACTAGAGCTAGGTCAAAAGTCCATTTTACCCGTATAGCACTTCTTGTTCCTTAACCCTCCACTAAGTCCCTACAAGGTCAACTGACTAAACTCATTAACCAAGTTAATCAACATTCTTTAACTGTGGGTCACTCCACTAAAGACCTACAACTCAATTCTTCTCACTGTAGAATATTTCTCTATCCACGGATATCGATCATACCGATAAGTCAATCCTTCACAAGTGTTCGTAACACCAGCTGGGGCAAATTACCATTTTACCTCTGGGTTACCTCTTGATCCTTAAGTACCACTGATCCCTCTAATGAACAAGTTGTTTAGGGTCCAACTTCTAAACAGGAGTTCCTCTCAGGCCATGAGAGGACGGTGCACCTTTGTTCAAGATCCGGAATAAGTCCTTAATGGAACACACATCTACTTACCCCAATAGGGGAAGGAGTGAATTCCATCTTGTACTGTTATGTTCCCAGCCCCCACTCGGTCTTGCCCCTAAAATGGTAGGCTTATTAAGTCGGCGAACTGGCCACTCTCACCCACACAAATCTAAGGACAATCCATCATGTAAAGGAGTTCATAACACACTCAAGATTAAGATTGAGTTACCTAGGTCATCCTATTGAAATAAAAACCTATCTAGTCAACAACGTTACATCTAGTGGTTACTATTTTGCGGTCCGGTCTTATGCAAACTCATTGCATAGGATACCCCCACTCGCATGTCTGCTACATGGATGCTTTGGATCAATGCATCTGTCTTGAATACAAAGTGGATCGTATCACACAGTGTCACCAGGAGAAGGTACCCAGCCTTATCCCTATACTATAGATCATTTAGGTGTTTACTTGAACATTGATCCCCGTATGTCCCCACATACTAGTCCAAGTTTCATTTAAACAACCTTGGATCTTAGTTTATTGGATTTAGGGTTAATTAATGCAAAATACGATTATTAAACAAAAAATTACTAAGGGGTTGTGTGGGGCGCTGAATTGGTTATAATATCTGGTGGTTATAATAATCTATGGATTATAATAGTCTGGGGGTTATAATAATCTGTGTTTCGGGTGCAGATTATTATAGTCTGGGATAAAATAATCTGTATTTCGGGTGCATATTATTTTAGTCTGGGATAAAATAATCTGTGTTTGGGATGCTTTTAGTCTGGGATAAAATAATATGTGTTTGGAGTGATGATCTGTTTTAACATGGGGTTCTGAATCAAAGGTTCAAACTGACTGTTTTCTTTTTCTAGTTTTTTTGTTTTTTATGATATACGATTCACTTTGATTTAGGGTTATGTTTTTTTTTTCAAAAAAGTTTAGGATTTGGTATAGAAAAATCATATTAGTTAACTTTTAATATTGCCAAAATAAAAACTGTAAATGTTTAGTTCAAAAATCATATTATTTTTTTATTTTTTTATTTTTTTTTAATCAATAAAATCATTTGAAATAAACTTGAGTGTGGTAAATACAATTTCGTTTGAATGTTCTTTTTTTGGGAAAAATACACTTTTGGTCCCTAAGGTTTGGGTTAAGTTACACTTTGGTCCCTAAGTTTTCAAACTCAACAAAAATACCCCTGAGGTTTGAGATAAGGGGCAATTTGGTCTCTGCCGTCCATTTTGCCGTTAAATACTAACGAACGATGACGTGGCACTATTATTTTAATTAAAAAATTAATTTTAAATTTTTTTAAATAAAAATATATTTAAAAAATAAAAAATTTATTATTTTATTACTTTTTTAATTCTTTCTCTCTATCTTTCTTCTCTTTCTTCTTTCTCAACTCCATCTCCTTCTTTCTCTTCTCCATCTTTCTTCCCCATCACCTTCTTCTTCAACTCCGGTGGTCGGCCGCCGCCGCCGCCACCGGCTGCCGGATTTTTTTTTTCTTCTTTCTCCTTCTTCCCTTATTCTCTTCTTCTCCTTCCTTTTCTTTCTTCTGTTTTTTTTCTTAAATAGGGAGAGATTCGGGGAGGAGGAGTTCCTCCTCCCCGATCCGACGCCAGAGATGGAGGAGGAGGGAGGTCCCTCCTCCATCTCCGACACCGCCCCCTTCGTTTCAGTTTTTTTTAACAGTGAAAAAAGGGAGGAAGAAGGAAAAGAAAAGAAGGGGAAGGAGATTAAAAAAAAAAACCAGTCACCGACGGCCGGCGGAGATATGTAGAAGAAGATGGAAAAGAAAGAAGATGGAGAAGAAGAATAAGAGAGGGAAGGAGAAAGAATTTTAAAAAAATAATAAAATAATAATATTTTGGGAAAAATACACTTTTGGTCCCTGAGGTTTGGGTTAAGTGACACTTTGGTCCCTGAGTTTTCAAACTCAACAAAAATACCCCTGAGGTTTGAGATAAGGAGCACTTTGGTCCCTGCCGTCAACTTTTCTGTTAAATTTTAACGGTTGCTGACGTGGCACTATTATTTTAATTTAAAAAATTACTTTTTAATTTTTAAAAATAAAAATATATTAAATAATCAAAATATTATTATTTTATTATTATTTTTATATTTTACTTCTTCTTCTTCCTCTTCCCTACACCAACACCAACCAGCCAGTCACTTGTCGCCGGCGCCGGCATCTGGCCGTCGGCAACCGCCGCTCGCCGGCGAATAGCCGTCGGCAACCTTTTTTTTTTTTTTTCATCTTCTTCAATCTTCTCCTTTCTCCCTCTCTTCTTCGCGTGCACCGTCAGACCCCCTCTTGTTCGCCGTTTCTTTTCGCACGCGAATCCGCCGCGGCCCACTTGCAACGCTCGCAAATTCGAGGTCCAACGGGGGAAAATGAAGGGGACAAACCCACGCGAGCATCCCAGCTGAATCGTTCCAGATCTACGCGAACTGGCATCCACGCGAACAGATCTGGTCTGGAATCGTTCAGATCTAGAACTTCAGCTCGCCGGAAACACCACAAACACGCCGGAAACTTCAGATTTGGAACTTCAGTCGTTCCAGCAAGAGGGTTTGCTCGCGGGCGGCGACAGATTCGCGTGCGAGAAGAAACGGCGAACGAAAGGGAGGGAGGGACCTCCCTCCTTCGAACCTCGCCGGAAAATCGTTGCCACACCTATCTCTATTGCAGTCGATCGCGAATCCGAGGTCCAAAAAATCGTTGCAGTCGATTCAGCTCGCCGGAAAATCGTTGCCACACCTCCTTCGATTCTCGGCGTACGAAAGGGAGGGAGGTACCGTGAAGAAGAAGAAGAAAAGATGAAGAAAGGAAATAAAAGAAAAAAAAAGTTGTCGGCGGCGGCTGGCCGGCGATGAGAAGTGGTTGCCGGCCGCCAGCCGCCGGCGACCATCTGAAGAAAAAGGGAAGAAGAAAAGTCGAAGAAGAAAGAAGAATGAGAAGGGGGAAAAAGAATAAAAATAAATAATAAAATAATAATATTTTTATTATTTTAATATATTTTTATTTAAAAAAAATTAAAAATTAATTTTTTTAATTAAAATAATCGTGCCACGTCAGCAGTCCGTTAGATTTAACAGAAAAATGGATGGCAGGGACCAAATTGCTCCTTATCTCAAACCTCAGGGGTAATTTTGTTGAGTTTGAAAACTCAGGGACCAAAGTGTAACTTAACCCAAACCTCAGGGACTAAAAGTGTATTTTTCCCTAATATTTTTATTATTTTTATATATTTTTATTTACAAAATTTTAAAATTCATTTTTTTATTAAAATAATGGTGCCACGTCAGCAGTCCGTTAGGGTTTAACGGCAAATTGGACGGCAGGGACTAAATTGCTCCTTATCTCAAACCCTAGGGGTATTTTTGTTGAGTTTGAAAACTCAGGGACCAAAGTGTAACTTAACCCACACCTCAGGGACCAAAAATGTATTTTTCCCTTTTTTTTTTTAAGTTGGTTAACCTTCGATGTTGTCAACGACTTTTCCGGAAACCTTCGATGTCTTTTTTTTTCTTTATTTTCATTTTGAAGAATGAAATATGAAAAAAGGAAAAAAAATAGGTGGCTGGAAAAGTTGTCGGCGGCCGTCGGAAAAGTCGCCTGAAACTTCGCCGGCCGACAGTCGTCGTAAAAGTCAAGGAGTCGCATGGAAGAAGAGAGGAGAGAGTTACTATAGAAAATGGATAGAATAATCGGGTTGGTTGAATGATGGTTACTGTAGATAATGGATAAAATAATCGGGGGTAAAAATAACCCACCTCACCATTTATTTTTGTTGATGCCCCAAACACTGAATAGGTTATAATAAATGGGGTTATTATAACCTATTCAGTGCCCCCAAACACCCCTTAAATGACTCAAATAACACTTTATTGAGGTTGCTAATTTGTTTCATTTACTATCTACAAGTTTTAAGGCATAAAACCCAACAAAAAGGTTGTTGAAAATTTGATTGTTGACCTTGAAAATGCTCTTGAGGTGAAGGAAAACCAAGTTGGAATTGCCCCTGAGATGGAGGGTAGCCATTAGAATTCAGTCCTTGATACCATCTTTCAAATTGAAAATATAGCAGCGAAGAACCGTATACCAAAATTTGCCACATAACTTGCATTGTGGTCTCTTGTTATTATTGTTATTCCAAGAACATCTATTGGAACGATTATTTTGACCTGCTTGATTATTCATATTATTAGAATTCTCTTGATTCTTGTTCTTTCGATTGGGATCATTCATAGAAGATGAAGATTGTTGAGTCTTCCGTTGAGTGAGATTAACTGAAGGTAAGGAACCATCAGTATTAATCGTAGTATTTGAATGACGCTGAAGACGACTCTCTTGAGTAAGGCAACATTGAATATACACGCTGTAATGGAGGAAACTCATCAGTTCCAATAATGACTAAAATAGCCGAGTCATATTCAGGTCCCAAACCAACAAGGATGTGAAGAATATGATCATAATTGGAGATCGGTTTTCCAGCAGTAGTCAATGCATCACCTAAGAATCCTAGCAACCCGTTTAGAGGAGAAACGAGTAGCAAGATATTCCCATACCTCTTGAGAAATCTTGCAGCCAAGTAATTCAGCAACAATGGTAGTCGACTTCGAACCAAGAAACCATGGCGAGAGGCAGCACGGACAGCAGCGATCTAGGTTGTTTTCGACATTTTCAACACGTTTTGAGCAATGGGTCATCGAGTTCCTTCATTTTCCACTGATTTCGGCTTTGGGAAAGTGATTTTCAATAAGGTTCAAGGTTGATTTTGATGTTTATTCGAATACCCGTTGATGTTAGACCTTGATTTTAGGCACCCACTGAGATTGGAGCTTGGATCGATGAAATTAGGCCGAATTAGAACCCAGACAGCGATCATGGTCTTCGTTTGGGTAAGTTTCATCCTCCTTATATTATGTTGGGCCTAATAGCAATTATCGGAGTTGGATGTTTCTAATTTTAGAACCTTGCGTGTGAATTAGATTGTCTAGTTCGAGGTTGTGAGCGGTGATGCATTGAGCTATTTGTTATGCATAAATCAAGTATCTATTACGCTAAGGTAAGTAGCTATTTGGATTAAGTTCCCATGTTTTGGACCCATTTAAACTAGGAATTTAATATGCTAGCATGAATTGGATTCAAGCCTCGAGTTTTTGCTTTTGGATTTAAATAAGCATGTTGAGTTTCATTGTGAAGCATGATGGGTCTGAGTTGTCGAAGGTCGTGTTGGTCAAATAAATTTATAATCCACGGCACTATAACTATTTTGTAGAAATAGCGGTCAGGGTTGAACACAGGGAAGGGGACCTAGCAGATGCAGAATTTTGTGTTTATAAAACAGGGAGGATTTTGGAAAGCAGGACAAAGCAAAAATAAATGCTGAATGTAAAGGAGACAAAATAAGGCATGCATATGAGAATTAAGACAAAAATCAATATCATGAAAGGGATCGCTGGATTGAGATTTCTTATGCCTGACTGTTATTTCACTTGGCTTCCTAGTTTTCTCTAATAATTATTCTATGCCGATTTTTATTAGTCTGGTTGGCTTCTTTGTTACAAGGAGGACCCCCTTACATTAACCTGTGTTTAATTAACCTGTTAACCGTGAATTCTGCAATTAACAAGATTAATCAATTTTTATCTTTATCGACCGCCACCCCTCATACATAAAGTAGCAACCATCCGAGACCTCGCAATGGTCACTATAAATTATATCTAACTAATCTAAAATAAGCAATTTCACAATCACCTACTTAAACTAGCCGCTTTAGGATCGTGGGCCCGGAATTGTATTAACTAAATTTAAATGTGATTTAAATCTAATTCATACAACCTTTAACATGCATCCTAGGCCTATCAAGGGTCGTCTCACGTAGAGAGTGGCTTGCCTCAGCCTAGTGGCTATCTAAACATAGCTGGTAGAATACACAAGCGTAATCACATAGGGTCGTCAATCCTAATAGACTAGCCTCATGTATTGGTTTAAACGGGATAACATGCAAAACTTAATAGAAACGCAGCAAGAACAGTACTTAAAACACCAGAAAACTCAGCCAAATTCAATAGCAATCAAGGCATAATCCCAATCCAACGATATAGATGTGTTTAGCTACTCATAAACAAAGTAAAAACATAAACTAATACAAAAGATTGCATAAATAATGACCAAACAAGATCTACACAGATGCTGGAAAGTAAAAGAAACGAAAGAAATCATAAAGGGACCAAATTTCTAACCTAACAACGGACTAACCGAGACTTATTATTTATATAAAACGTCGCAGCGTCTCAACGCCACGAACTTTATACACCGCTTCGTAATCTCGTCAGCGTCGAGACGCCATCCCTGATCCGAGCATACTGTTTTTCTTCTCGGCCTTGTCTCGCTTCATCTCGGTACGGGGCTCCAATCTTCGGCTCTTGGTGTCGTCCTTCAGGCCCACTTCAATACATTTGGGTCTTTTCACCTCCTCGTCGTCCAAGACACCGAGATGGATCCAAAACTCCATAATTGGCCCGAATTAACACCAATTTAGCATGATTGGCTCCCGACATCGCCTAAGCTCAAAGATCCTGTAAATAAGACAAGTAAAGCATAAAATTACTCTAACAAGCTTAGATTAGAGGTGATAAAATAGGACTATTTAGGTCCTATCAAAGCATGATGCCTGAATGAGAATTTTATAGTTAATTATAGCATGATGAGACTGCTTTTAATTGGACTAGCATCTTTTGGTTTATTTTAAAGCATGTTTGAGTTGGATAGCCTATGGTTTACTCTAGGCGTTTGTTTATGATATTGGGGGATGGGTGATGTGGAATTTTCCTTACCGCAAGCGCACGGGTCAAGTAATAATAAAGTGTTCGTATAAACGAGTGTCGTCCTCTGGATTGGATTTTTAAGCAAATCAAGTATTGTGAATTATCTCGCTCAATTCTATTTAGGGATCAAAAAGTGATGGATGAATGGTATGAAATCTAAATCGAAGCAAGTAAAAAGAGTGTGGAAATTCAATTGGGAAAAACACTTAGGGAATTGATTTCGCCGATTTAGCCTAGGATTGATTTTAATGAGTAAGTTATTATGCACAATGAAATTATGAGCCAAAGACCCTTTAATCACAACTACCTCTCCCGAGTATAATTGATTCTCATGCAAATTAACCAACTTGATATCCCTATCTATGTCTATTAATAAGCAAGGCAATGAGATCTTTTGACCAATTCTAAAGTTAATCTAAAACCGTCATGAATTAGAAAGTAAACTTTAGTCATGCAATCTTGAGTAAGTCTATATTAAATCCCCTCTCCCGAGCTAGATTCAACACTTAAATCAATCAATTAATGGCCAATTAATTGAAAGCATTGAATCAAGATTACAAACATAATAAACATTGCACAACTTAAACCATAAATCAATCCATAAACAAAATCAACTACATCAATCCCTAAGCTATGAGTTTAGCTACTCATGAATGTAATTACAAGCTCAACTAAACATAATAAAGCCATAAATCTAACTAGAGAAAAGGAAAGGGAAAAGAAAACTCAATGTAGGCCGAGACCGAACGTCCCCGTCACGATCCCCCGTCACGATGGGTTGATTTCCGCTTTTCTCCCTCTTGTTCAGCCTCAATTCTCTGTTTTCTCCTCTGTTTTACGGCTCCCAAAGGTCCCAAAATTGAATCCCCAAAAACCTAGCCGAAAAGAATGATTTATACTGATTTTTCGTCGTAGCGTCGAGACGCTATCCAGACGACGCTATCCAGACAGCGTCTCGACGCTGCCTCTAAAACACGCGCGTCTGGAATGGAAATAACGGTAGCGTCGAGATGCTATTGTCACAACGTCTCGACTCTGTGACGCTGCCGCCTTTTCTAATTAAGGAAAACCAGCGTCGAGACCCTCCAAGAGTGGCGTCTCGACGCTGATGGGCAGAATGCCCTCTCTTGGCTCCTTGTTGCTTGAACTTTTCGGTTCTTTGGCATATTTTCACGTCCCGAACACCCGATTAACTCCAATTCCACGTTTTAGCTCTAATCAACGCTTTCCTACAAAATAAACAATAAAGCACAATAAAATGGCCCAAAAATCATAAAAGACTAGCTAAATTAAATAAGTAAAAGTAGCTAGCTATGCTCGCTATCAAATACCCCCAAACTTAAGCTTTTGCTAGTCCTCGAGCAAACTACAAATCAAACACACAGTAGAAGAATGGATGCAATAATCATAACTCAATCCTCAAGGCTCAAAAGTCAACAGTCAAGCAAGCAAGAGACATGCACATAAGGACCAATGAGGGAGACAAATTAAAATTTTTCCAAAATTAACTTGCACAAGCGAGATCTAACTCAACAAGATCAGACTCTACTAGCCCGGGATTGGATTATTAAACTTGTTGGGTTTTATGCCCTAAAACTCGTAGATAGTGAATGTAAACAAATTGTATACTTGTTTCAATAAAGTGTTATTGAGTTTCTACAATAAAGTGTTATTGTTAAATATTGCACAATTTGACCCAAATCCAATAAACTAAGATCCAAGGTTGTTTACATGTGACTTGAACTAGTATGTGGGGACATACGGTGATTGGTGTTCAAGTAACAACCTAAAAGGTCTATAGTACAAGGATAATGTTGGGTACCTTATCCTGGTAACACTATGTGATACGGCCCGCTTTGTATTCGATACAGACGTATTAATCCAAGGCGTCCATGTAGGAGACATGCGAGCAGGGGTATCCTATGCAATGAGTTTGCATAAGACCGGACCACGAAATAGTAAACCACTAGATGTAACACCGTTAACTAGTTAGTTTACTGTTTCAATACGATGACCTAGGTAACTCAGTCTTAATCCTGAGTGTGTCATGAACTCCTTCTCATGAGGGATTGTCCTTTGATTAGCATGGGTGAGAGTGGCCAATACGCCGACTCAATATGCCTTCCTTTTTGGGGACAAGACCGAGTGGGAGGCTGGGGACATGACAACACAAGAAGGAATTCACTCATTCCCACATCTAGGAGAAGTAGATGAGTGTTCCCTTAAGTGGTGACTCTGGGACTTGAACAAAGGGATCCCGCCCTCTCACTGGCCCGAGAGGGACTTTCTGTTTAATGGTTGGACCATAAACAGGTTGTTCATTAGAGGAGCGCTGGTACTTAAGGAGACAGATGTAACACAAGGGTAAAACGGTAATTTGACCCAGCTGTGATTACGAACACTCGTGAAGGATTGACTTATCGGCATAGGTCTACATCCATGGACACAGAAATGTTCTACAGTGAGAAGAGTTCAGTTGTGGGTCTTTAGTGGAATGACCCACAGTTAATGAATATTGGTTAACGTGATTAATGAGTTTAATCTATTAACCTCATATCATTGGAGCTTCTGATCTGTAGGTTCATTAGGTCCCCCTGCTAGCTCGTAAAGAGTAATTAGGAACAAATATATCTTGAGAGAATTTGAATAGTTCAAATTCATATTGGGAATTAAGTTAATTGTACGAGATACAAATTAATATAATGTATAGTGATGCATTAAAATATAAAGTTTAATTTTAGATTAAACTTTATTATATTGAGAGATTGATATATTTGAAAGAGTTCAAATATATGTCTAATTAAATATAGGGTATTTAATTAGAAGATGAATTAATTAATTGTGAATTGATTTAGTTTAAACTAAATGAGATTTAATTAAACTATAGTCTATGAGAGAAATAAATATTTGAAGAAGTTCAAACATTAATATGAATTTGATTCATAATAAATTTATAGGATATAAGAGAATTTGAAGGAGTTCAAATTTTAATATGAATTTGATTCATATTATAGAATTAATTAATTGAAGGCCTGAAATTAAATATATGATATTTAATTGGGTAATTAATTAATTAACTAATAGAAGGTCTGAAATTAAATATGTGATATTTAATTGGTGATTAATTAATTAAAGAATTAATTAATTGGAAATTAATCAATTATGGAAATGATTAATCACTTATGGAAGTAATTAATCATTTATGGAAATGATTTAATCACTTATGGAAGTGATCAATCATTTATGGAAAAGATTAATCAATTGTGGAATTGATTGGTCATGGAATTGATTAATTATGGAAAAGATTAAATCAATTATGGAAATAATTGATTTTAAATGAATATTTTATTCATGGCCTTTCTCCTATAAATAGAACACTAAACCTAGGGTTTAGGTATAACAACATAAGGCCACAAGAATGCACTCTTGCATTCTCTCTAGCCTCCCTCTCATATTCTCTCAACTCAGGAACTTTAGGGAGAATTTTCTCTCTAGAGTTTTTCCCATTCAAGATTAGGTAGTCCCACAACTACGTTCCTAATCTCAGAGTTATAGCGGGGAAGATCAAATGGTGGTGTTCTTCGTTGTTGCAGAACAATCAAGAATCATCTGTTGAAGTATTCAGAGTCGTCAACGGAGGTTTGCTTCTCTTTTCTTTATTATAGATTTAGATCTAAATTTTGTATGCTTAGCCTTAAGTTTCTATAGAATTTGTTCTATGTTTTAACCAATGCAATAGTATTTTTGGATAAACAAAATTAACTACGAATCGGTCCCAATTACGCTTCCGCTTTAACGGAATTAGGGAATTCCAAATCCTTTCAAAACTCTCAGCTCATCTTCCCTCTACACTGGCACTAAGGTTTCACTAATGAGTTAATGAAACAAATTAGTTTGTTTTCCTCCCAGTTAGGTGCTTATAATTAACAATTAAATTAAGCAAGTATATGTGGCACTAGCTTTCACACACCCATTGCAGGGACCCTTAACCTGAGATTTCTCTGGTTGGCCTAACTGATCACAACAGGGGTAGCTCTTTTTGCCTAAATCTTTATTACTCATTGCTTTGTGCGCACAAGTCATGACTTTCTCGATTTCAAATTGTAACAATAAAATTGATTTTTCTTTATGAGCATGATAAGCAATTATTCTTTTCTTTCCTCCTAAGCAAGATCAAACATGCTAATTTGCAAACAAAAAAAAAATTAACTCTTTAGCTCTACCCTACACCTATCGAGGTGACAACAAGCATATGAACCTAATAATTCGCTCCTAAGCATTCAAATCCAAATCTCGCCAAGACAAATACTCTACTCATGCAAGCCATCTCCTAGAAAAAGTTTAAAAAGTCTCCCTTTTTGGGCACTCATGCTTACAACTCATCGCAAGCTTGAAAATTGACAAGAAAGCCTATCCTAGGACATCATAATCATGCAGAAATAGCATCCAGAAAACAACCATATGCTTAATTCAAAGAAAGCTCAACACTATAGCCCGAACTCAGATGCTCAAGGGCTCCACAAACATGCTAATCCACCCCCAAACTTAAAACATGCATTGTCCTCAATGTATAAAGAAAATAAGGCATAAACAAGCATGAGAACAATAAAATAATGAAAGGAGTGAACAATACTGGCCTGGAATAATGATGACTTCTTGACTGAAAGCTTGGAATCTTGAAAGCTTGAAAGCAAAGGAGAGAAAGACAACAAGACCTACAAAACAAACACAAACAATAAATAAAACTCAAAAGAAAGACACAACTAACTTACTTGGGTTGCCTCCCATAAGCGCTTGTTTAACGTCATTAGCTCGACGTGTTGACCGTGCTTCAAGGAGGCTTCTTTTCTGTGAATCCAACAGAGGTGCTCTTTCTTGCACCTTTCTTGTAGCCCATGAAAAGCACTTCAGATTGTCCCTTAGAGTCTTCAACTGCCTTAAAAATTTCTTTTTCGTTCCTGACTCTAAGAGTGAGCTCCCTGCGCTTAATATCAATAATCACTCGCCCAGTAGCGAGGAATGGTCTTCCTAGTATGACAGGCATTGAAGGATTTTCTATCATGTCCATAACATACAGATCAATAGGGAGGAAAAATCTACCTACTCTGATTAAAACATTTTCTACAATGCCAACTGGTCTAACCACAGACTGATCAGCCAATTGGAGCTTTACAGGAGTAGATTTAATCTCACCTATGTCTAACTTTTTACACAAGGACAAAGGAATGATATTAATGCTAGCACCTAAGTCACATAAAGCTCTAAAAGAGTAAGTACCAAAACTACAAGGAACAGAAAAACTCCCTGGATCTGCTACTTTTTCAGGTACCTTCTGTTGTACTCTTGTGCTGCATGTGGAAGCAAGATATACCGTGTCAACCTTCTTTTCCTTTCGCTTCTTTGCTAACCACTCCTTCATGAACCTGTTATATTGGGGCATCTCCAATGCCTCTGCAAAAGGAATATTAATATTCAGATTCATAAATTTGTCAAACTGAACCTGATTGCTCTTTTTCTTCTTTTTCTTCTTCTTTTCCTTGGGAATCATCAGTGTGGGAGAAGGAATAGGAGGCTCAGGTTCAGGCTTTTCAGCCTCATCAGATGATGTGTCCTCCTCAGCTTCCCCTGTGGGCGTGTCATAGTCCTCAGACTCAGGCTCCTCTTCATTTTCCTCCTGGTGCACAGTGATTGCCTTACAGTATTCCATCTGAGTTTTCTCCTGCTCAGCTGGGGCCTTACCTTTATTCATGGTGCTTACAACACTTACCAACTGTCCCAGCTGAGTCTCAATGTTCTTTATGGCTGCACTGTGGCCATTGACTGTGGTGTTGATGGCCATGACTGCCTCCTCTAACTTGGTTGTCCTGTTACTTGACTCTGCAATGAAAGCTCCAACAAGATCTTCTAACTTTTATTTTCTTGAGTTTGAGGGGCAAAACCAGGGGGATTAAGAACATTCTTAGTATTGGCATAAGAGAAATTTTCATGGTTCCTATTGTTAGGGTGATAATGTGTAGGTGTAGAATTATTATTATATCCCCTAAAATTAGAATTTGATACATACTGAACCTGTTCAATGGTCTCCTCCTGAGGTCTAGATGCCAAAGCAGCAGCTGATTCAATTGACTGTGCACTCCCTGTACCTGAAAATTTCATAAAAGCATTAGCAAGGAAGGTCATCTGGGCCTGGAGTGCACTTACTTTATCAACCTCAAACACTCCAGCAGCAATCTTTTTAGGTGCAGACCGCTCAGATGGCCACTGATAGCTGTTGGTGGCCATATCCTCTAATAATGTTCGAGCATTTTCCACGGTCTTGGACAACAGAGTCCCACCTGCAGCTGCATCAACAATCGTTTTTGTACTAGGAGTTAAACCATTATAAAACAATTGAACCTGGAGCCAGTCGGGGTAGCCATGCTGAGGGCACTTCCTCAGTAACTCTTTAAATCGCTCCCAGGCCTCGAACAGCTGTTCATCATATTGTTGTTGGAATGTCCCAATCTCGGTCCTCAGCTTGACCGTCTTTGCAGGAGGGAAGAATTTTTTCAGAAAAGCCTGGACCAAAGCATCCCAAGTGGTGATGCTCCCAGGGGGAATGGACTGCAACCAATCTCGTGCTTTATCCTGCAAAGAAAAGGGAAATAAACGTAAGCGAATAGCATCCTCGGACACTCCATTAATTTTTACCGTCCCACAAATATCCAAAAATGATTTAAGATGAGAATTTGGATCCTCGGTGGGCGATCCTCTATATGCACAGTCTCGAGCCATCTGAATGAGACCGGTCTTCAGCTCAAAGTTGTTGGCATTGATCGGGGCATAGACAATCCCCGATTGTTGCCCCTGAAACACGGGCTGGAAGTAATCTCTAATAGGCCTAGGCTCCTCAGGTGGATTTGGGTCGGCCATTTGAAAATTTTCTCTAGTTTCCCTTCGAATCCTATGAATTGTTCTCTCGATCTCGGGATCCAAAGGTATCACTTCTCTACTACTACGCATACAAAAAACAAATCTACCCTAAAAAGGAAAGAAAACAATTATGGAAAGAAACAAAGAAAAGAAAACAACTAATCTAAATATGGAAAAATATAATCTAGAAAAGGAAACAAAATAACCTAATATGGAATTCAAAAATAAATATGGCAAAACACAAATAAGGAATCTAACAAATAAAGAAAAACTAATCTACAAAGGAAAGAAAACACTAAAAAGGAAAAAGAATCTATCTAAAAAAAAAAAAATCAAACAACCTAAACTAGAAAAACAAATATGGAAAGAAAAACAAATAAGGAAAAAAAAAATGCAAACAACCTAGAAAAGTAAAAATACACCCTAAATTAAGATCAAACAATTTTTTTCACAATATCAATCTAGCTAAATGTGCCAATCCCCGGCAACGGCGCCAAAAACTTGATGTGGAATTTTCCTTACCGCAAGCACACGGGTCAAGTAATAATAAAGTGTTCGTATAAACGAGTGTCGTCCTCTGGATTGGATTTTTAAGCAAATCAAGTATTGTGAATTATCTCGCTCAATTCTATTTAGGGATCAAAAAGTGATGGATGAATGGTATGAAATCTAAATCGAAGCAAGTAAAAAGAGTGTGGAAATTCAATTGGGAAAAACACTTAGGGAACTGATTTCGCCGATTTAGCCTAGGATTGATTTTAATGAGTAAGTTATTATGCACAATGAAATTATGAGCCAAAGACCCTTTAATCACAACTACCTCTCCCGAGTATAATTGATTCTCATGCAAATTAACCAACTTGATATCCCTATCTAAGTCTATTAATAAGCAAGGCAATGAGATCTTTTGACCAATTCTAAAGTTAATCTAAAACCGTCATGAATTAGAAAGTAAACTTTAGTCATGCAATCTTGAGTAAGTCTATATTAAATCCCCTCTCCCGAGCTAGATTCAACACTTAAATCAATCAATTAATGGCCAATTAATTGAAAGCATTGAATCAAGATTACAAACATAATAAACATTGCACAACTTAAACCATAAATCAATCCATAAACAAAATCAACTACATCAATCCCTAAGCTATGAGTTTAGCTACTCATGACTGCAATTACAAGCTCAACTAAACATAATAAAGCCATAAATCTAACTAGAGAAAAGGAAAGGGAAAAGAAAACTCAATGTAGGCCGAGACCGAACGTCCCCGTCACGATCCCCACGAACGATGGGTTGATTTCCGCTTTTCTCCCTCTTGTTCAGCCTCAATTCTCTGTTTTCTCCTCTGTTTTACGGCTCCCAAAGGTCCCAAAATTGAATCCCCAAAAACCTAGCCGAAAA
Source organism: Luffa aegyptiaca (assembly GCA_017139565.1). Lineage (NCBI taxonomy): Eukaryota > Viridiplantae > Streptophyta > Magnoliopsida > Cucurbitales > Cucurbitaceae > Luffa > Luffa aegyptiaca. The sequence goes on from CM029397.1 coordinate 10,706,559, forward strand.
GAATGATTTATACTGATTTTTCGTCGTAGCGTCGAGACGCTATCCAGACAGCGTCTCGACGCTGCCTCTAAAACACGCGCGTCTGGAATGGAAATAACGGTAGCGTCGAGACGCTATTGTCACAGCGTCTCGACTCTGTGACGCTGCCGCCTCTTCTAATTAAGGAAAACCAGCGTCGAGACCCTCCAAGAGTGGCGTCTCGACGCTGATGGGCAGAATGCCCTCTCTTGGCTCCTTGTTGCTTGAACTTTCCGGTTCTTTGGCATATTTTCACGTCCCGAACACCCGATTAACTCCAATTCCACGTTTTAGCTCTAATCAACGCTTTCCTACAAAATAAACAATAAAGCACAATAAAATGGCCCAAAAATCATAAAAGACTAGCTAAATTAAATAAGTAAAAGTAGCTAGCTATGCTCGCTATCAATGGGCAAAATGTCTGTTGTGTTGTGTTCTATGCCCTAAAACTCGTAGATAGTAAATGTAACATTTAACCAGACATTAATAAAATGATGTATTATTCATCTATTTTTTTTTTGTATTGTTTAATCTTGTCTTAATAACCCTAATCCAATAAACTAAACATCCTAGGCTGTTAGCATGAGACTTGAACTAGTATGTAGGGACATACGGGGATCGTTGTTCAAGTTACAGCCTAAAGGGTCTATAGTATAGGGATAAGGCTGGGTACCCTATCCTGGTGACACTATGGATACGACCCGCTTTGTATTATAATACAAACGCAATGATCCAACGCGTCTGTGTAGTGGACATGCGAATGGGGGTATCATGTGCAATGAGTTTGCATAAGATCGGACCGCGAAATAGTTAACCACTAGCTGTAACACCGTTGACTAGTTAGGTTTCTATTTCACTAGGATGACCTAGGCAACTTGGTCTCAATAATGAGTGGGTTATGGATTCCTGTTAACGAGGGATTGTTCTTTGATTTGTATGGATGAGAGTGCCATGTACGCCGACTCAATAAGCCTACCATTTTGGGGACAAGACCGAGTGGGGAGCTGGGAACATAATCACACAAGATGGAATTCACTCCTTCTCGACTCTAGGATAAGTAGAGGTGTGTTCCCTTAAGTGGTGTCTCCGGGTCTTGATCAAAGGGCCCTGCCCTCTCTATGTCACGAGAGGGATTTCTATTTGTAGGTTGGACCTCAAACAAGTTGTTCATTAAAGGAGCGCTTGGACTTAAGGATGTAGAGATAACTCAGGGGTAAAACGGTAATTTAACCTAGATGGGGTTACGAGCACACGTGAAGGACTGACTTGCTGTTTTTGGTCGATATCCGTGGACACAGAAATATATCTTCAATGAGAAGAGTGCAGCTGTGGTTCTATAGTGGAGTGAACCACAGTTAACGAACATTGATTAACTTGGTTAATGAGTTTAGCCAATTAATCTCATATCGTTGGAGCTTCTGATTTGTAGGTCCATTAGGTCCCACCGGTAGCTCACTTAGGACGTTGAGGTAAATTTCTAAGGGAGAATTAAATATTCGAAAAGGTTCGAATATTAAGTTTAAAATACGAATTGGATTCATATTAAAACTATAGGTTAAAATTAATGCGCATTGGATGCACATTAATACTATAGGTTATATGAGAGAGAAATAATTAAATATATGATATTTAATTATGGCATTAATTAATTATTTGTTTTAATTTAATTTAATTAAATTTGATTTAATTAAATTTTTTTAAAACTATAGGTTATGTGAGATATTTATATAAATATGATTTATATAAATAATATTAAATTAATTGTTAATTTAATTATTTGATTAATTATTAATTTTATTTTTAATTTATTAATTAATCATATTATCAGTTTTCCTAACTGATAATAGTGGTCTTCCCACTAACTGCCCTACACACGTCTGGACGAGAGGATTAAGGAGGAGGTTACGCCACCTTTTTCTTGATTCCATCGATTATTCTCTCAGACTCCCTGACTCTCTTGATCTTTTTGCAATCACAGAGAAGAACTCTCTCAATATCCCTTAGTGCTTCTTGCCCCCACAAGCAACCAACGCAAAATCCTAGTGAGAATACCGGTGTATCATTTTTTATGGTGTTCGTGGTGAAATATCCAGTAAGAAGGTGTTTTTTTGGCTGCTGTATTTTCTGTACTACAACAAGGAAAAGGTAAAATCGGTCAAGGCTTCTGATAACTTGCAAAAAGCAAGTTATTTATTCTTTGAATTTAAGCTAAAACAAGGCCAAAAGATACATTGATGCATTACTTCAACGCAATAAGGAAGGAAAATGCGATGATTCTATGCGGTAGACTATATTTATGTATGCGGTGCGAAATTATAAAAATATAGGGTGCTAACGCAATTAATTCAGTTGTTTGCTGCCCAAGTTTTTCTCAGCGTAGGCACACATCCCAAGACGATCATGAGACAGACAAGATGGATGAAAGGACCATGCTGACACACTGACGCGCAAGTGGGCTGAAAACGTGCAAGTGGGCTGAAAACGTGCAAGTGGACTGAAGATGACTGAAGCAAGTTTCTAATTCCTTGGAGAAGTTAGTTTCCTTCGCCTATAAATAGAAGTCACCTGCTCAAAGGAAAGATATACAAGATACGAGGGACAAGAGGGAAGAGACGAAGATCAAGGAGAAAGAGAAATCACAGAAAGCTGTGATTAAGAGTAGACCTGCATTTGCAATGTATTGCGTAATGTATTGTTTTGCTCGCATGAGCCAATTTTCTTCATCAAGGCTTAGCGCAAGCACCCATGCGGTGATAAGTCTATTTTTTTAGCCCATACTTTGATTTAATGAAACATTATTGCCTTCTACTTAGTTGCGATACTATTTTCATTACTAATTCCCGCCTGGCCAGCCGGATGCGGTAGCAGTATGCTAAATCCCTGACAGGTAATGCATGCTGACATCTCTAAGTAGAACAAGCTAGCGCAATGCATGTAGTCTTGGTAGCATTAGACAAATACTACCGCTATAAGATAGTGCATGAATGAGGCTTGATTGCGTTAAGACTAACGCAGTCCCTTGTAAGTCTTTAGAGAACTAAGCCTCACGCATGAACTAGCCAAATAACCAATTGATAGTTTTATGTCAAACGCAGAAGGAGTACCGGAAGGGAAACTTGTGATTTTTTCTCATTTAGGCATTAATGGATCAATTAGTCATGGTATGCTCTACAAGGTTCTTATAAACGCATGAGGTTGCGACCGCAACAGCCTTGATAACATTCTCCTTAATACTTCTCTTTTTACTCTCATCGCATGTTTTACTTTCTGCAAAAATTTATTTTTCAAACTCACCAACTCTCTTATTTAGTTTTTACATAATATCACACATTTTTTAGTTCAGATCAGTAAAAATTATTAAGCCTTTGCAAATAACCTTTCCCTGTGGATTCGACCCTAGACTCACTAGGTATTACTTGATTTTGTCAATTTATACTTGGATTGATATATATCTACGACAATTTTGCATCAATTTATTGAACATACTGACAACTGATCAAGTTTTTGGCTCCGTTGCCGGGGAAAGACAACCAAATTTTTATAATCTTTTTGATCTGACACTTCGTTTGATATTATTTACCATGTTCCCTGTTGAGTAATTTATCTCCAGGTAATCGTAGGTTGCATGCGTGCTGCTCGCCAGGTCGATTTCGAAGTTGATCCTGAAATTGACCGAACTTATCATAGAAGAAGAAGAAATCGACGAGCCCGAAGACAACCAAGAGAAATGGCAGCACCCAACCAACCAAATAGACCAGTAAATCCCATCCAAATGGCTGATGATAGGGCCAGAGGGATCAGAGATTATGCAGCCCCTGCAAACTGTAATTTCAACCCAGGGATAGTACATCCCACTTTGGAAACAGAAAGGTTTGAGCTAAAACCTGTTATGTTTCAAATACTGACTGCTGCAGGACAGTTCGGAGGAAGTCCAGTTGAAGATCCACACTCTCATCTAAAATCATTCCTGGACATTTGTAATAAATTCATCATCCCAGGAGTAATGCATGAGCAGCTGCAAGTCATCCTTTTTCCTTATTCATTGAGAGATGCAGCGAAAGTATGGTTAAATCAGCAACCAGCAAATTCCATTGCGACATGGACTGATTTAGCCGAGAAGTTTTTAGAAAAATACTTTCCACCCACCGCAAACTCGAGACTAAGGAAGGAAATCATGACTTTTGCGCAGATGGAAGACGAAACACTGAGTGAGGCATGGGAACGTTTTAAAAGCCTATTGCAAAGGTGCCCACATCATGGACTACCACTCTGCATTCAGCTAGAAACCTTCTACATGGGTCTCAACAAAAATTCACAAGTATTAGTGGATTCATCTGTTAATGGTGCGCTCCTCAGAAAAACTTATGATGAAGCTCACGCAATCCTCGATCGGATTGCACGCAACAATTATGAGTGGGGCACTGCGGAAGACAGAAGAAGAAGACCTATAAAGACCAGTTCTGGAGGTTTTGAGGTTGACCCATTTACTTCAGTCAATGCAAAGATTGATGCGTTGACTACCAAAATGGATGCACTGACAGCAAGCACAGCACCATTGATTGCGCAACTCAATACAGTTGGATGCGGGTTCTGCAGAGAGGGACACACGCATGACCAGTGTCCTTCTAATCCAGAATCCGTCTTCTACATGGGACCGTAAGGAGCTGTGCGCAACAACCCATTTTCGAACACATACAATCCAGGATGGAGAAATCACCCAAATTTCTCATGGAATGGTGGCGCAAACAAACAGCCACAGCAAGGTAATGCAAACTCTGTGCCAATATTATTTAACTCTAACAATGAGCAATCATCGCAGGGCCAATTTCAGCGCAATATCAACGCAGAAGGTGGAAACCAAAGAGCATCATCTTCAAATGCATTAGAAACAATGATGAAAGAATTTATGGCAAGCCAGAAGGAATATATGGCAAAGAATGATGCGGTGGTTCAAAGCCAAGCCACATCCTTACGAAATCTGGAGATGCAGGTAGGACAGCTTGCGTCAGAGCTTAAAAATAGACCTGCGGGAGCATTACCTAGCAATACAGAAGATCCAAAAGGAAAGGAGCACTGCCACGCATTAACTCTCCGCAGTGGGAGACAGCTGCAGTCAAATGACCCTGCGTCAACGCAGGAAAATTTGACTAAAACCGCAACCGCAACAGGCAGCAACCAAGAGCAAGAAGAGAACGCAGCTAAAGAAGAATCCAAAAAGAAAGAGGCACACGCAGAGAAAGAACCTGACGCATACAAGCCCGCAATCCCTTTTCCTCAAAGATTAAGAAAGAAGAATGACGAAGCCCAGTTCAAGAAATTCTTAAATGTCTTGTAAGAACTTCACATCAATATTCCACTTGTGGAAGCATTGGAAAAAATGTCTAGCTACACAAAGTTCTTGAAGGACATCTTGACAAATAAAAGACCATGGAAAGAATTTGAGACAGTTGCGTTGACAAGTGAATGTAGCACAATACTTGCCAACAAGTTCCCACCTAAGTTAAAAGGTCCTGGAAGCTTCACGATTCCCTATTCAATAGGAGGGATTGATGTTGGCAGAGTTTTATGCGACCTCGGCGCAAACATCAATTTAATGCCTTTGTTAGTATACAAGCGCCTAGGGATTGGAGAAGCACGCCCAACCACTGTCACGCTTCAACTAGCAGACAAATCAGTAGTTCATCCCGAAGGAAAAATTGAAGATGTTCTGGTAAAAGTTGACAAATTTATTTTTCCTGCAGATTTTATCATACTTGATTAGGAAGCTAACAGAGAAGTTCCCATTATTTTGGGAAGACCGTTCCTTGCGACTGACCAGACATTAATTGATGTGCAAAAAGGAGAGCTTACCATGCGCATGAATGATCAAAAAGTGGTTTTTAATGTGCTCACCTCATTAAAATACCCAGATGACAACAAGGAATGCAACATGGTAGCTCGCATAGATGTATGTTCCCCACTGGAAATGCTGCAATCAAATGCGCTCAGCACTGCGCGAGAGGAAACAAAGGAAGAACAAGTCGATGATAATTACATCCTGGCGCAACCCACAGAGGTAATTCATGCGCTAGATCTCAACGGAAGAATTCCCATCTCACCATCCATAGTGCAAGCACCTGCGCTAGAACTCAAACCACTCCCAGCGCATCTGAAGTATAAGTTTTTGGGAGAAGAAGAAACTCTGCCTGTGATCATTTCATCAAAGCTTGATCAGCCACAAGAAAGCCTTCTAATGCAGGTACTAGCAAGGCACAAGAATGCTATTGGATGGAGTCTCGCAAACATTAAAGGAATTAACCCCTCATATTGCATGCATAAAATTCGTTTGCTAGACGAATCTAATGAATTTATTGAGCGACAGAGAAGACTGAACCCTGCCATGATGGAAGTTGTGCGAAAAGAGATCATCAAATGGATCGACGCACGTGTAATTTACCCTATCGCAGACAGTAGATGGGTTAGTCCGGTGCAATGCGTACCAAAGAAATGAGGAATGACGGTGGTAGCCAACGCAAATAATGAATTAATCCCATCACGCACCACTACTAGGTGGCGCATATGTATGGACTACCGCAAGCTTAACGCAATCACGAAGAAGGATCATTTCCCTCTTCCCTTCATTGATCAAATGTTAGATAGACTTGCGAGACAGGCATACTATTGTTTTCTTGACGGATATTCAGGATATAATCAAATATCCATTGCGCCAGAAGATCAAGAAAAGACAACTTTCACCTGCCCATACGGAACCTTTGCGTTTAGAAGAATGCCTTTTGGGCTATGCAATGCGCCAGGGACATTCCAGAGATGCATGATGGCCATTTTTCAAAATTGCTAGAAAAATCAGTAGAAGTCTTCATGGATGACTTCTCAGTTTATGGAAAGTCTTTCGCAGATTGCCTAACGCAGCTGGAACGTGTTTTGGAGCGATGCGAAGAGACTAACCTAGTGTTGAATTGGGAGAAATGCCATTTTATGGTGGAAGAAGGCATAGTCCTGGGCCACCGCATATCAAGTGTAGGTATCAAGGTAGACAAGGCAAAAATAGATGTGATAGAAAAGTTGCCACCACCCACCTCCATGAAAGGAATTCGAAGTTTCTTGGGTCACGCAGGTTTCTACCGCAGATTCATAAGGAACTTCTCGCATATCACCAAGCCATTATGCGCATTGTTGGAAGCAAATAAAAGATTTGAATTTTCAGAAGAATGCGCCAAGGCATTTAATGATCTGAAGCATGCGCTAGTCACTGCGCCCATTCTCACAACCCCTGATTGGAAAGAACCATTTGTCCTAATGTGTGACGCGAGTGACGTGGCAGTAGGAGCAGTTCTGGCACAGAAAAAGGAGAAGTCACTTCACCCTATTTATTATGCCAGCAAGACATTAAATGAAGCACAAAATAATTACTCAACAATTGAGAAGGAATTATTGGCGGTTGTTTATGTTTTTGATAAATTTCGTGCTTATTTGATTGGCTCTAAAGTCACTGTCTACACAGATCATGCAGCAATCAAATACCTAATCACTAAAAAGGACGCAAAACCAAGGCTGATTAGGTGGATTTTCTTGCTGCAAGAATTTGATTTAGAAATCAAGGACAAGAAAGGGGAGTGAGAACTTGGTCGCAGATCATCCATCGCGGTTGGAAAATCCTAAAAAGGCAGATGCGTCGGATATCCCCATTGCAGAAGAATTCCCCGATGAAAAGCTGCTAATGATTAAAGAAGAAGAACCATGGTTTGCTGACGTAGCAAACTATCTCGCCGCAGGAGTCTTACCTGACGAGTACTCAGCGCATTATCGTAAGAAATTCTTCCATGAACTTAAATTTTATTTATGGGATGACCCTTACCTTTATCGCATAGGACCAGACCAGATAGTTAGAAGATGCGTTGGACACGAAGGTGCATCGAAAATTTTAGAAGCATGCCATGAAGCTCCATATGGAGGACATTTTGGAGGCCAACGCACTGCGGCGAATGTGTTACAAAGTGGCTATTGGTGGCCAACGTTGTTCCAGGACGCAAAGAAATACGCAGATAGATGCGACAAGTGCCAACGCACCGGTAACATCAGCACAAGAAACGAGATGTCGCAGAACTCTGTAGTGGAAATTGAACCGTTTGATGTTTGGGGAATCGATTTTATGGGACCTTTTCCATCATCGCAAGGATACCAGTACATCCTCCTCACAGTCGACTATGTCACTAAGTGGGTAGAGGCAATTTCTTGCGTTAAAAGTGATTAGGCAACCGTGGCCAAATTCCTTAAGAAAAACATTTTCACAAGATTTGGAGTGCCACAAAGACTTATCAGTGATGAAGGAACACATTTCGTGAATAAGGTCATGACTAAGCTGATGCAAAAATACAATGTCAAGCACCATATCGCAACAGCTTATCACCCCCAGAGCAATGGTTAAGCAGAGGTATCAAACAGGGAAATAAAAAGGATTTTCGAGAAAGTGGTCAGCATAAATAGAAAGGACTGGGCGCAACATCTGGATGATGCGTTATGGGCATATCGCACGGCTTTCAAAACACCCATAGGGATGTCTCCTTATGCGTTAGTGTTTGGCATAGTCTGTCATTTGCCTTTAGAGTTGGAATACAGAGCGCAATGGGCATTAAAATGCCTTAACTTTGATCTAGATGCGGCAGGACAGGAACGATTGCGCCAGCTCTCAGAGTTAGAAGAATTTAGAAGATGCGCTTATGAAAATGCCAAAATCAACAAAGAAAAACAAAAATAGTGGCATGACAGGGGAATATGCAAAAAGGATCTTAAAGAAGGTATGAAGGTATTATTATTCAACTCTCGCTTACGTCTTTTTCCAGGTAAGCTGAAATCAAGATGGTCTGGCCCATACACTATCCACAAGATATATCCATATGGGGCTGTGGACCTACATTCTGCTGACGGGAAGAGAATTTTTAAGGTCAACGGACAAAGAATAAAACCATACATTGATGGGACCTATGACGAGGTAGTTGAGATTATCCTTCTAGAAGATCCACCATGAAGCAACAAGGAAAAGATAGGTCCAGAAAAAGAGTGCTCTCAGTTGCGGTAGGACCTAACACAAAGCAAGAGCACAAGAGGTCAGAAGTTGTAATTATTTTCTTTCTTTTCGCATGTTTTATTTTGCTGTGTTAGTATTTTGGTAGGTTAGAGCCTTAGGAAGAAAACTCTAGCGCATGTCCTCATTCATCTGTACATTACTCGCATTGGAGGTGCAGCCACAATCATTCCATATTTAATGAATCGCACTACTCTCTGCTATTGCACACTACCCGAAGCAACCGCCCACATTCCCCCACAGTAATCATAACCTACTTACCTACGTGGGATGCGAAAGGGCCTCATTACCCAAGGCAAACACTACCTTGCGATGACTATAAAAGACGTTGTGATTCCTCTTTCATCTCTTCATCTTCTTCGTGCATCTTCTTCGAGTGAAAAACCCTAAACCCCTTTCCTTCTCTCTCACGAATCCTCACCGAACCTCACCATGTCCGACTCACAGAACCTCTCCATCACCGGTTATGCAGACGACGTACCTCCATCATCGCCGGAGGTTGAAGGACCTCACAGGGACGTCATCATTTCCTCTGACGAGGACGATGACAACCAACATGACGACAACGTCATGGAGGAAGAAGAACCAGAGGTTATCGACGGAGAGCGGCCCGTTGAAAGCATAGAAACACAGCCCGCTGCCGCACCGTCTACCTTCAGTGCAAACGCCACTGAAATACTCGATATAGCGCCATTGGACACCTCTACCTTCAGAATCCAACCGGTGCAACTCCATCCAGCCCAAAACACCCTCACCCTACGAAACCTCACCCCATTTCCTTCCCCTTTCCCGTCTCTACCCCTTCTTCCACCTCCAGACTCCTCAGCTACCCTGGCCTCAAACACCGCCCCATCCTCTTCCTCCACTCCCACAAACGTTTCCAATCCCCTCCCACCATCAACCTCCACAAACCCACCTTTCCGCAGTTTTCTGAGCGGGAAGTGGCCGCATGGGACTCCCTGCTGGGAGAGTTGGGCGAAGAAGGCGAAGCAATTCGCCAAAGAGAAGAAAGAGAAAGAGTTACGGCAGAAGAAACTCCCCGCAAGGCCACCGCAGAAGAAGAAGCGGCCAGAGAAAGAGAACGCACAAGCAAAGCGACGCAAGATCGAGCTGCCGCAGAAGTCGCCGCAGCAAGTCTGGCTGAAATTGCAGCAGCCCTGGGCACTCCAATGCGAAGGTCAGAGTCCACAGATTTGGAAGATGACCTACCCCTAAACCATCGCCGCAATATCCAACCAACTGGGGTAGTCATCCAAGAGCCCTCAGAAAGACCTGTGGCAGGCCCAAGCAAAAAGAGGAAAGGGGCCCCCGCCGCATCTAAAGGAAAAGGCAAAGAAAAAGTAGGCGAGGACAAGGGCAAATTCCAAGAAGAAAGGGGATTTAGCTGCACGCTCCCGCAATCCATGACGGATCAAATTTCCCACCGCAAGTGGGAGACAGTTTGCGAGAACTTCCTCAACTACGCTCCTGCGTTAGTCCACAACTTCTACCGAGCGCAGTGGCAGGAAGAAATCAACGAAGTTTTGGTGCATGGGCACACAGTCGCCTTCTCCTCTGCGTGCATCAACTCCGTATTCGAGTTGCCAGACATGTCTGACGCAGAAGGGAATGCACTGCTGAACTGCCTGGACGACGATTTTCTTAACGCAATCCTGATTGCGGTGGCCCGACCAGGTGCTAAGTGGGATGGCCATGGTGCTGCGAGGACTCTAAAGTCGCAGCTGTTGGACTTCAAGGCCACAGCTTGGATGCACTGGATCAAGAACCGCATCATGCCCACAACGCGTGATGCCATGTTGAGCATCCCAAGGGTGGTTCTCGTCTTCTGCATTATGAAGGGGATCGCGCTCGACTTGGGTAAGATCATCAACGAAGCATTGCGCCAGACTGTTGCGAAACAAAAGGGTGCAATGTTTTGCCCCGGTCTTGTTACCCGACTCTATCGCGCATCCGACTTGCTACCACAGCCAGACGAAGAAATCTGATCCATGTGGAAGGATTTCGATGAACATTGGTGGACGCGCATAACGCGCACCCACAACGTGCGCCTACAAGCCAAAACTCAGCGCCAAGTCCCTGCATACCAAACAATCGAAAATGCCCCTACGCCTGAAGCACCAAAAAAGAAGAGGCGCAAGCAAACTGCGGGACGAAACCCTCCACTGGCCACAAGGACCCCTCAGTCAGATCCGTCGGCGTAGGAAAATCCTATCTGCTCCTAAAATCAAGCGCCCTTGTTGCCACCCCCACCACCACCACCACCATCGTCCCCTATCTTCCAGCAGACCCCTTCCATCCAGCCCAGCGAGGAAGTCCAAGAAGAAAACCATGAGGCCCCCTTACCTGACCTTCCTCGCGGACACGAAAGCCCACGGCACAGCTCCCTTCCGCAAGCCACGCCATCTGCCAGCACAAGCACTGCTGCGCCTATTCCACAACTCGATGTGGAAACGACCCTTATCTTCTCAGAGTTAAGGCAGATGACCCACGAAGTTACGGAGCCCCTGCGACAACAACAGGAACGGATGTGCCAACACCAAGAACTGCTACGGAAGCAGCAAGACGAACTGTCGCAACGCGTGAATTCCTTAGTCCTCTTCCTGCTGCGATGGACTGAGTCTTTCGGTCGTCTGCCCGTCACGCCGAATCTTTTCATGCGACCACCTGCGCAGCCAAGACCTAATGGCGCAGCTCCATCTCAAGTGTGTGCCCCTAGAGCTCCTCCTGCGCCGGGACAATTTTGACCACCACCACCACCGCCCCCGCAGGAATAAAAATATACTTCTCTTTTTAACTTGTTTTTGTTTAGTTTAGATCAGTGCGCCCATTTTTTGTAATTTTGTCCCGCATGTCATCAATATAATTTGTTGTTTTGATTCATTGCAATTTTCTTCTGCCTTAGTATAATGCCTTAATCTAAAAAAAAAAAAAAAAATCTTTGTGTTAGCTCCTTCGCTCTAATCCACGCATCTGAAGTTCTTAGTTTTCTTGCCCGCATTACTTTATTGGTCGTACCTCTGTTTTCATTTCCTCAGACCTTAAGGAAAATCCCTTCGCATTTTCGACCCTGTCGCACCTCAGCCTTGATCTCCTTAAGTCTATGCGCTCCAGTTTAAGTTTGGGGGACAATGGGGACATTGTCCATTTTAAGTTTGGGGGAGTGCGATAGTCAGCGCATAAATAAATTACGCATGTGTTCCTCTGGAATGCGATATGTTTGTAGCCAGGGGCATTTATGACACCCATAGTTTGCCACTGCGCGAAGACGCAACCGCATCCCATGAGCGTATAGGGCAGTAAAAAAATGTAATGCCCGTAGTTGGATACCTTTCATCACAAATGTGGGTAAGCCAAAACGAAAGCATGTGTTTTGATGTCTATTGCATACATAAAAAAACAAAAAAAAAATTAATTAGTTAATAAGAATAAATTATTTTTTTTATGCGCCTAGGACATAAGGAGAAGATTGGCTGAGTTAGCACAAGGTAGAATCTGAGCGCAATGAACTTTCCTTAAGCAATGAAGGGAATTTGGCAGAAGTTTAACCTTGTTTAGTATTGCGCAAAAGAAAAAGAGAAAAGAAGATGTTAGGATCAAAGGCGTTGAAGAGCTAGGTGACCCTCGCAAAGTTGATAATAGGCATTGCTTGGGGACAAGCAATAGTTTAAGTTTGGGGGTTTGATAACTTGCAAAAAGCAAGTTATTTATCCTTTAAATTTAAGCTAAAACAAGGCCAAAAGATACATTGATGCATTACTTCAACGCAATAAGGAAGGAAAATGCGATGATTCTATACGGTAGACTATATTTACGTATGCGGTGCGAAATTATAAAAATATAGGGTGCTAACACAATTAATTCAGTTGTTTGGTGCCCAAGTTTCTCTCAGCGCAGGCACACATCCCAAGACGATCATGAGACATACAAGATGGATGAAAGGACCATGCTGACACACTGACGCACAAGTGGGCTGAAAACGTGCAAGTCGGCTGAAGATGATTGAAGCAAATTTCTAATTCCTTGGAGAAGTTAGTTTCCTTCGCCTATAAATAGAAGCCACCTGCTCAAAGGAAAGATATACAAGATACGAGGGACAAGAGGGAAGAGACGAAGATCAAGGAGAAAGAGAAATCACAGAAAGTTGTGATTAAGAGTAGACCTGCGTTTGCAATGTATTGCGTGATGTATTATTTTGCTCGCATGAGCTAATTTTCTTCATCAAGGCTTAGCGCAAGCGCCCATGCGGTGATAAGTCTATTTTGTAAGCGCATACTTTGATTTAATGAAACATTATTGCCTTCTACTTAGTTGCGATACTATTTTCATTACTAATTCCCGCCTGGCCAGCCGGATGCGGTAGCAGTATGCTAAATCCCTGACAGGTAATGCATGCGGACATCTCTAAGTAGAATAAGCTAGTGCATTGCATGTAGTCTTGGTAGGATTAGACAAATACTACCGTTATAAGATAGTGCATGAATGAGCTTTGATTGCGTTAAGACTAACGCAGTCCCTTGTAAGTCTTTAGAGAACTAAGTGATAAGACCAATTTATTATACACTCAGAATCTCCCAATTTGCTTATCTTAGTTGAATTCCTTGCGAAAAATTCTTTAAAATGAGTATAATATGTCTATAGGTCCTCGTCGGAGCTTTGGAAGCGATTCGGGGCTTAAACGAGCAAAACCGGAGCGTAAAAAGACATTTCTGCCCTTGGAGCTGTCGCAGAGTCGAGACGCAGTCGTATAAGGGTCGGGATGCTACTCAAATAAGGAAAGTTCGTGGGCGCCAAGATTCAGCAAGAGCGTCGCGACGCTCCAGCCTTAGCGTCGCGATGTTACAAGTGATCCGAAGATTTTTTCCATATTGAAGGGCCTAACGTCGCGACGCTGTGTCCTAGCGTCTCGACGCTAGGCAGTTTCCAGAATCGAAGTTTTTCCAATTTTGGCTGAAATTTTCCTTGTTTGAAGATCCAATTCAGCACCTTTCTACCACGAATTAAAGGCCAAGAAACTCTATAAATAGAGGCCTTTGGTGTAGGTTTAGAATCATCCCAAAACACACAATTCACTACAACTTTGTAGTCCACCTCTCTCCCCCTTTTCCACCACTCTTCTTAGCTGTAGCTTTTATTGCTTTCTTTGATGTATTCCATGAAGAATCAAGCTTGCTCTTATTCCATGAGAGGCTAAGCTCTTCATTCATGTAACCAGGAAGTCAAGAGTAAGTTCATATTCTTTTAATGAAATTTCTTGTTTGAATTATCAAAGCATGTTTATGTGATTTTAGTTCTTTGTCTATAAATTTAGTTTGTGGTAGGAAAGATTGACAACCTTGACCGCACCCTCTCTAAATTTACTTGTTAAATCTTAGTAGAATATAGGTTAACGTTATGTTTTTACGCATGCGTCCCTTGAACTAAATGATTTAATTAATTGTAATTGTGGTTTGTTGCCCGTTGCATGTAAATTAACTCGGCTAGATCCCATTGCGGTTTAGGTTAATTAATCGGCCAATTAATTAAGTTTAAACTAGAATCAAACTTAGCATTTGCATGTTTGTGATAGTGGATCATGATTCTCGGTTTGTTGCTGGAATACGTCGGGCTTAAACTTGTTTTGACTTATTAGTGAAATTGATGATTTAATTGAATTGAACTTACCATGACTAACTCGGTTGCATGATCTCTTTACGGTATTAATTTCTTTCCTTAATTTGATTTTCTTACTTTCCTTTTACAACATTTTCCTTAATTGGTTTTCTTTCCATATTTACTTTCTTTCCATATATAAAACCCCCCCTTTTTGGTTACCTAAAACAAATAAGGAAATTAAGATTTGTTTGCATAGACTCCCTGTGATCGACCTCGGCCGCTACTGCTACAAGTTAGCTTTAGAGGTTGAGGATTATAAATTTATTTGATAAGAGACCTCAACAATCTCTTCCATCACTAAACCTCACGCATGAACTAACCAAATAACCAATTGATAGTTTTATGCCAAACGCAGAAGGAGTACCGGAAGGGAAACTTAATTGATTCGGAGCTCACATGGGTTGTGAGTCGAGGTATAGATCATCTAGATCGTAGTTTGGCTCGTTTTTTTCTCCTTGTGCAGAAGAAGTAGGTGACTCGCTTTTGGAGGAAGCTGCCATTTGAAGAATCCTCTGGAAGTCTGCATCAGAGGTTGTCTGTGCGAGAGCTGCCAGAAGTTTTGATTTGTCATTAAGGAATTCTGCATTCCTTTTAATGTCGATATCTTGTAGATAGTCGTTCTGTGCGAACCATTCTTTAATTTGTCTGAGGGTGGCATGTTGAAAGTTATACTTTTCCCACCACTTGATCTTCAAGATCTTTGTGACTGTCTTGTATTGTGGATGGTTGCTTGTAGAAAAATTCCAGCAAAATATCCAAGGAATTTGAAAATATAAACAGAATCTCATTGAATTATGAAACATTGTTTCTTGAATGTTCCTTGCAAAATGATAATAAGATTCTTGCAAGGGTGTTGGTAAAATGTCATCCGTCATTCCAAATGTATTCCACCATTGAATGAACCAAAGAGGGAATGTAATTTTGTAGGCATTTTGACAAAAGGATATGAACCAAGAATGATTGTAATTTGAATACCACATAACATTATACCAGGCTCATACATAGTCCCGATATAAATATGCTTGTGGCACGAATGGTTTTGAAAAGGATTTATCGGTATAAAGACCTTGATTCCAGTGGGTTGGATTCAAGGCTTTAAAGATTTTGAATTTGGAATAAGCAATCTTAAATGGATCGTTCTTGTCTGGAATGTGGGTTATTTCTGCTGACTTGGTGTCAACAAGAATAAACTCATAAAAGGTTCTTGTTTTTTGAAGGTCTTCAGGCATAAAGTTAAAGCCTGATGGATACATATTTGAAATGGTCTCTTCAAGATTGAGACCTTGAAATTCTGGTTCGATGATGGGTTCAGTGATAACCAGAGTTTTTTGAAAATAGGTTTTGATCTCAGGGCGAGGTACAAACCTCTTTTCTGGTGTTACAGCCTGGGAATAAGAAGAAGGTGACGGGGTTGATGACCGTATCCTTGAATCTAGTGAGACAGGAGGTCTCAATTGAACAACTCCGCCAAAAGGACGGACTAGGTTGGTCGAAGGCCTTGGTGGAGTGGATGACTCCATTGGAGACATTGGAAGTATACCGCTCGTTCTTACTCAAGATCGGGTTACCGGAGTAAACCCTAGATCCATAGTGTATTGGTCAGCACTCATAGGTGGAGGTGCTGAAGAAGAGGAAGCTGGGCTTTTGCCCTTTGAAGAGGAGGCTTTTGCCTTATTTCCACTCATTCACTCTTTTCTTTTAGAGAGAGGGAGAGAGAGAGGAGAGAGTTTTGGAGTTAGAAACTCCCTTGAGAGGTAATTCGCTAGATAGTTTTGTTTTCCTTTTATAGGCAAAACTTCAAAATCAAAACATGAGAGAATTGCTTGCCATCTGGCAAAAATTTGTTTTGAAACAAGATTTTTGACATCTTTTTCTAAAACGAATTTTGACGCTCTAGAATCCGTTTTAATTGTAAATCTTTTATTGATTAGTTCTCCTTGGAACTTTTGAACACAAAGGACAATTGCAAGTAATTCTTTTTTCACTGTTGAATAATTTTTTTGAGTATCGTTCCAGACTCCTGAGTGGAATCGGATTATTGATTCGTTCTTATCTATACACTGTTTGAGGATTCCTCCATATTCTAAATTTGATACATCTGTTTCTACTATCAGACCAGCTTTAGGATTGATTAGACTCAAACAGAGAATTGATTTGACTAAAGCCTTTATTTTTTGTACAGCTTTAGTTTGCTTATCTCACCATGACTCTGGATTTTTTCTAAGCCTTTGAAAAACTGGTTTGCAAATGGGTCTGAGGTTTTGGATAAAGTCAGACACATAATTTAAATAGCCCAAAAACCTTTGTAGTTGGGTTTTATCAGTTATTTGATCTGGAAAGTTTGTAGCAAAGTTTATGGACCTTTGAATGGGTTTTATTAGGCCCATATGTATATCAAAGCCCAAAAATCTAATTTTTGTTTGAAATAATTTGACTTTTGGTAACGACACCACCAAACCATTTTGTTTGACAATGTTAATAAAAATATTAAGATGTTTGAAATGTTGATCGATGCTAGATGAGAAAACTAAAACATCGTCAATATAGACTATTGTAAAATTTTGAAAATCATTGAAAATATCATTCATAATTTTTTGAAATTCAGAAGGGGAATTTTTAAGCCCAAAAGGAGCATTACATTCCATTCATATTGTCCGAATGGCACATTGAAAGTTGTTTTATATTTGTTTTCTTCGGAATTTGCATTTGCCAAAATCCGGATTTCATATCAAATTTTGAAAATATTTTTGCATTGGAAATTCTTTTGAGTAAATCATGTTTATTTGGAATTGGATATCTTATCCATTCTAAAACTTTGTTCAAGGGTTTATAATTTATTACTAACCTTGGCACACCACGCTCCTGTTCGGCTGCTGATAAGTCCAATTTATTATACACTTAGAATCTCCCAATTTGCTTCTCTTAGTTGAATTCCTTGCGAAAAATGCTTTAAAATGAGTACAATATGTCTATAGGTCCTCACCGGAGCTTTGGAAGCGATCCGGGGCTTAAACGAGCGAAATCGGAGCATAAAAAGACTATCATGCCCTTGGAGCTGTCACAGCGTCGAGACCCTGCCACCCAAGCATCGGGACGCTGCTCAAATAAGGAAAAGACTTGGGCGTGAAGCTGAAGGCCTAGCGTCGCGACGCTGCCACCATAGCGTCGCGACGCTGTGTTGATCCACATAATTTTTTCCATAGTTGAAGGCCTAGCGTCGCGACGCTAGGCAGTTTTCCAGAATTGAATTTTTCCTATTTTGGCTGGAAATTTTCCTTCTTTGGAGACCCAATTCAGCACCATTCTACCACGAATTGAAGGCCAAGAAACACTATAAATAGAGGGCCTTGGTGTAGGTTTAGAATCATCCCTCAACACAAAAATCACTACAACTTTGTAGTTCATCTCTCTCCCCCTTTTCCACCATTCTTCTTAGTTTTAGTTTTTCTTGCTTTCCTTTATGTATTCAATGAAGATTCAAGCTTGTTCTTGCTCCATGAGAGGCTAGATTCTTCATTCATGTAATCGGGGTGTCAACAGTAAGTTCATATTCTTTTAATGAAATTTATTGTTTAAATTATCAAAGCATGTTTATGTGATTTTAGTTCTTTTTCTATAAGTTTAGATTGTGGTAGGAAAGATTGACAACCTTGACCGCGCACTCTCTAAATTTACTTGCTAAATCTTAGTAGCATATAGGTTAGCGTTATGATTATACGCACGCATCCCTAGAACTAAATGATTTAATTAATTGTAATTGTGGTTTGTTGCCCGTTGCATGTGAATTAACTCGGCTAGGTCCCATTGCGGTTTAGGTTAATTAATAGGCCAATTAATTAGTTTAAACTAGAATCAAACTTAGCGTTTGCATGTTTGTGATAGTGGATCATGATTCTCGGTTTGTTGCCGGAATACGTTGGGCTTAAACTTGTTTTGACTTATTAGTGAAATTGATGATTTAACTGAATTGAACTTACCATGACTAACCTGGTTGCATGATCTTTGAGGTATTGATTTCTTTCTTTAGTT
This sequence comes from Luffa aegyptiaca, assembly GCA_017139565.1. Lineage (NCBI taxonomy): Eukaryota > Viridiplantae > Streptophyta > Magnoliopsida > Cucurbitales > Cucurbitaceae > Luffa > Luffa aegyptiaca. Next base: position 10,725,340 of record CM029397.1, read on the forward strand.
CTCATACTTTCCTTTTGCAATATTTTCCATAATTAGTTTTCTTTTCATGTTTACTTTCTTTCCAAATATAAAAATCCCCCATTAGTCCGGTCATCACAATAAATCTAAGATATACAAGTTATAATCGTGCTCTCTGTGTTCGACCCCGGCCACGACTGCTACAAGTTAGCTTTAGAGGTTGTGAATTACAAATTTATTTGATAAGAGACCTCGACAATCTCTTCCGTCAAATTGGCGCCGTTGCCGGGGAGCCAAGTTTAAGTTGTTTATCATAGGTTTATTGTGATATCTTCTTTTATTTATTTTTTTATTTGTTTTTATTTGAGTCGATTTTCATGGCATATCATTCATTGAGGGACAAAAAAGCTCAATTAGTGAAGGAAGTAGGATTGCTCGACAATAAACTATCAATACTAACTTCTTTATGCAAGCAATTAGTGTAGGGATATCAAATCATACAGTCACATCAGCACTATCAACCTTCCAATTCAGGTAAATCTCTTGAGGATCAAATTTATGAGCTTGCTAAAAATACTCTTCAGTTTCAGGAAAGTACTCGAGCTAAGTTGAAAGGCATGTCTGATAATATTGATAAGATAGAAGGACATGTGACAAAACTGGGGAAGCATGTAAAGCAACAAACGCAACTGACCCAAGAGATAATCCTTACAACAGAAGTTCCCTTCGTTGCAAAGGTTGATGATGAAGAAATTGAGTGTCCATTGCCATCTCACGATAGATCATATGAGGTTAAAGAAGAGTCTGAACCAGATTGCAAGGAAATTCAGGTGATAGAGTTTCAGACTGACGAGTCTGAATTTGTTCTTCCCCTTGATCCCCCTTCATCTGATTTATCTTCTAAACTGTCTCACAAAATTTTATCCTTTGAGTCTTTTTCTTTTAAATTTTCCTCTTATTCATATATTAAAAAATTAAAAAAATACAATGCATCTTCTGGGTCCCATGAAAAATGGGCAAGCCTGCTTCTGTTTGCAGGTTTCGTGGATTCGAGAAAGAATGGCCCAAAGAAATATGAGAATTTTTATGTACCCTAACAGGAAGATGAGAATCCCGTCAAGCATAACGACGTTAAAAAAATTGCCTTATGGGAGGCAACCCAATTAGTTATATCCCTTTCTTTCCAATTTAGTTGTCTATTCCTTTAATGTTTTCTTAATTGTCTTTCTTTATTTTTTGTAGGATCCCTACACCAAAACTCTACAATTTTTGCCAATCGTGGAAGTTTCCATATTTTTCCAACCCAATGCTTGAACAGGGGAGGTTTTCTGTTCCCTTTTACTTTTTTGTCCCTTACTTTCCATGTTTAATTTACATTGAGGACAATGTAATGTTTAGGTTGGGGGTGGAAACATATGCATGTTTGCTTTATGCTTTGATTGACCTATTATTTTAAGCAATTTAAAAATAAATTAGAACCTTAATAGGCAAAGTTCTGTCTAAGGTTGGAGGTATTTAAGATGACAGTTTACGGAACACCTCCTACCTGGGAACTGACCCGAACCGGTGAAGTTCTGTCTAAGGCTGGAGGTATTTAAGATGACGGTTTACGAAACACCTTCTACCTGGGAATTGATCCGAATCGGAGTTTAAGCAAAATTAAAATGAGATGAATTGTTGAGTTTATTAGGTTGCTTCAAGTATAGTTATGAAGATCAATGAGACATTCTTTTGAACTATTCTATTTGTTTTAAGCATTGTGAAGCAGTTACCAAAAATTGACCAATTTTTAAAATTTTTTAGATTTTTTCTTACACATATTGAGCACTTAGCTTTTCCTTAGGTAGTTTTGAAAGCTTAGGACCATCTTATGGGTTCCATATGTTCGTTGTCACCTCGATAGGCTAGATCTAACTAGATGGTAATTTCGAAAATGATTACTTGTAATGCCTTGCATAGGAATGATAAAAGAAAATATGCCTGGTGTGCTTAAAAGTAAAATCATTCTTATATTAAAAAAATGATGAAAGAAAAGACGTCTTATGAGTGCTTTGCAATGTTTAAAAATGTTAAGGTAAAAAGAGCTACCCATGTTGTGATCATTTAGGCCAACCAAAGAGTTAAACTCGGGTTATGGGTCCCTGCAATAGGTGTGTGAAAGCTATTGCCATCTTTTAAATGCAAAATATAATTTGTTCTATTTTCAGGCGCTAGTAATGTATTAGTCGTTTGACTATTTGAATTACTTAATGGTTGGGTCCTTGGCCAGTGTAGGGGAAAATGAGTTGGGATTCTCATATGGTTATCCTGGGATAGTAAAAGCACCTTAGGAAAGCTCCCCACACACACACGCAAGAGAAATTCATGAAAAACTTTGAGTTGTTTAATTATTGCTTAAATGTGTTAGCATGCTTCGAATAAGTTGAATGATTCTTTTTAATGTTAAGGTTGGAGCTATATAAATTGCAACTAAATAAATCTCAATTATTCATGATCTTATTTTATGCTTGCTCGAGGACTAGCAAGGTTTAGGTTGGGGGTATTTGATAAGTCCAATTTATTATACACTTAGAATCTCCCAATTTGCTTATCTTAGTTGAATTCCTTGTGAAAAATGCTTTAAAATAAGTATAATATGTCTATAGGTCCTCACCAGAGCTTTAGAAGCGATTCGGGGCTTAAACGAGCAAACCGGAGCATAAAAATACTATTCTGCCCTTGGAGCTGTCACAACGTCGAGACCCTGCCACCCAAGCGTCGGGACGCTGCTCAAGTAAGGAAAGGACTTGGGCGTGAAGCTGAAGGCCTAGCGTCGCAACGCTAGGCAGTTTTCCAGAATTGAATTTTTCCTATTTTGGCTGGAAATTTTCCTTCTTTGGAGACCCAATTCAGCACCATTCTACCACGAATTGAAGGCCAAGAAACACTATAAATAGAGGGCCTTGGTGTAGGTTTAGAATCATCCCTCAACACAAAAATCACTACAACTTTGTAGTCCATCTCTCTCCCCCTTTTCCACCATTCTTCTTAGTTTTAGTTTTTCTTGCTTTCCTTTATGTATTCAATGAAGATTCAAGCTTGTTCTTGCTCCATAAGAGGCTAGATTCTTCATTCATGTAACCGGGGTGTCAAGAGTAAGTTCATATTCTTTTAATGAAATTTATTGTTTAAATTATCAAAGCATGTTTATGTGATTTTAGTTCTTTTTCTATAAGTTTAGATTGTGGTAGGAAAGATTGACAACCTTGATCGCGCTCTCTCTAAATTTACTTACTAAATCTTAGTAGCATATAGGTTAACGTTATGATTATACACATGCGTTCCTAGAACTAAATGATTTAATTAATTGTAATTGTGGTTTGTTGCCCGTTGCATGTGAATTAACTCGGCTAGATCCCATTGCGGTTTAGGTTAATTAATCGGCCAATTAATTAATTTAAACTAGAATCAAACTTAGCGTTTGCATGTTTGTGATGGTGGATCATGATTCTCGGTTTGTTGTCGGAATACGGTAGACTTAAACTTGTTTTGACTTATTAGTGAAATTGATGATTTAATTGAATTGAACTTACCATGACTAACCCGGTTGCAAAATTAGTTTTCTTTCCATGTTTACTTTATTTCCAAATATAAAAATCCCCCATTAGTCCGGTCATCACAATAAATCTAAGGTAAACAAGTTATAATCGTACTCCCTATGTTCGACCCCGGCCACTATTGCTACAAGTTAGCTTTAGAGGTTGTAGATTACAAATTTATTTGATAAGAGACCTCGACAATCTCTTCTGTCAGCTGCGTTGTTGACGTAGAAGGCTGCACATGACCATGGGCTTTTTGATGGCCTGATCAGTCCTTTATTGATTAATTCCTGTATTTCCTTTTTACAGAATGTTAGTAGTTCTGCATTCATTTGTATTGGTCTTGCCTTTGTTGGAATATTTGATTCATTGAAATCTTTAATATATGGAAGATTTACTATATGTTTCTTCCTATCCCAAAAAGCATTTGGCAGATTTGAACATATCTCTTTTTCAATTTTGTTTTCTATTTCTTTTATTTTTAATTTGATTGATGGATCGTTGAGATTTTCTTCTATTCTTTTATAACTTATTTCTTCTTTAAGAAATAGAATTTGCTTCTGCTTTCTCTTGATTTCTTCTGTACTTATTTCCATAATTTCATATGGAAGAATTGGAGTTATGAATTCAAAGGTTATTTCTTTGTTATGAATTTTACTAACTAACCCCTTTTCGGTTTATTTTAATTGGATATAGTTGAGTTAGGAATGGAGTTCCTAAAATTAATTCTTGCTTTAGATCCTTTACTAGAAGAAAGGAATTTATAAAGCAAAATTCTTCATTGGAAATATGGACATTTGGAAGTTTGAACTAAATATTTAGACTTTGTCCATTTGCACTACTTAATTTTTCTGTAGTTTTTTCGAAATATTTAGTTGGTATTAATCCTTGTTGTATGCAATTTTGGTCAGCTCCTGAATCTATAAGAGCCTTTAAAGTAATTTGAAAATCTTCTATTTTTAAAGTTACCAAAGAATACCATTTTTGGCATTGTGACTTTGTTATTTGATTTACTAGAAAATTTTCCCCTTCATCAACGGATTTATTAGTACTTATTTTGAGATTATTTATCTCTTGTTTGATTTGTTCAATTTCATTTTTATTTTCCTGAATTTCTTTTTTGAGATTGTTGATTTCAAATTGTAGATCTTTAATTGAAGTTGGTTTAAAGTCTTCTTTTCTTTGAAGTATTTCTTTAAGACTCCTAGATTTAATTTCTTTCTTCTTAATTTGAATTTCAGAATTACTTGAAGATTCTAAAGATTGCTTTAGAGTTTTTAAGATTGTATTTTTCATTTCCTCGTCTTTGATATGACCTATAGATTTGAAGAGTACTTCTTGTTTATTGGTTAGGACATTTATACATTGTCTCTCACATGTTTTTCCACACATGTTTTTCCACATGCTTTGACTCCTTCATATTCTTCACTTTCACTTTGACTCGATATTTCTGAGTCGGTTTCATCTAGCTCTTGAACTCTAAGTTTATATTCGGAGCGGTCTGAATAATCCGATGAATATTCTTCATCTTGATCTAGTTCATTTACTCTCTTGTTTGGACAATTATTTGCATAATGTCCTTCTCTTTGAAATTTGTAACAAGAGATTTTCTTTTTACCTTTTGATTTATTATTTTGATTTGGACGGGTGTTTTGTCTTGAATTTTTTCTTTTATAATATTTTTTCGGGATGTATTCCCTTTGAGGAGGTCTTTGTATGTATTGTCTCCAGTAATGGTCTTTATAAATATCTTCTATTATTGTCTTTTCTAATAATTTTTCTTCTAGAGGAATTTGGTTCCTCTACTCTTTCACATCCATATTGAGAGCAAAAGGCTTTCATTTCTTTCACTTTTAATTTTTCATTCTTTTGAACTTTCTTTTGGACCTTTATCTCATTGCAGATTTCTAAGCCGCAATTAATGATATAGGCTGTTATTTGTCCAAACGATAGTTCGTCCCATTCTATGTCATTCTCATAATGTTTATTGAGGGCTGTATATACCCTTTCCGCCACAAAACTGGGAAGTCCATCTTTGAACTTTTCTTTCCAGTGTTGTGTATTGATGTCTGTCATATAATAGACTCTTGCTAAGAACATGTCTTTATACCATTTGAAATCTGCTAGATTTGTACACATTAAATTCTTTAGAATTTTTCTTTGATTGTCTTCAAATAGGGTACTGGTTCCTGTAGTAAAATGGAAGGATATTGCATAGACCAGTGTTTCTACTGCGTCTTCTATTTCTTCTTCTACTTCTATTGTCCTAGTAGTAGAAGTTGACGGCCCACTTTGGAAGACGTTAGTGGTTTCAATTTTGACTTCTTTGGTCTTTTTGACCTTAGATTTATGTCCCTTTATTTTGGCTTTTGATTCAGTAGACAGAGCTTCCCACCAAGCTTTCAGCATTCCTGAAAACCCGTTTACAATCATTTTTGCTGCTTCATGATTCGTATGATTATTAGCTTCATAAGCAGCTGTTGCTATTAGCATTTCATTTAGCATGTCTGTAATTTGTTTATCAGACATTCCTTCTATATTCCAAACATATATGGAATTGTCATCGAACTGAGTATTTCTCAGAAATTTGTAATTTTGTTCATAATTTAAATCTAGCATAGTAGGTTTATGGTACCAATTTAAATTATCATTTGGATTGGTTGTTCTATAATTTCTAATTCGGTTTAATCCTTGAGATTCTTCTGTTAGAAGGACCGAAAATTGTTCTATTATTGAGTCTACGTCACTATCATTAAGGACGTTTATTTGATTTGAGGTTTCTCCTCCTAAGTTTAAGGCTTTTAACCTTTTATCAATTTCTTCCATAATTTGAGTTTTTGATGTTTTTAGTTTAACCTTATCTAGAGGGCTAAACAATGGTTTTACTATTGGTTTTGGAGGATCTATTAATTCCTCTAACTTATATACTTGTTCTGCTATTGAAGTTAACATTCTATTTGAATAATTATTTTGAACTTGTATACTTTTAATTTCTTTATTTGTTGGAGGCTTATTTTCTTCTGTCTCTTTAATTAATTGAAAGGGTTTGGCTATAATTTTCTCATTATAGAAACTATCAAATTCGACGTCTTCCATTGGAGGGAAATCGCTTTGAATTTCTCCTCTCCTTATTGTTTTCCATTTTTCATTTTCTTTTATGGTACAAATATGAGAATATTCTTCTCTTTGATTGAACCATCTAAAAAATGATATATGTTCTTGGAGTTTTTCTAGAGTCTTAAAATATTCATCTTTAAAGTTTTTTCTTTGTTCTTCTGTGTATGATTTAAAGAAGCGTTTTCTATCTTTTTTATTTTCTTGAGCCATAAATTTCTTTTGCAAGGCTTGTTTGTCTATTTTGAATTCATATTCTGAAATTATGACATTCAATTGACTTTTAAATATTGATTCTGCTTTCATATCAGTTTGAGTTGGAGAAGGTGGTTTTTCTTCTTCATATTGGAGATTTGGGATTCCGTGCTCTTATTTTACTGACTTAATTCTTAATGAATTTGTCCTATTTAAATCTTGATAGGATTCTGGCCTTATACCAGAAGTACTTGGTCTTGAATTCATGAATTCTTTTTTACTCATGTTTTCTTTTACCACAGGGAATTGAGGTATTTCATCTTCAAATTTTATTTCTACTCTCCCATCTGGATGTTCTATTATATGGGAAAGTTCTTTTTATCTTTTTTGAGAGAAAAAAGCATTATTGATTGCCCATTTTGGATTTCTCGTTATATCATCCCATGAGAGCATTTTTGGAATACTAACAGAGGATTTGTTGATATTTGTTTCTGTAAGCATGGTTTTTCCTTTTGGGGATTGGACCAATGCTTTTGGTTCCATTGAAGATGTTAATGTTTTATATGTTATTTTGTATAAAAGTGTCATCTTTTTAACATCTTCTTCAAAGTTTAATCCTTGTCCTGTAATATCAAGACTTAAGGTTTTGAGAACATGGGGGTCATCTAGAGCCACCATAAAATTGGGATAGCAAGTGAATATACTGGTCCAGCTGCTAAATTTGATTCTATTATTCCTAATAGAGAATTAGTAAAGTCTTTATGACGTTTGTCTCTAAGAATTGTTAGGACAGGAGTATCTAATCCTATTCTAAACATTGGTCTGAGAGCAACTTGAACTGCTCCTATATGTAAAAATTGAAAATCTTTCCTATGTTTTAGGATATCATCTTTTGGAAAAAATTGAATAGAATCAACGTTTCCATATACCGGAATTTTTCTTTCAACAATTTTTATACATTGTTGTTCTCTAAAATTGAATGTATTATGGATATAAATTGTTTTGTTGTCAAGCTTAGGTAGTCCCCATCTTTGAAGGTTATTTTCTATCTTTGCTATATGCAAAGCTTCATTTGAAATTTCTCCAGAGTTCCAAGAGGCCATATGTTTGTCTTCTACCTCATTTTGAGATAGTTCTTTTGAAGAAAGATTTTTAAATAGTATCTTTCTTAGGAGAGACATTGATTTAGTTATTGAAAATCATTAAAAGAGCTTTACAATTCGATTATTATTTGTTTTTTATTTCCGCACTTTTTAATTTGTCTGTCATTGTTTCCACGCGCGTTTTTTTTCTGATTGTCATTATAGCCTTATTTTGTACTAGTGTTCGTTACAAAAATGGAGTAATGAGCAATATTATTTTTTTTATTGAATAGAATATATAAATAGATTACTATATTTATTAAATATGATATAAAACAACCATAAAAAATAATAATATGTGTTTTATCAACTAAACTATGTTCAAATTGACAACACAAATAATACATTTTTACTTTAACTACCAAGTGGATATTCATATTATCATTGTATTCATATACTTGAGAAAAATTATTGTATATGCCAACCTAGAGCATAACTCAAACATTACAATCTTATCTCCATTTACGACATATACAGTTAACTTTTGTTTTTCTTGTTAAATTTGTTTTAAGGTAGGAAGAACAAACAACCAGACAAAACCCATTGTAGTTATGCTTGTACGATAAAATCTCTTCCACTAGCAACTTCCCCATCTCTTCCATCCATTTCCTTTATAGTTGGAGAGAAAAAGGAAAAAAAAAAACCATTTCTCTCAATTTCATCTATATATTTAAAGTACCCATTTCACCTATATTTCATCAAGGACACAATAGTGGAAAGGAAAAAAAAATAAAAATTAAAAAAAAATGGTGAATTCCAATTCCAATTCCAATCATGTTTTCCTTTGTTGTCTTGTTTTCTCCAGTGTCGTTCTTTCGAATGCAAATTCTACACCATCAAACGACGTCGCATCGAGCATCTGCCCAAAAACCAGAAACGTATCTTTATGCTGGAGTTTGTTGAAACCCATGGGCAGCATAGACGCTCGAAAGGTGGCCAATTACACCCTTAGCCTTGCTTATACAAGTGCCGACGAATGTCTCGACCACGCTCAAAGGCTGGAGGCAGCGGAGACAGCAAATCCAAAACTCAAAAAACGATATTCGCAGTGCTTAAAGGAGTTGGACTTTGCGGTGTGGGACATAGAACGAGCTAAAGAAGCGTTGGCTAATGGTGGCAATATTCTCCTCCTACAAGGCGCTGTCGGCACCGAGACTGCCACTGACAACTGTCTAAAAACCTTCAAACATCCACCGCCGGAATCGTCGAACCTGCCAGAGATGGCCAAGAATCTGGGAGATATTTGGGACGTTGTTGTTCGGGTGTCCACTCTTATCACAGAAGATGATTACTAAACTCGTCTAAACAACAATGCTCACATTTTATTTGTAAGATTTGTAATTGACTTCTATCGTTGTGGACGAAAACTTTCTCTAATATATATGTTCCATTCCTAATATATATGTTTTCTTAAAATAAATTTCTTTTGTCTAAAAAGTTTTAATTTTGTCCCTTATATTTCAACATTTTTCAATTACATGGATCCTAAGGTTTGAGAATGTTTCAATTGAATAAAGATAAATTTATATGATACAATACTTAATGAATTGGTAAAAATGTATGAGAAGAATTAGATCATCTAAAAGAAAAGATCTTGAAGTCTCAACCCTTCTTAGATAACCTAATTCTTCCTGTTGAGGGTTGAGTTTTGGCTAGGCCTGACATTAAGCTCATTAGGATTCTAAGTCTGAAATGGCTTAAGAGGTTAAAAGGAGCCCAAAACATTCATTAAGCCAAGAGGGGTCAGCCAAGAGGCCTAAGAGTCGTAAAGGTCGACCCCCTTAACGGTTGGCCAAAGGCCCAAGGGCCAACCCCCATAAGCGTTGCCCATGACCATGACCCATGAGGCCGACCCCTGAGGTCGACCATCGTCATTGGGGTCGGCCAAGCTTCACACGGTCAACCCCCCTCAAGGATCAGCCGTGATTTGAGACTTACTCCTCAAAAGGGCTGGATGAACCACAACCATCGAGGGTCAAGAGTTAAGATGTGGAAGGGTCCTACAGATAAGCTAAGGGTCAAGGACAACGACCGTTATGGCTGACCAAGTCCAACGACGGTTACGGATTTTTAACCGTTAACTATAGAGTTTCGAGAATCAAGGCAGGATTCTTGAAGAGATAAATATCAGATATTTTACTATTCTACCTCAGTATTATAAATAGAACTTAATATCGCTCATTTATTTACGTTATTTAACCTTAATTAGAAACTTGGATTATTGCTAAGAAAGCAAAGACTTAGTGTTAATTTCTTATCATTTGAAGTCAAAATAGTCAAAAGCCTACTGATTTTGATAGAAATCTTAAAATATAGAATTTGTGCTTAATTGTTGTAAACGATGGTTGTTCACACGTAACTTGGGAGATGGAGACACGTGGAATAAATAATATATTGTATTGAGGTAATATGTGTGTGGGTGTACAATCTCTAACTTTAATCCTCTGATTCTCTCTCTCATGTGTGAATGTGTTTCACTCGAGGGCTGAAACGCTTGATCTCGAGTCTGAAGCTTAAATGGATTCTTGGAGCTTGAAGTCTTCCAGTCTTGAAGGAGTCTTCAGTCTTCAAGAACTGTTAAGCACTTGGAAACTTATGGATTTCAGAGTCTTCAGTCTTCTGTCTTGGGGGAATTTCTTTGAATTCTCTAAGTCTTGTTGAGAGCTCCAAAATTCTAAACCCTTGAAATGGAGGAGAACCCCTTTATTTATAGAGTTCTCGCTGGATGGGCCCTGGTGACTTTTGGGCCTAACAACTTGGGCAGGCTTTATTGGTCTTGAGCTCAACTAGTTAGTCTTGGGTTTAGTTCATATTTGACCCAAAACCATATGACCCAAATATTTAAAAGACCCAAATTTGATCCAAATCATTATTATTTTTTTAATTAATTGGTCAAATTAATTAATTTGATCAAAATAATTTAATTTTAATTAATTGATCAAATGAAAATTTGACTATATAAATTTATAATTGGCCAACTTTGTCTTCAAATTTAATTTGGGACACATGTCAATTTATAATTGGTCCCAAATTTAATTAATTATAATTTCATCATTAATTTCATGTAATGACGTGGCAATTTTTGGTTGGTCAAAATTTCTCCTTCAACAAATGCCCCCTTTTCGAGATTTAGGCACAAATCATGTGTGGATGAATTGCGAAAATAAATTATTTGGAATCAATTTTTTAAAACTTTGACTCCGTTTGATGCATCAAAATATGAAATTTGGTCAAAATTTTGATTGATTTTTTTACACATCTGTTATGCCGATTTAATCAAAATTCGAAATTTTCTTCTTCCTTTTTTTTTCTTGAAATTTTGATCCACTTGCTTGGCGACAAATTGAAATTTGGACCTCAATTGGATTTTAACTCCATATTGAATTTCAGTCGTGTCCAAGTTCTATGTAACTTTGAATTTGGAGTAATTTCTCTCTATTTTGAATTTGACTCGAGTTTAATTTGGGGTTGAATTATGATTATGCCCAAATTTTCTGAAGATAAATTCAAGTTTAGATAACTTGATTTTGAACTTTACGCCATTTTTTTTTAATTTGGGATAACGCTTAAAATATGCCCAAATCTTAATGGAAGTAAATATTAAATTCTATCCAAAATTTAGCTTGAATTTGGGATAGGAATCTAACGTGAACCTCGGAATTTGATTTGGGATAGAACAAATTCAATCCTAACCAAATTTAATTTGATTCAAATTGAATCAAATTCAAGATCTATCTAATTTATCTTGGACAAATTTGAATTTAGGTTGCAAATTAATTCAAATCCAATCTCATATTTTCGGATTAAAATTTAATCCAAAACCAAATTTGATACGGATTTCTATTGGAGATAAGATTTAATTTAAAATTGGATCCAAGCTTATAAATACCCCAAAGCATGCTCTCCTCCCCCTTATTTTGCAGCTCTCAGCAATCAAGGTATTCTTTCTCTTCTTCTTTTTTTTTCCACACATGATGGTTAATTTCTTTTCTTTCGCTTATTAATTGGAGTTGAATGGGTTGAATGAGTTTTCTTTTTTTTATTATTCCTTTCTTTCTTTGTGCTGTAATTAGATATCCTTTACTTTGTAGAGAGAGGAAGAAAGAGAGAGGCATGTGACACCAAGGGTGAGAGCAAGAGTGAAAATAGTGGAGAATTTCAAGCTGAGATTGGAAGAATGAGTTTCATGGTATTTTAATGGGAGAAATAATGAGAAAGAATGAGGGATTTTAACGGAGAGAGAGAGTGGAAAGAGAGAGAGAAATAAAAGAGATGAGGGAAAAGTGGGGAAGAAGGATGGAAGAGAAAGAATGGGGGATGAAATCGTGGATTACTTTCCACTTGATTTTTTTTTTTTAATTCCACTATCTTCACAATTTCCTTTCTTTTTTTTTTCCCTTGTTTCCTTACTTCCTTTTCTTTTCTTCAACTCTTTTTTTTTTTCACTTTGCTCATGCTTTTTTTTTTTTTCGATTTTTCTTCTCTTTTTTTTAACTTCTTTTTTTTTTCTTTTATTTTCACATTTTCAAGCTTTTTTTTAATGCTTTCTTTGATATATATACATATGTAAAATTTAATTTGTGCAATATTTGTACATATGCATATAATTTCAACATTTGTTTTTGTAGGAACAATCTTCATGATCCTTGCTTATAGTTCATAAAGGTAAACTTCCAAAGTAAACCGACATTGACTAATTTCAAAATTTCCATAAGCTTCCAACATCTTTTATTTGATTTGATTTGATTTTTTTTTTTTTTTTTTTGCCCATTTTTTTTAAGGAAAAAAGCTTGACTTGGAGACTTGGAGAATATATAAATATTTTGAACACCCTTTGCCCCTCAATTCGAGAGACAAATTTCTAAGTAAACCTCTTTTTTTTATCATTTTTTAAATAATCATTTTTTCTAAATTAACACCACATCATCAATATTCCAATTGCAGGAAAAAAATTTCCATTCACCAAAAGGTAAATTAGGTGAACGTTTTTTTTTATTATTTTTTTGTAGTGTTGTTTTCTTATTTGTAGGTACAATGTCTTTCAGCATTAGTACAAGGACACATGATGTCTTTGGACTTTTGTTGTTGTGACGTTTCCCGGCCCAAGGACACATGATGTCATTCCCATTTGGGCTCCTTTAGTGTTGCCACGTCTTTCAGCATTAGTACAAGGACACATGATGTCTTTGGACTTTTGTTGTTATGACGTCCCCTGGTCCAAGGACACATGATGTCATTCCCACTTGGGCTCCTTTACTTCTGCAACGTCTTTCAGCATTAGTACAAGGACATATGACGTCTTTGGACTTTTGTTGTTATGACATTCCCTGACCCAAGGACACATGATGTCATTCCCACTTGGGCTCCTTTACCACTGTAACGTCTTTCAGCATTAGTACAAGGACATATGACGTCTTTGGACTTTTGTTGATATGATGTCTCGCAACATTAGTCCTAGGAGATTTTCGTTAATGCATTATTATTATTTTTTTAAACTTATCTTCGTAAAAATCTTATTCTTTTGACTTGTGCTAACTCTCATCTATTTAAATTTTGTAGAGTCATGGTGTGTTTTGCAGAACACATTGTCTCCGATAAGACGTACCTCGTTCTCTTGAAAGACAACAATCAACCCATAAGAAGCGGGCTCAGCTTCTTCGTTGAAGAGTCTAAAAACGGCCGTCTTGCAGCCCAATGGCCCCCACCACTAAATCTGCATACCATTTCTGATTGGTCCGTAGAGAGACCTCTGGACCAAGATTCCGAGGCTTGGTTTCTAGAATCTTCAATCCATACACAAAATCCTAGTCGACATCCAGAGGTGACGTTAGGACGCCAAATAATTGATGGATTAGTTTGTTGGGAATCCGCATTGAAAATTACATTCGAATTTCTTTTTATTCCTCGCTATTGGGAGTGGCTAGAATTCGTCATTGGTCGGAATGAAGAGGTGCTACAAACTGCTCGTTTATTGGATGCAGTGGTGGCTTCCCTTTACACTTATGATCGAAACAACGATCTAGTTCAGGCTTTTTGTGAAGCTTGGTGTCCTGCAACCAATACACTTCACACTCGTACGGGAGAACTTTCAATTTTCTTATGGGATCTTTGGACATTTGGGGGTTTGCCCATCAAAGGTAGATTTTATGAGGAAGTTATCCCTAGTTTTAAAGAGTTAACTGGATCAAACAACCAGGCGAAGTATCTTCCAAAAATTTGCGAACACTTTTTCCATGCATTCTACTTGCTTAGCGCTTCAAGAACTGACCATTCCCATGTTCCAATCAGCTCCTGGACTTCCTTTTGGTTCAAAGGTGAACAGAGGTATGCAAAGCCTCCTCAACGGAGACCCAAGAAGACCTCTCGCCCTAGCACGACTCATAACCCAGACATCACAAATATTAAGCGTCACGAGTGGTCAGATGAGGAGAACAGCTTGTTTCACGAGTTAAAGATTGATATAAAACACAGGGACTAGACATACTTGGCGGCCTTTTTATCTTATTGGCTCTGCGCCTTTGTGTTTCCCCAAGGGATTGCTAACCACATTCGTCCCAGTGTTTTTAAAGTTACCAGCTTAATGGCCGAGGGGAAAACTTTCAGTCTTGCAATCCCCGTCCTTGCCAACATCTACCACGGGTTAGGCAAAGTTTCTAATGCTTCTAGTTCAGTTGGACGCATAGATGCTTCTCTCCCTGTGCATTACATTTTTGGTTGGCTCGCCCATTATTTTGGTACCAACTATAAAACTCCAGTGAAAGTTCGAGGTCCTAGCATGGTTGACTTTTCCGGCGAAGGTGGAGCTATATATTTTGATGAGTTCGAGGCTGGCGAATTAATCCATGGGGGTGCATCCATATCATGGCACACGAACCTTAGTAGGAACAAAATGAAATCATAAAGCATGAAAAGATTACGAAATTTATACCTTCTTCCTATTTCTCGAGTCTTCGCTCATGTTATTTGTCAGCGCGATGCAAAGATTCACCAGTTATCGAACCCTACAACCCATATCGATTTGGCCGCCAGTTTGGGTTCTATCAAGACATACCTAATGATTAGGAGAAGTTTTGCCCCTAGTCACCTTGGAAAACATTTTACACCACTAGCGAGTTTGCACGCGAACTAATGCGGAATTTCAAGTATTTCTTCCAGCTCATACATTGAATCCTCAAGACCATATCACCTCACGTTATCGAAGTTAGTGGTCTGAAAAGTATGATAATTACCTAGAGGAAGGCATAAGTAAGTTGGTTGACAGTACCATTCCCTCTCGAACCCAGCCTAAGCTACCTAAAAAAGACGACTCTAAATTTGGGGGAAAAGAACTCCGTCTGCTCAAGGTTGCCAGATCTCCAGACAATTCAACTGAAGAAGAGAGTCAAAACAACACTGGAGATCGACACACTGGAACCAAAAGGCCCAAGAAAGCTTCTGATCCCGATGACAAGTCCCTCAAGAGTGTTTCTAATGCTTCACAGGCTCCTAACGACATTGAGACTTTGGTTGAACAACCCTTTTTTTTTTCCTTTTTTTGTTTTTTTGTTTTTTTTTTAATTTAAACCCTCTTTTATTTTTCTTTTGCAGCTTCCTTTAAATGATTGTGTTCAAGAAGAGGAATAATGTTCGAGTGAGCAATCTTTGACAAGTCCTGATGTTTTTGCTTCTTCCGTGAAAAACTTTGGAAGCTCTCATGCATCTTCGAGCAAACAAGTCGTGAATTCATCTTCTCGTTCTACTGAGAAAGTTCCTCAACATACTCAAGAGAAAGTGATTGCCCCAGTCTTTGAGGCTTCTCAGTTCTATGCTGATAATGTAATTTCCAACTTCTGACGACAGGCTGCTTTATCTATATGGACAAGCATACAAGAGAAGATTGTACGCACTCCTTTTGAAGATGTTGCTAGCCTTGAGCACCTTGAACAAGAAACTCACAAGATCTTCGATGCAATGGCAGAGACCACTACGAACAACTTGAAACCTCTGCAAGAATTTGTAGGCAGCTGCTTCAAGAAAGTGCGAGAATACAATGGATTACAATCTTCGCTCTCTACTCACCTGACCCCATCGAGTAAGGATAGTCAGTTGGAGGCAAAGAAGCTCTACTTAGAGAAGGCTTTGTCTATCGAAAGTTGTGTTGTTGAGGAGAAAGATGCACTTCAGAAATAACTTGCTTGCTCTGTCTCAGAGGTTGCAGATCTAAAGACCAAGGTTGCAGAACTAGAGGCCAAGTTAACAACTGCAGAGGCTAAGTTAGAAAGCCTTTCCAATTCGGTCTCTGAAAAGGAAAAGGACTTAGCTCATGAAAAACTTGTTGTTTCGCAAATACGTGAGGAGATTAGTGACATCAAGTGTGCCCCCACCATCAACGCTTCAGACGTTCGCACCCTAGCAACACTTCGCGGACTTTTCGAGACTACTTGTGACGAGCTGAAAGCACTTCAATGGAATCCTTAATTCATGATCCCTTTAGTTTATCCTAAGCTTTTTTTTCTCATGTGCAAGAATTTTTTTTTTTAGACATTCTTTCAATTCATTGTATTAGACATTTCTACTTTATTTATGCCTTAATAAAAATTTAGAATTCTATTTACAACATGGATTTTTTTTTATTTGCTTTGACTGAACTTAAGTTTTTTTTTCTTAAGCTGCCTACGTACCCTTCAAGTGGGAAGGGATCAAGTCATAATGTAGTTCAATTTGGGTTTTGTTTTTTTTTTTACCACCTTTTAAGCTCATGTAGGCTAGGAGCATCATAGAGTTTATGCTCTTGTGATCATGAGCTTTTACATTTTAAAAGCCCTTATCTTCATCATGGTCTTGATCAGATCCTTGACTTGTAGGATTGGTCAGGATAATGAGATTTGGCTTCAACTTCAAGGAACCTTCTGTATTTATGAGAATAGAGAACTTCCTCTTCATACGTGACGGGACAGTACTTTGAAGCTTTTTTTCACTGCTTATTTCATCGAACAGTTTCACCTCTAAGTTATCCATCTTTCTTTGAGGTTGATCGTCTGTTACTTTGAGGCGATCAAAGATAGATGTTGAAGATCGACTTTTCTTCGATTTGGTGACACTTAACCTTTGGAAAGCTGAAGGTCGAGTGGAGGTGGACACCAAACATTGATTTTCTTCTTCTGTCATGGCCATACTCATTCTTTTGAATATCGAAGGTCGAGTAGTTGAAGGCTTAACGCGATCGAAGATGGAAGTCCTTTGTTCACCCTTCTTGGAACTGTCAACCTCTTCTACATGGATGCAGTAGGAAGTTGCAAAGTTTCCCTTTTCTTTTTTGTGGGAAGTTTCGGAGAAGAGTTCCTTCGCAGTCACCGGTTGTCGAGGTTGAGAAAACTTTTTACTTCTCTTCCTCTTAGGTTGAGGTTTCTTAGGATTCTTCTTTCTTTGATGTCTACCATTTCCTTTGACTGTAGTCTGATTTGATTGAGCTACTTTATCAAGGTCGAGCTCAACTTTTTCCTTCCTTAGCTAGTCTTAGGATTAACTCTTTTAAGACAAAGCATTTCTCCACTAGATGGCTGATAACTCGATGATAGTTGCAATAGTTGGGATCATCGACTTTATCCATCTCCTCCAGTCGTTTACACTTAGGAAGCTCTATCAGTTGCACTTCCAGTAGTTGTTCCAACATGTCACGGATGTCAGAATCAAGGAAATGATAGATTTTCTTCTGTCTTTCCTTTAAAGTTAAGCGACGTGTTCCATTTTCTTGTCGCTTTTCTTTTGAAGATGACTTGAGAAGAATTGTATTTACAACCATAGATTCTTCTGTAGTCGCTTCGGTGTTCTTTCCTTCTATCGTCAAGTTAGGAAGTAAAAGGTCTTGGTTTTCTCGACTAGCAATACTTAGTTTCATATCGTGAGCACGAGTTGCTAATTCTTCAAAGGTGCGAGGCTTTATACCTTGAAGGATGTAGAGGAGTTCCCAATGCATGCCTTGAATGCACATCTCAACAGCAGAGAGTTCAGTGAGGCGGTCTTTGTAATCTAGACTCATGGCTCTCCAACGATTTATGTAGTTAACAACGAGTTCACCTTTTCGTTGTTTAATGTTGGTGAGCTCGAACATGCTAACGGTTCGTCTAGTGCTGTAGAAGCGATTCAAAAACTCTCTTTCCACTTCCTCCCAACTATCTATTGACTCAAGTTCTAAATCAGTGTACCAGTCAAAAGCATTTCCCTTAAGTGTTCGAACGAACTGCTTGACTAGAAGGTCCCCTCGAGTACCAGCATTCTCGCATGTCTCAACGAAGTGGGCAATATGTTGTTTAGGATTGCCTTTTCCATCAAACTGCTGAAACTTTGGTGGCTGATACCTGATTGGAATTCTCAAGTTATCAATCCTCTTAGTATAAGGTTTGGTATACAAGAGGGAATCTTGAGTAGGTCCACCATATTGAGCCCTGATGGAATTCATGATCATGTCCTGCAGTTGTTGGACAAACAAAGAGGCAACTGACCCAGAGTGTTGTGTCTGGTCCTCATGCATGACGGTCTTCCCCTTATCATTCTTCCTGCAGTAGGGGTTTGGCTAAACTCAGCCGTTTCTCGGTTTTGTATCTGGTTCTTCAAATAGGCAATCTCATGATCTCTTTCATCAACTACCTTCATTAGGAGATTGAGTTTTCTTTCCATCTCCGCCATCCTTTCATCTTGGTCTACATCATCCATCATGACGGACATCACATGAGGATTTAGTGTATCCTTTGGCTGCTCAGATGTTGGAGTGACAGATTCGAACAACAGGTTGTCTTTGACTTCAACCTTTTCCCTAGAGGATTCTTCAATCAATTTTGAGATTCTAGTTGCAACAGCAAGAGGAGTGTGATCCTCCTTGATCTCAATTCCTTGGGAACGACTACGAGTGACAGGACCCGTATAAGAGTCGCTCGATGTTGTAACCTTCACGAGAGCTTTCTTTGGTGTCATCACGTTGGTTGGATGTTTAATCAAGAGAAAGAGATGAGAGGCAGAGATTGTCCCACTGAGCGTGCCAATTTGTTCACACGTAACTTCGGAGATGAAGATACGTGGAATAGATAATATATTGTATTGATGTAATATGCGTGTGGGTGTACAATCTCTAACTTTAATCCTCTGATTCTCTCTCTTATGTGTGTGAGTGTGTTTCACTCGAGGGCTGGAACGCTTGATCTCGAGTTTGAAGCTTCAATCAATTGCTTGGAGTCTTGAAGAGTCTTTGGTCTTCAAGGATTGTTGAGGTCTTCCGATCTTGAACGATCTTCAGTCTTCAAGAAGTCTTGGGGTCTTGAAGAGTGTTTGGTCTTCAAGAAATGTTTAGATCTTGAAGAGTGTTTGGTCTTTAAGGAGTGTTGAAATCTTGAAGAGTGTTTGATCTTCAAGAACTTATGGATTTCAGAGAGTCTTCAGTCCTCAGACTTGGTGGAGTCTCTCTGAATTCTCTGGTTCTGCTTGAGAGCTTTAAAATTCTCAACTCTTGTCTTTGTGAGAGTCTAGAATTTATGAACCTTTGAAATGGAGGAGGACCTCTCTATTTATAGAGTTCTCGCTGGATGGGCCTTGGTGACTTTTGGGCCTAACAACTTGGGTTTGGGCTTTATTGGTCTTGGGCTCAACTATTTAGTCTTAGGTTTGGTTTATATTTGACCCAAAACCATATGACCCAAATATTTAAAAGATCCAAATTTGATCCAATTATTATTATTTTTAATTAATTGGTCAAATTAATTAATTTGATCAAAATAATTTATTTTTTAAGTAATTGATCAAATAGAAATTTGGCTCTATAAATTTATAATTGACCAACTTTGTCTTCAAATTAAATTTGGGACACATGTCAATTTATAATTAGTCCCAAATTCAATTAATTATAATTTCGTCATTAATTTCATGTAATGACGTGGCAATTTGTGATTGGACAAAATTTCTCCTTCAACAATGGTATTTTAGTAAGAATTGATCAAAGGCAAGAGAAAGTTAGATCAAGTTAGATAGAGAGGTGAGAAAAAAAGTAGAGGAGAAAAACTTGTCTCCCCTTGAAAAAGGCAAAGAGCAAGTTAGATAGAGAGGTGAAAATGAACCTTAGTTTTAATTAGTTCAGTGTCTAGAGTATTTCATATTTCATGCTACCAAAATTTTCGGAGCTTCGGATAGTATTGAAATAGGGGCTTAATAATGTCACTAGGTTAGTTAAGTGAAATAGGGGCATTACCAGCGGCGGATCCAGCTAAGGCCCGGAGGGGGCTCGAGCCCCCTCAGAACTGAACAACATTTTTATAGTAGTAAAACAAAGTTCATACAAACTCACAAGTTTGGTAGCTTGCCTTGTTGGCATAGGCGCCCAGCCCCCCCTCACCTTGCTTGTGTCGTCCCTGGTTCGAATCTCACATATGGATTCTTGCTTTTAATTTTTTTATTTTTTGTTAACACTATTCTTACAATTTTGACTTTCATAATTGGAAAAAAAATATTTTTATATTTCCTAAATTAAAGTTATAAACAATATTTCATTTTTAAAATTTATTTACAAATTTGAAATAATAACTAACCGGTTAAATTATAAATTTCTTCTCCAAATTTAGAATTTTGTGTATAATAAGTCTCTAAATTTTTTTAAAAGTGTCTAAATTTCAATTTTATGTCTAATAGTTTCATTAACTTCCAATTTTGTTCCAATTTTGTAATTAATTAAGTCATTGATCTATTCGACATTTTTTAAGATTCGTGAATTTATTGATTAATAAGATTGAAAGTTTTATGTTCTATTACACACAAAATCAATTTTATGTCTAATATATTTGTTAAATTAAAAGAATATGTGAATATGTTAGGGATTTTTTAAAAAAAAAAAAATTATGGCAAGAACTTATTGGATACAAAATTGAAAGATTAGAAATCAATTTGGATTTTGAAACTTCATAACCTATTGACACAAAAATTGAAAGTCCAAGGGTTTATTAGACACAAACTTACAAGTTCAAGAACTAAACTTGTTTTTTAACCTAATAAATATATAATATTATAATTTTTGTCTTAACTTATTCTTTAAATTTTGTTTCTTTGTTTCAAATATAAATGAAATGGATACAAACATTTTTAAATTTTTGTTATGTGTATTTTTTAAAAATTAATCCTATAATATAAAAAATTGTGGAGGACAATTGCGATAGATGAAATTAATAGTTCAGTTTTTATGAATGTTTTGGGTTTCGTACTTGTAAATTACTTTTACAAAATTTTAAGTGAAGCCCCCCTAAACAAAAATTCTGGATCCGCCACTGGGCATTACAATTTTTCTTTCAAGTTCTTATATTCTTTTTTTTCTTTTCTTTTATATTTAGTTTATTTATTTTGTTTTTATGTTGTCACAACATATCGCGACACAAAGCGGCTGACATCATCTTTTGGGTTTTTCATTTTTAACGGAAAATTGGGGTCATTACCAATCATTAAAGGTGTGATTGCACCTCTTTTAAGATAAAAACCAGTCTTTGAAACCATAAGTTAGACTCGAGAGTCTATTGAGTGTTGGGACAGTATTAATTAGCACCTCTACAACACCTGTTTAGAAAACGGTTATCACATTCAATCTTCTATTGTCAATTAATTAGATAAAGATGGACCATTTTTTTTTTAACATAAACTAAATGTAACGTCGGTAATTCAAGGTAAAAGCTCAATTTCTTTAATTTTGAGTTAAGTGGGATTATTTTTTTTTTTCAAATTTGGAGTTAAGAAGGAAGCTTAATGGATGGTGATTGGTGGAAATTAACTATGTGGCTAGGGTGGCAATTTTGTAATTGTAAGGTTTTTAAGCCAAGCCACCTAACCCTAAGCTTTTCCCCTCTTATATCAGTCGCACGTAGCCCGAGGTCTCCAAGTGAGTCATCATCTTCAACCTCATGATTTTCCCCCTCTTGTTCCCGTTTGCAACAGTTTCAGCCAACTCCAGTCGTTTTTGTCCCTCTCTCTCGCATCGTCCTCTGCAACAAAGGCCGACGAATCATTTCCTTCCGTGCGTGGCGGTGCAGCTGTCGATTTGGTCTGAGCACCAACGACGGCGATGTTCTCGCGGCATTCTCCAGCAAGTTCGTTGTGGTGAGTGTGGGTCTCGGCAGAAGGGTATTTTTCCAGCGAGAGCAGAGCATTGCAACAGAGGTTTGGGGCGCGAACACCTGCATTTTGGGCGTTTTTATCGAGTTTTTGGGCAATTTCAGCCTTGGGTAAGTTAGATTGATTGTTGTTTGAGTTGATTTTAGCTTTTGGTTGAATACCCAATCAATTTTGTTTCATTCTACAAATTCTCCGTTCAGTTTTGGCGATTCAAGCGATGGGTCTTCAAGTTCTTGCAATTTCGTCTTTGGGGAAGTGATTTTCAACAAGATTTTCTTTATTTTTGTAGAATTCATAGGTTTTAATTGATTACCCATCAACTTTGGTTTCTAGTTATGTGTGATGCCATAACATTTAGAGGTCGGGATATTGGAGCTTGAAGGAATTTGGAACCGGTTCAACAAGCTTCAAGTCCTCATTGGGAATTAAACCCTTAATTCGGGTCGAGTTTGTCATTCTTATCAAGTCATTTGGAGTTTTTGATAGCGAGCATAGCTAGCTAGTTTTCCCTAATTAATTTAGCTAGTCTTTTATAATTTATTGGCCAAAATTATGCATTTATGTGTTGTATTTGTAGGAAATATAGTTTTGAGCCAATTGGATGTTCGGGATGCGAAAAGAAGCCGAAGAATGAAAAAGAATCAAAGTTGGAAGATTGAAGATAGGCCCATCCGCAGACCAGCGTTGAGACGCTTCTCTCTAGAAGTCTCAGTGCTGACATTCTATATTTGGAGTTCGCAATTTAAAAAAAAAAAAAAAAAAATTCATAGCGTCGCGACGCTCTCGGCGAATTTTCCAGAATTGCGGTATCGCAACAGCGTCGCGACACTACCCCCAGAGCGTCGCGACGCTACGACCAAAATTTTTCCTATAAGTATTTTGCAATTAGGGTTTTTTGGGGGACCTCTCTTGGACGATTTGGAGCCGTAAAACAAAGAAAATTAGCCTCTTTTGAAGTTGTACCAAGTGGAGAAAAGTGGATTTCAAGACTTTGTTCGTGGAGATCGTGACGGGGACGTTCGGTCTCGGCCTACTTAGCGTTTACTTCTCTTTTCCCTTTTCTTTAGTAGTTTTTATGGCTTATTTAGACTTTGTTTATATCGTAACGCGGATTATGTGTAGCTAAGTTTATTTCTTAGGGATTGATGTAGTCGTTGGGCACTTTATGGATTGAAGTTATGGATTGTTGTTATTGATTCATTTATGCATATTGTATGTTTAATGCTTTCAATTTACCGGCCATGAATGGAATGTTGATTGTGATTAAATCTAACTCGGGAGAGAGGATTTAGCTTAGAAATCATTATGCATAACTAGGATTTAGCTAGAAATCAGGAGATAATAGTTAATTCTAGAAATCGTTAAAAAGGTTAGCCTTAATGCCTTGCGTGTAAAATGAATTTAGATAGGGATATCGAGTTCATTGCATGTGGGAGAATCATGTATGCTCGGGAGAGATATTTGTGATTTTAGTTTCCCAAGATTTATGAATCATAGCATGTCATTAATCCATGAATTAATCCATAATCCCAATTGGTGAAATCAAATCCCTAAGACCGTTGTCAACAATAGATTGTCACTTTCCCTATTGTTTTGTGTTAGAATTGCATTCTTTATCACTAAGATTTGTTCCCTAAATAAAATTGTGCAAGAGTATTTCCGGTAATTAAAATTGATTAGAAATCCAATCCAGAAGACGACATTCGAATATCACATTCACTATATTATTACTTGACCCGTGCGCTTGCGGTAGTAAAATTCCACATCAAGTTTTGGAATAAGCATTTATAACTCAAGGTAAGTGACTTTATTGTTGAAATCTTTAGTTGGGAGCGTAGTCTTGTTTTTTACTAAAATTATGTGTTCATGATTGTTTTTAGCATGCATGCCTTTATATTGAAAATATTTAAGCATGAGATTATTTAAGCATGGAAATCTGCCATTTATATTGATAATGATAAATTATGCAAATTTTTAAAGTGATGGTCTCTTGAAATTTTTATATGATGCATGAATTTAAATGACCTTTAATGTAACGCCCCACATTTCAAAATCAAACCATTTTGGGAATTGTTAAGCGTTCTTATTCTAATTTAGAAAATTAGAATTTAAGTTTAGTCTTGGGTCGTTAAATTATATTTCTATAATTTAGGGAAAAAAGATTTTTAATTAAATCTTTAATTCCTAAGTTTGGAGGTTTAATATTCGATATTTATTTTAAATATCAAAAGATCCAAATCCTTAATCAACTGGACTATTTTCTTTCCTAAATCTTTTAGGAGTTAAGCTTGAGATTTTAAATAGAATCCTAAATAAGGTTTAGCTTTTATTTTAAATGAGTTCTTTCTTTTCTTAAGTTGTATTTTAAAAGAAAAGAAAAGGGAAATAAAGGAAAAGAAAAAATCCTAAAATTATCTCATCTTCTCCCTCTCCTCCTTGTGTAGCCGCCAAGAGCCCCCCCTTCGTGTCTCTCTCTCGTTCGCAGCCAGCTACCCACGACCGTCAACCTTCTTTCTTGCGTGAGTTAGACCCCCTTGAGCTTTCTCTTCCGTCGTCGACACTATCTCCGACATCCTCTTCGTGCACAGCAGACAGTGAAGCCGACGTCAAGACCTGCGAAGTCGTCCCTCATCCTTGCGGTTTTCGGCAAGTAGCAGCTTGCATGATCTGCATCTCCTCAAACCGAGAGTAGACCCGTGTCGTTCTTCCTCTTCCGCGAGCTGCAACGTCTGTTAAGACCTCTGTTTGGCTTTCTTGCTCTTCGATTCATGCACCTGCGAGGTAGAAGTCGATTTTCTTCATCTCCCGCTCTATTTCAGTCCATCGACTGCTTCAGACCACAAACCCATACGACCAGAGGCGTCCTTTGCGTGATTTGGGTTCCAGCAGCTTCGAATCCGGTGTTCTGCGTCCTTTCTAGCGTGTCAAACCCGTTTGGTAAGCTTTAGGCTTATTACCCATGCTCTTTTGAACTCGAAATTGGATTACCCACTCTCTGTAGGTGCTGGTTTCGTGTTACCCAATCCTTATCGATTCTGAATTTGCAGGTTTAAGCTTATTTGAACGCTTAACAACAGCTTTTTGAGCTTAAACATGGCTCTCGACGAATACCCATAACTCAAACCACCTTAAATTGGGTTACCCATAACCTGTTGGCTTGGGACCTCAGTTGTTGGGTTAAATCGAACACCAACCAACAAGCAGTAAAGCTCGTTTGGTGGATTTCGGTAAGTTTCCATGCCCTTAAACCTTTGTAATTCAATTATGTTGGTTTTCGAATAGCCTATAACCCATGGATGTTCTCTTAAGTTGCAGTTGGACCAAATTCGGACCTCGGACAACACGTATTCTAGGAGCTCTAGTGTTGTTTGTCAAATTTCAGCAAGTGTTCGGGTGCTTTTGGCAAAGCAAGTACGTTTAAATGCTCTTTAAGCCTTTTGGATCCTGAATGAAGTGTTTAAGAATAGTTGTTAATCCTTAGAAACTCCTTCATGAAATTTTCAGGTTGATCTAGGGAGTTCAGGCTAACTTCTAAGGTTGTGTTTGGGTAAGAACGCTCCTTTTAAGCATCTCTTTAACGATGGTTCAGGTTTGGAGTTGAGTTAGCCTTGAAACTTCATCTTTCTATTTCAGGATCTCGTTAGTTTCTCTTAGGAGCGTTTTTCGATCAATAAGTAAGTGGAATTCTACCTGTTAGGTCTGTTTGCTTGTATGCTAGCATGTTGGGTGCTTTACTTGTGTGGTTTTATCATATGTTGTATGGATATGTAAGTGTTATATGTTCATGACGAGTTTTGTGTATGTTGAAATGTTTTGTTGAGCTTTTATGGTGAAACTATTGTGTTAAGCATGTTGTCTCGTGATCTGATTGGAAAACATGGGTATAAGGTTGTTAGCATGCGATTCATTTGATTAGTTTTATGACTTAATGCATGGTTTAGCAAGCATGTTCGGGATGTGCATTCTTAGTTGTGAGCAAGTTATTGGCATAAAACATGGTCTAGAAGCATGATGAGTAGGATTCATGAATTATCGTGAGATTGTGAGGTTAGAGGGCCTTGTGTGATTAAAAAGGAAAGTTAGGTGAATACAAGGTGCCTCGGGTAAAAATGGTCGAGGGGTGGTATGTCACCAATGGATTAAGAGGAGCATCGGGTGCCTTGGGTAATATGGCCAAGGGGCGATGTGATGAGTCTATACGTTGTGAAAGTCATTGGGTGCCTTGGGTAATATGGCCAAGAGGCGATGTACAGTTTGATTGTGAAGTCATCGGGTGCCTTAGGTAATATGGCCAAGGGGCAATGCACAATTCGAGGCCTTGGGTAATATGGTCGAGGATCGAACGCTGAGCGCTGTAGAGAAATGTCGAGGCCTTGGGTAATATGGTCAGGGGTCGGCGTGACTCGAAGGAGTCAGTCTTAGAGAGCTTTGTGAGGGCTATGAGTGTTGAGCGAGCTCGTGGAGCTTGAGAGAAAATGGAGTATGCATGGCATGGTGCGGAAATTCATGTGTTAGGTGCATGGTTGTTGCACGACTGCATTAGTTGGGTATGTTTTATTGTGTTGATTGTTTATCTTGTATTTGAGGCATGAGATTGTGGTTGAAAAGCATGATAATTGTCTTGTATATGTATGTTGTTTGATGGCTCTTCAGGTGTGAGTCACTTACTCAGTGTCGTGGTTTTGTACTGACCCACCACCAGGTTTTGCAAGTTATGAGATCATATTCGGACTTGGTGATGAGGAGGAGGCTTGAAGGAAAAGACCATTAGTTTATCTAGTTATGCTAATTCATTTTTTGTGTTTAAAGTTTTAGATGGGTTTTGTTAAACCGATATAGTTATTGTTTAACCCGTTTGGCAGTTGTAATAGACTTAAGTTGTGGTTTCTTTTATTTAGGGTGTGTTGGCCTTATTAAGTGCACTTGTTACGAGATCTGACTCGTATTATATTCACTTGAGAATTGGAGTTAGTGATTTTATTTTATTGAGTATGTTTGGGATGTTGACAA
This sequence comes from Luffa aegyptiaca, assembly GCA_017139565.1. NCBI lineage: Eukaryota > Viridiplantae > Streptophyta > Magnoliopsida > Cucurbitales > Cucurbitaceae > Luffa > Luffa aegyptiaca. Next base: position 10,752,452 of record CM029397.1, read on the forward strand.
GTGAAGTTGAAGTTGTGATCCAGATTAGAAGTGTCTTTCTTGTTTTCAGGTGTTTAAAATTTTTGGTTAGCTATAGTTACGTTGTTATACTGCAGAAATTTTCGGGGCATCAAGTTGGCGTTAGAGTAAAATTTTAGTAATGTTCCCTAGTTTAGGTCGGATTTTGGGGGCGTTAAATTTAAGCTTCTAAAATTCAGAAAGTGTACATGGAATTGATGTACATTAGGGGGTGCCTACATAGGATTTAGGGACATGAAATTGATGTACATGAGTCGAGGTTTGTGAAATTGACGTTCCTCCATAGGCGACACATGAAATTGATGTATCTAGGATATGCGTGAAATTGATGTATATCCCAATATTTAATAAGTTTAAGAAGAATTTTAGAGCCACCCATAATATGATTGTTATTGATTTTAGAAATGTGCATAAGCGTGACCCAACCTCAACAGTAAGGTCACTTACTGAGTATTTTAAAAACTCATTCTTTCCTTAAATGATTTTCTTTCAGGTAAAGGCAGGGGCGTGTGAAAGGTGATTGATGATAACTGTTAGGCAGCCATGGGAGGTTGGGTCTCATGGACTTCATGTTTTCCTTCCGCTTTATGAACTATGTTTTTTCATTATTTCAGTTTATGAACTTGTTTTGCAAACTTGTTGGAGGCCATGTTGACTTTAGTTTTAAAGTTATTTGAGAATGTTTTTGTGTCTTTAAAATTAGGGATCCCGAATAAAGGTTTTGATTTGAGATTTTGCTTAAATTTGAGTTTATGTTTTAAAATGTTCTATTTAGAAAAGCCTCCATAGTATGCATGTGGTAACGGTCCCGATTAGGTTCACTTTAGAAGTCAGGTCGTTACACTAAAAATAAATGAAATAATAAAAGAAAGATGTCTAACTTGATATTACCTTAAGTTTAAGAATAAAGCAAGGATTACACCTCATGAGTTGGGTTAGCCCATTAAATAAAGATTATGTTAGAATTTCCTTTATTTAAAGGAAATTTGTTCCTCAAGAATTTAAAGAATCTCAATTCCATCAGAGATGATACATGTTTATATTTCTTTTTAAAACAACAAAAATAAATAAATAAATAAGCAAATAATAAAAATAAACATTTCCTTGAATGGAGAAATGATAATTTTCATAAGCCTGCACGGAAATTGAAATTCCACTTACTCAATTCTCCTAATCCTTCATTGTTTTTAAAATTTTTGATAATGACTATTTTGTCTTTCTACCCTCATTAATTATATTTAATAGAAATATTATATTGCACACATAAAAGAAACAAATAATTAGAAAGAAATATATAATTAGAATGGACCGGCCACATGTGTGTTGCCTCACCAAAAAAACAAAGATTAAATTCTAGGGGCATTTGCATAGATGGCAAATTGGACTAAATTAATAGCAAATATAGCACAGTTGCAAACTAATTGCAAATATAGCAAAATTAATTGTACAAGACCAAAAAGTTGTTGTCAGATTCTATCCGTGTCTATCACTGATAAACTCTGATTATTCAAAGTATATCAATGTCTATCGTTGATAGACTTCGATTAATCAAAATCTCTCAGTGACTATCACTGATAGACTTTGATTAATCAAAGTCTATCAATGATAGTCACTGATAGATTTTGATTAACCAGAGTTTATCAGTGATAGACACTGATAGACTCTGAATAATCGGACTCTACCAGTAGACTGATAGCTTCTGATTAATAAGAGTCTATCGCTGATAAACTCTGATAATCGAAGTCTATCAGATAGATTCTAATTAACCAGAGTCTATCAGTGTCTATCAGTAATATACTCTGATAGATTTTGCTATATTTGCAATTTTTTTTACATTGTGCTATATTTGCTATTAATTTGGTCCAATTTGCCACCCACTGCAATTTCTCTAAATTCTATTAATAGCCACGAATAATGCAAACGGAGGAAATTAGCCAAAATGCCACAATCCCAATGAAACTTAGTTTAAATTCCAAAATTTCCAGAAGTAAAAGCACCAGCCCTTGAAGCATCAAATGAACAAATTTCCTCAAACTCCTTGAACCAGGCAACCAACCATGGACCAAAATTGTTGAAAATCACAACAAAATTACAAATAAATGACATTTCATGCCAACAAGAGCTTAGCTCAACTGGCATAAAGTTGTGCTACCGGTATGCAGTCAAGTTTTTTTCTTTTTTTAAATACACTTAAACTAAAAAGGTATTCCAAATGGGCCCTTCATGTTTATTGTTTAGAATTAAATATACAAGTATTTAAATTCAAATAGCTCAAAGGGATAATCTTAGAGAAAATTTCAATATTGTTCGTTTGGGACTTCTTTACAAAGTGGCATCGTTTTAAAGTTTTGATCATTAATTTTGAAGAACGGTTGCTGAAAAGACCGACGATTCTGAAGATTACAGCGTTGATTTGAACGCCACTAGTTTGCGATTCTTAAGGATACTCCAGCTACCTTCGCGAATCTACTGAATTGAATTTCAATTTGAAAGCCTTCCTTCTCCCACCTGATGCTGATGTAGGTGAGAAATTTTGTAATTGAGCTGTCATGGTGGTGGGAATTGGGTAGCAGTGAAGGGAAGGAGAGGAAATTGAAAGGGAGGGATTGAAATTATGGGAGAAAGAAGTAAAAAGGAAAAATGGGTTCCAAAGATTTTGAGTGAAGAACTTGCTATGAGAGAGATTTGGACAGAGAGATGAGAATCGAGAGACGAACATGGAAAATGAGAGCGAATACGTGAACTTGGGGCCAAAAAATTTGCAAAGAGCGAATACCTCATTTTGTTGTTTCCAAACAAGGTTTTTTTTTTTTTTTTTAAATTTTTCAGATTTAAAAAGAAAGAATTTAGTAGCCATTATAACTAATGATGAATGTTTTGGGACACAAAATATAACGTTATTAGCTTTAATTTTTGGCTTAGAAAAATGAATCTACATTTTTTTTTTACTATGTGGGGGTGGGACTTTCTAACCACATATCTCTGGGTTATTAGTATGAACTTTACACCAGTTGAGTTATGTTTATATTGGCAAAAATGAATCTTCATTTAAGCTTAAAGAAATATGATTTGGATGATCCATCAAATATTAAAATATAAGTCCTTTGCAATACAGATATGATTGAGAGATATGATTGCTAAATTAAATGTGACGTTCGAGAATAGGAAGGGTACATAAATGAACCAAGGTTACATCCAAATAAAGAGGGATCTTGAGGACATGAAAGTATGGTCAAGATAAGTTTAAAAGAATTGATATTAACTACCTATACTAACAAGTTGCACATTCCTTTTCTAGGCTCAATCATAGGAACTTTGAAGTTAACGGTGCTTGGGCTGAGAGAAGTTCTATGTTTTGTGACCTTCAAAAAATTTTGTTCGTGGCTCTTTTGTTCAGCAGGGTATCGGTGTTGGAAGTGTGGGTCTCTTCGGTTCTTTTTTGTTCGTTGTCGCAAGTGTGGGTGTTGCAGCCGTGGGTCTCGATTTTGTTGGGAGTGCGACCAAAGTCCCACATTGACTAGATAAGGGGATGACCATGGGTTTATAAGGGAGGACAACTATCTCCACTGGTATGAGGCCTTTTGGGGTGAACCAAAAGCAAACCCATGAGGGTTTATGCCCAAAGTGGACAATATCATACCATTGTGGAGATATGTGTAGTGTCCTACTTAGGCTCACAACTTCTTTGTTCGATACCTGAGGATTCCACCCGACACGACAATGTCTGGGGCATGGCTGGGCATGAAAATTTTGTAGTGAATTTTGTACCTGCACGCACAATCAAAACACACTAAGGATCCGTTCGAAATACATTTTAATTTAAATGTTTTTCAAGAATATATTTTTTAAAAAACATTTTGTATAAAAATTGTTTAGAATTTAAACACACATATGTTTGGTTGCATTTTCTCATAGGTGTTTTTATACACAAGTTATTGTATACTAAACACTCTATTTTAAAAAGTTGGTTTCAAGTGTTTCTCTCAAAATAGTTTATTTATCAATCTCATTTTTTAATAAGTCATTTTTAGTGGTTGTCAAACACTAGAAATTTTTTCAAAATGATTTTTTTTCAAAATTAAATACTTGAAAAGTTAAATCAAACACACCCTAAATCTTGGTTGATATCCGAATGACAAATAGTAGAGAAATTTAAAAAAAAATAATAAAAAAAAAGGTTTCTCAAAATATTGAGTTTTTCAAGAGACCACCCACTGACTGAACGAATATGACCCATTTTTCATAAATCCACAAAATAAAACAAAGAAAGTAGTAAAATCTTTTGCTTATTAATTGATAAAAAAATAAAATAAAATACAAATGGGGCAGAGATTTTATGGCTTTCTTTCTTTTTTATCACATTCCATAATACTGCCCTTAACTTCCATAAAAAATAAAACCTTTCTTCATGGCGCTCTTCCATTTACGAGAAATGGAAATGGATAAAGATGGAATCTTTCTTTCATTTTAGAAAAAAAAAAAAACCCATTTGTTGTGATAGTGTAATGATAATATATCTACTTTTTGAGTGTGCAAGTAAATGTAAGGGAGTGTTTGGTTTAACTTTTTAAATGTTTAATTTTGAAAAAAATTCTAGTGTTTGACACGACTAAAAATGATTTATTGAAAATGAGATTGAGAAATAAATCATTTTGAGGAAAACACTTGAAGACAAATTTTTTAAAAAAAGTTTTAAGTATATAATAACTTGTGAAAGGTAACCTAACATATGAGTTTTGGGGGCGTTATAGTTGGTAGCTAGCTACTAGTGTGTAAATGCAGGTTGCAGAGGAGGGGTAAAAATCAACGAGGGGTTTTTTTCTTTTTTTTTTTTAAATACGCATAGTTGACTATTAAAAACCGACATCAAAAACACCATAATTGGAATATATTAACCGTCAATGAAAATACAATATTTGACACTTTAACATGTTAACTTGACAGGTCATAAGCGTCAATAAAATATGATATATTGACAATTTAAAGGTATCAATAAAGATATATATATATTGACATTTCCGATCCTATAATTGACAATAAAAAAAAATTCAACATAAGTTTATATTGACGGTTCATAAGTATCAATAAATGTGACAACATTGACACTTTATGGATACCATTGATGGATAAAACATGTCAATAATGATATTTGTTGATGGCTAATAAACGTCAACAAATGTGGCAACGTTGATGCTTTATGCATACCATTGACGGATAAAACGTGTCAATAATGGTATTTGTTGATGGCTAATAAACGTCAACAAAGATGTATTTGTTGACGTTCAATAGGCATACACGATAATAGTAATGTTGACGCTTTAGTTTTATTGACATAGACATTATTGACTGCCAAAAAGCGTCAATGAATGTGATACTTGATATTTTTTGGTCATCAACAAAGGCCAAATTGGTAGTAGTGAAGAGAGCTTTGATACGCAAATTGCTAACCACAAGTGTATGGGCCCAAGTTATAATATAGTGATTGAAAATCGAATGTCGTCCTTTGGATTGGTTTTCTAGTTCCCCTAATTACTAAAGGTATATTTGCCCAATTTTATTTAGAGAAAAATATCAAGAAATATGCAAATAATGAAAAACTACTCAAAGCAATAAAAAGTGTGGAAACTCAATGGAGAAAAGCCTTAGGGAATTGATTTCACCTATTAGATGCATGAATTAATTCAAAGAATAATTAGGAACGAACACGTAACAATTTCATAAACCAAGGATTATTGATTATTAAAAGCCTCTCCCAAGTACAATTAATTCTTTATGCAAATTAAGAAATTGATATCCCTATCTAATTTCTACAACAAGCATAAGCCTTAATGATCAATCCTTAAAACAGTTTCTCAAGCAATCCCAAATCTCCCGATTGTAGAATCACCTAAGTCATGCAATTGATGGTCTAATCTAAACTACCCACTCCCGAGCAATTAGTTCAGAAACAAGAATCATACAATCCGTGATCAAGAGATTATAAGCATTAAGCATTCAAATTGCATAAATGAAACGCGTTACGAAACGTCCTAAAAAAATCCCTAAATTAATCCATACAAACTAATGGCTACATCAAGCCCCTAAGAAACGAAATTTAGCTACACATGGTCTCTAAAATACAAGCGAAATCAGTCCCAAACATCATAAAAATCAGTACAAGAAACAAGGGAGAAAGATTAAACTCGCTAGCCGTGATTCCCGCGCGTTCCCGTCACGATCCTCACGATCTAAGCTCCAAAATTAAGCTCCTCTTGGTCTCCTCAGTATTCTGTCCAGATTTTGCTCTCAAAAGTCATCTTTTTCTCACCAAAACAGCTCCCCTGAATCAGCAGCATCGCAAACAATAAATATTGTCCATTCTGCGCGACAGCGTCACGACGCTAAGGACACAGCGTCGCGACGCTGTGTCGAGTTGCCCTAATTATTTCCGGAATACTCACAGCGTCGAGACGCTGTGGAGGTAGCGTCGAGACGCTGCCTCCTTTGCGCTCCTCTTGAAGATGCGGCCAGCGTTGAGACGCTCAAGGGATAGCGTCTTAACGCTAGGCCTTGAACTTTGCTTCCTTTGCTCCTTTCTTCGCTCGAATTTATTCTTTAGCTCCTAAATCACCAGTAATCTTCAAAAACGTCAATTTCCATTGAAATGCTTGATTCCTACAAAACAAAACCAAATAGACATAAAATCGGCCAAATAAACCTCAAGACTAAAGCTAAAATAGTATAAAATATAGCTCAATAAATTGCGCTATCAAACTTGAAGCCTTTTAAAGAGAATGGAAGTTAAAAAATTTTGTTCTTCAAGGAAACATTGAATCATATCAGAATGACGCCTTGACAATACAGAAATTTATTTTCGTCGATGAAGAAGTAGCATTTTGATCCTCAAATGTTAATATATTTATCCATTATTATTCAAATTTAGATATTGAAATTCCAAGGAATACAAATAATGGATGATGGTATTTTCTTCTCTCTGTTTCAAATAATGTTCCACTTTACATGTTTCTACGGTTGCACTGTTTCCTGGATTATGATAAGTTGGCTTATTTCCGATAATCAAGTTTATTGTGAGAGCGAGAAAGAGAAAATTAGGGTTTTTGGTTAGATTTTTATGGTTTGGAGATTAATTTGTTTAACAATATTAACTAATATTCTAGGAGTGAAAGATGGTGAAAATAAACAAAAAAATCCTTAAAATTTATTCCATTTTCCTTGTGTTTATCGGGATTGAAAATTCAAGTAGTGATGTTCAATGAAGCTACAGAATCCATCTAAATGGTATTCTAAGGAATAAATTTTATTGGGAAAAAATCAATTTTAACCCTAAACTTTGGGAGTTGTATCAATTTTAACCCTAAACTTTCAATTTCATCAAATTGAACCTTAAACTTAACAAGCTGTATCAATTTTAACCCTGAACTTTCAATTTCATCAAATTGAACCTCAAACTTATCAGATCGTATCGGTTTTGACCCCATACTTGCATAAGTGTTACAATGATGTATACCTTTGGTTAACTTTTCGTTTGAACCATCGTACGTAATTGATTATTTCTTCTTTTTTTCTTAATTCACATTGCACCTAAATTGGTTTCTTATAAATAAAATATTGAAGAAACTTTATTTTAGATGATTTTTTCTTGTTGTTGAAAACTTTGTGAGGGCTTTTTTTGTTGCTATTTAAGATTACAAAAACAAAGAAATTTTGGAGATTTTTATCTTCAAATATTCGCTGGTTTTTTCGTGTTGCTAAGAACTTTGTGGGATTTCTTTTTACTTCTTGTAATGTTTTTTTTTTCTTGCAAATTAGAAGAATGTACAAATCTAGGAAAAAAAAATAAAAGAAATTTCGAGTTTTTTATTTCTCATATTTGCTAGATTTTTCTTGTTGCCAATAACTCTGTGATTTTTTTTTAATATAATAATGAGAAGAATAGTCTGAGATATTTGATTTCTTAAAGAGTTTTTCCAAAAAAAAAAATCTTACAAAACACTAACTCAGATGCAATGTGAATTTAAAAAAAAAAAAAAAAAAAAGGAAATTGTCAATTACATGTTTTAATAGCAATTCAAATGAAAAGTTGACCAAAGGTCTACATTGCAACATTTATGTAAGTTGGAGGTTCAAATTGATACAATTTGTTAAGTTTGGGGTTCAATTTGATAAAATTGAAAGTTTAGTGTTAAAATTGATACAACCTGCAAAGTTTAGAGGTCAAAATTGTTTTTTTTCCCAATTTTATTTTATTGAAAATTGAAAGTAATAGTAAATTTATATATTATTCAATTTTTTTTCATGTTAATTTTATACCTATTTGTGCAGATTTGATTGGAATTGTGTTCTCTATGAGATCCATGGTTGAAATGAAAATGAAAATGAAAATTCCAAGCAATAAAACAATGGTGAAGAGAGAGATATCTTCGATAGAACAAAGGTTAGCAATTGTTTCGATATATGTTTTCTTCACAAAAATTAATTATTTCATGGTTGTTTTATCATGTTGACAAGTGGTAATTTATTTTGTAGTTGCAAGCTAATTAAGTTGACAATATGGAATGATTTGGCAACCAATAAAGGTTTAGAATTAGAAGAACAAATTATTCACGACCAAATAATTTTAGCATTTAATCTTAAGGTAGACATGTATGAAGGTAAAATTTTAAAATCCAACATAACACTAAGATATAACATTAATATAAAGAGGAGAAGGATTTTTAATTAAATGTTTTTCCCTTATGTTAGGAGAATTAAGCATGACAACGACAACGATGAACAACATCTTAAATGAAGTTTGAAGGAGATCGATCAAAGGGGCATTTTGTGGTTCATGAGATAAATAAAGTTGAAGTTGAAGAAACTGACTTAGAAGCTCTTGAAGTTTTTACATGTTAAGAAGAAAAAATAAAAGATAGTTTAAAAAATTTGTATATATTTTTCACTTTTTATTTTTGTTAATTTGAATGATCCATATGTATAATGTTAACTATCATATTTCGACTTTGCTATTTTAAATTTTTCATTAGTTTTCTTATTTTAGTAACATATGTTGGGTTTTATGCCCTAAAACTCGTAGATAGTAAATGTAACATTTAACCGAACATTAATAAAATGATTTATTTTGTTTGTATTGAGTAGATCTTGTCTTATTAACCCTAATCCAATAAACTAAACATCCTAGGCTGATAGTATGAGGTTTGAACTAGTATGTAGGGACATATGGGGATCAATGTTCAAGATTCAGCCTAAAGGGTCTATAGTATAGGGATAAGGCTGGGGTACCTTATCTTGGTGACACTATGGATACGACCCGCTTTGTATTATGATACAAACGCAATGATCCAATGTGTTCATGTAGTTGACATGCGAGTGGGGGTATCCTATGCAATGAGTTTGCATAAGACCGGACCTCGAAATAGTTAACCACTAACTGTAACACCGTTAGTTAGCTTGGTTTCTATTTCACTAGGATGACCTAGGCAACTTGGTCTCAATCCTGAGTGGATTATGGACTCCTGTTCACAAGGGGTTGTCCTTTGATTTGTATGGGTGAGAGTGGCCAGCACGTCGACTCAATAAGTCTACCATTTTGGGGACAATACCGAGTGGGGAGCTGGGAACATAATCACACAAGATGGAATTCACTCCTTCTCGACTCTAGGGTAAGTAGAGGTGTGTTCCCTTAAGTGGTGTCTCCGGTCTTGAACGAGAGGGACTTCTGTTTGTTGGTTGGACCTCAAACAGGTTGTTCATTAGAGGAGCACTGGGGACTTAAGGACAAAGATGTAACCCAGGGGTAAAACGGTAATTTGACCCAGCTGGGGTACGAACACACGTGAAGGACTGACTTTCCGTTATGGGTCAATATCCGTGGACACACAAATATTCTACAGTGAGAAGAGTGCAGTTGTGGCTCTTTAGTGGAGTGACCCACAGTTAACGAATGGAGACTAACTTGGTTAATGAGTTTAGTCGATTAGTCTCGTATCGTTGGAGCTTCTGATCTGTAGGTCCATTAGGTCCCACTGGTAGCTCGTAAAGAGACTTGAAGCAATTAAATATAAATTATAAATTGAAAGTGTTCAATTTATTTGGGGAATCGTATAATGTATGTTGATGCATTATAATATAAAGTTTATGAAACTTTATAATATAATTTTTGAATTAATTTCTGGGTTATTTTTTTACGCATCTGGTTTGTTTTGAGCAGTGGGTCTTCAAGTTCTTTCGTTTTCGACAATTTCGACATTGGGTAAGTTTTTTACAACAAGGTTCAAGATTGAATTTAGTGTTTATTCAAATACCCATTGATTTTAGTGATTGGATTCAAGGTACCACATAATATTTGGTAGTTGAATCGTCAATTGGGACGAAAATTGGAACCCGGACAGTAAGCCTAAGGTTCTATTTTCGAGTAAGTTTTTGGGTATTAAATTCCCAAAATTAATTGACTCCTAGTTGTATGCTTGAAGTAATCTTCTTTTGATTTGGGAATTCTTTTTCCCTTTGGTGTAGCTTGATTAAAGGTCTTGGGAGCTAAGGAATTAATTTAGAATTTATCAAGCATTATTTGACTAAGGTAAGTAGTCATTGGATTAAGTTCTATGTTTTGACCCATTTAATTGAGAGTTTAAATGTGCTAGCATGAATTGAATTTAAGCTCTAAGTTTTGCCCTTGGATCTAAACAAGCATGATTGGTTCTTTTTGGAAGTATGAGAATAGTTGAGAATGTTATGGTTAATTGTAGCATGTTGAGTTTGGCTTTAATTGGACTAACATGGATTATGAATTTATTGGAGTTGGGCTGAATTATTGTTTAGCTGTGATGGATGGTTGAAAATGCATGATTTTCATTTTTATAAATGGCTTGGTTGGATTTATGTTGGGCTGCTTATTTCTAAAGTTGAAGTAGAGATGTTTGAGCTTGTCTAATGTGTATTTTATACTTGGGATGTCAATGGCTTAGTTACTTTAAGTTAGAAAGCCTTATGAGTGGTTTTGATAGAACTCATAGACAACAGTTTCACTTTAGGGACCTTAGCCATATTTTAGGGCCTCAGGAAGACTTAAAGAATCCTTAAGTCTTATGTTAGCTAGATTGGTTTCCTTCTCCATCTCAAGGCTGATAGAACCCATTTTTAGGCACATTATCATACATTCTATTAGTTGACTGTTAGAGTCCAGTTTCAAGCACGTTATCGTGCACTCACTTAGTCTCAGGACGGTGTTGAACTTACGTTGAGACACATTTTTCGTGCGTCGGATGGCCTTCAGTCATGTTTTCATGCACCAGTTGTGTTGATATGCCTTGAATCTATTATGAAGCGCTCCGAATGACCAAGTACGGGGGTCTCGCTAGGGTTAAGAGTGGTGATATATATAAGCCCTCTTAACCTGATATGTCCTAATCTCTGTAATCTGCATACGTTTTACTCCTCCCTAATAAGATCGTTCTCTCCCTCTGTCCGTGGATGTAGCTAACACACCGATAGTGAACCACATAAATTCTGTGTTGTTTCTTCGTCCTTTCATTCTTATTCGTTGATTTACGTTTTCTATCATAATAAGTTGCTCCACCGTATTTCATGTTCATGTTTCAGGGATATTGTTCTGGGAGAAGTATTGATGTGTGTCCTACTCGATGTCAGTGACAAGTTGTCTGAGTGCAAGTATACACTACGAAGTAATAAGTGGAGAGTACTCCAAGTATCGAATCCCAAAGGAAAAATGGCTCAATATACTTTTCTAATTTTCAAAACAAGAACCTCCTTTAAATTTGCAACTGAAAGAAAGTAACCAGAAAAATTGATATATTGATGGTGTTTTGATTTGGTAGAAGAAAGCAAATAAAATAATGCAAAAAGATATATGAGATAAGATGGGAAATTCAAGTAAAGCATCAACCAAAAGAGAATATGCACCCAGCTTTGCGCTAGCAATTTGCTCAGCAAGTGCAAGTCAATTGGAGAATGCTGCCTATAGGTGCCCACATTTCTGTGGTGCAGACAGATTGCTACCAAATTGTGCCCACAACATACTATGTCAACTTAGTCGTGAGTTAATTCTTACTTCTATTCAGCTTCGCTTTTGGTGCCTTTAGAAGACTAAACTAACTAGGACACCTATTTCTAGGGATAATTAAATCTTAGATAAATCATGCACACGACTTTAAAATCCTAGTGGTTCCAGTCCTATTTCTAGGATGCAAGAAACAAAGTCCTATTTTTAGGCTCTTTTCCACTATTGTTTTTGTGAACCCACACACTCAACTCCAACCTTTTGGCCACCAGCTAAGCACAAACTATGTTAACTCAAGTGATCAATTTAAGCTAATTAACAATGAAACTTAAACTTCGGCAAAAACAAATAATGTTAAGTAAGAGCAAAGTTGCTTTTGCAATAGGTGAGACTTTCTTCTACTCAAGGTATCCACATACTTGAATCCCCCAAAAGAAGAAGCTTAGCTCATGATAGAAAATAAAATGAAAGGCAATGAGTTTGATGTGGAATTTTCCTACCGCAAGCGCACAAGTCAAGTTTTAATATAGTGATTTTTGTGTTAACGAGTGTCAACCTCTGGATTGGGTTTCTAACCAAATTAATTACCGCGAATGATCTTGTCCAATTTTATTTAGGGATTAAAACTTAATGATAATGAAGAAATCAAGATACAAAGGCTAAAAAGTGTGGAATTCAAATGATGAAAACTCCTAGGGAATTGATTTCACCTATTGGGGCTGTGAATTAATTAATGGATGTATGGACATGCAATGACTCATAAATCTAGGATTTTCTATTCTCATATTTATCTATCCCGAGCATAAATAATTCTCACACATATGATCAACCCGATATCCTTATCTAGATTCATTCACATGCATGGTTTAAATTGAATCCTATTAACGATTTCTACAACAATCTTAAATCTCTCGATCTTAGGATTATTCTAGTTATGAAATTTATTTATCTAGACTAAGTCCCCTCTCCAGAGCAAGAATTAGAGAAAAACATCATTTAACTCATGGCCAGTGAATTAAAAGCGTTAAAAGCATAAATTGCATAAATAAGTTCAAAGCATTAAACATCCATCAAATAATCCAACAACGTCCAAAGGGCTACATCAATCCCTAAGAAAACAAACCTAGCTACTCATACATGGCGTTACGATGTAAGCTAAATCTGAAAAAGCCATTAAAAACAACTAAAGAAAGGGAAGAAAAGAGATAAAACACTATTTGTCTTCGAAACCGCAAGTCCCTGTCACGATCTCCACGAGCTAAGCCTTGAATCCCGCTCCTCCTCTTTGCTTCAACTCCCACAGAAGGTCTCTAGTCGATTTTAGGGCTAAGATTGCATCAAATGGACTCCCCCAATCCGTAGCACATCATATTCTATTTATAGGGTGACGTTGTCGCTTGCCACCTTATTTCGATATGGAAATTCTTGACAGCGTCAAGACGCTGTCCTCTTTACCGCCCATTCTGTTTAAGGATATTTTTGCAGCGTCAAGATGCCAAAATGGTAGCGTCTTGACGCTAGCTCTCGGGTTTGCCTCATTTGTAAGCCTCCAACTTTGATCATTTTCACTTCTTTTGCTCTTCTTTAAGTCCCGAGCACCCAATCAACTCCAATTTATCAATTTTAGCTCCAATAATCAATTCCTACAAAAAAAACATGAAAGTGCATTAAATTGGCCAAATATTTGATCGGCTGTCAGTATGCTTAACAAATTAATGCAAATTTGTCGTAGATATATATCAATCCAAGTGTAAATTGACAAAATCAAGTAATACCTAGTGAGTCTAGGGTCGAATCCACAGGGAAAGGTTATTTGCAAAGCTTTAATAATTTTTATTGATCTAAACTTGAAAACATGTGATATTAGAAGAATAAATAAGGTAGTTGGTGAATTTGAAAAATAAACTGTGCAGAAAGTAAAACATGCGACAAGAGTAAAAAGAGAATGTTAAGGAGAATGGTATCAAGGTTGTCGCGGTCGCAACCTCATGCGTTTATAAGGACTTTGTAGCGCATACCATGACTAATTGATCCATTAATGCCTAAGTGAGAAAAAATCACAAGTTTCCCTTCCGGTACTCCTTCTGCGTTTGGCGTAAACTATCAATTGGTTATTTGACTAGTTCATGCGTGAGGTTTAGTTCTTTAAAAACTTACAAGGGACTGCGTTAGTCTTACCGCAATCAAAGCTCATGCATGCACTATCTTTTAGCGGTAGTATTTTAATGCTACCAAGTCTACATGTCATGCGCTAACTTGTTCTACTTAGAGATGTCCGCATGCATTACCTGTCAGGGATTTAGCATACTGCTACCGTATCCGGCTGGCCAAGCGGGAGTTAGTAATGAAAATAGTATCGCAACTAAGTAGAAGGCAATAATGTTTCATTTAAATCAAAGTATGCGCTTACAAAATAAACTTATCACCGCATGGGTGCTTGCGTTAACTCAGCCAATCTTCTCCTGCATGTCCTGGGCGCATAAAAATTTACTCTTATTATTATGATTTTTTTTTTAAGGCAATAGACATCAAAACGCATGCTTTCGTTTTGGCTTACCCACATTTGTGATGAAAGGTATCCAACTACGGGCATTACATTTTTTTACTGTCTTATACGCTCATGGAATGCGGTTGCATCTTCGCGCAGTGGCAAACTATAGGTGTCATAAATGCCCCTGGCTACAAACACGTCGCATTCTAGAGGAATGCATGCGTTATTTATTTATGCGCTGACTAACGCACTCCCCCAAACTTAAATTGGACAATGTCCCCATTGTCCCCCAAACTTACACTGGAGCGCATAGACTTAAGGAGATCAAGGCTGAGTCGCGACAGGGTGAAAATGCGAAGGGATTTTCCTTAAGGTTTGAGGAAATGAAAACAGAGGTTAAGCAAATTTAACGAATGCGGGCAAGAAAATTAAGAATGTCAGATGCATGGATTAAAGCAAAGGAGCTAACGCAAAGAATTTGTTAGACAAAGGCATTATATTAAGGTAGAAAGAAAATTGCGATGAGATAAAACGTCAAGTTATATTGATATAATGCGGGACAAAATTATAAAAACAGGGCGCATACATCTAAAGGAAACAAAAGAAAACAAGGAAACTAGGGAAGTGTTTTCTACTCCTGCGGTGGCGGTGGAGGCAGTGGTCTTGTCTCCCTCGGCGCAGGCGGAGGCATGGATCCGCGCACTTGTGATGGGCTGCGCCATTGGGTCTTTGTTGCGCAGGTGGCCGCATGAACAAATTTGGCATGACTGGCAGGCGGCCAAAAGACTCAGTCCAACGCATAAGGAAAAGGAGTAAGGTGTTTACTCGTTGCGACAGTTCGTCTTGTTGTTTGCGCAGCAACTCTTATTGTTGGCACATCCTTTCCTGTTGCTGGCGCAGGGGCTCCGCAACCTCTTGAATCATCTAGCGCAGCTCTAAAAAGATAAGGGTTGTTTCCACATAAAGTTGTGGAACAGCTGCAGCAGTGCTTGCGCTGACAGAAGGCGTGGCCTGAGGTGTGGAGCTTGATGCAAGGACTTCTTCGTTGCAGGGGGGGAGGGGGGCTTGGCAATGGGCCCACAAAATTCTCCTCCTGTCGCAAGTCCTCGCTGTGCTGCGGAGGAGGTGTTTGTTGGACTGTTGGTTGCGAAGGTGGTGGTGGAGGTGGGGGTGGTGGTGGCAAGGATGCCTGATTTTGGGCGCAGACAGGGCTTTCCTGCGCTGACAGAGTTGATTTAGGGGTCCGTGCAGCTGGTGGAGGGTTTCGTCCCGCAGTTTGCTTGCGCCTCTTCTTCTTTAGTTTCTCAGGCGCAGACGCAGGAGCTGTTGGTTGGGATGCGGGTGCTGGTTGCTGGGTGCCTCCTTGCAGACGCATATTATGGGTGCGCGTAATGCGAGTCCACCATTGATCGTCAAAATCCTTCCGCATGGGTCGGATTTCTTCATCTGCTGAGGGTAGGAGACCTGATGCGCGGCAGAGTCTTGTGGCGAGGCCCGAGCAAAACATTGCGCCTTTGGATTTTCCGGCAGTCTGGCGCAAGGTGTCGACAAGGATTTTGCCCAAGTCGAGTGGGGTTCCCTTCATGATGCAGTAGATGAGAACCACCCTTTGGATGCTTAACGTGGCATCATGCGTTGTGAGCATGATGCGATTCTTCACCCAGTGCATCCAGCAAGTGACCTCAAAGTCCTGTAGCTGCGACTTCAGGGTCCTCGCAACTCCATGGCCGTCCCACTTGGCTCCCGGTCTGGCCACCGCAAGAAGGACTGCGTTCAGGAAATCGTCGTCCAGACAGTTGAGTAGTGCATTCCCCTCCGCGTCAGGGATGTCTCGTAGCTCGTACACGTTGTTGATGCACGCAGAGGAAAAGACGACTGTGTGGCCTCGCACCAAAACTTCGTCGACTTCTTCTTACCATTGCGCTCGGTAGAAGTCGTGGACTAACGCAGGGGCGTAGGTGCGAGGGTTTTCTCAAATCGTTTCCCATTTGCGTTGGGAAATCTGATCTTTCATTGTCTGCGGGAGGGTGCAGCTGAATCCCCTCTCTTCTTGGAATTTTCCCTTGTGCTCGCCCACTTTTTCTTTGCCTTTTCCTTTGGATGCGGTGGGCGCCCCCTTTCGTTTCTTGCTTTGGCCTGCCGCAGGCCTCTCGGATGGTTCTTGGATGACTACCCCTGTGGACTGGATGTTGCGTCGATTGGTCAAAGGCAAGTCATCCTATGAATCTGTGGACTCGGAGTCCAGAGCCGCCGCAATGATGGCCAAGTTTGCTGCGGCGACTTCTGCGGCGAAGTCATCTTGCGCCGACTTGCTGGCGCATTCGATTTCTCTGGCCGCTACCCCTTCTGTGGCGGCCTTGTGGCCAGTTTCTTCTACGGCAGCCTTTTCTTGCTCTCCTCTCTGGCGAATTGCGTTGCCCTCTTCGCCTAATTCTCCCATCAGGGAGTTCCATGCGGCCACTTCCCGCTCAGAAAACTGCGGCGAAGTGGATTGCGTTGAGGTTGATGGTGAGAAGGAAGTGTTTGCATGAGTGGAAGAAGACGAAGGGTTGGTGTTTGATGCGAGGGAAGCTGAAGAGTCTGGAGGTGGAAGAAGAAGGACAGAAGGGAAAGGAGATGGAAATGGAGTTAGGTTTCGAGGAGCTAAAGTGTTTTGGGCAGGTTGGAGGTTTACGCGTTGGATGGTGAAGGTGGAGGTGTCTAACGGCACAATGTCGAGCACCTCTATGGGGTTGGCTGTGGAAGTGGTCGGTTCAGTAGTTTGCTCAATGTCAATGACCTCGGCCCCTTCTATTTCCATGAGGTCGCTTGGGTTTAGGTTCTCATTTTCCTCGCCAGAGGAGGAAATGGCATCATTGTGAGGGCCTTCTACCTCTGGTGATGAGGGAAGCGCATCATCGGCGTAACCGGTGATGGAGCGGTTTTGAGAGTCAGACATGGTGAGGTTCGGTGAAAAAGCTTCGGGAGAGAGAGAGAAACAAGGGCTTAGGGTTTTGTTCGAAGAAGATGAAGAAGATGAAGAAGATGAAGAAGGCGCATCCCCTTTTATAGCTAACGCAAGGTTTACCCTGCTTTGGTAATGATGTCCTTTCGCATCCCACATAGGTAGGTAGTCATGATTATCATGGGGGAACGTGGGTGGTTGCCTCGGGTAATGTGCAAAAATAGGGATTAGTGCGGTCATTAAATGTGAAATGATTGTGCCTGCGCCTCCAATGCGAGTAGTGTGCAGATGAATGAGGACATGCGTTAGGGTTTTCCTCTTAAGGCTTTATCGCAACAAAATTCTAACGCAACAAATCTAATGCGAGTAGAACATGCGATGGGGCTCTAACCTACCAAAATATTAACGCAACAAAATAAAACATGTGAAAGAAAGAAAATAATTACAATTTCTGACCTGTTGTGCTCTTGCTTTGCGTTAGGTCCTGACGCAGCTGAGAGCACTTTTTCTTCTGGACCTATCTCTGTCTTGCTGCTTTATGGTTGATCTTCTAGTAGGATAATTTCAACTACCTTGTCAAAGGTCCCATCAATGTATGGCTTTATTCTTTGTCCATTGACCTTAAAAATTCTCTTTCCGTCAGTAGAATGTAGGTCCACAGCCCCATATGGATATATCTTATGGATAGTGTATGGACCCGACCATCTTGATTTTAGCTTACTTGGAAAGAGACGTAAGCGAGAGTTGAATAATAATATCTTCATACCTTCTTTAAGATCTTTCTTGCATATTCTCCTGTCATGCCATTGTTTTTGCTTTTCTCTGTTGATTTTGGCATTCTCATACGCGCATCTTCTAAATTCTTCTAATTCTGATAGCTGGCGCAATTGTTCCTGTCCTGCTGCATCTGGATCAAAGTTGAGACGCTTTAGTGTCCCATGCGCTTTGTATTCTAACTCTAAAGGCAAATGGCAGGCCTTGACAAACACTAACACATAAGGAGACATCCCTATGGGTGTTTTGAAAGTTGTGCGATATGCCCATAACGCATCATCCAGATGTTGCGCCCAGTCCTTCCTGTTTGTGCTGACCACTTTCTCGAGAGTTTTCTTTATTTCCCTGTTTGATACTTCGGCCTGACCATTGCTTTGGGGGTGATAAGCTGTTGCGATATGATGTTTGACATTATATTTTAGCAACAACTTAGTCATGATCTTGTTCACGAAATGGGTCCCTTCATCACTGATAAGTCTTCGTGGCACACCAAATCTTGTAAAAATATTTTTCTTAAGGAACTTTGCCACGGTAGTCGCATAATTTTTAACGCAAGCGATTGCCTCCACCCACTTAGTGACATAGTCAACTGCGATGAGGATATATTGGTATCCTTGCGATGATGGAAACGGTCCCATAAAATCGATTCCCCAGACATCAAACGGCTCAATTTCTACTATATAGTTCTACGGCATCTCGTTCCTTGCGCTGATATTACCAGTGCGTTAGCACTTGTCGCATCTATCCTCGTATTTCTTTGCGTCCTGGAACAAAGTTGGCCACCAATAGCCACTTTGCAACACCTTTGCCGCAGTTCGTTGGCCTCCAAAGTGTCCCCCATATGGAGCTTCATGGCATGCTTCCAAAATTTTCAACGCATCTATATGTCCAACGCATCTTCTAATGATCTGGTCTGGCCCTCTGCGGTAAAGATAAGGGTCATCCCATAAATAAAATTTAAGTTCATGGAAAAATTTCTTATGATGTTGCGCTGAGTATTCCTCAGGTAGCACTCTTGCGACGAGATAGTTTGCTATATCAACAAACCATGGTTCTTCTTCTTCAATCATCAGCAGCTTCTCATCAGGGAACTCCTCTGCGATGGGTATATCTGACGCATCCACTTTCTCAGGATTTTCCAATCGCTATAAATGATATGCGACCAAGTTCTCACTCCCTTTCTTGTCCTTGATTTCTAAATCAAATTCCTGCAGCAAGAGAATCCACCTAATCAACCTTGGTTTTGCATCTTTTTTAGTGATTAGGTATTTTATTGCCTCATGATCTGTGTAGACGGTGACTTTGGAGCCAATCAAATAATCACGGAATTTATCAAAAGCATAAACAACCGCCAATAATTCCTTCTCGGTTGTTGTGTAGTTATTTTGTGCTTCATTCAATGTCTTGCTGGCATAATAAATAGGGTGCAGTAATTTTTCCTTTTTCTGTGCCAGAACTGCTCCAACTGCCACGTCACTGGCATCACACATCAGGACAAATGGTTCCTTCCAATCAGGAGTTGCGAGAATGGGCGCAGTGACTAGTGCATGCTTCAGATCCTTGAATGCCTTGCGCTTTCTTCTGAAAATTCAAATCTTCTATTTTTTTCCAATAATGTGCATAGTGGCTTTGTAATATGTGAGAAGTTCCTGATGAATCTGCTGTAGAAAGCTGTGTGACCCAAGAAACTTCGAATTCCTTTTACAGAGGTGGGTGGTTGCAACTTTTCGATCACATCAATTTTCGCCTTATCTACTTCAATACCTGCGCGTGATATGCGATGGCCTAGGACGATGCCTTCTTCAACCATAAAATGGAATTTCTCCCAATTCAGCACTAGGTTGGTCTCTTCGCATCTCTCTAAAACACGTTCCAGCTGCGTTAAACATTTTGCGAAAGACTTTCCATATACTGAGAAGTCATCCATAAAAACTTCCACTGATTTTTCTAGTAATTCTAAAAAGATGACCATCATACATCTCTGGAATGTCCCTGGCGCATTGCATAGCCCGAAAGGCATCCTTCTAAACGCAAAGGTTCCATATGGGCAGGTGAAAGTTGTCTTTTCTTGGTCCTCTGGCGCAATGGATATTTGATTATATCCTGAGTACCCGTCAAGAAAACAGTAATATGTCTGTCCCGCAAGTCGATCTAGCATTTGATCGATGAATGGAAGAGGGAAATGATCCTTCTTTGTGATTGCGTTGAGCTTGCGGTAATCCATGCATATGCGCCACCCAGTAGTGGTGCGTGATGGGATCAATTCATTGTTTGCGTTGGCTACTACTGTCATTCCTCCTTTCTTTGGTACACATTGCACCGGACTCACCTATCTGCTGTCTGCGATGGGGTAAATTACACCTGCGTCGAGCCATTTGATAATCTCCTTTCGCAAAACCTCCATCATTGCTATATTTAATCTTCTTTGTCGCTCAATAAATTTATTGGATTCGTCCAGCAGGCGAATTTTGTGCATGCAATACGAGGGGCTAATTTCCTTAATATCTGCGAGACTCCATCCAATGGCCTTCTTGTGCTTTGCGAGGACCTGCATTAAAAGGTGTTCTTGCGGTTGATCAAGCTTTGATAAAATGATAACTGGCAAGGATTCTTCTTCTCCTAAAAACCTATACTTCAAATGCGTTGGAAGTGGCTAGCGCAGGTGGTTGCGCTATGGAAGGTAAGGTGGGAATTCTTTCTTTAATATGTAGCGCATGAATAATTTCTGTGGGCTGCGCTAGGATGCAATTATCTTCAACTTGTTCTTCCTTTGCCTCCTCTCTTGCAGTGCTGAACGCATTTGATTGTAGCATTTCCAGTGGGGAACATACATCTATGCAAGCTACCATGTCGCATTCCTTGTTGTCATCTGGGTATTTTAATGAGGTGAGAACATTAAAAACCACTTTTTGATCATTCATGCTCATGGTCAACTCTCCACCTTCCCCTTTGGATCTTCTGTATTGATGGGTAACGCTCCCGCAGGTCTGTTCTTAAGCTCTGACGCAAGCTGTCCTACCTGCATCTCCAGACTACGCAAGGATGCGACCTGACTTTGAACCACCGCATCATTCTTTGCCATATATTCCTTCTGACTCGCCATAAACTCTTTCATCATTGTTTCCAACGCATTTGAGGATGATGCTCTTTGGTTTCCACCGTCTGTATTGATATTGCGCTGAAATTGGCCCTGCGATGACTGTTCATTGTTAGAATTAAATAATCTAGGCGCAGGGTTTACATTACCTTGTTGTAGCTGTTTATTTGCGCCACCATTCCGTGAAAAGTTTGGGTGATTTCTCCATCCTAGGTTGTATGTGTTCAAAAATGGGTTGTTGCGCACAGCTCCTTGCTGTCCAACGTAGAAAACTGATTCTGGGTTTGAAGGACACTGGTCATGCATGTGTCCCTCTCCGCAGATCCTGCACCCAACTGTGTTCAGTTGCGCGATCAAAGGTGTTGTGCTAGCCGTCAGCGCATCCATTTTGGTCGTCAACGCATCAATCTTTGCGTTGACTGAAGTCAACGGGTCAACCTCGAAACTTCCCGAGCTGGTCTTTATAGGTCTTCTCCTTCTGTCTTCCGCAGTGCCCCACTCATAATTGTTGTGCGCAATCCGATCGAGGATTGTGTGAGCTTCATCATAGGTTTTTCTGAGGAGCGCACCATTAGCAGATGAGTCCACTAATACTTGCGAGTTCTTGTTAAGTCCCACGTAGAAGGTTTCTATCTGAATGCAAAGTGGTAGTCCATGATGCGGACACCTTTGCAATAGGCTTTTAAAACGTTCCCACGCTTCACTCAGTGTCTCATCTTCCATTTGTGCAAAATTCATAATTTCCTTCCTCAGTCTCGAGTTTGCGGTGGGTGGAAAGTATTTTTCTAAGAACTTCTCAGCCAAATCATTCCATGTCGCAATGGAATTTGCTGGTTGCTGATTTAGTCATACTTTCGCCTCATCTCTTAATGAATAGGGAAATAAGATGACTTGCAGTTGCTCATGCGTTACTCCCGGTATAATGAATTTATTACAAATGTCCAGGAATGACTTTAGGTGAGAGTGTGGATCTTCAGCTGGACTTCCTCCGAACTGTCCTGCAGCAGTCAACATTTGAAACATAACAGGTTTTAGCTCAAACCTTTCTGTTTCTAAAGTGGGTTGTACTATCCCTGGATTGAAATTACAGTTCGCAGGGGCTGCATAATCTCTGATCCATCTGGCCCTATCATCGGCCATTTGGATGGGATTTACATGTTTGTTTGGTTGGTTGGGTGCTGCCATTTCTCCTGGTTGTCTTCGAGCTCTTCGATTTCTTCTCCTTTTATGATAAGTTCGGTCAATTTCAGGATCAACTTCGAAATCGATCTGGCGAGCAGCACGCATGCAATCTCCGGTTACCTAGAGAAAAAGTACTCAACAGGGAACACGGTAAATAATATCAAACGGAGTGTCAGATCAGAAAGATTATAAAAAATTTGTTGCCTGTCCCCGACAACGGCGCCAAAAACTTGATCGGCTGTCAGTATGCTTAACAAATTAATGCAAATTTGTCGTAGAGGATACTTGAAATTTGGGGGATTCGAACATCCGACCTCTTGGTCAAGGATACTTGTCAATTGTCGTTAACTATGTTCACTTTGACAAATACTATTTTGGTCCTTTGTACTTTCGGGTTTGATTCATTTTGATCACTATAATTTTAATTTTTACACTTAGTCCATGTACATTTGATACTTCTTGATCAATGTACATTTTGATTCTTAGTTTGCAAAATCCCAAAACTATACATAAAACCCTTTAATACAAATGTATGACAATATTTTGAAAATTTTATTGAGTGTAGTGTCGTGATGAAACCATGATTGAAGAATGAGATAGAAAAACAAAAGAAAATAGAAAACAAAAAAGTCACTTTTTAAATGCGTAGGGAACGAAATGGATATTTTAAAATTACATGAACTAAAATAAACAAAACTTAAAAAGAACAAAGCGAACTTAGGGTGTTTTAGTTGGTGATCTGAAAAATGTAAATTTGAAAACAAGGGATTCAATGAAAACATAATTGTATTTCATGTTTTCAGATATGTGTCTGGTAGCAAATTCAAAAATTAGATCTCAATTTAAATAATTGTCCAATATGTGTTTGATAATATATTTATAAAACATAAACTATTTGTAGTTATCAACTAAACACTAAGTTGAATATAAACTATTATTAATTAATTTATAAACATGTTATATGTTATAAATTTTGTATAATTATTATTTTACAATATCATATAATTAATAATACATTATATATAAAAAAATTTAATGTCACTGAAGTGAGTTTATCTTTTTTGATTTAATTTTGCATTTAAAGTTTTCAAATTCAAAATCTGGATACATTGAAAACATTAAAAAAAAAAAAAAAACGTTTTAAGAATTTCCACTGTTTGGATCACAGAATCCGAAAACAGTTTTCAAAAACACACTTGCTAAACGCATATTCACTAAATTTGTGAATCCGAAAACATAAAACAAAATCCGATCAAGTTTTTGGTAAATAATATCAATCCAAGTGTAAATTGACAAAATCAAGTAATACCTAATGAGTCTAGGGTCGAATCCACAGGGAAAGGTTATTTGCAAAGCTTTAATAATTTTTACTGATCTAAACTCGAAAACGTGTGATATTAGAAGAATAAATAAGGTAGTTGGTGAATTTGAAAAATAAATTGTGCAGAAAGTAAAACATGCGACAAGAGTAAAAAGAGAAGTGTTAAGGAGAATGGTATCAAGGTTGTCGCGGTCGCAACCTCTTGCATTTATAAGGACTTTGTAGTGCATACCATGACTAATTGATCCATTAATGCCTAAGTGAGAAAAAATCACAAGTTTCCCTTCCGGTACTCCTTATGTGTTTGGCATAAAACTATCAATTGGTTATTTGACTAGTTCATGCGTGAGGTTTAGTTCTCTAAAAACTTACAAGGGACTGCGTTAGTCTTAACGCAATCAAAGCTCATGCATGCACTATCTTTTTGCGGTAGTATTTTAATGCTACCAAGACTACATGTCATGCGCTAACTTGTTCTACTTAGAGATGTCCGCATGCATTACCTGTCAGGGATTTAGCATACTGCTACCGCATCCGGTTGGCCAAGCGGGAGTTAGTAATGAAAATAGTATCGCCACTAAGTAGAAGGCAATAATGTTTCATTTAAATCAAAGTATGCCCTTACAAAATAAACTTATCACCGCATGGGTGCTTGCGCTAAGCCTTGAAGAGGAAAATTAGCTCATGCGAGCAAAACAATACATCATGCAATAATATATTGCAAACTCTAGTCTACTCTTAATCACAACTCTCTGTGATTTCTCTTTCTCCTTGATCTTCGTCTCTTCCTCTCGTCCCTCAATTTTTGTATATTATGAGTTGTCTGGTTCCTTGAGCAGGTGGCTTCTATTTATAGGCGAAGGAAACTAACTTCTCTAAGTAACTTGGTTCAGTCATCTACGGGCCACTTGCAACTTTTCAGCCCCTTTTTAGCCCACTTGCGTCAGTTGTGTCAGCATTGTCCTTTCATCCATCTTGTCTGTCTCATGATCGTCTTGGGATGTGTGCCTGCGCTGAGAGAAACTTGGACAACAAACAACTGAATTAGCTGCGTTAGCACCCTATATTTTTATAATTTCTCACCGCATACATGAATATAGCCTACCGCATAAAATCATCGCATTTTCCTTTCTTATTGCGCTGAAGTAACGCATCATTGTATCTTTTGGCCTTGCTTTAGCTTAAGTTTATAGGATAAATAACTTGCTTTTTGCAAGTTATCAATATTACTTAAAGACTAACTAAAATGAATAGGGAAAAAAGCTTGCTATGCGCGCTATCAGAGTTAAAGGAACACAAAATATAAATAAAACTTGAATTCATATTGATAATTGAAAGGTACATATGTTGAACTTACAACTGAAACATAACAAAAACAGATCGTAAAAGACTATTACAATAAAAGATAAATGACTCTAGACTATGTGGCTATGACTCTTCCTCCTCTCTATCTAACTTGCTCTTACCTTTTTCAAGGAGATACAAGTCTTTCCCTGCTACTTCTTTCGAATGGAGGAGCCGACAGAGGCTAGAAGGAGTCAAGACTCGGATTGACTACAAGATGATGAGAAAAACATAACTTAAAAGAAACCTTAAACTAAATTCGAGCTTCTTTCTCTCTTGGTCTTGTGAGCCTTTTATAGACCTCGTTAGGTAGGGTTTTCTGTCGAGATTAGTATGAGAAGTCCTCTCTAAGTGCAATCCCATGATTCTTGGAGATTTGGTTCGAAATATTTGATCTTTGGAAGATTATTTGCAAATCCCACCAATCTCGAAATTTTGTCAAAATTGCCCAGTTGCGGGCGCAAATGCTGCGCATTTCTTCGTGCAACCTTGCTTTGAAACATTTTGCCTTAAGCTGAGGCCTCTTTTCTTGTCAGTTTGCAGGCGCAATTCTGGCACATTTCCACATCTTCTAACTACGCCATATTCTGCTAGATTTCTTCTTTTCCAAATGTGGGTGCAAATCTTCTATTCCATGCTCCACTAAACTCTTTCTTTTCCAGATTTGGGCGCAT
Organism: Luffa aegyptiaca; assembly: GCA_017139565.1. Classification (NCBI taxonomy): domain Eukaryota; kingdom Viridiplantae; phylum Streptophyta; class Magnoliopsida; order Cucurbitales; family Cucurbitaceae; genus Luffa; species Luffa aegyptiaca. The sequence goes on from CM029397.1 coordinate 10,778,313, forward strand.
TTCAAATGCAATTCTTGACTCCTGCACAAAACCATTAAACTTTAACAAATTCTTACTAAAATATCCTCTTTTTATATTAATTAAGCATAAATTTTATAATTTAAGATTTTTATCGTGATTTGTTGACTTTTGACTAATTTCACTTCAAATGATAAATTTTTTTGAAAGAGTGAATATCACACATGCGAAAGTAATTAGGATCTTAGGCACTTTAACTACATCAATTTTAGGAATTAAGCATGCTAGTTCTAAAGGTCGAAAAACAGAGAACTTGTACCAACCTTGATGAAGCTCCGAATTAATGCTCCTTGTGGGTGGTTTTTGTTTACTAATCGATCACGGACCACTGCTAGGATCTTCCCCACTATTCTCCCGCCTTAGAACAGATTGTGGGATCCAATTGTGATGGCAATGGGAAGGGTTATGCTTGTAGGTTCAAGCTTTGAGAGAGTTTTGGTGCTTGGTTTTATAGAGATTAATTTGGCAGCATAACAGTATGTCAAAGCCTTGAGATTACCCACCTCTTAATCCTCTATATAAAGAGGATTACATGCATCAAAATACAAGGATAATTTGACACTAGAGAAAGAGAGAACGAGAGAGCTTGAGATCGTGCTGGCCGAAACTAGATGAAAACGAGAGAAAAGAGACCTTACCACGAGAGTGAAGAAGAGGAACAAAATCGAAGCTCGTGAGTTCGCTGGTCGACGAACATTCCTTTACAGAAATCCTGCAAAACAAATATGGTCATCTATATAATCCTAAACATCCCTAAAAAATTTCTTGCAAAACAAACATGGTTATCTAAAGATTCTAGACATCTATATTTTCTAGCATATATAATTTTAAGCATTTGAATATTGTGGCTATCCAGATTACCAAAAAAACAAACGGTCCCTAAAATTACATATTTTTCTTCATTCCTTCTAGCCGTCACCTAGCACCCAGTCTTTCTTTAGATCTCTCTAATGTTTCTTTAATTTTTTTGAGACATGTTTCTAATTTACTTTCCACCAAAATAGTTCCCTTCAATGAGATTTTTTCTCTGTATTTAGTATTTACCCCTCTCATTGACCAATGAAGGTAAAACTGTTGATTTTTTTATTTAACTATTTACTTATCTCCAACAATTTTTTTTATGATTTTTTTTTTTTGCAAATCGTCGATTTCTCTTTTTTGCAATCCTCATGGCTATTATTTAGTTGTGTAAATCTCTCTTTTCCTCTAAGAAATCTCCTTGTTTAACATATAGTTGACCTCGTCTAAAAGAAAAATGGATTTTCGTTAAAAAAACAGAAAATATAATTAATTAGATTTAGATTTTGTTTGGCAAAATTAACATGAAACCAATCACTATATTCTTTGGATGTAGATTATTTTTCTTCTATAATAGAAAATTCAACTTATCGTAATTTTAGAAATTAAGATAAAAGGAAACATAATTCTCCGGATAAACTTTGCACAAATAGTTTCTCCTTATCGTTTTTTTAATAAGAAAAATGTTGTGGCTTCTTAAAGAAAAATTTAAAAAATAAAAGAAAATAAAAAATATCAAATTAAGTTGAGGTACAAAATGAAAATATAAAATTTATATTTAACTTAAATATTTATTTAATATAAAAAAAAAATTTCAAATGAATTAAAAAAACTGGACAGCACACAGCAGTCTCTCTCTTATAACGAAATTAAATTTTATTAAATTTATACATATTATTGAAAATTAACATAAATGAGAAAAAAGTTAAAATGAACAGAAAATAAAACAAAACTGAATAAAAGAACGAAAGTCTAAAAGCTCAGCCTCACGCCACTTTTCTTCTTCTTCACGCTGTTTCCTCCTCCAGCAGCTTAGTGGCGCCCTCGCCTCTCTCCTAGTCACTGGTATTTCTTCCGCTCGTGACGCCGCCACCGTCGTCTTTCTTTCGTTCGTGCCGCCGCAGCCTCATTCGGTTTTCTACTCCCTTGCTGTTACTGGTATTTTTCCAGTCTTCCAACTATTTCTTCCTGCTTACTTGAAAAACACAGATTAGAACTTAAGAAAGAAGAGGAGTTGTTTGATTTTCATTTTTATAATGACAATAGCCGAATAGTAACCAAAAAACGGGAACAAAACGGGAAAGACTGATAAATTGATGAGGCGCAATCTACTTCCTCGCAAGACCAGTCCTCTGTGTCTGAGACTTGAGAGAGAAAGGGAAAACGATCGTTCGAATGTCCTATCAAAAAAAAAAAAAAAAAAAACGGGAGAGACTGTTCTGGAGGGCACAGTTGGTACATATACGATGGAAAGATGGTTTTCAGTCACTGCATTCTTGGCAGAGAGAAAAGGAATTGGATTGAAAAAGACCAAAACAGATCGAGAGTATTGCATTTGTTTGTGAATTGTTCTTCCTTCCATCAGGCAACTCAAATTAGGACTTAGTTTGATGGTAGATTGTAGTAGATGTTGATGAGTTAATCGATTAAAATATTTTGTAGGCTGTCAATGAGTCGATTTTTTGATAATTGAAGCCTTGTTTCTTGAAATTCTCTAATGAATGGTGCTTAGAATGAGAAGAGTCTATAGATTTTTGTGTAATAAAAACAAGATTGTAATAGATGTTGATGAGTTATTGGATTAAAATATTTTGTAGGAAGCTAATGAGTCGCTTTTTGAAAATTGGAGTTGTCTCTTGCCATTCTCTAATGCATGGTGCTTGGAATGAAAAAAGAGTTCGTAGGCTTTTTGTGTAATAAAAATAAAGGGGTACATTAATTAATAATGTATAGTAAATTGAAAAGCCAGCTTGGTGGGGTTGTGGGGCAACTATCTTGACCCAATCCACTTTCTCTTTTCCATCTTGCATTATGTCTTGATTCTAATATATCCAATGAAATTAGGTAAAATAGGCATATGTTTAAAATTTGGAGGGCAAAATGGGGAGATAAAGTTTCTCCCTATAGCCACTTTTATATACAGTATAGATAGATTATATACAATATAGATATACAGTATAGATGTGTTGAGAGTGCATTGCTTGACGTGGAATTTATGTGTTAGGGGCGTTGCATGATGCAGAATTCATGTGTTAGGTGCGGTGCATGATGGGAAAATCATGTGTCAGTTAAGAGCGTCGCATGATGCAGAATTCATGTGTTAGGAGCGTTGCATGACATGGAATTCATGTGTTGGTTTGTGAGTGTGTTGTGTGGTGCGAGATTCGTGTGTTGGGTTGTATGTGCATGCATGATGTGTGAATTCATGTGTTAGCAAGTTTATATTTTACCTGTGGAGGTTGTTAAATATAATGCTTGTGTTGTTGGTTTTAAAAGCATGTTCGGTGCGTGGAGGCTTGACGAAAGGAAGACCAGTAGTTAACCAGGGGTGTTACAAACCTCCTCATGGATATGGAAATCGATGCCTCCAAAGATGATCACCTAATCAAAGACGAAGATCTTTTCAAAGCCGCAGAGACTGGCGATTCTTCCACTTTTACTGCTCTTACTCCCTTGCAGCTTTCTAAATCTCTCTCCCTTAGAAATGAGGATGGTCGCTCCATTCTCCACGTTGCCGTCTCTTCAGGCCACGCTGATGTTAGTCTTTATCTTACTTTTCTTTGAATTAGAGGAATTCAAATTGAAAAGCCTTCTCCCATGGCTTCTGTTGTAAATGAATGACAACCGGTGGTGGTGGTTCTATTTTTGGATTTTTTTGTTATAAAATAAGGACCTATGATCTTGTCAATTTGAAATGCATTTCCGAATACTGCCAGTGGTCTTGTTTATACATTATTGGAATTCTTCGTAATGCACCAGGTAGCAAAGATACTAGCTGCTATTGATCAGTCAACAAATGTAATTAATTGTGCGGATGAGGAAGGTTGGGCGCCGATTCATTCTGCTGCTAGCATTGGGAGGTCTGGTGTTTTAGATATCTTGCTTACTCGAGGTTAGTGAATTTCAAAATAGTTTGATTTTTTGTCCATCGTTTTGATTTTGTGGTGATTTGAGTCGACTAGATTATCAACAAAGCATAAGTTGTTTTGCATCGAGATGGATCTTACTTACCATAGACTTGGTAGTGTTGACTGTTGATTATAAGTTCCTACTTTAGTTTAGGTAAAAGACGACAGATTTTTTGAGCTCTCTAGGAATAGGAACCTTAAAGAGTATGAATGTCACCTTTCATCTTCAAGATGCCCATGAAATTTGCTAAAACTATCAATAACACGATCAAACTTTTATTTATTTATCTATTATTATTTTTGGTGTCGATAAAGAGGAGTCCGCCTTCTAATCATGAGAATGGCAATGAAATTCATTAAAATTGTTGAGAATGACGTTGTTCTAGGTAGTCTACGATAGACCTCCCCCTTACTTAGGCAGCAAAAGACTCCTATTCTACTCTAGGTTAGCAGTTATAGAAAAGGGATCTAGTTCTAGAAGAGTATGAAACTTCATTTAGCTTGTGTTCTATCGAGAATGAAGAAAATAGTTAACTAATATAGGACAAATGTGGAATTCGCTAAAGGATACTGTTAGGCCTCCAATTATCTTGCAATACGCTAGAAGGGGTAAAAAGGGAAATGCAGACCCAACATTCCCTGCAGAATCGGTTTAGAAGAATGTGCGCAATGAGGGGGGACCAGATATGCCTTTATTTCCGTTATGTTTTCCTCATATAAATAGTTTCTTTTGTAATAGTTTCCTATAGGTTTTATTTCGTGAATAGCTGAAAGCTAGAGAGAAAGGAGAGATTACCGGCCCTCTCGAATTGGCCGGGAGCTTTTGTAATCGTTTAGCTCTTTCTCTGATTATCAATACAACTTGTGAGGATACCTCACCACTTGGTATCAGAGCACGTTCACCCTGGGAAGATTAGGAAAAATGGCACAGAAAAGGATCGAGGAAAGACTGGATGTGACGGACACTGAGCTGGAAGGAATCAAAAAGGAAATGCAGAAGTTACCTGCTATCGAGAGAAACTTAGCGAAGCTTTCGCAAACTTCTGAGGAAACGGTCAAAGCTCTGACGACGATCGCAAGCGAAATGGTTCACTGGCGGACCAAACCTCCTTCCTCCGGCGTCACAGAGGCATCGAGTTCGAAGGGAAAGGAAAAAGAGAGTGACACGAAAAACGAGTTGGGCAACCTGGATGACGACGCGTCCCCTTCAGCTACGAGTGGGACTGTGAAGAAAGAAGCTATCGGAGGGACCGGTAGCGAACGTCTCAAGTTTAAGAAGGTGGAGATGCCCGTGTTCGGAGGCGATGACCCGGATTCGTGGCTCTTCAGAGCTAATAGGTATTTTCAGTTATATCAGGTTACTGACCATGGAAAACTTGTTGTTGCAGTGGTGAGTTTAGAGGGCGAGGCTCTCAACTGGTATAGAGGATTGGAGGAACGCGAACCGTTTTCGGGGTGGCGGGACTTCAAAATCCGACTCCTGGAGAGATTTCGAGTGACTCATCAGGGAAGTGTGCTAGCCAGATTCTTGGCGGTCAAGCAAGAAACCACTGTGAGAGAGTATCGGAAAACTTTTGAGCTGTTAATGGCTCCGCTACTGCACTTGTCGGAGGATGTCCTGGAGACTACCTTTCTGAATGGGTTGGATCCGGTCATCAAGGCGGCAGTGGAGTGCTGGGAAACCAGTGGGCTTCACACAGTGATGAAAAAGGCCCAGCTAGAAGAGGACAAAGAGCAGGCCCGAATCAACGCTAACAGGCCCAACTCAGGGTATCAGAAGGCCCAAGTGCCTCATCCCAAGCCCACCTCTGTTAGTTCGAAAGAGGGAGGCAAACCTAACGACCACATGCAAACGAGAACGGTAACCTTGCCAAGTGGGCAAACGACGGCAACAGCTCGCAAAGACGGAGTGGTCAGACGTCTTTTAGAGTTGGAATATTGGGCTAAGCGTGACAAGGGGATCTGTTTTAAGTGTGATGAGAAGTGGAACAGAGGCCTAACAGATACATGGTTTACTTGAATCTCCACCCATATGGACAATAGACCCTAGTCCCTAGCTCAAAAAAGAAATGAGAAACTCACATAGGAATATTTTGGACCCTACAAGATCATACGATGAGTAGGTCAGGTAGTCTATTAGATGGAACTTCCTCCATTCTCATCTATGCACCTGGTTTTTCACATATCTCATCTTTGGAAAGCTTTGGAGTTTGGATGCAAGCACAATTGTCCAACCACTCTCTCCTAATCTGGACTCATAATTTGGACTCAAATCTAGAATGGATAGTGGAACCAGAGTAGGTACTAGGGATATGAGAAAATACTGGCACTAATGTTAGGAAGATCCTAGTACAATGGGAAGACTCTCATCTCTCTATTCGAAGCATCATGGGCAGCTTTGAAGACTATCCAGGACCAGTTTCTAGATTTTCACCTTAGGGACAGGGTGTTTTTATAAAGGAAGTATATTTTCTGTCTTCAATAGTTAAAGTATATGAGAGGAGGGGTTAAAAGGGAAATGTAACCTTTGATGTTAGTTTGAAGTGTGAAATTTTGTGTTTTTGTGAAGGGTGAATAGCAGGCTCTCTTGAATTGGCATAGTTGGTTCTGGTATGGTTCCTTAATCTCACTTTGTCTACTCAATAGAAAATTACCAGCATTGATACCTGTCATAATATAAAGAAGAATGAGACCCTCATCCCAAAATGGTGGTGGAGGCTCCCTGGAGAACCAAGATCATTATGGCACAGATTTATTAGCAATAAGTATGGGTACCACAGTTTGGAATAGTGTTTTTTGCTACTACCAGAGTTCATGGGCCATGGAGATACATATCCTTATTTAGAGTCACTTTTGAAGGAAGGTTTGTTCTTCAGCTGTGAGCAACATAAGATTCTGGGGAGGACATTTTCTGCGACAAGAAACTTCTATTCTTTTAATTTATTAGTCTTGTTGATAACAAGAAAGCCACAATACGGAGTTTTGGGTTTCATCTCTGTTCTTGGACCACAAATTTTTGAAGATCTTTGAATGAAAGGGAGATGGAGTGGGGTAGAATGCTGGTCTTGTTGGAGAAACGTCAACTATCTAACAGAAGAATCTGGTTGTTGGAAGGCAACCCTAAAGACGAAAATCTTATAGCTTTTATTTGTTGTCTTTTCTTCAGTGACTTAAAAACATCCAGCAAAGTAACCCCCAATATTTCGTGTTTCCTTCATGGTGTTCCCTCTTCAAACAGAATGAGGAAGGCAGTAATAATATCTTTCTGACTTTTGCTTACACTTGCAGTTTTTGGTATAAGCTGTTCAGTCCGTTTCATATCACTTGCCTTGTCAATGCTCTATCAAAGATCTCTTGCTCATCCCTCTCTCACCCACCCTTTTAGAGGCAAGGGCGAGGGCAAGGACACGAGCAAAGGCAAAGGCAAAGGCAAAGGCCTGCAGGGCTAGGCCAAGGCCGAGGTCAAAGTTCTTTAGACTAAGTATCTTCTATATTTTGTGTGAGCTCTTGACGAAGAGAAATAGAAGAGCATTCCATGATAAGGAGAGGAACTTTGAGCTCTCTTGAAATTTAATTTCTTTTCAGGAATGTCTCCTTGTTTGGCCCCTTTTGTTGCATCCTTTGTTGGAAGGCGGAGGAAAAATTGGATCATTTTCTTTGGAGTTGTGATTTTGCCCACTCTAGTTGGGACCTTTTCTTTCATTCGTTTTGGCGGCAGAGGAAGAGCTTCCTGGACCTGAGAGTGTTGATCGAAGAGTTCCTCTTCAATCCGACTTTCCATGACAAAGGAAGATTCTTATGGCAAGCTGGCATGTGCGCGCTTGTTTGGAATTTGTGGGGGAAAGAAATAACAAGGTGTTTAGGGGGATAGTTAGAAGCCCAGACGATGCATGGTCCTTATCGAGATTCCATGCGTCCCTTTGGGTGTCAATTACGAAATTATATTGTAATTATCCTTTAGGTGTTATCTTGTTGGATTGGAGTCCCTTTCTTTAATAGGGCTCCCTTTTGTGGGGTTGACTTTTTGTATGCTCTTGTATTCTTTCATTTTTTCTCAATGAAAGCAGAGTTTTCTATAAAAAAAAGTTCTTTTCATTTCTCTAGTTGGAATCTTTTACTGATAGAGGTTTGCAATTATTATATTTCTTTACTTTTTGCCAATTGGCAAGTCTTTCTTAATCTCTTTAATTTTGCTTGGGTTTCTTCTTATCTTCTTTCAAGAAATTCTTCCATGTAACTGTCACACTGTAACTATTAATGCATGGGAAAAAAAGTAAAAGATGCTTTTGATGGTGCAGCTAACAATCATGAGAGCAACAACTACATTGTGCCTACCACCACAAATAAATTTAATCTTTTGCCACTTCCAATGATTTCCTCTTCCTTCGTATCTTTCTCTCCTATTTTAATGAAAGATTATGTTCTATCCACTATGTGTTCTTGTGACACGAGAATCAAGATGTTTATGGTATTATCTATGGTTCTATGTGGTTGTCGCTTTTCTCTTCCTTTTTCTTCTTTTTGAAGCATCCCTCGTGATGTTTTGATATAGTCAATGCTCTGTCCAATCCTCAAATGAAATCGTACTCACAATTGAAATTGATTCTAATGGGGGCATCAATACAAGAGCCAAAACCCCTATTTATAGAGGATTTGAACTACCAAGTAATTTAAAAACTATAACAATTAAACCACAAATTATTTAATAACTCACAATATCGTGTTTGCATGATATATCATATTTGTGATGAACAGGATTTGTATGTTTCTTGAGATTTTGTTATGCACGTGTTTATCTTCAAAACTTTTTATTTTTTATCTAACAGGTGCTGATGTAAATCTGAAAAATAATGGTGGTCGCACTGCTCTTCATTATGCTTCAAGCAAAGGATGGTTGAAAATTGCTGAAACTCTTATCTCACATGGTGCCAAAATTAATCCAAAAGACAAGGCTTGTCACTTCACATATAGTATTTTAAATTGCCTAAGCTTTATTTCAATTCAATATCTAGATTGCTAGTACAGCTAGAGTTGAAAATTCTTATTGTGTCATAATTGTGCCATCATCTGATCAATGTTGCTCATGGGAGGTGATCAATTGAACAAAAATTAGGTTGGCTGCACCCCATTGCATCGAGCAGCTAGCACTGGGAACTCAGAACTGTGTGAACTCTTGATTGAGGAAGGAGCAGAAGTTGATGCAGTCGATAAAGCTGGCCAAACACCTCTTATGAACGCAGTAATTTGCCAAAACAAAGAGGTTATTTGGTTATAATATTTTATTTCAACTCATGTTTTTAGTTTTGCTTTTGTTAGATATAATTTTTATCTGTTCCACCGCGTTGGTTGAATATGACATCATCTGGCTGAAAATGGCATTGTTCATCGATGATTCATGAGGCAAATAATTCTAATTTTCAAGAAGTGGCATTATCGGTAGTGCCTGCTGAAGGAGAGGGAAAGTGTTAAAGCAAGTTCAACTTGTACTCGAGCTAAAACTTTCATTGGCAATTAGGTTGACTTGACTGTTATCTTTTGTGATAGAAAGTTTCCAAAGCCAGGTATTGGTGCTGGGGGGAAAATATGTTATGCAGCAACTCCCTCATAGTCATCCTTTTTTGTTATAATTTATTTAAAGTTAAATTGCATATTTCATCCTTTCTAAATGTTGTATCTATTTATTTAGTCTTTGGATTTAAAAAAGTTCGATTACATCTTTAAACTTATTTTTAGTTTTTGTTATTAACATTTGTTGATAAAATGTAGACTTAACACTCCATGATTATGGCCTTTGATAAAGTGATATGAACTAATAGCTAGTTGAACATAGTAAATTTGAATTGGTGGATAAGGGTGGTTAAACTTGATAGTCCTTTTTTGGGCAAATCACTTTTGGTTTATGAATCTTTGCTTATTTAATTAATTTATCTCAAATCAGCCACAATTGGCAACCACATTACAACACCTTATCCTAATTTAAAGAAATGACTGATTGCAGGAATTATATGGACATGACCAGAACTTTGTACAGTTTAGGAATTTAGTAGATACAATATTCAAAGTTCATGGATGAAGTATGTAATTCAACCAATCTTATTTAAAATGGATATGAGGGGCACACCATTAGACTTTGTTCAGAATGGTTATATTTTCATGTCTCTGAGCTATGCTGTTTTGGTATTCTTGTGTGTTCTCTTGGTACACATGTTATGCAGTAGTTCGATGTTTACTGATGTTGACGTGTCTGACAGGTGGCTCTTCTTCTAATAAGACATGGAGCTGACGTGGATGTGGAAGACAGGGAAGGTTTCACTGTTCTTGGTAGAGCTTCAAATGAATTTAGGCCTGCCCTGATTGATGCTGCTAAAACAATGCTTGAAGGATGACCAAGACGACGTCGTTTACAAGGATGGTAATACTTTATAAAGCATCCGTTGTAAAAGCTGTGTCAAGGGTTACATGTGATAAAGACCATAATCCACATCTCTAGTTCAGGAAAGAAGAAAAAAAAGTTTCCAATTCGGGTTCGAGACCCGAAACTTGATTTTTCATCTTTATTTTATAATTTTTAAATTAACTGTGCACGATGTAGTGAATGGAGGATCATCAAGTTTGCACCAACTCTCATTAGAAAGATGCATTATAGGTTGAAAGGGAATTTTTTAAGTTTCATTCCGTACTAGTAGTTTCATAATATTGTAGTGTTTTCTTCCATTTAAAGCAAGTTTCACGAGTTTTTGAAGGTCATCACAATAGAGGGATTCAAGCATCTAAATTTTGAGAATATTTCACAATTTATGAAAGAGCAGCTGTTATTGATTTGAGAATTATTACAGCTCTGCTGTAAATAAGCAAGAGTAGTTAAAACTGTACAACTTAACAAACAAACATAATAGATTCTGATAACAGAATAAGTCAAGGGAAAACTAATTTCCAAACTCCTTGCAAACTAAAACCACGTAGGGCATGAGTTTGGACTTGAAAAGAAAAAACAATCACTTGTTAGAGGCTTTGTAAAGGTGTCTGCAAGTTGCTGAGAAATATGAACATGGTATGAGAGAATATCTTTATTAACCACCCGTTGGCAATTGAAATGAAAATCAACCTCAATATATTTCGTGTGCCCATGAAAAATCGGATTCATGACAAGTTGAATTGTAGACAAATTATCATTAATAGAGGGTTTAGATCCAAAAACACAGGTCATGCAACAACTAACATATCCAGAACAACTTAGTTGCTATTGTTGCTAAGGTTCAATACTTAATCTCTGTCGAGCTTCTCAAAACAGTTGATTGCTTCTTATCCCAAGCTCAATTGAAATTCGAGAAGGCCTTTAAACTAAGAAGTTGGAACATCCTTTCTGGAACAATAAACCGAAGGATAAAGAGTCATTTAATTAATGCAAGACACATTTTGCAGCAACCGAATGTACAATAGAAGGATAATTCATAAACTACGACAATCAATCGATAGAAAAAGATATATTCAATATCGAAAAGGTCAGATATTGCTAAGCTCCAATAATGTCTTTGTATGAGGTAGCATCAACAGAATTATAAAGTTCACCAATATCATTTGAAGATTCAAGTGCAAACGGAGTGGAACATGGCCGAGTAGATATCATTCCAAAAGGCAGCAAGACCATCCATAATGGCAGGAAGAGAGAATAATACACAACTTGAGTTTCTTTATAACTCGACTAAAAGTCTCATAATCAATACCTACTCTTAGATTATATTCTTTTGCAACTAATATTGTCTTGTATTGTGCAACACTACTATCAGGATATTTTTTAATCTTATACATCCATTTGCACACAATTGCACTCTTACCCTTACAATTGCATTCTCACTCATAGATAAAAGGAGTAAGAATCCAAGTGTCCTGTTTAACTAAAGCATTAAACTCTTCTCTCATCATACATTCAATTTAGAAGTTGGTTGCCAAAATGTGCATAGTTCAACTGGCATAAAACTTGTACTAATGATCAAGAGGTCTGTGGTTCAAATCTCCCACTCTCCACATGTCAAAAAAGAAAATTAAATAAATAAAATAAAAGAATAGAAGTTGGTCGCCTTGCATGTTCAGTGACATGTTACATTTCTGGGAGGAAATTTACAATTATTAGTGACTTGCAAAATATTGGTTATATTTTTTTGGAGTCTACTATTTTGAGAAATAATGATTATAAAAATGGAGGGAAAAAATAACAATGGTGAAGAAGAAAGCAAAGTTCACAAATCGGCTGGAATTTAAAGAATGGTTGTGAAAAACAAAGACCCCGTTTGATAACCATTTGGTTTTTTGTTTTTGGTTTTTGAAAATTAGACTTGTTTTCTACCAATTTTCCTACCATGGTTTTCATATTTTTCAATGACACATTTGAATTTCTAGCCAAATTCTAAAAACAAAAACAAGTTTTTGAAAACTACTTTTTTAGTTTTCAAAATTTGCTTGGTTTTTAAAAACAAGGAAAGAAAGGTATTAAAAACCAAAGAAACTTGTAGGTGGAAGTAGGATTTATAAGCTTAATTTTCAAAAACCAAAAACCAAAAACCAAATGGTTATCAAACGGGCCCAAAGTTACTCACTTTGCAAGCAGAAGTATTATTTTGAAGATTTCAAGATTCAACTGGAATTTTTGTATTATTACAAGAAAAGAAATTCAAAAGCAAATTTTTCTTTAGGTCTTAAATTCTGTTGCGTTCCATTAAAAAAATATGGTAATTAATAGTAAGCCAATTGATATGTAATTAATATCATTGCCTTTAATGAGCAGTTCTATTAGGGAAAATATCCTATACAATTTGTAGCATCAAATGCTTATAGGATTATTTCTAGCTTAAACGCTCGTCTTCATTGAATTCCTTGCGAAAGATGCATTAAAATGACTATAATATGTATGTAGGTCTAAGATGAAGGTTTCAGGACCAATTTGGGGTTAAAACGAGCTAATATGAAGGCAAAATGACGCAAATGCCCCTCGGCCAAACTGAAGTCAACAATCGGAAGGAAGAATTCACGCTAAAGCAAAGCATATAGCATCAAGACGTTATGCAAGCAGCCCCTCAACGCCACAAATAGAAGGGACAACGTCGAGACGTTGCCCTACATCGTCTCATCGTTGTCGCAAATCCCTGGGACTGCATTTCTTCCGCGCACGTGTTTTGAGCCCCTCTCCATCTAGAGCATCTTGACACTCTCGGTTGTAGCTCAAATACTATCTTTCCATTTTTAGGGTTGGATTATGTTTGCATTCTTTTTCTTAGCCACCCAAATTCTCTTTTTCTGTGTATTCACACTACAACAATTTTGGGCTTAGATGTTGGTTTTGTACTGTTATTAAACTACCATGATCCGGATCTGGATCCGTTGTTGTTCTGGGTGTGATTGAACCCCTATGATAACGAATTACAATAATGACGGTTACAAACCGTCATCAAACGCCTCTGTGATCATACATGTATAATGATAGATTACAACAATGACAATTGAAAACTGTGGTTGTTTTGGGTGTGATTGAACCCGTACGATGACAGATTACAACAATGACAGTTTATAACCATGATTGTTCTGGGTATGATTGAACCCATACGATGACGGATTACAACGATGAAAATTTAAAACCGACATCTTTGTCGACCTCTATGATGACGGTTATCAACAATGACAGTTTACAACTGACATATATGACTACATTAATGACGGTTTTAAAATGGCATCTTTCCCTCAACACGTTCGATTACGGTTAGTTTAAGGGTCGGTTGATCAAGTCTTGGACTTTGATTTGACTTGTCCATGGTCGTTTAAGCTCAGATTGTTGTAATTGGGACCTCGGTTAGTAAGTATGAATTTAGTTCCATGAGATTCTTGTTATTTTTCGCATGTGATTTATTTTTTTGAATGTTATTTAGACTCGATGCTTGTAATTATGATTTTTAGGAGGGATTGACGACCCTGACCACAACTTTCTTAATTACTTTCCTAATCAAAGTAATAAATAGGTCTAAACATGTAGTGGTTTGGCGATTATCAAAAACTTGGCAAATAACATGGAAGATCTAGGGTCTAAATATGTGCTTGAAACTAATTTAGGCTTTTCCTAGTTAATGTAAAGCATTCTAATTATTCTTAATCTTAATGCAATCGATTAGTAGTTAATATGCACGATTAGCTTATTAATCGGTTAGGTCTAACCTCGATGCATACTTAGGAATTTAGGGAAATTATGGCTTTCTATCTTTTCCTAGTTTAGTCGATTAGGCTTTCAATTGAAAATTTTACCTTTCGATAATCAATGAATGAAATTAATCATACTAAAACCTGAGCGTCCTTGATTACAGTAATCTTCGTGGTAAAATTAACCTTCCCATTTTTTAAATTTCTGCAATTTATTTTCTCGCACTTCATTTTTCATGTCTTTATTGCTTTCTCAAATCCTCCCTCGGTTACCTCGAAGCATAAAAGAACTTAGAAATAAACCGATTGTTCCTTGCGTTCGACCCTAATCACTCTTTCTACAAAATAGTTGTAGTGTTAGTGAATATAAATTTATTTGATCTAGACCCTTGACAAGTTTAGCTCTATCACAATTCCATAAAAAATATGCAGAATTTTCAAGGGTAAAATTGGAAGAAAATGACTACAGAACATTGAACCAAACTAAAGCTCATCTTTTTTCTTCTCAAACTTGACATTTTTTTAAATATAAGTTCTAAAATGAGTTAGGGAAAAATACACTTTTAGTTCCTGAAGTTCGAGTTAAGTTTCATTTTGGTCCCTGAGTTTTCAAACTCAACAATTTAGCCCCTGAGGTTTGGTTTTAGTTTCATTTTGGTCCCTCCATCCAATTTTCCGCTAATAATTAAGGGAATGCTGATGTGACACTAATTTTTTTATTAAAAAAAATTATTTTTGAATTTTTAAAAATAAAAATATATTAAAATAATAAAAATATTATTATTTTATAATACTTTTATTATTTCTTTTATTTCTTTCCCTATCTCTCTTTTACTTCTTCACCATCTGCACCACCACCATGCTGCTGACCGCCACCAACTGCCGACGGCTGCCTCTCGCTGTCGACGATTTTTTTCCTTCTCTTTCTTTCTTCTTATTTTCCTCTTTCTCTTCACTTTCTGTTTTTTTTTTTTAAAAAAAAGAAAAGAAAAGAGGGGAGGGGAGGGATAAGGGACCTCCCTCCTCCTCCATTTTCGGCGCGGAGGAGGGACTCCTCCCTCCCCGTTCAGATCTGGACGGGGAGGGTCCCTCCCTCCTGCTCTGTTTCGTGCTGGAAACGGAGGACCTCCCTCCCCATCCAGATTTGAACGAGGAGGGAGGAGGGACCTTCTTCCTCTTTCGTTTCCGGTGTCGGGGAATGGGGAGGAGGGAGTTCCTCCTCCCTCCTCCTCTTTTATGTTAAAAAAAAAACAAAATGGAGATAAAGGAGAAGAAAAGAGAAGAAAGAAAGAAAGACAAAAAAAAAAATTCGTTGGCGACGACCAGTGTTGATGAAGAAGTAGCGGCGAGAGTTTGGTGAAGAAGAAGAAGAAGGAGTTGGGTGAAGACGAAGAAGAAGAAGAGAGAGAGGGGGAAAGAAATAAAAAAAATATAAAATAATAATAATTTTATAATTTTATTATATTTATATTTTAAAAAACTTAAAAAAAAATTGAATAAAAAAATTTTGCCACGTCAGCAATCCGTTAATTATTAACGGAAAATTGAATGGAGGGACCAAATTAAACTAAAACCAAACCTCAGGGGCTAAATTGTTGAGTTTGAAAACTTAGGAACCAAAATGAAACCTAACCCAAATCTCAGGGACTAAAAGTGCATTTTTCCCAATGAGTTATTTGACATAATTTCGGTAAAATTTTAAGGAAAATTGCAGTGGGTGGCAAATTGGACCAAATTAATAGCAAATATAGCACCATGTAAAAAAATTGCAAATATAGCAAAATCTATCAGAGTCTATCTAATAAACTTCGATTATCAGAGTTTATCAGCGATAGACTCTGATTAATCAGAATCTATCAGTCTACTGATAGACTCCGATTATTCAGTGTCTATCAGTGTCTATAGCTGATAAACTCTGGTTAATCAAAATCTATCAGTGTCTATTAGTGACTATCACTGATAGACTTTGATTAATCGAAGTCTATCAGCGATAGACACTGATATACTTTGAATAATCAGAGTCTATCAGTGATAGACACGGATAGAATTCGACAACAGCTTTTTGGTCTTGTACAATTAATTTTGCTAGATTTGCAAACAGTGCTATATTTGCTATTAATTTGGTCCAATTTGCCATCTATGCAACTGCCCCTTTATTCAATTTGCTCTGTTCACACGTAATTTCAATGAGATGAAACACGTAGAATAAACTTTGTATTTTTCTATTGAATTTGTATGAGTGTACAGTCTCTAACTTTACTCTGATTCTCTCTATTGTGTGTGAGTAGAGAGTTTTCCATGGGTAGGTAGGTTTGGAATTGGATTTCAGTTTTATTGACTTTGGTCCTAGCCATTTGGATTTGGCTTTTTTCTTTTTTGACCTCTAGGTCATTAGTATAAACTTTTTATCAGTTGAGCTATGCTCATGTTAGCTTCACTGCTTCTTTTTGTACAAAAATTGATACTATGGAATAAATTTTAGGCCAGTTGCAACACTAGCAAAAAATAAAAGAGAATTTGCAGTCGTGCCTTCAATTTTTGTATGTTGTAAATATAGCAAAAAAACACAGCCCAAACCAAACATTAAAGTTGAAAAGTTGAAAAAGCCCCTTGAATAAATCATCTTGAATTTTTGCCCTAAATGATAATTGTATTCTTACATAATTCAAAAAGATGAACATTGATTTATGACAAAATGAGGACATAAAAATTATAATAATTATTATTTAATTCAAATAAAAGAATTTTAAGCATGAAACTAGAAGGGAATTACTCCCCATAAAAGCCCCTTTACATCGATCTTAGTTCAATGTGTTAGCTCTCATACTGGACCCTAAATGACGACATTAAGATTCTTCCAACCCAAACATTAAAGTTGAAAAGTTGAAAAAGCCCCTTAAAAACACGGAGGTTTAAGAAGTATATCAATAGTGTTATTGATATACCAGTTACATCATTCATTTATTTAGTGTGTCTAATATAGTTGATATATCAGTCAACCGATCCACTTTAAATTTGGTATATCAGTCAACTGATCTACTTTAAATTTTGTATATCAATCTATTGATCTACTAAATGTATAGTATATTAGATGTATATTTCGTGAATATAGTATACTTTATTCATGAAGTATACACACGATTTTTTCATTAGTTTGAATATTTTTTTTATATAATTCATTAATGAATAATTAGGCATATTATTTTTGTTTTGGACAATATGTTGATCAATGTACATGTTTTGTGTCAATTGAGTTATGCTCATGTTAGCAAATATATCATCTTAATGATATACTACTATCGAGTCATTAATGATATACTTGAAATTGTATTTTTAGTGAGTACCGATCATATACTACTGATATACTAATGATATACTTGAAAATGCATCTTATTGATATACTTATAAATAATTTTGCATTCCATGACCTTCATGATACACCAACAATTATAACATTGTTATATTACTAATATACTATTGATATACTAATGATATACCTTGTTGGTGTATCAAACATGTTATACTTGAAATGAATTTGCCAACATGAGTATAACTCAACATTGTTATATTAGCTGTTGCGACTATCCACGTCTTCATACACTCCCACAACATTGCCCAGACATTCCACATTTTTAGAGTTATACCAAAAGAGTGGGAGGTCGAAAAAGTGAATTCAAAATGCAACAAAAGAAAAGTTGTAGTCAGATGGTTTTTGGCCTCAAATAGGAAACTCAAGGATTAAGAGACATTTCTCAAAAATCCATGGTCCTTAGTTGAGCACACGAACCCGATCATCTTCATCATTAAAACGAAAGAGGAAAATGTTCCTCCCAAGGAGTTCAACTTGAAGCCCGTGATCAATCTTCTAAGCTGCCTTATAGTTTTTCCGCATGCATGACTTCCACAGCTATGTTTCAGTGAGATAATAGTTTACCAAGTAAACAACAACCCAACAACTGACTAGTTCTATCAACAGCAGATCGATCGGCATCAACCGATACATCTTACTTAGTAGAAGTTACATCTTACTTAGTAGAAGTTAGGCTCATCTTAGACCAATCCTCCACCAGGGTCAGAGGATCCATATTCAGATCTGCAAGTAGATGAGACAAGAAAGCAAAAGCACTAAAAAAGTATGGGAAACCAACCGGTATTTGGAATCGTTGTGAGGAACCAGGCCCAAATACCCATTGATATAGCAGTAGAAAAGCTGAATTTCCTCTTGCCCAGACTATCAGAAATCGAAACGGCAGCTGCACATTTGCCTGAGATTTGGTCGCCTCAATCTGAAGGAATAAATTAGGAATCTGCAATACAAATTGAATCGCTGGCAAAGGAGGAGAAACGGATGGAAAATCCGAAAAAGATTCGGCCATGATGGCCGAAAATCGCTCCCGAGGACACCGCCTAGAGAGATTAATCAGAGAGACTTCACTTGTACTAATTAAAATATAAACTTTATATTATAATATATCACCATACATTATATTATTTCCTTTAGTAAATTTGAACATTTCAATTCACATTCAAGACTAAACGACCTAAATACCCTTTACGAGGTACCTGTGGAACCTAATGGACCTACAGATCAGAAGCTCCAACGATATGAGATTAATTGGCTAAACTGATTAACCATATTAATCAATGTTTGTTAACTGTGGGTACAATCCACTAAAGACCCACAACTGCACTCTTCTCACTGCAGATATATTTCTGTGTCCACGGATATAGACCAATAACAACAAGTTAGTCCTTCACAAGTGTTCGTAACACTAGTTGGGTCAAATTACCGTTTTTCCCATGGGTTACCTCTATGTCCTTAAGTACCAATGCTCCTCTAATGAACAACCTGTTTATAGTCCTACCATTAAACAGAAACCCCTCTCGAACCAATGAGAGGGTATGACCCTTTGTTCAAGTCCCGGAGACACCACTTAAGGGAAATGCAGGGATAAAAGTCCTTGCGCAGCGGAATAATGATCATGCCACATTGATTCTTTTTATTCTAATCGAAATACCGTTACGGATTGCAAAAAAATTACAGCAATGAAAACACATTTAACTGCTGGAATTTTATTATAAAACATGCATAGAATCTACATATAACCTATATCTAATCTAGATGCATTCCCTATTAAACAAGGGATCAAGGAACACTTTACCGTAAGGAGCGTTCTTGATAGTATCACCGAAATTCCCTTGAAAAACCACAGAAAAACAGCAACAAAACTTCCTTTTCTTTGCTATAAATTTGTCACGAACACCACCACGAAGGTTGCACCGGTATTCTCTTGAAGGATATGCGCTAGGTGCTTGTGGGAGCGATATCTCTAAGGGATTTTGTGAATATTGGTCTCTGTATACTTTGGAAGAGAATTACAGAGAGTTCTTGGGATTGAGAGAGAGAGAGTGTTCTGCGTGAGAGTTAGAGAACCCTTCAACTAAATGAGAGATTACACGTAAAAATTGCCCAACTCCCTTCCTAAAAGCCCTCTCATTCACACAACACTGAGAAAAAGATGAAGGACACGTTCCCATCAGTTAACCTAACTGATCGGAAAAGATTTAATTAATATTTAATAATATTAATTAATCTTTTAATTAAATTAACTATTAATTTAATTTAATGTCATTTGTATAAACCAATTTATACAAAACAAACTCCATTTAACCTATAGTTTTAATATAACTTAATTAAGTCAAATTTAATTAAATTAAATTAAAACCGAAATATTAATTAATTCAACAACTAATTAATATTACATTTAAATATCATATATTTAATTATATTTCTCTCAAATTAACTATAGAATTAATATACATCATATGTGCATTAATTATAACCTATAGTTTTTAATATGAATCAAATTCATATTTAACTTAATATTCAAACTCCTTTGAATTTGAATATTCAATTCACCCTTAGAAATTTACCTCAACGCCCTCATAGAGCTACCGACGGGACCTAATGGACCTACAGATCAGAAGCTCCAACGATGTGAGATTAATTGGCTAAACTCATTAACCAAATTAATCAATGTTCGTTAATTGTGGTTCACTCCACTAAAGAACCACAGCTGCACTCTTCTCACTGCAGATATATTTCTGTGTCCACGGATATCGACCATCAACAGCAAGTTAGCCCTTCACGTGTGTTCGTACCCCAGCTAGGTCAAATTACTGTTTTACCCCTGGGCTACCTGTTCATCCTTAAGTACCAGTGCTCCTCTAATGAACAACCTGTTTGAGGTCCAACCAACAAACAGAAATCCCTCTCGTGCCATAGAGAGGGTAGGGCCCATTGTTCAAGACCTGGAGACACCACATAAGGGAACACACCTCTACTTACCCTAAAGTTGGGAAGGAGTGAATTCCATCTTGTACGACTATATTCCCAGCTCCCCACTCGGTCTTGTCCCCAAAATGGTAGGCTTATTGAGTCGGCGTGCAGGCCATTCTCACCCGTACAAATCAAAGGACAATGCCTCATGGACAGGAGTCCATAATCCACTCAGGATTAAGGCCAAGTTGCCTAGGTCATCCTAGTGAAATAGAAACCGAGCTAACTAACGGTGTTACAGTTAGTGGTTAACTATTTCGCGGTCCGGTCTTTGTGCAAACTCATTGCACAGGATACCCCCACTCGCATGTCAACTACATGAACGCGTTGGATCACTACGTTTGTATCAAAATACAAAGCGGGCCGTATCCATAGTGTCACCAGGATAAGGTACCCAACCTTATCCTTATACTACAGACCCTTTAGGCTAAAACTTGAACATTTATCCCCGTATGTCCCTACATACTAGTTCAAGCCTCATTCTATTAGCCTTGGATGTTTAGTTTATTGGATTAGGGTTAATAAGACAAGATATAATACAAACATGAATAATACATCACTTTTATTAATGTTCGGTCAAATGTACATTTACTATCTACGAGTTTTAGGGCATAAAACCCAACAAACTCCCACTTGAACTAAAACTCAAGTTAATGGGAAAGTATATACAATATAATCCAAAGCTGGAAATGGTACATGTATGTTGTCCATTACTTGAAAAGTAAATATACAAAATACAATAAACTAGGGCATCCTTACACCCATTACACATCTCCCACTTGCCCTAGATTATGCTATATACATGTCTCGCAAACCTAGACTTTTTAGATGACCCTCGAATACTTTAGCCGAGAGGGCCTTCGTAAACGGATCAGCAATGTTGTGCTCTGAAGCGATCTTGGTCACGACCACATCTCCTCTTTGCACAATCTCTCGAATCAGATGATACTTCCTCTCTATGTGTTTACCTCGTTTGTGGCAGCGAGGTTCCTTTGAATTGGCTACAGACCCACTGTTGTCACAGTATAATGTAATGGGCAAGTTCATATTTGGAACAACTTTTCCAAATCAGTCAATAACTTCCTTTGCCAAACAACTTCCTTAGCTGCTTCACAAGCAGCTACATACTCAGCCTCCATGGTGGAGTCTGCTATGCATCCTTGCTTTATACTTCTCCAAACTACAGCTCCCCCGTTAAGAGTGAACACTGACCCTGACGTGGATTTCCTAGAATCCTTGTCAGGCTGGAAGTCAGAGTCGGTGTATCCAGTGAGAACTAACTCTTTAGCCCCAAACACCAGCATGTAGTCCCTCGTTCTCCTAAGATACTTGAGGATTCCTTTAACGGCAGTCCAGTGGTCTAACCCTGGATTTGACTGATATCTGCTGACAATCCCTACAGTATAACAGATGTCAGGCCTCGTGCAGAGCATTGCATACATTAAGCTACCCACTGCAGAGGCGTAGGGAATCCGTCTCACATCCTCAACCTCTTGAGGTGTCTTAGGAGACTGTTCCTTAGACAGGTGAACCCCATGCCTGAAAGGCAACAAACCTTTCTTGGAGTTCTGCATCGAATATCGGGCCAACATCTTGTCGATATACGTTGCTTGAGACAGGGCTAGCGTTTTGTTCTTTCGATCCCGAATAATCTGGATTCCAAGAACATATTGAGCCTCGCCCAAATCTTTCATTTGGAATTGGGCCGCTAGCCATTCTTTTACGTCAGACAGATAACCTACATCATTCCCAATGAGTAGGATGTCGTCAACATAAAGTACAAGGAAAGCTACTTTATTTTTGTTGATTTTCTTGTATACACAAGGCTGATCAACATTTTGGTCAAAACCAAAAGATTTGATAGCTGTATCAAATCTAATATTCCAAGATCTAGAGGTCTGTTTCAACCCATAAATGGATCGATTCAGTTTACAAACCTTTTGCTCCTGACCTTGGGTTATGAACCCTTCGGGTTGAGACATAAAAATACTCTCTTCAAGATTGCCATTCAGAAAAGCAGTCTTGACATCCATTTGCCATATTTCATAGTCATAAAATGTGGCAATGGATAAGAGAATTCTTATGGATTTAAGCATAGCAACTGGAGAAAAGGTTTCTTCATAGTCTACCCCTTCTCTTTGGGTATAACCCTTGGCTACAAGTCTCGCTTTGAAAGTCTGTACTTTCCCAGCAGCATCTCTTTTCCTTTTATAGATCCATTTACACCCAATGGGTTTGACCCCTTTAGGTGGATCTACAAGTTCCCAAACTTGATTGAAGTACATAGACTCCATCTCAAGGTCCATGGCTTTGGCCCATTCGTCTTTATCTATATCATTCTTGCCTGACGATAAGACAATGGATCTTCTACGCCATCATCAGGTATGACTACTTGTGTTTCAGTTAAACCCAAGTAGTGGTCAGGTTGTCAGGTTGAATTACAACCCTCCCACTGCGCCGAAGCTCTCCCACTACGTGAGGAGGACTAGATTGACGAGAAGAACTGGCTTCTCCAACAACTCTTGTTGAAGGACCAGGTTCATCAACAACTCTTGTTGATCCTTCTGTAGCTTCTCCTAATACTAACTTACTTTGTGGTTTATGATCTCGAATGTGGTCTTCCTCCAAGAAAGTTGCATTTGTCGATACAAATACTTTATTTTCTTGAGGGTCGTAGAAAAGACCACCTCTCGTTTCTTTCGGGTATCCAACAAATTGGCATATTCTAGTACGTGGTTCCAATT
Organism: Luffa aegyptiaca; assembly: GCA_017139565.1. NCBI lineage: Eukaryota > Viridiplantae > Streptophyta > Magnoliopsida > Cucurbitales > Cucurbitaceae > Luffa > Luffa aegyptiaca. Next base: position 10,801,523 of record CM029397.1, read on the forward strand.
TCTTAGAATTTGTCACTAGCACATGTGCAGGACAACCCCAGATACGGAAGTAACGTAAACTAGGTTTACGCCCCCTCCATAACTCAAAAGGAGTTTCAGAAACACTTTTTGAGGGAACGTTGTTAAGAATATGTACTGCAGTCTCTACTGCATACCCCCAAAACGAGTTAGGCAATTGAGCATAGCTCATCATAGAACGAACCATGTCTAACAGGGTTCTATTTCTCCTTTTTGATACACCATTCTGCTGAGGTGTACCAGGTGCTGAGAGTTGGGATTGGATTCCATGTTCTATCATATAGTCCTGGAATCTTTGATCCAAATACTCTCCACCTCGATCTAATCGAAGTGTTTTAATTGTTTTACCTAACAGGTTTTCTACCTCAGTCTTAAACTCTTTAAACTTTTCAAGAGCTTCAGACTTATGGCCCATTAGGTATAAGTAACCGTATCGAGAATAATCATCTATGAAAGAGATGAAATATTCATAACCACCTCGAGCCTTTACATTCATTGGACCACAAAGATCCGAATGTATCAGTTCAAGTGGTTATTTGGCCCTATAACCTTTTCCAGTAAAAGGCCTCTTGGTCATTTTACCCTCGAGACACGATTCACAGGGTGGTAAAGATGTATCTTCTAAATCAGTTAGAAGTCCATTTTTAACCAAACGATCGATCCGATCGATGTTAATATGACCGAGACGAAGCTACCAAAGATACGTGATGAGAAATCTTTTGCCTTTTGTTCTGAGTTTCAGCCGTTTTAAACATCTCATGACTTAAAATAGCTTTATTGTCAGTAGGTCTTAACACATACAAATTATTCTCACGCTTTGCAGAACAAATAAAAATACCATTTCTTGAAATAATAGCTTCATCAAGCAAAAAAGAAATAGAGTATTCTTGTTCCATTAAAGCTGAAATAGGAATAAGATTCCTTTTAATTCTAGGAACCAAATACAAGTCTTCTAGAATTAAATACTTATTTCTAAAAAATAATTTTGCAGCTCCCACTGCTCGCGCTGAAATGACCTCTCCCGTTCCAACCTTGAGAGTCATTTCGCCATCAGCCAGCTGCTGGAAATAATTTCCCTAAAAAGAAGAGCAAACATGATTAGTGGCTCCCGAATCCAATATCCAGGCGAACTCATCATGTTCTACGAGACAAGTTTCTAAAACCAGTAAATCGAATTTACCTTCTTTCTCTCTCTTCTTCTCAGCGAGGTAACGGGGACAGTTGCGCTTCCAGTGACCATCCACATTGTAGTGGAAGCATCTGCCTTTGTCGGCCACGACCTTGGCCTTTCCCTTACCTTGCACAGCTTGCGCAGGAGCCTTCCCTTTGTCTCCCTTCCTCTTCTGAATTTGCTTCGATGAAGAAGCCTGAGGTACAGATTTTGTTCCTGAGGATGAACCCTTCAGGAACTTCTTTTTGGAATGGGCCACATTGGCCTCTCCTTTCACCACACTTTTGCCCTTGCTCTTCAGCATGGACTCATAAATCTGTAACTCACTGAGGAGGGTAGTCAGGTTAAACTGAATTTTGTTCATACTCGCATTCGTCCTGAATGGCATAAAGCTTGGAGGAAGCGAATGAAGAATGAACGCAACCTGACTGCGCTCGCAGACTACCCCGTCGTTCGCCTCAGCAATGTTGAACTAGTTTATCATGTCCAGGACATGTTCCCGGACAGAATGACCCTCTTGCATTTTGGCGTTGAAGACGTTCTTCAAGGCGTCATGGTGGAGTTGATAGGACGGGAGTCCAAACATCTCCTGCAGGGAATTCATAATCTCCCTGGTAGTTTCCAAGTTCTCATAACGCTTGGCCAAGACTTCAGATAAGCTGGCCAATATTTAGACTCGAGCCTTTTCATTGGCCTTCGTCCAGCGTTCATGGGCATCCTTTACTGCCTATGCGGCAGTGCGAGGAGGAACTGGAGGACACTCCTCCATCAAGACGAACCTAAGATCTTCTACCACAAGTATGGTGTTTAGATTCGATTTCCATGTGGGGAAATTCTCGCCCGTTAGTCTTTCGTTTTTAAGCAAGGAAATAATTGAGGAAGACATTGCTGAAAAACAAACAATTGACCGTATTAGTTATCTTTGCCTTAACCCATCACACAAGCAATACATACAATTGCATCCATCCAATCAATTTTGCAAACAAGCAATCAAAGAACCCTAATAAAACTATTGATTGTGATTTGCAACGATGCTTTAGAGGTTTAGAAGAACAGCCACCGAAGGGTGATCAGTTGTTCCTCCTCTAAAATGAGACTCTTCTCAGTTAATCTCTGATCCCAGAATAACTCATATTCCATTAGATTTTAACCACCTGTTGTTCGGTCAAGGATTTGTTAACCAATTAACTCCTCCCCGTAAGTGTAACCCTCCCACTTTCAGATCTCAAAGGCACGGACCAACAGGTTACCGTTAGGAAAGACAACTGTTGGTAATTAGCCTAAGCGATCCTATCCTATTCAGAAGTTCACGGTGTTCCGAATCCTATGATCAGGCCCTCCGAAGGGATGGTTGCTCCAGGGCAACACGCAGGCGGATCGTAGGAATCTCACGTTGTGACCTAGGGGTGGAGACCGAGGGATACGCTGACACGCATCCCGCTCCCACTTACTATAGTCACTTTCCCCATTCACCTTGGTATTGACCCATGCAAACACTTTCCGAAGGGAGGCCGCGCTAAAACGACACGAAGCCGAGCATGGATCTCACGATGTGAACATACAGGGACGTAGGAGCAAAACTCAATTTAAATTAAGTTTTGTAATTTTCCTCCCACTAAAGTAACCTATTGGGTATTTTAGGGTTTTATTAGACCTAGATAAATCAGGCTAAGTCATTTATCTAAGTCTAGTCCTATTATAACTATTATAATAAGACCTAATGTCTAGGTGCATTAAACAAATTTAATTAACCTAGCGACATTATTCTAACATTAACCTGTGAGTAATTCAACTCCGGTGATCCAGATCAGTTCCCAGGTAGGAGGTGTTTCGTATACCGTCAACTTAAATACCTCCAATCCTTAGACAGAACTTCACTGGTACAGTTCCCTTATAATCACAGGAATGTTGTCCTACTTAGTTCATTAAAACTATTTTAAAACTAAGTAAGAATTTCTAATCCTATTAGAAAATGACCTTAGGTCTAATTAATTTTAACTCATTTAAAATTAATTCATTTTAACCTAAGATCCTATGTGAGCATGCATATCTTGATTATAGATTGACGGTTTCTAATCATAAATTTTAAACTATTTCAAAATTTTAATGATTAGCCCTATAATCATGCATACTATAGTTTTAAAACAATTAACAATCATATTCTAGTTAATGAAATTAAAACTATATTATAGCATTGCATGTATTTAATATAACTCTTATATTAAACTATGGATGTTACATGCTCAATTCTCCTTTGATTTCCATTTTTAATAAATTAACAATTAATAATTGCCAAAATGGTAAATCATAGTAGCATGCTGCAAACAATTTATTTTTAAATATAACAATTATACTTAAACTATGTAATTGCATGCATCATATTATTCCATTTTCATGATAATTATATAACTCAAATATATATAAATTAATCATGAAAATCCATGCATTATCATCCATATATTATAATCACATTATAATCATACATAATGCATGAACATGCTTTATAACCTAAGGTGGGATTATTATTTAAATGACATCCACAAAGCATTTAAATAGCGAATAAACCGGTTTAATTGGCCCCTAGGATAATTTAAAGCAAAATTACACTAATAAAGCTTTAAATCTATCCTATTACATAATATACAGCTCCAAAATTGGTCCATAATCCACGAACCGACCCGAACCGCTTCGAACGTACCTTGAAAATCTCGAACCGCCCATGAAACGGGTTGAATCGGACCAAACCGGTCCCAGCTCAACCCTAACCATACGAATTGGACCGCCCATTAGGGTTTCAGTGCACGTCCTCACGAAAGCTGAACTGTCGCACGAAATCGCGACAGCGTCGAGACGCTTTAAGCACAGCGTCCAGATGCTGGCGTGATTTCAACCGTTCGCTGAGTGAAATCGCGACAGCGTCGGGACGCAATAGGCCAAGCGTCCCGACGTTGTTGCGTCTGGAGCTCGATTCTGGGCAGAAAAGAGCGGCTGAACTTTTCAAATTGGCCTCGATTTATGCCGTGTTCTTCATCGATCTTCAACCTATTCTAGACCCGGACTATACAGACTCGATTTACAGAATTTTGCCCAAAAACGCAGGGGCCTTACATGATCAAATCAATAAAATACTGTAAATCTAAGGCCAAATTAAACCAAAACAGTTTATCGCAAACCATAATCAATTATTATGCAATCAATCCCACCATACAGCAATCTGCAAATTTCTATTTAAATAAAAACAATTCAGAGATGGCTCCGATACCAAATTGCAGGGATAAAAGCCCTTGCACAGCGGAATAATGATCATACCACACTGATTCTTTTTATTCTAATCGAAATACCGTTACAGATTGCAAAAAAATTACAGCAATAAGAAAACACATTTAACTGTTGGAATTTTATTATAAAACATGCATAGAATCTACATATAACCTAGATCTAATCTAGATGCATTCCCTATTAAACAAGGGATCAAGGAACACTTTACCGTAAGGAGGGTTCTTGATAGTATCACTGAAATTCCTTTGAAAAACCATAGAAAAACAGCAACAAAACTTCCTTTTCTTTGTTGTAAATTTGTCACGAACACCACCACGAAGGTTTCACCGGTATTCTCTTGAAAGATATGCGCTAGGTGCTTGTGGGAGCGATATCTCTAAGGGATTTTGTGAATATTGGTCTCTGTATACATTGGAAGAGAATTACAGAGAGTTCTTGGGATTGAGAGAGAGAGTGTTCTGCGTGAGAGTTAGAGAACCCTTCAACTAAATGAGAGATTACACGTAAAAATTGGCCAACGCCCTTCCTAAAAGCCCTCTCATTCACGCAACACTGAGAAAAAGATGGAGGACACGTTCCCATCAGTTAACCTAACTAATTTATTAATTAATATTTAATAATATTAATTAATCTTTTAATTAAATTAACTATTAATTTAATTTAATGTCATTTGTATAAACCTATTTATACAAAGCAAACTCCATTTAACCTATAGTTTTAATATAACTTAATTAAGTCAAATTTAATTAAATTAAATTAAAACCGAAATATTAATTAATTCAACAACTAATTAATATTACAATTAAATATCATATATTTAATTATATTTCTCTCAAATTAACTATAGAATTAATATACATCATATGTGCATTAATTATAACCTATAGTTTTTAATATGAATCAAATTCATATTTAACTTAATATTCAAACTCCTTTGAATATTCAATTCACCCTTAGAAATTTACCTCAACGCCCTCATAGAGCTACCGGTGGGACCTAATGGACCTACAGATCAGAAGCTCCAACGATGTGAGATTAATTGGCTAAACTCATTAACCAAATTAATCAATGTTCGTTAACTGTGGTTCACTCCACTAAAGAACCACAGTTACACTCTTCTCACTGCAGATATATTTCTGTGTCCACGGATATCGACCATCAACAGCAAGTTAGCCCTTCACGTGTGTTCGTACCCCAGCTAGGTCAAATTACCGTTTTACCCCTGGGCTACCTCTTCATCCTTAAGTACCAGTGCTCCTCTAATGAACAACCTGTTTGAGGTCCAACCAACAAATAGAAATCCCTCTCATGCCATAGAGAGGGTAGGGCCCATTGTTCAAGACTCGGAGACACCACTTAAGGGAACACACCTCTATTTACCCTAAAGTTGGGAATGAGTGAATTCCATCTTGTAAGACTATGTTCCTAGCTCCCCACTCGATCTTGTCCCCAAAATGGTAGGCTTATTGAGTCGGCGTGCAGGCCACTCTCACCCCTACAAATCAAAGGACAATGCCTCATGGACAGGAGTCCATAATCCACTCAGGATTAAGGCCAAGTTGCCTAGGTCATCCTAGTGAAATAGAAACCAAGCTAACTAACGGTGTTACAGTTAGTGGTTAACTATTTCGCGGTTCGGTCTTTGTGCAAACTCATTGCACAGGATACCCCCACTCGCATGTCAACTACATGAACGCGTTGGATCACTACGTTTGTATCAAAATACAAAGCGGGCCGTATCCATAGTGTCACCAGGATAAGGTACCCAACCTTATCCTTATACTACATACCCTTTAGGCTAAAACTTGAACATTGATCCCCGTATGTCCCTACATACTAGTTCAAGCCTCATTCTATTAGCCTTGGATGTTTAGTTTATTGGATTAGGGTTAATAAGACAAGATATAATACAAACATGAATAATACATCGCTTTTATTAATGTTCGGTCAAATGTACATTTACTATCTACGAGTTTTAGGACATAAAACCCAACAGGAAACTCATCTACTTACTTTAAATACAGGAAAGAGTGAATTCCATCTTGTGTGATTATGTTCCCAGCTCCCTACTCGGTCTTGTTCCCAAAATGGTAGGCTTTATGAGTCGGCGAATTGGTCGTTCTCACCCATACAGATTAAAGGATAATCCCTCGTGAATAGGAGTCTATAATACAGTTAGGATTAAGACTAAGTTGCCTAGGTCATCCTTTTGAAATTGAAACCTAACTAGTCAATGGAGTTACATGAAATCAACATGCAAGAAACATACGAAGGGAAATAAAAAAAAAGGGGGAATCTTCATACGAAGGGAAATCAACATGCAAGAAATTAAAGGCGGAAATTTAAATAACAAGTAATTAAAAGACTGGGAAATTAAATTGCAGGAAACATAAAATAGCAGAAAACTTAATTAAATGTGCGAGTCGATTAGGGAGATTCTTGGGGTTGAACGGTTTGTTTTGATCATTGTATTCCTACCTATTAAAGGCTAAATTTAAATTGCTTAATTGCCCAATCGATCTAATCTGAATCCAGAAAAGACCCTAAGCCCACCTAAGCCATCTAACCCGATCATACATCGTCCATCGAATTAGACCCTAATCGATTAACTAATTAATTTGATTAAACCCTCAAACCAAACAATTAACCAATTGCCTTAAGTCTAGTGGATTGATTAGGAAATTAGAAATAATTAGGCTTAGATTACTTCTAACGCTATTTTGGATCCTAGACCTATCATGCAGAGCAACAAAGTCAGAGAACTGTTCTTGGGACCCGTGCCCATGAATCAGTCTATGCACTACAATATTAGCAAATAATAAACATTCGAGCTGCGAGTTAGGGAGTCAATCTAACCTAGTGCGCATGCTTATTCTACAATTAGAATCCAAAATACAATTGTAATAGAAATTTAAAAGAGATATCAGAACAGAATACTCACAAAATAATCCATTCTATAACCCAAGAATCATCCAATCAGCGTCAACGAGTTTAGACAGCAGTAAAGCCGACTAAAACTCGCGACCCTATGCAATAATAATAAAGAAATACAAAGGAAATCAACTAAGATTCATACAAGAATGAGGTCTGAATGTAAACGACAGGGAACAATCGAAAAAAAACTAAAAATTACAACCTACTGACCTAAACGGCAAAATAAAACAAGGGTTTATATAGAAAAATTAGTTGTGGTGTCGAGACGCTGGGTATGGCGTCTCGACGCCACAACGTCTTGGCCTAGGGTTGACGCTGGCCACGATGTCTTGACGCCAGGCCTCTATCCAACGTGTCTTCACTCTTTATTTGGTCTTCTTTGTTGCTTGCTCTGTTTGGGACTCGAACCTTTGACTCCTTGGAACCATTCTTCAGACTCGTCACGATCCTCACGGTCTTCTCACCTCCTCGAGGTCCACGGACGTCAAGGTAGCTCAAAAACTCTGTAAATCGCCCGAATTAGCTCCAATTTGGGTGATTCGTCCCTAATGCCTTCAATGCACAAATTATCTACAAAATAGACAAATAAACCGTAAAACGGACTCTAACAGGCTTATATTAACATCAAATAAATAGGACTAATTTGGTCCTATCAAATACCCCCAACCTGAACCTTGCTAGTCCTTGAGCAAGACAAACAAACCTAGATACAGGATTCAAAAGTTGCAGTTCTTAAACTCAAATCTCAATGCTAAAATCATTGCAATTAAGAATCATGCACACGTAGCCCATTAAAGAGACAAGTTCAAAATTTTCCCGAAGTTTCTCACTAAAGCTCACACTAAGCCTATCTAGAACCAATTTTACAAACCCAGGATTGGATTATACAACCCTCAACCTATCTTCCCTCTACACTGGCACTAGGGACTTACCAAGGAGCAAACTAAACAAATTAGACCGATTTTTTCGTTACCTAGGTGCCTGAAAAATAAAAGACATTTTCTTTCTTTTGCATTCTTTTTAGGTGGGGCACTAGCTTTCACACTACGATGCAAGGACTCATAACCCGAGTTTAACCCTTGGTTGGTCTAATTGATCACACCGCAGGCAGCTCTTTTTACCCCTTATCACTCATGAATATTGCAAAGCATGCTTTTTTTCAAAAATAAAAACAAGAAAGGCGAGCATATAATTTTCTTTTAAGCTCGCGCTCACTAACTCATTTTTCTTTCATTTTCTTTTTCTTTTTCTTAAGGCATATTTTCTTTCTTTTCTCCTAGGCAAGATATTACATGCTAATTTGTAAACATTTGACTCTTTAGCTCATCCTTACACCTATCGAGGTGACAACAAGCATATGGATTCTATAATTTGCTCCTAAGCCTTCAAACTAATCCTAGACATGCTAAGGTTTACTCTTGCAAGAAGAGTACTAGAAAAGTTTTAAAAAGGCTCAATTTTTGGGCAACATGCTTACAATTCAATAAAAACAATGAGATAAGCATAGATGACATGTCATGGATTTTCATAATCTAAGAAAAGTAACAGTGTCATCCACACATCAATCACTCAAATTTATAAATTTGCTTTAAAATAGGTTCAATGCTCAGTTGCATGACCTCAATCCAGTCAAAACAAAACAATCAAATAACGCATGCAAAATAGAGTACTCTGACGCTCAGATGCATCAAGACTCATACAAAACATATGCAAACAAAGCAAAGCATGCGAAGCACCCCACCCCCAACCTAAATTCTACATTGTCCTCAATGTATATGAAGTAGAAAGAATAAGGGACAACTAGAATAGAGAACAAAAAACCTCCCTGAATAGATGGTGGTTAGGAGCTGGCTGGATAAAAAGTGAATGCCATCATTTATAATTCGTCAAAACCTACAAAAAAGAAAACAAATAAAACCGCGAATGAGCCCAATGAAAGCACATCACTCCTCATCCTCAGGAGACTCATAAGGTGGTAGCAGCGGCGGAAGAGGCTGTCCAGACATTGAGGCAATCATGTACTAATGAAAATAAGCGAACCGTGACTCAAATCGTCTGAAATGCCTAGCCTCCCTACGTTGTTGGCTCTGATACTGGCACAGCTGCGTGAGTCTCATCTGCTCCATCCTCTCTTCTGCTGATTCTTCCTACTGTGGCGGCGGTGGTGGGCGGGCTACCCTAGGCCTAGGCTCCCTGAGTCTGGTCATGATGAAGTTCCCATCTATCACAGCTGCAGGATGACTAAGCTCCTTGATAGAACCTAAATAGTCCTATTTTATCACCTCTAATCTAAGCTTGTTAGAGTAATTTTATGCTTTACTTGTCTTATTTACAGGATCTTTGAGCTTAGGCAATGTCGGGAGCCAATCACGCTAAATTGGTGTTAATTCGGGCCAATTATGGAGCTTTGGAGCTATCTCGGTGTCTTGGACGACGAGTAGGTGAAAAGACCCAAATGTATTGAAGCGGGCCTGAAGAACGACACAAAAAGTCAAAGATTGGAGCCCCGTACCGAGATGAAGCGAGACAAGGCTAAGAAGAAAAACAGTATGCTCGAATCAGGGATGGCTGCGATGTTTTCTATAAATAATAGGTCTTGGTTTAGTCCACCGTTAGGTTAGAAATTTGGTCCCTTTACGATTTCTTTCATTTCTTTTACTTTCCACCATCTGTGCATACCTTGTTTGGTCATTATTTAAGCAATCTTTTGTATTAGTTTGCGTTTTTACTTTGTTTATGAGTAGCTAAATGCATCTATATCGTTAGATTGGGATTATGCCTTGGTTGCTATTGAATTTGGCTGAGTTTTCTGGTGTTTTAAGTACTGTTCTTGCTGTGTTTCTATTAAGTTTTGCATGTTATCCCGTTTGAACCAATACATGAGGCTAGTCTATTAGGATTGACGACCCTATGCGATTACCACTTGTGTATTCTATCAGTTATTTTTAGATAGCCACTAGGCTGAGGCAAGTCACTCTCTACGTGAGACGACCCTTGATAGGCCTAGGATGCATGTTAAAGGTTGTATGAATTAGATTTAAATTGCATTTAAATTCAGTTAATACAATTCCAGACCCACGATCCCAAAGCGGCTAGTTTAAGTAGGTGATTGCGAAATTGCTTATTCTAGATTAGTTAGATATAATTTAGTGACCGTTGCGAGGTCTCGGATGGTTGCTACTTTATGTATGAGGGGTGGCGGTCGATAAAGATAAAAATTGATTAATCTCGTTAATTGTAGAATTCACGATTAACAGAGTAATTAAACACAGGTTAGTGTAGGGGGGTCATCCGAGTAACCAAGAAGCCAACCAGACTAGTAAAAATTGGCGTAGAATAACTATTAGAGAAAACTAGGAAGCCAAGTAAAATAACATCCAGGCATAAGAAATCCCAATCCAACGATCCCTTTTTATGATATTGATTTTTGTCTTATTTCTCATTTGCATGCCTTATTTCGTCTCCTTTACATTCAACATTTATTTTTGCTTTGTTCTGCTTTTCAAAATCCCCCCTGTTTTAGAAGCACAAAATTATGCATCTGCTAGGTCCCCTTCCCCGTGTTCGACCCCGGCCACTATTTCTACAAAATAGTTATAGTGCCGTGGATTATAAATTTATTTGACCAACATGACCTTCGACAAGTCAGACCCATCAAATTGGCGTCGTTGCCAGGGAAGGGAGTTTTGTAGTATTTATAGGATTTTGTGTTTGTTTTTTATTCTTGTTTGCATGGTTTATGATCACACGTTCTTCGCAGGGCAATGATCTTAGGTTTGAACCAAAGATCTATAGAGTGGAGACGATGTTAAGAAGGCCAGCAAGAAGAAGAAGAGTTAATAATCTCGGCGAGGTTGAAGCCCCAACCATGGCTGAGAGAATGTTGAGGCAGCTGGCAGCGTCAGATCTGAACCAGCAACCACTTTGTATCACCTACACTGAAACGGCAGGTAACTTTGAGTTAAAGTCAGGTTTAATTCACTTACTCCCTATTTTTCATGGTAGTGCAGGAGAGGACCCGCACAAGCATTTACAAGAATTCCACATCGTATGTTCTGGTATGAGACCTCACGGAGTGACAGAGGAAGCGCTGAACTTGAGGGCATTCCCCTTTTCGCTAAAGGATTCAGCGAAAGATTGACTTTATTACCTTCCCTCCAGTTCTATCAGTACATGGAACGAGATGAAGAAGCAATTCCTGAAGAAGTTCTTCCCAGCCAGTACAGTTGCCAACATCAATAAGGAGATTTATGGGATTTCGTAGATCACTGAGGAGACACTCCACGAATACTGGGAGAGATTCAAGCGTTTGTGTGGCAGTTTCCCACATCACCAGATCTCGGATCAACTATTGATCCAATATTTTTACGAGGGGCTAGTACCTATGGATCGAAGTATGGTGGATGCCGCCAGTGGAGGAGCACTAGTCAACAAGACACCAGCTGAGGCTAGACAGCTTATTTCTAGTATGGCTGAGAACTCTCAGCAATTCGGGACGAGAGGGCCCACCGCAATTGTGCAAGCCGCCACAAAAAGTGAGGTAAGCTAAATGCGTTTTGAAATGAGTGAATTAACTAAACTTGATCGCTCTTTGTGTTCAGGACAGGTGCAGGTGAAAGCCTGTGGACTTTGTTCGATGACTAGCCATACTACCAATGCCTGCCTTGAGATACAAGACAATGGAGAGGTGAATGCTGTTGGTGGATTCAATGGAAATCAAAGGCAGTACAACCCATACAGCAATACGTATAACCCGGGATGGAGAGACCATCCAAATTTTAGCTATGGGAACCAACAGAGGTCACTAATGTTCAAGAAAAATCAAGCTTCCACCTCCTCAACTTCAGGTACGTCTTTTGATGAGGCCTTAAAGAAACTTACCGATAGCTCTTTGTAGTTCCAGCAAGAGACCAGGAATGCCATCCAGAATTTGAGAAACCAAATCACTCAGTTGACAACCCAAGTCAGTAAGATGGACAATAAAAGTTTTGGTAAGTTTCCTGCCCAACCTGAAGAAAATCCACAGCAAATGTGAGAGCAATGTGGAGCGGAGTAGCCATACCTGACTGTCCCCCAGGTTTCCCTGCTGTTTCTGATAAGTTTTCTATTTCTTCTGGCAAATTTTCTTCTTTTAATTTAAAGGGAAAAATACACTTTTAGTCCCTGAGGTTTGAGTTAGGTTTCAATTTGTTCCCTGAGTTTTCAAACTCGACAATTTAGTCCCTGAGGTTTTCATTTCGTTTCATTTTAGTCCCTCCATCCAATTTTTCGTTAGATTCTAACAGATCTCTGACGTGGCACCTATTTTTTTATTAAAAAAAGTTAGTTTTTCATTTGTTAAAATAAAAATAATAAAAATATTAATTTTAAATATATTTTTAATTCTTTTTTCTTTCTTCTTCTTCAACCCCTTCACCACCCACCCTTCTTATTCTTCTTCAACCTTCCTCACACCACCAACAGCCGCTAGCAACAACTTTTTTTTTCCTCTTTTCTTCTTCCTCCTCCTCTCTTTTTTTTTTCTTCTTCTCTTCCCTTTCTTCACTGTTTTTTTTAAAAAAGGACGTCGTGGCTCACCCACCGTCGCTCACCCAGATCTGCGAAAGTCCAGCTCTTTCAGATCGTCGCCCGCCCAGCTCGTCGCCCACCTAGCTCGTTCAGATCTCACGAAGATCCGCTCGTCGCCGCTCACGAAGATCAGGTCGTGAAGATTCGCTCATCGCCGCTCGCGAAGATTCGTCAGATCTTGCAATGATTCGCTCGTCGTCGCTCAGTTCCGCTCGCCGTCGCTCAGTTCCACTCACTGTCGCTCAGATCTGCTCACCGCCGCTCGTTGTCGCGAAGATCCACTCGCCTCTTCATTCCAACCACCGCGATTCTAGCCACTCTTCGTTCCGCTCGGAAGATCCACAGCCGTTCTAGCCTTCTTCATTCCAGCCCGCCGCCTTCGTTTTTTCTAATATAGTGAAAGAATAGGAAAGAAGAGAATAGAGAAGAGGACAAGAAGAAAAAATAACAAAACAAAATATTGTCGGCAGCGAGAGGCGGTTGCCGGCAGTCGGTCGTTGGTGGCTAGTTTGTGGTGTGAGGATGGTTGAAGAAGAAGAAGAAGGAAGGTAATGGTGAAGGAGTTGAAGAAGAAGAAAAAAAAGAATTAAAAATTATTATTTTTATTTTAAAAAATGAAAATATTTTTTAAATAAAAAATAGGTGCCACGTCAGCGGTCTGTTAAAATCTAACGGAAAAATGGATGGAAGTACTAAAATGAAACGAAATCCAAACCTCAGGGACTAAATTGTCGAATTTGAAAACTCAGGGACCAAAATGAAACCTAACTCAAACCTCAGGGACTAAAAGTGTATTTTTCCCTAATTTAAATGATATGGATAAGGATTCTTTTCTTACATCACCCGTGAACTTCACTGAACCTGCTACTCCAAGTGTGTAGGATGATCTAGATGTTTTTAGGCGAGTCAAGGTGAATATTCCATTGCTTGAGGCAATCTTGAAAATCCTAGCCTATGTTGAGTTCCTAAAGACTTGGTACGAAGGTAAGGAAAAGTCCTCAGGTAAGGAAGAGGTTGGTGCAAATGTAAGTGCATTGTTATCTGAAGACTTACCTGTAAAATGTTCTGATCATGGCATGTTTACTTTACCGTGTATGATCAGAGATTGCAAGATAAAATATGCCATGTTAGATCTAGGAGCATCGATAAATGTTATGCCTGGGTCTGTTTATAAAAGATTGAACTTGAATAATATTAAGACATCTGACATAGTCATACAATTAGCAGATAAGTCATGCATAAAACCTCTTGGAATAGTTGAAAATGTTTTAGTTAGGGTGGAGGATTCGGTCTTTCTTTCTAATTTTTATGTTTTAGATACGCATAATCCTAATCATAATCGATCTTCTGCTACAATACTTCTTGGTCATCCTTTTATGAAGACTGCCAAGACAATTATTGATGTAGATGAGGGTGTTGTATCAGTAGGATTTCAGGATAAGACATTGTACTTTAAAATTTTTTATGATATTGAAAATCCTCATGCATCTTCTGTTGAGTACTACATGCTTAAACCTGACCTAGTGAATGATCGCACGTTAAATTCTAAATCATGCATGGTCACTGATAATGAGATGCATTCTTCTGCTGTTAGATGCCCTGACATAGATGGTGAACTGATTGATGTAGTTGATGAGCACCAGATAACCTTTATTGATAAATCTGGTGGAATCACCAAGTGCTCATCTTCTAAGATTAGGGCTGAGCGAATTTTTTGTCAGCCCACTTATGCTTCCAATATTTTTTCTGCTTCTACTGATTCTTCTCTACAGGCCCCAAAGTTATTAAAACAACAATTTTCCAAAAACAATGTATTCTGGACCTATGGAGAGAAACCACCATAAGAAGAAATAGAGGAGAGCGTGGTCGTGCAAACGACCTTAAACCTTTGCAATCTATAATTTTACTACATTCTGTCTTCTCAATTCTTAGATAGGTTTATTTTTATTAGTTGCTTTTATGCTTGTTTTCTTGTTTTTGTCTTTTAGGATTGGCGGTACCAAAGCGATACCTCTATGTTTGTAAGCAAACATGATTCACCACCATGAGCGCAAAATTCAGGGAAGTTCTATTCTTTCCTTTTACATTGTCTTATTTTTCATAACTGATTACATTAAGGGCAATGTAAACTTTCGGTTGGGGGTGGGGGATTGTACTTTATATTCCTGTTGGGCCTTGAGCATCTGAGTGTCAGGCCAGCGTTTGTGCATAATGAATGTCTTGCATGCTTGTTGTGTATAAACTTGTTTAAGTGATAATGATTTCCTAAGATTGATTCAAAAAAAAATTCAAAAATTTATAGCTTTCGATGAGTTGTGACCATGAGTGCTCAAAAAAGGAGCCTTTTTAAAACTTTTCTTGGATATGTCTTGCACATGTTGGGTGTCTTTCTTGCTTTAAAGTAGGACTTGAATGCTTAGGAGAAAGTTACTTAGCTCATATTCTTGTTGTCACCCCGATAGGTGTAAGGTTAAGCGAGAAAGTCTAATTTTTTTGCAAAATAGTGTGTGGAGTCTTGCCTAGGAGAGAAAAAGAAAATATGCCTGCTAAAAAAAAGAGTGGAAAAATAAGTTAGTGAGTGGTAGCCAAAAGAAAAATCATATGCTCGTCTTTCTTATTTTTCTATTGAGAAAAAGCATGCTTGCATTGTGCTGAACGCTTAGGGGTAAAAAGAGCTACCTACAGTGTGACCAGTTAGGCCAACCAAGGGTTAAACTCGGGTTATCAGTCCCTACATTGTAGTGTGAAAGCTAGTGCCCCATCCTAAAAGGAATGCAAAAAGAAAAAGAAAAAGAAAAGAAAAAAGAAAAAGAAGAAAAAAAAAGAGAGAGAGAAAAAAAAAAAGAATTCCTTGTTCAAGCACCTAGGCAAAGAGGAAGCAACCTAGTTTATTCCATTTGGGCCTTTTAGCAAGACCTTAGTGCCAGTGTAGGGGGAAGATAGGATGAGAGTCAAGTAAACCAATCCCAGGCTAGTAAAGTTTTCTTTAGGTGGGATGAAGCTCTCTTGTGCAAGATTATCTTCGAAAAAAATTTGATTTGTCTCCTCATTTGTCTCTCTTGCGAATGTCTCTTGATTACTATAGTTTTTTGGAATATTTGAGTCTTCAGGATTAAGTCATTTTTACAATTATATGCACAACATCTTCTTCTTTGGTCTGTGTGTGCCTTGCTCGAGGACTAGCAAGATTTAGGTTGGGGGTATTTGATAGGACCTAAATAGTCCTATTTTATCACCTCTAATCTAAGCTTGTTAGAGTAATTTTATGCTTTACTTGTCTTATTTATAGGATCTTTGAGCTTAGGCAATGTCGGGAGCCAATCACGCTAAATTGGTGTTAATTGGGGCCAATTATGGAGTTTTGGAGCCATCTTGATGTCTAAGACGGCTAGAAGGTGAAAAGACCCAAATGTATTGAAGCGGGCCTGAAGAACGACACCAAGAGCCGAAGATTGGAGCTCCGTACTGAGATGAAGTGAGACAAGGTCAAGAAGAAAAACAGTATGCTCGAATCAGGGATGGCGTCGAGACGCTGTTTGAAACGGTGTATAAAGTTTGGGGTATCGAGACGCTGTGATGTTTTCTATAAATAATAGGTCTCGGTTTAGTCCGCCGTTAGGTTAGAAATTTGGTCCCTTTACGATTTCTTTCGTTTCTTTTACTTTCCAGCATGTGTGCAGACCTTGTTTGGTCATTATTTATGCAATCTTTTGTATTAGTTTGCATTTTTACTTTGTTTATGAGTAGCTAAACGCATCTATATCGTTGGATTGGGATGATGCCTTGATTGCTATTGAACTTCGCTGAGTTTTCTGGTGTTTTAAGTACTGTTCTTGCTGTGTTTCTATTAAGTTTTGCATGTTATCCTGTTTAAACCAATACATGAGGCTAGTCTATTAGGATTGACGACCCTATGCGATTACCGCTTGTGTATTCTATCAGTTATTTTTAGATAGCCACTAGGCTTAGGCAAGTTACTCTCGACGTGAGACGACCCTTGATAGGCCTAGGATGTATGTTAAAGGTTGTATGAATTAGATTTAAATTGCATTTAAATTCAGTTAATACAATTCCGGACCCACGATCCCAAAGCGGCTAGTTTAAGTAGGTGATTGCGAAATTGCTTATTCTAGATTAGTTAGATATAATTTAGTGACCGTTGCGAGGTCTTGGATGGTTGCTACTTTATGTATGAGAGGTGGCGGTCGATAAAGATAAAAATTGATTAATCTTGTTAAATGCAAAATTCATGATTAACAGGGTAATTAAACATAGGTTAGTGTGAGGGGGTCCTCCGAGTAACCAAGAAGCCAACCAGACTAATAAAAATCGGCATAGAATAACTATTAGAGAAAACTAGGAAGCCAAGTAAAATACCATTCAGGCATAAGAAATCTCAATCCAACGATCCCTTTTGATGATATTGATTTTTGTCTTATTTCTCATTTGCATGCCTTATTTTTTCTCCTTTACATTCAACATTTATTTTTGCTTTGTCTTGCTTTCCAAAATCCCCCCTGTTTTAGAAGCACAAAATTCTACATCTGTTAGGTCTCCTTCCCTGTGTTCGACCCCAACCACTATATCTACAAAATAGTTATAGTGTCGTGGATTATAAATTTATTTGACCAATACGACCTTCGATAAGTCAAATTCGTCACTCCTTGTGGGGCCCCACTCGACCCCAACATTCATACAGTGTGCTATGATGAGGGATGTGTGTCCTAGTCCTACGGTGGTGGCTCCTCTGCGAATCCAATGCATGGAACTATGAATCACTTTCCCTACATCTATCGAGCAACCGATCGTGATAGTGAATAACAGAGTCGCCCTTCGCTCAGATGTAACACATGCATAAGTTTGGCACACAGAAAACTATGCACGCTCTGTTATCCACTGTCAGATCAGAGGATTTGAAGTTAATAGCCTCTCCCCGCCTTATTAACCATTCTGCCCCTGGCCTATATAAGTGCTCAATGATCTGATGGGCATCGAAATGGTTACTCGCGTAATCGTTGTACCCATCTCAATCTATGTTAGGAAGGCCATATAACTAGTTAATAGAGGTTGAGTCAAAGGGAATGGTTTTACCCCGAACAAAGGAAGTAGTGGATCCTTCCACCATGTTAGCATAAAATTCCCTAACAATCGGGACTACAACGACCTCGGGGTGGCTAGCGAATCTACCCCAACCTCTCTCTATCATGCTATGGGCAAGGTCTGGTTGAGATTGGGCACTTGGAACTAAACTTCTCTCTGGAATAACCCCCCTATTCACCACTGATAACTCTCCAAAAGGGAGTTATTTAGGTCTTAGTTCTATAGTATTTTGTGTGTCATTTGTGTTAAATAGGGTTGCTTTTAGATGAATATTATATGTTTTAACCCATTTGGAAGAATGGAGGCTTTGGAAGTTGTTTTGTGCAGAAAATATTGCTGAGCGACTTGAGGGAGCAATTTCCATGATCCAGCAAAACTGGGAGCAAAACTGCCACGTCACAGCTCGTTATCCATTTTAATAAAGTGGCATTAGCTGAATTAATTACAGATCTAAGAAGCTTGGAAAGCCTGCCATGTGTCCAATTTAACCTAATTAGGTTAAACCTCATCTTATAAAAGGAGGAGCCGTCAAAGATAAACTCATTCACGACTTGGAGACCGAATCAATCGGCCGGAGGCCGAATTGATGGCAGAATGGAGATCTAAGAAGACCATTTGCGATTCCACTCAAGAAGACGAAGTTCTTCCATGTTCTTGGTGGTTTGGAGCAGCCGTTTCATCCCCATTTGCTGAAAAGGATTAGTATTTCTTGTGTATTTCGTATTATGGATGTGCTTATCGAGATTGTAACGTGTTTTATGTTTTCAATCATGAACTAATTACTTTGTAGGCATGGGTTAAGAATTATGTGATTGTTATATTTATAAAATCTGGAAATTCTATTTGATTATGTCATCTTGAATTATTGTTGTTCTTTAATTTCATTATGTGTCCGCCTAGCTAGCCGGTATGTATAGCTTCTCCTAGTTTCAGGGATGATTTAGGAGTTGTGTGGCGATAATTCACGCTAGATCATTGTGTATTGGTGAACGCCAGTGACTGAGTTAGGGATAGCCAGTTGCCTAGTGCTTGATTGGTAGAGCTTCATTGGAGTTGAAACATATTCCAAAAAACCGGAGTTCCGGGAGGATCCCGCTGATAATACTGCATGAGATTGTCGGATCAAAAGAATTGCTGGAGCATCTTTATAAACAATTACAGAAGTCTTAACCTGTGTCTGTTTCCATTCTGTTTTCTCTAGTCGTAATCATTTACTGCTTTCGTATTTCTTTTGTTTCAGCATTTTAAAAACTCAATCAATTTAACCAACCTTTTGAAATCACTAAAAAGGCAAATTAAATCAATAGAGGTAGGCATTTCAAGACCCTGTGGATACGATAAGTACTTATCACTTGCTGCTAGATTGTGTATACTTGCACAATATTCTGGAGTTAATTTATCTCATATTTTTAACCACTTCAGAATTGCAACAACAACATAGGTGTTGAAGACCGTCTCGGCATCCCTACTAATGAATTTAAGCCTATTAAATAGTGTAGAGGATGAAAAAGCTACGAACCTCCTTGATCTTTTAGCACTCATTGTGGTGGGATAAAAAGGGTAAGGAACTAAACATAAGCTAGAGGTTTAAAGACAAGGATGGGTGCTCCCTAAAAAGATCTAAAAACAACCTAAAAGCAAGGGAAACTAAGAATTTATCCACAAATGTTCCAAAAACTTCAACTCTTTTTAGCCCTTTCGCCTTTGTATTCACAATATAAACAAACCAAGCAGAAAATCCCAACAAAATATAGCAGAAAAAATAGATAAATAAACTTAAAAACAACAACTCAATACTTCCAACGATTTTCAGCACAAAAACTACAAAAATATGCTCAAAGTAAACCTATTTATCTTCTAATCTTAAGTAGATGCTTCTACAACTAGAAAACCAAGTAAAAATTAGAAGAATGAGCTGGAAATTCGTTACCCACTACTATTAGCAAGAAAAATCGCCCAAAAACCTTCGAAATCGCCCAAAATCGCGAAAAAACCCACGAAATCATTGCTGCAAGTCTGAAGAACTTGAAGAAAAATGGTTGATTCCGTGAAGTAATCGTGAAATAATGAAGAAATTTGATGGAGATTAGTGGGAGAATGAGTGATAAGTGAAGAAATTGAGAGAAAAATCGTCTAGGGCTCGAAAAACCTTTTCCCAAACGATCGAAATCTAGGAATTAAATCCCAGATTTTGGACCAGCGTCGAGACGCTGAGAGTCTGGTGTCTCGACGCTGGCTCTCGGGTTTTGCCTAATTCGTTTTTTTTTTTTTTTTTTTTGAGTCTAACTCATCCTTTCTTTCTTTTAAAATATGAATTACCTATAAAACATGAAGAGAAAAATTAAGTTAGATTGGAAGAAAATTAAAAGAAACAAAACTAAGAAAAATAAAGAACAAAAGATAAGAAAACTTAAAAATTTGGGTTGCCTCCCAAAAGCGCCCTGTTTAACGTCTTGAACTCGACGGAGTTCTTCTTGAACTCATCCAAAATCCTGAAGGGATAAAAGCCCTTACGCAGCGGAAATTTATCAGAGACCGTACTCAATTAAAACACAATTTGAATACTCGTACGACGGCAAAAAACACAAGATAATTTAATTAAAACATGTTGTAAACAGGTTTAAAACATGCTGGTTTCATAAGAAAAACCTAGATCTATAGTTTATCCTAAGAAAATATTCGGTTATCGTGAAACTTACTTGTGTTTGAAGCCTTGACCAATTTGACCTTTTTCTCCAAGATTTGCAGAAAGATACAACACCCCAAAGTAAGTTTCCTTGCTGGAAATCAATCCACAAACTGTTGGGGTTTATGTCCTAAAACTCAAGTTTTGTTATCCTTTATATAAATAAAGATGTTATTCAGTGAAATTATTTATTTATATCTTATAATCCAATAGAAACATCCATGGTTATAAAATGAGTTACTCGAACTATATTGTATATATGGACAGGGATCAAGTTCGAGTATATAACCTAAATAGTCTATAGTAAATGAATAAGGTTGGGTACCTTGTTCTGGTAACACTATGGATGCAGCCTACTTTGCGAATAAGGCAAACAACGTGATTCTGGATCGTTCATGTAAAAACATGAGAGTAGGGGCATCCTGTGTAAAAGATGTTTACACAAGACTGGATCGAGAAATAAGTCACTCTTACTTTATAACGTCGTTTACTGTTAAGACTGATTATTTCATGCGATGACCTAGGTAACTCAATTTTAATCCTGAGCTCACTATGAACTCCTGTTTGTTTAGGGTTATCCTTTGATCTGCATGGGTCAGAGTGGTCATAAAATTCCGTTCAATAATCCTACCATTTTGGGGATAACACTAGATGGATGGCTGGGGACATAGTAAAGCAAGACGGAATTCACTCCTACCCTATTTAAGTGCTGAATCCAAGGCTTGAACAAGGGGCCCCACCCTCTCATTGGCCCGAGAGGGATCTTGTTTAATGGTTGAACCATGAAAAAAATTGTTCATTAGAAGACCAGTGGACTTAAGGAATTAAGATGTGTTATAGGGGTAAAACAGACTTTTGACCTATCTATAGTAACGAATAACTTGGGAAGGATTGACTTACTAATCATTATCCAATTAATTAAAATTCAGATAATTATTCAATTTTAATTTTTCAAATTATTAAAATTCAGATAATTATCCAATTAATTAAAGATAATTATTGATTTAATTAAATTCAAAAAGATCGAATTTTTGGAGGTGGAGTGCATGGTGACTAAACCCATGCACTCCCCTCATGTTGGACACCAAAATTCCCACTATACCTTGGCTGATTGAGTGTCAATTGCTGGGACTTTCCTTCATCTGTAATCCTTCTATAAAAGGGAAGAAGATGGCTGAAAAATTAGAGCTTGAAAGATAGTGAATTGCTGCCAAATTGTATTTTCACCAAACCCACCTCCATATGCTTGTTCTTCAAGCTTTCTCTCCTAAATTCCATCACTTGAGGATCCCACAATCCGTTCTAAAGTCTTGAGGATAGCAAGGAAGATCCTTTGGTGGTTCATAACTCGTTGGTGAAGAAAAATAAGAAAGAAATCCAACAAATTTCTCCATTGAATCAAGGTTGGTAAACATACTCTGTTTTTCTTCACTTGGACAACATGCAATGTTTGATCAAATTGAACTAATTAAGTGCCTAAGATCCAAAATTGCTTTCGCTTTTTAGATATTAACACTTTCACAAACACCACCACTATTGAACCACCAGTTTGCTCAAAGGGAATTGTAGTTGAGGGGCTTGTGGGAGCAAAGATTTTCTAAGGGAATGAGAGAAAATCTTCTCTGTGTTTTCTATGGAAAAAAACGAGAGAGAGAGTGAGTTACAGAGAGTGAGAGTCAATCGAATGAGAGCCGAAGAGAACAGATGATTAATCTCCTCCTAAAAGACCTCCTCCAAATCGTGTAACTCCCTAGGTTAGTGGGAAGACCACGTCTTTCAATTAACAATACTGATAATGAAATTAATTATAAAATAATTAAAATTAATAATTAATCATATAATTAAATTAACAATTAATTTAATATTATTTATATAAATCATATTTATATAAATATTCTCACATAACCTATGGTTTTAATGCAATTCAATTAAATCAAATTTAATTAAATTAAATTAAAACAAACAATTAATTAATACCATAATTAAATATCATATATTTAATTATATCTCTCTCATATAACCTATAGTATTAATGTGCATCCAATGCGCATTAATTTTAACTTATAGTTTTAATATGAATCCAATTCATATTTTAAACTTAATATTCGAACTCCTTCGAATATTTAATTCTCCTTTAGAAATTTACCTCAACGCCCTAAGTGAGCTACCGGTGGGACCTTTTCGAGGGAACATTGTTTAGAATATGTGCTGCAATCTCTACTGCATACCCCCAAAACGAGCTAGAAAATTGAGCAAAGCTCATCATTGAACGAACCATGTCTAACAAGGTTCTATTTCTCCTTTGTGATACACCATTTTGTTGAGGTGTACCAGGGGCTAAAAGTTGGGATTGGATTCCATGTTCTATCATATAATCTTGGAATCTTTGATCCATGTACTCTCCTCCTCGATCTGATCGAAGTGTTTTAATAGTTTTACCTAATAGGTTTTCTACTTCAGTCAAACTCTTTAAACTTTTCAAGAGCTTCAGACTTATGACCCATTAGATATAAGTAACCATATCTTGAATAATCATCTATGAAAGAGATGAAATATTCATAACCTCCTTGAGCTTTTACATACATTGGTCCACAAAGATCCGAATGTATCAACTCTAGAGGTTCTTTGGCACGATAACCTTTTCCAGTAAAAGGTCTCTTAGTCATTTTACCCTCGAGACACGATTCACGGGGTGGTAATTGATAGCGAGCAGAAATGTCGCTATTTTAGTCCCAATTTATTAGGCTTTTTTGTGCTTTAATTGTGTTTTTATTGAAAATATTTAATGTATTTTGTTATTTGGTCTTTAGGAGCAAATTATGGATTTTGGTGATAAAAGTGCCCAAAATGAAGCCATTCAAGCCCAATTTTCATGCTTGGGTCAAGGGGAGTCAAAAGAGGTCAACTATGAAGAAAAAGGTCCAAAAAGAAATGTGGAGAGGCCCAAATTGAAGCCCAAATCCGTAGCTGAAAGATCTGGAAAACGCCTAGCGTCGAGACGCTGTAAGGACAGCGTCGAGACGCTATCCATTTCTTGGCCGGCAAGTCGATGACGTCACAGCGTCGCGACGCTGTGCAATATAGCGTCGCGACGCTACCCCCTTTCCGAGCCTATATAAGGCGCCCCTTGGTGCCTCATTTTACGATCAATCATCATATTCTTCCATTCCTTTCTTGCTTTCTTGGCTCCTTTGGGAGCCTCTCTCAAGGCTGTCAAGCCTTTTTGAGAGTTTCTTGAGTGGGAAACTTTTGGGGAATTTTGGGGAGCATTCTAGGAGGCTCAAGGAGTGTTCAGAGGGACTCCAAGCGTCAGCGAAGGGGTCTTCAACGGTCAATTCCTTCCCTTTTATTATGCTCTTAATTATGCTTTCAATTGTAAATTTTGTGGATATTTTAACTATGTATAGCTAAACCCCAATTTGGGGTCTTGAAATGAAATTATAGTCAAAATGTTGTTATAATTACTTGTCTCTTGCCCTTTTTCCTAATTATTTGTATGGATGTGCTTAAAGCTTTATGCAATCTGGCCAATTGTGTAATGATCTGATTCTTAATGGAAACTCGAGAGAGAGAAATTAGGATGGATCGTAATCCATGCAACTAGTTTAATTGCCCGTCGTGACAACGGGATTAGTTGATTAAACTTAGATTCCTAAAATGAATCAGAGCGAAACAATTAATGATTTTTAATGGCGCTAAGGACACTTAGGTTGTTAAAATGAATTAATTACAATTAGGGGAAACCAACAGGAGAACCTATGTGATTAACGGAAGGATTATAATTAGTTGGGCAATGAGATAGGATAATTATAATAATGTTTAGCTAATAATTGATTTTCAAGACCCCACTTCCCATTAAAAACTATTTCTCCATATCTTATTCTTCTTGATTGATCAAATTGATTTCTTTAATTGCCTTAAATTTTTTAAAATTCTCTTTAATTGCATGTTTTGGTCCCTGAATATTATTTATCCCAAGTATTTTTAGTGCTCTAGGAATCTTTGCTTGCTTAAATTTCGCTTCGCCTCCCTGTGGATTCGATACTCGATATTACCTACCGTTGTATATTACTAGTGACGACCCGTGCACTTGCGGTGTGAAAGTCGTAAAACGGCGAGCGTGACAGTAATGAATCATCTTCCTATTCGGTTAGAAGTCCATTCTTTACCAAACGACCGATCTGATCGATGTTAATATGACCAAGACGTAAATGCCAAAGATATGTGTTGTTACTTTTTGGACAAATTCTTTGCCTTTTATTTTGTGTTTTTCAGCAATTTTAAACATTTCATGATTTAAAATTGCTTGAGTGTCGGTTGGTCTTAAAACATACAAGTTGTTTTCAAGTTTAGCAGAACATATAAGTACTCCATTTCGGAAAATGAACGCTTCGTTTAACTCAAAAGAAATAGAATAATTGTGTTCCAACAATCCAGAAACAGAAATAAGGTTCCTTTTAATTTTAGGAACAAAATACAATTTTTCTAAAATTAAAAACTTATTTCTGAAAAACAACTTTGCAGCTCCCACTGCACCTGCTAAAATGACATCTCTCATTCCAACCTTGAGTGTCATCTCACTATCTTGAAGCTGTTGAAAATCATTTCCCTGAAAAGAAGAACAAACATGATTAGTGGCTCTCGAATCTAATATCCATGCATACTCATCATGTTCAACAAGGCAAGTTTCTAAAACAAATAAATCAAATTTACCTTCCTTTTCTCTCTTCTTCTCAGCAAGGTATCTAGGGCAGTTCCTCTTCCAGTGCCCATCCACATTGCAGTGGAAGCACTTGTCCTTATCGGCCACGACCTTAGCCTTTCCCTTGCCCTATACAGCTTTAGCAGGAGTCTTCCCCTTGTCACCCTTCTTCTTCTGTATTTGTTTCGATGAAGAAGCTTGAGGTACAGGTTTGGTTCATGAGGATGAACCTTTCAGGAACTTTCGTTTGGAATGGGCCACATTGGTCTTTCCTCTAGCGATACCCTTGCCCTTGCTTTTATGCATGGACTCATAAACCTGTAGCTCATTCAGAAGGCTAGTCAGGTTGAATTGAATCTTATTCATGCTAGTGTTTGTTCGAAACTGCATGAAGCTCTGTGGAAGCGACTGCATTATAAACGCAACCTGACTCCTCTCGCACCCGACTCCGCCATTGGCCTCCGCAATGTTGAATTGATTCATCATGTCGAGAACGTGTTCCTGAACAGACTGACCCTCTTCCATACGGGCGTTGAAAAAGTTTTTCAGATCTTTGTGGTAGAGCTGGTAGGATGGTAATCCAAACATCTCCTGAAGGGAATTCATAATTTCCCTTGCAGTTTCCACGTTCTCATATCTCTTGGCTAAGACTTCAGTTAAGCTTGCCAAGATGTAGACACGAGCCTTTTCGTTGGCCTTAGTCCAGCGGTCGTATGCATCCCTTATTGATAGCGAGCATAGCTAGCTATCTTTACTTATTTAAATTAGCTAGTCTTTGATGATTTTTGGGCCATTTTATTGTGTTTTATTGTTTATTTTGTAGGAAAGCGATGATTAGAGCTAAAACGTGGAATTGGAGTTAATCGGGTGTTCGGGACGTGAAAATATGCCAAAGAACTGGAAAGTTCAAGCAACAAGGAGCCAAGAGAGGGCATTCTGCCCATCAGCGTCGAGACGCTGCTCTTGGAGGGTCTCGACGCTGGTTTTCCTTAATTAGAAGAGGCGGCAGCGTCACAGCGTCGAGACGCTGTGACAATAGCGTCTCGACGCTACCGTTATTTCCATTCCAGACGCGCGTGTTTTAGAGGCAGCGTCGAGACGTTGTCTGGATAGCGTCTCGACGCTACGACGAAAAATCAGAATAAAAGCTTCCTTTCGGCTAGGTTTTTTTGGGGGAATTCTTTTGGGATACTTTTGGAGCCGTAAAACAGAGGAGAAAACAGAGGATTGAGGCTGAACAAGAGGGAGAAAAGCGGAAATCAACCCATCGTTCGTGGGGATCGTGACGGGGACGTTCAGTCTCGGCCTACATTGAGTTTTCTTTTCCCTTTCCTTTTCTCTAGTTAGATTTATGGCTTCATTATGTTTAGTTGAGCTTGTAATTACATTCATGAGTAGCTAAACTTGTAGCTTAGGGATTGATGTAGTTGATTGAGTTTATGGATTGATTTATAGTTTAAGTTGTGCAATGTTTATTATGTTTGTAATCTTGATTTAATGCTTTCAATTAATTGGCCATTAGTTGGATGATTTATGTTTTGAATCTAGCTCGGGAGACGGGATTTGATATAGACATACTCAAGATTGCATGACTAAAGTTTATTTTCTAATTCGTGACGGTTTTAGATTAACTTTAGAATTGGTCAAAAGATCTCATTGCCTTGCATATTAATAAACTTAGATAGGGATATCAAGTTGGTTAATTTGCATGAGAATCAATTATACTCGGGAGAGGTAGTTGTGATTAAAGGGTCTTTGGCTCATAATTTCATTGTGCATAACAACTTTCTCTAATAAATCAATCCTAGACTAAATCGGCGAAATCAATTCCCTAAGTGTTTTTTTTTCCCAATTGAATTTCCACACCTTTTTACTTGCTTTGATTTAGATTTCATACCATTCATTCATCACTTTTTGATCCCTAAATAAAATTGAGCAAGATAATTCACAATACTTGATTTGCTTAAAAATCCAATCCAGAGGACGACATTCGAATTACATTCACTATATTATTACTTGACCCGTGCGCTTGCGGTAGGAAAAGTCCACATCAAGTTTTTGCTTATCACTTGGGTTGCATTGCGAGGGAGAACTTGAGGACACTCCTCCGTTAAGACGAACCGGAGATTTTCAACAACCAGAATCGTATTATGGTTGGATTTCCACGTAGGAAAGTTCTCGCCGGTTAATTTTTCGTTTTTTAATAGAGCGATGATTGAGGAAGACATTGCTCAAAAAACAAACATTTACCGTATTAGTTATCTTTGCCTTAATCCATCACACAAGCAATACAAACAATTGCACAAATCCAATCAATTTTGCAAACAATCAATCAAAGAACCCTAATAAACTATTGATTGTGTTTAACAACGATGTTTTAGAGGTTTAAAGGAACAACCACCGAAGGGTGATAAGCTACTCCTCCTCTCAAATGAGAAACTTCTCAGTCAACTCTAATTCCAGAATAACTCATATTCCTATAGACGTTGACCACTGTTGTTTGGTCAAGGACTTGTTAACAAAATGAACTTATCCCCGTAAGTGTAACCCTCCCACTTTCAGATCTCAGAGGCACGACCAACAGGCTACTGTTAGGAAAGACAATTGTTGGTAATTAGCCTAAGTGACCCTATCCTTTTCAGGAGTTCACAGTGTTCCGAATCCTATGATCAGGCCCTCCGAAGGGGTGGTTGCTCCAGGGCAACACGCAGGCAGATCATAGGAATCTCACGTTGTGACGTAGGGGTGGAGACCGGGGGATACGTTGACATGTGTCCCGCTCCCACTTACTATGGACACTTTCCCCATTCACCTTGTTATTGATCCATGCAAACACTTTCCGAAGGGAGGTCGCGCTCAAAACGACACGAAGCCGAGCATGGATCTCACATTGTGAATATAGGGATGTGGGAGCAAAACTCGATTTAAATCAAGTTTTGAAATTTTCCTCCCACTAAAGTGACCTATCGTATATTTTAGGGTTTATTAAACTTAGATAAATCTGGCTAAGTCGATCTATCTAAGTCTAATCCTATTATAACTATTATAATAAGATCTTTAGTCTAATGTCTAGGTGAATTAAACATATTTAATTAACCTAGTGACCATTATCTAACATTAAACTATGATTAATTCAACTCCGGTGTTCCAGGTCAGTTCCCAGGTAGGAGGTGTTTCGTAAACCGACAACTTAAATACCTCCAACCTTAGACAGAACATCACTGGTAGAGTTCCCTTATAATCGTAGTAATGTTGGTTCTACTTAGTTAACTAAAAACTATTTAAAACTAAATAAGAAATTATTCTAATCCTATTAGAATGTGACCTTAGGTCTATTAATTTTAACTCATTAAAATTAACCAATTTTAACCTATGGTCCTATGTGTGCATGCATATCTTGATTATAGATTGACGGTTTCTAATCACAATTTTAAACTATTCAAAATTTAATGATTAGACCTATAATCATGCATACTATAGTTTAAAGCAATTAACAATCATATTCTAGTTAATTAAATTAAACTATATTATTTGCATGGCATGAATTTTAATATAACGATTATATTAATTCTATTTTTTTTTAACAATTTATTAAATATAATTGTAAAAAAAAAACAATTTATTAAATATAAGTATTTATATTTAACTAAGTAATTGCATGCATCATGCTATTCCATTTTCATGAATTTAATATAACTCATATACATTAAATATCTCATGAAAATCATCCATGCATTTCAAACCATATATTATAATCTAATTATAACATACATTAAATGCATGAGCATGCTTTATAACCTAAGGTGGGATTTCTAATATTATATGACATTAAAGCATATAAAATAGCATATGAACCGGTTAATTGGCCCCTAGGATAAAATTAAAGCTTAAATTACAATAATAAAGCAAAAATCTATCCTATTACAGCCTTCTACAGCCCCGAACCGGACAAAAACCGCTCCAAACGTGCCAAAACCGTCAAAATCGGGTCAAAACCGCTCAAAAATGGGTCAAAACCGCTCAAAAATGGGTCAAAACCGCTTGAACCAGCTGGAAAACCACTGAACCAGTAAAAAAACGCTGCCTAGTCAACGAACCGGTCAATAAACCGCCTGGAATTCAACGAACCACGCGCCTGGTCAACGAACCACCCAAACCAGTCAACGAACCGCTCGCCAGCCTCTGAACCGCACGCAAATACGAACCACTTTGTTGGACCACTGAACTGCTCGCAAAAATCAAACCGTTTCGCTTGGACCACACTTCGTGACGTCAGCATGTCCACCGCTGACGTCAGCCCTCGTCCTGAAGCGCTTTTTTGAATTTTTCCTTTCTTTTCTGATTTTCTACACTGTTCCAACCGCTGTTCTTCGCAATTTTGAACTGTTTTTGGCCAAATTTGGTCCCAATCTTCATCGTTCTTCAGCCTATACTAGACTCGGACTTACAGAGACTCGATTTACAATTTAATGCCCAAAACGTAGGGGCCCTTACATGATCAAATCACATAAAAAATGCAAATCTAAGGCCAAAAAACCTCCTGTTTACAGCAAATTAACATACATTATGCAAATTAATCCCACCTAATTAGCCAATTGCAAATTCTAAATCGTGATTTAAAATTGAGATGGCTATGATACCAATTGAAGGGATAAAAGCCCTTACGTAGCGGAAATTTATCAGAGACTGTACTTAATTATAACACAATTTGAATACCCGTACGACGACAAAAGACACAGCAAGATAATCTAATTAAAACATGTTGTAAACAGGTTTAAAACATGTTGATTTCTTATGAAAAACCTAGATCTAGTCATAGTTTATCGTAAGAAAATATTGGGTTATCGTGAAACTTACTTGGGTTTGAAGCCTTGACCGATTTCACCTTTTTCTCCAAGATTTGCAGAAAAATACAGCACCCCAAAGTAAGTTTCCTTGTCGGAAACCAATCCACAAACACCACCACTATTGAACCACCAGTTTGCCCAAAGGGAATTGTAGTTGAGGGGCTTGTGGGAGCAGAGATTTTCTAAGGGAATGAGAGAAAATCTTCTCTGTGTTTGCTATAGGAAAAAAACGAGAGAGAGAAAGTGAGTTACAGAGAGTGAGAGTCAATCGAATGAGAGCCCAAGGAACGGATGATTAACCTCCTCCTAAAAGACCTCCTCCAAATCGTGTAACTCCCTAGGTTAATGGGAAGACCACGTCAGTTAACAATACTGGTAATGAAATTAATTATTAAATAATTAAAATTAATAATTAATCATATAATTAAATTAACAATTAATTTAATATTATTTATATAAATATTCCCACATAACCAATGGTTTTAATTCAATTCAATTAAATCAAATTTAATTAAATTAAATTAAAACAAACAATTAATTAATACCATAATTAAATATCATATATTTAATTATATCTCTCTCATATAACCTATAGTATTAATGTGCATCCAATGCGCATTAATTTTAACTTATAGTTTTAGTATGAATCCAATTCATATTTTAAACTTAATATTCGAACCCCTTCGAATATTTAATTCTCTCTTAGAAATTTACCTCAACGCCCTAAATGAGCTACCTATGGGACCTAATGGACCTACAGATCAGAAGCTCCAACGATATGAGATTAATTGGCTAAACTCATTAACCAAGTTAATCAATGTTCGTTAACTGTGGTTCACTCCACTATGGAACCACAGCTGCACTCTTCTCACTGCAGATATATTTCTGTGTCCACGGATATCGACCAATAACAGCAAGTCAATCTTTCACGTGTGTTAGTACCCTAGCTAGGTCAAATTACCGTTTTACCCCTAGGTTACCTCTTCATCCTTAAGTCCCAGTGCTCCTCTAATGAACAACCTGTTTGAGGTCCAACCTTCAAACAGAAGTCCCTCTCGTGCCATAAAGAGGGCAGAGCTCATTGTTCAAGACTCGGAGACACCGCTTAAGGGAACACACCTCTACTTACCCTAGAGCCGGGAAGGAGTGAATTCCATATTGTGTGATTATGTTCTCATCTCTCCACTCGGTCTTGTCCCCCAAATGGTAAGCTTATTGCGTCGGCGTGCAGGCCACTCTCACTCATACAAATCAAAGGACAATCCCTCGTGAACAGGAGTCCATAACCCACTCAGGATTGAGACCAAGTTGCGTAGGTCATCCTAGTGAAATAGAAACCTAACTAGCTAACGATGTTACTGTTGGGTTTTATGTCCTAAAACTCGTAGATAGTGAATGATTAACGAATTATACACTTGTATCAATAAAGTGTTATTGAGGTTCATGCAATAAAGTGTTATTGTCATATTAAGTCTAGAATTGCACAATATGACCCAAATCCAATAAACTAAGATCCAAGGTTGTTTACATGAGACTTGGACTAGTATGTGGGGACATACGGGGATCAGTGTTCAAGTAACAACCTAAAAGGTCTATAGTACAGGGATAAGGCTGGGTACCTTATCCTGGTAACACTATGTGATACGGCTCGCTTTGTATTTGATACAGACGTATTGATCCAAGGCGTCCATGTAGGAGACATGCGAGCGGGGGTATCCTATGCAATGAGTTTGCATAAGACCGGACCACGAAATAGTAAACCACTAGATGTAACACCGTTGACTAGTTAGGTTACTGTTTCAATAGGATGACCTAGGTAACTCAATCTTAATCCTGAGTGTGTCATGAACTCCTTCTCACGAGGGATTGTCTTTTGATTAGTACGGGTGAGAGTGGCCAGCACGCCGACTCAATAAGCCTACCTTCTTGGGGACAAGACCGAGTGGGGGGCTGGGGACATGACAATACAAGATGGAATTCACTCCTTCCCCTATTGGGGCAAGTAGATGTGTGTTCCCTTAAGGGTTGATTCCGGGGCTTGAACAAAGGCGCGCCGTCCTCTCCTGGCCCGAGAGGAACTCTTGTTTAGAGGTTGGACCCTAAACAAATTGTTCATTAGAGGGATCAGTGGTACTTAAGGAATCAGAGGTAACCCAGGGGTAAAACGGTAATTTGACCCAACTGGTGTTACGAACACATGTGAAGGATTGACTTACTGCATTGGTCGATATCCGTGGACACAGAAATATTCTACAGTGAGAAGAGTGCAGCTGTGGGTCTTTAGTGGAGTGACCCACAGTTAACGAATGTTGATTGACTCGGTTAATGAGTTTAGCTGATCAATCTCGTATCGTTGGAGCTTCTGATCTGT